>JAEOAD010000003.1:48950000-53750000 GCA_036365145.1 Orientallactaga sibirica | reverse complement strand
TCCAGAGCTACTAAGAGGAAATTCCAGGCAAAGAATTCCAAGAAGCAATTATGATAAATACATACAATAAACTTAAGAGGACATGAATAAATGCCTGATTGAAATCCAAGACAGCTGAAGCAATTAACTTAAAGAACTTAATCATCACAAACACCTGACTATAACAGAACTGAAACTAAATGAAATGATAAATGCAAACCAAGTAGTAAGAATAAAAATTTCAACAGAATTTTCAATAGTAAATGAAAACCCTAATAGCTTCGACATATTTTTTTAAGGAAACCAGTGCAAATTAATATTCTCTATGTGATACCAAGATATTATCTAATATGGGCCTGGAGAGATGGCTCAGTAGTTAAAGTAGCTTGCTTGCACACACGGCCAATCTGGGTTTGATTCTCAAAATCTTATCTAATATACTCATAAACTTAAATTTCCTAGAATTTCCATAAAGAAAGGATTACAAACTAGTGGCTGGCTGTATATTCCGAAAGAGCGAGTGTTATAGTTCAGGTGCCAAGGCTGTTTGCTGAGAATTCCTTGTAGTTTAGTGGGGAGGTGGTAAAGTAGGGTGTTAGCCTTTGATCCACTAAAACAAGGTTTCAAGTCATTGGAAGAGCCTACACCTGTTAGAAAGGCAATCTAGTTTACTCAGTGTTCCTGTTTAAATGTTCATCTCATCACAAAATATATTTGTAAAAGAAAAAAAATCCAGAATAATGTTTGACTAAATGCCTGAGCATTATGACCTTGGCAATTGTACCAAAAAGTAATCACCATAAGCCTGGAATGGTATTACTCACCCACAGATCCAGATATTTAGGAGGATCAACTGAGTCCAGAAGTTCAAGGTTAGCCTTGGTGTTTATGGATAATCCCTGTCTTAGAAAGAATAGGAATAAGAGGAGAAGGAAGAAACAAGAATGTACTTGAAGAAAGATTAACCTCCACTCACTTTTTTTTTGGAGAGAGACAGAGAGAGAGAGAGAGAGAGAGAGAGAGACAGAGAGAGGAAGACAGAGATGGACGCACCAGCAGTCTCTCAGCTGCTGTGAATGAAATCCAAATGCCTGCTCCCCTTGTGGTCAAATGTGGCATTGCGCCCTTGTGTCACTTGGCATCTGGCTAAACATGGGACCTGGAGATTGGAACCAGCATTCTTAGGCTTAGGAGGCAGGAGCCTTAACCACTAAGCCATCTCTCCAGCCCAACCTCCACTCACTTTTGACAAGAGCCATCTGCATTAACCAGAAAGTCGGCCTGTGAGCATCTGGATAGATAAGCATTCTGGGGCTATAGATGCTTGTACTAAGGCAAAGAGCTCTATGTGGGTTTAGAGGTCAGAACTCAGCAAGTGCTTTATCATCTGAGCCATCTCCTGAGCCACAGGTGACTTTTTGAAGATGAATTATAATTGCTGAGTGTGAGTGGCTACTGGAATGCTCTCTAATTCGCCACTAGACACATTGCACACAACTATGTACAGTCTCTAAATAGGTCCCATTGTATTCAAATGAAAGCACAGTTATGTTGGTCTTCCCAGGTGTCTGGAGAGTTAAAGTAAAGCACTCTAAAGAAAATAAACTAAAAATTTATGCTGTGGCTCACACCAAAAATTCCAACCTTTGAAAGACTGAGGCAAGAGAATTGCTGTGAGTTCCGGGCCAGCCTGGACTACAGAATGAGACTCAGTCTAAGAAAAACAAATAAAATTAAGAGTAAAAAACAATCTATTATGTAAATAATTATGTAATATGTAATTATGTAAATAAGATACTAGTAAAGGGGAAAAAAGCAAATGAGATAAATAGAATTGTTTTTAGGTTCAAATTATTTTGGATAAATAACTTATATTGTAAGAGAACCATGAATTCAGCAGTAAATGAATGACATAGAGAAAGATGTAAAAATAGGAAAGCTATCATCAATATATCAAGCTATAAAAACTGAGATTTCACTTTTTATAGAACAACACTTATCTTTAGTTCTACACAGCAATTTGCTTTTGATTTTGAAAGCAAGGCGCTGACCTGAGTATTTAAGATACATTAGTTCAGTTTTGACATTGACATTGCATCTTTACTTGGAACCTAGTATGTATCTAGAAGACTATTTGCGTTTTGAAGTTTCTAGCTCAAACATCTGTTCCTCAGACTCATGGGGGATGCAAATATTAAACAGTAATTGTAGATAACATGTCACCTTCTCAAACCAAACCAACTTCAATTTAAAATATATTAAAGGTATGTAAAACAGCCAGCCACTGAGAATAAAGAGCACCATGTAGATATAATGCATCTTTGGAGACTTTACCAGTGGTACCACAACCAAACACAGGGTGATGGCTATTGTGATGAACGTGAATGGCAAAAACACCTGAAAGAAGAACATTAAAGAAAATAATTAGAATGAACAACCATATCTGATAGCTGAATATTTATTTAAGCAACAATAAGATGAAGTTAATGACAAACAAGAGGCTAGATAAGCCATTAGACATACTTACTTAGAACTCAGGTCAAAGCCACAATAAAGGGACATGTTGAGACTGTCCTCGGTGAGGGTATTGGCTAAAGGGAATAATTACCCAGCTGTCTGTGAATGGAAATCATCATTACCATATCTGGTAAGATGGACACCTGCTACCTGTGATGACATGAACTGATGCAGAGGCAGTTTATAAGGCTTCCTTGGGGTACTGATAACCTTCCCTCAAAAATTTTAAAAATTAGTAAGAATTTTAAGTAAAAACACAAAAACTATGTAAAACTTCTGTTAATAAGGTAAATAATCACAGGTAATTATTATGATTTTATGGGCTTCACACATTATGAAAAACAACAAATGAAACTAAAAACTGCTAAAATTTCACCCCACTTTTTGTTTTATGTTTGTATTTGTCTTGTTAAAAATCCTAAAGCACCATCCTTGTTGCTTGCCTTGTGTTAGAAATACAGACATCCTACATCTAGCATTACCTAGCATACAGAGTACATTTAGTAAGCATTCACTTTTTTTTTTTTTTTTTTTTTTTCACTGAGACAGTCTCACTATGTAGCCCAGTTTGGCCTTGAATTCATGATTTTCCACCATTGGCCTACAAATAAACTGGGATTATAAGGGTGTGTCATGACACCTGGATCTAGTCAGTCACTTTAGTGATGGGTTTAAAAGATATGGATTTAAACCCTGAAATAATATAGTCACAATATATAAACCCCTTTAATGACAAGGTCATTGATTTGGAGGTTAAATAATCTCCTCTTTCAACTGGGTGTGGGCATATGCCTTTAATCTCAGCATTTGGGAGGCAGAGGCAGGAGGATTACTGTTAGTTCCAGGTTACCCTAAGAGTACAGAGTGAATTCCTGGTCAGCTTGGGTTAGAGCAACACCCTACCTCGAAGAAAAACAAAAACAAGAAAACAACAAAAATCTCCTCTTTCGCTACTAAACCATCTTCTCAACCCTTGTCATTCTTTTTGATTCAACTATAAGTTGAATAATATTATAAATGGTAAAAATCATTGATGTCATGACCTAGATATTTTGCATGTCTTTGCTTTACTAATTCATTCTAACATTCGTAGGAAGCAGGTATTAATCATTTCCATCTTAGATATGAAATAACTGAGGACCAGAGGTTAAATAAATGGGAACTTGACAAATAACTCGAAGAAATGGACTTAGGACCAATTTCCTAATGATTATCTTATACAATTTCTTAGCACATTACAAACCTATCAACAGTTTATAATCTTGTAAATTGCATTTTTAAAAAATCAATTATGCATTGTACATGTGAATCATAAAACAACAAAAATGTGACAGTTTTAAAAACAGACAGGGTATATAATATATATAATATATATAATCATATATATTATATATATATTAAATATATAAAAATGTATATAAAAGCAACAGGACAGGACACCCTTAGTGATACATCTCTAAGGAGACCATAGATACCAAATCTATCCTATATCACATCCTCCTTCTTGCAGGAGTTCTCAGGCATCCTATGGATGTCACAAGATGGCAATTATGCTATAGTTTTGGATTCACCCAACTTTCCAAATATAACCTTTCTGTACTGAATAATGTGCTTGAAATACAGTCACTTACAATGAATCCTCAAACACCCAAAGTTATGTGATGGTGGTACAGATGTAGAAGGGAAGACTACAAAGGAAAAATGGTTGTAAAGTAACCAAAGTTAGTGATAAGGGCCTTGTTGTATTTCTCCTAGTGTCATTTTTTAAAAACATTTTATTTATTTATTGAAAGAGAGAGAGAGAGAGGAAGAGGCAGATAGAGAGAAAGAGAGAATGGGCATGCCAGGACCTCTAGTCCTCTGCAAATGAATTCAGACACATGTACCCCCTTGTGCATCTGGCGTATGTGGGTCCTGGGGAATTGAACCAGGGTCCTTAGGCTTTGCAGGCAAACGCCTTAACCACTAAACCATTTCCCTAGCCCTCCTAGTGTCATTTTTGATGTTTTATACTTAGTGAGAGACAAGCATTCCAAAGTGAATACTGAAATTTGGATCTTGGCTCCACTGCATGCTGTGTAAGTTTTGAGGAAGTGACAATGGTTCTGTTCTATAGCTTTTCCTGAGCTCTAAAATAAGCATAATAGGAAGGAGTATTTGACACTTGAACTACTGAAGATCGAAGAAGATCATCCAAGCAAAGTTACTGACATGGTACCAAAACTACAAATACTATGTTTAGTATGTTGATAGTCTGTTTCCCCAATACTGTCCTTATGCTGCCAAGTTTTAGCCTTTTGTGATTAATGGGGCTGGAGAGATAGTTTAGAGGTTAGGGCACCTGCTTGCAAAGCCAAAGTACCTAGGATAGATTCCCCAGAACCCTGGCAAGCCAGATGCACAAGGTGGCACATGCATCTGGAGTTCATTTGTAGTGGCTAGGGGCTCTGGCACACCCATTCTCACTCTCTCTCTCTTTTCTGTCTTTACCTGCCTCCTCTCTCTTTCAAATAAATATTTTTAAAAAGATTCATAATGATCTGTCTGCCAAACAAAGCACCATCTTCCTCTCTCACAAACATTAAATGGAACCTAAGAGATTTCCTATTGTGTAAAGCCTGTTCACCAAAAATTAAAGTTAAGATGAAGACCAGATTATCTTATAGGTTTCATAATTTGTTGAGTAATAAAAAATGACCTCACAGGTATTCTAAATATAGCCTTAAAATATAGCCACATATAATATCTTCTATTAAACAGAGGCATATTTTACAAAACCCATTTTTACCTTATAATGTCTACGTAGATTGGGTTCCTGGTACCTAAGTTTCAAAATTCCTACCACCGACAACAAGGTCCAGATAGAAACCACGAAGTAAAGATAGCTGATCAGTTCAATTAGTCTTGTTGCCACAATTGCAAGGGATCCTATAATGACTGTTAGTAGCACAGGTATAAGTGGAGAGGAGTGAACATTCAGTGTACCACATAGCAAAGGCAGCTGGCCCTGTTGGCCTGCAAGGTATGTCACTCTTGATGATTCAAGGACATTAGTCATAATGTTGCTAAATAATGAGGCAGAAATAGCGAAAGGAACAATCCATGTAAACTTGGAGAGAACTCTATCAGTCCATGTAACTGCCACAGCATCTGCAAAGAAACAAAATATGAAAAGGATGTCTATTAAGGAGAAGCAAATGATAAAACTACAATAATAGTGTCCAAAATAAAAAAAAAATGTTAAATAACTTTAACTTTGTTATTTCCTTGTTTAAATTTAAGAAACATGCTTGTGTCCATTTTTATATCTCCCTCCACACACCAGATACTTTTGAGTACAAGATCCTTCATTTCTTTCTTATAAATCATATTTCACCCACTGGCAGACACTGTCTAGTGAGTTTTCGATAAATACTTGAGAAATAAAGTCGTTTTGTTGAATAACTAATTGAAGGCATGTGTATTTTCCAAAACTATGAAAGAGAATGATGAGATGATGTCAGAGTGAGGCAAAGATAGTACAACTCCAATGACAGAAATAACATATGCACATTATAGAGCAATTTTATGTATCTAGGAAAATGTACATAAAATGCACACAAAATGTACACAGATAAAACAATATTTATGACATTTGGGATTCATAAAAACTGTAGACCTATGGCTCTCAATTAGTGGTGTCCTTGCTCCTTGGGGATCATGTGGCAATATCTGGACACTTGTCTGTTTTCTCACAACTCAAGAGATTTGCTATTGGCATCCCAGTGAGTAGCAAACAAAGATGCAACTGAGCCTCCTCTACGATGCACAGGGAGCCCTACCACAAGGACTTGTGAGGTCTCTGGCTGAGAATATAGCTCAAAGGTAAATTCTCTGTCATGTATAACATTAGACCCACTGTTGAATATCATACCCAGAATGCCCCTCAAAAATTGCATAGTTCGGGCTGAAGAGATGGCTTAGGGTTAAGGTGCCTGTCTCCTAAGCCTAAGAACACTGGTTCCAATCTCCAGCGGTTCCAATCTCCAGGTCCCACGTTTAGCCAGATGCAAAGTAACTCAAGGGCCCAATGCCACACTTGACCACAAGGGGGCACACACATCTGGATTTCCTTCTCAGCAGCTGAGACACTGCTGGTGTGCCCATCTCTGTCTTCCTCTCTCTCTCTCTCTCTCTGTCTCTCTCCAAAAAATAGAAAATAAAAAAATATTTTTAAAATTGCATAGTTCAAAATGTTGATCTTGATATTAAGAAAATGTGGAATGGGTCAACCTTTAAAGCCTAATCTGAGGCATTTTCTTTGTTCTTCAAACTTAAGGTATCTTATGAACACTAATTTCATATGCCAGTACATATAAATACCATCAAAGAAAAAAATTAGTCATCCTCCATGAGAATTCATGGGTGTCCAATCTGAACTTGGTAGAGACTTTCTAGGACAGATCATTCTGTTACTGAGAAAGTACTTCTCAGTTTTCCAGTGGAATGAGTGAGAATAGGTGTCCTCTCTGAGGTTATAGTATTTTGTGCAAGTAGGTTTGTTATCAAGTTAGTGCGCAGGGCATCAGTATACTGACATAAAATAAACCATAAGATTTTAAAAATGTGACCAAATTAACATTCCATCAGTGGTTCTCATTCTTAATATCTTAAGTTTTAGATAATGATCATTAGTTGATTATATTCTTGTGAACCAGGGTCTTGCATATAGTCTAGACTGGCTTGGAGCTTTTATGTAGCCAAAGCTGGCCTCAAACTTGTGATCTTCTTGTCTCAATGTTCCAAATATTAGAATTGTAAGTTTGTGTCACCAGGCCCAGCTATGTAGTCAGTGTCACATAGTTTTTATCTTGAATATTATCTTATAATATTCTGTACTATTTAATAATACCACCTGTTGTAGTTCCTTTTGCCATGCTGGAACAAATATCCAACCAGAAGCAGCTTATGGGAGGATACATTTTGTGTCAGACTCACAGAATCCAATGGAAATATCATCATCACAGAAGAAGCTAGCTCACTTCCATAGAACCATAGCTGAGAGACACCACTAAGATCCAGTAAATATGAAAGGAGCTCCATCCTGGCTCTTTACACATGTTAGGACTGGACTAAAAGATTCCCTTCACAGTGACAGGCCCCCTGTAGCAGAGATCTGCAGGCTAGGGACAGGAAATTTAATCTTAATCAAAATGCCTGAGCCTGTGCAGCCATATGCTCAAACTGCTACATCCTCCCCTGGCCCACATAGACTCATGACCATCTCACAATGCAAAATGCATTCAGTGCAACTTCAAATGTCCCTATAGACTTTGTCAATTTTAACATTGTTTAAAAGTCCTCAGTCTCATCTGAGAGTTCAGACTATATCTCAACTGTGATCCCTGTATAAATCAAAACACAAATTACACACTTCCAACACATAATGGTACAAAGTAAACACTCCCATTGTATAAGAGGGTAACAAGGAGAATGTGGACCAATACAAATAATAGCTAGCAGATAAATATAAAATAGCAGCAGTTCCAATTCCAACATCCATAACTACTGAGGAAAGTCTCTGGATTCCAAGTGCATCACTCCAGCTGGGCTGAGAACCCTGGAGAAAATTCCATCCTGAGCCAGTACTGCTCCATGGCAGTGATTCCACGCATTCTTGGTACATCCAAAACATCTTTGAGTCTCCACGGCAAACCACAGTTCATCTTCATAGCCCCATACAATGATCTTACTTGCTCTCCAATACAGGGATTTTAATTCTTCTTCACAATGCTGCATGAGTTTCTTTTTTAATCTACCTTAGACGTATGACCACTCTATTGTTCATAGTCATGAATTGACTCATGTATAACAGCCATCCTTGCTGGCAAAGGGATATGTCACCAGTGCTGAAGTGATTATACTTTATCTCCTGCTTTACCATTTGTGTACTCACCTGAAGAGAGAATTTCTCTGGGTGTCAGCACCGTCAGGTAGGAAATGTTGGTAAGTAAATACACCACAGTGACCAGAGGAATAGCTGTAAAGACACATTTAGGAATTGTCTTGTTGGGTTTCTTTATCTCTCCTGTAACACATAAAAGAAAAAAATATATTATGTAAAAAACTATTTATGAAATTTATGTTTCAAAGGGTTTATGTGTCAAACATTCAACTAGGTTGTTTTTGTCCACTCTACCATTACTAACACACACACACACACACACACACACACACACACACACAAAATGCACGCACACATGCATGTACACTGTTGCACGCCTGAGTTTGATTCTAATGGAAGAGATCGATAGCCAATGCACCATGAATAGCCCCAATCTTATTTAAGTGAAGTAGAAATTTTAGGAAGTTTTCCCAGCAAAGGGTAATATTATTGAAGACACACGAATCAAATATGAAATTTGAGCCCATGATACCCAATCTCTTTTCTATAGTAGGAAGTGGGCACTAAGTTCAGGTATGGGAATCCAATGGTCATAAAAAACTGTCTCAGTTTAACCTTAAGACAGGGAACTACACATGAAGTAGTTCCACAAACAAAAGTGTTACAACCATGACTATGTTAAGTGATCATATGACCGAAACAAATTGCTATGGAGATGTATCCAGTAACTATTTGATGTCCCCTTTGCTCGCTATGTTTTATTAGCAGACTGGCCTTTAAGAAAATGCCATTTCCCCCTTTTCCAAAGTGCTTATTCTCTTATGTTATTTCTTCCCTAGCTGCCTGGTTTATTACTCCTTCCTCACAATACTAAATCATTACCTCCTCTGGGAAAGTAGGAGAGAGAACTCTTTGGCTAGCAAAATTATCCCATCAATACATTCCCAATATTGAAAAGAGTATAAAAGACAGTCTTGAAATTTTCTCTCCTATAGAATTTTTTTAAAAAAAACTACCACTCATTTATTTCCATAGCAAGTACAAATAAAGAGAAAAATGGCTGAGGATGTGGCTCAGTGGTGGGGCGCTTGCCTGGCATACATGAATTAAGCCTCTGTACTTGGTCTTCAGTACCAGTCCTACTTTAAGACCATACATAATGGATTTTCTAGAATGGTTTTATTTTCAAATATTGTTCAATTTGTCAGATTTTTTCCAAGTTGAATTGTTCTCTGAGACTTTTTCCCTGACACAAATAATTGATAAGCTGCACTTACAGCCTTGCATATGAAATGCAACCATGAGCACTGACAGCAGAACCAAGCAGACTCCCACTCCTCTTCTCTAGAAGAAAGTCATTGCCAGTATAAGAGAACATCTTTCAAATCTTTGAAGCAAAGGCCAGCAAGATTAAGAGAATCAAGAGAAAAGTAATTCAATGGTGCTAAAAAAAGCAAGACAGAAAAAAAAGTTGGTAAGAGATTTTGGATCAAGAGTTACCTCATGTCACATTGCTGCTAAAAATTGGCTACTCAAATTTTCATTGAAATACATTATTCTTCCAGTTAGCAATCTTTTTGTTGTATCAGCAAATGTATGAGTATTTCTTTTAGTTAAAACCAAATCCTATTGACTAATAAATATCTATCCTTTGACATATGGAATTTTCTTCCATCTGCCCAAGGCTTGAATGTAATGTCCATGGATCATATTAATGTGAGTGATTAAGCACCCAGAAAATAATTAATAGAAAGCTATTTATAATCCTGTTGCATGACTATTTCATGAGCTTCATAAAACATTGGCTGTCATACATATATAATTATATATTGAAGAAATAGAAATTGTTGAAAAAATAATCTGGGAGTGGAGGTGCATGTCTTTAATCCTAGCACTTGGGAGGCAGAGGTAGGAGGATCATTTTGAGTTTGAGGCCACCCTGAGACTATATAATGAATTCCAGGTTAGCCTGCATTATAATGAGACCCTGGAAAATTATAAAAACAAAACAAAACAAAAGAAAGAAATTCTAGATAAACTATAATTCTTTTTAAAAATATTTTATTTGTTTGAGGGAGACAAAGAGGAGGAGAGATGGAGAGAGAGACTGGGTATGCCACAGTCTCCAGCTACTTGAAATAAACTCCAGATGCATGTGCCACCTTGTGCATGTGGCTTTATGTGGGTACTGGGGATTCAAACCCGAGACCTTAGGCTTTGCAGGCAAGTACCACCATCACTGTGACATTTCTCCAGTCTGAAAAATATAATTCTACTCCCAGTGTCTAACATTGAATAAATTCTTTTTTTTTTTTTTTTTTTTTTTTTTTTGAGGTAGGGTCTCCCTCTAGCTCAGGCTGACCTGGAATTCACTATGTAGTCTCAGGCTGAACTCGATCTCATGGTGATCCTCTTACCTCTGGCTCCTGAGTGCTGGGAATAAGGCATGTGCCACCACACCTGGCTGAATAAATTCTTTAAAAGTGGTTTTTATTAGACTAGGGATATACTTCCATTGTAGAGCACTTGCCTAACATTTGTAAGGCTTAAGTTTTTTCATCCCTTGCACCACACACTTTGTGCATGCTCACAGAGGCTATTGTTATAGAAGAAGCTGAAGAACACAATTTTATTCTAGTTATCCTTTCTTCTTGTATTTATTACATTGTATATATTTGATTACAGAAAAGCAATAGAGATTAAAATTTAATTCATAATAAAGGGCTTAAATAACCAGACAAATTATGAGTGTCCTTGGGCTTAGATCCTAAATAATAGGGTGTTCTGACATAATACAAAGTCAACTGCTGAAAGATCATTATTTCATTGGTTAAAGTGATGTTTAGATCTAGTACTTAAAGGATATTTAGTAAATTAACTACCTTAGCACACGGAGATTCCCACAGCTTCTGTTTACTGTCAACTATTTGTCAAGAATTCTCTAGTAGGTAAGAGGTTTATAAATGTTATAGATATTTTCTCATCAGAGACAATTATCTGGCAACAAACTTCTCTGGCTGTAGAAAATAATAAACTGGCTCAATTAAAAGCCAGATTACACACACACACACACACACACACACACACACACACACACACACACAGCTTTTAATATGTATATACTTATTTTCCTTGCTCCTGTAATTATAGTGGCTTTTTAACTGTTCAAAAGAACTATCATAACCTTCTTTTCTCAATTTCTTACTTTTAAACTGAGTGTAAGTTGACTATTTATTTTTTGATGTATGGTCTCACTCTATATTCCAGGCTGACCTGAACATTACCCTTTAGTCTGGGCTGTCATTGAATTCATGGCAACCCTCCTATGTCAACTTACTGAGTCCTGGAATTGAAGGCAAGCTCTACCATGCATGGCCAAATTTGACCTTTATCCATAAAATTTACCAACAATGTCTTGCTTAACAAATGGAATGTGTTATAGTCTGTCCTTAGACTCATCAACTTCTAAACAGTTTAACCATGTGGTAGCCTCTTCCTTTGGAACATATGAGGACTTCTTTTCATGATACTGTCAATATTCTCTGGCTTCTTCATTGAATCTACTTCCTCTACCCAATGACTGAAGATTGACATTGTCCAGTTGCCTTCACCAATCTTAACCTCTTCATCTATGTACTTGCCTTCGTATATAATCTTTTATCAAAACCACTTGTCACCACTTGAAAAAAAATTATGGTCACCCAAGAATGCCTTCACTCATATTTTTTCTTAGACTGGTAAAATTTTATTGTTAAAATTGCTAGCTTTTTATACTTGATGACAATGAAAAGTGACCACTACTTCTGATGAACTTCCACAGTAATTATGTTTTTCCTTATGATTATGTATTAAATATTATATGTCATCATTTTTTTGAGGCAGAGATGTATAGTGATCTTAAGTCATGATAACCATTCTAGAGATTGAAAAGCTAAGTAAATGAGAGGAGAAAATACTTGCCATGGTTGGGAAGTGAGGAAGGATGTCCCTGGGATTAAAAGAAAATTTTGTTCAAAAGTCAAATGTCTGATAATATTTAACATAAAGGAACAGAGCTGCTAGGAAACATTGAATTTGAGAAAATTAATGGGAAAAGACACAGGGGAGGTCAGAGGAAAAGATATACAGTTCAAGATGAAGAATAACTTTAAAAATAATATTGTCCCGATATTGAAGAGAAGGATATTAGTCGAGCCTCTAGAGCAATCAAGGATATCTATGATTCCTTTCTATTTAATTTAAATGAAAGTGTCTAGTACAGGTGCAAAGCAAAGGCCAGAACCTCATCCTCTGCTCTGAGCTTGAGAGTGAGCGAAGAAAATAATGCTACACCTAGACTCTCACCTTAACAGCTCAGCACTGCCATGGAAACCTAGGTGACCTGAAGCTGCGAGAGCAGTTCATCGCAGGTGCTGAGAATCCACAGTCTGAAGGGTGTGGAAAAAAGGAAGCCTCTTTTCAGTTCCTGTGCTCATTATATGCAGGAGTCCCAAATGCTTCTTTGCATTTTGGCTAATTTATTATCTAAATGAATGCAATACTATGGAATAACAGTTCCTATAATGTATACACAACAGTTATATTTTATGATTGATTTGAAATGCTTTATGTAAAATGAACTAAATAAATCTCAAGTCACTTTTTGTTCTATGTTTTGTTGGTTTTTCTTGTTTTTTTTTTCTTTTCTTTTGAGGCAAGCTCAACAGACCACCTTTTTTATTTTTTAAAAAAATTATTTATTTGTAAGCAGAGATAGAGATAGAAGAGAGGTAGACAGAGAGAGAATGGGCACACCAGGGCTTCTTGGCACTGCAAATGAACTCCAGATGCATGTACCCCTTGTGCATCTGGCTTACATGGGTCCTAGAGAATTGAACTGGGATCCTGTGGCTTCACAGGCAAACACTTTAACTACTAAGCCATTTATCCAGCCCCAGACTACTTTTTTCTTTTTTTTTAAATGTGAGAGTGAGAGAGCAAAAGAGAGAGAGAAAGAATTGATGTGCCAGATCCTTCAGCCCCTTCAATCAAACTCCAGACATGTGTGCCACCTTGTGTACATGTGTGATCTTGCAGGCTTGCATCTCTGTGTGTCTGGCTTACATGAGACCTGGAGAGTGGAACATGAGTCTGTAGACTTTATAGGAAACAAGTACCTTAACCTCTAAGCTATCTCTCCAGATCTCTCTCTCTCTCTCTTTCTTTTTTTAATGAGGGAGAGAGCAAGAGAGAGAATTGGCATGCCAGGACCTCCAGCCACTACAATCAAACTCTAGGTCTGTGTGCCATCTTGCACACATATGTGACCTTGCATGCTTATGTCGTCTTGTGCATCTGACTTACATGGGATCGGGAGAGTTGAACAAAGGTCCTTAGATTTCATAGGCAAGCGCCTTAACCATTAAGCCACCTCTTGAGCCTGTTTTTTCATTTTTTTGATTCTTTTTCTTTTTATGAGACTGGAAATGAAACCAAGGCCATCATGCATTCTAGACAAGACCTCTACCACTGAAATATATTCCTAACCCAAATTTGATATATTATATGAATCATTAATATTACATTCATATATAAAAGAAAAAGTTAAGACATAATTACAAAAATATATTTAAGTGCCAACGTTGTAAAACCCACTCCCCATATGTACATAATCATGATTCTTTCATTTATACTTCTTTTTGAAGGGTTAATTCTACAATCTGAGTATTGATCCATTAACAAGTAGGGAAGCTTTGTTAACTCAGGGGACCCATCTTTGTAGTCATAGGAAAGAACACTGAAAAGAGAATTTAGTCAATAAACAAGAGTTTTGATATGAAAGGGAAAAAGAACTAAGAGTAGATAAAAGTGCAAAGTTGCTTTATCCTAATGCAGAAACTGAAAGTAGAAGATAATTAAATCATTTATTTAAGAGAAATCTCTAAATACAATAAAAAGATGTTCATAATAAACTATGGCTTTGTATTTGTCTCAAGGTTTTGTTAATTACCTGCTACGAATGTCAGGGATCCTCCACCTGAAAATGCAAAATATCCTTGGAAGATGGCTTCAGTGATCTGGGAGACATCTGGAAGCTCACCATCAAAAGCGTGCTGAAGTCTTTCTACATTCTCCTTCTTCCCTCTCACCAGCATGACCACTCCACTTAGGGAAATGATGCTGAGAATGGATATTTTGAGCACACTGCTCATTGTCTGAAGCCAAGTCACCTCTTTCACACCACGGCAATTCAGAATTCCCACAATCCACAACACAGCTAGAGCCAGACATTTCTTTGGGAGATTTGGGGCAGAGCAGCTGGGGTAAAACGGATGGATGGCATACTCAGCGAGAAGCAGAGCTTGGCTGGCAATTACTCCTGGAATCACAAACACGGAAGTCCAAAGTCTCAGGAATGCTATTAAAGGGCCAAAGCATCTCTTGATAAAATAGTAGTGAGCTCCACTGCATGGAAAGGTTATACCTATCTCTGCAAAGCAAAGAGTGGAGGTCATGGACAACAGGGCACAGGCAGCCCAGACACACAGGGAGATCCCCACATTCATGGCAGAGCACTCCAGCACCCCTTTGGGGGACACAAAAATTCCTGCACCAATTATATTAATAATTAAAAAATTTGTGCCCCAGAAATATCCAAATTCTCTCTTCAACTGTATTTTCTTATCTCCATCCATTATGACTGAAAAATTTAAATATAGATATATGACAATTTCCTCAATGTCTCTGCCTGTTTTGCTGCAAGGACTGCTCCTGGCTGCTCTGAAATAGTAGAGTGCCACCTTCAAGAATATATAAAATTCTTTCAATAATTAACCAACTCAATGTTACCCATACAATTGAAATATCATAGATCACTTGTAAGGTTTTACTTTAACTCATCTTTTAGATATTATAAAATTAGATATTGAAGCCTCACAACCAGCTTCAGGGAGATTTTGATAGACAATGAGGACATTCAAAACTCCCCAGATCTCCATTTATGGGTGATTTATTTCACACAGCAGATTTTGTAAAGCAACTCCACCACATGGGGAAAAATTTTCATCCTGGACTTTTTGGAGGAGAAATCCACAGGGCTCTCAAAAAGCTCTGTCACATTCCTGAAAATCTCAAAGGCTACACTCATATTCAGGGCTATGAAATGCCTAGGAAACAACTGAAAGAATTCATATGCAGCAAAATAATTCTTCACAATTGATACAGAAACAGATATATTCCCAGGTAAAAGATGAAATTCTCAAGCAGCAGATGGTGTCCTGTCTGTCTTCAACTTACAGGGCACGAGATGAAAACACAAATCCCCATGAAGAGATAGTCCACCATCAAAGTTGCTACACTGGTAAATATTAAAGGGCAAAATTACAAGATGTAATTTTGGAACTATTTTATTCTCTTATCTGATTTAGAAGGCTTGCAGTAATAATGTTCTAATGTATAAAGATGTAATCTACTTTTGAATGGCATAGGATTCTGCCTACATGCCCATACAGGATGAAACAGTATGAACCTTGACATGGCAGATCCAGGCTCAAGTCTCTGCTTTCCCTTGGACTCAATAGGTTCAGGGCTTTCCATTATAAAATAGCTGCAAGTGGTGCTTAATGTGTTTATTTTTTGCATGGGATAGGGAGGATGGGGAAGGAGAGGGCAGCTGAGGAATTAAGAATTATTGCTTTTCTAACTCAGTGTCTAACTCGGTGTTTCTCGTGAATGCTGCACACCTTGGTTACCTGCTGCTGAATTGGTGGTGAGGAGTTTCCATTGGCTGCACAAGAAATTTCAAGCAAAGTTCAAGAAACTCTGTTCACACTCAAGCCTCCAGTGATGTCATCCAAGTAACAGGGCTTAGGCAGAAGGGCAGTATTTTGCTGTTTGTTCTAGTTTTCTTATAAGAACATGGGGTTAACCAAGCACTCATGCATGGCTGAGTGAATAAACAAAATGCATAATTGAATATAATTTAATCTTTAAATGAAGAACTGTGGTAGTGCATGATTTTAATCCCAGAACCCTGGAGGCTAAGGCAAGAGGATTGCTGTGACTTTGAGGCCTGGAGCTTAGCAGCTAAGGCATTTGCCTGCAAAGCCCAAGGATCAGGGTCCAATTCTCCAGTACCCAAGTAAGCACAAAGTGTCACATGTATTTGGAGTTTGTTTACAGAGTCTGGAGGCCCTGGTATACCCATGCTCTTTCTATCTGTTTCTTCTTCTTTCTCTCCCTTCCCACCTCTCTCAAACAAACAAACAAATAAAATATTTAAAAATAAAGTAAGAATTTATCTAGGGGTGGTGGGACTCTTCTGTAGTCAAGTCACAGTTATCCTCACTCAATGATGCAAGAGGATCCCTTGAGTCATGAGATCAAGATCAACCTGGAAACATAGCAAGACTTTTTTCCAAAAAAAAAAAAAAAAAAAAAAAAAGGAATTCCTGATATATACAACAATACAGATGAAATGAAAATTCCCTTGGGCTTCACTGGGGGCTGATTTGAAAGGCAATGTTCCATTGGTGCCCCCTGCCCCAACAGACACATGTCTATAATCTACCTATGGCTGTCCAGAAGAATCAAAGGACCTGCAGTGTTAACCCCTGATGGATTTTCAAATCTTCATCTCTACAATTCAATCTTTATCCCATACAATATTTAAGCATCAATCAGTTACTTCTTTCCAGAACACTTTCAATGACAAACTGTGCCTATTTCCTATGAACAGGAGTAAATAATAAAAATAATATTATATTTCAATGTGTATTTCTTTGAAAAACACTAAAATTTTATGATGAGATGGGAAGCAACAGATAATGAATATCTAGTCTGCATGGATTCAGAATTAACTTATCTTTACAGAAAGTGGAGAGAATTATAAGACCTATGAGCTTTCCTGAGAAACCCCTTGTTCTGGTACATTATATTTTAATGATTTCTGTGTATGGCAAATGTTAGATGTGGAATATCCACACTGAGATGTGATTTTACATGTGTATGGAACATTATTAGATAACATACCAGATAGGGTCAATTTCTGACCTTAATCCAATTCACAGTGATTAGCCAGGAGAGGATCCAGGAATTACCCATGATACAGTACACTGCTTTATTAGCAGTGACACATACAGTGTTCTATGGAAAGTTTATATTTTGCAACTTACATGCTAGTTTAAGTTCTCTAGTGGAACTTTATTGAGTTTTCAATAGCATTTATGTGGTTGCCGTGCCCTGATTTTTCTAGTATTGTAGAACAATGAATAGCTAGCTACTAGACACTAAGTACATTCATTACTCAACATATTTATTTATTTTACTTATTAATTAGTAAACACTAATTTTACATTTAGTACATTCTCTTTTCTTTTGAATTTCATGAAATATTTACTATATGCCAGCTGCTGGACATTGAGTAAATGGTATGTATGACTCTAGTTTCATGGGCATTATTAAGATGGCCAAGAAAGTAAAAGAAAACATAAGTCTTATGCTAACATAATATTAACTCCCATGTATTTGTCATTTACCATGTGCCAGACACTGATCAAAACCATTTTTAAACTTATTTTCTTTTTCATTTTTTTATTTTTTACTGTACTGTCTCATTGAAAGAAAATGTAAGTGAGCCAGCAAATAATCCTAGAACTTGGGATCCTGGGAAAGGAGGGTCTCAAATTTGAAACCAATCTGGACTACATTGTAAGAGTCTTTCACAACAAAACATGAATTGTTAGTTATTAAGCCTAATTATAGATGATATCATGTTTTTATTTTGTATTGTCAAAAAAACCATGGGCTGGAGAGATGGATTAGCAGTTAAGGCATTTTTCAGAAAAGGCAAAGGATCCTGTTTTGACTCTCCAGGACCCATGTAAGCCAGATGCACAAGGGGTACATGCATCTAGAGTTCGTTTGCAGTGGCTAGAGGCCCTGGTGTGCCCATTCTCTCTCTCCCCCCATTCTCTGTCTCTTTCTCTAATGAATAAGTAAATTAAATATATTAAAAAATCTTAAAGTACCATCTTTGATGCCTGCCTCATGTTGGGAATATAAGCATCCTACATGCAGCATTACCCAACCTACAGAAAACATTTAGTAAGCCTTCTCTTGTTTCTCATTCAGTCAGTCTTAGTGTGTAATCCAAGCTGGCCTTGAATGCATAATCTCACTAACATAGCCCACAAAATTATGTGGGATCATGGGCATGTATCATGATACCTCACTCAAGGCAGTCACTTTTGAGCTGCTTTTAAGAGATATGGATCTATAATCTAATGATACAGGTAATCATATATTAAACACAAATTATGAACCACTTTAGTGAGAGGGTTATTCATTTAGGGGTTAAATAATTAATAATTGTTTTAACCACTGAGACATTCTTTTTGATGCAAATATAAGTAATGATAGCCATTAATGTCATGTTCTAGATATAGTGCATGCCTTTGCTTATAATCTTCTCTATGCCTCAGAAAGTTAACTTATCATCCTCAGATGTTTTGTCTAATAACTAATTGTGAGAAGAAGAGAAGAAATAAATCTATTCATTGGGGCCATTACCAAAAATCACTAATCCTTTCTACTTTGGTTGTTCTTGCCTGTGTGTGGGTGTAGTGCACTGTATGCATGCATGGCACAAGGGCTTTTAATCACTAAGTCATCTCCCTTTTCATGCAGACATAAATTGAATAATAGTATAACTAACAATATCCATTAATGTCATACCCTAGACAATTAGCACATTGGTGATATAAACTATTCTTCATTTCAAGGAGGTGAGAATTAATCATTTATCCTTAGATAAAAACAGAACAGAGGGGACTAGAGAGACTGCTAAGTGGTTATGGCTCTTGCCTGCAAATGATCCAGGTTTGATTTCCCAGGACCCACTTAAGCCAGATGCACAAGGTGGAGATGCATCTGGAGTTCATTTGCAGTGGCTAGAGGCCCTGACATGCCCATTCTCATTCTTTCTCTTTCTCTTTCTCATAAATAAATAAACATAAAATATAAAGGAACTGAGGGCTAGGATAAATAATAAGAAGAAACTTTAATAATAAGTGGATGAATTAGTCTTGAGATCAGGCTCCTGATGATTATCTTACACTATTTCTTGGTGTATTACAAATCTATCACTGGTTTATAACCCTGTCAATTCTGACTAAATAGGGTCAGTGATGTAATGTTGATGTGAGTCAGCAAACACTAAAATATGTCAGGTTTAAGAAGGCAGAGGATGTGAAATTAGAGAGGCCACCTTGAGGATGTACCTCCAACAGGACTATGGGCATCAATCCAACCGTTGACCCATCCTTCCCCAAGTAGTCTCTGAACATACTCTGGAGGTCAAAATGTAATAATTCACACACTTTGGTTTTGGGTTTATCTGTCTTTCCAAATATAACCTGCCTAAAATCAGGAGTCAAGTCTTACTCTTTCTGTGCCCAAAATACCTACTTAAGATCTTTGAAGTATCATTTAGAGTGAGTCCTCAGATACCTGAATTTAAGTGATGGCGGGACAGAGAAAGATATTGTCAATCTGAAGACTATAGACGTTCATAAAGTAACCCAGACATTGTGTTCAGGACATCTATTTCTTTCTCCCAGTGTCATTTTTTTATGTGTCATACTTAGTGAGAGGTAAACACTCTAAAGAGAATGCCAAGATTGTGGCTCCAGTGCATTGTGTGTGAGACTGGACGAGTGATGGAGGCTGTATAACCTATTTCCTTATATATAAATGAGCATAACCATCTTTTTAACCACTGGGGATTAAAGATGATCACTCAAGCTAAGCTAGAAACATATTACCTAGAGCATCGTGACTATTTTATTATGCTAATAGGCTTTGTTTTCCCCCATAATATTCTTTATCTTCCAACTTTGGCCTATTTCATTTTCTACAATTTAAGAACCTTCTCTTATCCCATGAAACATGTTCTCATCTACATTGAAAAAAGGTTTACAAATAGCAAAGTTGAAGAGACAGCATGTTGGTGATAAAAATAAGTCCAGTAAGGTTAGTCATTGTTGTTCAGGGCTTCACTTTGTCTCTTTATTTCTCATTTGCTGACTCTGCCCTTGACAGTGAAGACACTGGATGCATAAGTGGTTACATAAGTCAACCAAGGAATTTCAGGTCAAGAGGCACATATGATGTGTCCACCAGCAAAGAATTATCTTCTGCTCTCCAAAACCTTAAGTGGAACCTGAGAGATTTCTTATTGAAGAAAGCCTGTCCAACAAAAATAAAGACCAGATTATCCTTACAGGTTTCCCAATTTAGTGCATAAGAATATATGTCTGGGTTGATTCCAGCTCTAAGCTATTATGAATTGAGCAGCTATAAATATGGTTGAGCATATCTCTCTGATCTGAGGTTTGGAGCCCAGTAAGGGAATAACTGGGTCTGTTGGTAGGTCTATAGTCATCCTTTTCAGGAGTCTCCATATAGCTTTCCATAATGGTTGAACTATTTTACATTCCCACCAACAGTGAAAGCTTGTTCCTATTTCTCCACAGCCTCTCCAGCTTTTGTTTTCATTTTTTTTTTTTAATGTTAGCCATCCTTACTGGGGTAAGATGAAATCTCATAGTTGTTTTAATTTGCATTTCCCTGATGATTAGGGATGTTGAACATTTTCTTTTTTTTTCTTTTTTCTTTTCTTATGCCTATATTTTTTTATTAGTTACCTACATAATGTGCATAGAGCCACAATGATACCATCATTAGCCTTCTCCCTACCCTCCCCCCTTGGGGATTGTGGGTCTTGCATTGTGGTGATAGCCATCAGTTATGGGGGAGAGGCAATGTCTCCGTGCATCATGACCCAACTTATGGCTCTAACAATCTTTCCACCCCCTCTTCCACTAATTTCCCTAAGCCATGTTGGGTTCATTTTAGGTCTATTTCAGTGACAAAGTCATGGGAGTCTCTGTGTCTCTGGATCTCTGGTTTGGTAGGGGTTGAGTGTTCTCTGTGTCTATCTGCTTCAGCCCTCTGCTGATAACAGGTTCGCTGAGAAAGCAGCACTCTTGCTCATTTCCTCAATTATTCTATGGGTTCAACTATGTCTTGGTGAGGTGCAATGGGCTGATTCTCTCCTCAGATTCTATGTCCATCTGAAAAAAGGAAGCAAATTCTCCAGCGGAGAGTGAGGTCAGTGCAAGGTACATGGATAGCCATTATTGTTTTAGAGTGAATGGATAAAAAAGATGTGGTATATCTATACTATGGAACTCTACATAGCAGCAAGGAAAAATGAAATAATAAAAAAACAAAAAAAATGGTCAAACACAGAACAGATCATCCTCAGTGAGCTCGCCCAATCACAAAAACATAGTCATCGCATGATCTCATTCATTTGGTGCTCCTAACCGGAATCTGCCTGAGATGCTGCCAAACCTAATAAGTACCCTGAGGACCAGACAATAGGGAGGGTAGGATGGGGGGGAGAGTAAGAGTGGGAGGGAGCGAGAGGGTGGGAGGGAGGGCAAGGGGGTGACACAAACAGGCACCCAAAAGGAAATGGTACTATAAAACGCTATATTCTGAACAACAGGCTAAAACATTGGTCCTTTAGCAGGCCCACAGAGGGAACATCTGAAACACAGGGAACTGGAGAGAACATCTTGAAGACCAGCCTTAATCTTTTCCTGTTTCTCTCTCTCTCTCTATCCCTCTCTCTTTTCTCTCTCTCCCCCTCTCCTCTCTGTACTCACTTTCTCTTTTATATTACCTATCTTTTTCCTTGGTTCTGACTTATAACTCCAAGTACCAGCACGGGGTTAACTGTCACTATGAGCTGTTGATCCGAGACACCTACAAGGTTTCCCAAAAAAGACAGATTTCTGTCAGAGTTCTTGATGACCCACCAAAAGTTAAAGGGTAAGACCCTACTGTCGAAGACAGCATATGCAGGTGAGACCAAACATGGAGAGACCTGGTTGGAATCTGGAAGAGGGTCAGTCCCCAGACAGTTAGCTAGTCTAGTGCCAGATGGTGCTACACGAGCAACTGGGGAAAAATGACCTACATCTGTCCAAACAACTTGCAGTCTAAGCTAACCAGCAGGAAACAACCTGATGTAATGCTCAAACAAGTGCAGTAGTGGCACATAGCCATGGTGGGTAACCAACTGCTCTTGATTTGACTAATAGATCCACTCAGTGGAATGGAACTCATTTCTGGAACTGGGAAATAAGTCAAAACCATGTACAAAAAATGAGCTCAGTCTCCAAGATCAAGCTTCCACCAAATGCGAGTTAGAAGAGAGCCTACATATATAAAATTCTCTCTAAAATAACTATGGCCATTCCATCTATCTAGTACTAACTTCTCTCTCCATTGGAGAATTTGCTTATCTTTTTCAAATGAATGACGAACCTGAAGGAAGGACCAGCCTATAACCTCACCAGGGCCCTAGCTGAAACCATAGAGTAATGCGGGGAAAGGGCAAGAGTACAGCTTTCTTGGTGAACATGATACCAGAAAAAGGCTGAAGGAGATAAACACAGAGAACATCCAACTCTAACTACGCCAGATATCCAGAGACACAGACGCTCCCAAAACCTCACCACTGAAGTAGAACTAAAATGGCTCAGGGAAATTCACAGAAGAGGGGACAGAAAGAATGTTAGAGCCACGAATTGGATCATTATGCACAGAGACTTGGCCTATCCCCCAAAATTTTTGACTACATCCACAGTGCATGACCCACATTCCCCATTGATGAGGGTCCCTTTGGAGGGGGGAGGACAGGGAGGAGTCACCAATATGAATGTAAAATTAGAATAATATAAACAAAATAGTAAATTATTTAAAAAAGAATATATGTCTTCATAGATTATTTTGTATATTGTTTTCAAGTATAGCTACATGCTGGCTTTTATTATACATAGGAACATTTTATAAAACCCTCTCTTACCTTATAAGGTCTATATAGATTGGGTTCCTGGTGCCTAAGTTTTAAAATTCCTAAAATCCAGAATAAGGTCCATATAGAAATCATAAAGTAAATATAGGTGCTCAGTTCAATTAGATTTGTTGAGACAATTGCAGGGATCCTGTAATAACGGTTAGTAGCACAGGTATAAGTGGAGAGGCGTGAACATTCAGTGTTCCATAAAGCAAAGGCAGCTGGCCCTGATGGCCTGCAAGGTATGTCACTCTTGATGATTCAAGGACATTAGTCATAATGTTGCTAAATAATGAGGCAGAAATAGCGAAGGGAACAATCCATGTTAAATGAGGAGAACTCTGTTCATGTAACAGCCACAGCATATGCAAAGAAACAACATTCAAAAAGAAATTCTGTTAAGAAGAATCAAATCATAAAACTATAATAAAAGAGTAAAACATATAAAAATCTGTTAAGTATTTTCTTTTGTTTTGTTTTCAAGGTAGGATCTTGCTCTAGCCCAGCGACCTATATTTCACTATGTTGTCTCAGGGTGGCCTTGAACTCACAGAATTCCTCCTACCTTTCCCTTCCAAGTGCTGGGATTAAAAAAGATGTGTGCCACCATGCCCAGCTTGTTAGGTAATTTTAACTTGTTATTTCCTTGTTTAAATTTAAGTAACAAACATGTATCATTTTTTGTATCTTCCTCTCTCTCCACACACAGGCACATTTAGTGCAAGATCCTTCATTTCTTTCCTCTAAGTAGTATTTCACTCCCTGGCACTTTTTAGTGAGTTTTCAATACATACTTGATAAATGAATTTGTTTTGTTGAATAGCTAACTGAAGACATGTGTATTTTCCAAAATTAGCAAGAGAATGCTGAGATGATGTCAGAAGGAGGAAAAGACGGTGCAACTCCAATAACAGAAATGATACAGGCACATTATAGAGCAATTTTATGTATCTATGAAAAAGCACATAAAATGCACACATATGAACAATATTTATGACATTAGAGACTCATCTAAACTGAACATTTATTATTTTCAACTAGTGGTGACCTTGCTTCTCAGGGTCACGTGGCACTATCTGAAGACTTGTGTAATTTCTCACAACTTGACGAGATTTGCTATTGGCATCCCAGTGAGTAGCAAACAAGGATGCGGCTCAGCCTCCTACAATGCACAGGGAGGCCTACAGCTAAGAACTATGAAGCCTATCTGAGAATATAGCTCAAAGGCTAATTCTCTATTATTTGTCATGAGGCCCATTGTGCAATACACAACATTTGCTCAAAAATTACATGGTCCAAAATGTTGATGATGTTGCAATTAAGGAAGTGGACAAGGGGCTACCTTTAGAGACTATTCCAAGGCATTTTCTTTGTTCTTCAAGGTTAAGGGATGTCATGAACACTAATTAATATGCCAGTACATATAAATACTTAATTGAAGAAAACCAGTCATCAGTCATGAGAATTCATGTGTGTCAAATTTTATTTTGCAGAGACATGCTAGGACAGATCATTCTGTTACAGAGAAAGTAGTTTCCAGTTTTTCAGTCAAGGGAGTGAGATGTAGATGTCCTTTGAGGTTAGAACAGTGATCCTAGATAGGTTGGTTATAAGTGAGCACCCATGACATTAAGTATACTGACATAAAATAAACCATAAGATCTTTTAAATGTGACCAAATTAACTTTCCATCAGTGGCTCTTATTCTTAAGATCTTCAGTTTAAATAAGGGTAATTAGTTAATTTCATACTTGGGAGATAGGGTCTTCCATATAACCTAGCTGGCTGGTAGCTCACTATGTAGCCAATGATGGCCTCAAACTTTTGGTCCTCCTGTTTCAGTTTTCCTAGTATTGGAATTGCAAGTTTGTGTCACCAGGTTCAGCTATGCATCCATTTTAAATAGCTTTTCATGTCACATAGCTACCTGCTTTCTTGAGTATAATCATCAATAGTCAGTGTTAGTTAGTACCTCCTGATTCTATTCTTATTCACTTCAAATAAGGTAATGATGACTCCTCATCTTGAACACCCCAACCTTCACTTTCAGATACATTTTCAAACAGTTCTTTCTCATGCTACAAAGGAAATTCTCCTTTAGTTTCACAGTGGGTTTTTGAAAAGTATGTTTGGTATAACTAGAGGAGAATTTTGAGCAGTCCATGCAACATTGAGTAACAAAATATATAATATATATATTTATATATTATAAATATATAATATTTCTGCATAAGTTTTATCTCTATCCCATAAGTTTTTCTTTTTCTTTTTCACTTCTTGCTCATCATTTTTAATTAAAAGAGAGACTGATTGAGAGGGGGAGGGGATATAATGGAGAGTGGAGTTTCAAAGGGGAAAATGGGGGAGGGAGGGAGGGAGGGAAGGAAGTACCATGGGATGTTGTCTACAATTAAGGAAGTTGTCAATAAAAAAAAAATTAAAATTAAAAATAAAATAAAATAAAAACTATATCATATATGTTTTAATTAAAGTTAAAATAACACTGAAGCTCACAAGGTGAAAGACAAATGTCCCACTCCTCTCATTCAAGTCCCAAAGGTAACTAGTAGTAACATTTGTTTGCATCTTTCCCAAGACTTCTTCTACAGTGAATTCATATAAATGTTTATGGGGTCGTCTTGTATAGTGTGTATGTGAGATCGTGAGAATGTGCACGGGTGGGGTGTAATGGTGTGGCTGAATGCTACTTGCATTTGTTTACTTTCCATGTGTTTTGATCATATCAGTACATAGATATCAAGGTATTCATTTAACTTAATTGTCAGTGTTCTGGTAAATAACTATAAATTATTTCTTCATTATGTATTATTTCCTCATTATGCAGTGTACAATGTAAGTTATTTTCAGTTTTTGCTAATAGAAAAAGTACTTTAATGTTGTATTTGGTGGTGATTACCTATAATTCAGCACTCCAATGGCTGAGGCAGGAAAAGTGCAGATCCAGGCAAGCCTGGGCTATATAGAAAGACTGTCTCAAAGTAAATATGCTTCAGTAAAAGCTAACTGTAATTCAATAAAACTTCAAGAAAAACTGACTATAAAATTTGAGACTGATTGAATGTTTCATGCCTGTTGTATGCATGGTGCCCAGACATGTGGATGCACATTTGTGCACGTGTGTGGAGCCAGAGAACAACCTTACATGTCATTCTTCAGGACTACTGTCCACCTTTGCATCCACAAATCTCTCAATGGACTGGAGCTTGCAAACTAGGCTAGACTGACTGGTCAGTAAACCCCAGGCTTCATCCTGTCTGTACTTTCTCAGTAGTAGGACTAAAAGTGTGGGCCACCATACCCTTCCAGGGTTGCACTCAAGTCTTCTTGCATGCAGGTAACACTTTATCAACTGAGCTATCCACCAGACACTGTCAATTATATATTTTTTACACCTCAAAGATGCCATAGGGCTGGAGAGTTGGCTTAGCATTTAAGGTGCCTGCCTCCTAAGCCTAAGAATGCCGGTTCCAATCTCCATGTCCCACGGTTAGCCAGATGCAAAGTGACACAAGGGCGCAAATGTGGCACTTGACCACAAGGGGGCTCACACATCTGGATTTCATTCACAGCAGCTGAGAGGATGTTGGTGTGCCCATCTCCATCAGTCTTCCTCTTTCCTCTCCCTCTCTCTCTCTCCAAAAAAAAGATGCCATGTTTTCATTCTTAATAATTACATAATTCATCTCAGAATAAATTCATAGATGTGGTACAAGTGAGTTCATACATTTTTTTTCCTCTTTTGTATTAAGTAGAACCTTTGTATAGCTATATAGTGTGTTGATACCATCATTTCCCTCCTCCCTGCTCCCCCATAATATTACAAAGTTGCCCTCCAAATCTAAAGGTATCAGAGGTTACTAGCCCTCCATTTTCCTTTGTATTTCATTTGTTGTAAAATGTCCTTTTATTCTTTGAATCTCTTATTCTTTTTAAAATATATGTTAATCTCTTAGAGATTTTAAAAAATATATATTTTTATTTATTTCTTTTATTTGCAAGGAGAAAGATAGAGAGAGGAAGGGAGGGAGAGACATAGATAGAGAATTGGCATCTGAGGGACTCTTGCCACTGCAAATGAACTAAATGAACTCCAGACACATGCACCACTTTGTGCATTTGGCTTTACATGGGTACTTGGGAATTAAACCTAGACTGTCAGACTTCACAAGCAAGTGCCTTAACTGCTGAGCCATCTCTCCATCCCTTAGTGATTTTTATTTGAGAGATGGGCTCTCTATGTAGCCCAGGTAAGCTCCTGTCTCAGCCTTCCAAGTACTGAATTTTAGGTAGATGCCACCACTTTGTACCATCTCTTGTTCTATAATCTCCAAATTTTGATTTAAAAATGGGAATTTTAAAATAAAAATTTAATGTACACAACATTCTTTATGTTTGAATTATTATGAAAAAATAATGACTATTGCATATAAATATTATTATATTTATGATTTGTCTGTTAGAGTTTATTCTTTCAACTGCTCATAGACTACATTTCAAATGTAATTTTGAAACTTATTTTTATTAGTTATGTATATAGTGTGTATACAGCCATGACGGTACCATCGTTAGTCTTCTCCCTGTCCTCCCCCCATGGGGATTGTGGGTCATGCATTGTGGGGGTAGCCATCAGTTATGGGGGAGAGGCAATGACTTTGGCAGTGACCCAACTCATGGCTCTAACAATCTTCCCACCTCTTCTTCCGCAAATTTCCCTGAGCCATGTTGGGTTCATTTTAGGTCTATTTCAGTGATGAGGTCTTGGGAGTCTCTGTGTCTCTGGATATCTGATTTGGTAAGAGCTGAGTGTTCTCTGTGTCTATTGCCTTCACCTTTGTGCTGATATCAGGTCCACTGAGAAAGCAGCACTCTTGCTTATTTTCCCAATAACTCTATGGCTTCATCTGGTGCCCTGGTGAGGTGCGATGGGCTGATTCTCTTCTCAGGTTCTGTGTCCATCTGAAAAAGAGAAGCAGATTCTCCAACAGAGAGTGAGGTCAGTGCATGATACATGATAACCATTATTATTTTAGAGAGAGAATTTAATAGGTGTAGGGCCTTTGTACCCCACTGTTGGTGGGATCTTAGTATTAGAGAGCAGACTTGTTTTGGGATATGCTTCTGACTTGTTTCCCATTTACAGGTATGGTTCTGTTCCACTGAACAAATTCATTAGCCAAATCAAGAGCAATTTGTTACCCATCATGGCGATAAAATGACACAATGCAATTTGAAGAAAAATGGTCAAACTTGGAACAGATATTTGCAGTGAACTCACCCCATCACAGAAAGATAAGTGTTGCATGGTCTCACTCATCTGTGGCTCCTAGCCTGAATTTACCTGAGATGCTGACACACCTAATAAACATCTTGAGGACTGGACAATAGGGATGGTGGGGAAGGAGGGGAGGGTAATAGTTGGGGGGGGGGGGGACATAAAATGGACCCAATTGGAAATGGTACCATAAAATCCTATATCTTGAAATATATTGTTTTTAGTGTCACCTAGAGTGAGGCCTGAGAATCATGTGTTTTGCATGTGTTAGCAGAGATAAAGGCCGATTATACACTCTCTTTCTGAGAACTTATGGCAAAGATTGCTGATGTTGAATCTGGACTGTGTCATCCAGCAGCATTACACAGATCTTTTCCATAGTATCAGAATGTCTATAGCCATACTTAAGCATGAGTTTCTATCTTAACCTACCTTAGATTGTTACCATTCTGTTGTTGATAGTCATGAATTGACTCATATATAACAGCCATCCTTAATGGCAAAGGCATACGTCACCAGTGCTAAAGTGATTGTACTTTATTCACTGCTTTGCCATTTGTGTACTCACCTGAAGAGAGAATTTCTCTGGGCATAGGTAGGAAACTTTGGTAAGTAAGTACACCACAGTGACCAGAGGAAGAGCTGTAAAGAGGCATTTAGGAATTCTCCTATTGGGTTTCTTCAGCTCTTCTGTAAGACATAAAATTATATTGTGTAAAAATTACTTATACAATTTATGTTTAAAGTTGTTCATATGTCAAAAATAGGCTGGAGACTGGAGAGATGGCTCAGCAATTGCCAGCAAAGCCTAAGGACCCAAGTTCAATTCCCCAGTATTCACATAAAGCCAGATGCACAAGGTGGTGCATGTGACTAGAAGCCCAGGTGCACCCATTCTCCCTCTCTCACTCTATCTGCTTCTTTCTCTCTCTCTCTCACTCAAGTATATATGATATTTTAAAAAATTGGGCTGGGTTATTTTTGTCCCCTCTACCACTACTATCTCACACACACACACACACACACACACACACACACACACACACACTCACACACCTGAATTTAATACAAAATGAAAAGAGCTACAGCCATTCCACCATTAATGTCCGCAATTTCACTTTAGTGAAGAATAAAGAAATTCTAGGCAATTTTCCCAGCAAAGGGTGATATTTCTGAAGACACAAGACTCAAATGTGAAATTAGAGTCCAAGTGCCTACTTCTTATTATAGGAAGCAGGCACTGAGTTCAGGAATGAGAATCCACCAGTCATGAAGAACTGTCTAAGTTTAACCTCAAGACAGTCAAGTACACATAAAATAGTGCCACAAACAAAAGTGTTACACCATGACTATGTTAAGTGATCATATGACAGAAACAAATTGCTATGGAGATGTATCCAGTAATGATTTGATGTCCCCTTTGCTAGTTATGTTTTATTAGCAGCCTGGCCTTTAAGAAAATGTCATGTGGGGACTGGAGAGATTGCTCAATGGTTAAGATGCTTGCCTGCAAAGCCTGATGACCTGGGTTAAATTCTCCAGGACCCACATCAAGCCAGATATACAAAGTGGCACATATACCTGGAGTTTGTTAGCTGTGGCTAGATGCCATAGCATGCCCGTTGTCTGTGCCTATCTTCTCTCTATCTCTTTCTGCTTGCAAATAAATAAACAAAAATTTTAAAAAATTATAAAAAATGTCATGTTCCCATTTTCTAAAGTGCCTCTTCTCTGATGTGAAATTTTCTTTCTTCTCTATCTGCCTGGTTAGTTACTCTTTTTTCCCAGAACTCAAAATCATTACTTCTTCTGGGACAGTAGGACAAGAACTCTCTGCCTAGCAAAATTATCCCATAATATTCTCAAGGCATATGTTGAAAAGAGTTAGAGTTACTATTGAAATTCCTTCTTCCTACAGAGTTTTTTTAAATTATCATTTCTTTATCCCAACAGCAAGTGCTAAAAAGAAGAAAAGGGGCTCAGAATGTGGCTCAGTGGTGGGGCGCTTGCCTGGCATGCATAAATGAGGACCCTGTGCTTGGTTTTCAGTACCAGAAAGGAGTCCTACTTTAGCATCATATATCATGGATTTTCTAGATTGGTCTAATTTACAAATATTATAAAATTTGTCAGTTTTCCCCAATTGGTTGTAGAGAATTTCTCCCTGACATACATAATTTATAACCTACACTTAAAGCCTTGTATATAAAATGCAACTGTGAGCATTGACCACAGAACCAAATAGCCTCCCTCTCCTCTTCCCTAGAAGCCAAGCATTGCCATTATAAGAGAATACCACTCAATAATTTGAATCAAAGGACAGTAAGATTAACAGAATCAAGAGAAAAGCAATGTAATGGTGCTAAAAGAAATAAGAAAAAACATAAAATAGGTAAGAAATTTGGGGCCCAAGCTTTACTTACCCTAGTTCACATTGCTACTGAAAATTGACTACTTAGATCTTTATTGAAATATAACATTATTCTTCCAGGCTAATAATTTATAGTTTTCTTTTTCTTAAGGGCTTACTGAATACAATTAGCTTTTATTGAAGGACATTTATTTTGAGACAGAGTCTTTCCCAGGTTTGCCTGGACCTTCAATTTTCCTGCCTTAGCTTTTTGTTAATCTAATATATGAGCATGTCTGATACTTAAAACCAAATCCTCCTGACTAATAAATATCTATCCTTTGGAATATATGATTTCTTCCACCTTCCCAAGGGTTAAATGCAACCACTATAGATCACATTAATGTGAATGATGGAGCACCCAAAGAGTAAGGAATTAATAGAATGCCATTTTTAATCCTTCCTGCATGATTTACTATTTTGTGAGCTTTGTATAGCATATTGCCTACCAAGGCCTCAGTACTTTAGCTATATGCTGAAGAAATAGAAATTATAGAGAAAATATAATTCAGATATCAGTGTCTAGCAGTAAAATAAGTGCATCAAAAGTGACTGTTGGGCTGGGGAATGGCTTAGTAGTTAAGGCATTTGTCTGCAAAGTCTAAGGACTCTGAGTTTGATTCCCCAGGACCCATGTAAGCCAGATGCACAAGGGGATGCATGCATCTGGAGTTCATTTGATATGGCTGCCAAACCTATTCACTCTTTCTCTCTGCCTCTTCCCCCCTCTCTCTCAAATAAATAAATAAATAAAAATATCTTTAAAAAAAATCAAAGTGATTATCCTTTTTACTTAATTTTTTAAATATTAATTTCTACCTTTATTAATTACAATCTATGCAATATTTTATATATATATATATATATATATATATATATATATTAATGTTATTATCAATGAGATCATACTAGATTAAGGTAGGCTCCAAGTCCAATGATCAATGTCTTTATAAGAAAGCAGTAAGAGGGGCTGGAGAGATGGCAATTTGCCTGTGAATTGATTAATGTTATTAGTGAAAATGAGATCATACTAGATTAAGGTAGTCTCCAAACTCCAATGATCAATGTCTTTATAAATAAATAAGTAAAAATAAAAAAAAAAAGAACAGATTACAGGGAGGGGAATGGCCTAAGCGAGGCCATGGGAAGAGAATGAGTAAAAGAAGGGCAGGGGGAGGGTCAATCAACATTCAAGATAGTGTGAATAAGACTTATGTAAACCCACTCTTTTGAATAATGGCACATCCAGAAGCTGTAGACTGGTACTAGAAAAATTTCAGTGCCTGGGATGGGATACCTTCCAGTGAGTTGTTGACCAAAGTGGTCCCGGTATCCCCCAAAACATTGAAGGCTATTGCCAAAGCCCTTGGTTGCCCCTGAGAAACAGATGATAAGACTCTGTTGCTGAAGACATCTCTTTTCTGAGAGGCAAGGTCACTGAGAAAGCAAGCTGGTGCTGAGCAGAAAACCTTCTCCCTGTAGACCAGCCAACTGAAAGCTGGAAAAAAGCTCACTGCCTGCAGCCCTATGGGAGACAGAAGTCATCAGCAGTGAATGCAGTGGACACTGAAAATTCAAGTTTGGCCACACAGGCCCAACGACCGAACAGGTGCAATAGTGGCATGTCTGCTATTGGGGTAACCAACTGCTCCATAATTGGACTGAAGGCCCTCTCTATTGGAGGGAATACATACCTGGTACTGAACAACCTAAGCAAAAGTCTGTGGCAGGGGAGGTCATGAGCCTTAGGGGTATAAAGCCTGCACTTGTCTGGTTAAATGTATATATTATTCCCACCAAGCCACCCTGAAAGCACTATGCTTAATGGTCATATTCATGCATTAACCCTACTCTCACTTCTGGTTAGAGAAGCTTCTCTTTTCAGAAGGCAATGACACTGGGATGACCTAAAAGGCAACATAGTGCTGAGAAGAAGGGAATGGAGGAGTTCCCAGCTCTGAAATACCTCTATCACACCTTCCAAAGCTCAGGGACCACTGCAGAAGAGGGGGTGGATAGAATGGAAGAGCCAAAGGAAGGGTATGACTCCTTACAATGCAACTGCCCAGACAGAAATTGTCCTCCATAGCCATGACCTTGCAATGCTTAGCAATACCTTCGCAAGACCCTCATAATAGAAGAAAAAGATGATGACATCAAATTAAAAGAGAGACTAATGGGTAGAGAGGAAGGGGATATGACTAAGATTGGAGTTCTAAAGGGGAATAGGGGAGGGGAGGGAAATATCATACGTTTTTTGTATGTAAGTATAGAAGTTGTCAATAAAAAATTTTCATAAAAAAAGTGATTGTTGTCAGGCTAGGGATGTAGATAACTGTAGAGCACTTACATGTGTACGGCTTAGATTTTGATCCCTAGCACTATGCACACTTGTGCACACTCACTCTGTCAGAGGCCTTTGTTAAAGGCTCTGGCTATTAGTTAACATTTTGGAACAAGCTGAAGAACACATTTTTAAACTAGGTATACTTTCTTATGGTCCTTGTACTCATACTCATTAAGTATTTGTTTATAGAAAAGTGACAGAATAGAATTTGAATTATAACAAAGGACTTTAATAACCAGATAAATAGTGATTATCCTTGGGCTGAGATCTTAAACAATAGGTTGGTCTGACACTATGAAAAGTCAGCTGCTGACAGATCACTATTTAGTCTGTGATCTATTGCAGCACACATGGACATTCTCTAGCCTTTTGTGAAGAATTCTGTATTAGTGAATGTTAGTAAATGTTGTAGATATTTTTATTAGCAGAGACAATTATCTAGCAAAAAACTTCTCTGGCACTAGAAAAAAACAAAACTGGGTCACACCAGATTTATAGTATAATGTTTTATATACATTATGTATACACACACACACACACACACACACACACACACATACATATATATATATATATATATATATATGAATTTTTAAAATCCCAGTATATATATCCTATTTGAAAGGCACATCCCTAAATTTAGGGAACACTAACCTCTGGATTTTTTTAATCCAGAAGTGGGTAAACTGCTTCTAGGAGCAGAGCCCAAGAAATGGGAAAGCTAATTTCTGGTAAATCCCACCCAGGAGTGGGGTAGTTTCCTCTAGCATCAGCCTGACGAAAAAGAAACTGCAGAGAAGTTTAGTTTCAGCCATTGATAAACCCACTGCATCTGGTGCCACCACTGCTCCCATGTTACCAGACTGTGGCTTCCTCTGCATTGGCACTTTTATTGGGCAGCTAAAGGCCAGTAATATGTGATCAAGTGGTACACTGTATCAGCAAAGGGTAAGGAACTTCTGACTTTGAATGATCCTGAAACAATTATTAAAGGAAGTGATTTAGGGTGTGTGACCTGCTGGACTCTGCTGATTCAGAGCACACACACACACACACACACACAGATCACAAGAGCAACCACATTAAGCCCATGTGTTGTCTTCAACAGATCTGGGGCCATCATTACTGATCTCATTGTCTTCAGTGCTGTGATAAGCACGTCATATGCATGTATGTTTGCTCTGAGTCAAGAGCCCAACCAAGCCTGTGAGGAAATTGGGCCAAGAGCATAGTTTAAGATCAGTCAGCATCTTTAGATGTTGCTTGTTAATATTGGTCATCTGTGCTGTTTAGGCCAAAGGTACACCAACTCATAGGAAACTTAATAGCATTGCTCATGAATGGATCACATAGTTGTAAGATTAACTTTAGCAACTTACAAGTTACAAGTAAGGAATTTAACATCTCACAGCAGGAATCTCAGAAAAGTTATTTGTAAGTTCCATAAATAATAAACCCACAGTTCTTTCCCATAGTTCATCTTCATATTTCATTCCCACAGTTTGTTCTTCTTGATATATATTTTCTGTGTATATAGAAGATATATATGTAATTGTTAATATGATTTTCCTTACCTCTAAAATTGTATTGTGGTGATTAGTTTTTTTTAGTATTTTATTTAAGTGCTTGCCTGTGAAGCCTAAGGACCCCGGTTTGAGGCTCAATTACCCAGTACCCACGTAAGCCAGATGTACATGGTGGCACATGTGTCTGGAGTTCGTTTGCAGTGGCTAGAGGACCTGGTGTCCCCAGGTCCTCTCTCTCTCTCCTTTCCTTGTCTCAAATAAATAAATAAATACTTTTTTAAAAAAGAAATCCATTAAAAAAACAAACTGGTCTGAAGTTGGGTGTGATGACTCTCACCTTTGATCCCAGCACTTGGGAGGCAGTGGTAGGAGGACTTCCATGAGTTTAAGGCCACCCTGAGACTCTAGAGTGAATTCCAGGTCAGCCTGACTAGAGCGAGACCCTACCTCTTAAAACCAGAAAAAAAGGGGGGGGGTCTGAGAGGAGAAGATACTGATATTTGCCACAGTTGGGAAGTGAGGAAGCATTTACATATTATTAACAAAAAATCAGGCTGCTGGAGAAATGGCTTGGTGATTAAGCACTTGCCTGCCAAGCCAAAGGATCCAGGTTTGAGTCCCCAAGACCAATGTAAGTCACATGCACAAAATGGCACATGCATCTGGAGCATGTTTGTAGTGGCTAGAGGCCCTGGTGCACCCATTCTCTCACTCGCTCACATAAATAAAAATAAAATATGGAAAAGAAAACATTTTATTCAAGAATCTGATCATAATTAATATAAAGAAATAGAGCTTATAAAACCATTAATTTTGGAAAAACAGGCATAAAAATGTGAAAAGACACCAAGGAGGTAAGGGGTGAAAGATACAGAACTCAAGGAAGGAGATTAACATTGAAAATGAAGAGAACAACTATTGTCCTGATGTGAAGAGAAGGGTTTTAGTCTAGCCTCAAGAGCAATCAAAGATGGCTATAAGTTTTTTCTAATTTAAAAACAGGAAAGTGCCTAATAAAAGCTCAAGGCAAAGTCCAGTACCTCATGTTTCATTCTGAGGTTGGGAGTGAGTCAAGGAAGTAGTATTTCACCTGGATGCTCACCTCAGTAGGCCAATGCTGCTATGGTAACCCAGGTGTCCTGAAGCTGTGGGTGCAGTTTCACCTCAGATGTCCAGAAGTGCTAGGCTGAGGGATGGTGACCAAAGGAAACCTCGTTGTTTTCCTATGCTCATTGGTAAAGGCAACACTGCCAAATTCTTTTTTTGATTTTGGATAATTTATTATTGCTACTGAACGATAGCTCCTTTTAAGGTATGCATGAAGGATATATTTTTATCTTTCATTTGAAATGCTTGATGTTAAAACAAACTAATTAAAAATAAAATCACTTTCCGTTTTGTGTTTTATTGTTGTTTTTCTTGTTTTGTTATTTTCCCTTTTTCTTTTTGTGGTACTTGGAATCAGTCTTAGGTCCTTATGAATTCTAGGCAAACAGTTTACTGCTGAGATATATTCCCAGCACATTTGATTTATTATATGAACCTTTAACATTAAATTCACATATCAAAGAAAAAAGTTAAAATAAAATACTATTACAAAATATAGGTAAAAATATTTAAGTGCCTGTGTGTAAAATCCATTCACACACATACATAATCATCATTCTTGAATTGACAGCTTCATAGGAGGGAATATTTCTACTGTCTGAGTATTCATTCATTAATAAGTGAGGAAACTATATTAACCTTAGGGTTCCATATTTGTGGACCCTAGGAAAGAAAGTTGAAACAAAGAGAATTAATTCAACAAAACAAGAAAAAACTACAAATACAACAAAAAAGATGTTCATCATAAACTATGGGCTGGATTTTTCTCAAGTTTTTGTTAATTACATGCAATACATGTTAAGTTTCCTCCTCTCCAAAATGCAAAATATCCTTGGAAGATGGCTTCAGTGATCTGGGAGACATCTGGAAGCTCACCATCAAAAGCATGCTGAAGTCTCCACATTCTCCTTCTTCCCTCTCACCAGCATGACCACTCCACTTAGGGAAATGATGTTGAGAATGGATATTTTGAGCACACTGCTCATTGTCTGAAGCCAAGTCACCTTTTTCACACCATGGCAATTCAGAATTCCCACAATCCACAACACAGCTAGAGCCAGACATTTCTTTGGGAGACTTGGGGCAGAAGCAGCTGGGGTAAAACGGATGGATGCCATACTCAGTGAGCAGCAGAGCTTGGCAGGCAATTATCCCTGGATCCAGAAACAAGGAGGCCCAAAGTCTCAGGAATGCAATTAAAGGGCCAAAGCTTCTCTTAATGAAACAGTAGTGAGCTCCACTGCATGGTAAGGTTATACCTATCTCTACAAAGCAAAGAGTGGAGGTCATGGACAACAGGGCACAGGCAGTCCAAACACGAAGAGAGAAACTCACATTCATGGAAGAGTACTCCAGCACCCCTTTGGGGGATACAAAATTCCTGAACCAATTATATTAATGATAAAAAATTGATCTGGGTGTGGTGGTGCACACCTTCAATCCCAGCACTTGGGAGGCAGAGGTAGAAGGATCGCCAAGAGTTTGAGGCCACCCTGAGACTACATAATGAATTCCAGGTCAGCCTGGGCCAGATTGACACCCTACCTCAACCCCACCCAAAAAAATTGTGCCCCAGAAATATCCAACTTCTCTCTTTAGCTGTATTTTCTTCTATATATCCATTATGGTTGATAAAAATTAAATTTTGTTTAAATTATAGTTTCTAAGTTTCTAAATTATTAAAAAGTTTCATGGATAGTCTCTTCCTAAAACTTTTTATTTTTTTTTAAATTTTTTGGAGAGAGTGTTCACACACACACACATGCACACAGAGGATACTCTGGGTGCAAGCAGTGTCAGCTGCAGTGTTAGATCCCCCTTTTTGCGCCCTTGCATCACTTTGCATTTGCATGGGAAATAATCTGGAGATTGGAACCAGTGTTCTTAGGCAATAATTATCTCTCAAGTCCATTTTGTGCCACCTTTTGCTAAATAATCTGCTTTCAATAATTATCCAAGTCTATGTTACCCCTTTAAGTAAAATAAAACATAGCACTTGTCAGTTTTTAATTTAACTTATCTTTTAAATATTATCAAAATAAGACATTTAGATTAAAAAAAATGGAATCGCAAAGAAAGGGATTACAGTGCCAATTTCTCTAAAATCCGCACTTCTAGAACATTACTCCCACCTCTAAAACATGTTCTAAGAATATCTCATAGCTTTTTGAAGACACTTTGTTTGCAGCTCCTGAGTTGTTATATGCCATGACTCAGAGTGCACAGTGGGAAAAATCCCCATCTATAGATAATTTACCTAAAACAACCAACTGCAGTTATTTAACACAGCTGATTTTCTAAGGCAACAACACCACTTGAGGCAAACAGAATTTCATCCTAGATTTTCTGGAGCAAATATCCATAGGACTCTCAAAAAGCTCTAGCATGTTCTTGAAGATCTTGAAACCTTCTTGAAGATTGCTCCCACTTTCAGAGTCTGATATTAAGGTCCCTGATCCACTTGGACTTGACTCTTGTGCATGGAGAGAGACAAGGGTCTATTTTTATCCTTTTATATACAGATATCCAGTTTTCTCAGCACCACTTGTTGAAGAGGCTATCTTTTTTCCAATGAATATTTTTGGCATTTTTGTCAAAAATCAGGTGGCTGTAGCTGCCTGGATTAATATTTGGGGCTTCCATTCTGTTCCATTGATCTACCTGTCTGTCCTTGTGCCAGTACCATGCTGTTTTTGTTACTATGGCTTTGTAATATAACTTAAAATCGGGTATGGTTATACCACCAGCCTGATTTTTGTTGGGCAAAATTGTTTTGGCTATTCGAGGTTTTTTGTGTTTCCAGATGAATTTTAGGATTTTTTTTTCTATTTCTGTGAAGAATGCTATTGGGATTTTAATGGGGATCACATTAAATGTGTAGATTGCTTTGGGTAAGATTGACATTTTCACAATATTAATTCTTCCAATCCAGGAGCATGGGATGTCTTTCCATTTCCTTGTGTCTTCTGCAATTTGTCTCTCGAGTTTTTTAATGTTCTCATTGTAGAGATCCTTCACTTCCTTGGTTAAGTTTATTCCAATGTATTTTTTTTTTTTTTGAGGTAATTGTGAATGGGAGAGATTCCCTGATTTCATCCTCTTTATGTTTGTTGTTACTGTATAGAAAAGCTACTGATTTCTGTGTGTTTATTTTGTATCCTGCTACATTATTAAAAGTGTTTATCAGCTCTAATAGTTTGCTGGTAGAATCTTTAGGGTCTGTTATGTATAGAATCATATCGTCTGCAAATAATGATAATTTGATCTCTTCCCTTCTGATTTGTATCCCTTTTATGAGTGTCTCTTGCCTTATTGCTATGGCTAAGACTTTCAGTACTATATTAAATAGAAGTGGGGGAAGTGGACACCCTTGTCTTGTTCCTAATTTAGAGGAAAAGCTTCAAGTTTTTCCCCATTTAGTATTATGTTGGCTGTAGGTTTGTCATAAATAGCTTTTATTATGTTGAGATATGTTCCTTCTATTCCCAGTTTCTGTAATACTTTCACCATGAAGGGGTGTTGGATTTTGTCAAATGCCTTTTCTGCATCTATTGAGATGACCGTGTGATTTTTGTCCTTCAGACCATTTATATGGTGTATTACATTTATGGATTTGCATATGTTGAACCATCCCTGCATCTCTGGAATAATCAGGACCCCAGGCCCTGGAGTAACGCCCCATTTAGTGTAGGTCTTCCTGCCTCAGTTAAAACAATAGAGAAACTCCCTCACACACATGCCCAGAGGTCTGTTTCCACTGTGGTTCTAAATCACATCAAGTGGACAAACACTCTTAGAACACAGAAGCCCTGCTAGGGGCCTAGAGATCTTCTGTAGTCAGTGCACCTTCCAATAAGCAAACTGGGATCAAAGAGTAAAGATGACTACAAGGCATCTGAATCCAGATGTCCCTATGTCCACACAGTCTAATGCTCACTCCTCCCCCTTCTGCTGGCAGTAACCAATTTCTGAGGAAGCCCCGTGTGCTTCAGATCGGTTCTACTCACATCTCCAGGCTAAGTTCATAGAGAACCTCAGCTACTTCCTTTATTTTCACTTCCTAGCTGTGGGGTGAGCAGTTTAACACATCATGGTAGGGGCATGTGACGGATCAAAACTGCTCACCCCATGGGTAGGAAATGAGAGAAAAGGAGGGAGCTGAAGTTCTCATCCCATTTAAAAAGATCTGAAGTCACATCTCAAAGTGGCTGTGTTCCCATTATCCCCTTTGAAATCACCCTAACTCCTCAATGACACAAACCATCCCACTAGGCCTATTCCTTTTTTAAAAAATGTTTTTTAGAATTACTGTTTTAAAGATAGTGTACAAAGTAATGGGTTGCATTGTGGCATTTTCATACACAAGTGACCACTTCTTCCTACTGGCTGTTCCCCTTATCCTTCTCTGTATAGTTCCCTTCCTTTCCTCAGATACCTGACTCCTCTTCTCAATGTCAAATATATTCTATGATCCTTTCTCCCAGTCCTTAAAATCATTGGTCCACTCTGCCAGAGCAACATCACTTAGTCTCCATAGCTTGACCAGCAATGAGTCCCTGTAGAAACTACTGACCACTACAAAACAGAAATTACCCTCTATGACCGACCAAGGCTGAGAATAGTCATAATCTATTATTGGCATAAATACAAATGTTTTCAAGGCAATTTGACAGGCACATCACATCTAGTTAAATAAACAATGGCAGTGGGTCCTCTGATCTCTCTCGCCTTAAATCCAATGGGAAAGCAGTGAGTTGCACCCCTAGCAGTTATGCCTCTGAGCAGACATGTCTTGCAGACTGGGATGCTGTTAGTGTAGCAGGACTGCTGGTGATGTTTCTCTCCCCTCGCCCATACCACATTCTGGAAAGCCAGCCACCAGGAAAGGGCTTCCAGCTTAATCCTAGCTAGATTTCTCCACGTCTTATAACCCAAGCATTCTGTGTCTTAGAACCTAACCATTTAGTTCTGGCATGCAAACAACAGCAATGGCAATGTACTGTATGGTATGTGGGGAACTCAGGGAAACCCTGGTCACCAACTTTCATCACACAACCTACGGCCTCTTGGAATGCCCTTTCTCACTTACACAGGGCACCTGAATTCCAACCCCTTCAATGCTATTTTGTTATCCTTTCAAATGTTTTTCCTAATCTGTAAGACATTCAAGGGTTAGTATTATATAAAGAACTTTTTTAATGTTATTATTATTATTTTTTTTTACAGACACTAGGGAGGATTTCTGAAGCCTCATGGCTATCTGCTCCAAGCAAGTGTTCATTTTCTTGAATGGCTAATTGTGTGTGTGTGTGTGTGTGTGTGTGTGTGTGTGTGTGTGTGTGGGATCTAATGCAAAATGAAAAGATCAAATCACTTACAATAATTATTTTGTTAAAAAAGGAATGTGGGTTTCAATGGCATGTATGCGGGACTTTACTCCACCTATCACCCACAGTATATAGTCATTTTCCATGAGCCATCCTGCCTTCTGATCCTGGGGTGTTGCTGCTGCCATGGCCTGCTGTGCATGTCACCACTCCCTATGGTCTCAGTGGGGTTGGATTGTCTTGTACTGATCAGCTAGGCTCAGATCCAAGAGGGAGCAAGTCCACACTGCAGCCTATTGCACCTGCTGCTGAAGCTGATCCTCCCGTTCTGACAGGAGTCTGGGATTGCACCATGACATTAAAAACTTAATTTTTTTTTTTTTTAATTTGAGAGGGAATTGGCACATCAGGGCCTCAGCTACTGAAATCACATGCCAGATGCCTTTGCCACCTAGTGGGCATGTGAAACCTTGCACTTGCCTCACTTTGTGTGTCTGGTTTATATAGGATCTGGAGAGTTGAACATGGGCCCTTAAGCTTTGTAGGCAAGAGCCTTAACTGCTAAGCCATCTCTCCAGCCCAGTACCATGGCTTTTGATATTTATTTATTTATTTATTTTATTTATTTGAGAGTGAGGAGAGAAAGAGAGAGAGAGAGAGAGAGAGAGAGAGAATGGGTGCACCAGGGCCTTTAATCACTGCAAACAAACTCCAGACTCATGTGCCACTTTGTGCACCTGGCTTACGTGGATCCTGGGGTATTGAACCTAGTTCCTTTGGCTTTGTAGGCAAGTGCCTTAACACTAAGCCATTTCTCTACCTTGGCTTTTGATATTAAAAAATATTTTTATTTATTTATTTTCAAGCTGTGGGAGACAAAGAGAATAGAGAGAATAGAGAGATGGGGGAATGGACATGCCAAGAACTCTAGCCACTGTAAAGGAATTCCAGGTGCGTGTGCTACATTGTACATATGGAGATCCTTGCTGTGGGGTTCACCATCTTTGGAGGGATTATGTTGCTTTGATTTTTTAAAATTCAATTGAGAAACTTTATTTAAAAATTTACATAATGCCCTCCCACCACCATCCTTTGTCCCTTCCCCATACCTCTCCAGGAAACTCCTTTCCTTCCTATTATTCCTTCTTTTACTTTACTGTCCTTTTTTTGTTTGTTTTTGGCCCCTTCCCTCATCCAAGACACCCTTGTGATGAGTACAATAATATTCAGTCTGTGACATTAATAATAACTGTTGTAAAGTCATGAATTCTTTGGTTTATTTGTATCAGGAAGATGGTGTTTCAAAGCATGCCTTCACATCCTCGAGCTCTTCCATTCTTTTTGCCATCTCTTCCACTGTAAGAGCCCTTGGACAGTGTGGACAGATGTCTCCATTAGTGCAGACCATAAAACTATCACTTCCCAGCATTTTTTCAGTTTTAAATCCCTCCAGCATTCACTACTATCTGCAAAATGAAACTTGATTGATTAAAAGTGAAAGCAGTACTAATATATGGCCAGAATTTAGAGGGGCATTTGGTAGGACTAATATATGCATTTAGACAAGTAACAGTAGTAGCTTCCTCCTTGGGATTTATAACCTTCCCATCCCTAAGCTTTTTATAAAGTTTTTGTTATCAGGCATGAATTCTTTCCCATGTAATGGGCCTCAAATCCAATCTGAGAGCTGTTGGTTATCCCCACAACATACATGCGACAACTGCAGTACAGGGCACATCTTCCAAAGCTGGCCAGTTATGTAGTTTTCAAGTCCCCGTGCTGGTTGAGACCACTGATGACTTTTCCCCCCAGCAGGCTGCACGTCACTTTCAAGCACTCTTATAGATATTCAGCAAGAAAGAGGCTTCCAGCTCAGTTAGAGCTTACATTTCTCAATGTCCTGCAACTAAAACACGTGGGACATTCAGCATTAGGATCTTATCACCTATTTCTTGTGGCCAACCACAAACCCAGGAATCAACAACTTAGTGGGAGGTATCCCATCCCTGCCATTGAATGACAACCAATGGCTTCTGGAGGTAGCACTATCTACCCCCACATGGTACTTCTGCCTAAATTCTAATGGGTTTACCTTAATATATGACTAGGTGCTTCTCTCTTACTGATTTCAATATTGTATATTTGGTTTATGTTTCATAATATAATTATAATATGACCGACAAAGTTTCTTTTCTGGTCTTCTAAATGCTTCTTACACCTGTATTGACACCTTTCTCTGTTTTAGAATTATTTTCTATGATTCTATTGAAAATATTTACTATCCTTTTTTTTTTTTTTTTTTTTTTTTTTTTTTTTTTTTGGAGAGAGTCAGGGAGAGAGACAAAGAGACACAGAATGGGTGCACCAGCTGCCTCTCAGCCGCTGTGAACGAATTCCAGATGTGTGTTACCTCCTTGTGGGCAAGTATGGCATTGCACCTTTGCGTCACTTTGTGTCATCATGTGGAACCTGGAGACTAGAATGGGTGTTCTTAGGCTTAGCCCGCAGACGTCTTAACTGCTCAGCCATCTCTCCAGCCCCCAAATATTTACTTATCCTTTTATGTTGAAATTCTTCCCCTTTTATGCCTATAATTCTTAGATTTTATATCACCATAGTGTCCGAGTGCCTTGAAATTCCCATTCATACCTTATAAATTTGTCTTTCTCCTAATTAGAATGTTCCAAATCCTCCACCTTGTCTTCAATATTCTGTCCTCTCCTTGATCCATTCTATTGGTGAAACTCTCTATGGAGGTTTTCATTTGACTTACTGTGTCTTTTATTTTGAGTATTTCATATTTATATATTTCTATTTATATATCTTCTATGGATCTTCTTGTTTCATTAGGCTAATTTCCTGTGTTCTCTTTCAGTAGTTTGTTTTCTTTGATGCCTTTGATTTCTTTTCTGATTGCTTTGAACATACTTATGATCATTCTTTTGAATTTTGTCTGACATTTGTCTAATTCAGTTTCCCTGGAAGTCATTACTGTGGGGAAGTTATGTTGCCTTATTGTTGTTTTTTTTTTTATATTACTGCATTGGAACTTTTCATATCCTGGGTTATATTTTGTTGATTGGATTTTCTATTTGTTTTATCAACTGTATTCTTAGACACAGTACCCAAATTTCTATCTTTAGTGTAAGAGAGCAAGGTTGCAGGTCTGGCCTCTGTTTTAATCCCAGAGTAGAATACTAATGGATATGCCTGCTTTGCTGATGGGTAAAAAGCAAGTCTTCTCTGGCTAGTTTCTGCCTCACCTATGTTGATTTGTGAAGTGTGTTCCATTTTTGGTGCACTATGGGCTTGTCTCAGTTAGCTAGGACAGTCAGAGGTTTGTATTAGCTAGTCTCAGTGTTATGTGATGGAGAAGCAAACGTGATCCCTTGACTTCCTGCAACATTGGGCAGTGTTTCCAGTCCTAGCTTACTAGAGATGAGAGGCCTGCAATGCTGTCTGGAGGTGCTATGGAACTGTGTAGCTGGTTCCTGTTGTTCTTTCCTTCAGGTACTTTTGATATTGTAGGGCTGCTATGAGTGGAGAAAATCTCTTCTTAGTGGTTTCTAAGGTTCCTGCTGGCTCAGGCAGGGCAGCGGCAGAAGAATTTCCTGGAGGGAAGCCACAGGCTGGAGCCTGATTCTAGCTGATTGCCAGTCACTCTCTCTTGTTTTACTGTGGCCATGAGTTCGAGACCACCTTGAGTATACATAGTGAATTCCAGGTCACCCTAGGCTAGAGAGAGACCCTACCTCAAAAAAAAAAAAAAAAAGGTTTTTTTCCCATAAAGTAGAAAAGGAATGAAGGCTATTGATCATCATTTTTCCAAAGCTGGGATCCCCCTAGTTCACATAAAGATATGAAAAAAGCAAAAAGGAAATTATAGACCAATCTTCTTGATGAAAAAAAGTATCAACAAGATATGTGCCAACTGAATTCAAGAACAAATCAAAGAATCATTCACTGTGACCAAGGTGGTCTCATTCCTTCCAGAGATACAGGGATGGTACCACATACATACATACATCAATTAATAAATAGAATAGATCACAATAGTGAGCTCAAAGACAGAAATACTAATAAATCCATAAAAGATTTTTGAAAAAAATCCGATTTCTGATTATAATAAAGTCCCTAAAGACATTAGGAATAGAAGGAACATATCCCAACATAATAAGGACTACATATGACAAACCTATAATGATATTATAATAAATGAAAAATTCTTAAAACATTCTCACTAAAATCAGAAAAACATGCTGAGGGTATATATTTTCTCCAGTCATTCAATGTACTGTTTGAAGTCTTAGCTATAGAAATAAGACAAAAGAAGTAAACAAAAGTGCTAAAAAAAAAAAAAAAAAAAAAAAGGAAAGGAAGATGATACTAATGACTTTACTAGGAAAGTTTTAGATCTGATATAATTTCATCAATGTAGCAGGATATAAAATGAACATATAGAAACCAGCAATCTGTCTATATACTTATAGTAAATATGCTAAAGAAGAAATCAGAGACACAATCCCATTTAAGGACCTCTACAATGAAAATTTTAAAATGCTGAAAAAAAATGAGGAAGACACTAGAAGATGAAAAGACCTAGCATGTTCATGGATTGGAAGATTTACTATTTTGAAGATGGCTATACCAATAAAAATTTACAGATTTAGTACAACCCCCTTAAAAATGCTAATGCTGTTCTTTATGAAATATAGAAAAAAAAACCTTAAAGTTTATATGGATGTACAAATGACCCCAAATAGCTAAAGCAATCCCGATTAAAAAAAAAAAAAAAACAATGCTAGAGTTATCTCCATATGTGATTTAAAGTTTCATTACAGAGCCATAATAGTGAAAAATTGCACAATACTGGTACCATGTGTGTGTGTGTGTGTGTGTGTGTGTGTGTGTGTGTGTGTGTATAGAACAGTATATAGGATCCCAGCATTTGGGAGGCAGAGGTAGGAGGATCACTGTGAGTTCGAGGCTACCCTGAGACTATATAGTGAATTCCAGGTCAGACTGAGCTAGAGTGAGACCCTATCTTGAAAAACCAAAAAAAAAAAAAAAAAAAAAAAAAAAAAATCCATATAGCTATTGCCAGATGATTTTTTAAAAAAATATTTTATTTATTTGTTTGAGAGAGTGAGAAAGAGGCAGATAGATAGATGATGATAGATAGATAGATAGATAGATATGCTAGAGCAAGCATGCCAGGGCCTCCAACCATTGCAAATGAACCAGATGCATGTGCCAACTTGTGCATCTGGCTTTGCATTGGGTATTGGGGAATCAAACCCAGATCAATAGACTTTGCAAGCAAGCACCTTAACCACTGAGCAATCTCTCCAGCCCAAGCTAGCTGATTTTTAAAACATTTTTTAATCGATAGCTTCCATACTTAAAGACACCACGAATATTCATTGGAAAAAAAGTAACATTTTCAACACATTGTGCTGGGTAAACTACACCCACATGTAGGACAGTAAAAGTAGAACCCTTTCTCTTATGCTGAACAAGGAACTCTAAATGGAGCGGGTCAAACACCGTAATGTAATTCCAAATACTCTGAAACCATTAGGGGGCAAAGTAGGGAAAACAGTTTAAGACAGTTCAATACCCAGCAGCAGCATGAAAACACAGACATGGCATCATTCTTTTCCTTCATTGGAGAAGTGGCTCATAGTTTTGCTTGGATTTTCCCTGAACTTCAGCTGCCCCAGCATGCTTATCAAAACTATTATTTCTGCCTTTTATTTTAAAGCAAGCATCAAACCAAAATACCAATTATATTATTCTATCCAAATATAGAATTTTCTTTTTACCAAGATTTATAATTTATTTGTCAGTAGACAGTACTGTTCAATAACTCACTGTTTATACCATTAATATTTTTACTTCATTGTATGATTTATTTGATACTCTGTATACAAAACACTTATAATTGTTTCTTCAAGAACAGTGGCAACACTGACATAAAAAAAATGCAGAAAAGAAAGTTACAGCCTCTACACAATTAAGCTGATGCAGAATCATAGTATTTAAAATTGTTAAATACTGGGTCCAACACATATATGATATTTCTTCCATTCCTGTTCTTTCTCTAATCTTCCCTGGCCTCTCAGACTAGGTAAAATCCCTCATTAAACACCCTTATACCATTTTTCATAGAACTTTTATTTTATTTTGCCATAACAAATTTCATTTGAGATTATAGCTTTATTAATGCCTAAGTTTTCCTATAAACTAAAGCCTCACAAAGGCTAGGACTATCTTAACTAATTTACAAGCTAAAATGCTTAAATAAAAAATACCAAACCCTATAGTTTATCCAAGCTGAAATCTAGTTGTCTTTCACATAACATTCCAGAGCTGAGCAGTCTGGAGCAGGCAGGATGGCTCAGCTGTCCTCAACTCACAGCTTCCGTCTCTTAGTGAAGAGGCCTGAAGACTTATCTACTCCGAATAAGAAGAGGAAAAGCAGCCAGGCGTGGTGGCTCACTCCTTTAATCCCAGTACTCGAGAGAGGCAGAGGTTGGAGGATTGCCCAGAGTTCGAGGCCAGCCTGAGACTACATAGTGAATTCCAGGTCAGTTTGGGCTAGAGCAAGACTGTACCCCAATAAACAAAACAAAACAAAACAACAAAAAAGAGGAGGAGGAGGAGGAAGAAAAGCAGCAGAGGAGCAAAATCCAGTACTGTAGAAGGTGAGTTCCCTAGAGAAGCAAAGGCTTCTGCTCATGTTTGGAACAGCAAGCTTTAGCTGCCAATCACTAATATTAGGGAAAAGCGGGCATCAAATGTGTGAATAAAACGAGCCATTCACTGCTCCCTCTTTCTTTGTCTGTTATTACTGAGCATTGTAGAGCCCACCACAGTGTCTGCTGCACAGATACTGCCCCATTAGCATCCGTTGGGTGGATACATGGATTTCACATCCTCACACCCATTATACATTTTCACCTATATTTGCTCTCATTTCCTTTCTTCTCCCAAGTAGACATAGTTATGGATATAGGATCACAGAAGACTCATGGGATTATGAGAGTAGATGCTGGTAGAGGTCAGAAAGCAGCTTTCTTGCAAGGATGAAGTAGATGAGAGCAACTCATGCCCTCATGTGAGAACTTTTCAAGGAAAATTGAATTGTGACTTTCTCCATGTCTACCCAGATTTTTTTTTTTTTTTTACATCGAGGCTTGATCCCAGGGTTTCCCATATCCTAGGCAAACAGTCCATCACTGACCTACATTCCCAGGATAGCCTTAAATTCACCAGTTTCCTGCCTCTGCCTACGAGGAATGAGATTACAGTCAGGCTCACACAACTCCAACTACCACATTGACATTTTTCTACCCTTCCTTCCTTCCTTCCTTCCTTCCTTCCTTCCTTCCTTCCTTCCTTCCTTCCTTCCTTCCTTCCTTCCTTCCTTCCGTCCTTCCCTCCCTCCTTTCGTCTTTCTTTCTCTTTCTTTTTCTTTCTTTCTTTCTTTCTTTCTTTCTTTCTTTTTTATTCTTCTTTCTTTCCTCTTTTTTATTTCTTCTTTCTTTCTTTCTTTCTTTCTTTCTTTCTTTCTTTCTTTCTTCTTTCTTCTTTCTTCTTTCTTCTTTCTTCTTTCTTTCTTCTTGTTTTAGGAGGATTTCTGGTGACCTAGGCTGGTTTCCAACATGCTATATAGCTGAACATGACCTTGAACTCATCATATTTCATCTGTAACCTCTCAAGTTACGTGATTACAGGCATACACCACCATGCCAGGCTAACTTTGTTAATTTTGTTAATTTTTATGTGATATTATAGTCTGTGAGATATTTGCACAATGAAACAATAGCTTGTCTATATTTATATTTCTCCCTAGCACATAGTAGTAATGAATACTTATTGAAAAACTTCTTGAATAAATTAGTGAATAAGAGACAATAAAAGAATGAATCATTCTTCTGAATTCTTGTATAAAAATATAACTGAAAAAAACAAGAAGTAATTGGAATAAAACCTCTTATTTTTCCTGTAAAGAAGCTGATGTCACCCAGAATCCACAGTCAGACCTTTATTTTTGAAATAGAAACTTTGTGTGGACATATCATTTCCCTCCTCCCTGTCCCCTTTCCACTGAGAGTGAGATTGCTGGTATTCATCATGAGGTTGTGGGTTATGGGTTGTGAGAACAGCAGTCAGTCATTGTGTGTGTGTGTGTGTGTGTGTGTGTGTGTGTGTGTGTGTGGTGTGTTGGGGGGGGGCAGTGCCTCTGGATATTCCCTCCCACCCTGTGACTCTTACAATCTTCCTGTCCCCTCTTCCACAAAATTCCCTGAGCCGTGGTGGGTCTATTTTAAGGCTACTTTAGTTTTGAGCTCTCAACAGCTCCTTGACTTCTGCTTTGGTACATTTAGAATTTCCTCAGTGTCTGTTGCCATCACCCTGGCACAGTTTTATGTGGAAGCAGAACGCTTGCTCATCTCACCAATTCCTCCGTGGTTTTACCTGGGCCTGTCTGCTGTGCAAGGGGTGGTTCATCTCCTGCCAGGGAGTCAGCTATCTGTTCTAATCTTGTTGATAGATTTTGGTTGTCCTGGGTTCTATATTGCCTCTTTTTTGAAAAGACATTTTTTTCATCCACAATCTTTAAAACTCCACTTTAAGTAGATAATGTTGTATGTGGTATGTGTGTCTATGATGTGTGTGTGTGCGCGTGCGCGCGTGTTGTTGTTGTTGTTGTTGTATGGGTGCATGTATGCCACAGTGCCTGTGGGTTGGTCCTTAGTTTTCCATTTGTTTCAATAGGGTCTTTTTGTTTGCTTCTGGTAATGCCTGAGAGTTACAGGAATCTCCTAACCCCCCTTCTATTGTGCCCCGCATCTGGCTTTGCATGGGTTCTGGGGCACTAAACTCCACTTGTCACTTTTACCCAGCAAGCACTTTTTGTGATTTAGCTCTTTTTGTACTCCAAGTTGACCTTTTTGCATGTGTATTTGTCTGCTGTGTACATATGTGTGTATTTGGCTGTGTTCATATGTGTGTGTGTGTGCAGTTTGTGTCCATGTGGGTCATGTGTGTCTGTGGGTACATGTGCAAGTGTGGGCCAAAGGTCAACAGTAAACATCTTTCTTGGTTACTTTACCCTTTAATTTTGGAGACAAGGTCTCTCATTGAACCCAGGAATCACCAAGTTGACTAGTCTAGACAGTGAGCTTGACCTAGCCATCCTCCTGTCTTCACATCCTGAGCCTTGGGGACTACAAGTGTGTGCACCACCATGCCTGACACTTATGTGTGTGCTGGATACTGAAATTCTGGTTTTTACTCTTAAATGGAAAGTGCTTTACAGAATGAGCCATTTACGCAGCTTCACTATATACTTTGTCATATTTTGTGTGTGTGTGTGTGTGTGTGTGTGTGTGTGTATACACCTTTGTGTAAATGTGGGTGTGTATGCATCAGCATGCAAGTAGAAGTCAAAGAAGGACTTTGGGTGTCAGTCTTGGAATTCCATCTTGTTTGAGGCAGTCTCATATCCATTGCTGCATTAGTCAGCATAGCTGGTCTGTGAGCTTCCATAACATTCGCCTGTTTCTACCTCCCATGTAGCCATAAATATGTTGGAGTTACAAACACTCTTACTAAGGCATCCGGCTTTATGTGGACTCTGGGATCAAAACTCACAAACTCAGTGAATGCTTTATCTGCTGGACCATCTCCCGAGCTATAGATTATGCTTTAGAGATGAATTTTTAAAATATTTTATTTTTACTTATTTGACAGAGAAAAAGAGGGAGGGAGAGAGAGAGAGGGTGAGAGAGAGAGAATGGGTGTGTCAGGGCTTCTAGCCACTGCAAACAAACTCTAGGTGCATGCACCATCTTGTTCATCTGGCTTATGTGAGTCCTGGGGAATCAAACCTGGGCCTTTGGCTTTGCAGGCAAATGCCTTAACTGCTAAGCCATCCCTCCAGCCCTAGAGATGAATTTTAATTGCTAAGTGTGGGTGGCTACTGGAATGCTCTCCAGTCAGCTATTAGACGTGTTTTGTTTTTATACCACAATGCATACAGATTATAAACAGGCCCCATTGCCGTTAAATGAAAACAATGTTTCCAAGGTATCCAGAGATTTAAAGAAATGCATACAGAGGACTGTGAACTAAAAATCCATGTTGTGGCTCATGCTTGAATGCCCAGCATTAGGGAGGCCAAGGCAAGATGATTGCTATGTGTTTGAGGCCATCCTGGAGTACAGAGTGAGACTTAGTCTCGGGAAGACAAAGAAAACAACATCAGTGACAAAAATACCTAGTAGAGTGAAAAGGTAGGACTACAGGGGAAAGCAAATGGAGCAAATGGAAATGTTCATTCATCTTCAAATTGCACTAACAGAACGACTCAAAAAAAGAAACAAATAGAATTATTTTTCACTTTAATAACTAACTTATAAGAGCACCACAAATTCAGTAGAAAATGGATGAGACAGAGAAAATGGAAAAATTGGAAAGATTTCATGAATGCATCAACAAAACAGATTTTTTTAATCCAACAAAACAGATCTTTAGTCACACACAACAATTTCCTTGTGATTTAAACTAGACACGGCCCTGGGTATTTTATAAATATTATTTCAGTTTTCACTTTACTATTGTTAACATTATATCATATGCTTAATCTTTACTTGGAACCTGGTGTTTCTACCTTTTTTTAAAGTTTTTACCTCAGGCACCTGTTGATCAGACTCATCAGGGGTGCAAATATTAAGCAGTAATTGTAGATAGCATGCCAGCTTTTTAAACCAAACCAGCTTCAATTTAAAATGTATTAAAGGAATGTAAAAGAGCAGCTCACTGAGAATAAAGAGCACTTCGTAGATATAATGCAGCTGTGGAGACTTGACCAGTGGTACCAAAACCAAGCACAGGGTGATGGTTATTGTGATGAACGTGAATGGCAAAAACACCTAAAAGAGCAAAATTAAACAATAATGAGAATGAATATCCATAAATGATAATTGAATATTTATATAAGCAAAAATAAGTTGATGTTAATAAATCAGGCTATAAGCTTATTAGGTGAATTTAATTAGAACTCAGGTAATAGAGTAAAGGGAAATGTTGAAGACTGTCCTCTGTGAGGGTATTGGCTGGATGAATGATACCTAGTGTTTGACTCTTCCTGAGTGGAAACCATCATTTCCATTGCCTGGTAAGATGACTAGCTGCTGCCCTTGCTGGCATGAACTGATTAAGAGGTAGTTTCTAACATGCTGAAAATATAGCCACTTACAATGAGTCATCAAATACCCAAAAGTTAAGTGAAGGCTGGACAGAAGAGGGTAGAGGTTGTAAAATAACTAGTTAGTGATGAGAGCACAGTTTTCTTTTTCTCCCAGGTTCATTGTTTATTCGCTCTACTTAGTGAGAGGTGAACACACTGAAAGAAATGTCTAGATTTGAATCTCACCTCTGGTGCATGGTTTGTGAGTTGTGGTAAGCGATAGACATTACATATCCTGTTTCTTCATCTCTAAATGAGAATAATAGGCAGGGATATCCAACTATTGAACTACTGATGATTAAAGATAATCATCTAACCTAAGCTATTTCCATGGTCCCTAGTCAATGAAGACTATGTTTTTATGCTAATACACCTTGTTTCCTCAGTAATATACTTTATCTGCCCCATTTTGGCCTATGTCATTTTCTGATTTAGGAAATTTCTCTTTTCCTATGAAATGTATTTCCATGTAGATAGAATGTAAGTTTGTGAATAGTTAAGGTGAAGAGATGGAATGTGTTGATGATCAAAATAAGTTTAATAAAGAGGAACCTTTTACAAAACCAAGTTTTACCTTATAAGGTCTATGTAGGTTGGGTTCCTGGTAGCTCAGTTTCAGAATTCCTACCATTGACAACAAGGTTCTTCATATAGAAATCACAAAGTAAAGATAGTTGATCAGTTCAACTAGGTGTGTTGAGACAATTGCAAGGGATCTTAGAATGACATTTAGTAACACAGGTATAAGTGGAGAGCAGAGAACAGTCATAACAACATAATGAGAGTTCAAAAAGTCTCTTCATCTTGAAGAACAAAATGAAAATATTCAGAATGTTCCCTAAAAGTTGGTCCATTTCAGAGTTGGCCAGTTTTAACGGTGTCAGCATTTGGGACCATGCAATTTTTGAAGGGATGCTGGGTATTAATCAAAGGGCCTCATACAAGCAGAGTAGGATTTTGAACAGTCCTGGCAGCATTGGGTAAAAAAAATTATATATAATATTCCTGCATAATTTTTATTTCTATCCCACAAGTAATTTATTATTTTCTATTCCTTTCCATTTTTAAATGTGAACAATCTCATCACATAACAATGGCAGCTGGCTCTGTTGGCCTGCAAGGTATGTCACTCTTGATGATCCAAGGACAGTAATTATAAGGTTGCTAAATAATGAGGCAGAAATAGCAAAAGGAACAATCCGTTAGGGGAGAACTCTATCCACGTAACTGCCACAGCATCAGCAGAGACAGAAAACATCACAAGAGACAGTATGTTAAGGGGAATGGAAGCTTTGGTAACATTCTGGTAAAATTTAGCAACATTTCCCAGAGAAAACATCAAATCTGAAAATCTATTAAGAAAATTTAACTTTGTTATTTCCATGTTTAACCTCAAGTAACGTACATGTATCCATTTCAGTCCCCATACACAGCATCATGTATGGTTGTCATTTTCACAACTTTGCCAAAACACCAGAAAAAAAATTTGAGGGCCAAGATGTATTATTTCTTTTCTATAAAAACAGTATTGACCCACTAGCAGAACTTGTTCTGTTGAGTGGCCAGTAAAAGGCATGTTTATTTTATAAAACTAGCAATGGGAATGCTGAGATGCTGTCAGAGTCAGGAAAGGACAGTGCAGCACTGCTGGCAGAAACACACTAACATGCTTGAGCAAAATAACATATTAGGAACCAGAACATAAACTGAAAACTGATGAAAACAATTTATGACATTTGAGACTTGTCTAAACACTTCTCAAGCAGTTATGCCCTTGGTCCCCTGGGGTCATGTGGCAAGGTATGCTGGTTTCTCACAACTGGAGAGATTGGCAATGGCATCCAAGTGGCAACAAAGAATTCTGCTCTGCCTCATGTAGTGCACAGGAGCCCTATTCAACGAACTATGAGGTCTAGGGCTGAGAATATAGCTCCAAGGAGGGATGCTAACCTAGCATCCACAATGAGGCCCTTTAATTAATACCCAGCATCCCTTCGAAAATTGCATGGTCCCAAATGCTGACACCGTTAAAACTGACCAACTCTGAAATGGACCAACTTTTAGGGAACATTCTGAATATTTTCATTTTGTTCTTCAAGATGAAGAGACTTTTTGAACTCTCATTCAAAATGTCACTAGATACAAATACCATTAATGAAGCAATGTAGTCACCATTTGTGGGAATTCTCTTAGGTTCAAATCATATAATGCTAAGATATATTCTGTCACTGATAAACTAAATCCTAGTTTTGCAATGGAATTAGCAGAGCAGATCTAATGTCCTCTGAAGTTATGATGTTATTTCCAGTTAAGATGGTCACCAAGTGAATGTTCAGGACATCAGAATGATGGCATAAATGAACCATACAACTTTGCAAATATAACCAGATTAATATACCATCAGCTATTCTCATTCTTAAGATCTTAATTTTGGGATAATGCTAGTTAGTTTGTATGTTTGTGAGCTAGGGTCTTTCAGAGAGTCCAGGCTGTCTTACAACTTATTATGTAGCCACAGCTGGCCTCAAACTCATCATCCTCCTATGTCAGTTTCTCTAGTATTGGGATAATAATTGTGTATCACCAGGCCCAGGTATCAACCCATTTTAAATATCTTTCAGTGTTAAATAGCTTTTTTACTGAGCACTACCCCATAATGTTGGTATCACTATAATACCTCCTGCCTCAGTTCTTATTCATTTCCAATAAGATACAGGTGGCAGCTCCTGCTGGACACCATACTTTGACTTTCAGATACATTTGCAACATAGTTCTTTCTCATGCTGCAGAGAAAATTCTTCTTCACTTTCTCAGAGGATATTTGAGAAGCATGTTTGGGACAAGCAGAGTAGGATTTTGAACAGTCCTGGCAGCATTGGGTAAAAAAAAAAAATTATATATAATATTCCTGCATAATTTTTATTTCTATCCCACAAGTAATTTATTATTTTCTATTCCTTTCCATTTTTAAATGTGAAACTTATATCACAATTATTTTGGTTAGGAGAGAAATAAAGAACACTGAAGCTCATAAGGGAAAAGGTGAATGCACCTCTCCTCTCCAACTTCTCACAAGTGTCCCAAACGCAACTGTAACATTTGTTTGTATCTTGCCCCATTTTTCTACAATTATATTCTATTAATATTGATGAAGACTATATGTATGAGTCTTTCCTTTGGCCCAGAGCATGATAATTAGGCTAGCCTGGCTCTCCAGTGAGCCCCACCATTCCTACTCTCTCCACCTCTTCAGTGCTGGGATTATAAGTGGGTGCCATCAAGCCCAGCATTTGTAAAAGGGTTTTGAATGTTGAACTCAGTTCATAATGTTTGGCATGCAAGCACTTTTCCAAATGAACTACATTCCCTGAAATATTAAGTTACATATTTTGCAGACTTCAAAAATACATGTTTTCATTCTTAATAATTATATAATTCTCCAAATGATTCTTAGAAGTTGACTTTTGAGTTAATGTATTGTTTAAAAATATTTTTTATTACTTAATTTGCAAGAAGAGAAAGAGAGAGAGAGAGAGAGAGAAGAGAAAGAAAGAGAGGGAGAGGGAGAGATAATGGGCATACCAGAGCCCCTTGCCACTGTAAATGGACTTCAAATGCCAGTTTGTACATCTGACTTTGCATCAGTACTGGGGAATTCAGCTCAGGCCATCATACTTTCTACACATGCATTTTTAACCACTGAACCTTCTCCAGCCCAGTTTATGTTTTTGTTGTTGTTGCTGTTGTTGTTTATCGAGGTAGAATTTCATTCTAGCCCAGGCTGACCTGGAATTCACTGTGTAGTCTCAGGGTGGCCTCAGACTCACAGTGATCCTCCCACTTCTGCCCCCTGAGTGCTGGGATTAAAGGCTTGCACCACCATGCCTGGCCCCACTTTATGTATTTTTAAATGAGAGAAATAGTACCAAGTTACTTTCCAAGAGTAATTGCATCAATTATATCAGTAAGTAATTCTAAAATTTAAATTTACATTCCAAAACCTTAACCATACCTAGGTATTTGGAGATACTATGCTATAGACTGCTCTATAGAAGGAAGCATAATTAGTTTCTGTTTTTATAGAATTATCGCTTCAGGTTACCTTGTACTATGTCAACAGTCCCTAGTTTTAAGCATGGCCTAGATACCTCAAGAACGCCAAGTGTGAGCACATGCCATCAGCATGCTCACAGGGCTCTCTGACGCTGAGATCTTATGCTGCAAAGGTCATGACTGGGGCTCCTTCCTGTGCTTTTGCCACATCCCTCATTCCAGATGACACCCTTCTTTCCTTGGTTGTAGAACTTATTCACAAGGAAGAGGTTTGCTCTTAAGAGAACAGTGAGGAAGGGGTCAGGAATGTGACATTGACAGAATAGAGCACAACATGATTAGAACCACTGCTTCTTCACCATGTAAGCCTCAGGATCATAGCTTGACATGCATTCTTCCAATGCCACTCAAATAAACTTGACATCCAGTGTACATGACCCTATAGAATTCTCATATATCTTTACAAATGTTCACATCTGTACTACATGTTTAATTGAAAAGGATTATACTCCTTAATCCTTCAAGTTCCTAACTTGGATAGTCTATTGCTTCTACTTAGGATATTTGTGTCTAATGTAATTATGCACTTCATTAAAGAAATTTTGAAAAAATAAGTGTAAAAAATAAAGTTAGAAGTATCTACAGTATCATCCCAGCTGCTCACCATTGTTCATAGTTTACTTACTGTTCTATAGGAGATATAGCTCTTGTCTTTTGTGTCATTATCACACTGTCTGCCAGAGATATGATCTGCTAAAGAGATCAGAATGGTCTATTTGTTCATGACTTTACCTAAATTATTTATTTCACATGTGTTGGTAATTTTCAAAGTCCTTCTTTTTGCACTCTCATAGTACTCTTCCTTTAAATATACATTTTCACACACAGTTCAGGTTATTTTCTTAATTTGAATTCCTAGGGTATTATAGATGTTAAAATGTAAAAATATTAATTCAGAAGTTAGGCTCAGTCTAAGGATCATAAGTCTGAAAAAGAAAACATTGTAAATCTAATTACAAGCAATTATATAAGAGTATGTGAGTAGTTTCAGTACCTATAAAATACTGCAATTTTTGTGATATGCCAGAAATTTATAATTTTTAATAATGAATATAGCCAGAGCAGTGACAATCATAACAAATGTAACATTGTGAAGCACAGCTGACCAGAGCCGTTGTCACACCCTTGGCCATTTATACAGGCAAGGCGGTTAATCAATCATTTCCCACATTTTCCCAGGTTTGCCTTGGGGCTGGTCCCACAGGATCTGGATTCCCTGTACTTCTCTGTAGACTTGGTGAAGGTCTCTGCTGGGGCACCCAAATGAGCGTGCTGGGCAGCAGTCCCATCAAACTGGGTTTGAAGACTCCCATCACAAGGAGTCAAGTTTACAGAGATGGGAATACTGATGACCCTCCCACTGTCATTACACAGTGTATGCAATATAATGAATTTCACACTATACACCGGTGATACATACTATTATATTGTAATATGAAGTATATTTTAAAGTATTTTTATTTTTAGTTACTTAAGGGAGAGAGAGAGAGAAAGGGAATGGGTATGCCAGGACCTTCAGCCACTGCAAAGGAACTCCAGATGCATGCGTCACCTTGTGCAACTAACTTATTTGGGTACTGGAAATCGAACCTGGGTTCTTTGGTTTTGCAGGCAAGTGCCTTAAGCACTAAGTGATCCTTCCACCCACAAGAAAGTATATGTTTTAAACCTTCCTTAGATTTACCTCCAGTGTCTCCAACTTTTACCAAAGCAAGAATAGCTGCTCAAAATGGGCTAGTCCCAGAGGTGCCAGGTGACAGGATTTTTGCAGAAGGTGCTGACTCAGGGTTTCATGATGGCAGCAGAAATCAACAACTTCCACTTGCCCATTTCTTTCCAAATGCCCTTTCATTCCTTGGTTATTTTATTCTTTTAAAATATATGTTTATGTCTTAGCGATTTTTTTAAAGGGGGGTATGTCTATGTAGCCCAGGCTAGCCTTAGACTGATGGTCCTCTTACATCAGCTTTCCTGTGCTGGACTAGGTACTCTCCAACACCAGTGCCATAATCTCATATTCTTTATGGCACAATTTGGGATGTAAGATGGGACTGTTAAGTCAAATTCAAATATATTGAGGGACTTTGGACATCATAAACTTTAGTTATTTATAATAAATAATTTAAGTATTAATATATAACTATATTTATAAATTCACCATTTGTATTTATTCTTCAACTCTTTCAGCTGCCAATAGCCTGAATTTCTCATGTATTTTTTTAAAGCTCCCTAGATTACTGAGAATTAAATGTTCTGAAAGTGTCAACAGATGTTACCAACAACTGTATTCTGTCACTCTGAGGGGGTCAGGACAGTGATAATCAATGCTGAATCTGTTATGTGTCATCCATCAACACTATATATGTCTTTCACATATTAACAGAAAATATATAGCCACACTTAGACATGAGCCATTTTGGTCACTAACTCAAACTTGCTGGTATTCTGTTAGAAAATCATGAGTTTACTCTATATGTACAATACTGACCAGCATCAGTCCTTCCTGGCAAGTGGACACTTAGCAGGTGGTGTAGGCTTTGTCATTTGTGTGCACACCTGAAGAGAGAATTTCTCTGGCATCAGAACAATCAGGTAGGAAATGTTGGCAAGTAAATACACCACAGTGACCTCAGGTACTGCTGTGTGCATGCATTTAGGAATTGTCCTGTTGGGTTTTGCAGCTCTCCTGTAACACATAAAAGATCCAAATAATACTGGAAAAAATAATTTCTTCTCAAATTAAAATTATTCATGTGTCAAAAATTAAACTGGGTGCTTTTGGTCTACTCTACTACTGCCAACACACACATATACACACAGTCACACACACACATACTCAAACACACACATGCATGTAAGCACACACATAGAGTCTCTCTCTCTCTCTCACACACACACACACACACAATCTTGCTCACTTATCTGAGTTTCGTCTCTGTCTCACACACACAATCTTGCTCACTTATCTGAGTTTCGTGTTAAATGAAAAGGTTATAGCCCTTCCACGTGGAATAACCTTAATTTCATCTAAATAAAGGAAGGATATATTTCAGGAAACTTTCCCTATAAATGGTAGTATTTTTGAAGACACAAGAATGCAAAATGAAGTGTGATCTCATGGTACCTGATCCCTATGGGAAATTCCATGAACAAAACTACACTACTTTGACCTGTGAACAAAACTACTTAAGTATAAAGTTAGGTGCAGACAGATCACTATTTCATTCTTAAACATGGTATTTATAACACATTTCAATTTATATAGTAAATTAACCACCCCAGCACACATGGGAATTCTTCAGTTTTTGTTTCCTCTCAGCTAACAATGAAGAATTCTGTTTAGTTTATAGGTTAGCAATGCCATAGCTCTATTTTTCAGAATATGTGGTTATCTAACAATAACATCTCTTGCACTAAGGAAAGCTGAAACTGATGCAAATAGAAGTCAGATAGATAATATAGTAATTATAAATGGAGAGAGAGGACTCATTTTCCTGACCCCTGAAATTGCAGTTTCCCATTAAGTGATGAACTTTTAAAGAGAACTATCACAGCCTTCATTTCTCAATACTTAATGTTTTAACTCAGTGCAAAATAGGTGTTATATATGAAGTTTACCAATCAAACCTAATGAACCAATGGAATGTCTTCTGGTCTGTCCTCAGACACAACTTCTAAATGATTTAGCCATGTGGATAGCCCTCTCTTTTAGGACCTGTGAGGTTTTTGTTCTTTATTTTTTTATTTTCTGGTTTCTCTGCAGGATTCGCTTTCTCTACCTTATGTCTGAGAGTTGACAATGTCTAGGCTCCTATCTCTAATTTTAAACTATCCTTCTATGTACTTACCTCGGTATCTTATATGTCATCCAGACCACTGGCCATTGGATAAAAAAAGTATTATGGTCACTCAATACATGCTGAGTCTTATATGGACCCTCTATGCTTCAATTCTTCACGTGTTTTTCTGTGACTGAAAATTTTATTGGCTCGATCCACATCGCTAACATTTTATACTTGGTGACAATGAAATTGAACTCAGCTGTTTAGGAGGCAGAGGCTGTAGGGTGGTGAAAGAAGGAGGTCTCTTTTGGCTTCCTGTGTTCATTGTTACAGGTAGTAGTCACAAATACTTCTTTGCATTTTGGCTACTTTATTATCTAAATTAATCCCATGTTATTGGATGGATTATGGCTTCTATAATGTATACATGAAGGCTATAATTTTGTGATTTGAAATGCTTCATGTAAAACCACTTAAATCTCAAATCATTTTTTTGTTTTGTATTTTGATTTTCTTTATTAATTAGTTGTGTTTGCTTTTACTTTTTGTGGTGCTGAGAATTAAACCTAGGCCTTCATGCATTTTATTTATTTTTAGTTTTTAGTTTTCAAGAGAGACAGACAGAGAGAGAGGGAGAGGGAGACAGATAGAGAATGGGCGCACCAGCAGTGTTACAGCTGCTGTAAATGAAATCCAGATGTGGGCAAGTGTGGCATTGCGCCCTTGTGTCACTTTGCATCTGGCTAAACGTGGGACCTGGAGATTGGAACCGGGTTCTTAGGCTTAGGAGGCAGGCGCCTTAACCGCTAAGCCATCTCTCCAGCCCGGCCTTCATGCATTTTAAGCAAGCATTCTCACACTGAGATACATCTCCAGGCATGATTTAATTTATTAAAAAAAAACTTTAACATTATGTTTATATATCAGAGAAAAATGTTATAATAAAATATAATTCAAAAATACAATACATAAAAATACTAGAGTGCTTAATTATGTTGAACTTACATACAACTCAAACATGGTCTGATATTACATCATTCCTGAATTCCAGTTTCATAGGAGGGATCATTTCTACAATGTGAGTAGAAACTACATTATTTCAGAGGTCCTATATTTGCACTTTAAGACAGACAGTTTGAAAGAATTGTTGTTTAATAAAATAAGAATTTTGGCATGAAATTGGAAAAGAATTAAGAGTTTGTAAAAGTACAAGGCTGGTGCATACTGATGTAGAAACCCAAGGTAGGAAATAATATAATCATTTATTATGGACAAAACTCCAAATAAAATAAAGATGTTCATAATACATGTAATAAACCATGACTTTTTTCAAATTGGTTATCACCTGCTATGCATGTCAGGCATCCTCCACCTGAAAATGCAAAATATCCTTGGAAGATGGCTTCAGTGATCTGGGGCACATCTGGAAGCTCACCATCAAAAGCGTGCTGAAGTCTCTACATTCTCCTTCTTCCCTCTCACCAGCATGACCACTCCACTTAGGGAAATGATGCTGAGAATGGATATTTTGAGCACACTGCTCATTGTCTGAAGTCAAGTCACTCCTTTCACAACATGGCAATTCAGAATCCCCACAATCCACAACACAGCCATAGTCAGACATTTCTTTGGTAGACTTGGGGCAGAGCAGGTGGGATAAAATGGATGGATGCCATATCAGCGAGCAGCAGAGCTTGGGTAGCAACTAGCCCTAGATTCAGAAACAAGGAGGTCCAAAGTCTTAAGAATGCTAGTGAGGGGCCAAAGCATCTCTTGATAAAATAGTAGTGAGCTCCACTGCATGGAAAGGTTATACCTATCTCTGCAAAGCAAAGAGGGGAGGTCATGGACAACAGGGCACAGGCAGCCCAGACACACAGGGAGATCCCCACATTCATGGAAGAGTACACCTTTGGGGGACACAAAAATTCCTGCACCAATTATATTAATAATTAAAAAATTGTGCCCCAGAAATATCCAAGTTCTCTCTTGAGCTGTATTTTCTTTTCTCTATCTATTGTTATTGAAAAATTAAATTTTTGATAAATTGTTTTTAAATATCTCTGCTTCTAATCCTGAAAGGATGTTCATGGATACTCTGCAATAAAATGTACTGTCCTTTATGTTCCCCTTTATTAAATATGAACTATTTTCAACAATTAACCAAGTCAATGTTACCCATTTAGGTAAAATGAAATAGGTTAATAATAATGATGGAGTTTGTCATGTCTTTTATTATTAGCAAAATAAGAGATTGCATCAAAAAAGGAATTTCAAAGACTGGATGATAGTCCATAGCTTCTCTAAAATCCCCATTTCTAGAACAGTGCTCCTAGTACTAAGGCATTTTTTAAAGAACATCTATTAGCTTATGGGAGAAGTTTTGTTGTTGTTGTTGTTTTGTTTGTTTTGTTTTTGCAGGTCATAAGTTGTTTTTCAGCACAACTCAGAGGAAAATTCCAATCTATGGGTGATTTGCCTAAAATAGAAAAGTGAAGTTATTTAACGTTGAGGTAAACAAAAGGCCCTCCTAGACTTTCTGGAGGAGATATCCATAGTGTCTTTAAAAAGCTGTGGCCTATTCTTCATGATCTCACAGACTATGTGCATGATCTGGGTGGTGAAAATTCCTAGGAAATTACTTAAAGTGTTCTATGTGCAACAAAATAATTTTTTCACAATTGTTTTAGAAACAAAGATATTACAAGATAAAAACTGAAGGTATACACAAACAGAAGATTTGTCTCAAGTCTTTGTTGTCAATAATCAGCCTAAAAAGCACATGATGGAACACTAACTCTATATGAAGAAATAGCATATCATAAAATTGCTAAACTGATAGATATTTAAAAAATAAATGCAATTGTGTAACTACTTCATTTCCTTATCTGATTTACAAGACTTGTGCTGAAAGTCTTCTAATGTGTAATATCTATCTATCTATATATAATATATATAATGTATATGTCAAAAATATTGTATAAATCATCTTTGAATAAAGAAAAAAGTTCAGACTAAAGATTTTTGGTGAAATATATTATTCTGGTAAAAGTAAAAATCATAATAAAATGTTTATAAAATGAATATGCGGGCTGGAGAGATGGCTTAGTGGTTAAGGCGCCTGCATCCTAAGCCTAAGAACGTCGGTTCCAATCTCCAGATCCCACTGTTAGCCAGATGCAGTGATGCAAGGGTGCAATGCTGCACTTGACCAGAAGGGGGCGCACACATCTGGATTTCGTTTGCAGCAGCTGAGAGGCTGCTGGAGTGCCCATCTCTATCTATCTCCCTCTCCCTCTCTCTCTGTCTTTCAGTGTCTCTCTCCAAATATATATATATATATATATATATATAAGATGCATGCATGGCGACATTAACTTAGAGATTTCCGAAGCAATTCAGTTTGATTACATCTGCTTCATTTTTTTAAAAGACACATAGTATATTTCTAATCATGATCACCACAAACAATAATCCAATAAGCATTGCATTTTTATGTTAATCACAACTGCCATCATGCATATTGAAATTCAGTTTATGTCATTTAGGTCAAGGTTTCATGATATACCCTGGCTACCCTCAAACTCATACCAATCTGCCTGCCTCAATCTTCAGAGCACTAAGATTATAGATTCAAGTCATCACATTCTCAAAATTCAGTTTTACTTAGGCCAAATTTTGTGTTTGGATAACTGTATATCTGGTTGTGTAGTAAATATAATATGTACAGTAGAAAATATTTTCATCACTAAAAAAGTAAAATTCCCTTCTTTCATTTGTGATTCTGAGCAATCAAACATCTGCCTTTTGTCTTTGGAGTTTTGGATTTTCTAGAATTTTATATAAATGGATTAAAGCAATATAAAGGTTTTTGTATCTGGCTTCCTTTACTTGGTACAATGGTGAGCTTTTTTATGTTGTTGTTTCAAATGCAGGAATGAATTCAATTGGTAAAGAGAAAATTAGAAAGTAAAACCAAGAAATAAAAATGAAATTTAATAAAGAGATAAAGATGCTGAAGAAAAACCTAATCAAAAACCAAAATCAAATAAGCATTTAAGTCTCCCAAGAATCCCTCATGAAAAGAGTAGCACATGTGGAGGCTAAAATATCAGGACTTGAATATTAGACAGAGGAAACAGATCAGGAGGAAAAAATCACTAAGTCCAAAAACAATATATGAATAGAACATGAGGGAAATGTGGGACTCCTTAAAAGAGAGAAAAACCTGATTATGGACTTAGATTAAGGGAAAGAATCACTTCCCAAAGGCATAGAGAATATCTGCAGTAACATTTTAGAAAAAAAAATTCTGAATCTTTCAAAAGAGAGAACAGACAGGATCAAACAGGATCAGAAAACAAATTTCTCACATCGCATTATAGTTAAAACCCTAAACAGAAAAAAGAGGGTACTAGAGCTGTAAGAGGAAAACCAGCTGACCACATACAAAGGTAAGACCATCAAAGTTGCATCTGATTTTTTTAATGGTAACTCTAAAAGCTATAAGAACTTTGTTGCAGTCATTTCACATTCCTGGCAGAAAGCACCTGACCAAATGAACCTTCTGATGAAAGGGTTTATTATGGCTAACAGACTCTAGGGGAAATATCATGGGGGCAGGGGAAACATGGTGTACACAGAGGCTGGACATCACTTCCTGGCCAACATCAGGTGGACAACAGCAGCAGAGAGTGTGCCAAAAACTGACAAGGGGAAGCCCTGGCTATAACACCCATAAGCCCACTACCAGCCACACACCTTCTCTAGGAGTCTCCAATTCCCAAATTGCCACCAGCTGGGGACCTAGCATTCAGTACACATGAATTTATAGTAAACACCGGAATAAAACCACCACAAACTTGGGATGGAGTAGTTCAAGTTTTGAATGACTATAGTTTCCAACCTCAACTCCTATATCCAACAAAATTATCCTTTAAATAGAAGGTGAAAGGAAAAATTTTCCACAATAAAAGTAGGCTTTATGAATCATTGAGTAGTAAGCCATCCATCTAAAGAATATTGGATGTAATACTTTGCATCAAAGAGAATAAACATAACCTAGAGGCCACTAGAGGGAAAAAATATCAAAACTAGAATAGATAGAAAAGCAAATTAGATCAATAAAACACCCAGCTCTACCAAATCCTTAACCTTAGAGGAATTAACTCACACCTCTCAATTATATCTCTCAGCATCAATGGACTCATCTCCCCAATAGAAAGACACAGTTTAGGCAGCTGGATCACAAAACCGGATCTACCCATTTGCTGTCTTTCAGAAACTTCTCTTACTATGAATGATAAACACTACCCAAGGGTGAAACAATGGAGAAAGATATTAGAAGCAAATTGAAACAGGAAACAAGCAGGAGTGGCTATACAAATATATGACAAAACAGATTTTAAACCAAATGTAATCAAAAGAGATAAAGTAGACCACTTTATACTCAAGTAGCTATTCAACAATAGGGTGTTGCAATCATAAAAATATATGCACCAAACACAGGTACATGAACTTTTATAAAGCAAAAACTAGTAGACATTAAGTCAGAAATAAATCCTAATCCAACAATAATGGGTGACACCAATTCCCCACTATAGACAGATCATCTAAGCAAAAAAAAAAAAATAGAAGAACAATGGAGCTGAATAGCACCATATATCAAATGGACTTTACAGGCATCTACAGAGCATTCCATCCAAACACTGCAGAACATACATCCTTCTTAGTAGCTCAGTAAATCTTTAAAATAGAAGATAAATCATGACATACAGCAAGTCTCCATGAATTCAGGAAATTTGACATAATTGCCTCTATTATCTGCAACAAGAGAAATAACAGAAAATATATCAACTCCTGGAGATCGGACAACACATCATTACAAAATGAATGGGTCACTAAAGAAGTCAGGAAGAAAATAAAAATGTTCCTAGGACTGAATGACAATGAAAACACAACATACCAACATATATGGAAAATAATGAAGACTGTCCAAGGAGGCAGGTTTACAGCTCTAAATGCCTACATTACAAAAATTGAGAGATCTCAAGTACATAACTGAAGGCTTCAGATAAACAACAAACCTCAAAGTACCAGCCTGACAAAGATAATGAAGATCAAGGAAGTACTTGAATGAGAATGAAGAAAACAATTCTAAAAGTTGATGAAATGAAGAGCTGGTTCTTCCTCCCAGATAGCAAACTAAAAGCTATAATCCCTGATAAGAGGTGGGGCCAATCCTAAAACCATGGGCACTGCCCTGTAATTCTCAGTTCCAGAAATGGGTTACACCTCATAGTGAGCTATTGGTTGGGGAGATCTCTAAGTTCCTCCAAACAATGTAGGCCACTGCCTAAGTACTTGGTTACTTGACAGACCCTATTGCTGAAGACACCACAATCTATAGACTCAGGACATCCAGAGATCATGCTGAAACTTAGAAGAACACAAGCTCCCTAACGCATAGCCCTCGTACTGCTGAAAAGTGCTATGTGAGCTTCTGGGGAATAATGACTATCCACAGTGTGAACAAGCAAAGGATACTGTAAGTTTAGCACTGTGCAAGTTACTGAAGCATAACTGTCGCCAACAGCAGGAATAAGCAGTGGATCTTACGAAATATGAAAGCACTAGACAGGCAAAATGTACCCACTGTTGCAATAAGTGGCACAAGGCTATTGGGTAATCAACTCTCTCTGATTGTATGAGGGACATTTTGTTCCTGCTACTGTGAACCAAATCAGAAGCCCATTACTTGGAAAGTCAGACTGTAAAAGGAAGCTTCCAGTGTCACTTGGATAAAGTGAGAATGTATGCTTGTCACAGAGTCTTCCAAATGTCTATATTTATGTCTTTTGGTCCATTCTGCTCTCACTCCCTGTCAGGAATCTGCCTTTTACAGATGATAATGCATACCAGGGAGAACAGACACCCATCCGAATGACAACAAAAGACTGCTGACTTGATACCATGAACAAGCTATCTCTTTCACATCCACTCCTGTCCAGGAACCATTGCAGAGGAAGTTGCATATTAAATATGAGTGCTGCTTTCACTGTTAGTCTGGGAACCTCCTCCAGGGAGATGGCACTAGACACTGAGGAGACTCAAAACTCCTCAAAGTAGATATTCAGAGGAGACTGAGAGATGAAAAGTAAAGGGGGCATTTATACCATGCCCTGCAATGCTCAGGGAACATTGCAGAAGAGGGGGCAGAAGCAATGTAGGGGCCACAGGATGGGAAGGTACACTCTGAGCCATTTTATCTTCCACAGAAACTGACTGGTGCATTCATGACCCCACAGTGATTTCTAATAACCCTACTGAAGAGGGCTTTCAGTGTAGTGGGGGCAGATGGAGTATGACCAGATGGGGATATGATCCATCTGCAGTATGTCTATACATTCAATTTATCAATAAAATAATCTCACATATGAGGGAAAGGGAATTAATTCAAGTTTATGTATAATACTGAAATCAATTTAGAGTGGCTTTTGTTATCTCCTGGGCAATCAGTTAGACAATAAATTTTTAAATATAGTTGAAAAATATAATATAGAGAATTTCAAGGAAACACCAGAAAATATTGCCCTATGGGATGGAGAGATTGCTCATTGTTTAAAGACACTTGCTTATAAAGCCTGATGACCTGGATTTGATCCCCCAGTACCCACATAAAGGCAGATACACAAAGCAGTGTTTGCATCTAGCATTTGTTTGCAGAGGCAGGAGTCCATGGAATACCCATCCTCCCTTTCCCCCTTCTCTCAAATATATATATATATATATATATATATATATATATATATATATATATATATATAATTTATTTATTTATTTATTTTTGGTTTTTTGAGGTAGGGTCTCACTTTAGCTTAGGCTGACCTGGAACTCACTATGTAGTCTCAGGGTGGCCTCGAACTCACAGCGATCCTCCTACCTCTGCCTCCTGAGTGCTGGGATTAAAGGTGTGCGCCACCACGCCCGTCTTACATATATATTTTAAAAAGAAACTATCAACCTAACCTAAGAGCAATAATGAAAAAGTAAATAGACATGAGATGTACAAAACTAAAATATTTAAGAAAAAATCCTGTCTTATCAGTAATTATCTTAAATGCAAACAAATAAGTACACCATTCCAAAAGACAGAAACAGGTTGACTGGATTAAAAATCATGACCTCAAGCTGGGCAAATGGTTCAGTGGTAAAGGTTCTTGTTTGGAAGCCTGATGGCAGGTAACCGTCCTCCTCAGCACACATGTAAAGCAGGACGCAGAGTGAAGCACTGCTACAACAAAGGGAGGTGGAAAGCAGGAGCAGCCAGCAGCTCTTGGGCTAGGGAGACTGGCTTCCCAGTAGCAAACAAGAAGAGAGACCCTGTCTCACAAAGAAAGTAGAACTCAAGGAGGAACACCTTGACACTGTACCTGACCTCCACAGATAAACTGTGTGAGCCATATACAACACACATATATGCATACATACACACATGCACAAATAAAATTACAGTAAATAAGAATTATGACCTACTCATATGTTATCTACAAGAGAGAACTGAGATTGAAAGGTATACATTGATTAAAAGAAAATAAAGATACTTGAAACAAACAGTAGCAGTCACTAAGGAGGTTATGCAAGTCAAAAACAAATGAAACTTTTAAAATGTTAATGATAGACGGGAAATATTTTATGATAATAAGGAAGTTAACTCTAAGCTAGGTATAGTGGCACTCACCTGTAAGCCCAGCAATTAGGAGGTGGGAGAATTTAATGGTCCAATTTCAAAAACTGGTAGAACAGAAAGAAAATAAAGATACATAAAATATAATAACATATATAAATATGAAAGTTATAATATAGACCAATATATTAAAAAATTATAAGAAATGCAGCCAACTTTAAGCTTAAACCCTCTTACAGCAAAATATCCATCCTTTTCTACCATACATGAAGTTCCCCAGGATAAAACATATGCAAGAAAATCATAAATCATAAATCACATGAAATAAGTATTAGAAGGTGATAAATCTGTGAACAGGGTAAGCAGAGTTAGCTGGAAATAAAAAATAGAAAGAAGCGATGGCAATGAAGACAGTATGAGCCAGGCATGGTGGCACACACCTGTGAGCTCAGCACTTAGGAGACAGAGGCAGGAGGATGGGGAAGTTGAGGCAGGAGGATTCTAAGTTTGAGGCCAGACAGGGTTATATGGTAAGTCTAAGACCAAGAGCTCCTCCAAATCACAATCCTCCTGCCTCAGCCTCCTATATCTGATCTGTGACAAAGAAGCAAAAGCAAACAGTTTGGCATGATTCTAGCGATGGCTCGGAAGAACAGACTGGGGAAAATGTGAACTTTGTCAAAAATGATCTCATTGGTCTAGAGCAGAATGTTAACTGACCTGCAGTAAGGAAAGATCATTATGGAGAAGACTCACCTACAGTTGTGGAACAAGGCTCTGGAACTGGAATAAAGATGCTTGTTGTCACAAAGGCGCAAAGAGTCTGTCTGTCTCTTGCCTGTCACATCCTAGGACAACACGCAAGGGACAATTTACAGGTGATGAGGAGGATACCTGGCAAAGAGATCTCACAGCTAGAAGCCTTTGGCTTACTGCGTGGTTATGTTTTACATTGTATGTTGGGTTAGTTCATTTCCTTTTTCTATTTGTAACAGAATATTGCTATGTAGCCCTGACTGAAACTTGTTATACAGACCATGATGTCCTGGAACTTTTAGCAATCACTGTCTCTGCCTACAAAGGGCTGGAATTCATTATCATACTCAGTTTGTGCAAATACTTTTAGTCCATTAAGATGAAATGGGTGAAACGAAAGAGAACTCAAAGGTAGCATTTGTCACTAAGGTAGGAAAGACAGTGAAGCTGTGTAGGAAATTCTCACCTGGTTGTATGGAAGGGAATACAGGCATCTTTCAGTTGGGCACATGCTTATCATCTCAACTACTCAGGAGATTGAGGGCACAGGATCAGATGAGCCCTAGCATGCTTATGTCAACAATAATTTCTGCTTTTTTATTTTCAAAATCAATAATTAAACTTAAATACTAATTATGTTGTTCTGTTCAAATATATGATTTTTATTTATATATGTAATATATATATGTTTATTATATATTTTATAAAATTTAAAACATATTTTATTAGAGAGTATTATTCTATAACTCAGTGTTTAAAAAAAATCCTTTTTATTTCATTGTGTTATTTAGTTTGACCATTCTGTATACAAAACTCTTATAATTGTTGTTTCAGGTCCAGTGGAAATATAGACAGGAAAACATTCAGAAAAACAAGTTACAGCCTCTACACAGCCTGCCTGATGTAGAATCATCATATTTTGAATTATTAAATACATGTCTGGTACTTTGTCCATTCCTGTTCTTTCTGTAAGCTTCTCTAACAACCCCAGACCAGCTTAAATCCCCCATTAAACACTGTTATGTCATCTTTTCTTAGAACTTTCATTTCATTTGGTCATAACATATTTCATTTTATATTATTTGATTAATGCTCAAGTTTACCTATAAACTAAAGCCCCACAAAGGCTAGGATTATCTTAACTAATTGACAAGCTAAAATGCTTAAACAAAGAAAATACTACAGGCTTCATTGATGTCCACTGGATGGACCACTGGACGTCACATCCATCATAGACCTTCACCCATATTTGATCTCATTTCCTTTCTCCTCTCAACCAGACACAACTGTGGATCCAGAGGAGCAAGAAAACACAGAGACATGTGGAAATATGACAGTGGATGCTGGAGGTCAGGAAGCAACTTTCTTCCATGATTGAGCTTCTGAGAACAATGATGCCTTTGTGTGAGAACCTTACATTGTGTATGTGTGTGTGTAATGTGGTATTTGTCTCTCTCTCTCTCTGTAGTATATGTAGTGTATGCACTTTATGTGTCCTTGTGACCTGTCATATACGTGTCTCTGCTGGAGAGCTCTTGTTGCAGTGGCCAGAGTGGAAAATCAGATGTCTTGCTCCATTGCTCTCACATCCATTCTTAATTGAGCCAGAGTCTCTTACTGATCCTCAAGCTTGCTATTTTCGCTGGGGAGGGAGGGAGCCTGGTGATTTTCAGGGCTCTGTTGTTCTTCTGGACTGAGGTTATAGATAGATGTGCGTGGCCACGCCTACCCGTTTATGTAGTCACTGGGAATCCAGCTTGAGCTGCCTCTTGGGCCTCTTCAGGTTCTGATGCTTGTCCAGGAATTTTTCTTAATCACTGAGCCATCTCTCCAGCAGCCCCTTTTTTAGGCAGGATTTCTTTATGTAGAGCAGGTTGACCTCAAATTCTCAATCCTCCTCCTGCTTCACCTTCTGAAGTACCAGGAAAGAATCTTTAATTCTTGCTTTTGTTTACAGAGGGACACTCACAAACATCACGTCTGTCTCTCAGAGGACAGGGTTTGGAGATATTTATGGGATACAGAGTCTGGTTGATTTCCAGTGTGGGGACAGGTGATGGAAATGTACCAGTTGGTACATTGGGCATATGTAATCAGGCTTCAAGGTGCTCCACGAGACTCACTTTCACAAGAGAGCAGTGTTAGCAAGATCAAAGGGGGAAGTTTTGGCTTTCTGATGGCGAAAGGTCACCTATCCATCACTTGCTCTGCTTTGCTAAGTGTAACTGGTTTTCAAAAAAGTGGCCTCCAAGTCCCTACAAAGCAAACTAGGTGACTATTATTACCATATCCCACACTTCTGAGGTGTGACCTACATTAAAGCTAGTGGGACACTAATAATATATAGCTCAGAGTGAGTGATTTTTTAAAAATTTTTTGCACACATTTACTTAAACCTGAATTATTGCATACTTGTAATCTAGTCCTTGCATTTGTAAGGTCTATATGCCTTTTAAAACTTATCTCAGGGTCTCTTTCTTCCCCTCCTCATATTGTTCAATGCTAAATTTCTTCTGGGATTCCAGTGAGAATAGCAGCACTGTTATTTGTTCTTAGGAAGATGTATACGAATTAATTTTCCCCTCCCACTATTTCCTTTGATCCATCATCCCCCGTATTTCTTCCACATCTTCCCTTCTTTTTTCAGATTTGTTCTTCTTCTAGCTTGACATCTTTTTAGGATGATTCTTGCCTTCTTCCATTTTCTGGGTCAACATGTGATGGAGCCAATATGGTGCAAGTAACAACTGCCATTGTGAGGTCATGGATGTAATGGCCACTTCCTGTCCACAACAGAGTGCCTCTCCCATGTTTTGGCTCTGACACTGTTTCTGCCACCTCTTCTGCAATATTGCCTTTCCTTTGGGGAGACTGATAAACATTTATCACTTAATTGTTACTTTTCCCGGCACTTTCAGGACACTTGAGTCTTGCCAGTAGTTATTGTCACCTATGAGAAAAAGCTTTCCTGACCAAAAGTGAGAGCAGCAGTAGTCGATGGACCTCAACATGAATATTTAGAGAGCAATTCAATGAGCAAACTATATCCAGTTAACCACACAACAGTTGTAGCTTCCCCCTAGGGCTTATGACCTTCCCAACCATTGATCTTTTACTCCATTTTCAGTACCTGGCATGGATTCCTTCCTGTGGGACAGACCTCCAATCCAGTCAGATAGCAGCCGATTACTGCCCTTAACATTCACATTCCACATTCTGGCTGGCAGATTGTGTAGTTCACAGCATTCGTTAGTGAGTAAACTGCCGATGAGCATTCTTCCCTGGCACCTGGACATTCTTTAATTCTTAAGACGATATTTCATTTCAGAATCAGTAGTCAAGGACTTAACAGTTCCAGCCATCCTCTGCAATTTCACCGAGAACTCAGAGTTGAAGGCCTTCAATAATTAGACAGAATAAGAGAGTGTCCAAACAAAAGTACACACACCACATACATATCCATAAGCTAAATGTGAATTCTGAGGGACAGTGTAGGCATATATAATTTCTATTTCTATAATAGAGAAAAGAAACCTTTCTTTCACAGCTGAATTTCTATTTGATATTATCAATAAAAACAAATAGGCAATAGCTTCATTACTTTCCAAAGAAAATTTAGTTTCAACTTTCTCTGTGCTCACTTTGCATTTTTTTTTTTTTTTTTTTGGACACTAGGCTTGAGTCCAGGACTCACACATGCTAGGCAGACATTCTGTCATGAAACTACTTTCTCAGCTCCTGTATGCTTGTGAAAGGATCTCATTATAAACTCATCATTCTCCTGTCTCTGCCTCCTGAGGGCTGGGAATACAGGCATGCCCCACCAGACATAAATCTACCTACATATGGATATCCCCCTTCTTTCCCTTTTCCTACCTCCCTACATTCTTTTTCCCTTCTTCCTCCCTTCCTACCTCCCTCCCCCTCCCTCCCTCCCTCCCTTCCTTCCCTCCCCTCCCTCCCTCCTCCCTTCCTTCCTTCCTTCCTCCCTCCTTCCTTCCTTCCTTCCTTCCTTCCCTCCCTTCCTTCCTTCCTTCCTCCCTCCTTCCTTCCTTCCTTCCTTCCTTCCTTCCTTCCTTCCTTCCTTCCTTCCTTCCCTCCCTCCCTCCCTCCCTCCCTCCCTCCCTCCTCCCTCCCTCCTTCCTTCCTTCCTTCCTTCCTTCCTTCCTTCCTTCCTTCCTTCCTTCCTTCCATTTTTGTATCTTTCTCTCTGCTTCTACAGGGTTTCATGTAGGTCATGCTGGTTTCCAAGTTGTTATGCACCTGAAGACGACCTTGAACTCTTCATCTCTCTGCCTGTGACCTCCTAAGTTATGTGATTACACACATGCGTCACCATGTCTGGTTGACCTTGATACTTTTCATGTGGTATTTTAGATTGTTACTCTGTGATCTACTTGCACACTGAAAATATATCTTATTTATATTTCCCACAGCACATAGTAATACTCAACAAATGTTTGTTGAATAAATCAATCAATGAGTCATACACTAATAAATGAATGTTTGTTGAATAAATCAATCAATGAGTCATAAACCAATAAATGAATGAATCATTCCCATGAGTTCTTGTCTTAAAAATGTAAGTGGAGAACACAAAGTAACTGGAATAAAATCTCTCCTCACTATAGAGAAGCTGGAGTCATCCCAGAGCCCTCAGTGGGACTTTTGTAAAGAGGTCTGCCATATAAAAGGAAGACTTGGGAATAAGGGAAGAAGAAAAATACTAGCTTTTGGCTTAGCTTACAAAATGTGCTACAGTAGTTCAGTCATGATGAGAAAAATATTTTTGTATTTATTATAGACCTGGAATTCACTATCTTTCAAAGTTCATACAAGCCTATGGAGGTGTGTGTGTGTGTGTGTGTGTGTGCACGCGTGCGTGTGCACATGCACGCACAAGTATCTGAGTGTGACTGGGGGAAGAACCTGCCATTCCTCCAACTCCCAGTGTTTTTATAGATTGACCCATCCAGGAAAATCATGTCCATCCTGAATTTTGCCAAGCTTTTTAGGGAGTGTCAGCACAGATCACTGACTGCCTGCTTGGTTCTTCCCCACCTTCCCCAAGAATGTGCCTCCAGAGTAAATGGCAAGGTTAAGGAAAAGCCCTGAGTGGAGGAGAATAGTGGAGTGTGTGTGAGAAGAGACTCTGGTTAAGCTGCATATATTTTTCCTTAGTTGGCTTGGCCTCTATAACAAAGTACCATTGACCCAGCAGACATGATCTCCTCTAATCTGGGGCCTGGGAAGTCCATGAGTAAGCACAGATCTGTGTCTGTTGAAGGCCATATTCTCATAGAGATTTCCAGAGCAGAATTAAAAAAAGAAGCTCATGGCAGAAGGTGGAGATTAGAAAGGTGGCTTGTTCAAAGTGGATTCCTTTTTATATTCTTTTTTATCGTCATCTTTTTTAAATAAACAAAATTTAATAAGAGAATTTATTATTAACTTTCTTTTGATTAAGTTACTAATAAAATACTTTAAATAAGAGAATATTTTAGTTAACATATATTAATTTTACAAAACAATTTCATTGACATATGTATATTATGCATCTCAATCATAATCTCCCTATTTCCTTCTTAAACTTCTTCTGGAGGAAAATATTAATTTTGTAAAGGCATGAGAAAACAGGAGCATTTTATGTATTAGTAAATCTGAAAAAAATAGGATTTACTATATAAAATAATAAGAAATATATGGCTAATTTGTAGCTATAAAAGCAAAGTATTATGGAAATATAGGATGATATTATCATGTAAGGTGAGAAGTAAATCGAGTTAAAAAAATCATTGTTTAGAAGAGGAAGAGATAATTTTAATTTGTATACTTACATTAATTAAATCCACTCTATTTACCAAACAGTCCTAAATTTTAACAAATGTTTTAAAAAAGCACATGGCCACCAAAACAGAACTTTCCATTGCCCAAAATGTTCCATTGTTACCCATTATTAGCAGCCAGTCCCTCTCACTACTCTTAACCACTGGCAAACACAGATCTGTTTAGCCTTCCAGGGTCTTGTCTTTTCCAGATGTCATACATAGACAATCAGAGATCATTCTCTAAGTCCAGCTTAGAGATTTAGCCACATTGTGTGCACACTAATACCTCAGCCTGCCTCTCTTTCTTTCTTTCCTCCCTCCCTCCCTCCCTCCCTCCCTCCCTCCCTCCCTCCCTCCCTCCCTCCTCCCTCTTTCTTTCTTTCTTTCTTTCTTTCTTTCTTTCTTTCTTTCTTTCTTTCTTTCTTTCTTTCTTTCTTTGCAACAGACAGAGAGAGAAAGAGACACACACACAGAGAATGGGTGCACCAGGGCCTCTAGCTACTGCAAACGAACTCCAGACACATGCACCACTTTGTGCATCTGGCTTATGCGGGTACTGGGGAATCAAGTCTCAAACCGGGGTCCTTAGGCTTCACAGGCAAGTACTTAACCACTAAGCCATCTCTCCAGCCCCAGCCTTTCCTTTTTTAAAAATATGTTATTTATTTGCAGGCAGATAAGAATGTGCTTTGTATGGACACAACATGTGTTGGTGTCATCAGTTCTTTCCTCCCTGCCCCCAATCCGCTGAGTGTCCACCTCATTGGGGTTGCTGGTATTCCCCATGGGGTTGTAGATTGTGCACTGTGAGAGCAGAAGTCAGTCATTGGGAGGTGGTGCCTCTGGGTGTGCCCTCCTCACCTGTGACTTTTACAGTCTTTCTGCGCCCTCTTCCACAAAATTCCCTGAGCCATGGTGGGTGAGTTTTAAGTCTACTTCAGTGATGAGCTCTCAGGAGCTTCTGGATTTCTCCTTTTGTGTGTGCTGAGTATCCTCAATGTCTGTTTCCTTCAACCTAGTGCTGAGTATCAGCCTCACCATGGAAACAAAACTCTTTTTGTCTCCCCTATTCCTTTCTGGTTTCATCTGGGTCAAAGAGGATTTTTTTAAAAAATAGCGTGTGTGGTTTACACCTTTATTATTTTAATTGTAATTTTATTTATTTGAGAGAGAGAAAGAGGCAGATAGAGAGGGAGAATGGGCATGCCAGGGCTACAAACAAACTCCAGATGTCCACATCGGTCCTGAAGAACTGAACCTGGGTCTTTAGCTTTGCAGGCAAGTACTCTAACCACTGAGATATTTCTCCAGTGCCAAAGGGGATTTTAGCTGCTTGCATGCTATCTCTGAATGTTGTGTAAACTCGTATTTTAGGAATATTTGATCATACTCTTACTAGCTCCAAGTATTCCCAAATGATTCAGCAACTAAATGTAAATAACGTTATCTTACCCAATGCTTCTAAAATCTGTTGGCCCATATAGCAAATCTACACAAAAAATATTCAATGATAAATTTATTGAAATTTTTGGTTGATTAGATTTTTTTATAACTCTGTAGATAGAAGTGTCAAAGACTGATTAACATGTAAATAATTGCCCTGTTGGTGATTTCTGTGTTTTGGCACGGTTTGGGGCAGACTAGGACACAGGAAGGCTAGGGAAAGAGAAGGATATGGGGCAGACTAGGACACAGGAAGGCTAGGGAAAGAGAAGGAAGCTGAGGAATTTAAAGTTATTGTTTCTCTAACTCACTCTTTCATACAAAAACTGTACATCTCAGTTACCTGCTGCTGAATTGGTGGTGAGAAGTTTCCATTCTCCACTCAAGAAATTCTTAGCAGAGAACAAGTTGTACTGTTCATGTATAAGCCTCCAATGATGAAATACAAATAAAAGGGCTCAGGCAGGACTAGTGAGAATATAAGAATATGAACTTAACCAAACATCCATGTAAGGATGGGTGAATCAATAAAATAGGTAATGGAATATTATTCAGCTTTTAAAAGTAAGACTTTAGTCAGATGTGATGGCATTCACCTATAGTTGCAGCTACTCACTATGCTGAGTCAGGAGAACCACTTGATTTCATGAGTTCAAGACCAACCAGAGCAACAAAGCAAGACCCTGTCTCAAGAAAGAAAGAACAAAATTCCGGACACATGCTACAATGCAAATGAATCTCAATGTTCCTTGGGCCTGAATGGAAGGGGAACCATTTTTAACGGCACTGTCTCGTTAGTGGCTCTCTCCTACCACAAACACAGGCCGTAACCTCCCCCCAGGGCTTTACAGGAGATCCGCAGGAGCTGCAGTGTTAATTCTTTGATACCCTTTCAAAGCTGTGTCTCTACGATTTGGCCTTTAACTCCTATGGTATTCAAACATAAATTATTTATTTTCCTGAGGGCTTTTCACAAATATAATAACTGGTTTAAGTCATTTCCTTTATCTTCACCTGAAGTGACAGGTTTATGCTGAATGAGCACCATATTCACCACAGACCTGAGCTGCTACTGTGGGAAGTGTGACTTCTGCAGAACAGTTTTTTTAAAAAAATTATTTATTTATTTGCAAGCAGAGAGATAGAAAGAAGAGAGACAGACAGACAAGAATGGGCATGCCAGAGCCTCTAGCCACTGCAAAGGAACTCCAGATGCATGTGCCCGTTCTCCACCTGGCTTACATAAGTCCTGAGGAATCAAACCTGGGTCCTTTGGTTTCACAGCCAAGTGCCTTAACTGCTAAGGCATCTCTCCATCCCTGCAGAACATTTTTTTAAAAACATATATTTTTATATATTAATAAGAGAGAGGGATAGAGAGAGAGAGAGAGAGAGAGAGAGAGAGAGAGAGAGAGACTGAGACAGTGTATGGGTGCACTAGGGTTTGCTGCCACTGCAAATGAACTCCAGATGCATGTGCCACTTTGTACATCTGACTTTACATGGTCATGGGGGAATTGAACCAAGGCTGTTAGGCTATGCAAGCAGGCACCTTAACTGCTGATCCACCTCTCCAACCCTTTTGCAGAACTATCATTTGGGCTTTTAAAAAATATTCCAGAACAAGAATGGGTATTGACTTTCAATTAAGATGGTAGAATAGGAACCTCATGAAAGAAACCTGTTGGGAAAATGAGCCAGCTGATCTGAACTGCTGACTGACTTCAGTAGCTGAGACAAGCCAATAGTCCACTAAAGAGGGAACTGGCTTCATCATTCCACATAGTTGAGATGGAAGCTCACCCCAAATCCCTTGTTTAACAGACAACAATTACTGATATCAAAAGGATCACTGTTCACTACTAGGACATTTGCACAGTAGCTAGCTCTATCACCAGCTTGGGTCACTCCTGCCGTTAGTAGTCTATTCTGGGAAGAATATAGAGGCTATACATGGCATTTGAGCGCCAACCCTAAAGATATTACTTCTGCCCTACATGTCTAAGAATACATTCAATAACACAAACAGATTCAATCAGTGAAATAACCCAAGATGTGAAGTTCCAATAAATTAACATGAGAAACAACAAATATCAAGGCAATGAAACTCTTCCAAAATTATAAATTCCCACAGTAAGGCTGAACTAGATGAAATACTATTCAGAGAATTCAAAAGAATGGTTATAAATATGTTCAAAGAAACTAAAGATGAAATCAAAGGAATCAAAAAAGAAAACAAGCCTAGAAGGAGCCCTAAGAGAACACAGCAAAATAAAATGAGGAGGTCTGTATAAGATATGAATAAAGAAATAGAAATTCTGAAGAAAACAATACGGTAAAATCCTATAAATGAAAATATTGTACATTAAATAAAAATTCCATAGATCTATAACAAGCAGTGGGATCAAATCAGCTTAAAGAAAGCTTACAACTTAAAAAAATTCCAGGGGTCTGGAAGATGGCTTGGAGGTTAGAGATACTGGCTTGGAAAGTCTGCTAGCCCTGGTTTGATTCCCCAACACCCATAGACAGTTAGACACAAAGTGGCACATGCATCTGGCATTTGCTTACAGTAGCAGTAGATCCTGCTGTACCCATACATCTGTGTGTGTGTTCAAATAAAATAAGCTTTAAAAAAATCCAGGCTCAGATAGGTTCACTGGTGAATTTTACCAGGACTTCAAAGAGAAGCTAATGCTGATGCTTCTCAAACTATACCATAAAATAAATAAAGGAAGGTATACTACTAAGTTCCTTTTACAAGGTCAATATTACCCTGGTAACAATAAAAGAAATAAAGACACAACAAAAGAAGTAAACTACAGACCAATCTTTCTTTTCTTTCTAGAGAGAGCGAGCGAGAAAGAATTGGTGCACCAGGGCCTCTTAGCCACTGCAATTGAACTCCAAATGCTTGTGACACCTAGTGGGCATGTGCCACTCTATGCTTGCCTCACCCATGTGCACTTGGCATATGTGGTGTCTGGAGAGTCAAATGTGGGTCCTTAGCCTTCGCCTTAACCACTAAGCCATCTCTCCAGCCCCAATTTCTCTTATAAACATAAATACAAAAAGTTTAAACAAAACAGAATACATGAACACATCAAATCAATTGAATTATATTCCAGAGATATAAGGATGATTCAAAATACACAAATCCATAAATGTAATATACCATATAAACTGACTCCAGGACAAAAATCCAGTGATTATCTTAATATATGCAGAAAAGCCATTTGACAAAATCCAACATCTTTTCATGATAAAAGTACTGAATAAATTGGGAGTAGAAGAAACATGCCAACATAATAAAGGCTAAATATGACAAGACTACAAGCTATATTATACTAAATGGGAAAAAACTCAAAGCATTTTCACTAAAATCAGAAACAAAACAAGGGTGTCAATTTTCTCTACTCTTATTTAATATAGTACTGGAAATGTTAGTTACAGCAGTAAGACAAGAGAAACCAATAAAAGGGATACAAATAACAAAGGAAGAAGTCAAATTATCTTTCTTTTCAGATGATATCATTATATACATAAAGGGACTCATAAAACTACCAGAAAAACTGCTAGCTCTCTTAACAAAGTAGCAGGACACAAAATGAGCACAGGCTGGGGCCCTCTACAATGACTATTGTCTAAAGTTTCAAGACAATTCTCTTTAGTGTTCATAATAGAAACTTTATGAATTGTCTCTCTCGCTCCAGGATCATTTTCAATAACTCATTCAAGATCCCAAAACACCAACAGTACTAAACTATAACTGTCAAATAAGTCTTTGTAGATCTTGTATGTCTTGAAATGTTTTTTCTATAGGACACACCTTTCTTCCCATTCCCTAGCAAAATCCCATGTATCCTTTGAAACAAGAATTCTCCTCTCTGGAAAGTTTTCTGAAGAGATGTATGCACATTGACAGTTTGCATCAAAACTCTTAACTACCAAAATATGCATGTACCTCATTATATCTGCTCTGATGCTAATCATTTTATACTTCTAAGACTTTTACTTGAGCAAGAGCTTATCACCAGGAGAATTATCTTCTTCCTGGCACATTGTATTTACTTAATAAAATGTGGAATATATTAACAAAGTAGCATTATAGGAAGATCAAAGTTCAGCTTCTAGCCACATGAATGCAGAGCCCGTCAGGAACTTACTGATGATCATAAACCCAACCTGCAGTGGCTTGTGAGTGCACCATCACTTCCTGAGCAGCCTTGTCAGTACTCTGTCCTTTGATACTGTGCCTCATATCCTTGGCATCTAATCCAAAGGCAGAGATGCTAAGGCTGACTGGGCCAATAGGATATTCCTCCCAAGCATTTGAAAATGAATTGAAATTTGCAAATATGGAAGGCTCTAGGTGCTGAGTCATCTGAAGTGAAAGTCCTACAGAGAAGTTCATGGGCAGCCAATCCTGATGATTGTCCTGGATCTGTCCCCATTTCTCTTCTCTTCCTGGGCTGTGTACCCTGCTTTTGTTTTGAGACCAGTCCTTTAACACACTCCCTTATTTCCCTGGGATTAATGTCAGTTTCTTTGGTTTACACATTTAAAAAATCTTAAGCAAAGTATCACGTATAGAAGTACTACACAACTGAGCTGGAGAGATAGCTTAGTAGTTAACGTATTTGCCTACTAAGCCAAAGAACCCAGGTTTGAATCCCCAGGACTGAAGCAAGCCAGATACACAAGGTAGTACATGTGTCTGGAGGTCATCTGCAGTGGCTGGTGTGTCCTTTCCTTCTCTCTATCTGCCTCTTTCTCTCTTAAGTAAATAAAAAAAGAAGCACATTACAATTGGGTGATTCTGCCTCCTGCAGATTAATAATTAGGTTCTCATAATTAGGCTCTTTGAAGGCACAGATATCCTAGCAATCTAATAGATTAGATTTCACAGAAGCACAGGCCAATAAAATTCAGTTGTATTTCCCACAAACCATATGAACTCAATTTTGAACAGTTTTTGAAGTTTCATGTTTTCATGGTTTTCACAATAGAATATTATTTTCCACAAAGATATAGTCTTTCTACTTAAGCATGGAAGCTCATGCTTATAACCCTGTCACTCAGGACATTGAGGCAGGAGGGTCCTGTGTTTGAGGTCAGCCTATCCTACATAGTAAGATGCTGTCTAAATAAAGAAGGAGACTACTGTACTTTCTATTTCAAATTTAAAATGCAGTGTTAACTTAACAAAGAGTGTAGGCTTATATTGTTCCTAGATGTTAAGTCTGCTTTTCCTCAGGATCACAAGGGTCTGAGTTATGCAGTATCTGTTATTCCGATGGCAGCTAGTAATGAGTAGCTTTCCTTGTTAATTATTGTGACAGTGAACTTGAAGTTCCTCTCTGCATACAAATAAGAAGGTATAAGACATGGCCTTTATAAATATAGCCAAAAGAAAACACCCAACACAGAATCACCCAAAATTTATCTCAATTGAGACAAGGACAAGTATGCTCAGGTAGAGGGCTAAATTCAAGCTGAGATTTGGCAGAAACCCAAGAAGAAAATTCCACCTACTCCTTTAGTATCACAGGCATTTTCAGTGGAATACTTCATAGTCACAAGGAGCCCAAGATTTTGTAATGCAGTTTGCAAAATGCATACCAAGCACCCAAGATTTCTACATCTACATATTGTCACAAGACATTATTTAATATGGATTAGAGGACATATCCGTCTGCTGCCTCAGCTTCACTATTTCCTGTCAACAATGTTCATAGTAGACAAATCCTTCATGTACTCAGCAGTTATTTAACAAAGTAATCTCAACGCTCAGGAAACAGAATAACCCATCAAGCTAAAAAGCTTAGTGAGAAGTCACAGCGGCATCACAAAATGCAGGTGCGGAAGCTCACCCTGCTCCCTACTCACCCTTACTTTAGAGCTAATTCTGCCTGGTATGTGAGTTTATGCTTACAGATCCTGGTAGACAGATGAATCACAGATCAGATTCAATAAAGGAAGCTGGGACAAAAGTCACGGATTGTTACCCAACTAATGCACTGTCAGTGAGGAAGGAGCAAGGACGCGACAGGAAAAGCATGCATAAAACTGTAAAACATGAAAACAAAACTACAACAAGTGCACTTGACTGGAGGTGTTTCAAGGGGCAAGTAGCCCAATTCAGCTTAGTCACCCCAGAAGCAGTCCTATATTATTTATGATAGGGAGAATCCTGAGCTGATAAGAAGAGTTAATATTCTGTGTAGAAGCCTCTGTTCAAGAAAACAGAGAGGCTGGGCGTGGTGGCACACGCCTTTAATCCCAGTATTTAGGAGGCAGAGGTAGGAAGAGTGCCATGAGTTTGAGGCCACCCTGAGACTACATAGTTAATCCCAGGTCAGCCTGGACCACCCTACTTCAAAAAAAAAAAAAAAAAAAAGAAAAAGAAAAATAAAAAGAAAAAAAAAGAAGAGAAGAGAAAAGAAACAGAGACATTTCTGTAAGAAGTTATATTTATTTAAATTTATATAAGAATTTATCTTTTAAAATTAATTAATTAATTTTATTTATTTGAGAGTGAGAAAGAGGCAGGTAGAAAAGAGAGAGAATAGGTGCTCCAGGGCCTTTGGCCACTGTGAACGAACTCCAGATGCATGTGCCACCTTGTGCATCTAGCTTACATGGGTCCTGGGGAATCGAACCTGGGTCCATTAGTTTTACAGGTAAGGGCCTTAATTGCTAAGCCATATCTCCATCCTAAGAATTTCTTTGTTTTTAAAAAATATTTTAGATTTATTTATTTGACAGAGAGAAAGAAGGCGAGAAAGAGAGAGAGAGAGAGAGAGAGAAAATGGCCTGCTAGGGCCTCCAGCAACTGCAAAGAACTCCAGACACATGAGCCCCCTTGTGTATCTGGCTAATGTGGGTCCTGTGGAATCGAACCTGGGTCCTTTGACTTTGCAGGCAAATGCCTTAACCTCTAAGCCATTCCTCCAGCCCAGAATTTCTTTCTTTCTTGGTGGAATTGAGGCATGGAGGGGGCAAAAAGTGAAATAAGGGTGATAATGCTGGGAAATTCCATGAAGGGTTTAGGAGTGCAAGCAAGTGCTTTTAATGGCTAAGCCATCTCCCTAGCTCCAGGGTTGAGGAAAGACGAAAGAGGTGGAAGATGAGTTACAGTAACTGAATTGTAAGAGAAGCTCATGAGTGACCCTAGGGGCTTAGGTCAGTGAGAGAAGAAATTAGCATACAAAGAAAATCAAGTATGAGGTACAGGTAGATATGGAAGATGAGCATGCTCTTTGATTAGAATTAATGCACAAGAATTTGTAATTTTAAAATGCAGTAAAATTATTGTAGTCTAAATCTTCCATCATCTATATCTATCTATTGTATATTTGTAATCTGTCACCTATTCTCAATAACAATATCAAATGTTTGATTTTATTTAACAAGCAAATGTCATTTACTTTTAGCAATCATCTTTCTTGCTAATGGGGAAAGAAGCAAGTACGAAGTGATCACCTTCTGAGTGGGTTCAACCTGGTGACTGAAATAGTCTCTTATACCAGTGATTCTAATGCGAGACTGCCCAAAGTAGGTACTCATGGGACATTTATTGAGCACCTACTGTATGCCAGACTGCATGCAGTCTTTAGACATGTTACTCAATTTATATGATAGATACCTCCAGAAGAATACAAATTTAGGTCACTTTCACAGATGGAGAAACTGAACTTTAAAAGTTCAGTAGTTTTGCAAATCCATACAGTTCTGGAAATCGGAGAAGACTGTGTAAACCTCTGGTTTGTAGGTTCCTGCTCTTTTCTGCTGTAATCAGTCTTAGAGTCTGATTTTGTTTGTTTCATGTCTAACATCAAGCAGAATATTTAGGTTTTTATTTTATTTTATTTATTTTATTTTATATTTTTTTGGTTTTTCAAGGTAGGGTCTCACTCTAGCTCAGGCTAGAATTCACTGTGTAGTCTTAGGGTGGCCTTGAACTCATGGCAATCCTCCTACCTCTGCCTCCCAAGTGCTGGGATTAAAGGCGTGTGCCACCACGCCCGGCTCCAGAGCATTTATTTACAAGACCTTTGCGAGCTGGGTTTTGCCTAGCAGATTGAAAGTAACCCATTTTGGAAGAATTAAGACATTAAGAGTGTAGATGAGAGGAGCTCCTTGAAGGTAGGACAAGTTTCCATTATCCCATAGGAAGAATGTGGAGAATGGTGCTTACTTTTGAAATAACTTAGCATTTTGCTCTCAAATCTCGATTCCCATGTATGACCAAAGGAAATAATAGCTTTTGAGGTAGCCCTAGTTTGAAATATTTCTTCATGACCATGAAGTAAGTTCTAAGTAGGGACTGAAGTACAGATGGTTAGAAGAGTAACAGATAGTGAATAAAAAATTGAATCTTAAATATAATACTTCTAGATTACCTCCACCTTTCACATCTACTTAATCTAGACCCATATTTCACAGGTCTTCCTGTTTATGTATAGCAGTATTGAAACCCTTGGACTGGCTTGTTTGGGAAGTGTTTTCTTGAAACTCTTATTTTGGAATGAGGCATGTGAGAAACATTTTTGATAAGGCTAGCTTGTTGTTCAAGTGCCTGAGCAAAGAGGATGTGATTTAGGAAACATAGTGCTAACTCAAGGGCAGTGCATTTTCCGCATTCCTAACCTCAAAAGAGAATCGCACAGTTACTGAGATTTCATAAGACTGAGTTCAAGTGGTTCTCAGTTTGTGTTTGAATGTTGTTTCTTAATCTAAATCTACACCAGAGTCTATTATGGAATGTCCCTTTCCCAGTGGTCTCACATTTAAGTAAAGAAAACTGTTTTGGCTTGATGATTACATGCTACCTAATAATTAGGAGAGCATACTATGAGTGCATAGTAAGCACAAGACTTCCAAAACACTGTTTCTGAAAATTGGATATATATTCCTCTATCTATTCTTTTTGGTATCTTTTTGGTCCTGTGAGGATAGATGGTCTGAGATGTTGTACTGGTAAATGGGCACTGGATTAACAATGCCAGAGACCTGGAAATTAACCTTACATGCCATTTGCTAATGTTTGAAATAATTTTTATTCTCCTCTCTTTCCTCGTGTAATTTATCTTTTCCCCTTAGGATATTCATTAATTTCCATCACAGAAATGGAAGCTTCTGTGCTTCTGGTTTGATCTATGTGCTTGAAACACTTTGAAGGATAAATAACATAATTACATTGAATAAACAAACACTGGCAAAGCAAATCTCTTTTGATAACTCAGTCTGATATTTCTCTCTTAATTCACACACTAAATGAAAGAACTAGCTAATTCTTTATGTATTTCAAATTCCTGTGAGTCTTAAGGTAGATGCTAAGTGTTTGAACAGGCAAGCAAACTGAATTGAGAGTCGTTGCCCAGGCTTGTCTTGGTATTTGGAGGTCATGATGGGGCAATCTCATTGAATTTACTTGTCTTCTGCCTTCAACTTCAACAGTCCCTGTATGTGTAGACGATGAAGGGCTGTATTTAATTAAGGAGTTTTTGGCTAATGTATGTCTCTATTGGATTATGATTGATGGGGTTCTGCCAAATGCTCCTGCAGGTGGAGAGTGGTGACCTAGCTATTTCCTGACTTGCTGTGAATGCTGTGTAGGGCAGAGCCCAAGGCCCAGTTCACCTTTCTTTGTATAGGCAGCAGTCATGAGCCCTGATGCAGTAATGGTCCCAGGTATGAATTCATTCAACAAATACATGTTGGATGCTCACTTTGTGCCAATTAGTGCAGTAGGCTCCAGTGATTCATCAATGAAAGAAATAACAAGGGGTTTGGGCAATGTATCTTGAGGTCCTAGGGATGTATTTAAAAATATTTTATTATTTATTTATGTATTTGAGAGAGAGAGAGAGAGATACAGAAATAGTCATCTAGAGAGAGATAATGGGCACGCCAGGGCCTCCAGCCACTGCAAACGAACTTCAGATGTGTGTGCCCCCTTGTGCATCTGGCTTATGTGGGTCCTGGATAATCAAGCCTTGAACCAGGGTCCTTAGGCTTCACAGGCCTAAGCCATCTCTCCAGCCCCCCTGAGTGGTTTTAATTGTTTTGTCTTCCCTTTTCCTCAGCAGCAAAATGTCTGCACCCGATTAGGAATTTATAATCCACACACTTACCTATGTGTTTACCTTTCCCTCTGTGATGGAAATTAAAGTTTATAGATGGAAGAATTGTTTCATTAATTTGATAAACAAATATGTGCTAAATGCTGCTAGATGCGAGATACTGGGTGAAATGCTGAGTATACAACACTAATCTAAAGGATAATTTTCCTTCTCTCATAGAGCATAGTGGGATGGGGAAGAACAGCATCACAAAACAAATTTATGAGTACAATCTGTGATTGGAATTATGAGGTAAAAGACAAGGTGTTTTGAGAAAGGAAAAAACAAAGGACCTTCCTCAGATTGGAGGATTTTTAGGTAGGTGATAACAGTAGTGTTATGTAATATACAGCAGTTTGAACAATTCCAAACATACTAAAGGTACCCACTGGAGTTAGGCAACATGCTGACATTAAAACATAAAAGGAGAAGCATCCAGCTCTATGAAAATCCAATGAAAAAATTACTAAAGAACATATGTGATGGACACAAAAAATGAATGTCAGAGCTCAGGGGATTGGCAATATCAGAACAAACAGTGACAGTGGGCTGGTGGACATGGGGAAGAGAATTAAAAGGTTACCAAATACCTACTTTCCCATCCTTGTCCAGGGAATAACACAATCTTTGGTTTTAAGAGTTCCCTCAGTTGTAGAGAAGGAAAAGAGATGGACTAGACATCAGTTACAGCTCTATAGCCCTAATCTAGATGAAAGCTGATAGTGGATTGGATTCATGTGGTACATTAAAAAGTATTTTGGGGGGTTAAGGTGTTTGCCTGCAAAGCCAAAGGATCCTGGTTCGATTCTCCAGGACCCACATAAGCCAGATGCACAAGGGGGGGCATGCATCTGGAGTTCATTTGCAGTGGCTGGAGGCCCTGGTGTGTCCATTCTCTCCCTCTCTTTCTCTCCCTCTTTCTGTCTCCCAAATAAATAAATAAAATATATTTTAAAAAAGTATTTTTGTTAGTAGAACTGGTGAATAAAATATTAGGATACAACCTGATTATTAACATTCAAAATGTTAATAAGTCAATGCTTTTAGAACTAACATTGAAAATAGTTTTAAGGTTGAAAATGATATTACTATGAACTAGAAGTTATAAGTTACACTTAGCATCATATGACCTTGCCACTCAGTACATGCTCAGATATTTGGTAACTGAATTATTAAACTTGGTAATATTTATACTATTCTAATAGTTTATAGAAGAAGCTCACATCTTATTTATATATTACTTTAGTGAAATAATAAATATTACAATTGGAAAGGCTCACTAGAAATGCTTGGCAGCCTAGTCACCAGCAAACCTAGAACAGTTTTATTGCTATTGGACAAGAGAGATCCATTCTTCTGGGCTTGGTCCTTGGTAGACTGTGATCCAAGGCTGCTGCTGAGATCTTAGACACTACATGGGAAAGCAGAGACAGTTCTTCATGGAATTTTTGAAGTCATAGGTCAATGTCCTCTTCACTTACCTATTACATGAAAGAATAATTTCCTTTTTGTACTTTAAGGGGATTTGATATGATGGCTTTCATTTTACACTATATCTTAGAGAAAAATATGAAGCCAACACAAAAGGTTCATATATGCATATGGAAATGTAAAGACACTTTACATCAACTTCGGTGTTTTGATTTTTTTAATTCAAAAATATGTTCTTGTTTAAGCTTTATCTGCTTAAAACTAAAATTTAAAACCAAAACCTGCTACTCTGTCCAAGTCTGGTGAAACTGTCTTTCTAAGTGTCCAACAGCCAATACATGGAGGCCAAACAGGACAAAGAGGCAGAAAGGAGAGCCTATATTTTGGCTCTTGTCCTCCACAGTCACGTAGGACCAAGGGAAAATGAAATCCCTCCAAAAGGGCCCTATCACTGTGGTAAGGTAAGTTACCTATCCTTTAGATCAGAATAGCCATGGAGATTCCAGAGGTTGGACTCAAACCAGTACACATCCTAAAAAGGGGCTAGACATGACACTTAGGCTGCTAAGGACAGCCATGTGATTGGTGAGATGCTGAGCCATTCTAATTCACGGATGACTGGTAGAGGAAAAATTAACTGTCAAAGGCTTCCGCCTTAGTTTCCAAGTGTAACTACTTTATAAACCTTGACTGACAACAGGAAAGAGGTCCATTTCTGGCCACCTACATGGTCATAAACACCCAGCAGGAACATATAACCCAAATGTAGAATAATAATCTTACAATAAAATTCTACTAGCCTCCTTTCAATATTCTTATATTTGACCCAATTCTATTGGGGGACCTGGCCCTCTTAAAGACTCACAAAAACAATCAGTCAGGTGACCAGTTTCAGCCTAATTAAAAGGAATCCTTACCATAATTTACCAAGTACTCTATAGCAGACAGCTTCAAATCTCTAAGGTGAACTTCTAAACCAGGCACAATTGTGGGGAACCAGTGTGGCGGCCATTCCAAGATGGCGCCTTGGCTGACTGCCAAGTCTTATGACTAGGCGCCATTTCCTGCTTCTGCCCTTGTATAGTCACGTTCACACTGCAGATGTGCGCATGTACCTTGTTACGTAAGATCAGTCCACCAGCAGGTGGTTGTTTGTGCCCTATAGCTAACGCCTACGTGGCTACTGCTGATTGGATCAGGCGAGGCTATATCTAGGGTGGAGGGCTGGGAGTCGGGGGCTTCCTGTTGTAAAAGGTTCCTGAATAAACTGCTTCAAGAAGAGTTCCTGTGGTCGTTGCCTTATTCTGCTGGTCGGACTGGGCGACGACACACAGTCATGAAAGGAAGGGAATTTATTTGAAGCTTACAGATTCAAAGGAAGTTGCATCATGGCAGAAGATGCTGGGCCTCCTTTCACAAGCCCATTCCCAGAGAGAAAAGTCATCACCAAAAGTAAGCAAGGGGCTGGAGAGGTGGCTTAGCAGTTAAGGTACCTGTCTGTGAAGCCTAAGAACACCCGTTGGATTCTCCAAGTGCCACATTCAGCCAGACACGCGACACAAGTGCACAATGTCACACATGCGCACAAGGGGGCACACACATCTGGAGTTCATTCACAGTGGCTGAGAGGCCACTGGCATGCCCATTCTCTGTCTCTCTCTCTCTTTCTCTGTCTATCTCAAATTAAAAAAGAAAAAAAAGCTGGGCATGGTGGCACACGCCTTTAATCCCAGCCTGAGCTAGAGTGAGACTCTACCTTGGAAAACCGAAAAAAAAAAAAAAAAAAAAAAGTAAGCAAACTAAGCTCCAGCATTTGACATATATTTAGATTGGAATTCCAGATCCTCCCCCACACCTTAGGGCTGGACCCTAGGATTAGTCCACAGTGACAACAAATCACAAAGTTTAATGAAACTCAAATCTCTGTAAAATTATAGGGAATTATGTTACTCCTTGGGTGAGCATGTCCAGACAAAGGTTTTTTTTTTTTTTTTTTTTTTTTTTTTTTTTTTTTTTTTTTTTTTTTTTTAGAAAGCACTCAAACTGAGCTATAGGAGATATAGGAGAGCTGTACACTCAGACTGAGCTTTGGGAGTGCTCCACTGGAGCAGAAAGCTAATGGAGAACTTGGACTTTCTCTTTAAAAAGGAACCCCAAACGTCAACTTCAGGTAAATCAATCTATAGACCCATGCTATATAGCTCTTGCTTTTGAAATTAGCATGGGAGTTGTCACCATAACACCTAAGATCACCACCAGGCAAATCCTTTCTTAACTGCACATAAATTCTTTTCATCTGTCAAAACTAATTTGTCTGGTTCACAGTGAATAACAATCCACATCTCTACTTAGTGTCTCCTTTCTTATTACTGGAGAAAAGTTTCCTCATGGTCGGGTTTATCAGTCTCACTGTCAGATGCTACCTGCCCTGTTTGAACTTGACTCTAATGAAAACACATCCCTTAACTACTCCTGTAAGTCTTGGGCCCCAGGGGAACCCCAGGGGCTCACAGGACAACTGGTACACACTACCTAGACATATTTAAATCCATCTCGTATCCTGATTCTCTCCTGTCTCATGGGCACTTTTGCGAAAAAGCCACCCTCCCATACCATGGACTCTTGCCTTCTTGCTTTGTTCCCCTAGTTGGTGCAACTTTGCCTCCATGTCAGGTTTCCTGTTCTGTTACATTTCACTGCTCGCTTTTCCAGTCATTCAATATATGCCCATGGTTGACTCCTCTGACAGCTTTCTTCATTCTGCTTTGCACTTCTAATCTCTGCCTCCTTTGTTATCTAATCAGGATGGTTTCTTCCAGAATTCAAAAGATTCAGCTTCAAATATACCACAAAAATGTCAGCCCATCTCTCCTATAATAGGTCCTAGACAACATACTCTAAATTAGATTAAATGGGACAAAATTTTGTCAGGATCTTCCAGCCAACATGATCTGCTATTAGTTAGATGATCATGCACAGCAACCTAACCAGCCTTGGTTACCCTACCAACAGAGATAGCAAGAAGATGTGACCCATAGGCAGGGTCTATGTCCCGTCTTAGATTTGAAAGAGACTTCTCCCCTCCCTCCCTTATAATATTGTAAGGATCCATATTCCATGGGAAGAGATTAAAGCTGGGTAGGCAAGGAGTTAGATCTGAGCTAACCAAGGAAAAGTGCAGCTGTGTCTTGATAGCTGTATTTCCCAATCCTCACAATGACCTCAGCGGTTATATATCTTTAATGCTACTATTAGGTTCTCCTCACTATAGCAGAAACCCAGGAACAGGGTTCTTTCTTAATAACCACACATGCCCACTAATGAAGGTTTTGCATCCTCCAAAGTCCCTAGATGCTTTATACTTTCATTTTCATTGTTGTTTTGATCCCTCCTCCTTGTAAAGCCTTCAAGAGAATCATGGGAATTAATACCCTAAGAGAGATTTGGTCCATGATGATTTGGGAGGTCAAGAAAGGTTATCTTACCCTTGTGAATACACCATTCGCATTATAAATATTCATAAGAACTAATTCAAAGTCCACAACACTGACTCTAGTGGACTGCTGGTTCATCCCATTCTCATCACTTTCCAAAGTGTGTGCTTTGTTTTCTTTGCTAAAGGAACATCTATTTCAACTGTTCCTGTCTCTCAGATGAATCGTTTCCTTAGAGAACAAGAACCAAAGAAACTTTCACCCAGTAACATCTCACTTTAAGCTGAAATTAAATAGTTTTTACCATTTAGAATGTAAGTCCTTTCTCTACCTTTTCAAAATAAAGAACTGTTCAATTTTGATTTGATTTAACTAGTCATAAATACCCAAAGTTGCTGTTAGCATACCACACATTTTCGCCCCTTTCTGTTTTGAACATCCTATGTGTGACAAGTGACTATTTTCTTTTACAAATTACTTTGACAGCTTATTTCCTGAATAAAGGATTTCATATAATCTCATATAATAGTTTTTTTTTCTTTTTTTTTGGTTTTTTTTGTTTGTTTGTTTGTTTTGTTTTTTTTTGCAAAATACTTGATTGGAGATGTGAGATGTAGGTAAAGCATCATAGTTTTCCAAGCTGTAGCAAATCACAGTAAGTCTTAAGGTGTTTTACTTTCACAGTGTTGGGATCCTGTTTGAGGGAAGTTCTAAAAGTACCTCTATTCAGACAGCCCAGCTTCCCTAATTTCTGGAGAGTAAACCTAGCCCATCTCTTGGATCTCCCTGAGGCTTCAGTTTTGCACTCCCCTGTCCACACAAGGGGTCAGAGGTCTGGACCTTGTTTTTAGGAAAAGCCCAGAAATCCCCTGTATTCAAAAGATGAGACATGTTCAAGTCTATCCTCTCCTATTGGTTATTTTGAATGCTGGCTACAGTGACTATGGGTCCCTGCAGCTACTTGATTTATAAAATAAAAGTAGAAGAAAGAAAATCAATGATATGAATTTTGAATTTTGACTCAGGTAGTGTAATACTCTCCCATGATGCTGTGAAAGGCAGAGAACCACAGCTCTCACTAGCCAACACTCTACAGTAGATTGTTGCTAAGCCACTTGATTTATAGTTTGTCTCTTCTGGAATCAGTGATCTCATCAATGGGTGCATACTCCACAGCTACTTTACCACCTTCTAACACCACAGTGGACAGTCTTTGGAAGACATCTGACAAAAGCTTCAGAATAGCAAGCTTCTCCACAGTCTTCCTGTTCACAAGGAATGATAACTGTACCTTCAGTTCCTCTGCAGGCTTCTTGGTAATGCCAACTCTAGTAATTGTAGAGTGGCTGGGTTACCTCTGCAGTATAGAAGACCTTCAGGCTTAGCTTCTCAAGCAGAACCACGAGACCTTCATTTTTCAAGAACAGATCATTCTGTAGCTTAATGATTCATTTTGTCCACCTGATAAAACCAAGTAATTTGCTGACTATTGATAAGGGCAACATGTCGAAGAGCCTATGTCTGGTGGTGAGATGAACCTTCTCACATGAGGTCAGATGAACCTTCTAGTGGTGTCTGAAAAAGTTGCTTCTCATTGTGTACCTTTTGGGCTCTTTGGGCATCCTTTGCAAGATAAAACAATAATGGTGTGGAAACCAGGGCAGGCCAACGTACTGATTTGGGAAGACCAGGGCTGAACACAGAAGGCCAAAGTGGGAGAATACTGATAACAGAAACTGACAAGGCCTTGATTGTGGCTCCAGAGTCAGCTCCCAAACCAGCAATTTTTACCTGTATTTATTTTTTTGAGATAAGGTCTTGCCAGGTAGCTCAGGCTAGCCACAAACTCACTCCCTTCTGCCTACACCTCCAGAGTGCTGGCATTGTAAAGGTGCTCCGGCCATGTTCAGCTGACTTCTAATTTTGACAACTGCTCTTACCTTTTATGATATAAATTTTTTATTACTTGGACAAATATTCATTTTAGCTCTAAAATTCTACACAGATATTCCTCCACTCAGTGGGGTTATACCTCATTAAACCTTTTTTAAGTTGAAAATATTACAAGTCCAAAATGAAAAGCTGGGCATGATGGCACATGCCTTTAATCCTAGCACTCTGGAGGCAGAGGTAGGAGGACTGCCGTGAGTTTGAGGCCACCCTGAGACTACATAGTGAATTCCAGGTCAGCCTGGACTAGAGTTAGAGACTACCTTGGAAAACCAAAACTCATAACACCCGAACATCCTGGCTTAGCAACAATCTACTGTAGAGTGTTGGCTAGTGAGAGCTGTGGTTCTCTGCCTTTCACAGCATCATGGGAGAGTATTACACTACCTGAGTCAAAATTCAAAATTCAAATCATTGATTTTCTTTCTTCTACTTTTATTTTATATACTGGAAATCAAACTCAAGGCCTTTTCCAAGCTCAGTATGTGCTTATCCACTGAGGCACCACCACAGCCCACAACTATGACTTCTAATGGATGCATACCATGTGCCAACACTCAGGAAGATGAAAAAAAAATCACACCTTCCTTCTGTATGCATCTGTGTCTCCACTGCTATAGGCCACTCCGGTTCTAACTGTATCCATGAGCAGCAAGGAGTGAGGCAATGTAGGAAATCTGGTCAGTAGTCCAGCGAATGGCCTACCTGGGGGAGGCTAAGGTTGTGCAATGACAAGCCATGGTAAAAAAAAAAAAAAAGAAAGAAAGAAAGGAGAGATGGCTCAGAATTAAGGCACATGCCTGCAAAGCCTAAGGACCCTGGTTCGATTCTCCAGGTCCCACATAAGCCAGATGCACATGGTGGCACAAGTGTCTGGAGTTTGTTTACAGTGGCTAGAGGCCCTGGTGTGCCCATTCTCATTTTCTTTCAGTGTCTCTGTCTCTCCCTCTCTCTCTGTCCCTAATAAATAAATAAAAATAAATCTTAAAAAAAAAAAAAAAAGAAAGAAAGAAAAGCCGTGGTGGAAGTCCTCGGTTTGCTTTCCATCTCTTCCAGACATATGTGATTGCAGAGGTGAGTCTGGTCAATTTGCCAAGTGTTGTGACCTTTGGGACGTTGCTGCTGTAACTGGGGTAGAAGTGGTCACTTTGCCAAGGACTCCAAGGAGCCCGAGGATGGCGAGAGCAATTCTGCTACAATTGTGGCACAATAGGCCACCTGGCTCATGACTGTGACCTAGTGGGTGAGCAGAAGTAATATTCCTGTGGAGAATTTGGACAGATTCAAAAAGACTGCGCCAAAAGGGAGTGTTATAGGTGTCGTGAAACTTATAGCTGTCGACAACAACAAGAAAAGTGAAGTCAACTGTTACGCTATGGTGAGTCAGGGCTTCATGCGTGGGAATGCATGTCCAGTGCTTCTTGCATCACCCTTCCTTTATTTACTGATGGTTGTGTTTATTTTTCTCTGAATCATCTTCACTGGCCAAAAGTTAGCATATAGCATCTACTGTCAGGCTAGTAAGATTTCTTTGTTCGTGTATGTTTGTGTGTGTGTGTGTGTGTGTGTGTGTGTGTGTGTGTATAGCCTCCAACATTCTGCATTTAACTACAAGGAAATTAATGTTTAGTTTGTTAGAGTGTTATGTTTAATGTTTTATTAAGAAACTCCATTTCTGTGCTTAGGTGATAAGGTGAAAAGGATTAATGAATAGGAAGGGTTGAGTCAAACCAATAAGCCTGTGCTGGGTTTATTAGATATATTTCTATGTAGGAAGAAAAAACAATTGTGGAAGTAACTATGAGCTTTCATAAATAACTAATTTTAGCATAATGATGGTCATGACTACTTGACCTCGTAGCTTTAAATAACATCAAGTAACAAATTTATGAGGATCTCAACATATAGTTGAGTAGGAGTAAATAAAATGAAAAGACAAGTAATTATGTTAGCAGCTATGCAAGAGAAATGAGATAAATGCCTAAATGGGGCTGCAGAGGTCAAGCTTGCCATGTGCATGATGTTGCATGTCTGCAATTTCAGGAGGCAGAGACAAGGAATCCCTAGGACACACTGGTTATGTAGGCTAGCTGAATCAGAGATACACACAGTTTCATCAAAATGCTCTGTCTCAAGGAATAAGACGGAGAGCGATTAAAGAAGACATTGACATCAACCTCTGACCTACTTATGTTCACAGACATATGAATATGTATAACACACACACATGCACACATGCACAAATACCAGCATAAATAAGAACAGATTCATTGTAGTATTGATGCTGGACACAGAGGTTGTTATGGCCAATGTTTAGAACACATTGTTTTCAAACAGTAAATCAAAAACCCAGCGGAAACATTAATCCTCAGAGTTAACATAATTAGGAACTACTCAGGAAGTATAAGGAAATGCATTTTCTCAGAATTCAAGATGTTATTTTTGTATCTTATAGAACTTAGACAACTGTGTTTATTTACTGTAATCAGTTTATTTATTTTTATGAAAAGGTTATACTATTTTATCCCCTTTCATCTGCCCCAATTTTGCTGAACGTCTTTCTTGGTGGGATTATTGATATTCATTTTGGGGACCAAGGACATCAGTAAGTTTCTGTAGTTGCATGGGTGCATGGTGCATCAAGCTATTTCCATCCACCCTGGAGCTTTTACAATCTTCAAACCCCCTTATCTGCAATGTTCCATGAGCCTTGGTGGGCAAGTTAGACATTAGATTTACCTTTGAAATCTCTAGCCCCTGGAGCTCTGCTTTGATGAGGTTTGCGTGACCATAGTGTCTGTCACCATCTCCCTGGACATGGTTTTCAGGCAGTATTCATGACACTGCTTCTGCAATGACTTCTGGTTCTGAGCAGATGACATGGAGGCACACCATCTCATGGTTCTCCCTAGTGTTTGCCATCATCTGGAAAATAGAACAGATTCTTCGGCCATAAGTGAGAGAAGTTTGAATTCAAGGAAATCAGCATGGTTATCAAGAGAATGTATATTGAGAATACACACACACACATACACACACACACACGTATGTATGTATATGGAGGTTCTCTCTGGAGCCTATTGGTTTCCTATCCTAGGGGATCTGGCTTGGTTCTCAGAGTTGGAAATGAGTTCTCCCCCACTGATCTGGTCCCACGCCCAACCCATGAGCAGGTGGTTACCTGCATTGGCCGGGTGCCTCTAGCACCACTGTGTGCTTCTTGCTCTGTTGGTTGATCTTGTATCTGGCTGAATCTCCTGCTTGTTCATTCTGTTGGCAGTGGTTGTTCTCCAGCAGCTCTCCTAGAACTTTTAGCACTATGTGGGCTAGCTGAGAGGAACTGGCTTCCTTCTCAGTTCCAGCATGGACAGTTAGTATTCTATGGCCATAGGCTGTGTTGTCTTCAGCAATAGCGTCTCACCTTTTAGCTCTTATAGGTAATTAAGTGTTTTGGCAATGGCCTATAGTAATTTGTGGATCTCACATGTTTCCCTGACCAACAGCTCACTGTGGGAAGCAACCTAATTCTGGCCCTGGGATTTACTGGCCAAAGACCATGGTTTTAGAGTTATGATTTCTCCAACTTCTCTGAGGCTCTTCTGTTCTGGTCTCCCTCTCCACCTTGTAATGGCTTGTAGAATAGTATCCAGAAGGAAGTTTGCTCTGGAGCTGGTTCATGTTGCCATTAGTTTTGTGTATCTCCACATCCCTCCCTTGTTCTCCCCTTGACCTACCCCCTAGACCTTTCCACCTCCTTCTTTTTTCCTTTCTTCCTTTTTTCTTTCTTTTCTTATTAAAATTTTTAAAATCTCTTTATTAAGAAAGACAGAGGCAGGGAAGGAGAGAGCATGAGCAAGCATGCCAACACCTCCAGCCACTGCAGATGAACTCTAGATGCATGTGCCACCTTGTGCATTTGGCTTTCATGGGTATTGGGGAATTGAACCTGAGTCCTTAGGCTTTGCAGGCAAGCCCCTTAACTGCTAAGCCATTTATCCAGCCCTCATCTTTTAGTTCTTTCCTTCTTTCTTCATGTATTTCTTTGGTCTGACCCTCAACTTGTTGTTGAGTAGCCACCCTCCCCTCCTCCCTATTTCCTAGCTTCATTCTAGTACTATGTCCATACTGTTGATTCTTACTAACTGAAGCTGATCCATGTTAGGAACCACATATTACAGAGAACATGTGGCATTTATCTTTCTGAGCCTGTGTAACCTCACTGAGCATTACTTTCTCCAAGTCCCTCGATTTTCTGAAAATTTGATTGTTCCATTTTTTTCTTTACCACTGAGTAGAATTCCATTGTGTATATGTAAAACATCTTCATTAACCATACATTTGATGATGGGCATCTGGGCTTATTCCACTTCCTGGCTATTGTGAGTAGAGCAGAAATAAAAATGGTGAAGCACATGTCTCTGTAATACACAGTAGAGTCTTCAGGGTATATACCCCAAAGAGGTATATATGGATCTAATAGTAGTTGTATTTCCACCCTTCAAGGATTCTCCATACTGATTTCCATACTTTCTGTACAAGTTTGCACTACCACCACCAGTGTATGAGGGTTCTTCTTTCCCCGCACTCCCAACAACATGGTCATTTGAATTTTGATGGTTGCCAGTTTGACTGGAGTAAGATGGAATCTCATAAGTCATTTTAAATGGCATTTTAAAGTGAAAAGATCTTTAGGTGTTTAATGACAATTTGTTTTTCTTCCTTTCATAATTCATGTTCAATTCCTGCTCCATTGTTTAAGTGGGATCCTTGATTTTTTTATTGTTTAGATTTTTGAGTTCTTTCTAGAGAGTAGATATTGACCCTTTGCTGGAGGTGTACTGGTGGTGATTTTCTCCCATTCAGTAGGTTGTCTGTTGACTCTGTTGATGCTTTGCTTATCTATACAAGATTTAAAACAAAAGTTACACATCAACTCTGTAACTCCAAGTCCAACAACTCTAGCCAGTGACAAGTCTCCAAATCAGATAATTCTAACCATTGATGAGTCTCTGGAGTTCCAATTCTGCCCCTCCAGGCTATTCACAGTCTTTAAAACCTTCATCTGGTGCCAACAGCTCTTCTTGGCAGCCATATCATAGTTCTGGCATCTCCATTGGGTCTCTAATACAACCCACAGTTCATCCTCATGGCTCCTTCAGGCCTCTACATAGGTAATCCAACAAAGCCTGCTTCATAATGCCCATGGGCATTTCCAAAATACAAAACTGTGTTGCAAACTAAATGAACCTTTCTTTCCTGCATTTGTTATAGTACATAGTTCCAGGTGGGCTACCAATTTGTTAATCCAGAGGAGAATAAAGCAAACTTTGAAGAACAGGACACTCCTTCAGCATTCAGGCCCTTTCAAAAAAGTCTGGGTTCTTGTCATTGTCCCAATGCAGATTAGCTGACCCAGTCTCAGTGGTTGTAATCTTTCAAAAAAGCGTGGCTGATCAGGCAGCAGTTTCGTCCCAAAGATTTCATTTCATTCTGTTCCATATCTCTCTATTCACATCAGTCCATTTCTATGCAATGCAACCCTGCACAAGTTCTCAGGATACAGGCTGCCAGAAGGCAGCATGCCTCTCACACAAGCTGCTGCTAGCCCAATCCATACAAAGTTTTTTTCTCACTCTCATGAGCCAAACCTCAAAACCCATAGTTCGTACTGAATTCAGGTCTTTCAACTCTGATCAGACTGGTCCATCAAACTGTGCTTATAGCACTGCAAGGAGTCTCTTAGGCCACAGTTTCAAATCTTTCAAATCCTTCCACATTCCTCCTGCAAACCAGTTCCCAAAGGCCAAAACCCACACTGTCAGGTTTCTAGCAGCAACAACCTCACCCTTGGTACCAATTTAATTATTGCAATTTGCTTCTTGAGCAGCTCTTGGGAGGAAAGGGTTTATTTTGACTTATAGACTCAAAGGAAAGTTCCATGATGAAAGGGGAAAATAATGGTATGAGCAGAGGGTGGACATCACCTCCTGGCCAACATCAGGAGGACAACTGCATTGTGGTCTGTTAGAGTGCATGGAAATTTATTAATTTTTCTGAATTAGTTCAGGCATGTGTTATGCCCCAGTATATGATCTATTTTAGAGACGGTTCCAGGAGTTGTTGAGAAGAATGGGTATTCTGTGGAGTTAGGGTGAAATATTTTGTAGATGTCTATTATGTCCAACTTCTCTTTTTTTTTCCCCAGTTAATTTTCTGCCAAAGATGATCTGTCTAATAATGATATTGTAGTATTAAAATCTCCTACTATGATTGTCCTGGGAGCAATTTCTGCTTTATTGTCTTACATTTTGCTCTATGAATTATGGAGTTCCTGTTTGGTGCAAGCAGGTTTATGGTTGTAATGTCCTCTTGTTGTACTGTTCCTTTGATGAGTATGAAGTAACCTTCTTGATCTTTTTTTATTACTTCTGGTTCTGTTTTGTGTAATATCAGTTTATCTACACCATTTGTTTCATATTTACATTTTCTTGGAATGTCTTTTTCCATCCTTTCACCCTTAGATGGTGTCTAACTTTTTTCATAATAAAGTTTCCTATAGATAGCAACTGGATGGGATCATTTTTCTGTTGCATCTTTTTAGCCTGTGTCTTTTGATTGGAACATTGAGACTACTGATGTTCAGAATTATAACTGTGAGGTGTGAGTTAATCCCTGTCAAGTTGCAGTTTTGTGGAATTTGGTATTTTCTTGAAGTATAGAAGTTTTCAAGTCTGCTTTACAAATGCTTTACCAAATGCAAAGGGTGGTTACTCTTCCCACCCAGAAAGGCTTGAGTGTGGTTGATTATCTCTTCTGTTTGGATTATTCTGTGCAGTATTCTTCGTAGGATTGGCTTAGTGCTCATATAGTCATATAGCTGGGTTTTATCATGGAAAGTTTTTCTTTTGCCTGGTAGCTGTGGTCTTTTAGAATTTGAAATGCTCCATTCTAAGCCCTTCTGGATTTTAGAGCTTCCATTGGAAAATCAGAAGTAATTCTGATGGATTTAACTTTATATGTAATGAGCTATTTTTCTCTTGCAGCATTTAGAACCATTTCTTTCTTTTTATTATTGAGAGGCTTAACTCTAATGTGATATGGGGAATTTCTTCTCTGTTCCTGAGTGTTGGGTGTTCTGAGTGTCCCTTATATTTTGATGAGGCTTTCTTTTGTGATAGTAGGGAAAATATTTTTAATTTTATTGAAAATATTCTCTATGCCTTTGGCCTCCTCCCTGTCCTCCCTCTTCCAAAGGGACCCTCATCATTGGGGAATGTAGGTCATGCATTATGGGGGGTAATCAAGAGTTCTGGGGGATAGGCCAAGTCTCTGTGCATAATGCCCCAACTTGTGGCTCTAACATTCTTTCCACCCCCTCTTCTACAAATTTCCCTGAGCCACATTGGGGTCATTTTAGCTCTTCTTCAGTGATGAGGTTTTGGGAGCCTCTGTCTGGATATCTGGCTTAGTTGGAGTTGGATGTTCTCTGTGTTTATCTCCTTCAGCCTTTTTCTGGTGTCAGTTTTTTAAAGCAATTTATCTATCATCTATCTATCTATCTATCTATCTATCTATCTATCTATCTATCTATCTATCTATTTATTTAGAGAGAAAGTGGGAGAGAGAGAAGGAAGACAGAAAGAATGGGCATGCTTGGGCCCCGTGGCTCTGCAAAAGCACTGCAGACACATCTACCACTTTGTGCATCTGGATTTACATGGGTGCCGAGGAACGAAACTTAAATCCTTAGGCTTTGTAGGCAAACACCTTAACTGCTAAGCCATCTCTCCAGCCCTCTCTTCAACTGATTTGGGACATGTATTAAATTCTTTCTGTTGATTTGTTTTCACTTTGTTCAGTCATGCTTTGAGTTTATTCTTCAGTTATTTTTGTTGATTTTCTTAATTCAGCTGCTTTGAATTCTTTTGTTGGCTGTTTTTGTTTCATTAGTTATTTTTTTCATTATCTTCTAGTTCTTCTAAACTTTTGTTCATGACCTCGTTTGTTGAAAGTACTTCCTCTGCAGCCCCCTGACCACATGTGGCGGTCAGCACTTCCTTTCTTGGCCCCTAAGCACAACTGGTGGTCAGGCACTTCCTCCTTCTGCTCCTGAAAATGCCCGGTAGTCAGCCACTTCCTCCCCAGAGCACAGCCTACGGTTGTAATCAGTGGTTGTTTTGTTTTTGTTTTCCCCAATTTTATTATATACATATATATACATATACATATATATATATATATATATATATATATATATATATATATATAAACAGGTTATACTCTTTCATCCCCTAGCTTCTGCTCCTGTTTCCCTGGGTCTCATCTCAGTGGGGTTCAGGTATTCTCTGGGGGGTCATGAATTCCTCAGTCATTCCTTGCAGTGTAGGGAGGGGAGTCTCTGTCTCAGGGTATTCCTATCCACTCTGTGGCTCTTACAATCTTCAAATCCTTAAATGTTTTCTGATTTAGTGTCATTATTTGAAGCCTCTGGATTTCTGTTTTGGTAGGTTTTGATTAATCATTCTGTTTGTCACAATCACCCTGGGGCTGGCCATGCTAGCAGTGAGAGCCGTGTTCATGATGTCACTTCCTCTGCACTTTCTCCTCGGCCCTGGCCAAGGTGGTAGAGGTGGTTAAGTCTCATGGTGAGCAGCAGCTGTCTTCTTGTCTAGTTGATGGATCTAGGCTCTCCTTCATTTTCTCTGACATCTGTAAAAATAAAACATTCTCCAAACAAGCATGAGAGCACAGTGTGGGTTAAAGCAGGCAGGCAAAGTTATTTGAAAGATTTTTGGAGTGCAAGCCCACAATCTTTCTTCAGAGAGTAGTGGGGGCTTCTCTCTGAAATCTGGGTTTCCTGACCATGGGATTCTGACTTGACCAAATATGAGTTCTTTCCCACTGAGTTGCACTCATGTCCAATCAGAGAACAGTTGGTTACCTCTATTGGCTGCATGCCACTGTAGCAAAGGATGTACTTCTGAAGTGTTTTCTCACGGTGTCAATTATTCTTACTTTTAAATGGCATTTATGAACTTCGTAGAATCACCATTCTCTGTGGAACATCTCCTTTCTCATGCAGTGTTCACACTGGCCTTCCATGTGACTTCTTATCCTTCTTTCTTTCCAAAGATGATTTCAAATCCCTTTCCTTAGCTTAAGCTTCCAGGTATCCTCCTGGTTGAGCAGTGCTCTGGCCTGCTGGACTTCAATTAGTGATCAAGCTGTCAGTCAGTGATGAAAATTGCTACACAGGGTGACTGAGAAGAAAGGAGCAGGTGGGAAATAATTTATGTTGAGCCCAGGTGGCATAATGAAGATGTAAGAGGATAGGCAATGCAGGCAAAATTTGGGGTCTATACCTTTTACATTTTGTGTGTGTACATATAAGACACATTTTATGGCTATGCAATCATCCAAAATGACATCAAACCTCCTGGCCTCAACTGTTGTGAGGTATAAAGGATAAAATCACTGAGAATGGTGCCCTTGGATAAGGTCACATTTAATTGCTAGCACTTATTTTATGTGTACATATTAATACTTCCATTTACAAGGAAATAGTACTGAGGGTTTGCAGGAGAGAAAATGACTCAAAATGAATCATACTGGGAGGGAAATTAGATAATTAGAAAAAGTCCCATAAGAGAAATCTTAAACTGGTTTCTGGCTGCTTACAAACATGGCTGCTTACGTCATACATTTGCCCTGCTATCTGCAGCCGCTGCTTCAGAGCTGGAATTACTCCAATGCATAGGAAGTGCAAGCCCAGCCCCTGCTGCACACTGTACCCAGGTGTGCTGCCTCTTTCCTGATTTAGCCCCAGACCCAAAATAAAAAGCTTGGATGCTCATGAAGGTTTTGGCTCTTTTTTTCTTTCCTGGCTCCTGGACTGTTCATCTCCCAGCACCTGAGGTTTTTGACACTAGTAAGGTTTTGTCTTTTCCACCCTGGTAGCAGCTAAGCTGCAAAAGTTGGGAAAGGATGTTCTTGTTTTTCCCTAGGCCCATGGACTGTTCCATGGGCCCTTAGATCACATGCATGTTTCCACTCCTCACCCTTTGGCTCTCAGACTTTTCCTTTCCTCACCTCACCTCCACTGAAATGGAATAAATGTGATGATTTATAAAAATCATCCTTCTCAGTTTGCTTTCTCAATTCTTTGTTAAAACAGACTTGAGCTCAGGTATGGGGTTTGCATTTGAACCCCCATAAAATGAAACCCCATCACAATGCAAAGGAAAACTTCTTTCTGAATATGAAAGTAACAAGGACAAAGACAGTAAGTCTGTAAACATTTGCTTCCTATGTCTTAATATGTTTTCAAAACATGTGTGTGTGTGTGTGTGTGTGTGTGTGTGCATATGTGTATGTATGCATGCATAAAACATCCAGAGGCCAATGTGGGGTGTCTTCCTCAATAGCACTTCTTATTGAGACATGGCCTCTCACTTGAATCCAGACCTCTCCAAATGGGTTACTCTAGATATCCAGCTTGCTCTGGGGATCTCTAGTTTCTGCTTCCCACACATTGGATTACGGGAAAGTGCCACATACACCCTGCAAGAATTTATGTGGGTGTCTGGATCTGAATTCCCTTACTCACGCTTGAAAGGTAAGGGCTTTATCCACTGAGCCATCACCCCGTACTACTAACAGCATTTTTAAGTGGTAAATTTCAATGACATTATTAAAATAGCCCTTCAAATCTGATCATTACTGAGTCATCACTGTGCAAAGGTTTCTTGTGATCTTCTAAATGTCATATTATACTGCTGACATATTGAGCAGATAGGGGCACTTCAGACTGCTTAACCAAATCCCTTCATCATCCAAAAATACTTCTTCTTGGGCCATACTCACCCAGGTTCAGGCCACCTTTATTTGCTCTTATTTGTTGTTCCTGATTCCCAAAGCATCAGAAGAAAGGAAAGGATGGTATTTCTTTTTTTTTTAATTTTTTTATTATTTTTTTATTTATTTTTGGAGAGAGAGACAGAGAGAGATAGACAGAGAGGGAGAGGGAGACAGAAATGGGCGGGCCAGCAGTGTCTCAGCTGCTGTGAACGAAATCCAGATGTGTGCCCCCCTTGTGGGCAAGTGCAACATTGCACCCTTGCCTCACTTTGCATCTGGCTAAACATGGGACCTGGAGATTGGAACCGCTGGACATTGGAACCAGCATTCTTAGGCTTAGCAGGCAGGCACCTTAGCTGCTAAGCCATCTCTCCAGCCCAGTATTTCTTTTTTAGATAGTCTCAAAATGTCTTCAGATGAGCAGTTGCATCATTAGAATCCCATGGAGCAAAATTGTCATACAGCAAACCTCATTTGAGTTCTAACAAGTTCCTGGGCATAGACAGTCTGAAAAATGAATTTTCCAACCCATGATAGCAATGCTAAAGGCACCGAGGAGGGAGGGGATGAGAACATTCTGGAAGCTAAGAGTGAGGATAGGAGTGGGTACAGACTATAAGGAATTCTGAGAATGGAATTAATATACTGTTTCAATGCCCAATATTGCAGATGAAAGAGGTGGAAATTTAAGAGACTGATGAATTAGCGGGAGCAGAATGAGGAAAGGATGGTGAAGATGTTAGCTTCAGAAACTTACAATGAGCCAGGCATAGTGGCACATGCCTGTAATCTCAGCAACAGGAAGCTGAGGCAGGAGGATACAGAGTATGAGGCCAGACTGATCTACTTAGTGACACTCTGTATCTAAACAAACAAATGGGAATGGAGGGATGGCTTAGCAGTTAAGGTGTTTGCCTGCAAAGGCAAAGGACCAAGGTTTGATTCCCCAGGACCCACGGTAGCCAGATGCACAAGGGGGTGCACAAGTCTGGAGGAACTGGTACACCCATTCTCTCCCTCTCTCTGTCTCCCTTTCCTTCTTTTTCTGTCAAATAAATAAATAAATATAAAATATTAAAAAACAAACAAACAAAAAAGGGTGGGGAGATGGGTGGGGAAAGGCACTTTCTTGCAAAGCCTGATGGCATGGGTTCAAATCTGTGCCCACATAAACCCAGATGCACAAATATGCATGTAGAGTTCCTTTAGAGTATAGGAGGCCCTGGTGGACCCCTTTCTCTCTCTCTCTCTCTCTCTCTCTCTCCCCCCCTCTCCTTAAAAAATAAATAAAATATTTAAAAAAGACAACCCAACCAACCAATCCCCTCCAAACATCCTTAAAATAAGAAATAAACTTCTCCCTCATTATTTTCCATGGCTCTGTATGCCTGACTATTTTACCTCCTAGGAAGAAACGTCTCTGAAGGCTCATGTCTTCTATTGTAACCTATTTTCTGAGGTATGATGGAAAACTCAGTTCCCTGTTTAGTAACTTTTAAAAAGTTATGAATCAGGCTGGGAGATGGTTTAGTGGTTAAGGCGCCTGCCCTCAAAGCCTAAGAACGCCTGTTTGATTCTTCAGATCCCACGTTTAGCCAGATGCAAAAGTGACACAAGCTCTCGATGTCGCACATGTGCCACAAAGGGGAGCATGCGTCTGGAGTTCATTCACATTGGCTGAGAGGCCACTGGTGTGCCCATTCTCTCTTTCTCTCTCAAATTAATAATAAAAAAAAAGCACATAACAAACATTCATGGCAGTTTACGAAAAGCTACAAATCAAGATAAGCTCATAAAATTGAATGGTTTGCATCCTTATTTGTGTTTGGGACATATTTTATTTGCTTCAAGGGGCTGTCAGGAAATTTCCCCTCTTCTACATTCTCAATGTTTGGGCTCTTGGGTGGCTGAGAAAGGTCATGGGAGGCTTAGGGTATTGTTTACATACAAATAAACGGGAGAGTAACTTCAGACTGCAGCCTGTGGCACAATGAAGAATCTATACTATGAAGAGATGGGATGGGAAGGGAATAGTGTGGGAGGCATTTCCATGACCTTGTCATACCCCTATTCTATCTTTGATCCCCACCTGCAGAGGATTCCTGAGCCTGAAGACCTCTGGGACAGACACCACATAATAAAGTGTACTAGCTTCTCAGACCCGTTTGTCAGGGAAACATATACTTTCATTTATTGCCTACCTCAGTGGCTTTGTGGTTTCCTTGTTGCAAGTTCCCATGACCCCCTCACCTTTGCATTTTGCATGCTTGCACTACCAGTATCATGTGGGTGCTGCTGCTAAATTCTGCTATTGGTCTGTGAGGCAGCCCGGACCCTTTAGACCACAGTTTTAGCAGCTTCTATATGCCTTTGAGGTTGAATCCAAGAAAACACTTACCTAGGCAGGCAGGCAGGCAGGTGTGTGTGTGTGATATGTGTATGCATGTGCATGTTTATGTGTTAGTGTGTGCATGCCCATGCCTTGGCACATGTGTTGGGGTCATAAGATAACTTTGGGTGTTGGTTTTTGCCTTCTACCTTATAGGAGGCAATTTACTTCACTGTTCCATTTGCATTAGCCTGTGATTCTGTCTTCACCTCTCATCTTATTCTGGGTGCTCTGGGATTCCAAGCATTGGGCTATACTGTACCTGCCCTTTACGTGGGTTCTGTAGGTCGGAACTCAAGTAATAACACTTGTGTGGAAAGCACTTGATCCATATAGCCAGCCCTTAAATTCAGATTTTATATTTAAGAATACTCTTCCAGAATGGGGAGATGGCTCAGTGGACAAAGCGCATGCTCAGCAACTCTACTTGCCTGAGCTCAGATCCCCAGGCATCACATAAAAGCTGGAAGCTGTGGCGGGCTTCTATCATCCTAGAGTACCCACAGCAAAAAGGTAATCAACCGCAGGAGGACTTGCAGAGACTCCTGAACAGAGTACTGACAAGAGAAGCTGCCTCAAAAGTGAGGTAGAAGGGCTGGAGAGATAGCTTAGTGGTTAAGACGTTTGCCTGTGAAGCCTAAGGATCCTGGTTCAATTCTCCAGGTGCCACGTAAGCCAGATGCACAAGAGGGCGCATGTGTCTGGAGTTCATTTGCAGTGGCTAGAGGCTCTGGCATGCCTATTCTCACTCTCCCTCTCTCTCTCTCTCTATCTCTAAATAAATAAATAAAAATAAAAAATCTTTTAAAAAAAGTTCTATGCTTTAAAAAAAAGTGAGGTAAAAGTAAGGATTAATCCAAAAGTTGTCCTTAAAATTTCATATCCACCCAGTAGCACACACATGGATGCATACCAAATAAATTAATACATAAACAAGTACATTTATGTTGTTTTTGAAAAATAATGCTCTTACTGTTTAAAGAAAGTATTAAAGTTGCATTTTATTGCTTTCTTTCTATCCCTATGCACAATTCCTGATTTTTTAAATTTATTTCTATTATTCTGATTTTACATTCATAGTATTGGTTCCATTTTCCTCCTCCCTGTCCTCCCACTTTCAAAGGGACCCTCATCAATGGGGAATGTGGGTCGTGCATTGTGAGGTTAGTCAAGAGTTCTGGGGAGTAGGCCCCAGTCTCTGTGCTTAATGCCCCAACTTGTGACTCTAACAATCTTCCCACCCCCTCTTCCGTGAGTTTCCCTGAGCCACATTGGGGTCATTTGGGGGGCTCCAGTAATGAGGTTTTAGGGGCCTCTGTGTCTCTGGATATCTGGCTTAGTTGGAGTTGGATGCTCTCTGTGTTTATCTCCTTCAGCCTTTTTCTGGTGTCGTGATCGCCATGCACGCTGTATTCTTGCCCTTCCCCTGCATTGTTCTATGGTTTCAGCTGTGGCCCTGGTGAGGTGTGGTTAGCTGATCCTCCCATCAGGTTCGTTGTCCACCTGAAAAAAATATAAGCAAATTCTCCAACAGAGAGAGAAGTTAGTACTAGATAGAAGGGATGACCATACATGTTTTGGAGAGAACTTTATATGCGTTGGCTTTCTTCTAGCCCACATTTGGTGGTATCTTGATTTTGGAGACTGAGCTCATTTTGTGTACCTGGTTTTGACTTATTTCCCAGTTCCAGCAATGAGTTCCATTCCACTGAGTGGATCTATTAGCCAAATCAAGAGCAGTTGGTTACCCACCATGGCTGTTTGCCACTACTGCACTTGTATGAGCATTATGTCAGGTTGTTACCTACTGGGTATCTCAGTCTGCAAGATGTTTAGACCAATGTTGGATATTTTCCCCCCATTGCTCGTGTAGCACCCATTGGTACTAGACTAGATAACTGCCTGGGGACTGACCCTCTTCCAGATTCTGGCCAGGTCTCTCTGTGTTTGGTCTCACACACGTATGCTGTCTTCGACAGTAGGGTCTTACCATTAACCTTTGGTGGGTCACCAAGAACTCTGACAGAAGTCTGTCTTTTTTTTTTTTTTTTTTTTTTTTTTTTTTTGGGAAACCTTGTAGGTGTCTCGGATCAAGAGCTCATTGTGGAGTTTAACCCCGTGCTGGCACTGGGAGTTTTAAGTCTGCACCTAGAAAGGTGAGGGAAGAAAAAGATAGATAATATTATAGAGGAAGTGAGTATAGAGAGGAGAGGTAGGAAGAGAGAGTGAGAGGGAGAGAGAGAGAGAGAAGCAGGACAAGATTAGGGTTAGCCTTCATGATGCTCTCTCCAGATTCCTGTGGTTTGGGTGTTCCCTCTGTGGGCCTGCTGAAGGATCAATGTTTTAGCCTGTTGTTCAGAGTAAAGGGTTTTATAGTATCTTTACCTTTTGGGTCCCAATTTGTATCCCCACCCCTTGTCCTCCCTTCCACCCTCTCATTCCCTCCCACCCTTACCTTCCCCCCATCCCACCCTCCCTCTTGTCTGGTCCTCAGAGTGTTTATTAGGTTTGGCTGCATGTCACCTAGATTCAGGTTAGGAGCGACAGATAAACGAGAGCATGCGATGATTATCTTTTTGTTCTTGGGTGAGCTCACTGAAAATGGTCAAACATGGAACAATTCCTGATTTTAAGAAACATCCCCACTGCACAAACTAAATAGATGACTTTTTGCTTCAAAAAAATAAAATAAAATAAAATTAGTGAGATTATTTATTCTTGAGTAAAGTATGAAGGAACCACAAGATTACATATACATTTGTCTAAAGTTGTGAGAATATAATTCATTAATAAATTTAACACTATTTGCATCTAGTGAGTTGTCTATCCTTCTCAAGCCTATCTTCAAAATGTTCTGGAGGGGTGGGAAGTCAAGATTTCTCATCAAATGTGGTCCCTGTTGGCTCTACATAGCTTTGGGTTTTGTGACCATAGGGAAGGAACAGACAGTTGAAAGGTGAAGCAGACACTCAGTATCTGGGCCTATGCAGGAGATTGGAAAAGTAAGAATGAAAAACTGTTATTATGTGTGATTTTTGACATGACCAAATGAGAGTAGAAAAAAATAATGTAGGGTGAAATAAAATGAAAGTCAGTGGCTAGTGAACAATGGGACATACATGTAGAAAAAGATTTCAGGCTGGAAATTAAAAAAAAAAAGGGCTTTGTCCAGGCTTGGTTTATTAGATTTCCAGTGGATATACAATACTTGAGAAATGGAGTGTGGCTAAATTTGTGAAATCTAAATAATGTAACACAATCCCTTTTGTTTTCCACAATAGTTTTTGTTGAAAATATTAGATTTTCTGCATTGTGGTCTCCCCCTTGATTTATAAGATTGGAATGTAACTGTTGATTTTAGTCCGATGTCTCTGTGAAATGCATTCTGCTATCCACACGATATTTCTCATTTCTTGCTCCTTCAGCTTTACATATGCATAAAACACACCATAGTGGAACTGCCTGTTGAAGGCCAGCACGTTCATTTGTACCTGAGGAAGGAAAAGATTTCGTGGACCATTGATTGTTTGGAAACGTTCCATTCATGAAACAATATCTCTTATTTGAATTAAACAGTGTCCAAGTTGGCCAAAATACTAGAAAACAGAGGCACCTTAGCAATCTTAGGAATCTGTCACTTTCACCAATGAAGGCAACATTGGTTTAAAAAGTAAGTTTATTGACTCAGAGATTCTGCTTCAAATCTTAGTGGAAAGGTATATATTGGAATGTGTGTCTAGCTTTGTACTGATATTTATCTGACTTCCACATAACATCTTTGCCTCATTTAGTAAAGTATTCCTTCTTGGCCATAACTTTAAAAAATCTGTAGAGATATCTGGACTGTCTAACTCCCTTTCAGGACTATGTCACAGGCTTCTGGACTGCACACTGCCCGGCAGGATGAGCTTCTTTTTAAGGTGCTCTGAAGCTACATTCCCAAGACTGAATTGTCTTATTATGTCAAAGTTAAGTGAACAAAAGAAAAATTGTAAAAAAGAATTAAACCAGAATAAAGCTGGAAATATTACAGTTACTTCATTCTTTTCCATTTTGACATTTAGTATTGAAAAATGCAGGCAAGTTACTGAGTCCTTCATGCAGCTCTGAAAACTTCAGCCAAGGTCGTGAGGAAGTGGAAGCTACCTCTGTTTTGACAAATAGCCACTCATTTTTCTAGCAAAGAAGCTTCCTTAGCGGCCTCCTTTATAGCAGTGATGAAGCAGTGTGCTGTTTTTAAAGATCCCTAATAAGTTGGATTATATACCTTTTTTTAAAAAATTTCTTTCTGCACAGACTATTAACAAAGAACTGCTGGAAAATGTCTAATGACAGGTACAGAACAGTTCCTAATCTGCTTTAAGCTAGTTCAACTCTAAACTTTGGTGCTTTTGCTAGTTTCAATCAGATTGAGGTGGACAGGGTAGAGAAATGAATACACATTGGAAAAATTATTCAGATGTGGAAAAACTCATCTGATTGAGGGAAAAACCTCTTTGATAAATAGTAGAGTAGCTGGGAAGCTGAGTAGAATTGTAAAAAATAGTCTCCTGAACATTTTAGGGGAAAAGAATAATCTAGACTCTCTGGATGGACTTGTATAGGAAGAAGTCCTCAGAATTCTAATTGTGCCTATGTGCTATCACTATGACAAACCCTTCCTTCAGGAGACATAGACATGGATTAGACTGTGAGATGAACCAAGTGAGGGGAGCCAGTGTTGGGAGGACAGCCTAGCTTTGCCACTCAAGTTAACTAAATATGGAAAGCCACACGCCTTCTAGATTAGAGCTTCCATGTGTGCATCTGCCTGCACAGGACAATTTCATGTGAACCATAGGGCCCTGCTGCTTCAAGGAAGGCACTCACAGGGTTCACTGATAAGCATCCATTATCCTGATGGAATGTAAAAGGAAATTTAAGTAAGAAAACACTTAAAACCCACAATATGAAAAAAAAAAGTACACACATTAACAGCATTTCCACTTGTGCATACCTCATGCTCATAAAACACATCCTCCAAGGTCTTTCCCCCACTGCCACCTACAGCCTCAAATAAAGGCTTGTAAACCTTAAAAACAATGAGAAGAGATTATGTTTAAAGGAATTTTTATTTCTTTAAAACATTTATTTTAAATTTCTACCCCCCCCTCGTGTGTGTGTGTGTGTGTGTGTGTGGTCTTTCACTGTCCTGAAGCTTGAATTTGGTTATACTTGCTGGTCAGCAAGCTCCAAGGATGCTTCCATCTCCTCTCCCCAGTACTAGGATTATAGGAACATGCTACCATTCTTGGCATTTTCACATATGTTCTCTCCCTCATGCTTGTGATACAAACACTCTACCCACGAAAGAAATTCTTTTCTTAAAAAAAAATATTTATTTGCAAGAGAGAGCAAAGAGAATGGGCTTTCCAGGGTCTCCAGCCACTGCAAACTCTAGATTCATGTACTACCTTGTGCATCTGGCTTACGTTGGTCCTGGAGAATCAAACCTGTGTCCTTTGGCCTTGCAAGCAAGTACCTTAACCACTATACCATCTCTTCAGCCAACAAATTCTTTTTTGTATATATAAATATATTTTCTTGGCAATAGAGTGTACATTTATGGTTTTGAATATGTGCCAGAATAACTGAATGATTTTTGTAGGGTCTTTGGTTTCCTGAGGAAACACCAAAAACAAACCAAAAAAATGAGCAGAAACTGGGGAAAGAGAAAATTTTAATATACTGAATGAAGAGTCGCATGCACTATAAACTAGATAGGAAAGTTTCTGTATTGTTTGCTGACTGGAAGGGTTCAGAAACCCACAGAAAAACACGTGTCATTCTTGGCCCGGAAAGAACTGCAGGATGTACACGGAGCTTCCACTGGTCAGGGGGAGTTAAGTCTGGGGTGAGGAGTGTAACCCTGTGAAGACCTCACAGCTGTCGCATAGCAGCTGGGTACAGGAGGATGAACGAGAATAAGCAGCTCTTCCTTCACTCAATTTCTGCCACTCAGCAAATGGAATAGAGAAACCCATGTCTTCCCACACTCCCTGGGTCATGCGTGTGAATATTCTGCCTTCACCCTGTTCCCTGAGTGGGTACTTCTCAGGACCATGGGTTCAGGCAGTAGGACATAACTTCAACATGAGCTCACATTTCCAGAACCTTGCCTCAGCCTCTTGGGGCGCTTGCTTTATCAAGCACTTCAAAGAAGTGCTCAAATAACCACACCTGGAAGACTGAAACAAAGGCTGCTTTGGCAGAACCCTTAGAAAATACCAGCTTGGACTAGAATCTTGAGGTGTTTCTCTGGGAGAGAGAATTAGAGCAAGAGGCATGGCTTGCTACCATACAGACATAACTTCTTTTGGTGATATCTCTCCATTGGATATGTAGGCTTCTAAAACACCTATGATGACATAGTTCAATTTATTCAAGACACCTGTGCAACCACTTACTCCATAATGATCCGCCACCCTCTTCATCTGCTCAAAGTCTTCAGCTTGCGCTAGCAAATGCAGCCCCTCTGGATAGAGCTTGCCACATGTAGGGAAGAGGGCCTCCCGGTCTTCCTTGCTTAGTTCAGTGCCAAAAGAGTTAAGAGTGATGATGACAGCACGTCTATCGGCCTCAAACTGAATTCACAGGACACAACATAAGTGAAATCTAACCACTGACAACATTCTATAAACAGAATTTCACTTCTGAAGTGGTCTCTTTTCCATATCTAATCATAATGTAGACACGTGTTATTAATGTTCCCTTAATCTCAGCTTAGAAGGAAACAACCTTACCAGGAAAGGCTTACAGATCTATGATGGCTTATGACTCTTGAAAGCCCACCTAGCTTGATGTCCCAGGCACTCTGGAATGTGTTGCTCATGTGTCTCTGTCATGTATGCAATCAGGGTCATAAATGCATTTCCCATAAAAATAAGAATATTGCCAACTATAATCCAGACAGAGATAGTTTAAGGCAATGTAATAAAAAGTTTCTACCTGGGTGTTTGAACAAGAAAAAGTGCTCTAGCCCATTGTTTTTCACATAAGGAAGCTTTCTGCTGTATATTACTTGTTTGTACTTTCATGGTCATGTTCTTTTAATGTGCTAGTGTATCTAACTCTGCAGCTAAGAATTACACATCTTTGGATGAGTTATCTACCTTGCAAGGCTGTTTTCTCATGATCTTTAAGGAGGTTGACATGTACTTCTCAGTACTAAATATTGATCCATACTATTTCTAGTCTTTTTTGAGATTTCTTTAAAAATTTTATTTGAGACACACACACACAGAGAAAGAGAGAGAGAGAGAGAGAGAGAGAGAGAGAGAGAGAGCCTCCCACCACTGCAAATACAAACTCGAGATGCATGTGCCACTTTGTGCATCTGGCTGTATGTGGTTTAAAAATTCTCCAATGCTTTCTCCAGTATTTCCCTGTAAAGTCAAGGCTCAGTAGTCTACATGTCGCTGGGAGGTTTATTAGAAGTACAAAGTCAGAGGCTGAGGAGATGGGCAGTGGATGAAGCCTTTGCCACACATCTCTGAGTACCCAAGTTCAGATCCCCAGACTTCATGTAAAAATTGACGCTGTGGCTGCTTTCTATAATCCCAATGTGTTTACTGCAAGAAGGAAGACACAGGAGAATTTTCTGGATGCTCCTTAAGTGAACAACTAGAGAGCTTGCCTCAAAATGAGATGGACGGTGAGGACCAACTTAAAGTTGTCCTCTAACCATCACACTCACACCTACACTCACTCGCACACATATTAAATAAATAATTTTTAAAAAGAAATGTAGTATCTTAGGCCACTTTCCAAACCTATTGAAATAGACACTGTTTGAACAAGGATTTCAACACTATTCCTATGTCCAAAAAAGCTGCATTCTGTCCATTACTTTAGTTTATTAGCCAATAGCAAAGCCATAGTTGCTGGAACACTTTTGTTAGAACAGGTGTTTCTTATCAGAAGGAGAGTGAGAATTCCAGCTGATATTTTTGCTTGCTTTCATGGAAATTATGGGTGGGTAAGAAGCAGGGAGCAGACTTATTTGGAAAGGAAGGCAGCTGTATCTGGCAATTGAATATAACCAATACTGTCAGTAATTTTAGACTTTCCTGGGGTTAGAGAAGAAAGACACAAGGGAGATTTCATGGCAATAAGAATCCTTAAAATAAAAATTAGGGCACAGTGAGTAACAATGGAGGTAACTGTCCCAGATGTTTTTATGCTTTTTTTAGGTTCTAAGATGTTAGATTTTTAAGGAGAGAAATAGGAGGAGGTAGACATCATTCCAGACCTGCACAGCAGCAAAGGCCGTGCCAAAGGAGGGAGGTGTAGGAGGGACTTTATGATCTTAAACACTGGGGAAGCATTGGAGGAATGGGTAGGCAGAAGCCGGAGAGAGAGCAGGCAGGAACTCACATGGCATGGGAAGAGAAGACTGATAGGTTAGTCAATACAAGCACTCCATACTTTCCATCTCATTGCCTTGATACTACTTTTTCCCTTAGCCTGTGGTGCACATGCACCATCCCATAATTCTACATACTGAAATACTACCTGCACTGAAGGGTTCTATCAGAAATCATCCTTTGCATACCAAGCCCATTAATTTCCTTCCTAATGGGATACAGTTTCCTTTGAACTCTTATTATTCTTGAATTTCCCTTATATGACAATTGTATGCACAACTACTTCACTCTTTTAATTTAGAGGCATGCTCTCTCTCTCCCTCTCATCTATGATTGAAAACAATCATTATTTAAAAATTTTAAAAATGCTGTTCATTGATAATCCCTAAGCAGAGTTTGACACAGCATAAGATTATATGAGACTCTTCTCTTCCTCTTTCTTTCCCATCTCTTACTTCTTCTATTCTTCCCCTCACTCTCTCCCTTTTGTACTTTGCAGGACTGAGAATTTACCCCAGGGCCTTGTGTAAACTAAACAAACACTTTCCCATTCAACAATATTCCCAACCTTTAATACATTTTGATGTCAAAGATTCAATAGCACATATATGGGATTTTATAAGCCCTAGTACTCTAAAACTGCACAAATAAAAATAGTATAATGTGTGACCTGCAATATATATCAAAAGAACATAAGGTATGTAAGTATACTAGTTGTCATAAAAATATTTAAGAACTCTTTCTTACCTCAAGAATGGGACACATAATTTCTGCTGTGACATCACCATGATTCTTACAGAACTTATAGAATGCCTCAAGGTAAGACTTTAAAAGAAAAATATATATAAACAATAAAATGAATAAATTTCCTTTTGGAAATTTCTACATCAGCTTTTCAAGGCTTATTAAGTGTTGTAATAGAAATTAAGTTATTTATCCCTGGGGAGCTATGCTATAATAAATTTAGTACAAACTTTCACATTGAACCATGTTGCACAAGCTAGAAAAGAGCTTTAAAGAACAAAGTTACACTTATCATAACTTATAATTGTTTACTTAACAAGCATGTTTTTGGCATGATTCCTGAATTATTTCACATGGTTGATTCTGGTTATTATAACAGGACTTCCAAAATCTTTTCTGAGCTCAGCAAATGATTTAGCAGCCCTGATGTTTAATCTTTTAGAGATATACTGGCTTTGAGCATGGGAATATATTGGAAAAACAGGGTCTGAGTTGCATAGTCAGACTTCCCATGTTTCAATTCTTATTCTAGTACTTAACTAGCTAACTTACCACTCTCTGTCTCTTGGTTTTGTCTGAAGAGTAGACATAGCATAAATCTCATAGCTTTGCTACTAGATTAAGTGAATTAAAGGCTATAAACAGCTTAGAACAGAACATTCTCTTAATTACATCTCTGGAATGCCTCTTTAGAACCCACTTCACTTTATAAAAATGTAATACAATGCTTTTGAAAGGACTGTGTGTCTGAATATGTATGATGTTTATATAACACAGTCATATATAGTCATATAGTCTATGAGAATGTCCAAAGATCCTATAGTTTTGTGAAAAAATCCAGGCAGATTTGCATCAGTTTATAATATCTAAGGTTCTCTAATGGTAGCAGCTCAGTGTACTCAAATTATGCAGTTCTACATATGGCATAGTGCCCTCCATTTGGTCATTCTGTTATGCTGAACTTTGTAGTTTAAAATTTCATGGCTAAGTTAGCTGTAAGATTTAAAGACTATAACTGAAATAACAGAGATGGTAACTGTGTAACAAAATGTCACCTATGCATGCTAAGTACCTGTGATATGGTTCATTCCACACAGTTATCCATTCACCTACCCGCATCTAGTCAGTACTTTTAAGTTCTGGGCATTGTACAAAGATCTAGGAATACAGAAGAACTGGATATGCCTCTAAACAATTTTGCTGGCTAGGGGAAATTGACATGCATGCATGCACATAACTAGAAGAAGGGCCCAAACAGTAAAAGCTACATTGCAAATATGAATAGCTTCACAATTGCAGAAGTTGAGTAATGGGCAAAGTAACCTTATTAATACAGAACCCCAGTTATGTTACATTGTTCAATCAAGAAACAAATGCAATAGTTGGGAAATCTCTTACCTTGTATAGCTTATTGCGTAGTAATTCAATATTCAGTTCATCAAGAGCATTTTCAGACATACAGTCTTGAAAGAATGGAGCTAAAAGCAAAAATAATCATACAAAATATATGACTCAAAAGCTAGACTGTAGGAAATGTTTCCTGAAGGTGCCATGTTCTGCTCATGGCTAATGAGAACCCTTTGGAGTTGCAATCCTGACTTAGCAAGGATATTGACCAGTATGATAGAAGTTGTTATTTAGTAAATATTTGTTATGTGAAAACCCTAGACACTGCTCTATATACCAAGCACCGAATACATTTAGCTTATTTAATCTTCATAGCACCTTGAAAACATTCACTTAATGTTTGCATTTTTAAATCCATTCCTGAAATCCCCCAGTGCAACACGGACTATCTAATAGCAATATTTATTTACCAGTTGCAACTAGTTTATGCCAGGCATCAAGTTATAAAATTATGCTTTACTTTTCAAACCCTGTTATAATAATATTTGAAATGAAGAAATAGGGTAAACGGAATCATCATAGTCACTTAATCAGAATCCAGAAGAGCTTGACAACAATAGATAAATAATGCTTATAAAATTTCACTTTAGCATTTTGAACAATACCATTGCTGTCAGTGCTGAATCATGAAATTAACATGAGTTTCATAATTGCTTTGGGTCATTTTACAGAAGAAGCTCCTGGGCATGTTAATATAATGACATTTTTAAACTTCCTAAAATCAAAATGCTTCCTAAATGTGACCTTATTTAGACAGAAGTTTAATATGAAGGGTTAGGGAACCACTTATATCAAACCCAGAAAGGAAATTAATATTTCAAGACCTTATAAATTCTATTTTTTTTTTTTTTTGGTTAGGGAAGTACAAGATTTGGAGCTGTTCTCTAATATGAATGTTTATATATGACCCTGAGAAGGTTGTCTTCCTTGTCTTGATCTGAAAAACAAGAAAGCTAGATTAGATGATTCTTTTGTTGTTGGTTATTACTGTTTTTTGAAACAAGGTCTTATTATGTAGCCCTGGCTGGCCTCAAACCTGCTGACATTCTGCCTTAGCCTTCCAAGTACTGGAAGTATAGGAGTGTGTCACCATGCTCAGCTTAGATGGCTCATTAATGTTCTATCCATAGCTAGGAACCTGAAATATGAGTGGAAAAAAGTTGCAAAATGAAGGTTGATTTTCAAATGATTGTGATAACACACATAAGGCTTTATGATGTTATAGTTACATATTCATACCCAATGGTGTTTCAACCAGCACAGCTCTGAAGAGGTCTGAAGTGGTCTCTGCAATGTTGACTGCTTCCATCTCTGTGAATCTGCCCAATGGGTGGCACTTTGCCAGGACTTCTTTCACAGATTTCTTTTGCAATGCACCATTCATCAGTAGAATCACATTGTCTATCATGTAACTGCATCTGGTTTAGAATAACAATCAACATTAGGAAAATGCATGGAAATATGAAGAAGAGAAGTCTACCACAAGTTAAAAGCACAGTCCAGGCACACTTTAAGAAAAATGAATGTCTTTATATTTTAAATTTTGAGGTTTAGGAGATATGGGTGGGGAAAATACTGCAGAAGATTTCATAATTTGAAGAATCACATTCTAGTAACTAAAGCCTTGGTTTGAGGGGAAATACAAAAGATAGCCCCTATAAAGTTATTGTTACTTGTGATGAGGTACAGGTGAAGGTGTGAAATATATCAGAATGGACTAAGTTTTGAAATGTTAGGAGAAGTAACATAGAGACTTTCACTCTACTTTAAAAACTATCTACAATGAAGACTACCAGTGAGGTTTCTAAATTTATGTTAAAGTAGTTCCTTCTTCCTTTGAGATCAGATGGTAAATTTCCTAGTTTATATGTTCCTATGGCTGCAAGAATCAGAAAGTTAACACTTTACATGATTTCTTTACTCAGTATAAGTTCTGCCCAGATACTCTAAATATGGTACCTGTCCAGTCGTGTTTCCAGTGCTTAGGATATTCCAAGAAATAAACTCCAGAGGTTCAGAGACCCAATCTCTTCCTTCCCAGAGAAAACAGTTGAAATGGAAATTTGGAAATTGGACAAAGAACTATTTATAGTAAGTCACAATGAAAAATACGTGCTATGCAAAAGAAATTATAGAGTAGGGGTTTGTAGCTGTTGCCTAAACAAGTCCAGGGATCACACTTCCTTGGGAAGTGGCATTGAAGCTGAAACTTAAAGAGTGAGTAGATTTCTATGCACAAGGAGCCTAGATCTTGGTGAAAGAGTGTTTCAAAGGAGAACAGAGAACTTTTGGAAAGTACAAGGATATTCATGATGACTCTTTGGCCTGGGGTAGGGCTCTAAAGATAGGGCTAAGGCTGCCTTGCTACATCCTGAAAGATCAGAGCAGGAACTTGCATGGAAAGGGTAATGGAGGATACCAAGTATCTTTAACCTGAAGAGGGCATTACGTGCTGTATGTTTAGTACTAAAACAGAAGAGGTAAATATATACTTAGAGAGTGAGATGCTTTGGAAAATCCCCCCCCCCTTTTTGGTAAAATAACATAACAGTTGCTTTTTCTTTGCTGGGACAAAACACATGACTGGAAGCATCTTATAGAAAGGGTTTATTTCTAGCTTACAGGTTTTTAAAACATATTTTATTTATTTATTTGAGAGAAAGACACAGAGATAAAGAGGAAGAAATGGAGAGGAGTAAATACGGGCACACAGGGGCTTTCTGCCATTGCAAACAAATGCCAGATGTATGTACCATTTTGTACAACTAGCCAGCTTACAGGTTTTTTAAATTTTATTTATTTATTTGCAAGGATATAGAGAGAAAGAAGAGAGATAGACAGAGAGAGAATGGGCACTCCAGGGCCTCTAGCCACTGCAAATGAACTCCAGATGTATGTGCCCCTTGTGCATCTGCCTTACGTGGGTCCTGGCGAATTGAACCTGGGTCCCTTGGCTTCACAGGCAAATGCCTTAACCACTAATCCATTTCTCCAGCATCAGCTTACAGTTTTGAGAAGTTTCATCATGGTAGGGAAAGCCAGATATCATACCTCTAAACATCAACAGGGAGGAAGGAGGGAGAGGAACTTGCTATAAACACTGAGTGAGGCTGCATTAATAAACTTCAAGGCCTTCCACTAGTGACCTCCTTTCTTCAGCAAGGCTCTACCTCCCAAAAGCTTTACCATCTAGACACTAAGTATGAGGCTTAATCATACACACATGAAGTTATGGAAGACATTTTACATTCAAACCACTACAGATAGATACCATTTTTTCCCCATTTTACAGTGAAGGAATGAGAGTTCCAGATAGATATAGATGTAGCCCATGATAACACCCACAACTAACAAATGGGACAGTTGAGAATCAAATGTGGGCAGTGTGCTTCTGAGACAGTTTTAACCCTTGCCTCATGCTGCTTTTAGTTGTCAAAGACCACCAGCAAATTTAGGAGATCTTGATTGAGAGGAGAACAACGGAAGAGGTTGTGGTGGGTGCAAATATTTTGCGTAGTTAAGTTTAAAGTGCTTAAGGGATAGCCAAGAGGTGAGGTTAAGTAATCTCAGAAGTGCATCCTGCAGACAGCTGTAGACCAGAGGCATCTGAAAGGCCAGGAGTGGAAGCCAAGCTCTGGGCATCATTAGGATCATAGTATTCTTTCTTTGTAAAATGTTTTTATTTATTTATTTGAGAGAAGGAGAGAGAGATGAGAGAGAGAGAGAGAGAGAGAGAGAGAGAGAGATTAGAAAGAGGGAGAGAGAGACAGAATGATCACACCAGACCTCTTGCTTCTGCAAATGAATTCCAGACACATGAGCCACTTTGTGTATCTGACTTTATTAGGGTATTAGCAAATCAAGCCCAGACCATCAGACTTCACAAGCAAGTGCTTTTAACTGCTAAGCCATCTCTCAAGCCCTGAAGTGTTCTTTCTTTGGCACCCTTGGGGAAACCTCAACATTTAAGGAAACTGAGAAGAAGGACCAGATGGGGGAAAGGCAACCAGGGCAATGAAAGATGAAAAGTTCCAGAGGGTTCTAGAGGGAAGTGGTAAAGTGTCAAAGGTCACAGGTACATCAAGGTAGACACTAAAGTAGGCATTCATCTTCTATAGCAACTAAGAGGTCGCATGAACAGTGAAACACTCTGAGTATGTTGTTGTAGACAGAAGTGAAGGAATGCAGAGTCTGATCACTCTGTTTAAATGAATGGAAAGTGAGAAGACCAAAAGAGGGAGTTTAAGTTGGCCTTAAAGTTATGTGAAGCTACCTATTCAGAAATACAGAAGCCAAGGGGGCTTTTGACTATAAAATTTAGTGTATGTTTTAAGGTGGGAGAGAAAGGAAGATGTATGAGTAGCAATGGAAAGAAGCAGTGGAGAAAATTAGGTTGCAGAATGGGAGAGGGAAGGGAAGTGCATCGATGAATTGACTGTGGTCCTCTAAGTTTAGTAGTGGTGCAGCCCCGTATCATAATACAAGCATGACCGCTTGCTCTGGACATCAGTTAACCTGGAGACCTGGAAACACTGTAGTCAGGGCCACGTTGTATGGGTTACAGGCTTGCTGAGCAAGAATTAATTTCTGTGCCAAAAAAAAAAAAAAAAAAAGCAAGTCTCTTTTGCTGTGGAACCTTGACTGTCTACCAAAATAAGAATTTTTAACTATAGATTTTGTGTGTGACAGTTATCCCCTTATAAACAGCACATGACTATAAAGTTTCTTTACCTCCCAAACAGTCATGCCAAACTTAGACATTATGAAATTTTAGGACCCATTTTATCTGTTGAACATGACATCAACATGGAAATGTTTATTTAACTGTCCCTTTGTGGTACAAAGGTGATCACCTGAGAGGGCTGTTGCCAGCACTTAATAATTCTTGGTATGCTCTAGACATCTAGTGCTCCCCACAGCACCTGTGCAATATAAAAATCCTCTGAGCTGCTAACAATCTTAGTTTACAACTAATGTCAGTGCTGCGAGTAGGGTTCCACCCGTATGTAATGCGTATGTAGGGAGTGAATGTGTGTGTATTGAGTGTGTGCATCTTCTTACTAATAGAGAAGTTAGCCTTTCAGAGCAAGAGTTACTCAAATTGAATTGAATTTTATTTCAATTCATTCTTTGAGATACCATATTCTAAAAGAGCACAGTGATACCAGTTCTCATAGTGTTTAGGAAATGAAGTGAGAATCCCGGACTTGACTTCTGCTGAGCATCATGGGCTAACTCTTTTCTGTCCACATCACATATATGCACCAGTGTCATTATTATTGGCTCCTGGCTGATGAAGAGACAATGTGCTCAGAAGGTAGCTTACTTTCTTCTGCTATAATCGTTCTAAAACTCCAGGGTCATGTGTTTGGTAGTGAGCATCAAGACACTTGGCTGTTCACTTAGTTCAAGCTCCTTATGTTGTAGATAATTGTTTTCATAGGTAGGGACATAGAGTCAGAGCTTACTCTATCAGGCTAATCTACTCATAGTGTATATAAACATTCTTATCTTTAGTTTGAAATATTTTATCCTATAGCTCTGATACTGGCACCTGTGGTCTGTTTTCTGTTGGTACCTGTGAAAATCATGAAGTTACCCAAAACCATGACAGAGTTAGTCAAATTCAAAAATATTTTTAGTCTTGGGGCTGGGAAATGGCTTAGCAGTTAAGGCATTTGCCTGAAAAGCCAAAGGACCCTGGTTCAATTCACTGGGACCCATGTAAGCCATATGCACAGGGGGGCAAATACATCTGGAGTTCGTTTGCAGTGGCTGGATGCCCTGGCACACCTGTTCTCTCTCTCTCTCTCTCTCTGCCTCTTTCTCTCACTCTCAAGTAAGTAAAATTTTTTTAAAAAATATTTTTAGTCTGAACATGGTAGTGTGTACTTGTACCATCTTCAGGAGGCTGAGGCAGGAGGATCACGCGTTTGAGGCCAACCTGGGCTACCTCGTGAGATCCTATTTCAGAAATTAGAAGCAAATACTAATATTTTGGAGGTGTTTGCCATGTGGGAAGCATTATGTATGTTCCCACTCAAGCCTCCAAACAGTTTGCTGCTAAACTTGTCAGATCAGGGAACGGAGGTATAGAGAGTTGCAGTGCCTTGCCTCAGATTATACTGTTGTATCTGCTGGCAGCTTGTTGCCAGTAGTGCCTGCCTGCCTTATTACTAACCCTCTTTTACCTTCTAAGCCTCAGAAGAGCATCCACCACTTCCCCTGGGTGTGTAAAATGCCTAGGATCATTGAGAGAACAGTAAGTAAGCCATCACTTCTTTCAAAAGCAACGCCTATGCTCCTTCACCAGATTCAGACAAAGTGGCTCAAGCCAGACAATACTTTTCAGCATTTTATTTGGTACTAGAGTTATTCTCTCTCTTTTTCCTTAATATGTTTAAATATCTTGAAAATTACTAAAACACACTTCTGTATGATGATGACCAAGTTCTTGGCTAATAGAACAGTTGCTAAATGGTTGGCTAATGTAGAGCCATGGTTCCTGAGTAAGAACTTTCTTCTAGGGATTGCATTTCTTGTATGCCAATGTCATTAGTAAAAGCTGGGGAATAACTCATTTGCTAAGCACTCTAGAGTGAAAAATAAAAAGATGAAGGCTTTCTATGGAAAACAGGCAGGGAAGAGCTCCTGACTTGATAATCTTGATAATTATGAGGAGTACTGGTCAGGTATGTTGTAGGGTGCCTTGTTACTGGGCTGTGTCATCTCAAGGCTCACATTGTAGGTGATGAGAGGACGACCTTAGCTGTTTTCATTGCATCAAGGGCAGATCTTGACATATTCTGTCACTGTTGATGCTGATCTTAATCACCTGGCTGAGGTAGCCTTGTTAAGTTTTCTCCATACTCAAACTCTTCCCTCCATCCTTCTTCATACTTTTCCTTTTGAGTAGGCAGATTTCCTTCTTCTCCTTGAGGACAGACTATCTACAAAAGTTATTTGGAATTCTTCCACATGAAGGATATGTTCTTTATCCCTTATTTATTAATATATGTAGGAATTGTTTATGGCAGTACTGACCCATAGATGATGACTTCCTTTATTTTGTTGTTCACATTTTGTTGTATTCACATGCTTGCATCTCTGAGGTTTTAAGTTTTAGCAATTCCTCACTTTCTGGACCTATAACATCATCCAGGCTAATTCTATGTATTTTCTGTCCCAGTCCCAGAATCAGCTATTTCTCTAAGGAAACTTCTTGGTTCCCTATTTGGGAGAATGATATTAGAACCAAGGTTTGGGCATTAGTTTTGCTTGTTGTTTCTTTTAGAACCTCTCAGCTGACCAAGCAAAGAAATTGTGTGTGTGTGTGTGTGTGTGTGTGTGTGTGTGTGTGTGTGTATGATGATAACGAAGGTTTCCATTTTAATGTTACTGTCATTCAGTCTTCTCCACTCAGTGGTCTCAGCTATGGCCACAATTTTCAGATCTTTAGTTCTAGGTAAAATCTCCTTCATGAGCCTCGGATACATATTATTTTCTTTTTAATACACAAATAATTTTATCACAAGTTTATAATGTGAAATAAAACTGTAAGATTCATAATCTTAATTGGTTTATTGTAGTGCTGGGAATGGGCTTCACACATGAACACCAGTGTTCTATCACTGAGCTACATCGTCAGCCACGATCTATATTCTTGTAAGTTCTTTTGGTTATTATTCCATACGACATTCAAGAAGTTCAATGTTATTTGTCTCTTTGGGAATGTAATTGTTACTTGCAATATATTATGATCAAAGTGTATTAAATGCATGTATAAAATTGTCATAAGCCCATTAGTTTGTACAATTAATATATGCTATTAATAAGAAATCTAATAGCCGAAACCAACACAGTACTTGAAAAAATGACTACTTGATTGTCCACAGGCACTTCAGATGATCAGCAGAGATCCAAACGTACCTGCCCCTAGTCTGTTTATCCTCTGTTTATTCCTCTGCTTTTACTCCTAAATATCTCTCAATGGCTTTCTTCTCTCTTTAGAGTAAAACATGAATTTCTCATGCTTGGTTTATAACTCTTTTTTAGTTTGTCTGAGATTTCTCCTTCACTTGAGAAAAAAATAATGTAAATGAAAGTATATGTTTTAGAGGCTTGAGATAAGGCTCAGTGATAGAGTATGTGCCTACCATGCTCCAAGGCCCTACGTGTGACCCATAATACCACAAAAAACCTGAAAAAATACATGTAAATTTTAGAAAAGCAAATAAGACAGATCTCTAGGGGCATAAAAGATACTTTTTGAGATGGACTGAGCAAGTCAGAATGGTAAAAGGAGTAAAGAAAAACACTATTATCACAGCATGGAAATGCCAGGGTGAGTTAGGAAGGGGCTTGGTAGCTAGTATGGCTTTGGTGGTATGGTGGGGTAAGGGACAAGACTAAAGTAGATGAGTTAAAAAGTAAGAAAACAGGGGGAAATGGGTTATCTTTTACAGCAAGTTTGGCATCATGGGATAAGAAGGGGCAGATTTTCTTGAGCACTGCTGAAATTCAATCTAATCATGTGCAGAAATCCAGTTTGTAAATCCTAAGAAGGTAGTCACAGCACAAGGCACATAGACCTTGGAACAGATCAACCTGATTCTAAGCCCAGTTATGCCATTGAAAATCTAGTTTACAAACTTCTCCATTTCCTCAGTGCAAGAACGGAAATGTTTATTCAATTTTGAATGGTTGGCCTGAGGATTAGTAACACGCATGAAAGCACGGTAGGGTGCCTTGTCTCCAGAAGGGCCATGCACTCTCACAAGATATTGTCCTATAAGCTCGTCTTTGCAGGGATGGAAGCAGAAAATACACCATCATCTTTAAAATTAAAACAAATCTGCAATGTTTATACCTTTTCTTTTTATTACTAAGCCTGACCTTTCATCTTCTCTCTAATTTTACAGTTAGTTTCAAGTAGAATAATCCTTTCTAAGTTCACCTATGACCTTAGATGAGAGGAGGTGAAAATAAGAAGCTGGGTAACAGTCATATGACCATGAACCATGTTATGTGTTGGGAGACTAGCCTCCCGGGACTTGATTTACATGTATTTTGAAACACCTGTTACTATTCTGTTTTGCATCTCTGTATGTGTGTGTGTGTCCACGTGTCTGTGCACATGTATTGAGACAGTAGTGCTACAGCCTTGAACTTAGTGATCCTCCTGCCTCAGCCTCCTTAGTGCTAGGAATACAGATAGGTATCCTTAGTCATGATCCATATGCTTGTAAGTTTTTTCATTTATTATTCTATATGCTGTTTCTTTAAGATCTATGACATTCAAAAAGTTCTATTGTTATTTGTCCCTTTGGGAGTGTAATTGTCACGTTCAAAATATAATCAAAACATGTTAAATGGATGTATAAAAAATTTCGTGAGCCCATTATTTTGTACAATTAACATATGCTACTAATAAGAAATCTAAAAGCCAAAACCAAATCAGTACTTAAATGGCTGGTCTAGATGGTATAATTTTTAATCTACAAAAAGGCCTAAACCCCATTTTTATTTTTATTTCTTTATTTATTTCATTTTATTTATTTATTTATTTTGGTTTTTGAAGGTAGGGTCTCATTCTAACCCAGGCTGACCTGGAATTCACTCTGTAGTCTCAGGGTGGCCTCAAACTCATGGTGATCCTCTTACCTCCACCTCCCGCATGTAAACCCCATTTTTCCATAGAGGCACTTCAAGACTTCTTCCTTTGGGCCCAAGTAAATTGTGAATTACTTGGTGATGACAACAGATTCATTGTCTACAAGGACTGTTACAGATATTTGACTTGATCATGGGAGGCAAAGCTTCATAACAAGCTGATTGCTGCAGGTTCCTCTCTCATGAACAGGCCATATCAATATCCTTTATCTGCAAAGTAAATGCATTATATCCCCAATGACAACAACTCTGTCTCAGATGACCTAGACTCTCAGATATGCTGTCTAGGTCACATTTGAACATGTAGGAAATAGAGACAGGAACCTAGAGAAAGAACTGTAAGTCTAAGATACAAATCTGGTACCTTTTTAGAAAGTTACTTCCTTGCTCAACAAAGCTGCTCATTGAAAGGTACTGATTGACTCCTAAAAGGCCTAGCTGTGGTAGTGAACAGAAAGGACTGACAGAAGCATGTTCCAGTGGACGAATTCTTAAGTGGAAGCTTTCCTTGGTTGCATTGATAAACATTTTGTTATCTTCTAAAATTGCTTATTCCCATGCTAAGCACATGTGCTCCCATGAGGAAGTCCTACCATGCTGCATGTTTGCTAAATGGTCTGCTGAGGTGGAGAATATCCTCATAAACATTCTGCTCCCTCTTGCATTTTTGGGAACATTTGTGACTTCTCTGAAACTTCTTTTTTTTTAAATAAATGATGTGAAAATTAATTTTTAAAAACAATTTTACTGTCACATTCATTTTTTTCTAGCAAAATAAAGTACTAAAAATTATTCAGAATTTAGCATAACCTATATAATAACATATTTCAAAGCAAGAAGGCTGAACATAATGCATTTATCAAACTCCTGGAAGTTCTACAACTATTAAACCATTTCGTATTTAGATACTCTATACAGTCTTTGTCCTACCCATTTGTTGGCTTGGCAACTCCTCACATTAATTTGTCCTTTTCCACACTGTTGCCTTTGTTCTTTATCTTCTTTAGATGTATAAAAATGCGAAAAGTTCATGGGTTCAACTCTGTTTTTCCTTAAGCTATTAAAATCTCTCCAGTTGGAAGTAATATCTCTTTAATTTCCATGTATATACTGGAAAAGCAGTTATGATTATAAAGACTAGTTAGCACATTCATTCACAAATATTAACTGCATAGGTAATATGACATAAGACCTGAATTTTACTATTGATTCTGAAACTTTCAACTATGTATTCTTGAGTAAGTTATTGTACATGTTTAATTTGAAATACAGTGATTTATAATCAATATCCATTTTAGTGACTATAATATCATGAAGACAAGACCTTTATCAAATATGGTTTTGTGGTCTCACAGAGGATGGTATTATGTGTCATTTACGCAGAACAAGAACACTTTTTTTTTTTTAATTGAGTACACTTTCTTCTGAAAAAGGAAGTAAAGAAAATACCTGGCTAGGTAGTATCTTATTCTGAGTTCCCTTCGTTGGAGTTTTAGTTTCATATTTCTCACACTTTCTGTAACTTTTCCATCTAGGAGAATATTCATAATACTAAAGAGATGCTCTAATATTGCTTCTCTTTTTTCCATTCACGGAATATTCCAGTAACTCAGGGAAAAAACCCACTAGTGGAATGATTCTTGTCAGACCAGTTAACCATGCTGTGAACATCTACCACAGCCTATTCTCTACACTGTCAAAAACAGTGGGGTGCTACTTAAAATATCAGTCAGAAAATGTTTTAGAGAATCATTTTTCCAGCTGAGAGGATAGAAAATAAGCAAGACTTGCAAACATCCCTAGAGTATTATGGAAAAATGTGCTAATGTCAAAATCTAAAACTATTGCATATCTTTTTTTTTTTTTTTTTTTTGGTTTTTCGAGGTAGGGTCTCACTGGAATTCACTATGTAATCTCAGGGTGGCCTTGAACTCACAGCGATCCTCCTACCTCTGCCTCCCAAGTGCTGGGATTAAAGGGGTGTGCCACCACACCCAGCTATTGCATATCTTTTGAAAAGCAATTTCACTCCTGGGAATACATCCTAAAGAATTCTGTTACAAGGTATATAGATAGTGATATTGATTACAGCATTACATCAAAATATAAATGAAACAGCTAAACCAAGGATAGTGGCACATTAACACATGCCTGTGCTCCAAAGACTCTGAAGACTGAGTAAGAGGATTGTGAGTTTAAGGTCTGCCTAGGCAACACAGAGAGACCTCGCAATGAACAAACAAATAACCAACAGAATTTGGAAAAGGAATGACTAAATAAATTATGATACATTCAGCGCAATAAGGAATACTATATTCATTATAGAAGATATACCTATAAACATGTGGAAAATTCATAATAAAAGACAAGATATACAAATTATAGACAATACCTATGTTTCAGTCAGGTTTGCATTGCTGGCAGAAATCACCTGACCAAGAGCAGCTTGTGGGGAAAAAAAAGGGTTTATTTTGGCTTATAGGCTCTAGGGGAAGCTTCATGATGGCAGGGGAAAACGATGGCACGGGCAGAGAGTAGACATCACCTCCTCACCAACATCAGGTAGACAATAGCAAGAAGAGAGTGTGCCAAACACTGGCGAGGGGAAACTGGCTATGATATCCATAAGCCTGCCCCCAAGAATACAGCTGCAGGAGGTGTTAATTGCTACATCTCCAACAGCTGGGAACCTAGCAATTAGGACACCTAAATTTATGGGGTGCACCTGAATCAAACCACCATATTCCTTCCCTGGCCCCCATAAATGGATAACCATCCATGATGTAAAATGCAATGCATTCAGTCCAACCTTTTAAAAGTCCCCATAGTTTTTATCAATCCCAATGATTTCAAATCTCCTCATTGTCCAAGGTCTTTTAACTGAGCCATAATACCAAAAAAATAAATAAATAAAAAATAAAAAAATCCCAATAAAACCCATAATGGTACAGAATAAACACTCACACTGCAAAAGACAGAGTTGGGCATAGCAAAGAAATATTCAACCAATACAAGGTTTAACAGGGCAAACGTCAAACTCTGTAGTTCCAAGTCTAACAACTCTAGTCACTGACAAGTCTCCAAGTCTGATAATTCTAAACAGTAACAAGTCTCTCCTTCAGCTAGGCTACTCAAAGTCCTGGAAAACTTTATCTGGGGCCAGCAGCTTTCTGTAGCAGCCATCTTGTGGTCCCAGCATCTCCAATAGGTCTCCACTGCAACCCACAGTCCATCCTTATGGCTCCATCGGGTCTCCATGCAGGCATCCAGTCAACCTGCTTCACACTGCTCATGGCCATTTCCAAAACACAAAACCATGTTGCAAATTCAATGACCCTCTCTTTCCTGCATTTCTATTCTCCATAATACCAAGTGGGGTGCTAATTAGTTAATCCAGGTGGGAATAAAGCAGACTTTGAAGAACAGGACACTCCTTCAGCATTCAGTCCCCTCCAAAAGACTGCATTCTTTCTGTTGTCCCAATGCAGGTCAGCTGGCCCAATCACAATGGTTCTAATCTCTCATACAATTGCAGCTGAACAGGCAGAAGTTTTGGCCAAAAGGTTTCTTTTCTGTGCCATATTTCTGAGCATACACCAGTCCATTTCTACTCAAAGTAAATCTGCACAAGTTTTCAGGACACGGGTATACCTTTCACACAAACTGCTTCTAGCCCAGGCAACAATTTTTCTCACCCTCATAAGCCAAACCTCATAGTCCATAGTTCTTACTGCACTCAGGTCTTTCTACTCTGACCAGAATAGTCCATCAAGCTGTATTTACAGCACTGCAAGGTGTCTCTTAGGCCAAAGTTTCAAATCCTTCCACATTCCCCTTGAAAATCAGCTCCAATAGGCCAGAGCCACAGTAAATTTAGCAGCAAATGACACCACTCCTCAGTACCAACTATACTGTTGCAGTAAGGTTCGCATTGCTGGCAGAAATCACCGGACTAAGAGCAGCTTGTGGGGAAAAAAAGGTTTATTTTGGTTTACAGACTTGAAGGGAAGCTCCATGATGGCAGGGGAAAATGATGGCATGAGCAGAGGGTGGCCATCAAGTCCTGGCCAACATCAGGTGAACAATAGCAACAGGAGATTGTGTCAAACACTGGCAAGGGGGAACTGGCTGTAAAACCCATAATCCCACCCCCAACAGTACACTGCTCCAGGAGACTGGAAACCTAGCATTCAGAACATCTAAGTTTATGGGGGGGGGGGCACCTGAATCAAATCACCATAACCTATAATATTATGTTACTGTTCTAAACCACTAAAGTAAGAATATATATTTATGCTTACATTAAAACTTATGAAAATATATGAAACTTTTTCACAAAGGAGATATTTGGAAAGATATACATCAAATTTATGAATGGTTACAACAGATCTTTGGCAGATGAGTACTTAATTTGTTTCCTTATTTCCAAAAATCCAATAAAAGTAGCGCCATCAGTAGGGTTGATATGAGAATTCAATGAATCTAATACATGTGAACTGATGACAAAAGTACTGTTTTGTAGATAGTATTAAGTTAATTTAAAACTCAGTTTTAGCCGGGGGTGGTGGCGCATGCCTTCAATCCCAGCACTCGGGAGGCAGAGGTAGGAGGATTGCCGTGAGTTCAAGGCTACCTTGAGACTACATAGTTAATTCCAGGTCAGCCTGGGCCAGAGTGAGACCCTACCTCAAAAAACCAAAAAAAAAAAAAAAAAAAAAAAAAAAACCTCAGTTTTTAAAAACACAAGCTTGCTTCGTCTCAATTAAAGAAAAGGAAGATAAAATCAAACAAGGGCAATAGATATGGATCAGTACCAGAGTAGATTTCATTCTCTGTCAAGTAAAAGAGGGTTTTGGAAGAGCATAAAATCTTGAAACTCAGCAATTGCTAGAGGAGCAGCACTTGGGAAAACGGCTTACTGTGATCAATTGTGCCCCCTGGTGGATGGACAGCCAGAGGATGGACAAAGCCCAAAGGAGAGAAAATGACCACTTTGTTTTCCAATCAGAAAACTGCTTGAGCAATGGCATCCTAAGCTCTCCCATCTCTATTGCCTTAAATATCTTTAACTTTCAAAAAATATTTTTTCCATTTCAATATTTCCCTTAATTTCCAGTTCAGTTTTAATTTTTTTCCATTTTCATATATGTAATATATTTTGACCTTATACCCCTCCTTTACCCTCACTTATGCCCCTTTCCCCTTAACACCTTTATTCCCCTTTAATACTCTTCTTACTTTTATGCTGTTTTTAACCCATTGAGTTAATTTTAGGTTGCTTGCATGAGTATGGATGGAAGATCATTTATGGTACAATAGACAATTGACTACTGGCTAAACTACTGATGAACCTGGTTCAGTCTCTCCTGGCAACCATTAGCTGCCATTTGTTATTCTGGGAGGTGTGGAGTCTCATGGGCCCTCCCTCATTCATGGTGGTGTATTGACGGGCTATCTTGTGCCATAAACCATACTTGCTATGAATTCATGAACGTCAGAGCCATGCCATATCCAGAAAACAGGGTTGCACAGCACCCCTCTTCTTCCTCATGCTTTTACATCCTTTCTACCAGCCTCTTCTCAGAAGTTCCCTGAACCTTGCCGGGGGTGGTTTATATGTCCTGCTGAGGTTGAGCACACAGCAGTCACTTATTCCTGACAATGTTTCCAGCTACGCTTCTCTGCATTAACCTCTACCAATTGTTGTAAGAAATGACTGTGATTGACTCTTCAAGAAGTACTAATCTATGAGAACAAATGCAGCTATTTAGCAGGCGATTGGACAAACTGTCCATTTAGCATAACTACACGTAGGAGGGTCTCTTCTAGAGCCTATGTCCCTGGCCATAGGCTTTTAGCTTGTGAAGTAGGCCTCACATCTAATCTGAAAGTAGTTGGTTGCTCTTTTAATGTTTATACCACTATTACACCAGTGGACATCTCTTGCCTGGCATGTCAGTTGTGAAGCACAGAGGCACAGGGTCCACAACTGGGTAGGACTTTTGTGTCCCATAAGTTAGCATAATATCTTCAGGCATAAAGAAAGCTCAGAGGCAGGGAGGAAGCTTCCAGTTCCGTTCCAGCTTAGATTCTCTACATCCTGCAACCAAAACGATATCTTCAGTAAAAGGGACTTGCTACCATCTAGTGTTGGTGGGGAACCAAGAGCAACAGTAATAGCCTACATTGTTATTAAGCCTCTGTGACAACTAATTGGGAAATATCTCATCCCTACCCTGGAATTTATGATTGATAACATCTGGGAAGGCATGAGACCCTTAATCAAATACTTTAAAAAATATATATTTTAATTTATTTTTATTTATATTATTCTAATTTTACATTCATAATAGTGACTCCATTATTCTCCTCCCTGTCCTCCCTCTTCCAAAGGGACCCTCATCAATGGGGAATGTGGGTCATGCATTGTAGGGGTAGTCAAGAGTTATTAAATTGGCTTAACAAGTAGTAAGTTTCCTTATGAGGTATTCATATGTCCTTAGTTTTGGTTCATCATCCTACCACCCTTTTTTTCCCTTATCCTCCTGTCCCTATGCCTGATTAACCCTTTCCTCCCACTATTAACCTCTACTTTCATGTCACATGTGTCCCACTACCCACCCCCGCTGAAAAATCTCCCTTCATGCCCCCTTTCTAGCTCTCTGACCTTCATAGACACTCACTCTGACATACAGAAACTAATCTAGAAATTCAAAGCTAGAATCTCCATATGAGAGAGAACATGCATGCAGCCTTTGTGTTTCTGAGCCTCACTCAGTATGGCCTTTTCCAGAGCCAACCATTTTCCTGAAAATTTCAGTTTCATATTTCATTACAGCTGAATAAAACCCCATTGTGTAAATGTACCACATCTTCTTTACTCATTCATCAGTTGGTGAGCATGTACCTCTGAAGTACTGAGGTTTTACAGAATGTGTGTGTGTGTGTGTGTGTGTGTTGGGGATATATATATATATATATATATATATATATATATATATATATATATATATATATGCATAAAAAGTGATATAATTGTGTCAAAAGGTAGTTTCATTTTTTAGTTTGAGAAACTCCACACTGATTTTTCATAATGGATATGCCAGTTTGCATTCCCACTAACAGTGAATAAAAGTCCCTTTCCACATACCCTTTTCTCTCCCTTCTTCCCTCTCTTCTCCTTTCCTCCATTCTTCTTTCTTTTCTTTTCTTTTCTTTTTTTTTTTTTCCTTTTCCTTTTCCTTTTCCTTTTCCTTTTCCTTTTCCTTTTCCTTTTCCTTTTCCTTTCCTTTCCTTTCCTTCCTTTCATCTTTGCTGCCAGCCACTCTGACTGGAGTGAGATATAATCTCAGGGTAGTTTTAATTTGCATTTCTCTGATGACTAAGAACAATGAACATCTTTTTTTCTTTTCTTTTTTTTTTTAATGTACAAGGCCTTTGGATTTTTTTCTTTTGAACACTGTTTAGTTCCATAGCCCATTTTTTTGGTTGAGTTGCTCATTGTTTTATGTTTGGTATTTTGAGTTCTTTTTATATTCTAGATATTAATCCACTGTTACATGTGTAGCTGGAAAATGTTTACTCCCAATCTGTAGGCTGCTTCTTCACTCAATTGTTGGTTTCCTGTGCTATACAAAATCTTTTTATTTCATGTGGTCCCATTTAGCAATTTTTCGTTATTTTCCTTGTCCTATTCAGAAAACCTTTACCTATGTGTATATCTTGTGGTATAATCCTTGTTTTTTCCTTTAGCAACTTCAGAGTTTCCGGTCTTGAAGTTGTTTATTTTTGTGTGTGTGTGTAGGGTGAGAGATAGGGTCCAGCTTCATTTTTAAACATAGAGACATCTAGTTTTCCCAGCACTATTTGTTGAAGAAGATATCTTTTCTGCAATGTGTATTTTTGACATCTTTGTCAAAATCATATTGCTAGGCCTAGGCCAGGCTTGGTGACCCATGCCTTTAATCCCAGCACTTGGGAAGACAAGGTAGGGGATTGCCATGAGTTTGAGGCCATCCTGAGACCAAAGAGTGAATTATAGGTCAGCCTGGGCTAGAGCAAGACCTTACCTCAAAAAAACCAAAAAAGAAAAACAAATCAGGTAGCTGTAGTTGCATGCACCAATATCTGGATCGTGTATTGTATTTCATTGATTTACATGTCATTTTATGCTATTACCATGTGATAAATCCATCGGTATTCTTTTTTTCAGGATTGTTTTGGCTACCTAGAAACTTTTGTGCTTCTATATAAATTTTAGAATTGTTTTTCTTATATCTGTGCAGAATTGTCCTAGAGTTTTGATTGGGATTGCACTGAATTTTTAGATTGGCTTTGGTAGGGTGGCCATTTTCATTATATTAATCATTCCAATCCTTGATTTCTTTCTCAAGATGTGGTTTTATCAGTATATAAGAAATCTACTGATTTTTGTGTGCTGATTTTGTATCTTTCCAGTTTGTTAAAAGTGTTTCTCAGCTGGATGAGGTTTCTGGCAGAGTCCTTGGACTTCCTTATGTGTAGAATAATATTATCTGTAAACAGGGGTATTTTGAGTCCATCTTTTCCTATTTGTATCAGTTTGAATTCTTTCCCTTACCATTATTGCTCTAGCTAAAACTTCAAATACTATGTTGAATAAGAGTGGAGAGTGGATACCTTTGACTTATTCCTGATCTTAGTGAGAAGGCTTGGGTTTTCTTCAATTTAGCATGATATTAGTTATAAAATTTTCATATTTTGTCTTTATTTTGCTGAGATACATTCCTTCCATTCCTTGCTTCCTCAGATTTTTATCATTAAGCTGTAATGGACTTTGTTAAAGACATTTACTGTATCAATTGAGATGATCATATGATTTCTGCTGGATACTAATTTTGCTAATGTCATTTGTCGTCCACAACACAAGAGCAGTACCGGGTAAAATGGTGTTTTCTATTCTTACTGCTGGATGTGCCTGAGTGCAGCAACATCCACATAGAAATACAATTCTACCCTGCCATCCTTAGCACTGGTATTGTCTCTTTCACAAGTTAACATTATGCTTAAGTGCACAAATAAAATGAGCAAATGAATGTATGTTGGGTATGCTTATGTACTGTGTAATACAGATATACATTTTTTGGTCAGTTTCATAGATATGTGACTTATGTAAGTATTCAGCTCTACCTCAGGCTGACCTGAAATTCACTATGTAGTCTCAGGGTGGCCTTGAGCTCATCAATCCTCCTACCTCTGCCTCCCTAGTGCTGGGATTAAAGATATGTGCCACCATGCTCATCTTGAAATTATTAAATATTTTAAAACAGAAGACCCTGAATTTTTTTTCAAGCTAGTGTATCACTCTAGCCCAGGCTGACTGGGAATTCACTATATAATCTCAGGTGGCCTTGAACTCAGAGCAACCCTCTTACCTCTGCCTCCTGAGTGCTGGGATTAAAGTTGTGCATCACCATGCCCAGTGGACCTATATTTTTGTTTGGAGTTGGCATCGTATTCTTAAACTTGTAACTCCATGTTGTATAAATTTACATTATTCTGTTAGATGAAAGCCAAGATTTTGAGTGACTTTTTTAAGGCTAAATCAGTATATTGTATACCCATATTAGAGCCTCCTCTGTAGTTATGATTTTCCCAACTTGTATCAGGTCACTTGCAGGGCTTTTAATTTATCTTTATTTATTCATTTTCAAGTAGAGAGAAACAGAGGGGGCAGAGAGAGAATTGATGCACCAGGGACTCTAGCCACTGCAAACAAACTCCAGATGCATGCACGACTTTGTGCATCAGGCTTTCATCAGTACTGGGAAATTGAACCTGGGTCATTAGGCTTTGCAGGCAAGTGCCTTGACTATTGAGCCCTCTCTCCAGCCCCTGCATGGCTTTTTAAATAAAATGTAGATTCATCAGACATCCCAGCACCTACTAAATTATAATTTAAGGAAGCACAGTCTTTGAATTTGTACTTTAAAAATTCTTTCACAGATAAAAAAGCAGTCTACATTGATTCATATATAATCGTAGAATCTTACATAAACCTTCAGTCACAGCAGTTAGTAGCTGATAGGTCGATAAGATGTCTATCATTCAGTTACAGAGAATCTAGTATTGTTTCTACAAAATAATACTAGTGTTTTGAATTCATGAAAGGCTGTAGAGGATTTAAATCCCTCATGGTACTTTTTTGTTTGTTTTGCTTTTCATGATAGGGTTTCACTCTAGCCCAGGCTGATCAGGAATTCACTATGTAGTGTCAGGCTGACCTTGAACTCACAGTGATCCTCCTATCTCTGCTTCCTGGAGTACTGGGATTAAAGGCTTGCATCACCATGCCCATCAGAATCAATGATTTGAATTGAGACAGGTTTGAGAGAAACAAAGCTTGGACTCTCTGTGTAACTGAGTGATAATCATTTGAACAACACAAATATGTATTAAGTGATTGCTGTCAGGTAGTAAAGACAGGAAGGTGACAGGGCAAGATATGCCCTTCAAAGACATGTCCTCAGTGACACACAGCTCCTCCACCTTCTGTTAGTTTTTTCATAATTTGAATCCATCGGTGGATGAAACTATTGAGTAGGTCACAGCTCTCAAAATCTAGTCATCTCTTGACTCTTCCTCACAGTCACACCCAAATATAGGCTTCACTTGCCTCCTAACATCTTTCAATCTAGTTGTCAACAGCCAAGATTAATACTTATATTGTTAAAAAAAATCTCAAAATATTATTGGGAACTTGATTGTTGAAATCAGAACATAAAATATAATATAGACCTCAGGGTAATGAAGAAACAAAATTTAACATATCTGAATTGTTCAAGACCAGAGGGAAGGCTATATAGTTAAGTAAAAATATGATAGAAAAGTTTTTGACATAGGAAAGTGCTAATAGCATATGTGGGATAGCTAAGATTCAAAATTACGCTGATTTTAGTTTCATACAAATGAATAGAGATGGCTTAGTGGTTAAGGCGCTTGCTTGCAAAGCCAAAGGACCCAGGTTCAATTCCCAAGTACCTGCATAAGCCATGCACAAGGGGGAGCATGTCTCTGGAGTTCATTTGCAGTAGCTAGGGGACCTGGTGTGCCCATTCTCTCTAATAAAAAAAAAATTAAAGAAAAAATGAACTAAAGCAGAAATTCAGAAGTTGCTGAGAGCACAATAGTAAAGCAGACTTAACACACCCACCACAACTCAGGGAGTGTTGTGGAAGAAGGGGTAGAAAGATTGTAAGAGCCACAGAGTGAGAGGGAGCATCTAGAGTCATTGCTCACTGCCCCTGACCCCCAACGCAAGACTGACAGCTGCTCTCACAAGCCCCGGTGAATACCAGAAATCCCACCGAGGAGGGCCTTTAGTGGAATGGGCACAGGGAGGAGGGAAATGATGGTACCAACACGATTCCATACTCTCACCTCTGTGGCAGCTACTGCTGGATCCCATCTCAGTTTTTCATTGTTTATGGACATATCTGCTTGCTTCAATCGAATAGAAGCTCCCAGTTAACTAGAGTCATATTAATCACTTTGTGTCTGGACTGCTGAGGACTTCAATGCTGAAAGACCTGTAGTCTATAGCACTCACTCACACAGCACTGGGCAAATCCTCCCGATCATTTGTAATGAGTCACCAGATAGTTGATGACTTTGATCAGCCTTTATAAGCAAATCTATAAAGATTTCTTCAGGTTAACCTCATATTCTCACTGAGGTTAAATTCTTAACCTAGTATGCCTCATTTTGGTCATCTATCAGTTCCCATGGTGAGGCTTGGTTCCAGAATCCCTACAAATACCAAAATTCACAGAGGCTTCATTTTTTTAGGCAAAATGGCTTAGTATTTGCATATAACCTGCACATATCCTCCCATACATTTTAAATCATGTCTGGATGACTTATACTACCCAATACAATGTAAATGTTATATAGATATAGATATTTGTTATACTCTATTATTTATGGAATTATGTCAACAAAAACTCTAAACATGTTCAGTACAGAAGAGGCAATGCTTTAGAAATATTTTTGATCCAGACTTGTTTCATGGGCAGAGGCAGAACCCACAGTTAGGGAAGGTTGACTGCTCTGTACTCATACTTCAGGGTGTATTTCTTTGGTCATCATATGAGGGATTAGTTTTAAGAGATGGCTACAACAGAGATAAGAAGTTAAAATGCTAGAAAGTACTGGTTAGGCAAGAAGAAAAATAAACCAGGCCAGGCCTGTATTAAATAGTCTTCATTAAAATGCGATTGGATCCATTCCTTTGTTTCATACAACTGTGTGTAATTACAGTATGCAAAACCTTCACATATCCCTGCTACTTAGCATTTAAAAATATCTGTTCCACATTTTCAAAATAAATTTCCCATGTTCAGTAATTATCTCAAATAAAATGTGCAATGCTTAAGATAATCAACCTAAATTTAGACTACCTCTCTTCGGGTTCACTTAGACATTTCTATAATGTCACCTCAGGCAGTTTCTAATATAATAGGAAGTAATTCTATTTGATAGAAGTTAGTGGGAGCTAGATATAGACTTTACTTTGCAAAACATTCTAGAAGCATAAGAAACATCAATTCAGAATTGTAGGACACCTTTCTCCTATGGGATATCTACCCCTTTGTCACTGTGGTGAGATGAAATTTCAAAGCATTTTTAACTTCCATTTCCCTGATGGCTAATATGTGACATGAGAACAGAGGGAGGGCAGTGGGGTGAGGAAGGGGACCAGCAGGAGGGGTCTAGGGGTAGGAAAGAGGGGAGTGGGGAAAGAGGATCAACAAAAGCAAAGTATGTATAAATTCCTTTAATGAAACTCATTGCTTTGTAATTGAATTAATTTTTTAGAAAGAAAAAGTAAAGCAAAAAAGGACCAGAGATATAGCTCAGTGATAGAGTGCTTGCATGTGTGATACCCTGGTTCATTCCTCGGCAACAGACATGTGCAAGGACATGCATGCGTACACAAACACACACTCACACACAACTTTGATGTAATAAAGTCCAAGTTCCTTAGCCTGGAATCAAAATCTTTCTAAAATCTGGTCGCAGTTTAGTTTACCAACCTTTCTTTACTAATTCTCCCTTCCCTCTTGGCACAGACCATCCAGCCACACCGACCCAAGACCCAAGACAGTGACACCTTTCTCATCTCTATGCGTCTACCCCACATGCTGCGACTTCCATAATATTGAATTTTCTACCATATTTCCAGGCTCAGATGCAATGTCCACCTTGTGGGAAGGCTTCCAGAATCCCTGGATTGAGTTAGTGGATCAGATCCACGTTCATACTAATCTTCCTCCCTGACTAGATGTATATTTGGGAATTCTTAAAAACATCAGGGATGGAGAGATGGCTCCACAGGTAAGATGCTTGAAAAGCCTAAGGACTGGAGTTCATTCCCTAGTATCCATGTAATGCCAGATGTACAAGGTAGCACATGCATCTGGAGTTCACTTGCAGTGCCTGAAAGCCCTGGCATGCCCATTCTCTTCTTCCTCTCTTTCTCAACCACTATATAATATATATTATATATATATATATATAATTTATTATATTATTATATATTTATTATATAATATATCATATTATTATATTTATTTTATATATATATATATATATATATATATATATATATATTTTTTTTTTTTTTTTGGTTTTTTGAGGTTGGGTTTCACTCTAGCCCAGGCTCACCTGGAACTCACTATGTTGTCTCAGGGTGGCCTTGAACTCATGGCACTCCTCCTACTTTTGCCTCCTGAGTGCTGGGATTAAAGGCATGTGCCACCATGCCCGGCTTAAATAAAATAATTTTTAAAATTCCATATTCGTCTGGGAAGATGGCTCAGTTAACAAAAGTGCTTTCTGTGGAGAAGGAGGCATGAGCACCTGAGAGGACCCGAGACTGCCCGAGTTTGATTCCCTAGCACATACTTTAACAAGCTGGGTATGGCTGTGCATGGCTGTGCATGGCTGTAATGTCTGTAATCCCAGTCCTGAGGGGGTAGGCGGATAGGAGGGAGTAGTAGACACTGGAGTATCACTGGAGCTTGATGAAGGAAAACTGCCAGTCCAGATTGACTCCGAGATTCTAAGCGATGAAAGATAGAGGAAAGACACTTGACATTCTCCTCTAACCTCGGCACATGTATGCACAGGAATGCATGCATCTGCACATACATGTGCATACATGACATATCACATCATACTACACATACCCTATACACACATACTCACACATATGTGCCAAAAATATTCAGCATCTACATCTTGCCTATCAATAAATGGAGTGAATGACCCTGACAAGAACCATGGACGCTAACCAGTGTTGCAGTTTTATCAATTACTTTCTTCCTTGGGCTAACATCATTTCTCCTACCTACTGATTTATGGATAGGATATAATAACAACTGGAGAGCTACTGGGAAAATAAATTTACCTAGACCTAGATATTCAGTGATTTTCTTTACACCAAAATGAATTCTAAGAGAGAGCAAAGATTTAAATGCAAAATCAAACATCATCAACTAGTACATGGAGGAAAAGAGAAGTGAATTTATTTATGAATATGGAATAGAAGAAGGTGTTTTAAATTGGAAAGTATAAACTGATGAGAGACCAGCAGACAAAAACATTGGGGAATATAACGGATTAAAAGTGATGATTAGGTCTGGGGGTGCTGCTTAGTGGTGAAACACCTGCTAGACTATGAGGCCGAGTTTGAGCTCCATGCCTCACCAAAGCTCAATGTTCCTATAGAAAACAGTAATAAGTACTACAAAACTGAATAATTTCAAACCAAGAACACAGATTATAAAAGTCTATCTTTCTTAATTACAAAATGTCTTACATAGCAACTAAAAAGTGTTATAAATTCCAACAAAATAGGTATTTATTTAAAGTATTTAATTAGACAGTAAATGCATATATAACAAATATGAAACAATCAGTTTAACTCATAAATAACTGTAAATTGAAGGGAAAAGACACCATTTGCTAATATTTTGGGTTGGCAAAAATTAAAAAATAATATCTAATATTGGAAATGGTATAAAGACACAGGCAGGCTTAAGAGATGGCTTAGTGGTTAAGCGCTTGCCTGTGAAGCCTAAGGACCTCGGTTCGAGGCTCAGTTCCCCAGGACCCACATAAGCCAGATGCGCGAGGAGGCACATACATCTGGAGTTCATTTGCAATGGCTGGAGGCCCTGGCGTGCCCATTCTCTATCTATATGCCTCTTTTTGTGTCTTTCTGTCACTCTCAAATAAATAAATAAAAATAAACAAAAAGACACAGGTATTCTTATGTACTACTTTGAGGTGCAAATTGGTGCTATTTTTGTTGAGAACAACTTAGCAATATTTGCCAAAAATAAAAAAAAAAAGCAAATTCCTAAGCTGAGGCAATGTCATGAACTTGAGATCAGTCTGGGCTACACAATTAATCTGAGACTACCAGGAGTAGCTAGAGAGAATCTGCCTTAAAAAGCAAACCAAACCAAAAGCCGTGATGGAAGCACATTCCTTTCTCTCAAGTAAGTTCAAGATCTTCAGAAGTGCCTTGGCATGTCACTCAGTGGCAGAGCAGTCACCTTACCTAGCAAATACAACACCTTGGAGTTTGATTCCTTGCACTGAAATGAAAGGTCTTTGCAGAAATAAGCTAGCTGCAATTTTGTTTGGAAGGGAAAGAAATAGAAATTGCTTAGCTGTTTGTCAATAGGGGACTGACTGGTAACTGGAGTCATGACATATACTGAACACAGCATCTACAAGTATTTTACTGAACCATGTTCCTAAGGATGTCTTTCAGAAATGGTAAGAGGGGAAAAGCCTAAAATGAAAGATGGCATCTGTGTACATTTGACTATGAATTGGTGGGGAAGAATGTGTACTAATCCACATAAGTATTTTTGTGGAAGAACACACAAGAAACTGAGGAATGGTAACTTGGGAGAGAGGAAGTGGGAGAAGGAGAAGAGGACAGATTGAGCAGTGTGGTTCTTATATTTTTCTGATTCCTCTGTTTTGTCCTTTTCCTCTTCTTTTTGTAGTATGGGGGATAGAACCCAGAGCTTTATTTGTGCCAGCCAAGGGCTCTAGTACAGAACAACAATCTCAGCCCTTTCTCCTAAAGATGTATTGATGAAGTATAATGATCTTCCAATAGCAGGATACTGTATGAAATCCCTAATTTATAGCTGGTGTCACCCAGTATCAAAACCAGAAACTCCAGATCGGTTTCCTTTGTATTAAAGCCTGGGAATGGAATTCAGTTTCTATGGAATATTTTCTGGTTGTCATTTTTAGATTCCACGAACTACCTGCTGCAGTGTGAGAAATCTTGCTGACACATTCTTTTCTCTTAAATGAAAGTCATGTGCAGCAGTTAGCATCCATCTGGCTTTATTCAGCTCAGCAGACAATTTGGATATTCTTAGTTCTTCTGTTCTTTATTCACTGGACTCAAGGTCAGAGCCACTGCTATTTGCACAATGGAAAGACGGAAGAAGGGATAGGAGCACAGAAGCAGTGCCTTCCTGGCCAGATAAATGGTCCCTGAATCATCATAATTTATGCATTACTGAACAGTCAGACAAGACAGGCCAAAGCTGATTTCCAAAGGCACCTCTGCCACCTGCTTTCCCCACCTTTCTATTACTCTGTAGAATCTGACTAGAGGGGGGATCTCCCAGCGCCTCCCTGTCTGTGTCCCAATGCCCATGTTCTTCTACTCATTGTCCTAATTCCTCTCTTATACTGAGTACAGTATTTTTTTTTTAACCAAGTCTAATTCTTTTGTTTCATTCTCACTGATTTTGGCTCACACAATCAAACACTCGTTCATTGCTGACATCTTTCTTCAAAAATATTGAGTGTCTGTAAGATGGGTACCAGTGAAAACTCATAATAGTGTACCTCATATCTAAATTTTATCTAAATAATATGCAACTCATTTATTACAGGCCTTTGTTTGTTCCTAGCTAGGACAATTTGAAAAGCACAAAGTTATCATGGATGGCTCATTCAAGTGCGCGATGCAATTTGAGTTCAATTTATGATTGTGTGGGACTTGGGGGCTCACACATTAAAAGTCTGAAACCACGGGTGAGGAATAAAAATGAAATAGAGGGAATATGTGTGGTGCTTTATGTTGATTGTTAACATGACAGGGCCTAGAATAATCCATCCCCTGCTAGGGATTATTCAGATCAGGTTAGCTTCTGGGCATGCCTGTGTGATATTATCTTGATTATGCTCATTGAAGTGAGAAGACTCACCTTAATGCGACTACACTTTCTATGGGCTGGAGTCCAGGACTGGATAAAAAGGAGAGAGAGGGCTGAGCAGCATTCATCACCCTCTGCTTCCTCACTGTGTGCTGACTGTGGCTAACTGCCGCAAGCTCCCGCCACCATGCCTTCCCTACCATGATGGAATGCAATGTGGACCTCACTCTAAACTGAAACAAACTCTTCTTCCTTTTTAAACTGATTTTTGTCCAGTACTTGTTTCAGTAATGAGGAAGTAACTAAGATCCTATGGCTGGAGTTACTTATTCTTTTAGGGAGAGGAATTGGGAAAGGCAGAAGTGACCTTAAGAACAATTTGTGGTGTCTCATCACCAGCCCCACACGTGATACAAAGTACATCCTAAAAGATTTACCTTCAGTACTAGTACTTCAATCATCAGCTCCACTTTTTCTGGAGGCTACCTCTGTAATGGCTTTTATATTAATGAGATCATTTTCTCTGATGTGAAAATACGACTGGGAGCTTTATCAGTTCTAAAATCTTTATGCATTCAAAATCACAAAAAGTCAGACCTAATGGCCCACTTGTAACTATTAGAGGTCATTTGCCCAGCCCCAGTGGGTCTTAACAGAGCTCCCTGTTATACTTACGTCATGTAGGTAAGAAATGTGCTGAGGGGCTCCAGGGAATGATTCCGGAAATACTCAAATTCTCTGCAGAGCTTTTTTCTCATCTCAGTGTCAATTTTGGAAACAGTAAGTGGATTTGTTTCATTAGCCAAGAAGTTGCCATAGTCAGTGGTCTGAAGATGAATTTTCAGATCTGAAATAAAAAGAAATCAGATAACAATAATATACCACATACTTCAGGATTTAGAAGGATTGTGAATGTTTTCATCTTGAAGAAATAATAGCCTGGCCTGATGGTGCATATCTATAATCTCAAAACTCAGGAGGCTGTTCCAGCCTGCTAAATAGCATGACCGTCCATAAGTAAGCAAACCAATAAAAATACTCAAGGCTTAAGAAGTATAATAGTGGGTACTAGAGGATTGAACCTGGGTCCTTAGGCTTTACAAGCAAGTGCCTTAACCACTAAGCCATCTCTCCAGCCCTATGTTTCATTTGAAAGCACATTTAATTTACACAGAAAATAAAAACATGCTGTTACATTACTAATACAATTTGTGTGTGTGTGTGCCAAGTATGTGTGGCGTGAGTGCACATGGAGGCCAGAGAAAAACATCAGGGGTCCTTCTCTGTTGCTCATCTGGTTGTGTTTCCCTAAGACAGAGTCTTTCCCTCAACCCAGAGTTCTGTTCCATACCCTGCAGAACTTTGATTATGGAACTGTAAGCTCCAGTGATTCTCTCATGTCTGCTTCCCAAAGGACAAGGATTCCAGACTAGCGTGGCCATGCCCATCTATTCACGGGAGTGCTAAGGAAATGAACTTGCATGGTCTAAGGCCTTCTTAGACCTTCATACACGCTTAACTGATGAACCATATCCACATCCCTTAAATACCATTTGTAATCTTTCTTTCTTTCTTTCTTTCTTTCTTTCTTTCTTTCTTTCTTTCTTTCTTTCTTTCTTTCTTTTTAACAAAAGGGTGTTAGGAAGGCAGAGGCAGGAACCAAAGCTGAAGAAATAAGCAGATGTCACAAGAGGTGCTTGGGCTTGGTATATCTGAGAAGTCTTGCTGTCCTCATTCTAAGGCTACCAGGCAGCACCTGTGAGATATGAACTAGGACAAGGAAGACATGGAATTTGGCATGGCATGGCCATTGAGAGGCTGAGATACAGAGGATAAACATTCTTCCTCAGTGTTTCAAGTAGATTTTGGATCAAACATGCACTTTGTTTGACTCAATTACTATTTAATGAACTCAACTTAAAGCAGCTACACTTTGTTTTTTCCATGCCTCCTTTGGGTCTTATTTTGGTAGTTCAGATTTGTACATAATTTAACAGTTTACATTCTCACCACCAGAGAATATTCGCCAACAGAAGTGACACAAATGTTCTTTTCAAAATCATGATACTTTGCTCTGTGACATATGTTTCTTTTAAGCTAAATGACTTCCAAATCTTTTAGCTGCCAGTGAGATCTTAAAATTAAACATCTCAAGTGTTCCAGACCCTGAGGGAATCTTGACATACTGGAGTCATTGGAGAGGCGAATGGCATATAAGACTCTTTTCCTCTTCTGGCCCCAAATAACCCAAGCAATACTTGCATTTGGATTCTCAGTAAGCCCTTTGATCTGAACTATTTGTTCTCAGATGCCGGTAGAATAAAGTGATGGCAGAATGCCAGTAGAAACAACACTGCTCATGGTTATACTTTTCAAAATGAGTTCACTTCGTTTTTTCTCCTGCATTTTCCTAAACACTTGTCTAAGTAGGTGTATCAGAAACAGAACTTTGTGATCCAGTATGTTAGGAATTAATAGGCTTCTTTATTGTAGGAGCTGAGAAGCTTCGATAAATTAATTCACATGATGTATTTAAAGAGTATGATCAAGAACCTTCCCAGTCAAAAAACAAACAGGAAGGCTGCTTACAGAGCACACTTGGGGGAAATTACTTTGTTTTTATTCAGATAGGAAGTGTGGCAAGTAATGGGTTTTTTTTTATTAAAATGAGCAAGTATGTTTTGCATGGTATTCCTATAGGCTAAATCAATTTAATAATTCCTAAAGAGCAAAACACTTCCTAAACAATGAAAGGGATCCATTAGGCTATTCTCACCCATGTCAGAGAACATAACATGGCAGTGCATATCTATGCGTGCCCGTACATTTGTGTGTGGTCAGACTGTAAGACAGCCTTCTGAGGCTGCCTCTCCCAAGTGAAGGGAATGATTCCCAGTCACATGGCTAACCAATGAGTCAGGAAGAGCTTGTTACTTCTCTCCATTCAGTAGTCCACTGGTCATTTTTGGAAAACTATTTTCTTTGTACAGCTTCCTGTTTGGACATGCATATAAAAGTGAATGCTGGGAGCTAGGTGCATGCTTATAATCTCAGCACTGCAGAGGTTGAGGCAGGAGGATTAAGAATTTAAGACCAGCCTGAGCTCTCTCAACCTTGGGTCCTTCCAACCACCACCCAAAACAACGAAGAAAAAAAAAACTTGAAGTGAATGTTCCTCTATTTGACTTTCCTAGAGGTTCTGTCAAGGAAGCATCTTCAGAGATGCTTGTCCATGTCTTTCCAGTGGGCTTCCCCTAAGAGGATCCCCCTTGCTTTTTCCCAACTTTGCTGTTGCTAAACACTGAGAGATTATCTGCCCTTTCTGAAGCCAGTTTCCTCATTTGCAAAGTGATAGCGAGTATGTCTAGCATGGGGAAGACCCTGAACTTGCTTTCCAATCTCATACATTCACACATAAAAGAATAGTCTGTACTTTGAGTTTATGGCTGGGATGAACTAAGACGATAGCCAGTTTAATCTTCAGCTTTATGTTGTTACTGTTGTTGTTGTTGTTAAAAGTGGTAACTAAAGATGCATCAGAATATTCACTGTCTCTTCCTATGGGTGCCTGTCCACTTCCAGGGTAGTTTGATTCAGGTGGCTAACAATTTTGAGTCTTAATTTCTAAATGAGGAATTTCCAACTTTATGGACAAGATCTAATAAATACTACATTTCCCAATTTGTTATCTTTTATTTTGTAATTTTTATTTTTTTGGAGAGAGACACAGAGAGACAGAGAGAGAGGGAGAGGAAGGCAGAGAGAGAATGGGCGTGCCAGCAGCCTCTCAGCTACTGTGAATGAACACCAAACGTGTGCGCCCCCTTGTGGGCAAGTGCAGCACTGCACCCTTGCATCACTTTGCATCTGGCTAAACGTGGGACCTGGAGATTGGAACTGATGTTCTTAGGCTTAGCAGGCAGGTGACTTAACCACTAAGCAATCTCTCCAGGCCTATTTTGTAATTTTTAATTTTTTTATGACAGAGACAGAGAGGGGGAGGGAGGATTGGCAAACTAGGGTCTCTAGCCACTGCAATTGATCACATGCATTACCTTGTGCACATGTGCAACCTTGTGTGTCTGGCTTGTGTGGGTTCTGGGAAGTGGAACCTGGGTCCTTAGGCTTCACAAACAATCGCCATAACCACTAAGCCATCTCTCTAACCCAGTTATTCCAATTTTTAATAAATATATTTGTCACAGTTTAAATGTGAAATGACTCCCACAGGCTCATGTCTTTGAACACTTAGTCCCCAAGTGGTGGTGCTGCTTGGTGGGCAGAATATATAGAACTTGTGTGATATATGGGCTGGGGTAGGGTGATATACCATGGAACTGTGAGCCAAACCAAGTCCTTCCTCCCTTTAGCTGCTTATGTTAGGCATTTTGTCACAGAACTTAGAACAATAGTATTATCTATACACCCTGCCACTCCATGTTTGGTGGCTTATAGTTATTCATATGGTGCTAGAACTTCAAAGTTCTCTTGATGCTCTTGTGTACCTGTCTCCCCCCTCCTTCCCACTTCCATCCTTCTTTCCTTTCTCTTATTTTCTTTCTCCTTCCTTTCCTTTCTTTTCCCTTCCCTTTCCTTCTCCTTTTCTCCACCCCTTCCTTCATTCCTGACAGGGTCTTAATCATGTAGACTAGACTGGCTTCAAAGTTAAAACCCTCCTGCCTCAGTATCCTAAGTGTTGGGAGTACAGGTGTCACCTACATTTCTTAGGTGATTTCTACTCCCAACTTCTCTACTTAAGAATGATCACTTGTTGCATATTTCCAGTGTCAATTTCTTAACTGATTTTTCCAGACTCTTTTCTTTGTATGAGCTCATGGTCTAAAGTTAATATTTTCTGAAAACCATTGTTTGCTTCTCATGATCTTACAAACAGCTTGCAGCTTCAAGCCACCAGAACTATTGATAAATTAAAACAGTATTTATAAGATTTTTAGGGTGTATTGCCACTGATAGAATGGCTTTAGTATGCATTATCTATTTCTTTTATTTTTTTTTTTGAGAGAGTCAAAGAAAGAGAGACAGACAGACAGACAGACAGACAGACAGGGAATGGGTGTGCCAGTGGCCTCTCAGCCACTGTGATCCAACTCCTGACACGTGCACCCCTTTGTGGGCAAGTGTGGCATTGTGCTCTTGCATCACTGCATCTGGCTAAACATGGGACCTGGAGAATCGAATGGACGTTCTTTGGCTTTGCATGCAGGCACCTTAACGACTAAGCCATCTCTCCAGCCTGCATTATCTAGTTCTTTCTTTCTTTCTTTCTTTCTTTCTTTCTTTCTTTCTTTCTTTCTTTCTTTCTTTCTTTCTTTTTCTTTCTTTCTTTCTTTCTTTCCTTCTCTTTCTTTCTTTCTTTCTTTCTTTTTTTCTTTTTCTTTTTTGTTTTTTTGGTTTTTTTGAAGTAGAGTCTCACTCTAGCTCAGGTGACTTTGAATTCATGGCGATACCCCACCTCCGCCTCCTGAGTGATGGGATTAAAGGCATGCACCACCATGCCCAGCACATTATCTATTTCTTAACCTTGACAATAATCCTCATTTTACAGATGAAGAAACTGAGGCTCAGAGGAGTAACATACTCATGACTTCCATGCCAGCAAGCATGTTAGGCATGAACCTGATCCTTGTTCAGTGTTAGTCTCAGCATCTGGGCCTTTCAATCAGACCTACAGATGCCTCAACATTTTATCACCCTAGATTCTGCGTTTCCTCCAGGTATTGTAATATTGCAGCCAAATAGAACCACTTCTTTGCTTCCTCTCTCTGTAGTTCACTGGCTTCCCCTAACTGCCAACGGTGTTTTGCTATGTCAAATCTTCCTTGAAGTCCATCTTCAGCATTTTTTCAATATTTTTTCAAATTTGATTTAATGTATAGATTGGAGCCATTTTTGTATTCTCAAGTTTGATTGATTATTTACATATCAGTAATATCCTGAATTAGATATGTATACTGAACAGTGACTTATTATTTTTCTTACTCTTCTCAGTATCTTAATTCATTTTTTTCACATACATAAACCTCAAATATTTGATTGCATTTGGGATTAAAACTGGAGACCAATGTTCATACAGTACTTCATTCATTATTAAGTCTCACGATGGCTATCACTGTTGAAATGCCTCAATGCCTCTGGTTTTTATTATTATTATTATTACCATTATTATTATTTATAAAGTTTCTCATCTGGGCTGACCTCCTGCCTTAGCCTCCCAAGTGCTGGGAATACAGGCATGAAAGCACCATGTCAAGCTTTTTCACTTTGATTCTTATGTTCCAGAATTTCCCAAACTGGTATTTTCTGAAGCAGAATGCAATCAACCAGTCACCTCCTAAACACCATTAACCAAGACCATGAACTAAGAACTATTTCAGGACTTCCAAAGTCTAGCAGAAGAGGGGAATCTAATTCTGACTGTATGTGCATTGCGGTGTGTTGGCAAATCCTGGGTGTGCTTAAGGTTCAGTTTACAAAATATCACCCAATATTTGGAGTCCTTCCCTGACCTGGGAGATAGGCCAGGAAAAGATTATCTAAGCATCAGATAAGAAAGCACCTTGCTAAATGTTCCACAGCTTGCTTAACAACTCAGAGCAAGAAAGTAGAAGAATGAAATTTACACTGTGCAGCCTTAGGCTCTAGGAGCTATGAGAGAGTATAGGGTATGTGTTCATTTACTGCCTACAAGAAGCTTACACTGGGTGAAGTAGCTCAGTAGTAGAACACTTGCCCAGCATGTTCTAGACCCAGGGTTCAATTATTAGCACTGCAAAAAGCAAAAGAAATTATTATAAAATAGCAAATAAAATAAATGGGTTATATGTCTTGGCAAGCAAGCGTCTTTAACCCTGAGCCATCTCTCAAGCCAATGCTTTTTTTTTTTAAGCTGCAAAATATTCCATTATGAGAATCTCCCATAACTTACCTAACTAGCTCCCTGAAAAGGGTCATTTGTTTCTTTGTTTCTGTTTTTTTTTTTTTGTTCCTGTTCCAAACAGTCCTGTAGTGCCCAGATGCCATCTCACATGTGTGCAGTTCTTTTTGTGGGACTTGAAATTTCCAGACCTAGTGCTGTATTTGGAATTTTGGCAGGTACAAAAACAAGTGTTTCTTGGTTTTCTGAAGCTTTTATTCTTTAGAATGTGAGTCTTTTAAAGTCAGGAACTGTACCTACCCCATGATGATTTCCTTGACTATCATTGTCAACTCTTTAACATATGGTTGATGAATTGATTCCTACCTGAAGACACAGCTGGAGAAAGACGAGAGGTCAAACCCCCTGAAGGGACACACTTGTTGGTGAGATAAAGTAGTTGCTCTCCACTCTCTTCCAAGAAGAACAGTGGCAAGAAAGACAGGAAGACAGTTCAGTACAGCATGTTCTGCTCTCCCTGAGAGTGAGTGCATGCTCCCATCATGCTTCAGAAAAGATCAGTTAGTACTAAATTTTAGGGTAGTTTGACCGTTGTCTTTTTACAAGAGGAAGAACATATCACAACTATTTGTAACAAACATTCTGAAGAGAATACCATTGTTCCTTATTTTTTTATTAGTTATGCACATAATGTGACTCCTCCCTGCCCTCCCCCCTCCGAAGGGACCCAGTGTTAAGTTTTTAAAAGAATACTAGCTTCCTTCTTTTGTAGTTAGGAAAGACTGAATCACAGTCAGGCCCCAGTTAGTCAGGGTCAGGCCTTGGAGTAGATGAGTATTTCTGAAAACACTTGTTTACTTATGTTCACAACCCAACACAATTGTGAACACTTAGACTTTCCAAAGCTTTCCTGAGTGATCTTTATTTTGTCTCTCCTAAATGTACCTTGTGTTCCTTGTAAGTGGTTCTGTAACAGTCTGTCACTATCAGAGTCCTTTTACAGAGTACAGGACTCTTTAAAAGCAAATCCAATCTTTGCCAAGTTAGCTTTTCTTTCACAAAAAGCACCTGCTTCAACACACTGCTGTCACAACACAGTTTAAGCTTCTCTTCTATATCCAGAATTTGCACAGTGCATACTTTGTGCAAAAGCAAGCAGAAATCCTTAAGTCCTTACCATCTACTCCAGCAAATTCCCTTGATTCTTAACTGAATTTAGCTCAGAAGGTGGCTGGGATGGTGCTTCATGTTCAAAGAAGAAACAAATACATTGTTTTCCATGACTTGTTTATTTCCTGACAGCCTATTAAATAACTAGGTAGGGCAGTCTATATTATTTACTATTAGCAAAATAGAGTTGGCATCAAAACAGCACAGCCCTAGGACATTGAGTGTGTGTGCTTGTGTGGGGCTGGAGATCAAGGATGGGCTCTGAGCGTGACCAGGCTAGCAGCAAGTATTTTACCACTGAGCCATGCACCCAGGTCTCATTTATCTTCAATTCATTTTCAGGAAGTAGTGGGGGGTTTTAGTGGAAAAAGAGACACAGATATATCTATCATCCATTGCTGGCAGCCTGTAGGCTGATCATGTCCATTCTAACTGAAGTTCCTCAACCCAGTGAGGATAAAAACCTCTTATTTAGATTTTTTAGCAGCCATGATCACCCAAATCTGGTTTGATGACTTTGGTAGTTGATATTTCTGGGAATCTCCAAATAGTAGTCAGTCTGACACACAGATCCAAATACAGTTGAGAAATGAATAACTGAAACAGACATGTTATTGAGAAGAAAGACAGAAGTTCATGAGATATGATGATTACAAAGCAATGGTGTTGGGGGCTGCGGGAAGCATTTCTTAACCAGGGTGTGAGGATAGTTTCTGGGATTTATGATACCATAACATTGTGTAGGAAGTTTTGTAGTTGTGTCTGTAGGTGCCATTTTCTAAGAGGCTTCATTCCTGGGGTCTCTAAAAGGGCCTTGAAGCTGTCTTTGAAACCAAGGTACCAAATTCAGCCAAGTGTCTATTCATAGGGTCAATATACTAATCTCATTTATTTTTTTCACTTCACTCACCTCCTCTTTCAACAGAATCTTTGGTCAAAGGGTCCATGACAGGGAACATTGGGAGCAATTTTTAAAATTATTGGTTTGTATCCTCTTTATATTTTATTTCCTTTGATATGTCTTCTCTTGATTTTTCTCTGATTCTCTTAAGATCACGTTAAAACATGTTTTGGGGGCTGGAGAAATGGCTTAGTGGTTAAGGCATTTGCCTGTGAAGCCAAAGGATCCTGGTTCGATTCTCCAGGACCCACGTAAGCCAGATGCACAAGGGGCACATGCATCAGGAGTTCGTTTGCAGTGGCTGGAGGCACTGGCATGCCCATTCTCTCTATGTCTGCCTCTATTCTATCTCTATCTCTCTCTCTGCTTGCAAATAAATAAATAAATAATTTTAAAAAAACATGTTTTTGGTATCATAATGATTTATAAGTTGCTTGCATTTAAATTTATGTTCCTTACTGCATTTAAAAGCTTAACTGAAAACTAAAAATAATGTATTCAAGTGGTTTCTCTCTCAAGCAAGTATTCTGTCCTGTGTTTTTTTTACTTTAATGTATGTTGATTTTTTCCATACATTATTAATATTCTATGGGCACCAGACTTCTCACTGAATATGTTAGATTTATGATGTTGGGCTATATATGATTTATTTTAGCTAACAAAATAAGTTATCACCTGAAAGAATCTAGCTGTTTGTACTATAAATGGATAAACAAGGTCTGTCCCAGCTTTAGTCCTTTGGCCTTGTCTCCAGCTATAACTAGTTGCAACTTTACAAAAGTGGTTCCAGTGTCCTTCAGCCTCACCAGGAAGCCTGCAAAGTCACTTCCAGAAGGTTCTCTGGTTTGTTTAAAAGTATGTTTTAAAATGAGTGAGTAAAGCTGCATTGAGTAATAAAAATAGTACTGTAGCTATGAAATCTTTGGTTTTGAGAAAAATGTGGTTTCAGGATAATTTCCATTCAGAGAGTGTTTATTTATTTCTCCTTATAATCAGCTAAGGAGGCATTCTTAGCACAGGTTATAAGGAAGGACTTTTCAGGCTCAGAGCATGAAGCCCTAGGTAACCAACCTGGATGTGGCAGAGGTCAAAAGCAGAGCTTTTAACTCAGGGCTTGGACCTACCACATTTTTAATCTTACTTTTTTTTTACTTGCAAGTAAAAGACAAGTCTCAAAAATTCCCAGATTAGTAATGAAAAGCAGAGGCTAGAAAACATTTCTCCAGACAAAAATTTTTATGTTTTCTCCCCACTCCATAGGTTCCCTGGCACTTTGGTGAAACTTTTCTCCAAACAGCATTTGTAAATATGTAGAGTTGTCCTCTTAGCACCCCGCGGTCACTCTCATAGAATGTCTAAGTGTCTAATATGTGCTTTTTTATTGAGATATAGCAAATCAAACTAGAGAGTGAAGGGAATATCAACTCCAACTTCAAATCATAGAAAACAGTATGTTTCAGAATATCTGCAAGAACTTTAGAGGGATATAACCCTGACTTCCTGATGGTCACAACTCTCAGGTACTGCTATGCCAGGGCCATGATCTACACCTTACACCCATGATGAAGGCAGTGTTAAAGTTCTCCCAAAGAACATTGAAAGTACAGTTGTTTTTTTTTTTTTTTTTCCACTCTGAAGATCTCTGAACCACAGATATCTGGATTCCAGGAGATAAAAGCTGTTGAGAATTTTTAGACCATGTGTTCACAGTTGATTGTCCTTGCTTCCAGAGACTAGCGCCATTTCCTTTTGATTCCTCCCTCCTCTTTTTTCTTCTATGTAAAGGACAAGGAGAGACAGCCTTACCTTCCAGTGTCTCATACTGCATTAAGTTGATGTAGTTCTAATGGGTCAAGAAGGGGGAAATCCGCACTTACCTTCCAGGGTCTCACACTGCACTAGGTTGATGTAGTCCCTTTGGGTCAGAAGGTTGGCTTTGCATCCTCGTACCAGGCCTTCCAGGTAGCCATGGTCCACATTGAAGTAGAGCTCGGCACTCTCAAACATGGGGACAAGATCCCAGCCACTCGGACTGAAGCCGCTCTGGAGCCCAAGACAGCCCCTGAAGACTGGCACGAGTCTGTCTACAGCTGCTGGCACTGACAACCACTCAGCTGATGGCCAGGGAGCTAGTGACTGGTTTCCTCCTGTTTCAGTGTCTTTCAACGCAGTGCCTCAGCCGTGTTTTTATAGCAACAGTGAGTCAGCCAAATGGTTCAAGCCATCACTGGGGTGGGGGGGGGGGAGGCAGTAAGTAGGAAGGGTAGAGGGCTCAACTCTATTCCCTGAACAATCTGGACATTGGAAGACATCAAACTGTGCCTTTCTCATACATAAGCTAGAAGCCTTCAATTACAAGTTGCATTTGTTCCATACTGCCTGTATATGCACAGCAGAAAGAATTCTTTCTTTCTTTTTGGTGTGTATAGATGTGGAGTATATGTGGTATGTGTGTATGTTGTATAAGTACATGTGTGCAGATCTGCAAACTGCAGACACCATGGGCCAAGGTGAGAGAAGGACATCAGAGATCATCATCTATGATTCTTCCACCTTGGGACAGGGGCTCTGGAAGAACCTGTAATTTCCTTGTTTTCAGTAAACTGGCTGATCAGGGAACCCCAACAATCCTCCTGTCTTTACTGACCTCAGTGTTGGGGTTACAGGCGAGTGTAGCCATTTCCCAGATGTGCTGGAGCTTGACCCCAAGACTTCATGCTTGCCAAGGCTAATTCTTTTACCTGCTAAAACGTTTCCCCAATTCTCAAAAGAGACAGGTGAGACATGGAGGCTCACACCTATAACCTGAACACTTAGGAAGCTGAGGTAGGTGGATCATGGTGAGTTTGAGGCCAATTTGGGCTTTAGAACGAGTCCCAAGTCAGTCTAGATTACAGTGAGAATTTGTATCAAAAAAAAAAAAAACAAAGCAGAATCAGGGTGGGGAGACAGAGGAATAGTTTGGCAAATAAAAGCATTTGCTACACAAGCATGAAGGCCTAAAGCCATCTGAGTTCAATTCTCTAGTTTCTATGTTATCAGCTGGGTGTGGCCATGCCTGTATCTTCCGCCCTGTGGGGAACAAGGGACCAGAGGATCTCTGGGCTGAGAAAATTCCGACTTTGGGCTCAGAGAGAGTCTCTGTCTCCAAGGAAATACATAGCTGATCATCTGTACATCCACATGCATACACTACACAGCACAACACACATGCCACACTGCACATACTACATATGCAAAAACAAAGAGAGAGATTTGTGTTTATTTTGTTTTTGAGGTAGGTTCTCACTGTAGCCAAGGCTGACTTAGAATTCACTCTGTAAGCCTAAGCTGGCCTTGAATTCATGGCAATCTTCCTACCTCAGCTTCACGAGTATTGGGATTATAGGTGTGAGCCACACACCTAAAAAGATGGGTTCCTTTTTCAAATATTTTTAAAATGCCGGGGTGGTAGCTCAGGATATATACCTCTCTCTCTCTCTCTCTGTCTAATGTATCTATCTATCTATCTATCTATCTATCTATCTATCTATCTATCTATCTAATCTCCTGAGAAGGGAATTCTATAATACAGTGTATTTGTAAAACAATTGGTCAGCAATGCCTTAAAATTGTCAAGGGCTATAGAGGCGTCTTAGCCAGTTCCAGATCTGAGCCTTATGGTTACATAATAGCTTCTACCTTTGCAAAATCTGGCTGATTATACAGCACTCTATTTTCTTTTATTTCAGTTGAATAGCATGATTACTTGAGATAGATCAAATTATGACACAAATCACAGATAAAGAATCAAATTTCAGAAGCTTAAAATGCATAGCTGCAATCAAGTAGTTTTTTAATGAAACCATGGCTTAAACTTTTTAGGTTTAGGTTCTAAAAAGGAGTATCTGTTCCCCCAATGTATTTATCTCAAAAACAGTCAAACCAGGGCCGGGGGATGGGTCAACAGTAAAATTCACTTGCTTGCAAAGCCCAGTGACAGAGGTTTGATTCTCTTGCACTCACATAAAGTCAGACACACAAAGTGATGCTAGCATCTGGAGTTCATTTGCAAGAACAAATAAGAAAAACTCAAAGCAAGAGGTTTTAGAGCACCCATATTCTCTCTCCTTGCAAATAAATAAATAAATAAATAAATAAACAAATAAATAAATAAATAAATAAAGTATTATAAAAAGTAACCAAATAGCAGTTAGTCCCAACTATTGTTCCTATCATTGAGCTTTTACTTGTTCAGATAGGAAGAAAATGACCTGAAAAATGACACAGACTGGGTTATGAAGTCAGAAAGAATGGGAGAAAACAAAGAGGCCTAAGAGGGTGGGGAGTGCAGGCTACAAGAAACAGCTACAAGCCGGGCGTGGTGGCTCACGCCTTTAATCCCAGCACTTGGGAGGCAGAGGTAGGAGGATAACCATGATTTCGAGGCCACCCTGAGAATACAGGTCAGCCTGGGCTAGAGTGAGACCCTACCTCGAAAAAACCAAAAACCAAAAAAAAAAAAAAAAAAAAAAAAAAAAAAAAAAACAGCTACAGTGAGAACAGGAGGCCTCTGTAAAGAAGAGTGCAGATGCCAACAGGAATGCTAGCACTAGCTACTTTTCTAGGTTTTTAACCAAAGACTTTGCAAAAATGAAAAACAATAAAAGAAAGTGCCTTTCTTGGAGTTAAAGTGACAGACATTCTCTAAGTGCTGTATCAGAACCTATAAACTGTTCAGGATAGGTAGAAAAGATTGAATCAATGTAAATTCTGTTGTAGGTTTTGAAAATCATAAGAGAATCAAACAGCTTTTACACATTGATCAAGATAAAGAGCATTCAATCATTAAGAGACCAAGGTTCTTATTCTATTTTCGTAATTAGTCTCTTTTCCACGGTTCCCCATCCTCAACCATCCTAAGTGTTTTGTGGTGAATTGTACGAGCTTATCTATCACTTTCGTAGGTCTGAAGGAAGTCGTGCATCAGCTAGAGACTAACATATACAAACAAAACTTTCTCAATAATTATTTATCCTCTTGTAGTAATTGTGTCTATCCTACCTATGGTAGTTTTCTTTTCCTTTCATTTGTTTTTTCTTTTCTTTTCTTTTCTTTCCTTTTCCTTTTCCCTTTTCTTTTCTTTTTTTTATTTTGTTTCAATTTGTTTCTTTCCTTTTCTGCAATGTGAGTATTGAACACAGTACCAGTGCCTGAAGCATGCTGGGCAAATTCTGCCTCTGTCTTTCACCCCAGCACAGTGTTGTAGATATTCCATCAAACAATGTGCTCCAAAGTATCTGTTCCTGACCAACCATTAAAGGAGTATTCAGCCCATAAAAATGTGCTAAATAAACATAGTCATTTTGTACTTATAAAATGCATCTAAATTAGCAAAGAAACCACTCACATTATACAGAACATGAGTAGTTCAACATGTACCTCTACCATTTCACTTTCTCACTATGCATGAAGTAAATTACATTAGTGCTGACATTCACACAGGAAGTTCACTTACCTGTCAATTGCTTCTATAGGTTGCAATAGAGTTAAGAGCAGAAAAACAACAATAAAATTCAACTAAATATTGAAAAAAATAATTTTTCTACATAGAATTTATGATAAAGATCACTTGGTTGTTCTTCAAATGACTCTTTTATAATAGTAAAACTTATAATAAATACTCATGGATACATTTTTTGAGAATCAGTTATTATGGTTATAGTTTTACCTTGAAGGCAATTTTTTTTGGTCCTGTCCAGTAGACATAAAGTGAAACAAAAACAATCATTTTTGTGTTTACTAAGGACATTTAAGAGAGTGGGCTTCGTAGGTATGGGCTTCAGTTACTGCCTCTCTCTGAGCCTAGTGTTTTTCTAAGTAAAGTAATATGGTAATAGTAATTCTTGCCTCGTAGGCTCTTGTAAAGATTAAATGAACCAAAAATGTTTAGAATGTTTAGCATGTGTGCTAAGTCTAGTCTCTCAACATTAGATTGAGTTCCTACCTATTTCTCTCTCTTAATGCCTAGCAACATGCACTGTGGGGAATGGGTATCTAATTCTGTTTTCTGTATTAAGCAGAGTTTGACTTCCCAAATGACTTGAAGTTGCTCTTACAGAATCTTTAAGTCCTTGTTGCTCTAAGAAACATTACACTTGAAAAGTACAACTGAATAGTGAAGGTATCTTGTGATTTCATAGCACAATATACACATGTTCATTGGTATAGTTACAGATATATTTATATAGAATACTGTTGTGGTTTGAATGTAAAGTTGTGTAAAATTTCCACACCCCACCCCCTCCCCACCAAAATGCTTATGTTTGAACACTTGATTCCCCTGCTGTTTAAGAAGGTTGCAGAACCTTTAGGAGGTGGAGCCTTGCTAGAGGACGTGGGTCATTGGGGATGGATTTTGAAGGTTTTTTTTTTTTTTTTTTGGCCTGGCCCTACTTGCTCTTCTCCCTCTGCTTCCTCCCTGCTGATGTGCTACAGTGTGACACCATCTTCTCCTGCTGCCATGCCTTCCCCATCATGGACTCTAAAATGTGGAACTGTAAGCCAAAATAAACTCTTTCCTTCTTTTTATTCATGGCAGCAAGAAAGTAACTGATAAGGAAAAGAAATAGTCAATTTTAAGATCTTCTGAGTCAGGAACTTTATGGTACTAGAGGATCAATTTATTCTTTTAAGGATAAACATTTTCCTTGGAGAGTAATACTGTTTTTATTCTAGGTGTTAAAAGTTGCTTTCTGGATATAGTAGGTTCTTCAAGACACACTGATGAAGGAAAGCTCTGTGATATGGCTAATGCAGGCTCAGACCTTGCAAACTCTGAGTCCATCCTACCCTCAGACAGACTCAGGGAGTATCCTCGCTCAGAGGCATCTTGTGAAGGATGTTCTTCAAAGCAGACCTAGGATATCATCCTTAGTTAAAATGTCAAGGCCAATTAGATGTCTTTTTCTAAGGCTATTGGCATTGATTTTTTTTTAGTTGGAACTTTTCATTGTGGAACTTCAAAAATTAAAATGTAAAAATATTTTAATTAACCCCAATTTCTCCATAATTAATCTTCAAAAAATGTTTTTATCCATGTTTAATTCTGGTTCAGCTATAGTGGGCCTAAACAATATTTGTCTTTATGATATCAAGTAGTAAGTATTTTAGACATTGTGAACCATCCAGTCTCTACCTAAATTGATTAGTTCTGCCATTGTAATCGGAAACCTGCAAGGTCCACACATAAATGAATGGACAAGACTGTGTTTACTGGAGTAAACAGTTATTTAGAAAAAGTAGATGATAAGCCATATTTGACTTCCAGACTTTAATTTGCCAACCTCTGGTCTATATCTTTACTTACTTCCTCTCAACATCAGGTGAATGTAAAAATTACTTTATTTTGTTTATTAATATTTCAGAATCTATAAAAGATAGATACCTCTACAAAATAACAGAATACTTAGTTTTCCTTTAAATCATCAAAATCCCAGTCATTGTTTAAATATTTCAATTGCATAGTGTTTATTCACTTATTAAGAGTTGGTTTGTGTGGAAGTTTGAATATATGGCCCCATAGACACAGGTGTTTTATTAAAACCGAGCTTGAAACTTTAGCCCCTAGCAGGTATATCTGGAAGTGGATCTTGGAATCCAGCCCCAAGTTGTGTTGGGGTATGTGGTAGTTTGAATGTGTGTTCCCCCATAGATTCAGCTTATTATTAAGCTTGTAACTTGAGTCTTCAGTCACTTAGTTGGAGAAGGTGTGATGGGGGCAGATCTGAATTCCAGCCCAATGTTATAAGAGAGATAATTGAGCCCTGGAAGGTGTCCCTGCTGCTTGCTCATGGTTCTCTGTATTCTAACTGTTAGTGCTTGCTGCTTCTGTTATTTGCTGGCTGGTGATGGTTTCTCTCTGCTTGGATGTATGACAACAGCTTTTTCCACCATTGATGGAACTTTCCCCTGGATCTGTATGCTTGATATAAATCTCTTTCTTCCATACACTGTACCTGATTTGGATGTTCATCCCAGTAATGTGAAGCTGTCTACAACAGGGTAAGATCTTGAATCTAGCCCTAAGGTGTCTAGAAAGTACTTTTAGAGCCCTGGATGTGCATGCTTGCTGATGCTGGTGTTTACTACTGCTGTTATTTCTCTCTGCTTGGATCTATGGGAGTAGGCAGCTTCTTCCACACTGATGTTGTTCCCTGCATTTTGTAAGCCTGAAGTAAACTCCTTTCCTCCCACAATCTGTGTCTGGTTGAATGTTTGTCCCAGCAACATGAAGTTGACTGCAAAACTTTGCTTGACTAAGGTGAGAATATGATTGTTTACTTGCTTCTAAACTTTCCTTTGACTATGCTTTTCTTCCTGCCACATCTACATTTTATAGAATTTTCCATGGCTTAGAATTTTCTGATTGCATCCTGTGGATTCATTTAATTTGTTTCTCTGTCCCCTATAATTCTCATATACTGGTTGGAGATGAGGAGGCAATATCACTTTTATATGAGCTGTTTTGTGAGAATACCTTATCATTCTGCATACAACATATGTCACATTTACAAAAATAACCATTTATGGTCACCACTTAGGGACACTATTTTATTAGCAGCAACAAAATGAATAATACATTGCTATTCCTTCTTCCTTCATAAATTGGAATAAGTATGTGAAAAGAACCTTCAACATCACATGTTGCTTACCCTAGTTTACAGATCACACAGGAAAGGCTTTCTGCTTTACTGCTGCATTTATTTACCAGTTTTCAGACATGAGTTGGTTATTTACTGGCTTTTAAACATGAGAACTAAGGAGCATTAAATAAAAAAATCAGTAAATGATGTATTTAAGTACAGTGGGCATGCTCTTTTCATCTTATTATATCACTCTTTGATAGCCTCCTCATTTTCTAAAATGTCAAGATGTTCTACCCTTATTTGTACAATTTTTGCTTAGACCCTGAATCAACTATTTCACTAATTTAAGATCACAGTTATTCATCTCTCTCTCAACTCTATTTAGGTAGAATTGACAAATGAAATTTGAACATATTTAACATATATGTTGTGATTTATATGTATAAATTTTAAAATGTTTACAACAAATCAGGCAATTAACCTATCAACTGACATAGTTATATTTTGTGTATGTGTGTGTCTCTGTATGATGAGAACTTAAGATGAATTCTCAACAAATTTCAATACATCTTTATTAAGTATAGTCACCATATTGTGCATTAGAATTACAGAACTTATTTACTGTATTAGTAAAAGCATTTTCTTGTGATTGACAGCTCCCTATTTCTCCTCTTCCACTCATTGTTCTATTACTCAACTTTTCAGATTCCACATATAAATGAAATAAAGACAGTACGTACCTTCCTAATCCTTCAAGTGGATATATACAGCGAAAGGAAAACAAGTTAGTATTAAAAATACAAACACCTAGACTCCCGTGCTTAATGCAGCATGAATCACAGTATCCAAGACCAGCAAACAACCCAAGTATCCATCAGCTGATAAATGGATAAAAATCTATGATGTGTGTGTCACAGTCAGCTTCACACTGCTGGGACGGACTTACAAACTAGGTTCAGTTTGTGGGAGGAAGGGATTTATGAAAGCTTATGGAGCCAGGGGAATTTCCATAGCCCACCAAAAGCAAAAGCAAAACCTGGCAGCCAAATAGCGGGGAACCCAGGCAGATCGCAGCCTGCTTTCTGCACACCTTAGGCTGGAATTCCAGATCCACCCCCAGAAACACTTTAGGGCTGGGCTCTAGGATCCATCCACAGTGACACCTCTTCCAACCAGGAAGCTGGAAATCCAAGAAGCTTTAATAAAACTGAACCTATTGAGTGAGGGACATCCATTCAAACTCCAATATTCCACCCCCGGCCCCCAAGAGATTCATGACTCTCACATTGTATTTTGTGTTCAGACCAAATTCAAAGGTCCCCACAGTCTTTATCAACTAAGATTGCTCCAAAGTCCCAAGTCCTATCTGAGATTTAAGACTACCACTATGAATCCTGTAAAATCAAATAAGTTATATACTTCCAGCATATAATGTTGCAGAGTAAACATCTCCATCGCTGTAAGGCATAACAAAGAGAGACTGGAACAATGCCAACTGAATCACCATCAAGCAAACATCAGTCACCAGCAGTTTAAGTTCGATGTCATAACCTGTGACTGACAGTCTCTGGATTTTCCAGTTATGCCCCTGGACCCCTTTCACATGTCCACACAGTCATAGGCAGCTTCACTTTGCTGGGATGAACTTCCAGAGCAGTCATGACTCCAGTCCCCAAGATTGCCTTTCTTAGTGCATGTTCAGAAAAAGGCAAAGTCCCTCTAGTGTACTGTTTGTGTTTGTGTCTTTACATGTGCAACAAGTGGTGTGATAGCCTCACACTCCTTGGAAGTTGAGGTCAGCTTCTGGATTTATTTCTTTATTTTTATTTTTTTATGGAAAACTTCTTTAATTGTAGACAATAGCCCATGGTACTTCCCTCCCTCCCCCCACTTTTCCCTTTGAAACTTCACTCTCCATCATATCCCCTCCCCCTCTCAATCAGTCTCTCTTTTCAGTTTGATGTTATGATCTTTTCCTCCTATTATAATGGTCTTGTAGGTAGTGTCAGGCACTGTGAGACCATTTTGTGTCTGGAGGAGCACGTTGTAAGGAGTCCTACTCTTCCTTTGGCTCTTACATTCTTTCCGCCCCCTCTTCCACAATGGACCCTGAGCCTTGGAAGGTTGGTTTGAGATGTTTCAGTGCTGAGCACTCCTCTGTCCCTTCTTCTCAGCACCATGGTGCTTCTGAGTCATCCCAAGGTTGCCACCATCTGAAAAGAGAAACTTCTCTAGACAAAAGTGAGAGTAGCATTAATATATGGGTGTGGACATTAAGAGAAGTGTTTACCGGGCAGTTTGGTGAGCATAATATATACATTTAGCCAGATACCAGCAGACATTACACCCTTAGGGCTCATGACTACCCCTGTCATAGGTTCTCAGTATCAGGGATATATTCCCTCCCGTGGAGCAGGCCTCCAGTCCAATTAGAGAGCAGTTGGTTTCCCCCATAACAGACATGCCACTATTGCACCCATTGGCTCATTTGTCCCGGCTGGCCAAATTTAAAGCTTGCAGTATTCACTGTTGAACTGCATGCAGTGTAGCTTTTTCCAACTTTCTGTCAGCTGGTCTACATGGAGGAGGCTTTCAGCTCAGCTCTAGCAGGATTTCTCAGTGACCTTGCAGCCCAAGTATGTGGAGTCTTCAGCAATAGGGTCTTACTAGTCTATAAACATGTGCCTGTCCTGAATTGTAGATGGCTCCCTGGACATCTGTTGCAAACAGCTATCATGTGCCTCAGGCTGAGAATACTCCTGGTTGAACTAGTCTCTTGCACATGGAGTATAAGCTGTATTTAGAAACATTGGCTTCCAAGCAAATAAGCTGCACTCATACCTTACATTTGAGGTTACAAGTACAACCATTTGTAATTCATTGGCTTTGTATAATTTAAGGTTTTAAAAGAGTTTTAATATTTTCTTCTTCCTGAAGAGAAGACTAGAAGATTTCCAGGTGATGGTTGGTTACAGATCTGTCCTACAAGTGACTTGTTATATGCTATTTTTTCTTGATGGCTCACCTTTTGTACTTTAACAAAATAACATTTTTCTTTTATGTAATAATTAAACTTTAAACCTGGACTTGATTTAGTATATGCCTTCCTTCATAATTCTTCAGAATTCACTTTATTTCATCTCTCATTACAAATATAAAAATAAATCTTAATCTTACTAGGAAAGAAAAATCAATCACCATGTGTTCATATTTGGACAAAATATTTATGTATTACAACCACAAAATGAATGTAAAAAGTTAAAAGTCACAATGTTTTTGTTCATTGCAAATGCACAAGGACATTTCCTTTACCTTAATCTAGATTCTATATTCTCTAACTTGCAGAGAAATGGGTAGTTACCTTAGAAATATCACATTTTTGTACCTTATTTAGTTCTGTCTTTTTATATGTCTGAGACAGTCTTGCTAGGTAGTTTAGGCTGGCCTTAAACTTGTGACCCTCTTGCCTTACCTCCTCAGTTCTGGGATTAATGTGTGTGCCACCGCACCTGACTCTTACTTTCTTTTCTGTTCATTAGAACAATGAAACTTTTTCTGTTTTGAAAAACATTGAGCCACTACAGAAATATATGAGACGAAAGTGTTTGTTAGAACCACTCTGAAAAGAAATACCCTAACAACAGTTTAGTGAACATATCACATGAGGCACTGAAATATCAAACTATACACAAAAAACCCAGGGTGTCATGATGAATTTTTCAATGGGTCATTCTGGTTTTGAACCACAAGAGGTCCTCAGAACATTATAGTAAGTGAGTCTTCATTTGGATCACCTAACCTGTGAGCTTTTAATTGAAAGCATCACATCAAAGTTTTTATAAGCAGCTTCCAGCTGTTTCTCTTAAAAGATTGTTTAGACATCTCACTGTACCAGGTGGTTCTGTTCCCTGTTTCATACTCTCTTCCCTAGACCACAGTTGTTTTCACACATGTAAACCCTTCTTCCCTAACTCGTCAGCAGCCCATGACTTTTTCCCTTTTTACATGATATGTTACAATCTGATTTGATTTACTCTGTATTCCAGTGATAGATCTCATTTTAAGGAGCGCGGAGAGATGCTTTTACAGGGGGAAGAGAGCTGTGTGAACAAATGACTTTCTGAAAGAAACAGCCTATCTTGGACAGTCAATAGTTACATCAGCAGATTAATCTAAGAAACTTTCAGTACTTAACATGGCTTAGCTTCAACACAGCATTCTCCAAACTATTGATTAATTAATAGTTTCCTTTGTGTGGGCAATTAACACCTTTAAAAAAGCCAATAAGTAATATTCTTTGGGAAATGATGTAGTTATTCTGATTTGTAACATAATTTTAAATGTGTTATACATTTTATTTATTTTCCTTTGCTGTGTGTGTATGATACACGTTTCATGTGTATGGTTTCATGTGTATGCAGGTGCTCACGTGTATGTATGCACGTAGAGGCCAGAGGATAACTTCTGGTGGCTTTCCTCAGGAACACTGTCCACCACAACCTCTGTGACATTTTTCATTTGCCTTGAGCACACCACCATGTTCTGCAATTTTATGTGAGTTCTGAATACTAAGTTCAGGTTCTCGTGTTTGAACAGTAAGTATTTTACCTACTGAATCTTCTCCTCAGCTGTATTTTATTTTTATGCGAGACAATGAGAAAAAGAGAGAAAGAAAGAGAGAGAGAGGATTGACACATCAGGGCCTCCAGCCACTGCAATCAAACTCCAGATGGGTGTGCCCCCTTGTGCCCATGTGTGATCTTGCATGCTTGTCACTGTGCATCTGGCTTACGTGGGACCTGGAGAATCAAACATGAGTACTTAAGCTTCACAGACAAGCATCAGAACCACTAAGCCATCTCTACAGCCCTCAGCTCTATTTTATTAGTTTCTATTTTTGATTAGCATACAAACAAATGGATTGCATTGTGATATTTTTAGAGATTTTAAAAATTTATTTATTAAAGACACAGAGAGGGAAAGAGACAGAGGGAGAGTGAAAATGGGTGTGCCGAGGCCTCTAGCCACTGCAACGAACTCCAGACACGTCGCCCCCTTGTGCATCTGGCTTACGTGGAACCTAGAGAGTTGAACCGGGGTCCTTAGGCTTCTCAGGCATGTGCCTTAACCATTAAGCCATCTCTCCAGCCCTTCATTGTGATATTTTTATACATAGATATGATTATATATTTGTTTTTATTCACTATTTGGCAAAAATAAAGCATATTCCCATGAAACTATGATCTGATGGCTCTATTCCTTCACCATAGAGGTTTTCTTTATACCTTCAAGATTTTGTTAGCCAAATTCCCTCAGAAATCAATACAGGGCAGGAGAGATGGCTTAATTGTTAAGGCACTCGTCTGAGAAGCCTAAGAATTCATGCTGAACTCTCTACATCCCACATAAGCCAGACACACAGTGACTCAAGCATGCAAGGTCGCACATGCGCACAAGGGGGCAGAAATGTCCAGAGTTTGACTGCAGAGGCTGGAGGCCCTGGTATGCCAATCCTCTTTCTCTCTCTCTCTCTCTCTGAAACACACACACACACACACGAAAAAGGCTACTCTGTTGGGCTTGCCTAAAAAAAAAAAATCAACATAAAATGGCTTTAAATATTTGAAATAAATTTTACCTTTCCTGGAAAAGAATTTCTCTCAAGTAGAGTATTGCAAAGATAACATCAAATAGACTTACATGACATATTGGAAGTGACATAGAATTTAGGAAATTTAAAAATAACCATCTTACCTTAAAGGAAGAGAAATCCAACTTAAGGGCTGGAGAGATGGTTCAGTGGTTAAGGCTCTTGTCTGCAAAGACTAATGACCCAGCCTTAATTCCCCATAAATATAATTCCACATAAAGCTAGATGCACAAAGTGGCACATGCATCTGGAATGCATCTGTTTGCAGTGGCAGGAGACCCTGGCACACTAATTCCTTCTGTCTCTTTTCTTTCTCTGTTTGCAGATAAATAAATAAAAACATTTAAAAAATCCCAACTTCAAAGAACTTAAATTTTCTCTCAGTGATATAGGAGTGGGGACGACTTCCTGAACAAAACCCCAGTAGCCCAGGAAATTAAAGAATAATTCAATCAATGGGATCTCATGAAGCTAAAAAGCTTTTGTACAAACATATCATAAGCAGAGCCAATAGATTGCCCACTGAAGGAGAGAAAATCATTGCCAGCCATACCACTGACAGAAGCCTAATATCTAGAATCTACAAAAAACTGAAACATAAAAAAAAAAAAAAAATCAAACAACCCACTCCAAAAATTGGGCAGAGAACTGAATAGGGAGTTCTCAGAGGAAGAAATACTGATAACTAATACACACTTAAGAAAATATCCAACATCCCTAACCATCAGGGAAATGCAAATTAAAACAACCATGAGATTCCACCTGACCCCAGTAAGGACAGCAATCATTAAAAAATCAACCAACAACAAATGTTGGTGAGGATGTGGGGAAAGAGGAACCTTCATCCAGTGTTGGTGGGAATGTAAACTTGTACAACCCTATGGAAATCAACATGGAGATTCCTGAAAAGGATGAACATAGAGCCACCAACAGACCCAGTTATTCCCTTACTGGGCATTTATCCTCAATGCTCCATACAGAGATATTTGCTCAACCATGTATATAGCTGCTTAATTCATTATAGCTAAGAACTGGAATCCATCCAGGTACCCACCATTGGATAAATGGATAAGGAAGTTGTGGTACATTTACACAATGGATTTCTACTCAGCAGTAAGAAAAAAATGATACAATGAATTTTGTATAAAAATGGACAGACTTGGAATAGATCGTACTCAGTGAACTCACACAATCACATAAAGACAAACGCCACATGGTCTCACTGATCTGTGGTTCCTAACCTGGACCTGCTTGACTTGCTCATATATCTGATAGGCAACTCAAAGGTCCAGACAATAGGGAAGGAACGGTTTAGAGGGAGGGAAAGGGATGGGGTAGGGGGGAGAAACAAACACAAAACTAAATCCAAAATGAGCTGATACTATAGAAACCTTTATCCTTGGAGATAGCCTAAAAGATATAACCCTCAAAAGGAGTAAGGGGGAACACCTGAAGAGTAGGGCCCTAGAGAGAGTGGGATGAAGCCTAAGCTTAAAAGAAATTTTTTTTCTGTCTCTGGCCTATAACTCCCAGTATCAGAAATTGATTGCTACTCACATTGAGCTGTTGATTGGAGAGACCTTGGAGGTCCTTAATTAAAACAACTTTCTGTCAAAGCACTTGATTACCCACCTGAGGCAAAAGGTAAGACCCTATTGTTGAAGACACCATATGCTGCTGACACAAGCATAGAGAGACCTGGCTAGAATCCCAAAGAAATCCAGTCCCCAGACAGTTAGCCCATCTAGTGCTGGAAAGTGCTACATGAGCTACTGGGGGAAAGTGGCCAACAACACTCTGAGCAACCAGAGGTCTAAGCTACTCAGAAGCAAACACCCCAACAGGATGTACACGCCAGTACAATAGTGGCATAGAGCCTTGGTGGGTAAGCAATTGCTTTCTGATTGCCTTAGAGATCCACTTAGTGTAAAGGAATCCATATCTGGAATTGGGAACCAGATCAGAATCATGTGGAGACAAAGATTATGTTCTCCAGTGTTAAGCTCTCACTAGTCCTTGGCTAAAAGAGGGGTTACATGCAGCAAATTCTCCCTAAATTAATAATGTTTACTCCATTTAAATTATGCTGACTTCACTTTCCATTGGAGAATCTGTTCTTCCTTTTCAGAAGTTAGTGAGACTGGAGGAGATAAACTACCCTTCATGCTTCAACCAAGCCACAGCTGAAACAACAGAAAAATTACAGAGACAAGCAAAAGTGCTGCTTCCATGCCGAACCTGATAATCAGTGCCAGGGTGAAGGAGACACACCCTGAGGATACTCAACACCTACCAAAGCAGAGATCCAGAGGCTCCTAAGAGCTCCTCACTGAAGTAGACTTAAAACACACCCACCATGGCTCAGGGAATTTTGCAGAAGAGGGGGCAGAAAGATAGTAAGAGCCACAGGTTGAGACATCATACCCAGAAGTATTCCCTCCCTCCCCCAAAATAACTGACTACTGCTCCCACAACACATAAGCCACAACCCCATAGAGAATACCTGCAACCCCACTGAGGAGGAGCCACAGCAGAATGCGGGCAGGGATGAGGGAAAGGAGGATACCAACACATGATGTATCCATATGAAATATGTTGTCAATAATAATAATAATAATATAAAACAGAGAAGAAAAAGGAACATGGCCTGGTATGATGTATTTGTTAAAGAACGTATACTTCTGTAATTTCATGAGTGATGTCATGATTGTTCTTTCACTCAGAAATATCTCAACCTATTCATTTAATGACTACTGTTTTATTTTGTAAAATAGAGTATATAATAATCAGCGACAGGGGCTGAATGGCTAATCTAGCCTCAACACTAGGCTTCTAGGTAAAGGGTCGGGTTTTTTGGGAAAGGGTTCAGGAATCTTGATCTTCCAAGAAACGGAACTGTTCCTATCTCTTCTAAGAAAGGAGACCTCCTTTAGCAAAGAAGAGATCTAGGGAGTCATCCAGATTTAAGGAAAAGGAGAGCTAGTGAAGGAACTCCTTTAGGCAGAAAGAAATATAGGGGAAAAAAATACAGATTTCTTCCTTAAAGGCCCATGGGCATTTTTTCAGGAACACTGTTAGCCATAAACTGCCTCATGTGCAGAATATGTGTGTGGTGTGGATTGCAGTGTATTTATGTGTAGCTTATGCACATGCGTGTGCAGGTGTGTGTGCAGGTGTGCATGTGCATGTGGAGACCAGAGGAGAATACTGATTGCTCATCTTTTATCATTCATCCTTGTATTTCCTTGAGACAGTGTGTGGTGGTTTGACTCAGATGTCCCCGATAAACATAGGTGTTCTGAATGCTAGGTTCCCAGCTGGTGGAGATTTGGGAATTAATGCCTCCTAGAGGCAGAGTATTGTTGGGGGTGGGCTTATGGGTGTTATAGCCAGTCTCTCCTTATCAGTGTTTGGCACACTCTCCTGTTGTTATGGTCCACCTCATGTTGGCCAGGGGGTGATGTCCACCCTCTGCTCATGCCATAATTTTCCCCTGCCATGATGGAGCTTCCCCATCGAGCCTGTAAGCTGAAATAAAGCTCTTTTTTCCCACATGCCACTCTTGGTCGAGTGATTTCTACCAGCAGTGTAACACAGGGTCTCTTCTCAATCTGAAGCTGCTGTCGATCAGTGAACTGCAGTGTTTCTATGGTCTCTGGCACCTGTGGCCTGGGGTTACAGATATAGATGGTCATGCCCAACTTTTTATGTGGTTTCTGGGGAGTCAAACTTACTAGTGTCTGGCCTGAAAGGCCCTCATGCTTAAGTAGCAATCATTCTGAACAGCCAGCGACACCTTCCCGGTCCAACTTATTCTTTTTTGTTTTTTTTTTTTGTTTTTGTTTTTTGAGGTAGGGTCTCACTCTAGCTCAGGCTGTCCTGGAATTCACTATGCAGTCTCAGGGTGGTCTTGAACACTTGGAAATCCTCCTACCTCTGCCTCCTAAATTCTGGGATTAAAGGCATGCGCCACCACACCTGGCTAACTTATTCATTGTTTTAGACAGGCTATCACTATGTGGCCCTGGCTGATCTAGAACTAACTGTGTAGACCAGGGTAGCCCCAGCTTCCTACCTATATTCCTACCTCTGCCTAAAAAGTGCTGTGATTACAGGTCTGTGCTGATGCACTCAGCCTAGGAGTTTATTTATGGCCATAGTTTAAGGTCCAGTCCCTCAGGTCAGGGAAAGCATAGTGGTGGCAGTGTGAGGCAGCTGGTCATATTGCATCCATGGTCAGAAAGCAGAGAGAGATTGTTGCTAATGCTCAGCTTGATTTATTCTTTCTAGTCTAGGACCTGAGCATGGAAATACCCACATCCAGGGGGAGTCTTATATCCTATTACATCTTCCTGTATGTTCCCATGGTAGTTCCAAATCCAGTCAAGCTGACATTTGAGACCATTGTAATGTTAAAATATGATTTATCCCAATCTCTCGTTGTGCTGAAGAAGAAATTAAAAAAAAAAAAAAACAGGTTATCTGATTTGTAGAGTTAAGATTAGAATCCAGGTCAAGAGTCTTGAGCGCTGGCTCAGCAGCTAAAGGCACTTGACTGCAAAGTCTGACAGTCCAGATTCGATTCCCAGCACCCATGACCCATGTGAAGCAAGATGCACAAAATGGTGCATGGGTCAGGAATTCATTTGCAGTGGTGGAGGCCCTATTGTGCCCATATTTTCTCTCTCTCTTCTCTCTCTCTGCTTCTCATTCTCTTTCACTCTTTTTTATTTATTATTATTTAATTTTTTTCATGAGAGAGAGAGAACATGTCAGGGCCTCAAGCCACTGCAAACAAACTCCAGAGGCATGTGCCACCTTGTGCATCTGGCTTATATGGGTACTGGGTACTGGGAAATCAAACCTGGGTCCTTAGGCTTCACAAGCAAGTGCCTTGTCTACTAAGAGATCTCTCCAGCCCTCTCTTTCTCTCTTAATAAAGCTCTAAAATAAATAAAAATATTTTTAAAACAGAATCTAGATCCAAAAATCTCCATGGAAAGTAATCTTTCAATATCAAAGTTTCAAATGCAAGTATCAATGTGTTTTAAGCCCTTTTCTTTATGCAGAGCTTATTATTCTTGCAAGTTTTACTTTTACCTATTTGTTCCTTATCTTCCTGAACTTAATGAATAAAGCTGACATTTGACTGCCAGCTTACAGAAAACAGCTTTGTTCCACACAGCACATTTAATTTTCTGGCCAATTACCTTATCAAAACAGATAGCAATTTAGCAATCTTAGATTCTTTCTTTCCTACTCAATGCTGGTTTTGCATTCATATGCATTCCCGTTGTGATGATGAAGATAATCACAGGCATTTCAGATCTTATTGCTTTTTAGACAAGCCAAGTCTTCCTTTAGTTTAACAAGGATGAAGGTACTTTGAAAATATTAATTTATCACGATGCCTTCAAACTGCAAACTCGTTGGCTAATATAGACTTAATCATCAAATATCAAATAAACTGCTATTTCTAAGAAACCACACTGTTTTGCTCAAGTAAAAGGAGTCTTATTCAATTCCAAATAAGATTGAATTCATGTACCAAGTATTTGAAAAAATGTTATTAATTTGACATTGGAGCTTATAGTAGGCTTTAAGATAAGAAGATTAGTGGAGATAAATGAATGGTCTTACATGAACAAACTGAGGTCATGTCCCATAACAAGCTCCTACAACTGCAGCCAGATTGGGCATTTTTGCCAGCCATGGGTGTTGACCACCCATGACCCTACGCAATGCACAGCACAAAGAAGGCAGTGATAAGCATTGAATGAAACAATCCATTCCCTGAATACATCTTTCTCCAAAGTCAGTACATTTTTTTGAAAACATGAAGTGAGGATGACTATGTGATAGTGGCTATTCATTTCTTCCAATCTCCTTCATCCCCACCTCCCATAATGTAGCCACAAAATCAGCTTTGTAAGTGGTGCAGTTTTACATTATCCCAAGATTGTGTAAAATTGGAGCCATTTTAATCTCAGCTTCTAGAAGCAGGAAATTTCTGAACATGAATTTAAAAATAAAACATGGAAATAATACTATATCACTATCTGTTTGATGGAAGCAATTATTATGAGTGTCTTAGCTGGAAAGTCAGATTTAAAGTCTATCCAGGCTTGGAGCAAAGCTCAGTGATAGAGAATTTGGTTGGCATGGGTCAGATCCGGGTTTGATGCCTAGTACCACAAAATGTGTGAACTCTACCCTCTCTATTCAACAAGAATGATGAATGGAATCACAAGAGAAAGGTGACTGTGTTCTAAGATGCCATTCTGCCACTAACTTGACAAGTTGCCTACACTTTTCGGGCTCAGTGCCTCATAAGTTTAAGATGTACTTTGAGTTAGCCTTTCAAGCTCTTAACCATTGAGATCCTCTTTAAGGGCTGGGATTACCCTGGAGGTCAGATGTCAGATCATCCAGAGTGGTACCCTGTCCTAGACTATAGATGACTAGAGGTGCTACTTAGCTAATTTTGCCTCTACAAAGCCTCATATCCACTCTGTTGTAGTCAGCTCCACATTGTTGGGAAAAACACCCAACCAGTCACAGTTTATGGGAGGTAGAGGTTTATTTCAGGCTTACAGAATCCAGGGGAACACCATCACGGGTGGGAGAAGTTGACTCCCTTTTATTGATCCAAGCAGAGAGACAAACAACTACCATCACCCATCACCAAAGCTCAAATTGTTCTGAACACACCTGGTAGGACTGTATTTAGACCTGCTCCTAGTGACATACCCCCTCTAGAAGGAATCTGCTTGCTATGGCTCAAGTAGGAAGCTTAAAAATGATCAAGTCTATGGGGCAACTTATTCAAACTATCACATTCAAACTACCACACAATCAGAGTCTAATTCATTAATATAGGACGTGGCTCTTCTGTAAGCTTAACAATACTAGACTGGACCCTCCCCATCCCCATCATCATTGTACTTATAGTTTTCTAGCAATCCAAGAAACTCAAGCTCTTGCATGAGCTTGAGTCAGAGCACTATGATAAAGTGAGCACAGAATTCTATGGCTGGAAGCTCCTATGATAGATATCATCCAGAATGGCATCTTGTTCCAGACTCTAGTCAGGTAAGCTGACTCTCACTATGCCATCACCACCAAGTACTTAAGAGGAGAATGGGAATCTGGTTTCATTCATCTACATGCCCAACGTGACTCACTCTGAGGGATTTAATTCTCAGGTCAAGCAACCCGTGGTCTTCCTATATAGGGTATTACATCAGCCATGTTGTTGTCCTACTTACTAAAGACAATAGTGAGCATTGCACTGATATCTAAACAAGGTCTTCTAAAATGCCATGTTCTGTATAGCACAACTGATACATATGGCTTTAATTACTTAATTACAACAGTAGCTGTTGCTACTGACATTTCACAGAAACAAAATCTAAGGAAGAAGAAAATCTAGGGAAAATTCCAGATGATACATGATAGAAGAGATGGAAATGGCTCATCAAGTTGCAAAGGCTGACTCAATGGCTATCTTTTTAAATTTTTTTTTTTGAGATAGGATCTCGCTTTAGCCCAGGCAGACTTGGAATTCACTATGTAGTCTCAGAGTGGCTTTGAACTTATGGTGATCCTCCTACCTCTGCCTCCTGAGTGTTGGGTTTAAGGGTTGCCTTTTCGATGAAAATTCTAGAAGGTTCTTCCTTCCAACAAGTGTAATAATTCCCTCCCCTCTTCTCTTCTTGCTGATGCCCTTCGTCTCTTTTCTCTGCCTCTACAGTTCTTGCTTACAGATATCAATGACAAATTTTATTAGACATATGTAAAACAGTAAGTTCCCCTTACTTTTGGGTGTATAAGCAGGAACGACATAGTTGAATCAAAATGACAAAGGATTGGAGCTCTTAGTGAGATTAGAACTCTAACCCAAGTCCTTATCCATGCTTAATAAAAAAATTGAAAAACATAGACATGAAGGGTAAAATTATTAAATACTTATTTTAAGAACATCGGTAAGAAAAAGAGAAGTAAAGTTCTCAAGCTGAGTAGCTGCATGGACTCCTGAGCAGGTTGCTACATAGCAGCCTTGTTAGGCTTCTTTATAACTTTGGAAATATAAATTAGCTAGGATGTGTTTCATGGTCAGCTTTAGGTGCATACCAGAGCTCTTGATTGGTTGGTGGGCACATAGCAAAGATGTGCAGGGTTAGAACCCCACCAACCTAGGAGTGGTGGAAACACTGGTTTGGGGAGAGACTATGAAATATTTTCAAGTTCAAGGCCTGAAAAGTGGCTCTGAGTGGTGCTTTTCTAGTCTGATTGGATAGGTTGGTATCCATGTCTCTGACTGACTGACTACATATAAAACAACACCTCGTTTTTATTTGCTATCCTTCTCTACTGAGAAGACACTGAAAGGAAAGGGGAAGCCATCTTTTTTCATGGTAGGTAATTAACTGATGGCCAGCTCACAAATGTGTTTGCCATCCTGACTTCTCTGGCAGGAGCAGAAATCTTGTCTGATTCAATTTAATCCAAGGTGGCTGCAAGCAACCACTTCTTAACCCCCACTGTTCCACAATTAGAACTTCTTGTTTCTTGCTCAGTTTTGCTGGCTAAGCCCTGTGGTGGGCCCATCCGGAGTCAATGTTCCTCTTGGGCTTACCAAGCAATCAGATTTCGCCCTATACACCTGATTTTGGTAAGGAGGCTCATTCTATCTAAATGTTTGATTCAGGTAAATGGGCCTGAGACACTGTATAACTTCCCTGAGCTTTTTTTTTTACCTCTCTTAGCTGTCGTTGCCCTCTCAGCCCCTTACTGCTCTCTGACTGCCTTAGCCTCTTCTCTCTTTTCCTATGTGAAGGGGAATCTACTCAGTCTCTCTTTTTAGCTGTAAAGAGAGAGAATTTCTTTTGGTTTGGGCTTTCTACTTAATTTCCCTCTTAATGTTAACTCTCCCTAAAATAAATTTCATAATTTGCCTTTCCCATGAGTCTGTTTTCTCAATTCTTTTTAATGTTGGTAAGAAGCCAGGACTCGAGAGCTGGTAGGCTGAAAGTTATTATCTCACTGAGTACTCTCCCCACATCATTATAATAGTTCTATTATTAGGTTTTTGACAGCACTGCATAAATTCCAGTTTTAGAAGCCCACCAAATTGGGAGTTAGTTGGTGAAGACACTGGTTTCTCATCAGCATTTTTTTTCTTTTTTGGTTTTGCAAGGCAGGGTCTCACTCTGGCCCAGGCTGGAATTAACTATGTAGTCTCAGGGTGGCCTCGAACTCACAGTAATCCTCCTACCTCTGCCTCCCGAGTGCTGGGATTAAAGGCGTGCGCCACCACGCCCGGCCATTTCTTTCTTTTTGATAGCCCTTCTGACAAGAGTACAATGGAATCTCAAAGCACTTTAAATTCATACTGTCTGATATCTAAAAATGTTGAACACTTTTTTTCAAATATTTATTGACCATTTGCATTTCTTCTTTTGACAACTGTCTATTTGGCTTATTAGCTCATTTATGAATTGGATGATTTTAAATGTTTAATGTATGCTTAAATGTATATTACAGATGTCAATACCCTGAATTGTATGTAACTGGCAAGATTTTCTCTCATTCTGTAGGTTGTCTCTTCCTTTGCTGTGCAGAAGTTTCTTAATTTCATTTAATACCTTTTATCAATGGGACTCTTCCCTGTGCTGTGGGGTCCTTTTCTGAAATTCCTTGCTTATGCCTGTTCATCTTGAAGTGTTTCTCCTATATTTCCCTCTGGCAGTTCTAAAGTTTCAGCTTTTTAATTAAGTTCCTTGGTTCATTTTAATTAATTTTTGTGAAGAATAAGAGATATGGATCTGGTGTCAATTTTTCTCTATGTGGAATCCAGTTTTCCTAGCACCATTTGTTAAAGAGGCTGCTTTGTTTACTGGTATGTGTTTTTGACACTTTTGCCAAAAATGAGTTGGTTGTATGTATCTGCTTGTTTAAGGGTTCTCCATTCTATTTCATTGGTTTACATTCCTGTATTTGTGCCTGGGCCATGCTGTATTTATTATTATGGTTCTGTTGTGTACTCTTAGTTCAGGTCCTGGGATCCTCCAGCGCTGACCTTTCTGTTAAGAGCTATCTTGGATATTCTGGGTCTTTTGTATTTTCATATTGATTTTAGGATTGTTTTCTAGTTCTGTGAAAAATGTCACTGACATTTTTATGAGGATTTTTTTTGAATCTATGGATGGTCTTCAGTATTATCCTCATTGCACAGTACTAATTCTGCTCTCCATGAGCAATGGGGATTTCTCCATATTTTAGTATCTGTCTCAATTTCTTTCTTTAGTGTTTTAAAGTTTTCATTGTATATGCCTTTCAAATTCTTGGTTTGGTTTATTTTGATGTATTTATTTTAATTTTATTTTTTTATTTTTGGAGAGAGACACAGAGAGAGACAGACAGAAAGAGAGGGAAAGGGAGACAGATAGAGAATGGGTGCGCCAGCAATCTCTCAGCTGCTGTGAATGAAATCCAGATGTGTGCACCTCCTTGTGGGCAAGTGCGGCATTGTGCCCTTGTGTCACTTTGCATCTGGCTAAACATGGGACCTGGAGATTGGAACCCGGTTCTTAGGATTAGCATGCAGGAGCCTTAACAGCTAAGCCATCTCTCCAGCCCTGGTGTAATTTTTGAAGCTATTGTGAATGAGAATTTTTTCCTGATTTCTTCTCAGTGAGTTTGTGAGGATAAGGAAAGATAACTGATTTTTGTATATTGATTTTGTTTCATGACATTTTGGTGAAAATGTTTATCAGGTCTGAGTTTTTCTGATGAAATCTTTAGGGTCTTTTAAGTATAGTATCCTGTCACATGAAAATGGAGGTAATTTGACTTTTTTTTTTCTATTTATATCCCTTTTCTTATTTTCTCCTGTTTTACTACAAACTCTCTTAATGAAGAAAATCCCAGGAACAGATGTGCTCACTTAATTATACAAACCTTTAAAGAAGATGAAGACTAGTGTTCCCCAAGTAGTACTGCAAAGATATCAAAATGCCAAGAAATGTGTGGAAGAATGCCACCCTTGTTTCTTGTTTTAGAAAAAATACTCAATTTTCACCATTTAGTATAACATTGACTATAGGATGGCCAAATAAAACCCTTTTTATGTTGAGGCATATTTCTTCTAATCCTAGGTTAGTCAGAGAATTTACCATGAAGACATGTTGAATTTTATCAAAGTCCTTTTCCCTGTTGATTTAAATTATCATGTGATTTCTGTCATGAAGGTTATTTATGTGTTGTATTACACTTACTGGTTTGTGTATGTTGCAACCACCTTTCATGCCTAGAATGAAATCAATGAGGTCATGGTATACAATCATCTTAATATACTCTTGAATTCAATTTGCTAGACTTATACTAAGGTTTGTGTGTGTGTATGTGTATGTCCAAGATCATCAGAAAAATTGGCTCATAGATTATTGTTATTGTGTTCTGATCCACTTTTGATAATTATGTAATACTTTATAGAATAAGTTTGTTAGTACTCCTTATGTTTCTGTTTTATTATATTGTAATTATTTAAAAATATTTTTATTTGTTCTCTCTTTCTCTCTCTCTCTCTCTCTGTGTGTGTGTGTGTGTGTGTGTGTGTATACCCAGAGTGATGACTGCAGTGAAAAAGTTGCAATGTTCTCTGCTTCCTTGACTACACTGTACTTCTTGATAGTAGTGTAAATCATGAAGTTGTAAAGAAGCTAGCTGACTGGATAAGATCTTTAGAGACCTATAAACATCTGGAATTAATATTTTGTTTATATCAATTATAGGGACTAGTTCTAAATGTATGTTACATATAAAAGAATGAATCTACTGTTGATTGGGGATTCACAAGATAGCCTGCTTATTTTGGTCACTTTTTGTTCCTGGAGAAAATGGAACCTTCTTTTTTAAAAACCTCTTATTTATTTATTTGTTTATTTGTTTGTTTATTTATTTATTTATTTATTTATTTATTTATTTATTTATTTATGAGAGGGAGAGAATGGGCATGCCAGGGCTTTCAGCCATTACAAACAAACTCCAGATGCATGCACCCCCTTGTGCATCTGGCTTTCGTGGGTCCTGGGGAACCAAACCAGGATCCTTTGGCTTTGTAGGCAAGTGCCTTAACTGACAAACTTTCTCTCCACCCCTTCAATGAATCTCTATTGGCAATTCTAGAAATTAGTTCTTAATCACTTTCTATATACTTATCATGTTTTGAAATATTTATACCTATTAATTTACATTTATAAGAATAAGAGAATGAAATGTAAATATTCAGTGTGTGACTCTTGTTTTCTGGTAGAAGTGTCAAGAATCTCCATGGGGAGTTTGTTGGATAACTGGGTGAAGAGAAGAAGGAGAGAAATGATGGTACATAAATATGTGGACAACCCCAAAAGCACTTGCATAGCATGCATTATGCTCTCAGAATGAAGCCCAGTACTATCACAAAAATGAGAAGAAGGGGAAAGAGAGAGAAAAAGAGAGAGGCTTAAACAGAATATTAAAGTTTGGAGCTGTTACAAAAATTGAGAAGGAAATAAATAGGGACTAAGTGCTAGGTCAAGAAGGAGGACAGAAAGAAGAAAACAGGAAAGGACATGGAACTAGAGTACATAGCCAGAAAATGGAAAGCTGGGAGATAGGCCAGAGTGTCACATCGAGAATCATCTGTCAAGGCTCTCATCAGGAAAGACTCAAAATGTGCAGGGACAAGAGAGCCAGATGCATTTAAAGTGCATAGACTGGAGTATACAGTAAAAAACTCGTCAAAACATTAGAGATTTCCTGATTTACCAAGCAGTGCTTGTTGTACCGCCAGTGAACGTCTCCCATGAATGGCACAGATAGCCACCACCACCCCCCACTGTTCCAATGATGTGGCCACTGGATCTGAGTTATAACTCACATATAACTGTGAGTTATAGTCATTCTGTTGATCAACATTATCTCTGCCAATGAAGAGGCAAGGGAGAGGTTTGACAAAAACAAACTATGAAAATGCAGAAGTTAAGCTATTGTTTTGTAAGCTGATTTAAAATATAAACAAAAAGCAATTAGTGTGAGATTGTTATAGTGGTGTACACCACTAGAGTAAGGCAGGAGGATAAATAGATCAAAGCTAGCCTGGGTTCATCACAAGGCTCTGTTTCAAGTAACAAGGCCATATATATTTTCTTCCTTTCCTCATACCTTCCTTTCTTTTGTTTCTCCCTTCCCTTTCCTCCCCTCGACTTTCTTTTCCCATTCATTCCTTTTTTTTTTTGTGGTACTGAGGATTGTACCTGGGGTGGAGAGATAAAGAGAGAGAGATAGAGAGAGAGAGAGAGAGAGAGAGAGAGAGAAAAGATGGATAAGAATACCCTTTAAAATGTTTTATTACTCCAAACCCAATAAGTAGTATAACTGCCATGTGTGAGTGAGTGAGTGTGTGTGTGTGTGTGTGTGTGTGTGTGTGTGATTGAACTCAGAACTTCACATATACTGGAAAAGGCTCTAGTATTAATTACAATCAATACTTGTATCAAATTTAAGTTTTATACCTTTTGCCCTTTTAGTTATTATAGTTTTATATAATTTAGTCAGCCTTTATTGGAAAATACAGAAAAAATAGACAAAGAACAAGATGAGAAAAGACAGAAAGGAAAAATTCAAAATGGCTGAAATTATCCACAAATACTTTAACCTGCTTGTGACTAAATAAATTAAATGATCTCTGGAAGCCGGGCGTGGTGGCGCACGCCTTTAATCCCAGCACTCAGGAGGCAGAGGTAGGAGGATCACCGAGAGTTTGAGGCCACCCTGAGACTACATAGTGAATTCCAGGTCAGCCTGAGCCAGAGTGAGACCCTACCTCGAAAAAAAAAAAAAAATGATCTCTGGATAAAATAAAGTGTTAACTCTCAGTTTATATAATTGATTTATTGATTGATTTTTTTTTCTTTTTTTTTGGTTTTTCAAGGTTGGGTCTTACTCTAGCTCAGGCTGACCTGCAATTTGCTATGTAGTCTCAGGGTAGCCTCAAACTCATGGCGATCCTCCTACCTCTGCTTCCCAAATCCTGGGATTAAAGGCATGTGCCACCACACCCGGCTATATAATTTATTACCTCAACCATTTACTTGAAATTTTTGTCCATTTTTAGGACACAGATTTATCATAAATGTGTTGAACTGGTTTGAGAACTACTGGATAGTGTTTCCTTTCCTTTCCCCTTATCCTCTTATCCTTGTGTTCCCCCTTTCTGTTCTTCACCCCTTTCTCCCTTTTCCCCTTTTGTCTCCTCTCCTTTCCTTATCTCCTTTCCCTTTCCTTTCTCTCCCATACCTTCCCTTTCCTTCCTTTCTCTCTTCCCTTTCCTCCCCTTTACTTCTTTCGCTCTGTTCCTTTTTTTGTGGTACTGAGGACTGTATCTAAGGACTCAAGCATGCTTCACATGAGCACTACCACTAAGCAACATCCCCAGTCCCTTAAATAATTTTCATATTCCAGTTCCCCAAATATAGTTTGTGTTCACGAAAGAATGGAAGAGGAAATTATGAGGATTTAATATAACAAAATAACAATAACATGCATAGTATTTTATACTTTGAAAACTAGTTCTCTGAATTTTATTGATTTAGCTCTAACAATCATCCGAGAATACCAATTTTTTGAAGAAGAACCAAAGATCCAGAAGTTTTCATAGTTGGACACTCAGCGTACTCAGACCCCATGAGTAGTTTGGGTCTTTCCCACATTAGGATGGATTAACAGTGTGGTCCAAGACAATATGTGAATACTGAAAAAAGCCAAACTAGGGGAAAATTTTGCAGAAAAGTGTGGTCATGTTAAGCCTGCGAAGAGAAAAGATGGGACTATCAGTACTTTTCTCATCACTGTGACAAAATACCCGACAGAAGCCAGTCAAGGGAGCAAAGGCTTGCTGTGGCTCTTCCAGTCAGAGGGGATAGTCTATCAGAGCAGAGGGGCATGGCATCTGGAATGGCTGGTTCAGCTACTTCACATCTTCGTAGACGATGAAGCATAGGGCTCAGGCTGGGACCAGAAGCACAACCTTCAACCATCCTCTCCTATAGCCTATTTCCAGCAGCCAGGCCTCATCTCTGAAAGGTTCCACAATTCCCCCAAGCTGCATTAAGACTTGGGGAGTATCCATTTAAAACACCAGAACCTGTTGGGGACATTTCACCTTCAAATAATAACAATGAGGAAAGTGTCCCTGGATCTAGATCGGGTGCCAAATTGAAGGCATTGAGGATGAGGTGAAAAGTGGTTATGGTGGGAATTTGACTCAATGTGCAGTCTTGTAACTCATAGCTGAAAAGTTTTGAGTCTGCATACTCAAGTTTTTATTAATTTATCAATATGTTCACTCAAGCATATTAGTTAATATTTTATTAATCATGAAAAAAAATTAACCAAGGAGGTAAAAATAAAATAGAAGCTCATATTCTTCCTTATATCTGCCCTTTTTAAATATGTAATATGACACTGACTCATGCATACTCTCTGGTTGTTCTCTATGGCTCAGGAATTCTGTAATTATTAACTCACGTTTGAATAATAAGTTTTGGCTGAATAACTTTTTTCCCCAGAACACCAGTTACCTTATTGTCTGAAACTGTATTAAAAAATGTTCATTCGTTTGGAGACATTTTAATGAGCTCTCCATAACCCTTGCTGCACATATTTCATATTCGGCACAGAAAGTTTCAGTTGCTTGTTTAAGATGTTCTTTTGCAATGTCTAATTTAATCCTCATTTAAATATACTTAAGCCCAGATAAGTATGTCTGGATCCAGAGCCAAATAGATGTTTAGCCAGAATCTGGATATACATCTTGTGTTAGCCCCAAAGGTGTATTGTCTAGACTTACATGTTTGAGTATTTAATAAATATGTCCATGTATTTCATGACTTGTACTTTTGGAATGAATATTTTTTTATATCTTGTTCACATAAACTAATGAAAGAAAAAATAGTAATGTCTTTACTATTTTATTTTTAATAAAATTCTAGGTAAATAGCACTCTAAGACTAGAATATGTAGAATCTATATATAGTCTGATTTTTTTCCTTATACAAGGACAAAAATAGATTGTAATAATCCCCTTATCATTCAGCTATAACTTAAAAACCATAAATCTGTTGTAAATTGTGCTTCATAGACATCAAATGTATGAGCAATTTTCTTATATGTCTCTTTTAGAGGGTGATGGTATCAAACCATTTTTTTCTTAGAATGTGGTATGTGCTTATAAAAAGGAAGTTTAGGGATGGGAAGATAGTCTGTGGTTAAAGGTGCTTTTGTTTACAAAGCCTGATGACCTGGGTTTGATTCCCCAGTATCCATGTAAAGCCAGATGCACAAAGTGACACATGCATCTGGAGTTCATTTGCAATGGCAAAAGGCCCTGTTTTTCTCTTTCTCTCTCTCTCTCTCTCTCTCTCTCCCTCTTCTCTCTCTCTCTCTCTCTCACACACACACACACATACACAGGTAAACACACTACAAAAAATTAAAAATATTTTAAAAGAAGACCTTTCAGTAAGTAGCAAGAGCCTGTTTGTCCCCATTTTCCCAGTGCCATTATGAACTGCTGCTATTGTACTTAAAGCATATACAAATGCAGCACTTATTGACAAATGAAGCACCTGGAATAAACAGGTAGTTTTTACTTTGGACTGAGTCACAGTTCTGCTACATTCTGTACCCCATTTTTTTGTCAATAGATGAGGGTCAAGCAAGGCCTGGTGTGTTTGCATTAAGGCATTTCAAGATCTTTTGAGAACTTGCCCTTCCTGTTCATCCCTTATCTCCCCAGGCTCTGTATGTGGGTGTGTGCTGAGTCCAGATTAAGCTTTCAAAGGGAGAAAAAGTTTATCATCAATCTATTTCATTTCACACTCTAGCTATTTTTTAAATCCTGGGGACTCTGGGATGACTGCAGAGTAGCAAACACTAACCTGATATTGAGTAGTAAAATACATTGCTCTACTTTGTCCAATTTCATCCATTGGTCAGAGTTTGGAAGAGAATTTGCTTCTGCTTTTTGCTACATTGCTAAAAAGGCTTTTGTTTATTTGCTTTGACTCTCTCAAAAGTAGACTTAGGGTCTGGAGAGACGTCTCAGCAGTTAAGGGGCTCACCTGCAAAGCCTAATGATGTGATTTTTAACTCTCCAGGACCTACTAAAGCCAGATGCACAAAGTGGCACATGCATGTGGAGTTCATTTGCTAGAGGCCCAGTATGCCCTTCTCTCTGTGTCTCTTGATCTATGCTTTCCAATAAATGAATAAACAAATAAATAAATATGTTTTTTAAAACTTGTGGTCTCAACAAACCTTTATTAAGTTTGTAATTACAGAGAAAATTAATAAGCTGAAATGGTCATGAATAGGAAGCAGCACAGTTAACTATACTAGCACAACACAAGGAAATGTTTTCTGAAATCAGAAGCTGTTCTAACTATAAATCATGGATACGTCATTTATCTTATACTTAGAATCATTTGACAAGAGTTACTGATTTCACTGCTTAATATGATAACATAAAAACATCTACAGAAAACCAAAGCAAAGAAATGATTTATTTTAATACTGAACTGTTTTTTTTTTTTTTTTTGGAGAAAGACACAGAGAGAGACACAGAGAGAGGTAGAGGAAGACAGAGATGGGCATGCCAGCAGCCTCTCAGCTGTTGCAAACGAAATCCAGATGCGTGCGTCCCCTTGTGGTCAAGTGTTGGCATTGCACTCTTGCGTCACTTTGCATCTGGCTAAACGTGGGACCTGGAGATTGGAACCAGTGTTCTTAGGCTTAGGAGGAAGGTGCCTTAACCCCTAAGCCATCTCTCCAGCCCTGAACTGTTTTTAATGCTAAATAAGATCCAGGCCATGTGCCAGGCATGGTGGAACATGTTTTTAATCCCAGCACATGGGAGGCAGAGGTAGGAGGATGGCTGAGAATTGGAGGTCACCCTGAGACTATGTAGTGAATTCCAGGTCAGACTGTGATAAAACAAGACTCTACCCTGAAGAACCAATCAAACAAACAAAAAATAAATGGATTAACCATATACTATAATGACATAATGACATGATATTCAAATTGCTTATTTGAAATCTTTTTTGCATTTGGTATGCATTGGAATCTTTAAGAATATGAATCAAAACATATATTTACTTCTATATTTATTTCTTTTACTTATTTTATTTTTTTTCTTTTTAGTCTTGGTCAAGTATTTCCTACTTGGTGAAGTACATCATAGATAAGATTCTGGATTTGGGAGGCTTGTCATTCAATGTCAGCTGGGCTGACCTTGGATCACCCCTAGGTAATCGGCATGGCTGCCAAGAGCTTCAGAAGAGTCTTCAGAGAACCTCATACAGAGGGACTCTCCCCACACTCGGGGTTGCAGATCAGCACAGCCTTTCAAGTCATGAAATCTTCACAAGTTAAAGCATATGTGGACTAAAGGAATTCTAAAAATAGCAGAATCTCCACTGTCTTCACTTTTTGTAAGAAAGATGACTCTAAGACCGCTTTATCCAATATTAAGGCAGACTCATTAATGTCATTAATACCATTAGGTTAAAAGTAAACATTTCATCATGATTAGGATATTCTAAGGTTAAAGAACATGAGACTATATAATCACTGTCGGATATTGACCTTTGCCTTTAACACACACACACACACACACACACACACACGGTAGTTGCTTTTTTATTACTGGAATAAAACACCTGATCAAAAGCAGCTGATGGGAGGAAAGGGTTTATTTTGGTTTGCAGTCTGGACATTATAACTTGCCAGAGCAGGTAGAAGATAGCAAAAGCAGATACAGAGGAACGGTACAACATGACATTTTGTTAGTGACAAAATATATTCAGAACCTTGAAAGATGACTAAGAACTTGAATACAATATAGATTACTTACTAAGATAAGTAGTTTTTGGCAGGAGGGAAAGGTTTACTTTTCATTTTACACCTATTTCTGAAACATTTCAATTGTTATATTTGCCATATATCTACATTGTAAAAGAAATCCAATTAAAAGTACAAGTGGGGGAGGGGTGGGGAGATGGCTAAGCTGTTAAGGTGTTTGCCTGCAAAACCTAAGGACCTGAGTTTGATTCCCCGGTACCCACGTAAAGCCAGAAGCACAAAATGGTGCATATATTTGGAGTGGCAAGAGGCCCTGGTGTCTCTGTCTATCTTTTTCTCATTGCTTGCAAATAAATAAATAAATACAAATGCAAGTGGCAGGAGGGAAATGATTGATAAGGAAGAAGCTTGAATAAGCAACAGGGATTAGGAATTGGCTATATATTAATTATTTGCTGCAAGAAATTCTCAGGATACAAAAAAAAAAAAACCAAAAATATAAAGCTATACTTTCTTTTTTCTTAGAACAATTAAAAGTCCAAAGGCAGTACTCCTTGACTGTCTGATCTCAGGGGACATTGAATGCAGTCAAGAAGCACGGCCCTAGAGAAGATGAACTGGGCTAGGGAGATTTGTCCAAACTAAGGTGTCAATGATAGGAAGTTTAGAGTTCAGGGCGGCTGCCTGGGACCCGGGGCTCAGGAGAAACTCAGCCACGTTCAAGACAAGGAGGGTCAGGAGCTCCTCCCAGGAGAGGAAGACAATAAATCCAAGTCTCTGCAAAGGATCTGTCACCGAGCCATCGACCTCATAGTCACAATGGTGCCATTAGTGAGGCCGCCTGAAGGGTGGATGGTCTGAGAATTACACAGTGGCTCTTGACTCTTCCTATGGTTTTAAGTCCTCAAGGACATAGACCAAGTTGTATTTAACTTTAAAACCTCAGAACATGGTAGTCCACATATAGCTGACACTTAGTGTTTGAAAACAAACTGTGAACTGCACTCTCTGTTCCCTCCCCCCACAATGCCCTGGTCAGTTGCAAAATTTCCCAGTGTAAATCTTCTCAATGACTTGGCCATTTTCAGTGGTGAGTGAGGTGGGAGGTGGAACGGGACAGTCATAATGCGGGAAGGGCATGAAATGCTGGTAGGTTATACAATGCAAACTTTCTTTAGTAGAATTATTAGTCCTCTTTCCAGTTGAGGACTCTTCGACCCTCACCAAGTGTCCTAACTTTGAAGGCTTTTAATGGAAGGCTGTAGTTGGTTTGTTTTCTTCTCCTCAGCCTTTGTAACTTTCTTACACACCAGATTTGCATTTAGCCATTTCTCTGATAAATTCATAGTCGTTTCATAGGGGTAATTTTCTTGTTAATGTGCCAAGAATCTTTTATGTTCTAACTTGTCCTGGAATGGAACCCAGAATTCTACTTATTTCTCTATCCTAAACTAACAAACAAGTCAATTAAACAACTATATTATTGTTGTAGGTTTTGATTTTTAATAAAAAGATGTTGGTCGTTCTGCTAATTAGCCCTATCACTCAGTGCTGTGAACTCCTGGGAGAAAAGGTTGTGCTTTGACAAATTTTGGCATGATTCTACCATCTTCTGTTGGAGTTAAGTATTGCAACCCAATGTCTGCTAGATTTATAAATATGTTAGCATAATTAGATTGAACAAAACACCAAGATTATTTTATAATATGGACATTAAAATTCATATTAACTTTATACATTTTATTTATTATTTTATAAATGACTCCTATTTCCTTCTTTTTAAAATTGTTTTTAAAGATTTTATTTTTATTTATTTATTTATTAAAGACAGAGAGAGGGAGAGGGAGAGAGGGAGAGGGAGAATGGGCACTCCAGGGCCTCTAGCCACTGCAAACAAACTCCATACTCATGTGCCACCATGTGCATCTGGCTTATGTGGGACCTGGAGATTTGAACTGGGATCCTTAGGCTTCGCAGGCATATGCCTTAACTGCCAAACCATCTCTCTGGCCCTATTTCCTTCTTTTCAAAAATATTTTACTTATTTATTTGACAAAGAGAAAGAAAGAGAGAGGCAGGTAGAGAGGAAAAAGAATAGATACCTCAGGGCCTCTAGCCACTGTAAATGAACTCTAAACACATGTGCCACTTTGTGCATCTGGGTTTACATGGGTACTTGGAAATTGAATTCAGGTCCTTAGGCATTGCAGGAAAGCACTTCAACCACTGAGCTATTTTTCCAGCCCCACTTCTATTTATTTTTAATTTAAAAAAATAAAATAAAATAAATTTCTCCTGCAGAATAAGATCAACTTACTTTTCACCACTAATAATTTCATTTTTTTCTTATATTTCATGAGTTATCCTAATATTTTCTCTTTTATTCTTTTAGTCTTTTACTTTTCCATATCTACTGATTTATATGATAGCTTATTATTGTCTTATATATTTTCTTAAAAGTTTATCCAAAAGGCCTACTTTCTGTACTGTATATGTAATATTAATGACTATACTTGGAGGAGTTGGGTGTTTCAGTAATGGAAATCATTCTCACATGGATTGCATTTAGTCATGAATATGATACTATTTTTTTTTCAAAATTGCGAACTTTTGCACTTTGTTTTTTTAAATTTATTTTTATTTATATTATTCTAATTTTACATTCATTGTGGTGACTCATTATCGTCCTCCCTGTCCTCCCTCTTCCATGGGTACCCTCATCAATGGGGAATGTGGTTCACGCATTGTGGGGGTAGTCAAGAGCTATGGGGGATAGGCCAAGTCTCTGTGCATAATGCCCCAACTTGTGGCTTTAACATTCTTTCCGCCCCCCTCTTCCGCAAATTTCCCTGAGCCACATTGGGGTCATTTTAGCTCTACTTCAGTGGAATATCATACCATTGATCATAACCACATGTAAATATGTGATTGTGAGTAGTCTTTTTAAAAAAATGTTTTAATTAATTAATTTATTTATTTGTATGTGTGTGTGGAGGGAAAGGAGAGAACGGGCATGCCAAGATCTCTTACCACTGTAAGCAAACTCCAGACACATGTGTCACTTTGTGCACCTGGTTCTGTGTGGGTACTACGTAATCAAATCAAGACCAGCAGGCCCTGCAAGCCAGTGCCTTGAACTGTTGAACCATTGCTCCAACCCGATAATAGACTTTTTTTGTTTTTGTTTTTGTTTTTTTTGGTTTTTCAAGGTAGGGTCTCACTCTAGCTCAGGCTGACCTAGAACTCACTATGTAGTCTCAGGGTGGCCTCGAATCGATAATAGACTTTTAAAAATATTTGATTTGATTTATTTATTTGAGGATGGAGAGAATGAGCACATCAGGGCCTCCAGCTGCAAACAAACTCCAGACATATGTGCCATCTTGTGCATCTGGCTTGTGTAGGTCCTAGGGAATTGAACCTGGGTCCTTTGGCTTCACAGGCAAGTACCTCAACCACCAGCCATCTCTTCAGCCCCCTTTCATAGTATTTTAAGTGCATAAAGTTCTGGAAAGTTAAAAATGTTTAGACTAAAGTATCAACTCTCTCAATTTAATATGGGTAGTACTTACTAATTAATATTTGGTGTAAATTTTTGAAATCTGTTACAGAAATTTTACTTTTAAAAAATGATTTTAACGCAGCCCTGAGAAACACAAAGGTTTTAAAATGTAAAATATGAATTTCAAGGATTGCACATCACTTCTCAGACCTGCTGCTATAAGAAGCTACCATAATCCAGGTGGCTAAATACAAAAGAATTTGATTTCTTGAGGCAAATCACTGTCCCAGAGGCACCACTGGGTTTGGTTCCGAGGGAGAATCTATTCCATGCCTCTCTCTGAGCTTCCTGTGACTGCTGGAAATGTTTGGCTTAGGACTGCCCTCCAATATCTGCCTCATTATTTACATGGTCTTCCTCTCTGTGTGTTTGCCTGCCTGTCTGTCTGTCTCTCTCTACCAGAGATCAAACCTAAGGCTTTGTACATAATAGGCAAGAGCACTGGCACTAAAATACATACCCATCCGTTTTATCTATCTTTTGTGGGATGCTTATTGAACTTAGGGCCCATCTTAATTCAGGTTTGTGTTGTCTATAGATTTTACCGTAGGCACATTTGAAAAACAAACTTTTGCCAAATAAGGACATAAGTTCTGTGTTTGGAAATATCTTTTAGGGGTCACAATGCAAGTATATTAGTCAGTTTTGCGTTGTTATAACTACAGTAACTGACAGAAACAGCTTAAGGGAGGAAAGGGGTTTTTTGGTTCAGGTGTTCAGTCAATCATGGTAGGAAAGACATGGCCAAAAAGCTCTGTTCATGGTATCAGGAGTATTTGCTGGAGACTGTTCATATCATTGCACACCATAAAGCAGAGAGCCAGGCTGGATCCAGGGGCAAAGCTATAACCTCAATGGCCCACCCCTTGTTATCTACTTTTGACAGCTAGTTCTGCCTTTTAAATGTTCCAAAGCCCCACTCCACCCAGAGAAAGCTTCCACTAGTTGAGGAATAAGCATTCAAAACACAAGCCTGTCAGGGACATTTTAGATTTGAATAATATTATCAACTTACTGCTGATAAAAATTGTCACCTATGATCATAGCTCTGGAGAAAATATTCACATTTTAGGCTGAAGAGATGGCTAAACAATTAAGGCATTTGTCTGTGAAGCCCAAGGACCCAGGTTCAATTCCCCAGTATCCACATAAGCCGGATGAATAAGATGGTACATGAGTCTAGAGTTTATTTGTAGTGGCTGGAGACCCTGGCATACCTATTTTCCCTCTCTCTCTCTCTCTCTCTCTGACTCTTTCTCTCTCTCTCAAATAAGTAAATAAATAAAACATTTTTAAAAATACCTGGCATCTTAACTTAGAACTGGCTATGTTTGGCATTGGCTTTGAGGACTTCTTTAGTATTTCATGAAATGATGTTTTCAGTTATAGCTAGTAGATTTTAGAATAAACTTATTCATAATTTTTCCAATTCTATAAAAGTCTGTTCAGTGAATAGAAGAAAAATACAAGCTCATGTTCATATTCTGATATCTGATAAAGCCAATATTAGTAGAGATAAAGGATACCATTGCATATTTATAAAGGGGACAATGCATTATGAAGGTATGGCAATTGTAGAAATGTATGAACCAAATATTGAGCTGCAGATGCAGAGTACATTCTTCTAAGCAGCCTAAAGAGTCTTCTCTGAAATACACCACATTATAGGCTACAAATCAAGTCTGACTAGATACAAAATAATTCACATAATTTCTTGTATGTTATTGGACATAGTGTAATAAAGCTAGAAAATATTATCAGGGAAAAACTGTACAAATACATGGAGACTCACCACACTTGAATGAACAATGTCTTATTGAAGAGATTTTAAAATTACTGGAACTGGGCTGGAGAGATGGCTTAGCAATTAAACGCTTGCCTGTGGAGCCTAAGGACCCTGGTTCAAGGCTCGATTCTCCAGGACCCACGTCAGCCAGATGCACAAGGGGTGCACGCATCTGGAGTTCATTTGCAGTGGCTAGAGGCCCTGGCGCACCCATTCTCTCTCTCTCTCTCTCTCTCTCTCTCTACCTGCCTATTTCTGTATCTCCCTCTCTCTCAAATAAATAAATAAACAAAATAATATATATTAAAATTACTGGAACCATAAGAAAATGAAAGCACAGCTTAGCAGAATCTTTGGGATATAGGTAAGACAACTGTAAGAGAAGTGTGGACTTGTCAGTGCTTACATTAAAAATCTAATGATGGGCTGGGCATGGTGGCACATGCCTTTAATCCCAGCAGTCTGGAGGCAGAGGTAGGAGGATCACTGTGAATTTGAGGCCACCCTGAGACTACATAGTGAATTCTAGGTCAGCCTGAACTAGAGTGAAACCCTACCTCAAAAACCAAAAACAAACAAACAAAACAAACAAACAAACAAAAAAAAACCAACCAACCAACAACAACAAAAATACTAGATAAAAAGCCTAATGATGGGCTTCAAAATCCTAGAAAACAACAATAAAAACCCCAAAGCAGTAAATAGCAATAATTAATAAAAATTGGGGAAAATTAATAAAATGAAAAATAAAAGAACATTACGTAGATATAACCAAAAGTAGGTTTGGTGAAAAAATTCAAAACCCCCCAGTAATATTAATGAGAGAAAGGAAGAGAAAGAATCCAAATTAATAAGACTTCAAGTTAAAATGATGAAGTTACTATAGTTTCTAATGAAATCCAGAGAATCATTAGGTAATACCTTAAAGACTTAAACAGTGCATCTCAGCCTATTAATGTGTTATAATTGTAACTATTTTTAGTCTTTATAAAAAAGGATATGTATGTTTCATATCAATTGTACAAATTAATGGAACTTTATATAGTCTATACTGTGCAGTGAACATATCCATCCATTCAAGATAGGAATGAGGATGGTTATATTATTCTGAATTTCTTTGTGTAGTTTCACTTACTGAGCTTTGTGCCTTTTGACATTTTTTTTAAACTCGGTCATATTCTTCCATATCGTTTAAAACCCAACCTTTTGTGTAGTAAGTTCTGGTAGTGATGTATTTTTTCAGCTGTTTATCTGGGAATGTGTTTATCTCCCTCATTCTGAAGAATAGCTTTGTTGTGTAGAGTGTTCTTTGGATTGCAGAAGTTTACAACTATGAAAATCTGTTTTCTTTGGGTCTGTTAGGTTTTTGCTCAGAAGTCTGTTGTCAGGAGAGATGTGATACTCATATATCATTCATCTTTTCTGCTTTGAGATTCCTTCCTGTCTTACCTTTGAGTGCCTGATTGTGTCTTGAGGAAGACTTGGTAGGTGAAGCTCACTGATGACAGGAGGCCTCTTTCTACTTGCATGTTTTTACCCTTCCCTGCTGAGATTTTCCCCCTTATTATCTCTCTTTGAATAATCTGTCTAACTCTGTCATTTGCAAGACTTTCTTCAAACTCAATAAACTCCAATATTTGCTCTTTTAATGCTATATCAAAGTTTTCATCAGCTTTCATTATTTTTCGTTTTGCATTTTTAAGTTGCCTGTCTTTGAGCTATTAAATTTTTTTCTGTTTGATCTGTTCTGCTACTGATGTCTTTTATCACACTGTACATCTCCCTTAGTGTATTTACAAGAGTTTTGTTCTTGATTTTTCAAAATTCTATCTCTCTGTTAAATTTCTCTAATAAGGTACTGACTCATTTCTTGGTGTTGTTTTTTTATGTCCATTTAATTTCCTTAAAAAGCAGCTGTCTTAATTTTCTTTCTGAGAGCTCACTCACATCAATTATTATATGGACAGTGTCTGGCATTTTCTTTTATTCAATAGGAAAGGTCAAAGCTCTTTCAAACTTCTTGATGCTGTTGGGCGTGGTGGTGCACACCTTTAATCCCAGCATTCAGGAGGCAAAGGTATGAGTTCAAGGCCACCCTGAGATTGCATAGTGAATTCCAGGTCAGCCTGGGCTAGAGTGAGACCCTACCTTGAAAAACTGAAAAATGAAAAAAAAAAAAACCAAAAAAAAAAAGTTCTTGATGCTTATTGCATTTTACATTGGCTGACTGGATATTTATTTCAGTATCTATGTTTAAAAATGTTGAAAAGTCCTGTTTTGCCAGAAATTTGAAATGGGCTGCTTATTTACTCCCATCTTATAGTGACATCTGTAATTTCAGCCTAGATGGTATCCCATATCCAGGTTTGTCTCAAAGCCTTTGTTGGTGTGCTGTAGTTTCTTGCATAGCAGAGGTCATTCCAATCTCTGGTTTTCCCCTACCCTACATTTGTGTGTTGTTTAGATCAAATGACTGGAGGGAATGAATACCTAAAAATTGTAAAGCCAAAATAAGAAAAAAAAAAAATTCAGGCAGAATATCTCTTCAAGCCTCCACTAACAGCTGCAGCAGGCTCAGACAACATATGCATAGCCAGTAGTCACTGGCCTCTGCCCAGCTGTACCGCCTTCCATGCAGTGAGGTGTTGACTGTTGTGGTTTTAATGTGAAATATTTACCTTAGCTTCATCTGTTTGAACACTTGGTTCCAATCTCATGGTGCTGTTTGGGAAGGTGTGGATCTTTTAGAAGATGGAGTCTTGGTGAAAGAAGTGTGTCACTGGGGATGGGCCCAATGAGGTTTTATAGCCAGGCATAGCTTCCTGGTCTCTCGTTCCTGACTGGCTTCCTGCTTCTGTGGCCTTGCCTTCTCCAACATGATGGACTGAAGCCGTGGGACTGTAAATGGAAATAAACCCTTTCTTTGCCAGGCTACTCCCTATCCCCAAGCGGATAGTTAGTCTCTCCATGTTGTACTTCAAGAGTTGCTCAGTTCATAAGCACTTGCCTGAGGGTAGGTGCTGTGAGGCTCTGCGTGGTGCTGGCAGACCTATGACAACCAACACAGTCCACTGAAACCACTCCAGCACTGGGAATACAGTCACAGGAAATACTGCTCAGACAAAAAAAAAAATCCTATAGAATGTGCCCATAGTTCTCTGCCTGACTCTGGAGTTGGTCGAGGGTCTCCATCTGTGGTAGTTTGAATAGATGGCCCCCAATATATTCAGTGTTTTATTAGTCTGTAGTTTGCATCTGCAGCCACCTTGCTGGAGACAACGTCACTGGGCAGATCTTAAGGTGTGGTGGTGGGTTTAGGATTTCAATCTAAAGATATGCAAAGTGTGCCTAGCTGGAGTTCCTGAGGTATGTTGTGGCTTTTGCTCTCTGTGTTTGGTCCTGTGAAGGCAGGCCAGCTTCTTCTGCCATTATGGAACTTCCCCTGAACCTGTAAGCTCCAATAAATATACCTTCCTCCATAACTGTGCCTGGTCTGGAAGTTCATCTCAGCGAACCTGAAGCTGTCTGCTACACCATCTCTGTGCACCAGCCTAGTCACAAGGACCATTAGGATCTGCATAATGAGGGCCATTAGGCTTCACCAGGCTAGCATTGGGTTCCAAGGCAAGTCTTGTGCTTGCCATCTGCCCAACCTACTGTGATTGGGTGTCTTGTTCCACCAAAGTCAGGGTTAGAGTGATGTTGCAATTACCTCCAAGTTGCTGGGACAAAGGACTGGATCAAAAGCAGATGATGGGAAGAAGTTGTTTATTTTGGCTCATAGTCTCTAGAGATGGCAGGGGACAGCTTAGCATGAACAGAGGCTGGACATCATCTCTGCCACAACAGGTGATAACAGCAGGAGGAGAGTGACCTGAACTCTAGCAAGTGGGGGCTAACTATAAACCACCTAAGCCCATCCCAACAACATACCTCCTCCAGCAAGGCCATCAGCTTGGAACAAGCATTCCAGACATGTTCCAGACACCTGATCCAAACAGTCACGAGTGGTGGAAGCAATCCTTTGGGCACCAAGGTTGGCACTGAACTGGCTTAGAGCCACAGAGACACACATAGTCTCAGGGATGCACCAAGGCCTTTGTGGCAGCTGGCTGGGTTATAGACTGAAAATGAGTCCTTCCTACCAGGGCAGAGGCCTTATGATAGGGCAGGTGTGATGATATCATCTGTGAGCACTGGCCTGGCATAGGTACTTTTGGGTTATGGTTGGTGCTGAATATCATGGAGGTGAGCCAGACACTGAGCTCCAAGTCAATGTCTAATGCTCACTTTCCTTCCCCACGTCCCAGAACAATCCCACGTGTGACCGTTAATCTATGGTTGCCAGCTTGCGAAGAGTTTAGAATCATCATGGAAAAATATGCCTGGGAATGTCTTTGAGGGAGTACTTTTAGATTAGGTGGATGAGGACCCACCCTAACTATGGTAGCCCATTCCATGGGCTGGGAGAGACTGAATAAAAAGGAGAGTCAACTCATTAGCAGCATTCATCACCCTCTGCTTCCTCACTGTGGACTGAATGTGACCAGCTGCCTCAAGCTCCAGCCACTATGCCCTCTGCCATGATGGACTGTAACCTCAAAACGTAAGTTGAAATAAGTCCTTCCTTCCTTAAGTTGCTTCTTGTAAGGGGCTTAGTCACATCAATGAGAAAATAAGTACAGAAAATAAGGTGTAGAAAACTTGTCGCTTGGCTACTAAATGGGGAGGCACAAAGTGAGGTGAGAAGGAGGAGATAGAATAGAGACTCAAAGGAAACTCATGGAAGAAAATACAATTTGGGGAGAAGAGCTCCTGCCTGGACCACACCTTGCTGTTTCCCTGGCACCAGAAGGGCCTCAGGGCTTGCAGAATACATAGAAGATTGCCACAGAAGCAACAGGCGAGGTCTGAAATGTCACTGGACAATTCAATCAATTGTTGGCACCTTCATCTGTGTGGCTGGAGGGCTGGGACACACTGGAAAGAGAGGACTGTGGGGCAGGCATAGAATGGGTACAGATGACCCTTTGTTTACAAGAAATGGAACCCCAGCAAGTAGCATGTCCTCTTCATTCCTTACTTTCCGGGATCCTTACCTGGAGTAAGGCCAGATTATGAACATCAGTGCCCACAGCTGCACCTGCTTCTCAGCTGCTGCTCACAGAATTGCTGGTATTAATATGACCTGGTGCCACAGAAGGGGGGATGATGAGGACAATGTTACACTCACCACACACAGACAGCTCCATGCCTCCTCCAGACAGAACTCCACACAGTACTAGGCGCCTGTGTCTGCTAAGGTGATATTATGTAGAGTTGATATTATTTCTTTCGGATGTATCTGAACCTTTTGTGACTTAGGGGGAGTGCTCTTTTGTGAACTTGTAGATAACCTTCTGGTTCTGCCCTACACTTCTGAACCACTCAGTGGGCCCTACAGGGAGCAGTGAGGTCATGGTTCAGTTCAAAGTGGCCATTTCTCCAGTAGTGACCTGAATGGACTTCTCGGGCTGAATCACTTTCAGGTCCTTCTGTGAAGCTGCTCCTGCAGGGAACATCGCTCATCATCATGCCGACAGAAGCCTCCAGTTTCTCATTTATGAACCACTATGTTCACTGAGGACAGCTTGGCAAATTGTATGGGTTATCACATTCCCCTCACATGGGTTTGTTCACAGAGAATGTGACAGATGAGAAAACTGAGTCATACAGAGGTCAAGAACATGATGGAATTCTGTTTCACTCTCTTAATTCTATCTAGAATTCTCTTGTTTCATGGAATCCTTGTTCCTCCTTACTTTTGTTTCTTTCTTGCTTCAGATGGCACTGGGCTTGGTCTAGTGGTGCTTTAGATGACTGGAATGAGAGCAGCAGTGTTGGGTGCAGTTACTGTGGATTTGACTGCAAGTCTCTGAATTAGCTTCTCTGAGCCACAGAGACCCACAGGCTCAAGCTGAGGTTTGATCTATTAACCTGGATTGATAATGTAAAGAGAAGTCCCAAGATAAAATAACATGTGACTTGATTAAGAAATTAAACATTGACTTACATTCTTAGGGTGGGAAGCAACATGTGTTTTACATTAAAAAGTCACATAATGTTAAGATTTTAGTCATGATATGATAAATCATTATTAAGTTTGTGGTGTTATGTAACAGATAGTTATTATTTCATGGGTCTTGAAATCAGAGATCCAAATTTGATTTTGCAATCAAAGATTTAGGCAATCTTCCAGAAGTTATAAAGCTACACTTTCTAGGAAGCCCTGTTCCTTGCCTTGCACACTGGAAATCTTGGTCAAGTTTTCTTTCCTGTCACTTCCCATTTCCCCTTCATTTCACCTGTCTACTCCATTCCTTCTCTTTCTTCCTTAACAATGACTTTTCTATCCCCTACTTGTCTAGATCCTTGTTATGTATATGGGCTATGCTATGCTATGCTATGCTATGCTATGCTATGCTATGCTATGCTACACTTTTGGGCAAAGATTATAAAATACCCATCTTAAACATGTCTAGAAGTAAAGAAAAATGGAAAATGGCTTTACAAATCACAAACATGAATAGTAAGTTAAGAACATAAAGTGGTAGATATAAATTATAAGAAGGAACCACAGTTATTTAGAAGTCAAATAAATAGCACAGTATCATAACATTTTAGTGGAGAACATCCAGGCAGATTTAAGGTGGAACACAGAATCAGAATAAAATAAAGATGGAACATATGAAATTGGTGAGTCAGCAGTGCACTTGTGGGTAGGGGAATAAAGAAAAGAACTTCAATGATTTGCAGAGAAAGGGGAATTGATATTTGAAAAAATGATTATCCACCACAAACACAAACTTGATAAGATGTATCAATCTACAAATCAAATATGCTGAACTAACTCAAAGTAAGACTAACTGTAGAGACCACCACACACTATACTATGACTGTCCAAAACTAAGGCAATGAGACAAGAGGGAAAGCAGCCCAGGTGCAGACACATCACACTCACAATCCTGCAAAATGATGTCTGCTGGGCTCTTATGAGAAATGTGGACAACCAGAAGGCAGTGAGATGATTTATTTCAGGTGCTACAAGAAAACAAACAAAAAAAAAATCAACCAATGATTCTAAATCTGACAAAACTGTCAAGTATTCACAGTTAAACAAATCTGAGGAGGTTATTACAATGATAACTTCACTCACTATTCTATCCCCAGACTCCAGGCTTCAGTAGAGGTTCTGTATTAATGGGGAAGTACTTACAAATTCTCAGAGTTCAGGGGTTGGGGAGCAGACAGAAACTTCTTCACATCCCATCCCATCCCATCCCAAACCATCCCATCCCATCTCTGTTCTCTCAGAGACATTCTCCCACACTACAATAATGGGTTGCAGCCTTACTGATTCAACTTAACTCAGCAGAGCAATGGTGACACCAGTACTCATGCTCACCCAGTGGACCACATTACTGGAATCCAGTGTTTCACAACAGAAGGAATGAAGCATGTTACCCTCTAGAATTCAGAGATGAGGACCGTGATTCCCTGTCAGTGGGGTGGGTGTGGCCACCCACATGGGGTTTGTGTTTTTTCCAGGGTTAAATGAAGTGGCCAGGTAGTCCCTGGTACCCCTTTTCCTCCGGACCATGTCTCAGTAAGTGACACTGTCAAGGCTTTGCTCCAATGCCACAGAGAGGTCTTGCAGTCCTCACTGCTTCTTCTTTCTGTACATTTTTTAGCCTCATGCCATTACTTGATCAATGTGCATGTTGTCCAGGCTTCACTGGGGCTGCTGGTGCCAAAGTCTCCTTCCAACAGCTGAGGAAATATCATCCAACAACTGTGCCACTACTCCTGTTCTTGTAGTGAGCACACTCCAACTGTCCCTTTCCCTCAGATATATACTCTATACATACTAAAGCCACTCCTGTCCTTACTTTATGTGTCCTCTCAGAGACTGTGGGTCTCTTACACATCCACTAGATGAATAATCCAAGGTCATTGAATGCAGCCTAAAAAATCTTCAAGGAGTCATCAAAAAGAGAGTCTGGAACCAAAGCCAACATTGCATAACAGGTAACCCAAGACACATCTTCAGGTGGAAGGCCTAGACTTTCAAGGCTTCTTAAGTGTGTCAGAGACAACTGATCCACCAGATGAACAAATCTCAACACTGGAGCTCAGTAAAAATGAAATAAGACCAAGGCAACACTCTGCCTGCCAATAAAAAATAAGACTCTTTAGTGTCAGATCTGAAAGGAAGTATATTGATAGAATGCCTGGAAATGAATTTAAAAGAAAGAATATAAGAAGCTCAGTAAAAAGTTGTATGCGTATATGAATCTTATGTCATATTATATAAACTTAATAAACAAACATTTTGTGGTCTAAAGGGGAAGATAAGGTAGAATGCAGTGAATGTTGGAAACCATACCACTTTTCATCATTGGGCAACTTATTTTGATTCAAGTAAAAAAAAAAAAAGCAATAATGATAGGCTGGAGAGATGGCTTAGCAGTTAAGGCACATGCCTGTGAAGCCTAAGGACTGCAGTTCAATTCTGCAGGTCCCATGTAAGCCAGATGCACATGGTGGCACATGCATCTGGAGTTTGTTTGCAGTGGCTAGAAGCCCTGGTGCACCCATTCTCACTCTCTCTCTCTCTCTGTCTATAATAAATGAATAAAAATGAAATCTTTTTTTTAAAAAGAAATAATGAAGTGCAAGATTCAACCTAAGGACTTGGGTATTTGCAGAACATCTCAAACTCAGCTACAAAACTCACAATATTCTTTTCTTATTGAGACAAGTTCTCTTTATGTAGCCCAGGATGGGCTTGAACCCAAGATCCTTTTGACATATCCTACTTAATTCTAGGACTAGGAGCATGCATCATAACACTTGGTCACTGTAACAGTTACCTTGTCATTGCTTGGACAAGACAACCAACCAGAAAAAGAGAGGGTTTATTTCATCTCACTTTAAGGGAAAGCTTCAACACATTGGGAAAAGCATGACGTAGCTGGCAATTGTCTCACATATTCCTACATTAGCAGCAAGGCAGACAGCTCGAATCAGCTAGCTAGCAAACACACAGTGTGGCAGGACTGATAAATTTCTGCCCCAACTGACATCCTCCAGCAAGGTTCTACCTCCAAAAGGTGCCATCATCTTGAGGATAGAGTATGAGGCTAAATCACAACTACATGAAGCTATGGGGGATATTTCACATTCAAGCCACCAGTCACAGGGTTTTTAAAAATATTTTTTGCCTTGGACGGCATGCTCCAAAAAGCCTGAGTTGAGATCTTGTGCGTCACTTGACATGGATCCGACCCCGTGGTCTCCTCTGGCTCATCGATCTTGGCAAAGACATCTACTTCTTTCAGCTGCACAGCTCATTTTTTGTTGCCAGGATCTTTCTGGTTTCTTTCCTTATCTTGGCTTGTTCTTTCTCTTCTGTGAATGATTTGCAGGCCAGCCATGACCCCCGGGAGTTAGACCTACTGCCAACTTCTGATGAGGCGATTTTGTGGAATAGTATTATGCAGGCAACAGGAGATGTGTTCCCAGAAATGGATCAAACAAAAATGGAATGAAAAACAATGGGTTTATTACAACAACAATAGATGGTGGGAGCCCCCTCAGGGTACTTGTGAGGGGTATAGATTTGATCCTAAAAGCTTGCTTCCTCCAGGTGGTCAATATCAGTGTGACCCTAAGAGTGGGAGAGTAAAACAGGATCTGGGACAGGAGAGATTACAGAGGAAAATGGACTGAGGAGTTAGGTTTTATGGATTATTTAGCTCTTATGGATTTGCGACCCTATGACTATTTATCAAAAGATGAGAAAATACAGCTTCATAAAGATTTAATTCAGTCATATGCTCAGCAAATACAATTTGGATGTAATGATTATGTCATAAAGTATTGTTTGTAGAAAGGAAAAGAAAGACTTGCTGAGTTAACCATAATTGAATGATAGGCACCTTTTGTGGCCAATCTGTCTCTCACCTTTGCTAACTTGCAGCTGAAAATAGAATCAACATTTAACAAAGAATGAAAAAGAAACTGCAAGGAACTAGTGCCCCATGATTTAAAAAAGAATTGGTCAAGGTGTTTTCAAAGGTGTTTTTCACAATTAATGGTTAACAGTGCTTGCTCATAAAGATTGTAAGGGATGGGGTTAACTTTCCTGGAAACATTATGTATTTGTAATTTCAAAGATTATGCATGCGTGTCAAATTTGGACACAGTTCTGTTTCTGCTTTTCTCCTTCTGAATCCTATTTTCTTGTATGAGAAAATTAAAAGACTGAGGTTTTGTGGCAAGAAGCAGAGAGAGAAGCCAGAGAGAGAAAAGTCAGATGGCTCGCTGCTGAAGCCCGACCTGTCAGCTTGTACCAACGTGTCCTAAGTTTCCTTCTCACTGCTCCTGTTCATCCCAGCTTCGTGGTCTCACCCCTTGTTGATGCTAGGGCTGGGCCCCAGCAATTTTTTATTACAATTATTTTTTGACAACTTCCATAATTATAGACAATAACCTATGGTAATTCCCTCCCCCCACTTTCCCATTTGATACTCTACTCTCCATCATATCCCCTCCCCCTCTCAATAAGTCTCTCTTTTATTTTGATGTCATGATCTTTTCCTCCTATTATGATGGTCTTATGTAGGTAGTGTCAGGCAATGTGAGGTCATGGATATCCAGGCCATTTTCTGTCTGGAGGAGCATGATGTAAGGAGTCCTACACTTCCTTTGGCTCTTACATTCTTTCCACCACCTTGTCCACTATGGACCTTGAGCCTTGGAAGATGTATGTGTGTGTGTAAGGTAGAGTAAGAGTCAACGGAGGCATGTAAGCTAGAAAGGAGCCATGCAAGACAGAGCAAAACAGGTTTTACAGGAGGGAAGGAGGGATAATAGAATATATGTGACATGAAAATAGAGGAGGTGATAATGGGAGGGAAAGTTTAAGCAGGAATAAAGACAGGAAAAAGAGAAAAAGGGAGTGATGGAAGAGGAAATAAATGTAAGGATGATGAGTGTGGTAGTTTGAATAGATGGTCCCCAATATATTCAGTGTTTTATTAGTTTGTAGTTTGCATCTGCAGCCACCTGGCTGGAGGCAGAGTCATTGGGCAGATCTTAAGGTGTGGTGGTGGGTTTGAGATTTCAATCTAAAGATATGCAACGTGTGCCTAGCTGGAGTTCCTGAAGTGTGCTGTGCTGTATGGCTTTTGGCTTGTGGCTTTTGTTCTCTGTGTTTGGTCCTGTGAAAGCAAGCCAGCTCTTCTGCCATTATGGAACTTCCCCTAGATCTGTAAGCTTCAATAAATATCCCTTCCTCCATGACTTTGCCTGTTCTGGAAGTTCATCTCAGTGAACCTGAAGCTGTCTGCTACAATGAGTAAGCCATAAGGAAATCTAATACTTAGTAAATCAATATAAAATGAGTTTTTCCTTTTCAATATTTTATTTATTTGTTTGCAAACAGAGGGAGAGAGAGACAAAGAGAAAGAAAAAGGGGGAAAGAGAGAGATTGGGAGCTCCAGGGCCTCCTGCCACTGCAAACAAACTCCAGATCTATGCACCACTTTGTGCATCTGGCTTTATGTGGGTACGAGGGAATTGAACCCAGACATCAAGTTTTGAAAGCAAGTGCCTTAACCTGCTGAGCCTTCTTTCCCACCCATAAAGTATAAGTTTTTTTAAAGAGTGTTTGAAGAAAGTTTACCTACATGCTCCCAGAACCACAGGTTTCAACAAGGCTTTCATGAATGCAGGAGACAGAAACACTCATGGTCTTCTTAGAGAATGAGGCAGAGCATTTTGGGTGGAGATGTTTGGGGGAACAGGATACATGGTTAAAGAGGAATTAGAAGGGTTTTTGTTCCTAAAATTGGGAGGAGGCACGTTAGAGAACATTAACAAGGCTAGAGAGTTGGGATACACTGGAATCCAAACGACAAGCTAGGGCCAGACTGGGGCATGTGGTAATGGTCAGAACCATAGCAATGGACCAGAGTGGGTTTGTTACTCACATTACAGAGAGTGATTCCAAGTCACTACCCAGTGACAGTTCCCATTGTCTCTGCTCAGGAGTACACCCAGTTCTAAGGCATCAAGGCTTATGAAGGGGACCGTCATGGGATTTGTGGGCCAGGAGTGTCCTGGGAGGTAAGGATTCAGGAGTAGAGTCTACCACAGTTTCCCAATAGCTTCTTCCTGGTTGAGTCCCTTCAGGCAAGGAGGAGGCAGTGATTGATGGTCCACTGTGGCAGGGAGGAAGAAGTGTGTTGTAGATTATCACCTTTTCTCAATTCTCTTCAATTTTGAATTGTCTCCTGCAAGTTCTGATGTCATTGGGGCTGCTTTCTTCTGTTAAATCTGTAGAGTGAATTAGAGGCACATGGCACTTCAGTTTCCTACCAGAGTCACAATTGTCTAGCCCAGCTCTTCTTCATTATCACAGAGAGGACCAGAGCAGAAATAATCCTTAGAGCACCCCATCTAGCACTTAAAAACTTCCATGACCTTGCAGTAAACTAGAAATGGCCTGAAAGGAAAACCCCATACCAATATCCCTCCTACCGCCATGTCTTCTAAGTCCTTTAGGACTTTATGCACCCCTGGTAACCCTTGACATAGGGGACATCTCAGAACTTTCAGTAAGACTTCTGAAGATCCAAAGCAACATGTCTCCACTTCTAGACCCTCCACACTTTGATGCTATGTGAGTGGTGACTATGCTCTCTGCTGACCGTGCTCCCCCTGTATCAGTCCTTGGACTATTTCCCTTCAATCCTACCTTACAGTTAAGACTTCTGCTTCATGTAGACATATATAGCAGAGACAGCAACCACCAGCAACATCTTGGGGATAAGGATAACAGCGACCAGGACTATAGAAGGTGGTGAAACATCTAGTCCTGAAAATCAAAGGACAAGAGGAGACACTAGAAGGGCCACCTGAAGTCCATTCCTAGTGGCCTAATTAATCTCAGCAAAGCTCTTAGGATTTTGAATCCATGCCCTGTTTTGTGAAAAATGCATTAAAAATATTCCTCCTTCTTCCGCATTCCCTCTCTCAGGTCAGATGGTTATCATCCTAGAGGAAGGAGGTATAATATCTGCTCATTGAATCATGGCTTAAATGTGGTATTTTTGTCTTTCCTGATGGGGCAGGGTCTATTAACCATGGGTCAAAGATCATTATCCACACATTGATGGAGAAACAGATGCCTAAAGAGATTCAGAGGATCACAAAGTTGATGGGACCCAGAGAAAGTCATCATTGTTGTCCCTTAGGAGGATCCTGAGACCATGTCATGGAATAAGAGCACTCTAGTCTCTCAGGGTGACAGGTACAACTGGGAATGGATATGCACCTGCATGAGGACAGATCAAGGAGAGATAATTGCAAGGCTACCCTGCTGTGATGTAGAGCATCCTGACTGACTCTATGTTCTCAGCAGCTGGAAGAGACCTGCGATGGAGGAGGTGGCTTGAAGTCACTGCCAGGAAAACACTAGAGTGAGGTAAGAGACAAGATCACACACTTGGGAAGGCCTCACTATCATGTTGCCCCTCTTCCCCAGTGCAAATCCCATCTGAAGTCTTTCTGCTGTTCTCAGCCAGACTTACAGAAGAGAGTCTATGGCCTTTGAATATTTATAGATAGTAATATTAACTTTGTAAATTAATAGAATACTAAAACTATTTTTTTGGGAGCATAGAGACACAGAGAGAAACAGAGTGGGAGAGGGAGACAGAGAATGGGTGCGCCAGCAGTATCTCAGCTGCTGTGAATGAAATCCATATGTGCGCGCCCCCTTGTGGTCAAGTGTGGCACTGCACCCTTGCGTCACTTTGCATCTGGCTAAACGTGGGACCTGGAGATTGGAACCCGGTTCTTAGGCTTAGCAGGCAGGAGCCTTAACTCCTAAGCCATCTCTCCAGCCCTAAAACTATTTTTAAGAAGTGAAATAGTATTTACAGGTCCTTAGGAAACAGTGGAAAGCACAATTTGTGGCTGCTGGAGTGCTGGATGCCAACGGATCTCAGCTCAGTGACTCTAGGACACTGTCTCACTTGAAGAGCTGAACCATCTGAGGGTAGTCATATGGTGGAGTCCCGAACGTTGAATGACTGAGTTGGGTTTGTAAATCCCAGCTCCCTCTCCTCAAATTTGAAGAACTATAAAAGAGCACTTTATGTGCCAGTCCTATGAGAAGTTTCTGTGTCATTTGTTGTCTTTGCACTCTTGTCACGGCTCACTGTCTGGGCCCTGCTGCTGCCCCCTGAGTTGCGCACATCACGGTGACCCTGCCTTCCCTTGTCCATGTCAGAGTGTGCTTGCTGAGTAGTCTGGCCTATAAGAGTGGTCTGGGGAGCACACTAAAAGGAGAATTTGAACTCTGAACACTTGACCACTGAGATGGTTGGCCATGAGGACCACAGGCCTCATAGCCATGGGCCCAGGACAGGCAAGAGATTGCAATGAAGGATAATTATTAAATTAAAGTGATGGTCATCTAGTTATCCACATAAAAGTATTATTTGACATTAGCATACAAATAAATTCCCATTTACTTCAAGAGAATAGAACAGACCAAAGCAAACCAGAAGAAACAGAAGTAAGGAAATAATAAAAAAGAAAAACCATAGAAAATCAATGGAAAAAATTGGAGATGGTTAACAAAACCAACTGGTTCTTGGAAACCATCAGTAAGAATTGGGAACCTGAGCCTGAGATGGCTTAGTCAGTGACACAATTGGACCCAAATAGGAGGACCTGAGTTTGGATTCTCAGCACCCACATTATATGTGGGGTGTGTTGTGACCCCCTTATAATCCAAGTGCTCTGCTGGCAGAGATATGAGGATTCCTGGAACAAACTGATCAGCCAGACTAGTCAAACTTGTGAGCTCATGGTTCAGTGAAGGATTCTTTGACAAAAAATCAGGTGGGCAGTGATTGAGGAAGACACTTGACTTTAACTTCTGCCCTCTACATACACCTACATATATGACCTGCATCATCTATTCACATGGATGTACACCCACATGAACACACACACACACACAATGGAAATCTTCCAGCAACGTTAATAAAATAAAGGAGAAATTACACATTTCCTACATTAAATTTGAGACAGGTTCATCATCACAGACCTTACACTGAACAAGATAATGAGGCGATTTTCAGAAAATTCTACAGTAGAAGGTTGACACCACAAATGAAATGGGCAAAAAGTTCATAAAAAATTACAAGGTGTGGTGGCTTACACCTTTAATACTGGCACTTAGAAGATTGATGAAGGAAGATTACTGAGCTTTTGAGGCCAGTTTTGGACTGCGGAATGATTTCCAGGTCAGGGTGGGATAGAGTGAGGCATGGCCTCAAAATAACAAGCAGAAAGTACCACCTTCCACAATGTGCCATATGTGAAATCAACAACACCACTGTTCCTAAACATCGAGGGAGACTGAACTGATTTTAATATTCTGGGAAAAGTTTTCTTGAGGTACAGAGGCTGTCAGGGGAAAATTTGATCAAGTATTGTAAGATGAATTAAACCCAAATAGCAATGGCAGTAATTTTCAAAATATTTGAATATATCTACTCAATTTTAGATAATTGTTGGGAATTGTTATTTCTGTTAGGAGTGGTGATGACAGGGTCAGGAGAGTTGACATAGTGGTTAAGATGTTTGCCTCTGAAGCCTAAGGACTAGCTTTGATTCCACAGGACCCACGTACACCAAATGTATAAGGTGGTGCATGCATCTGGTGTTGATTTACAGCAGCTAAAAGCTATGGTGTGTCCATTTTCTCTCTAACTCTCTCTTTATCTCTCTGTCTTTTTCTCTCTCTCTCTCCTACTTACACATAAATAAAGTAAATTAAGAGTGATAATGATTGGTTGGAGAGATGGCTCAGCTTTTAAAGCACTTGCCTGCAAAACATAATGACCAAAGTTCAATTCCTCAGGACCCAGATGTCAGATGTACAAAGTGGCACATGCATCTGGATTTCATTTGTAGTGGCTGGAGGCCCTGACATGCCCACTCCCTCTCTATCCTTGAAAATAAATAAATAAAAATAATTTTAAAAGAGTGATGATGACATTAGTTTTGTAGGAGTATATTCTTACTCATTAGAGCACTCATGTGGACACCATCTGTACTGGACTTGCTCACATGACAGAGCCATTAGTGGGCATGATTAGGCTGCCTCCACTAAGTCTTACTATAAGAGAGAATGTCCTCTTCTCCCTATCTTTACTGTTTAACAGACATAGACAGGGATAAGTGGGTGACCCACTTACTAAGCATATGTTTACTAAGCATATGAAGCCCATAGGATACAAGCTATGCTTCTAGGAAACTAATTTTAAAAAGCACTGTGAGTGTAGAGCCACTCCTCATGTTCCATGAGAAAATGAAACATATTTGGTGGTAGCATGAAGACTCTATACAGCTCTATGCCCTTGGTACAATGTCCAGTAAAGGGGAAGCATTTCATTCACTAGTCAAAATTTGCCTCATAAGCAGGCTATGGCCCTGCTTCCAGAGACATCAAATTTATCTTGATTAATCCAGACAAATGGCGTGGTCTTAGGCAAGAACTGAAAATCCCCATTGGTTCCATAGTCCTGGGTTCTGTTTCTGTAGAACTGTTGGCACACAGGGTGGCTGAAGAAAGGAAGGATGTCACAGGCCACAGAAATTTGCATGTGGTAGATTTCAGTAAAGGTCTGGAATGTTCGTAGTCCATTATCACAAAGTAGGAGGCAAGGAGGGCCCTGTTGTGACTCCTCACCCTTAAACCACATGACCTCAGGGTTACCTTTAGCAACTAACACCAGCAGATGGCAGTCTGCTGGGTGAGGATTCAGATGTGTATGGAAAGTCTTGGGTGTGACTGAGACAGAGCAGATGTTGAAAACATTAAGGAAGAAAGAAAACATGAAGAATGAGGCATACACGTGATTAGGTAAAGAAGGTAAGTGGACAGATGCTAAAAATATAATTTCCCTAATATTGTTTGACACTGAAACATGCATGGGAAACAAATGTGATCCTCAGGTTGCATACCAGTATTGACCCTCGGGTGGGGGTGTTGTAGAGAGATGGCTTTAAAATCAGACTGCATCATGTTTATGTACTTCTAGATTATCCTATTATAAGGATTAATACTATCTCTGACATTTCAAAAAAGGGACAAACTTTAAAGACTCAAGCAGCTGGAATTGAGGCCTCAAAAGTATGGCATCCATACCCTGCTCCGTATGTAGGGCAGAGACAACTAGGGTATGGTTCTTAGTGACTGCCAGCTGCCTGTCATGCTCCACGTGACAGGTGAGTACCACATCCTCCGTGTAGGCACTTGGGTTAACCAGGAGCCAGCTTGTGTGGGTGTAGGTTCCATCCTTGTTTTCCATGGTGGTCGAGGCCATCTCTGTCCGGGACACGTTTCCATTTTCCAACCAGGTCACCTGGAAATTCAGTGGGTAGAAGTTCTGAATGTGGCAGGTGATGTCCACCAGGTTCCGTATGAGTGATGGCTGTTGAGTCACCTCTAAGGTGGGTGGAACTGGGACAGAACAGGTAGAATCTGTTACCTTGAGGCGCGCGCACGCGCGCACACACACACACCTCTGAGGAGAGGATCTAAGAGCTGTGATCCTCCCCTCACCACCCCATTGGCATGTCCAGGGAGAAGTCTGGGCTTATAACAGATGCCTACACCCCATTTACAAAGTCATGAAACCAACAACCACAGAGTGCTCAAGGACAAGTGGGGTGAGGGTCAGGAAGAGTGAAGTCAACTAGCACAGCTCCTTACTGCTATGGGAACTCAATAACAACAGTAAAATACACGACAAAATTGGGCATATGTGGCCTGGCTCAAATAGGTATAATTTCAGTTTTTGTTGGTAAAATAATTCAACAACCAGCAGTGCTGGACATGGGCTAAGAGCCCTGATGCCTGGTGCCTCTATAGTCATGCTGTGAAAGCCTAGGTTCCAGACCATTCTGGCCTTGGGAGGAGCACAATGTATAAGAACATCTACCTCGGATGGTGTCAGACAAATTGGCAATCCCACGAAGAGGGCCTGTCTGCAAGGTGACATGAGCCACCTCACAGATGACCTGAGAGTGGACATCCCTAGGGCCCAACACCACCTGTGCTGTGCTGTAAAAATTGTAGGATACACTCTCTCCTGCAGGGTCCACTGTAGTTTGGAAGCGGGAGAGCTCATTCCCATTTTTGAACCACTTCAGGGTGATGTTTCGGGGAAAGAAGCCATGGGACTTGCAAGTGTAGCTCACTGTCTGTTCCGGTACTGCCCTGGTTGCAGGTCCGGATACCACAGGAAGAGATGGTCTGGCTAAAAAAGGAACATTAACAGATAAGAGAAGTGCTTGTGATGTCTATCACAGATGACATGCAAACAGTGTACTGGGGAATCTGTCTAGGGGGCTGGGAATGTAGCTCAGTTGAGAGAGTGTTTCCATGGCTTGTTGAAAGCCCTGGGTTCAATCCCCCATACCTCACAAACTGGGCATCATCCTGAAAGCACACACATGGACAGATTAGGGAAAGGAAGCCAATGCCCCCTGTAGATGGGTCCTAAAGTTCTCTTGTTTTCCTAATTATGACTGAACCTCTGAGTGACAGACCCCAGGCAGCAAATATGCCTTGCAGATGGGTCCTAAAGTAGTCTTGTTTTTCTAATTATGACTAAGCATCTGAGGCAGCAAATATACACATTTGTATTTGTACACATTGTACACATTGTAACTTCCTCCTAAACACTTATCAAATCTTTGAGGGCGAAACAAGGAAGTTTCATTTGAAGAAGTAAAATTATCTACACCAGCATTCATAATGTCCTTAAATGGACGAAGAGCTGAGGACAGTCATCTTTTGTGAAGCTTCTGGATGTCTTGATACTGTCCTGATTGCACTGATCCTCAGCATTTCATTCCTTCCAGCACTGTAGGGATGGGGGGTTCCCATTGTGTGCTCAGGACCTGAGACTGCACAGTAGATTTCAAAATATGACCAGGATCACAGGCGGTGTTAGTTACTTTCTTGTTGTTGTGACCAAATACCTGACTAGAAAGAACTTAAGAAAGGGTTTATTTTCATTGACAGTTGAAATCCATCATGGAGGGGAAGGCACGGCAGTAGAAGGATGAAGCAGGAACTCATCACGCTGTGTCAGAAAGCAGAGTGATGGATGCTCACGCTTAGCTGGTTTTCTCCTTTTGATTGATTCCTGGACCTCAGCCCATTCCATTCATAGCTGAGGTATGTCTTCCCACCTCAATTAACCTAATCAAGGTCATTGCCCAAGGTGCAATCAAGGGTTGCCCAGAGGCTCCTTTCCATCTTGATTTTTAGCCTGTTGAGTCTAAAAATCTAGTGCTGGGGACTCTATGAAGGAAGAGAGATAGAGTGCTCACTGAAATTTTGGGTCATTGATGCAAGGACCGTCTGGATTGAGAAGAAAAGATTTGCTGTCTTCAGCACCTGTTTTGATGTGAATCTGTGTATGATAGGAAGTCCTGCCCTTATGTGCAGTTTGAATGTGCATCTGCTCACATTACCTGTTCACAGAATCTCCAGGACCTTGGGGCGTTTACCTTAGAATGTTTCTCTGACCAACCACTTTTGAACCACATTGACTGACAGTTGTGTGAAGAGAATAATTGTGAATATCCCCTGTGGACTTACGATAGCTAAAGAGGTATGATATGAAGGCCCTGTATGTAACTTCTGGCACAGATCACAGAGCACCACATGGCAGAATTGAAATGTGGTTCTGGGAGATTGGGCTTTGTTCTCTCACCTGCAGACCACTGCACTCTTGATGCCCAAGATGCCCCACAGTGTCCCAGACATGACCACCCACTGCCTTATGGATGGCCTCTCGATCCTGCTTGAGGGAATTAACTGTCACCATTTCACAGAAGGGGAAGCTGAGTATGTTTTCGACTCTGGTTCTTCCTTGTCACTGTGTCTCAGGTTCATTCCCTTTGTCCTCAAGCTTTCATGTCCCTCAGACGAGTAAATGTCCCACTTCTAAAGCTTCAACAATGATGTCACCCCCTCTTTCTTTCCTAGAACCCAACTACTACAATTGTAGAATGAAATCTTTCCTGTTAACATAGGAGAGAAGGAGCCTTTTACTCTCATAGCCCCTGGCTCCCTCTTCGCATGCTCACCTCCTCCTACCATGGACAGGATTCAAAAGGCAAGTTGGGAGGTAGGAGGATCTTCACTCTGTGGCTGCTGATCAAGGACAGAACCACATCTCAAGCATAGCATATGAATAGTGTCTGCCCAAGAGTCAGGTTGCTGGAGTCGAACCTTCACTCTCTACTGGATGACAAGTCAGGGGCACTCTCTAAACCAGTGTCCTCATCCATATAAAGGTAAAATGGTCCCTTCTCCCTTTTCCCCAGCTTTGGATTAAGAATAAAATTCCATGAGTGAACATAGTGCAAAAGTCTACTTCCTGCCCCCCCACCCCTACTTTCTCCTCCAGGGCATCCTTGGGCAGATGACATGGGACTAGAAATGAGCATCACTGGGAGTCAGAAGACGCTGTCTCACTTGAGCCACTTACTAGCTGGAGCTGTCTTAGTATGGAGGCTTTGGTAACATCATTTGTGATATCTGCAAAGCCAGGATGGAGCAACCCTCACCACCTTGGCCAAAGCAAGGTGAGAAGATCTGATGGTCCCACATCCTGGGGGAGAAACTAGAAATATACATGACAATGAAAATGAAAGTATTCATCCTGTGAACCCAAAGGTCTCCTCCCAGGGCATAAGCCTTCTGGACAGCATGGTACCTGTGCAAGGCAAGGTACCTTGAAGCACTATCTTAGTAGTACAAATATGGAAACCAATGAGACACTCACCAGCACAGAACCGTGCTATGATGTCTCCACCTTCTGGAGTGTGATGCTGCTGTTTACAAAGCAGCTCTATGTTCTAATATTGAGTAAAGATGTGTCTTATACTAGCGGGAGGGTTTCTAGTCATTACAGGAACTACAGGGAGCCAGGTCTGAATGAGAGCTCTGTAAACTGACAATGAGTGGAAATGCTGCCTTCCTTGTTGTGGTTTGGTTGGAAGGACTTTGGGGTTAGTGCTTGCTGAACTCTTTGCTTCTCAGTGGAAATTTTGGCTCCTGCTCCTGTATATGAGAGGCTAATATTCTTTATGTACACAGAAAGGAAATTTTCTCTACAAAAAAGTCAAGGCCATAAACAACTGTACCATGTATTACTCAGTATGATCATATTGGATTAAGAATCAAAATGCAGACTCCCCAGTCGCTCATAAAAGGGAGGGCAGAGCAGTTACAGATTAGTAGGGCTAGAATTTGTACATCAGATGATGAAAATTTTCTGGAAGTTTTTTCACAAAACTGAAAGAAATTAGTGTGACCAAATTGAATCCTTAATATGGTTAAAACAGGAAAGTTTGCATTACATGCATTTTAACTCAATAAAAATGTGTTAAGACAAGAAGGTAGCTCATGTAGAACCTTGTCTTAGACTCCGTTTTAGTTTCAAAGCAATTTTCATAGAGAAGAAGAACTACAAGCAAAGAGCCATCTTTACACTGAGAAGTATAGTAGTTGTTGGACCATTAATTATGTATGGACAAAGATTTAGGTGACAAGACCCACCTTTGGTTAATGATTTACCCTCACTGCCTCATCTGATTGCTCACTTTCTGGAAACCTTAAGAAAGAAATACAAGAATATTACACTTCTATAATGTATCGTTATATACAGGTGTAAGCTCACACAGCAAGGGAAAACTGAGGATATGATCAGATATAAATCAGGCTCTTTTTGACACCATGAAGAAGTCCTGTGTTGCTTTTCAATATTCAAAGACTTCATAATGAACATTGTGGTTCACTTTCTTAGGGTGTGTATTGGTATGTGAAATGTGTGAAACAAACATGCCTTCTAGGAAAGTCACAGGTCATTACAGGGCAGGAATTGCAGTCCCATAATCTTCAGATGCTCTGGGTTTTGAAGTCAGGAGAACACTGAGGTATATGAAGCTGAGTTGCTAAGGCAAAAGTATGAAGAAATGGAAGGAATGGAGAATGTGGGAGAGGGTAAAAGGGAGCTGGGGACTGGCAAAAGCTCTGTCAGGTATGTATCTATGGCTTCTGCACTGGAACCATGGTCTAGCCCTGCAGCCCTGACTCCAGAATGTTCGTCCTGTTGGCATTTCAAAGGTTTCTTGCAGGGGCAACAGGCCCCAAATGAAGCTCTTGACTCAACTCTACAATCTTACAGATCACAGGCGAGGCACTTTCTTTCATCCATAAGTTTGGCCCTAAGCCTTAGAATCATTCTCTCCCATTACAAAACCCTTCCATCAGGAATCCACCTCAACACATATCTGAAATCTGATTCCTTTCTCTTTAGCACTTTTCTCATTTGAATGCATGTTATGCCCTCCTTTGATCTGTCCTGTGATAGTGTATGTTCAACCAGTTATTAGAACAATCGGTTTAAAACTCACATCATGCCATATCACTTCTCTGTTCCAAGCCTGCAGATGCTGCTGTTTCAATCAGAGGGAAGGCACAGCAGGAAGATTTACTCTAGGGAGCTTTGCACATGCTCTTGCCCTGTTTGTGGCCTTCTCTCAGATAGCGACAAGGCTCAGTCTTGCACCTTCTTTTAATATTTGCTCAAATATCCCCTTTTCAGTGATGTCTACCTAAATTACCCTGCTTTCAATACCTCACTCTCCTACTGATTTTCTCCTGATCACTTTGTCCAGCTGGCCATTCTTCCCCCAGCCTATATTACTCTTTTAAGATAATATATTCATGTATTTATTCTGACAGTCAGTTACTGTCATAGTCTCGGGTAGAATCTAAGCTTACTTGGGCACCAGCTCCACGTATTTTACTGACCAGCACAATGCATGCTCAGGAACAGTTCCTAGCTCACTGTAAGTATCTAATAAATATCTGCATAATGTATGAATTGCTGAGAGTGACATCTCCTGGGCACTGAAGTTTATTTACATTAACAATTTTATGTAGAAATTGTAAAAAGCTGAGTTTTTCCTGTGCTTAATTTTGGGAAAGAAGAAAAGTATTTGTGTGTATATGGGTCGTGGTTGTGGTGCTGAATTGCTCAGGAGAAAAAACCCACAGGCTCTGTCATCATTACAATCTCCACACACAATGTGCAGAAACTCACGGAACAGATCAAAGCATCTGAGAACAGTAGTGGTTAATACCGTGACTGCAGATTAGCCTGTCTGAATTCAACTAAAGCTCCAGCTTTAGGTGCCAATGAGGGAGTTCTGCGAGCTGAAAAGGAGGGCAGTGGGTCAGGCAGACATGAGACATGGATGTCCTCCTGTTTGTGAGAAATTGAACCCCAACATATTGCCTGTCCTCTTCATTCCTCACCTTCCCAGATCTGTCCCTGGGGTGAATTCAGATGGTGAACACCAGTGCCCACTGCTGTACCTGCTCCTCAGCTGCTGCTCACAGAATTGCTGGTATTAATTTGACCTGGTGCCACCCAAGGGGAGATAATGAGAACAAGGTACACTCACCAAGCACAAAGAGCTCCGTGCCTCCTCCAGACTGAATCTCCTTATCACTGCCACTTTTCTGGAACTTCACACAGTAGTAGGTACCTGCATCTGCTGGGGTGACATTACTGATGTGGATGGTAAAGTCCAAGTTGTTTCTTTTTGAAACATCTGTAGCATTTGTGACTCGGGGGAAGTGCTCTTTTGTGAACCTGTAGATAACAACCGGGCTCTGCCCTACACCTCTGAACCACTCAATGGGCCCCAGAGGGAACAGCGAGGTCACAGTGCAGTTCAGAGTGGCTGTTTCTCCAGCAGAGACCTGAATGGACTTCTCAGGCTGAATCACCTTCAGGTATTCCTGTGAAGCCGCTCCTGCAGGAAACATCAGTCATCATCATCCTAACAGAAAGCTCAGTTTCTCATTTTTGAATCACTTCTTTCACTGAATAGAACTCCGCAAATTGCAGTTTATTGGTAGAGAATGTAACACAAACAGGGTAACTGAATCAAGCAAAGGAAAACCACATGAAAGAATTGAGAGTCGAGTGACTTCTTTCTAGAATCCTGATGTTTCATGCAATGTTTGTTCTTCTTCACCCTCTCACCTCCTGCATGTGATGTTTCTGATTGGACATGGTTGAATGGCTCCTTTAGCTGCCTGGGATGAGGGAGGTAGTGCTGACTATACTTAGCAGGATGTACATTTGACCACAAATCTCTGGATCAGCTGCCCTGACCCAGAGACTCAAGATGGGGTGAACTCTGTCAGCCTTGTGTGATAATGGTAAAGGGCTTTTCCAAAAATAAAAGAGTTGTTTATGTACCTAGGATGAGAGAGAGCATGTGTTTTACATTGGATAATAACATTATATTAATGTTCTAATGATGAGTGATAAATCTACTATGTTATGATTCAAAAGGTCTGAGGCCCAAATTTGGTTTCACTAGCAACCTTCCAGGGGTCACAGGGCTACACTGTCCACCAGGCTCTCTTCCTTACTTTGCACAATTAACTTGCCTGAGGTTCCTTTCCTCATTTCCCATTTTCCCTTCATTTCACCCCCTGCTCCCTCCTTGGCACATCTTTCCCTACCTATAGCTCTTCTGTACCCTTTTGATCCACAGCCTGGTTATGCGTCAAGCCTGTGCTGTGCTATTAGGCTAATACTATAAAATACTTACCTTAAACATGTCTGGAGGTAAGGAAACATAGATTTATTACTAAATTGAATCACAAACATCAATGATAAAATAAGAATATAAAATTACAGGCAGAAAATATGAGAAGGAACCACCTTGAAAGTTGAGTAGAACAGTGACTTAAAATTTCAATGAAGCAAGTCTACAACATATTTAAGAATGCAGAACACAGAATCAGAAAACAGAGATGGAACTACCAAAATTCCTGAATTGGCAGTGTAGTAAGGGAAAAATAATAGAGAACAGAACTTTAGTGGTTTACTAGGGAGAAAAAAAAAATCAATATTTGAAAAAAATATTGCCCAAAACAATTCCAAACTTGATACAATAGTTAAATCTACAAACATAAAATGCTGACCTAAAACAAGTAACACTTTGCCAAATATATTATACTTCAATAAAAATTAATGTAATTAGCCGGGCGTGGTGGCGCACGCCTTTAATCCCAGCACTCGGGAGGCAGAGGTAGGAGGATCGCCGTGAGTTCAAGGCCACCCTGAGACTACATAGTTAATTCCAGGTCAGCCTGGGCCAGAGTGAGACCCTACCTCGAAAAACCAAAAAAAAAAAAAAAAAATTAATGTAATATAGAAAGCTGGCTAGATACATTACTCAACATTCAAGACACTCCTACATGTTATCTGCTGAGATTTTATCAAAAACATATTCCACGGACCTAGAAAAGCCAGAGCAAAACTAATGTAAATTTAGAACAAAAAAATAAATCAATAAAATAAAGCTTTAAGAGTGACACAAATATTGAACGAATCAGACTTGATCTATGACTTCCAGCCAGTGAAATCAATGAAACAAAAGCGGTAAGGTGATACACCACATGACTTTTTTCAGCAACAGACAAGAGACTTACTAACCCAGATCAGAGCCCTACCTGTTGATCAGCTCAGGTAGCCCATTGGAAAGTGCTTTTTCCAGTGCCAGCAAGAGTCATAAAATAATATGGTGAAGGACTCTACCGCTGACCTAATGCCAGTTTTGGATGATCAAAAGAAGAGGAGGAGACATCTCCTGAGCTCTGTGAATTGAGTGTAAGTTAGCATTTTTTGATTTGCCCTACCCCATACATGAGAACTAGGAACATGAATAGTGTAGGAAACCATGCACTTGTCTCTGACCCTGAGAGTTAACTCACCCCAGCTAATTTGAAATGCCACCTAAGCAAGCCAGTGGAGACAAGACAAGGCATGAAAGCACCAAGGAGGCAACAATTCCATTACTCAGCTTAGGTGAGATAGAAACTCACTTTGAAAGGTAACCATGCTGATCTCCACCAGGGAAATACAGTGCATCATTACTCTGAGTTTGACCTGGAAATGCTAAGTGCACTTCCAAGATCAGAGTGCTAAATGTAACAAAACATCGAAGTAGATCTAAAACCCATCTTACCAAGGCTGTAATATTGCCTTTTTATATGTGATGTACATTTAGTATATTTTACCTTTTTTTGTTTTGTTTTCGTATGTTACAATTAACTTTAGTCACTTTTTAATCTTTTCTTTTTTTAACCTCTACCCTTGCAAATAGAGTAAACATAATAAGTATTTTCAACAAAATTACACAAGAACATTTCTCAAATTTAGGAAAAGAGATGCCAACTCAGATATAGGAGAAATTTAGGCCAACAAACGGACAAGACGAGAAGAGAACCTCCCCTGAACATATTATAATAAAACTGCTAGAAATATAGACCAAAGGCATTATTTGGAAAGCAGCATTAAAGGGGGAGCAAGTCACTTATAAAGGCAGGTTCATCAAAATTACAATAGATTTCTCAGCAGAAACTGTAATAGCCAGGAGAGTTTGGAATGATATATTTCAAGCTCTGAAAGACAACACAGCTATCAACATAGACTACTCTACCCAACAAAGAGTTCTGTCAAGTTGCAGGAAAATGAACTTTGCATGATAAACACAGGCCAAAGGAACTCATTATCATGAAGCTAGCTCTACAGAAAATACTTTATGGAATCTTTGGGCTGGACAGAGATTCCAGCCTCCAACCACAGCTTTTGGATTAGCCACCAGCCCAGAGCTGCTGCACTTGCAACCTCCACAAACTGTGCATCTGTGGACACAACACCATCTCACTCCAAGATGGTTCAAACCCCAAACAGTACACTCACTGAAGACCCTACAAGAGCAAATTCTTGCTTCCCACTTGAAAAAAAAAATCAATGACTTTTACCACAGAGACTGGAAGACCACAATGCAAAAAGAATATAAAACAACAAACTGAGAGATATTCACCAAGATTGTCTAGTCCTACAGTGGAAGTAGCCAATGAAAAATTAGAAGAGACAACAGAAATAGAACCCCAAAATTAAAACACAGTAAGCTCTGTGACCCTCACCAAATGAATCACTGAACAAGAAGCAAACCATAAAAAAAAAAAAAATCAACAATCACATGAAAGAAATGCACACAGCTTTTTTCATGTTTAACTTAATGGAAGATGCCTAGACAGACCTCAAAATACACATAAATGAGTTGAAGGTGAGTCAATAAATAGAAGATCTCAATAACCAGCTGAGTAAGCTTAATAAAGATGTGATCAAATGCAATAATGAACTCCAAGAAGAATCACAGAAATTAAATCTCAACCTGAAGTTGGACCTCAAAAAAGAGATGGACAAGAAGCTAAAAAATCACAACAGATAAGAAAAATAAAATAGAGCTTTCAAAAACTTCTATAGAAGCCTTCAATAACAGAGTCGGACATGTGGAGAAGAGAACGTCTGATCTGGAACACAAGATGGATAAAATTTATCAGGAGTCCAAAAAGTTTGACAAGTTCAAAACATCATATGAACAGAATATGAGGAAAGTAGGGGATAGCTGAAATGACCAAACATCCAGATCATGGGTAGACCAAAGAGGGAAGAATTTCAGGCCAAGGGCATGATGAACATATTCAGGAAAATTGAAGAAAGCTTTCTCATCCTCTCAAAAGAAAGACCATACAGATACAAGAAACTCATAGAATACTAAACAGCCTAAACAAAGAAGAAACTCTCCAAGGCACATCATAGTTAAAATCCTAAACAATGAAAACAAAGAGAGAGTGCTGAAAGTAGCAAGGGAGAACAACTCATTATACAAAGGCAGTGCCATCAGAAATACCTTAGAATTTTCAGTGGAAACCTTGAAAGCCAGAAGGGCTTGGAGTGGAACACTTCAAAGTCTAAAAATCTATGACTTCCAACCCAAACTACTATACACAGTGAAAGTGTTCCTCTTAATTTATTTTTGAAAGGAAAACCTTCCATCATAAAAGCCAGCTCTACAACTATATGAACACAAAGCCAAACCTACAGAGAATACTTCAGGGAATACTCCACACAGAATTGTTGAACAACTAACCTTAAGATCCTTCAAGAGGCAGAACACAATAACCAAAACTACAGCAGGCATGAAAATATACCAAGCCCAAGAAAGCACCAAACCCTATAAAGCCTCCAATATGGCAGGTATTAAATCAAACCTCACAATTATATCCTTAAATATTAGTGATTTTAACTCACCTATTAAAATACCCAAGCTAGCAAAGTGGATCAGAAAAATGGACCCTTCTATCTGTTATCTTCAAGAAACTCATCTCACCACTAAGGATAGACATTTCCTCAGGGTAAAAGGATGGAAAATGATTTTTCCAAGAAAATGGAAATAAGAAACAAGTAAGTATAGCTATATTAACATCTAATAGACTTCAAACCAAAAGGACAAAGAAGGCCACTTTTTACTCATCCAGGGAGCAATCCAACAAGAGGACATCACAATCATAAATTTATATGCACCAAAAACAAGTGAACCACATTTTATAAAACAAAACTTACACAACATCAAACTAGAAACAAATACCAATACCATCAGAGTAGGGGACTTCAATACCTTACTATCATCAATAGATAGATCATCCAAGCAGAAAATCAACAGGGAAATAAAAGAGCTTAAGACTACCATAGATCAACCAGACCTAACGAACATCTACAGAACATCCCACCCTAATTCTACAGAATTCACATTCTTCTCAGCAGCCCACAGAATCTTCTCCAGAATAGGTCATATATTAGGGCATAAAGCATGAATCCATAAATTCAGGAAAATTAATGTTGCCTCCTGAATCATATAAGAAGACAATGAATCAAAGCAAGAAATTAGCAACAAAAGAAAAAGTAGAAATTATACCAGCTCCTGGAGGCTGATTAACATACTGTTAAATAATGAATGGCTCATGAAAAAAATCAAAAAGGAAATGTAAAATTTCTAGAAGTGAATGATAATGAGAACACAGCATACTAAAACTTATGGGACACAGTCAAGGCAGCCCTAAAGGGAAAATTCATAGCACTAAATGCCTTCATAACAAAGTCATATCTCAAATTAATAACCTAACCATCCACCTAAAGGTGCTGGAAAAACAAGAACAATCCAACCCTAAGAGTTCCACACAGAAAGAAGGAATTAAGAGCAGAATAGGAATTGATGAATTGGAAACTAAGAAAACAGGAAAATTGACAAAACAAAGAGCTTTTTCTTTAAGAAAATCAAAATTTATAAACCCCTGGCCAATTTTATTGAATGAAAAAAGAGAAATCTGAAATTAATAAAATTAGAAATGCAAAAAGAGAGATCACAACAGACATCAATGAACTTGGAAGAATCATTAGGATATATTTCCAAAACCTCTACTCCACAAGACTGGATAACCTGAAAAAATGGATGTTATTTCTAGACACATACTACCTACCAAAACTAAATTCAGAGCAGATGTATCTAATAAATAAACCTATTACTTCCATAGAGATTAAAAATGTAATAAAAAATCTCCCCAAAAGGAAAAGTCCAGGAGCTAATGGATTCTCAGCTGAATTCTACCAAACTTTCATTGAAGAACTGAAACCACTTCTTCTTCAGCTCTTTCACATAATTGGAGAACAGTGAATACTCCCCAACTCCTTCTATGAAGCTAGCATCAGCTCAATACTAAAACCAGAGTTACAACATGAAAAGAAGACTATAGGCCTGTATCCCCAATGAACTTAGATGCAACTAAATTCAACAACACATCAAAAGCATCATTCAACTTGATCAAGCAGGCTTCATCCCAGGGATGCAGGGATGGCTCAACATATGGAAATCAATTAATGTAATACACCACATAAATAATCTTAAACACAAAAGCCACATGATCATTTCAATAAATGCAGGGAAGACCTCAAACAAAATACAACATCACTTCATTATTAAGACACTGCAGAGAATAGTCATGGAAGGATATATGCCTTACATAATAAAGGCAATATACAAAGCATCTAAAGCCCAAATCATACTTAATGGGGAAAGACTCAAGGAGTTCCCTTGAAGATCTGGAACAAGACAGTGGTGCCCACTCTCACCACTGCTCTTAAACATAGTGCTAGAAGTCCCAGCCAAAGCAGTAAGACAGGTGAAAGATATAAAAGGGGATACAAATGGGAAAAGAAAAAGTTAAACTAGCCCTATTTACAGATGAAAAATGAAACTAGACCCACTCCTCTCACCATGTACAAAAATCAACTCCAAATAAAAACCTCATTTAAATGGATTAAATGAATTAAAGACCTGAAACTCTCAAAGTACTAGATGAAAAAGATAGGATGAATGCTCCATGATATAGGAGTAGGAGAAAAATTTCCTGAAAAAAATATACCAGTAGTTTAGGAAATTAAATAAACACTCAACTAGCAGGATCTCAGGAAGCTAAAAAGCTTTTGTACAGACAAACATACCATAAACAGAGCCAATAGACTACTCATCAAATGGGAGAAAATCTTCACCAGCTATACCACTGACAGAGGCCTAATATCTAAAATCTACAAAGAACTCACAAAACTAAGCAATAAAAAAAAAAAAACAAACATAATCTACTCAGAAAATGGATAGAGAAGTGCAAATGGCTAGTACTCACCTAAGAAATTGTTCAACATCCTTAACCACCAGGGAAATGCAAATCAAAACAACTATGAGATTCCACCTTACTCCAGAAAGGATGGCAATCATTAAAAAATCAAATGACAATAAATATTGGCAAGGATGAAGGGAAACAAGAACCCTTATTCACTGAAAGTAGGAGTGCAAACTTGTACAATCACTATGGCAAATTGAGCTAAAATCTGACCCAGCCATTCCATTCCTCTGCTGGGCATCTACCCTAAAGGCTGTACTCTTCACTGCAGATTTTTTTCTCAACCATATTTATAGCTGCTCAATTGACAATAGCTAAAAATGGCAATCAACCCAGATGGCCATCACTGGATAATGACAATGTGACATACTATATATATATATATATATATATATACATACATACATACATACATACATACATACATACACATAAATACAATGGAATTCTACTCAGCAGTAAGAAAAAATGATGTAATGAAATTTGTAGTAAAATGAATACATTTGGAACAGATCATACTCAGTGAACTCACTCAAGCACAGAATGACAAACACCGCATGTTCTCCCTCATCTGTGGTTCATATTCTGGATCAGACTGAGTTGCAGGTGTACCTGAGAGACGACTCGAGGGACAGACAAGAGGGATGGACGAGTTTGAGCAGTAAGGAGTTGGAGGGAAGGGGGATATCCACACAGAAACAAACCCAAAATGAATTGTTCCCATAGAAAGCTTCCTCCTGAATAGTAGAGAAAAATATATAAACCCCAAGCATGGAGACATTATCTGGTAAGAAGAACCCTGGATTGCAACCAGAAAGTGTTTACAATCCATGTTGAGTTATTGATTATAGAAACCTACAAGGTCCCTAGAGGCTTCTGTCAAAGCACTTGAAATACCTGCCTGAGGTAAAAGATGAGACCCTATTCCTGAAGACACCACATGCTGTTGATGCAAGACATCAAGAGATCCAGATGAATCTAAAAGGAAGTCAGTTCCCAGATGAGGAGCCCATATAGTGGTACAGGAGCTGCTACAGGAGCTGCTGAGGGAAAATGGCCAACAGCATTGTGAACAAGCGAGGGCCTTTGCTATACAAAAGCAACCAGCCTGGCAAGATGTACAAACCTGGGCAATGGTGGCACCCAGACTAGGTGGATAACCAATGGCTTTTTAAAAAAATCTTTTTATTTTGATTTGAGAGAGAGAGGCAGAGAGAGAGAGAGAGAATGGGTGCACCAGGGCCTCCAGCTGGTGCAAACGACAGATGCATGTGGCACCTTGTGCAACTGACTTATGCAGGTCCTAGAAAACTGAACCTAGGTCCTTTGGCTTTGCAGGTAAGTGCCCTAACTGCTAAGTCATCCCTCTAGCCCACCCATGGCTTTTTGATTGGCTATGAGATCTGCTCAGTGGAAAGGAACTCATAATTGGTACTAGGGACCAAGTCAGAATCCTGTAGAGAACAAGATAATGGACTCCAATAAGAAGCTCCCACTAGCCTTCACCCAAAAGTGAGGCTATACCCATCAAAATCTCCCATCCTGATCTAACTCTCCACTGGAGACTCTGTTTTTGTTTTTCAGAAAGTAGCAAGAACTGAGATCTACCAACAAGGATAGATAGCTGACTCCCTGAGAGGAGATGAACCACCCCTTATATAGCAACCAGGTGAAAACACAGAGGAACTGGTGACATGAACAAGTGTGCTGCTAGCCTGACAACCTGGGCCAGAGTGGTGCAGACAGACACTGAGGACACTCAAAATACATTAAAGCAGAAATCCAGAAGCTGCGGAGAACTCAACACTCAAGTAGAATTAAGGCATACCCACATCCAGGCATGGTGGTGGACGCCTTTAATCCCAGCACTTGGGAGGCATAGGTAGGAGGATTGCATGAGTTTGGGGCTGCCCTGAGACTGCATAGTGAATTCCAGGTCAGCCTGGGCTAGAGCAAGACCCTACCTGGAAGAAAAAAAAGGAAAGCACATCCATGAAGACTCGGGGAAGTTTGCAGACGAGGAGGCAAAAAGAATGTAAGAGCCACAGGGTCGGAAGAATATCCAGAGACATTTCCCCCCCACAATGAAAGACTGCTGCTCTTTCAACTCATATCCTACAACTACATGGTGAATACCAGCAATCCCACTAAAGTTGATGTTCAGTGTAGTGGGGGCGGGGAGGAGGGAAATGATGGTACCAACATATGTTGTGTCCATACAAAGTTTCTACTTATTAAAAAGAGAATTAAGGGGCTGGATAGATGGCTTAGAAGTTAAGACATTTGCATACAAAGCCAAATGACCTCAGTTAGATTCCCCAGGACCCAAGTAAGCCAGATGCACAAGGTAGCACATGTCTCTCTCTCTCAAATAAATAAATAAATAAATAAATAAATAAATAAATAAATAAGAATTAAAAACAAAGAATTTGTGAAAGCTTAAAGAACCAAGAAGTGAAGCACAAAAGAGGAAGTGTGTGGGGTGGTAGGAAAAATAAAACTTTTGTTCTATGTCAATATTATATTAAAAAATGTCATTTTGGTAAAACAACACATATTAAAATGTGTGTCTCTGTGTGTAGTGATATGCACTTACATATATACACAGCTGTGATCATATGCATGCAAAACATATGCACCATGGAGATAGGCAAGGCCATTTCAGGACTAAATAAAATTTTACCACTGTGGAAATCTTAGTCAGATGAGAGCAAGAGCAAGAACAAGAAAGTAAGAGAATGAGAGCAAGAGAATGAGAAAGTACTGAATACATCAGTGCCAAAAATGTCAGTGCACAGCTGAGTTTTAGCTCTCATTATGTGATGATTACCTTGGTTTTCATCCTGACTGGATTGAAGCACAACAAAGATTAATACTAGCACACATATGTATGTTCCTGTGAGAGCATTTTCAGAGTTCACTGACAATATAACACAGCTGTATTAGCAACATAAGTCTTTCCACTGTTATGCTGTTTCCCTCAGTTCTTTATCACTGGGATGACATTTCTGAGCCATACTTCTGTTTCACTGAATTTTCTCCTTCTTTTGTGATTAAGATACACTGAGAAGCCAAGGAGCACAGCAAGGTTAAATGACAGATTAGGGTGTGGTTGTATCTCAATCACAAAACATATATTTCATATGTAGGAAAAGAAATTCACTACCCCACACCAACATCAAGAAAAGAAGGAACAAAGAAAGGAGGTAAAGAAGAGAGGGAGGGAGAGAGAGAAGCAAGATGGATGGACGGAATGTAGGGAAAGAAATCTCAGACTGCCTGTATTAGAGTTAACCCCAGCTTCTGTACTAAGCAAGATAGGAAACCACAGGCAAGGCCCTCCCTTTGCCTCAGTTTCTCTCTCTGTGAATAGAATAATAGTATATATCCCCCAGAAGTGTGGCAAGGATTAGACAAGTTAAGAGAACAAATTTCCATAGCATTGGAAGGGCTTATCTCTTACTCCTACCACTCAGGGAGGTGCAATGAATTGGGAATACTTTGGAAAGCCAGATGCTGACCCTCTGAAATGAGGAGGCACATGGACAGTGCCTTAGTGGGGAGATAGTGAGTTGCTGGGTCCTACTAGGAAGCCAAGGAGTTTGCTTCAAGTAAAAGAGGGTTGTGGATAGACAGCATGATGGGAATGCATGACCAGGACTCTTTCAGGGTGACCTAAATACTACTTGTTTTGAAAGGAGAAAATGGAGCAGACCAGGGCAAGTGTTTTGAAGTGTTATTAAATGAATTTTGTCTAACACTAGATAAAGACAAAAACTCAGCACTTGAAAATGTGCCATTGTGATGAAGGATCTTTACAAAGGAAATTAAGGTTCAGTGAAGTCAATGAGTTGGCTTCAAACATGACTGGCCGTGTTGTGAGAGGAGAAAATAGACACAAACAGGCAGAAGGAAGACTGTATGTGAAGACACAAGGAGAAGATGCTGGAACAAGGCAAGGAAGGAGCTTTTGGAAGAGACAGATCCATGGAACTCCATGGTCATGAGCTTCAGGTTTCCACATTGAGAGGAAATGTACGTCTGTTGTTCTACCACCCAGCCCACGGTTCCTTATCATGGCATTCTCAGCTTGGCCCCACACAAGCAAAGAATGTGAAAGCTCTTAAGGAAGAGAGGACTGGGTTGCAACACTCAAATTATGAAGGACAAAAAGAAAGGAAACCAATGGCAAAGTGTAGAACTGCACCCCGCTGAGGAAGGATGGCGGCTGAGCACTCCCACGGACCCTGCACCACTTCACACCCACAAGCAGTGAGCAGAGAGCGTAGAGCTTGGCCACAGGATACCCCACCAGCTGCTTCAGAACTGGCTTAGTGGCCTTGGACAGATAGCATCAATTCTTGTGGCCTGTGAGTTGCAGGAGTTAAATATGATTCTTCTGAGAGGCACGTTCTCAGATGAAGTACTATAGTAATAGAAGTGTAGTTCGGAGCATCACCTCATGGGATGCCAAAGGTCAGGACTGGAAGGTATTTCCCTCCCTCCTGTGGCAGTTCCTGTGTTTACTTCGAGGCCCTGAATTCCATGAACAGGAATGGCCCAGCGGAAGAGAAGGAAGATTCGGGACATGCTCACCTCTGAGTCCCAGAAGTAGGATAAGCAGCAGGACACTGTGGGGAGTCTGGGGCCAGAAATCAAGAAGGGTCATCTTAGCGATCCAAAGAGCCTGCTCTGTCCAGTGTTTGTGCGGAGAGTGCAGAATCTACACCGTGGGGAAAAGAGTCTGTGGTTTCATTTGCACAAAAGGAAGTGTCTTCACTGTAGAGAAACAGCAACCACAGTCATGATTGTGAAGTAGAAATCAGGCTGTGCAGACAGCAAGGAAGGAGAAGTTCCTCACTGTTTATTCTCACTCACATTAGCCTAATGAAAGTATTGTATTCTTTCTGAGCATACACTGGATGTATTTGGCCCTTCCAGAAATCTTGAGATCTTTCTTATGACTTACCAGTTAGCATCCAACCCAAGAAAGAAAGACGTTTACCAAATTTCCAAGTCTGAAAGCCTAGATGACGATGATTTGTGGCCTGTTCTGCCCCAGTCTGAACTGGAGATAAGAAGTTGAGGTAGGAGGAGGGTGGCTGAGAGCTGCTTGATACTGGTGTGGAACAGGCTCTGCTGTTGAAATGACCCCCATGGCAACTCTTTATCCATACACTGATAAATGTATCCAAGTGCAATCTAATGGCACCTTTACGACTTTGTATGTCCACCCTGTCAAATAGAATTGTTTTCTGATTTATTCCAGGAAGTATTTGAGCAAACTTGAATAAGTTTCTGCATGATGGGGTCTTTAGGGGCATTGAGGGTGTAGGGTTATACTGGTAAAGGAATATGATGATTATTTTCTCAGGACTGGGAGGGCAGCTGTCACATTTGTGACTAAACTCTGTTCTACATTGAAAGCCCCTCTTCCATCTTCACAGTGTACAGACAGGAAACTGGGGACAGAGGAAGTATGAATGTCCTGTCCTACTAAACTGATGAGCTCAGGATTTAGACAAATTGGTTGTGCTGCATAGATTTGCATTGTTTCTGTCTATGCTAGACATGAGAAATGTTTCAATGGGCATTAAAGGTGATACTGATTATAGTCTAAAAACTAATAAGTCATTATTGATATGCCTTGTGCCAAATAAAGACAGGAAAAGCAAATGTGCTCTTGAGTGGCTCCTATCCTGTGGTACCATTGCTCGTCTATGGCCCTCTGCCAGCTCTCTGGCCCTACTTGGTCCCAAGCATGTGCTATTCCATGGTTGTCCCTGACTTCTGAGATGATTGACTGCTCTAGAACACTATATGTCCTCCACTCCCCACTGGTCCATTGAGGTGGCTCACTTCACCTGATGTCCTTCATTGTCCCATAGTTAACCTATGTCAACATCACTTAGGTCAGACACAAGGAGATGTCAGTACAGGTATGAAGCTGTGCATCATTTTGTAAGATGCTTATGGGCATCTAAGTTTGCTTAGGGAGAAAATGAAAGGGGAAAGGTTGTTTCTGGTTGGGTCTAAACCACACTGGGAACTAAAACTGAATTCTGTTTTTCCTGGAAAAAAAAAAAAAAAAAACTTTATTGCCCATACTGGAATTATTCCAGTTTGTATTTGTCTATTCTTTGTAGAATCCATTAAGTGATCCAGGTAGTAATCACGAAATAGGCAAATAATAACAATTGTCAATAAGAGGGACATAAACTCTCAGAGCCAGAACACATTAGTAAAAATGTCTATTTTCAATAAAAGAAAAGAAAAAGAAAAGAAAAGAAAATGTCTATTTTCTATGGAACATCACCTCTTGCATGAGTAAAAAGTGGCCTCCTACCAACTTGACAGGACCTAGCACCATCTGTGAGGGAGGAATTAGTGCCATTAGGTTAGCTCTTGGCCTGCCTGAGTGTCTTAATTAAGTTAATTCAGGTGAGAAGACTCATGTGTGGCCCTGAGTCACCATTCCCTCTCAAGTCGCACACTGCCCAAGCAAGGCCCCTACCTATTAATTTTCTGTTGGATGATCTATCCATTGTTCATAGTGGAGTATTGAAGTCCCCAACTATGATGGTGTTGGTGGTTATTTCTGTTTTGTTGCTAAGTAGTTTTTGCTTTATGTATTGTGGTGCACCTGTGTTTGGTGTATAGATATTATTGATTGTGATATCCTCTTGTTGGATTGTTCCCTTGATTATTAAGAAATGGCCATCTTTGTCTTTTTTTGGTTTCTTTAGTTTGAAGTCTATTTTATCCAGTATAAGTATAGCTATGCCTGCTTTTTTCTTATTTGTGTTTGCTTGGAATACCATTTTCCACCCTTTCACCCTGAGGAGGTGTCTGTCTTTAGTGGTGAGGTGGGTTTCTTGAAGACAGCAGATTGAAGGGTCTAGTTTTTGGATCCACCCTGTTAGCTTATTTCTTTTGATGGGTGAATTAAGGCCATTAATGTTCAGGGAAATAACTGTGAGGTTTGATTTAATACCTGCCATATTGTGGTGGATTATGTGTTTTTTTTTTGTTGTTGTTGTTAATGTGGACTGCTTCTTGGGGGCACTTGAGATTGGTTATTTGATTCTTCTGTGTGAAGAATTCCCTGAAGCACTCTCTGTAGGTTTGGTTTTGTGTTCATATACTTGTAAAGATGAGTTTTATCATGGAAAAATTTTCTTTTCTTTCTCCATCATCATTATGGACATCCAATTTCACAACATGGACAGAGCCATTACCATCACAGAGGATCCAGGGAGTTTTGATGGGCTGTGCTAAAGATACTTTCCCTCTCAGTCTAGGGATACCTCCAAGAGGGCAGGGAAGCTTCAGCAAGCAAATGACATCCTTGTTCCTACTTTTCCCATGTTACTTGTAGATGGGATCTGTTGCAGTCAGGTTCGCATTGCTGGCAGAAATCACCCGACTAAGAACAGCTTGTGGGAAAAAAGAGGTTTATTTTGGCTTACAGGCTCGAGGGGGAAGCTCCATGATGGCAGGAAAAACGATGGCATGAGCAGAGGGTGGACATCACTCTCTGGTCAACATAAGGTGGACAACAGCAACAGGAGAGTGTGCCAAACACTGGCAAGGGGAAGCTGGCTATAATACCCATAAACCCGCCCCCAACAATACTCTGCCTCCAGGAGGTGTTAATTCCCAAGTTGCCATCAGCTGGGAACCTAGCATTCAGAACACTTGAAGTTTATGGGGGACACCTGAATCAAACCACCACAGGATCCAATGCATCCAAGATTCCAGCAAAACCTCTTCTAGCATGTTTTCTCCAGAAATGGACTCAACTAGACCCACGTCCTACATAAAAAGGACCTAATTTTTTTTTGTACCAAAGCAGGACTGAATATTCTCTAGGAAATAGAGAGAAATGGCCACCTGAGGGTACTCTAAAACAATACAATCCCACAACTAGGCCTAGTTTGCAAATGAGAGGGTAAATGGAGGGGTGTTCTTATGATCAGCTTTTCTTCTATCTCTGGCACCTCCCAACCTCATTAAGAGAGTGCCAATTAGTCTCTCAGACTCTTTGCCTTTTGATCTCAGATCACAGTCCCTCCTCACTCGCCCATCAGGTTTTCCCAGGCCTTCTGCCGATTCTCTAGCAACTCTGGGGGTCTTCCTTCCTAATTCAGGGACCTCTTTTGTGTCTCAGTCTTTTTTCTGTCTGTGAATATAAAATGATCATAAAATATTTGGTCAGCTTTATAGACAATCGGGAGCAGGGAGGTCAAGATTTAGAAAAGGGCTGTTGTCTCTATGACCTTACCTGGAAGGATATAATGCTTTTACTAGATCAGATGATATGCCATTTGATGTCTACAATATGATAGTCCTTGCTCTGACATATTTATAGAGAGATAAATGTAGATATTTTCATTTTGGTGGCATTATACACAATTTTTATTTTCCTCAGCTTAAATAACAGAAGTCCACCAACGCAAGGCTCAGCTTGCTCTGAGAAGGTAGCTGTATCATGAAGAATCAAATCACAAGTTTCAGTGCCGACTGTTAATCCCCAGATCAATATGTCTGCTTATAATGTTTATCATTGTTAGCAACCAACCCCATCACTTCTGTTAGCATTTGTGGGTAATGGGCTGGTCCTCATAAGGGTCTTTCTCAGTTTCTGCACACATACCAGGTTTGTAGCACTGAACCGCATGCCTGAGATAAATAAACTAGTAGAGAGAGAAGGTTTATTACAGCTGACAGCTTTAGGAGTTTCACCTCATGGACAGCCCTCTTGCTTTTATAGCTGTGGGAAGTCAACTGCTTACGATTGGGAAAAATTCATAGAGTAAAACATGCTAACTACATGGATAAGACATGGGGGGTATAAAAAAGAGGTAGAGAAGCCCGGCGTGATGCCCCACACATTTAGTCCCACCACTTGGAAGGCAGAGGTAGGAGGATCCCCAGGAATTCAAAGCCACCCTGAGACTACATAGTGAATTCCAGGTCAGCCTGGGCTAGTGTGAAATTCTACCTTGAAAAACCAAAAAAAGAAAAGAAAGGAAGGAAGGAAGGAAGGAAGGAAGGAAGGAAGGAAAGAAAGAAAGAAAGAAAGAAAGAAAGAAAGAAAGAAAGAAAGAAAGAAAGAAAGAGAGAAAAGGACCAGGGTCCCACAATCCCCTTCAAGGTCAAGAGTTAAATGTTTCAAAGTCATGCTTCCAGGTGCTCAAGACCACACACTTGTCTTCCCCCCTCCCACATAAAAGTGCCCTATTATTGCATTAAAGTCACTCTGGGGACCAAGCTATTAACTCACATTCAAGAGTCAAACTATAGCATTGATATTTTGCATCTTTTATTTCCTCTTCCCTGCTTTGAATTGAAGAGAGAAGTGGATGACCTTAATGTACAGAAAGAAGTTCTGCTTTAAGAGGAAGCTTGTTTTACTAAGAGAGAACTTTGCTTACTATAAGAGTTTGGGGAAGCTTCTGGAGTCTGAAGAGAACTAAAAAAGAAGGAAGAGTATTGGGATGCAGAAAGAATGAACTTTCTGTTCTATAGATTGAAAAATGATTTTAAGTAACTGTTAAAAAAGACTTTTTTATTTTTTTAAGTTTTATTTATTTGAGAGAGTCAGAAAGAGAGAGAGAGAGAGCGCGAGAGAAGCTGCCAGTAGACAGCCCAAAGGACCAGAGAGGTGTGTAGACTTGTTCTGAGATGAATTGTATCTCTTCCTCATATGCTAAACCATAACACCAGTACTTATGAGTGAGACTGTATTTGGTACAGTTTTGAAAAAAGTAGTTAGTTAATTGAGATCATTGTGGTGGGCGCCAATCTGACATGACTGTATTACAGGAAGAAAAGATGCAGAGATAGAGGCAGAGGAATTCAATGTGTGAAGACATAGGAAGAAGGTGATTTCCACTGGGCAAAGGGGCTATAGAAGATCATGATCCTGGGGACATCTCAATTCTGGGCTTCCACCCTCCAGAAATGTGTAGAAATGAATGAATGCCTATTGTTTTAGCCACTCTGTTTCTTGGGAAAAAAGCTACAAGTTGGCTTCTTAGATTCTTTAGGCTCATGAACATTGGACATTCTACTCATTTTTAGCTGATAAAAAATATTCTCTTTAATAACTTGTTTCCATTAAAGTTTGGGTTTCCAGCTTCTTCATTATCTGCTCTGAGATGTAAAAGGCTGATGTAAAACCCTAGGAAATCACCATGTCATTTCTACTCTTGTTCTGAGTTCTCCAGCCAGTCTTTTACTCCCTTGGCAGGAGATGTTTGTTGCATGTACAATTTCAGGGACTTCGGCTATACTTACTTAGAGAAATAGTGAAACATCTTGCTCTGTCTTTCAGGATATAGAAATTGTTCATTGTTCTGTTGGTATTTCAATTTCCACTCAAATTTTAGAAATTGTTGCCTGAGGTTTTAAAAATATGCTTTGTAAATAGTAGCTATAATCGTTTAATAACCAAATAATTGATGTATGCTTTTGGGAAACTATTAAATTTTAAAATAAATAGGACTAGGCTCTAGACAGGGAACAAACTATTGCAGGAAGCTGGAATAGAATCAAGATGTGAATGCAGTGGGAAAACTTTTCATAAAACCATCTCATGGGATCCTGTAAGAGACAGAAATTGTACCCAATAAAACTTTCAATATCTTTTATGAGAATGACACAGAATTCCTGGTGATGGGCTGGAGAAATGGCTTAGTGATTAAAGAGTTTGCCTGCAAAGCTGAAGGGCCTAGGTTTGATTCCCCAGGACCCACATAAGCCAGATGCACAAGGTGGCACATGCATCTGGAGTTCGTTTGCAGTAGCTGGAGACCCAGGTGTGCCTGTTTTCTTTCTATCTGCCTCTCTCTCTTCTTTCTCTTTCTCTCTCAAATAAATAAACAAATAAAATATTTTTTAAACAGAGGTGGGACTTTTAAATTATTTTGCCTTTTGCTAAATACTGCTGATTCTCTTGTGCAAACACAATGACAAATCATTCCTGCAAGTCTAGTTTTATTGGCTATAACCAAGTATTGTGCTTTCATGAAAGAATGACTGTGGATGGAACATGAGCAGAAACTAGTGAATATGACAGGAGACAATAGTACCAAAAGAATTAGATGCACAAGAAAGCTTAGAGACTGAGCCAGGGTTCTCTAGAAGAACAGAACCTATAGAATGCATTGTATTAAAAGCGAATTTATTGGATTAGCTGACAGCAGTCCAACAATAGCAGGTTGCAGGCCTGAGAGTCAAGGAACCTAGTAGCTGCTCAATCATCTCCAGATCTTCAGATTGGGACTACTGAGGCATCCAGTCTGAAGATCTGGAGGCGCCCTGGAGAGACACTGCTCTTCAGTCCATGCTGATCTTCAGACCACGTTGGTCTTCAGTCCAAGCTGGAAAGCAACAAGCAGCAAGCAGCACCGGTAGCCAGGTGGGAGGAGGGGATACTGTCCTTCCCAGAACTTCCTTCCATAAAGCCCTCCCCTCCTTGGAGAGGGACTGCCCACTCAGGGGAAGAGCCTTCCCTGGGAGAAGGATTTTTCCTGTAGCTAATCCTTCCTGGAAGCAATCTGAGAGACCCACTTTTGAGGAATGTCTGTGGATTCCTAAACAGATCAAGTTGACACAAAACTTAGCCATCACAGAGCTATCCCTAATCACCCTGATCCACTGACTTCCAGCCAAGTGCAGATACAAGACTAAGTAAGTTTTGTATAATACTGAAATGCTATGCCATTTTTACAAAGCACTAACTGAACTACAGTCTAAACCAGTGATATTAGATTGTGGCATACATAAACCTTGGCCTTCCATCCTGTCTTCACTGCCTTCATCTACAGTCAGTGTATAATAACAACTCACCAAGTTTTGTCTAAACTCAAGACATGTCCCCAAACTCCAGATTTACATCAAACCTCCTATTTCATATCTCCACTTAAGTACAGAAATGTCAATTAAAACTAAACATTTTCAAAATCAAATTGCAAAATTGCCCATTTGGAACATATACATATATACTTTATTCAAATGACAATAACATAGTATTTCTATCCCTGAGATTGAAAATCTTCAGGGCATTCTCCCTCTGTCAATCTACACACAAACAGCTCTGATAAGCTCTATGTTTAAGTTATGTCCAGGAAAATGCATCTCTGGCCTATCATGAATGTGACCTTCACAGAAACAAAACTAACTCTAATGTACAAAATGAAATCTTTGTTGAGTCCCTCAGGGAGCTAAAGTTGCAGGACGAACAGCTAACATGAATTCTAAGGAAAATCAGATGCCTTCATTAAAAGATGGTCCTGAGTACATGCCTCCCTGTAACATGTGCCAACACCGCATAAACTGGTAAGGGCATTTCAATTAATGTTTTAGCCTTTTCCCAAAGTGTGTGTGTATGAGGTAAAATGATAAGACTGTCACTGTGAGCCATAGGAACAAAAGAAGTTTCTATTGCCTTTCAGGTTTTCTCCACAGACGTGGGTGTATGGAGTAGAAAGACTGGGCTGTGGCAGAGTCCAAGGAAAGGAGAGAGTTTTACTGTTCTTTTTCTAAGCATCAGCAGATTCGCTGTACTTCTGGACCCACCCTTAGAGATCTTCAGCCCTCCCTAGTGAGATGCTCAGGGATTGTCAATTTCACTGAGCTGTCATCCCTGGTCCCCTTGTTCAGAGCATCTGCCCAAGCCTGAGACTGATCACAGCAGTAGAGTCCCTGTAAGAGTCACCAGTAAACAAGTGATGATGGCAGTATCCTACTTATAAGCAGCAAGTGCACAGCAAGAGCCACACTGGGAAGCCCAGGGGAAAGGGAAGACCCACAGCATAGGTTGAAGTAGCCATTGAGAAGAATCCTCCTGGGACTAGTCAACTGTAAGCACGAGGTCACAGTAGAGCAGTCAGAAGCCCGAGTGCATTTGAAGTAAACATGAACACAGCAGCTCCCAATCAGCTTGTCTGTGACTAGGTCTGCTTCCACTCAGGCAAAACTAGCCTAGCAGGGCTGGAGAGACGGCTTAGGGGTTAAGGCGCCTGCCTCCTAAGCCTAAGAACGCTGGCTCCAATCTCCAGTGGTTCCAATCTCCAGGTCCCACGTTTAGCCATATGCAAAGTGGCGCAAGGATGCAATGCTGCACTTGACCACAAGGGAGTGCACGCATTTGGATTTCGTTCACAGCAGCTGAGAGGCTGCTGGTGCGCCCATCTCTATCTGTCTTCCTCTTCCTCTCTCTCTGCCTCTCTCTGTGTTTCTCCCCCCCCCCCAAAAAAAAATAGCCTAGCAAAATAAAATAGGTGCACTGGTCTTCAGATAAAGACTTAGATAAGTTTTTGCTGTCCTACAAAAACTTATACTAAAAATTACAGGACAAAAAAAAAGCAATTTTTGGTGGAGTTGGGAGGATAGATGTCACTAAGCAATCCAGCCTCAAGGTAAATCAACAGATAAGCAAATGCTAATAGCTAAGCTTCTACAGTCCATGATTTAAAATGTTTAATTTCTACAATAAAGTACAATGTAAAACACACACACACACACACACACACACACACACACACAGGAAAATTTGATCCCAAAATTAGAAGAAGAGCAATCAATTTAAATGGATTGTGAAAGCAATAATAAATCAGATCTAACAAAAAATGTGATGAAGGATAAAAAATAGACCCAAAGAATATCTTGATTAAATAAGTAAAGGAAGAGAGCAAGAAAGATAACTCAATGGTGCTTCTTGCAAAGCCTGAAGGCCCATCCACCCACATAAGATGTACACACAAAGTGGCATTCTTTTGCAGAGAGAGGCAAGAGGTCCTGGCATACACACACACACACACAATTTTTAAAAAGAAACAAAAGAAAACATGATGGCCATACCACATCCAATAGAGGATTATCAGTGAAGATATACTACATACAATTCAATTATAATTCAAATGGAAGTTCTGTACTTTTAAAGGGTATAACTTAAAATAGGGACAAAAGCAACCTAAGGGTAGATTTAAAAGAAGTTAGTGAAAGTATAATTTCTTTGTTACTATTATTTATTGCTAATTTAAAGAATAAAAGAATCTGGGAACCATAGGAAGAGAAAGCAATAGTATGGATGTTTAAAACCAGATTAAGAAAAGTAAATTTAGAAACTCTGGCTTTGGCTCAAAAATGAATGTGATTATCTCATTTCTGGTTAGTCCTTAAAAGAATTGTTTAGCTCAGATTAGTAATTTCAAAGTAAGTCGAGAATTCCTGCAGTGGCATTTTATATGCACAAAGTATGAGCCACTTGTCAGTTCTAGTACCTCGTGCCTCTCTCTGCAGTTCTAATATCAAATCACTACTTTTGCTTATGCACATTACACATTTTCCTGTCCAAGAAACTGACTTTTCTTTGATCCAATTTTAATGTAGTTAGAGGATTGCTAACACTTTTTTAAACCTTGACACCAGTAGAACTGTTCATTTTCTTTTGGGGGGGGAAGGAATACTTTGCATATTTTGATAACAATCCTTTATTATATCATTTTTAAATAAAATGTTTAAGATAAATAACTAGTAAAATCTGAAATATTCAGAAGTTAAATTCTCTCTTTCTCTCTTCTTGCCATCCTGGGGATTGAATCCAGCATCTTACAAATATTGGGCAGGAACTCTATCACTAGCTACATCCCCATCCCCCAAATCATTTTTTGTTTGTTTGTTTATTTTGGTTTTTCAAGGTAGGGTTTCACTCTGGCCCAGGCTGATCTGGAATTCACTCTAGTTTCAGAGTGGCCTCAAACTCTTGGCGATCCTCCTACCACTGCTTCCCAAGTACTACGATTAAAGGTGGGCATCACCACACCCAGCTTCCACAAATATGTTTTGATAGTGATAAGTATAAACATATACAGATAAACACAAGTTATTTACCAGTGTGGTAAGGGAATATATTAAGAATTTTAAAAAATATTTTGGCTTGTTGTAATTATTATGGTTCTATTTTTGAAGACATTGAGGTAGTGAGAAACAGTTTGGAAAGGGTAGTAAGAATTTATTGAATTTACTGATTTACTGAAAGAAATCTGCTTAGAGGTGTATGCACTTTTCTTTGTTTTTGAGAAGAAATCCCTGAGAGTATCTTTACACTGTTGGATCCCTACATGGTCTATAGGAAATGGGCCTAAATAAGACCCATGCCAATTATCATTACAAAACAAACCTAACCCTCTTTTTTTTTATTAGTTATGTACATAGTGTGTATACAGTCCTGTTGGTACCATTGTTAGCCTCCTCCCTGTTCTTCCCCCTCCAAAGGGACCCTCCTTGTTGGGGAATGTGGGACCTGCATTGTGAGTAGCCATCAGTTATGGGGAAGAGGCAATGTCTCTGTGCATAATGTCCCAACTTGTTAACAATCTTTTCACCCCCCTGCCCCACTTCTGCGAATTTCCCTGAGCCATGTTGGGCTCATTTTAGGTCTACTTCAGTGATGAGGTCTTGGGGGCCTCTGTGTCTCTGGATATCTGGTTTGGTAGGAGTGGAGTGTTCTCTGTGTCTATCTCCTTCACCCTTGTGCTGGTTGCAGTTTCACCAAGAAAGCAGCACTCTTGCTCATTTCCCAAATTACTCTATGATTTCAGCTGGGGCCCTGATGAGGTGTGAGGGGCTGATTCTCTCCTCAGGTTCTATGTCCATCTGGAAAATAGAAGCAAATTCTCCACCTTCTGGCACTAGACAAGCTAACTGTCTTGGAACTGACTCTCTTCCAGATTCCATCCAGGTCACTCCATGTTCTGTCTCAATAGCATATGGTGTCTTTGGCAGTAGGGTCTTACCATTAACCTTTGGTGGGTCATCAAGTACTCTGATAGAAATCTGTCTTCTTTTGGGAAATCTTGTAGGTTTCTCTGATCAACCGCTCATTGTGGATGTTAACCACATGCTGGTACTGGGAGTTACAGGTCAGCACCAAGGGAAAAGAAGGAAGAAAAAGATAGGTAATATAAAAGAGAAAGAGAGAAGAGGGAGAGAGAGAGAGAGAAATAGGAGAAGATTAAGGTTAGTCTTCATCGTACCCTCTCCAGGGCCCTGTGATACAGGTGTTCCCTATAAGAACCTGATGAAAGTTCAACCTTTTAGTATGTCTTTCGTGATATAGGATTTTATGGTACCATTACCATTTGGGTCCAGTTTTGTGTCCTTCCTGACCATTACTAGTGGGTACCATCTGCTTGTGGAACCCCCTTTTGAGACTTGAATACCAACATATTGACAACTTTTGAAACAAACAGTGTGGCTAATGGCCAGTAACCCCTTTCATAAATACCTTGCTCAGTGGTTGAAAAATATCCTTTTGATGTTGATAGCAGGCATATCCATTCTGTAATCAGAAGGAAATTCTGTTTTACAACCTAAAGATGATCATCCAAAAGCCAAAAGGTGAAAAGAAACATGACACATCTGAAGACAAGGAAGGAGAAGGGGAGGAATAACTATCACCTTAAGCTAGACTCCCAAAGTCCCTCCTTCAAAGCACCTGTGTGCAGACTCAGTGCTATGCCCACCTATTTTCTGAATTCTAGCTCAAAAACAGTAACTGTAGTGGTTTGAATCAGATGTCCTCCACCACGAATTCATGTGTTTTGAATGCTTGGTCCCCAGCTGGTGGCAATTTGGGAGGTGGGGCCCTGTTGGAAGAGGGGTGTTGCTGGGAGAGGATCTTGGGGTTTATTAGACCCAGGTTGCTAGTTGTAGTTCAGCTCAATTTGGCTACTGTTTTCCACCCTCTTTGGCAGAAGTGATATCTAATCCCTGCTTTTCCATCTTTGCCCTGCCATCATAAAGCTTTCCTTTGAGACTTTAAGCTAAAATAATTCTTTCATTCCATCAGCTGCTATTGGCTGGGTATTTGGTCAGGGGAACAAGAAGGGAACTAGAACCATAACCTTCAATGTTTCCCATCTTTCCATCTTCCATTTCTAGATATGGGCCAAAATCTCACGCCTGTTCACCCATCACCTTATCCCTTTTTCTCTGAAGACTTCCTGGTCTTGTGCAGCTGCTGTCAGACTTCCATCTCTGAGCCTCCTTGCTTTATTGACTACTTTAACTCAGAAACTATTAACTTGGTCACTTTCTCCCTCTTCCATCCTCCTCCTCCAGGCAGCTGTAAAGAACTCTAGCTTACTTGTCCTGCTTTTTTCTTTCTTTCTCAAAACTCTGATAAATTTATTCTCAAGTGTTTTTCTAAGTCTGTTTTTAAAATTAATTTGTCTATGAGACCAAATACCAGCAAAAGGGACCTTTTGCCCACCTGGTGACAGTCCCAAACAGTGTTTGAGCAGTTTCCCCCATGATAAGCAATTAGATAGAACAAAAAGAAATTCATGTGGGGCTTACCATGTATGAGGACAGAATTCCACAGATTACTTTTGAAATTATTTTTCTTCTTAGAGAAACCTTACAGAGGAAGTATTAAATGAGTGCTGCTTTCATTGCTAGTCTAAGAACCTCCTCCAAAAAGATGGTGGTAGACACTGAGGAGACTCAAAACTCACCAAAACAGAAAATTAGAGGCTGTCAGGAGCTCAACCATAAAAAAGGCTTTACCACACTTCCTTAGGCTCAAGGAACATTGTGGATGAGGGGACAGAAAGAAAGAACCAAAGAGTGGGAATGTGTACTCTGAGGCACAGAAATTGACTGGTATATTCATGACCACACAGTGATTACTCAGAAGCCCACTGGGGAGGGCCCGCAGTGGTGTGGGGGCAGGACAGACATGGCAGAAGAGAATACCCATTAGGAATATGATTAAGTTTCAATATGTTCAAATATTAAAGTTCTCAATTATTTTTTAAAGTACAAATTTCAAATGCATAGGAATTTGGGTTTTGTCTCCAGGTACAGAATTCATATACTCAGCAAAGCTTTCAGTTAATAGCTAATGCTTCTGAAAAGACCAATAATCAGTAGTGCTGTTAATATTTTCATGATATGAACACCCTGGCTGATCTAGATAGAACACAGCTCAGGCTTAGAGTGAGACTTCCACAAAGCTTTCCCTGCTGTGCAGCTAGGAAATAGCTGGTTTCCATGGCAGTTGGCAGAGATATCCAGGGACCTGTTCACCTTGTGCCTTCACTGTTGCCTGGGTGTGGTGATTGACAGCAGGTGCTTCCTCTATGCTAGACCATACCCACCAGAACATCCTCGCTGCAGGACTCTCTGAGGACAGACACAGGTCTTTGGGCAGAACCTTGACATTGGATTTAATTTTTACCCTTCTCTCTCTTTTTCATTCTACTTCCCTAGCCTACTCTGTGAATGAGACAAAAGCCTGAGATATAAAAACATCAGTTGTTTATCTTTTCAAAAATATTTTTGGGCTGGAGAGATGGCTTAGAAGTTAAGGGGCCTGTCTGCAAACCCTAAGGACCCGTATTCAATTCCTCAGAACCTACATAAGCCAAATGCACATGGTGGCACATGTGTCTAGAGTTCATTTGCAGTGACTAGAGGCATGCCATTCTCTCTCTCCTCTCTCAAAGTAAATAAATAAAATGTTTTTATTTTGGGCACTTTCATACATGCATATAATGCATTTTTATCTTATTTTCCCACTTACCTTCTTATCCCCTGTTCATTCCACTGAAACCCTTTAATACCAATCTTCTCTGTCTCCTAGTAGTTACTTTATGAGATCCTTAATTCTGAGTTCTTCTTTTACAGGGTAGACTCATTTTCTCTCAGCTATATACAAGGCATATTTAAATTTTTCTTCAAAAACATAGTTCTTCCAGGAAACCATGGTTAATTTACCCATGATAGATAATTTTCTATTAAATCAACTCAAATATTAGATATAATTAGGAAGGAAATGGGACAATCCAAAGAGCACTGTTTGGGCAATGTGTTCATCTGGGATTGTACAATTTGGAAGGCATGTTTTCTTGATTTGTTTAACCTCAACTAAAGTTCACTTCCCAGATATCATACAGACGCATGTACTCTATTAATATCAATAATTAGTCAACATAGAGTTATAATAAAATACTTATCAATGTTATACATGTTTATAAATATGTCATTTGAGGGCTGGAGAGATGGTTTAGTGGTTAAGGTGTTGGCCTGCAAAGCCAAAGGACCCATATAAGCCAGATGCACTAGATGGCACATGCATCTGGAGTTTGTTTGCAGGGGCTAAAAGCCCTGGTGTGCCCATTCTCTCCTTCTCTCTCTCTCTCTCTCTCTTTCCCTTTCAAATAAAAAATTTTTAAATAAAATATATAAATATGTCATTTATATTACATGTAAACCACTCATATTCAGTATGGACGAACTGATTGAAATATAAGAATTCAACATGTACATATAACATTGGAAACATTTATTTTTATAATTACCTAGGATATTTATCTGAGTTCTGAGCATATTTCTCTAAGCAAGGAATTCAGAGATGTGGAAAAGGGGGACAAAGTGAGGAATAGGGAGGTGGCTCAAAGCTAGCTTTACTTGGAAAGCCTGTCAACCCAGGTTTAATTCCTCAGCATCTACATGAAGCTGCTCTTGGGCCAGAGTGATTGCAGTGTCAAGAGAACCCATTTCAAAGAAGGTGGACCATGGGCAACTTCTCTGACTTCCAGGTGTGTACTCATGCAAACATATATACATGCATACACTAAATAAATCCTTTTTAAGAAAAGGAGAGGAACTAAAGAAATGATCCCTGCAAGTATAGACACCAGAAAAAGGCTGAAGGAGATAAACACAGAGAACATCCAACTCCTACTAAACCAGATATCCAGAGACACAGAAGCTCCCAAAACCTCATCACTGAAGTAGAACTAAAGTGACCCCAATGTGGTTCAGGGAAACTCGCAGAAGAGGGGGCAGAAAGAATGTTAGAGCCACAAGTTGGGGCATTATGCACAGAGACTTGGCCTATCCCCCATAACTCTTGACTACCCCCACAATGCATGACCCACATTCCCCATTGATGAGGGTCCCTATGGAAGGGGGAGGACAGGGAGGAGGATAATGGAGTCACCACTATGAATGTTAAATCAGAATAATATAAATAAAAAATAATATAAATTAAAAAATAAATTAAAAAAAAAAAGAAAAGAAAAGAAAAGGAGAGCAAGGGCCACAGTAAGAAGAGGGCAGGAATTCTTGTGCTTGGAGCTGGAAGGAAGAAAAGTCCTTGCCCTTACCCTCCAAACTCTGTAGTGGGAAGGGTGCTGGATTTCTGTCATTTATATTGGGCCTGGGTCCAGCCAGAGGTGGCTTGGGAAGGATCCTACACTACGTTCTAGACAGTGGGATTGTGGTTTGTATAATAGAAATTGGCCTTTAAGGCAGTCAGCTTTGGGAGCCATTCTCATCTCTTCTGTAATGCATCATTGGGAATGTTCCCTAGCCTTTCTTCTTCCTCAGCATCTGTTGCAGTCAGGTTCACATTGCTGGCAGAAATCACCCAGTCAAGAGCAGTTTGTGGGAATAAAAGGTTTATTTTGGCTTACAGATTCGACGGGAAGCTCCATGAGGGCAGGGAAAACAATGGCATGAGTGGAAGGTGGACATCACCTACTCAACATCAGGTGGACAAAAGCAACAGGACAGTGTGCCAAACACTGGCAAGGAGAAACTGGCTATAAAACCCTAAACCCGCCCCCAACAACACACTGACTCCAGGAGGCATTAATTCCCAAATCTCCATCAGCTGAGAACCCAGCATTCAGAACACCTAAGTTTATGAGGGACACCTGAGTCAAACCACCACAGCATCTATCTTATAAAATGTTAGCAGCAATGTACAATTGTGATCACTGAATAACTAGTGCTTCACAGAGAATGCCTTAAGTCCTCATGTAGAGACCAGTGCAATGTTTTTTACTGTCCTCACGAAGTGGAAGGGGGGTGCAGGCACACCTGGCTGGCCCCGTGTAGAAAATGAAACAAGATTGTAGGTGTGTTGATGTGAGAACTAAATCTTCAGAGTGAGCCACATTGGAAATATTGCCCAAGAAAACCAAACTCCCTTCTTCTCTTTGGTGTTTGATGGGACACAGTGTCAGGCACCACTCTGACTTCTCAGGCACTTCTATTGTACTCACTTTTTCACAGTAGTCTGTCTATCCACAGCCGCTTCCTGGCTTCCTAGAGAACTTAAGCACAGTGCTGACTCAGGGATAATAAGTTCTGTAGCCGCTAAGAAGCAAAATGGGCCGATGTGACTGAAATTGAGTGTGAGTGCACATGAAGTCTTGGCTTAGTGATAATTCTGGTCACTTGTAACCAGGAGAGGGTAGTATTCTGCTGTCATCTGTATCTATTCTCCTGACTCCCACCACTGAGTCATCCCAGCCCTTAGAGTATTAAGGCATCTCAACAGTTGAAAGGATTCAGAGATTAACTCAAAACTCTTGCATGGTGTAGTGGTGCATGCCTTTAATCTTAGCACTTCAGAGGCAGAGGTAGGAAGATCACCATGACCAGATTAGAACTACAGAGCAAGTTCCAGGCCAACCTGCGCTAGAGTGATTCCCTACCTCAAAAGGAAAAAGCAAAGAACAACAATAACAAGAAAATCATCTTTTTTTTTTTTTTTTTTTCGGTGCTGAGGACCGTACCCAGGGCCATGTGCTTGCTAGGCAAGTGCTCATCCACTGAGCTAAATCCCCAACCCCAAGAAAATCATCTTTAACCCATGAGGAGTTGACCCAGAAAGTTAAGCAGCCTTCCAGGTTCGTGGTAGACTTGTTCCTTACAACTTTGCTGCCTTTCTTCCTTATTGTAATATTTATAATTCTTGCAGAAAAAATGATAGTAGGACTTAGGACTTCTTCCTCTTCCTCCTCTTCTTATTTTATTTTATTTTATTTCATTTTAAGTTTTGGTGGTAGTGCTGGAGACCCAATCCAGAGTATCATGCGCACTATACAAGTGTTCTCCCACTGAGCTACCCCTCAGCCTGAGATAGTAGGAATCACTCTTCTAAAGAGTTCATTATAATCACTCCTACCAAACAGGTACTGGTATGGTATTGGCTTAATTTCCATGTTTAATATTTTATGCATGTCCAAAACTTAACAATTTACAGCAGCTGAAGGCAAAGTAATACATCTAATTTTATGTAATCTCTGGCATGATATGAAATTGAACCAGCTACAAAGCTGGCTTTGAAGCTGCCTTATGGGAGATGGGGATGGAGGTGAAGAAGTGGAAGAAAGAGAAAGACTTCAGGGCATGTCCCTCTCCCCTACTCTGCTTAATTCTGTCCCAATTTAATGTTTTTCAAAATACATGTGAATGTTATTCATGGAAATATTCGTTGGTTCAACATTTATCACTGCTCACTCTGTGCTATGCACAGCACAAGGTCATAGTCTCAGGTGGTCAACATCCTAGGTGGGCAGAGACTCCTGAGCAAAGCTTAGTCACAGGAGTTTGTTCTGGAACATGACCTTGGGTTGTTAATTGATGTGAAACTATTTATTTCCACTCCTGCAAATCTTGGCTTTGGGCCTACTACTTCCTCCAGTGTCAGATTACTGGCCCTTTTTCAAATATCTGGCATGTCAAGGCTCCGTTACAGTATTTCATAAAGCTCTTTTATTTGAGCAAAAGGGTGTAGTTCTTCAAAAATGGTAGTTTCTTTGATATTTGATGACCAATTCTGTGAGGAAATGAGTTTGCTGGCAGTTTTGAGGACATTGAGATACATTTGTATTTGCAAAGTGCCTTCATCCACATCAGAGGTAATGCCGGACTTGGCTGCTCTGAAAAGCAGTAAGAGTTGAAATGGCTGTGATTATCTTCAACATCACACCACAGGAGTGCACTTAAGTGAAAAAGCAGCGCTGGATAGGGAAGAGAGGAAAGAATCTAAGATTACTAAATTGCTATCTGTTTTGATAAGGTAATTGGCCAGAAAATTAAATGTGCTTTGTAGAACAAAGCTGTTTTCTATAAGCTGGCGCAGTCAAATGTCAGCTTTATTCATTAAACATAGGAAGATCAGGAACAAATAGGCAAAGAAAAATTATAGGAAGAATAAGCTCTGTATAAAGAAATAAGCTTAAAACACATCAATATTTGCATTTGAAATTTGGTATTCAATATGTGATACAAAAAATTACCACCCCCCTCTGGGCATGCTTGGATGTTTTCATCCTTTGTCATTCTTTCCTGGTTGGCAAAGGTGGAGGGAAGGAGTTGCAGATTGAAACAGGATCTCACTTTGTGTGTGTTTTAGAGGAACACTTTGGGCAATTTTTTGCCTTTCTACCTCATTTAAGGCAGGGATTTTTTTTTTTTTCTCTTTGGATTCTTGCTCTGCTGTTCTTTGTTATGCTCCCCTGTGAGCTTTCTGGAAAATTCTTCCATCTCCACCTCCCAACCTGCCCTCTGCAGCAGCAGCAGCAGTATGCCAGAACTATAGAAGCCTTTATGGCTATCAGCCTTTTTAATGGCATCTGGGCATCAAACTTGGGGATTCCAGCTTGAGTGGCGAATGCTTTATCCACTGTAACATCTCCATTGTCATTGGGACAGATTTAACAAAGTATAAAGAACATTAAAGTATGGTGTAAATAAAGAAATCTAAGTCCTAACGTTGACTCCATAACTTCAACAAAAAATTGACTAACATATTCATCAAATTTTCTCATCTATACAATGAGGAATTGTCATCTCCAACTGTAAAACAATGTATTTAAATCTAGCACTGGCTAGGGGTTCCTCAGCCTGGGCATGCCTGACTCTTAGAGCTGGAAGATTCTTCATTGGAGGGAGGCTATCCTGCACATAGTGGGATGTGTAGAATGTTCCTGTCTATGACCAGCCATTGATGTGGATAATAATGCAAACAGTGAATTGGTCTGAAGTGTTTTCCTCCAGTCTGGGCTGGCTGACTACACTCACGTGTACTTACAAGCTCAGCAGGGTGCATGAGTGTTTGGTGACAGAATTTCGGCCTTAATGCTAGATGATCCAAGCTCTTTTTGTGACAGTGTTTCTTCAGAAAAATGTTTGCTCTTCCAGTGTGTGTGAAGTGTCATCCATTGTTTAAATTTAGGACTCCCCGTGTTTGAATGAATATGTTTTTGTTGTTTTGGATAGGGTAGGAAATTTTTCAATGCTTGTGTGTAGGAAGATGGATAAAATAGGAAATTCATTTTATATAGGGAAAATGAACACATTTATTTTACTTTTAATTTTTAATTAAGAAAAATATTGTATCAAGTGCAAGGTTTTTGTCATATTCTGACAGAACTTTAGCACCTTTCTGAATATGTTTATGTTTTTAAAAACTTCTAGAGAGCTGTAGAGATGGCTCAGTGAGTAAAGCACTTGCTTTGCAAAACTTATGATGAGAATTTGGACCCCCAGAACTTATGTAAAGCTAGACGCATTAGCATGAGTATCTTTAACCCAGTTTACCTATGTCTAGAAGGAAGATGCAGATGATAGTCCCCAGAAGCTCATGGTCCAGCTAGTTTGGCATATGCAGTGACAAGCAAGGTGGAAGATGAGGCTCAACCCCTGAGGTTGTCCACTTGATGTGGGAGAGACCTCTGAGAGGGGTTAGAACTCTGGCATCAGAAGCTCTCAAGTCTGAGTTTTTGTCCACATTATCAAAGAATTGAAAAGCATGGACTCAGCTAAGAGTAAATTATGAGATTTATGTCAGGGAGAGTTTGAGGTAAGAGGGAAAGCCAAAGGAGGTTTTCCCCAGTGGGAAATCCAGAAAATTTCCCGCACACAGGGAAAAGTCTCTTTCTAGGGAAGAAGACTCTGGGGAAGTGGCTCAGATCCATTTATGTGAATCAGGCATTAAACTAGAATGAGCCACATCAGACTCAGGGGCACAGGGAGGAACCTGATTGGTTGATGGGCCCAGGAGGAGCACTGATTTAGAAAGAGCCCCCCGCCCCCATAGGAGTTAAACCCATGAAACCGGGAAGAAGCAGGAAGCTATTGGTCTTGCTGAAGAAGAATTAGGGAGCTGCAGCTTACAGCCATCTTACATGATACTGATTCAGACTGAGTTCTAGTCTCACCATATTTCTTTGGGTCAGTTCCTAGTTAGAACTTCCTCTTAGAGAAAGATGACTTGTTCCTAATCTGTGTCATTCTCGCCTACACACACACACACACACACACACACACACACTCACACACACCAAATTAAAAAATCAGAAATTAATAACTGAGAGCTACAAGGAAATAGAAAAGGAAAAGGACAGGGAAATATTTAGTAATTACATTACCACTGATAATTGAAGGTTTGAAAAAATTCCATTCTTGTAATTATCCAAAAAATGCAAGTGAGAACAACAAAAAAAAAAAAAATGTCCCTTCTGTCTTTTAAATAGATAAAGACAGAAAATCTGGCTTGACTTAATTTGGATGATTGCTGCCCAGGATATCAAGATAGTAGCTCTTTCATTTGTTGTTGGTGGATGAGGACTTGTCACCGGGTTCTAACAAAGTGCTCTGAAAATAGGCATCTAAGACTGCAGATTTTTAAATATTTTGGCTGGTAGTTTTACTTCCAAATATCTGAGAATGAAATCCCAAATGCAACTAAGGTTGCAGTATGGTACACCTGAGCATGTGGGACAGCCAACAAGTAATGCAGTCCTCGTACCACACATGGTTAAAATTATTTGGACATTGGAAGATACTCACAGTATACTGCCAAGTGGAGAAATAAAAGAGGCTACAAACTGTGCACATCACATTCATGTGGGAAAATGTATGCCTGGGGGAAAGGCCAGCAGGAAGTATTGGGATTAAGAGTCTCCTGGTATTGGGATTAAGATTCTCCTGGTTGTCTTCTTTAAATTTTCTGCATCTTCATGTTTATGTTGTGTTTACAAAGAACACGCACTTCTGCTTTGCTCAGCTGTTATTGCATAACAGCCATGCCAAAACTAGTGGCTTGACATAATCCTCTTCCCATGACTTGTGATTCTTGTGTTGATAGGTGGGTAGAACTGCAGTTATCTGGAGGGTTAACTGGCATGGATCCTAGGAAACATCCATTCCAATGTGTGACATCTGGGTGGTGATGGTTGGGAATCTGCTTCACCTTCATTACTGAAACCACCAGGCCTTTCTTCTCATCTGCTCTGCATATATCAGTGAATCTTTCCTCCACAGAGTTTCTCCAGCAATGCAGTCTGACTTCTTTCTTACACGGGATATCTAAAATGAAACACTCCAAGGTGGAGGCAATGGAAGCTGCTATTATCATGAAGATATTGATGGGATTTTCAGTGAAGCTGGAAACAGCATCACTTCTGCCATATTCTATTGGTTACTGTGAGCCTAGGTCAGCCATGATTAAATGTGTGAAAACCACACAGGGTGTGGTCATAAAGGCATAATTCTCTGAGAGTCATGTTTGGACTAAGTGTCACAATGATGTTTTCTTTAATTTTAGACACTATGTAGACCTGGAGAACTCTGAACTCAAGATGGTGCTGCTTCTGCCTCTGCCTCCTGAGTGCCTCAGTTCTATGCACCACCACACCATCTCCACAATCACTTCTTTTAATCTAAAAAAGAAACATAGTAATTTAAAAACACTCTCTTAAAAAGGTTATTTGTCAGAAAGATTCTTTTTTATTGACAACTTCTTTAATTGTAGGCAATATCCCACGGTACTTCCCTACCTCCCCCCACTTTCCCCTTTGAAACTTCACTCTCCATCATATCCCCTCCCCTTTTCAATCAGTCATATCCATGACTTCACAGTGCCTGACACTACCTACACAAGACCATCATAATAGGAGGAAAAAATCATGTCATCCAACTGAAAAGAGACTGACAGAAAGATTCTTTTCTTTTCTTTTTTTATGGTGCTAGTGATTAAACTCAGGGTCCAGTGTATTTTATGCAGGCACTCTACCCATAGCCATCTCCCCACCCAACCCTTTGTTTTATGAGATGGGGTTTTAATTGGTATTTCATGTTGAACTTGAATTTGTGATTTTCCGCATCTCAAGTGCTGGGTTTGCAGGTATATATCAACTTTCTTAGCCTAATTCACTGTATTATTTGTACTGGGTTCTCCAGAAGCAACACTGAACTGTGGATTCACATACACCTAATTTACTGTGGATAGACTCTTGGGGGGACAGAGAAAGGAGTAAAGAAGCGGGAAAGGGTAGGTAAAGAATCCCAGGCCATAGGGGTTCAGCTTCTTTCTGCAAAAGAGTTACCCTTCAGCATTGCTTAGCAGAGATCTGGGTCTTCACCCTCACATTAATCTGCTGTCCAACAGGGTTGGCAATAAAGGTAAATTCTTGACATCTCCAAGAGAGAGCATGTTCACTAAGTAAGCAAGACCAAGATTGATGATATCTCTATAAGGGAATTAATCCTATCAGATCAATACCTCACCGCCAATCTTTTCTGTGTAATAGTGTGTGTGTGTTGGTGTGGTATAAGATGTGTTCTGTACAATTTATGCAGAGGCCAGAGGAAAATGCCAGGTCCCCTCCACTATGACTCATCCATGTATTTCCTTGGGATAGAATCTCTTCCCTCAACCTGGAGCTACTGTTTTACGTCAATAAGCCCCAGTGATTCTCCAGTCTTTGATCCCTGCATTACTAGGGTTACAGTCCAGTATTACCACGCTCAGCTTTCTACATGGGTGCTAGAGAATCTCCTCTGGTGGTCTTAGGTGGGGATGCTTAAGCAACAAGCACTCATACACTAAGCCATCTCTGAGGCCTCCAATTTAATTTTTTGATTTTTATTTTATAACTCTCCTCTTTTATACTTCCATTTCCCCCAGGGACCTCCTCAGTAGGATTACTGGTATTAACTGTGGGGTGGGAGGACCCCGTGTCTCAGGGTATTCCTACCTACACTGAGGCTCTTAAAATCTTTCTGACCCCTCTTCCATAATGTTTCCTGAGCCATGTATTAGGGAAATGGTGACAGATACTGTGATAATCAAAACCCTAATTTAATTTGAAATACTTCATTTCAAACTTCATTATTCCCTTAAAGACCTCATAGTTTGAATATCAAAATGTGTCTTACATTTGTTCTCAGAAGGTGCCATCATTTTTGGATGTTCTATAAACCTTAGAAATGTGAATCTGGGTGGAGGAATAGGTCACTGGGTTGTGTTTCTTTAGGGGATGCCTTTTCCTGGGCCCCTCTTTGTTTTGCTTTCTTCTGTTCATGAAATGAACAGTTTCTTCCACATACTCCCACCACCATGACATGATCACTAAGCTCATGGGGCCAAACAATTATGGATTGAACCCTCTGAAACTGGGAATGAAGATTACTTTATTTCTTTAAGGTTTTCTGTCAGTTATGACTGTAACAAGAAAAATATCTAATATAAATACAGCTACACTTGACTTTAGAGCTTCAACATGAATTTCTGGGAAACAAAAGCATTCAGGACCTAACATGAACAAATCATGTGATGATAGACTCAGAATGTCTATCATTATGTCTTCCCATCATCATATAATTATCTACTTAGCACCTATTAACTAGCCAAGTCATTCCAAAATATACATGTGTAGCAGTCAGGTTCACATTGCGGGCAGAAAACACCCAACCAAGAGTAGCTTGTGGTGAGAAAAAAAGGTTATTTTGGCTTCAGACTCAAGGGCAAGCTCCATGATGGCAGAGGAAAAGGATGACATGAACAAAGGGTGGAGATCACCTCTTGGCCAATATCAGATGGACAACAGCAACAGGACAGCATGTCAAACACTGGCAAGGAAAAGCTGGCTATAATAGCTATAAGCCCATCCCCAACAATACACTGCCTGTAGTAAGGTTAATTCCCAAATTGCTATCAGATGGGAATATAGCATTCAGAAAATCTAAGTTTATGGGGAAACACCTGAATCAAACCACTGCAATATGTTTATTAAAAAAGTATAACCATCAAGTCTGGAAAGATCCACCAAAGATAGCCATACCCCAAATCCTAAAACCTGTGAACATTCCTTAATATGGAAAAGGAAGTGTGCAGCTATGATTAAGCTAGAGATGTTAAGATAGAGAAGTTACCCAGGATTATCTTGGGGACTGAGTGTGATCACAATGGTCTCATAGCAGGGAGATGAAGAGTCAGGGCAGACAGAGAGACAATGATGGAAGCAAGCTGAAGTAGTGGCCTGATGCACTTTCAGCTGAAGGAAGAGATCATGAATCACAGAGTGGGGGCATCTCTAAAGCTGGTTGAGGCAGTCACTGTAAGATAATGCTTGCCTTTAAGTTTAATATTTTCTGGGCTCTAAGTTTTCCTATACCTATGTGTGAGAGCTTATATTAACATCAACTTGACAGGACTTAGGAACCCTTGTGTAGGATTATGTTAGTTTAGATTAATTGATATGGAAAGGCCTATCTTAACTGTGGGTGACACCAGTCCATGAGTCAGGGTACTGGAATGTATTGAAAGGAGAAAACTGGTTGAACACCAGCATTCATTGTTCTCTGCTTCCTCAGGGTGGACTGAATTTGACCATCTACCTCAAATTCCTGCCACCATTTCCTTTTCATCATGATGGACTCCTTGTAAGCTAAAATAAAAAAATAAATAAAAATTAAAAAAAAAAAAAAACTTCTTGCCTTATTTTTGTCAGGTATTTTGTCCCAGCAATAAGGATGTAACAGGTACAGAAAACTGGTACTGAGAAATAGGGCTGTTGATGTATAAACCTGGCCATGTAGCTTGTAGGCCTTTGGAAAAGATTTTGGTTTTTTTTTCCCTTGATTGTGTATATGTGTGCATGTGTGTGATTGTGTGTGTGATTGTGTGTGTGTGTGTGTGTGTGTGTGTGTGTGTGGTGTATGTACATATTACACATGTGCATGCCTGCAGTAGAGTGCACTTGCCTGAAGTGGCCCCAGTGGAATGACAGGTGTCCCATTCCATTGCTCTTATGCTCATTCTTATTTCAGCTAGAATCTTTTACTTATCCCAGAGCTTGCTTATTTTTCATGAGCTCTGGTGATTTTCAGGTCTCTGCTCCCCTGCTGGAGTGCTTACAGACATGTGTGGCTATTTCCAGTTCTTTGTATGGGTCCTGAATATTGAATCTGAGTGATCTCACAGGCCTTCTCAGGCCCTCATGCTTGCACAGGAAGTACTATTAACTACTGAGCCAGCTCTCCAGCCCCTAGCACTGCTTTTCAGGAGGAATGTAAAGAAGTTTGGAACTTTGGCCTAGAAAATACCTTGGATCTTGTAAGCAGAGTTTAATGGATCATTCTGGTAGGACCTCAGAAGACAAGGGTGCTGCGTGAAGCATAGACAGTGGGGGCCTAGCTCATGAGATTTCAGATGGAAACAAGGACTTTCATGGACAGGGCTGGAAGCAGTTAATGTTACATGCTGTCAAAAGAAACTGTCTGTATTCTGTATGAGTCCTAAGAACTTGAATGATGCTAAACTTCCATGTAATGGGTTAATTAATTTGGTGGGGATAATCTCAAGATGGGATAACCTTCAGGCTGGTACTGCCACAGCAGTTGTAATTGTTAAAGTGATTAGCATCAATAAAGAGAAACCCTCTGGTCTACATTGGGACAAAAGGAAAGATGTCCTAAGGGCAAACCCCCCACCCATCAGAGGGGAGGGTTCATCTTGTGAAATTCCAAATTCACTTGTATGAAGAAGCCTAACCTGCACAGATATACTATGGTAGGGAAATGTTTCACCAAGGCAAGCCTGAAAGGCATTCAGGAGATCTCTATAGCTGTATTCCAAAGGAACCAGGTTTCACCCCAAATTGGCAACAAAACTTGTCAGCATTGTTCACATGGTAAAGGGAGTCATGGAATAGCTTGTCAAAGTTCCAGAGAAACACTGAGGCTAAGAAAAATGAGATGCCCAGGCTGGAGAGATGGCTTAACAGTTAAGTGCTTGCCTGTAAAGCCTAAGGACCCTGGTTCAAGGCTCAATTCCCCAGTACCCATGTAAGCCAGATGCACAAGGTGGCATGTGCATCTGCAGTTTGTTTGCAGTGACTGGAGGCCCTGTTGTGCCCATTCTCTCTCTCTGTCTCTGTCTCTTTCTCTTTCTGACACTCTCAAATAAATAAATAAAAATGAACAAAAAAATTTTTAAGAGTTGACTATTTGCTTTAAACAACAACAGCAAAAAAAAAAAGAAGAAGAAGAAAAAAATTGAGATGCCCTACCCAGGGGCCATGAGAGACTACTGTATGAAGCTGTGAAGATGATCTTTAAGTTGCACTGGAGACCCCAAGATGTTAGAGATGCCAAGACAGTGGGATAAATGCCAGGAAAAGCTATGGGCTTGGGTAGATCTGTTCACAAGAGAGACTGCAGGCAGCAGAACTAAAGGGGTGGAGCTACCCTAGCCCTTTGGAGCCCAGAGGTGCCCTCAAGAGTCCTACTTGCTAGACACTGAGTTGGAAGATTTGTGGTTGTTCCTGTTGGATTTTGGTCTTTCTTTGGCTTGATCATTCCCTGCTATGCTCTCATTGTTCCCTTTGGGGTTGGAAATGTTAACTTTGGGCTGATGCATGTTGGAAGTACATAACTCATTTTTCTTATATTGTAGAAGCTCATAAGTTAAGAGTTTGCCTAAGTATCAGAAAAGACTCTTCACTTACACTTTTAAGCAGTGTTGAAATTGGTAAAGATTATCAGTGCTTTTGAAGTTGGATTGAATGTTCTTTGGATTGTGAGATGTTCATGAACCTATCATGAGCAAAGAGTGGAAAATTATTATGTAAACATGATGTTTTTGTGTCAAGTTGACAGGGGTAGGTTTGCGATGGTTTAAATTGATTATCAACTTCACAGGACCTAGAAATACCTATAATGGGTGAGGTTAGTCTCTGAACATGATTATGAAAAATTACATTGCTGAGGTTAACTGAGGTAGGAAGACCAATCCATGGGCTCGGTCCCAGGTTATATAGAGAAGAAGAGACCTTGCTGAACATCAGCATTCATTGCCCTCTGCTTTCTGTGCTGAATGTGTATTAGCCAGGATTCTCTAGAGGAACAGAACCAATAGAATAAATTGCACTAAAAAGGGAAAGCCAGGTGTGGTAGTGCATGCCTTTAATCCCAGCACTCGGGGGGCAGAGGTGGGACAATCACTGTGAGTACGAGGCTAGCCTGAGACTACATAATAAATTCAGCTAGAGCAAGACCCTGCATCAAAAAAGGGGGGGTGGATTTATTGGATTAGTTTACAGTAGTCCGGCAATAGCATTATGCAGGCTTGAGAGTCAAGGAACCTGGTAGCAGCTCAGTCCACGTGGCTGGAGGCCTCAGCAGTCCCAGTCCAGGACTGAAGGCCTGGAGGCTTCATGGAGAGCCACTGGTCTGCCCATGTTGGAAAGCTGAGGAAATTTGGTTCCACTACAAATGAAGGATAGCTAAACAGGATAGATACACATGTAAGTGAAGGCACTTACCAGCTAGCAGCACCTGCAGCCAGGCAGGAGGAAAGGGGCTCCTTCCTCTCAGGGCTTCCTTACATAAAGCCCACCCCCAGGAGGGCTGCCCACTCTGGGGGAAGGGCTCACTCCTCCAGCCAATCCTTCCTGGAAGCAATCTCAAGGATCTTTCCAAGAGGAATGTCTGTGGATTCCTAATCAGATCAAGTTGACAACAGACCTTAACAATCACAAAATGTGACCAGCTACCTTAAGTTTCTGGTACCATGCTATAGGAGCTGTAGACTGGAATAAGCCTTTCATCCTTAAACTGGTTTATATCAGGCACTTTGTCCCAGAAATGAGAAGGTAACTCATATACTGTGTTACTTCCTGACTGTACATATTGCTGAAAATGAACATTAACTACTAGTTATATTTTAATATCTGGAATAAATGAAGAAAATCTCTTAAGTGTAATCCCAGCTACTACAAAAGGTGACATAGGAGGACAAAGGGTCCCTTGGGTAACAGTAAGTTCAAAGCCATCCAGGGCAACTTAGTGACATCCTATCTCATAAACAGGGCTGGACTTAGTGCTATAGGGCTGGGAATAATGGTTGCTTAGCATGAACAAGACCTTGGGAGGGAGGGTGGGGAGAATAGAGAGTGGAGAAGGTGGAGGAGGGGGAAGAGGAGGAAGAGGAAATGAAGGGAGCAGAGAGGAGGAAGGGAGAGAAGGAGAGATGAGATGGAGAGGCCCTTAGTGCATACTGGAAAATCACTGGAATGATTTTGCAGAGGAAGATAATAGTGATTGTTTTCTCCTAGTGTTAGCATTCATCACTTCAGCCGAGTTTACAGAAGACCTTATGATCTTCTTTTCACTATTATGAACTCTTTTAACACTCATTACTTTTGGAATTATTTAATCAGTATCTTAGCAACTATATACTCCCACCATGACATAGTGGAAGGCAATGCATTAGAAGACATAAGTTCCAAAACTGAGTTTTCCAGGCAAGGCCACATGACTTACCCTGGTCTGGTAAACTTTTGTGAAATGATATAAACACTCATGCTTTATAAATTACATCTGGGAGTCATCTGTATAAGTGGAGTAAATATAGATAAACATGTTATTAGTTGATACCAATTTATTTTATCAAATGTAAGTTGTCTTATTTTTTTTATTTCTGTTTTTTATTATTTTTGTGTCTATCTATGTGTGTGTGCATGATGTGTATGTGTATATGTGTGTGAGTGCCACAGTGCATGTTTGAGAACAGAGAACAATCTTGGGGAGCTTTTCCTCTCCTTTAGAGACAGGGTCTCTTTTGCTGCTTGGGAGATTCGGGGTTGTCCTTGTTCTGCCTTCCATTGCCATATGGACATGTGTGCCACTTTGCATTTGGCACTTACAGGAGCAAACTCAGGTTGGCAAGCTTGTGAGCAGTTGCCTTCAACTGCTGAACCATCTCTCTAGCCCATAGTTATTTAATTCTGTTATTGAGGCTCTATTTTGAAATAACATGTATTATTAGTGCCACAGATATTTTCTTTTATTGTGGTGCGAGGCATTGAACCTAGGGCCTTGCATGTGCTATCCAAGCATTCACTCACTAAGCTATATCTGCAGCAATTTTTTCTTTCTAAACTATAATACTGCATCACACATGACATGACTATGAGTTAACTCCTTTAATGTAGAAAAAAACACTTAAGGCTGAGGAGATGACTGAGCAGTTAAAGGTGCTTGATTGCAAAGCTTGTCAGAGTGGGTTCAATTTCCTATACCCATATCCAGCCAGATGCACAAGGTGGCACAAGTGTCTGGAATTCATTTGCAGTGGCAAAAGGCCCTGGAATACCCATACTCATTTTATTTTATTTTCGACCACACTGACCCTCAGCCCATGAGGTGGTACCAACAAGTACCCGCTTGCCACAACCTTTACCATATGTATTGTACAAGTTGTAAGTGGTCTCAACATGACAGATGGAAAAATACTGTCTTTTGCTTTACTTTTGATTTTGTAAATAATGCATGAAACAGCATGTTTTTCGTGCACTTATTAGTAATTTGTATTTTTATGAGCCAGGTACTTGTTAGTACCACCTCAGGGGTGAGGGTCAATTTGGTAGCAATATTTATTTCTCTGTGCTTTGAAACCAGTTTGATAAGTCCTTTACTAAGGAGCTCCTGAAGGGCTGCCCTGGCCAGGGAACCACAGATCTTCAGACTTGGTGCACACCTTTACTCCCAGCACTCAGTGAAAAACTACCTCGTGAAAACCAAAAAAAAAAATAAATAAATAAATAAATAAATAAATAAAAATATGCATTGACTCTAGCTAGGAGTGGTGGCTTATGTAGGTAATCCTAGCATTTGGGAGGCTGAGACATGAGGGTTGCCATGAACTCAAGGCCCATGGGCTCCATAGTAATTTCCTGGCCAGTCTGGGATACAGAGTGAGACCCTTTTTAAAAATATGCATTTGGGCTAAAGAGATGGTTTGGCTGATAAGGTATTTGCCTGTGAAGCTTAAGACCCAGGTTCAATTCCCCAGAATCCATGTAAAGCCAGATGCACAAGGTGGTGTATGTGTCTGAAGTTTGTTTGCAGTGGCTGGAGGCTCTAGCATGCTCATTCTCTCTCTCTCTCTCTCAAATAAAAATAAATTAAATATTTTAAAAATATGCATTGACTTGAGCTAGTAGAAATTTGTCCTACACATATTCCTGTAAAATGTACAAACATATACAATATAATATAATATATACACATATGTGTGTATAAAAATGTTTTCTTGTTATGTATGAAAATAGTAATAGTGAGTAAATGCTTTCCAACAGGGCATATCAACAGCAATACACCCAAGGAAAGGGCTCCAGCTCTGCAGTCATTAAATGTGCACTGAATCTAAGTCATGTTGTGTAATGTCATTGTGTTAAATGTAAACACAGGATACAGAGAAGTAAAGCATGTACTCTTCTGTGTGAAGAGAAACTTAAAAGATGGGTAAGAACTTGATAAAAGATAATGCTTACTTCTGGGAAAAATAGGAAGATTTGTGTGGGAGGGAAAGATTTCATTTTATACCTATTTCTATTTTAGATAATTTTAATTAATGTTTTTACTTTAAGGCTACAGTAAAGAGGAAATCCAATTAAAAATTAAAGTAGCAGAAAGGAAATAATTAAAAAGAGAGAGGCTTGAATAAGCAACTCCACAGGAATTGGGATTGACTAATCAAATGTGAAAACTGGCTCATATTAATTGAATATTATATATAGACATTAAAATATTAAAAATAAAAAATACATTTTAAAGGCTTATTCTTTCAGATTTCTTTAAAAAGTTAGAAAACGCATTAAAAAGAAAAGTGAGGGGGCTGGAGAGATGGCTTAACAGTTAAGCACTTGCCTGTGAAGCCTAAGGACCCCGGTTCGAGGCTCAATTCCCCAGTACCCATGTAAGCCAGTTGCTCAAGGTGTCACATGCATCTGGAGTTCGTTTGCAGTGGCTGGAGGCCCTGGTGTGCTCTCTCTTTCTCTCTCTCTAGCTATCTCTCTCTCTACCTCATAAATAAATAAATAAATAAATAAATAAATAAATAAATAAATAAAATATTTTAAAAGAAAAGTAAAGTGAGATCATGGTGCACACTTGTAATCCAATTATTTAGGGAGCTGAGGCAAGAAGATAGTGAGTTTAGGCCGGCATGTACTACATTATAAGGCCCTTTCTTGTATGGCACAATACAGGTCGGGCCATAGCCAGACCGCATGCCAGAAGAAACAAGGAAGTGGCTTCTTTGGGTGTGGTGTCCTGTGCAGGCCTGGCGTGACAACAGCTACAGTCCCATGCTCATGAGAAACCTGCTGCGACATGATCTTTCTGGAGACAGGCTGTTTTTTGGTCACAAGAAGGGGACCACCCCATACAATGATTGGCCAGCCAAACCCTTTAAACCCCCTACACTTCCTTGAATAAACGAGTTTGTAGCAGCTCGCCCTCTGCCTGCTTCCACTCAACTCCCAGAGTCTGTGTCGTGACTCCGGGCCTCTCACCCCCTACCTGGCAGAGACTCTGCCGTCCCTCCTGGGCAGTCCCTAGCAGGGACCCCAACACTTTCTCAAAAAAAGAAAAAAAACAAAGAAACAAAGCCAAACAAATACAACTGTTGTAACATGTAGGCCATGCAATTTTATTCTGATATTTATTGAATATTTGCTATGTGAGGAGACTAAAGCTCAGAGATCTCAAATAACCTATCCAAGATTACCGGTAGTTAAATAAGAGATCTAGGATCTAAAACTCAGAATACATTCCTTAACGTCTATGTTGGATCATTTCCAGGAAAGCAGATGTAAAAGAGACAAGTTCGATGTCTTACAGTTTGCTTATATTGCTATGGAGAGACAATGGGGTACATTGCCATTAGCAGTTATAAGAAGTTATCATGTAGCTGTAAAGGAAGGCTCTCCTCTTTGCCAGTTTTGCTTGCCTTGAGGTGCAATTTTATGATTTCTAGCCTTAATGGGCCTGCTGCTTCATCCTCATGTTCAAAGACAGGACTCTATCACAACCTTGTCAGCAAAGGAAGAGAAGTATGGCTTTAGAGAGGTCAAGCATCACTGTGCACCAGCCACAGGAAGTCTGGAATTCAGAGAGGCTGTTCCGGGCAGAGGGGACGAAGAGAAAACCCAGACGAGTGCTCAAGAAAATAAGGGCTCAGATCCCAGGGAGGAGACAGTACAGTATCAGCCACTGAAGAGGGTCTTGGCATCATTTCTCATAGTCACCATGGTACCTGGAGACCTTAGTGAGGTAGCCTTCACAGGTGGAAGGTCTGAGAACTACACAGAGATTCTTGATTTTTACTTTTTTAGTCTTCATGGGCATAGGTCAGGGCTAGGTTATCTGGGAAATCTCAGAACCTGGTATCCCACACCCAGCAGTCACCCAGTGTTGAAAATGAATTGTGAACTATTTTCTCTCTTCCCTTCCCCCCACAGGGATCTCCTTAGCTGCCAATGTTTCCAGTGAAGACTTTATAATGTCTTGGGCCATGTATGGGACAGGAGAGTGATAGGTGCCAGAAAGTTCAACATGATGAGATTTCACTAATATTAAAACCATCTCTCCTTTTCCTGCAGAGTACTCCCCAGAACCCACTAAGTGTCCTTGTAACCATTATCGTTCTTGAATGGAAGAATGTGATTGATTAATCCTCTTCTTCTCAACATTTTTAAAGCTCTTAAAAATCAGCTTGTTCATTCTCAGTTTCTCTTATGGTCACCAATTCTGTCACAGGCTTAATTTCCCATTGCTGATTTGATGAGGAATTTCCATGTCAAAATGTATGCTCCAGGCTTGAGTCTCCCCACCCTTCTTTCCCTACTCCAAACAGACTAGCAAGCAAACCAGCCAGCAAATCATATTCCCTAAGCTTTTTTCTTCATATGAAGTTTTTGACAAATCTAACTGGAAATATCAGCATTGTGAACTTCTGGGAGGAAAAAGCAGCACTTTTTAAACGTGCTTTGACTATATTCTACCATCTGCTGGCAAAATTAGGTATTGCAATCCAATTTGTAAATACTGGATTTCTTTACACAAGTAGGCTAATATGAGTGAAGTGAAAAGAATATCAAAAATATTTCATTAGCTCTTTTTAGCTCCTTGTGTTTTTTTTCTTATTGATTTTGTGAAATCACCTCTTTTCATTTCTTCTGAATGATAACATTGACTTTTCTTCCATCATTGTCTAACATTCATTATGTTTTGTCCTGAGTGCTCTTGACTTAATATTTTCCTTTCATATCTTTAGCTTGTTTCCTGGTTTATATGGTCAGTTATAGTTATCTTTACTGAAAATACTCTAGAAATTGTTTTTCCTTAGAGATCTTCTTTCTGTGATGTATATGGGGTGTTCGTGAATGTACTGGAGAATTTCATGTTTACCTGACACTCCTCTAGTCATCTTCTCATGCTAATATACATGATGCCTCTGCTTATTAACAATGTATAACTATTAGTAGTAAAAAGTCTTTTAATTGTGTAAAATTATGGAAAGATACAATAGTTTGGTACATGAATGACTTCAATTTAATATGACACATAGTTACTATTAGTGCTTGGGGTATTTTTTTCAGTCTGTCACAGTTTTGCTTTTAGAAAATAACTTTAATGAAGTACAAAATTCACTGAGAAATTTCTAGAACCTAAAATGTGAATTTTAATTTTGACACTTAGGATGGTTTCCCAGTTTGCAGAGCTACTCTGGCATGTTGCCACCATCTGGATGGCTGGGCACAGCGGAAGCTGGTTTTCCCTGGTACTCAGGAAGTCTTGCTAGTGAGGCTCTTTCAGGAGCTCTGGGGGAGAATTTGCTCTGTGCTTCTCTTCTGGCCTCCAGTTGTTGCTGGAAACCCTTGGCATCTTCACCTTGTGGCTTACCTGTCATTTCTGTCTCCGTCTTTACTGGCCTTTTCCTCCATGTGGCCTTGTATTTGCCTCCTTTTTTTTTTTTTTAATCTGCTTTTCTTTTCATTATATTTTTCAGTGCTAGGGGTCAAACACTGAGCCTGTGCATACTAGGCAAGCACTTTACCACATAACAACACATCCCCAGCCCTCTTTTCTGTCTTTTTTTTTTTTTTTTTTGGTTGTTTTGAGGTAGGGTCTCACTCTAGCTCAGACTAACCTGGAATTCACTATGTAGTCTCAGGGTGGCCTTGAACTCACAGTGATCCTCCTATCTCTGCCTCCCGAGTGCTGTGATTAAAGGCGTGTGCCACCACGCCCGGCTTTCTTTTCTGTCTTTTATACTGCCTTGGACTTGAAGATCATCTTAAATTGTGATGATTTTGGTTGCAAATATTTACATTAGTTACATTTGAGGAAAACCATTATCCTCGGGGAAGTTCTACTTGAACATATCTTTCAGGGATCACATTGTAAGGACATTAGTTTCCTTTGTGTTGCTGAAACAGCCACACTGACAGGAACAGCTTGAGGGAGAACAGGGTATTCTACCTCACAGCTTCAGAGGACTTCAGTCCATCATGGCAGGGAAAACACCCGCTGCGGAACAAGGTGGTCTGGGCACAGTCTCGAGCAGTTCAGAAGCGCCCACTTCCCTGGGACCTTGTAGGCAGGTTTACAATGGTTAGAGAAGGTCAGTGCTTGCATTAGATCCTGTTCATGCTAAGAACATTCCTGCCACCAGGAACATGGTGTCCTTGGACCCTCAGTGAGTTAGGTGCAGTAGAATGGTGAGCAGGGCATGGGTGGAGGGAGAGAGAGTTCCATGGCAAGAGAAAGCAAAGGGAAGTAGTCCTTACATCACCACATGGGACTCAGTGCACACTGGAGGACATTGCAGCAGCTAGGGGATGTGTCTTCCTGGGCAGCGACAATCTGAGAGCTCTACTGGGGAGAAGCCAAGGAGGGACTGTGAATCGCAGTTAGACTAGGGTTTAACTAATCCAGGCTCCTGCTAAGTCAGGAGGCTCAGAAATGAAGCATTTCAGAAGCATGGCCTCTTCTCAAGGAATTTCCACATACACAAGACATACGCAACACCACACACACTGCAGAGAGAGAGAGAGAGAGAGAGAGAGAGAGAGAGAGAGAGAGAGAGAGAGACTTGTGTGCACAACATACCTATATCAGATACTGCAAAAATTTGAGATGGGTAGAAGGACGGGGGACTTTTCCATTGAGTCTTTGACTATGAGCATCCCCCCTGCCCACTTCAATATCAATAGCTTCAGCAGTGACAAAGTGCAGAGAGCAGTGGCAGGAGGGTTCCCAGGGTGGGATGACAGGTGTGCACTTCCACACAGAGCAGGAGGAACTACACTAGGTGGAACTACACTCTGCCATCCAGCAGGAAGGGCAGGAGGAAGGTGGCACCTTGAGAATGTGAGGGTGTGCAAATGCCAGTTGTATAAGTGGTCTGTGCCCCAGGCCAGCTGTGCAGAGCAGCCTTCTTAGTGGAGAGAAGGGCTTTGCCCAGCAGCAGCCAATGTCCACAAGAGGGCAGTGTCCTGGAAACACCTCTTTTCCATATTCAAGGACACACATCTTCAGAGGACACACTTATAGCTGTGAGATAGAAAAAGAAAAGGATATATATATATATATATATATATATATATATATATATTTTGTAAATATGTAATAAATATAATATATGAGATCAATATATAACAAATTATTTTATGTTTTAGGAAAATTTTTTTTGAAAGACATATATTCTAAAGCCAATATTTAAGAGCTATCTTTGTTTCAGATTAGTAAGGCCCTGCTTGCCTGACTTATGCTTATCATACAGGCAGCAATGGGCATGTCCTCTGGGGTTCCCAAGGGCTGCTGGTAGCTGGAATGAGGGAAGAGTGAAGGTGGCATGGTGTCAAAATATAGATAGGCAGATAGATAGTGGTGTGTGTGTGTGTGTGTGCGTGCGTGCATGCGTGTGAACAACCTCAGGTGTTACCCAAAGGTACATTGTCCAAGTCTTTGAGACAAGGTCTCTCATTGGCCTGGAGCTCACCAGTTAGGCTAGAATGGCTGAGCAGCAAAGATCTGCCTGTCTTCAGCTCCCAGTATGAGATTGCAAGTGTGCACCTCCATATGCAGCATTTACATTGGTACTGGGGATCAAATGTAGGCCACAGTGCTTGAAGGGCACACACTTTACCACTGAGTCATCTTCCCAGCCTTCTATAAATATTTAAAACACACATCTTGCTGTAGATCACCATTCTTTAAATCCTAGAACCAGTGAGATCTGTCAGTAACATCTGTGCTTACTCAGATTCTAACCAAAAGTCTCCTATGCCATTCTTTCTAGCTTGTCATTTAAAACCCTCTCCGCAGTTTCCTTGCCTGTTCCCTCTGCACACTCCCACCTGGGTGAGACCGCTTTAAGGTCCAGGGGTGCACTACATGCTATGGCTTCATCTAGAGCCTCCAGGTATAAGGTCTTGGTCTTGTCTCAGTTGCCTGCCCATTCTCTCTCTGTGTACCTCTTCTCTTTCTCTCTCTTACTATCTCAAACAAACAAATAAATAAATAAATAAATAATTTTAAAGGTTTCATTTTTATTTATTTGAATAAATAAAATATTTTTAGATATTTCATTTTCATTTATTTATTTGAATAAATAAAATATTTAAAAATATTTTATTTTTATTTATTTATTTGTCAGAGAGAAAGAGGCAGAGAGAGTGAGAGGGGCATGCCAGGGCCTCAGCCACTGCAAACGAACTCCAGATGCATGCGCCACCCTGTGCATCTGGATTATGTGGGTCCTGGGAATCGAACCTGGGTCCTTTGGCTTTGCAGACAAGTGCCTTAACTGCTAAGCCCAAATAAAATACTTTTTAAAAAGAAACCACTTCTCGCCCGTGCAGTACTAAGAATATGGTGTGAGGCGTTCATCAGTGAAACTGGATGTATTCCTCCTCAAGCTACAGGCCTGGCACACTGAGACCTGCATGTGCTTTTGTTCTGCATGGTGTATTTGTCAGCTCCTCATTAGAGGGCCATAAAAGTAGGGGATGCTCCCTGTGAATGAAGACCCCTGAAGCCACATGGCCAGACTACAAAGGCTCCATTCAAACAAGTTACAGAAGAAATGGTATCACATAGTCTACTGCTACTACACATTTTGTTACTCTCTGTGAAGATATATAGGCAATCATTTTGAGCAAAATGAAACTTTCCAAGTTTATCCATTTTCTTGCAAGTTTCATTATTTCCTGTTCCCTTACCGCTGAGAAGAATTCCATTGTGTATATGTGCCACATCCTCATTAACCATTTGTCTGTTGATGGGCACCTGGACTGATTCCAGTTCTTAGCTATTGCAGATAGAGTAGTGATGAATATATTTGTGCAAGTGTCTCTGTGGTAAATAGACGAGTCTTTAGGATATATGCTCAAAATATGCATGCTTATATCTAAAGGTATCCATTTACAGCTTTTTGAAGGGTCTCCAAACTGAGTTCCCTAGTGATTGTACAAGTTTGCACATACCAGCAGTAGAAGAGCATTCCTCGGTCCCCACACTCCTGGCCAGCATTTGCTATCATTTGATGTATTTGATGATTGCCATTCTCAGTGGTGTGAGATGGAATCTCAAAGGCATTTTATTGAATTTCCCTGATGACTAAAGATGTTGAACATCAGTTTAGGTGTTTATTGGTCATTTGGTTTTCTTCCTTTGAGAACTCTCTGTTCAATTCCATGCCCCATTTTTTTAAAATTGTAGATTTTTACATATTTTATTTATTTATTTGAGAGAGAGAAAGAGGCAGGGAGAGAGAGAGAGAGAGAGAGAGAGAGAGAAGAATGGACATGCCAGGACCTCCAGCCATTGCAAAGGAATTCCAGATGCATGCACTCCCTTGTGCATCTGGCTTACATGGATCCTGGAGAGTTGGACCAGGATCCTTTGGCTTTGCAGGTGAACGTCTTAACCGCTATACCATCTCTCCAGCCCCCATGCCCCATTTTTAATGGGTTGCTTGATTTGAAGACTCTAGATATTAAACCTCTATCAGTTGTATAGCTGGTGAAGATTTTCTCCCATTCACTAGTATGTATACTGAAGATGTGGCACACATGTACACAATGTAATTCTACTCAGCAGTAAGTTTAAAAACAAAATAATGAAATTTGCAAGGAAATGGATGGACTTGGAAAAAATCATACTAAGTGTGGTAGTTTGAATATATGGCCCCCAATATATTCAATGTTTTATTACTTTATAGTTTGCATCTGCAAACATCTTCCTAGAGGCAATGTCACTGGGGGCTGGTCTTAAGGTGTTAATGGTGGGTTTGAGATTCCATTGTAAAGATATGCAAAGTGTGCCTAGCAGGAGTTCCTGAGGTGTGCTGTGTGACTTTTTGGCAGTAGTTTTGCTCTGTGTGCTGTGTGGCTGGCGGCTTTGCTTTCTCTGTTTGGCCCTGTGAGAGCAGGTCGCTCCTTCTGCCATTATGGAACTTCCCCTGGATCTGTAAGCTTCAATAAATAATATCCCTTCCTCCATAACTGTGCCTGGTCTGGAAGTTCATCTCAGCGAACCTGAAGCTGTCTGCTACACTAAGTAAGGTCATACAGGTTTGGAAAGACAAACATGGCATATTCTCTCTCATATGCAGTTCCTAACCTGGAACAGCTTGAGTTGTCTGTGCTAGTAAATATTGACATGGGACTAGAATGAAACTAGGAGAAAGGGGGAAATAAGTGACTTGACAAGCAAGTCAAATGACAGAAGAAAGAAAGAAGAAAGATCACAGAGGGTGTAAGAAGCTGGGGAGATGGTTTAGCAGTTAAGGCATTTGCCTGGAAAGCCAAAGGATCCTGGTTCAATTCTCCAGGACCCACATAAGCCAGATACACAAGGGGCACATGCATCTGGAGTTCATTTGCAGTGGCTGGAGGCCCTGACACTTGCTCTCTCTCTTGCTCTCTTGCTCTCTCTCACTCTTTCTCTCTCTCAAATATAATATAATATAAAATATAATACAATATTAAATTATGTATAATATAATATAAAAATATTAAAAATGGGAAAAAAGAGGGTATAAGAGTCTTGGTGGGGAGGAGAGGAATGGGAGGATTGGGGAAGGGGAATTAGAAAAACTGAATGACAACGTGAATCAGTACCATAGAAGCCTTCATCTTGGACACCATTCTGCAAGATATAACTCTCAGTAAGTGGACTGGGGACATGGACAGAAAAGCCCTGTAGAAGATGGAGAATATTTAACCCTAAAACCATGGCATCTGGCTGGGTAATCCTAGTCTAAGAGCCAGAAGTAGGTTGTCCCCCACAGTGAGCTGTTGGTCAGGGAGACACATGAGGTCCCTAAAATAATGCAGGCCATTGCCAAAGTACTTGTTTACCTGCCAGAGCTAAATAAAAGATAAGACTATTGATGAAGATAACATAGCCTGCACTCACAGGACATAGAAAGAGCATGCTGCAGGTGAGAGAGAAGCTTGCTCCCTCATCTCTAGCCCTCTTGGCACTGGAAAGTGTTATGAGAGCTTCTGGGGGCGGGGAGGGTGATTACAAACAGCATGAACAAGCAGCAGAGCCTGCAAGATATGAAATCAAGCAGCCGGACAAGAAGCATACATCTGTGCAATAGTGGCACATAGCTGAGGCAGGTAACCAACTGTTTTTGATTGGACATGAGACCCACTCAGTGAGAGAGAACCCATACCAGTGAGAGAGAACTAAGTCAGAATCCCATGAATAGAAGCTCATAGGCTCCACAGAGAATCTCCGCTGCTCTTTGGCTAAGAAGAATGGGTACATACAACAAAAAGTCTCTCAACCAACTATGCCTATCCCCTCTAATCCATGCTGCTGTCCCTTTTGGTTAGAGAATTTGTTTTATCTTACAGATGTCCGAGAATACTGGGAACATTCAGGATACACCATTACAACAAGAAAAGATAGCCACTGCCTATCCCCAGATGAGCCACCTCTGCCACATCTAGCGGGGTCCAGGAAGGATTACAGAGAAAGTGGCAACATAAGTTCTGCCCTCATTGCTAGACCAAAAACAAGTTCCAGGGAGATGGCAACAGACACTGTGGTCACTGAAATCTCATCAAAACAGAAATCCTGATGCCACAGAGAATTCAATACTAAATCAGATTCCTAACGTACCCACCAAGGCCCAGCGAGCATTACAGAAGAAGGGGCAGGAAGAGTGGAAGAGTCACAGGGTGGGTCTGATTAGCCTGAGGCAAGGTCCCTGCCCCCACCCACAGACTGACTGAGGCCTTTACTGTTCTACAGTGAATACCAACAACCCCACCGAAGAGGGCCCTCAGTAGAACGGGGAATGCCGAGAGGATATATAACCTTTAAAAATTAAATTTAAAACAGTTAACAATAAAAAATAAAGCTTTCCTTTTGGGTGGCAGCAATTGTTGATATTTGTGTTCTCAGTCATTCATATTTACTTAGTACCTGCCTTGCTCCTGGCACTGCCTCAGAGATGACTGAAACTGGGTTCCTATCTGTCCGGGACAATGGAAATAGGCCTTTCCAGAAACAAAGCATATTGACTCAACAGTAATCCACTTATAAGTATGGGCAAATATGGTGCTGACAGAGATAGAAATGCTAACTTGCAAGCACTCCCGACTTTTGCTGTATGGAAGCCCTTTACTATAGGGACACATTGCCAGTAAATTGTAATTACATGTACTGGACACTAGATGGCAGGATAAGACACTCATAAATTAGCATTTTGGGCAGACTTCTTCAAACTGAGGCTTGAGATTGTAGTATGTATTTGGGAAATGACACAGTTCATAAAGTAAAGTGATTTTCTGTTCTCAAGGTCATTATTCCCACAGACTAAATGTATCACCTATATACATTTTAGAGTCACAATTTCATTTTAAAAATTACATGTAGATATTACCAAGTAGCATGTAACTCTATTTTTTTCTTGCATTTTTGTGCCCAGCCCATTTAAATTGTTGCTCTCTTCTATGTCAAGATATTGTAAGTAAGGCTAATGTCTCTTCTAATAATGAAGAATATATGTTTCCAATAAGTTCCTATAATTTCGTAAAACTTTAGCCAAAGGACAGATAATATTGGAGAGAAAACAGTGATGGGATAATAACATGAAAATATTTGGTTATTTAAATAAATACTAACTAATTTAATGAAGAGCAGTGATTGAGTGCCCTTTGTATTAGAGCCGGAGTTAAGTGCTTTTAAACATAAACATCACCAATCATAGAAGATAAACTTTGAAAGAGTTATTAAGATTCCTTCTTTGTGGCAGAGGAAACTAGCCTCAGAGAAATAATTTTCAATATGTCATATTGTTAATAAATTCCAGAATGATGAAGTAGATGCCAAATTGTCAGAGATCAAATGCAGACCTTAATGTGAATTCAATTAGAAAACTCCTTTATTTGCATTGAATCTCTTCTGTTTAAAGTCCATACTCACTCTTCTGTTAGTTGTGCTAAGTAAACGTGGGCTCCATCTATCTTCTAAACATGTTCACTTTACATTTTTATGTCACCTTTTGCCATGTTGTGGATAATTTCTCCGGTTTGTGTCCTGATTCTGCAAAATCTTTCAATTTGACTCAATTTGTTATTAGGTTTTTTTTTTTTTTTTTTAGTTTCCAGTACAGGGAATTTAACCCAAGGTCTTATGCATGTGCCATTTTATGTTTTTATGAACTTTTTGTTATGTTTCTATTTCATTTATTTATTTGTCTGTTCTTTTCCTTGAGATCTTGTCTTAGAGGTCCCATGGGAAAGGGAGTTGAATGCAGGGTTTAAGTAAGAGTGGAGGTTATTGAGTGAGACCATCTGGTTTGTATCATGACACCAATAGTCCACTACTTAGCTGTGTGATCTTGGGTCAGTTACTTAAATTCCTATGTCTCATCTGCTAATTTATTACAACACAGTGGTAATGCTTGCTAATTATAGTCACTTGTGAGCAACATACAAAATCATAAATATGGAGCAATCAGTATGGTGTGTTGTACATAAAAGGTGCCCAATACATGTTATCTTTATTGTTATGTCTTTCCGTATCCCTGCTTGCTTGATGCTCAGAACATCTTGAGCAATTTAACTCTTCTATTTGTGTATTTGTCCATGACTACTGCTCCCTTAGGTGGCTGTCGCTTATCCAAGTGCAGATTGCTTTTCTAGCTGTCAGGCCAGTATCTGGTTATGAAGGTGTGCTCACAGGCTGATTTACATTGCACTTTGCATATCTAGACCAGTGTTAATGATCATTTCTGCTTGATTGGGGTCCCTGGTAGGTAGTATGCCTCATCTCGCTCACACGGGTGGGGATTTGATGTTCTGATTTCTTGGGATGGACTTGTTTCCCAGGGCCCTTTCACGCTGTTCCTGTATCCCGAGGGTGTGTGGTTCTGCTTCTGGTCTGAGCTCTGGAACTGTATGGCCTTTCAAGGTTTTCATACTTCAATAGAAACCTCCCACACTGTGGTGCCCCTGTCTCCTGCTGTGCCACCATCATGTCTCCTCCAGTCCTGAGGTCCAAGTTCAGCTCAGAGTTGATTTTATTTGGCCTCTCTGCGCTTAACTCCACTTGTGGCTCTGAAGCTTAAATTTTGCTTTGTTTAAAATATGTCTATGGGGCTACAAAGATTGCTCAGTGGTTAAAAGCATTTCCTTGCAAAGCCTGTTGCCTGGTTTAGTGCCAAAGTCACACTTGTAAGCTTGATTCAAAAAGTGGTGCAAGGTGCTGGAGAGATGGCTCAGCTGTTAAGATGCTTGCTACAAAGTTGAATAACCCAAGTTGATTCCCCCGTACCCACTTTAAAACAGATGCACAAAGTGGCACATGTATCTGGAGTTTGTTTGCAGTGGCAAGAGGCCCTGATGTGCCCATTCTCATCTCTCTCTCTCTCTCTCCCTGCTTACAAATAAATAATTTTTTTAAATGAGGTGCAAGGTCTGGTGTTTTGCAAGAAGCCCAGATGAACACACACACACACACACACACACACACACACACACACACACGTGCAAATAAATACATTTTTTAAAAATTAAAATATTTAACAGATTTCTGTCCTTTGCCCTCAGGCCTTTTATTCTTACATGTTATCTATAATTGTTCTGTTTGGGAAGAGTGAGAAATTTTTCGCCAATGGCCCAGCCCAACATAGAGGCTGGAAGTCAAGTGTTACCACTTGGGAAAAAAAGCCTGCATTGAGAGAGACAAATGAGAAACAAGGAGGTGAAGAAAGCTGTTCTGTGCTTGGGTATGTGAGTCCCCATAGCCTGTATCTTCCCAGCCAGTCCTATCACAACCACAGAGGCCAGCTGTGCAATATTACTTTACAAAGCTGGACCAAAGCCCCTGACCAAAATAACTTAAAGGTGGAAGGATTGACTTGACTTTGGATCACAGTTTCAGAGGGTTCAGTCCATCAGGGCAAGAAGTGACTCCACTTGATGGTGACCAGAAAGCAGAGGAAAGGAATGCTTATGGTTAGCTGGCCTTATTTTTCCCTGTTTCTTCTTTCTGACCCAACCCAGTCCATGCAATTTTGCCACCCACATTGAGGATAGGTCTTCCTCCCTCAGATAACCCTGTCTGGAAATACTTTCACAGTCATATTCATAAGTGTGCTCACAACTCTCTAAGGTGAGTCTAAAACCAGATAGATTAGCCCACCAAATCTCTAAGAGGGACCAAAGGGGATGTATTCAATTGTGCTAACATAAGTGGCATTATTGCTATGCACTCTTCTTTCAATATTACCTTGTTTTTCTATCTGCCAGAATTCTGTCCTGGCCTCTAAAACTTATGAAGTAAAGACTGAAATTATCTTGGCTAATGCTTTTCAGAAGACATTTATTTTGGGTAATTTACTATTACTGAAATGAAGGGACCTTTCATCCAGCGATATGAACCTCTACCTAAAAATCTCTCTTAGAAACACTCCCCAGGCCCTAATTCATATAGCGATGTTATAAGGCCCCACAAAGCATCCTAGTATGGAAAGCTGCTGGAACAGCACCCTCTTGATTTTTGGATTGTAGGAAGTCATTCTGCTCTTGTGTACTAGGTTGTGCTTTGACTCTTACATGAAATTTGCTCCACTTTCTGGCCCTTAACATCATCACAGTTATTTCAGTGTTCCAAGCTAGGAATTCAGAGCCCTCTTTATCTGTCCTTCCCCATTAACCTGCACACAGAAGTATTAAACAAGGTCTATCAGATTTCTTTCTAAAATAGCTTTAAAATTTATCCCTCAAGTTCATTGTTATTAGTTCACTAACTTTACTGTGAGGCTTAATCTTATCAACTAGATAGGATATGAAACATCAGTGGACACAAATCTCTGGGTATGTCTGTGAAGGAATTTCTAGATTAGGTTAGTTGAAATTAGAAGACCCCCCCCGCCGCCAAAAAAATATCTGCACATCACCATTCCTTGGGCTGAGGGCTCTGGACTGTATAAAAAGAAAGTAGCTGAGCGCCAGCATTCATCTCTCTTTCTGGCTGTGGATGCAATGTTCCCAGTGATCTCAACCCCTGCCTCTATGCTTTCCCCGTGTGATAGACTCTATCCCCTTGAACTGTAAGTAAGAATAAACCCTTCACCCCTTAAGTTGCTTCCTATCAGGTATTCTGTCACAGAAACAAAAAGAGTAACAAATGAAAATCACCCAGCCTACTATCTCTAACTGGTGTCCTTAGCTCCAGCCTTGTCCCGCCTAATCTAGTTCTTACTCAGTATGAAACAGCTTCCTGGGCCACAGTCTTGGTATAACCCATTCCTGTTTGGTGACTTCCTACAACCCAGAAGCTCCAGGGGAATTTGAATGATTATTAAGTTGTTATTCATTGTTCATTATTATTCTTTCGTTCCCTGTAGACTGTGAACTATATGAAGTTCCTGTTTTCTCAGAATCGTCTACTGTGCTTTATAAATAGAAGTATTTTTAAATAGTTACAGGAAGAATTGTGAATCTTGCTTCCTTAAGAAAGTATTCTGATAGCTAAGAGCTGACAGAAATGTGCTTATGGGGGGAAAGTTAGACGACTATTTGAAAAAGTATGCTTGGATCCACACAGACTTACAGATCTAAAGTAAGATTGCTTTCCTGGCCAAGAAAATTACTTTCTGAATTCTAATTATTAAGGTGCAAATGAACTGTGCAGTAAGGAGTTTGATGATGAACATGAAGTTGAAAAGTAAATGGATTTTAAAAGGTAACAGGCTTTAAAAGGTTGGTTGTACCTTGAACACACACACACCAAAGTATCTGTTATCTAACACATTATATTTCACAATCATGAAAAATAGGCATATGTTGACAAAGGAATATTGAAATTCAGGGAATAGTAGTTGCAGTCATGATTTTTTGTTATAGGTATTAAAATATTTTTAATATTTTCTAATAAGCTTTTGTGACAATAGTTAAAAGATAGTTACAATGAAACAAATAGTAGCAATTACTATTATATTCATTAAATGTGGAAGACAGAGAAGAGTCAAGGAAGGCAACAGAGGAGGTGGCATCAGATTTGGGACTAGCCATGTGACAGGAAGAAGAAAGGAAGCTCCAAGGAAGAAGAAATGCATTTGTTATGGCGTGAAGGCATTACAGAATGCGTCTTACCTGAAGATGGACAGTAAGTGTGATGGGTAGAGGCAGCAGTGAGGAGGTAAAGCTGTGGCTGAGTTGTGCAGATCTGAGCTAGGTGATATATTGAGAAAGACTTATGGTATCTTCTGAACACTCAATGCCTACCAAACCAGACATCCAGAGACCCAGAGACTCCCATGACCTCATCACTGAAATAGACCTAAAATGAACTCAACGTGGCTTAGGGAAATTCACAGAAGAGGGGGTGGAAAGATTGTTAGAGCCACAAGTTGGATCATTATGCACAGAGACATTGCCTCTCCCACATAACTGATGGTTATCCCCACATTGCAAGACCCACAATACCCAAGGGGGAGGGGGCAGGAAGAAGGCTAACGATGGTACCATCATGGCCCTGTGCACATTATATAGATATCTAATAAAAAAATTAAAAACAAACAAAAAAAACCAAAACAGTGTGGTGGCCCAGCTGTGACACACACTCCTTTAATCCCAGCACTCAGGAAGCAGAGGCAGGAGGATCACTGTGAGTTTGAGGCCAGCCTGGGACTACAGAGAAAGTTCCACATCAGCCTGGTCTACAGTGAGACCCTACCTATAATAATAAATAATAATAATTTATTAATAATAATAGTGTGAGAACTTGACAATGAAAACTAGCTTACAGAAAACAGTGTGGTGATTCAGTACTTCCACATCTGGTTGATTCTTCCTCTTGAAGTTTTCATGCTAGAAAATAATGAAGAAAACTGTCTAGCATCAGTGTGACTATATTTTTTATTTGGTCCATTCAGAGGGTCACAAATATAGTGAAAGATGCTCTGATTCTTAAACAAAGTTCTGGGCAAAGATGGTGTACTATTCACTTTCCATTGCTGTGACAAGTAGCTGAAAAAGGCAACTCAAAGCAATTTGGCTCATGGTTTTTGAGGTTTCAGTCCAAGATTGGGTGAATCATGATAGTCATATGAGAATTTGGGGTGTCTTTAAGAGCAACTGAGCTGTTCTCTGCTTTGAGCTGGACTGTAACTCAGGAATCATACTGCCAACACTCACAGCCAGATAAAACTTCCACTGAGCCAGGGGCCTCCAGGTTCTTGCCTGATGAGTTTGATGACTAAAATACACAAACTATAGAGGGTCCACTTGAGAAATATTTTATTATAGTGCTTATAGAGCTTAAGAGAAGAAAAGTAGGCAGAGCTTGCACTTTACAGCAGGAAGGGGTTCCTGGAAATTAGACAGTCTCCTGGAGTCCCTGACTGGGGTCTTGTGTGGGAACTTTATTTACTGGTTGGGGCCTGAGTTGGTCAGTCCAGTTTGCCAGTTCTCATACCAGGTGTCCCGGTGCCACCAAGTTTCTAGGAAAGGGAATAAACCCATTCGCTTTCCCAGTAAAGTGAGTTATCCTTCTTGGAAATTATCCCTTCTGGAAAAAAGAGGCAAGAAAGACCAGAATTCCCATGTCACACTCAGGATGAACCACCAGACCAGGCCCAATTATGGGAGGAAGGGAATTTATCTGAAGCTTACAGATAGTTCCATAGTGGTGGAAGAAACTGGTTTCCTTTCACAAGTCCACACAGAGACAAATACCACCAGCAGCACTGTAAGAAAGCACACTCCAGGTACCCCAGGAAGAGCTCAAGTACTCTGCGTATCTTTAGACTAGAATTCTTGATCTGCCCCCACACCTTAGGGCTGGACTTTAAGATCCACCCACAGCAACACCTCTTCTGGTCAGACAACTGGAAGTCCAAGAAGCTTAAATAAAACTGAATCCAGGGCTGGAGGGATGGCTTCATGGTTAAGGTACTTGTTTTTGAAGCCAAAGTACCTAGGTTTGATTTCCCAGGACCCATGTAAGCCAGATGCACAAAGAAGCACATATGTCTGGAGTTTGTTTGCAGTGGCTAGAGGCCCTTGCATACCCATTCTCTCTCTGTCTTTCTCTCTCTCAAATACATAAATAAATAAAAATGAAAAAAAAAAGAAAACTGAATCTATTGGGGATATCCATTCAAAGTATCAGAACCCACTACAGGCTCAAGGATATTGCTTGCTTTACTTTTGAGGTACTTGCCACCCCTAAACTACCCCAATCACCCAGAAGCAGAGAGGGTAAGAAACCCATACAGAGGAACAAGGAACAAGATTCACTATTCAAAGGCATGTCTCCACGGTTTCTACTTCCCCTGAAACAGCCCTCTCTCTTCAGCTTTTCCTTCACGTCTCAACCAGCTCATCAAATTATGAATCTGCCAGTGTTCATCTAGTAATGAAGTCTGAGCATTCATGATGTGATCATACCTCAAGGCCCCTTCTCTGAACGCTTTTCAGAGGACATGTTATAAAATAGAGTAGTGCAAAACCAAAAGGTTGTTTTTAACTTGGGTATGTTTGAATATTAGGTCCTTGAGTGAACTTAGACTTGAGATCCTGAATTTCCTCTTTAGTGAGATGAATAGGAAGATGCTGTTACTCCCCTCATGGTATTGCATGAGGATTGAGGATAAAGCACTTAGAAGAATGGCCCTAGTATATGGAAATGCCCAATTAATATTAGTTATGAAAAAGGTTCACAACGTATTCAGCACATATCAGAATCCAATCTTTCACCCATTAAGCATGGGCCAGTCATTGTTTGAGAGTGATCTCACTGGAAATTCACTGGCATTGGGAATGAGTCTTGTTTTTCTGGGTCCGTATTAAAGAGCCCTTCCCAGGATCTTCACAGAAATTCCCATGCAGAGGAGAAAAAGCTCATCTTCATATTTACCATGTTTATACCTTAGAACCATTAGATAATCTGACTATAAGGCATTTTTTCCTAGTTTTGGTAATATATTTTAGGCTTTGTGAAGCAAGAAAGATTGGAAATATTTTGGAGTGGTCATGATAAGAGTGAACGAATAAATGAAGGAAACACTGAAATTAGTGGAGACTTGTGCATCAGTCCTTAGACAATGTGTCTTAGAATTTTTAGAGAAAGTTATCATTATGCAACTTCAAGAGAATGGTGGGCAAAGGGGGTTATTTCTCTCTCTATTCTCTCTATATTTTTGACTCTCTCTCCCCATGCCTCTGAATGCCTTCTCCCTCAAAGACGGGAGGATGAAGAGTAGGGAGGAATTGGGTAAGTGCTTAGATTAGTATAACCAAGCACAACATCTGGAAAGAAAAGCCTCAGATGTCTTCATGGCTTAACAAAGAGAAAAGCAAAATTTGCAATTCATTATTTTGGCAAAACTTATTGTTGCAGCCAGGTTCACAATGCTGGCAGATAACACCTGAACAAGCGCCATTTGTGGAGAAGAAAACATTTGTTTTGGCTTACAGACTCGAAGGGAAGCTCCATGATGACGGGGGAAATGATGGCATGAGCAGAGGGTGGACATCACCTCCTGGCCAGCATCAGATGGACAACAGCAACAGGAAAGTGTGCCAAATACTGGCAACAGGAACCTGGCTATAACACCCATAAGCCTGCCCACTCCCCACTGCCAACAATACACTGCTTCCAGGATTCTTTAATTCCCAAACTGAATTGGCATTCAGATCACTTAAGTTTATGAAGGACACCTGAATCAAACCACCACATTCCATCCCTAGCCTCCATAAAGTGATAACCATATATAATGTAAAATGTAATGCATTCATCTAACTTTAAAAGGTTTTTTTTTTAATCAATCCCAATGATGTTAATATATCACCATAGTCCAAAGTCTTTTAACTGAGCCACAATACCAACACAACCCCCCCAAACAACAGCACAGAATAAACATTCATACTCAAAAGATGGAACTGGGCATAGCAAAGAAATTTTTAACCAATACAAGATTTAGACGGGATAGACATCAAACTCTGTAGCTCCAAGTCCAACAACTCTAGTTAGTGACAAGTTTCAAGCCCGATAATTCTAACCACTGACATGTCTCTGGAGTTCCAATTGTGCCCCTGAAGCTAGGCTACTCACAGTCCCAGAAAATTTCACCTGATGCTGGCATCTCATCTTGGTAGGCATCCCATAGTCATGGCATCTCCATTGGGTCGCCACTGCAACCCATGGTTCATCCTCATGGCTCCATCAGGTCTCCATGCAGGTAATCCAACAAGCCTGCTTCACACTGCCCATGACCATTTCCAAAAAGCAAAACCATGTTGCCAATTCAATGATCCTGTCTTTCTTGCATTTGTTATACTCCATAATAGCAGGTGAACACAGACAAGTGGATGGTAACTAGTGCAGGACCCACACTCTCTCCAAGGGCAGGAGCCTGGACATGTAAACATGGTGGTGGACAAATGGAAATTTTCAAGAAAAAGAACAATGTTATGTTAGAAAATCACCTCAAACCAGAACTGTAGAGATTATGAAAATGAATTATTTTCATATATGATGGTTATATAAGAAACCTGGTAGACTTATACTTACATTTATTAGGTCTTATATGGATTACATCCCCTCCCTGTCTCTCTTTATCTTTCCTTTATCAAGTAATTTGAGTTAATATTTCAGGAAGAAATTGATGTTAAAACCAGTGTGAGAGTAAATATATGTGTGTATGTTTTATCTGTTTCCAACTTTATTTTAAAGCTTGCAAAGGCAAGAAGCATCATCACCCCCCTCCCCCACTACACCTGCAGTGATTGGTAAATTGCCTTGCGGTGAGCCACTTAAGCTGACTGTGCTGAGGCAGTATCAGTTGTAAGAAATGAACAACAGCCCATAGCTCCTCTGGCTGTGAGGACAATATGAAATAAAATAGTGAAATGGAATGGATGAAATGGTTATCAAGGTACCTGACTGTACCATGTTTGAATGTGATAATTAGAATATATGGCCCCATAGACTCAGTCATTTTTTATTAACCTTCCTATTTGAGCCTTCAGCAGGCAGTCTAAGGAAGAGGTAAGTCACTGGGGGATGATACTGGAGTCCAGACCTAAAGTGTGTTTGGGGGTGGATCTGAATGCCAGCCCAAAGGTGTGGAAAGAGGAGTTTGAGCTCTAGCGGTTCCCTGCTTGTTGTTTTGTGGTGCTGACTATGGATGATGTCTCTCCGCTTGGCTCTGTGAAAGAAAGCCAGCTTTGCAGCAATGGGTGGTATTCTCCTGAACCCTATAAGCCTGAGATAATCCCCCTTCCTTTCACAAACTGTGTGTGGTCAGATGTTTGTCTCAGCAAAGAGACACTGACTACAACACTGACTCGGAAGTCCTAAATTGTTGGGATTTACCCAATTTTTGTAAATGTACTGTTGGACCTTTCACTCAGAGTGCCAAAACTCTTAAGTTTTAAAAATCAGTTTATGCTATATACTAGTTTCCTACAACTATTGTAAAAATGTACCACAAGTTGGGTGGCTTAAGTTAAGAGAAACTTATGGCCTCCCCATTCTAGTGGCTGCCAGTCTGAAATCATGATATCAGCACAGGTGCACGCCCTTTGACTCGGAGGTATGAAGCCTTCCTTTTCTTTTCTCAGAGTCTGGTGGTTTGCTGGCAGCCCTTGGTTGTCCTTGGCTCATAGCTGCTGACTTCATTGTCTGGGTCTTGTCATAGGGCCTCCCTGTTTGTCTGTCTCTCCTTTTATAAACACAATAGTCATATTAGATTAAGGGCTATTCTTATTCATTTTAAATAACTACATGTCCAATGTCTCTTCCAAATGAAGTTTCATTCAAAGATAGCTGGTGTAAGGATGACATGTCTCTTCTGGAGATACACAACAACTCACCCTTTCCTTTTATGTCCATTAATTGTATGACTGCATGTGATCATTGAGTATATTTCACATCAAATGAATGGTAACGGAAGGGGAGGGTGTTTAACTGTCCAAGATAATGGAAGATGAAAACAAGATTTCTGCTTCACAGTAGTTTTCCTGATGCAAAATCTACTTCCAGTCATATGGTTATAGGTAATGATTAGCAAGTAAAAGATGATCTTATTTGGTAATTGTTTCGTTTACATGTACATACCCACTTGCATTTTTATCCTGAAATAGTTATGAGTGTGTTTCATGGTGGGATCTATGCTGACAGAAGAGATGCAGTCACAAAACAAACACCTGGACAAAGCAGCTGGCATTAGGAGCAGAGCCTGGTCAACGTGAGAGGACACATGTATACTGAAAACCTGCATTGTTTATTTGTGATTTTATTTGTTCTTCACTCATTCCATATAAAAGGAAATATTTTTTTAAGAAAAGGATTACATAGCAAAGGAAATCTAACAAGAACTAGTTTATAATGTCAAAAGTTACAAAAGCCCAGGAAAGCAGAATACATACATATCTTGCAGGTGAGCTGAGCAGGGCAGCTGACATATGGATGAGGTGGCACAGGTGCACTAAAGGGCCCTGTCTCAGGTTGCAGATTTCAGAGTCTCTGCTCCACCTACCTTATGATGCAGCCCCTAGGTGGGATTACTACAAATCTCTTGCCTGGCTTTACAGTTCTTGGCAAGAGTATGAGTCTCTGCTCAGTACAACACATGTTGAGGTCTGGGGATTGTGTCCATGGCCCTTCAGAAATAAACAAATAAAAAATAAAAAATAAATAAACCAAGCTGGGCATGGTGGCGCACACCTTTAATCCCAACACTTGGAAGGCAGAGATGGAAGGAGTATCTCTGTGAGTTCGAAGGCAGCCTGAGACTACATAGTGAATTCCAGGTCAGTCTGGGCTAGAGTGAGATCCTACCTTAAAAAAACAAAAATAAAAATAAAAATTAAGACGGAATGATTTCAGAACTGTCTTGGCTTCATGCTTCTCTTCTCCTCTCCTCTCCTCTCCTCTCCTCTCCTCTCCTCTCCTCTCCTCTCCTCTCCTCTCCTCTTCTCTTCTCTTCTCTTCTCCTCTTGCCTTCCCTTCACTTCCCTTTCCTTCTCTTTCTTTCTTCCCTTCCCTTCCCTTCCCTTCCTGTGGTAGTTTGAATATATGGACCACAATATATTCAGTGTTTTATTAGTTTATAGTTTGCATCTGCAGCCACCTTGCTGGAGGCAATGTCACTGGCTGGTTCTTAAGGTGTGGTGGTGGGTTTGGGATTCCATTGTAAAGATATGCAAAGTGTGTCTAGTAGGAGTTTCTAAAGTGTGCTGTGCTGTGTGGCTGATGGTTTTTCCTTTCTCTGCTTGGTCCTGTGAAGGTGCCATTATGGAACTTCCCCTGGATCTGTAAGCTTCAATAAATAATATCCCTTCCTCCATAACTGTGCCTGGTCTGGAAGCTCATCTCAGCGAACCTGAAGCTGTCTGCTATACTTCCCTTCCCTTCCCTTCCCTTCCCTTCCCTTCCCTTCCCTTCCCTTCCCTTCCCTTCCCTTCCCTTCCCTTCCCTTCCCTTCTCTTCTCTTCTCTTCTCTTCTCTTCTCTTCTTTTCTCTTCTGAAGCTGGCCAGGCCCGAGGCTTGTGTTGATCAAGCTCTGTGTACATTTAAGGCCATCACCGGGTCATGAATCTGTTATGTCTCTTGTCGTGTTTTGGGTATAGTTTAAGTGCTGGTTGCTCCAACTTGCTTCCCTTACTGGCATGTCCCTGGGAAACAACATATTTGCAGATGATTGGAAGTGATATCCAGAGCACCTACTCATACATTTCTCCACCTTCTAATTGTATGAAAGCAAAACAACCATCCAAGGAAATATATAGAGAACACAGAGAATGTTTTTGAAAAGCAAGCATTAAAAAAAAAAAAAAAGTGGCTTTTTGGTTTCCGTGTTTTTGGCTACAGCTCTTTGGAAGACTATTATTATACTGAGTGTTTGTCAGCCCAGAATTCCAGGCCCTCACCATCTCCTTTCATGCAGTCAGCATTTCTATTGAATCACAAGTGAGGCATTCATATTCCTAACCCATTTTTCTGTTCCTGGAATTTGCCTGAAAGAAGAAGATCCATTGCTCATTTTAATCAACTGTGTTTCTTTGACATATAATTACTCATATCTCTCTATAGTAAATGAGCAGTTCCTCCTTGCAGCCATTCCTCCGAGAGGGAAGACAGCAGCAGGAAGGAATTTAAGTGTGTCAGCTCCAGGCCTGAGAGATGCTTCCATATTGAAGCTGACCTTCTAGCTCAGTTCACCTAGTAGCAAAATAAAGATGACAGTAATTCTACCTTTTCTTAGGGGCTTAAAGAAGATTAAAAAGGATGGGCAGGAAGAAAATTTCCTCCTCTATCCTCTCATAGCACTCTAAGTCATTAAAGCACCTTATGATTTCTCTCAGACCGACATTCTCTGGTTCTTCAGACACTCCTTTTGATGTTATCAGGAGTTAGGGCAAATCCCTCAGGTTAAGGGAACAGTCCTACATGACTGCCCTTCCTTTAAGTTTTAGAACTGGGGCCCCAGGTTGCCCACAACCAGAGGCTCTTATGAATACCTTCTTGGGTTCAACCTTTTGCTAGAATGGCTCACAGAATTTGGAGAAACATTTTACTTATACCTATGCATTTATGACAGAAGATAAAACTTGGTCAAATGGAAGACATGCAAAGGAATCAGTCTAGGCAATTATGAAAACAGCTTAATATTCAATGATCCAAGGTAGCCACGGGGGCAGAGGAAGTATCTGTTGGTTCTGACTGGTCTCAGAGAAGCCCTTGCATACTTGAGGTGGGCTCCCTACGAGATTCAGACACTGGTTTCTTTCCTAGACTAGAGTATCAAGTCTTCTGATTCTATCATAATATTTCTGGCCATCCCACCTAGCTTCAGTACCCTAGTTCACATGCTCACAACTTCTGGCCTGAACTATAACCATGTTCCTCATGTGCTCTCTGTGCTTCATCCCGTACAATTAATTCACTGCCAGATACAACACAAATCTGGACTTAGTAAGAGGAGACTTTATTCAGCAGGTAAAGGGAATGGTGTGAGTGGGGTCAAGGAGCAAGAGACTATTGAAACAGGGAGAATGCTCTGACTGAGAAATCTGTAGGCAGGGAGGAAGAATAAACAAGATTTGAAGAGATGGGTAGGAAGTGGGCAGTGGAACATGCTGTGGTGACAGCCTGTTGGGGAAAAAGGTTGTCAGAGTTCAGATGCTGGGTAGGTCAGAAGTTCAGGGAGCTGAGGAAGGAGAGGATCTTCATCAGAACTTCATTAACAAGCACTTTGTTCTGACCAATGGGAAGAACAAATTCACTTTACTATTCATCAGGCTGAGAGTGGATTCTGAAAGCTCTGTGTGTGCTTGTCATAACTATATTGGGCTCAAGATCATGAATAAGTCTTACCTAAGTGCTATGGTGTCACCAGACACCAACACCCTCTCAAATCCTGAGAAAAACAACTGGTACTGCTAATTAGCTGTTGAGTCTCTGATAAGGGTTCCTGTCTGACAAGTCACACAAGCATGTGAATCTTGGGTGCTGCTACAAAGCCAACCAGCAGGGTATAACCCAGAAAAACCGGTTTCTGACACAAAGGAAATCACTTTGACTAACTTTTCATATAAGACTATACTCATCATCGCCCATCCAAGAACATTACGTAGAAAAATTCTGCCCATCTTGGTCTGACCCAGAGTAGAGCCAACATAAATAAGGGTTAGAAAAGGGACAAGGATGTAGCTCAGTGGTAGAGTGCTTGCTTAGTATGTGCAAGGCCCTAGGTTCCACCCACAGCACTGTGTAAATCAAAAAGAATTTAAGAAAGATGAGGCCTTGTCTTCAAGATGGCCCTACCCCCTCCCTAAAAAAGTCATGTGTATGGCACAATGCAGGTCAGGCCCTAGCCAGACTGCATGCTAAAAGAAACCAGGCCACCTCCCTCGGGTTTTCTCACCAGGATGGTGGGTAGTCAATGACCAGTAAGACCCCATGAGATGGGGCAACGTAAGACAGGCACCGTTGCATGTGATGATCCCTTGGGGCCTGGGGTCAACAATGGCTTGGCAAAGAACCATGCCTCCCAGGGTCGCCCATAATAAAACATAAAGGAGGATATGTATGGCACAATGCTGGTCGGGCCCTAGCCAGACTGCATGCCAGAAGAAACCAGGAAGTGGCTTCTGTGGACATGGCATCCTGCACAGGCCTGGCATGACAACAGCTACAGTCCCATGCTCATGAGAAACCTGCTGTGAGATGATCTGTCCGGAGACAGGCTGTCATTGGTCACAAGAAGGGGACCACCCCATACAATGATTGGCCAGCCAAACCCTTTAAACCCCCTATACTTCCTTGAATAAATGAGTTTGCAGCAGCTCGCCCTCTGCTTGCTTCCACCCAACTCCCAGAGTCTGTGTCATGACTCCGTGCCTCTCACCCCCTACTTGGTGGAGACCCTGCCATCCCTCCTGGGCTGGCCCTAGGAGGGACCCCAACAGTCATGAATGACCCTCTGTGGTGGTTTGATTCAGGTGTCCCCCATAAACATAGGTATTCTGAATGCCAGGTTCACATCTGATGGCAATTTGGGAATTAGCACCTCCTGGATGCAGCGTATTGTTGAGGTGGGCTTATGGGTATTATAGCCAGTTTCACCCTTGTCCTGTTCCTGTTGTCCACCTTATGTTGGCCAGGGGATGATGTCCACCCTCTGTTCATGCCATCGTTTTTCCCTGCCCTCATGGAGCTTCCCCTCAAGTCCTGTTTGGTGATTTCTACCAGCAATGCGAACCTGACTGCAACAGTAAAGTTGGTACTGAGGAGTGATGTCATTGGCTGCCAGACATCTGGCCTTTTGGAGCTGAATTTCAACAGGAATGTGGAAGGATTTGAAATCTTGGCCTAAGAGATGCCTTGCAGTGCTGTAAGCACAGCTTGATGCACTATTCTGGTCAGAGTTGAAAGACCTGAATGCACTATGCACTAAGAACTGTGAGGTTTGGCTTATGAGGATGAAAAATAGCTTTGCTTGGACTGGGCAAGAAGCAGTTAGTGTGAGAGGCTTGCTGTTATGCCCATGTCCTGAGAATCTGTGCAGGATTGCATTTTGTAGAAACAGACTGGTGTGTGCAGAGGGATATGGCCCAGAAAGAAATCTTTGGGTGAAACTGCTGCCTGTTCAGCTGCAATTGAGAGATTGCAACCTTTGAGAGTGGGCTGCTGACCTGCATTGGGACAGCAGAAAGAATGCAGTCTTTTGAAGGGGGCTGATGTCCACCCTTTGCTCATGCCATCGTTTTCCCCTGCCATCATGGAATTTCCCCTCGAGTCCTGTTGGGTGATTTCTGCCAGCAATGCGAACCTGATTGAAACACCCTCCTACACATTATGTAAACTCTTCTCCTTCCTCTCCCTATGCCTAATAGGAACCCGTGTCTTGGTTGTGGGTGAGAAGTGGATCTGTGAGTCTCTCTTCCTGCTTCTCCTGTTCTCTTTTCAACAATAGCCTTCATTGCTCAATCACTGCTCAGTTTTGTTATTGATTCCATAATTCTGAGAGGGAAAAAATAACCCAATCTGGGGTCAGAGGTTGGCCACCTGAAGACTTGTTTATTTGCAGTATGCCATTTTCAAAACACAGCAGGAATTCACAATACTTTGCCACTTTTCAGGAGCCAAAGAATCTGGTAAGTTCAGTGTTGTCACCATGTCTGCTCAGGCGTAAGAACATTCAGATGTGGTCAAGTGACTTCTTGCGTAGCACATCTCAGTGGTTTTCACCTTCCTCTCCTTTCACAGGCTTCACTGCAAACCCCTAAAAATCCTCTAAATGTCACATGAGGCAACATCCCAGGAGACCTCCCAGCACTGGGCCAAGGCTGTGAACCTGGTGTTATGGCAGCACCTGGGCTTACCTGGCATACTGGTGTGACTGTTTCTGTTTTCTTAGCACCAGGCATTATGTTACAAGCCTCAGCAGGTAACATTTATTGAGTATGTTCCTGCTTCTTTCTTACGTCTGATCAATTTGGTTAATCTTCCTTTTACAGGCATGAAAACTAACCACAGAGAGATGGTACAGTTTAAATATGATGATCTGTGGTCCACATCTGGCAGATCCAACCATTGAGAGGCAATTGGACCATGAAATCTCTATCCTAATCAATGGATCAGTCCAGATAAATTTGTAGTTTGATGGTGTTACTGAGCTATGGTACAAACTAGGAGGTGGGAAGCTTGGTTGCAGGAAGTAGGTCACTGCTATGACTTCCAAGGGTGCATCTTGTCCCTATCTCTTTTTGCTCCATCCTTGCTTCCCACTACCATGAAGTGGGCGGTTTAGCACCACCATGTTCTGCCTCTTCCCAGACCTAGAAATAATGGAGCCAGCCGACCATGGTGACTTCAGAAACAGTGAGCCCAAATGAGTCCTTCCTCTTTAAGTTGATGTTCTTGGGTATTTTGTCACAGTGACACAATGTGACTAAGCAACTCGGCAACTTTCATGCAGAGACTTTGAGTTGAATAGAGTGTGCATGCTAATGTTCAGATTAGATCTTTCCATGCTTGCCTCAACAGTCTTATGTAACAGGATGTTGGAGCTTGGAGAGATGCTCATGCGCATTGTCACCCATGTGTGGTCACTTTCAGGAGGTTGAAGACAGCTCATCAAGCTTCAGGAATACTAGCTCTTCTCACTGCTGTTGAGATGGCAAGTATACCTTCTTCTGTAATACAGTGCTCAAGTTAACAGTGTACACAGCCCCAGAAGCTGCTATCTTTATTTACAGTTCTCAACATTGTCCAGCAGTTGCTCAGCTTTCACTCATAGAGAAAACCTATTTCACACAGACAAAGAACTAGTGAGAAATTCTTGGCTTTTAGGATTTATAAGCTTCTAGAGAATAAATTAGGTAAATAAATTAGCAACAAAAAAATATAAAAGAATACCAGTAGTAATTCAGAAGGAATGCTAGGGAAAGAGAAATAACAAAGCTGCGATTTCCAATGATATTACTTATGGCAATTAAACGTGTGTGAAAAGACAGCAGGCTTCATGACTTACATAGCTACAGTAACCGTAAAGTCTGGGACCAAATCATCAAGCACCTTCCACTGCAAGGCAACATAACTCTACTAAAGCACATTGTGATTTACCTGTGTTTTAGTGTGTGTGGATGCATATATGGCCATATATACACTTTAGTCATTAACAAAACATGCAGCTCTGGGGTGGTAGAAATCATGAATGCTGATCACTGAATCTGAAAAATGTAGGATCAGAGCAGTAGTAATGGCATTGTCAACAATGATATTTTTTGGTTAAAATACTATCACAGAGAGCAAAGGGCTTTATTTTGCTTTGTCATTACTTGCAGATGCTTCTCATTTTTGAATCAATAGCTTTTTCTCTTCCTTCCTTCCTTCCTTCCTTCCTTCCTTCCTTCCTTCCTTCCTTCCTTTTTCCCTTCCCCTTCCCCTTCCCCTTCCCCTTTTCTTTCTTTCTTTCTTTCTTTCTTTCTTTCTTTCTTTCTTTCTTTCTTTCTTTCTTTCTTTCTTTCTTTCTTTCTTTCTTTTCCAAGGTAGGATTTCATTGTTGCCCAGGCTGACCTGGAATTCACTTTGTAGTCTCAGGCTGGCCTTGAACTCACAGTGATACTCCTATCTCTGCCTCCCAAGTGCTGGGATTAAAGGCGTGTGCCACCACAGCAGGTAGTTCTCTTTTTTGTTTTCTCTTTCTGTCCTTCCACATTCTGGTTAGGGCTCTGGGGGGTCAGTGCCAAATGCCACATGTCAAAGAGCACACAAAAAACGCTGCCTTTTTTGGTTGAAGGACTCTGGGGCATATCCACTTACAAAGGGGAAATCTTGTGAAAGAAAAGAACATAGGAGTCCAGGAAATATCTTTTTCCTGATGTAGTTCTTATTCAGATGCAAACCGAACATGGTGACATACCCAGTTTCCAGGCTTTCTACTGAACTAGTGGATCCTTGTAGCTGCTCTCTAGAAACCAAGTCCAGCCCTCACACTATTGATTGATGCCTCTTCCTCTTCTAAACAAGTGAGGATAGATGCAGTTGTCTTTATACACACACACACACACACACACACACACACACACACACTTCTGCTCCTCTAGAGAATCTGGCTATCACAGAAGGGAAGGTTTAAAATTCTAGGAAGTGGGCTAGAGAGATAGCTTAGTGGTTAAGGCACTTGCCAGAGAAACCTATGGACTCAAGTCCAATTCCCTAGGACCCATGTAAGCCAGATGCATAAGGTGGCACATGCATCTGGAGTTCATTTGCAGTGGCTACAGAACCTGGCATGTCCATTCTCTCTATCTGCCTCTTTCTCTCTCTCTTTCAAAAGAAATAAAGAAGGAAGGAAGGAAGGGAGGGAGGGAGGGAGGGAGGGAGGGAGGAAGGAAGGAAGGAGGGATATTTTTAGGGAAGAGAAGAGAGAGAAAGAATATTTTTAAAAATAGCAATAGAAGAGGTCAAACAAGGAAACAATCTCAGGGGAGATAGTTTCAGTTTTTAACTCGGATCATGCTTAGGTGATTTTGTCATTTAGTGTATTTTGTGTTTACATTTACTATTGGAGGTGAAGAAATCAAAACACTTGTTTGGGTTTTAGGATTAACTATTGTTGTTTGTTAGAGTTTTATGTTCTTGGAGCTATACACATATTTCACCTCATCTGGTGTCACAATGTACCATAGGAGGCACAGAGACAACCAATGGGGCCCAGCTATAGCATCTCAAGACCCACCCCCAGTGATCCACTTCCTCCATAGCAAAGCCCCATCCCTGAAGATTCCACAGCCTTTCCAACAGCTCCGTTTTACTGGGAACCAAGTATTGAAATACATCAGCCTTTGGGGGCATTTTATATTCAAACCACAAGTAGATATTGCTATGTAATATCCAGAATTAGGTCATTTAGAAGAAAAAAAAAAAAAAAATTCATTCTTAAAGAATGCCTGGATGAAAGAAAATCTATTTGATCTTGTATCATTGTAGTAGTTTCCACCAGCAGGCTGATATATGGTAAAGGACAGGGACATGGAGACTTCACTGCAAGAGTCACATGAAATCAGTTAATGAAATCAGTTATTAACCTTATTTGACTCATAATATCCAAGTAGAAGAAGAGCAGAAGAGCACTTCTCCAGGCAAGTAATCTAAGTAAGTAATGGAGAGAGAAAATTAATCTCAACACGATAAGTTAATAGTGATTTTGCCCTCTGCAGCAAAAGGAGAAATGGGATTTCAGAAAGAGCAAAGGTACATGAAGTAGCATCACCAAGACTGTGATATTTTGCAGGTGTATTTAGTTTTATGAATTAGTTTGGGAAAGAGAATAAACTGAATTACTAAGAAAAATTATTAAGAAAAGTTATTAAGCACAAACCATAGCAGTATTGTCGTTTCTCAGCATGATGTGCTTCCTTGGGTTCACTTCCTGTATTTCTTGGAAAACAGACTGATGTGCACTTTTCATGTGTGGGTGACAGGGAGACAGCATGCTTCCACTTTCACTAAGAACACATAAATCTTGATAGAATGATCAAGTTGGACCTTTGAGCTACTTCACTTCACCCCAGCCTGCCTTTCTAGTTTTTCACTTCTCCATAAATGGTTGTCATCATCATATTTTAGCCAAGTTAAAGGATTTTCTTTTTTACACTTTTTTTGAGGTAGAGTCTTGTCATTATGTAATACAGGATGGCTTCAAACTCATGATACTTGTGCCTCAGCCTCCTGAGTCTCAGGACAAGAGATGATTACCACCACACCCAGCAAGGATTTTCTTGCCTGTCTTATTTAGAATTCCCATTTCTTCATCTCCATTGGTGAAATCCTACACTCACCAGAGGCCACATCTGTTGCAGCATTCTTTGCAGGGTCTCTCATGGTGCCTTTCATTGGACATTCTCTTATTTCCTGAGCAAGGAAAGCTGCTATCATTTTGTTCTTGTCATCTTGTTTTATGTTAAGTCTCGGTCTCCCTATATAACCCAGGCTTCTCATTCAACTTGCATTACTTCTGTTTCTATGTTAGAACTGTAGGTTTATGTACCACTCCTGGCACAGTTGTTGTCATTCTGATGTGGGATTAGAGCTCTGAGAGGGATAAGAGTTCTGTAATGATGCAAGAGACATCCAGGCTGAGTGAGACCAACTTAGGGTCCTTGTCTAAGAAATCAAAGAATTAAAATATGTAGACACAGAGAAGGGTAAATTATGAAAATTTATTAAGGATAGTGTGAAAACAGGAGATGAGGGGAAAAAAAGCAGGAAAGAGACATTTCTTTCCCCCCAGCATTGCTGGAAGGGCAGACAAAAAAGCCAGGGAAGAATTTTCCCTCATAAGCTTATGGAATAAGGGACTCACACACACACATCACTGGTCCATTTATATATGGACTTAGGCATCCAATTAAAATGAGTGTCTTTACTAGGCTCAGGTGTGGAAGGAGGAACCTGATTGGCTGGTGGGTCCAGGAGGAACACTGAATTTGATAAGACTTACTCATGAGTAAGCCTTCAAAACTGAGAAAGAATCAGGATTCTATTCTGTGGAGGGATCAGAAAGTTGATGCCTAGGGCTGTACTTGTGGATGAGATTGAATCAAATGCAAGTTCTAGTTCTGTCAAGGCTGGCAAGGTGGCACCTAAGTTTCTGTGGGCCAGGCCCTGGCTATCTCTTAGCATGAAAGATACCATGCTCCTAATCTGTGTCAATTCCTTTACATGAAGACAGTGCAGACAGCTGTACCAGAACGGTGCTCACTGAACACCGATTGAAGGATCACACCCTTGGCCAGCGGAGGTAGGTTTTCTTTCCCACACCCATAGTGATTTCCACCCCGTGAGGCAATATGGGAAGAAAAAGCACACGCCAGAGAAACGGTTAAAGGTAAAGTTGCTAAAACAGTTTTAAGGCCATTTCACAGTGGCTTGCAACAAAATAGAAGCTTACTTCCCAGACAACATGAGGGGGTGGGTAGAGTTAGGGTGACTGGACCCCTGAAGGTAACAAGGGCAGGAAAGTTTGCCCCTGCCAGAAATCCAAGATCATCTGACTTCTTATCCTTTTCCCAGGGCCATAGAACTGTTTTTCCACAGTCAAGCGCCCTCCTAGAAGGGAGGTCTTTCATAGGATTTAAACATTGTGGTTGGTCAAGTTCAGCCTCTGAAACTCAGGTATCAGAATTAATCTCTTCCTGAGACAGCCCATAGCCCTAACCAACCAGCTGGCACTCTGGTTCACCTGGGCCAAAAGACAGCCCACCACCCTAAGGTTATAAATACCTTTGCAGGCCCTCTCTCGCTCTCTGATCAGGCCCAGCCAGAAGGCTCCTTAGCCCTTACTCTCCACATGAGCTCCAGCAGGAGCTCTTTGAACTTTCATTTTGTTCCCATGCTTTTTTCCCCAGATTCTTATCTGGTCACATGGACTCCTGAGCTACACATGGCCCACATGGGCTTTTGGGCTCCACGTGGGGAACTTCTTTTCTTCCCACTTTTATCACCTCTTACCTCCCAGTCATTCCCTTTCCACACTCCTTTGTAAAATCTGAATAAAATGTGGTATTATAAAAATCATTCTCTTGCATATGGATTTGCCAATTCTTTGAGTAGTTTGCTGATATGAACTCAGGACTTGGGGTTCCAGGAAGCACCTCAGAACCCCAATTTCCCCATTACAAACAGCGACGTAAGCAGTGGGCAGCTCTGCTCTAGATGGTCATCTAGGAGTGTGGGTTGCTTGCATTGTATTTCCATCCTTTGGGGTACAGGCTAAGGTGGAAAGTGGATACCCCCATCTCATACATATCTGTGTCTAGGTGGCACAAAGGGCTAATGGAGAAAATCCAGAGAAAATCATTTCTTAGTAACCAAGTGAAGCAGAAATTGCTTTTGTTTCCATTGTTAAAAAGTTGAGTCACATGGCCTGTGAGGGGCGAGGTGCCTATGCTCCTCAGAATGTAGAACCAACCCATCAGAAACTTCCTGAGAAGAAAGAGAAAGTACCATGAGTTAATGTTCACATTTAGTCTCAAAAGCAGAGAACCATCCAAAAAGAAGGTCAAGAGTTATAATAACACCAAATTAAAATCAGTGTAATGGGAGATTCTTCATTTGGAGGTGAGATTGGGAACAGACAGAGTGGGACCAGGACTCAGACGCTGATCCTCTCTTCTCCTCTTGTTTGAGATGAGGTCTCTCTTGTTCTTTGCCACTGGAAACAGCAGACTTGCTGGCCCGTGAGCTTATGCATCTTCCTGACTCCATCACCCATTGCCATAGGTTTGTTGGAATTGCAGACACATGTGCCACTGTGTGTCTGGCTTTTTACATGGAGGTGGACATTCAAAATCCAGCTGGCAGGCTTGTGGAGTAAATGCTTTTAACCACCGAACCCTTTTCTCAACCCCAGCTGTATTTCTTCTGCTATCAAGGTCAGTGTGTTCACGGTGGAGCTCCTTCATCAGAGCAGAAGGTTGCGTTCCAGCCCCTCAACACCTGTGGGACTTGAAGGACAAAGCAAACACCGACGCCTGCAAACAGCCATGTGGAGAGAGTGGAAGTTCCTGTTTGTCTAAATAGTCTCACAAAACTTTTCAATGTCAAAATTCTGAAGGTTTAAACAGACAATGGCAGTGATTGAAAGCAATCGTTTAAAGCACCGTGAGGGAAGATTAGCCAAATTAGCCAGTGACAACCCTTTTTGAAGTGTCATTTGCAATGAATGAGTTGAGATCTGCAGTAAGGACAGCAGAGCTCCTCCAGGGTCACATCCTGCAGACTGTGGAAGGTGTGAGCATTTCAGTGCCATTTACTAAGCTTTTTGTAAATTACAAAGCAATCTAGAGAATGTTGAGGGCCTTATTATTTCTAAGGAATAAAAAAAAAAAATTATCTCTGTAATAGCTTTGCCTAAATGGTGGCAGCTCAGAGCACATAAAGTACTTCTATTATTTTGTCTGCAGGAAACCAAAGAAACAGGTGCCCAGGGTGACATCTGGGGGAAAAAAGATGCCATAGTTTCAGCATAAAAAGTAAATGCTTCCATTCCTCCTGAAGGAAAAGAGTGCATAGCAACTGAAATACTCTTACATTATAATTTCCTTACTGTAAAACAGCCATGAAGTGGAAATTTAAGAGACTAAAGAGTCAGAAATATACACATTAAAATTCTTAAATAAGGCTAAGAGATTGGTTTTGTTATTGATATGAAAGTTAAATTTTTTACATGTGTGTGAATGAGTGTGTAGTGTGTGGGCAGATGTTTGTCCGCATGTGTATGAGTGAGTGTAGAGAAGGAGAAAAATATGAACACTTGAGACACAGAGCCTAGTACTGAATAGATACATGCAAGTGCATACTATGTGGCGGGCCTTGTTCTAAACACTTTGCAAATAATACTTTCAATGCTCATAAAGGTTCAAGTAGACAGGCGCTATATTTCTGGATAACAACTGTGTTCCCATTGCATTTGTGGAAGACATTCATTCCTGTTAGTTTTCCATCTACTATGTGCACTTTAGCCTTCTTAGGCTTCTGTTTTCAGCCTTCCAACTTTCTTTCAAATTGCACAGCATATGCTGGTTGTAGTTGCTAGTGTAAGATTCACGAATGACCAAAGACCACACAGGACCACCTTGAGTCAGGGGTCTGAGCTGTCAGTCTGTCTCTCACGGGAGAAGAGAGAGAGAACAGTTGGTGTGACTCTAGATAGTTTGGGTTTTCGTAGAGTTTTTCCTTTTGGGAGGGGGATACAGGGAACAGCAGGGGCCAAATGGAGAAGCTAGATAGTCAGAGGGACAGAGATCAAATGGTGGAGAAGGGAGTGTCACCAGAAGAGCCAGGCCGTCTCTGGGATAAGATCAGCAGGAAACGATGGCTAAAGGCATTGTTAAGTCAGGGGAATGGGGGTTAGGCAATAAAACATCATAAATTGTATCAATCCGGCTGCTGTTGTTCTCTTCTTTCCACTCCATTTTGGGACTATGGTCCTATCTAACAGCTAGAATAAACTGACCAGAAATAGTTGATGGAAGAAAATGTTTTACCTTAGCTTAAAGTTTTGAAGGGAAGCTTCCTCGTGACAGAGAAAGCACAGCATGGACCAGACAGCAGGGGAAGGAAGGAGTCTGAGTGAGCTGACTAGCACTGGCAAGCTGGGTTAATAAACCTCACAGCTTTGACGTCCGCCCACCTCATGATACACGTCCCTCAACAAGACACCACCTCCCAAACTGTGCCATAGGCGATGGTCCACATTTCACTTTCAAACCACCATAATCCCACATCTGACAGGTGTCTGGGAAGAGTTTTTGCATGGGCCAACATCTGGTTTATAGGAGGTACTAGCACCTTTTAGTTCCAAATTTTCTCTGCAGTGCCTCATTCCCCAAAGTCCTTCCTGCTACTGCTGTAAAGAGGGAAGACTTAATATTTTCTCTTCTGTGTGTGCAGATCATCTAGTTCTGTCCCAGTGGATTATTTTTCTTCCAGCTCCTCCTCTACAGGCCTTTCAGACCACGGGGTAAGAACAAGGCTTTGTGTAACACTATTGGCCTCCACCGCCCAGCTTGGCTGCATAACAGCTGGCTGGCATTCATCCTTACAATGGAAGTAATTACCACTCACCCCACTGCTGGCTCCTCTAAGAACTGAGTTAGTTACATGAACAGAATTTAGAGTGGAGCTGACATAAAGCACCTGCAGGCTTTTAGCTATTGTTGCAATTCTTTTTTTTTTTTTAAGATTTTTTTTTCAACTTTTATTTATTTATTTGCAAGCGAGAGAGAGAGAGAGAGAGAGAGAGAGAGAGAGAGAAGAGAGGCAGACAAAGAGAGAATGGGTATGCCAGGGCCTCCAGCCACTGCAAACGAACTCCAGATGCATGTGCCCCTTGTGCATCTGGCTTACGTGGGTCCTGGAGAATCGAACCGGGATCCGTTGGCTTCTCAGGCAAACGCCTTAACCGCTAAGCCATCTCTCCAGCCCTATTGTTGCAATTCTTTATTAAAGTTTTGCTGTATTTTCTCTACCAAACAGAATGTCACTCTTAGTTCAAGAGATTCATTATAGTGCTTTAAATCCTTCAAACACCTTATATCACTGCTGAGCCAGTAACAAGCATTGCAAGAAGTGATGAAGGAAAAATGAGGAAATTTAGATCTTAAATCTAGACTAACTGGCTTAAAGCCACCATTTACTGGCCGAGACTTAGTTTACTCCCCTGATACTTAGGGATAATGTCTTCTATATAGTTGTTGACAGTTTAAGTTGTACGCATGGATATATCTTCATATGTACATACAAACATACGAAGTTAACTATTCAAGAAATGACAGCCGCTTCGTGACACCATGAGGCTTACATTTATCTCTCCACGTGAAGTCAAGAAAGAGAGACAGGATCAACCAGAACCTTTTGTAAGGTTCAGGAGTTACCACGACCATGCAAACCACTCGGAGACAAAGATGAAAGCTTTTATTCACGAAAAGCACGAGCTTTCCAAGACTGGCTCTCACAAGAGGAGCACAGCCAACCAGAATTTCCAGATAGTGGGATTTATAGGGCTTGTTGAGTTGGGGGAGAGTGAGGAAGGGAAAATAACTCTTTTGTTCTTTAGCCATTTCAAAAAGCTAGGGTGTGAGACCAGAACATTGACCAGGCAACTTTTGAGTTAAGGGGTCAGGAAACCATGACCTGGGGCATTGTTAGGCAAGGCAGGGATAATGGCTGGGCAGTTCCTTGAGGAATATGGATCATCTACTTCCTTATGTCTCTGTTACCATCCTGCTGTCCTTGGTGACTCCATTTTGGGACCTGTTTGACCTAACACCTTTCAGCTGCACAAGATGTCACCTCAATGAACTAACCTGATGCTTCTGTAAACAATTTGGATCATAGAATAGGTCTTAAAGATTGTATTGTGGTAGCAGATCCCCCTCTTTAAAGTGGCAAATAAGCAATACAACCAAGAACTCATGCCTATCATTGATAGATTTTTAGATGGAGAGTTTATGAAATTGCTGTGTCTTTCTACTAAAAGGCCTGCTTGGTGTAAATGACTTAATTTTCTGTTCTCTGAGCCTCATTAAATTACATTGTTCAGCCAGTTGTTTTTTCTGTTTTTTCTTTTTTTTGGTTTTTCGAGGTATGGTCTCACTCTGGTCCAGGCTGACCTGGAATTAACTATGTAGTCTCAGGGTGGTCTCGAACTCTCAGTGATCCTCCTACCTCTGCCTCCCAAGTGCTGGGATTAAAGGCATGCGCCACCACGCCTGGCTTGTTTTTTCTTTTATAAACTTGAGTTTATTGTCAGGATAAACCTAGGAAGAAGAAAATCAACCATGTGATCCATGTTAATCTTCTTAATGATAATAGTGATTCTTTGCTTTTTAAAGCTTTTTAAAGCTTGTTAGGCAACACTACCGTAAATTATTATGAAAGCTGATTTAAATTAATTAAAGAAAATTATGTTCACTGATAAGGATGTTGTAGTCTATAGCAATTCACCATAATATTGAATATTTAAAATCAAGTTTTTTTTTTTTTTGTTTGTTTTTTGTTTTGTTGTTTTTCGAGGTAGGGTCTCACTCTAGTTCTGGCTGACCTGGAGTTCACTCTGTATTCTCAGGGTGGCCTCGAACTCACAGCGATCCTCCTATTTCTGCCTCCCGAGTGCTGGGATTAAAGGCGTGTGCCACCACACCAGCTAAAATCAAGTTTTTGATTACTCTAAAAAGTCTTGAGATGAAAATAGATAAATGCACTTTTCTGGGCTGGAGAGATGGCTTAGTGGTTAAGGTGCATGCCTGTGAAGCCTAAAGACCCCAGTTCGATTCTCCAGGTCCCATGTTAGCCAGACGCACATGGTGGTACATGTATCTGGAGTTCATTTGCAGTGGCTAGAGGCCCTGGCACGCCCATTCTCACTCTTTCTTTCTCTCTCTCTCCCTTGCTCTGTCTCTAATAAATAAATAAATAAATAAATAAAAATAAAAAGTTAAAAAAATGCACTTTTCTACTTACTGATCAATTCTTCTGTGACCCAGAGAGATTTTGAACTTACAGACAGTTTATAATTGGGTTTGTACCTCATCTACCAGAAAGGGCCTCACAGCTTTTCTTCTATTTTATAGTTTCTCTAACTTTAATTAATCTAATAAGTAGGAATATACCTAAAACAGAAGACATGCTCTTGAGCTGATGTTAGTTTATCTATATTCTTTAAAAATATGAATGCCCTTGAGTTGATTGAGATGACTGCTAATCATCATAGTTCTACACCCTTCCCTCATTTCTGAGCATTAAGATATTCAAGAACGTACTGACTATGAAAAGCTTGGCCAAGAAAAACAGGAGCAAGATGTTGGATTCAAGGGGCTGTGAATACAGAAGGAAAGAAAAGATAAAAAAGGAAAAGGACTCAGTTCCATGGAGATTTGCATTCCAATTAAGACAAGACAGGCACTTAAGCAGACTTAGTTTGACACATGCAGTGAATCAAAAGGATTTTAAAATTTCACACCATGTATTGTATTGGATGCCCAGTAACACTTTTTTAAAATGCCTTTTCATGTGGATTTCCAAGAAAGCTGGCACATAAATACTGCAAAGATTGTTTGGCCTAGTGATGGAGATCGCTAGTTACCCAAGGCAGGCCAGTTTTCCTCTGGGAGCACTCACTCACATTACTTTTAGTCATCGTCCCTGTTACCCTAGAAAAGAAATGTCATAGGGCAATAGTTTCACTTGTTTCCATAACTATCCTTGGTTTAGGGAAGTGGTGCAGCTCCAGGAGGAGTGGGAGACTCTGACAAGAGGACATTTAGTCTTCCTGGAAGACACAAGTCCTTTGAGAACCAGTGTCATTAGATGCTTGCTGATGGATTAAAATATCCCACCTGAGATCACTTGTCAGAAGAAAATCCCAAGTCCCTTGAAGTGGTCATGAAACAGTGAAATGCCTGTTATATAGACTCAATGTCAAAGTCAAGGCATATAGGAAGACTTAGATCTCAGTATCATGTATGGAAGGCGTTGGAAACCTCTCCTGACCCAGCAAGCCTTGCTTTTTGAGCTTCTGAAGGTTAAATTAAGAGAAGTTACATGGTGTTTTTTGGACTAGGCATGGCATGGGTGACCATGGATAACCATCAGAGAAAGACTTCCTTATCTTCCATGCATATAATTTGAAGAATTAAAATTAACTTGGCTGAGGCATCAGCCTTTACCTTTATATCACTAACCAGGGAGCATGTGTGGTCCTTCTCTATGAGAGAACAGTACACCAACCAGGGTCCTATCCTCCTGATCTATGACACTTACAAGAGACATATAGTACAAAAAGTCACAGTGATGTGCAGCCAACAGTGATTTCTGGCTATAAAGGGTGACACCAGACTTTAGGCAAACAGCTGATGAGAGATACCAGAACTGACTGAAAAACAGAAGTTGGTGACTCAGAAGAATGTTTCAGAGGGACATAACTGCACAGCAGAAAGGATTTTAATTTAAATAGTAAGGAGAACTGACCCAATCTAATATGCATTGCAATAGGTAATGTGCCAACCTGGCTAGGCTCTGGTACTTGGTACTTAACCATACATGTCTAAAGGCTATGGTGAAGTCAATTATAGATATAATTAACATTTGCCAATGTGGGGGTATTCTAATATGTTAAAGACCTTAAAAGACTGAAATTTTATTTTATTTTTTTTGAAAAATAGAAAATTCTGGCTCAAGACTGTAACATAGAACCCCTGTTTGAGTCCCTGGCCCACCTGACTGAATTTTCACTTGCCAATTTCCAGCATTTCTGTCTCACTGTGAGTGTATATGTCTGTGCATATATATATATATATATATATATATATATATATATATATATATGATCTGTTTCTCTCAGGAGAAATATGATTGAAACACATATAATAAGGAAAATATATAGACCCATTAAATATTTTAATTGAGGGCTGGAGAGATGGCTTAGCAGTTAAGATGCCTGCCTGCTAAGCCTAAGAACCCAGTTCCAATCTCCAGGTCCAACGTTTAGCCAGATGCAAAGTGAGGCAAGGGCGCAATGCTGCACTTGCCCACAAGGGGGTGCACGCATCTGGATTTCGTTCACAGCATCTGAGAGACTGCTGGCACGCCCATCTCTATCTGTTTCCCTCTCCCTCTCTCTCTGTCTGTCTCTGTCTCTCTCTCCAAAAATAAATAAAGTAAAAAAAAATTAAAAAATATTTTAATTGATAGGGATCTAAGCTGATTCCATGCAAATTAATATATCATATCTTAGATAATTGGCTGACCAATATGCATGCTCCATCTGCAATATACACACTACATAAAACAACATCACTGAACAAGTGACATTCTTCTTAGTCTCCAACCTTTGTTTTTCAGTTGGTTCTGGGATCAGTTTTTTGCCTAGAATCTGGTGTCATCCTTTATAGCAAAGAATAATTATCGGCTGCACATCACTGTGACTTTTGGTAATATATGTCTCTTTGGAGTCCCATAGATCAGGAAGATGGAACCCTGGCTGATGTACTTGTTCAGTAATGTCACCAAATCTTAAGAGTTGAACTAAACTAAATTTATCTTGAGGATGTCTCTGTATATGAGTCCTTACATAATGATTTAAAACTTGGGATTTAAATTAATGGAAAACTCAGTTCAGGAGAAGACTTTGTAACAAATTTGTGACTCTCAGCCTATTCCAACCATTGAATTTCAGTCCATTGTAGGCAGCCAGTTTTTCCCATCATGTTCATATATGACAGGCTGATCTGTACACAGTTACACACGGTCTTTCTCTCTCTTCTATGTCTGTCCATAAATATTGTTTGACCACTTTGCTGCCTCAGAGGCCTTTGAATTTCTTCTGGTTAGGAGGTTCCTCATTAAGAATAAAAAAAGAAACACCTTTAACCTACATATATATTAAGATTTCACAATATTAATATGTAGAAAGTGGTCTTTTCTATGGGTGGCTTAGCCATATTTAGATTTTCATGGCATGTATAACTGTAGGAGATTAAATGGTGTTAAGATGATGATGTGAGAGTAAAGCTTTTAAGAATGTGGAAGTTGGTAACATATTTAAGTAGTTGTCAACAAGTTAGCAGTCACACCTATATTATAATCTCATTGAGAAAAGCCATGACAAAAGCCATATGTTTCTTATTCTCCTGTGCTAGAGAACGTCTAAATAAATTTCTCAACTATTTGAACATTCAACCTCTAGTTTTGGTTGACCTTTGGAAGCAAGTGGAACTGGCATTGTCTGTACCTAATTTGAAGGTGCTACTTTAATACTGAATGCTTGTAGCATGAATGTGGATTTCCTTGTCATATAATGATAACACTAAAAGATCTATTATTGGCTGGTATCCATGAGCACAATGCTAGTTACAAGGCATGTACACTGATGGTCACATAGACACAAAATCAAGGTGGAATGGTGAGAGAATAAAAATGTTCTTCGAGGAAATGGAGCTACACCAGTAGAACATGAGCTGCAGGCAGAGGCAAGCTCTTGTCCTCCTGTTGGTAGTGAGAGTGTGTTCCACTGAGTGAGCTCTTTGTTTCTTAACATGGATATCTAGGTTCATTCTTTAGAGTCTGTGTGTTTGTCTCATGCATGCCAGGCAAATGCTCCACTACCAAGCCTCATCTGCAGCTATCTCTGCATTCATTCTTTAACCAAAAAGTGTTTCCTGGGCTGGAGAAATGGCTTAGCTGTTAAGGCGTTTCCTGTGAATCCTAAGGACCCAGGTTTGATTCCCCAGTACCCACATAAGCCAGATACACGAAGTGGTGTATGCATCTAGAGTTTGTTTGCAGTGGCTAGAGGCCCTGGTGCACCCATTCTCTCTTTATAAAAATAGCAAAAAAAAAAAAAAAAAAAGTTTCCCGTGTGATTGGCTTGACCTGAGAAATGTTGCTGCCCAGTTCCCAAGGCTTTGTGAAATCTTTATGGGCTAACTTTTCTTCTTGGGCAAGAAGATGCAATTTAAAATATATCTCTTACTCTTTGATTTAGACTCCATACAACCTACACTTTACTTTTTATTCCAAATATTTTCTAAAACATGTTGTACACATGTATAAACATACATGTGTAAGCACATGTTTATAAAAGCAGAGGACAACTTTGGATGCCATCCTTAGGAATGCTGTCCAAGGTTTTGGACTTCTCCAACACTGAGGTTACAACCATGGGCCAATGTGCTTCACATTCTTACATAGGTACTGGGATCAAACGCTGGTCTTCATACTTGGGAGGCAAGTACTTTGTTGACTAACCTATCTACCTAGCTCTATTCCATATATTTTAAGAGTATTTTAATGTATAACCCTCCCCAAGCTGGTAAAAAATTCAAATCTTATAGTTATATAATTTTTCTTATTTTTCTCTGAATGTTTAAGAGCAATGAAATTAGTAATATGTTGGACTTTGCTGCTTATTTTCTTTGAAGATAACATTTAAGTTATGAATTTATAATGTAAATAGATACCTAATTTTCCAGAGAAGGGTAAGATGAACATTAAAATTTTAAACCTCTTAATTAGCCATGTTTGGGCTGTGTAACTTTGTGTAACTGTGTATTTGTAAAAGTTTGGTCCTCAGGAAAAAGTCCATGGGAAGCTCAAACCTTTATATGGGAATGAGATTATATTAGATTATCTATAAGGCATTATGAAGCCCCCTGTTACACTCAGCACTTGAACTTGATGTCAAGGTTGAGGAGTTTTGGAAGATTTGTTTGCAGGTATAGCTTGTAGTCACAGCCAACAACCTGTCCTGTTGTAGCCCTGACCAGCTTATAGAATGGTGTCAGATCTATAAGACCGACCTCACAAGCTGACAGACTGGATTTCAGACATAGATGATGGAATGAAATGACCATAGATCAATCTAAAATAAAGAGGCAAGAAAGATGTCCTAATTGATTGATGCCATATGTCAGGTGTGGGACTGACAGCATGCTCCAATTGCCATGGCTGCAATCATGTGGCACTAGTCCCCTTATCCTGCCCCACTCTGGTCAAACACACCAAGTTATGTGGCTGGTTAGATAAAAGACTGACTTACAATGTTCTGCAGCATAATAGGATAACATGGTTCATACTTAATTGCATATTTCGAAAGAGGTAGTAGAAAGTATTGTGAATGTTCCCAACATGAAGGAGTGATGAAACATATCTGAGGTGATGGATGTCGCCATTATATGTTCTATATATCACTGTAATATTACACTGCTAATAGAATTAAAGTGAACCTTAAGCTTTCCAAATGTTATCAGTTATACTGTGTGTGTTGTGTTTGTGTGTGTGTGTCTGTCTGTCTGTCTATGTCTGCAATAGGCACTAAACCCAGGGCCCTGCATATGTTAAGTAGATACCCTACCACCAAAGTATATCCCTAGTCCTGAATGGATATTTTATTTTTTATTAAGAAAACCCCTGCCCCAAACTGTAATGTCATTCATTTTTGTTATTTTGCTTTGAAAGAGATGCTGAATTCATTTATGAAATTCTGGTTTCATGGGATCATTATATCATAAGGAATACTGGTATCATTTAAATGTTCTGCTGTATTCAAAGTTGTGAGTCATGAAAACCAATTTCTGCGAAAAATGATAATAATATCAAGTTATCCAATATTTGGCAGATGTATTTAGTCTGACCATCAGGTGTGATTCCCTTATGAAGCACATGCTGTTGGTTATGTAGAAAAAAAAAAAAAAGCTTCCCATTGAAGAGCATGCCTGAGATGTTCAAGGCAAAGTCATTTCGTGCTTGATCAATTTCACGCCTGCATTCTGAGGTGGTATTGTGCAGCCATTTCAAGGTTTTCATAAATAGCTCTTTTTGGGAGGAGTAACATGATGTCCAAATGCTCTCATCCTTCTAACAGCATAAGAAGCACAGTGTTAAAGGGTTCATGTATGCCTGCATGTAGAACTCCCCATCTCTGAGTCCCAGGCAGAACTCAGAATCACCTCTGCAGTTTTGTGTTATGTGTGTGCCTCCCTCTTCCAGGTCAAGTTACACATTGCAGTTTTCTGTGCCTATTTGTTGAGATTGAAAGGAAAAGGGCAGAACATTTGATCTAAGGTGGCATGGAGGTATAGCAGTAAGAATGAGCAGCCTGACCTCTTTAATCTTCTGTTTCTCTTCCCTGGCTTTTCCAAGAGTCTGTGGGAGATACCCAGGATGTCACTGAAAGAGCTGCTACCTGTGCTCGGCATACCAGTCAGGGTGGCAATGTGATCCTTCCAGGATAGCCAGCTCACCAAAGTCTAGGAAGGTATTCTGCAAAGGATCCTGTCCTGTTATGACTTTCTCCTCAAAGCTGAAATGACCAAGAAAAAATATGGAGAAAAATGCAATATTTCAGATACCAGTACATCCTGTATGACCTGTTAGAAGGACAATTTTGTTCTTCATATAAAGGAACTTGGTATGGCTAGGATTTGTGTCCAATCATTCAACTCTGCAGGAATTCATTCAATCAATAATTATTTTTGATTACCATTATGTGGGAGAAAATACTGAACTTTTTTGTTTGTAGACACTTGTTGTGAATGGCTATCTGCATTTTCCAGCTTCTGCCACAGGATGTTATGAAAGTTACATATTTTAAAAATATATAAGCTTGGAAAAAATTGGTCTGTAAAATATATATATATATATATTTGGTTCTAAACTCCCTGAAATATTATATTCATCTTTACTCCAAATATTTAAGAAGCATTGTAATAAGAACCTGGCAAAAGCTCAACTTCTTATCTGTATTAAGAATATGCCCAAGCTATGAAGCTATGTCACAGTGATAATGAGTTTCCTCCTCATGTGAAAATGGATTTACTGCCCCATTCAGTAGAGGCTACTTAAAAACCTTGCCAGGAAGAGAGAGAGGTGTGTGCTGTGTCCCTCATACTCTCACACCCAATTTCCAGCCCATGTGTCTTGCTAGAGATTTGGGCAGTCAGCCAAGACAAAGGGCAGAGAGTTAAGAGCCTCCTCTGATTATGGGAAACCAAGTGATCCAAAATAAATTCAAACTCTTGGCCTGAAGAGCTCTTCCTGGGCTCAACTGAACTATTTTTCCTTTTGTACTGCTGGGCTGACTGGCATGGGAAGAGCCAGTCCTGGCCTGTTTAATGGAAAGGTTCTCAGCTACAGTGGCCCATCTTCTAGGACATAAGAGGCTCACCCTCTTGTTAAAGTTACATCACATTTTCATGAGCTTCTGTTAATATTTATCCACATTTAGGATTTAAAAGTCACACAAATGCATACCTAATGTGTTTATCTTGCCCAACCTTAAATTCCAAGAAGGCAAAAATCACCAGGCTTGGTTTACTGAGGATAATCACCTCAGTATCTAATTCAGCATAAGCACTCCAGAAAAGTCTACAAATTTTAGTTAAAATTAAAATTTGGGGTTTTGGAGCCAAGTGTGGTGGTGCATGCCTGTAACTCCAACACTCAACAGCTAGAGGCAGAAAGATCAGGAACTCAAGGCCATCACTGGCTACATAGTGAGTATGAGGCCAGCCTGTGCTACATGAGCTCCCATATAACACAAACAAATAAGATCACTCATAATTGTGAAATAATAATAATCTTAAAATTATGACTTAATGCCACTATTATAAATACCAACATACTGATTTTGTGCATCAAGAAATTAGTAAAATGTCTATGGAGTATGTAAAAATTACTCTTGTATATAAATTGTTAATACACAAGGAAGCATTTCGTTCAGATAGAGTGATACTCCTATATACAAAAAGGAAAACAGTTCATTTTCAGAGGTAATTTAATGCTTCATCACCCTCTCCTCTTGGAGCATTAGTTATAGAACAGGACCTGCCTTGTGACATTGTCCGTGCCTTGCATGGTAAAAAAAAAAAAAAAAAAAAATCAAAGGTGAATGAGCCTTTAGTTATTGTCTTATTATTTCATCTAAAAAGAAGATAGTAAGTCACGATTAGGCTTTTAGATGAAGACTTTCCACTATGACAGAGAATGAAGCACATTCTCATTAGTAATAATATAACTTCTGTGTTAAATTACCAGCACATCAACCTGTATGTTTACGATTTATACATGGTCTCTAAAACATGAAAATATGCAATACAGTTTTGATGCTTAATAGCAGTTACATCCAGAACAGAATGATTTAGCAATAGCAATTCTGTGTTCTGATGCACCTTGACAATTGCTCCAGAGAATATTCCCTGAGGCAGTCACCATTACATCAGCTTCTCATTACTGCCTATTACTTTAGCAATGATTAAAATGAACTAAGCATATGCTAAGAGAATTTTAATATAAGTGTATTAATACAATTGTCTTCATGATAATTAAAATCCTGAATGCTATTGCAATGATAGCTGTTATGGACAGCATTGTTCAATTTGATATCTATTATGCAGTGAGCACAGCACTAGATGTGTTCTTTAGCCATTGGGTTTATAATGCAAATAGGCACAATGCTCAAGGTCACAGGGGCTTTTATGGGTCAGAGCGAAGGAATGCAGTATCATCTAGCTGATTTTGGAGATCCTAAGATGATGGAACTCATCTTGGAACTTGAAGCTTCTGAAAGTATTAGTAAGAAGAAATGAATGAAACATGCTGGAGAACTCATTTACTTCATTCATATGCACATAAAGAAGCAAAGGAGAGTAAAAGCATGAGAGAAAATACAGAACCAGTGAGGAGTACCTTCATGTCTATGGTAGTTTGAATAGATGTCCTATATTAGATTCAGGAGTCTTAATAAAGCTTCTTGGATTTCCAGCTACCTAGCTGGAGATGTCCCTGGGGGCAGATCTGAATTCCAGTCTAAGATGCTCAAAGTGCCTGAGTTCTGCCTGGAGTTCCTGAACTGTGCTTGCAAATGCTGATGGTGTGGCTTTTGGGTTGTGGGTTGTGGCTTCTCTCTCTCTTTGCTTGGACCTGTGAAAGCAGGCCAGCTTCTTCTGCCGTAATGAAACTTTTGTTTCAACAAAATTCCTTCCTCCATAACTGTGACTGGTTTGGAATTTCATCCCAGTAACATGAGGCTGTCTGCCACAATCTTGGTTGAAGAATTGTATACAGTTAAAAGAAATGAACACATATGTACACTCGGAAAGACAAACAAATGGCCTTGAAGCAACAAGGCTGATCACATTTGCTCTAAAATTCAAAGAGCCACAAGTGGATAATGATGACTGTGATGGTTTATATTGATTGTCATCTTGACAAGGCCCAGAACTACCAGGAAATAAGCCTCTGGGCATGCCAATGATGGATTACTTTCATTAGCTTAATTGGGGAACAGGGACCCATCCTAAATGTGGGCAGCACCATTCCACAGGCTGAGCAACTGGATTGGATATTAAGGGGAGAGAAGCTGGTTGAGCTCTAGCATTCATTGAGCTCTGGTTCATCACTGTGGGCTGAATGTGACCAGCAGCCTCAGGCTCCTGCTGCCATGCCTTCCCTACCATGATGCACTGTACCCATGAATTGTATGCAGAAATAAAACTTTTCCTCCTCTAGATGGTTTCAATCAGATGTCCCCATAAAATCATGTGTCTCGAAGGCTTGGTTCCCAGCTGATGGTAATTTGGGAAGTGGAGCCCTGCTGGAGGAGATGTGTTTTGAGGATGGGCTTGGGGTGTTGTAGCCAGCTACCTCTTGCCAGAACTTGGCTAGAACTTGCGTCTAAGAAGCATGACAGAAAGCCAACAGGATTTGTTGGCAGAATAGCCCATTCTAGTTGAAGGCATCAATAAATGTGTAATAAATCAATTAATAAATATGTAGCATTTGACCTTAGGAGACATGGAAAAAAACTATTCCAGGATAAAGAAAAGCTGTTAGCTATGGGTGAGTGATTAGAACATAAGGATGCTAACTTTATCGGTGGATTGATCCTTTGATAAGATCATTGCTGATTGGGCTGTTAGGAGGTGGGGCTTCATTAGAAAAAGTAAGTCACAGGGCAGACTGGCCCTTAAGGTATGTTATGTCCAAGATCTCTCTCACTCTCTCCTCTTCCTTCTGCAAAAATAATGCTTTTCCCTTCCACAAGCCCATAGTAATTGATTCAGATAACCATTGACTGAAATCTCTGAAAATCATGGGCCAAAATTATATTCTTGTTCTTTTTTATTCTTTTGCCACAGCTACAAAGTGATTAAAACAAATGGAAACCACATTGTCCAGAGAAAACCTCTTCTGGTTTTATAACTCTATGGGTACAACTTTAAGTAATGGGTAACCAGTAGCCATGTGTATTGGTTTCCTGAGTTTTCTGTAAGCTGGTCACATAATACAACAGAAATGGATTCTCTCAGATTGCTGAAGGCTAAAAGTCTTCATCTGAGACATCATCAGGACTGCATTTTCTCTGAAAGCTGAAGGGACATGTCTTTCTTTGTCTGCTCACCTTGGTATACCTTTGTTTACAGTGCCATTATCTTAATTCCTTCCTCCATGGCTTCATCTCCTTCTCCTCCTCTGCCTGCCTGTCATCTTTATTTGTCTCTGATAAGAATCCTGTCATTAATTTGGGGGCCTGACAATACAGGATAATTTTTTTGTCTCAAAACATTGACTGCAAAAATTATTTTTCCAAAGAAGTTAATATTCATAGGATTTTTGAAATATGACAAGGACATATCTTTTGGGATCTACTATCCAAACCACTATAATACAAAAAGAATTCTTGTTTATATAAATGTAAATTCTATCATTTCTGGTTAAGGCTCATTTTGACTTCACTAATTAAATTCTTTTTTTGGAAAAACTAGCTTTCCACATTCATTCCTATAATCCTGATTTATAAGTGGACCAAATTCTCCTTCAAATTAGCTATGACATCTACCCTCACTAATTGAACTAAACAAAATTTTTAACATGGATGCACTTTATATAAACATATGAGTTGCATTTTTATGATTTTTGCTCATGAAGAAATTTCTAATGCTAAAAAATTATTTACAAGCTGGAAAGATGGCTTAGCAGTAAAGGTGCTTGCATGTAAAGCCTAAGGACCCAGGTTCAATTCCCCAGTACCCATGTAAGCCAGATGCATATGGTGGCATATGCAGCTGGAGTTTGCAGTGCGTAGAGGCCCTATTGTGTCCATTCTCTCTCCCTCTCTTTCTGTCTCTCTGTCTCGTTTATCTGCCTCTTTCTCTATCTCAAATAAACAAATATAAAATATTTTAAAATATTTTTACATTTATTTATTTATTTATTAGAGACAGAGATAGGGAAAGAGGGAGAGGGAGAGGGAGAATGGGCGCACCAGGGCTTCTAGCCACTGCAAACAAACTCCAGATGTATGCACCCCCTTGTGCATCTGGCTTACGTGGGACCTGGAGAATTGAACTGGGGTCCTTAGGCTTCACAGGCATTCACCTTAACCATCTCTCCAGCTAAAATATTTTTTTTAAATCACTAATAATATCATGGCAATTATTTGTGTATGTGTGTGTGTAGAGTAATTGTGGTATGATGATGTATAAAATGTATATGTGTGTGCAGATGCATGTGCCCTGTGTGCACCCATATGGAGAGAAGAACATTGGGTCTCCTGCTTTTTCTACCTGTCCACCTGTTTTCTAGAGAAAGAGTCTCTCATTCAACCCAGAGCTTCTGTTTCAGTACAGTTTTGGTCAGCAAGCCCCTGGGATTCTCTAGTCTCCACCCTCTACAGAACTGGATTACAAATATGTGTGGCCATGCCCAGCTATTTATGTGGGTACTGGGAAATCAAATTTGGGTGGTCTTAGACCCTTTCAGGTCCTCATGCTTGAGCCATTTTTCTAGCCCAACAGTTGTTTTAATGAATGAATTTGAGTTGAAAAATAATTAACAGCTAGGCATAGTGGTGCATGTTTTTAATCCCAGCACTCAGGAGGCCAAGGTAGGAGGATCACTGTGAGTTCTATGCCAACTTGAGACTATATAGTGAATTCCAGGTCTGCCTGGGCTAGAGTGAGAACCTACCCTGAAAAAAAAAACAATATAATTGTTTTATATATATTTAAAGGCATATGTTGGCAGTAAATGTGCTGAAGTAGTCAGGTGCAAAATGTTGATGGTCTTGAATGCCATGTAAAAGCATCTGGACTTACTCTGGGGCACCAGGGAGCCAATACCAGTAGAAGCCTATTTTTCATTGTGCTGTACATTTGTCTCAGTCTGGGACTTTGTCCAATAATGTAATGATTTCTACCTGTGTTTAATGTTTTCTCCTATGGAAGGAAGAGGATTTGAACTTTACTAAATGGAGATTTGGTAATGATAAAAGACAGTCATCACAGCAGTTTGAAAGTTGTTGTATAGGAGGCTAGGGTGATGGCTCAGTTGGGAAAGATGTTGCATAAGCATTAGGACCTGAGTTCAGATCTCCAGTACTCATGTTAATGATGGATGTGGGTACAGTTGTTTGTAATCAAGCTCTGGGAGGATCTTGCTAGACTGGCTAGTTGAGTTAGTAACTTCTAGATTCAGAGAGAAATCTTAGTCCTCCCCCACACACACACAAAAAAAGGTATAAAATGATACAAAAATACCACACTCATTTCTTAGTTTTAAGTTTTTGATTTTTGAAAAAAAGAAATTGAAGCATTTAACAATGGTTAAATACCAACAGAAGTTGATCTTATTATAACTGTATGCATCAAAATTTTTTGCCACAAAGATTACTAATATTTCCTTCAGAATAAAGATGGAATGAGTAGCCGGGTATGGTAGCACATACTTTTCATCCCAGGTCTCGGGAGGCAGAAGTAGGAAGATTGCTGCAAGTTAGAGGCCACCCTGAGACTACATAATGAATCAGGTCAGCCTGGACTAGAGCGAGACCCTATCTCAAAAAAAAAAAAAAAAAAAATTAAAAGATTGAGTTGGTGAGTTTCAATCCCAGATACTTAAAACCATAAATATAAAACATTGTAGTGAGAAGCCAAGAAAAGAAACCCAGTGTTGTGGTAGGAAGTCATTCCTATTCTCTTATTTTCGGTACCCTTTTTATCTGTTTCTCATTATTTAGTTATGGAAACACATACTCAAATATTTCTCTTTGTTACCTAGAGTATAAATTGATCAGGGACAATATTATTACACAACCAGAGAACATAATCTTAAATCAAAAATTTATAGTAAATTTTGAAGCTTGGCTAAGAATCTTCTAGTCTGCCCACCATGCTGTCCCATCTGAAGGAGGATATGCTGAACTCACTGTAAGTTTGTTTTTACAAATTGACATCTTTTTCATCATAAATGATCAAAATGCTAGAAATGTTGTATCTTGAACAACTCACTGTTAGGTTGGAAGAAATAAGATAATTTTAGTTTGGGTTAAAACTATGATAGACAAGTGTTTTTCAAATTTAGAGTAACATAATGAAAAACACTGTGCAAAGTTCTAATTTGTTCTGGGAGAGAGTTAGTGCAGGCACAAAGTGTTTCTTGTTGGGCATGGTGACAATTCCCCTCGTATTCTCAGTCAGTGGCTGGACTCCCTGTAGTCAAGGCTACGGTGACATACTGAGAGGCCAGGGAGAGATGCAGGCCCAGCTCTGAAGTAGCTGGAAGGAGTACAGTTTGGTAGGTCACAAATCTGTCTCTAGGATGTGTTAGTGAAGTTTCAAGTCATTTATTTTTAAACAGCTTTTAAGGTTCTTTAGTTTTTAAGCCAAACTAAAATTATCTTATTTTTTCCATCCTAACAGTTTTCTGTCTCAAGAAGTCAGATACTCATTTAAGAGTTACTAGAGGGTTACTTTTTTTATTTAATGGTTACTAAATATTATATTTAATTTAGTTTTTCAGAGGAAACTATAAGAAAAATCCTGCTTTAATGAATGAAAAAAAAAGTTTCTATCTTTATAAAACTCACCAGGAATTTATTTCTTCAATGGACTGCTAAATGATTTGTGACTAGAAGAAATAGTAGTCAAGAGACCTTGAAATATTTTTATATATATTAACTAAGCAGAAGAACTGTAAAGAATATTCCAAGCCGGGCGTGGTGGCACATGCCTTTAATCCCAGCACTCGGGAGGCAGAGGTAGGAGGATCACTAAGAGTTCAAGGCCACCCTGAGACTACATAGTTAATTCCAGGTCAGCCTGGACCAGAGTGAGACCCTTCTAGAAAAACAAAAAAAAAAAAAAAAAAAAAAAAAAAATTCCAGTAGGGATAACTGTAGAACTATCATGTTCCTTTTAAATTGGTTGAGAACACGATCATAAACTGATCTTTGTTAATTTTGCTTGCCTCCACATATTGGCCAGAAGCTGCCTTCATTAAACAAAAAGCACTACTTCTGTTGGAGAGAACTTACCACTGAATTTCAGACTATACTTCCTTCTTCATGTTTCTGAGTAAACACACACATGCACCCAAACACACACACACACACACACACACACACACTCACACCCCATGTAGAAAATGAACTGACCATATTCATGTTGGATTTGCAGAATAAATGTCACAAATGGGAAGAAAGCAGCACGAATCGGAGGAAAAAAGAAGGACAAATGAGCATGGATCACAAAGAATGGAAACAAGTTAACTAATTAGCTAGTAGATTTGCAGTTTCCACCCAAGGGACAGGTCTCTTGTGCTCCACATGAGCCAGCTGAAGAGCTCTTGCAAACACAGATGTAAGAACCTAGAAGATGGTGGATATGAACATGAACTAGCCTCTATCTCTCCTGGCAGGGCAACTGCATATCAAATGTTTCCTGAATATATAAAAAGTTAAAAATTTACTTTCCACTAAAACATTTTTAGCTAAAAAGTATAGGAGAGATTTTGCTGGAGCTAAGAATTCTTTCTAACACACAACAAGGCAGCAATTACATTTATTTTATTATCCTTTTTTAAAAAATTATATATTTGAGAGAGAGAGAGAGAGAGAGAGAGAGGCAGATAGAGAGAATGGGCACACAAGGGCCTCCAGTCACTGCATACAAACTCCAGATGCATGTACCACCTTGTGGCTTATGTGGGTACTGAGGAAATGAACATGGGTCCTCAGGCTTCACAGGCAAGCACCTTAACTGCTAAGCCGTCTCTCCAGCCCTATTTTTTGGGTTTTTTTTTTTTAAATTATTTTATTTATTTTTGGAGATAGACACAGAGAGAGATAGACAGAGAGGGAGAGGGAGACAGAGATGGGCGCTCCAGCAGTCTCTCAGCTGCTGAGAACGAACTCCAGATGTGTGCACCCCCTTGTGGGCAAGCGTGGCATTGCACCCTTGCATTACTTTGCATCTGGCTCAACGTAGGACCTGGAGATTGGAACCAGTTTTCTTAGGCTTAGCAGGCAGGTGCCTTAACCGCTAAGCCATCTCTCCAGCCCACTATTTTGTTATTTTAAAATACATTTTATTTATTTATTTATTTGAGAGAGAGAAAGAGGGGGAGAGAGAGAGAGAGAGAGCAGGCACACCAGGGCCTCCAGATGTATGTGACCCTTGTGTATCTGGCTTACATGAGTCCTGGAGAATTGAACTGGGATCCTTTGGCTTTGCAGGCCAATGCCTTAACCACTAAGCCATCTCTCTAGCCCTATTTTGATATTTTTATATGCTAGTATGAGCATATATTACCAAATGTTGGAGATATAAAATGCATGTGTGTGGTATGGATGGGATGCATATACATTTATTTGGATGTGAATACACATGTGTTTGCATATGTATATGTATATTTATACATATGTATATGTATACCTGCATATGCAAACCCTCAGACCCTGTCTGCTTTATATTTTGAAAGAGGATTTCACACTGAACCTAGAGCTAACTGATTCATTCAGGCTAGATAGTCAGAAAGTCCTAGGGACCCTCCTGTCACTACCTTTGTAAGTCTGGGACTATACATGTGCATTGCCATCATCCCTAGCTTTGACATGGGTGTTAAAAGTCTGACCTCCATCTCCCCAAGCCCATATGACTGGTTTTTAAGGAAAATAATCAAACATTGGTTCTTAAAAAAAAAATCCTAAGTAAGCAATTGCTCCAATATCATAAGAAAAGGAAATAGAGTCCCTCCTGTTTTCACACTGGTACAGGAATACGGGTGTCTTTGAGAGTGACTAAGACTTTCTCAGCTCTTGGCTGGGTAGTCACTCAGGAGTTAGTGTACCAGACAGTCCCTGCCTCAAAAGCTTCCAGAGAGTCAGTGGCCTCCAAGGTTTTGTCTTATCAAGTCAGCAAATAAAATCCATAGATAATCCATAGATAATAGAAGCTGAATTTAGAAAGATCTTATTATAGAGCTTAACAAAAGAAGACAGAACTTCCCAGATATTCCCCAGATATAGAAAACTCACACCTGATGTCTCTGACTGGAGCCTTTTATGGGCATTTACTAGACTGTGCTGAGCTGGTCAGTCCAGTCCCCATGTCAGGTTTCCAGGAAAGAAAGTAATCCCATTGGCATTCCTAGAAAAGGGAATAATCTTTCTCCAAGGGTGTAATTTTCCAGGAAAGAGACAAAGAAAATCTAGATCCCATGTCATATCTTCAGGCACTTAGTCATCATGTTTACATCCTCTCCTCAGGTTTTAGGGAAAAGAGATAAGGAAAGGTCAGGTCTCGGGAAAATGATATAAGGAAAAAACCAGGTCCCCCTTATAGGTTCAAAGCCATTCTCTTCTTATTCAGGGGCCCTGTTACCCCTAAACTGCCTCAACATCAACTATTTTTCCAAAGTTCATCTCCTTTACCTAGCAATTTTAATATCATTCAATGTACTTTTTAAAAGCCACACAAAGTTATGTGCACTTTTTTTGGTGTGTCTATATACATTCTGACAAACATATTAAGTTCTATGACTGCTAACATGTCACCCGCCAGACACTGTGAGCTCCCCTCCCTGTTCTTAACCCCTGACAACTATTGATTTGATTTTACTCCTGTATTTTTCAGAATGCTGTGCAAATGCAATAATTCACATATTTCATTATTTTCAGTATCTTCAAAACCTCAAGGAAATCTGTGTGCTGCTTAAAAATGGAAATAAATTGAAAGTGTCATATTTGACAAGTACTGAACATTTTAAAAAATATTTTAATTATTTATTTGAGAGAGAGATACAGAAATAGGCAAGTAAAGAGAGAATGGGTATGCCAGGGCCTTCAGCCACTGTAAATGAACTCCAGATGCATGCACCCCCTTGTGCATCTATCTGGCTTATGTGGATCCTGGAGAATTGAGCCTCAAACCAGGGTCATTAGGTTTCATAGGCAAGCATTTAACCACTAAGCCATCTCTCCAGCCCATGCACATTTTTTATGTTCACAGGTAATCATTTCATGAAAAAAATACACAAGGGTATCATGAGCTGAAACTCTGAGTCTCTTCTTGGCCCCTGAAAGATCAGTCAAGGTCATGCATGTTGAAATAAAGTAATCCTTGCTTCTGAGGTTACCCTTATAACAATGAGAGGTCACCACTGTGTAAAAGGGACGCTCTGTTTCTTGCTGGATCTGGTGGAGCTGATCAAAGCAACAGAACATGATGAATGAGTGCCTGGCACATTTTGTAGATGATGCTGGTCATTTGGGTTGAAACTGCTGCTCTTTCTGATGAATTTCCAAGATGCACAGACAAGCTCATGACCTTTGGACATCTTCCAAAAGCTTGATATCAGTTCAGTTTAAAAGCCTCACTGTTTGTTCCTCACTATATGCCCTCTTTCTGCAGTACGGTCTTTTCCTTTCCTCTGCCAAGCTGCCTGAATTTTTCAGAGACTGGAGATGATGCCATCAAAAGAAATCAATGGAACTAAAATGCTCCTCAGGCCTGCTGGTCCAGCCCACAGTGCTGCCCTAGTGAAGACAGCAGCACCACGTTGACTGGGGAAATGGCTCTGGATCACACCAATTTGCTTTTAAGGTTTTGTCCTTTTAAAGAGCTGTGAAGTCATCTTTTCATGTAACCACAGTTAAGTAGGTTCTCTGGGATCAAAGGATACAACTCAATGGATAATATTTACTGTTATCTTGTAGGTATTTCTGAGACTTAGATATGTTTTGCTAAATTCCCTATTAAAGATGTATCTGATTTCATTAATATTAAGAGATTACAAGTACATATAAATTATTTAAATTCATTCAGTAAGACAATATCTTGAAATATTAATATCAGCTTGATTTTCCCTATTTTTTATGCATGATCTTTCTTCCACATTAGCTTAAGATATGAATATGGTCTGAGTACTTAGTTCATGGTGTGGTGTGTGCTTAGCAAGTGGTACTAAGTCTGATCCCTAGCAGTGCCCCTCCCCCACCAAATAAAAGCAAACAAAGAGAAAGAAAAGTGGAGGTGTGATTGTTTTATGGGAGCAAAAGATCAAGAAAGAGTTTCTTGCCTTTCCTGGCTTTCTCCACCTTTCCCCCATGAACCAGTCCTCCCCTTCCCTCTTTTCCTTTTAATTATTTAACTCGTGCTTTTGTAATCAGCAAGGAAGGAAGACCTGAGTGAATTAGATTCAGCTGTTCTGAATTAACATGAGATCTGGAGAGAGAGAAAAGAACCAGGCTTCTCCAAGGCATTGTCCTTTTATCAGCAGCCATCTCCACTCCCCATTAAGTAAAGTTCCTTTCTCAGATCTCTACCCAGGCAAAAGCCAATTCATAACTTCAACGAGAATTAATTGCAGGAAAAGTGGGTTGGTTTATGAAACCAAGTTGGGGATTTTATTATAAAGTAGAAAGAAACATGCTCCAGGAAAGAGAGATGCACACCCGATAAGCCATGACTCAAGACTCAAGATGAGTCTCTTCGGGAAAGGAAGACATACCCAGGTGTGAAGATGGGCTCCTCAGGGAGGGTGGGGGTTAAATGTTCTGTTTTGGGTATATATAGGAGTTTGATGCCGCTCAAGTTACCTCCTTGAAGATTGCTAAGAAACCACCCCTCTTTTCTCACTTGTAAATGTAACTTGTAAAACATTTAAAATGTAAAGAATTTCTCTTAGTTAACAAAGTTTGTTGGGGGTGGGGGTACTGTCCGGGACCTAGTATGAATGGAGGGCTGAAGATGTAAGGTATTATTATTATTAATTTTTTGACTTCTATCAGGGGGTGTGTGAAGTCTTAAATTCTTTGAAGTCTTGTTTTTTCTCAGCAATAAAAGCAGATCATTTATCATTTATGTCCCTCTTCCCAAGTTACTTCTCTTTTTTCCCCTCACTCCCACTGCAGGTTGGGAGCAGTGCATCTAGGAAGGAGGACGGGTTATGTGGAACACAATTAGGAACTCACTTTAAAGGCAGATGGGCGGACAGGGGATGAGAGAATTGAACCTGGCTGGCCAGTGTGAGGAGCAGGGCATTACAGAGACCATAGGACCCTACAAAAAAGAACATCTTCTTGCTGTGGGAAATACTAGACCTGACCCCAAGAACATTGCGGATACTTTCACAATCCTCTCAACCTTGTAAGACATATCTAAGTTTCCTGCAAGTGAAGGTGGGCCTCCTTGAAAGCAAATAAGATAGGACACAACAAGTGCCAAACCTGAAGCTTGGATGAAACTGGCTAGACATGATACCAACAAAGAATGAAAGGTAATTACGACACAGCTTTTTAAAATAGGCAGCATGTTTAGATTAACTCACAGGAGTTGGAGGGAGTGTGGTTCTCAGTAAAGCGACAACAATCCAGTCTTATCTCTGGTGCAACATACCTCCACAATCCCTGATACACACTCTTCCATGGAGCCTACTTCCTGTTCCCATCTAATTCACAACTGGTAAAGACTACACCCTTTTACAGGTGTCAGCAGACACATTTTGGCGTGGGATTTGCATCTGTGTTAGCAATGAGTTAAAGACTAAATGTCCTTGTCGACTGAACAGGTGAAAGTAAAAGCTTGAGAAGGGTGGATAGGAAAACTCAGAGTGAGGAAAGGAAGTGTCGTATACAGCATGGACAGATCAAAAATTATGATGCTGAGTGAAAGGAATGAAATAAAAGTGTGTCTACCCTCTGATGCCATTTATAGAAGCTCTTAGGAAAAGTAGGCTAATCCACAGTGACAGAATGTAGATCTGCCACCTGCTCAGTGATGGGAGGGCTGGAGAGAGATTACAAAAGGGGCTCAGAATGTCTCTCTGGGGTGATGAAGGTGCTCAGTGTCTTGACTGTGGTGAAAGTTTCACCTATGTTACACCTATATACAAAGGAACTAGGGAGAATGGCTCAGCGGGTAAGAGGTTTTGCATGAGGATGTGAATTTGATCCCTGGCACCCAGGTAGAAATCTGAGAGTGGCCTTGCATGTCTATAACCCAGTGCTAAGGTGCGTACAGACAAGACAATCACTGGGGCTTGCTGGTCAGCCAGCCTAACTGAAAATGAACTCCAGGATCAGTGACAGAACCTGTCTTAAGGAAATGATGTAGAAGAGCAATGAAGGAAGATACCCAGTGTCCTCCTCTGGCCTCTGCATGTGCACACAAGGGGTGCACATCTGGACATGCACATGCATGTACCACATGCATGTACATATACTGCACATAATATATACATACGCCAAAATATATGAAAATATACACTTGAAATATGTGCAGTTATTGTATATAAGTAACACCACAATCCTTTAGCTGTCGATGGAGCTTAGTTCCAGAATTCACTAAATATCAAATCTAATGTTTGAGGCTAATAGCCTAAATACACAAATGATCAAAGCTATTATATAAATCACATAGTATTTTCACATAACCTATGTAAACCTGCTGACTGTAATTATGTCTGGATCACATATAAATCATTGTTATGTTGCATTATTTAAGAGATAATGAAAAGGACAAGAGCATATACATTTGCAATACAGGTGCAACTTTAAAAATGTTTATTTAGTAAAGACAGAGACAGACATAGACAGAGAATGGGCACACTAGGACCTGTTGCCTCTGCAAACCAACTCCAGATACATATTCACTTTGTGCATCTGTCAGTATGTGGATACTAGAATATGAAACCCTGGCCATCCAGCCTCCACAAATTTTTATTCTAAGTATTTTTATTTGCATCTGAATGAGGAACCAAGAGTTGTTGCAACTACCTTCTCCTTATGTTACAAAGCACCAAACCTAAAGCAGCTAATGGGAAGAAAGTTGTATATTTTGGCTCATAAACTCAAGGAAGACAGGGGACATATGGTAGAGCTGAGGCTGGACATCACCTCCTTGCCAGCATCAGACAGACAACAACAGGAGTGTGTGCCAAGTTCTGGCAAGACAGAGCTGGCTATAATAACCCTAAGCCCATCCTCAAGAGCACACCTCCTTCAGCAAGGCTCCACCTCGCAAAGTGCCTGCCATAAACTGAGAAGCAAACATTCAAAGCACATGAGTTTATGGGGTCACCTAATTCAAATCTGTCACAGGGATACAGTGAGCCAACTTTGCTTCAACAAAACAACAAAACTTAATTGTACTTCAGCAAAACTTAACTTAAACAAAACTGGGAGTGAAAGCATAGTATTTCCTTTTTGAATTAGAGCAGCCATTGGTCTACCTCACCTCTCCTCAGTCATCCATGAAGAATCATTGCCGTTCTTTGGAGCAGGAGAAGCTATGGTGCCAAGAGGCAAAGTGATTCATGAAAACCTGTGTGGCTTGAGCTGCCTCCTTTCCTTTGTTGCACACAAAGTCTCAGTGCTGAGAGATACTGCTGTGGGGTGGAGAGCCAATGAGGTGTCTCTGGGCTTTGGGTGAGCTTAGAACTCCCCAAGCCTGTGGCTCTCAAAGGACTCACAAAGCCAGTGGCTTTCAAGATCTTGTCTACATTAGCAAAGAACTGAAAATCATAGCCAATAAAAAGACTAAACTGTGAAAAAATTGTTTTAAGAGTACAGGTAAGAGAGAAGTAAAATAGGAAAACTTCATAGGCTGAAGAAGTTTCTCTCTCCACATGGCAACTTGGAACAGGTTTTGTTATCAATCAGCCATCCAATTAGAATGAGCCTCATTGTCAAGTTCAAGTGCTGGTTGGTGGGCCAGGAGGAAAGCATATACTGATGCTATGCTGCATAGCATCTCAGAGATGCACGGGCTTTCTTAAGTGTCCTTCAGTTCTCCATAGATGTATGATGGCATGAGTACAGCATGCTTGACTACATTGTCCCAGGAGAGCTGTGAATGTGGCCTGACACATTCGTACATAATGTCATGTCACAATCTCAGATGGTTGGGCACCATGAAGTAGAGGTTGCTGATGGAAATTATTGCAGGAAAACATTGTGTGGTCCCTGCGGCTGAATTAGTCAGTCTTGGTGACTTGTCATTTGCTTTCCTTCTCTATACTATTTCTCTAAGCTGTTCAATAGGCATCATTAATTTAGTCTTGAAGAGAGAAAAGAGTTCCCTAACTGCACATTTATGTGTGTTTAGGACCTGGTTTAAAGATGCGAAATTCCTTCACAGATACTGAAGCTTCTTTAAAGGTGTTTGGGGCTTTAGCAATCACACTGTCTTTAGTATATTTGCATTTTAAACCTCTTAAACTCAATGGCCTATCTTTTCTCCTATTCTCTCTTTATCTTACACTTCAGGAAAGAAAACAACCATTTAACACATGTTAATGACATTTTAATTAATGGACTGGAGTTCCCAGAAGATTGTAATAAACCTAAAACATTACAAGGCCTAGGGACATCCTAGCCTTCCTTATGTCATATTATAATTCAAGACTCATATGTCTGCTAATTCAGAGGCACACTGTACTGTCAATACACTAAGAGTGTAATACATAGAATTATTTGCAGTTCCCAATACACAAGACTGATATGAAATGACAAGGTTACTGGTTTATATACTGACTATACCTGTTATTTTAGAGTGTATTCCTTCCAGTAATTAAAACAGGTTTGCTGTAAAACAGTATGGTATGTTAGGCCTTATAAGCCTTTCTCCATTGCATCAAGAGGCCACATGGAGTGACTGACTAGATTTGTTAAGTACACTCTATGGTGTTCACACAATGGAATCACTCAGAGACACCTTTGGCAGAATACAGTCCCATTGTTAAACAACAAATGACTGGAGTTACTGTGATAAAGTCTCCAGGCTGGTCAGTGAAGACCCCAAGAGTCTACTTGAAGTGGGGTGGTGCCTGCCCAGTGCTTTTCCTACCTGGAAACCACACAGGTAGATTCAGAGTGGTCTGTGGGGTATGAGAGCACGAAGTCTTCCACCCCAACCTTCTCCACGGTCTTTCCCTGCTGCTGGAACTTGCTGTTTCTATAGATAAATCTATGGATTTGTATATATAAACAAATTCTAGAGATAAACAATTATTTAATGTTTCAATATCAAGTTGGAAGTCTCTTATACCATATGTAAATCATAAAGTTGGGCTGCTTAAAATATTTTTTGATTAATGTTGCCCTGAATGAACATTCACTGATTAAGTATTTCCTCGTCTCAGGAATTACTGCATCTTGAGCTGGAATTGCAGGGAACACCAACTTTTTCCTAGTCACGAGATTAAAAAGTGAAATATACAGGCTGGAGAGATGGCTTAGTGGATAAGGCACCTGCCTCCTAAGCCTAAGAATGTTGGTTCCAATCTCCAGCAGTTCCAATCTCCATGTCCCACGTTTAGCCAGATGCAAAAGGGGTGCAATGCCACATTTGACCACAAGGGGGCACACGCATCTGGATTTCCTTCAGCAGCAGCTGAGAGACTGCTGGTGCGCCCATTTCTATCTGTCTTCCTCTCCCTCTCTCTCTGTCTCTCTTGCTCTCTGTCTCTCTCCAAAAAAAAAAAAAAAATGAAATATTCATAAAAGATAGTGTCTGAAAACAAGAATTAAAGAATTAAAATAAATCTCTACTGTCCCTTCTTTCCATAGAAGATAATGAGACATTTTTCCTATTCATTATTACGTATGCCAGAAAAGAAGGAAAAGGGTCAAATTTTTATCAGTTGAGGTTCCTCCAAATAAGATGAAGTCCTTAGACCCCATTTTCTTCCTGTAAAATTAAATTATCCATATTCTGAATCATTGCCTTTTGCTTATTTTTGTCTGATTATGTCTAATCTCTCCCTGCTGCCTGTTTGTATGCTAATCCTGCTTAGGGCCCTTAAGTCCCTCAGGTCAGGCAAGGGTGTGGCACAGATATCCTTTCAAGTGTGCTGAAATTATACAATGACCTATGTCTGTAATATTTTAAACATATTTTAAGGTATGTCCTCAGTATTGATTGTACTTAGGTATTTACTTCTGAAAACCCTCTTTCAAAAGAGAGCAGAACAAACCACCAGAGATCAATGAATGACCTCTCAGAGCCCTCACAGCCCCTGGGATAGAGCAGAAGGTCTCCCAGAGGCTTGTGTAGGCTGTGCTACAGGAGGTGGCAGTGCTGGGCTCCACTGGATCAGAGTTTCCATCCTCAAAGATTTAGAAATATACAATTATTCTCCTAAAATCAGAGTCCAGGTGCTGTTGATGAAAGGGGCAATATGCTGACTGAAGGTAACTGTCTGAAGCAACTTCACTGGAGCCCTGGAGAGGAGAAGGCAGGAAAGCACAGAAGAGTTGGAGTAAGAGAGGATTTAGCTCACACCATCTGTGGCCCAGGTCATGGAGACAATTAAATCTCTCTCTCTCTCTCTCTCTCTCTCTCTCTCTCTGTGTGTGTGTGTGTGTGTGTTATCTTCTTTTGCTGAGACTCATAAGATTTCTAGTTTGATATTTTTGCAGTAAATGGATCATGCTTCATCCATTCAGGTTTATAAGGTTATGCTTATTATTTATACTAAATATGTATTTCATGAGTAAAGCACATATCCTCTTTATATTGTCTTCCAAAGTAAACAATCTCAGAGCTAAGTAGTCAGTTTAGTGGATTACCTTCCATAATGCTGATACCCAGCAAGTTCAGAAGCAAAGTGAACTCCATGCCCCTACACCAATATCTGATGGCAGCCCTAAAACCAGTACAGTTCCACATCAGTAACAAAGACAGTATCCCTGAAAAAGAAGTGCTTTGCTGGCCATAGTAAAAATACAAAACAAAAGAACAAAATATTAAGGGGATTTAAAATAACACAGAAGGTATTTCTGAAACATTTTACTTCAAAAAAAGATGAAATTTCTTACTATTCATATATTTTAGTAAGTAGTAAACTGAAACTTTGCTGTATGACAAAGTTTCTAATGGAATTAAATGCAATCATAGGAGAAGTTTTAAATATACAAGGCTCGTTTACTAGCTTTCTCAATTCCATTGTTATGAACTGCTTTTTTTTTTTTTGACAGAGAGAGAGAGAGAGAGAGAGAGAGAAAAGACAGAGAGAGAGACAGACAGATAGAGAATGGGTGCAGCAGTGGCCTCTCAGCCCCTGTGAATGAACTCCAGACACTTGCGCTCCCTTGTGGGCAAGTGCAGCATTGCGTCCTTGCATCACTTTTTGCGTCTGGCTAAACGTGGGACCCGAAAATTGAACCGGCATTCTTGGGCTTTGCAGGCAACACCTTAACTACTAAGCCATTTCTCCAGCCCTGTTATGAACTTTAAGCATCTCTGACACATTTGATTTCTATAACTTTTACTCAGCTGTCAGAACACTCTATAGCACTCATGCAAAACAATCATTCTCCCAGACTGCTTGGCCAATGCATTTTTCTTATGTCAAATTCAGAATATTTACATCCAGAGTGCTAAAGGCTGTAAGTTTTAAATATAGAAGAGAGGGCTAGGAATATAGCTCAGGTGCATGGAGTGCTCACTTAGTGTGCACAAAGCCCTGGGACAAAACACCCAACCAGAAGCAGCAATGCTCCACCTCCCCAAATTGCCATCAGTTGGGGACCAAGCATTCAGAACACACGAGTTTATGGAAAACATCTGATTCAAGCCTCAACAGTCTGCCCTTGCCTGCACCCCAAAAAACTCATGACCATCCATGATGTCAAATACAATGCATTCAGTCCAACTTTAAAAGTCTCCATAGTTTTTTTTATCAGTTCAAACATCCTCATAGTGCAAAGCTATTTAACTGTGAGCCTATAAAGAAAAAAAAAAAATAACACAGAATAGGATGAATATTTCACCATCACACAGTACAGTCATATTGGTGTTTTACATGCACTGGTTCTCATGGGTCAATGTGGGTCTCATTGGCTCACATTCCCCTGCTTCCCTGGGGTCGTTGGCCACCAACATCCTAGGTGAGGGAGGGAGGAGTTGGGAAGGAAGCCACAGGGTCCTTCCTGGAGTAGCCAGTGAGTGCGACACGCGAACACATGACGGGGCAATGAGCACCTGGGAGATCATCTGATGGACAGCACTCGTTTATAAATACTTGGGGAAGGTTGAGATGGCACATACAGACTATATGGCAATTGGATGCATAGTTTATGGGCTGTTACCTAGGTGGCAGAAGGACTAGTAACTTCAAAGCTATGGGGAAGGATAAGGGAAGCTAGGGGAAGGGCAGAAGAGGAGATTAACAGGAGGCTGTGACTTCAAAATTGTGGGGGGTGGGAAGGCTACGTGACATTAGCCACATGAGGGTCTCTTGGGCAGCTAGCTACAAGGTCAGGAACTGTGGGGGCAAAGTCTGACTTATGGAATGGTCAGAGCCTTTTGGGATCGGGGGGAGTGCCTCGCCAGTTCTGCCCACTCTGGGCAATGACAGCTCACTACACCCTACAACATAGGGAAGGCCATTACCATCACCAGGGACTTCCTGACAGGGCCAGCTGCAACCCCACAGCCCAGGGTCCCTGGTCATGTCCAATAGTTCAGGCCAGCCTCCTCACAGGTCCAGCCTGTTTCTAGCAAGGCCCAACAGCTCAGAGTCTCTCCTGTGCTGCCTGGTAAGTACTGTATTTCCTCTGGATATGAACATGAGGGTGCCATGTCCCTGCCCTCAAGCAGTGTTCCACATGGTGGAAGTGCTAGACACACAAGCAAATGCAAGTGAAGATATAATGACTGCTATTATTCACTGGAATAATCCATTTTTATACTGGACTTTTTGTTTGTTGGTGAGTACTTTAAATTGATTGCAGAACCTTGTGCATGCTAAGCAAGCCATCTGTTATTGAAGACTGAAGCTAGTGACAGTGTGTTATAGGAAAGTGTTTTGCCACTGAGAACCATGCCTAGCTTTACATCTTCAATTTGATCAACAAATAATAATAATATTAATAATCCAGAAAGAAAACAAAGATATACTATGTGATAGCCAACACGTTCTAGTACTCTTTGACATATAATAAGTCTCTCACTCTAATAAATTCTTGGAAATGATTTCTTCTCCCAGAGCTTGTATATTCATACATGCATAACTAACTGCGAATGAGAGAAAAAATAGGAAATGACTGGATATGTTCCTTCTCTTCTCTAATCACTAATATGACTTCGTTGTGACTCTAAAAACAAATGTCTGCTAAGAACCTACTAAATGTGAGACAACGGGTATGGAGCTGGAAATGTAAGCACTACACAGATGAAGCTCTTTTGCAAAAAGCACAAATAATAAGCTTGATTAAATGCAAAGAATATGTGTTGAAAAATCTGAGTCTTAAGTAGTTAAATAATTTGCTGACTCCTTCAAATAATACAATCATCATTTAGTAATTAATATTTGGAGTATTATGAGTAAAAATTTAGCACCAACAAATATCTTAGTTTTTCCCCTTACAGTTAATTTTATTGATACTTTTTTCCACTCTGGACTTCTTTGGAGGGTGAGGGTGAATTAAAAACTACTTCATACAAATGAATATCTTTAAATGTGATTTTTGCTCAGTTAACAAATGAATGTGGGAGGGATGAAAGCAGAAAGACAAAGAGAAAGAGAGAGAGAGAGAGAGAGAGAGAAAGAAAGCAAGCAACCAAGAAAGAAAGAAAAAGGAAGAGCATCTTTTTGACCTCCTCTGTTAGATCTGTGCAGTTATTTGTGTTATAATTTCTCGTTTTTGTTTCCACCCAGGTAGCCAAGGCCATTTCACAGCCCACATGCTTTCCATTGTTTAATTGTGATTATGTTTATTTTATAGGCCACTGTAGCTGATGGAATCACACAGTAGATGCTCCTCATGCCATGTACATTTTCAAGGAGCCTGGTTCATTTAGAACACACATCAGTGAGCAGATGGAAGCCACTTAACAGTCCCAGTGGCAACATGGCAAGTAAAATTGTAAGTGTGAGCCTCAAAGGAGTTGAGAAGTGCACTTTGCCCATCTCGAGCACTCTTATGAAAAGTCACTTGGGAAACACTATATTTCTAGGTAAATCACTTAAAGAAGACACAATCCCCTGTCTTTAGCAGTCCATTGAGCATAAAAAATGAAATACTCGCCAATAAGTTCCAGTTAACTATGTTCAATTTCAAAACCGCTGGAAACCAGCTCCTCTAGATCCTTTTTCTGTCTCATCCCTCAGCTGTAGAGTGAGATGCACATTACACACAAAGGTAATTGGTGAATCTCTCTAATCATAACATCCTGGAGGCTTCTCTGCGTGCTGTGAACAAATAAACATTATTGAAAGCACTCATTGTAAATAAGTACTTAAAACTACTTTCTCATATAATATATGTATAATTAGTGGTGTGCAACATGAACAGAGATATTACGAAGTTAAAATGTTCACATTTTGAGTAGAGGAGGAAAAAAGCCTTTTACAATTCATTTTGCCTCTTTCCTGTAAAATGCAATTTGACAAATATTTATTTTAAAGGCAATTTCTTTAGTCTTACCTCCTTGGCATTCTGATTAAAGTTGCAGCCACCTTAATGGATTTGAAGAGTTTTGGTATCTTGTGTGACCAGTGTTGACCACATACTCATCATGAAGGTTTTACAAGTACCTTGTGCTTAAAGAAAGTCTCTTTTTCCTTGTCTTGAGGAACTTGACTTCCACTCCCAAAGAAATCTGATGCAGTCAGAACCCAGATTCCTCCAACTTTCCTTAAATTGAAACTACTGACCACCTGAACCCTGCCGTCCCCTCACATCTACATCTATCCACTGATGATTCCCTGGGCTTTGATCAGCTGTTTCAGATTTCAGTTGATTTAAGATGCATTTTCTGTACAGATTCTAAATATCATCTAGCAATAGTATTGACCATGTACTGACTATGCACTGGCTAGAAACTATACATATATTATGTTAAACTTTATAAGTCTACACAGTGTTTATATTGCCTTTATGTCATAGAAGAAAACACTGAGAATGATTAAGTCACTGCTCTAGGTCTCTTAGACAATAAATACCTTAATCAGGGTGTGCGTAAAGTCTGTGTGATTAATGCTTGTTCTTACTGAAGTAAAATGTGCATTTAAAACCCAGTCAAGGGCTAGAGAGATGGCTCAGTGGTTCAAGGCACTTGCTTGCAAAGCTTGCTGGCCCACGTTCAATTTCCCAAGTACCCATGTAAAGCCAAAGGCACAAAGTGGTCCACGCATCTGGAGTTTGTTTGCAGCAACAAGAGGCTCTGACTTTCCCATTCTCTCTTTCTTCTCATAAATAAAAAAAATGTTTAAAGGATAAACAAAAGCTAAGTAAATACCAATTGGCCATTGCTTTTGATGAGTACAAGGAATGCAAGGATATAAATCATTTTCACAATGAATTGAATGTCACTCCACTTTCTTTCTTGTACTGCTTTAGGAATAAAATATTATCTTTACACCTAATTCTTAGTACATAAGCTTATCTTTTCTTTGTTCTTCACAACCACTGACTACCTTATTTCTTTTTTTTCGCTTCCTGGGTGTTCAGAACATCTTTTATTTGGCATTTAAATCCTGAATGTCTGGAAAGTGTTTCTGATTTGTACCTTTGATCTTTTCTTCTCATTTCCTTCTTCCTGTAAACTGGGTAAGATTATTGGGTAATTTAACCTTTATATCAAAACCATTCCAGTTTCTATTTGAGCCTTTTTGTGGAATAATTTACTGTTTCTACTTTCTGGAATTTCTTTTCAAAAAATAGAAATGTGTATTTCTTTGATTCAGTATATAATACCTCCAAGGATATACATTTGACTAGTGTATCATGTATAGAGCTTCTGTGCCAACTTCCATTTAACATATATCTCTGTTGGACAGCAGATAAGCCAGATTATTGAGAATGCTAGCAATTGTTTAAAATACATTACCATGCATTTCTGAATCAGAGAAAGGAATCTTGCAAAGTTAACATAACTGTTTGCTTATACAAGAAAGGATTTGCTATCTAGGAAAAATGCACTGAGTTAGTAAAGTTGTGGTTCATGGAACATGGCAATGTCATGACCCATCAGGATCTCTCCTTTGATGAGGATACGGATGATAAAGTACATCAGAGATTCGTGGATTTCTGCTTGATTACACAGGAATGGTTCAGTTCTGAAGCAGATCAGTCTGGATTATTACTGGCAGGCTTTCATCTGAAGATTTATAATGAAATACAGCCTCAGAGCTCTGTAAATTCACCAAGGGGCCCACATCAAAGGGAAGGTTGTTAGGATAATTTTATAAGTGTTTATCACTGTGCATATGCAGATAATAGAATTACCTTGTTCTATTCTCTGGTTTTCCTGTGAAATTCCCCTTTATCTCCTAGGACATCTGAGTACTCTGTTTGCTCCAAGAACCTTTCTTGTGTCCACAAGATATTTTATACTGCAGACATCACTGCATTCAAGAGTGTGAGCTGATTCTCAAAACTTCACCAAGGTTTAGTTAAATCCCCCTTCTGTGGTGATAACAATCTAGATAAAAATCATTACTCTGTCATTTACTTGATGCTCTGGTTGTTTTAGCTCCATCTTCCCAGCATATAAATCCATATTCTTCATAATTGCTTACTCTAGTAAAAGCAGTTACTTATATTATTTTTCCTTCGCTTACATGATAATTTTCCTGACTGATCAGATTTGACTATTCTTTTCTTTTACATAGTTGACAATTTCATAGAGTATATTATATATTTTGGTCATAATCACCCTTCAGTTATACTCTTATCCCCTCTTCCTCCTGCTGAACTCCATTCTTTGCAACTAGTCTCCCTCTTACTTTCATGCCTTTTTAAAATTCATTTATTATTTATTATGTGGTCTACTGAGTTTATTAGGAAAGAAGGGAGCTATTTCCTGAAACATGGGCAACTTACAGTGCCTATACCATCGAAGAAAATGACTCTCCCTCTGTAGCAACCATTAAGAGCCAATAGTTGCTCAGGGAGGAAGGGGTCCTCATGAGCCCCTTCCCTATCTATGATGGAAAGTGGAAGAGCCTAATCATGTCTTGTTTCATGCAGAAAACTGCAGCCACTGTGAGTTCATGAGTGCAGAGGTCATGTCATGTCCCAAAGATGGCATTTCATATCACTCTTCCCCATCCTCGACCTCTTATATTCTTCATGTTCCCTCTTCTGTGACATTCCCTGTGCCATGGAGAGCGTGAGATCAAAGAATGCCCAAATTAGAACTAAGCAAGATTGATTGTTTTTTAACTGAAAATTCTATTTCCTACTAAATAGAAATCCAAAATTGATAACTTCCCATTTTTCAAGCTCTTAAGACTTTTCCCCATTTTTCTATGTCTTTTTTAATTTCTAAGGTTTCCAGGAAAAATGAATGTTCCCTAGATTCCTTGCCATTTTTGAAAAAAATATTATCTATCAGAAGTGAGGAAGGTATAGATTGCTGCAATTTTGTGTACTTGTGCAGGTATTTATATGCTGGCTGGGGATGCATTCTGTCTCCTGACATGATCATTTTCCACATGGTACCCAGAGCTTGAAGCTGGCTTCTGATTAGAGCACATTGTCTGTCTGTTTTCTTTGATGCACCAAAGAAATCTGAGTTTAAATCTCACTTCTTAGTATCTGTGGACCCCAGTTTAATTATCGATGAGATAATGTTTTCTCTTATCATAGTGTGAAGACTGAACAAGGTCAGACACGCAATGTGTCTTGTGCAACAACCAGACGATCACAGATCCCCAAGGTGTGCTCCTTTGTCAGCTATTTTTCCGATCACAGGACAATAGGGAGAAAGCGCATACTCTCATTCTTGTTGGGGACATTCAGAATAGGTCAGGAAATCTTTTGGCTTCACAGATTGCTGGCTGAAATAGGGTCTTCTTGCAGAGAATGGGGAGGAAATCCTGAAGTCTGAATGGAAACAACAAAACCTTCATTTGAGGAATTACTTGCTTTCTCTTGCACTTGCCAAATTCATTTTCTTCTTGGCCTCTATTTGACCATTGTGCTAGACTCATATTCTTATGACTCTATTTATCTGACTGACTCCTCATCGTTCAGATAGAATTAGCTTCTGAACAAACATTGCAAAGTAACCTTTAGTGCTAGTGGCTCATCTTTGTGTTTGTTTTGCATATTTAGTCACCTGTGTCCCTCCATTAGCTACATCTTTTTACATATAGGTCACTGAACCCCAACAGGTTATACATATATGTATTTAGTACATAAGTGGTATTAAAAATATTTGTTGAATACATTTTAAGTGGGTAAGACAAATTTGTACACGGCGAAAGCAGACATTAGAAGGTCAGTCACTGATTTAATGGCAGCAGCTCACTGGTGTGTGGATGGACACACCCCTTGCTGGTGTCTGTGACTGTTTTGTGAGGAAATGTAAGCGCACAGAGCAAGTTAGTCTGTAGTTGAGGGTAGTCCTGAGCAATGAGAATGTGTCTTAGGAACAAGCCTTCAGCGGTTTAGTCTGAAGCAAAAATGTGAAGAGATGTGCTTTGCTGCTTCTCCCAGAAGGGCTATCACGTGTATTTTTCTGGAGGAGTTTTCCGTCTCTTACCACTAGATGGCGCGTGAGGTAAGCAAACACCCCACACTGAGAGGAATTCCGAAGGGAAGAACAGATCAGCCGGAATTTGGATTTAGTTGAAAATGTCATCACGTCTAGCTCTGTCCTTCTTCCTTGCACAGTAAATATTGACGGCTACGTACCGAAATTACAGAAAATCTGAGTAATTGTCAAAGACTCAGGGTTTTTCTCAGAATCTGTATTACCCGTAATTGCAGCCCCAGTTTGGATATTTTTAAAAAAGGAAAGACAAATTCTAATAAACCAAACATCTGCTTCTTCTATTTATAATCTGTTTGGAACTACTAGAATCTGCAAATAATGAATCCTACAGTTAATTCTCTTCAACCACTTGTAATGAAAATGGTTATAAATTGCCAATTACCAACCTCTGGCAATCATTTAGTCTACTAGTGTTATGATGTTCTAAAATTCAGGATAGTTCAATGAATATAACAGGAAAACTCCTGGAAATTTTGTGAGAATAAATTTTAAGACCAAAGTGAGTTCTTTTTGAGCTTCTATTTCTTCTACAAAATGAACTGCTGTATCTCCAAGACTCTGCAGACATCTCTGACATACAAAAACAAACACAGTAACACCAGAAGAAGAGGAGGAGGTGATATGGCGTAGCAGTTAAGTGCTTGCCTGTGAAGCCTAAGGACCCTTGTTTGAGGCTCGATTCTCCAGTACCCACTTAAGCCAGATGCACAAGATGGAGTATGCACCTAGAGTTCTTTTGCAGTGGCTGAAGGCCTGGCGTGTCCGTCCGTGTTTTCTCTCTCTCTCTCTCTCTCTCTCTCTCTCTCCCTCTTTCTCTCTCTGTCTGTTACTAATAAATAAATAAAAACAAACCAAAAAACTTTAAGAAGAAGAGGAAGAAGAACAACAACATGGGTCCTTGACCCACAACTACACATGTGTGCAGACCCTGCCCTGTTTGATTCTAAAAAACGTTGTTCTGTTTTTATAATTAGAAGACCTGGAAGCATTGCATTTGCTGAAGAGGTAAAAAAGCCTTTTATGCAGCTGCATAAAATTATGCAGCAATTAGAATAGCTTATTGCACAAGAGAGTCCAGAGGAGGAGTTTTTTCTCCACTTTATTTATTTATTTTTTTAACCAGCAGGTGAATACATTTGATAAGCCTTAGGGATTAAACCCTAAAAAGTACCCAGCTGTTATTTTTATTTCAGACAAGGTCCAGATTAAGGTGAAAGGTTTGGGGATCAAAAGCTACAGACAAACACGTGGATGAAATAATTTCCACAGAGCAGTCTTGTGATCTGGACACTTAGTTTCCAGATGAAAAACGCTGACCTGAAACCTCTTCCATGGGAGGGTTAGTAGCTGGCACCGACATCGCCCACTTGCCTTGCCCCTTCCTACCTTGGTGTAGTCAGCTCTTTCCTTCATTTCTGTAAGGGGTTCCCCAGCCTCTGGTTCTTTGTGGAGAGGAGGGCGGTGAAGAGAGCCCCAGGCTGGAAGGGGGCGCCCTTGCTGCATGTTCCTCCACACACCACTACTTTGGGGACAGCTTCAAAAGCAAACTTGGTTTCGCATCAGTGGCTTGCCCCTCGGCTGAGTTTTACATGGAGTGACACGTCCTCTACTTGACTGAGCATTAACCATCTGTGTCTTTCTGGTGTTTGGGTGTCGCAGTATTTAAGTGTTCAGTGAATAGTGCTTTTACAAACACGCCGATTTCTAAGCAACAAAGATGACGGGTGGGAAGTAAAACTTAGTGAGTAGGAGAGGATCGATCAAAGAGCCACCTGTGTCTCCTCCCCGATGCCTTCCGATATCTCTGCTCATTATCACCTGGCACTCAGCAGACTGAAAGATCTCCTCCTAGCAGTTAGGTAACCATCCTCGCCCCTTAAGACAGTACCTCCATAAATGTGACAAGAAATGTCCCAACCACAAGTTATGGTGAATTTCTGCAAGTTTTATATATTCAATGCAACTTTATTTATTTTTATTTTTTTAATTTTTTTGGTTTTTCGAGGTAGGGTCTCACTGTAGCTCAGGCTGACCTGGAATTCACTATGTAGTCTCAGGGTGGCCTTGAACTCATGGCGATCCTCCTACCTCTGCCTCCCGAGTGCTGGGATTAAAGGCGTGGGCCACCTCGCCCGATTTCAATGCAACTTTTAATATACATTAATGAATACATGGCTTGTTCTTGGACATTAATTTCCACGAAGAGCTGGACTCCTATAAGGAAACTAATTCGTCATTAAAAATATAAAGGACATTTTAATTGTCATGTATCAATTTTTTATATCAGACAACAATGCTTTCTTTCCAATGGAATGGGCAATAAATAAGCCTGTGCATATTTCTTTGAAATGATTTTTTTCACATTAAAAAAAAGATATTGACTTAAGGTGTCAGAGCTGCGGATTGTTGTGCAAGGTACCTTGGTGCTGTAGCTAGAAAACTGGAAAAAGAGGATCTTAAGATGCATTTTGAGCCACTCCTAATTTTAAATCTTCAAGTCAATAAATCTTAGTCTAGAAATGAAAACAAGTGTCCTAGAAGCCCCTGTTGGTTCCCCAATGCAATCTGGCCATGTTGGAAATGCTTCCTTGTTTGCAGAAAAATATATGCTAGGTTCTTGGACATGGCTAAGCATGGCGGGGTTTTCTTATGCTGACAGTTTCTTGAGACAGCATGTGACCCACTCAGAGCCCCAAAGTGAAAAGGACTACAGTGCTGGCCAACAGCAGGTGATCTGCTTTCTCTGGCCATGGCCATCCTACTATATATAGTAAGATTACTCCAGGTCAGCCTGGACCAGAGTGAGACCCTACCTCGAAAAACAAAACAAAAACAAAACAAAAACACAACAACAACAACAACAACAAAAGATTACTAAGGGTTAATGGAAAATAACAATGGTAAATAAAAATTACTTGTCTGAGGAAAATAGCAGTAATAAGTAAACACACAACCTGAATACCAGATAGAGTCAAGGAAAGTGGAGTAGAATGTGGTTACCAGAGGCTGGGGAGAGTGGGTGGGGGAGGCTGCTCACGGGCTGCTGAGCTGCAGTTAGATAAGAGCAAGAGGTTCTGGTGAGACTGCACAGTAGGAGGCTACAGATAATGGTAATGGGCTCTGGAGATCCTAAAGGTAGAAAAAAAGATTGTAATGTTTTTATTACAAAGATATAATTAATATTTTTGACAATGTTTTGCCTGCTTTAAATTTACCCATTTTCTGCACCTATCACATGGTGAAACCATGTTTTTTATTTTCATGTTTTTTATGTATCCATTAAAACAACTTAATTAATATAAGAAGAAATAGGAAACACTTGAAAGTTATAGCTAAAATTGTAACAAAGGAAAGAAAATGCTTATGTATTTATAAAATGTCAAATATAGAAACCATGTTACCCTTCTTTAAATTAAGAATGTGTTGATCATGGGCTGGAGAGATGGCTTAGAGATTAAGATGCTTGTCTGCAAAGCCTAAGGACACAGCTTCGATGCCCCAGTTCCCATGTAAGCCAGATAGATGCACAAGGTGGCACATGCATCTGGAGTTGGTTTGTAATGACTAGAGGCCATGGCATGCCCATTCTTTCCCTCCCTCCCTTCCCCCTCTTTTCCCCTCTATCTGCCTCTCTCTCTCTCTCTCTCTTAAATAAATAAATATTGTTTTTTAAAAAAAAAAAACCATGTTGATTATGAATCAGAGAACATGATAGACAACACAGACCTCTGCTTCCTCCTTCCCCGATGACCAGGATGTTATCTTTGCAGTGAGAACATTTCCAATCTTGCTAGGATTACAGTGTTTCATCCGTGTGCTTTTCTGCCTCCTCATAATGAATCTGTGGGAACTTTTCTCTCATTCTGTGTGCTGTGCTCACCATTGTTTTGAACAGTCTTCCTTTTTTGAAACCTTAGGCTGGGATTCTCCCATTCACAGATTTCTAGTGGGAATTAACTCTTAAACTACTTTCCAGTACTTATATGAAACCAGGCTTTACTTATGGTTGTGGGTGACATTTTCCTGAATATCAAATTTCAAGCAGTTATTTTCCTTTGTCACCTGTAAGAGAATTTCATAACCTTTTGAGGTGTATTTAGCAAAAATTAACAGTAAAAAATAATTTGTGGCATCTTTTAGTCATTTGGGAGAATTTAAGATGATTTTTACTCTTCATAATTTTGAGCTTATTATTGATGCTTAGATTTACCTTTCTTTTGTTATTGCAAAAATGGAAAATACATTTTTGATTTTCAGCCTGGAAGCTATCAGGTGTGTGTGAAAACACACCATCTAATCTGTGGCAGAATTTCTGTCAATTCTCTCAGGCTAAGCTGGTGTCTCCTTGTACTCATTTCTCACCCCATGTCTCCCTGTGGTTGCCCTTGTCAAATGGTTCACCTTGAGGGACAGTCAGCATGAGACTGCTTGTTTCAAGTAGGAACAACTCTATGCATGTGTTGCAGTCAGGTTCACATTGCTGGCTGAAAACACCCGACCAAGAGCAGCTTGTAGGAATAAAGGGTTTATTTTGGTTTATAGACTTGAGGGGAAGCTCCATGATGGCAGGGGAAATGATGGCATGAGCAGAGGGTGGACATCACCCCCTGGCCAACATCACAGGACAACAGCAACAGGAAAGTGTGCCAAACCCTGGAAAGAGGAAGCTGGCTATAACACTCATAACTGGCCCCCAACAATACACTGCCTCTAGGAGGCATTAATTCCCAAATTGCCATCACTGGGGACCTAGCATTCAGAACACCTAAGTTTATGGGGCACACCTGGATCAAACCACCACAGCATGTTACTTTTTGCTAATTAAATACAAAAACAACTTCCTTTCAGGTTTTAGAATGATCTGGAGTTTACCTGAAAAATTAATTTCCTTTTCACCATAACTAGTCACAAAATTCATGAATGCATGTAGTGATTAATTTTAAATTATTGCTAAAAGAGAAGACCATATGATCATGTTAAAACTCAAATGACAAAATAATCTGTCTCTCTAAATATTCTGAAATATTTATTTTGGTTATAGCCATCTTTGATTCTGTTACTTGTATGAAACTATTTCCTTTAGAAGTCAGATGCAGATGTTTCAACAGAAACAGCTGACATAGATTTTTCAAAGATAAAATAGTTTCATTTTTCCAGCATTCATGCAATAAAGCAAATTTCCTCAAAGAACACCAGCAAACATGAATTAAGTGAAGCAGTAATGTTTCTGAACAGATCTGGTAGATATAAACCATGAAGTAAAGGTGACATGAGAGGTAAATGGCTCCACAGCTGCTTGCCTGGCACCACATTTTCTGTTTCACACACAACATATATTCTCTCTCTCTCTTACACACACACACACCACATGTATGGGGGAAAAGATGATACTATCCTACTATGAAGTCATCATATAATGAAGACTGCTCATTTCATTTTTTTTTCTTTGCCACATATAATACAAAGAGAGGCTTCATGGATTACTTGTAAACTCAACAGCAAGGAGACTATACAAAATGATATGAACATAGCCCTTTGTAAGTAAGCCATTATTAACAGTTTTCTAATTATGTTTGGTAACTTATTTAGGTTTGTAGAGAATTATATTATTTAGTCCTCAAGAGATATTCACTCTTCTGCATGTGAGCAAATTGATGCTCAGAGAACTGAGAAGAGTTTGCCTTAAGACATACAGGCAGCTACTGGCAGAGCAAACCTGGAAGTATCTTCCTCATACTGCCTGTGCAGCACATTAAGATGTGTAGAATACACATAAGGCAATTTTTTCCTTAAGGGAGCTTGGACATTACTTGAAAAAAATGATTGATACCATGGAAACAGCTTGTGTATGTGATAGATGGTGCACAGTCTTGGGGCTAGACAGACTTTGCACCTCATCAAAACCTGCTTCTTCAAATTGACTAAAGTTAAATGTAAAGCATAAAACAGAAAATGTTTTAACTGATCAAAGTTGCTTTCACAGACATCTGTTGTCAAAGATGTAACAGAATTTGTGATAGAAAATGTCTTTTAGTGAAGACATGCCTCAGTACAAACACATCACACCTACATTACCATGTATCCCAGCAGCCTGCAGTGCAGCCCACAACTGCAAAGGTAGTAGGCAGTGTCTGGTTTTGTTCAGAGCTGGGCCTTGGGGAGGACCCAAACACAGATTCAGGACCCTGCTTCTAGTGACCTTAAGGTCTGTCCTATGTGAAGCCACTAGCTTGTGGTTAATATTCAGCTAGGCTCTTTAACTAGAGCACGGAACTCAGAATAGGATTTGCAATCTGTTAATGTTTTCTTAAAATCTGTTAAGTAAGAATGAAATCTATCATTAATGGGAGCAAAAGAAATTAAGCAGTATAATTAGCAGTGCAATTGTATACCTATGTAAAGGTTATCTTTCATGTCTTATTTTTCATTAACATAATTGTGTGCTTTGGATAATCATCGCTGTAGGGGGAAATCTGGGAACCGCAATGGCCTCTTGCTTAGTGAACCAGGAACAGATTTACTCCAAATAAGTCACCATGCCATTAGTTACAGGAGTGCTGGGAAGCTGAGGCCACTAGGTGGGAAAAGAGAGAAAGAGGGACTATTTAAAAGCAAGTTTTCCTATCTTACCCTGTGTGGTAGTTTGAATATATGACCCCCAATATATTCAGTGTTTTATTAGTTTATAGTTTGCATCTGCAGCCACCTTGCTGGAGGCAATGTCATTGGGCGGATCTTAAGGTGTGGTGGTGGGTTTGAGATTCCGTTGTAAAGATATGCAAAGTGTGCCTAGTAGGAGTTCCTGAAGTGTGCTGTGCTGTGTGGCTGGTGGTTTTTTCTCTCTCCTGCCTGGTCATGTGAGAGAAGGCCGCTTTTCCTGCCATAATGGAACTTCCCCTGGATCTGTAAGCTTCAATAAATAATATCCCTTCCTCCATAACTGTGCCTGGTCTGGAAGTTCATCTCAGTGAACCTGAAGCTACACCCTGTCTGGAGTTCTTGTACATAAGAGCCTGACACATAGTGGGTATTCAACAGTGGTGTAAAGAGATTAGTATTTGTGATGACTAGAGAATGAAAATCCATACCAAGTCTACCATAGCTTCTTCTCTGAGCCTTTTACCCTCCTTCAGCCTTTCTGACCTTAGCTGACCTCTCTTTCTTGATTTCTGCCCCTTCCCATGCTACTCACCTTCTCTGCTGGTAGCTATAGCATGGGGCCCATCATAGCTACTCAGTAGGTGTTTGTTGAAGCAATACTGACATTTCACTTTTTTCTGTTTGTTACTTTTCATAGTGACCTTTGGAGGTGATTAGAGTTGAAATTCAATCTGCTTAGGACCATCCTAAACTTGATTACCAGAAAATTTGGACTGCCCAAGACTTCTCCTGCTCCCTGCCCAGCTACTGCCCACGAATGTAAGCATCAGTTAGACATCACAGAATCCTTTTGGGAATTGTCTGATTTGTCCAAATTCAGGTCCTCAGGTTTCATGGAAAGAACTTTTACCTGCCGAGCTATTTCCCGAGCCCCTCAATTATCTTTGTTTTTAATTAGCACATATTAATTATACAAATGAATCGTTTTGCCTCTGATGATCCCATGCATGCATAGGTCATGCTTTACTTCCTTCTACTCTTTCCCGCACCTCTGTCTCTTCTCAAGCCCTAGGAGCCCCTCCTCCTATCCCGTCACATGTCCTAAACTCTGACTTTCCTCACTCAAGATGATGCCTCCATTTCCCTTCATTTTCCTGCAAATGTCAGGATTCCATTCTTATTTATTGTTTATTTATTATTATTTATTATTATCTTATTTATTTATTATTCTTATTCTTATTCCATTTCTTATTTATGACCACTTTTCTTCATCCCTATACCTTCATTTTCCTGCGATTGTCAGGATTCCATTCTTATTTATGGCTGATGATGCATAAATAGACCACTTTTCTTCATCCCTATAGACAGACACCTATAGGCTGAGTCAACATCTTGACTTTTTGTATGCTATCAATATTTCCTTCAGATCGGTACCTAGGATCATATGGTAGTACTACTTTTAGTTTAATTTTTTTAGAAGCTTCTACATTGTTTCTGTAATTTCCATTACTATTAGCAATGCATAACGGTTCTATTCCCCCTACATCCACACCAGTATTATATGCATTTTTTATAACAGCCATTCCAACTTGGTTAAGATGGAATTACATTGTGGTTTTTACTTGCATTTCCCTGCTATAAAAGAAGAATTTTTAAATTCAACTCATATTTAGTAAAGCTCAGAAGCAAGGTGAATCAGAATATATTAAGTCTCCTTTAAAGTTCCCTAAACACGTTATTTTCTAGATTGATTTCATTAAATTTTCAGTAGCTAAATAAACAAATTTATAAGGTTTATGTGTAGTATAATTCAACAAATGTCTTATACTGCCCTTCAATTTATCTGGCCAAGTACTACAATTCTGTGATTCTATACTCTTTGACTTCTTGTGGTCTCTTTAAATACACTCTTATTGCTCTCAGAGATGCCATTATATGAAGCTTGCTTCATTCTCCCATGGTCCTTTGTAACCACCTGTTGGTTTCACATGTTTTTACAATTTATAGGAAAAAAAACACACTGTATATACTTTCTATATTTAGCATTTCACTCAACATAGTATTTCTTAGTACAATCATGTCTTATGTGTCTATACTTCTGTAATTTCATTCCTGTATCATAATTATTATTTGACTATCTCAAAGTTAAGGTAAAATTGTCCTATGGCTAATGTGAATTTTTTGTGTTCCTAGTTTTTGCTATTATCAATGTGATCATCCTGATGTATCACCTGGTATAAGAGAAGTTCTTATTTTTCCATACTCTGGTCAAACTCTATAGAAAAATAATAGTGTGTTGCAGCAGCAATTACTGTCCACAAACTATAGTTACATAATGATAGTGCATGGTTTTGAATCACTCTGTGGTTAGAATTCAACTGGCTAATGTAAGCTGAGATAGCTTTTATACACCTCTGCCCTGTCTTGTTGTCAATGCACAAATCATCAAAGCTTTTGTGTTTAAGGGAGGTATTCTGCTCATCATGTATTACAATGACTTGTTTCTGTCTCCCAAACCAGACAGAAACTTCTCTTTGGGGAGAAGTTCATTGACTTTCTTATTCTTGTATCCTTTATTTTCTACTGTCTAGTGCCTGCTGACTTTTCTATACCAAGATTTCTGAGTATTCTTAGAACTTGAGATTCTCTCTTTTTCTTCAAAACACTGCTTACCTCCATCAAACATAATTTAACCTGGGAAGTATTTAAGCATTTCTGCGAAGTCTCTCAGGTCTTTCTTGATCTTGGTCTTGAAGCAACAGTCTAAAAACTTCTTCTGCTGGGTTATTTCCAAACTACCCCAGAGCTGCTCATGCCCGCTTCCAGGACACCTGGTTCTGGGGCGCAGCCATCTGCACCTGAATCATCTCTGTTCTTGTTAAGCCTGACTTCGGCTGGAGTCCAGAAATCTGTGATTCTGGGATGTTCCCCTGGTGGTGATTACAGCCTTTAAATCCTGAGAATTCGCTCCCTGCGAGGAGTAATAAGTCCCGTGGGTGGCACCGGGGATACATTCTGGAGGAATGTGAGAACAAACACATTCTGAAGATGCTTTGGATGTTCAAAAATACATATTTAACCATGGATTTAAGCTTAAAATTTTGGAACAAATATATGATAATCTTTTTTAGTATACTATCATTTGGCAATTTAATTCCTCTCTCTTATTCTATTCATTTCCTCCCTCCATCCCTCTTTTTCTCTCTCTTTCCCTGTCTCTCTTCTCAACTTTGTCATTCTTTGTCTTCTTTGTCATCATTGCCCTCTCCTTGGCATCTGATCCATCTTGTCTTTAACTCAACAATTGAGGCCCCCAGAGATGTCCAGCCTCAACTTTGTCTCCCTGTGTGTTGACCTTTGATGGCAGCTCAGCTTCTTTCTTTCATACCTCCTCAGGTGGGAGGGGACCCTACCTGAGTCAACCCCTCTAAGTGTTTCTCATGTTTACCACTCCTGAGAGCAAACTATATCAGTCCTTCTCAGGTCTCTTTTCCTGATCACACAGGCATCTTCATGTCTTTCTAATATTCCCTACCCTAGAAAACAAAAAAGAAAAAAAAATACCCTTATCTGCCATCCCTTTCTCTGTCTGGTTATTCCTCTAAATATTTCCAGACTGTCAAGTTTCTAACAAGAAATGCTGTGCTAGCTCTGACTATATCCTCTCCACTGGCCATCCTCTTATGAGTTCTGTCTTCTCCATTTTCTTCTTCAAATACCAGTGCCTTCCAGAGTTCAAACTTTTGCTCCTTCCTATATTCAGTAAATTTCTGAGCACTTACAATGCTTCCCATTGTAAAGAGTTTAGATGTGAGTGAGGTGTGTATGCCTGTAATCCCAGCACAAGTTTGAGGCCAGCCTGGGCTAGATAGCTGTGGCAGTCAGGTTTGCATTGCTGGCAGAAAACACCAAACAAAGAGCAGATTGTGGGGGAGGTGAAGGTTTATTCTGGCTTATAGACTCAAGGGGAAGCTCCCTGATAGAAGGGGAAAATCATGGTATAAGCAGAGGGTGGACATCTCCTCCTGGGCAACATCATATGGACAACTGAAACAGGAGAGTGTGCCAAACACTGACAAGGGGGAGCTGGCTATAACACCCACAAACCCATCCCCAGTAATCTCCATCAGCTGGGAACCTAGCATTCAGAACACCTAACTTTATGGAGAACACCTGAACCAAAACACCACAATAGCAATACTGTGTCTTAAAGAAACAAAAATAAAATGGAGAGTCTGCATTTTACTCTGAGTGATGTGGAAATCTGCTGAGAAGAAGAGGGAAACAGGCTGGCTCCATTTGAAAAGGCCCTCCCTTGGGTGCTGCATGGAAAGTAAAGTATTGAAGGTCAAGGGTAGAAATAAGTACACTCACCTGAAGGCTGCTGGTGAAAGGAATGGTGGTTTGTATTGGGGTGTTACAGTGAAGGTAGTGAGAAGGTGCAATGTTGTGGAGATAGTGTGCATGAATGTCTGTTTCCCCCCAGGACTATAGGCTAATTAACAGGGGGGCACCAACTGGCATGTAATGATAATTTAAGATATATTTATTGACTCAATAAAGATATGAATGTACAAATAAACTTAATATATGAGACTGTAAAGCCATCACCATAAACTCAGAAATTAAAAGTAGCTGTAATCTGGAGATCTGCTCCAATGACTCATTCTCCAGGTCATGATGATGAAAGGAGAAATGAAAGGAACATAAGGTGGCGAGTGTTCAACCTTGCTTCCCACAGGCACATGGACCAGATGTTCTACCCCGCTCCCAGCCCCTGCTTTCTGCTCGAAGAAAGGAAGGACAGGACAGCACAATCCACAGGACATTTTTCATGACATTAAAGCTGCTATGCAGCTGGTGAGATGAATGAGAAGTAAACTCAGTGATTTAATATAAACTGTCACTTGAGTCTATAGAAGAGGAACATTATACAGGTGTTCACTAAACATGGTACAGCTAGGTAGGATCCATGTGGACTTCTGAAGACAGGATCTTAACTGGGCTCACCTTTGCTTCCCAACATTGTCTAAAGTGGGCTGCAGACACAGGGGATGTTTGTTAGTGAGTGGGGAGAAGAACAAGCCGATCAACTTTATTAGAGGCATGGCCAGCCAATTTTAAGAGCATTACATTTTGAACTAATCTCTGCATTCTGGTACTACTTGAGAGAAATGCTGCTGGAGGACCTTTCAAGGAAACCATATCCAGCAGTTAATAAGAATGAAAAGCTAGTATCTGCAAATGCAATTAAGCATGAGAAGGGAAGAGGGAGAAGATGACTCTTGGCTCCTCCTTGGCCACTAGAGGTATTTTGAAAAGAGATATGTTGTGGTCAGAAGCAGCACGTTTCTGCCTGTGCCTCATGCATGGCTAAGTCATGTTAGCTGTGGCTTAAGATATGTAGCTTGAGACAGAGCATAGGGAGAAACTGAGCTTCTATCTGTGCTCCAAGTGCTTATCTGTTCTCAGGACTTCAAGTTTTGTTTTGTTTAGGTCTGTTTTCTTTTCATCTAAATCTTTCTCTCATTCAACTAACCCTTTTCAATTCTTTTTAAAATTAATCTTTCAGTTTTACAAAATAATGGATTTCTTTATGACATTTTCACACAGTGATCACTATACCATACTCATGCCTCTTCTGTTACCCTTCTCCCCCTTCACTCAGCCCTTTCTTCCACCAAATGGTACTTCCTCTGTGTTTATGCCACCTATATGTTTCTGTACATTTAAATCTAGATTCCACATATGAGACAGAACATGTAATATATTTGGTCTTTATCCTCTCTCATTTCTCCTCCCCATTCCTTTAGACCTCTTTCTGCTTCTTATATTCTCCTTCCACTTTCATTCATTTCTTCTTGAAGCTTGTTCTTGTTCACTTAACAAACATTCACGGAACACTTTATTTTGTGCCAGACACTGTCCCAGGACATGAGGATACAGTGGGGCTCCATGCCACCTCTGATCCCACCAAGCATGCCGTTTCATCCTGAAGACCAATGACAGAGCAGCACTCACAACTGTGAGAGGCAGCAGATGGGGCCCTGGGATTGCTGAAGTCAGGGCTCTTTCAGACTCAGTGATCACAAAAAGTATCTTTGAGGAAGTGACATTTTCATTCATTTTATTCCATCTTCTACCTTTATCTACAGGCCTATTATGTGACCTGGATTAGAAGAGTATAATGCTACATGCCCTGTGTGAGTCTACTGAAAAGCAATTGTCTTCTCAAACCTTCACTAAAAAATTGAGGAGCAAAACCAAGATTTTCAGAGCCCCAGTGTATGCATGTACATACACATGCATGCACATACCAACTAGGTAACTTTCCTAAATATTAACTGAGAAAACAATTTAAAATAGTTTGTGTAATTCCTAAAACAGTAAATACTCAGTAAATGTTGACCACTATTATTGTGATTAGTGATTTTATCCCTATCCCATAAAGATATTGCTGGATCTTGAACTCTTTAAAATGCTCCTATTTAGACATTCTTCAAGGTGTCCTGAAGAACAGCTTCAGGGTGCCGTAGGACTGGGGGAGACATAGTTCACCTCCTTGCTTTGCTTATAAGGCAGTTCACATACCACCCGTGCAAAGCAACAGTATGAGGACATTATTATCTCAAAAGCGTTTAAGTAGAAGCATGTAAATACAAAATCCAACTCTTCCTAGAAGGATAATTAAAATGTCATCTTTTAATCACAGCTCTCCCTTTTATAAATTAATTAACTTATTTTTATTTTAATTTTACATTCATGTTGGTGCCTTTGATACCCTCCTCCCTGTCTTCCCCCCTCATTGGGGAATGTGGCTTGTGCATTGTGGGGGTAGACAACAGTTATGGGGAAGAGGCAATGTCTGTGCATAATGACCCAACTTGTGGCTCTAACAATCTTTCCACCCCCTCTTCCATGAATTTCCCTGAGCCATGTTGGGTTCATTTTAGTTCTACTTCAGTGATGAGGACTTGGGAGCCTCTGTGTCTCTGGATACCTGGTTTAGTAGGAGTTGAGTGTTCTCTGTAGCTATCTCCTTCAGCCTTGTACTGGTGTCAGGTTCACCGAGAAAGCTGCATTCTTGCCTATTTACCCTGTAACTCTGTGGTTTCAGCTGGGGCCCTGGTGAGGTGCGATAGGCTGATCCTCCCCTCAGGTTCTGTGTCCATTTGAAAAAGAGAAGCAAATTCTCCAACAGACAGAGAAGCCAGCACCAGATAGATGGGATGGCCATTATTATTTTAGAGGGAATTTTATATGTGTAAGCTCTCTTATAGCCCACGATTGGTGTGAACTTGATATTGGAGAAAAATGGGCTCATTTTTTGAACATGGTTTTGACTTGTTTACCAGTTCCAGCTATGCATTCCATTCCACTAAGCATATCTGAGAGCAGTTTGTTACTGACCATGGCTGTGTGCCACTATTGCATTTGTTTGAGCATCACGTCAGGTTGTTTACTGCCGAGTAGCTTAGACTACGAGTTGTTTGGACAGATGTCAGTCATTTCCCCCCATTCGATCATGTAGCACCCTCTGGCACTAAACAAGCTAACTGTCTGGGGACTGACCCTCTTCCCGATTCCAGCTAGGTCACTCCATGTTCTGTCTTAACAGCATATGGTGTCTTTGGCAGTAGGGTCTTATCATTAACCTTTGGTGGGTCATCAAGTACTCTGACAGAAATCTGTCTTCTTTTGGGAAACCTTGCAGGTCTCTCTGATCAACAGCTCATTGTGAAAGTTAACTGCATGCTGGTACTGGAAGTTACAGGTCAGCTCCAAGGAAGATGAAGGAAAAAAATAAGTAATATAAAAGAGAAAGAGAGCAGAGAGGGAAGAGAGAGAAAGAAATAGGAATAGATTAAGGTTACTCTTCATGATGTCCTCTCCAGGGCCCTGTGGTTCAGGTGTTCCCTCTATGGGCCTGCTGAAGGTTCAGTCTTTTAGCATGTCATTTAGGATATAGGATTTTACGGTACCATTTCCATTTGTGTCCGCCCCCCCATCCTTACTCTTTTTCTTCACCCTTACCCTCCGCTCCCCTCCCCTCCCATCCCACCCTCCCTATTGTCTGGTCCTCAAGGTGCTTACTAGGTATGACAGCATCTCGGGCAGGTTCAGGTTAGGAGCCACAGATGAGTGAGACCATGGGACGATTCTGTTCCACGTTTGACCATTTTTCTTCAAATTTCATTGTGTCATTTTTTCCGTAACTGCTGTGTAGAATTCCATAGAGTGTATATACCACATCTTTGTTATCCATTCATCTAATGATGGACATCTGGGTTGATTCCAGCTCTTAGCTATTATGAATTGAGCAATAGCTCTCCCTTTTTAAAAGATATTTTCAATTGCATTTATTTGTGAGAGGGAGAGAAAGAGAAAAAAAGAAAGAGTGAGAGACTATGGATGCACTAGGGTCCCCTGCCATAGCACATGAACCTCAGATGCATGTGTCACTCTAAACATCTGGCTTTATGTGGATACTGGGAATCAAACCCAGACCAACAGGCTTTGCGAGCAAGTACTTTAGCTGCTGGGCATCTCCAAAGCTGTCCTTAGAGAGGTACACAGCACCTTGGAAGCACAGTTGAAAGGCATTTTGTTATTCACCCCTTTGATCATGGGGGCAGCTTGTTTGTCTGAGAGAGCCAGTGGAAGTAATCAGGGAAATTGTGTTTGAGTAAAGGCAATTTGAAACCACTTATTTAACTCCACTTTTCCTTTGGTTTGACTTTTGTAATTTCATTGTGATCATTTGTTATAGAAATAAGGAAATAAGGAGGGCTTTCAAAATTCAAATGTCTCAATCTCATATGCCAAATATGGTCTACAGCTTCTGCTATGTTTATGAGAAGGGGTTAACACCAATGACCCCAACTTTAAGTGGCTGTATTGGCATAGATCTGCTCTAGAATTTCTTCTGCCAATTAATTTCTGAAAGTAGGGAAAAGATTTTGGATTTGTAGTTTAATTTTTTTCCCAATACTTATGTTTATGATCCCCAAACACAGACTTAACATGCACAACATTTTTCTTATTTTTATAGTTATTGCAAGCTAGCTATTTTGGAAAAGTCCCTTTTTTTTTGTGGGGGTCTTTGATGTGAGTGATTTTGTAGTTGTAGATAGTGGCTGATCTGGCAAAGCTGGGACTGGGTTCTGGGGTTCTCCTATAGCCTTAGACTCCTCCACATGGTCTCTCCTTTCCACCTGGATTGGACTCTCCACAGCTTTGTCCTTTTGGGAATCTGGTCTGCCTTCAGAGTCCTCGGAGTTCCTGCTTGGGTGTGTAGGTCACAGGGCAGAGGTCATGGGATGCCACCTTTGCTTCCTTCCATGCTTCCAGACGAGCCACAAGTTCATCCACATTCACTGTTGTGGGATACTGCTGGTCCCCGAGGTGTCTCTGGGAAGGAGGATGATGGGGGGCATGGCTGACCTTAGGAAGTGCACTTTGCCAGGGCCTACTAAAGGTTACAGGTCTACTGCAGAAAATCAATGTCCTGCTGGAACAAAACCAGGGCTTCCTGCACCAGGAGTGAGAAACTGGGGAATGGAAGGTATATGCCCTACCTAGTGAGCTGGTCATTTAAACAGGAAAGGCATGCTGACCTTTCTGCTGCCTTCTGAATATGGGCATGGAAACACATTTTTAAAAAAATCTAACAAAATAAGAGAGGGAGTTTTCCCTTTCAAGCTGTGAGTTAATTTCTCTGATCTGAGATCTCTCTGAGTACATTTCTATTTCAAACTCTAGGCCTAAAAGCAGGTTGATTGTGATAAGTTTGATTCAACTGCCCGAAAGAACAAGTGAGCCAGTTAGACATGTTATCTCACAGCCACAGGAGGAATGTGAGAAAAGCCATGTGCACACTGCGGTAGTGGTGAGCGCTGAAACCAGGGCCTGGGGGCCTGGCTTGCACTTCTTTCCTTACTGTTTTGAAGGTGGTTTGACTCTGGTTGGACTGATTAGGAACGTGATGAAAACCACATGTTCCTGATTTTTAAATTAGTTTGAATGAACTTCCAGATATAGGATTCAGTCAGCTGATAAAGGATTCAGTTATTTCTATTTTGCATCCTTTGTAAACATTTTAGCTACTCCAAGAATGGTGTTCAAAATGGTTGAGAGAAAAATGATACTAAGCAATTCAGAATTATTACTATGCCCTTGATCTTGGCCTGTGAGATTAAGCCCAATATGCCTGCAAGTATGAGCATTTCTTCACATGTGTTGGGGAGAAGGAAAGCACTCACATAACAAGTGGTTCCACGTAGGCACGTATGTGCCAGACCTCAGTTTCCTTCGGATATTTATTATGATATATATTTCCATTTTTAAACCATGTTGCCAATGTCTTGTATCCCTATGTGTGCATGAGTGTGTCTGTGTATGTGTGTGAGTGTGTGTATGCATGCTGAGGGAAAGTAACTGTCCTAGATGTTCTAAGTGTGTGCAAAATAGGGAGAAAATATTGCCCCTCTTGTTTTCCTGCGCAGTTGGCTGTTCCTGGTTATATCTCTCGGAAGGTATTTTGCATAGGATCAGACAATGGATATGCTCCAAATGAAAGGAGTAAGTTGGTCGCCCATGTAGGATAAATACTTTGGATTGTGTCGCTGTGCTGGTGCTTCTGTAGACGATGGCGTTGGTGAGAAGGCATGTTTCCAAAGCCCTCAACCAGTTCCTGTCCAATTAGTAGACACTCACCAATTGATATTACTTTATTCTCCTTCTTGCTGAAACAGATCCCCGCCCCCACCCTCCACCCCCGCGGGAGTTTCTTGCTGACAGTGCCCGTGTGTACTTCCTCCCTGAGTGCTCACACTGTTTCAGCTCTGAGCACAGATGGCTGTGGGATCCTTCTTTCCTGAAGCCAATGCTGTCAGACATTTTCTCAAAAAGAAAGTGAGAATATCAACAGAAGTAATTTCTTCATTTTATGTTACTTAAGCTAAATTGTATGCCAATTCTGAGGATTTTCATCTCAGTTACAGTTAGAGAACCAGGGCAGAATGGAAAGACTTTTGTTCTTTGCCACAGGCAGTTGGATAAATGCAGCTGAGCCCCGTCAACCTCTCTGCTGTCCCTATGGCCCTGCAATCCAATCATGCTGAGCTGGATTGACATGTGGAAGCCGTGCTCAAATTGAACTTCAGGGTAGAATGCCACCAAATGCCATCCATGATTCAAAACCAGAGATCATCTGTAGAACTCTGCTTCCCCCAAATACCTCCATCTTCACTCCATCCAGGAGAGAAACTGCTTTTAGTAACTCAACAGCATCTTTCTTTAAAATGGACATTTTTGTGGAAATATAATTACCTCTCCTCTTTTGTCACTTATTTGAGAACATGCGTCCTCTTCCCATTGCTATGTTTACATGTATATAGGCCATATATCTGTGCTTAGAGCTTTTACTTAGGTTAAAGAGAAAGCGAGTCACTAGACTATAGACACTTCTTCGACTTGGGTGTCCTCATGGTGCTTTCACACCCTGGAAATGTGCAAACGTCCAGCAAGTCTGCGCTGAAGCTTCTGAAGTTAGGCAGAGACGTTCATTATAGCACTGCCCATGATTCACCCTAACAGCAGCTGCTTAAGTCCTCTGCAGACTCTGCTCATGTCTGTCCTGTGTGTACCTAACTGCTGTTGGCCACAGATAGCATTTATCATTCTTTGCACTTGTCCCGTTAGATCTTAGGTACTGTGGTAAGTAGAACTCAACTTTTTCTTTATGGATTTTGGTCAAGTAAGTCAATTTTACCTATTCTTATCAAGATAATAAGGAACTATGTGACCTGATCAATTCATTAACTTGCCTCACAGTAGTGGCCATTTTACTTTCTTATATGCATCTCATGGCGTCATATTGTAAACCTCAAATATACACAATAAAATTTAGTTCCAAATACAAATGTTCTATGTGATGAAATATTAAGGTTTAATTTTTATATATTTTGATGGTGAACAGTGATAAGAGCTATTCTAGATGTTTATGTTTTTAAACAAATCAGACTAAATATTCCAAAGTCAGCCAGAAAGTAGACCATATGTGAAAACTCCAGGCCACAGCTCAAGGTCAAAGACAGCAAATATTAATCTATAATCCTGCAATGTTCCTGAATATGAAGCTATCATTGCAAAGTAAAACACAGAAATAAGCATTTGTGATTTTCAGGGTCTTCTCTACTGGAGAGCCATGCCCAAAGAAGGTAAAATACTTTACTGTAAAAACATTACCAAGAAAAGATGGGACCATTCATACTTCTTTTTTGGAAATATTTTGTATCTGTCTTTTCCCTTCCTTTTTCTTTTCCCCTTTCCAAACTAAGTTCTTTCTCATGCCAGGTTACTGTCACAATATAGCTGTTTCTCATGCAAGTCTATTTCTGTGTGCCCTGATAGTAACCGCAATAGAACCCTAACTCTGACTTTTATGAACCTTCTAAAGCCATGAGCAAAAGCTTTCTGAAAGGAAGTCTTTCATCTCACCCTTCCATGCATTAGGATTCCTCATTATTTCACCATTAATTTTAAATCCACTTCTCACTTTTCTTCTTTTCTTTATTTTTTTTATTTTTTTTTTTTTTTTTTTTTTTTTTTTTTTTTTTTTGTTTTTCGAGGTAGGGTCTCACTCTGGTCAAGGCTGACCTGAAATTCACTATGTAGTCTCAGAATGGCCTCGGACTCATGGCGATCCTCCTACCTCTGCCTCCCAAGTGCTGGGATTAAAGGCTTACACAACCACACCCGGCTTACTTATTACTTTTCAAGATTACAAGCAAATACTATATTTTTTTCTGAAAGGAATAAAAATCTTTGTTTATATTCATATCTAGAAGAATTATATACTGTAAGCATTTAATAAATTCCAGAATAAAATATGGAATCTAACAAACTAATTATAAAATTCATATAGAAAATAAATTATTTTGAGGAATAAAGAAGAAATCAATATTCCATTTATTAAAGATAAATTTAAGTTACAATATCTAAAACACCCTAGAAGTCTTATGTGCTGGTTTGAGTGCAAAATGTCCCCCAGAGCCTCATCTGTTTATGATTAAGCTTCATACTTAACCCCCAGCTGGTAAAGCCTTTGGGGGGTGAATCCTTGCTGGAGAAGGTATGTCACTGGGGGAGAGCTTTGGAATGCTATAGCCCAGCCCTGCTTGCCACTCTTTCCTATTAATGTGGAGATGTGACACCCAACTGTCTGTTACTGTCATACTTTCCAAGCCATGATGAAACTTTCTTTCAAAGCTGTAAGCTGGAAATAAACCCTTTCCTCCCATGAACTGGTGGGTATTTTGTTCTAACAACAAAAAGGTAAATGCTGCATCCTGAAAAAATGAAACAATAAATAGATTGAACCAGTAGAGAGTTGGGAAGAAGACGGTAACATATGTACTGGAGTTTAGCTTATAATAAAAGGAAGCAGTTAACATGGGGAGGGGGTGGAAGTAGGATCAGTTTAGCACAAAAATTGTCAATTGATTATTCATTTGATGAAAATTTATGTTATAATGTAAACAAAAGTGAACTCCAGTTAATGAGTTAAGTAAAATTCAAAACCTTGAAAGAATTGAGATAAAATGTGAAAGGATGTATTTATAAAACTGGGGCAACAAAAGTCTTTTAAACAAGATACAGAAAGAAGGTGCCATAAAGCAAAACACTTATAAACTCTATAAATTTCAAAGTTCCTGCAACAAAGTTCATAGTCAATGAATAACCAAGTAGAAAATATGTGTAATATATAAAATATATGGAAGAATAGTGTGATAGTTTGAAAATATGTCCCCCATAGACTCAGGTGTTTTATTAAGCTGGTAACTTGGGTCTCCAGCTGCCTTCCTGGAGGAGGTGTCATTGGGGACAGATCCCAGGGTCCAGCCCTAAGGTGTGTTTGAGGATGGATCTGAATTCCAGCTCAAAGGCATGCAGAGAGGTTTGACCTCTAGTGGGTCCTGCTTGATACAGGTTTGTGTTTGCTGCTTTTTGGGGTTTGCTCACTGATTGTGGTTTCTTTCTCTGCTTGGATTTATGAATGAGAACCAGCTTCTTTCACCATTGTTGGAACATCCCTGAAATCTGTAAGTCTGAAGGAAATCTCTTCCTCCCATAAACTGTATCTGTTTAGAAGTTCATTCCAGCAATGTGAAAGCTGTCTACAACAAATAATACTTAGAATATATCCAAATTCTCACCAGTAATAAAGAAAAATTGAATAGCTAAACAGGCATAGGAAAGGAAGGAAAGGGGGAGAGAGCAAAAAATCTGACAAAAAGTTCATTCATGTTATCAATGAGCAAACATCAAGTAAAACAAGCACTGTGTATGCTGCTTTTTATCCTTATAGAAAGGGAAAATGAACAAAAATGGAGGGCTGGAAAAATGGCTTAGTGGTTAAAGTACTTGCCTATGAGGCCTAAGGACTCATGATTGATTCTCCAGGTCTCATGTAAGCCAAGTGACACAAACGCACAAGGTCACACATGCGCACAAGGGGGTGCATACATCAGGAGCTCGATTACAGTGGCTGGAGGTCCTAGTGTGCCAATTCTCTCTCTCACTCATAAAAAAAAAAAGGAGACTGTGTGTCATACAGGGGCATGGAAGGACAAAGAACATGCAAATTGCTTAAGGAATTTTCCAGAGAAATTTAGCAGTTTTGCCTAACATGATATTTATAAGAACATTCATTTTAGCATTGTTTGGGAAAGTGATAACTGCTAGGAAGCTACCCAAACTGATGAATAAATTATGATACATTCATATGAGATTGCTATGCAGCAGTTAAGAGCATGAGGAAGATGTATATTTGGAGATGGGGCAATATGTTTAAGAATAATGGTTAAAATATTAACTGGATTTGCTAACTAAATGAACAATGTTATTCCATGATTGTAAACAATACTAAATAAAATATCACAAAACAAAATTATACTTTAAAATATGCACCTCTGCATCTGTATGTGGATGGAAAGTGCCCTGAGAAGATACAAGGTACATTGTCAATGGCAGCAGTAATGAGGAGGGAGTGGAGTTGATGAATGTGACAGGAACACTTACCTTCATCTGTGTTTTTACAATGATTTAATGCATACTTGACAAATTATACCAATGTGTTCTAAAGTAAAAAAATGAAATACAGCCGAGCATGGTGGTGCACACCTTTAATTCCAGCATTCGGGAGGCAGAGGTAAGAGAATCGACATGAGTTCGAGGTCACCCTGAGACTACATAGTGAATTCAAGGTCAGCCTGAGCTAGAGCAAGACCCTATCTCAAAAAACAAATATGCAATGAGACCAATTTTATGGCTCATTTACTCTGAGCCATCCTGCTGGGTACTGCTGAGAGAAGGCATGTTGGTTGCTAATGGAAGTAAGCACATGAATGAGTGAGTATGCAAATAGACTCAATATATAATTTTGGAGATCCGTGAGATAGGTCACTTCTCCAGCCATACACATAAAGCTGGATTGGCATTGGTTTACAGCAGCAAGAAATTCAGGAAACACACATGCACACGCATGCACATGCACACTTATATAAATAAATAAATAAATGATTTTTTAATCAGTAAATATGTTTAAGTATATGCATAAGGGAACTTTAAATACTTAAGGTCTTAGTAAAAAGTTAAAGTAAGGACCAATTTCTATTTCTGTGCAAAGCCTTTAAAATATCATTAATTGCACCACACTTACCTGTTATATTTATTTGCAGTGTTCTTGGCATGTGGCCAAATTATTATGAATGAAGGACGTGATAAAAATGATGAGGCAGTGAGTAACTAAGGGGCATGTTTCAGGGGGCATGTGCAGGAGATCCAGAAATCTGAATAAGTCAACTCCCAGGTAGAGGAGGCTGAAAAGAAAATAGAATAGAAGTAGCAGACTTATAGTGGTACAGATAGCAAGAAGAAAAGACTTGAGGAACAAATACTGAACTCATGTATCTAATTGATCCAAGGATCACAAAGGAAGCAGACAAGCAAGAGGAGAAAGGAGAAAGGAGGTCTAGTTGATCAAGGAAATAATCAGATAAGATTTAGGAAAGGAAGTTGATACAGAGTCCAGATGGCGCCTTACACAGATACTATGTCATTATCATCTGTATCGTTGGATCAGTAGTGAGACTCTTACATCTCAGCCAGGTTTGATTCTTAAGTGTGCCTGGATCTTAGACACCTGTGATTCAAATGTGGCATAAAATATGCAGTGCATATAATCATTCATGCTTTCCTTACACATGACCAAAAGGAAATGTCTATATATTAACCATTTAATGGGAGGAGTTGGTCTCTAAATAATAGTAAAAAATACATGTGGGAATTTAGATTCAATGGTTTCCAAAGTAAATAAATTGATTTAAAGTAAACTTTTCAAAAAGCATAATGCTTTTTGTTTCCAGATAAATTCTGCAAAAACCAAGGCATGGCTATTTTTAAATGAAATAAATTTAAATGCATGTTCCAAGAGTCTTGAAATTTGAAATTCACAGTTTATGCAAAAATATTTTTCACTTGGCTGATGACTTGGTAAATATTTGGAACATAAATGCAAAATAGGACACAAAGACAGTTTCACACACTGCTTACTGTCATCCTTAAGTTCTCTGCATTATCTGACTTCTAGAGCTTAGAGACATGTTCAAACACACATAAGACATTTATGTAGATGACTTTACTTAAGAGACTTTAGACTTTCCCAAATTTACTTTAAAATAAAAGAAAATTTCACCCCATGTGGAAATGGAAAAAAATGGAAGGAAAGGAAATAGATCTTAGTGTCCTTCAATGTGTAAAATAAATAGCACTTCAAAAATTCTGATCTACTCATGAACCTAGGGTTTAATTTTGTATGAAAATGTTATGTCATTGGTGTGTTTACATGGCATGATGAGCTAAAATAGAAATCCTGATTTGGTTCATACTGTTTAGTATAATGTTGTTTATTTACAGGCCAGAAATCTCAGTGCTTATAAACAATATCTGATACAATTTTTCAGGTTTTAGGTTTTTGAATTTGCATAATTCTGGTCCTCTGAGATACTAAACAGATGCCACGACAGAATTAGAAGTGAAAAAGATTTATTAAGGAAGATTCCCTGAAAGAAAGAGAGCAAACAGAGTCAGGTAGAGCCTTCAAGCAACAACATAGGTCTGACCTGCGTAAGGTCAGGCTAGAACAAAAGAGAACTGGGAAACCTGGGGATCTCTGAGAAAGTCTTTTCCTGGTCATTGGTAGGGCCTGAAACAAAGTCTGCCCATTACAAGGGTCCTATGTTGGGTAGAAATGACACAATTCTGGCACGCTTGCCATGCCTGGACACTGGTTAAGGCCAACTGGGAGAGCTACCTCTAAAACATGCTGCAGCAGACCCTGGGATGTGTTATCAGCCCTCAAACCTTCTCTATAGCACCATGGCTGTTTCATGTGAAGGCAGATGCAGCCTCAGTATTTATCTTGGATTTCCTTCTTTTTGGTCATGGATATTGAGGCCAATTTCTGTCTGGACAGTTGCATTGTAAGAAGTTGTATCCTTCCTTTGGCTCTTACATTCTTTCCGCCCCCTCTTCCGCAATGGACCTTGAGCCTTGGATGGTGTGATAGATATGTTTCAGTGCTGGAAACTCCTCTGTCCCTTCTTCTCAGCTCTATGTTGCCTTTTGGATCATCCCAGTGGTCAATGACCAAACGGATGCAATAGTGGCATGTCTGCTCTTGGGGAAGCCAACTGCTCCCTAATTGGACTGAAGGCCTGTTCTATGGGGGGTGGGATACATGCCTGGTACTGAAAAAACTAATCAAAAGTCTATGTCAGGGGAAGTCATGAGCCATAGGGGTATAAAGACTGCTCTTGTCTGGATTATTTCCACCAAACTGCCCTGAAAGCATTACACTTAATGTTCATATTCACACATTAATGCAACTCTCACTTCTTGTTAGAGAAGCTCATGTATTTTTATTCAGTAACACATTCATGCTTTAATGCTAGAAATTAACATATAAAGGAGGCTTTTCAAAATTGTCTTTCAAAGATTAATTTAAACAATACTAGGAAGGCTTTAAAGTATTAATGTCTTAATTTGGCTAGTCATTCATTGCCTATAATCTCATTTATAACTGGAGTTGAAGACACATGGTATTTTATGTTAAAAGGAGAGATCATGACATCGTAGTTTGTTTTGAGGCTTATTATCAGTTATATCATTCCTGAGACTTGGAAAGTTTATAGTAGGTCCTACTTTTTGGTTGCTGATAGAGTGGAAAAGCAGACTGTAGAGAAATAGTGAAGTTGATCTTCCACTTCTCTTTAAGATTTTTAACAGTGGAGTCTCATTTACTGAAGCTTGTCCAACTAGTTATTCATAAGGATAAAAGGTTTGATTTTATAGGAAACATAAGTAAAATAAACATTAGAAGAAAGAAAATATTCATTTTTCATTACAAATAACACACTGAAGCTTACAAAAGCTCTCTCTATAAAGCCCAATGTCTGTTTCATATAAAATAACATTTAGGTCACAGTTTTTTAGAAAGGGGAGAGATGATAAGTAATGAAAGTCACTAGTTCCAAGTGATCCACATCTTAAGGTCTTCCTGCTACTTCTAATACTCTTATTTTCTTTTTCTGGAATGTTAGCAGACTCTGGTACTTCAGATGAGATCTAGAACTCTACTAAAACATAAAAATGAGTGTATGTTAATGTATAGACAGGAAATCCTGCCACAATAAGACCCATGGGTTGATGAGGAACTCTTTTATTTCCTAAATACCATTATTTCTTAAGATTAATCAAGTGAATCTTGGGGAGACAATTCTGCAGAGCTCCTTTGTATGTGAAAGAACCTGAAACATGGGCACATTACCAAATTAAAATAATTGGGCAATTGCAGAGTGATTCACAGACAGTTCTACTATGACCCTCCAGGAGACTGGCAGCTCTGAAAGGCTAGCTAACCTGTACATTTGCTAGTGCATCAGCCTTCTAAAATTATGGGCTGATGAAAATTTATGAGTAATGTGGTGTTGAGTCATAATATGCTGCAGTTCTCTTCACTGAGACTCCTAATAGAATAGATCATAACTTGCCAGGCGTAGTGATGCACACCTTTAATCCCACTACTCAGGAGGCAGAGGTAGGAGGATCACCATGAGTTTGAGGCTACCCTGAGAATACAAAGTGAATTCCAGGTCAGCCCGGGCTAGAGTGAGACCCTACCTCAAAAAAAAAAAAAAAAAAAAAAAAAAAAAAAAAAAAGAAAAAATAAGATTGTAACTTGGTAACTCCTTATGTGCTGTTTTATAAATCTGCTAATAGGCTTTATGTACTGAGTTAATCTGATATATTGGACTGATTTTCTTTACTAAACAGGAATTATATTTTATAGAGAAATTCAATAGAAGGACTTTGCTTTTATATAAGCACCAACAAATGGTAAAGGTAGTAGAAAGATCAGCTTAGAGAAAGTCAAATTTTCCATGTGACTCTGGCTGTGCTGCAAAAGACTGGCCAGTTATTATTTTAAACAGAGCTCAAGAGTATCTGGCCACTGTCATACACATATTTTTATGTGCTCTGTAGGTGTGCATGTGTAAAAATAGGCCCCATTTTACTTTTATTAGATTTTCTTTCTTCTTTCTTTTTTCCCTATCCTGATGGATAGATATGAGTAAGGATGAGTTCTTCACCTGCCCGCCTGAACTTGTTTTCCTGACCTTCAGGTGAGCTCATGAGTTCATGATCATGGCATCAGTGCTCATGGAGGTGGTAGAGGTTGAAGGGCACAAATGAGTCCTTTCTCACAGTCCCTCACCATGAGTTTATCAGGATGCCTGAGCCACTGCCCACTTGGTTACCCTGGTGACAGCCCACACTCATAAGTGCTCATCAATAAAGAAAAACTCATTATTAGCAAAAGAAATGTGTTTCTTTTTTGCTTCTTCCTGAAAGGAACAAATTATTCTAGCATTGAACTAGCTGCCTACTCACACCACATTTCCTATTGTGCCTTCCACCTCCACCAGCCCTTCTTCATGTGCTGTGATGCTGAACATACCTGACCTCCACCTACTGTTGGGGTCCCCCCCTAAGGCCAGCCAAGAAGGGATGACAGGGTCTCTGCTAAGTTGGGGGTGAGAAGAGCAAAATCACAACACAGACTCTGGGAGTTGGGTGAAAGCAGGCAGAGGGCAAGCTGTAGCAAACCTGTTTATTCAAAAAGGTGTAGGGGATTTTAAAGGGGCTTGGATGGCCAATCATTGTATGGGGTGGTCCCCTTTTTGTGACCAATGACAGCCTGTTTCTGGACAGATCATCTTCTAGCAGGTTTCTTGTGAGCATGGGACTGTAGCTGTTGTCACGCCAGGCCTGCACAGGATGCCATGTTCACAGAAGCCACTTCCTGGTTTCCTCTGCCATGTGGTCTGGCTAGGGCCAGACCTGCATTGTACCATGCCACCTATGATGCAAGAAAGCTGAAGCCAGCAGTAATACCACAGACCTGCCTTAAGAGGCCAAAGTGGGACCACCAGCTCCTCAGAGATGCCCACTGCTTCACTCATCTTACAGCCGCACACACTCTGCCTGGGCATCTACAGAATCATATATATTTTGAAATGTTAGTGATATAACAGAAAAGGCATTACTAATTGAAATTTCTTCTAGATATGAGAAAGTTATGAGACTTGGAGCAAGAATAAGCTATTTGAGGGATTCAGATGGTTTAGCAGTTAAGGCGCTTGCCTGTGAAGCTTAAGAACCCATGTACTACTCTCCAGATCCCACATTAGCCTGATACACAAAGGTGAGGGAAGCACAAGGTTGAAATGCCCACTAGGTGGTGCAAGCATCTGGACTTCAATTTCAGTGGCTGAGGCCCTGGCATGCCAATTCTCTCTCTCCTCTCTCTCTCTCTCTCTCTCTCTCGCTGTCTCTAAAATAAAATTTTAAAAAGTCATTTATGCCAAGAGTCAAAGAAAGTAATGCCAGTGAATGAAGGAATGGAGAGGACTGGGAGAAAAGAAATAGATGCTTCTTCCATCTAAAAGAGTTCAAAGTCAATTTAAACTTGATCAAGAAAAAAATATCAGGAGGCCAGGTTCTACCTTTGAGGCCATCACATTTGAAAAGGGATTCAAGAACTGCACGAGACAGATCTTTACTAACATTTGCTACATATTTATGTGCTTCTGTAATGTATGCAATTAGTTGCCCAGGAAACAATTTTAGCTCTGATGTTGCACCTGCAGCCGCTGCATCCAAATTAACTTCGTGTAGAGAAGTGATGTCCCTAAGGTCCATGTCTACTCTGGATTCCCTCATCTAGCAAACAAGAAGACTGTTTGCTGTCAGGACTGTTGTCCACATGTGGGCTCTGCTGTTTTCTCTTGTATATGATCCTCCTCATAAGGTGATGCACTCTTGGGTTTCTGTAGCGGATGAACCCCAAGGTCTGTAAAAGGTGGGAGGGAGAGACCCGAGGGCTCAGAAATGCTTCCGGAATAAAGAGACCAGAGCTTGCTTTCATTCCACTCTCTTTACAAAGCACTCAGTGTTCTGAATCACTGGGATGAAATGAAGCTTAGATTTTCAAATATAAAAACTGAACAAATAAGGCTATTGCTCTAGGTGTTCTTTTGGTTTCTAGATAAAAACATCTAGAGTTAAACTAGTGCTCCAGGAATAGAAGATGGAGCTGGCTTCCCAGTTTTCACCTGGTGGAGTTATGCCATAGCATCACAAACAGTTCCCCATTGGGGCCCACAGGGAATACATAACACTTTGAGCCATTGTGCCTTTGTCCTGAAAGACAATCCAAATTAGTAGAAGCCTTGGAGAGAGTGAGAGAAAGAAAGAGAGAGAAGAGAGAGCGCAGAACCCTCCGCCAAGCACTCTGAAAAGTATTTTTAAAAATAAAATCTCTGTCCTCAACTTGCTTATTTCTAGGTTGTTTCCCTTACTCCGCCAATTCACACACACACACACACACACACACACACACACACACACACACACAGACTATAAATCAAAGGCAGCTTTCCTTCAGATACAGGAGCCTTCTGGCTGCATCCTGTCTGCTCCATGCTGGGATGAATGTGACTGGGGGTATGCTCTTTGTCTTTCTTTGAATTCTTCTTGACTGATTTGGTAAAGGCCCAGTAGCCTGGGTTTCTAACTTTGGGGAGGGGACTGGAAGATGACTTCATTTGATTCCTTCAGCCCACGTTGCCCTGTGAGCCACCAGGAAGGACTGTGGCTCCTTCTGTCCCTATTCTTACATAGCTCTGAGGAAACACTGTTAGCCTTACTTCCTGGATACCAAGGGATAAATAAAAGTAATAGGCTCATCTCCTTGCCTCTTATGCTAATGAAGAAAACAATGGGGTGGTGTGGTCATGCTCATCTTTAATCCCAGCACTCAGAAGGTAGAGGTAGGAGGATTGCTGTGAGCTCAAGGCCATAGTGAAGTCCAGGACAGCCTGGGCTAGTGTGAGATCCTACCACGAAAAACAAAAACACAAAGGAAGGCAATATTAACTTATGAAAAATCATTTAAAATATGATATGGAGGCCATTTCTGAGCTTTCACTGGAACAATGACTCTACATTTTTCCCACAAGCACAATTAACTCAGATGGCATAGCTAATGCCCTGATGCATCAAAGTAATATTAGTTAATATTAAATATTAGTTATTATTTATGAAACATCTTCTTCCATATGTTTGTATAAAATATACATGAATTTATTAATATTGAAGACAACTCCTAAGTCAGTTATTCTTATATTTATAAATGGGACAGTGGAATTGAGGTACAATGAAATGGAGTAATTTGTCCAGTGAAAATGGCTAGCAAGGGCCCAAAGTAGGAACTAAACCCAAAGCTTCTAATTTTCTACTTGGACATTCATCAATATCAAGTGACTAAAAAGCTTTGTGTCTCCTAGACAGGCTTCGGACTTGCTCCTCTGCATGCAAAGTGGGGTTATGACCTTAGCCGTTACTGCCACTTGACCTCACTGAGCTCACAAGCACGGCGCTCTGTTTTTCTTTCACGGGCAAATAACTTGCATCTCATGTGAAATAAAGCTCCTGAAAACTCCCAACCCAGAAAAATTCCCCAAGTGGGTGGTCTCTGTCTTTTTCAAGGAAGTAGCTGATGGCTGACTTCTACACAAGTGAGGATTTTTAAGGTGCTCGAAAAGAACAAGCAAAAGAGAAAGCTGAAGACACACTTTGGGGAGAACATTCATCATTGCCAAATGTCAGGAGGCTGTGCTTGAGACAGCAGAGGGTCTGGCTCAGTGCTTGTGGTCTGCGGGTGAATGTTCTCAGTGTGGGAAGCTCTGTTTTGGGAATGGGAAGGGGCCTCAGACTAGCTCAGGATTCAGGCAGGATTGTGTCAATGCACAGATGAGCATCTTATTCGTATTCAGCTCCTGAGAGAGCTTGGCCTTCAATCCTTGTTTAATTTCTCTCCATCATTATTCACATGTAGCCTTAAGCGGATGTTACCATTTTATCTTGTCTGTGGTCCAGCCTATGTGACCTCCTATGTTCAGAGCACCCCCTAAAGCACCACCACCATTCTTTTAAATTATTTTGTGTGCCTGTGGATGAGCTCATGCCACAGAACATGTGTGGCAGTACCTCTGGATGTTGTTTCTCTCCGTCCACCTTGTGTGAGACAAGGTTTTTCTTCTTGTTTACCTCCTTGAAGGCCAGTCTAGCTGGCCTGCATTGCTTTGGGATTCTCCTGGCTCTGCCTTCTGTTGTCATGGGTGTGTCAGGATTACAGATCATGCACCACTGTGCCTCAGGCTTGATGAGTGTGTGAGCATCAAGCACCTTTAACTGCTGAGCCATCTCCCCAGCCCACCAACACCATTTAAAGTATCATCTTAGCCCAGAAGAGTCGGCAAACATTCTTCAGCAAAGGAGAGCTCTTCTTCATTAGTGCAGTTAATCAGTGAGGGGAGGTTTTTAACTGTGATAAGAAAAGTTTCCAGACGGGGAGGTGAAGATTAGAAGTCTAACATGTAAAGACATTAGCATAGTTCCTGCTTTACCACTGGGGCTTCTCTTTTTGCTGTTACCCATCAATATCTCCCTCCCTCTCGCTCTTTCCTGTCCTACCCTTGTCATAATCACTGTGGTTACCAGCCACATTTATAACTGGACAAACTCCAATCTCTCAGGTTCATTGCTTTCTGTATCTTAAAAGAATTAACTGAGAGACAAAAAAAAAAAAAAAAAAAAAAAACCCTGACAAAGGAAACCGAGATTAATACATTTTGGCCAAACAGGGAAAACAAAGCTAACTTCTCTCCATTGTATCTGTGCCAGTCTTATAACTTATAGAAATCCATAAACAAACCCAAACATATATCAACTTAGCTGTGAGATAGTTTAATCCATCCTTTCCTTGACAAAGGGTCATTTGCTCTAGGTTGCTTTATTTTCAATATGAACAGCCTGTAATACTGTTATCCATCTCTTCCTTCACCTTTCCTGGGCTAAGTGGTGGGGAAATGAGGCTCAGGTTTCTTGTGACAAACAGAAAGTGAACTTACTCAGGTCCTAGCACTGTAGAGGAGAGAAAAGTATCAATTAAACTAAATGATGGTTTCTTGATGAGATTCAATATACGTAAGTGTTGTTCAGAGTCAAATTAAGGAGATTATCTTTGCTATCATTATTAATTCATTGAATATTGTTAGCATAATTGTTATACTGAGAGTCATTCTAGAAATACACAAAACTCTTAGACTGTGACTCTTAGATAAAATTATAGGAAAATGAGCAGCCTCTGGGAAAAATGAGAAATTGCTAGGAGGAGGTGCCTCCCTCACGAGCATACATGAAGCACAGCATGAGAGCCACTGGTGATCTCAAAAGAAGGCAAGGAGTTCCTGTGTCTCCTTCTCTACTTTTCCTGTGCCTGCGTGGTGTGGTGTTTGGTAAAATCAGGAGGAACAGGAGCTTTCCCTGGGCCTGGGCTTCCAGCCAGTGCTTTCCTATCCAAGACTATCATAGATCATCTGGGATCCAAAAAAGTACAAGAAGAAGAGCGAGAAAATAGGGAACCAGTGAACCATGGTCCATGGGAAACTATCTGAGTACCTCTGGTCCTAGATGGCTTCTCTGCCACATTTTTGCATAACGTTAGCACTGTAGTTACAGAACTTTTATTTCCATCTAAGCACATGTTGGCCTGTAACAATCCCCACATGGTAGTCACACCATCGTATGGTAGTTCCACACTGCATCAGGGAGGCTCTTGTGATCACTGGAATACAGCAGAAGTGTTGGAATGTAAAGTTAGGCATAAAAACCTTTGGATTCTGGGTCATCTTGTTCCCTCTTTTGGATTCCTCAGCTGCTACATCATGAGTTCCATGGAGTGCTGTGAGGAAGAGTCAGACAGCTCCAGAGAGTAGATCTGTGAATGAACCCTCTGGGAAGTTGATCCTCAGGCTTACTGAATGATTGCAGCAGGCAGTAGGTATTATACCCATAGTACAGGATGGGGGTGGGGAATCCTGGGGAAAATCTGTGTCAGGAGCAGGCTGGCAAGCAGGCTAAGTGACAAGGAAGGTTCTACAAGCAGGGAGTGCTCTCACAGCCAGTAAGTAGCAGCAGGAAAAACATTCAGCTTCAAGGCTTCCTAAACAAATATGGACATGTGGACAGGAACTAGGGACAGAGTTGTCACGATGAAGCTCAAGTGCAGGAAACAGCCAAGGATCCAGGAGTAACAGCCTCTCCACAAAGTAAGGTAGGGACTTTTAGAAAGGCAGGTGTTAGGAAAGGCCTGTGAGCTCATTCCTGAATCAGGAGAGCAGCGGACCCTTCCCTGTGTCCCCCAGCTCCTAATTGACACTCCTATGAAGGACTGAATCCATCTGCCTAATTCCAATAATGGTCACTGACCTAAGAGGGACAAGCCTTTGGGTGGGGTCCAGATCCCAATGGGAGACAGAGATAGAGAAATAGAATGTTGGGACGATCCAATGAGCCTCGATTTTTTCTTTAATCCATATATTTTGTAGAAAATAGCTGAGCCTTCCTTTCCTGTTTAGTCACAGAATCTTTCAAGTGTTAAATTAGTCAAAAGTAAGATTTTCCAGGGCAATATTTGCTGAAATATTCCATGCATGGTTTTTCCTACCTGTACAGGGGAAATGGCATGGGATCATGCAAACAACTTTCCTCTAGTAATGTGAATCTTACCATGAGACATGCAGATGCTTTGGGTCACAATACTGAGCAATGTCCATAACACTGCTGCATGTAGGGTACTGTAGATCACCTTTGAAGAACACACAAGCTACCTTAACTAGAAGCTGTCTCTGGAGAAGAAAAATATGTATGTATATACTTTAAAAAATTGCATCTAACTTCAAGATCTTAATGGACTTTGGCACTAAATCTAATGGCCTGGCACACTTGGATGAGTCATACATGGCCACCAACCACTGCCTCTGTTGTTCCTACCATGTATAAAAGGAATGAAGATTTTCCTTAGCAAAGAGGACTGTTAGCTCTGAGTGGCAATTACTCAGTAGGATAGAGCTCCTTTTACATGTGATTTAAAAGTACATATAAAAGGCATTTTCAAAAATCAGTCTCTAAAGTAGTTTCATGAATAGCCTGCCAAGTTGTGATTGCTGAACAAGAAGAAGGAGTGTATTCTATCTGTCAGCAGGGGATTGCTACCCCTGCTTAATGACTCCAGTGTGGAAGAGAAGCGTGGGCAACATGAACACCCAGTCTGAGCTTTTAACTATAATAATCATGAGTTAATGGGGAGAGAAGGAATGAATTTTTTTATGTCAGTTTTGCAAATGATTTTGGAAGATTGTACCAGAAAGAAAAACAAAATGAGAATATTTGAATTTGCATAGTTGTTAGAAGAAGAGAAGTTTTTCAAGTCATTCTTGAAGAGGTGAATCATCAATAGAGGAACACTTCTGAGGAATCTGAAGGCTTTGTGATATTTTGTGGATGAGTAGTGAGCATTAGTTTCACAGAGGATATGTAATTTCATATATAATCACATATTTATAATTTCCTTAGTTTTCAAACTCTTGTCTTCTGATTGAGTGGTACCGGTCAGATTCCAGGACAAACGACCTGTGCCCGTGAAGCAAAGTACCCCTGGGCTCCAGGACAGCAATGCTTAATGATGTGTCAATCTCCATACAAAGTTCAGGAATTAGAGAAGAATGTGACTAGCTGTGATGGTTGAGTCCTGAAGTAAAAATATTACTCTTATATAAGACGAAAATTAACAGATAACTAATGTTGATAAGTAACTAAGCAATGCTATTGCTTGGGTGAAATTTTGAATGATTATTCTCACTTTGCTTTACATAGGGACATTATCAAAAATTACTATGAACTCATTTCTCAACATTTTTGTAGTGAGTTACATGCATGTTGAGCTCAAGTACAATACTCTCAGTGGTATGACAATAAGAAATGAATAAATTCTTCTTACTTGAATAAGAATTTGCATCCTTATGTTTTCAGAAGGAAATATTCCTCTATACCTGAATAATTCTGTTTTTGTGTGTCTGTACAAATAGGTTAATCTCTTTAAAGTAAGCAACTGAAGAATATAGTTGACTCCTAAGTGTTCATCAGCTGTCATTCCCTTTAACTGCAGGGCATACAAGAGCTTTATGTTTCCCTTGTAGTGTACAGGGGCTTTTGTCTGCTTCCAGTCAGTGAGTCACTTTCAGATCCCAGTACTTTGTTGCTGATGCCAGACACTCCTGAAAGTTCTTCACCCCAGTAATGGTGAAGCAAGTGTAAATGTTAGCAGGATACATCTTTACAGGGAGTTCTTGAGCACTTGTGGTGAACAGAGCAACATGCAGCTTGTTTGGCCTGTGACCCATGCTAATTGTTTGGTATCAGGTGAAAAGACTTGTCACTTTAAACTGCTGAAATTTTGAAGGTTTATAATTAGCAAAATATAGCCCATATTATCATAAAGAGTGCAGAAAACAATTAATAATAGTTACTTGAAACTGCCCTCAGAGGCAATCACTAATACGATTCCCATTTTACACAATGAACAAAATTGAGACACCAGGAGATTAAAATAACAAGGTTACCCAAATTGCAATAAAGGTTTAAATATTGATGGAGATACCTCTGGTGTGTTGTCAGAGTGATCTGCTGACAATGTCTAAGTTCAAATTTTAAGAGGTCAGCAATGAGCCCTAGAGCAAGTGATACTCTTAGTGATGATGAGCTAGTTGTCTTTTAATCCAGTAATTACAGGTATCAGTTAACTACAATCAAGCTTTCCACTCCCTTATAGTGTATGGAGATTTCAAAGTGGAATAAACATTCAGAGAACATGTACTATGAACTAAGCACTCTACCGTGTAGATCTTCCATGTGGTCCACTAATTGCTCTTTGAAACCCTTTTTGTTCTGATGTTACCACCTCCCTTTACAAGTAAGGGCATTAAAGCTGAGGGAAGATGTATACCATGCCCATGAATGTACAGAGCAAGACCTCAGAGCATGCTCTGTTTGACTTAAACTTCATGTTCTTCCGTTAGGAGAAAATGCATGCCAGTGAACTAGCAAAAGAAACAAAACTCTGTTCCATGGATCCTTTGAGATGGAATAGTCTCGAACAAAGCTCAAGAGAGTTTCTGTCAGTTCTGAGTTCCTGGCAGTTGCAGTGCACACTGTGTGCAGTCAGACACCCTCTCCCTGTAGCCCTCTACTGAAAGTCAGAATGAAAGCCCAAATATGCCAGAGCCATTGCAAAAGTGGTGCACACACCATCTGTCATGACTTTGGGTTATCCCAAAGGCTTTATCTGGATGAATGCATAATTTCTCTCTCTGTAAATAAACCAGAGAATTTTGGTCATCAATGTCCAATTTCTGCAGAATTCTTAGGGTTCAGCACCTGATCTGACTTGGATCTTGCACCCAGTGAGTTCTCTACTCAGACCTTCTTCTGCCTCTGCATTTCCAAACCTGAGTTTTACAAAAACATTAAGTGAACCGTTTAGCCTTTGCTCTTTAACAATATGACTGACATGTCTGTATGCCAGCTCTCCACTACAATTCCAATTCATTGAGCAAAAGGCTGCTCAGAGGCAAGACAAAACAAGGAAGATGGGACTCCTGTTAATGCAGTCTTAAGCAGTTCAGTCTTCAGGAAATTCCTCAGCAAAGTGGCAGAGCCTTGCCCCAGATGTGATAGCAGGCACCTTATCATAATACAAATAAGTAGGAAGTCCTGCCCTGTACTTATGTGGAACACCAGGTTATTTTTACATATGATTCTGAGTTTCTGACACCTCTTGCTGGGTGTCAATCTTACCTCAGCTTACTGACATAGCTTTTGGCAAAGGTTAAGACTAATTATAAGCCTGATTTTATTTCTGAAACTAAATGAAATTTAAAAGGTAGGTGAGGTCATGAACCTTAGGGGTATAAGCCTGCTCTTGTCTGACTAAATGTATATATTATTCCCACCAAGCTGCCCTGAAAGCACTACACTTAGACAATTCATATTCACATCCATGACCTTAAAGACCCTCAAAATAGAAGAAAAGATGATGTCATCAAATTAAAAGAGACTAATGGAGAGAGGGAGGATATGATGGAGACTAGTGGAATAGAAATATCAGCAATAAAAACAATCTCTTTTTTAAAGTTTCAGATGGTGATGACCACTGCTAGAACAGTTGGATCACCCAAAAATATATGCAACATAGTGCTGAGAAGAAGGGATGGAGGAGTGCCCAGCACTGAAACACCTCTGTCACACCCTCCAAGGCTCAGGGACCATTGCGGAAGAGGGGGTGGATAGAATGGAAGAGCCAAAGGAAGGGTATGACCTCTTACAATGCAATTGCACAGACAGAAATTGGCCTCGATATCCATGACCTTGCAGTACCTAGCAATACCTTCTTAAAAGCAGAGGCAAGACCCTCAAAATAGAAGAAAAAACTTGATGATGTCATCAAATTAAAAGAGAGACTAGTGGAGAGAGGGAGGGATATGATGGAGACTGGAGTTCTAAAGTGGAATGGGGTGGGGGGAGTTTTGGAAGAAGATGCCTTCTGGAAATATCAGGTGGGTTTTTTTGTATGTAAGTATAAAAGTCAATAAAAACAATAATTAAAAAGTGTTAATGTCTTTAAAAAGTTTCTTCTCACTATCTTAAGTTGATCAAGACTGTGAGAACCTTTGAAATTGGACTGAGTAGTTACTATGAGATACTCCCAGGATATTAACAGAGCTGAACCATACTGCTAGAATAGTTGAAGCAACACTGATAGGAAGAGTAAATGCCCAGCATCTGTATCTTCTTTATTTTTATTTTTTTTTGGGGGTTCATCTCAGCGAACCTGGGTCTGAAAGAATGGGTGCTTCAGGACCTCTAGTCACTGCAAACAAACTCCAGACACAAGGGTCACCATGTGCATCTGGCTTTATTTGGATACTGGGGTATCAAACCTGAGTCATTAGGCTTCACGGGTAAGTGCTGTAATGGCTGAGCCATCTCTCCAGCTCCTCTATCTTCTTTATGATTTGAAAGCCAGACAAAGATCACTAGAGAACACTTTTTCTTGTCATACTTTCTGGCAAGAGGTGTGATGACTATAGTCATTATCTTTTCAAACTGTGTTGTATGACTGGTCAACAGTGTCATTTATAAGTAGACAGGATTAACTTTAACAAAAACTACCACAAACTAAAAAAGACAAGAAAATGATGTTAACATTTTACCATCACATTAGCCCATAGCTATGAAGACCTCCTGGGAAAAATAACTGACTTTGGAGAAGATAATTTCTTTAAGTGATTTTTTTGTGTTTGAGACTATTTGTTTTGGTTTTTTTTTTTTTTAAAGAGTATCAACTCTTTTTAAATATTTTATTTGATAGAGAGAGAGAGAGAGAAAGAGAGAGAGAGAGAGAGAGAGAAAATATGAGAAATGGCACACCAGGGCTTCCAGCCACTGTAAATGAACTCCAGATGCATGTGCCACCTTGTGCATCTGGTTTTATGTGGGTACTGTGGAATAGAACGAAAATCCTTTGGCTTTGCAAGAAAACACCTTACCTGCTAAGCCATCTCTCCAGCTCTTGTTTTGTTTTTTTTGTTCTATCATCCCTCTTCTCTCCCCTACTATTATTCTGGGTAATGGAGAAGGACAAATTAAAGCCAGAATTCACTTGTAAAAACTGCAGAGTTCTTTCATAATAAAAATGTTTGCTGTCTTTGTTATTTCATTTAAGATTGGTCAGGCTGTTTGTAGAGTGAAAAAATAAATGTTGACCTGGTAGGAAAAAAGTGTCTGAAACTTTGTCCCAAATTAACACATGCATGTTTTATGTATTTGTCAACATATTTATTTTTTTAGATTCTAAGTATATTTTCTGATGGTAGCTAATATTCTTCACTCTCCAAAAATCTTGCTTCCCAAAATATACACATTAAGTTTTGTTGTAAAAAAAAAATGAAGAAATTTTCTGTACTCTCTTTTCTTGGTGATTCATGAGGTATATAAGCACATTAAAATGTTTGTGAAGTTCATAGGTAAGCATATTCTTTGATGTTGAATCAAGCATTCCCCCAGTAATATGGCTTACATTTTTGGTGCCCCATTTCAGAAACAGTGAACTCGACAGATATGAGTGAAGCTACACATTTGAAGCAAACTAAGTCTTTAAGTGTTGCCTAAATGGGAACCCTGTGTGCGCAAAGGCTGTGTAGAACAATGTGATCAGGGTCAGGCCAGGCTATCAGAAACAATTTAGTTTGAATGCTACTCTGCTGCTCATTTTAGATTTTGGGCAAACTATCTCATGTTGAGAGGAAGAACAACCTTTATTTTGGAATCTTATGGATATCTTTCATGAAAAATGCAATCATTTACAATATTCACATATCATCAGCTTTATGTGAAGGTTTCCCTTCCTTCAACGTAAAATTATTCTAGTTATCTTTGAGCTGCTGGGCAAAACACCCAACTAAAATCAGCTGATAAGAGGAAAGGGTTTATTTTGGCTTACAGTCTTGAGGGCAAGCTTCATGATGTCAGGAAAAGATGGTAGAGTGGAGGCTTTGCATCACTTCTTGCCTCATTGGGTAGAAGAGAGCAGCAAGAGAGTGAGCTGAGCTCTAGCAAGGAGGAGCTAGTTATAGCACCCCAGAGTCTATTCTACCAACACACCTCCTCCAGAAAGGCTCCCAAATTGACACCAGCTGGGGAACAAGCATTCAAAACACATGAGTTTATGGGGGACATCTGATTGAACATAACATTATTCTTTCTGTTTGTTTGTTTATTTGTGGTCTTGACACATATGTACCAGCAATTTTCATGATCAGGTCCAGTGAACACACATACATATTGATTGACATGTAGTATTTTTTTATTGTCAGTGAGCATATTTTATGTGACAAGTATATTTCTCAGAGCACTGAGATAAGTTAATCCTGCATTAAAACATAGTGTAGAGGGCTGGACAGATTACCTAGTGGTTAATACACTTGCCTGCAAATCCAAAAGACCCAGGTTTTATTCCTCAGTACCCATGTAAAGTCAGATGCCCAGGATGATGCATGCATATGGAGTTTGTTTGCCATGGCTAGAGGCCCTGGCATACTCATTCTCTCTTATCTTCCTCCCTCTCTCTTTCTCTCTCTCTCTCTCTCAAATACATAAATAAATAAATAAAATATATTTTTAAAAACATAATGTACAGAAAGTAAGAGGTAAGAGTAGGGGTACCATATATTGCAGTTACATTCACGTTGCTGGACAACCATCCAAGCAGAAGAAGATTATGAGAGGAAAGGATATATTTCAGGATTACAGAATCCAGGGAAAACAGTGTCAATGGCAGGACAAGCTGGCTTACTTCCATTGATCCAAGAATAGAGACATCACCAGTCATATCTCAAACTGGCTTTCCACTCACTGTAGGACTAGACCTCAGATCTGCCCTCAGTGACAGACTATTGCAGTTAGCTTTGTGTTGCTGGCAGAAAATACCTGACCAAAAGCAGCTTGTGGGGGAAAAGGGTTTATTTTGGCTTACAGACTCTAAGGGAAGCTCCATGATGGCAGGGAAAATGGTGGCATGAGCAGATAATGGATGTCACCTTTTGGCCAACATCAGGTGGACAACAGCAGCATGAAATGTGCCAAACACTGGCATCAGGAAGCTGTCTATAACATCCATAAGCCTGCCCCCAACAATACACTCCATCCAGGAGTCTCCAATTCCCAAATTGCTACCAGCTGGGGACCTAAATTTCAGAACAAATAAGTTTATAGGGGACACCTGAATCAAAATACCACATTCTACCCCTGATAACCATACATGATATAAAATGCAATACATTCAGTCCAACTTTGAAAGTTCCCATAGTTTTTATCAATCTCTATGATGTTCAAACACCCCCATAGTCCAAGGTCTTTTCACTGGGCCATAATACCCCCCAAAAAAAACATATAATGGCACAGAATAAATATTGACACTGTAAAAACATGGCGTAGGCCATAGCAAACAAATACTAATGAGGGCTGGAGGGATGGCTTAGTGGTTAAGGTACTTGCCTGAAAAGCCAAAGGACCCAGGTTTGTTTCCCCAGGACCCACATATGCCAGATGTACAAGGTAGCGGTGCATGCATGTGGAGTTCATTTGCAGTGGCTAGAGACCCTGGCATGCTTATTCTCTCTCTCTCTCTCTCTCTGAAATAAATAAATAAATAAATAAATAAATAAATAAATAAATAAATAATATTTTTAAATACTGAATGAGGGCTGGAGAGATGGCTTAGTGGTTAAGGTGTATGTCTGTGAAACCTAAGGATCCAGGTTCGATTCTCGAGGTCCCACATAAGCCAGATGCACATGGTGATACATGTATCTGGAGTTTGTTTGTAGTGGCTGGAAGTCCTGGTGTGCCCATTCTCTCTCTATCTCTCTCCCTCTCTCTCTTTTTCTAATAAATAAATAAAAATAAATCTAAAAAAACATGGAATGAATACCTGATTTAAAACAAACAGGGCAAACAAACTCTGTAGCTCCAGTGACAAGTCTCTAAACCCAATAATTCTAACCAGTGACAAGTCTCTGGAATTCCAATTCCCACTCTCCAGCTAGGCTACTCACAGTCCTAGAAAACTTCATGTGAGTGCCTGTAGCTCTCCTTGGCAGCCATTCCATAGTCCTGCCATCCCCACTGGGTTTCCTCTATAACTCACAGTTCATCCTCATGACTCCTTCAGGCTTCTACACAGGTAATCCAACAAGCCTGCTTCATTCTGCTTATGGCCATTTCCAAGAAACAAAACCATGTTCCAAATTCAATGTGCCTCTTTTTCTTGCATTTGTTATAGTACCAGGTGGGCTGCCAACTTGTAAATCCAGGGAGGGTGGGGAATAAAGCAGACTTTGAAGACCAGGATATACCTTCAGCATTCAGGCCCCTTCAAAATAGTATGCATTCTTCTTGTTGTTCCAATGCAGATAACCTGGCCCAATCTCAATGGCTGTTATCTCTCAGACAATTGCAACTAAACAGGCAGCAGTTTTGGGCCAAAGACTTCATTTTCATTTTCTGTGCCATATCCCTCTGCTCACACCAGTCTATTTCTATGCAACAAAACCCTGCACAAGTTCTAAGGACATGGGCATAACAGCAAACCTCTCACAAAAACTGCTTCTAGCTCAGTCCAGGCAAAACTCTTTCTCAGCCTCATAAGCCAATCCTCATAGTCCATATAGTTCTTACTGAAATCAGGTCTTTCAACTTTGACCAGAATGTTTCATCAAGCTGTACTTACAGCACTGCAAGACATTTATTAGACAAAGGTTTGTTTCAAATATTTTCACTTTTCTCCTGAAAATCAGTTCCAAAAGGCCAAAGCCACAGAATCAGGTTTCTATCAGCAACAGCCCCACTCCTCTGGAACCAGTTTTACTGTTGCAGTCAGTTAGTTTCTCCTTGCTGTGACAAACATCCAACCAGGTAGGTTGTGGGAGGAAAGGGTTTATTTTGGCTTACAGACTTGAGGGGAAGCTACATGGTGGCAGAGAGAATGGTGGCATGAAGAGAGGGTAGAGATCACCTTCTGACGAACATAAAGTGGACAACAGCAGCAGGAGAGGATGCCAAAAACTGGCAAGGGGAAGCTGGTCATAACATCCATAAGGCTACCACCAGGAGGCTTCAATTCCCAAATTGCTGCCAGCTTGGGACCTAACACTCAGAACACATAAGTTTATGGGAGACACCGGAATCAAACCACCACACAGAAATTCCATTACACTGCTGGAGACATAGGTAGCAAACTGAATAAAAAATATTGCTGGTTCTGGGTGGGGTGTCACATACCATTAATCCCAGCACTTGGGAGGTAGAAGTAGGAGGATTGCCATGAGTTTGAGGCCATCCTGAGATGACAGTGAATTCCAGATCAGCCTGGGCTAGAGTGAGACCTCACCTCAATAAAATAAAATAAAATAAAATAAAATAAAATAAAATAAAATAAAATAAAATAAAATAAAATAAAATAAATCACTGGAGAGATGGCTTAGTGGTTAAGGCATTTGCCTAAAAAAAACCAAAGGACCTAGGCAGATTTGATTCCTCAGGACCCATGTAAGGCAGAGGCACATGGTGGCACATATGTCTGGAATTCATTTGCAATGGCTAGAGGCCCTGTCACACCCATTCTCTCTTTCTCTTTCTCTCTCTCTCTCTCACACACAAATAAGTAAATAAAAATTAAAAAAATTAAAAAAAACCTCAGGCTATGGGGCTCATATATTCACATTTAAACCATCTCATTCCACCCTGTTCCCATAGCCTTTATCAACTTTAATACCATTCAAAGGTCCAAAATTTCATCTGAGAATCAAGCCTGTCTCTTAACTGTGAGTCCTGTAAGATCAAAACACAAGTTATAGGGGCTGGAGAGATGGCTTAGGGGTTAAAGCGCCTGCCTCCTGAGCCTAAGAACACTGGTTCCAATCTCCAGCAGTTCCAATCTCCAGGTCCCACGTTTAGCCAGATGCAAAGTGACGCAAGGGTGCAATGCCACACTTGACCACAAGAGGGCGCACCCATCTGGATTTCGTCCTCAGCAGCTGAGACACTGCTGGCGCGCCCATCTCTGTCTTCCTCTCCCTTTCTCTCTCCCTCTCTCTCTGTCTCTCTCCAAAAAAAAAAAAAAAAGATACAAGTTATTACTTCCAACACATAAGGGCACAGAGTAAACATTTCCATTGTCAAAAGGCATAACAAGGAGAGATTAGGCCAATTAAATAATAGCCAACAGGTAAACATCAAACATCTGCAATTCAAGTCCAACATCCATAAACAATGACAAAAGTCTCTGGATTCCAATTCTGCCCCTCCAGCTATTGGCCATTTCACAGTTTTGGTATACCCAAAACATCTTTGGCTCTACACTGCAAACCACAGTTCATCTTCACAGCTTCTTACCATGGCCTTACTTGGTCTCCACACTAGAATTTCAACCCTATTTCACTTTGCCCAAGGGTCATTTACAAAACAAACACCCTCCCCCCCAACAAAACATGTTGCACTTCTTGATCTGCTTTCCTGCAGTTTTCATGCTTTCAAAACCAGTACCAGGTATGTGGCACAGCCAAAATTGTAAATCCAGGGAGAAGCAAACCTTGTCCTGGAAGAGCTGGTTGTGACTTCCTTAGAGTTTTTCCTTTGAGCCATCTCTTATAAAATAATTTATATTCTTACTCATTTGAGCCTTGGGTAGTGGATTTCACCCTCAGGTATCTTTGCCATTGTCCCAATGCCAATCAGTTGGCCCATGCATAATGGTGGTAATCAGCAATTGCAGCTTCAGTAGCCCCAAACCAGCCTCTGTGCTAGTAACTTTAAACTTGCTTGAATTTTTCCTGTGATAAATCACACATCGTTCACATCTTCCTGTTCTATGCCCTCAGTCAAACACACCAGTCCATTAACTTTAAACTCAACCTTTAGCAAACTCTCTGGGCATGGACAGAGAATGTTGCCAGCCTTTAAGCCAGTAGCCCTGTTCTAATAAAGTTCTGTCTTTCTCCTTTGAAAGTTCATATACCAGTCTTTCACAGTCTACAATTCTCTCTGCATTTAGTATTTTCAAACTCTCACCAGAATAGTCAATCAAGCTCTCCTCACAGTACTGTAAGGATTCTCCAATCCAAAGTTCCCAATATTTCTACATTCCTCTTGCCCAGAAGTCTCAAAAGAGCAAAATCCACGTGGTTAGATCCATGATAGTAATGAGCCCACTTCCTGGTACCAATCTTACTGTTGCAGTTACTCTCGTATTGCTGGACAAACATCTGACCAGAAGTAGTTTATGGGAGAAAGGGTCTATTTCAGATTTATAGACTGCAGGAGAGACACCATCAATGGCAGAAGAAGCTGTCTCACTTCACATAGAGAAACATCACCAAATAGACAGCAAACATGAATAGTCAAAGCTCAAAGTACCCTGAACACACCTTACGGTTAGACTTAAGATTTGCCCCCAGGGACACACCTCCATCAGACTGCTGCAGAATTAAATTGCAAGCTTAATCAAAAAATGCCTCAGGCTGTAGGTGACATACATTCACATTCAAACCACCACACTGTGTTTTATCATCCATATGAGGACATCTTTGAAAATACAAGGTAGTGATGTCAATCATAACAACAGAACATTAGGCATGAACTGAAAGTTCAGGTAAATGTGGACATGGGAATATCTGGGTAGACTGCAATGCTAGAGAGAATGTTGTGTCCCTGGGGCTTGAGAAATTTACCTTGTGAATAGTAAGGGTGTATTCAGGACTATGAATTGTATTACTCAAGGTGCTGCTAACAGGATGCTGTGCTTTGCATCTAAAGTGTCCCCCCAAAGCTCATGTGTTGAATGTTTGGTCTGCAATGCAGCATCATTCAGAGGTGGGGCTTGGGGAGGTGAATGTACCATGAAGGCTCTGATGTATCAGTGGATTAATCCATAGTTTGATGTGCTATTGGGAGGAGGTAGTGGAAATGCTAGGAAGTGGAGCTATTCAGATAAAGTGAGGTCACTGGGGGCATACCCTTCAAGGGTATATTGCATCCTCAGGCCTTTGTTTTCTTCCTCTCTGTTTCCTGGCCACCATTGAGGTGAGCAGCTTTGCTGTATAATACATTCCAACCATGATGATCTACCTTGCTGCAACCTACTTGTAATGGAGTGAAGTGATCATGAATAAAACCTCTCAAGCCCTAAGCCAAAATAGACCTTTCTTCAGATATTTTGTCATAGCAACAGGAACCAGACTAGCACTGGGGCAACCAGAAATGTAGTATAGCCAACATGGATGCTTCCAGATGCCTCAGAATGCAGTGGCTCTTTAGCAATTTGCTCTGTGATTCCCAATGTCAGTTCTGAGGTTTACACCATATGTGCCCAGGCTGTGCATCTGTGGTAATGGTTGCTTCAACTGGGTGTGAAAATTCTGCTATTTGGAAATGTGTAGTGAGCACAATAGGACTGAGTATAACTCACATGGATCATTCTCCAAGGGTTTCTGGGGCAGTCCCTCTGGAGTCTGATAAGAAGAGTGAAAGAAGCTTTGGCTAAGCCCTCCTAGGCACTTCTAGGGAACTCTCCTGAGGTTCCAGCCCCTGTATCCTCACATGTCCTCTGCCATCTCCTGACCTGAGTAAGAAAGTGTCAATGAAACTTCTCCCTAGAAATTGCCACCTGATTGCTTAATCTAATGACGTGTTTCCAATCCTTCCCTTTTGATGGCATAGAATCTGACACTTCTGAGCTTTTTCTGGAGACACTCTGAGGCATGACTATTTTCCGTTGGTAAAGTCTCCTAGAACTACTTCACTGGTGCTTTCTATCTTCTTCTTCCCCAAACCTGTTGCTGTACCCTGTGGGTAATTCTGTGGGCATTTTCAATGTTTCAATATCAGGGGTTTCAATGCCACTTTGCTCATGACCTCAGCACATGCCCTGACTTCTCCCTTTTCTCTGCATTATTATATTTTTACTGTATTGTATTGAGTCCTCATGACTTGTCCACCATAGCTGACTGCCTTTCGCTTCTGTGGAAGAGTCGTCAGATGACTGAAGTCGTTCTCACTCACTGCTCTTCCCTGATTAACAGCAAAGGGTACTATGCAGTTTGCACCTTATAATTCTTCATCAGACATCTCAAGAACATTAGTCAATGTGTATAATTTTATTCTTCAGGAATGGGGAGAGCAGAAGTGGGGCAACCTGATGTCAGACTGATACAGAATAGAGTTGTTGAGCGGAGTATGACACACAAGGGCAGCTTGTACCCATGATGAAGAGGACTGGGCTTGAAACAAATTGTTCAGTTTTCTTCTAAGACTCACAGGCCTAGCCAGTGAATTCAGAAAATGCAGGAGAATTGAAAAAAGAGGTTATTTTCTTTGCAAGAAAAATATAGTAAAAATGAAAAGTATCTGTCTGTCATACTCTCTGCTTTTTTTTTTTACCTCCTTGGGAAAATAGTTGGGACAATGACTTACCACATAATACAACAATAAAGTAATAGTAATAATGTACCCCATATGTGAATATCAGATCCCATTTCACTGTCAGATTGCCAGGGAAATACAAGTACATAGAGGAAAATGCAAAGTTATTCAAGTCCATTATGCAAATGCAAAGTCCAAGTAAGTCAAATCTATAATCAAATCTTCTTGCCCTTGTGTGCTAATTTCACAGGAACTGAAGTCCAAATCTCTTTAGCCTTCAAGGCTTTCATGTTCTATTTGGTCCCAGGCCGATGGGTTTGAGTCTGTGTGAGAACCATGATTCCTGCTAAGGTGCCAGCCACATCTGCCTTTAGCCAAGTATCTCAGGCTTCACTTGAAAGTTTCTAAACTAGCTCCGTCCATCTACTAAATTTTGAAAGCATTACAGTTTCTAGGCCCCTAGACCAGTTATTTCAGACAAAGATGTCATCTCAAAATTGAAAGGAAATCCTCTACCCCACCCCAGTATCAGAGTGATGGAGGACAGATGAAAAAAGTTTCCCTTGCCATGATGCTTGTCAATCAAAGCTTAAGGACAATTTTGACCCTATCATTCACTGCATCTTGGATGTAAATTGAACTATTTTTCAACTATATTTTGTGTTTCTTCTGAGTCATAGCATATCAGCCACGACTGCTTTCTTGCAAGTTGAAAGTTTTGTAGTAGTGTTCAGTGGTCATCATCCATGGCCAGGCCTTAGTGAAAAGTGGTTCTTTCCTACCTAGTCTACTGCAAATCTCTAAATTGTTACTGGCTCACAGCCTTGCTATCTGTGGTCTCATCTATGGCCCACCACTACTTTTGCAACCCCAGTGTTGAATCTTTGCAAAATAAGCCAAGTGGTCCACAAAGCTCAAGCTGTTTATTATCTACACAGAATAAGTCTATCAATCCCTGAACTCCACTATCCCTGAAACACTAGCATACAAGAGAGCCATTGTCTTCTTGTGAGACACACTGCATGGAATTCTTCCTTCAAATACCTGAGTGTAGTCTCACTCTGTCTTGCTTGTAATATAGGAGCAAGGACTTAAGGCTGAGGAGCAAAACAACCTGTCTGCTCAGAGCAGTTTTTTGGCAGCATGTGGCTAAGTCCCTGAGGGTCGAGCCATTATTGAGGGCTATACCATTTTTGTCAGGCTTGTTTCAGATCTGCTGCTATAGATGGAGTCATTGACCTGTGGCCAAGCAGCAATGATTCTCTATGGGCAAAATGCCATGGTCTGCATCTAAGGCCTAACACTGCCACATACACTGCCATTACAGGAGGCACACTCTTGCCCTAAAATGAGAAGTCTTTATATACCATGAAGGCCAACATCCTCTATATTCACATGCAAGTAGACAGCTCCAAATCCAAAGCCTTGACACGTATTATTCAGATTTTCAAAGCTCATGGTCAGTGAGGGATATTGAGGTGGTTTAGGACAACTCATCTCAACCAAATTAAGAGACAAATAAGGAGTAAAACCTACAGAGTAAGACAAAAACCTTCTTTCTTTCTGATGAAACTGACATTCGTGAATACAACCTATGCCTATAGACACACATATCCTAGTGATGGATCCAAGAACCAAACAACTGAGACCAGTCATGAGAGCCCACAGGTTCTAGACCTTATGATCTGGAGAAAGTTCGCAGTAGATATTTCTAGGTGGAGGATCATAAGGAAAGGAGAGAAGAGTAGAGGACTAGACTGTTGCCATTATTCTTTATGACTTACTGAGGAGGTGGCTCAGTCAGTAGATTGCTTGCCATGCAGGCATGAGGAGCTGAATTCAGATGCCCAGGACCCACATAAAAGCTGGGCATGCTGGTATGTGGAGACAACAGATTATCACAGGCTCACTGGCTGGTTAGTCTACCCAAATCAGTGAGTTCCAAGTGAGAGACCCTGTCTCAAAAACCAATGTGGAGAGTAATTGAGGAAAACCCTGGACATCAACCCTGGCCTTCACATACACATGCGTGCACATGTAGCCACATACATACAAACCACACACACCTACACATGCAAAAAAAGAAAAAGAAAAGAAAAGAAAGCCCTCACTAAACTGATGGGGAAGAAGCAAGCTCAGAGACAGAATGGTCTAGGGAGCAATGAGAGTGGAACTTCCTCCACATGGAAGGAAGCATCAGAAGTGAGGAGGAAGTGTGCCAACCATCAACATGAAGTACAGTTAAAGCTCAGCATATAATGTTGTGAAATTTGCTGTTCACTGACTACATTCACATTTCAAGAACTGGAGTATTTTTGTGCCATCTCCAAAGATATTGGGGTAAGGCCCTGTACTTGTGTTTCTAGAAAATTCCTGAAACCATCTTTCTCTGTAGATAGCCTTCCTAGCTGGATCTGGCTTTTCCTACTGATGAAAGCAGAAAACTGACTGCACAACATCACTCATTGTATTAATAGTTATGCACATTGGTTGCCAAGTTAGTGTGGGGGATTTTAAATAATAGCTACCAAAACATGCTAAAACCGTAAAAATCTGAAGGGACTTCCTGAGGCACGCATTGGCTAGAGAAATACTTTGCTAATTCTGAGACTTGCTGAGTCTTCAGAGGCCTCATATAAACCCTTTAAACAAATTGATCAATATATTGTTCATATATGAAATCAGTTGGCATCTGTTTGCCCTGCACTTTAGGTTCTAAAAATATTTTATTTTTTTTCAGGCTAAAAAATGGACCCAGAAAACAAGGTAGGTTTCCTGGCATAGAATAAATATTAATAACAATTGGCTTCCCATCTTATGACTGCTCTCAGTTGCTGTTTCATGTATGGATTTTTAAATAATGCAAACTTGGGAAGTGGAGCCAGATGGGGGAGAGAAGGCTAAGAGAGTGCAAAGACCAGTACTTATGTCTAGAATGGCTTCTGTGTAATTCAGGTTTCTGGCTGTGGAACCACATTTGCTGTGGTCACACTCTAGACAAATTTGCTGGAACTCCTAAGACATGACAGGCTGAGGCTAGAGTACGACTCTGGGGCTGGGATGTTGCTTGACATGCCTGCTCCAGCTGCAGTTGGGTGAACAGCAGTTTGGGCTCTCTCCGGGGATACTCAGGTGGGTCGGTCAAGCACATCCCACCACAGCGCTTGAGCTCAGGATTTTCATTCAAGTCTGATTCTCAGTTCTGAGCCACACAGCACTGTAAACCTGAGGTTTTGGAAGAGACGCTGTTCATGTTCTATACAGTACACTTAGGCTGTTCCTTTTGCCACAAGCTAGAGATGGTTAGGAAAGTGGCCATTGCCTTATTTACAAATTAACTATCTGGTCTCATTTAGGCGCCCTGTTCCAGTTGGGGCAGACTAAAGGATTTTTTTACACAATCCTTGTTGATAACCCTGCTAGCACAGGCACTATTCATGGGATTCCACAGCACAGAGTCTCCTGCACACTTGGGTTTCACAGGAGTTCTGCCAAACCAGCAGGTGACAGGGGTAGTACAGTTCAACACAGAAAAACCCAGCAGCAGATCGAGACCCAACATAAATGGAACAACAGGTTAAGTTCTCGTGACTCTCTCCTCTGGACTCTTTTCCTCCTTTTTCAACAAATAGTACAGCGAACAGAGAGAGGCTGGGCTTCATTCCTTCTTATCTATGCCTAGGTGTTGAGCTTTATTATTTTCTTTATTTTTTATGTGTATGGTGTGGGGTGTGTGGGGGGCTAGTATGTAATGTGCATGCATGTGTATGTGGTATATGCATGTGTATGGGCAGATGAGTTCACAGTTCACAGAGCTCAGAGGACATCATGTATCCTCCCTCTATTGCTCATTCATGTATTTCCTTGAGTCAGAGTCTGAACACAAAGCTGTGGGCTTTGTGAGCCCTGGTGATTCTCTGGACACTGCTCCCCATAGGACTGGGGTTTGAGACATGTGTGGCCATCCGTAGCTGTTTCTATGGGTGCTGGGGATGGAACTTAGGTGGTCTCAGGTCCTTTCAGGTCCTCATGCATCCAAAAATGGGCATGACAATGTACCTAACTTACTAGGTCGGAATGTCGGTGAGACTCTATTTGCAGAGCAGTTACCACCATGTGTGGCCCATACTAGATGATTCCCCTGCGGCTATTACAAGAATGGCAAAGGCAGCTACAAGTGGCTTATGGGACCTTCATAGTTGAAGACTTCATTCTATGTTGTTCATGGTGCTCTGGTTCCAAAACCAAATTGTAAAGCTTTCAGCATGGACAATCATTTTGGTTTGCTTTCTCTTCTTTTCCTTTTTAAAATTTTGAAGTTTTAAAATATAGAAACAAGAGTAAATGCTGTGTAAAGAGAAAGACTAGATTGCTTTCAAATATGCCCATCTAAAATTGATGAATCTTTTAGAACAAATGGGTTTTTTCTGTGTGCGATATCAGCAAAGACCACTCTTGTCCATTCTGTTTTTACCCCTCCTTTTTATGGAAAAACTATTAATAATTTATGAACAGAGCATTAAGTAGCCTTCGATTGTCAATAGAGAAAATTCTTCCTTTTTGATACCTTTTATTCCTTTTGTTTATGTCAAAGAAAGGTGTCTCCATTCCAGTTAATCTGACTCTATTTTTTATTAACTTTATTTGTTAATAAGAGAATGCAAGGACCAGATATTTAGTACAAATTAAATGATGTCATGCACATATTTCATGTTCAATTATGAATTTTAATAAATTAAACTAGTGGGTAAAATTCCATTTCTAAAAATTTGTTTGATTAAAACTTGAGCTACTTGAAAAATTCTTAGTAAGTAATAACATGATCGTTATCCATATATGGAGAGAATGGAGTAATGGCAACTTAATAGCTTTAAACTGAAAAGGCTAGACTAGCTGATCTGCTATTTCCCTTCAGACTCAAGGATTCTGAACAGTAAAGTGAGGATATGACTCACTCCTTTGGTGTATGGAGGAGATTGTCTGCAAGATAATGACTCAAAATGCCACTTTGGCATGTTACTCCTACTCCCATCCCTCCTGCTGCTATTCTTCCCTTACTCCCACCTGCCTCTGCATCCCTGTGGGCTGAAAAGAAGAGGGAAGAAACTCAAAACCAAGCTGGAAGTAGGAATATGAATACACATTTTCAAATTGTCTGGAATGTCATTTTTTTAAAGATGTGCTTGTGAAAAGTAAAGGCATCTATAGCCTGAACACAAGTCTCACACCGTTTTAATAGAACCATCAAAATATCATAGATTTCAGAGCTATGATATTATTTATGCTTTTGCAAGTATTTTTCTCACTGGTGAAATAGCCACTGTCTACTATTCACAGGAGGCATTTAAAAAATATTTTTGCTTATTTATTTGCTAGAAGAGGGAAAGAGAAGAAGTATGAATGAACCAGAGCCTCTAGCCACTGCAAAGGCACTCCAAATGCACGTGATACCCAACAGGCCAGCAGGCTTTGCAAGCAAGTGCCCTAAACCACTGAGCCATCTCCCAGCTGAACAAAGGTAGTTTTTAATTTTGTGAATTCTATTGAATCTATCCATCTATCTCACCTATTATTTATTGATCATTTTTATCTATTATCTACAATCTGCTTATCATCTTCATCTTTATCTCCTATCTCTTCCTTTTACTGCTTCTTATTGTTCTGAGACTTTTTTTCTACTACCCCCAAAGAATTTGAATAATTATTGAGTTTACTAAAATGTTTTATTGGCAAAGTACCTATCAAATGCAACAGCATTAATTAGAACATTTTAATTTGATGAAATTGTTCTCAGATAATTTTAAAAGTATATTTTATTTATTTATTTGCAAGAGAGAGAGGGAAAGGCAGAGAGAGAGAGAGAGAATGGGGCATGCCAGGGCCTCCAGCCACTGCAAACGAACTCCAGATGCATGTGCCCCCTTGGGCATCTGGCTTATGTGGGTCCTGGGGAATTGAACTGAGGTCCTTTGGCTTTGCAGGCAAATGCCTTAACCACTAGCCATCTCTCCAACCCTCATATAATCTTAATAGTGTAATGTTAATGCAAATGCTAAAAGTCTGATGGAAGTTGATTCTTTGTGCCTGTTGTATGCTGAATCCCACAATGTCTGTTCAGTGAAGATGGTTATGATTCCTACTTAATTCTTACTGTTCACTTTTTTTTTATTAAACTATTAGTATCAGGATTATCACTTTAGGCATGTTTCTAGAATGTGAATATGGCTTACTCTATAGCACCCAAAGAAAAGGTGATTGTGACAGAGGCACCCCAGAGAAGACATCCCTCCCATGCAACTTATGAATTAAGGCTGAGATCCAGTGATAAATGCACTTGGCCAAGGTGACACCTTTAGGTGCCACAGCCTGAGGTGGAACCTAGATTCCAGCTTCTTCAGTGAGGCCATAGCATGCCATTCACCTTCTAAGGCACACAGTTAGAAACAATTTTCTTTAATCGCCTGTGACATGTCAATGTTCATAGTCTTTGAGGATACTTTTAAGAGGCATTTCTTTCAAATTAATACCATAAATATGTTCCTAACTTGCCTCTCTACTTTTTATCAATGACATCATAGTACATCTTCTAGATGCGTTTGAAACCTGACTTACTACTAGATGTAAACACACACTTTCTGCTAACACTCACGCCACTGAGACAAAAGCTAGCATCAAAGCTTTCTTAACAGTTGACTTACTTCCTTTCATTTCCTTTTCAGGGATTTGGAGTTGAGAAAGCTGCACCTGAAGCTGTGTTTTGCTGAGGAATCCATCCATCTTCTCTTCAAAGCAATGCTTTTTCTTTCATATATATTTCTTTGATGAACTGTGTTGAACATTTATTGCTGAAGGGAAAACAGAAAAAATGTTATTATATAGGTATGCAATTTCTCCTCCGGAGAAATATTCTGAAACACATCAAGTAGTGTTTTATCTTTATCTTTTGCATATAGATACAGACATCATTTTCCAAAATACTTTATGGCTAAAAATGTTTGGGTGAATGTTCCTTGTAGCATATATATGTCATATACACCAAAGTATATGGTGCTGTGCCACATACTGACATTTCAGTCAAGAACAAACTGCATGTATCACAATGGTCCCTTACTATGATAATGGAGCTGAAAATGCCTGTCACCGACTTCATAGCCTGTTTAACATCAAAGTGCAAAGTAGCACCTGTTTGTGGTAATTCTAATGTACACAAATCGAATGACCTGCCAGGCACATAAAAGTATAGTACATACAATTATATATAATTCAAAATTCCTCATAATAAATGAATCATGAATTTGTGTGACTTATGTCTACTATACTATACCTTCAAAATTGTTTTAGAGTAAGCTCCTCATACTTGGAAAGAATTTTTCTGTGGAACAGTGTGCCATGTTCCATGGGCACCATCTCATTTTACTACATCTGTTAATTATATCAGCAGCCTATGGCATTGACTAACCCACCCAGGTTTTTGCAAATACATTTTATGCTACTTACACAGTGAGATCACATAAAAATGTGTATCTCAGAATGTATCTTCATCATTGAACTACCTCTGTCATCCCATAACACACACACAATGTAATATATATGAACACATACACAAATACATCCCCAGTTGTCAAAAGCATTCCCAGAATCAATGTTCTGAACCTTAACTGAATAGTTGTCTTCTGCCTGAGATGGCGGACATGCTAATTACTTTCATTATTCCATGGTATAAAGACACATCAAAAATGACTCTGTGTTTCATAATTATATACAATTATTAATTTTCAATTAACTATTAAGCTAAATTAGTCAATCCTTGAGCAATACATTTAAGAATTATTGATATAAGACTTTACTTTCCATGATAATTCATTTGACAATGATGTAAGTATTAAATGACTATCTCAATTTCTGAATTTCTTTTTGAATAGGATAAAAATCTGAGAGAAAGTCAGGCATGGTGGTGCATGCCTTTAATCCCAGCACTTGGGAAGCAGAGGTATGTGGATGACTGTGAGTTTGAGGCCATCCTGAGACTACAGAATGAATTTCAGGTTAGCCTGAACTAGAGTGAGGCCCTACCTCGTAAAACCAAAAGTAATAAATAAATAAAAATCTGAGAGAAAAATTTTTATTAAAATTAAATTTTGGCTGGGCGTGGTGGCTTACACCTTTAATCCCAGCACTTGAGGGGCAGAGGTAGGAGGATCACCATGAGTTTGAGGCCACCCTGAGACTACATAGTGAATTCCAGGTCAGCCTGAGCTAGAGTGAAACCCTACCTTGAAAAACCAAAATAAATAAATAAATAAATAAATAAATCTAAATAAATTAAATTAAATTAAATTTTGAGCTGGGCATGGTGCTGCACACCATTAATCCTAGCATCCCAGAGGCAGACTTCAGAGGATCACTGTGAGTTTGAGACCACCCTGAGACTACATAGTGAATTTCAGGTCAGCCTGGGCTACAGTGAGACCCTACCTTGAAAAACAAAATTAATTAATTAATTAATTAATTAATTTTTGAGATGTTCACACAAGTGCAGTAATGGCACACAGCCATGGTGGGTTACCAAATGCTCTTGATTTGGCTAACGGATCTGCTCAGTTGAACGGAACCCATACCTGGAACAGGGAAAAAGTCAGAACTATATCCAAAATGAGCACAATATCAAGCTCCCACCAATAGTGGGATACAAGAGGGCCTACACCTATTAAATTCTCTCTAAAATAATAATGGTTATCCATGTATGGTGTACTGACCTCACTCTCCGTTGGAGAATCTGCTTCTCTCTTTCAGATGGACGCATATCCTGAGGAGAGAATCAGCCCATCGCACCTCAACAGGGCACCAGCTGAAGCCATAGAGTTATAGGGGAAATGAGCAAGAGTGTTGCTTTATCGGTGAACCTGGTACCAGCACAAGGGTGAAGAGGATAGACACAAAGAACACTCAAACCCTACCAAATCAGATATCCAGAGACACAGAGACTCACAAAACCTCGTCAATGAAATAGACCTAAAATGAACCCAACATGGCTCAGGGAAATTTGCAGAAGAGGGGGCAGAAAGATTGTTAGAGCCATAAATTGGGTCATTATGCACAGAGTCATTGCCTCTCCCACATAACTGATGGCCACCCACATAAGGCAAGACCCACATTACCCATGGGGGGAGGACAAGGGGAAGACTAACAATGATACCATCATGGCTGTATATACACTATATACATAACTAATAATAATAATAGAAAGGCTGGCTTCAGTGTTAAGAATAAAAACCAAATAAGAATGCTTCCTTGCCAGGTATGGTGGTGCAGACCCTTAATCCCAGCACTTGGGAGGCAGAGGTAAGAGGATCACTGGGAGTTTGAGGACAGTCTGAGACTACAGAGTGACTGCCAGGTAAGCTTGGGCTAGAGTGAGATCAAATCAAAAAAATAAAAAATAAAAATAAAAAAAATCCTCAGAGCACATACACATAAACATAAATAATATAAAAGATGGTGATGGCTTCCATTTGTTATATTTTGATCATGCACCAAACATAGTGCCTCAAAATGTATAAATTAATTTCATGCAAAATACAATAGCCATTATTCTTGGTATCAGATTAAAAAATGAATGGAGAGTGAAACTGAACAAATAGGTAAGAAGGGGGGTTGAAACAAGACCTGGCTCCACAGTTCACAGACTCTTCAGATCACTGCCAGCACATGCCACTCCTGCTCATTTCATGTGAGCTTCCCAACAAGGCAGCCCAGAGGTTACAAACTTGCCTGATCTGAATTTCCTCCAGTAACAGAATCGGCTGGTCAAGGATATAAAGAAAAATAGCAAAAGTTGGATTAATCTGTCATCCCAAACAGTAGAGAGATGGATTTGTAAAATTAATATTCAATAAAATAAAGACAAGTTAAAAACATTGTGTTCTTCAAGGAACATGATTGCTCTATTTTCTTATTACACATAATCACCCAAAATCATTTTAGACTGTATTAGGTGTCATTTCCACATCAACTTTGCTCAGACATTTTATTCAATGAAAATTCTTATTGAATGGTAGAGGGGTGAGGGAAGAACATTCAAGGAAAATAAGAAGTCATAATATTTCTTAGTAAATTGTTTTAATGATACAATGCTGTAATAGAATAGTGTTATTTCGCCTTTCTATATTTAAGGTCTAAATGCTTGGATACAGACTTTACCTAGAGCTTCATGCATGCTAGTAATTGCTGCAACTGTGAGCCGCATCCCCAACCCAAAACTGATTTTTTTAAAAAACAAAATCATTTGTGCTTTTAATTAGTTTTGTACTAAAAGCATTTTCCTCTAAGAGTTTACAGTGTGTGATGTTTATCCTCTTGAATTATGGCCTTTGTGGGGCCTGGAGAGATGGCTTAGCAGTTAAGCGCTTGCCTGTGAAGCCTAAGGACCTGCCTGGTTCGAGGCTCGATTCCCCAGGAACCACATAAGCCAGATGCCCTAGGTGGCGCATGCATGGAGTTCATTTGCAGTGGATGGAAGTCCTGGCGCGCCCATTCTCTCTCTATTTCTATCTCTACCTACCTGCCTCTTTCTGCTCTCAAATAAATAAACAAACAAAAAAAGAGGTAAATGTGAAGGCTCCCTGCAGGCAGGGTGTCCCAAAGTACAATGCAGTGCAATGCAGCTGCACTTTCCTGCACTTTCCTTGCCTGGTGTTGAATTATGGCCTTGACGGAGGAGTCACATTCAGCTGCCTCCTGAGAGACCCATTGCCAGGGCAGGTGTTGCTGCATCAACACCATTGGTTTCTGGCATTGCCACTGAGCTGTGTTCCTCAACAGCCCATGAGCGATCCTCAGCCCTGTGTCCACACTAGCCTGTATGTAGTAAGAGTCTTCTCTTCCAGAATAAACGGAAAACAACTGCTGGTCTGAGTGCGTGTAGCAACCCCATAGTTTGACATGTACCCTGTAGCTTGGAATTTGTATGTAGCAACCTGGTAGTAATGCTGACACACAAGTGCAACAAGGGGAAGAGGTGTGAAAAATATAGAGGAGTTAACAGAAGGTACAAAAGGGAAAGCACTGCAGTGCTTAGGGGTCAGCCTATGCTTATGACTCCACTGCGCCCATGCGGGCATGTACAAATGAAGGCTGCTTCCTGGAAATATTGGAGGCCTGCTTCTCTGTCAAGAATCTTGCACCATGTACATGGAATTTGACAAGTATGGTCTTGAAAGACTTTGAGAACATTTTAGAATATAGTATGTATATTTCAAGGTTCTCGTCTATATTTCAAATCATATACTAGGCATTTTATCTTTACTTATGCATGTGTGATTTTGATAATTGTTTGATTCTATACGCCCTTGTATGCTAAAGTCAAAAACAAGTATCTCCCGTGCCTGCTTAGACTCTCATTTTGTCCTTGCTTGTTTTTGTTTTTTTTTTTAATCTCCTGTTCAGTCCAAAGCCTCAAACAATAGACTTATGAACTGTTTACACGTCTGCTCTGCCCGAGTTCTACTAGGTTATCCGGTGTTTGGTTTTTGATATTCAAAAATTCAAAAGGGCAGAGAGGACTGGCAAAGACAATTCCTTGCCATCTAATGCCTTTTCCTGTTAGAGTAAAACTATTTATACATTCTTCCTCCTGCACTCTTCTTCCTGAGTTTATCTAAAGAATTTGTAGAAATAATTCAGAGGAGAGGCAGTCTGAGAATTTACTAGTATATTCCCAGAAAGTCACTGAAGGTTAAAAAAAAAAAAAATTAAACTTTCATAATCTGAGAATTTTTGCCACTATGCTTAGAAACTGGGATTAAGTTTGTTGTATCTATTTTTAGTAGGGTGGTTTTTTTATTCTATAGTCTACAGGCTTTACTTCTGCTTTATCACAGTTCTTTCACCCAACTATAGCAAGCAAACAGATTTAGCAATATTTCCAGACGAGCACAAATTACAACTTAGTTCTCTTGTCATCATTCACCGAGCTTACAATTACCCTCAATTTGACTAACACTTACCATCATTATCCATTCATCTGAATTTTTAAAATAATTCCTACTTTTGAAAGAAAGCATATTTGAGCTGATGGTCTTAAAAACTGACTGAACCACTGGCACCAGTCTTTCTCCAAAATATTTTCCCTCAAATAATGTTATATCTCACTATATCATGGTGTTAGTATGACTTTCTAGTTTCTTACATATATATTTTAGCAGATATAATTCATAAACAACAAGTTATAGACACCTAAAATGGATACTTTGATAGTCTATCCAATTTTGTACCTATGGAAGTTCATTATTCTATTGCTGTAGTTATTTGAGTAAGGGTATTTTTTACAGGAATTAAAAATATAAAATAAATTCACAATTTAGGTGATTGACACAATTTGGTTCATTTTCTTTACTAAAATTAACAACCAGGTTCAGAATACATTATATATATAAAATGATGAAAGCACTACAATAAACATATCAATTCTATAATAACCAAAATGCTTATCTACTTCTATTTATTGAACTTTTTCTTAATGCCATGTCACTATCCAATTAGACATTTTTGCAGTCCAGATTTTGGGCCCATTTTCCTAATTCTGTGGTACATTTATTTGAACAGTATATCTTGTAGCAAGTATGCATGTGGCCTGATTACCCATATGTGAATTCCAAAGCAAAATATGATTATTTGAACAACTCATTGTTATGTTAGTTATTCATGATCCCAACATATAATTTCCTTTCCATTTTAGCCTGGTTTCTGGCTAAACATTTCCAAAGAAAAAATGTGTACATTCTCAGAAACCCTCTGCATTATTGGGCAGGCTGGTAAGAGGGTGTTCTGGCCTTGGAATGATCTGTGTTGCCTGAGGCCTAGGCTGCACTACAGATAATACTCCAGTGTTGCCCAGCAGGGTGGGCTATGCTGGGCCTCATGGGAATCTCTGTATCAGATACAGGACATCATCATGCCTCTGAGTTCCTTCAATGGCATGCAAGGGAGAGTGCACTGTGACTCTGTTCACACATTGAGCTGAGTTCTCGAGTGAGTTTCTGAGATTCTCAATGACTAGTATTGAATTTTTCTGAATTCAGAAGACTAACCTATTTCTGTGTTTAAAAATTTTGTGTTCAAATGAATATTGATTTTTTTCTTTGGTTTTTCAAGATAGGGTCTCGCTCTTGCCCAGGCTGACCTGGAATTCATTATGTAGTCTCAGGATGGCCTCAAACTCACAGTAATCCTCCTACCTTTGCCTCCTGAGTGCTGGGATTAAAGGCATGTGTCTACCACACCTGGCAAGTATTAATTTTTAATACCTTTATTTCCTCTTGCTCTAGTTCATTTAAAGATAGACAATCATGTTACTTTTATGTTTTTGACATCCAGGTAAGATCAGAAGAATGAAGTAGTGTTTGCATAATGTCTTCCAGATCATAGCCTCCACATCAGGGCATAGAAAGAGCTCCCAGTGTCTCTGTTCCCAAACAGCAGTGATTTCTCAGTGTCAGCCTTAGGGCTCTCTACACCTTCCAAACTGGGATATTTCTTCAAAGGGGCCACTAAGCTCCCTGCCAGAAACAGACAAACTGGCTCCTAGAGTTTGCATTTCCACTGTCCGTCTCCCACTGGCCAGCCTCCCATGCCCAAGTGGGCATAAAATCCCATCTACCACCAGCTTAGTTCTCTCTTTCCTCCTGACCCCACAGGTGTGTATTTTCCTTCATAGCTCCTCAGCTTGCAGATGTCTGTCTACCCCTACTTTCTCTATTCACATGTGTGCCTTCTCTCTCTCTTCCATTTTCTCTCTTGTCCACTCCTGTATCATGTCTGCCCTCAGCCCTGGGTCTTCCTGCCAGGCAAGTTCTCTCATGCCATGGGCCCCTGGGCCAATTTCCAGGAAGGAACTACAAAGATTGATTGGTGTCCACATGCCAAATATAACTCATGCATGGGTTCCTTCCTCCCCTGGCCTATGATCTGCAACACCTCACACCTGATAGACAGAGGCACCAGCCTGGCTCCCTCTCTCTTCCTTTCCCCTGCCCCCAAAGGTACAGCACTACCTCAAGTTTAAGGCAGATTAATAAAGTACTTTGGTTCATAACATATATGGTCTATTCCTTCTTCCCAGATCCCCCACTCCAAAAATCCCTGATACTCAAGAGGTGGGTGAGCTTACAGGTCCTGTGTATCTATAGTAGATGCTAAGTCCCTTGAAGGTTATAAAAAAAACTTTTGTATCTTCAGTCACTTATTTGTAAGGTTGTTTTCTATTGGGTTCAAAAGAGAGGCTGCAGGCAGTAGTAATCATACAAGAAATATAGAACTTGATTTTCAAAGATAATATCTGATTCTAAAATTTGGTATACATTTAAGAGCTGAACGAGTATTTCCAAGACCCCCAGAAAATATGAATATCCAATGCTGTCTCTGGTTTGTGAATTAATTACAGACTTGTTTGGTTGAGGGAAAGAAAAATTAGGTAATTTTACAAATTTGGTGCACATCAATACTTCTTCCAGAGATGACTTTACTGAGAGCTTGTCTATGGCCTCATCTCTCCCACCAGAGGTTCACCAGGTCTGCTGTCTCTCTGCAGGATAGCCTGCCCATTCTCAGCTCACCCCTCCCTTAGTACCTCTTCAATTTCCTGACAGGAGCAGCTGTTGAGTCAACAGAATCTTGGTTTGGGCTAAGCAGAAGAGATAAGATCAAAGCCCAACAGAAACCCATTAAGAAGTAACCTGGTGTTGGAGACTTTGGCTGGCTTCAAGATGATCTTCAATATGTCTCAAAGGATAGATAAGGCAGAAAAACTATGTAATATGAACAAGTTTCTCTGTACTTTATGCTCAAGAGAAATCAGTTACATATCTTAGAATACTTTTGTTTCATAGTAAAACCTGATCATGTTGAAACTAGCTAAATTATTTCCCTTATGGGGATGAATTTTTAAAAACATTTTTATTTGAGAGAGTGAGCATGGGTGCACCAGGGCCTTCTACCACTGAAAATGAACTCCAGGTGCATGTGCCACTTTGTGCATCTGGCTTTATGTGGAATCTAGGGACTCAAACCTGGGCCATTAGGCTTTGCAAGGAAGCATCTTTGACCACTGAGCCATCTCTCCAGCCTCAAATGAATTTTTTAGTGTGTAATTACTTAAAAGTTAAAAATAAAAAGGTTTTACTTCTAAAAAGATAATCATTCATAGGTTTAAGATTTTGTAAGTATACCATCTTGTCTTGACTAACTTTTGGGGGGGGGTTCAGTTTAGAGGTCTTGCTCTAGTCTAGGCTGGATTTTGTCTCAGGCTGGCCTCAAACTCATAGTGATATTCCTACCTCAGCCTCTTAAATACTGGGATTAGAGCATATGACACCACACTGGGCTTTGACTAACATTTTAAAAATGTTCCTTCCTATTAATATTCACTTCCATTGAAATCTTGGGCTGCTACATCTTGTGGCCTAAGCTAAGACACTCTTTCTTCCTTTTCTTTCTCCCTCCCTTCCTTCCTTCTTTTAAGAAAAATATGAGTGAGTTGCATTGTTGAGAATTTAATGAAATGCCCAATCATTCATAAGTAGTTCTGTTGCTCTAGATTTAATAAAGCGAACAATATATGTAATTTAAATATGTTTTTGTGTTAACATGAGCATTCAACTTTGGCCCCATAACTAAGAATCTTTATGATTTTTTAACTGACAATTGTTGACTTAGAAGGGACTAAGATGTGTAGAAAGTAGATATAAATGTAATATACATTAAAAGCTTATGTACCTATTGAAATGGTTCAGTTGGTAAAACACTATAATGTGAGGATCTGAGTTCAGATCCCCAGCACCACATACATGCTGGATATGGTGGTGCACATCTGTCATCCAGTCCTCAGGAATCAGAGATAGGAGGATCCCCTGGGAAAGCTGGCTAGCTAGAATAACAAAATGGGTGAACACTGGCTCAGTGAGAGACCCTGTCTCAATAGATAAAGTGGTGATTGATTGAGAAAGAAATCTGACTTTAACCTCTGGCAACCACCACACATGTACCCACACCCATACAAACATGCACACACACATGCACACACACCGCACACATGCAAACACAAAAATGCCTATTTCCACATTCTTCATTATCTAAGGAAATGGATATTATTGATTTATAAAATATACACTTCAATTTTCTGCTTCATAATGTGTTATTTTTGAGAGCTTTGATCAATCAAATTCTCAGGAGGTTTGGACTCGAGGGCTTCTGTACCTATGAACTAGAATGGTTATACACATTTCAGAGTCCTAAGAAGCTAGTCAATGCCCAAGGAATGATATTTTGAAAAAGCAGGATCCATACAAAGATGGTATTTCACATGAAGATTACAAACCACAGGAAAGCAGGGAGGTTCTTGTACCATGCAGCCTGGTGTGCCAGGGGATCCAGGCTGTTTTCCAGGACCACAGTCAGCCATCTTCACGAAGCCCTCATGGCTCTTTCCCTCCTTCAGCTTCTCAAGAAGTGACCGGTAGACAAATGGTTAAAAACATCCAGCCTAGATGTAATTATTATTATTTTTATCATTGGGTAGTACTCAGTTAACCAAACCCCACTCTATTAGTCCCTCAGAGGCTGTGGTCATTTTTACATAGAGGAAGGTCATCACAGAACCACAAAGTCGCCTCCCTGATGGCTGCTGTGCAGTGGCGGTCATTAGCTCTGCGTGGTGGGATTTCCTACCTTCCTACACATTCAAAGCTGTGCAGTCATGTGTGTAAACACTGAGCTCTTGGAGCTGACTCACACCCTCTTCCTGGGCAAATCTGAGCCCCTCTTAGGCCGTGAGACTGCCGCACTGACTGTGACTCAGAGAAGCTAAAAATGCCTTAGGAAAAAAATAGAGTAATGATAGTACCCTATTTCCTAAAATATAGTATTATTAGGTTGATCCAGTTAAATATAAATGAAAGAGACATACTCAGCTATTAACTAACTTATTTTACTTTAATCTGTTTAGAATCTTATTGGAATTGCATTCCTGGGACAACTTTTTGGAAGGCTGGAAAAAGAGATCCAGAATTGGGATTTCATCATAATTGTTATCTTCCAGAACAAGCAGTCATCTGTACCCACAAAATGCCTGTGGGCCAGCTTTGTTTATGTTTGAGGGAAAAGACAACTGTGGAACACTAAACACATTAAATTTAGTTTACTTTTATTGAGTCTTACCATGCATGCTATGTTGGGATCCAGGCAAAGACAAATATAACACACTTCAGGTTTTCATAGACCAAAATTCTGTGAAGAAGTTCACAGACTAATGTAATTTATGTACATAACGCATTTACCTAAGCTAACCCAGTGGCCTGTTCTGCACTATGACCATGTCAGACTTGGAGAGGGACAAGCAAGCTATTGCAAATGGGAGGCTTCACAAAAGAGGTGATTGTGTGAGGGTCTTAAGGACTCGGACTCCACAGAACATGATGGTGTTGGTTCTAAAAAGAGAAGACAATAAAAGAAAACAAGATGGTGTGGCAATGCATGGCTTGTTTGGACTGGTGAGCAATGCAGGTGGCAGGAGTATGTAGACATGAAAGGAAACTGGGGACAGAGGTGATGCCTCAAATGACACATGACACATTCAGATATTTCTCATGAAACAGTAGCATTCCAAGCAGATGGGAACAGAGACTTTCTGTGTTAAGGGAAAGAGTATTGTAGACCTAGTATAATTTACTTTTTATAGCTTTCTTTTTAGAAATCTGTGTTAAAGTATATTTAGTTTTCAATTTACCTATTAGAGGAACACTATATAGGTATCTTAGACCAGTTGATACACATCTATGGAGACTCCATCTCCCTGATAGAGAGTCAGTCAGAAGTGATACAGGAATTTTGGGGTGTCTTTCAAGGGTGACAGAGTCTCCACTCTTGGATGGGCAATAACCCAAGAGTTAGGATGCCAGAAAATTCAACAGTCACACAAAATTTCCACTAAGTCAGTGGGCTGGATTCTTGTCTTATTAATTCAAAGAAGTGAAATCCACAGACCAGAGGTTACAGGTTTTATTAGATTATAGATAGCATTTAAGAGAAGGAAAGAAGGCACAGCTCTAGCTCAAGGAGGCAAGAGGGGATTCCAGAAAGTGAGGAAACCCACAGCTCTAGCTCAAGGAGGCAACCTGGAGATTCACAGAAAGTGGGTGGCCTCGAAACCCCTCCTACCTCTGCCTCCCGACCTTTAATCATGTCTCCACCGTATTTAATCATGCCCCTCTGGATGGGCTGCTGGACTCCTGACACCTGGTGTTTGGGGGTCAGTTTCCAGGAAGGGACTAGGCCCTTTACGTTCTTTCCTCTCTCAGGAAAGGAAACTATAAGAATGGAGGCCTGTATTCACCTCCTGGATGTGATAAGGAAGAAAATAGAAAGATTCTCCCTTCTGACATTTCTGAGAGCAGCAAAGTGAAATGACCTAGATTTCCCCCTACAGGCCGAAAAACAATTCTTATATTTATCAAAGAAAAAGCCATTTACTTTTTGGGCCCTGTCATCTCTAAACTGCCTCAGAAGCATGGGGGCCATTGCAGAGGACACAGAATGCTAGACAGACATAAGTTCAGAGGATACAACATGGAAACCATAGTGAATAGTGATGTGTCATATACTTGAAAATTACTAAATGGTCTCATCACAAAAATGACTTAGCATATAATGTAGTAGATATGTTAACTGGCTTTCACCAGCCATTCCACAATTTAAACTATATCAAAACATAATTTGTTTATAAACACATAAAATAAATATATATATAATATAAAATATTGAATTTTTCAATATGATAAAAATTGAATTACTCTAAAAGAAAAGCATGAGATTACTGTTATAAAATAACCACCTCTTACCTAATTTATGATAGAAAATGGGAGAAAATGCACTTCTTATTTAGACAATGATAATTTGTATATCTGGAAGCATCTTGGAGATGATGCTATTCAACTCAGTCTTTCTGTAGACAAATAGAGTCCAGTGAAAATGAAGACTAGCCAGGGCTTGCATGGCACATAGATGGAAGAGTGGGTCTGGATAACTTGTCCACATTTCTATCACAAAGCCACATCACATCCACCTTTTAACAACAGTTTATCTGCAGTCTGAGCATGTATGTGTTCTGTGTTCATTGCACCAGCAGATAAAAGCCAGAAGACCTTAGCTGAAACGTGGTAAAGAGAGGTGAAAGTATATCCCAAAGACAGGAGCAATGATTTCACCGAAACAAAAAATTGTAAGTATTAAAAGAGCATTTAAATGCTTATTGTCAGGACAACTGTGGGGACATAATCTCTCTGTCTTCAACGGCTAGATGAAACTGCCTGTACTCTGCAGGCACTGGAAGGTCTCCAGGGAGCTCATTGCACATGGGCCCTGTACAAGCTCAGTGCCTTTCACGAAAAGTTGAGATTCTTACAACATAATATTGCATTGTTTTAAGTTTTCTCTTTCCATTCTTTCTAAAATTTTAGGAAGAAATCATGCACAGCCAATAGAACACTGAGTCAGCCTTGTGGCACAAATATTTCATTTTCATTGATTCCATCACAGTGAAGTTTTGTGCTTGTTTTTCAGCTGTTTCCTAAACTATTTAAGTCTATGGAAACAAACTGCAAGCTAATGGGTAAAACTGGACTTATTCCTTACCTTGTTTCCCCCTAAATAGTATATATATATATTTTTTTATTTTTTATTTTTGGAGTGAGACACACACACACACACACACACACACACACAGAGAGAGAGAGAGAGAGAGAGAGAGAGAGGAAGACAGAGATGGGCACGCCAGCAGTGTCTTAGCTGCTGAGAACGAAATCCAGATGTGTGTGAGCCCTTGTGGTCAAGTGCAGCATTGCGCCCTTGCGTCACTTTGCATCTGGCTAAACGTGGGACCTGGAGATTGGAACCAGCATTCTTAGGCTTAGGAGACAGGCGCCTTAACCCCTAAGCCATCACTCCAGCCCCCTAAATAGTATATTTTATCATGTAAAAAATTGAAATGTAGTTTCTAATTTTGAAAATATGAGCAAAGAACACCTATATATGTTTTAGACTCACTAGTTCCTGCTCTTGTAGATAGGGTTTTATCTTTCATAATATTATGGTGCTTATCTGTACATAATCATGAAATATTTTTAAATAGAATGACTATGAGTGTGATTAGTTGAAAATGTTTTACCTCAGAGCCTCCACCATGATTCACTATCTTACATCTAATCTATTATTCCACTAGTCCCAAAAGATACTTGATTATTTTTAACCATTAAAATTATTTCAGATTATTTTATAAAATACGCTACATATATTTGGTATATAAAAAAATCACCCACAATTCAAAGCACATTCATTATAGGACTTTACACAATTTATCTTTCCACATTTTTATTTAAATCACATTTACCTCATGATTCATTCACATCAATCTGAGACATATATTTTGCCTTCTGATGCTGCCCCCAAGAAAAGTGGTGGAGCTTTATGTGAAATCTGACAGAATCCTCCCAGCTAAAGTAATAACAAATGTCACACATGCATAAAATAATAATAATTTTATATAATAACAATATGAGTATATAATAATAAATAATAAACTTCACATATCTTAATATTGCTCTTCATTTTTAAAGTGAATAGCCTTTGAAAAAGATAGTGCCATAATTTTCCAACAGTGCTACTTTTAAGTAATCATAAAGCTAAGCAGAAGTCATCCCTAGAATATAAAATGCAATTAGAACTAAATACTCTACTAGTGAGCGAGGGCATAATTATAGCAGTTATTTAATAAGCTGCTAATCTGTCAAGTGTATTTCTAATACCAACCAACTCTCCAGTTCTCCATCATCAAATGAGTGGTTGACAGTTCAGTTCAATTCCACTCCTACAGGTCACCTCTATATCAGACACCATTCCTCAGACCCAGGCCAGGCATACTTCTAACCAAGTGATTGTAAGTTGGGGTTCCCAGAACCCTCTCTGCAGGTCCAGTCTTTGTCAGAATCACTGACCTCAGGGAAATATTTCATTTGTCCTGGTTTATTACAAAGGGCACAGCTGATGACAATGGAAGAGAAGCTCCATCCAGATCTGGAAGGTGGCAGAGCTTCTAGTTTCCCTCAGGTGTACCATCCTCCCAGTACCCTGGTGTATTCACCGACCAAGAAGCTTGCTGCATCATCTTATTCAAAAGTCTACAGTCAATGGCTCCATTGCCAGGACTGCAGTGTGTGGGCAGAAACCCAGATATGTTTCCTTTAAAGCTTTTATTGATTGATTTATGTGCACATGTGTGTGCACGTGGGTGTGTGCCTATGTGTGTGTGCATGCATGCATGCATGCGCACATGTTGGGGAAAGCCAGGGTCTCTTGCCACTGCAAATGATTGCTTGTTCAGTTTTACGTAGGTGGCTAAGAAACAGAACCCTGACCAACAGGCTTTATAAGTGCCTTTAATCTCTGAGCCATCTCCCCAACTTCTCAGATATGTTTCATATTATATTACATATAGATCAGCCAGAAATTGTCACTTTTCTTTGCCTTTCCATGAGGAAAAGTAGAAAGAAAGAACACTGTAAGAGATGAAAATGAGTAAATAAGTTGAAAGGGAAGACACAAGTAGAGAAAGCTCATAGGGGTAAAATAGGAGAACAGTATCCATCTCCAGTTCGTAAAGCATTCCATAGGCTTAGACAGAATTAACTCCAAGTCTGAACTGGTATCAACTCTGAATGTTAGTTATAATGGAAGTTCTGTCATTTCTAATCATTTCTTTCCTGACCATGACAGCAATGATCACAGTGGTAAAGGCAATGATGATGGTGATTATATTACTGAAAAATAATCGTCTTTTTGAGGTTGTATACTGTTTGATATATCTCACATGTGCCATAAGCTCAAATGATTAAACTTTTTCATAAATGCATAGGTCATTTTTTAAAATTTATAAAGTTCTAAGTAGCCTTGAATACTACAAGAAAACATGACCAAATAAATGTCCTTGGGATTTAATGATTTAGGAATTCCATTGATTTAAGACAATTCTCGTGGGAAAGTTAGGCTACAGTGATCATTTGTTGAATGGCTCAATTATATTCCTATTTGAAATAGGTAGCCACCAGAGTCACATTACTAGGTTGCATAAATACACACAGCGAACTTGCCTTGTGCTAGCATATCAAGTACTTAGTTCAATGAAGACATGTCACCTTAAAGTATCTAGAGTAGCTCCCTGGGCTACATTCAGGGATGCATGAAGAATGAAAAGCAGACCAGCTTGTCCCATTTGAGGACAAACTAATGAATTGTTTTTTCTGAGCTATAGTCTCCAGTGGACAAGTGAAGAAGGTACAGTGTCTCTTGGGGCAGCTATTGTTAGTAAAAGTTTTTTTTTTTTTCTAAAGTGCTAAGTTTTATTTTTACTGCCTAAGTAATTTTATCCATTTGATTCTTACCACACAATTATAAGAACATATAGTGATTAAATAACTAATTGTCATAATTATATCTGCTTAATAAAGTATGCACAGGTTCTAATTGCTTTTGATATTCCAGGGATGACTTTTGTTCGGTTTTAGGAGGACTTCACAGTGGGATTGCTGAAAAATTCTGACATAATCTTCTTTCTTAAAGGGTCACCCAATTTGGAAATACTGAACAATCATCATTGTTTTAAGTTTATGTGCGCGCGTGCGCACACACACACACACACACACACACACATGAAACATCTAAGTGAAGGAAGCCTGAACTTACCTCATTTGTTCCCAGGTGAGTAAAGAATGGGTGAGAAGGACCTGATCAACAATACCCCACAGAACAATCCACAAACAAAGCGATGGCAATAGCTGCCAGGTATTGAGTGCACTGTAGGTATCAAAATGACATCCTTTTCCCCACTCCTGATAGAACCGCAGAATCTGTGTACAAAAAGAAGTTTCCACTTAGTTTTTAAATTTTTTTAATTATGAAGGACTTTATCATATCCTTGGCATTCATTATTTTATCTAAAAGGCTTCCTCTTTATACCAAGTCTACATTCTGCTGTTTTGTGTCTACATTTTTGACATTAATTCCATGTCCTTCTAACATGTATGTAAATTAAGTGAAAAATATTATTAGTTTACTTTCCTTGTCTCTAAAGTTATTTTGATATAATTTTGACCTTCAACTTGATTAGATGAAGAAACATCCAGATTAGAGAAGCACATCTCTCGGTGTGTCTGTGATCATGTTTCAGGGATAATTAGATCATTGAAGGCTCTGACCTCATAGTGGAATATTCGTACTATGAAGGTATTATTGGTTGGGCTATCTGGAGAAAGAAACTCACAAGGCAAGGATTCTTGGGAACTATATCTGCCTAGATCCTTCTTGTACTATGCTTTTCTCTGCCTCCTGGACACCATGATGTGAGCTACTGTGCTTTGTCTTCCCTTCCCTGCATGACAGATTGGAAGATTTGAAATTGTGAGTCAAAATTACTCTTTTCTCCCTTACATTGTAAATGTCAGGTACCCTGGTCTCAGTGGCTCAGTGATGCAGAGCAATACACCCATAAGTTAATTTAGACTCAACACCTTTGAGAAGGAAGGGCTCATTGATATGGATATGAAAGGAACTTTGCAGATTTCAAAATATGTGTAGAAAGCATGCAAGGAAAAATCAGTACATCAAAATGGCTAGCATGAGGACACTAATATGAGGTTGCTTAGATTAGTTTGGTTTTCTACTTCTCAGAACTTGGCTGTGTCAAATGAATGTTTTTAAAAGAATTGTATGATGGTGAAACACTTACAATCAAAGCAATCAAAATAACTGCATCAGTGCTTTTAGTTTTATTGTAGGGAAAAAAATCCCACGGGCTGTAAAATTTACCCTCCCAGTATAAGCAACATTGTTTACCACATTTACTGCTATGCAGCAGAACCTTACAAACTCCCCTGTCTCCTGCCTTCATACCTGAACTTCTGTATGCACTAAACAACTCCCCTCCTTCTTCCCATCTCCTAGCAATTGCCTCTGTAACTTTTGTTTCTACGAGTTTGAAACAAAGTCTAGAATATTAGATAGCACATGTAATTGGAATCATGCAGTAGAAAATGATTGAGTGAGAGTTTGCCTCTTGATATGTCAACAGCATAGCTAACTTGGGAATTCCACCACTAAGAGACCTTCATGTCCCGGAAGAGAGAAAATCATGCGTTGGATTCATGTTCTAAGCAAGGAAATTTAGAAATTAATTAAATAGCTAAAGATGATTTTCAAAAAGGCTGGAGAGATACCTCCATCAGTAAAGTGCTTGCCTTGCAAGCATGAGGACCTGAGCTTGGTTCCCCATAACCCAGTTAAAAATTCTGGGAAGTGGTATGCTCTTGTAACTCAGCACTGGGGAGGCAGGGACAGGAGCATCCATCGGACTGGCTTGACCATCTAGCCTACTTGTTGAGTTCCAGGCCAATGAGTGGTATTGTCTTGAAAAAGAAAAAAAAGAAGTTGGAGAGTATTCCTGGGGAATGATGTTACCCAAGGATGTCCTCTGGCTTCCACATGCACCCACATAAACACACACACACACAGCACATTAAATTAAAAAGAATATCTTTAAAAATGCTCTTCAAGTTGTGTGTTGTAGCACATGCTTTTAATCCCAGCACTTGGAGGAAGAGGTAGGACGATCACTGTAAGTTCAAGACAACTCTGAGATTACACAGTGAATTCCAAGTCAGCCTGGATTAGAGTGAAACCCTACCTCAAGAATCAAAAAAAAAAAAAAAAAAAAAGAAAGAAAGAAAGAAAGAAAGAAAGAAAGAAAGAAAGAAAGAAAGAAAGAAAGAGAAAAGAAAGAAAGAAAGAAAAAAGTGCTCTTCAAAATATTTCTTCTCATTCTAAAAATATTCTTCTCAGGTTTGAAATCTAACAGATATTTAGACCTAGATTTGGAATAATATGTACTGTCAAGTGCTTCATGAGATGCAGTGCAAGGCAAGTTCAGGTCACTTCAGAAGGTGAAACCTGAAGAGGACAACACAAAAATTCTGACAGGGGACAGTGGTTGTTTGTGGAACACTAAATATCATGGCTTTCCACTTATACCAAACTGGGCCTTCTCAGTGGTAACTTTCTTCATATCACACATTATATTTTTGGGTTCTAACAATCCAGACAAGCAATTTTTTTTGCAAGATCTATTTAATTTCCTGTTATCTGTAGACTTTTTAAAATAGGTGCATCTGTAAGGAGCAATAAAGTTCGACAAAAATAAACCAACCATTCTTTTGTATCATTCTTTTAGTTGTTTACAAGTTAGCTCTTGGTCTACAGCTCTCATATTGGCTTTCAAAGATGAAAATAAATAAATAAATAAATAAATAAATAAATAAAAAGAAATAAAGAAACTGTCACCTTGAATAAGATAAGGAATAGGGGAGAAAGGAATCTGGATATGGTGGTGGTCTGATTAGCTAAAGTGATAATTTGTGATGTTCTGGTGCTCATCAAAGTCAGGTTCCAAATAGCAAAGGGCAGAGGTCACCTGGAATTTGAGAAGTTTGACAAGCATACTCTAGCCACACTCAGAAGGAAGCAGAAGCCTACTGTGTCATAAAACCTGGTAAAAATTTCCCGGAGAAAACTGACTTCACAGATTTAGTATTGCATGGAAGTTGAAATTAATAAAGCTTTATTGTGATTATTCTAACCTACATGTTCAGGTTGAGAAATGGGAGGAATAAAATCTTTAAAAAAAAAAAAAAAAAGAATCTCAGTCTTGCTTCCCAATTAGAAACACATGTAGAGTTCATTTGTTTTTTTTCCTTTTATTTAATTGACAAGTTCTATACTTACATACAAAAAAACGCATGATATTTCCCTCTCCTCCCCCCATTCCCCTTTAGAGCTCCAATCTCCATCATATCCCCTCCCTCTCTCCGTTAGCTAAGCCACTTATCCTACCATTCACAGTAAATCAACCATTAAATAAACTGAGAATTAATTTGTTTTTTGTTTGTTTGTTTGTTTTTGTTTTCAAGGTAGAGTCCCACTCTATCCCAGGCTGACCTGGATCTCACTATGTAGTCTCAGGGTGGCCTCAGACTCATGGCGATCCTCCTACCTCTGCTTAAAGGTGTGCGCCACCACGCCAGGCTCAAGAATTAAGTTTTTGATCACATGGTTTGTACCTTGCTCAATTACTCTTTATTTCCCCCAAGTACAATACAGCCCTCAATAGACAATAGGGAACCATGGAGCCCTCACTACTATGTTCTTTTGTACATACCCAGCTGGGACCCATTTTTATTCTTTGTCAGGTTGTCTTAAAACTGAAATCTTAAACTCTGAACTCAGAATAAAACTAAATCATTTCTTAATCCAATATTCCTAAATAGAAATAATATTATAAAGGAGGTTTTCAAGACAAATGTCCTTTTCAGTAAATGATCTCTGGGTAATTGCTCTGCAAACACTATGATTACAGTTTGCTAAATGACCAGAAATCATTCAAATGCTTCTTTACCATACAATTACCAGAGCACGTGCTTCTCTGCTACTCTGGTGTGATTCAACTTTTGTTTGAGAAAAGAAAAATAGCTGCTGTTTGTGGCAGCAATGACAACAACAAAAAGTCATTGTCTTTTGTGGAAATGTAAAAGAAATTAAATCTTATATTTTCTCATGAAATCAATCATGTATCAGTAATATTGTATTTTTCTTCAGTCGGTGGACATTTATTAAGCACCAAGTTAAACAATGTAGGAATTATCTCAGGTATTTTAATCTGCTGAACTCTGTTGAAAAGAAAAACTGTTTAGTATCAATTCCTTCTCAACCAAGTCACATAACAAGAAGGTGGGAATGTTCAAATATTTCCTGGAAAGATGTAGAAAATTCTAATAGCAGTTGTAAAAACGGAGAGGAGGAAGCTGATTATGAGAGATGTGTGAATGAACTGAAAGGACCATTGAGAAATCCTTTGGTTGATGTTCCTGACAAAGCACCAAAGATCAAAGGGGACGTTTCTAAAATCTCCAGAAGCCAGTTTCTGCTTATCAAAGTCATGCTTCACCTGAAGTCTTCTGGATGTGGCTTTGAACTTCTCTTTAGTGCTTAAAGGCAATGCAACAGTTCTAATATTAAATTCTAAGGTCACTTGTGGAATGGGTACATAATACTTCTGTTTCTTATCTCCTCGACCAAAATACAACCAAGTGAGGTGACCCTCAAAGTGAGCAGTGCCAGTGGAAGCTTAAGAATCAGGTGAAGCAGAGCAGACAAGCATTTGGGTTAGACTGGGACTCACCAGCTGGAGTCAGTCACTTCTAGCTTGTTCTGCGTCATCAGCGTAGGCTCAGTTCCAAAGATAAAATACTTTCATGTCTGACAGGAAAACAAACCAAAGCAGTGTATCAGCAAACAGTTTCTTTTGGGTTTTGTTTGGCTTAGAGAACCAAGGTTGGTAAGGACTAGATCCTAGTAAGTTACAATCTGGTATTGTGTCCCCAAACAGAATCACAAAAGGTATGCTATCTTTTGTTCTTTGACTGTGTTGCCAGTGTCTGGTCTTTACACTATTGTTAATGGTCTTGGTCACTAGACTTATCATATCTGGTTACAAAAGCTCCACACCCCCTGTGTACAAATCAAACAATAGCTCGAAAGGACGAAAGTTCATCCAGGAGACAGGGCCAGTGCTCCAACAGAGTATTGATTTAGTTCAGGTTTTCAATGAGCATGAAACTCACAGGACAGATGACTGTCATTCACTGTGCTATCAGGAGGACAGTGAGTGACATTGGCAGCTTACATTACTTCTCTTTATTCTTGCTGATAAATCTCCAATCAGACTATTCAGTTGGAAGAGGAAGTGGAGATTTTACTTGGTCAAGTTATGGAAAGTGTCAACAGGTTGCCAATGAATTTTGGAAATAGTTATATTTTAAAATGTCCTCTCTGATCTCCCTCTCTCTCTCTCTCTCTCTGTGTGTGTGTCTGTCTTTTGGTTTTTCAATGTATGTAGACCAGCCTGACCTGGAATTCACTGTGTCTCAGGCTGGCCTCCAACTCACAGCACACCTCCTACCTCTGCTTCCCAAGTGCTAGTGTTTGTTAGAATTTGGGATTGACTAGAGCGACACAAGAAATAGAAGAGAGAAAGAAAACCAGCATAGACCATTCTTTGTTTCAGGGACAGTAGCTTCCTGAGAAGAGGAGAACAAGATGAATAAGTCACTTCTAGCCTTTGGAGCTCACAAATATTCTCAATATTTCAGTCATAGAGATGATCATAGAGTGTAATCTTTTTTACAGTAAAATAACCTTTAACAGATTGAAATATTAGTATTCCTATTTCACAGGAACCAAGGCACAGAAGGATTAAATGATTTTCCCAAAGTTACACGGGATGACAAGGGGGCCGAGGTAGAATTCTGATGCAGGTAATGTGACCCACAGCCTATGTTCTCAAGTACTGTGTGAGCCATGGTGAGGGTGTCTCATATTCAGCATCAAACAGGGCTGAGGCTGAGCCTTTAAGAGTAAGACTTAAGGGGGAGGGAAAGATGGCTCAGTGAATTAGACTGTCTGCTACATAAGCCTGGACCTGGGTTCCATTCCCAGCACCCATGTAATAAGTAGGGCATGGCCATGCATGCCTACAACCCTAGCTCTGAGATGGGCAGAAACAGGACTATCACTTGGGACTACTGTTCAGCCAATCTAATTGCAAAATGGCAAACCCCAGGTTCAATGATAGACTTTTATTCAAGAAAATAAGCAGAAGACTGATAGAAGACATCTGACATCCTCCTCTGGCCTCTGCATGCGCGCACATGGAGTGCTTGCATCTGTACACTCTCGTGAATACACCATATATACACACATATGTATATACATACCCCCCCAAAGGAAAAAGTAAGGCTTAAGTAGCAAAGAAGAAAAGAGGTAGGCAGTGTGAGTCAAGGCCATGCATGAGAGTAACATGCAACATGATAAGAGACTCTTGCACTACAGCTGGTGGGTCTCGGGTGGCTCTAATTAGAAGGGGCAAAGATCATGGTTAGCAGTGATACTGGAGAAGGCTGGTAGGTAGGAGTGGATGGCACATATTATTATTATTATTTTTTTTTTGGTTTATTTACCTTTCTATGGGCTAGAACTCATGATTAATAAGTAAAGACAGGACTGGAGATAGCTCAGTGGTAGAATGCTTGCCATGCATGGCTGAGGCCATAGGTTCAATCATTAGCACTGAGAAAGCAAAACCAGCCATTCCTGCAGCCACCCACTCCTTTGTTCTTTGGCTTTCCTGATTGCAAGGAACTCTGGCCCAGAGAGGCAGCTCAGTCTTTTTATCTCTGCTCTCTGTGCCTCCTTGTCAGGTTGTCTTATCCCACAGCTCAATCAGCTCTGCTCTGCCTCTGGCTCTTCTTCTCTGTGATCTCCCTCTGTTTGAGGACTTCACTGTGGAATTACTTTCATCCACCTGCCTTACACTCAATTGTCTTTCCTCTTGTTTCACAAACAGTGACCTTTGCCTCCTACAGTTGTTTAGGAACCTCAGTGCACTCGGGGTAAATTCAATTTTTCCATAAGGTTCTTGAAAGCCAGTTGATTGCAAAGCAAGCAAAAGAAAACAAAACAAGTAACAATAACAACCATCACGGACAACAACCTTTTTTTGGTACAGGAAGAAGGAATCAGCAGGACTTGAAGGAATGCGTGCGAAAGAGATTTTCTTCTTCCCTTTTGCTGTCCACAGAAAGCATATAAATCAACTTTCAAGAGAAATGAAATATAACATAACTACCTATTAATAGAATAGATGATGTTGGTTGAGGAACCAGGCAAGGCATCTTGGGAAAACAGATTGGAAACTCAAGAATGAAGCTACTTTGAAGACAAATTACATTAAGTCCTTGTACCAAGTTGGTCAGATGCAAGTCTCACAAACTGGGCTCAAACCAATTTAGTACAAATGCTTGGTGGTAAATCGGATTCACTGTTTCTGAAAGGCAGAAACCAAGCAGCAATACACTGAAGTACCATTTCCTGGGACTGAGAATTGAGAGAAATTTCTCCAATAAATCCTCCAAACAACGGCCCTCTAGGTACAACAGTCTCAGTGACATCCTTACAAAAAAACAGCAGCCCATAAAAGACTTCTAAAAGTTTATACCACAGACAACCGTCATGCTAAATCTAAGTCAGTGTAATGATTTAGAGAACACAGCATGGGCCTGAGGTGCTGGTCTCTGGTGGTCTAAAACCATGGGAAATTTGTGTGTGTGTGTGTGTGTGTGTGTGTGTGTGTGTGTGTGTATGCATGTTCATCTGCAGGTCTCTGGTGGTCTAAAACCATGGGAAATTTGTGTGTGTGTGTGTGTGTGTGTGTGTGTGTGTGTGCATGTGTTCATCTGCAGGTCTCTGGTGGTCTAAAACCATGGGAAATTTGTGTGTGTGTGTGTGTGTGTGTGTATGCATGTTCATCTGCAGGTCTCTGGTGGTCTAAAACCATGGGAAATTTGTGTGTGTGTGTGTGTGTGTGTGTATGCATGTTCATCTACAGGTCTCTGCTGGTCTAAAACCATGGGAAATTTGTGTGTGTGTATATGTGTGTGTGTGTGTGTGTGTATGCATGTTCATCTGCAGGTCTCTGGTGGTCTAAAACCATGGGAAATTTGTGTGTGTGTGTGTGTGTGTGTGTGTGTGTGTGTGTGTGTGTATGCATGTTCATCTACAGGTCTCTGCTGGTCTAAAACCATGGGAAATTTGTGTGTGTGTGTGTGTGTGTGTGTGTGTATACATGCTCATCTGCAGGTCTCTGCTGGTCTAAAACCATGGGAAATTTGTGTGTGTGTGTGTGTGTGTGTGTGTGTGTGTATGCATGCTCATTTGCAGGTCTCTGCTGGTCTAAAACCTTGGGAAATTTGTGTGTGTGTGTGTGTGTGTGTATGTTCATCTGCAGGTCTCTGCTAGTCTAAAACCATGGGAAATTTGTGTGTGTGTGTGTGTGTGTGTGTGTGTGTGTGTTCATCTGCAGGTCTCTGCTGGTCTAAAACCATAGGAAATTTGTGTGTGTGTGTGTGTGTGTGTGTGTGTGTGTGTGTGTGTGCATGTTCATCTGCAGGTCTCTGCTAGTCTAAAACCATGGGAAATTTGTGTGTGTGTGTGTGTGTGTGTGTGTGTGTGTGTGTATGCATGTTCATCTGCATGTAGGCACATGTGTGAATGGGTGTGTGTGTGGATGCATGTATGTGGAGGCACATTTTATAAGACAAGGTCTCTCACTGTTCCTGGATCTCACCAATTTGGCTACACTAGCAAGCTAGCAAGCCCTAGAGATCCAGCTGTCTCTGTCTCCCCAGCACTGGGATTACAGGTTCACATTTCTGTAGCAGACTCAGGAGAAAGCTAGCTTCTCTTAGCCAGTTTCAGTTAGGAACAGAAGCCCAAACCTCTGCCACCCCACCTTGGGAGTAATGATACAGACTCATCTACAATAGCTGCGGTGTCGCCTGCTTCCCATAGTCTAGCATGCTACCTAAATGGGCGACCTTCACTAGGTACTTGGGCTGACCCTGGAGTCTGCTTTTTGAATTTACAAACCAATCAGATCTTCCATTTATATAGCTGAATCTGGCAAAAGAATACATTTTCAATCAAATATACAGGCTGTTCTCAGCCCTCTTTTATTCTCTCTCTCTGTTTCTCTCTCTCTGCTTCTCCTCGCTCTGGTCACAGGAAGATAGGTGAGTCTAGCTTCCCTCCCCCACCCAGCCTGGCTGGTTGTGGGGAGAGCAGAGCACTGTTTATTGGCCTGGATAATTTTCTGCTTGCCTCTGCATGACACTTTGGGGTAACATCTTACTTTAATTACATGGATGATTTTCCTCTGGTCTCTGAATCTACCACATGTGTATTTCCCACACACTCTAGATCTACCACGTGGGTGATTTCTCTAAACTCTGAGCCGACCACGTGTGTAATTTCTCTAAAACTCCAGATAACCATAGCTCTTTACTGCTCATCTCTCATCTGAATGCATGGTCTCTAATATTTTCCCTCTGCTATACATCCTTAAGCCACCACCATTTGTCCTCTTAACTTTCTTCAATGGGGAAATTCAGCGTGGATGCTGTGTTCACTTCTTTTAAATCCCCCTTTATAAGCACCTAGGTTCTATCTTCCACGTGCTTGTGGCTCCACTCGAGTCTTTCCCTAAAAACCTCCATTTCTCTTAAATGAGCCTTCCACATGAGGTTGTGTTTCCTACCCTCCACATGCTTGTGACTCTGTTCTAACCTTCTTCCTAGGCCCCAATTTCCCTTAAATAAGCCCCACAATTTTGATTTCTCCATAAATAAACTTCATAATTCAAAATTTATCCTTCTTGAATCCTTTTTTTTTTTTAAATCAATTCTTTGTTAAAAATAGGACAGGACCCAAAATTGAGGTTCATAAACTTAGAGGACCCTTCCTGAACTCCAAATACTGCATTGTATTACCATGCCTGGCATTTTATCTTGGTGACAGGGATCCAAACTCTGGTTTTCATGGTTCTGCGGCAAGCACTTGACCCACTGAGCCATCTTCTCAGCTCCAAGGGTAGAATTTAGAAGCTGGAAAGCAGCAGTGTGGTTCATTAGTCACAAGAGACAATCTAGGGAATTAAATGCTCATATAGACAAATTAACCTGCTATCTAAAGTCCCTTTGAAGACTTAAAAATGAACATTAGCTTATAAAGGCTCTGAAAAGTCCTTCAGTTAAAAAAAAAAAAAATCCTTACCTTTGCTCAACTCAATTCCCCCTCAGCTATACCAGACATACTAAACATGGAGCCAATTGCTGTACTGTTATCTCTTCATTCTTTACTTGACACTTTCCCTGCGTTCAAAGAACAGATGAATAGTTGGTGATATTATTGAAACTTCAACGTATGAGAACAGCTTTTAGTCTTTCACAAAGCCATGTCAGAAATTAAGTGAAACAGAACTAAATATTGAAAAAAGCTACAAGAACATTGACTTTCAGATCAGACAAAAACTGTTTCTTTTGGAATTCAGAGGAATGTCCGCTTTAAGAGTTAAAAAAAAATGACTACTTGAAATATCACTGACATTAATTTCACCAGACCTATTTATAGTTTCTCAAATGTACTGAACATAATTGGAAAAGAAAGCATTCATCCACTGAGGGCTGAGAATTTTGAGAAACTAAACTAAACTCAATCATCTGTAATATCAGAAGTTTATACCCAAATTAATGCATCAAATAAATATTTCTTAGGTGTGTATCAGAAATTTTCTCAGGAGTTTTGTACATTTAATATTTAATTGAAATTGCAATTTATAGTAATTCTATTTTAGGTTTCCTTGTCAGTACAAAGAGACAGGAAGTAAATGAAAGATATTTAAAGAGCCTGTGTAAATCTTCTGGTTCTGTGATTAAATATACAAAATTGTCACTGAATCTATTTTCCCAAGTAAAGCAAATTATAAACACCAATGAGTGAAGCATGTGAATCATAGGCTCTCTCTTGGCTGTTCACGCCACACCTGTGCCATAGTCAGTTCCTCCCTGGGCTCAGTTCATTTTCTTTCATTTAGTTACAAGCATATGCTATTTTGGGATCACTATTTATCTACAGATTCTAGCCTATCTTCATTTTTAGAACCCACATAGCAATTAAATTCTCTTGATGAGAAAATTATTAGGTGGAGAGAAGAAATCTTCCTTTACTACTTTAGATCTGCTGAATTGGGATGAGTTTTGCACATTGGCCACTTTAGTGGATGATGAACTACCAGGGGAAACTTCAGAGATGGAAACACTTTCCTGCTGAAGGTTGCAGACAGATCAACATATTACAACAGGAATAGATGCCACTTCGCTCTCTCTCTCTCTCTCATATATATATATTTGCAGAGATTTACAACTAGGAATAAAATGGATTTTTTACTATGATCAAATACAAGTTAATGGAAAAAAAAGCTAAACAAGTCTGGGTTTTCTTACTTATATCTTAGTGGTTTCATTCATAAAATTTTGTACAGATAAAATAAATATTCCCTATCAAATGGATTTATAGAGATACAAAAATCAAGTATTTATTATGGGTTGGGGATTTAATTCAAAGATAGAGTGCTTGCCTAGCAAGTTCAAAGTCCTGGTTTGGCTCCTAGAACTCAAAACAAACAGACAAAATCCCCGTAAGTATTAAGCACTGACTATATTTGCAAATAACACAGTAGCAACACACTGAGGTGAACATCCTAAGATAGGCAATGTCACTGGTGTTTGAGGAAAGGTTACCCCCACCACCTGCCTATTGTGCTGAGAAAATACACTATCTAACCTGTTCCCTAGCCCATGACCTGCTATTTCCATGTCTCCTGCAGCCATGGCCTCCTCTCTGCCTTCCCTGAATAGCTTTATCTCAGCCCTAGCCATTTCTGCTACCCTGTGACAGCCTCTTAACTCACATCCTGTGTTCCCGCCATTTTCTCTAAGATCCTTAGTCAATCCTTTCTGTTGCTTAAGCAACAGAAAATATATTTACTTGGTTATTAGAACCCTTTCACATTCAATACAAACCAGTGGTCTCATGTAACCAATTGCTCATGTAACCAATGCTAATGGTTATGTCCTTGGTTTCAGCTGCTGCTTGAATTCCCTCCAATTAATGCAATAAGTGCATCATGTTTCCTTCTTGTTTCATCAAATATCAGGGGAGGTGGGAAGGAGTGTGGTCTGTGTGTTCACCTGACTAAATAGGTGCTTAATAACTTTCCTACATTATATTCATTTGCTTTTTAAACATTATTTTAATTTATAATTTTTAGAGAGAGAGAGTGAAAGAGGCAGATAGAGAGTATGTGTTTGGGCACACTAGGGCCTCTTGCCACTGCAACCAAACTTCAGATACATGAACCAATTTTTGCATCTGGTTTTATGTGGGTCCAGGAGAATTAAACTCAGGCCAACAGGCTTTGCAAGCAAGTGCCTTTAACCACTGAGCCATCTCTCCACCCCCTATTTTTGTTTTCACACATAATTTTTTAACTTGAGAGCATGCGGATTGATGCCATGCTTGTTCTGCCTTCTTCCTAAAGGGCTTATTTCAGCTAAGGTTGGTAATGTACATAAATGTTAAGCAAATAAGAACTCACAATAGATAATATAACTGGATTACTGGAAAAAGTTCTAGAACATACTGCACACCTTCTAGACTGTTTATGAGCATACATGAGTGATTACCTCACTTCTGCCAGTCATAAACAACCAAAGGCAATTTTGGACTGCTGCTTCATATTTTGCTCTTCTATCAATACTACAGCTGACCACTCTGACACATTTTGTTTTGTTTGTCATGATTCAGCATCTCTCTGTGTATCTAAGCCTGACTTTGAATTGCTACATCAGATTCCAGAGTGCTGGGATTACAGACATATAACACCATGTTTGGCTCAATGGCTGTGACTTTTAATAAATGCCACATATACCTTCTTTAGGTTGTAACAGAGGTTAATTTGATATTCTATCAAATCTTCATTATATTCTTGATTACAGAGCTTAGACTTGATAATTTTCCCAATTTCTTTTGACACTATCTTAAAAACATGTATACTTTTCTTTTCGTTCAAATAAGTTAGAAAATCTAGTCAATGACACAGTTGTCAAGTAGCCAAGCAGACTAAAGCATTTCACAACCCTGCCCTAAACAAACTCAGGGAATTACAAAACATGCGCTTTGTATCTTCCCAATTCAACCTTCTCTGCTGAGCAATGTGTGTGAATCTCATTCAAAAATGGAACTTGGGGGCTGGATTCAATGGTAGAGTGTTTACTGCCTAGCATACCCCAAGTTCAGTCCCAAGTACCAGAAAATAATCCATTAATTATCCTTTTGTGGACACTTAGTTCTCCTGCATGGACCAGAAGCTTGCCTTTGTTCTCATCCCTGTGACTGAGCACTCAGCCAGTGGATAATGGTCAAAGGAGAGTACACACTCCTCTTCACTGTTTAATAGGCAATGACACTGATTCTGACCCTGAGAAACAAGTCAGACGTAGTTTCCATAGCTTGTAAACAGACAAACTGATATTGTGTTGAGGATTATTCTTCTGCCTAGAGGATGTTGGGGCTGGGGTGAGGGTGGTCAGTCTACTGCAAGTTCTGACACAGCCTCTCAGTAATGCCTATGCCCAAGCCTGTGTCATCAAATTGCTTCAATTTTAAACACGTTGGGTCTGACGAGGATGCTTCTATAGGCCTGTTGATGTGTGTAAGCATAGCAGATAAGAGATGTTTGTGGGGAAGTGGGAAGGCTGCTATTGCAAAAAAAAAAAAAAATCACATTAATATATGACATTGTTCTCCACTTTACAGAGAGGAGCTCCCACCAGGGAAAGCAGTCTACTCAGGGCTTCCCACATCAAATAACGTGGAAAAGCTGATGCCTCTCTTCATTCTCCCTCCTTTCTTCTCTTCCTCCCTCCTTTCTTTATTTTATTTCTCTTTCCCTTCTCTCATTTGCATTTATCAAGTTTTTCCATATGCCAGGCAAGGTTATAGGTATTTCAAATCGAAACATTAACACCTCATAGGAGCTCAAAGTCCAGTAGAGACTGAGAGATAACTATGCCTTTCATGCCTGCAGCGTGGGAGATGCAAAGGTAGCCATGGACACAGTGATGGGAGCCCAGAGGAGGGAAAATCAAATTCAGAGATGGGCTAAAAGGTACAGAGAAGTAAAAATAGGGAGGAGAGCTTCTGCGACAAATTCAGATAAGGGGGATGGGAAGAAAGGAAGCAAGGCATGAGAAATAATACTGCAATTAGAGAATCCGTGTGTCCGAGAATGAAATCATGTGTGGGGAAGGCAAAGACAGAGGATGAGATTCAAGAGAAAAGCCTCACATGTCTGCCAATGTGTTTGAAATTCATCTTCTAGTTAACCTGGGGAAGTAATGGGATCAGAACCACATGATGATAAGCATAGTGGTGATAAGCACACTGAGCTCTTTACTGCAGTGTGAAGTGCTATGTTACTTTACAGGCTGCTATAGTTGGAGATGATGTGTTCCCTACAGACCCCTGGGCTGGAACACGAGTTGCAGCTAGTGGTGCTGTTGGGGGAGGCTGTGGACCTTTAGGAGTTAGGCCTTGCTGGCTTAGGGGGACCACCTGGGGCAGGCCTGTGAGGGCTAGTTTCTGGTTCTGCTTCTGTTCCATCAATCTGCTTCCTGGTCCACTGGCCCACTGAGGAACACCATAATCAGAGCTGCATCTCACACCATGCTTTACCACCATTATGAACTAAAATCGTTCTGAAACTCTGAGCCAAAATAAACTTCTCCTCCTTTAAGTTGTTTTTGTCAAGTATCTTGTCACAGCAGCAAACTGCTTTTTGTATTTTTAAAGGAGTGGAAATAAGTCATAAAATTTGTTGGGACTTTAAATTAGAGTGGCTATCAATACGTTTGTGGAATATAGCCACATCTGTTCAATAAAATATTGCACATGGATATTAATATATTACATCATTATTACATTATCAGGAATAAGTTAAATAACTATGATAAGGACTATATGGCCTAAAAACCAAAAAATTACTACATGACAAATTTTGGAAAAAAATTGCAAGGCTTGAGAGATGGGACAGCAGTTAAAGATACTTGTTTGCAAAGCCTGATGCCCAGGTTTGATTCCCCAGTACCCACATAAAGCCAGCTGCACAAAGTGGCACATGCATCTGGAGCTTATTTGCAGTAGCAGGAGGCTGTGCATGCCCATTCACTCATTCTCTCTCTCTCTTTCTGTCTCTCCCTTTGCAAATAAATTAATAAGTGCTTTAAAAAAGAAAAGAAACTATTACAGACCACTTGGTATAGTGAGTAAGATGCAGAGAAGACTTGAACAAAGACAGGTTGGAGATAAGACAGCAGCATATATTCTCCATGCCAGTGGGTTTGGTAGCAAAGGTACAGCCAGGCTGGCCCAACATAGCTGGAGGCCTTGGATGACTGGGTGCTAGCTGAAAGAACCACCCAGATTCCAGTCCTTATGCCAGTTCCTAAGAGGTAATAGAACTTGAACAAATGTGATGAGTGAATCAATGGCTCTGGATAACAGCCAGTGGCAGCTCAATATTTCATTGCTCCTTTTATGATTGTGCCAGGTCCTGTCTTGTAAATGAGCACTGGGGACCTGCATGATGAAGGTCACAGACTGGCAGAGAATTCCTTGTACAACTTTGGCTGTGTAGCAGTTTTCCTGTGTGATTCTCCTGTTTGGAAGGGATGTACTTGTGTAAAAGACAACCACAAATTTCAAAGCCAGGGAGAAAAATTGCAGAGTTAGGAAGAAAAAGAGAAACTTCAACCTTTCAGTGTACATACTGAAGTCTAGAAAAGTTTAGATACTGATTCAAGAACCTGCATCTGAAAATGGAAGGTCTGAGACCCTTACACTGTGCTCTTTCTTCCTAAGCATTGTCAAGAGGCAACATGAAGAGTCTCCACCCATCTCTCTCATAACTTCCTCCAGGGAAAGGGAATTCTTTAATCCTTTGGATAAACCGTAAGTTCTTCTGACTCATAAGAATTCAGAAGGAAAGTTCCAGAGAGGATGATCCTCATGGTTGTAAGCGCAATCCTACACACACGACTTCACTCTTTCTCCTACACATTCACACCAGTGTGAAGGGGAGACGGGGCAGCTCCTCTATTTCATTACTCATTTTATGAATGTGCCAGGACTGTACTAGAAATGAGTAACGTGACCAGCCCTGCCAGATTGTCCAAGACTTTCCCAGTTAGAACTTAAACTCTGACATCCCTGGGACTCCCTCAGGCCTGGGTCAACCAAGATGGGTCTTTTCCAACTGTGAAAGATGGGTCCTTGAGATTGACAAAGTGTTGAGCTCAAAGACATTTTATGCTAGAAGGGAGAACACAGTGAATAAATAATAAACACATTTTCGATGAGTTACAGTTATTTTACTTCTGATCCCATAGCATTTTTGGCATTTTATAATATTTTATTTAGTTACAAATAATATTATTATAAATAATTATCCCACTTTCTAAAATTTCTACCTCCCAATATAGGGCTGAAGTTTTAGGCTTCAATCCATGAGCTTGAGGGGGACAGTACAAACCCAAACCATAACACAAATCCTGTAAGGAAAGATGGGTTCAGAGAATGCTTCCCTAGAGGTAAGAGTTAAGGGGAAGTAGATGCCACTCAAATAAGGAGCCACAGTGAGAAGAGAGAGCAGAGCCCATCACTTTGAGCTCTGTGCATTTGGGCAACATACAGAAAACCAGCTGATGTCTGGCACAAGATATAAGCATTGGTTCTCTGTTGTGTAAGGTGAGCATTTGGGCTTAGTGACAATGGCAGTGTGGAGCTGAAGTCACTTTCTTCTGATTCATCTAGGGAGTTGAGTGAATGTGGCTTGTGCAGTTGGGGAAACACTGGGAGTCGCACTTAATGGTGTAAATCAGTGAGTCACATGATCCTAGAGATGACAGCTAGGCCTCCAGAAGGTGTTATGCCTACAGCCTCCCTCTGGACATGTGCTGAGTGCATTTTTATCTAATAGAATTCCTATGAAAAATTTTAAATATCCTTGTGTTCTCTCATGTCTTATAGTGAAATGTCAACACCTTTGTAGTGTAAAAAATGAGGAAGTAACCTTGATTTACAATCTTTTCTTTCCATATAGTAGAAGGAAAACCCTTTTGAGACATGTTATTTTCTCTGATTCTAAGGAAGCTAATATGGGTCATTCATTACTTCTAACTTCTGATTCATCCAGACACTAAGTTTTCTTGGCAGTGCTTTTAAATAAGTATATTTGATCTTTGTTTATCTTTTTTAAGCCTTGCATTTTTGACTGTTTTGTTCCAGTGACATGGAACTGTTTTTCCAAACGGCTTTGCATATTGTTTGCTGAATAATACCTTCTGCAGTATATTTATCCAGTTCTGTTTAATCCATCTATTTTCTTCAATATCAGCGTTGATATTTAGAAATGTTTGTTTACTTGGCTGTCTCAGTTCAGAGTAAGTCACCTGACTAGACAGTCTGTCTGCATGCACTCTAATGACTGCATGGCAAATATAAAACCTGACTCGTAGGAAATTTCTTTAGGGGAACAAATAGTACTGCCATGCCAAGAGTAAAGGTCTTTTGATATTTCTCTTTTAATATTTATAAAAATATTTTATTATATATTTATTTATTTGATGAGAGAGAGAGGCAGACAGAGAGAGAGAGAAAGAGAGAGAGAAAGAATGGGTACCTCTAGCCACTACAAACGAACTCCAGACGCATGCACCCCCTTGTGCATCTGGCTTACGTGGTCCTAAGGAATCAAACCTGGGTCCGTTTGCTTTGCAGGCAAATGCCTTAACTGTTATATTTCTCTAAGCAACTTCCTTAATCTTACAGAGTGGTCAATTCTTAGATTGCGCTCCTTATTTGACAGCTATGGGATGTAGAACCTTGCAGAACCTTGTAGAACCTTCATCGTGCAAAGTGACCAGTTCCTAGATTGTTCTCCTTATTTGATAGTTATGAGAAGTATAGCCTTGAGCCTAGGTAAGATTTTTAAAATGGACATAAAAGTTAAAACCCAGAGCAGCAGGTAATGAACTTGAACTTCCCTGTGCTGGGGAGGCTCACTGCATATGGTATTTGCCCCTGAGAATGAAATGGCTCAGTCTTGTCAGGCAGTACCACCAGGACATCAGTGTTCCATTTGCCGTGGACTTAGAATGATATAACTTTCTCTTCTTGGCCCAGTAACAGACAGGACAGAGAGATCCAGTGCTTACCTGGAAACCACTGCCAAAGATTTCTGCTTCAAGTGCTCCATTTGCCTTATAATCTGTAGAGAATCAAGGTGGTTTTCTGTTTTGAATCACCTATAGTAGGCCTACCTTATGCCTTGCTTATATACAATCCTGTATAAGGGAAGTCTTGCACAGTTTCCAAGGTGGAAATTACAACCCTATTCTTTGTACTGCGTTTGGTTGAGATTTATGTGGTTACAAGTTGCATGTGCTAAGTTATTATTTTGTAAAGATATTAGGCTTATTGTTTTTTGAATACTGTTCCAAATAATAAGCAAAGGAAAACTACGGTAAACAGAAAACTCTAAAAAGGTAAATATATTTATTTCTATTTGCCACTTTTCCAAAAATTTTTAAATGATTTTTAAAATTTTATTTTATGTATTTTTTATTAACATACAAAGAATGAGGTTTCTTTATGATATTTTTGGACACATTCTGTTTTATTTCCTTTCCCCTCTTTCTCCTGCTCATCTCCTACCCTCCCCCACTATAGCCACCATTTAGCTCTCATACTGCTTGTTACCCCCCCCCCAAACACACTTTTCTCTTCACCTCTTGTTCACTTCTCATGGTCTCCTGCCTCATTTCATATCCTGTATCTGCCCTCATATTCCTTTACTTACAGACATACAAATACTAAATGTTAGGATCCTCATATGAGAGAGAACATGCAGGGTTTTGTTAGTTGGAATTTTTATTTTTATTTTTATTTTTTGTCTTTCTGGGCTCAAGTTACCTTACTCACTATTTTTTTCTAACGCCATCCATATTTCTACAACTTTCATAATTTCATTTTTATTAACAACTGAGTAAAATTCCATTGTGCATATGTACCAAATTTTCATTATCCAGTCACCAGGCGATGGTCATCTAGGTTGATTCCATTTCCTAGCTATTGTGAATAGAGCAGCTGTGAATGTGGATGTGCCTCTGTGGTGGGATATGGAGTCTTTGGGTATATGCTTAGAAGTGATGTAACTGGATCATTGGGTAGTTCTATTCTTAGATTTTTGAGGACCTGTCCACACTGATGTCCACAGTGGGTAGCTTTATTTTTAAAACCTGTTAATTTGCTATGTGATCATTAAACCCATACTGTGCTGTTCGCCTTGTAATGTGAACACATGAAATCAGTGCTCAGGAAAAAGCAGAGCTTGGACCCTAGGGCCAAGCTAATCAGACTTCTCTTTGATTCTGTCTGTATGCTATGAAAACACCCTCCTCCTTCTAAACAGCCCTTGTACATCTTTTGACCAGCTAACATGGGTGACAAAATTCCAGAACAACATCCTTAATTTTGTCTGCAGAGTCATTTTATAATCCATTCAAGAAAATATGGCTCATTAATGGAGCACATTGTGGGGATGTTATTAAAAGTCAAACTAAACAATGTAATCCCCTACCATTTTCCCTTTTGGTGCCCTGGCATATTAATACTGAACTTTTACTGAATTGTGAAACCCTCCAAAATACCAAGACATCTCCCAAGTAGTATCTTATTGTTATTGAAGATATCATTATATTCAAGAATAAAATCAATGTCATAGATTATGAGGATAGAAGTTGAGAGTCCATACTCTTAGGTTTCAGAGATTAACCCATGAGAGTGGTCACTTCTTCCAGCGACCATGTCTTCAGTGTCAAATGGGGCCTTTCAATCGAACTGTGTATTCATTAATCGAACTGTGCTTATGTATTTATTTATTTATTTATTTATTTATTTATTTATTTATTTATTTAAAAGAGATAGAGACAGAGACAGAGTAACAGCATGCACATAAACTCCAGATGCATTGCCACTTCACATATCTGGCTTTACATAGGTACTGGGAAATTAAAACTCAGCCATCAGGCTTTGTAAGTGTTGTGGTTATCTTCATGTTTCTGGACAAATACCTTACCAGAAACAGTTTATGTAAGGAAAGGGTTTATTTCAGGCTTACAGAATCCAAGGGAAGCTCCATCACTGACAGAAGCAGCTGACTCATTTCCATAGATGTATCCACAGCAGAGAGAGGAAACAAACACGGGCATAAACAGCCAGAGCTCCAGCTGCTCTGAGATCCACCCCCAGTGACACTTCCTCTAGGAGAGCTTTGCCTGCAGGAGGCTCAAATGGCCAGTTTAATAAAAAATACCTGGGCTGGAAAGGGCTTAGTGGTTAAGGCACGTAAGCCAGCTGTCCATGATGGTGCATGCATCTGGAGTTCATTTACTCTTTCTCTCTCTCTGCTTCACTCTTTATTGCAAATAAGTAAATCATTCATGTGTATGTGTGTGTGTGTGTGTATGTAATACCTCAGGATATGGGGACATATATTCATATTCAAACTACCACAACATTCAAACCATCTCCCTAGCCCAACTGTAGTTCTTATAAGGACTAGATTTAATAAGACAGTATTTGTACACTGGCTTCAGGAGGGAAAGATGTTTTATAAATGACATATGTCAGACCCTGAAAACAACTGAGAAAATGTTCTGGAGATGTTGTGATTATTGGCAGCTTTATCAGAGTAAATATTTGGCTTTTCAATCAAAATGCTTGAATATTTGAATATCTGTGAAGATTTGTCAAATGGATAACTCTTCAATGCTAAGCCTGCAGGAGAAAATCAATAGCCCTACTGATGTGTTGGTAGAAAATATGAATAAACACATGAAGGGATGATGCTTACTGATGCGATGGACAACCTTAGACAGTGTAGCTCGCATTATTTAGCACTTTAGCTGCAGATCTCAAGAATATTTATGCTTGTTTACTTTCCTAGGGACAAATGTTCCAGTGATCAATCTCCTACAGAAACTAAAAGAAATCTTTTTGTGACTCTTTCCTGACATGACCATTGGCTCTTCGTTTGAGAATACAAAACCATTCTTGCATTTATTATCTTAAGAATCACTTTATGGAGGGCTGGAGAGATGGCTTAGCAGTTAAGGAGTTTGCCTGCAACCAAAAGACCTTGGTCTGATTTCCCAGGATCCATGTAAGCCAGATGCACAGTAGTACATGCGTCTGGAGATCGTTTGCAGTGGCTGGAGGCTCTGGCATAGCCATTCTCTCTCTCCTTCTCTCTCTCCTTCTCTTTCTCTTTCTCTTTCTCTTTCTCTTTCTCTTTCTCTTTCTTTCTCTTTCTCTTTCTGTGTGTGTGTGTGTGTGTGTGTGTGTGTGTGTCTGCCTCTTTCTCATGCTCTCGCAAATAAATAAATAAGTAATTTTTAAAAAGAATCACTTTATGGAGCACCTTTGTGTGGTGGATGCAGGGTATATCACACAGGTGGCATCTTGGTCTGTGTGGAGCTTGTGCTTATATTTTGCAACTTTCCTAAACCTAAAGGCTCCTTGCAGGCCAGTTAACATAGCCAACTGTAGTATTAACACAAATGCCAATTAGTTTTGCAATAGCAAGATCATCTCACTATTTTTTTGTCAGGAAAAAAATATCTACAAGGGAGAGAGATACACGGAGGGTGAAGGGAGGAAGAAGAGGGGTAAGGGAGGATGAAAGGGAGGGAGAGAGAGAATTAAACATGAATAGAGAAATAATCCTTACCTGGAAAATTGAAGCCAGGTCAGAACCAGCTTCCGATTTATGGACACTATCACCTCTCAGCATGAGTAATCATAACAGTTACCATACAGTGGTATAGTGGTTGGGACAGTATCTTCATTAAGCATACAAAATTTGTGGCTTAGAGCCACACAGCTTAAGGATGATACAACCTGAGTAAGACTTCAGGTCTACTGATTCCCAAACCAACGACATTCAAACATACCCTGATATTCCTCTCCTGACTACTTCTTTCCCTTTCATTTCTTTTAAACATTCAGAAAAGTGTGATCATTCCATTTACTAGAATTATTCCAGGAAATACAAGAACAGAGTGGAAAATGGAGTGATTCCTATTTGGAAAGCCAAACCAGAAAATATTTGGCTGGAACCCTCATGGCCATGGGAGCCATCATGACACTGTCATTGTCATTAACTGAAAGGTGGTGGTATCAGCAATACTTTCCTGAGCCTCTTGGTAACATCAAGAGCGATTTTGCATTTGCATACAATAAGCTTTTTTTTTTTCATAAAACACAAGATATTTATAGAACACATCACAGAGAACTCATGTCATTTATTTGTTGGAATAAACTATTAATCCGTGTGATTAAAAATGGATTCACAGACCCTGAGACTACATAGTATGAATTCCAGGTCAGCCCTGGGCTGGAGCAAGACTCAGCCTCAAAAAACCAAGAAAAAATAAAGAGAGAAACCTAATGCCAGATGGTCTGTTGGTGCATGCTTTTAATGCCAGCACTCAGGAGGCTGAGGTAGAAGGATCACTGTAGGTTTCAGGCCTGCATGGGCTACATAGTGAATTCCAAAAATATATTTTTTGGGGGGGAGGCATTGTCTTTCTCTAGCTGGAACTGATCCAGAACTCATTCTGTAGCCCAGGCTGGTCTCATGCTCACAGTGATCCTCCTGCTTCAGCCTCTCAAGTGCTGGCATTAAAGGTGCATACCCCATGCCTGGCTCAAAAATAGCAAGACATCATGCTGCCTTAGTTGCTGGCACCTAGTCTGGAAACTTTGGGGAAGCATCTACTTTTAACTGCATTCAGAGAAAATCTTCTGCCTTATTGCTGTATGTCTGATGTCCTGTTTGATCACTGTAAGCCATGGATATTAGACTTTCCTTTTTGGCCACCTGCATTCCATGTCACATGCGCCCTCACATGTCCAAAGGTCATTTCTCATGGGTAAACTCAACCCCCATCTCCAGCTGTCAGCTGGGAAATTATTCTTTTAAGGAACTTGATTGGATCCCACCTACCTGGTTTATCTGTAAGTCCTCAGGAAAGCCAACTTGGGACTTCAAGTACATCTCTAAAATCCCTGTGTGGTGGTGCTGTGCTTGTCAGAGGTGGGACTCCATCTTCGATGTATCTTAGTCTGCTGTGACCCTGGGAAAACAATTATGCACACCTCATAAGATTGTTGTGAGGATGTAAACCTATAATATATGGAAAGTGTCCCCAAACAATTCTGGCAGTAGAAAAATAATTATTAGGTACTAACTAGTTTTGGAGACTGGCAATGGCATGTCTGACTTCATGGCATAGTTTAGAGGGAGAAGGAATGTCTATTAAGTGGTGTCAATGAGCAGGAGACAGACACCCCTGGTGGGTGGCTGCAGGGACATGGCAGGGACAGACAGACATGAGGTACACAAAAGAAAGACAGAACAGAAAAAAGAAGGAAGCAAAGGAAGCAGGAAGACAGGAATGAGGAAGGAAAGCAAAAAAGGGAGAAGAGAAAAAGGAAGGGAATGAGGGATAAAGGGAGAGAGGCAGGAAAGGAGAAAGGGAAGAAGGAAAAGGAAAAAAGGGAGGAAGGCAGAATAGGATGAAGGAAGGCAGGCAGGGAGGGAGGGAAAGAGGGAAGACAGAGACAACTCATGTCTGACCAGACATCCCTGCCCATGTTAGAATCTCCTGAGAGCTTTTCAAAAACAATTAGCCAAGCTTTACCACAGACCAATTGTATTAAAATTTCAGGCCCCAGTCTAAATAAGTCTTTAAAAGCTCTGCAAGTGTTCTGATGTAGCAGGAGGATTTTAAACTGCAGGACCAAAGTCAGCTAGGAAAACACAGAACATTTCTGAACCCCGCAAAAGAGTTGGCTTTACTTTGAGACACTTTTCGGTGTCAACATGAAACGTTTATTTGGCATTCCAACCTCTTTCTTTCAGAAGCGTCATTGATTCCCAAGGGGACAAATGGAGGTGTTCTGGCCTGGTTTCTTCCACACCATGGAGATGAGACTTAGCCTCAGCAGGGCACACTATGGAGGTGAGCAGTGGGAGGAGAGACTGGCTTGGAAAGCTCTTCCCTTTCTCAAGGCCCAAGGCTTGCCAACAAGGTCTGTGTAGGGTAACAGATGTGGAATTCGACTCTGAATCCGGTGGGATCGAGTGGATGGCACTGAGACCCCTGGCTTTTCCCTGTGATACCCCTTCTGGGGAAACACCATTCATGCATTGAAATTAAATTCCTTGGCTATGATCATTGCCTTAAGGCCTGGCCATGGCCCTTAGTCACACATAAGCTGGGAGAAATATAAGCTGGAATTGCGTTGAATATGGGTTGGGATTCCAGTGAGGAGATCAGTTCAGGATTTCAGTGTGGCTATTGTTGATCTATAGAAAAGCAAACTACAAACCTGAGAGCTGACAATATATGAAAGCATACAGACTTTTAAAAACACATTTCTTTTAGACTTGTTTGTAAAATTTCTTTATCAATTATGTAACATAACTTAGATTGATATATATGTGTGTGTGTGTAATCACTTTTCCTTAGAAAACAATTTAAAATAGATTACTGTCCCATTTATAAATTTCTAGATCAGTTTATTTTTAAAAACGTAAAATCTTGGCAATTTGTACTTAAAAAATTTAATGATATTATGTTTATATGATTTTCTAATTCAATTAGAAACCTGTACTTGAATGAAAATATTGCTATTACAATTTCATAAAGGGGCTGGAGAGATGGCTTAGCCATTAAGGCACTTGCCTGCAAAGCCAAAGGACCCAGGTTCAATTCCCCAGGATCCACTTAAGCCAGATGCACAAGGTGGCGCATGTGTCTAGAGTTTGGAGTGGATGGAAGCCCTGGTATTCTCTTTCTCTCTCTCTTTGTCTGTCTCTCTGTGCTTCGTTCTCTCTCTCTCTCAAATAAATAAATAAAATAACTCCATGAAGTACTTTTAATCACTAAAGTACCTTCTAGAAAATTTTATTTCCTGTCACATTTTATTCCCCTAAATTGATATTAGTTTCCTTGACTGTCCAAGACATCAATAGAAAAAATTTCACAAATCTAAGACTAAGGGCACTTTCAGTTCTCCTCATAGTAAAGTCCCATATTTGAAGTGCTTTGTGCCAGCTTGACATGCCTTCCTGTCTTAGGGCTCAAAGCTGGTGTGAATTATTAAAAATAAAACTAGTAGACTGATCAAGTAGAAAAACCTACTATAGATGCAGAGACCTGCCAGCCCACAACCCCAAATAAAGGAAGTTTGGGCCAGAAGGCAAAAGACCTAAACTACTTCTGAACACAAAACAGAATCTAACACTTGGCTTTCTTGATACACAACTTCAAACAAGTCAGTGGATTTGGTTTCTTTATAAAGATGGATCTTTGTACCTAAGGGCCTATCTAAATAGGCCCCAAACAAAGCAGATGGACATACAAAACCAGGTCAAGCCAACAGATACATTCTCAAATCTAAATCAGCCCTGAAGTCAAAATATGCCCCTTTTCTAAGTTATATGGGAAAGTAAGTGGCTAGAATTATGTGTTAAATGCATTAATTCATTTTTTATTTATTTTCTAGAATTTACTTAGTTGGGTTAAATTAATATCTTTTGCTTTTTATGATTATTCATCTATGAAGCATTTGTAAATGCTTTTAAAGTGAATATTCCAGGGCAGGGGTGTCATGTGGTCCAGAAGCAAGCACAGATGTGCTGACCCAGGGTGGGTAATAAAAGAGGCCAAAACCCTCCAGCAACCTGAGCCCAGCCACCTTCCTACCAACATCTCTAGCTTTAAAGTAGGATTTGTGGCTATGTCAAAATGACACAATGAATTGAATTGTTGGTAATTTAGAGAAGGTATTCCACCTTTTGTTGTTGTTTTTTTGGGGGGAGGGGGCGAAGAGGTGTTTTGAAAATGCAAATCTGCCTCAGAACGCTGAAGTCCAGGCAAAGGAAGGCCAGTGCTATTTAAGACTCCTCTCTGAGGAATATTCCAGAGTAGGAGAACAGTAGACATATCTGGGATGCTATTTTCAGGCATATGAATTCCAGAAAGACTCTGGAAAGTTGGGGAGGGACCAGGAGTTTGATAGGAAATGATTTATAAGTGAAATCAGAGCAGAAGTATAAAAATGAATGTCACCGGTGTAGGAGAGTGCTTGAAAACCAAGGACAAGAAGGAGCTGCAGGGCAGAAGCTCTCACCTGTACCTCCTGCACAGGAGGATAGCACATTTTATACTGGTTGTGTTACGTGATCAGACAATGGTCACACTAGTGAATGCTTCCAAGACCTTGGGGCAGAAATTCTACAGATAAAATTCTCAATCTCAGCTGTGAATAAACGTCTTTTGCTAGTCTTACTCCCAGAGTCATGGATCAAGAAGGACTTTCTATACTACGGTTACATTTCTAGATTGTAATAATGCCTGCACATTACATGAAAACTTTCTCAAAGGACTATTCCAGTCACAGATACTTTTAAATGGTAGCATAATATTTATATGGGAAGTGTCAGTGAGTCGTTAAATATGGAAATATTTATCTTCATTGGAAACTGTTCACTTGATAGCAATGAAACAACTTATTGTGATGCTTTTAAATAATGATTATTTATGTAAAACTATGGAGATCTTTGTGCTCTATATATCAATACTCCTCAAAATGAATGTGCATAATACTCAGCTTATGAAATTTATTAAACTGCAGATTCTGATTTGGTAGGTCTGGGTGGGGACTGAGACCACATCCTTAGTGAACTTCCCTAAGCTCAAAACTTCTGATGATGCACACAGAGAGCATGGAACCTGGAGGACTTTAAGAGGCCTTTTCCATGCTCTCGGGCCTAGAAGAGTACCAGCAATGATAACTAGGTGACATGTGGACATTTGTTTCACAGTCATGAAGATGGAGTAGACAAGAATTTTTTTTTTTTTTTCGAGGTAGGGTCTCACTCTGGCCCAGGCTGACCTGGAATTAACTATGTAGTCTCAGGGTGGCCTTGAACTCACAGCAATCCTCCTACCTCTGCCTCTCAAGTGCTGGGATTAAAGGCGTGCACCACCAAGCCCGGCTCCAAGAAAAATATTTTTTTGTCCATCATGAGTGACTCTACATTTACCTTAAAAAGAAAATCTAGGTCATGGGCTGGGTAGATGACTCAGCAGTTAAGAGCACTGTCCACCTAAGCATGAGGGTCTGTGAGAACCAAAGACCACTGGGAATTTGATTCCCTCAGAAACTACATGAAAAGCTGGGCATGACCATGCACATTGCTAACTCCAGTCAATCCTGTGGGGAGAGGAGGGGAGACGAGGGAATCCTGGACCCACAACAGCAGCTCTGGGTTGAAGGAGTGACACCATCTCAAGGAACTATGGAGTTGAGAGAAAGAGAAGAGCACCTGAAGTTTTCCTCTGACCGCCCACTGCACATATGTGCACAGTGCACATTTACACACATGTGCCCATACCACACATCACGTGCCCCACACACACACCAAACATATAGGTCAGGAGGATAGCACTTGTTAATTAAATTAATTTCATCTTTACCTTGTCCCAAAATGGTTAATCTATGTGCTTTACAATTATTTTAGGAAGCAAAATGTGAAATGCCATAAATTAACTATAAAATGCAGAGGATTCTTGCATGCTAAGGAAATGATGTACCTGGTGACTCTGGCTCTGACTTTTTGCTTTGAAAACAGTGCCTGCTGTGCTATCACTGCAAACAAGAGGTAGCATGCAAATGACACGGAAGATGAAGATTCCCCTAGGAAGGGGAGGGGATGTCAGAAAGCAAATAGACTTGAAGTTAACATCTTAAGGAATGGGTTTCTGATCATACAGAATCCCTTAGGTTATGGCACACATTCTTTAGGAAATGTCTCTTTATCTTCTTGACACATAGGGGAATTAAGCAAACACAGATACCCACTTTCTCAATAAGACTAATACCACACAACCAGTGTTGCTTTTTTTAAAGGAAACTTATTACTATTTTAATTACAGATGATATACCCAATGTCAGTAGGTTGTTCCATTTCTTTTTAAATATTTAATTTATTTATTGGAGAGAGAGAGAGAGGCAGAGGTAAAAGAGATAAAGTATGGGTAGGCCAGGGCCTCTAGTCACTGCAAAAGAACTCCAGATGCATGCACCACTTTGCACATCTGGCTTACATGGATACTGGGGAATCAACCTGGGTCCTTAGGTTTTGCAGTCAAGTACCTTAACTGCTAATCCATCTCTCCACCCCTTCACTGTTGGACTCTAAACAAATGATACATTGAAATTTTAATTCCTTGTGTGTTCCTCTCAAGTTTGAATTACTTGAGCCTTTCATTTTAAATATCTATAAAATGGTTGTGTGTGATAGTCCCACTTGTGTATCAATTACTTACTGTAACAGTCACCCTTTCATTGCTGAGACAAAGCAACTGACCAGAAGCAGTTTATGCAAGGAAAGAGTTCATTTCTGCCTTACAGTTTTGAGGAGAAGTTTCATCTTGTCAGGGAAAACATTGCAGGAGCGGAGAGTTGAGCATCACATCTCCACAGCAACATGGAGGAAGTAGAGAAAAGCTTGCTAGCATGGGCTGAGCAGGATCTTGTTACATATCTGGGTGGAAGTAGTCTAAGTACTTGTACTGGAGCTGGGTTGATAAACCTGAAGGTCCTCCCACAGTGACAAACTTCCTCCTCCTGGCAAATCATTCAGGAAATGATGGCATCAGTTTGGAGTCTAACAGCTAACATATTTTTTTCTGCTAAAATCACCTGGCTTCTTTGCTCTGCCAGTCAGACATTGTCCACCTCAAGTTCACCAATGTATTTTCAGGAGCACTTGAACATGATAATATGTAGTTATGCCATGTCAGCTCTAATTCCAAATCACCTAAACAAAGAAGAAATACTGTCTGTCCTATAACTGGAGGTCCAGTGTGGAGTTCTCCTGTCACCCATGATGCCATCAGGAACTAAGACTCTCACAGTCTCTCCCTCAGTCAGTCATCCCTCTGGCTCACCCTCATTCCAGGGCAAATGCCACTCATATGGGTGTTAGAGGGAGTCCAGGGAGAGTAGATGGCGCCTGCTGGGGAAGAAGTCCCAGCCCTTTCTTATCTCCGTGCCTTTTGTGCACAGTGGATAATCAACAATAATTGGGCTAGTCATTCTATTTGTAGGGGCGGGAGAGAGGAACACCCACTTGGAGTACTTTACCCAGATGCAAATATTCCCAGGTAGATTATGTATAAAGCCAATTAGATTTAATATATTATATATTAACATATATGATAGGATTGCAGGAACCATGTTTACCCATTTTAAGGGGGAAAATATCCTTGACATTTACCCAGGCATGAATATCTTTCCATTCCTTTAGGTCTTTGACCTTCTAGGAGTATTTTTTAGCCTTTGATATAAGAGAAGGGCTTTATCTCGCACACTCCATCCATCTCCAATTCCTGGGATTAATCATCTCTGAATCCCTGCAGAACCAATGTATTAACCTAAGTCCTCCCCCCGCAATCTCAAGAAGGAATATACACACACACTCAGAAGAATTTTAAAACTCTATTTTTTTCAGACCTTCCTCATCATCTTCAGTTTCTACTGACTCACATTATCCAAACCCCAACTGAATGAGAGCCATTACTGCAAGCCTGTTTCTCTTTCTTTGTAGTGAACCTTCTAGACTGTTCCTGGCTTCTCTGTCATCCTTCCTCTTGCTCTGCTTCAAATCCGTGCTCCCTCTCCCTTGGCTTATGTACTAATTTTAGCTCAGTGCTTGTCCTGTGGACTTGTCCATCATATTTATCCCAGATTAAATCCTCAGGACTGTCTCCAGGCTTTGCTTGAACTCTGCCAGAGCTGGTTCTGTCCTTCACTACTTAACCTCTCAGACTCCAGGATGCTGATCTCTCCAGTTTTCATGAGCAGAAATACTTGCCCCTGTCCTTACACTCACTCTTTTCTTTTCATGTTTCAATTATGGTTTTTAATCCAATCTTATCAGTACTGGGCAGTTTAAGCACTGATTCCCCTTATAAAGTAGCCTAGAGCGGGAGGCATTGCATTGCTTACCTGATATCAGACAGCTTAGCCTTGGGTTATCTGAAGGGGCAGGCTCAGCTGGGTTGGTACATCAGGTTCAGGTAAATATTCTCTGTGTGGCTTCTTTTGAGTTGTGTATGTACACCTAATTTAAAATCAGGTTCATTTCACAGATGACAATTCTGATAGTCAGAGAGATCCATTTCACTCATGCTTGCTGAGGTTATAATATCTGAAGGGATGGTCTTTTTACATACGAAATTAGGAAAGTGATAACATCCATTATTATGAAGGAGCAACACAGTCATCTTGATCATGTGGGCAAGCTTTGCCTGTTGTGAAAATAAAATGAATAACATCAGGGAAACCAGCAAGGGCTCTCTGAGGAAACAAGATGTCCATGCACCACTCAAGCTGCAGCTTGGGGAAGGTGGGGTTGTGAAAGTTTCACCCCTTTACTCCACATGCCTAGGAAAGATAACTGCATGTGCCCAAAGACTAGAGACACAATCTAGATGATGGTGGACCCTTGCTTTATGAAATTTGTTTTCCAAGTCTATATAGAGCCTCTGACATACAGAACCTGTTCTCAACTCCAACAGAAGTTTCCCCACAAAAGAATTTCTGCTCCTTTGTAATGAATCAAGTTTTCTCATACAAACTGTATGAGAAATTACAACAGTAATTCATAGGTATCTTCCCCTGTATTTCCCAAATTGCACTTCCTAAGCCTCTCAAATACAATTCTTTGAATTTTGTAGTCTCTGAGTTTGGATTGATCAACACCATAAAGGCTCAGATGGTAGATATCTCTGGCTGACGTCCCCACAGTCTCTGCAGCCACTATTCAATTCTGCCTCTGAAGTGTGAAAGCTGCCACAGACAACACCAAGTGAGAATGCATGGCTTTGCTCAGGACAGTATCATTGACAGTAGCACATGTAGGCCAGGTGTGGCCCTTGGATAGCAATTGTCAATCTTTAATTTAGAAGGCCAATGTATTGATGTCCTAGTGAAGTGTCACTCGAGGTGTTACCTGATAGGTGCCAGGTGCCAAGACTTCACTGAACGTCATGGTGAACTCACAACACACCTCAAGACAACCCCAGATATGTCCCAGATTAGCATACAGTATTTATTTGACTTTAACCTGAAAATTTGCAACTTTAAGGAATATGGACTTTGTTAAGGCAGATTCTTGGGAAAACATTTCTGGCTTATCTCTGCTGATAGGGAAATTTTGGTAGGAAAATTTGAGAGCCACTTATATAGCAATAACCATCTGCTGTCAGCAATACCACTATGATCTCATTTAACTACTGCCTTTATTGTTCCAGAGAAATCTGCACTGTGGCTAGTGCTAGTCCCATTGCATTATTTTGATATCAATATTCTTCATATTCTCCCAGGGCTTCACAGGTGTCCGTGCCTGGGTGACATGGGGACTCTCAAGCTCTCTATTGGTTCTCATATGATCCATTATTTTAGTCTTGAAGGATTTTGTTTTTGTTGTTGTTGTTGCTTTGCAGAAGTTACTGCCATTATTATAACATGGAGTTCTACTCGGCAGTAAAGAAAGATGAAATTATGAAATTTGCAGGAAAACATTTCTGACTCCTTTCATATTGAAAATTATCATCCCATGCTCAGAGCATTCTGCATTTTCTACCTCAATGCCAGTCAATATAAAGGCTGTACCATGTTTTGGCAATGTGCTTCTCTCAGAGCCTTTCTAACATCTTGTTATTCTGATCACAGGCCAGCATGAACGTCATCTAGAAGAAATGCAGAATCCCAGGCCCCAGCCTCAACAGAATGGGTGGGAATCAGTTTGCAAAAGATCTTTAGATGATTTATGAGCACATAGAAATGTGAGCAGAAAAGTGTCTCGTGTCCACAATGATTCTTAGACATATGTTTTGTTTCTGGTCCTCTTAAAGCACCACTTAATATCTATATCGTTTGTCAATTTCATGTGTTAATTTGACTGGGCTACATTGTCCAATAGTTTGGTCAAACATTAGTCCAGAAAGAAGTTTTGTAGATAAGAATAACATTTACAGGCAGTTAACCTTAAGTCAAGGAGATTATCCTTGAAAATGCAAATGAAGTTTGGACTTGCCAGTCCCTATAGTCATGTGAGGTAAATCATTAAGATTTCATTATTCTATTTCTCTTAATAAGAAATAAGAATAAAAAAGATATTCTATTTTTCTTACATATGTGCATATATATTTAGAAAGAATATATATATAGAGAGAGAAAATATATGGAAACATATGTATGAAATACTAATTAATTGAATTCTATACACACAGTAGTCTAATTGGTACCATCATTCATTCACACACTTACTAATTTGTTGATTCAATTATTGAATATTTAGAAGAGATAGCCATATTATACCAGATATAATGAATGCTAATAGTGAGATTATACAGCAAAATTAAAATCTCAAAAGAACCTCTATGATGGTAGGAAAGACAGCCTACAAATTGAAGCCATAAATCATCTCTCAAAGGGCCATAATAGATCAATGAAGTCTGTGTAAACATAGCTCAAGAGAGAAACAGTAGCTGGTATGTCTGTGAATCATTTCTGGAGAAGGTACTTTGAACACCAACACCTTTAATTCCTGCTCAAATGACTCAGCAAGAAGGTATTGTAAAACAGTCATTCACCCTTTAAAAGCTATTATGTGACACCTTCTATGCATCTATTTGATTATAGTAGTTTTCCAACGTAAGAACAAAGGACACATCACTAGGAAAGCAGGACATATAAGAAATAGCAAGACACCATATGCAGAGGTGAGCATAAGGTGGAACATGCCAGAGGTGGGAGTTTTGCCACATTCACTTTTCAAGTGCTTTCCTTGCCACAAAATCATCCAGTCTCCTTTGTTCTTTTCTTGTAGATTCTTTCACCTCTGCAAAATGTGAAAATTCTTGTCATTTTCCTGCTAACCCTTTACCTAATGTGGTTCTGTTCAGGTCAGAACTCTACATGAGAAATTTGACTTTCATTTTCCTATATATTTTGTATGAAGTCACAAGTCAATTTCTCTTCTTATTTACAATGCATTGTAAAAACTAAAAGACAAAAACATACAGAACTGAGCCAAATGAGCTGATTTGGTGGGTGGCTTTTAGATCTTTGACTGTAAGAAAGCTGCAGTTCAGCTCATATCATTTTTCAGTACTTTTCACAAAACTGCCCCAAAGTTGGTCTGTATTACTGATTCCAGTTTACAGATGAGAAACTGAAGGCAATTTTATTCAGTGAGTCAGCAGAGACCTGGAAGGCCAGGAGGAAAGATGAGCTGCAGGTAAATTTGCAATCAAAAGCTGTAATTAACTCTCTGTGCTGGATCTTTGTTATGTCTTATTCATTATGGAATGATGAAAACATTCTCTTACAACTTTGAGAAATAAAACAGGAAGGTTGATTAAGAAGGGGTGGGGGACTCTGTGAAGGGTGCCTGCGGAAGGAACCATGCTAATGGCACTACTGATATCATGACATATATGACTGGTTAATGCAGTAGGCGGGGATGTTCTAGCACACATTATGAGCAATAAGTGCATATATTAATGTACTGCTGAGTAAAGGAACTCTGAGTCATCCAGGAAAATAAAAAAATAATAATCAAGACTCCTTACAATTCATTTCTCTACAAGGTGGGACACTGGCTGGCACATTATAGTTTCAGTACTGGAGTTTGAAGTGTGGACCAGAGGGCAGCTTAAGCAGGTATGGACAAGGTGACACAGTGAGACTGGGAAAAGGCAAGCGCAGCTCTAGACCAGCCCTGACCTGAACTGCTGTGTTTCCCAGGCAGCCCTGTCATGCCTGTTGCTTCATTCAGAGTGATGAAGGGGAACTGGATTAGGCTGTCTCCAGGGTTCCCTGCAGTTCTTGGATTCTCTGCTCTACTCCCATTGAGTCCCTAAGAAATACCCATTGGGTAGCAATTGTCTGCAGGGCCCCTTCCAGGCATGTGCTCCAATGAACAGCAAACAATAACTCTGGACCTTTCTGTTTCCTGTGGGAGAGACCCCCTCTTTTCCCAGAGGTGCAACTTCCTAAAGAAAAAGATGGGTTGGAGATTTCTCCCAGCATGTAATAGAATGAACTAGGAATTTGAAGTCTGGCAGGGTAGAATTCTCATGTCATTTTCCCCTATTTACTTACTGCCAGTAGTAGATCCATGTTGAACAGCACCAGTGTGAGCTAAAGACCTTCCTAAGCCTCAATTTCCTAATTTATAAAATAGACATAATAATTACATATAGCACATGTATCCTATATGGATTAAACAAATAAGAGAATACAAAGTGACTTGCCTAAAAGAATGTGTGGAACATGACAGATTTGAAAAACTTCAGGTCCTTTCCTACTGTCCCTTTACTATACTTTGTTAGGACTTGAGGATAAAAGAATAGTATTCCAAAGGTCAAATTTTAGATAGCATCAGTGAAGAAGGACAGTGGGCTTCCCACCCTTGAAACACCATTAGCTAGACGGCTGTACATTCTGCTTAAACAGCAAGTCCAGACCTTTGAGCATACCACCAATTCCCTTAATAATAAGCAAGATTCATGGAACTTAAGTTCACTAAAGACTGGGTAACAGGCTGGAGAGATGGCTTACCAGTTAAGGCATCTGCCTGCCAAGCCTAGGAGCGCCAGTTCTATTCTCCAGGTCCCACGTTTAGCCAGATGGAAAAAGTGATGCAAGGGCACAATGATGCACTTGCCCACAGGGGGCACACACATCTGCAGTTCGCTCACAGCAGTTGAGAGGCCACTGGAGCACCCATTCTCTCTCTGTCTCTCTGTCTCTGTCTCTGTCTCCCTCTCTCTCTCTCTCTCTCTCAGCTTCTTCTTCTCTCTCTGTTTCTCTCTCTTTCTCAAAAAAAAAAAAAAAAAGTAAAAAAGAAAAAAGACTTGCAAAAGGCAGGTGTTCTATATTTCTGCTGTCCAGTGGACTCTGTAAATCATTCCCACTTGGGCAGCAGGCAAGCAAGCATTGTGGATGTTGAGCCACCAGAAGTCCATGCAGTCAAATGGCCCTGAGAAACAGAGGAAGTGGCAGAGCCTCAGGGATGAAATGTGCATAGGAGTTCTTTTCTGTATATTTAAAGACAAATACAATGAAGAACCAGTAAAAAAATCACCCTCAAAATTCAGACTTTTTATAAGCAACATTATTTCCTGAAAAAAATATATATTACAGATGCAGTTTTTATTAACTTGGAAGCTTCTGGGTATCCATTAATCATGAATAACTCAGTGCTTAAGGTGTCTGTCAGGGGAATGTGCCTACGGACTGTTGGCTGGAACAAAAACCCTTGTGGAATGCAAATGTGTCAACATCAAAAGGTCCTGCCACTATTTGCTGGGTTGACTCCTCATGCTCTACCCCTACCTCCCTTCTCCCTACCCCTCTGCTTTTGTTTCCTTGTTTTTAGCTTAAATTTAAGAGCATGGCAAGGAATATTTTAAATGCTTTCTTCTGTATTTAAAATGTCTGAGTCCTTGTTTGAAGAGGAAAAAAAAGATGAAAAGACTGTGGACTGTCAAATATTGGTGTCTGTGTTGTAAAGAAAAATAAAAGAGTCAGAAGATCAAAAGGGTTCTAAATATATTGTCAGTTTATTCTGGTGCCACACACAAAACTAGGCTTGGAAGATTAAAAAAATGTAGAAAGTGATTTGGAGAGATTGCTCAGTGGTTAAGGTGCTTATCTTCAATGCCTGATGATGGGGTTCATTTCCCTAGGACCCACATAAAGCCAGATGTGCAAAGTGGCACATGCATCTGGAGTTCATTTGCAGTGGCTAGAGGCCCTGGTACACCCATGTCATCTCCCTCCTTGCAGATAAATGAAATATTTTTTAAATGTAAAAAGTGTGCTTTCTTAGCTTAATAAGACACAGAGAAATGAACCTTGACAATAAATTCCTCGACTGTTGTTAGCAAGGTAGGACCTCTGCATTCTAAGATTCCATTTTCAGAGGTAGATGGCCAGGGGGTTAAGTGGGTCAAGTTACTGAAGCAATGTAAACTGCAGAGCAGGAAAATACTAACCTTGTCACCACAACCACTACCCACCTATTCTCTCCCTTTATGTGCTCTGACCCTGAAGTTACAGACTAGCAGTGGAGAATAAAGGATGACATTGAGACCATGGGCAAGCTTTCCCCTGTGGTGAGTACCACCATGTTATCCTGTGTTCACAAGTGCACATGTAAATACACACGGAAACACATCTCTATATAGGGCTTCATCACTTCCATGCCACTTAGGCTTTCTCAAAAGGTAATACTTAAGTATAAGCTAATGTGCCACCTTTAAAAAGAAATAAAGAAATAAAAGAAAAACTAGTGTTCTGCTAGTTCTGTTGATTGTTCTTGAAAATTGAACACATACAGCAAGCACCAATTTCTACTGTTCTCAGGCAGATATTTTTATAAGTCTCTAAATGTAATGATTAGCAACCAAATATGCTTTCATTTTCGATTCAAATAAAGCATGGCTCTGGGCTTCTTGGCATGATTCAACCTGAGCTTAGGCTTTCCAGGCAGGTTTCATGCCTTAGAAATTCTTGACTTTAATCTTATAAAATAAAGGACAGGATTATCATTCACAAGCACCAGTATAAAAGAAATGCATGTGAGTCTGGGCTGCGTAGTTAAATCATGCCATCTGATAAATACTGGTGTGTTTAATTTACGTATATTCTCTCACCTTCATACTGATGCTTTGAGGCCAAAGTGAATGGGTGATGCCAAGGTGAGTGAATACAATCATAGCCAGCCAGAATGCCAGTTCTGAGTATGAGCCAGCCTGACAATGTGGTCCTGAAGGAGCAAGGGAGCTTCCTTGGTCAGGCTTCAGCAGGCACAGAACAACCATTCAGCCTGGTAATTGTGATGTGGTAAAAGGTTGGCTAGGACATAGCAGGGTTTTTTGAGCAAAGGGGAGGCATTAGACCTACCTGCATATGGACTACCAAATTAATTTCTTCTGCACGAAAATAATATTTTCCCAAATAAAAGAAGGCTCTGAAAGAACCATCTGTTGGCATGTATTCTTACTTTGACTCAAGCAAGACTCATTGAAGTAGGGAAAAAAGAAGAAACAAGTGCAACACCAGGGACACTAGTGCTTTTACGTGACAGTGGGCATGGAAAGTCAAGGGCCTAAGATATTCAGACTCTCTGTTTCAGAATGAGCCTGCCAACTCCTAATTGTATAATGTATTGAGGCGCTGAAGATTGCCTCATTAATATAAAATTAGCAAGAAGAGTTTCCCTATTGTACATGTTATTTCACCCAACACGCTCCCACAAATGTGATCAATGAGTACATCAAAGTGCACTTGAAGTACAAAGAAAAGCAGGTGGCCTGAAGTCATTGAGAGAGACTGTAAGAAACCTTAGGAGATTCATGACTCCAGCTAGTACCCACTCATGGAAGTGGGAGATATAACATGTCCCTATGTGGGGGAGCTTCCCTCAAAAATGAATGTTCAGGGGTGGAGATATGGCTTAGTGGTTAAGGTGCTTGCCTAAAAAGTCTAAGGACCCAGGTTCAAATCTCCAGTACCCACGTGAGCCAGATGCACATGGTGGCACATACAGCTGGAGTTTGTTTGCAGTGGCTAGAGGACCTGGCATGCCTATGCGCTCACTCTCACTCTCTTTCTCTCTCTCTCATAAATAAATTTTTTTAATTTTTATTTTTATTTATTTATGAGAGAGAGAGAGATTCAGAAATAGGCAGAGAGAGAGAGAGAGAGAGAGAATGGGCGTGCCAGGGCCTCCAGCCACTGCAAGTGAACTCCAGATGCATGCACCCCCTATGTGCATCTGGTTTACATGGGTGCTGGGGAGTTGAACTTGGGTCCTTTGACTTTGCAGGCAAATGCCTTAACCGCTAAGCCATCTCTCCAGCCCATAAATAAATATTTAAAGGGAATATTCTGAAAAAATAAATGAGAGAGCCAGTAAGCTTCATGGGTAGAAGGAGCAAGTAAAAATTAGATACTTCTTTTGTCTAATATTAAAGCACAGTTTGTGTGTGCACACATACATACACAAATGCACAGTCATGTAGTAGCATTCTACAATAGATGCACAAAATAATAGGGTGCAAATCCAGAATAGGAAATCCAAACACACTTGGCATGTCAGATGTAAGTGTGAGACTAATAAAGGTGAGATGCCAGATAGATTCCAGAGAGATCAAGTAGGTAAGTGGAAATTTTACAAAATGGAGTTGGACATCAGTGCCTTCCTGAAAAATGCAAAACTGTATCTATGATTCACAATAAGTCACCTGGAGAAATTCCAGTAAGTCAAGAATTTAGATGCCATGAAAGGATTTAAAAAAAAAAAAAACTAGAAACTGAAAGTCATGAAGGGAAATTGTTAGTAAGACTTAAAAATCTTTTTTGAAAAATCTAGCTAAGAAAAAAATGTATTTTGGCACATCAAAAATAATGAACATGTTTGGAGAAGTATTTACTTTTCATGAAACATTAAATAATCTTCCTGACATATAAAAAGGTTTTTAAAAATCGCAGGAAAACAAACCCAATACCATAGAAAATAGACAAGAAATTAACAGGTGGTGCATAGAGAAATAAATAAAAGTGACTTAGTATATGAGCCAATCTCATCAATAATAAAACACATGCAAATTAAAACACAAGAACTAGTAAAAGTCCATGTTTCACAGGAGCACTGGGTTGGCCTCACTACAGAGAAAGAGGCACTGTCAGTTTGCTGACAGGAAGGTGAATTGTCATTAGCTACCATAGATAGTAAGTTGCATTATCTATCAAAATGCATTATCCACTTCCTCTTTATTGACTGAGAAATTCCACTTGTTTATTTATTTATTTTTAATTGTCGTGACACAGGGATTTGAACCTAGAGCGTTGTGAATGCTAGGCAAGTGTTGCAGTTACCTTCTCGCTGCTGGGATAGAGCACTCAGCCAAAAGCAGCTAATTGGAGGAAGGTTTGTTTTGTGTTGTTTTGTTTTTTGTTTTTAATTTTGGCTTACAGTCTCAAGAGGAAGCTTCATGATAACAGGAGAAAGCGTGGCACAAGCCGAGTCTGGATATCAATGGAAGGAGGAAAATAGTAAGAAGTGAGCCAAACTCTAGCAAGGGAGAGCCATAACCACCCTAAGTCAGCTCCCAACAACACACCTCCTTCAGGGAGGCTCCACCTCCAAAGCTGTCACCACCCGAAGACCAAACTTTCAAAACACATGAGTTTATGGAGGTCGTCCAATTCAAACCACCACAGAAAGATGTAGTTCTTTTATTTTTCTTTATTTTGAGACAAAGTCTCACTAAGTTTCTCAGGCTCATTTTGAACTTGTAAATCTCCTGCCTTAGCCTCCATAGTGGCTGATAGTAGGCCTGATTCACCAGACCCAGCTATAATTACTGTTTTTGAAGCTTACATATATTTTCCACTATACCACTTTCTATAACAGCACAAATGAACTTTGGTGAGAGAGGTTAAGCACTTTGAGGTGTTATTGTAAATGCTGTGCAGCTGTTTACAAAAAATGCTACATAAACTAAAATGAAAATTTCTATGGTTTTTAAAATACTTTTTATATTTATTTACTTCTTTATTTATTTAAGATAAAGAGGGAGGAGGGAAATGGGCAGGCAGGCCAGGGCCTCTAACCACTGCAAACAAACTCTAGACACATGTGCCACCTTGTGCATCTGGCTTACGTGGGTCTTGGGAAATCAAACCTGGGTCCTTTGGCTTTGCATGCAAGCACCTTAACCACTAAGCCATCCCTCCAGCTCTCTATGATTTATTGATAAGGAAATAGGATACAAACTAGGATGTTTAACATGCCCTTTGTGGGAGTGAGGAGATAAATAATAAGTAACCTGTACTCGAATTCTTTAAGTCTCCTTGAGTTTTTGTTGTTGTTGTTTTTGTGTGAGTTGTTGAGGTAGGGTCTCACTCGAGCCTAGGATGACCTGGAATGCACTATGTAGTCTCAGGGTGGCCTCGAACTTATGGTGATCCTCCTACCTCTGCCTCCCGAGTGCTGGGATTAAAGGCATGCACCACCATGCCTGGCTTCTCCTTGAGGTTCTTTTGAATAGACCAAAGAATTCCTAACAGAATCTACTTGGGTGGTGAAGAGATGGAGCCTGAAAGGAAGAACTTTGGTCCTCCAAAGAATGCATTTCCCAGCTACTACTACATGGGATTACGACCATGGGTGGCAGCACAGTTCATGAGCTCTGGTGACCTCGGTGTGAGTCTGAAGCCATGGTTGTGGCTTCACTGTCCTCAAGTTCTTGCAAACTGCACTGCAGCACTGTCCAGCTCTTGGGCTAATAGAACACTGTGCATTCAAAAACCAAAACAGGAGATAGCAGACAACCAAGAAGACTTTGGAAAAAGCCTTGAGTTTCAGTCCTCCAAGGCCTCCTTTACTCATTTTCTCTTCCCCAGGTCAATGGCTCTCAGCTGGGGGTAATGTTCTCCCTAAAGACATCATTAATTGCCACAGTTAAGGGAAGGAAGACATCTAGTGGGTAGAAATCTACGAAGTGGTCAACTGTCCTATAATGCACAGTTGTGCCTCAAAATCAAAGAAAAAAAAAAAAAGTTATTTGGTAGAAAATTTCAGAATTTATAGTTCGAAACCCTGCACTATAGTCAGATGCCATGCAAAGAATGAAACCTGCAAGACACAGCAAAAGGAGATGAAGGATTCTTCTACTGGAAATAGTTTTGTAACCTCACCCATTTGGCTGAGGTAGCTAATTAATCAGAGTCCTCCCAAGGGGCCAGAGATGGCATGACAGACTCAGTAAAGCTTAGTCTTGGGCAGAGCATGAAGAAGATCTAACACAGTACATCCACCAGAGAACCCTTTAAATTTCATAGTTGGCACCTCTCACACATCCTACTCACAATCACAAGGCCTGATTCACATGACACCCCCTGTTTAGAAACCCCTCGGAGGCACAATACCATCAGTGCTCCCACTGCAGAAAGGCTGTTTCTCTGGGAAGCAATTCAGCCCTGCTGAGTAGTCTTCCTCCTTTCACTGCCAGCAGCTAGGGAAGGGAGAATGAAATGCTGAGTCACTAATCTGCCAGACACCAGGGTGGGGTGTGAGGCAGGAGGAGAGGGACTCTGGAGGTGCTGAGAGAATCCCTCCTGGCACTCACTGACTGGAATGAGACCAGCATTCTAGGTCTCACAAATAGTGTTCTAAAAAGCAGAGAATTATTGCCAATGGCAGAAAAGCAACAACAGCTTCCATGCTGATATCAGGAAAAGCACAATCAGAAGGAATGATAACAAGTAATAAAAAATAGACAATCAACAGAGTGGAAAGGAGAGCCAGCATGTTCTTCCCCTCCCCCTGTCATTTCCCAATAGAAGCTGCAGAAGCTTCCAAAGGAAGCTAGACCATGAAGGCCTGAGGTATTCTGGGAGTATGCATGCAACTTTCTGCAGGGTGTCTGTTATTTACCCATTGTTTATGGGAAATATACGCTTGTTCACTTTTATGAGAACTGTAAACAGAAAAGGAGAAGGCACTGTTCCTTTGCCCTGTGGAACTGTGTTAGAAACTTGGCTTCATGGGGTTTTTCCTGGTTTTCTTATAGAGCTAGCCGAGCACTCAATACATTATATTAATAGACACTTCCCCACTTTCCAATTCTCCTTCCATTGACTGCCACTGAGTCATTGTGTCACAATCTCTCTTCTAACTTGTTCTTTCTTGTGCTGGCTCTGGTTATTTCCTCCTGGTCCAGATTGTGAAACCATGCTTGGTGCTGAGCAAGGTCTCATGAGCTTAGTGGTACACTGGTAAGTTCAGGGAAGTAGAGAGGTTGTCCAACAAATTATGTAGTATGGCTAGTCCTAAGGAGCTTTGGGCAAATATCTATTCACTCCAGATAGGGCACCAATGACAGATCAAAGAAACAATTCCACCCAAGTCTAGCTTGGTTAATTAAAGAGTTTTGGGGGGCTACTTACAGGAACATGGGTGACTAAAAGGCAGCTACAACACCGAATGGCCAACCACTGCATGGACTAAAGCTGTATCCCTGCTCCACCAACAATAATTCTTTGCTACCAGAAATTGTTTGCTATTGTTATAACTTTGGGAGAAGCCCAATGAGCCTTATGAACATCTGAGCTTCTCAAGTCTTGTGGGCCTCCCTCCTGCCTCTGGTAGTGAATGCTTCAATGCACAGGAGATATGTTTACGACAGACTGTGTCAATCACCCTTCTGCTCTGGAATATATACCTGAAATAATCAATTTAGTAAAAAAAAAAAAAAAAGGTTTAGAAAATAGTATTGGAGTTACAGTCCATGATCAATTGACCCCATTGCTTCCATTGTTTTGTGTCTATTGTCACATCATGGTGGGAAAGAATAGCAGAACAAAAACCAGATCACCACACAGCCAGATATTGAAGATATGAAGAGCCAGATATCGAAGAGACAAAGAGAAGGGACCTGGAGTTCCACCATATCTTTAATGGCATGTTCTAAAAGACATAAATACATCCCACTAGACAGCACCTCAGAAGCTTCGACTACTTCATAGGTTAGGAACTAAGACTTTTTCACAAGCTGCACCTTTGGTGGACACTTACCCAAACAATAACAGAGGTTAAAGGAACTCTAGCAATATTCATCAATTGTCTTTGGCTACCATCAGCAAGCTGGGCGTGGTGGCACATGCCTTTAATCACAGCACTCGGGAGGCAGAAGTAGGAGGATCCTTGAGAATTTGAGGCCAACCAACAGGTGCAATAGTGGCATGTCTACTCTTGGGGTAACCAACTGCTCCATAATTGGACTGAAGGCCTCTGTATGGGAGGGAATACATACCTGGTACTGAAAAACCTAAGCAAAAGTCTATGGCAGGGGAGGTCATGAACCTTAGGGGTAGAAAGCCTGCTCTTGTCTGGCTAAATGTATATATTATTCCCACCAAGCTGCCCTGAAAGCACTACACTTAATGTTCATATTCACATATTAATTCTACTCTCACTTCTGGTTAGAAAAGCTTCTCTTTTCAGATGGTGATGACCACTGGGATGACCAAAAGGCAACAAAGTGCTGAGAAGAAGGGATGGAGGAGTGTCCAGCACTGAAACATCTCTGTCACACCTTCCAAGGTTCTGGGCCCATTGTGGAAGAGGGGGCGGATAGAATGGAAGAGCCAAAGGAAGGGTACAACTCCTTACAATGCAACTGTCCAGACAGAAATTGGCCTTGATATCCATGACCTTGTAGTGCCTAGCAATACCTTCACAAGACCCTCATAATAGAAGAAAAAGATGATGACATCAAATTAAAAGAGAGACTAATGGAGAGAGGGAGGGGATATGATGGAGATTGGAGTTCTAAAGGGGAATGGGGGAGGGAGGGAAATATCATGCATTTTTTTGTACAGAAGTTGTTAATTAAAAAAATAAAAAGAATTTGAGGCCTTAGACTACATAGTGAATTCCAGGTCAGCCTGGTCTAGAGTGAAACCCAATCTTGAGAAATAAAAAACAAAACAAAACAAAGTAACACAACCACAAAAATACAAGCAACAAAAACCCACTCTTCAAGAAATAATAGAGTAAGAATCAAATATTTCTCTCCTTTGGTGGTTCATTTGGGGAAACTACTCCTTGCACAGATTGAAATTCAGGATAAGCTACTCTAAATGCTTAGTTAAGGAAACCAATTTGCTAGTTCATTGGCATGAAACTCAAATGCAGAACTTTAGTTTGTATGCACCTTAACATTTAGTCTACTGAATATATGCCTTATCCTGGCCACCTCTACATGTCTATAGTAGCTTTATTTTAAGGACCAAGAAACTTAGGGCTGGGGAGATGACTCAGTGGTTAATGGCTCTTCCTTAAACACCAAGAAATCAAGGTTCAAACACATGACTATAAATTGCTTGAGATCATAACTGATAACAAAGATGACTTTCCTATGTGCTCCTACTGAAAAAATTTTGTAGCAACAAGAAAGAAATTGCAAAGACAGCTACACAGGTTTATGTAACACTCACTGTGCACTGAGCACTGTGAGATGTTTGCCTTCTCCACTTTCTTCAATCTAATTACAATGCTGTAATTCTGACACATCTTTTCAGCATTGACTAAGGAGGATCATCTAAAATTTGCACATTAATAAAAATCATAAGTACAACCTGTTTTGCCAGCTGAAAATATAGTCATGTCACTGGTTTTTATTAATCATTTAGCAGCTCACATGCACTTACTTCTACAAAGTCTAGGATTTCATTCTTATGGTAACTGTGTACATGTTCTCTCTGTGAAACTATTGAAGAACCTTGGGTGGACAGAAAACTGAAGTCTGTCTAGCCCATTCATGTCCTTGATTTTGTTAGAGTGTACTAGAATGCCACAGTATCATACTGAACATCTCCATGTTCCCTGGGGTCCCAAAACTCATGACAAAAGCATGTTATGAAGCCACAGTTGTTCCTGATTCTTACAGTCACTGCGAGTACTTTGTACTCACAGGCCTAACCATGATAAGACCAGCCTGCTTGCTTGAGTTCACAGCAGTAGCAGCTTCAGCGCCCATAGAGCCAGAGCCATCCCTTCTCCAGTAGTCTCCAAACCCATTACAATACAGAGACCTCCACTGTCACATCCCTCCAAGGCCTATAATGTCATTTTCTTCCAGAGGATGTCTGTCATTTGCCATTTCAACATAGTAGTGAAGTTTATATCTAAGGCCAAAGTAAAGGGAAAGGATATTGATATCAAAGCAGTTTCTTGGATGGGTAACTTTTCACATCATCTTCCTAAGTCCAGTTCCCGTGCCAAGTGGTCTCAGACAGCTATCTTCAGTAACACATACACAGTACATGGTTGATTTTCTTCTTCCATCATGAAAAGAACCATATATCACCTTTACATCCTATAAGTTAAGTGGGAATAATACAAATTTCTCTCACGGTAACAAAATTTAAAAAATAAATAAAGCTTGCCTAAAGGCATAGAAGTAGCTGACACAATTTTCAGAAGTCTATCTCACCAGATATCCCTTGACTCCATGAGTGATCCAGCATTTGGACAACACTGTTAATAATGCCAACACTATCTATTCCCTAGGGTATACCCCGCAAAACAGTTTGGATTGAGATCTAAGCTACATAGTTTCTCAAACTACTGGCATTAAATAGAAACAAACATGTAAATTATTCCAGAACATCTTAATAACTAACCCATCCCTGTGGAAGTCACAGCTCATAAATATCTGGATTCTATCAACACAGTGTTATGGGATATTAGACTTGCTACTGCAGATGGTGTGTTTCCCTGTCACATATCATGAGCAGATAAAAATGTACAAATACCCCCAAAGACAATCAAAATAGAAACAAATTCTAAGCCATAGGAATTAGACTGGCAAAGACCTCCCCACTCTTGACTGCTGTTAATGTCTCCCAACCTGAGCTTTACCCTACACTCACAATAAGGTACCAGCTTTCCTCCACAGAGGAGAGGGCTTTGCCAGTAACTACTTCACTGGAACTCATGCACACTCAGGAACCCTATAGCTCCAGTCCTAGGAATCCACATCGCAGTCAGATGGGCACAGCTCACTGAAGGACATGTTCAAGAAGGATCATAGAAGCATTGTTTTCCAAAGTCAAAAACTGGAAGCAACCCAGCGACTTATCAGCAATAGAACAGAATAATGGTGGCATGTTCTTTCAGGACAAAATCAAAGTTGGGTGAGAAATATCTGGAAAAAAGCTTATGTATGTTTGTAATCATTAAAAAATGGTCTTTAAAATAATGGGCAAATTGAACTTTTTGGAGTGAAAAATCAGGAAGCACAGGGATATTGTTGGAGAGGGGAGCTCTTGGTCCAAAACCCTAGCAGAGTGGCTGCCTGCACCTCAGATATGCTTCATCTCTCCACGGTCACCAGCCACAATTGCTCAGTGGCTACATAGACTGTGTGATGCCTATCAGGAAACATCTTATCCCTTTCTCTCCAGAGGACTTCACAGATGAAGCCTCATATATGCCAAGAATTTGGGGTCCTCTCCTTGGGATAGTCTTACCTTCTCTCTCTTACTCAACATGACACTAATCTATACACAGGTGAAGTCATTTTCTGGACATAATTTAGGTTCTGGAAGAGTTGACCCTAGATAAGCCAAAACCTCTGCTTTCAATGAGCTTTCACCAGAAGAAAACCAGCTCACTCAGAACACTCTCCAATGTGAAGTAGCAGAACAGTGAAGCTCATACGAACACCTGACTAAAGTTAGAACTCATTGTATTATATAGCTTCAAACCTTGGAAGAAATTAGAGGTGAAATATAAATGATAACGAATACTGTGCATAAAGTGTGCACAGATTTCTTGACCATAAACATTAAGTTACATAATCACTAAGGATGAGTTGGACTGGTTACAGCCATGTATCTCTGAGGCAGAGACAGGAAGATCTCCAGTTTGAAGCCAGCCTAGCAAGACCTGGCCTCAAAACAATACAATAAAGAGAAACAACAACAACAAACCTTGAGATGAATGGAACAGAATCAATAATAATAAAAGAGGAATAAATGATAATAAATTATCCTGCCACACAAAATCCATTTCACAAAAGAAAAGAATCAGAATGTGCTTCAGCTAAAGAGTAGAGAATATAACGGTTGGGAGAAGTGTTTGTATTGAGGCATTGCACAAGGGCAGATATTAGGCAGGAGATGGCATCTTCTCAGAGCCTGTTTTGTGATTTCTCTTGGCACAAGACACTATCTTGGATAAACTATGGGAAGAGCCCTGTGGTAATCCTTTGTCTCTTCTGTGTTTCATTGTCATTTCTGGACCTTTCTGCCCCTTGGGTCCTCACCCTCTTGCCACCACCTCTGAAGGTTCCTTTGTATATCTTGCTTGTCATATGTTCCACATGATGTCATCATTTAAAAAACCATAGATAGAGCTAGAGAGGTAGCTTATGTAGTAGCTTGCCTAACATGCAGGAAGCCCTGGATTTAATCAACACTGTAAAACCAGGTGTGGTGCTGCACACCTGCAGTGCCAACCCTCAGGAGATGGAGGCAGGAAGATCATAAGTTCAAGGTTATCTTGGCTACATAGTGAGTTCAAGGCCATGCTGGGAAACATGAGACTCTATCTTGAAAAAAAATATAGAAATTACTTATTAAACAACCTTCCCTATTTGTAATGGAAATAATTCCCAGGGTTTCAAGCCAGCATGTGCTGTTTATTAAAATAAAATTTGAATTTATAAAAGCTATATTTTGTGAAGGATTCCCCAAATAGGTGCTGGCTGAGTGCCTGAAGATTTGAGAAAGTAGAGAAGTCTATAGACATTTGTGATTTGTGCCAACAGGGAGTCAGGTTTTGTGAACTGGCCTAGTTTAATCCACATATAATAGAAGAAAAAATAGGCCTGCCACACAATGTAGCTTTGATGATGCAGGTAACTTCATGTAAGAAAGTGACTACACCTTACAGAACTAAGGCTTAGCAGGAAAAGTGGTCTTGATGCAGCAGCAATGACTGGGGAAAGGATGCATGGTAGTAGGCGGGGTGAGAGTAATATGTTCCAAGAGGTAGATTCATGGGTGGCAGATTTCCCTTCACCTTTAAAACTATTTTCCTAAGCAAAGACTCATTGATTTTATACTCATAGCAGAATATACATTTTAAAATAAAATAGCTTTATAGTTGCCATTTTGTGAAGAAGGAAGTATTGTAGATGGGTAAGTGGTACATGGTAACTTAATTATATTTAACTGTGATACTTTGTCAGTGATGCTTTAACGTCTCATTTTTATGAATGTGTAAATTTCACAAATGTATACATGTATAAGCCCTGACTTATTCAACTTTCCTTCAGGTAGGTTTTATTTAACAGTTGAGTAAAAAGACACAGGAGTTAACTTACTGTGGTTTTCTTATGATAAAATGTATAAGCTACTTATGAGAAATGCTACAGTTACCTTCTTGTTGCTGGGATAAAGCTCCAACCAAAAGCAGCTGATGGAGGGAAATTTCAAATTTTTGGCTTTCAGACTTGAAGAGAAGTTTCATGATGGCAGCGGACAGCATGGCATGAACAGAAGCTGGACACTACCTTTGCAACAGCGAGTGGAAAACAGCATCTAGGGAGTGAGCCATTTAACACTGGCAAGCTAGGACCAATAAACCTCAAGGTCCACCCCTGCAACACATGTCCTCCAGCAAGACTCCACCTCCCAAACTGCCACAAGCCAGGGAATCAATCATTCAAAGTGCAGGTATTTATGGGGAACATCTAATTCAAACCACCACATTCTGTCCCTGTTCCCCATAAACTAGTGACTATGTATGAAGTAAAATGCAATGCAAATGCATTCAGTCCAATTTTAAACATTCCCATAGTTGTTATCAATCCCAGCACTGTTCAAACATCCCCATAGCCCAAGGTCCCTTAACTATGAGCTATAAAACCAAAAAATATAATGGCACAGAGTAAACATTCACAGTGCAAACAATGACACTGCAAAAACAAACAAAAAAAGATTAAGCCAGTACAAGATCTAAAATAAATAAAGCACACATCAAATCCTGTAGCTCTAACATCTGTAACCGGTGACAAAATTTCTGGAATTCTGATTCCATACCACCATCTGGGCTGCTCCATCCCTTTGGAGGATTATTTCATCAAAAGAGCAAGTAAACCCTAAAAGAGACAGACATGGAAGTTAAGAAACAAAACCCAACATGAGAAAGCTCAGGAGAAGCCCCATGTTTCAGTGAAGGCAGCATCCAAAGAGATGGCTGTCCTTGACTCCACCAGCAACCACCTCTCCAGCCTGGAGCTGGCCAGAAGTGTCTCGGGAACCCAAAGAGTGTGAGGGAACTGAGAAAATCTATACCACTGAGGAGAGGTGAATTTCTGTACTGAATTAGTAGATAGGAAAGAATTTAAAACAACTGTATGTAATTATTCATAAGATAAGATGGTGACCATGGTATATTATGTTTTTGAATTTATATAGTCATTATAAGACAATCACAGAATGTTGCTACAGTAGAAAAAACTATTGTGCAATTATTTTCAGTTTGTGGGAGTGAAGCCAGTGTTGTGAGAAGTAGAAGTAGGAATGGACAATAGCCAAATCCTCATTATTTCATAGTGAAAAGTACATAAATAATGAAAAATCTGAAACAAACATCAGCAATTATTAGGAGAAATGCAATAGTGAATATTTAGTGAAAGATAAAAAAGATGGTTAGTTTTGGAAACAAAACAAAAGGAATAAAGCTGACAAAGGAATTGCTCTTTTTGATAACTTTTGCACAAGAAAATTATAAAACAATGACTATTTGATAAAAGTAATAACAAAACTTTAAAAAGCAAAAAGTGAAATAATATTTTATTATTTGATATATAAATGAAATTCCTAGTGAATAAATTTTCCTCTTATGCTAAATTGGGCATCAATCTGTAGCTTATGTTTTCATAGAATAACTCAGAAGGCCTTTTATTCAATTCTGAGTATTTCCTAAGTCATGTCATTAGTGACAATATGTTCTGAGAACTGTGCTGCTAGAAGATCTTGTTATGTGAGCACAATAGACCCTACTAACACAAATAAAGCTGGCTATGGTGTCCCTGGACAATAGGACTGTCTCCTGTTATATATGCTGCCTTTGCTAACTGAAATATGATTAGGTGGAACATACCTGCAATAGCTCACATTTACAGAGTATTCACTCAATGCCAGACTTTTCTATGGACTTTAGTTCATTATCTTCTTTATTCCACAAAGAGATGCTAGGAGGTACATACTATCATTAATCCCATTTAATGGAGGATGAAAGTGAGGCTTAATGAGATTAAATAACTTGCCCAATGTCACAGTGCTTGCCAAACCTAACCCTGAAAACCTGGCTGTAGTTTCAGTCTTAGCTCTCAGGTAATATTTCTGATCAGAGAGATGTTTTATTAATGAGAAGTGTTAAATTATGGAACCTAACCAGTATAATGAAATTATAAATATCATTAGTATTATCACATAGCTATTAATTATAATTGCTTCCTATTTCATGAGTGTGTTACTTTGACTTAAAAATAAGAAACACCAAAAAAAAAAAAAAAGAGAGAGAGAGAAAACACAATCAGGATTCAAAGTGTTTAAATGCTTGGAATTGTTACATAACAATATGTGAAGAGTATCAGAATTAGTACTATTTTTCAGATGAAAGATTCAGAAAAATGTTTTACCATGGCAATTTTTTGTGGTATACTTTCTTTTCTGTCTCCATTTTCCTTGTAAAAGTTATTTATTTAAAAGCAGTCTTCCCATGCAGGAGCACAAGTTTGAATCTCTGATTTCAAAACTGATAAAATTGTGTTATTTCTGGAAAATCAAGATCCCTGCCTTTCAACCCTGTTAGTTGTCATTTCTAATGAGAGGATACTAATCAAAATCTGAAATGAGAAAAGATAAGATCAGATTAATCATAAAGCAAGCACTGAAAACAAAGGTCCTTAAAATTAAATTACCTAAAGAAATGAAATTATAACAACTTTTCTGAGCTTTTTGGCATACTCATAAAAGGCCATGAGGATTAAACATTTTCAAATTCAAATCCCAGAAGACTTTTGTTTTAAATGCTATTTCACAAATCAGGCTACAAAGTAATGCTTGTTTCTTACAGCCAAATTTCAGAGCATAAGAAGAAACAAAAAAGCTGAGCATGGTGACCTGCGCCTTTATACCCAATACTCAGGAGGCAGATGTAGGAGGATAGTTCAAGGCCAGCCCAAGACTACATAGTGAATTCCAGGTCAGCCTGGGCTAGAGCAAGACTCTACTTCAAGAAAAGAGAGAGAGAGAGAGAGAGCAAGCAAGCAAGAGAAAGAGAGAGAGAGAAAGAGAAAAGAAATAAAGAAGAAAGCAAATTTTTCAATTCTTCATTTCACAGTTGATCATTCATTGCTGCTCCTCTGGTCCTGGCTCCCAACAGAAGCAGCCAAGCATGTATACATTTTTCCTGGTGGAAAGACGGAGTTTGTGGAATTCACAACTTGCAGTTTTCCTTTTCATCCTGTCCCATTTTTCATTATATTTGAGGAACCAACATGGAGAAGGTGGGAGTGTGTGCATGACACAGCTCAATGCCATTATATACAGTCGAGGCAGAACAGTGTCTGGTCGATGCAATGACTAAGGATTTCCTTAAATAGATGCCAAAAGGCCATGTAAAGATTTTCAGAGTTGTCAGCTCATTCTGTGAGCCACCAGTTAATCTCACTGTTTGTTCCTTTTTTCTATTAAAAAGAAGACAAAAAAAAAATACTTTCCCTTCCTACTTACTCTTGTAAGGTTCAAGGTATTGTGTGAGTGTGTCTGGGTTATATAGCATGTATGTGTGTGTGTGTGTGTACATATACATTACATTAAAAAATTTTGGAAAAAGAGTACTATGCAAATTTTCATTATTATTCATATAAAAGCAGACTTTTTAAGTTATGAATTATATGAAGAGAGGAACAAGCTCTAGGTCCTTATTTTTTAAAAAATATTTTGCTCTTCATTTTTCTCATTTTTGTGACAGAACATTAAAATGCCTAACACTTAATAGGGCCCCAGCAATGCCTAGCATTTAACAAGCATCTTATTTAATGTCCACAGCTCTTAGTGGGATGAGACAAGGATGAGCCAGGTGAGGTACTGGCTTCATCTATGTATAAAATAAAGAGGTATCAAATAACAATCAAAAAAATAAGATTTTAAATCAATATCTTAAAAATAGCAAAAATTACCCAAATCAACAGTAATTAGGTTGCATAAACTTTAATAAATTACCTAATTTCTTTCTTCATCTATTTCTTTACCTAAAGTGGTAATGATAATGATGGCTACTTCTGAGAGTTATAGTAAGGAAGAAATGACTTAACATAAGGGACTGGAACAGTTCCTGGCATGTATTGGCTTAGGACTTTGAACATTAAAACCAACTAACATAGGGCCAAAGAGATGGTTCAGTGGAGATAGCCAGCAAAGCCTAACGACCCAGCTCAATTCCCCAGTACCCATGTGTGATGGTTTGATTCAGGTGTCCCCGTAAACTTAGGTGTTCTGGATGCTAGATTCCCCAGCCAATGGCAACTAGAAATTAAAACCTCCTGGAGGTGGTGTATTGTTGGGCTTATGGGTGTTATAGCCAGTTTCCCCATGCTAGTGTTTGGTTAGCATGCTCTCCTGTGCTATGGTGTACCTTATGTTGGCGAGGGGTGATGTCCAACCTCTGCTCATGCCATCACTTTCTCCTGCCATCATGGAGCTTCCCCCTTGAGCCTGTAAGCCAAAAATAAACCTCTTTTGGATTGGGTGATTTCTACCAGCAATGCAAACCTGACTGCAACTTAGTTCCCACCACATCTCCCTTTAACTCTCCTATTTGGCCTGTTCAGAAGACAGATGGATCCTGGAGAATGACAGTGGATTATCAGCAACTTAGTCAAGTGGTGAATCCAATTGCCGCTCCTGTACCAGATGTGGTTTCTTTACTTGAGCAAATTAACACATCTCCTGGTACCTTGTATGCAGTTATTGATCTTGCAAATGCCTTCTTCTCCATTCCTGTGCATAAGGACCACCAGAAGCAATTTGCCTTCAGCTGGCAAGGTCAGCAGTACATGTTTACTGTTTTACCTCAGGGTTATATTAACTCTCCAGCCCTGTGTCATAGCTTGGTTCACAGGGATCTTGATTGTCTGTCCCTTCCACAAGGTGTCACATTGGTCCATTATATCGATGACATTATGCTGATTGGATCAAATGAGCAGGAAGTGGCAGCCACTCTGGAGTTGCTGGTACAGCATATGTGCATCAGGGGATGGGAAATAAATCCATCCAAAATTCAAGGACCTGCCACCTCAGTGAAATTTCTAGTTCAGTGGTGTGGGGCATGCAGGGATATTCCTTCTAAGGTGAAGGATAAGGTGTTGCACCTGGCCCCTCCTATCACTAAGAAGAAAGCACAATATCTAATGGGCCTATTTGGATTTTGGAGGCAGCACATTTCTCACTTGGGTGTGTTACTCCGTCCCATATACCAAGTGACTCAGAAAGCTACTAGTTTTCAGTGGGGCTCAGACCAAGAGAAGGCTGCTCTACCCCTTGGTCCATATGGTCCAGTGGATCCGATGGTACTTGAGGTGTCGGTGGCAGATAGGGATGCCATTTGGAGCCTTTGGCAGGCCCTCATAGTTGAATCACAGTGGAGGCCCTTGGGATTTTAGAACAAGGCCCTGCCATCATCTGCAGATAATTATTCTCCCTTTGAGAGACAGCACTTGGCCTGCTATTGGGCCTTAGTGGAAACTGAACATTTGACAATGGACCATCAAGTTACTCTGTGATATGAGCTGCCCATTATGAGCTGGGTGTTATCTGACCCACCATAAAGTTGGACATGCACAGCAACAGTACATCATCAGCTGATCAGCTGGAAAGTGTATGTATGTGATTGGGCTCAAACAGGCCCTGAAGGTGCAAATAAGTTACACGAGGAGGTTGCCCAAATACCTATGGTTGCTACTTCTGTTACAATGCCTTCTGTCCCCAAGCATGCACCTATGGCATCATGGGGTGTGCCCTATGATCAACTGACTGAAGAGGAGAGGACAAGAGCATGATTTACAGATGGTTCAGCACATTATGCAGGGGACAGCTGCAGCATTACAGCCCATTTCTGGGACAAGTCAGAAGGACTGTGGTGAAGGGAAGTCCTCACAATGGACAGAACTACGGGAAGTACATATGGTTGTGCATTTTGCTTGGAAGAAAAATGGCCAGATGTGCCATTATACACTGATTTATGGGCTGTGGTTAGTGGTTTGGCTGGATGGTCTGGGACTTGAAAGGAGTACAATTGGAAGATTAGTGAGAAGGACATTTGGGGAAGGTGTATGTGGACAGAGCTCTCTGAATGGGAAAAGGATATAAAGATACTTGTGTCCCATGATAATGCTCATCAGAAGGTGACCTCATCAGAGAGTGACTTTAATAATCAAGTAGATAAGCTGACCTGTTCTGTAGATAGTGGTCAACTTCTTTCCTCAGCCAGCCCTGTCATTGCCCATTGGGCTCATGAACAAAGTGGACATGGTGACAAGGATACAGGTTATGCATGGGCCCAAAAACATGCACTTCCACTAACTAAGGCTGACCTGGATACTGCTGCTGAGTGCCAAATTTACCAGCAGCAGAGACCAACTCTGAGCTCCCAATATGGTAGTATTCCTTGGGGTGACCAGCCAGCAACCTGGTGTCAGGTTGACTACATTGGACCACTTCTATCATGGAAAGGGCAGAGTTTTGTCCTTACTGAAATAGACACTTATTCTGGGTATGTATTTCCTTTTCCTGCACATAATGCTTCTGCCAAAACTACCATCCGTGGGCTTACAGAATGCCTTATCCATCGTCATGATATTCAACACAGCATTGATTCTGACGAAGGAACTCATTTCACAGCCAAGGAAGTACAGCAGTGGGCTCATGATCATGGAATTCACTGGTCTTACCATGTGCCCCGCCATGCTGAAGCAGCTGGCTTGATAGTGCAGTGGAATGGCCTTTTAAAGAAACAGCTACTGTGCCAACTAGGTGGCAATAGCTTGGAGGGCTGTATATGCTTTGAATCAGTGTCCTATATATGGTGCTATTTCTCCTATAGCCCAGATTCATGGGTCCAGGAATCAAGGGGTGGAAATGGGAACGGTCCCACTTACCATCACCCCAAGTGACTCATTAGCTAAATTTTTGCTTCCTGCTTCCAAAACCTTAAGCTCTGCTGGCCTAGAGGTCTTGGTGCCAGAGGGGGCAGTGCTTTTGCCCAGAGGCACAAAGAATATTCCATTGAACTGGAAGCTAAGACTTCCCCCTGGCCACCTTGGGCTCCTGATGACCTCCAGTTTAATAGGCTAAGAAAGGAGTTACATTGTTAGCAGGGGTGATTAATCCAGACTACCTGGGGAAAAGTGGACTGCTTCTCCACAATGGAGGTAGGAAGAATATGTCTGGAGTGCAGGAGATCCTTTAGGGCGTCTCTTAGTGTTCCCATACCTGTTATCAAAGTCAACGGACAACTGCAACAACTCAATCAAGGCAGTGTGATAAATGGCCCAGATCCTTCAGGAATGAAGGTATCGGTCACCCCTCCAAGTAAAGAACCAAGACCTGCTGAGGTGCTTGCTGATGGTGGAGGAAAAACAGAATGGGTAGTAGAAGTAGGCAGTTACAATTACCAGCTAAGGCCATGTGACCAGTTACAAAAAACGAGGACTGTAATTGCAATGCTTCTGTCCTACCTTGATTCAGAGTGTTTGTACATATCTATACCAATATTAAGATTATATCACTAGCTAAATGGTGAATTTATATTATACCTATTATATTAGAGACTAAGCATTCTTCAAGGAACCTTGCTTTATATTGGAGAAAGATTTTGCATTTCTGGTTGTACATGGCATAGTTATACCATTATGAGCTTGTTACTGTTTTCATTTGGTAATTAAGTATGATGCAAGGAGATAGGGTTTGGTTTGAAGTTGACAAGGAGTGAACTTGTGATGGTTAAAGTGTTGTCACTTGTGATCTACAAAAATCCCTTTCAGATGGAATCTCTGAGGTTGCTTTCAGGAAGGACTAACTGAAGGAGGAAGTCTTTCCTCCAGAGTGAGCCCTTCCCCAGAGTGGGTAGCCCCTCTGGGAACTTCATATAAGGAAGATCTGGGTGAAAGAGCCCCTTCGTTCCTTCCACTTGGCTGCATGGATTGAAGCTCAGCGCATATTGAAGATCAGCATGGACTAAAGACCAGTGTCAACTGAAGACCCATGTGGATTGAAAACCAGCGGCTCCTCAGGAAGCCTCCAGGCCTTCAGTGCTAGACTGGGACTGCTGAGGCATCTGGCCATGTGGACTGAGCAGCTACCAGGTTCCTTGATTCTCAGGCCTGCAACTGCTACTGGACTACCGTAAACTAATCCCATAAATTCCTTTTAAATATGATTCATTCTAGCAGTTCTGTTCCTCTAGAGAACCCCAACTAATCAACATGTAAAGCCAGATGCACAAGTGGGCACATGTGTTGGCGTTCATTTTCAGTGGCTAGAGGCCCTAGTGTACCCATTCTCTCTATATATATCTGCCTCTTTTTTTCTCTGACTCTTAAATAAATAAAGAAAACAAGTAAATAAATAATAAGTAAACATCTAATATCATCAATATTGGTTTTGCAATTAAACATGAGAAAACAGAGACTCCCAGTTTAAATGGCTTTGTCAGACTCATCGAGCCAGTTATATCATCACACTCCAAAGTTTTCCCACACAACCCTTTTCTAATCCCTCTACTATCCCTCTGTATGTGGGTGCTATGAAATCACATGCTCCTAAAGTACTTTGAACGCTCTCAGGTGTGCCTTCGTTGGTAGATGACTAAACTGCACAATGAGCAGTTGTTATATCTCTGACAATTTCCCCAAGTGTTAATGTACTGACTGTCAATGAGCTTTAACAGATAGGTAGAAGGAAGCAGAAGAAACACCCTCCAGACAGACTGGAGTTGTGAGAACAGGGTCCTCCCTCCACCCAAGAGGTTAGGGCAGGCTATATAACCAGACTCGTACAGAATAGGACAGATTAGGAATCAACATACAGCATTCACTGTCCAGGCTATACCGTGTTTAATTTGTTTATTTGAACTTAGCTGTGGACTTATTTTTAAGTGAAGATATATCTGTTTATCAACAGAAGGGTGAGAAACAAGACATTTGTGTTTAGACAACTATTCCCAGTGTGCAGCACATGGCACAGAAAAAACTACGAATGTATTATTCTAGAGCTTATGGCTTTAATTATCCCTCCCAAGCAAAGCAAGCAAGCATAATGGGTATGAGTATCTAATCACACTTTTTAAGAGTAAAACTTGCTTGTTTAAATCAGTGACATTATGAATATGGGCATGTAGGTTGATCACAGTCACACTTTTGTCTTGTGCGGGGGGTGATCTAGGGTCTTGCTGTAGCCCAAGGAAAACCTGGAATTCACTATGTCATCTCAAGCTGGCCTTGAATTCACGGTGATCCTCCTACTTCAGCCTCCTGAGTGCACAGTCACTTTCTAAGAATAAAGCTTGTTGTTTAAACCTGTGACAAAATCTCTCCATTGTCTCTTAAATGTTGTCCCTCATCTAGATTTTGAAGAACAATTTAGTTTCCATTGTGAATAAATAAGGACTAAATACTTCTTATGAGTATTTCCTCACTAAATAATCAAATGACTTCATGTGCCAGTGTCACTATAAGCAGGGAAAAGTGACAGGAAATAGCAGCGACGCAGAGGTAGGCGATTTAGCACTAACCCGCAAATTCACTCATGCTCAGACACAGCAAACAGGCACAAACTTGCTTGCATATGAGAGGAGAATTCTTAAATGATGAAATCTGTACACTGCTTCTTCACAACTTGCATATGAATCCCAACTTCACAAAATATGTATAGAGCACTGGTTAGTATATAGAAGGCATGTCATTTACTTTCTGCCTACCTGAAAGCTCCCTCTGGAACTGTGACTTACAGCTCTGTTCCTCATTTCCTGAAGTAGGCCTTAAAATAGGCCCTGCCTGAAACTGTTGTGGTGATCAACAAAATACTATTTAGAAGAGGGCTCCATTTTGTGTGGAGCCTCATAGCCTCAAGTGTTTTTGATTAAACTTTTCTAGAGGTCATGTGATGCCAGGGGAAGACCCTGGGCTTGATTACCCAGCATGATTAGTGTTTAGAGCTGGCTCACTCTGTGTAAATTGCTTGTCACTAAAGCATGAGAACCCAAGTTTCTATCTCTAGCACCCACATAAATCCAGGTGCAGTGGCTCACGTCTGTAGTCCAAGCATTGTGGAAGCAGAGGCAGGAGTATCCCTAGGGCTTGTTAGCTCAGTAACCTAGCCAAATTCATGGGTACTAAGGTCAGTAGAATACGCTGTGTCAAAGAATAAGATAAGGGCTGGAGAGATGGCTTAGAGGTTAAGGAGCTTGCTTGCAAAGCCAAAGGACCCAGGTTTGATTCCCCAGGACCCACATAAGCCAGCCAGGTGCATAAGGTGGCACATGCAAGTGGAGTTTGCAGTGGCTGGTGGCCCTGGTGTGCCCATTTTCTCTCTCTCTCTCTCTCTCTCTCTCTCAAATAAATTAATAAAAATAAAAAAATAAGATGGAAAGTTACTGAAGAAGATATCCAGTGTTAGAGCTGGAGAGGTGGCTCAGTGGTTAAAGGTACTTGCTTGCAAGGCCTAAGCCAGGTCTGATTCTCCAGTACCCATGTAAAGCCAGGTGCACAAAGGGGCACGTGTGTCTAGAGATTGTTTGCAGTGGCAGGAGGCCCTGGGAAACCCATACTTATTCTGTCTCTCTCTCCTTCTCTCTCAAATAAATAAATATTTTTTTCTATTCTTTCTCAAGCAAATAAATATTTTTTTTTTTTTTTTTTTTTGGTTTCTCGAATTTCAAAGGCTGACCTGGAATTAACTTTTCTCAGGGTGGCCTTGAACTCTCGGCGATCCTCCTACCTCTGCCTCCCGAGTGCTGGGATTAAAGGCGTGCGCCACCACGCCCGGCTGCAAATAAATATTTTTAAAGTAAATTTTTGTCCAATATTTTATTAATCATCTGGGAAAACCTTGTAATACAGTGCAATGATAAAATTATTTTGATTAATTATTTGATTACCTGATGAAAGTTAAGAGCTTTAGAATAGATGGCTATTTTCAAAATCAATAACTTTTATTCACAGCTGAAGGAGTATATTGCTTAGGAACCTTAATGTTGTAGCTTCTCTAAACTTATTTAGTACCACACATTACATCCTAGTTAAATACAACAAGGATGACTTTCTATGATGGCAACATCTTTCCTCCTTGCCTTCCTCCTATCTTCCCTCCCTTCCTCCCATCATCCTTCCCTTCCTCCCTTACTTCCTCATTTCTGTGATTCTTTATATTCATCATCAGCTTGACAGGACTTATGATTACCTGTGAGAGATTACCTAGATTCAGTTAAGCTCTGGTCATGCCTGTGAAAGATTATATTTTGTTTTCTTGGAAACATTATATTACTTTATTAAAAGGAATTCAAATGATATTGAAAAGACATATAAAAACAAAATTTCATATAAAAAATGAAATGAAATTCTAAATGGAATTGCAAAGGCCTATTTTAAAGGTAATATTAAGATAGGAAGAGCATTCCATGAAGAGCATTGAGGTAGGAAGACCATTCCATAGGCCAGGGGACAAGACTATGTAAAAAGGATTGAGCTGGATGTTCACCAGTATTCATCACTCTCTGCTTCTTCGCTATGGGCTGAATCTAACTGCCTATCTCAAGCCCTGCCACCATGGCTTTCCTGCCATGATGGAGTATAACCAGGAACTGTTGGTAGACATAAACCTTTCCTCCCTTAAAATGACTTTTGTAAGGTATCAACAATGAGAAGGTAACTGATACATTTTCTTTCTTCCTTTCCTTCTTTCCTTCCCTCCCTCCTTCTTTCTTTCCTTCCTTCCTTCTTCCCTCAGTATAATTTGACACTTAAATGGATGCCTACAGAAGTCGCCTGCAGATTGCTTTTGAAAGCTTTAAAATTGAGTAACTTGCCATATATTGTTCTCTAAGAAAACATGTACATATATTACCTTTTACAACATTTGGGGGGAAAGATAGGGAGGAGAAAGAGAAATGTATATGAGAGTAAGGAAAATGAGGGACAATGCCAATTTGGTTCACTGAAAATAAAGTATAGAAACAGGTAAATGTATGTGTATTTGCAAAGTATTTAAGGTGCTAAATTAATACAAAGGACACAGAATTGTAACTGTAATTAAGTGAAAAATGTTCAACTTACTTTTAAAATTTGCATGCTGCTGAATCTGCTATAAAACACAGTGCTATTCAATGTGATGACTGTGAGCAACGCTACATTGATATAAGACTGATTTTGATCGACATCCTCCCTTAGAGACGGTGGCAAGCACAGAGATGAAGGGGTGGGTGACAGGTTTGCCTGCCTGCCATTGGATTCTCCCCACCAACAACAGAAAGGTCCAGTCCAGCTGAGTGTGGCTTCCCGCACCTGAGCTGTTGTCTCTGCTCTGTTCCTCAGAAATAGGCAATGCACTTAAGACTGAGCTTAGATGCATTTTATAGATTATTTTTTAAAATGAGCTGGTCATTGTGGCACAAGCCTTTAATCCCAGTACTTGGAAAGCAGAGGTTGGAGGATTGCCATGAGTGTAAGGCTAGCCTGGGACTACAGAGTGAGTTCCAGGTCAACCTCAGCTAGAGTAAGACCCTACCTCAAAACAAAATAAAACAAAACAAAACAAAACAAAAAAAGAGCCTCTGATTAGCACAAATTTCCCTCAACTGCTAACAAAATACATGATTGTTCATGCCCTGCTGTGGCTTGGTCAATGGCTTTTTTGTTCTTCTGTGAGAAGCACAAATATTTGTCTCCAGTAGTGATTACACAAAATCCTACTGATTGTGCCTTCTGAATTTTTCTCAGCTCCAACCTCTCTTTGCTTCTCCTCCACATTTTCTCTATTCTAAAATGTTATATCCCGTGTCTACATGGACTAGCTTCCTGGAAGGTCATGCCTGTTTCCTCACTGTCCTTCCTTCCTTCCCCCATCCTTTCTTTCCTGAATCTCACATGGGCTGTTTAGAATGTAAACCTGCTCTATCAGGTCCTGGATCTTTACTGTGTCCCTCCTACTTCCCACACCTGTTCAAAGCCCTCAGTGACCACCCATTGTTCCTGAGGTAAAAATCTAAAGACCAGTAACATGCTGATATCTTGATCTGCACAGTTCTAGCACAATTATTGTTCTTGCTTCTTTTGTCCTGTCATCAGCCATTTCTTTCAGTCCCCTATGTGCATCACGCTTCCTCCCACCACTGGGCTTTTTCATATGCTGTGTCTTTCAACCAGAAGGCGCCTTGCCCCATTCTTTCTGCCTCCCTCTTCACAGTATCTCCTACTCAGAGAAGCCTTCCCTGACCTCCATGAGTAAGAGACAAATCATAGCACTTGTAAGAGTGGAAGTTTTACACATTTTTTCACGACAATTTAATGAACAAAGCACTTGAGAGCCATTACAGTCTCTCACAAATAGACAATCTCAAATTTAATGGAGGACACTTATGTACGAATTGAGAGAAAGGCTTGATGCTAAGCTAAAAATAAATAGCAATTGCATTAAGAGATATACAGGAAGTACCAAATACCAGCTGAGTAAGTTTAAATTGCTTAAATTCTGTTAAAAGTCCTGAAAGTTTTTGCATTGAATTTAAAGTCAGAAGAGCTGTTTTATGGACTTTCATTTCTTAACTTTCTACATTGAACATATTTGATTTTCCTTAAAAATTATGCTGAGAAGGCAAGAATGGTGGCATACGCCTTTAATACCAGCACTCAGGAGGTAGAGGTAGGAGGATTGCTGAGAGTTCGAGGCCCCCCTGAGACTACAGAGTGAATTCCACGTCAGCCTGGGCTAGAGTGAGACCCTACCTCGAAAAAAAAGCTGAGAAATTTCTGCTTTTTCTTTTCTGTCTGGGGCTACAACCCAGGATCTTGTATTTGCTATACACATGGTCAACTGAGCTGCATCCTCAGCTGCCAGTCTTTTTTCTGAACTTAGATGAGCTCTATGTTAATGCTTAGCCTTTTCTGCATGTGTGTGGTAGATGCATGCTCATATACATGTGTGCATCTGTGTGCATACATTTAGATGCCATAGATCAACATGACAAGTCCTCCTGAATCCATCTCCACTGAAATTTTGAGACAGAGTCCTCTATACAAACTAGCCAGTAGTGCCTAGAATCCTCCTGCCTCCTCCTTTCCATCACCAGGATTAACGACAGGATGCCAGGCCCAGCATTCTACATGGGTGCTGAGGGTCCAAACTGGGGTCTGCATGCTTAGGCTGCAAACACTTTGCCAACAGCTTTCTCCCTGGCCACACATTTTATATATTTTAATTATCTTTTAGCCATATTTATTTTGCTAATGGCATGTGCAAAGATGGGTGTGAGGAGGCTAATTTTACAAGAATGAGAAGTTTGGAGACAGTGACAGCTAAAAGATACCAGAGATAGAACAGACTCTGGTATGCTGCCTTCAGAAAAAACTTCCATGTACATACATTTATGATGAGTCTTACTGATGGGAAGACATGTCACACAAAATCTACAAATAATAGTGTGCTGTATAGTGTATTTACTGCAAACTCCAAACAGTAAATAGATTCTTACATAATGTTTTTACTAAATCTTACATACATTGTCAATTGAGGCTAACAACTAAAAAACAACTGTAGCTTCCAATTGAATTAATACCTTGTATTTTCACTTATATTAATAAGAAAAAAGTAAGACAACTAGTTTAGTCTTTAAAATTTCACTTCTTTGTCAATAATGTTATTGACTTCTTTACTAAACTTGGCTAATAATTTTAATACTAAAAATGTCTTCATATTTATATGCTATTCACAATGCAAATGATCAAATGACAATACATACTTTCAACTAAGACTTTCATTTTTCATTTATAAGGTTTAGAACAATGCCCAAAAATGTAAGTAATATATTTAATTTCAGAGTTCAGGTAACTACTTAAGAAAGAGATGAAAGTTAATTTTGATAATATATTCTATGCAACCAACTATATACAAAATAGCATTATATTAATTAGTAGTCGATATAAGTTAAGGGTAAGATCTTTCCTCTGCCTCAAAAGAAGATGGAAGGGAAGAAGAAACACCCAAGGTTATTCTTGACCTCCTCATATGTGCCATGGCATGCAGGTGCCCAGACTTATACACATCTTACACATGCACAAACATATACATACATATACAAGTAATAAATAACAAAAACTATCTGCCTTTTTGTTTATACTAACTTATTTTTAATTTTTTTATTTGCAAGCAGAGAGAGAGAGAGATAGAAAAGAGTCAGACAGAGAGATAATGGGCACATCGGGGCCTCTAGCCACTGCAAATGGACTCCAGATGCATGTGCCCCTTGTGCATCTGACTTATGTGGGTCCTGAAGAATCGAACCAGGATCCTTTGGCTTCACAGGCAAACGCCATCTCTCCAGCCCCTAAGTTATCTTTTAAATATGATATGTCTCTTACACTTGTAACACACCTATCTTTGGCCCATACACATGCCTAGTGGCCACCATATCTAAAGGTGCTGGTCTAAACTGTCAAGAAGCAGCTGACCAAGGTTCTGACATGCAGCTCTTGTTACTTTATATACTGCCACCATAGTTGGTTTCATGCTAGCAAATGATATGAAAGGCACATAGTAGCATACTGTCACATGATTTTCCTCCAGAGGGCCATAGTAAACATGCTCAAGAGCAGAGTTAGCAATAAAATGACAATATAATTAGAAACTCATGAGCTTCAAGTACTGCTTGCTTTTGTTTTCAGTATAACTTTTTTTAAAGATTTTATATTTATTTATTTATTTATTTATTTATTTATTTATTTATTAGAGAGAGGGAGAGAGAGAGGAGAATGGGTGTACCAGGGCCTCTAGCCACTGCAAACAAACTCCAGATGCATGTGCCACCATGTGTATCTGGCTTAACTGGAGAAATGAATGGGGTGCCACCATGTGTATCTCTCCAGGTGTAACTTTTATGTTTTAGAGGACATGGAGAAATGACAGAGGGTCCTTAGCAGTCTCTCAGCTGCTGCAAATCCAGATGCGCCCCCTTGTGGGCAACTGCTGGCTAAACGTGGGACCTGGAGACTGGAACCATGGACATTGGAACCAGCAGTCTTAGCCCCCATCTCTCCAGCCCCCAGTGTAACTTTTTAATTACAGGTTTATGTATACTGATTTTGAATAATGGCTTGTTTAAAAACTGGCTTGGGAAATTCTTGGACATGCAACATTTGGCTCCCAGGGGCCAGTTTAAAACAGACACAGTGTACAACTAAACTGAGTCATCAAATTGTCCATTTCGATGTCACAAGTGTGCCAGCAAAGTGAGACTCTTGCTGTGAAGACCAAAGCATGGCATACTTTATCTCCCTCCTGCCCCTGCAAGGACAAAGTTGAGCAACCTATGGCAACAGGAGAGCTAATTAGCAGAAAAGCAACATTGTTTTAAGATGTTTACCACTAGGAATGTTAAATTTGTTCCAGCAGCCCCATGTTGGATTCCCAATGCTGTTACTTCTGTTTGCCTAAGCCGGGACCAGTCCTCAGATGATCCACACAGTTATTTTGAGAATGAAATACATGTCTTCTTGGTTTTCTTTAGCAAACAGTTAATACAACATTGCCATTTCCAAAGTGTGTCTAAAAAAGAGAGGTATTATGAAATGTCAATTTATATTACTTTGGGGACAATTCTGATTAAATTTAAAACCTTCAGAACACTTAAATAGCTAAAAATAAAAAAAGGAAATTTAATTGCCCATTGGTGTCTGTTTGCACTGACAACCTTAGACTACTTGCTATAGTCTGAGGATGATGCTAAATAGGTATGAAGAACAGCAGGAAATAACATCATTTCTAATAATATTAAAAGGATCCCACAAGATGTAATGTGACCTTGTATGTAACCAGGGTGTATTGATTAGCATAAAAAGGAAATAAAGAGTCCATGAACAATAGGGTAGGAAATATTAAAGGCAAAATTTATGTAATAGTCTAATCAATTTTTATAAAGCATAAAAGAATAAAGCCAAAATGCATTGAAAGAGAGTCAAAGTCTAGACAATTAATCAACCAGAAGACCAAAAACAAACAAACAAACAAAAAACAAAACAAACAAACAAACAAACAGAACTTAAAGCTAAAAGTAACCCAGGGTTACCAAAAGGAGATTTTTCTTGGGTGATAAGGAGGAAGGAATAGTCCGCTTGTGTTGGTCACCTTTTTGTAACTGCAGTGAATACCTGAGATCAATCAACTTAGGAAGAGAACAGATTCATTTCGCTCAGACTTCTGGCAATTCTGGTCCAGAACTAACTGGTGGCCCTTGTTGTGTGTGGGCCTGTGGAGAGGCAGGGCATTATGGTAGGTAGTGTGTGAGGACCCAGGTGTTCGCCCTGGTGACAGAAGAGCATGGAAGCAAAGATACAAGAGGCAGGGTCTCCTCATCCCTATCAAGGGCACAACTTGTGACCAAAACATCACTTAAAGTTTCTACCTCGTGGGCTGAGAGATGGCTTAGTGGTTATGGCGCTTGCCTGTGAAGCCTAAGGACTCAGATGCACAAGGTGGTACATGTATCAGGAATTCATTTTCAGTGGCTAGAGGCCCATTCTCTCTCCCCCATCTCTCTCTGTCTGCCTCTTTTTCTCTCTCTTAAATAAATAAATATTTTGTTAAAGTTTCTACCTCGTCTTAATATTGCCAGTTTTGGGAAACAAGGTCTTGATATCTTGGCCTTTGGAGAATATTCCAGATCCAGCTGTAGCACCCTTAATCTAACGTAAAGACTGAATAAAAGTTCCCTAGTACCCTGGGGCAACTTGACCAAGGGAAAAGTGAGTGAAAGGAGCATCCGGGAGGGAGGCTAGCTGGGTCTAGATGGCGGGAAAGAAGACTCCCCGCGAAGGGAAGTTTCTCAGTTTGCAGTCAAACCTGGGAGGAACCTCGGGAGACAAGAGGGGAGCAGAGCTGACTCAGGAAAGGAGAAAGCTGACTAGTGGGCGAAAAGTTGCCTGCAAGTTGTCATTTGATATAAAGCACTACTGATTTGCTCACAGAATTAACTAAGAAAGGAAAGAATGAAATTATAGCTACCTGGGGAAAGATGTATAAAAACTGGGCAAAAGAAAGGCTGTTTGAAGAGGTGCCCACCGTGTTCTTTAAGAGGGAGAAGCGCCTTTAATGGACAAGGAGGTCACAATTTTAGTCTGCAGTCGGCCTGTGCAGACCAATCACAAAAGATCAGAGCCGGAAACAAACAGTTATGTAGTTACAGTGTTTCAGGAACATCCAACCTGGGACCCACAGGCCCCACGCTTTCCAGGAATAGCTGTGAATACAGCCCAACTCATTTCTAGATGACAACGTCCTGTTTCAATGTCAAGAGCTTGGACCCTCCTGTCTCTAATGTACATAAAATTTGAGCTTGAAAACTTCAGGCTTATGTGTTGTGATTCACTAGTTGAGTATGAGGCTTACATTTTGCAGACTCATGAAATATGACCTGTCCTAGGATTAATAATGAAGATAAAAGACAATTTGGGGGAAAGATTGATTAGATATGAATATTTTGAGCTGATGGTGAAGTTCTGGAAGTGTCAAATTCCAGGGACAGCAATTTAGTTTAACTTCTACCATTTGTTGCTGGATTTGGAACTTAGTAGTAGATCCCAGCCAGAGCTAAATGTGGGAAACCATTTATCTGAGGGGATCAAGTTTTATATCTGTCACCCTTCACCCAGACTTAAGAAACTATACAACTGACCAATTTGTTTAGTAAAACCTTTTGAGAAACAATTGAAAAAAACAACAAAGCAATTTCTCCTTAGCAATTCTGTGTAATGAGTATGAGAACTTGACAGTCAAGATTAATCATCCTCGTCCTTCTGGGAATTTCCTTTGATTTAGAGTTCAGGATTTCCTCTTGACCTTGCCACAAACACTGAACTGTAAGACACTGGTGCTTAGCTAATGCTTCTAAATAAAGATCCAGAGCCGGCTGACCTTTGTGAAGTGTGTGCTGTCAGCAAGGAGCAGAACTGAAAGGCTCTGATAGCAGGGCCATGGTGGACAGTGTGCTGGCTGGTTTATCAAGGGCATACATGCTACCCTAACTCTAAGTCCTTTGATATTGAAGAATGCAACCTCTTAGAAATTAGCAAACACTAGCTATTTTATGCAGCCTCAGAGTTCTCAAGGCACAGCTTCTTTTAAACATTACCACCTCACTGACTTCCTCTGCCAAGGACACCATCTTACCCCTGGCGTTCACACTGACCCAGTCTGACTAAAGCAGGACAGGCTAAAAATAGCAGCAAGGGAGACAGCCAGGACTTCCCTGCTGCTGTGGGGATGGCTTTGCATTTCTCTTCTTTTTAAAACTTGGTGCAAGGAAGCAAAAAAAAAAAACAAGAAAAAGAAAAAAGTGTTAAGAATGAATTTTTGCTATATCTATGCAGATATACTAAACGTGAAAAATAATCCAAGACAAATATGTATATATACATATACTTATAAATATATGTATGATTAATCTTAAGCAATAGAAATGGAAAATAATTAGCATGCAAAAATTGGATTTAATTTCATTCTCGAGGAAAGAAAACAGTCTAAATATTATAGTATCTTACATTTGTTCCTTTTGTTATAAAGGTGCTTATCTTGTCTTACCTTTAAATGTACTTAACTTCTTTTTGCTAATATGGTAGATAGAAATAGAAGATCCTTACTATCTTAAATTGTATTTGTAGCTTTCACTGTTAGCAAGAGCATCTTTGCTGTAAAGTATACAAGTGTAATATTTTTATGAATTTTCTATATGTTATCCACTGCCTATAAAACAAAGTGGCAGCTATCAGGCCTTAAGTCATAGAATCGCACCATGAGGACCTGATGGCTGTGGTCGTCTCTGCCACATGGTGACAGTAACATTCTCCTCATGACGAACTTTCCTCAAACTAAAATGTAATTCCAATTGACATTCTCCCTGTGTCTGGTGGCTAAACCTTTCTACATGACTTATGATTATGGGGTAGCAGCCATGTCAAAAGCAGTCTAGGCAAAAAGAAGAAGAAGAGGAGGAGGAAGAGGCAGAAAAATGCACAATATACTCTTCTACCAAAAAATGAAGTTGTGTAAGGAGCTATTAACCTCAGCAGAGAAGAAGGAGGGACCCAGAACTTCTAGCAACCACACAACCATCCAGAATCAGCTCAAGCCATGGATCTAGCAGTCTGCTGGGAAGAGCTATAATCTGGCCCAGCCTGAGCCCGCAAGAACAGAAATATTGGAAGGGATTTACCATTCACACTGGCACCACATAATCAACGAACTCAAAGGAGAAGATAGCAGGGTCCAGCTAAACAGCTCTACACAGCCTCTTCTCCACAAACCACCATCAGCAAGAACCACTGGAGATCTTCGCACACCAAGGGATGGTGGCCACCTCACACCCACATAGCACCCAGCACAGCTGATCTAAACAGCAGATCTACTGACCCAAACAGCCTAGCCCAGCCCACAAGGCAACAAAGAGGGAACCAGTCAGGCACTCAGTGTAGATGAGCCTGGAAGCCACCCCAAAACGAAACAGGACTCTCTTACAATGGGGAAATACCTGCCCCAAAGCCAGGCATACAGGCCTGCACTGGAAGTGTTAATTGTACCTTCCATGTCAGGGCAGTTTACTGAATAAGAATCCTAGGGATCCTAGCTTATATAGAGGAAAATGTTAACGTGTTAGATTTGATTCATGTGCTTTCGTTGGCTTTGTATTCTTAAATAAGTTGTGTTTGGGGGTTGACTGTTGTCCGTTTTCATGTTTCTTGATTTATAATGCCTTTTTTTTTCTTGTTCTTCTGTCTTTCTTGTGGTCAGTCTCACTCTGGCCCAGGCTGAGTGGGGACCCATTGTAGACCAGGAGTCTCAGTTGACAGGACTAAGGGTAGGAGCCAACACAGCCAGGTAGTTTAGGAAATTTGCTTTGTTATTTTACCTGTGTGTTTTAATCCCCACTACTGCATAAATACACTATGCTGGTTTTGTTTGTGTATGTGTGTGTACACTGCTCAGTTGGATTTTAGAATTGTATTTTTCTCTACCAGCCTACTGTTGGAATCTTTCTACACCTTTCCTACCCAGAAATTGATTACTTTTCCCAACCCTTTTTCCACACTCCACCCCCATTATTCTCCATAATTACAACCTTCCATAGACTCAACTTCTAATATCTATGGAAACTAACAGTACCCAACTTACCTCTCCCAGTTACCTGAGCCACCTCCATCTTTTTTTAAAGTTAGCATTAGCCCTCACATTAACTCACCCTACACTGTTCCCACTCTTAAGTAGCAAAAACCCTAACATATCTCTACCAGTCATGTTCTTTTACCTACCAGCAATTAATGGAATCACGAGAAACATTGTTGTAAATTGTATACTAGAATATTTATGCATCAGTCATATCCAACAGTTTGGGTGACTCCCACTGTTACTCTCAGAGTAATATAAGAACCACATTTGGAACCTTAGGCTCTTACCCTGAAGATATAACTTCTGGTTTACAAATCTAGGAAGACAGCAGATAACTAGAAAACCCAAGCATTGAAATAACTCATGATACAAAGAAACATAATACAAGAAACATAAAAATCAAGAAAATATAATTCATCCAAAATTATAAATCGAACAGAAATGACCTCCAGTGAGACTAAGCTAGATGAAATGCCAGACAAGGAATTCAAAAGAATTATTATAAGTATATTTAAGAAATTAAAGGTATCAAAGAAAACAACTCCTGAAGGAATCCCAAGAGAACAGAGGAAACCAGCTTAACAAAATAAGGAGGTCAATACAAGGTATAAGTAAGTAAATAAATAAATAAATAAATAAATAAATAAATAAAGCCGGGTATGATAGCGCAAACCTTTAATACTAACCCTCAGTAGGCAGATGTAGGAGGATCACTGTATTGCTGTGAGTACAAGGCCATCCTGACATAACACAGTGAATTCCAGTTCAAAAAAAAACAAAAAGAGAGAGAGAGAAAAATACAGAAGAAATACCAGTCAAAAATACTAGAAATGAAAAACACAGTGAGTCAAATAAAAAACTTTGTAGAAAGTCTTACTAATAGAATGGATCAAGAAAATGATAGAAGGCAAGATGGCAGATTAGAACACTCCAACAAAAAGAAAGACAAACTAATAGGAAGGTATGAGTGGGGATTTCAAGACATTCATGACACTATGAAGAGATTAAACTTAAGAATTCAGAGCATAGTAGAAAGAGAACAATTTCACTCTAAAGATATACTAGGTATTTTCAACAAAATCATAGAAAAAAATTTCCCCAAGCACTTTTAGCCATGTGTCAGGATACAAAAACAACAGTCAAAAATCAGTGGCCTTTCATACATACTAACAACACACATGCTGAGGAAGAAATCAGAGAAACAGTCCCATTCACAATTGCCTCCAAATAAATAGAGTACCTTGGAATAAACCTAACCAAAGAAGTGAAGGATGTCTACAATGAAAACTTGAAACCACTCAAGAGAGAAATTGCAGAAGACACTAGGAAATGGAAAGAAATCCCATGTAATTGAATTGGAAGAATCACTATTGTGAAAATGTCAATTTTGCCAATAGTAATCTACACATTTAATGAAATCCCCATCAAAATTCCAATAGCATTCTTTGAAATAGAAAAGGAACAATGCTAAGATTCATTTGGAAGCACAGATAAAAAAATAACCAAAGGCAATTCTGAGCAACAAAAATAAGGCTGGGTTTAAGATAAAATACAGAGCCACAGTAACAAAAACAGCATGGCACTGGTACAAAAAACATAGATCAATGAAACAGAATAGAGGACCCAGATGTAAACCCAGACAGCTAAAGCCATGTGATTTTCAACAAAAATATTCACTGGAGAAAAAAACACCCTTTTTAGCAAATGATGCTGGGAAAACTGGATATCTATATGCAGTTGAAAGGGCGAAAATACATGCTTATCTCTTTCCATGCACAAGCATCAATTCCAAATGGATCAGACTTGAAACTCTGAAGAAATGTGAGACAAAAGAAGAGGAAACGCTTCAACATATTTGCATAAGCAACAACTTTCTGACCCTAGTTGCTCAGGAAGTAAAACCACTAATCCATCTCATAGGACCTCATGAAATTAAAAGGCTTTCATATAGCAAAAGACATTGTGAATAAAACAAAGAGACAACCTACAAAATGTGAAAAAAATTGATAGCTACACATTTGACAGAGGATTAATATTAATAAATTAATACATAAAAACTCATAAAACTAAACAATAAGCCATGCATGGTGGTGCATGCCTGCAATCCCAGCACTTAGAAGGCAGAAGTAGGAGGACTCCTGTGAGTTCAAGGCCAGCCTGGTACTATAGAGTGAGTACCAGGTCATCCTGGGCTAGAATGAGATCCTACCAAAAAAAAAAAAAAAAAAAAAAAAAAAAAAAACTGAATAATAAGAAATCAAACAACCCAATCAAAAAAAAATGTGCTATGTAACTGAATAGAGAGTTCTTAAAAGAAGAAATTCAAATGACCAATAAACATCTAAAAACATGTTCTGCATCCTTAGCCATCAGACAAATGCAAATTAAAACTACTTTGACATTCTATCTCATTCCTGTTAGAATGGCTATCATCATAAAAAACAAATGACAATAAATGCTTGTGAGAAAGTGGAAAAAGAGGAACACTTCTACATTGTTGGTGAGAGTATAAACTGGTACAGCCATTATGGAAGTCTGTGTGGAGGTTCCTGAGACAGCTAAAAATAGATTTACTATAACCCAGCTAGGCCACACTTTGGCATATATGCTACTCTACTTACTACCTTGTTGGTACTTGCTCATCTATGTTAAAAAAAAAAAAAAAAAAAGTTATGAAGTTAACAGTGAATTGGATGGATCTGGAAAGGATTATCCTACTTGAAGTAACCCAGGCCCAGAAAGTCAAACAATGCATGTTCTCTCTCATATGTTATCTCTCCTAGCTACAATTGCTTTTAGAGTTGTTTGTCAGTGATAGAGGCCAGGGCACTTGAAAGAGGCTATAAGGTAGGGAGGAGAGGGAAGGAATTAAGGGGAGAGTATTGCAGATATGTAAGTAGATGAACAGATTACTGGGGATGCAATGACCTAAGCAGGATCAAGGGAAGGGATTGAGTTTAGGAAGGATGGTATAAGGGTTAATCAAAACTTAAAATGTTATCAATAAGCCATATGGAAACCTACTTCTTTGGAAAATGATGCACCCAGAAGTCATAGATTGTTACTATAAAAATTTCAGTGGCAGGGATGGGATACCTTCATCTACCATGTAGGTGTTTTCCTCTAACCCTAGGGCTGTTACCTGTGTAATTTCTCTAAACTCAGGATAACCATGGGTATAATGCTCTTTACTACCCATTTGTCATCTGAATATTTTCTCTTTGCTATACTGCCTTAAGTCACCACCATTTTCCCTTTTAACTTTCTTTCATGGGGAACCTCAGGGTGGATGCTACAGTTATTTCTTTTAAATCTCCCTACACAGCTCCAAGATTCTACTTTCTATGCACTTTCAGCTTTACTGAAATTTCCCTTTAAAAGCCTCCATTTCCTTCAAATCAACTTTATAAACTCCCCTCCTTGTACTTGCGACTCCAGTCTTTCTCTAAAATCCTCAATTTCTCTGAATCTCATAAATTATACTGTGTTTTCCACATAAGTGTGTATTTGTTTCTTGCTTCTCATGTGTTTCTAGCTCTGTTCTAATCTTCTTCCTATGTCCCAATTTCCCTTATATAAACCCCACAAATTGTGATTTTTAAATAATTCATAATTATTTTTTAAAAGGATGGTAAGGCAGAGTAATAAAGAACCCCATTCTTCTCCAGAAGTGCTCAAGAATATTTTTGCCACAATAGAAAATAACTTTCTAACTTGATAAAACCATTGTAGATTCTAACAATTGAGTATAATTGCTTAAAACTTTCAAAATTACCTTAACAAAGTCTGTATTCTAACAATATAGCTGGAGTCAGTGATAGTCTTTTAGTAGACCATGAATTTCAAGTAATATAAAGGTAGCATAGATTTTAGATCTTCTTTATTTAAACATGTGTCTAAGTTAATGATGCTCTGGAAGAAATCAATATTCTTCTTCTATTCCCATGTAAGGAATGATAACCAATCCAACAATACATGATTTTATCCTTATTAACCAGACATTGAGATAATTGATAATTCAATTAGAATGCTTTAACTTGTAAAGAATAGAATATAAATTGTAAGAGCAAGACAATAGATCTTTTATCTTCCTGAAGAACTTTGTATAGTTTGAACTTTTACAAAAAGAAAGAATACTTTGGCAAATGCAGTCATTTGTGAAATTCTGTGTATTGGAATTACATATTTAATATATATATTATGTAGACATGTTATGCAGCTAAGAAGTAGAATGTAGCCAGCACCCCTTATATCTGCCTGCTCAGTACCTTCTATCTGATGAAAAGAGAATCTCTTTTTTTGTAATACTATAATAGTGAGTTTTTAGTGAAGAACATTTGCCTAGATTGTGGCCTCTATAAGAATAGAAAAGGGCTGGAAAGATAGCTTTGTGGTTAAGGTGCTTGCCTGCAAAGCCAAAGGACCCAGGTTCAATTCCCCAGTACCAATGTAAAAACCAGATGCACAAGGTGATGCATGTGTCACTTTGCAGTGTCTAGAGGTCCTGGTGCTCCTATTGTCTCTCTTTCTCTTTTTGTCTCTCTCTTATATCTCTCTCTCTCTGTATGTGTGTGTATGTCTTTTTCTCTCAAATAAATAAATAAATAAATATTAACTAGGCATGGTAGCACACTTGGCAGGTCAAGGTAGGAGGTTTGCTGTGAGTTCAAGGCCACCCTGAGACTACAGAGTGAATTCCAAGTCAGCCTGGGCTAGATAGAGCAAGATCCTTCCTGGAAAGACCAAAAGTTAAAAATAGATGCATATGTTAGAAGTAAGTAGAACACAACTTGTAAATGTGAGCTGTGACTCATACAACCAAAGAACTTACAAGAAGAAAACACTCTGATATATCAGGAGTGTTTATGGCCACTCCAGGTACTCTGCTTCTACACACTTCTAGGCTACCTTAAAGCTCAGTAGGTACAGCTGAGACCTTGTCTCTTAACATGCTCTATAATCAAGGATATTCAGAAGTTGGCTATAGCTAAAGCTTTGCCATGCTGGACCCTCTAAGCAATTTTTCTGCCAAAGCCATAAAGACATTCAATGTCTTACAAGGTGTTACTGGTAAGAAATAAAGCTGGTGCTCCTTGGCCTCAACCTTATCTGCCACATAGAAAAGATTATTCACCAAGAAGAAAGAGGCTAGACCTTTACCGCATCATCTAAACCCTGGCATCTAGAGGTATTGCCAAATTGAGTCTCATAAGCCAGTCAAGAATTATATTTATATATGTGTGTATTTATTTAACATTTTATTATTTTATGCTTCTTTGCATAAGTTACTTTAAGTTCTGTTACTTCTACTTACAACCATAAGAATTCTGAATAATAATAGAAAGTTTCTAATAAAAAAACTTTTAAAAGCTTGTGCTTTGATAATGTGGAAAATATATACCTTCCTAGTATAGTAGAAATCATGACAAGCTAATGTTTTTACATTTATAGAAGATTTTTTTTTCACGTGAGGATTTGGAAGACTATTAAAGTCAGTAAGACAAATATCTTGAGTAGTTATCTGTTGGAGCAAACATGAAATCCTCGAAGTTTGGTTGTTTGCTACAGAGCAATGAAAATCATTGAAAAATGGTCCAAGTAGACTAAATTGGGTGTGCTGAATAACTGTTATGTGTCAATGATTTGTGATCATTTCAGAAGTTGGGAGACTTTGTGCCATCTCCAGTGGAAACGTTTGGACTAGTTGTTGGTAAAGAGTGTGGCATGATCCAGCATTGTTCACTTGAGCACTGTACTAAGCTGTGAGGTCCCTGCTGTAGAGGTGGAGTGCAGCCAGAGGACCTGCAGAAGCCTGAGGGTTCGCCTGCTGTATCTATGCTTGGAGACTAGAATTATGAAAAGCACGCTTTGCCTGTGCAGTCAACAAGCCAGAACCTTCCAATATGAACAATAGAATCTTGCCCCTGCCAGGGACTGCTATAGAGTGATGAGTCTTTCAGAACTCTGCCAGAGGTGCCAATTTAGCCAGAACAGAAGGCTGATAATGAGTTTTATAATTACTAAATACTTACATAAGGTGAATGTATTAATATTCGGTTGAAAAGGGGGGTTAGGAAGAAAATGACTTTTAAAAAATTATTTATTTATGTATTTGAGAGACAGAGAGAAAGAGGCAGAGAGAGAAAGAGCGTGCCAGGGCCTCCAGCCACTGCAAACGAACTCCAGATGCATGCACCCCCTTGTGCATCTGGTTTACATGGGTCCTAGAGAATTGAACCAGGATACTTTGGCTTTGCAGGCAAATGCCTTAACTGCTAAGCCATCTCTCCAGCCCAAGAAAATGACTTTACATGGTGTTTAAATGGTTTTGGGCATCACTGAGAGAGCAAGGGGGGCACTATTGTTCCTTGGAGGCAGGGTGATAATCATGCTAAAGTGGGGAACAGTGAGAACCAAACATTCAAGGCTACAGTGGTGTGCAGAAGCCAGAGGGAGCTGAGTTTAACAAGACAGCTCCTAACCATGCAGTCAGTGCCTTCTGCCATTCCTGCCAGAAAAATGAATGCCTCATGTCTTGCCACTCAACCCTCATGAGCTACACCAGGCTAAGACTGACAGTAACATTCAAATGACTTTACAAGGAGAAGAAGCAAAAGTAGGAAAGTATAATCACAATGTCACTTATGTCTTTCAAAGGGATTTATCTGACTTTCACCACCATAATCACATCCAGAATCCTATCAATAAAGTTTCCCTAAAAATGTACTTTTGTGGGCTAGAGAGATGGCTTAGCAGTTAAGTGCTTGCCTGTGAAGCCTAAGGACCCCAGTTGAAGGCTCAATTCCCTGGTACCCACGTAAACAAGATGTACAAGGTGGTGCATGCATCTGGAGTTTGTTTGCAGTGGCTGGAGGCCCTGGTGTACCCATTCTCTCTCTTTCTCTCTCTCTCTCTCTCTCTCTCTCTCTCTCTGCCTGTTGATCTCAAATAAATAAATAGAAATAAACAAACTTTTTTTTTTTTTTTAATGTATTTTGGGGGCTGGAGAGATGGTTTAGCAGTTAAGGTGCTCGCCCGTGAAGCGTGAAGACCCATGTTTGACTGTCCAGATCCCACTTAAGCCAGACTCACAAAGGTGAGGCAAGCACAAGGTTGCACATGCCCAGTAGGTGGCGCAAGCATCTGGGGTTTGATCACAATGGCTGAAGCCCTGGTGCTCCAATTCTCTCTCTCTCCCTCTGTCTCTCCCTTTCTCTGTCTCTAACATAAAAAATATATAATGTTTTCATTATAGTTTTCAGCTTCTGCAACACAGGCAGGTTCATTGGACATTGGAGTAGTTAGTACAAATCTACCACATCAATGAGAGATATGAAAGATACTATCACTGATTGTAAGATGGGGAATAAAATCCTCCCAAAATCTTAAAAATTTGAGTTCAGAAAACTTTTTTGTATCTAGTTCATAAAGGTGTGTGTGTGTGTGTGTGTGTGTGTGTGTGTGTGTGTGTGTAAGGGCAAAGTTATTGTATGCTGCTTCCTTGCCAATATTTTAAACATTTTAAACCAGAACCACTATGTGGTCCCTACCGATTCATTGTTTAGTTTATGTAGTATTCACTTGTCAGTTTAAGACTTCTAGAGTCACATACAATGGCTCATTCACCACTAGTTTTTACTTTAGCCCATTAATTAAAGTAGATAAAACTTCATGGAGTAAAAGAATCAAAATCCTTTATAAGCAACTTTACAGCATCAATGTCTACATTATTAAGAAAAACAAAACTATTCTTAAATTTTCTGCTCTTATTCTAATCAAATGTCTTGAATTCAACTTTCTTCAAAACTACCCTCTATTTTTGACAATTTTTTCCACATCAATGGCAATAAAGTTTTTCTTCGCATTAAAATAGTGAATGCTATTGTATTGCAGAACACAGTTACTCTACCCAAGAGTTTTAGCAGTTGACAAATTAGTGATGTTAATGCCCAGCCACAGCAGAGAACATTCCAAACTTCATGGACTTCTGGGCTGGTTATGTTTTAATTTTTTCATGTGACAGAATTACCATTTCAAATTTTAACATTTTATATTAAGAGATATAGAAAATAATTTGCTTTTCTTAGATGTTATCTATCTAGTGTTCATTAGCAAATGAGTCTTTTATCTAGGGAGGGGAAAGATAAAGGAAGATTCCCAAGGATGAGAGGATATTAGAATGCCATTTCTTTTCATGAGGACCTCAGATACAAATGGTGGTGGTGAATGAAAGTACATCTAATTCACAAGCATGTCGTTGATCTTCTGGTTTTATCTGGGAGTGAATGAGCTCTCCAGATGTGCAGAGCAATATGGTTCAGTGGTTTGAGCAAACTTATGAGCTAATGTGCTCATGACAGAAGCAGATTGGATTCAAATTTAGAGAATACTGGGGGGAAAACTCATTTAAAAAAAAGGTTCTTGACTGACCTAATGACTTGAGTTCAGTGTCAAGGTCTTAGGTACCAGAAAGGCATCAAAGAGTAGCTATATGCAGCTCCTTCTGTCTAGAATAAAATGAGTGGTCAAAACACAGAAGCTCAGTTCTAAAAGCAATTGGACTTAGAAATGTCAATCTATTTTGGCATGGAAATCATAGTTCACGTTAGTAGAGGGGATCCCAGTGCACACCAAGTAAATATTGCAACATGAGAAGTTGATCTTGGCTGGTAGAATGACTGTACTTTCTTTCTTCTTGACCTTTGGAATTCTGGAATTCGATCTGTTAGTCTGAGTACCAAATTTGAAAGGAGAAGATGATACACAGTATTTTTCTCAGTGAGAGTTTGAGTCCTACCTTTGACCACTGAGGTCCAATTTCAGGAGATGTGGATTAAAACATGTTTTCCAAGATTCATCCAAGTTTAATCCCAATGTGTTAGCTCAAACTAAAATAGTGATGTATGTTTTAATTCCTTGTCTATAGGTGTTCAAAAGAAAGGAACTATAAAGAGAACCAGAATTATATGTTGTTTGTTACTCCCTTTTCTTTGTTAGAGACAATTGGCCATTTTGTCTCTGGACAGGGTCTGGTGGACACATGGCTTAAATTTGCATGGGTCTAAGATAAAGGAGGCACCATCCATTTTTCTAGCATCTAGCTTGCCATGACCTTAAATAGCATATAACAGTAAGCAAGAGCAAAAAGAAATGACAGAGCAAAGAGCTAAGCATTCCTGACATTCCTTATCCTATTCTGAAGTTGTTTGTTTTTACCTAGGAAATTTATTTTACCCATTTGCAATATATAAGATGATAGGGTCTTGTCTATGTCTAACCTTGTTAGACCTCCAAAGAATGTGAATTATATCTGTGCTTATAATTTTGTGACCCCGTAGCATAAAACATCACCTGTGCCTAATGCAAGCTGAATTTAGATTAAGTCTGTGTCCCTATATAAAAAAAGTTAGAGCAGGGTTGGAGAGATGGCTTAGCAGTTAAGGTGCTTGCCTGCAAAGCCTAAGAATGCTTGTTCAAATCTCCAGGTCCCATGTTTAGCCAGATGCAAAAAGTGATGCAAGAGTGTAATGTCACACATGCACACAAGGGTGTGCACACAAGGGTGTCTGGAATTTGTTCACAGAGGCTGAGAGGCCCTAGCATATCCCATTCTCTGCCTCTTCCTCTCTCTCTGTCTCTCTCAAATAAAAAAAGAAATTAGAGCATCCTTAAGAGTCAATAAACAGTTGAAAAATCTTTTAGGTATGGTATTTATCTATGTTTAGCTTAAAACTAGCTTTCTATTTCTTAGAAAAGGAAGTTAATTTTAGGCAAAATTTGGTCTTTTCAGATCTCCTATATCCTTTCTACATATGCACATATTTTAACATTCTAATGTAAGTTCCATTCAAAAAAAAAAGGATTTTTAACAAGCATTCTATGTCTAACATTGAAAAATTCCTTCCCAGTTCCTTCAATTATCTTATCTCAAACCATAATTAACCATCTTTCTTATAAACCTATTAAAAGAAACTACACCAAATTGATTAATCATATTGACAAAGAAGCCAGTAGTCAAATTGGGACCCAAAAGGAAAAGATACTATAAAACCCTTTACCCTGAACAACAGGCTAAAACATTGATCCTTCAGCACGCCCGCAGAGGGAACACCCGAACCACAGGAATCTGGAGAGAGCATCATGAAGGCCAACCTTAATCTTGTCCTGCTTCTCTTTCTCTTCTCTCTCTCTCCCCCCCTCCCTCCATCTCCTCTCTATACTCACTTTCTCTTTTATATTATCCATCTTTTTCCTCCCTTACCTTCCTAGGTGCAGACTTATAACTCCCAGTGCCAGCACAGGGTTAACTTCCACAATGAACTGTTGATCTGAGACACCTACAAGGTTTCCCAGAAAAGGTAGACTTCTGTCAGAGTTCTTGGTGACCCACCAAAGGTTAATGGTAAGACCCTACTGTCGAAGACAGCATACGTGTGTGAGACCAAACACAGAGAGACCTGGCCAGAATCTGGAAGAAGGTCAGTCCCCAGACAGTTAGCTAGTCTAGTACCAGAGGGTGCTACACGAGCAACTGGGAGAAAATGGCTGACATTGGTCCAAACAACTTTCAGTCTAAGATACCCAGTAGGTAACAACCTGACATAATGCTCATACAAGTGCAGTAGTAGCAAACAGCCATGGTGGGTAACCAACTGCTCTTGATTTGGCTAATAGATCCACTCAGTGGAATGGAACTCATTGCTGGAACTGGGAAATAAATCAAAACCAGGTATAAAAAATGAGCACAGTCTCCAAGATCAAGATACCACCAAATGTGGGCTAGAAGAGAGCCAACGCATATAAAATTCCCTCCAAAACATATATGGTCATCCCTTCTATCTAGTACTAACTTCTCTCTCCGTTGGAGAATTTGCTTATCTTTTTTCAGATGGACAACAAACCTGAAGGGAGGATCAGCTAACCACACTTCACCAGGGCCCCAGCTGAAACCATAGAACAACGCATGGGAAGGGCAAGAATACAGCATTCACGGGGATCACACCAGAAAATGGCTGAAGGAGATAAACACAGAGAACATTCAACTCCTCCTTTTAAGTAACAGGACATTACAATTTTTTAAATATCTACCAAATTAGGAGCCATTACCTCAGAGAGAATGTTGTTGATTTAATTCCTTATCTATTTAAAGCCCTGAATCCTTCTCAGTGCTAAATGAACTATGGTCTTTGTCAGGGATTATTTTTTTAATGAAGAAGTGATCTTCTTTAATTTCTTCATATTCATCTGCTCTTTTGTTCGGCATTTGATAAACATTATGAGCACTGCATTTGTCACTTTTTTGTTGCTGTGACTCCAGAAGCAATTTTTGTTGTTGCTTTTTTTGTTTGTTTGTTTGTTTTTATTTTCCAAAGTAGGGTTTCACTCTAGCTCAAGCCAACCTGGAGTTCACTATGTACTCTCAGGGTGGCCTCAAACTCAAGGTGATCTTCCTACATATACCTCCTGAGTGATGGGAATAAAGGCATGTGCCAACACGCCCAGCTTCCAGAAGTAATTTTAAGGAAGGAAATGTTCATTTCAGCTTGCAATTCAAAGTTACAGTCCATCATGGTGGAGAAGAACGGCAACAGAAGCATGAAGAGCCTGGTCACATTGTGTCCACAATCAGGAAGCCGGGAGTGATGAGGGCTGGCGCTTAGCTATGTCTCTCCTTTTAGTACAGCACAGGATACTCAGCCCATGGAATGGTGCTACCCACATTTAGATTGGGTTTTCCCACTTCAAATAACCTAATCTGTAAAACCACTCACAGACATGCTCAGCCATTGTTTCCATGGTGATTATAAATCCTGTAAAGTTAACTATTGCAAACACAAAACACAATATCCCCAACTAGAGGCTTAAAGCAGCAGACTTCACCACAAATCACACAGCTTATCTACACTTCTCTCCAGTGTAGGGAGGGCCTCCAGGCCAGTTCCTCTCTGACTTCTTCACTACTGAAAGAAGAAAATTGGCATAAATTTTGTTCCTAAATGCAGTTTCTTCAACAAATATAATTAATTTCTCATGGGATTTCCAATACTTTCTGTTTTCACAGTTTGGAATAACTTGAAATCAGATGACCCTTGTCATTGTATCACAGTGTATTATTCTCCTCTTGCCCATCTCAGTTGAGAATAATCAGAAAGACAGATGGGAAATAAGCATAATGATTCATATTTATTCCAATCTAAAGAAATATGAAATGTGAATGTCTTTATTCAAAATCAACTAGCTTTCCTTTGCTCGGTTACAGAATGGTATTAATTATGTTTAGAATTCTAAAAGAGAGAGAGAGAGAAACTTTCTAAAGCTTTTGATTTGGAGACTATTGTTTGCAGGTGGTTTGAAAGTGTATTTTTAAAAGCCCCATTATGTTTCACGAAGGGCAGTTTCCCTGGTTTCCATAGTGATATTCAAAATGAGTGTAGGTGCAATCAAAGAGACTGATTGCATTAATAGGTGGTTTAGCATTTCTGTTGAGTAGGAAGGTTGCCCAATATTTTTAAATAATTGAGTTGTTTTTTAAGTCCTCATTCTTCAGTGGGTAGATTTAACATCAGATGTCTTCTTTGTGAAATGAGTAAAAAGGCTCACTTTGTCTGAAATTTAAAACCATTTTAAAGATATTAAAAGTGGTTCTGGTCATATTTACTCTTATAAAGAACAACTAGTACTTCAGACAATTAATCAGAAAGAACTTTTTAAATAACTGTGCTCAATGTTGGGAAAGAAGGATGGGGATGAAATTTGCAACCATGTGAAAAAGTTGACATCATTTTCTGTTGCTGGGTCCTACCCAGACTCTGGGTTCTGTTTGCAAGTCCATTTCTCCTATGGTAACAATGAAAGTCAACATGTCCATTATCTATGGAAGGGGAGGGGGAGTAATTGAAGTAACACCAACAAAATAAAACCCTATGATACTCTTTGGCTCTATCTATATATCATGTGAGACTGACCCACATAGGGTCCAGATACATACTGGATCTAGTAAATTCCTGTTGAACCATTTTAACAGCAGATAGAATCCACACGATGCCATATGACATCTGTTTTAACAAACAATTATTTTTCCCAGTTGCTTTTCTAGAACTTTCCCGGGATGAATAATAGTCCTCAGGAGAGAATTTTAGAAACAAAATTGAAACAAGTAAATAACTAATACAAACCATCTATACTAGCCAAGTATGAAAATAAATACTAACAGATATAGAAGGATCTACTTGGTGACATTTGAGCCTTCAAATAATAGAAAAATCATTAAAATTTTCCTTTACTAAACTTGAATGTTTTCCCTTGAACATATTATCACTCAATGAATTAACTCATTGCTTTTGATTTTCATAAGAACATATAAAATTTTAAAATGAGTCCGTCCAGACTCCTGTATATCATTCATTACATTTTCCCTATGGTGGTGGACTTGAGCCTATGAACCTTCAACAATCTGATAGCTCTTCATGGGCTCCATATGGGCCTGAGCACTAACTAGTTAAAAAACCAGTACATGCTATGGGGCTGTGTGGAGGCAAGAATTGCCAATGTGTGCTCTTCTATGCTAATAGCATCTTTAGTTGTTTAAGTGTTGAAAACCTGTCTTACATGCTTACAGAGAGTTAAACTGGAACACAGAACTGCTGCTGGAATATGTGGAGAAGAATGCTGGACAGGATGGATGTGCAGAAAAAGAAACTGGAAAATCTACAAATAATCCCTTTATGCATTTGACCAAACACAAAACTGCTTGCAAGACAGCATCATGCAAGACTTGACACAGAACAGCTATGAAGGAGCTTTGAGCTGAACACAGATGGGGGAGGGGGTGGATCCCATTGTGTTGGAAAACATGGGAAGTTTGACTAATAGAAAATGCAAGCTGGGCGTGGTGGCACACAACTTTAATCCCAGCACTCAGGAGGCAGAGGTGGGAGGATCGCCATGAGTTCAAGGCCACCCAGAGACTACAGAATGAGTTCCAGGTCAGCCTGAGCTAGATTGAGACTGTACCTTGAAAAACCAAAAAGAAAAAAAAAAAAAAAAAAAAAAAGAAACTGCAGAAACCTCAATACATATCCTGGGCATTCTACTGAAGCTCCAAGAAAGCTGTGCCTTGTGGAAAGTTCTAGTGGAGTAGGAGTCAGCCCCCTTTTCTGTAAAGAATTAAATAGTGAGTATTTTTGTTTTACAAGCTAGTCTCTGTTGCAACTGCTGGACCATAAAGCAAGTCTAGATAATACAAAAAGAAAGGGTCATGACTGTTCTATAAAAAGCCTTGTTTATAATAACACTTGGTAAACATTTTCCCCATAGGTATAACCTATTGACTCCTGTTCTAGAGCCTTCCATAAGAAAATGTTATGATAAAGTTGATTCTATCTCTGTGTTCATCGGTGAATTAACTGCCTGTCAAATTTAACTTCATAGCACCCACAATATCCCATATTCAAAAAAAATGATTAGGTTACAAAGAAGCATAAAAATAAGACTCATATGCAAGACAATACTAATGTGGGAAAGCCTGCCAGAGACAAAATTATATTAGAATTAAGAAACAAAGCACATGTTATTATGCTTAATAATTTAAAAACAAAGACTAAATTATAAGGAAAGAGAAGACTTTTAACTAAGAAGTAAAAACAGTAAAAATGAAATAATAATAGTTTAAAATTCACAGCATATATTCACAAATAGAAAGTGCATGGATAGGCTGGAGAAACTGCTCAGTGGTTAAGGTGCTTGCTTGCAAAACCTAAGATGCAGGTTCAATCCCCAAGTTACCCATGTAGAGCTAGATGCACAGAGCATGTATCTGAAGTTCATTTGCAGTGGCTTGAGGCCCTGGCATTCATGCATTCTCATTTTCTCTCTCCCTCTCTCTGCCTGTAAGTAAATAAATAAATAGTTTTTAAATGTTATCTATTGGCTTGGAAGAGGCTAAGGTGCAACATTCTTTGGCTGTCCTGAACCTGGGTTCTTCCCATACCAGCCTCTCCACCATGTCGCCCAGGTTGGACCCCAATGAGATCACTCACAGTCATGTACTTGAGGTGCACAGAAGTGAGCTTGGAGCCTCATCTGTCCTAGCCCCCAAGACTGGTCCCCCTGGGTCTGTCTCCAGAAAAGGTTGGTGATGACACCGCCAAGGCAACTGGTGTTTGGAAGGGACTGGGGATTATAGTGAAACTGACCGTAAAGAACAGCTAGGCTTCAGTAGAAGTTGTGCCTTCTGCTAGTGCCCTGATCATCTGCCGGGGTCCAGCCCTAGCATCAACAAGGGGTGAGACCACGAAGTTGGGATGAACGGGAAAGGCGAAAATGAAACGAAACTTAGGACATATTGGTACAAGCTGACAGGTCGGGCTTCAGCAGAGAGCCATTTTTCTTCTCTCTCTCTTACTCATTCTCTCTCTCTCTCTCATTCTCTCTCTCATTCATTCATTCATTCATTCATCTCATTCACTCTCTCATTCATTCTCTCTTCTTCTTCTTCTTCTTCTTTTTCTTTTTCATTTTCTTTTTCTCCTTCTCTTTCATTCTCACGCTCTCTGGCTTTTCTCTTGCTCACTCACTCTGCTATCTCACTTTGCTATGCTCGCTCACTCTGCTGTGTGCTCTCGCTCTCTATCCTATGCTCCACTGCCTCTTGCCACAAAACCTCAGCCTTTTATTTTTCTCATACAAGGAAATAGGATTCAAAAGGAAAAAGGCAAAAACAAAAGTGTCCAAATTTGACATGCATGCATAATCTTTAAAATTACAAGTACATAATATTTCCAGGTAAGTTAGCCCAATCCCTTACAATCATTATGAGCAAGCACTATTAACCATTAGCTGTGAAAAAACATCTTCTTTAAAATTACAAATACATAATGTTTCCAGGAAAGTTAACCCCATCCCTTACAATCTTTATGAGCAAGCACTGTTAACCATTAACTGTGAAAAACACCTTTGAAAAACACCTTGACCAATTCTTTTTTTAATAATGGGGCACTAGTTCCTCATGGCTTCTTTTCATTCTTTGTTAAATGTTGATCCTATTTTCAGCTGCAAGTTAGCAAAGATGAGAGACAGATTGGCTACAACAGGTGCCTATTATTCAATTATAGTTAACTCAGAAGTCTTTCTTTTCCTTTCGGCAAGTAATACTTTATAACTTAGTCATTACATCCAACTTGCATTTGCTAAGCATATGCCTGAATTAAGTCTTTATGAAGTTGTATTTTCTCATCTTTTGGATAAACAGTCATAGGGTCTCAAATCCCTAACAGCTAAATAATAAAACCTAACTCCTCAGCCCATTTTCCTCTGTAGTCTCTCCCATCCCAGATCCTAAGTCTCACTCTCCCACTCTTAGGGTCACACTGATATTGACCACCTGGAGGAAGCAAGCTTTTAGGATTAAATCTACGCCCCTCACGAGTAGCCTGAGGAGGCTCTCACCATTTATTGTTGTTGTAATAAACCCATTGTTTTCCATTCCATCTTTTGTTTGATCTGGGAACACATTTCCTATTGTCTACATAATACTATTCCACAAAATCGCCTCATCAGAAGCTGGCAGTAGGTCTAAACTCCTGGGTGTCATGGCTGGCCTGCAGATCATTCACAGAAGAGAAAGTACAAGCCAAGATAAGGAGAGAAACCAGAAAGATCAAGGCAACAAACATGAACAGCTGGAAGAAGTAGATGTCCTTGCCAAGCTAAATGAGCCAAGCTAAATGAGCCAAGGAGACCATGGGTTGGATCCATGTCAAGGGACGCACTGGGTCTCAACTCAGGCTTTTTGGAGCATGCCGTCCTCGGCAATCATCAAAGACCAAAAGGAGCCACCAAGAGATAGAAGGAAGCAGAAAACATTAAACACAGTGGCAATATCTCTTTTGTTGAGCTTTGTCAACCTTGCCCAACAGATGTGGCACTGTTCTTTGGCCAGAGAACTTTCTGGAACTATCAAAGAGATCCTGGGCACTGCACAGTCTGTGGGGTGCAATGTGGATTACCGTACCCAAATGATATCATGGCCAACATCAGCAGTGGTGCAGTGAAATGTCCAGCTAGCTAAGAAGCCTAAGGAATAAAAAGTATTTCTGTCTGAAAAGATGGCTCAGCAGATAAGGCACTTGCCTACAAAACCTAAGGTCCCAGGTTCAAATCCCCAGTAGTCACATAAAGCCAGATGCACAAGGTGGAATGTGTATGGAGGTTGTATGCAGTGGCTAGAAGACCTGGCATCCATTCACTCTCTCTATCTATCTCTCTTAAATAAATAAATAACATATTAAAAAAGAAAGAAAAAGTATTTCAATAAAAAATGACGAGAAAAAACAAGTGAAGGGACATCAGGGCAATAGAAACTAAACCAAAATAAGGAGAGGAAAAAAAAAGACTAAGAAAAATAAATAAGCCATTTAGTATTTACCCAATGGTTTAAACGTTTGAGATTCATTATTACAATAAAGAATAAAAAAATCATGAAATTTATTCTTTAGTTTGACATAAAATATTAATCTCACCATCCAAGGCTCTCAATAAACTAAAGAGGACTGGCACAAGATGCCAGGCTATTGCAAATAAAGTGAAAAACATTCAAAGCAACCAGAAGGGGAAAAGAGCAGTGACAAAGGGCTACTTCTAATCATAAATATTACAGTGGGATGATTTCTTAAAGATGCTTATGAGTGCAGTAGAGGTCAACCTAGAATTCTGGGTCTATTGAAAATATATGTCAAAAAGTGAAATAAGATACTTTTACCTGAAAAAAAAGCTGGAAAAATCTGTTATCAATCGACTGGCAGTACATGAAATTGTTTTGAAAAAATCTCCAGACAGAATGAAGATGAACCCCAAAATCAGATCTATGTAATGGAATTAGGAATACCAGAAACAGTAAATATGTAAGCAATATAAATTTTTAATGTCTTAATTTCTTTAAAATACAATTTAGCAAAAAATCATAATAATACACTATAAAGATTATAATTAAAAAAATAGTACAAAGCATGAGTAAGGACAAAAAATATTTAAGTACTCAAAAAGGGCAGGAAAAGTGAAACAAAGCAATACAGTTGAGATGGAACAAATACAAAACAAATATTAAGACTTTAGATTTAACATACTAATAACACTAAATACTCTAGTAAAAAAGGTAGAAAATGTCACACTGGACAGGAAAGCATGACTCAAGTCTTTCTTGTTTATGAAGAATGCTCTCTAAATACAAATATGCAGGCTGGAGACTCAGCTTAGTGGTTAACATGTTGGCTTATAAAGTCTAATGACAAAGGTTCTATTCCCCAGTACCCACTTAAGCCAAATGCACAAGGGGGCACATGCATCTGGAGTTTGTTTGTAATGCCTGGATGCCCTGGAGTGCCCATTCTCTCTATCTGCCCCTCTCTCTCTCTCAAAATGGATAAATAAAATAAAAGAAACATTCAATTAAATACAAATATGTAGATTAGTTAGAAACAAAATGATTGAAATTATATCATATACAAATACCAATTTAAAGAAAGTTGAGGGGCTGGGGAGATGGCTTAGCCATTAAGGTGCTTGCCTGCAAAATCTAAGAACCCAAGTTCAATTCCCCAGTTCCTGTGTAAGCCAGATGCACATTGTGGCGCATGCATCTGGACTTTGTTTGCAGTGGTTGAGGGCTCATGCATGCCCATTCTCTCTCTGCCTGCTTCTCTCGCTGTCTCTTAAATAAACAAAAATATTTTTAAAAAGAAAGTTGAATGGCTACATAATATCTGAGAGGGCAGACTTTAATACTAAAATTATTGTATGCTAACATTGTTGGGACAAAATATCTGACAAATCTCAGTTGAAGGGAGGAAAGATTTGCTTTTGGCTCCCAGTTCAAGGTTACAGGCCGGGATAGGGAAGGCATAGTTACACGAGCAGGAAGCATCTGGTCACACTATGTCTGCAGTTAGCAAGTAGAGAGTGATAAATTAAAGTGTCCACATATTTTTCTGTTTCATACAGTCTAGGACCCTAGCCAATGAATAGTGCCACCCAAAATTAAGATGAATTGTCCTGCCTCAACCTAATCAAGCGAATCCATCACAGGCTTGTCCAGAGGTTACCTTATTATTCTACATAATCTCTCATAGACGTGCCCTAAAGCTCATTTCCAGGTGATTCTAGATCCTGTCAAGTTGACAATATAAACACAATATTTACTAGACATAAAAAGGAATATTTTGATAAAGGGCTAATTCACCAGGAGAGTATGTGAATTCATTTATGTTCTGTTAACATATTAACAGTATAAAAATGAGTTTCATGGTGATGTTTGTAAACACACATGTATGTATTTGTGTATGGGAGGGTGTATATGTGTGTTGCATGCAGAGGCCAGGAGACAAGCGCAGGTATTGGGCCTCAGGTGTCATCCATTATTTTTGAGAAAAGATCTCTCATTGGCCTGGAACTTGCCAAACAGTCTGCATGGGCTGATCAGATAGTGTCAGGGATCTGCCTGTCTCTACACTCCCAGCACAGGAATTATAAGTGCATGCCACCACGCCTGGCTGTTTTGTGTGGGGTTCTGGACATCAAACTCAGCAAAGCAAATACTGAGCTATTTCCCCAGTTTTCATTGTGGTGTTCACACATGCATATAGCATACTCTTATCATCCCCTCCCCTGGCCTTCTTCCTCTTCCCCAATAACTCCCCTTATCTTCTTGTTTCTGAATCTGGATTCTACACGTGAGAAGAAATATATGTAATTACCTTGCTGAGTATGGCTTATTTCATAACATGATTATCTACAGTTCTATCCACTTTCCTGCAAACATGATTTCATTCTCCTGTATGGATGAATAGTCCATATATATTACAATATATTACATCCTCTTTATTCATTCTTCTGTTGACAAGCACCTTGGCTTATTCCATAACATAGCTATGTGAATCATGCCATGATAACCATGAGCATGCAGGTATCTCTATTATAAGCAGATTCAGACTCTTTTGAGTATATACCCAGGAATGGCATAGCGGTATCATTTGTAATTCTATGAGGAACCTCCATACTGAATTCCATAATATCTATACTAGTTTCTATTACCACCAATAGAGTTAGAGGATTCCTTCCTTCAATATTCACAACCACTTATTGCTCTTTGTTTTCTCGGTGACATTATTCTGTCAGGTGAAATGGAATCTCACTGTAGGTTGGAGTTGCATCTCCCTAATGGCTAAAGGCATTAAACATTTCTTTCATATCTTCATTAGTCATTTCTATTCCTTATCTTGATAGTTGTCTGTTCAGTTCATTTGCCTATGTACTGAGTCGATTATTTGTGTTTTGATGATTAACTTTGGATTTCTTTACATATTCTGCTCTCAATCCCCTATCCCATGAGGAGCTGACAGAGGTCTGTCCCACCCTGGAGGCCATCTCTCCATCTTGGCAGTTGTCTCCTTTGATGCACAGAGGCCTTTTTTGTTTCATGCAATTCCATTTACCAATTCTTGATTTTGTTTGTAAGGTATTAGTCCTTTTCAGAAAGTCTTTGCATATACCTTCATCTTGAAGTGTTTTCCTCTAGCAGTTTCAAAGTTTCAGTTCTTACATTAAGGTCTTTTAAGACCCATTTTTATTTTTGTCCAGGGTAAGAGAGAGAGGCCTGTACGGGAGCACAGACCCCCAAACTGGTAGTGCTCATGAAGAGCCACAAGCTCCAGGATCAGTAAGAGAGGGGCTAAAATAAGAATGGGTGGAAGAGCCATGTAGTGGGACGCTCAGTGTTCCCCTGTAGCCACTGCAGGCCAGCACACCTGCCAAGACAAGTACATAGGATACTGCATGGGCACATACATGTTCCTAAACACACACACACACACACACACCACTGTGACATAAAACAGTGCTGGAAGTATTTAAAGCTTTAAGTTTAAATGCTTACATCAGAAAGGGAAAAAAGGTCTAAAATCAGTGACATATGTTTCTACCATCAGAATCGTAAAGAAAACAAGAGCAATTTAAATTCAAAGTATATAAAAATAAGGAAATAATAGAGACAAATGCAAAATCAAGTGAAATAAAAAATATGGACATGTTAACAAAGCCTTCAACAATTTTTTAAAGAGCAATACAACTGCCGGGCGTGGTGGCGCACACCTTTAATCCCAGCACTTGGGAGGCAGAGGTAGGAGGATTGCCGTGAGTTCGAGGCCACCCTGAGACTAATTCCAGGTCAACCTGAGCTAGAGTGAGCTAGCATGAGATCCTACCTCAAAAAACCAAAAAAAAAAAAAAAAGAATATAACTGAAAATTGTATCATTATTTTATATTTGATTTTAAAAATATTAAGCTGTTTTACTTTTACATAAAATAGATTATCAGCTTACAGTCATATTTTCTTCACATCAGCATGATGCAAGAAATATTACTGAAATTGAAGCTGGGGACATGGGTCAGTAGATACATCTCTTGCTGCACAAACGTGAGGACCAGAGTTCAGCTGCCCATCACCCAGGTGAATGCCAGGTGGATATAACAGCCTGCCTCTTGTCCTGGCATCTATGAGGCAAAAACAATCCCCAGAACAAGTTGACTAGCTTGTCAAATCAGTGAGCACTGAGTTCAAGGGAGAGACCTTGCCTCAGTAAATGAAGTGGAGAGCGAGCGAGGAAAATATTCAATATTAATTCTGGCTGTCCACATACATACATGTGCATGTGCATTCAAACCATGTGAACATGCATACATACATGCATACTGCATGTGAAAAAATTACAAAAATAGTAAGTGACTTTAAAAAATGTATTTGTTTATTTATTGAAGAGAGAGAGGGAGGGTGCAGATATAGAGAAGATGTGCACACCAGGGCCTCCAGCTACTGCAAACAAACTCCAAATGCATGTGGCTCATGTGGGTAGTGGGGAATTGAACCTGGGTTCTTAGGCTTTGTAAGCAAGTGACTCAACCACTAAACCATCACCCTAGCCCCATTAGTTACTTTTTAATAACTAGAACTTATTCTGATTTAACTGTATAATGTTATTATTGCTAAAATTAATTAGTACATGCTTTCCTGAACAAGAAGCACAGATGGTGTCTTAAGGCTAGACTTAAAGTTGTGCTTAACGCAGCCACTTTCATGGAAGTGTATGTCAAGCTGACCATAATTTGCCTTGCTTGCTGAGGCACAAGGGAGTTAAGAATCATTGAACTAACTTAGCTAATGAAGTCTTTATGCTTGAACATGAATATCTGTGAAAATAAAATTACTTGGACTAAAATTTCAGAGGAATGATCACAGTACATGATCAAAGAGTTGATAAAAAAATAAAAAGTTCTGTTGATGTTTATACCCATTTCTGTGCTCAAATTCATTAAATTCCATGTCCAAGTTTGAAAACATGCTCTTCCTAAAAAACTGAACTTTGTCCTTTAACTTGAAAGAAACACTGCATGTTTTACATGGGCCTTTCTAAAAACTTCAGGTTACAAAGTTACAAACAATAATGCAGCTTTCAGGATGACATGAAGTCAAAAGAATTCTGTTTCTTAACTATGTATCCTTTGTTAATTCCTAACCATTTTCCATGTATTTCTAGTTTCTTTCTCTGAATTAAGACTATGGCTCCCTTACCCACCCCATGCAGAAATATGGAAGTAAAATCGGTCCTGTGACTGGCCAAAAAATGGATAGAATGAATATGTATGTATGCATGTATATTATGTATGTAATTATGTATGTATGTATGTATGCATGTAATTATGTATGTACATAATTTTGGAACAAATATATCTTTTACATGTGTCAATCCTTCTAGTTCTATGGCCGCTGCTTTCTTTTGGAGGGGCTTTTGCATCTACTGTTACCTGCGTGCTGTTGTCTAGGAGAATCTGCTCGGTGCAGGCCCTGTACTAGGGGGCTGGGATGCATCACCATCACCATCAAACAGATTTCTCTCCTTGTGAAATGTGAGAGATGTTCCACACCAGAGCCCCAGACATCTTATAACACTCTTCAAAGACTCTGTGGTTCTCCAGTTTCTGCAGTTTACTATCCTTGAGGTGACTTTTCACTAGTCAAAGGAAAAGATTCTCCTCAGATTTCTACCTACTTAGCAGTCCTGGTGCCTTTCTTGTTCTATCCAAAATACATAAAGAAAGGTGACTTGGAAGCAGTAGAGTTGGAATTGTAAAGCCACCTGAGAGTTGAGCTCCAAATACTCGTGGAATATGGCACTCATCTCTGAACCGCCCCATGCCATGGAAGTTATGAAAGAGTAAGTGATAGTAAGCATTTTGTGAAGATTATATATGCATGTATTCCCTTTCTTTTTCTTTCATTAAAAAAAAAACTTAAGACATAATTGTACTCGATAAAGCAGACTGGCCTTGAATCTATAATGATCTTCCTGCCTCAGCTTCCCAAGTGCTGCAATTATAAGTATGAGCTACCATACTCAGCTAGAAGATGTATTTCTTGAATTTAGGTTCAGGGCAGGGAGTATCTTGTCAATTTTACTTCCTTTAATCAGGCAATAAAAAAATCACATTCATCTCTAGTTTTTTTCAGTTGCCAGCTATTTAATACTTAGGTTGGAAGCTGGAGAGAGAGCTCAGCAGTTAAAGATGCTTGCTTGCAAAACCTGGTGGCCCTGGTTCAATTCCCTAGTACCCAAGAAAAGCCAAATGCACAAAGTGGTACATGCAGCTGGAGTTCATTTGCAATGGCAGGAGGCCCTGATATGCCCATACTCATTCTCTCAGTCTCTCTCTCAAATAAAAAAATATTTTATTTTATAAAAATATTTTAAAAAATAAATCTTAGATCTCAGCTCCAGTTCAGCCACAACAATAAGTGCAGATGCTAATATGTTTCCCAATAATGTTCAGTTAAGATAAAGTTCAGTGGCTGAAGATAAGAGCGCTATATGGATCCAATTACACGGGAAGAGCTCAGTGAGGGCAACCACCTAAAATACTGCAGACCCAAGTGTGCACTCATATCCTAACAGTACAACAATAGCTCACCATGTCACAGGATCTAGTTGAGAACTCAAGAAAGACAGGTAGGACTCAGCCTGGGTGATAATTATGTAAATCAGAGTAAGTTACTTTCTGCCGGTCTCCTCATCTATTAAATAGAATGTAATAGCATTTCCTTATAGCAGTATAAAAAGTAGCTGAGTTATTAAATATGAAAGGGTTCTTCACATTCTTAGCACATAGCATATGATAAGCATGAACTCTCCAACCCTCTTGCCTGCAGACAACATAAAGCTTTCACAAGTAGATCATCATAGTGGTGAAGGAAAAATACCAGGGTTGGAAAGCCTGGGTGCATGTTAGGTATCTTCTGCTTCCCAGCATTCTTTGTGAATTCATGTAAATTATAGTCCCCGAGTGTAAATTTCTTACTCTCTAAAATAAAAAGACCCATTACGCCCATGTTATATATTATGTGAGGATTAAAAGTTTAAATTCAATAATTGGTCTGACACTTAGAATCTGGCACATTATTAGCACTCAGTAAATTGTCAGCTCTTCTAATGAAAAAGTACATGTATTCAAGATGCACATAGTCAAGAGAGAGAGAAAGAGAAAACATAATTACAAAATGCATTGGTATAGGCCCTTAAGGGAATGTGAGACACTTGGGTGCAACTTTATGAAAATCATTACCTAATTGATGAAATTAACTGAATATATTTACTCCAAGTGTACCATGAGCACTTAATTAGCTGATAGGAATAACAAATATTGACAAAGAAATGGAACCCCACTAGAGAAAATAAGCATTCTCTTAATGGGATGTCTTTGTTGTGATTATAAGTGACTCAGAAGTACTTCATTTACTGAAGGTCTCCAAAAAGGTTTTTCAGCTATGGTAATAACAGTGAATTTGGCTGTTACTTCATGAAAACAGAAAATTTTTGCTTCATTAATCAAGCAAATCATAACAATCCCACTCCCCTGCATTACCGGGTAACTATGCTATTGTCACAGCTTGCTTGCTACCTCTTCTACCAGCACCTGGCGCTTCTCTGTGACTGGTACTCTGGAAGAGATCATTAGCATTGCCTTAGCAGAGTCTAAATAGATTGCATACACCCAAGAGATCTGTACTTCTTCTTCCCACTCATCAAACCCATCTGCCTACCCTGCTCCTTTGGTTCTTTCTAATCTTTTCCTATGACTATACTAAGGAAAATCAAAGAGAAGATTCACACTTTGCATGAGTCTACATTTGAGAAAATTGTCATGTAAGTTAGGAGGATTTAAACCAAAGTCATCCCAGCCTCAGGAAGTCTCATGCCTGTTGATGTCTGACAGTGGTGACTCGTGATTGTCATGAGGTGAACTGAAAACCACTGTTCCTACTTCTGTGGTATGCTGAACAGCAGAGGGTTCTGGGTAATTGAACTTTGAGCACTTGACCACACAAAAGACTAGTTTTGGTTTTGTGTTCTGTGGCTTTCTTGCTGATCCAACTCAAATTTTGTTTGTGATATATTTCCTTTACCTTTTCTTTAAAGAGGAATGTAATAGTCTATAGTTACTGTTCATATGAGGGATGAAAATATAATATTCAAGCAAATATCATAAAATTTTATTCTCCAATGAGACAGCAGACCAGTTTAAAGGATTTTAAATCCCAGAATGGTGTGGAACCAAATTCATTTTTAAAGAACTTGATGTTCATCCATTTTGGGTCATTCATGAACAGAGGTCTTGAGAACATAGTTGTTCTTAAATAACAATGAACACTAAAGTAGTTACACAGTCGTTATAGTGTCACTTATCATTGAGGTATCATTCTGCCTTTGGTGTCAATATTAAGCTCCATATTGTCAGACATCTGCCTATGGCTACAGCCTGACATTGTCCAAAGTGCAAACATAAGAGAATTTTGGTATCCTCATTGATCTGAGTTGAGTTGTGCCCTGGATGATAGAATATTCTATTTGACTCAGAAATAAATATACTTGCCTCTGAGTATTATAGAAGGATCATTTCCATGGAAAACTTAGTTGTCAACAGAGAAGTAAAAAAATAATAAATACAATAGTAGATAATTATTAATTGTCATAACTAACAATTCAAAAAACTTGATAAGAAATCAGATTGATAAAATATTAGAGTTGGAAAGCTTGAGCTTCAGTACAAAGATAGATACCATTTCATCCAACAGAGCAGTGTTTTCCAAAATATTTTGATCAAAGTCTTCTTTGGCTAGGACATTATTGAACATGTGTATATATAGTTGTGTGTCAATTGCTTTGATAAGTTCTGAGAGCTACACTGGAAGGCAATATTATTGTATAAACACTATAGAGTATAGTTACACACACAGATGGTACAGTTAAATTACTGTGTTATATCGCAATGTAATCTTGACACAGCATAAGCATGGAATACAGTAAGCTATTATAAGTATAGCAAACATACTATTTTATAGTATAAATATTTTGGTTTTTGTTGTTTTTGTCTTTGGAGGTAGGGTCTCACTCTGGCCCAGGCTGACCTGGAATTAACTAAGTAGTCTCAGAGTAGCCTTGAACTCATGGCAATTCTCCTACCTCTGCTTCCTGAGTGTTAGGATTAAAGGTATGCACCACCACGCCTGGCTAGTGTACATTTTTTGTTAGTAGAAGTAACATACTGTAATACAAGGTTAAAAAAATAGAGTGTAGCAAATGTATAGGGGTGGGGAGAAGTCTCAGTGGATAAAGCACTTGCTTTTTGAATAGTTTTAATAGATGGCCCCCAATATATTCAGTGTTTTATTAGTTTATAGTTTGCATCTGCATCCACCTGGCTGGAGTCAGTGTCACTGGGCGGATCTTAGGGTGTGGTAGTGAGTTTGAGATTCCATTCTAAAGATATGCAAAGTGTGCCTAGCTGGAGTTCCTGAAGTGTGTGTGCTGTGTGGCTTTTGTCTTTCTCTCTCTTCCTGGTCCTGTAAGAGCAGGCCATCTTCTGCCATTATGGAACTTCCCCTGGATCTGTAAGCTTCAATAAATATCCCTTCCTCCATAACTGTGCCTGGTCTAGAAGTTCATCTCAGCAAACCTGAGGCTGTCTGCTTCACCATGCAAGCATGAGTGCCTGGGTTTGGAGCCCCAAATCCCATATAAAAAACTGGGTGCTATTGGCACCTGTAATCCCTATATCCTGCTAGGAAATGAGAAATAAATATAGGAGAATCTCTCTGAAGCTTGTGGACTAGCTAGCCTGGTGAACACAGCATTGAACAATGAGAGACCCTACTTCAAACAAGGAGGAAGGCAAGGACTGAGATTAACATGTGAGACTCTGCTCGGATCTCTACACATGTACTGTCACACATATACACATGAACACACAGAGATAGAGACACAAAAGTATAGTATAATATATTTAAGAACTAGTAATAATCATAATAGTCATTTATTACTATAAACAATTAATATGGTCTACATGTAATTGTATATGCTCTGCTTTTATATAACTGTCAGCTCAGTATTTTTAACAAAACTGTCAAGTCTCAAAATTTGTTGAGACCAATCTTACCACAAAACCTTCAAGTAATGCACTATGCTATTATGGTGGCCATGATATCATGAAGCAATATGAATTTTCAACCTCACCATAATCTTATAGGTCTTCCATTGGATATGTGGTTTACTGCTTACATCATTGTGTGCAGATGGTTTTATGACTAATGAGTTGTAGTTCTCTACTGTCTATTGATAAATAATAAACATAGAGCAAAACAATAGGAATTTCAGCCAGGCGTGGTGGTACTTACCTATAATCCCAGCATTCAGGAGGCACAAGAAAGAGGATTGCTGAGAGTTTGAGGCCAGCCTGGGAACAACAGAGTGATTTCCAGGTTAGCCTGGACTAGAGTGAGATGCTATCATGAAGAAACAAAAAACAAAAATAGAAACTTCAAGAAAACTTTTAACACTAACTTTTAATGTCTCATGTTTTCATTGCACATTATCCACTTTGTAAGATTCACCTCTCATAATGTTGAGTAAAAGCCCACAGTCCAGGTATTCTTCTGATAATATAAATGCTTTCTCTCACTTATATACAGCATTGAGTAAGTTGATTTGAAACAGATTACTTACATAGCATTGCTGAAATAAAAAAGTTTGTACTAAGCCTAAGGAAATGGTCATTGCTGCCATTTTGTTTATTTGTACCTGATTTATCACTATTTTCTCCCATCTGATGTTTTGTTCTATTGTTTATAGGAATTTTCTTTAAAAGCACTTTCTATTAGGTAATTGCTTTATTTAAAACAAAAAACCTTGGATCCCTTGAATGAACTCTCAATCTTCTCCATGAAAGCTCCAGCATTAAATTGAAAACTACCTGTAATGTTGATCTCAGAACACTTCCTTCATCCTTAGTGTTCACTTATGCCCAGTGAAAGTCAGCCAGTAATCATGTGAAAGCTTATGTTTTAAATAACAATGAAATAATCATTGATATTTCTCTCTTCCCACTATGGACTACATTGAATGACACTAAATAATACCTGTCCCATACACATAAGCAAAAAATCAGAGTCTGGTCTGCAAATAGCTACTATCCATAGGTAGAGAAAGTATGACCATGCTTCCAGAAATTGGGAGGACTTGTGAGACAGTTCTTCATGGAAAGCAGCCTCTTCTGAATAGACTGTTGGTACCTGGATTAGGATCTCTTGTGATCTGAGTCAGATCTGAGCTTAAGGCCAGACAATGCTTATTACTTTGGTCAAATTGCCTAAGTAGTATCAGGCCCTCATGTGTTAAATAACACAATATTTTTACTACAACAACCTCACAAGGTTATTTTGAGGATTAAAGAATGATAGCACTTTTCACATGGTGCCTGATATGGAACAGCTGTCCTTTATGAAAGTTGGATTACATTTCATCACTATTCTATGGATCAACTCAGAAGAAAAAAAATCAAACAAGGGTCTGGAGAGATGGCTTAGCAGTTAAGGCATTTTCCTGCAAAGCCAAAGGATCCCCGTTCGACTCTGCAGGACCCACGAAATCTAGCTGCACAAGGGGGAGCATGCATCTGGAGTTCATTTGCGGTGGCTAGAGGTCCTGACACACCCATTCTCTCTCTCTCTTTCTCTCTCTCTCAAATAAATAAATAAATAATTTTTTTAAAAATCAAACAAAAGTCTTTCCAAGAGCTATTGCCTTCAAAATGAATGTAGCTAGGGCTGTAGAGATTGCTTGGTGGTTAAAGCACTTGTTTGAATAGTAGAACAACCTGGGTTCAATTCCTCAGTACCCATGTAAAACCAGATGCATAAAGTGGCATATGTGTCTGGAGTTCCTTTGCAGTGGTTAGAGTTCCTGGTGTGTCATTCTCTCTCTCTGTCCCTCTCTCCCTTGCAAATATTTTAATATAAGTAATCAATTAATCTTATGAAATTTTGTGTTAAATATTCTTACAAGCAACACTAACTACAAAAGTGAGGTGTCAGACTCCTTCCATAAGTTTTGAAATGTTCAAATACAATTTGTAACCATAAGATGATCTTTCTCTTTCTACATTAATAATTTGAGTAGTTTATAGCTGCATTTTACAGAGGCTACATGTGATTCTGTCACAGAACAAATACAGAAGCAGATATGCAAATCCATTTGTTGTCTGTGGGGCCAAACACTAAAGAAACTTAAGCAAATTTCTCTTATACTACTCAGTATAATAGTAGTAGAACCTCAGTAGTTATCTTCTTGATTTTTAAAATAGATTTATTTTCTAATATGACTTATGTAATGACTTTATTATTGTCTAATTAACAAACATGTATTTAAAAATTTTAGAACCTTAATTTCAATAAAGTAGGTATTGACAGCTATAACCTACATACACAAAATGTCCATACAGCCTTCAAATAATATTTTGAGTAAAGATGGTCCTAAAATCAAAAAGTTTCAGAATTTCTAAAGTAGAAGATCATCACCTGGCATCACATTTAAGCTCATAAACACACAGCAGACAGCCTGTTCTTCCAGCATAAAGACAGAGCCCAGCTGGTAGCAAGAGGGCAGGTTGAATGCAGAGAGCCATCTGCATGATGGGAATCTGAGCTGCTCTTGTAAAACAGAGTCCTAATAAGTGGTAAGGATCACAGAAAGATGGCATTTATAACACAGTGTCATGGTGGTTGAAAAAGTATCCACAAATGTTAATTATCTTGACTTTAGGTTAATGACTGTTAATGACAGAGCCAGAATACCAAAGGGAGTATTTATACTCCAAAATTTTATGAAAAGGTGAAGTTTCAAATATGAAGAAATGTCCTGCAATCTTAATACTCAAGAGACAGAGGCAGGATAATCATGAATTTGAAGCCAGCCTAAGCTGCATAGCAAGACTGACTCATAAAAAGGAGGACAAAGGGCTGGAGAGATGGCTTAGCCATTAAGGTGCCTGCCTCCTAAGCCTAAGAACGCTGGTTCCAATCTCCAGTGGTTCCAATCTCCAGTAGTTCCAATCTCCAGTGGTTCCAATCTCCAGGTCCCACGTTTAGCCAGATGCAAAGTGATGCAAGGGCGCAATGCCACACTTGACCACAAGGGGGCGCAAACATCTGGATTTCTTTCACAGCAGCTGAGAGACTGCTGGCGCACCCATCTCTATCTGTCTCCCTCTCCCTCTCTGTCTGTCTCTCTCTGTGTCTCTCTCCAAAAATAAATAAAATAAAAAATTTTTTTTTTAAAAAAGGAGGACAAAGAAAAAAACAAAAAAGATTTACATAGCTTCTCAACATTCTCTTCCTATCTTACCATCTTTCTAAAATGTGGTAGAATCAAATCATTTTGAAGCATGAAACAGGCTTCTTAATTGTAATTCCACCTGAATCTACTATGAATCACATCTTACCACTATTTATTTAAGCTAGACCTTGTAAGATTCACCAGACATATTCACATTTTTCCTGTTGGAAACTAACTAATAACCTAAGAACATAATGTGTCACATTTCACAGGTCCAATTGTACAACCCATCAACCTAGAACCTGCATATTCATAAAACTGTGATTTGTATTATCCTTCAACATTTAATAATATTTAGACCTTCTTTTCTCTTCTTGTCCTTCTTTCCCTTTGTCAGAGAGATAGATTATTCAGTATATCCCATCTCCCACTCTCAAATATTCAAGTTTGGTTGGAAACCATCAATTAGCTAAAACCATCTTTCAGGGCAGAAAAAGAACCTCCCTTCTGATTGCAATCTCTTGGTGTTGATGTTTAAATAATACATGCCTGGAGCTAGCTAGTCAGTTCTCTTTGAAATGAACTCCTCAAGGTGACATGTAGACGTTTCTTCTTCCAGCTGATGATGGAGTAGGATGGCTTGTTTTGGTGGTTATTTTTCTTAACAGAATGTAGAAACTACATTTGGGATTTCACTATCTACTTGTCTAGCTGCTATAAATTCTAGAAATATTTACATGATGGCAATTAGGAGAGTGATATAGGACATCTTGGGACTGCTTAATCCTTTCCTCAGAACAGCCAGTTCCAAAGAAGCTAATACTTTCAGAATGTTGTTTTGTTTTGTGCCTGTGATCTGTAGGTCTAATTTACTTGCAGCTCCAAAGTTTGCTGAATGCTTTTGTTTATTCCCTGTAGTTTTCTTCCAAGTTATAAATGGAGCAATGATTTATGGAAAATGTTTTCAATATGTAAGTTCTATCTCCCATGCATCATTCTGAATATCTCAGAGAGATAAGTGCCCCCAAAGCCTGCAGGTCAGTGTCGTGTTTAGAAGTTATAGTCACACGGGCCTGAGACACGTGTTTCACCAGCCTATGTGTTATCTGGAGTAGGTTGCTTGACTATCTTCAAACTAAAACATAGATTTGCAAATAGGTCCTGTGTTTTGTTACTGTGCAGATTAAATAAGGCTGGGTTCAGCACCAACTAGAATCTTCAGCACCTAACTGGAACTATCTACGTGTTAATCATTTTTATTATTGCATGGGATATGAGGTTGAGTCTAGGAAGAAAGAAATATGGAGCAAGATTAAAGAAAGAGAAAGGAAAAGCTTAAAATGACAAGACAGAAAGTAATAAAATAAAGGGTTTGTTTTTTTTTTTTTCAAAGAATTTGATAAAAATAGGAGTAGGAAAAAGGCACATTTCAGTGTCCTAATTGAGAAAAATCTAATGAAAAGACCAACCAGTTTTCAAAACATATACTGGGTTTAGAGCCCAAGTCAGATTTTTTTTTTCCAGTCAAACTTCTTCTCATAACTGCTGTTGGGACAAACACAGGGTAAAAAAAAAAAAAAAAAAAAAAAAAGTTTTAAAATTGTCAAAAGGTCTGAAAGTATCCATTGTTTCTGAAGATGTGCAATTCCCTAGAAGCTGGGAAGAAAGAACAGTTTTGAATTCTGTCTTGTGATGTGGCCTCTTGGGAACGTGTTCAGATTTTTGGCACTTTTCTCATTGGGGACTCTTTCAGAGACATCAGAGCTCTCTTACCAGTATGCGAATGAAGTGGCATCAAATGTTACAAGGCCCCATGCCAGAGAGGAAGATAATCTTCAAGAGTTTTGCAAACAATCCTGAAGTCATCCTCTATCACCATGTACTAAACTTTTAACATATAATTAAAATGTTTTTCAGAGTCCTGATAAATATTAGGACTTTTTTTTCTTTTGAAGAAAAAAGCAAATAAAATTGCTCACACATCTTACTTTGCATTTCTGTCCTGAATGTTTTGAGAGAAAGTGAAATACAAAGTTTAAATTATGTTTTGTTTAAACTCCTGGGAAAATATATTCCCCCAGTAAAATCTACAAACAGCCAAAAGGATGAGCAAAAAGTTCCAGACCAGCAAAACAAAACCAGACCTGCCTGCTTATTTTACCTCGAGATGTTGGAAGTGTAGAGTGCTTGCTCCTGCATGTTGGGGTTAATATTACAGCTCCAGTTTAGCCTCAGCAACCTGCCCTTTCTGAAATGAGTTTGGCATAAGGATATTCCATGGAGTGGGCAGTGGAACTTTCCCATACGGAAACTCTTTATTACAAAGTGGTTTTAGCCTTATTTTCTTTCCCCTTTCTCAATAATGCATTTGGGTTTTGGGTTTTTCTGGCTGGCTGTGTACATGTGTGGATTGAATTACAATTGGGAACAAGTGCTGTGTAAAATCAGATACCATGGCTTCTACTATCATGTATGTGACCTAAAGACAAAACAGGCAAAGCCTTCTTCTAATTTAGAAAACTCTCCAGGAAAACTTTTTTTCTTGGAAAACAGTGGTAAAGGGGACTCACATATCTACTTTGAGTATCTGAAGTAAATTCTTTACCTAATTATTTTTAAGTGGTTCAGTAAGGCCCCGCTACTCTTTCATGAACCGTTAACTTGCATTTTTTGTTCAAATCCTTAAAAAGTAATTTAAGATGAAGAAAACATGGTGAGTATGTTGAGAGCCGGTAAGGAGTTACTAGTCGTGTTACTGCTGACAGTGTGACTTGTCACCAGGCCTACACCTCATCATGCTTGCAGTAAGCATTTCTATGGCTGACACGTGGTGAGTATGGCTTTGAAAAATGTCTTTGGGCATGATGACTTAGCTTTTACTCATTCTTTGAACAGATATTTATCGAGAAGTTCTTGATGCTGTTGTAGATATTAAATGCTATTTCACCCCCAACTACCTGCTGAGCACTTGCTATGTCTTCAGACTGCATTAGTAAGACACATGAGGCTGACCAAGCTGCAATCTTGTCTCTAAGGTTGGGATGTACAGAGAGTTTGAGTTTGGCTCTAAGTCGATCTTCCAAGGTCAGGGAATGAGGCGCGCTTGAGGAGGATTGCGAAACACGTTCGAATTGGCAGCAAGGAGAGTTTTTCTAAGGAAAAACCTTCAAACCTCATTGTGTTAGCTGCCAGTGCTTTGTGACAAGGGTTGATGTCTTCTTGAAGACTCCTAGAATGATCAATCAAGTTATGGGCCTGGGCAAGAGTCTTCTGGCTTGGGAAAATAATGCTCATAAAGACAAAGGGCAAGTCAAGTCGTGCCAGTGGAGCCAGTAAGCTCTGTAGAGTCCTGGGTGAGGCATGCCCATCCTTTCTAGGGCACCTCATCTGCCAGTGGACCAAATGGAGAAAAGTTGTTTGACATTTGTGGACTTTATTCTATATCAGTCAACATCAGGCTGTGAGCTAAATGAGTAGTTTAAATTCTGTGTCAGCCACTGGCTTCTTTTATTGAGATTTAGAGCTATCTATTACATCATTCAAAAAGAGTTTTTGACTTATTCCAAATGCCCGGCCGTGTGGTAGGTGTGCTATCAAATGACTTGGAAGTAGCTGGCTTCTCATATGAGCTAGCAAGTGATTCCTAAGAAAGACTTATTTATCATATATCTGTTCTTATGTATCTATTCCACCATAGTATGCCACTTAGAAAAGTACTTACTTTACAATCACAATACATGAAAGGGGAAATGAATGGGTGAGTGTACAGAGTGCTTACAACCTGATCCAAGGTTGTTAAATCTGTCTCAAAGCAATTATGCGTTTGAATAGAACCCAAGGTCATTGTGGTTACTTGTTCTTATGACTAAGCATGAGGAAATTGCAACTGTGTCTCCTCCCGACCCTGCTCAGAATTCTGTAGGTGGTTTTAATACAGATTAGGATCAAGGTAGCTTTTTCCTGGTAGTTAGCTAGGGGGTGACCCACAGAAACACAGATGTCATTTTGCCTGCTCTGGTCAGGACTAGAACTCATTTCTAATTTAGTCTTATCCAAAATGGCTGAAAACAACAACCCTCATAACAACAGCTTCCTGGTTTTTTTCCTCTGGTCCTCAGGCATAACCCCCCTCCCATGGGTGGGCTCTTCCTGAGTCAGTGTTTCTCCTGGGCTGCCCAACAAATCAGCTTTCTCCCTACACCCTCCGGGTGATAAGGCTCATTTTAATTGGATGCCTGATTCATGTAAGGAGGTCTAAAGTGTGTAAAGGCCTTTTTCCCTTCCCCTCCCCGGAAGCTGCCTCCCTAGAGAGAGACTTTCCCTATACGAGGAACATTTTCCCAAAGCTGGAAACTTCTCTTGGCTTGAGAGCTTTCTGCCTTGCTTTCCTCTTATCCTAACTTTCCCTAAAGTCAATTGTATAATTTTCCCCTCTCTGAGTTCATGTTTTCAATTCTTTCTAATGTGGGTAAAAACTTGGGTGTTTAGATCTCATCCCCAGGAGCTCTCTCCCACATCGGTGCTCTACCCTCTAGAGATTGATGTATCATTATTCATTTAGCCACTATCTTGATGATGGATGATTTATTTGCTTTTAACTATTTGGAGGCCTGGCAGGGATTGGATTAGATGTCCAAGAAGAAGACCTCCAGGCCCATGAACCCCAAGTTCAGGTCTTTATCCTAGTTATCAAAAAAATTGAAATTGAGGGCTGGAGAGATGGCTCAGCAGTTAAGATGCTTGCCTGCAAAGACTAATGACCTGGGTTCAATCCATACTACTCATGTAAAGCAAGATGTACAAAGTGGCACATGCATCTGGAGTTCATTTGCAGTAGCTGGAGGCCCTGGTACACTCATTCTTTCTCTCTCTTTCTCTCTTTCTTCTCTCTCTCTCTCTCTCTCCTTGCAAATAATTAAATAAAAATTGAAATTGAAAATGTGAACTCAGACAAAGGTAAATTATGAATTTTGAGATTTATTTTAGGGAAAGATAGTATTAAGAAGGAAAGTAAAATAGGAAAGCTCATAAAAAAAAAAAAAGAAGATTCTTCCTCTTCTTGTTTAGGAATATTCACTCTCCTGGAAAGAAGCCTCTGAAGGGAAGAGACTCCCACACATAGAAAACAAATACCCAAAGCAAAACTGCAAAGGACCCAGGCAAAAAGAAATTCTCCCTTTTCCCTGCCAAGCTTACCAAGAAGATCCCCCACCACTCTACACAGCACACACACATAGAGGCTATGAGAGCAGGAGAGGGGTAGAGGGGTAAAAGGGTAAAAGGGCCAAGAGATGGTTCAGGCCTATTTATATGAACCAGATACCCAATCAGAATGAGCCGGATCGTCAGACTCAGGTGTGTAAGCGAGAGACATGATTGGTTGGTAGGCTCAACTGGCTCACGGAGTAAGGGCCAGACCACAGGTGGTGAGCTCAGAGAGAGGTGAGAAAGAAACAGGAAGCTTATGCTAGAGCTAACTCTTGTAGCCATCTTGGAGGAGACAGGATCAGACACAGGTTCTATCCTTGCCAGAGCAGGAGAGGAGGTATCCATGTTTCTCTGAGCCACACCCTACCTACCTACCTACTTCCCGGAAGAAACTCCCAATCTGTATCATTTCACACATGCAAGTAGAATTATTGACTCAACGGGTCTGTGCATTTATAATTTTGACATGCTACAAAATCTCTTTTCATGGAGGATACTTTGATTTATCTTCCCAATAATTATAGCAGGAGAAGCTCCACTTGGATGACAAAACATTTTCTTTGCATATCAGTTTGAAGATCTGAAATTGAAGCCATTATCTTCTTCCATCATGACAATGGAATAAAAATATAAAATGACAAATTACCCTCATATTTTTTTTCTGTCATAAGCAGAGCCTACAGTTAGGCTATGTGAGACAATCATTTGAAGAAGGCATAGATGAGTAAATTTTCCTGAGCTGGAAGCAAGCCTGGCTGTAACATTTGCCAATGAAACAGATCACCAGCTCGCACGCACTGTGCATCTGAGCAGCAATAAGAACAGCACAATATGTTCCCAGTGGTGGCAGAGACAGAATCTGCAAGTACACATTGATCCATACATTGGAGAGATGGCCATTGCGTGCCTGCACTGTAGCTGGTGAGACATATCTTCAGGCAGTGAGAGTACACTAACTGGAGACTATAAATTAAGTGAAGTCAAACTCCAGCCCTAATGATGGCAGTAGAGACTTAGAGTGGAAAGGAGAGACACTGCCGTTCATGGTAATGTAGTGATTCTTTGTCCCTACAATCTTAGAAGACAGTTGTGAAGAATACAGGCTTTTATTGAAATATTGTGTTTATATATCTCTATGCTTCTGTTTCTCCATACATAAAATTAAAGCAACAGAAAAAACTCATGGGTTATGGTCAAGGTAAAATAATACAATATATGCTTTATTCTCAGAAGAGTGATTTGTTTATAAACTAGCCATAAGTGTTAGCTTTTAATGTCAAACCATGAATACAGTATAATTGTACTTAACATATTTATTTACATTGTACAATTTTGGATTTCAATACAATTATGAATATAATTAGTATCAATAGCATATTACTAATTATATATAGAATTACAACCCAATTCCTTATCAGCTATATTAATTATACATTGCTGCATGAAAGTGTACTCTAAAACTAATTCAAAACAACATTTATATTGTCAACATGGTCAGACATCGAAGCACAGTTTATTCAAGGCCAGTATTCCACTTTACCAGGGCCAAAAGCAGTTACTGGTGGCAGGTGAGGCTCTAGTCATCTCAAAGTGCAACTGAGGAATGATCTGCCTCTCAGCTCACTCATGCACTTGCTGGCAAGATTTGCTTCTTGTTGGCTCTTAGATTCCTTTTTTAATTTTAATTTTTATTTTTTTTTATTTCATTTTATTTATTTTAATCAACTAATTTATTTTATTATTATTATTATTTTCTTTTTTGGTTTTTCAAGATAGGGCCTGACTCTAACCCAGGTTGACGCAGAATTCACTCTGAAGTCTCAGGGTGGCCTCGAACTCACAGCAGTCCTCCTTCTTCTGCTTCCTGAGTGGGCTCTTAGATTCTTGATTGATTGGCTTGTGCAACTTCACAGTGAGCAAGAGAAGAACACAAGAGGAAGGAGACTAGAAAGGAGTTTTAGTCCCTTATAATTTAATCTTGGAAATATTATCCCATCACTTCTGCTCAGAGTCTAATGACTAGAGACAAATTTGTTTATTCAAACACACAAGCAGAAGGGGTTCCATGAGGTGGTAAATACCATCCAGGGAGGATCCTGACATGTCACTGCAGAAATCTACTGAAATAGTTATCCCTTAGGCTTCTCTAGGTGTAGTAGCATAGAATTTTTAAAGTTTTTAAAATTATTTTTGTATTTCTTCTGAATGGACAATCTTTACAAATAATGAAATAAAAATAAAACTACAGACTTTGTGATGGTTGATCTTGATTGTCATGTCTGACTCAATCCAGTACAACCCAGTACAAAGCTCCATGAGGACCTTTCAAGGAATGAGTCAAATGTGGTCTCACTTTTAGCTTTGTGGAATTTGGTAGTAAATTTTAAAAGTGTTTCCATTGTAAGTAATAACTTCTGAATAAAATTAGAGTAATCAAAGTTGGCAAATGTAGTAGAATCATTTAATTAATTATTCCTTAATTTTTTGTTTACTTTTTATTTATTTATTTGAGAGTGACAGACAGAAAGAGAAAGAGGCAGATAGAGAGAGAGAGAGAATGGGCGCACCAGGGCCTCCAGCCGCTGCAAATGAACTCCAGATGCATGCACTCCCTAGTGCATCTGGCTTACGTGGGTCCTGGGGAATGGAGCCTCAAACTGGGGTACTTAGGCTTCACAGGCAAGCGCTTAACCACTAAGCCATCTGTTCAGGCCCTAATTAGTCATTCTTTAAAATCTAATCGATTAACAGGTGGTTAAAGGACATTGATAGGTTCACAGTCATAGATTGGGCAAGGAAATGTGTCAACTAAATGCAATGTGAGGGTTCCAGGCTAGATTTGGGGATACAAATAGGATATTAGGTAAAAAGTGAAGGATTTCTAATTACATTTGCAAATTAGTTACTAATCTTGGATTTTGTTGCTAGTTTTGCCTTTATGGCTTCAGTCATGCAAGAGGTTATCATTGGTGAAAATGAGGAGTTTATAGGAATTCTTTAAATTATTTTTGAAATTTTGTGTGAGTTTAAAATGATCTTAAATTAAGCAAACAACTAAGAAGAGGAAAGTTCTCCTTTACTCTGAAATGGAGCTTGGAGTACAGGAAGAGCTCATAAACCCTGGATTTGGGCCTCTTATCTGTTTTTAACAAGAAATTGAAATAGGCTGAGATGGACAAATTAAAAACTATTATTCAGGGAGTTTCCAGGGAAGGGGCTGAAACAGGGAAATGCATCCACGTGGAGGCAAGGCCTGGGAGCTCACAGAAGGAAGCTGAACATGGGAAAGGACGGAACATGAAAGAAGTTGTCCAGGGAAATTGAAAAGGGCCAGAACTTAAAGAAACTGAGAGGTAGTAAGATAGTAAAGAAAAAAGATGATACTGGGACCCGGCTTTTTAGGTGAGGCGAGAAGGACAGCCAAGGAGAAACTGCACAACCAGTAAGCCCCTCTTTATAACTTATTGGAGGTGGGCTCTACCATCAAGCTAAGGTGAGCCTGGAAGAACTGATTTGTCTAGACTCAGGGACCTAGCTCAAAAATCAGACAGCACACTTGAGTAGGGAACCATGTCATTAAGGAAAGAGACTAGACTGGATCCAATGCTGAATTCTCTTTGGGCCTGTCACTAGCTGACTACCTGAAAATAAAGCTACCTGGTTAATTGTCCCTCAATTCCACACTTTGATCAACTCAGGCGACTTTATAAATTGTCACAGTGAAGTGAGCAATTCTAATGCTATTGTGGGGAAAGCCCAGCTGTAATTACTTATAGCCAAAAAGACCAAACCCCATGTAACAAAGGAGTTTTTCTAACCTTAGAAGATTCATTTCCTGATGCAAGATTTGATCTGTTACACTTAGTGCTTCATCAAGTCTCCACCTGGACTTTGAGGTAAACCCATAAGCAAACACTCTCAAGAAAATAAATATCTATATATATATATCTATATCTATATCTATATCTATATCTATATATGTATGTATGAAGAAAAAAAAAGAAGAGGAGGAGGAGGAAGCATTGCTCTTTCTATATCTCCAGATTCATGTATCTCCTTTGAATTACATGTTCCTAAATAAAACTCAGTGTAATTCCTGACCAGTTTACCATGACACAAAGGAGCTAGCTAGCCCAGGAGAGCAAAGGGTGGGATTCGCAGGCTGCAGGGAATGGGCTGCTGTAATTACCATCTTGGTAAAACACAATATTAAAAGCTGACTCATTCCTTTACTACTACACTGAGCTCTTTTAGGATCCAGGAGATTTGGAAGAATAGGACCAAAAATAAAAGACAGTTTGCAACTTTAGATTGTTTATTGTCTAATTTAGGAGAGAAAAATACCACCATGAAGTGACTTAAGAATTAAATACAGTTCCTCCTCAATTAAATGAAAACCTGCTGACCGAAATCCTTAATTAACATTTTCCACTTTCCACTTTCCCCTTATAGAAGAATGACAAAATCAAAAAATGAGGGTTTTGAATTGGAGGGTGGGTTTGAGGCACATGCACAGCACAAAATGCCAAGGCCCTACTGGACCATCACTTTCTTGCACTTGCCCCCGCCCCCACCGCCACCTCACCAGCCTTGCCCTTTGGCCTCTTGTCCTTCCTGCTCTTCTTCTAACAGCACTAAGAAGCTCAGGGGAGCACACAGCGGCACTTCTCCCTTGATTGTCCTCCCTCCCCTAGTCACTTGGTCACTCCTGCTTACTCCTTATTTTAGCTCCAAGGTCACCTTCTTAGAGGTCTTCCCTGAATATCCAGGGACAATGGTAAAGTCATCTTCACCCCACTGTTTTATTTTTCCTTATAGCTCTTAAGACCATCTAACCCATGAGACGGCTAGGAGCATTTGTTCATTGCCTCTCTTCTGCTCTTTAGAAAGTGAATCCCGGCCTAGAGAGATGACTTAGCAGTTAAGGCATTTGCCTGCAAAGCCAAAAGACCCTGGTTTGATTCTCCAGGACCCATGTAAGCCAGATGCACAAGGGGACGCATGCATATGGAGTTCATTTGCAAGTGGCTGGAGGCCCTGGCGCACCCATTTCTTTTTTTTTCTCTCTCTCTGTCTCTCAAATAAGTAAATAAATACATTTTCAAAAAAGAAAGAAAGAAAGTGAATCCCATGAAAACAGTAATAGCATGTATTCTTTGTTTTTGTCACTACTTTTTCAGGCCAATAAATTTCTGGCACATAGTAATTGTTCAGTAATTATTTGTTGAGTGACTGAAGGACCTGCTTCATCACCAGTTTAGTCAAGTATCCTCTCACCCACCACCACATGTCCTGGGAACTCTGACTGTAACCTCTCCTACAATACTGAATGCATTCTGTTCATCCTCATCCATCGCATGATCTTGTGTGTGTGTTGTGTGTGTGTGTGTGTGTGTGTGTTGTGTGCATGCATGTTTACATGTGTGTGGACACGTGTGTGTGTGTGTGTGTGTGTGCATATGTGTGAGTGTGTAGGCTACAGGTTGATGTCTGGTGTCTTCCTCTAACATTCTTTACCTTGTCTTTTGAGGCACTCCATTTAGAGCTCACCCATTTGGCTAGACAAGCTAACCAGCAAGCCCTAGGGACCCTCCTATTTCCACCTCTCCACAACATAAAGCATGCTACTTTCCATGCCAGCTTTTTTTTTAAGTTATTTTTTTATTTTTAGAGAGAGAAACAGAGAGAGACAGGGAGAGGGAGACAGATAGAGAATGGGCGCACCAGCAGTCTCTCAGCTGCTGCGAACAAAATCCAGATGTGTGCGCCCCCTTGTGGGCCAGTGCGGCATTGCGCCCTTGCGTCACTTTGCATCTGGCTAAACGTGGGACCTGGAGATTAGAACTGGGTTCTTGGGCTTAGGAGGCAGGTGCCTTAACCGCTAAGCCATCTCTCCAGCCCCCATGCCAGCTTTTACATGGGTCCTGGGAATCTGAACTCCAGTCCTCATGCTTGCATGGTATGTGCATGCCACTGAGCCATTCCTCCAGCCCCTCGTGATTCTTCATAAGAACTTTATTCTCCTCTTTGACTCTCAGTTTTTATAAGGGAGAGGGCATTCATCATTAAGACCATAGGACATATTAAATCTTGTAAGGATGAATGAATTTTATCCGAATGAGCTAATGCTTTAGTTTAAAGCAAGTCAGGAGCCTAAACCCCCAAATAAGAGTTAATTCACTTATTATATTTTATTTACTAAGCTAAGGAAATAGACCTTAGAAATGCTCAACAAAGGAACAATAAAAGGGTATTTTATTGAAGTCCCTATTTTATGAAACTCAGTTAGCTGGTATAATAACCTTGCTTGAACATTCTTGCTTAGTTGAGATAAAGGTTCATTGAAAAAAATAATAAATGAAACCTTTCTCATTAAATCAGAAAAATTAAACAAAACATGCAAATGAGAGCCAAAAATGTTATAGATATTCATTTGAAAATAAAAATGCAGAGAGGGGGCTGGAGATATGGCTCAGGGGTTAAGGTGCTTTTCTTCAGAGTCTAAGAGTTCGGTTCCCTAATACCCATGTAAAGCCAGATGCACAAAGTGGTGCATGCATCTGGAGTCTGTTTGCAGTGGCTAGAGACCATGGCATGCCCATTATCTTTGTCTCTCTTCTATCTCTCTCTGCTTGGAAAGAAAAAAGAAAGAAAGAAAGAAAGAAAGAAAGAAAGAAAGAAAGAAAGAAAGAAAGGAAAGAAGGGAAGGAGGGAGGGAGGAAGAAAGGAAGGAAGGAAGGAAGGAAGGAAGGAAGGAAGGAAGGAAGGAAGGAAGGGAGGGGAGAAAAATATTTTATCCCCCATGGTAATGCATATGCATTATGACTTTTAACTTTTTTTTCCCCTTGATTTCTATTCATCCTCATCTCCAAATGTTCAGAAAGTGTGGCAGGTGCAATGACTAACTGCTTGAACAGAATTTAGTGAAGATCAAAATGGATCTAGCAAGAAGAATAAGAGCACAGCTTACAGAGGCCTGGAGAGAAGTCTGTATAGGCCCATGATGTTCCATGGAATATAGCAGAGGGAAAAAGAGTGACTTGAGGATGTAGTCAGTCAAATGAAGGTGGGGGGATCTTGGCACTTATGCTAAGCAGGATAGAACAACCAGTGACAATTTTGCATGTAAGAACAGGACTCTAGACCCATAAGATTGCATTTATTTTATTTTATTTTATTTTATTGTACTTATTTATTTATTTATTTTATTAGTGTGTATACAGCCTTGATGGTACAATTCAGCCTTCTCCCTGTCCTCCCCCCATGGGGACTGTGGGTCTTGCATGGTGGCTAGCCCCATCAGTTATGGGGGAAAGGAAATGTCTCTGCATGATGACCCAAATTATGGCTCTAACAATCTTTCCACCCCCTTTCCACAAATTCCCTGAGCCATGTTGGGCTCATTTTAGGTCTATTTCAGTGAAGTGGTCTTGGGATTCTATGTGTCTCTGGATATCTGATTTGGTAGGAGTTAAGTGTTCTCTGTGTCTATCTCCTTCACCCTTGTGCTGATATTTTTAAACAATTTTAAAAACTATTTTATTTCTTTCTTTCTTTCTTTATTTTATTTATTTATTTATGAGAGAGAGAAGGGCAGACAGGCAGAGAGAATGGGCATGCCAGGGCCTCTAGCCACTGCAAGCTAACTCCAGACACATGTGCCATCATGTGTATCTGGCTTACACGGGTTCTGGAGAGGCAAACCTGGGTCCTTAGGCTTCGCAGGCAAATGCCTTAAGTGCTAAGCTACCTCTCCAGCCCATGAAGTTGTGTGATGGTTAAGTTTGTGTCAACTTGATCTGTTTAGGAATCCACAGACATTCTTCTTAAGTGTGTGTCTCTGAGGTTGCTTCTAGGAAGGATTAACTAAAGGAAGAATCCTTCCCCCTGGGTGAGCCCTTCCCCAGAGTAGGAGGCCCCTCTCGGAGGAGGGGGCTGGTTTATCTAAAGAAGCTCTGGGAAGGAAAGTATCCCCTCCCCCCACCTGGCTGCCAGTGCTGCTCGCTGTTCTCTGCTTGGTGCTTTCCAGTGTGGACTGAAGACCAGCGTGGACTGAAGAGCACCATCTCTCCAGGACGCCTCCAGGCTTTCAGTGATAGATTGGGACTGCTGAGGCCTCCAGCCTCGTAGACTGAGCAGCTACAGGGTTCCTTGACTCTCAGGCCTGCAACCTGCTATTGCTAGACTGTTGTAAGCTAATCCAATAAATTCCCTTTTAATACAATTCATTCTATCCGTTCTGTTTCTCTAGAGAACCCTGACTAATACAGGTTGTATTTAAATGTTAAGCTTTAGAGCTGGGCAAATGAATGTGTGCGCTGGTAATGCACATGAAGCCATAGGCATGGAGAAGCAGGGCAGCAAGCAATGAGTTAATGAAGCCAAACAAAATCAGAGAAAGTTCCTTCCTAACCCTCCCATCAGATTTGACTCAATGACTCAATGTCTGTAACTGAGAGTAGCAGATAGAACAGACCAGGCTGTGTGACATGCAGGAGGAGAGGTGGGCAACTGGCAGTAGCAGTCTGTCCTTGAAAGAAGAACAATGGCACATGTGATCCCATGGAGGGCTTCCCACCTTCCCCTCTACAGGAATAGTTTCAGGCCTAGAAGCATTTCACTTATCCTGTTTACTAAAGACATTGTGATTATCTCTAAAGAGAACAGGAACAGGATAAAAGCCTGAAAGTTGCAATTTTCTTTCCTAACATTTGCTCTCTATATTTTAATGACCAGTGATTGGCGTCCATAGAGAGAATCCACTGATTCAGAAAATGAAAGATTTGGGACCGAATTTGTTTGCTAGACTGTGTTTGTGTTTGGATAATCATACAGGCTCCACCTACCCAGACTGTATAATGTCGTCTGCCACCAGAAAAGTGCCCATCCCCCACAGAACAGTGTTCACTGAGTTCTGGAAATGAGCTTTGTATCAATGTGAAATAGAAAATGGAAACTGGGGCTGGAGAGATGGCTTAGCAGTTAAGGCGTTTGCTTGCAAAGCCAAAGGGCTCCGGTTTGATTCTCCAGGACCCACTTAAGCCAGATGCACAAGGTGCACAAGGGGGCACATGCATCTGGAATTCGTTTACAGTGGCTGGAGGCCCTGGCGCACCCATTCTCTCTATCATAAATAAATAAATAAAATATATTTTAAAAAAAGAAAATGGAAACTGAACTTAGATAAAAAATAAACATAAGATATTAAGTATGTCATTTTTGTGTATTTTTAAAGGTAAAGGAATCTATATAGGAGTGTGTGTGTGTGTGTGTGTGTGTGTGTGTGTATACATACCTGGGTATAAACACAGTTTGCTCTCTGTTTCTGAGTTAGAAGGAATGAATGCTTGAGTAATAGACTGCATTTCTATGAAAATTTAAGAGCAGAATACCAAAGGAGGGGCAGAGATAAAAGAAACCTGAAGTTTTAAAATTGAAGAATAAAGTAAATCTAGGAAAGAAAACAAAGGAGATCCCAGGAGAACTGACCAAGAGATCTCAGTACAACATGAGCATGTGCAAGTGGAACAGCTCTCAGCCCAGGAGTCACAGTGAGCCAGGCTCTTGGCAGCCTCAGCCTACTCACACAGGTCACATGTGATGACCCAAAGAATAGAATCATGATATCTGAGGCCCACAGTGCAGAGGCCTTCAATTATCTGGGAAACTGTCCGGTGCTGAATTGTGCTAAGAATAGTTATTATGGACTCTGACAGTGAGAGGAAATGCTTAAAAGCAGATGTTTTCTAATCAACATTGTAAGAGCTGGAGAGATTGCTATAGTTAAGGTGCTTGCCTGAAAAACCTAAGTACCTAGGTTCAATTCCCCAGTACCCACGTAAGTCAGATGCACAAGGTGGCACATGCATCTGGAGTTCATTTGCAGTGACTAGAGGCCCTGATATGGCCATTCTCTATCTGCTTCTTTCTCTCTCTCTAATAAATAAATAAAATATACATATTTTTTAAAATTACAAGCAAAGCCAGGCATGGTGGTACATGGCTTTAATCCCAGGACTCGGGAGGCAGAGGTAGGAGGATCACTGTGAGTTCGAGGCCACCCTGAGACTACATAGTGAATTCCAGGTCAGTGTGGACTAGAGTGAGGCCCAACCTCGACAAACCAAAAAAAAAAAAAAAAAAAAAAAAAAAAAAAAAAGTGACAAGCAACACTATTAAAAGTATACCCAATTGTTTCCTTGTGTTGTCATCCCTGGATTTCATTCTATTATTTTTAAAACACCTTGAAGGAAATAAGTCAAATAATTTTCTTTTGAAAAATATGAATTAGGGCTGGAGAGATGGCTTAGCGGTTAAGGCGCCTGCCTGCTAAGCCTAAGAACGTCAATTCCAATCTCCAGGTCCCACGTTTAGCCAGATGCAAAGTGACGCAAGGGCGCAATGCTGAACTTGCCCACAAGGGGGCGCACACATCTGGATTTCGTTTGCAGCAGCTGAGAGGCTGCTGGCGCACCCATTCTCTATCTGTCTTCCTCTCCCTCTCTGTCTGTCTCTCTCTGTGCCTCTCTCCAAAAATAAAAGAATAATAAAAAATTTCTTAAAAATATGAATTAATTAATTTAGAGATGGCAAGAGAGAATGGATGGGCCAGGGCCTCCAGCCACTGCAGATGAACTCCAGACACATGTGCCAACATGTGCATATGGCTTACATGGGTTCTGGGGAATTCAAACCTGGTTCTTAGGCTTTGCAGTCAAGCACCTTAACCAATAAGCCATCTCTCCAGCCCCAAGAGAAGTGATTTTCCATACTATGACACATTTGTGTCATATTTTTAGAAGCCCTTTCAGGCAGATATGTAGGTACTACTCATTTCTTCCATATTCCCATGATGTCTAGTGCTGAATACATAAGATGACTTAAAAATTGGTATCTGACTTTTATTTGGAGAACCTGTAGCCATGCTGTGGTCTTATGGCCTGAAACAGAAATAAAAGGAATGAGCCAGGCAGGGCCCCTTCATGACGACTTGAATTTGAGCTGCTGACGTGGACTGAAGGGAGCTTACACTAACTACCCTAGTGACCAGGCTGCTCACTTGAACAAAGGAGGTAACAGGTTTTTATTGATTTTCTGGGATGGGTTAATGCTTGGTAATTTTCCACCATCATGGGCACAGTTTCAATAGCTGTTCTTATGTGAGAACACCCTGGCTTCGTGCTGGTGGGCTAAGGGAAGCCAGCTGTGCTCAGGAACTGCCAAGAGACCTCAGATGCTGCTGTTGTTAGGGGAAAAAAAGCCCAAGGGTGAGGTCAAAAAATATGTCTGCCCCAGCTGGCCAGAGGCTAACTTGTCCTGTAGGAAATGGGAATTGGACCTATGATGATCATAAACACAAGGTTTTAAGTATGGAAAATTTTAAAGTAAAAGGTAATCAGAAAGTGCTGCTCTTTCTGGGTGTGATATAGCTAGAGCTCTGTCCCTGATCTAGGAGGAATTGAGCAGGAGGACTCAAGCATGTTTTCACTAAGCATTCCTCAAATGACAAAACACTTCCCAACTGACAGACGTATGTATGTACAGAGCTGAGCAGAGTCTGATTCAAAGATTGGGGCAGCAAAGGGGACACACTGAACATAAAGAAATGCCAAAAAGAGAGAAAGAAGTGTCACACCTTATCCCACGGCAGTCACCCGTCAGGTATGAGCAGGCTCCAGTGAAGACTCAACATGTATAGCAAAGTGAAAGTAACATGCACCGTGTCAGAGGTGGACTCTCCACTCCAGCCAGCTAGTGGAAGCTGATAATGCGTGACCTCCAAAACTAGTAACTTTTACATTAGGAGCAAATGTGATTTTGTCTTAGCAGACTGATGTGTGATTGGGTTCTGGGGTTTACTAAAGGCATTCTGTGGGATGACGTTTCTCCTTGGTAATGCTCCTCCCCCCTTGTGTCTGTCATCTGTGGGGTCATCTGCCACCCCCAAGTTTCAGCTTTGTCTAAAGGACTACGATGGTTCAAAGCCTCCTTGTGACCTAACTGTAGTGAGAGTGAAGGATAAAGGGAGGAAAAAATGGGCACGTTGCACTCTCCCTAGAGCAGGTTAAGGGCCGGCAGATAATCCGCCCTCTGTCTTCAAACCTATCCTTGTCTGTCTTAATCTCAGGGTCGTGATGAGAGTTTGCCTCCCCAAAATGAACATAAAACATCAGATTCACACTCTTCTTGGAAGATATATTATTATAATCTCAAGTAAATACACTTTCTTTTATGGCTTTAAATAGACAACTTCCAGGAATAATCTCTTTTCCTTTGTTCTCTTGTATTATTGTTAATATTAGTATTAATAAGAATTAAAATGCTTGTGTCTAAGTAATTTAAATACATATGTATGTATACACACACATACTTCCAAACCATAAAACATTTGTTTTGTACTTTTAAAGTTTCATTCTCATTTTCTCTTCCCATTAAAAGTAGACTATTCTCATCCTCTACAACTAGCCAACTCTGACTCAGTCCTTTATTTCAAATATTTCTCATTTTCTAGTTCTTGGAGTTAATTTAACTGAGGATATTTACTGATAATCACAATTTAATTTTCTCCTCTTTTTTTATGCCATCTTTTTCTTCTTGGAATTACTGTTTGTTGTTCATGATTATTATCTGTTGCTTCCCAAGACAAATTCTTGCCTTTCACCAAATAGTTGGCATGCTTAAAAGAGCAACCATAAAATTCCTGATTGATGGAAGTGGGTTTCTTCATCGAGATGCACATTTCCCACATGACTTCACGAAATCTCTATGAGTTGTAGGAACCACTGTTTTGTTCTCTGGTACCTAACCTGCTGAGTTCATTGACTTGTTTACTTCTCAAAATGCTTCTATTAAATCATTGTCACCCTAATTCTGAAACCATATGTAATTCCATTTTGAAGATAAGTTTATTTTAGGAGAATTCAAGTAGACTGAATTTGCACATTTATTTATATAAATGGATCACAAAAGTGTGAGAAAACAAAGAGATGAGTCATGCAATGCTGTTCTCAATAAAACTTTACCTGAACCACAGGAATCTTTGTCTCTGTCCAGTGAACTCCCCAGGCTCTGAAAGGCTATTTTTGTTGTTGTTGTTGTTGTTTGGGTTTTTTGGGTTTTTGTTTTTTTTGGTTTTTCAAGGTAGGGTCTCACTCCAGACCAGGCTGACCTGGAATGCACTCTGTATTCTCAGGGGTGGCCTTGAACTCATGGCAATCCTCCTACCTCTGCCTCCCGAGTGCTGGGGTTAGAGGCGTGCACCACCATGCCCGGCTAAAAGGCTGTTTTCACTTCATACTTTCAAAGCAGGTACTAAACATAGTTATTATAACAGAATGGATATTTTATAGATGTTTATATTTACACATGCTTCCAAATCATAAAAAGTTAAACCTGCAATTTTTTTGGAATGTTGACTAAAATATTCATGTAAACTGAATTACAGATGTAAATTTTAAGTATTTGAAAAAATAATTTTATATCTATATAGTCTTTTTGATACTGTTAAGAATTTCTATAACACTACATAGAATTAAAAAGAAATTAATGAATATTTAGCCTCTTCAATCAATATTTTATGATTTCTTAACTCTTTTTCCTAATTTTGAGACAGTTCTATCAAGTTAAGTAGAATTCAATCTTTTGCTATTGAAATTTCATGTGTTGTAATACAATGAAGGTGGAACTGGGCAGATGGCTCAGTAGATAAAGAACTTGCTACGCAAATCTGAGCACCTGGATTTTGTTCCCCAGACCCCATGGAAAAAGCTGAAAGCTATGGTGGGCTTCTGTAATCCCAGTGTACCTGCAGTGACAGGGAAGATGGAGACAGAAGAATTTCCTAGAAGCCTAGAATGGAGTAGTAAACTGTAAAGGGAGATCCTGTCTCAAAGCGAGCTAGAAGACAAAGACCTATCCAAGAGCTGGCCTCTGACTTCCGTATGTACGCCGTGGCATGTGTGTGAAAGTACTCACACATACACACACCAGATACAATTAATTTTTTTTTGTTGTTTTTGTTTTGTTTTCAATGTAGGGTCTCACTTTTGCCTAGGCTGACCTGCAATTCACTATGTATTCTCAGGGTAGCCTCAAACTCATGGCAATTCTCTTACTTCTGCCTCCCAAGTGCTCAGTCAAAAGGCATGCGCCACCGCACCCAGCTCAAGTTTTTTTTGTTTTGTTTTGTTTTGTTTTTGTTTATCGAGGTAGGGTCTCACTCTAGTTCAGACTGACCTGGAGTTCACTCTGTATTCTCAGGGTGGCCTCGAACTCACAGCGATCCTCCTATCTCTGCCTCCCGAGTGCTGGGATTAAAGACGTGCGCCACCACTCCCGGCAAGTTTTTAATATTATAATGAACTTTTTCCAATTTCGTGTTATAATTGTTTCACTGTGGTTTGATGGAGTACCCTGGGAGTCCTATCTAAATTCCTTCTCTCAAGTTGAGTGCTAAGGCTACTACTGATCATTGAGCTGCTAATTGTCCTCTGTATATGCTATAGAACAATTATATCCAGAAGAACTTTATGCTACATGACCTAATAAACTCCAAATAAACTTTAAAAAATTTAAAATTTGACTCCTTTGAAAAACCCTCCGGTTCTCATTAGAATTCAGTATCATATTTCTTTCTTGTTCCTTTAAACACACATTAAAATTTCACCATATTCCATAATGCATATTTGTGTATGCCCATTTTATAAGTTTATAATGTGACCAGGCCTATTAGTGCAGGCCTATAATCCCAGCACTTGGGAGGCTTTGAGACAGGGGTATCCTTACCTCATGAGTTCAAGGCAATTCTAGGTTAAGGGGCAAAAATAGAGAAAGAAGGAAGGAAGGAAGGAAGGAAGGAAGGAAGGAAGGAAGGAAGGAAGGAAGGAAGGAAGGAAGGAAGAGAGAGAAGGAAAGAAAGAAAGAAAGAAAGAAAAAGAAAGAAAGAAAGAAAGGGAGAGAAGGGGAGGGAAAGGAAGGGGAAGGAGGGGAAGGGGAAAAGGAAGGGGAAAAGGAAGGGAGGGGAAAAAGAGAAGGAAGAAAAGATGATTTATTTGCTTGTAAGCATAATGCCTGCCTCTCCTGTAGACTATAAACAACTCCCCAAAACTTATTCCAACTAATGTATGTGGTCATGGTGAGAGGGACTCCACTGTGAGGTATGAGGAAGCTTGCAATTCTGAAATGCTGAAGAAGAGCAGTGAGTGATCCCTCACCTCTTACTAGTGAGCATTCTTGTCCTTACCTAAAATAGTGCTCTCATTAGTGACAGTCTTCATTATTTAAAAAGAAAAAAATTAAATCTAGCTGAACATGGTGGCACATGCCTTTAATTGCAGCACTTGGGAAGCAGAGATAGGAGGATCGCCATGAATTCTAGGCCACCTTGAGACTACAGAGTGAATTTCTGGTCAGCCTGGGCTAGAGTGAAACCCTGCTTTGAAAAACCAAAAGAAAAAAAAAGTAAGAAAGAAAAAGAAAAAATTTAATCTATGACCTTTTTTTTCTTTCTCACCACTTTCACAAAAATGGCAAATTATATGATTTAAGGGGTTCCTTAATGTATTTTGAAACCTAAATAAACTGAATGTTTTGCCAAGTCACTCATTCTTTGCTTCCTTAGTTGAATGAAGGTAGAGAGATCTATTTAACTTTGAATTTAAACTTCTTTTTTCCTCAAAGTGAAGTGCATTGAGTATAATGATTAGGTTCTGTTCTGGGAAGGAAGGTCCACAGAATGCATATCACTTTCAGTATAACTGTCGATTCTGCTATAGATAATAAGCAAAGAAAAACAGAATAATTCATAGTACCAACATCTGTGTAGAAAATTCCCCTTAGAAACCAATTGTTCCAGGCCTACACTTACTACTCATGGTGGGATATAACAAAAGAGACGTTTTTTGTTGTTTCTCAAAGAAATGGGGTGGCTCTCTGGGCCCCGAGCTCAGGATAGTCCTCAGTGAGTCTGCGACATGGAAGGCAACCACTCCTACTAATGGCAACTCTGGTGCTCTGGGCCCAGGTGTTCTTTGTCACCATGGAGTGCCACAGAGGACAACAGTGCTGATGTATAGTACATAAACAAGTCAAACACCAACTGTCTTGCATGGCAAATCTCTTTTGAATATGCATTCTGAATTTATAAGTATGGCCTTTTAGAAAAATAAAAAATGCATTTGTATCTATTTCAGATCTTAGAGCACTACTTAAACAAAGAAGATTATTTTGATATTAAGCTGGGTATGCAGACCAGCCTTGGCCATGAGAAAAAGTAAACAGAAATGTAATTTAGACGTGCATTTATAGAGTCTACTGGTCAAGCTAAGAGTTGGAGTAAACAGAGTTCATATTTAGAAAACAAGGTGTATTCTAATTTCACCTTCAGAATCATTAACCAAATACAAGGACGGAACTGTTAATCCTAAAGCCAGAAATACTGCAATGTCCACAGATATGCAGGTGATCCATGTCTCTCAGGTCACTGAAGTTAGTTTAACCAGTGCCACTCAGATGTCTCTGGACCTCACTAGTGTATGATTTTAATTAAGACAATTGTGTAATTTGGACTCACCTCTCATCTTAAAGGCACCAGACAGGCAAATTCTGAGGGTCCCTTTCTACTCTGTTACCATTGAGTGTCTTCACAGATGTTCTTTACTCAAAATCAGTCTCAACGCATCATCTCCACGGAGGGCCCAGGGGAGGGCTTGGGATGCTCTGCTCCCACAGATATCAGTGCATCCTCGGATGTTCTCAGGGCCATGGCTCTCTTGGAAGTTGCTGTTCACCACCAGCCCTCGCCTGTTGCTCTCATAAGCCTTTCTTTTGTGGAATCACAGAGACTCTCCTTTAAGTCTGTGCTCTCAAAACACTCAACAAATTTGTATGTGACCCAAGCTAACCTGCCTTAATGTAAACCTTCTTTTAAAATATTTATTTATGTATTTTTATTTATTTATTTATTTGAGAGAGAAAGGCAGAGAGAAAGAGAGACAGAGAGAGGGAGAATGGGCAAGCCAGGACCTATAGCTACTGCAAATGAAGTCCAGATGCATGGGCCACCTTGTGCATCTGGCTTATGTGGGTCCTGGGGAATTGAACCGAGGTCCTTAGGCTTTGTGGGCAAAGCCCTATTTTTATTTTTTTATTTGAGAAACAGACTATGAGCGCACACCTGAGCCTCCTGCTTCTGCAAATGAATCCCATACACATGTGCCACTTTGCGCTTCCGGATTTATGTGAGCACTGCAGAATCAACCTCAGGTGTTAGGTTTTGTGAGCAAGTGCCCTTAACCACTGAGCCATCTCCTCAACCATCTGTCCCATGGCAATAAGAAGCTTCAGTGGCAGCCCACATTGGTTCCAGGTCTATTACTCCTCCATTTCTTCTTGCTTTAAATAAATCCTTTCAAGAGGTTCTGTAATTCCTTCTTAAAATTTAATGTCTGTCACCCCGTCCATCTCCTGCATGATCAGGCACAAATATACATTTAGATTCTAATTAAGTATAATGTTCTAGCTCTTCTCATAGCAACATCTCAGCCATGTGAACTTAGTAATGGTTCATAGCCCTACTCCCACTACTTAGAAGGCTAAAATAGGGAAATCTCTTGAGTTTAGTTGTTCAAGACCAGCCTGGGAAATGCAGAAATACAGCAAACAACTATCTCAAAACAAACAAATTGACCCAAGCAATTAGATGTCAGAAAACATTTCGTAACTCCATATCCCAATGCCCTCTGTCTCTCACACCACACACACACACACACACACACACACACACACACACTTCACTCCATGGATTTGGTTCTGAATGAAATGGATTTTGATTTTAGGACTGCAACTTACTTCAAAGTACAACCTTGGGAAATTACCCTCATAGAATTTCAGGTTTTTTTTCAAAAATTAGAACAATGACACTCCAACAACATGGCTGCTTTTTTTTTTTTTTTTTTTTCTTTTTGGTTTTTCAAGGTAGGGTCTCACTCTAGCCCAGGCTGACCTGGAATTCACTCTGTAGTCTCAAGGTGGCATCAAACTCATGGCAATCCTCCTATATCTGCCTCCCAAGTGCTGGGATTAAAGGCATGCACCACCACACTTGGTAGCTACTTTGCTTTTTGACAGAAGAGGACACTCTTTATAAAAAGTTCCCAGTAAAGGTATTTTACATGTGGCATGAGTCTTTGCATGATTTGTAACCAGATTCAGGAGTACATAGATAGAAGTGTTTGGTGAACTTTCCATCTAGGCCAAGAAAAGTACTGACAAGAAGGCTGAAGGGTGTCTTCTGAGACAGAACAGCTTCAAAAGCAAATCTGGATGCAAAGCACATGGCTGAGTCAGGAGCCTGAGCTTTCAGAAGGAAGGGTTGATTTCTAGTCCAGATGATAATGCATCTTGTTTTAAAGCTCACCTTTCGCGTGGCTCAGGTCTCCCTAAGTACCTATTGAGGAGACCGTACATTTTTCTTGATTAAGGCAAGCTTAAACTAGTGCACTGTGAATCATTTCTGTTAAGGTGATTCCATTAATGTTATAAATAGTGAAATGCACAAGAAATGAGTTACATAGCACATATGAATATTAACAAGACATCTAAAATTATACTACACTTGCAGCCAAAATAGATTAGAAGGTATTTGCTGCCCTTTGTTTCCTAAGAAATTAGTCTGTGATCCTCATCACCTTATAAAAGTTTTGTTGAAAGTACTGAATATTATAGTGTCTTTTCTAAATCTTTCATCTACAAAGACATAGAAAAACACTAGGTTTAAGTGATTACCAGGAAATGGTTTGAGCAATTACATTTACTCATGAATTACTACTTTTGAGCAGCGGATCATATATAGTAGAAATGCCCTTTCCTTCATGCAAACTGTTTACCACCTAAGATGAATCACTAGTAATGTTTACTCCTTTATCATTGGTAGGATCACAAGAAACAAACCTCAGAAGAGAATGAGGAACAGCCTCAAAGACCCTACCACTCTGGCTGGAAACTATCCAACTCCCAAAGCTAAAATACACAATAGTTTCTTCAAATTACAAGTGGGTTCTACAAATTACAAATGTAGAAGAAATCAGGACATTAGGGTGACTGCTCACAAAATAGTTTAATGTAGTTACCAAAAAAAAAGTTATCAAAAATTTTAGAGCCAAGCGTGGTGGCCCACGCCTTGAATCCCAGCACTCAGAGGCAGAGGTAGGAGGATCGCCATGAGTCTGAGGCCACCCTGAGACTACAGAGTGAATTCCAGGTCATCCTGGGCTAGAAAGAGACCCAACCTTGAAAAAAAAAATGTTAAGATAAATTAAAATACCAAATGGAAAATGGCCATTTCTGTCAGAGGCAGAACTGTATCATGTAAGAGCTAACTGTTAATACCCCAACTTGAGTGTTACTGGAGACAGGGCCTTTAAAGAGATCATTAAGGGAAAATGAAATGAAATGAGCATGCCCATGTCCAATGTGACTGGTGTCTTTGTGTGAAAAGATTAGGATGCAAACACATGTAGAGGGGAGACCATGAGAAGACATCGGGAGACCTCCATTTACAAACCAAGGAAAGAATCCTCAGAGTCAAACCAACTCTACTGACACTGTGGTCTTGGAGCTCCAGCTGCCAAACATGGAAAAATTAAATTCTGCTGTTCAAGCCACTCTGTCAGTCTTATGGCAGTCCTGCAGACAAAAACAACCCAAAGCCTTCCCATTGAATCTGCACAAGGAATGGAGAACTATCATTTTTCTCAGACTGTGGAGTTGTCAGTCTCTATATTTGGATTGTTTTATGGTTTTCAAAGCAGATGCATGCCCATTATCTATCATGTCTCCTGAAAACCTCACGTAATGGACAGAGTGAGTGAGACCAAGCACAGCAATGATTCACCTTGCTCAGTGGGAGACAGGCCCACCATAGCCTCCTGCTTCACATGAAGGGCACCACTGAGACTTGATGAGGAGAGGCATGATGTCACTCTACATTTACTGTTTGGGACACTGTGGAACCATGTGACTTGGTGGTCTGCCTTCCTTCTCCCCAGCAGGAAGCAGCCTGCCAGGGTCTGAAAGCAGGCCTTCAGACTCTGAGTCCTGTAAGGTTTCCTCTGCCTCCTTGCACATCCTCTGTAGACTCTGGATGGTTGCTGACTTCCTTCCTCTTCTGGTATCACTGTTTGCCAAGGATATGCCAGCCCTTGGCCTACAGGCAGATACTTTATGACCTTTGAAATAAACTTGTAATATGACATATACAAATTTATATTTATCTGACTTTAACTTTTGTTATTAGTGAGAAAGAAAAGCTCAATCTTTACTGACAAAATCTAACCTTTTTTTTTTTTTAATTTGGGAAGAAAGGGTTTATATCAGGTTACATTCTTGATGGGATGTTTCATCATGGCAGAACAAATGTTGGCATCACATCTTGCCACAGCAGCTGGGAGGTAGCAGCAAGAGTGAACTGAGCTCTGACCAGGAGTTTGACTTTAGCACCCCAAAGCCCATCCACAGCAACACACCTCCTCCAGCAAAGCTCTACCTTCCAACTTGCCACCAGCTGGGGATTGAGTATGAGGCTTAATCACAAACATATAAGATTATGTCAGACATTGCACATTCAAAAAACCACATGTGAAGACTTTCTCAATGAAAGTCAACATGTTTTAATCCTATTCAGCTGACATATACACTTTCCAACTCTTTAATAAAACTGAGAACAGTTGTTGAAAGTCTGTCCTTGATATAAATAATCATTTTGATATAATTTAAAATATGAAAAACCTTCCCTATGTTTTCAACCTACATTATATTGTGCTTTGGTTAGGATAGTATAAAATGCTTAGCTTTTTTGTTCTTATCTTTTTATGTTGGCACACATAGACTTTTTTAGTTGGCATACAGAGATTTAGATATCGTTCATACATAGTGTAATTCAAATCTACTTTGTTTTTGTTGAGCTCCATCCCTGTTCCTCTCCTCAACCCTCCTTCCAAGTTCCTAACCCCTCCCTGAGCATCTTACCCCCTCTGTTCTTTATACTCACTTTTGTTACAGTTCTACATTTATAGATTTTGTCTTTATTTGCCATATATATATATTACCAAATAAGACCCATGTATCAGAGAAAACATACAGTTTTGGTCTTCCTTAGTTGGGATCATTTCACTTAATATGATTCTTTCCAGTTCTATCAATTTTACTGCAAATTTCACAATTTTACTTTCCATACTGCTGAATAGAATTCCATTGTGTGTATGTACCATATTTTCATTATCCATTCTGTTGATAAGCATCTAGGATGTTCTAGTCCTTGCTACTGTGCATAGAACTGAAATAAATATGGATGTGCAAGTATCTCTGTAGTAGAGTATGGAGTGCTTAGGAGTGGTATAGCTGGGTCATATGTGAATCCAATTTCTAATGTTTTGAGATACTCCATACTGATTTCCATATTGGCTATACTAGTTTACAGTGGTGGGTGAGGGTTCCTCTTTCCCCACATTTTTGCCAGCACTTGTCTGTTTTGTTTTTGATGATGGCCATTCTGACTGGGGTAAAATGATATCTCAAAGTTGTCAAAGCAAACATTTTAAATTACAAGTAATTTACAGCCCTTCTACCTATCATCACACACACACACACACACACACACACACACACACACACACATGAGTATTACGCTCTTCAGGCAATGAACATATTTTTCTCCATAAAGGAATGACAGCTGAAGAGACAGATAGGGAATGGGGTGAGGAGTGAATAGAAATTTGTATGATCATGGAGATTTTGTAAGAGAGAAAGAATGTCTACTAAGGGTTTTTAGGAAGCTTAATCTGTAATTTTCTGTTTAACGCTATTGCATCCTTCTAACTGTATAAGCCCTGTGCTCCATTTCATTTTTTAGTGTCTTCAAAAATAATAACACTTTTCAATGATTTTTGAACTTTTGAATGAATTTTGACATTGTATTTCTTTCTTTGAATATCATAGCAGATATCATAACAGACTGGTCTTAGAGTGGGACAATTCCAAGTGAATCACAATGTTTCCACCAGTTTTACTAAGGATTAGCAAGCTACTGTGGAGTAAGAGAATGAGAAGACAAGGGATGAACCTGCCAGTAAGTGCTAGAAGGACCTGGAACTCTGCAGATGCCAAAAGGTGACTCCTAATCAGTCAGCAAATATGTCTTACCAAAACCACTCCAGAAAATAGTGAGTAGTTTGGTCTTGTGTGTGGGTATGTGTTAGTGTGCCTGAGGGTATGCATGTTCATATGTGTGTGGACACATGTGTGTGGAGAACAGAGGTTGATGTCAGGTGTCTTCCTCAATCACTTTCCACTCACTTGGTTTTACTTGAACATACAGCCTTCCAACTGGGCTAGTCCAGCTGCCAGCTGCCCCAGAATCCTTTATCTCTGTCTCATAAGCACTGGGATTACAGGTGGGCTTCCATGCCCACCAGGCATTTACATGGGTTCAAGAATCCAAACTCGGGGCCTCACACTTGCATGGTAAGCTCTTTGTCCACTAAGCCATCTCCCAGTCTTTCTCTCTCTCTCTTTTTCTCTGTATGTGTGTGTGTGTGTGTGTGTGTGTGTGTGTGTGTGTGTGTGTATCCATTTATCTATCTACATATCTGAACTTATCTATTCTATTCAGCACTTTCTCTAGATCAACTTTTGGCTTGCAATTTTTTTTTTCATATGTAAGTCCTCATACAGAAAAACTACCCAAAATTGAAATAAGTCAGAAAATCAGAGATTTGGCTCCCTCACTTGCTGACATATGATTCACTGTCTCTCACCTTCATGAGATACAAAGCCACGGGGTGAAGAGGCTAAGGATGACTTCATCTGTAGCCAAGAAGGGGGAGAAGAGGCTTCTAAATATGGTTCCTAATCATCCCAAACATACTATTAGAATCTTCTCTTAGTCTTTTACTAGTTTTGGTTCTCATTTAGAAAATAAAATCATCAAGAAAGCAATAAAATCCATCTAAGGATTCCCAAAAAGAAAGGACAGGCTTTCACTTTGAAGACGTATTCCTGAACCTGTCTTCAGCAAGGTCGCAGGTTCTTGTGTCACAGCTCTTGGAAAATTGGTGACTATTTGCCTAAGACTCACTGAGATTCCCGGTGACCTCCAGAGACTGTAACTGAGATTCCAAGTGACTTCCTCTGTTGACTGAATCTAATCTAGACTAAAAATTCACAGTGTGTATGACAACACTTGGACTGTGATGGAACTGAACTGAGCTACCAGGTACTAGCAAGTAACACTTATAAGGCAATAAGAAATGGACGTTGGGTGAAAAACCCCAGAAAAGAGCCCAGACTGTCTCAAACAATTACCATCTACAATTTGGCATTTCTGCCCTGTTGCTTGGGCAGAGGGAAGTCACCTTTTACCCCAGGGAAGGAGTCAGAGTTTCCTGTCCAGCTAGCCTTGGGGCTATAGACACCCGTTCATTCTTTATTTAGCATTATTCCACTTAGCAATCTACTATTCTCAACTTTCCCCTTTATTTTTAATCCCTGTTAGACTCTGGATGCTCCTGGTTCATGTGTTGTGATACCCTAATTCTCTCATCTGGCCACTCCATCTCTAACCAACATGATTCTGTCAAGAAACACAAAGATTTTACCGGGAGAAGGCTATTTGGGTTGAATTCTTCTATGCTCTGAGCCACTTTGCTATCCTTAAATTCCTCCTGAGTTGGACTCAGTCATGAGGAGAGCTTTCTGGAATATTTCCTCATATACAGTCCATGGACCATCTTGGTGTTTGGACCAGCATGGTTTCTCCTCTGCCTCTAGCATTGTTGTTTGTTTGTTTTCAAAACTTTATCTCATTGAAGACTGGTTAGCAAGTATCTTAGCATTTGAAATCAAACTTAGTTGATGCCAGTTACTGGACTGATACTGCCAGCAGCATTTTTAGTTCATATTTCTTTCCTGAGCTTTGGACTCATATCAGTCATTAGGATGGTATCCTTCCTGGGTGCTGCCCAGATCCTTCTTCCCCCACATGTTCCTGGCCCAGTACTTCTCCATATCTCCCATGGCCCTACAGCACATATATCAATGCCAGATACTCAAAACCTAAAGCAAGAATTCTGAGGCCTTATAAAGTATACTATGTAATCACATGGTAAAACTAAACACTAAAAGAAATATGCATGGCTTTTGATACAAGAAGTCTTAAATTAAGGTTAATACTACCTCCTTTGAAAGGAAGAAGAAATATGTAAATCTTAGCAGGCATGGTGGTGTATGCCTTTAATCCCAGCAATTCAGAGGCTAAGGTAGGAGTGTAGTCAAGAGTTCAAGTGCAGCCGGGGACTACATAGTGAATTCTAAGTCAGCCGGGGCTAGAGTGAGACCACTACCTCAAAAAAAAAAGTGAATAAAATATGTAAATTTCCTAAATAAGTTAAACTTTTCAATAGCACCATCCAATAAAAATTTAAGTATCTGGCAAAAAAATAAAATGCCAGCTAAAATCGCACTTTAAAATTTTTTACAAGCTTAAAAAATTGGCCATTAACCCAGTGTGGTAGTGCACACCTTTAATCTCAGCACTCAGGAGGTAGAGGTAGGAGGATCACTGTGAGTTCAAGGCCAGCCTGGGACTACAGAGTGAGTTTCAGGTCAGCTTGAGCTCGGGTGAGACCCTACCTGAAAAACAAACAAACAAAAAAGTTTGCAGAGTTAAAAATAATTTTATTAGCCACAGTAAAAAATTAAAAACCAGGTTGGACAAATAACTCATCAGTTAAAGGCATTTGCTTGCAAAGCTTGATGAATAGAATTCATTTCCCCAGTACCCACATAAAGCTGGGTGGACAGAATGGCACATGCATCTGGAGTTCGTTTGCAGGGGCAAGAGGCCCCAGTGCCCCCATTCTCTCATGTGCCACCACGCCCAGCGCCAATCTCGTTCTTCCTCCCTCCCTCTCTCCTTGCAAGTAAATAACAACATTAAAAATAAGTAAAAAATAAAAGAATTAGTTAAATAATATTCTTTAACCAAGTATATTTGCATTAGTGTTATTTCCACACAATACAAAAGTTGGTGAAATTGTATTATTCTTATTTTCCTACTAAGTTTTAGATGTCAGAAATGCAATTTACATTTAAACCACATCTCATGGGCTAGAGAGATAGCTCAGTTGTTAAGGTTCATGCCTGCAAAGCCTAATGACCTGAGTTTGATTCCCCAGTACCCATGTAATGTCGGATGTGCAAAGTGGTGTATGTATATGGAGTTTGTTTCCAGTGTCAGGAGGCCCTGGTGTGTCCATTCTCTACCTTTCTCTGTCTCTCTGTCAAATAAATAAAAAATATATAAAACACATCTCAACTTATACCAGCTATAGGAACAAACTAATGAAACTAACGAGTAAGACATGCATGCACACATATATGTATTCATATATATATAATCTTTGATATCATATAGCACTGATACAACGGTGTTTCAATATCCATGAGAAATTGGATATAGAACTCTCCAAAGGAAGGGTGTGACTTCTTACAATGCAACTGCCCAGACAGAAATTGGCCTCGATATCCATGACCTTGCATTTCCTAGCAATACCATCACAAGACCCTCAAAATAGAAGAAAAAGATGATGACATCAAATTAAAAGAAAGACTAATGGAGAGAGGGAGGGGATATGATGGAGATTGGTGTTCTAAAGTGGAATGGGGGTAGGGAAGGGGAGGGAAATATCATATGTTTTTTGTATGTAAATATAGAAGGTGTCATAAAAAAATTAATAATTAAATTTTTAAAAGAATGAAAAAAGAATATAATAACCTGGGGGTGTTCAAGTCACTTAAACAAAATGCCATAGCATTTACATTGAACCTACACATGTCCTTGGGAACACTTTCAGTCACTTCTGGGTTCCTCATCCAATGCGAATATAGTGTAAAAACCAAACGAATAGTTGTTATGCTGGATTTTTAGGAAGTAATAGCAACAAAAATTTTACATGTTCAGTATGGAGGCAATTTATTTTTCAAATATTTTCAAAGTGCCTTTTAATTGAATCTATAGATTTTGAACTTATGGCTATAGTGTTCCCAATTTATTTGTATCAATAATTTAATGTGCAATAAAAGAATATCAAGGCTAATAGGGAGACAATTCAACATTTAGTAGGTTGTATTGGAAAATCTTATTCAATATATAAACTATAATAAAATCTATATAAACTATATCTTTACTTCCACTAACAACGTTAACACCAGGTTAATTTTAATCTTTCTAATCAATACAGTAAAGTATATGCAGGGAAGGATGTTTCTAACCTAGTGGTGAGTAAAACATATATACTTAAACAAAACAGACAAGGTTTCAAACCAACAAATTTGCTCAGATCAAAATTAGAAATCTCTCTTTTACAATTCCAGCCAAAGTTACCAAACAGATGATGATCTGGAAAAAATACTAACAATGTTTAAAACTAACTAAGAGATTTACATCTTAATAGTAAAATCTTTTAAGACAAAAGAAGAAGAAAATGGATAAATACTAGACAAAAAAAAATCACACAAAAAGGAAAAGTAAATAAGAGGCAATTTAGGGATTTTCAGGGTCCCCAGAAGTAAAAGGAAGGAATATCCTTGAGCCAGCCCTTGCAGTCTCCACTATGCCACGATGGTAGTGGTTAGAGAAGGACTGGAGTCTCCTTATCCCCTGCTGCCTAAAGGAGTTCCCTAGGTAGGTTTTCCCTCAATCTTGAGTCCCACCCTAGAAAGGATCCTTTCCTGAAGGATTAAGATTCCAAGAGGACATCTGATCCCATAAGGTGGAAAGCTGGCTTCTAGACTGGTTAGCTCAGCTCCGTTTCAGAACCTAGAAGAGGCTCAAGTTTGGTCTCCATGTGGCTTTACCCTGTTCCTGCTTTTCCTTTGGTTGTCTGTACTCTTTACTCTTTCCTTCTGTTAATCTAATAAAATATCTCTGAACTTTACACTCTAGTTTGTGAATTTCAATTCTTGGAATTCATAAGACAAGAATTTAGAGCCACAGCCGGGCGTGGTGGCACACGCCTTTAATCCCAGCACTCTGGAGGCAGAGGTAGGGGGATCGCCATGAATTCGAGGCCACCCTGAGACTACATAGTGAATTCCAGGTCAGCCTGGACTAGAGTGAGACCCTAACTGGAAGAACAAACAAACAAACAAAAAAAGAATTTAGAGCCAAAATTCCCATATTATATCAGTGTATTAGAATATCATGCTGGTGTATTGGCAGAGAACCCCAATTCCTGTATCAGGTAAGACGTCCTAAAAGTCACCCATGACCAGTAGAATCAGCAACGCTGAGGTGACACATTAGAATTTCCAAACCAAAACAGATTTTCAAATTTTGGATAATGCTCACTCATGCTGGGATGTGAGTGAAGTGGAAAGCTTATACATCATCAACGAAAGGAACAGACTGGAATCATTCAAGAACCATCTAACAAGACAACACCAATGAAACTTATGAGCAAAGAACTGTGACCCAGCACACCCACTTGTGGGTGTAATTCTGAGAAATGCCTCAAAGTCCATTCTGTGACATTTACAAGGATAGACACTACAGGACATTTGTTTCCTGGAAACTGGAGTCAACTTACAGACCAAAATGCCACATTGTGCATCTAAAATTCTTACATGTGCTGTAGAAAGGTACCTATAAATCCAGAAAGTATGTGTCTATCAGGGAAGAGGATGAGAAATAAAATGAATCAGAAAGGGATGAAAGATGTGGCCAGATTGCACTGATAATGGTGAGATCATAAACCAAGTATGCTGCTGAGGTTTAAAGTGAAAAGCTGGGCTGGAGAGATTGTTAAGCAGTTAAGGCACTTGCCTGCAAAGCCAAACGACCTAGGTTTGATTCCCCAGAACCCATGTAAGCCAGATGCACAAGATGGTACATGCATCTGGAGTTCATCTGTAGTAGCTAGAGGCCCATTCCTTCTCTCTTTATCTGCCTCTTTCTCTCTCTCTCTCTTTTCCTCCCTCTCACTTTCATATAAATAAATGAAATATTTTAAAGTGAAAACCTTACTTGTATAACAAGGAATTATTAAAATCATAACTAAGAATTATGCAGACATGCTAAAAAGTAATGCAGCAGAGATAAATATCAGTGTGTTTGAGTGATAAAATGTTGCTTTTTTTTTTTTTATTGTTATAACATGTTTAGTGGCTACAAGAGTTTTCTTCAAATACAAAACACACCATGCAGTGAGCACAATAGGAGGCTGACCTTAGCACTGAAGCTTTCATGAGTGCTGAACATGTTCCAGGGGAGCCAATGGACAAAGGGACCATGTGGATATTTGTTGGATGTTATTTGCTTCATATTTATTACTTGGGTTGTATCTAGTATCATAATACTTTTTATTTCATTCACCTACTTAGCAAATGTTCCAGTTTTGGGTGTAAGTAAAGTAGATCCCAGTTTGAAATTGTGATGGCTGGGCTCTGCTTCATGCAGGGGCTGGTATAGCTCCATGGTGTAACGGTTTACCATCTTTTGTGAAACTCTTACACTGAAAGTTATCTCAACACTTTTTCTTGATAAACCTCAAAACACAACCAGACTTACTCAAATCAACCTGTCTTCCTCCTTCCGCTGCCGTAGAACAGGACTGGCACATTCAGCCAACTGTATCAGGAAACATTTGCCTCACTCTACATATCATGACGTTTCAGTTGCTTCTTTGTTCTCCTCTTCTCCTCACCAACCTCATGCCTGTAGATGTAAATTTCTGTTTCCTAATACAGTGATGTCCCACTTTTAGAACAGCCTTCCGCAGCTCACAAATGAAGGGGTGTTCTCTTCTATGTTGGGTGGGGGTAGGGATATGGCTCCACTTTGGTTATTTTTTTAATTTTTAGTTTTATTTATTTATTAGAGACAGAGAAAGAGGAGGGAGAGAGAGAGAGAGAGAGAGAGAGAAGAGGATGTGCGTGCCAGGCCCTCTAGACACTGCAAAGGAACTCCAGATGCATGTGCCACCATGTGCAGCTGCCTTACGTGGGATTCGGGGGATTCAAGCCTCAAACCGAGGTCCTTAGGCTTCACAGGCAAGTGCTTAACTGCTAAGCCATCTCTCCAGCCCCACACTTGGGTTATTTTTATGTCAGTGTCATTCCAGAGTAGCTAATCCTGACACAAAGTCCTGGAATCCAGTAACAAGCTAGTAGCGACTGGAAGTATCAGACACAGTTTTATGAAGTCCTGGAGTCTACTTTAAGGACCCCTAGGTTTCAAGTGCCAACATGTATTCAGGGCATATATGGCTTACTTTTCTCTAAACAATGACCAAATACATGACAAGAAGCAATTTAGAGAAAGAGATTATTTAGCTTGACAAGTTGAGACAGCAAGTCCAGCATGGCAGAGAAGGCATGGTAGTGGTAGGAGGAGGCTGCTCGCTCCAGCGTGGGCAGAGTGGGAAGCAGAGAGGTGGGGATGCTGTTGCTGGTGAGCATAGCTGTCTGCTTTTCTGTTTTCATTCATTCTGGATCTCATGGGACTGTGCTGCCCACCTCCATCATGAGCCTGCTTTTCTCAGTAAAACCACTCTGAAAATACCTTCACAGACAAGCCAAGAGGTATGTGTCCTAGGTGATTCCAAAGCCAGTCACATTAACAATGAACATTAACCATTTCAGTGTATCTCATAGGTGTTGAGGATGAACGTATTTCTTTTTTTCTTAGAAATAAGGGAAGTAGTTTATAGGACCATTGCTTTCTTCATTCTTTCACGCTCTTCATATCTAAATGAATGGTTTAAGCGCTTAACGTCAGATGGCTGAGTATAAATACTGTCTCCACCACTCAGTACCAGACTCCTCTTACATAAATTACTCAAACCTCTCTGTCTTAGTTTCCTCAGGGGTAACTGTAGACTATTATAGCAGTAGTCTCATTCTTTTGATGTGAGCATTAAGACACTTAGTAAATACTTATTGCAGTCAGGTTCTCATTGCTGGTAGACATCACCCAACCAAGAGGAGCTGTGGGAAAAAAAAAAAAAAGAGTTTATTTTGGCTTACAGGCTCGAGGGGAAAGCTCCATGATGGCAAGGAAAATGATGGCATGAGCAGAGGGTGGACATCACTCCCTGACCAATATAAGGTGGACAATAGCAACAGGAGAGTGTGCCATACACTGGCAAGGGGACACTGGCTATAATACCCATAAGCCCACACAGGAGGCACTAATTCCCAAATCTCCATCAGTTGGGGACCTAACATTCAGAACGCCTAAGTTTATGGGGGACATCTGAATCAAACTACCACAATACTCGTTAAAGTTTTTTGCATGTGCATGTATGTATGGTATATGTGCATGTATGTATTCATATTCTTCCGTATGGGACACATTTGTATGCATATGTGTGGAGAGCAGAAGTTGGTATTGCATGTCCTCTTCAATAACTCTCCATCATATTTATTAAGACAGGGTATCTCACTATACCTGGTGTTCACCAATACAGCTAGACTAGCTAGCAGCAAGCCCTAGGGATCCTCCTGTCTCTACCCTTTTCCAGTGCTGGAATTATAGCTGGATGCCATCTACTCCCAGGATCCCTTATGTCTCCACTGTCTTTCAGTTCATCAGTTAGTGCCAGGCCGTTCAAACATTTCTGAATCTTAATCTCTCATTTCTCTCCTTCTCTCTCTCTCTCTCTCTCTCTCTCTCTCTCTTAATTTGTCTGGCTCCAGAGGCTTAATCTTTTTTCTTTTCTCCTCCAGTATGCTTACCCTCAATAAGGAATAGTATAGGCACAAATGAAAGATAGCACCTATGAGAATTTGAATTTAGCTTTAAGACCAAAAAAACAAAAGGCAAAATTGACATCCTTCTAGCCTCTGTAATGGTAAATCATCAACTGTGATTGTTATTAGACTGTTCTTGATCAGACTGATGTTAGTGTGTCAGTGAGGAAAGAAATAAATAGCGTGTCATGAACAGAGAATGAGAACATCCTAGGAGATATTCCAAAACTACATTTGGTTCAAGTATAACTGAAAAGCAGGCAGTCTAATCAGTGTGTCCATAGTGTGTGATGTACCCAAGCCTCTGCTGAGCTCAGACATATCCAGGTATAAATCTGCTGCTACAAGATAAAAGTAAACAATACCACAGCATCATATATATATATGACATAATAGGTTCATCACAGATGAGAGAAACATAAAGAGAAGTCACTGAGTGATTTCAGTGATTTGATTATGGAAAAGAGTGATGATGTAATGCCTTCTGGAATGATGAAAATAAAACTCAAATGGACCTTACATGTCTGCTGATCTCCGCCCCTTGAAACCCACACAGACAGGTGTAATATTTAAGGAAGAGGTTGTGTTTGTGTGCTTAAACCAAGTAAACAAGTTAACATAATCACGACTTTGAAATTTGGAGTTTGGATCTCTTGGAGGTCTACTAAACTCTCTGATCTCCTAAATCCCTTGTTTGTAAAACTACTTTTCCTTGACAATCTTGTACCTGAAATTCCAACCATTAGCAATGGTATTTGCTACCAGACGTCAAAAATGGTGAAATATGTAATTTTATATTACATTTTGGTGAAGGTGAGTATTCATATAAACTGGCAGCATGACCTAGCCTCAGAAGAAGAATACTGAGGTTCTGGGATAACAATGTGGTTTCAATAGTCCAGGCCCAGAAACAAATTCTAGCTCCAATGAAAGGTAGTCACTATTAGTTCATTCTGAAATCAAGCAAGTAGAACTTGTGGGATGAGAAAGGCCCAAAGTGAACAATTCATCTCCTTTATTAATGTAGTAATGTTGTCTGGGGTGATGGATTCGTTTTCTCTGCTACGTTAAAAAGAATTAAAAGGGAGGCTAAGAATATGGCTAAGCAGTTAAAGCCACTTGCTTGCAAAGCCTTCTAGCCTGAGTTCAGTTCCCCAGTACACACATAAATCCAGCCGCACAAAGTGGCGCATGTGATTGGAATTTGTTTGCAGTGACAAGAAGCCTTGGTATAACCAGACTCTCCTCCTTCTTTTCTGCTTACAAATTAATAAACAAAAATATTTTTATTTTTATTTATTTATTTGAGAGTGGCAGACAGAGAGAGAAAGAGGCAGATATACAGAGAAAGAATGGGTGTGCTGGGGCCTCCAGCCACTGCAAATGAACTCCAGGTGCATGTGCTGCCTTGTAAATCTGGCGTACATGGGTCCTTAGGCTTCACAGGCAAGCTTTTAACCACTAAGCTATCTCTCCAGACCAATAAAAATAGTTTTAAAAAGCAGGAAAGTGTTTGAAAAATAAAATTTATTTATTTTAGAGTAAAAAGGAAAGGAAGCAGAAAGAGAAGCCAGGTGTGGTGGTGGACACCTTTAATCCTAGCACTCGAGAGGCAGAACTAGGAGGATGGCTGTGAGTTTGAGGCCAGCCAGAGACAACTACATAGTGAATTCCAGGTCAGCCTTGGCTGGAGCGAGACCATACCTCTGCAAAACAAACAAGTAAAAATAAATTTAAAAATCCCACACTGGCACCAATCCTACCCAGGCATCCAGAACCTTCCAAATATCTGCCTTAGGGAAGCTATTGAGAACCACTCTAGTTCTCTGATCATCTGTTTCATTGATATCTGAATGACACATATCAGCACTTGTTTTAAAATTACTTTTGAATATTCTTTTTCTCTCCAAATGCACAATAAAGCCCGTGTTTCATTTAAAAAATTAAATAAAGTAAAGTAAAAGAAAAGAAAAGAAAAGAAAAAAAAAAAGAAAAGAAAAGAAAAGAAAAGGAATAAGAAAGCAAAACGAGCAGGCTCCTCCCAGGAGGAGGGATTTCCAGAAGCCAGAATATTCAGGGTCCTGATGGGAACTGAACTTTTATTGAATGGGGAAGCCTGCTCATCCAGAGTCCATGATTGGTCAGCTTCAATGAAGGGAAGACACTGGTTGTTCCGTGATATATCTACTTCTGTGCAGGTCCCACAAAGCTCACTGCCAAACCAATGCTTTGTTGGGAAAATTCACCCAGGCCAAGAAGGAGGAAGTAGAATTACCTTCTTCACCCTCTGGGTTCACTTCCCAAGGGCCCTTTCTCCCTGTCTGTCTGGCCAAGGACACTGTCTAGCTCCTGTGGCATTTCAGTAGTACTAGTAGCTGAGAGTTGTCCATGGATCATGGGGTCTTATCTGAAGTCTAGATTGTCAGAAGTTCATGTTCATATATACTGATGTTTGAATATACTTCTTAATCTATAGCAAAGCCAACAAAATAGATTTCAGTGATTACAACTAACCTGTTCAGATATATGCAATGGGCATGCACTAATACTCAAATATTTACTCATTAATATATTAATAAATTGCAAAATCCAGAGTTCCTATATAGTGACCTTGTTTATTTGGAAAGATACCAAGGTAAAGCTATCACCTCCTACTGTGCTACTTTACATTACTGAACAACTTGGTCATGATTGTAAGCTCAACAACTGTGATCTTTTCTCCCAAAACAAATTTCTTTTTATTGATTTAAATATTGACTACAGCAGCTAAAAAGCCTGGAGGATATAATTATATATCCCTGTAAAAGATCAAGACAAGACAGGCATAGTCTTGCCAGAAGAAATACCACTAATTCAACAACCTAGCTATACTGAAAGGGCAGGGATTTAAACCAGCTAAGAAAATGCGTTAAAGGTTGAAATATTAAATATATATGTTGTCTGAATGGATCCAGTTTTTAAAATCCTTTCACATTTTAAATTAAACTGCATCTCACGCTATGCTTTTATTATAGTTTTATTATATTCTCTTTCTCTTGGTTCCATTCATCCAGCATCTTTTACCACAGTAACAAAAGCAAGTCGATGTCCTCCTCCCACCCAGCCTGATGTGTCACAGTCCCCTAATCAGAAATTGTGAAATGGATTCTCACCATGTAATCCAGGCTGGCCTCCAACTCCCCATCTTCCTGAGCACTGGGATGACAGGTGTGCACAGCCACACCTGGTTTGGAGATGGTGAAATTTTACAGGATCAGATTTTGTTTCTCTGAAATGGTAACTGAGTTGATATGGAAATATACCAGGTATTCACTCTTCAAAATTATTTCTTATTCTGGAAGATGGGGAAAAGTAGGGGTTCAATAAATCTTATTTAAACAGAAAAGTTTATGACCAACAAAATGCAAACAAAACAAAGTATACAACCACCACCAAAGCCCATGATTCTGTGGGTTGTATTTTTACCTCAGGATAACTACATATTTTTAATTATGTGGTAGCTTTTTAACTGTCATTTCTTTTTATTTATTTATTATTTAAAAAAATTTTTTTTGAGGTGGAGTCTCACTCTAGCCCAGGTTAACCTGGAAGTCACTCTGTAGTGCCAAGATGGCCTTGAACACACTACGACTGATCCTCCTATTTCTTCCTCCGGAATGCTGGGATTAAAGGGCGTGGTGGTGCACGCTTTTCATCCCAGCACTCAGGGGGCAGAGGTAGGAGGATTACCATGAGTTTGAGGCCACCCTGAGACTACGTAGTGAATTCCAGGTCACCTGAGCTAGAGTGAGACTCTACCTCGAAAAACCAAAATAAATAAATAAATAAATAAAGGTGTGCACCACCATGCCCAGCTAATTGTGTTGATAGTTTTAAGTATGCTACATGTTCAAAGTGTATCCTTCTGTAGGGACGACATGTATTTCATAACAGCAGCTCAAGCGGAAATGAAACCTCCTTCCCATGTAGCACTATGACCTTTTAGACTGTACCAGTGTTGACCAAATCAAGGAACTCTTTTGAAAATCTAGATAGAACAAATAAACAAGAAACTCCAAGAAGGCCAGGTGTGGTGGCTCATGCCTTTAATCCCAGCACTTGGGAGGCAGAGGTAGGATTCCAGGCCAGCCTGGGACTATAGAGTGAGTGCCAGGTCAGCCTGGGTAGAGTAAGATCCGACCTTGAAAAAAAAAAAAGCAACAATAACAAAAAGAAACACCAGGACATCATACTACATATATAAGTTGATTAAACCAAGCTTATTTATATCCTTTCTAAATCCCTGTGAATTAAGAAATGTCTTTTTTCAATTTTTTGTTTGACAATGAAAATATCTTGAAGAGTTAATTTTTTCGTTTGATCTCCTGCAATTGTTTTATGCTCTTTTTAAGAGCTCTCCAAGGTTTGTAATTATCTCAACTAGTTCTTTCACAAACATGCATTAAACCTGCTTAGCACTAAAATGTTCTTTTGTGTTGACTATGTTGAATTCACTTCTAGTGCTTGCCTGGATAGAATTGTGTGTAAGTACCCTTGAGAATGTGTATGCATGCGGGTACGTATGTGTGTATGTATGTATTTTGTGTGTCTATGCATATACGTTTATATAAAATATTCAAAAATAAAGTCAATGAATTTAAATATAAAAGAGCCAAGCCACATGCTTGTGAAAGGCAAATTAACTCCCCCAGGGCTGCATGTTAATGCTCCACAGCTCAAAGTCTCCTCTACAGTGTGCTCAGCTGAAGGAAGACCACAGGAGCAGAATCCTGTGACTGCTGGATGCATTTCCTTATCAGCACAGCTTTAAGAGTAACTAATCCTGGCCTCAGTATTTGGATTTGCCATTTTTGAGCTTTCTTTCAGCCTCTCTCCAAGTGTTTGGCTGCATTTGTTCTAGCAGTGTAGGTGCTACGTGCTACACGTGATTTTAGAAGTAGCCAAAGGTCAAAGTGGTTTAAATTCTCCAGCAGGGTTCAACCTTGTGGGCAACATAATAAAAGAAATTGAAGTAAGTCAGTGTGCCATAAATATTTTATATTTGTGAAAAAATGGTAGAAGGTTTTGGCTCTGTCTGAGTCTTTCTGAATGCTTGAGGTTTTTAAATGAAAACTACCTTATATCTCTACTGTTAATTGAAAGTTTATGGTTCTTGATGTTCTACATCGTACTCTTCTTGGTATATAATTCCTACTGAAATGCCTAAGTGAAGGGCCTCACTTCGCTTTGCCAGTTAAAAGTGCCCTGAGTTCCACTTCCGTCTTGGCAAGGTTTACTTGAAAACCCAGCAGCACATACGCCAGGATATCACAACAATATTCTTGTGTTCAGGGAAGGACACTTTAAACATGATGGAAGTAAGGAATTTCCTGCATCTGAAGGAGAATAATTAGCTTTCAAGTATTTGGAAAAATTAAGATAGCATCACAAAGCTAAGTCTCCAGCTTTAGAATTACAAAACAGGGACTGCTTAGGATCCTCGGTGTCAGCCAGCTTTTTCACTCTTCCACGTTAACATGAGCCCCTTTCCTTGTTCACTGCATACGCACCCTCGTCATTATCATACCTTTATACCTTTTATAGTGTCGTAGCAGTTTTTAATGTGAGATCTACTTTTTCAGTAAATTTAAGCATACAATGCATTATTGCTAATTATAGGTGTGATGTTGAACAGCTGATCTCAGGAGCCTGCTTGCTGTACTGAAACTTTAGATTCATTGTTTGCTGAGTCCCCAGGAGCCTGTAGTCTGCTCTCTCCTTCTGTGAGGTCTCTTGTTTAACAGACCACACAGAAATGAAGTCACATGTTGTTTGTCATTTTATATTTCTTTTTAAAATTTTATTTATTATTTGAGAAAGAGGGAGAGAGAGAGAGAAGGAGAGGGAGAGAGAGAGAGAGAAAATGGGCATAGGCCATGGTCTTCAGCCACTGTAAATGAACTCCAGAAGCATGTGTCCCCTCGTGCATCTGGCCTAGATGGGTTCTTGAGAATTGAACCTGTGTCCTTTGGCTTCACAGGCAAATGCCTTAACTGCTCAACCATCTCTCCAGCCCTATTTGTCCTTTTTAGCTGGCTCATTTTACTTAGCAATGTCCCCAAGTTTTATCCACATCGTCACACATGCCAAGATTTCCTTTTCTAAAAAAATCTGAAATATATGCATATATAGTCATATTTTTTCTATTGATATACACTTGTGTCCATATTTTAGCTACTGTGATTACAGCTGTAATTAACATTGAAATGTAGATATTTCTTCAAGATCTTGATTTTTAAAAAATATTTTTATATATTTTATTTATTTGAGAGAGAAAGAGGCAGAGAGACAGAATGGATATTCTAGGGCCTCTAGCCACTTACTTACTTCCACACCTGCTCTCATCTTCATCTGAAAAACCCTACTCAATCCCTAGGTCTCACCTTTGCTGTCATTTGTCACAGGAAATCTTCTTGACTGTACTGTCTACTGTAAGGTTTGGGACTGACCAAGACCACAAAAACCACTCTGAGGCAAAGATGAAAGGTTTTATTTGGGAAAAGCATGAGCTGCCAGGGCTGACTCACAGGAGAGGAGCACAGCCAACCTGAGTTTTCAGGTAATGGGCTTTATAGGCCTTTTTCAGTTGGGGGAAGGTGAGGAAGGAAAAAAGAAAAAAAAAAAACTTGTTTGTTAAGTTAAATAGAAAAGTTTCTTTAGGGGAGATGATTACATTAGCCATTTAAAATAGCTAGGGTGTGACACCAGAACAGTGACCATGTAACTTAAGAGGTAAGGGGCAGGAAACCATGACCTGGGGCATTGTTAGTCAAGGAGGGGATAATGACTGGGTGGTTTCTTAAAGAATGTGGACAATCCATTTTCCTATGCCTCTTTCCTATGCATTCTACTGACCATGGTGACTCCATCTTGGGAGCCTGTCCCAACTTAACATTCCAGCCTTTTGTTAATGATAATAGACAGTGATCTATCTTCTGTAATGTCTTCATGCTGAACGTAGGGGCAATGAGTTCTTATGAGAGAGGCTGGATAATGTGGTCGATGGGTCTCCCTTCAGGGCAGGTGCTGAGGAGGCAGTTCCATGGTGTCTAAAGGCGACAAAGTGGTGAGATCGATAATGAGCACCCTCTGATGACAGCACCAGTGTAACATGCTGTTACGACTTAGTCCTGAGTGAAACAGAGACTTCTCTTGTACCATCTCTGTACTGAGCTGGCTTCGGGACAGTCACTGGCGACATTTGTTATAGAGAAGGTTAGGGAGATGGGCTCTGCACACCCAGTGACAGGACAAAAAGGAGAGTTAAGAAAAGCTTGTTATCCTTGTCAACAGCTACAACATCAAAATGTCCGGCACGGGGGGGGGGGGGATGAGCACTCAGAGGTGAAGGACAAAGGGCTGGAAGCAAGAAAGAGGAGGCAGAGGGGCATCACTGTATTCAAGAGGAGCATTTGGGATCAGGGGAAGCGTTTGAGAGGGCCTGTTGGAGCGGAGGTGTACTTATTCCTGTATAAGGTAGGGTAGGACAGAGGTCACTTGGTTCTCTTGAGCTATGATAGATGGATCCAACTGGGGATGCCCTGAAGCAGTGTGGCTATGGGAATGGTTAGGATCACCAGATGAGTTCCAGTCCAGAGTGGCTTGAGTTCCTGTGGGCAAGACTGTTTACGGTAGACTTGATCTCCAGGGTTAAGTGAGAAAGCTGTAGCTCCCTCTGATGGTTGGGGAAGAAGGTGGTCAGCATGTTCCCAGAGAAAGTTCCATATAAAGGTAAAAGTTTGTTTAAGAGACCACCAAATGTGGGCTAGAAAAGAGCCAACGCATATAAAATTCTCTCCAAAACATCTGTGGTCATCGCTTCTACCTAGTACTAACTTCTCTCTCCGTTGGAGAATCTGCTTATCTCTTTTCAGATGGACAACGAAACTGATGGGAGGATCAGCTAATCGCACCTCACTAGGGCCCCAGCTGAAACCACAGAACAACGCAGGGGAAGGACAAGAATACAGCCTCAGTAATGAATGTAGACCCAAAGAAAAAAGAAAAAATGAATCTGGACACCACAGCCATCTAATTCATCCCTTCTCAGGAACTGAATAATTTAGGAATAAAATACTATACATTAAGGGTTCTAAACTTACAAGAAAAAATTAAAAGGAATGGATTATAGATGAGCACAAATACTTTTTCCACTGATTTTTCTACTCTAAAGAAAACAAATATAATTGAATTAAGTGTAGCTGACCTCATTAACTGACTTTTTTTTTTTTTTCCAAATAGTTCTAAGCATACAGTGGCAAAACTAGAGCTTAGTCATTAGATTATTCTCTTTGGAAAGGGAACAAAGTCCCTGTTTCTATAATAGTGCATTATAGAAGAATTAAATATTTGAAACTCGGTCCCCAAGATTAATAACATGGAAAGGGATGCAAGCCGTTTGTTAAAACATTCAATATTATATATGGACATTTCCACGGTTCTTTACCTGATGCCAGTGCTCTGTAACCTTCAAAACTCATATCCTTCACACACAGGAGGCATGAACTCCTCTCTACTTTATTTCATTTAAATATATCTTAATCGATACATAAGCTTAAGGTAGGGGTAGGAGGACTAGTAACAATTATGACTGAATGCTGAGATTAAGTTTCTTACTTGTATTATTTATAATTTTCCAAGTGTTCACTAGCTTCTTACATATACTTTCTGTGATAAAGACAATCCTATACTGTAAATTTTGGAGTTGAATGAAAGTACAATACTTTGGTACTATTTTTAACTTTTCGTGAACATTTGCCACAACATAGCTCATGTGTGTAAATTTTTTCATCACAAGAAAATAATGGCAACCATCTACCTGGACACTGAGTTAGTTCCTTTCCCATTTTTCAGAAATGTTAATACCTTTGTTTGGGGAACAAAGGTTTCAAGGCAAAAATGGTCTAAGAACTGGTAAGTAATCAGCATACAGATAAAAGCACTGGAGGGAGTAGAGATTGTACCTCTTTTGCCCAAAGCTAGACTGGAGGAGGTCCAGCTGGGCGGAAATGTGGGAAGGATCACAATATCCTGCTGAACTTTACTCTGACCACACGGGGAGAAACAGAGCATCATATTACTTCTGGTTTCATGTCCTGTCTTTCGAGATTGGGGATGACCTTGTAGGTTTTAAGATAGATTTATAGCAGTGTATCCTGTTAGGTATGTTCTCCCTATCATTTCTCTGTAGCTCTCTTGCTTTTCAGATGGAGAGTTCCAGAAAGGTACCAGAAATATTTCACTTGAGCGAGGGCAAACGTATTAATCATTAACTGCTTCAGTCTCACCAAAGCTGCAGGCAAAGAAGGAGGCCTGCAGGCCTGCTGAGCTGGCAGATCCCTTAGGCTCACTGGTTGCCACTGGACAAACCCAGGTTGATCTTCAAGTTAGCGCTTGGTCATATTCCAGACTTTTCTTTTTCCAGAAACTCCTGAGAGTGGTCAGTTATCCTTGCAACTTAAGAACCACAACTCCATGCCAGGCTCTTCTCCAGGACGGTGAAGGAGGGGAACTGAGCCTTTCCCTGGTGCTGTGGTAAACAGCTAAGGGTTTAGTTTGTTTCGTATCAAGAACTAAATATGACAAAACAATCAGGAATGAAACAGTGTCTGATTATCACTGTCATTACACTACAATGCTGATTGTGTTGGGACACGGAAGAACTTCTCTGGAGGACTGACCCATCCCTGGTGAAGATTGAAAATAACTGACCTAGAGAATCTAATAAACTCATAGGTCATGGTTTGTGTGGTTTATAAGTAGTCATTGTCTCTTCTGCAGGACTGTAAATTTCACAAACATAAGGACCATCTCTGTTCTAAAGTGTGTTCAATTTCTCTTCTTTACACATTGCAGCCACATACTAAATTCATATGACTTGATTAGTAAATATGTGCTGAGGCTTACTTTATGACTGTTGCTATAATTTTGAAAGAATTCGTGTCTATATCATACCTCACAATATTTCCAGGATTTATGCAACCATAAGTCATTCTTTTTACCTGGTACATTCTAGTTCATAATATGAACTCAGTATTTTTTTAACAACAAAAAGAGAGAGAATTAAGATAGTACTTACTGACAGTGTTTATCAGTACCCCTCAAGACCAGCATGATTTGAGCCAGCCAACATTTTGACATGGAGGATGGAGGAGGACAAAGGGAACCAGAAAACAAAGCAGGAAAAGAGGAGGGCCTTCACGGTTGGGGAAGAAGGGGGGAAAGGTAAAGGACTGAAAAATGATCAATTACTGTATGTTCATATATTAACATTCTCAATTTAAAGCATAAAAACAATATTAATGGCAGTTTCTTCCTCATGCACACACTTTCTCGCCCTTGCCCCTTCAGTGAGCAGCCCCCATCACCTCAGAAAGGTGCAAGGCTCTCCAATGAAATAAATGAAACCTAAGAGTCAAAATAAGCTCACAAAATTATAACAAAAAACATAATCAAGAGAGTCTTTTTTAATTTCATAAAGAAAAAGTTATTTTTAAGTTTTAATTTGGAAAATCAAAAGTAAAAATTGGTCAGAGCTTAGCAAAATGGGGAGAAAAGGTTATAAAGACTAGCTTGGAAATAGAATAACCAAAAAAAGACAGTTATGGGGGAAAGGAGCTCACCAAAGTCCCCTGAAGGCCACCCTGTGACTTTTAGAATACCACCATTTCTATCCCCACCCTGCAGCACTCAAGTTAACGCTACTGGTAGATAATAGAACGGTGTTGAGTGTCACAGATCCATGTGGGTGTCCAGGAAGAGAACAACACTTGGACCAGTGCCACCAGATTAATGAAGGAGGCTCCATATGCTGCTATAGTCTAAGAAATGGCCACAAACCTTTCATGGCTTCAAACGAAAACAACCATTTTATAATCAATCACAGTTTCTGTGAAACAGGGATTTAATGGGACTTGGCTGAGTTGTCCTGACTTGAGAAAGCCAACATATTTACTCACCATGTTCTGAGAGTGTCATCAAGCCCTCAGTAGACACCAGTGGGGGTCAACACAAAGAAGCAACAATTACCCACCCAAAGCCTGGTGTTCCCTGCACATAGAAGGTCTTGCATTACATCCCAGGAACAAAAGAGAAAGTCCTAAACTAAATTTTGTTTGCTTCAGTCAGATCAAATGAGAGTTCAACATGTAATCTCTACCTGGTATCACAGAAATTTAATGTTACCCATTTTGCTGTTAGTCTGAAAAACTCAGGAGTAATAGATAATATTCCTCATCAGAGTTTCACTATGAAATGCAATGATAATGTGTACAAGTCTGTTTCTCTGGAAAAGAGTAGGAAGTAGCATCTAAGATTCTTTTATACAAGAAATTATCCCACCAAACTATTCATTGCATTGTTAAAATGAGCTACTTGGAGACAGGAATGTTTGTTGTGTGTTTCATTTCACAATGAGTCTTTATTGAACAAATAATTTGCATTCATATGCCTAAGTCTCTGCTTTTTTTTAGTACATTTATCTTTAATAAAAATCTCATAAGCTGGGCTGGAGAGATGACTTAGCGGTTAAGGCGCCTGCCTCCTAAGCCTAAGAACACTGGTTCCAATCTCCAATGGTTCCAATCTCCAGGTCCCACGTTTAGCCAGATGCAAAGTGACTCAAGGGCGCAATGCTGCACTTGACCACAAGGGGAAGCACACATCTGGATTTCATTCGCAGCAGCTGAGAGGCTGCTGGCGCACCCATCTCTAACTATCTTCCTTTCCCTCTCTCTCTGTCTCTCTCCAAAAACAACAACAACAAAAATCTCCTAAGCCACCTTTCCTGAGAGAGCTCCATGTTTCCTGAATAAAATTAGTCCCAGAAGTATTCTTATGAACTTGATAAGGAAGGCTGAGGGGGAATTTAAAACAGGTGAGAATATAAGCTCTGTGACTTACAATTTTACAACCTAATCTTGAGAGGTCTTGCAGAGGTGTGAACCTTTACTAAGCACAGGTGCTGTCTGTGTTAATAACAAACTTGTGTCCCCCACGATCCTGATAACTTAAACAAGAATTGATTGCCAGGATCAAAGAAAGTCCATCTTAGTTCACACTTAAAGAGCTAAGAAGACCAGAGGGAAGAAAGGACAGCAAAGACATGAGTCCTCTAATTTCAGTTGACCAGGCACATCCTGGATGGAATGAGAAGTGACAAAGGTCATTCTCAAAGCTTCCTTTGTTTCAGTTACCGTTCATTTGTCAATAATACTTGTTCTTTGTCACACAGATTGTCCCTCACTACCTATCAGTCCAGGTGACAGAAGTCAAGCAAATAAATGTTACAGCAAATTATACTTGATATTTAAGACTGACACATTATTAGGTGTAGCAGACAGCTTCAGTTTCACTGAGATGAACTTCCAGACCAGGCACAGTTATGGAGGAAGGGATATTATTTATTGAAGCTTACAGATCCAGGGGAAGTTCCATAAAGGCAGGAGAAGCAGCCTGCTCTCACAGGACCAGGCAAGAGAGAGAAAAACCAAGCCACCAGCTACACAGAGCAAAGCTACAGCCAAAAGCCCCAGCACACTTCAGGAACTCCTGCTAGGCACACTTTGTATATCTTTATAATGGAATCTCAAACCCACCATCACACCTTAATGCCCAGTGACATGGCCTCTAGCAAGGGATTGCAGATTCAAACTATAAACAAATAAAACACTGAATATATTGGGGGCCATATATTCAAACTACCACATTAGGCTTCACTAAGAGTCAAATTAGTCAAGATGTTGCCTGACATTGTCAGTTCATTTTTTTTTTTTTTTTCCCATCTTGGACAACTGTGTTGACCTTCTTGGTCATAGCATCTACATTGTAGAAACTTTGTTTTAAAAGTCCCAAATGACTTTACAGTAACAAAGAAATGCTGACCAGTGTCCTCCCCAGCCTAGAATATTAAAATTCTAGATTATTTGATTAATGAAGTTAAGATTTAAACTTTAAACTACATATAATTATGAAACATGTACATCTGGAAGAAAAGATAGACATGGGGGAAAAGGGGATTAAGAAGGTGCCCTCAAGGCTGATCTTGAGAATTTTAGGATTATACAAGGTATTATGTTCTATTTCTGTCAATAAATAAAAAGAAAAGTTCTCAGTACTTTCAGAGGGAAAAAAAACAGCAGGCTTAGTGAGATAAATAAAAGAAAAATTCATAAGAAAACAAATTGTTTCTATTCCTATTTCATTTTTTTAAAAAATTATTCATTTGAAAGAAACCAGAGGAGAGAGAGTGTGAGGCAGACACAGAGTGAGTATGGGCATACCAGGGCTTCCTGGTACTGCAAACAAACTCCAGATCCATGCACTACATAGTGCATTTGGCTTTTGATGGGTACTGGAAAATCAAACTCGGGTCCTCAGGCTTTGCAGGCAAATCCCTTAACCACTGAGCAATCTCTCTAGCCCTCTGTGGTGGTTTGATTCAGGTGTCCCCCATAACTTAGGTATTCTGAATGCTAAGTTCCCAGCTGATGGACAGTTGGGAATTAACACCTCTTGGAGGCAGTGTATTGTTGGGGGCAGGCTTATGGGTATTATATCCAGTTCCCCCTTGCTAGTATTTGGTACACTCTAATGTTCCTGTTGTTCACCTTATGTTTGCCAGGGGGTGATGTCCACCCTCTGCTCATGTCATCATTTTCCCCTGCCATCATGGAGCTTCTCCTGGAGTCTGTAAGCCAAAATAAATCGTTTTTTTCCCCACAGGCTGCTCTTGGTTGGGTGATTTCTGCCAGCAATGCAAACCTGACTGCAACACCCTCCTATTTCACTTTTATCCACCAGCTAATCAACAGCAAGTGAGTATATAATATAGCTCCTCTGACAGGCTAGGAATTTAATTTTTTTTTTTTTGAGGTTTGGTCTGTAGGTGTATTTCTACTGAAGGATGTTCTTAGTATTTAAAAGGTTATTATTAGCCACATGTACTAGTTTGAAGAGATTTGGATAGTCCTCTCTGTTTATGGGACTCAGTCACAGATGGTGTTTGGGTTGTCTAGAAGGCACTCAAGAGCTATGGGACATCAATGTACTCAGTGCATTTACTGTGCACCTCATAATTTACATGGCTGTCACTTTCCTTTACCTAACATTTGACTTAGACACCAATATTACCCAATTTTAGCATAGAGGAGGCTGCTGAAGCTCATTATGCTAAAGACATATGGTTTTAGCTATCACTTCATATGTATAGGACTAAAATGTAGATAGTTTGGCACCTATGACAATACTTAACCTTGGTGTAGTTAATTCACATTTTTAAAACTCCTCATATGGGCAACTGTGAGTGCTAGGCCTTCCCCTAGCCTTCTACTTTTAAAATATCACTAAGACAGACTATTTGATTGTCTATTTCTCATGAAAATTGAAAGCAAGAATTTGATTTTAGTAATAGATATATTGCTAGGGACATATTACGTAGAAGGAATATTTTGAATGAATAATTTTCCTTCAAATGATCATAAAAATAAAATCTTCTCAGAAACAGGTCACCAGAGTTCCAACCTTCATGCTGACATTTAGTGTTTTGTGATCATGGGAAAGTCATTGATCTTTTGTCACTTGTCCTAAGACATAACTATAATTCCTGTTTTGTGGGATCTCTGTACAGACTACGGGTTAGAAAGGAAGAGACGAAAACTTTTTTGGAACACAGAGTACAACCTAATGAGGGATCTTATTAACAGACCACCATATATATATATTTTAAATTTATTGACAACTTCTATAAGTATAGAACATGATCACACCATGATCATAACCACTTCTCACCACCCTCCCTCTTCCCCCTCACTGCCTCCCCAAACCCCTGAATCTCTCTTCTTTTGTGGTAATCTCTCTCCTATTTTGATTCATAATTTTCTTCCTATTATGTAGGCCTTGTGTTGGTAGCATCAGCCACAGTGAGGTCATGAATATCAAGGCCACTTTGTAGATGAAAGCATTGCAAGCAGTCCAGTCCTTCCTTTGGCTCTTACATTCTTCCCACCACCTCTGCTGTAATGGACCTTGACTTCTGGAGGCTGTGATAGAGATGTCTCACAGTGATGAACACTTCACTGTCACCTTCTCTCAGCACTGGGGTGACTTGAGTCACCCTAGTAGTCACTACCTTCTGAAAAGAGAAGCTTTTCTCATCAAAAGTGGGAGTATCATTAATATATGGCCATAAACATAAGTGTTTGGAGGGCAGTTTGGTGGGCATGATATATGATTTAGTCAGACAACTGCAGTTGTTACTCCCCTACGGATAATGGCCTCCCCAGCCACAGGCTTTCAATATCAGTCATGTATTCCCTCCCATGGAGTGGGCCTCCAGGCCAATCAGAGAGCAGTTGGCTTCCCCCATACAAGGCATGCTCCAGTTGGCAAATTTGTCCTGGCTGGCCAGACACAAGGCTTGCAGGGTCCATTGACAGATCAACTTCTTGCATAAAGGCAAGACACTAACACAAAAGAAATATAAGTCTCATCAGTCAAAGGCTTGCTGAGATTCTGAGGAAGATTACTAATGAATGACAGACCAGAAGGACACCTTCCACTACAGGTGAACACTCTTCACCACTAGCTATAGGCAGAATTTCACTGTACTTTGTGGCTTAGGATTATGCTTAATTGCACCAGAAAAAAACTCTTGAGTAAATTTCAGAACAAGTACTGAAAAGTGTCTGACCAAAAGAATAACTTGTGACTTTTTTATTTTACGAGTACACATTTCTTGGTCTTATCCCAGAAACTCCAATTCTTTAGAGCTAGCTACCTGATGAAGTCATTGGCTTAAGAGTGACTCACTCCCATTGGCTGCACTATGCTCCCTTCTTAAACGGACTTTTTGAGGAATTTCAGCAAAAATCAAACTACAGCTGACAGATTACCCTCTACCAACTTGGTTCTGGGTTTCACTCACACTGTTGCTCTTGACCTTTTTGGGAACTCTCACATGATCATGACTAGCCTCTTCTATTGGACTAGCCCCTTCTGTTGAGGGTTTTGAAATAGTAAAGGTTTTTAAAAATACTTTATGGGAAATATTTTAATAACTGGCCAGTAATTAAATCTGTGGTTAAAATGACTGAGTCAAACCATGCCTATTGATGACCACTGAAAAAAGCAGATCAGCTATTCACATGTGATAATCCATGGAGATGGACTTATTCCCTGAATAGCTACTGTCTCTCTCTCTTTTAGACACAGCCTTACTTCCCCCCATGACAGTTCTTTTATTATTCATAATAACTCTGTGAAGCAGCATCATTTTGCCATAATTGAAGTTATGAAACTAACCCACAGGGCAGGTGAATAACTTGTTCAACTCTCATGTCCAGTAAAAGGTTGAGCTTGGCATCAAACCTAGACTTCCAAGGTCCTATTCAGAACCTGATTAAGAATTTCTCTAGCTATCATATTACCAATTTATCATAATAATGTTGGTAACCCTACTTTTCCACTGTCGATCTTTTCAGTTAGAAGCACTCCACAGCCCCCACAGTGAGTAGGCAGGGAAATTGGCAGCACAGGCCAGAGTTGGATTTAGTCAAACATCAATCCACTTGTAAAAGTCCTTGGAAAACAAAAAAATGTCTTTAATACTTTGCCAAGTGGTGGAGGAGAGGATGCCATGCAGGTTGCATGAACTTTCTCTTCACATCAGAATATTCTACTTCACAATGTGTATGGTGTGTGTGTGTGTGTGTGTGTGTGTGTGTGTGTGTGTGTGTGTGTTCATATGTATGAGTGCAGGTGCAAGCATGTCACAGTGCACATGTAGAAGGCAGGGGAGAGTATCAGGTGTCAGTCCTTGTCATTCATTTGAGGCAGGGTCTCCTGTCATTCCCTGGCTTTGTGTGCTTAGGCTAGCTGGTATGCAAGCTTCTAGTGACCCTCTTGTCTTTGCATGCCACACCAATGTAGGGACACTAGGATTATAGGCACAAGCCACCATGTCTGACTTCATGAATTTAAACTCAGCTTGTCTTGCTTGTGCAGTAAGTGAGCCATCTCCTGAGCCCTGTTTGGTCATTTTTAATGCTCTTAGAAATGTGTATTCACCAGAGTACACACAGACTGGCTGGGTGACCCTCTGGGAGTCTAGAGTGGCATGTCTGTCATGTTAGGCTTCTTGTCTAGCCCAGATTATGGTATGTTCCTGTAGCTTTTGTGACACCCAGTGCTACCCTTACTGGCTCCAGCCTTTATGTCTTTCCTTGTTTAAAGTCTTTGCCACAGGTCTCTCGGCTAAGCAAAATGGAAAATCTCAAAATGTATGACAATTATTTCTGACCCATGCAAAATAATATAGATAGGCATGAAGGGGCTTAGTGCCCAGGGTCATTTTCAGCTTTATTCTGTTTCACTGATTCATTCATTCCCTTGTTCACTGCGTGCTTTCCAAGAGCAGATATGTGCCAAACACTCCATGAGCCCTGGAGCTGATTAGCCACTCTCTGCTCCAAGCAGCCAGCGAACAGAAGATTCATGACAGCAGCCTGCAAGAGGCAGTGGGAATGCCTCAGCACACAGGCTTGTGTGTTCCAGTCTTGGGGTGCTGGGAAAGGAGTAGGCTGAGAGGGTGTAGCAGACAGCTTCAGGTTAGCTGAGATGAACTTACAGATTAGGCAGAGTTATGGAGGAAAGGATTTATTGAAGCTTATAGATCCAGGGGAAGTTTCATAATGGCAGAAGAAGCTGGCCTGCTCTTACAGGACCAGGAGAGAGATTTAGAGAGAAAGAGAGTGCCAAAAAGCCAAAAGCCACACAGCACAGCACAATTCAAAATCTGCAACTAGGCACACTTGAAATCTCAAACCCACCACTGCACCTTAAGATCCACCCAGTGACACAGTCTCCAGCCAGGTGGCTGCAGATACAAAGTACAAACTAATAAAACACTGAATATATTGGAGACCATATATTCAAACTACCACATTTTGTCCCTGGCCAATAGATTCATAACCATCATACATTGTAAATTGTATTCAGTCCAGTTTCAAAGGTCCCAGTGGTCTTGACCAACTTAAGATAGTGAGTCCTATAAAATCAAAGAAGTTAAATACTTTCAACATATAAAGGCACAGATTAAATATTTTCAACTGATATGAGGCATAGCAAAAAAAGAATAGAATAATGCAAATTCAACCACCATCAACAATCATCAAACTTCCACAGTTCAAGTTCAATATAACCGGAGACTGACAGTCTCCAGGTTTTCCAGTTTTGCCCCTCCAGCTGGGCAGAGTAGCCAGGGAAAACTTCCATCCCAGGCAAACAGTACACTCCATGGTAGCCCTGGCATAGTCCTGGTATATCCAAAACGTCTTCAGTTCTCCATGCAAACCATGGTGCATCTTCCAAAGGCTTTCAGACTATCAGGGCATCATGCCCTGCCTCAGGCCACATCTCAGCAGCAGTTCTCAGAACCATGTGCAATTCATGATAACTCCATGCATTTTTCATGCTTCCAAAACCAATACCTGGTGTGCAGGACACAACCATATTCTTAATTCAGGGATGAAATAAATCATAACCTTGAAAAGCAGGTTCCTTCTCCATCCAGTCAACTCCTTCCAAAAGAGTTTGCATTTCTAACAGTCTTTCCTCAGGCATCTTCTCCATTCTTTTAATGTAAAGCAGTTGGGCCATCTTTCTTAAGTTTGCTAATGTGCTGGCAGTAGCAGCTTCAGTAACCTAAAACCAGTCTCAGGGCCACCTTCCTTAAGATGGCTAATGTGTTAACAATAGCAGCTCCAGTAACCTAAAACCAGTTTCAGTGCCTCTAATTTTAACTTGATTAAGGTTTTCCAACTTAAAATCTTAAATTTCTCAGTCCAATATCTTTAGCCAAGCACATCAGTCCATTACAAATGCTCTGGGCAGAACACAACCAGCCCTTATGCCAATAGCCCAGTTCCAACAAAGTCCTCTGCAGTTTTTCCTTCCCTTTAGAAAGTTCATAAGCCAAGCCTCCAAGTTCAATACTGTCCTCACTTAGCATTCTCAAACTCTCATCAGAATAGTCCATAAAACTTGGCTTACCATTCCAGAAGGTGTCTTCAGTTGCAAAAATCAACTCCATGCCTATTCCTCTAAAACAAAAGTTCCAAAAGACCAATATCCACAGTCAGATTCATTCCACCACACTCCTGGTACCAACTTCTGTAGCAGACAACTTCAGGTTAGCTGAGATGAATTTCCAGACCAGGCACAGTTATAGAGGAAAGGATTTACTGAAGCTTACAGATCCAGGGGAAGTTCCATAATGACAGAAGAAGCTGGCCTGCTCTTACAGGACCAGGAGAGAGATTGAGAGAGAGAGAGAGTGCCAAAAAGCCAAAAGCCACACAAGACAGCACAATTCAAAAACTTCAGCTAGGCACACTTGAAATCTCAAACCCACCACCACTACATCTTAAGATCCACCCAATGACACTGTCTCCAGCCAGGTGGCTGAAAATACAAACTACAAACTAATAAAACACTGAATATATTGGGGACCATATATTCCAACTACCACAGAGGGGGTGAGGGAAAGCAAGCTTCATGGGTAGGGCAGATGTAAGGTGGGGAAGGTGGTGGTTTGGGATTGGATCGGGTATATTCTAGATAACAAGGATATCTGAAAAGAGGCTTTGAACAATAAAAATGAATGTAATCATGTTTGCTGAGTGTATGCAGGGTGTGAATGTGAGTGGCAATGTTTTCTGAGGAGGAGGGAAGGCTACGTTCTGCATCCTTGGAATGGAGAGGATGAGGTGGGAAGTAGAAGATGAAATTTGAAATATGGGAGGAGTGAGGGCACTTCAGCATTCCAGATAAAGTTAATAAAGTCAGTTCATTGTGGCATCAGGTAGCAGAGCAGAAAAGTTTGGAATAAGACTACACTCATTGCTATCTTTTACTCCTTTCCTCAGACTGATTAGAAACCTTGCTATCTTGCATATATGACATTGTATAAGGAAAACTATGTTTCTGGGAGGAAGGCATCTAATGGGAGAAATAAGAGAAGGTAATGATAATGAAAAAGAAGCATGAATGTTTTCTTTCATATGTAGAATCTAGATTTAAATACATTTATTTACATAACACATTTGGAGAGTGGAATGGGAGGTGGGAGAGGGATAAGAGAGGACAAGACATACAAATATGAGCAAAGCACAGTGACATATTATTTTGTATACCAATAAGAAGAAAGAGAAAGAAAGAATTTATTTTTTTGAAAGTGAAAGAAAGGGGCTGGAGAGATGGTTTAACAGTTAAGGTGTTTGCTTGCAAAGCTAAAGGACCCAGGCTTGATTCTCCAGACCCACATAAGCCAGATGCACAAGGTAGTGCATGTGTCTGGAATTCACTTGCAGTGGCTGGAGACCCTGGCATGCCCATTCTCTCTCTATCTACCTCTCTCAAATAAATAAATAACTAAATAAATATCAATATTTTGAAAAGAAACAGACAGAAAGGAAAGATGGGAAGGAAGGAGGGAGGAAGAAAGGAAGGAAGGGAAGAGAGAAAGGAAGGAATCCAATCCTGGGGTCAATAAAGATCTATAGCCAGGACATGTGGGTCTGGGCCTCTCAATGTGCTGGACAGCATGTAGCAAAGGCTCCTCTGTCCTTTGGTTTCCAAAGTGTAACATGAACAGCTGGACTCTGGTGGGTGGGGGAGGGGGGAGATTGTGCCTGAGGGTTGAGAGATGGATAGATTGAGTCTAAATCCTGATTCCAGTGGCAATTTCTGTAAGCTGAGAGCAATTGCTTAAAACTTTGTGTCCAGTTTTATGTTTATCAAACAGGGTAGAAAGTGGATTTTGTGTGTGTGTGTGTGTGTGTGTGATATCTTGTACATTGAATACTCATTTAAAAAAGCTACAGTCTTTCATTGCACAAAAGAAGCCTTCAGAGAGTTGTAATTACTATAAAGGTTTGTCCTAAATCTGATTGTTTATGAATTTTAAATTATCTTAGATGTTTACTACTTAATTTATACTATGAAACACCTAAGCATGTTCAGAGAAAAAAGGTAGAGTGCTCTAATCTGTCATACAGAGCTCTGAAGAAAAGAAATGAAAAGAGGTATTTAAGGGAACTCACTGTATAGAGACCTGACATCCATGTTAGATCAATCCCCCTTTCATGCATATATAAATGTTTACTATTTAAAAGGAAATATTAAAATGAAGCACAATTAACTTTTTAAATTTTTATTTATTTTACTTTTTGAGAGAGAGAGAGAGAGAGGACAGAAAGAGAGAAAGAGAAAGAGAATGGTGCACGAGGGCCTTCAGCCATTGTAAACAAACTCCAAATAAATGAATGTGCTACCTTGTGCATCTGGCTTATGTGGGTACTGAGGAATTGAATCTGAGTCCTTAGGCTTCAAAAGCAGACAATCTAACCATTAAGCCACCTCTCCAGTCTACATTTAAGTTTCTGAGGAGAAGAAATATAAAATTAAGAAACATTTCATCAGAAGCAATGTAAGTAGAACTACTCTTCTAGCCACTTGAGGAATTGGGGGCTTTGCTAGCCACAGAGATATATTTAATGAGTGGTAGGTATCTATATCATTTTCCCATTGTTATAACAAAATACTTGAGAGTTGGTAATTTAAAAAAAAAAAAAAGAAACTGTTTATTATACCACATCCATTCTGAGTCTTCCGAGCTATCCAAAGTCATGAAGGAAATGAGAGGCAGAGAACACAGAGTGAGTCAGGAAGCCAGAGAGCCATATTGTACTGTCTCAAGAATAACTCAGTGTCCCATAGAACTCTCATAATCCTTTTGGAATACAGTGCCCTCAGTGACCCAATAACCTCCCATTCAGCCCCATCCCATAAAAGTTTACACCTTAACATCATCAAGCTGAAGACCAAGCTTCCAAACCACTGCAATGGGAGAATCAAGACATGTACCTGGAATGTGGGGAGGATATCTTCCCTCTACATAATAAGGCATGAAAAGAAGGGTGACCAAGGAGGGATGCTTAGACATACAAGTAGTAATCACAGCACAATAAATATCTTAGAATGCCATGGAGGTCTCTATTCATCAGAACCAAGGCATTCATCCATGCAAATGATTAAAGCCAGGTCTGTGCAGAAGGAGAAGGAACCGAAACAATTCTTCCCCTCCTGTTACTTATTTTCATGTTGATGACAATAGCAAGTGGTTTGTGTCCTAAGCCCTTTCTATTTCAGTGTCTCAGCTTTCTCTCAAGCCAAACATTCCATTTTATTCATTCTTGGACTTAAATCTTATTTTCAAGACACTTGCATACAGGTATACTAAAGAACTTGCCATCTTACTCTGGTTCACATGAAGATAGCTTCCAGCCCCACTCCCAGCTATATTAATGGGGAACTTTTCTATTTAATATAAAACTAGTGTCATCAATCAATAAATACTTGCTACCTTTCCAAGCAGTGTAAGAACTAACTCATTAGCTAATTGTCAAAGAATACACCATTTATTGAGTCAAAGATGCCATCAGTTGTAAGATAAACCATGATTTTATATCAACTGAAAAACGGTTAATTCTTACAACTCCTGGTAGCACAATTCCAGGCCATGATACTAGCATATGTATCCATATGAGTTGGTCACACCAATTCTGATTGCACTGTCGTTTATCTCCAATCATGAGTGATGGGTAGATTCTCCTTTCTTTAATCACCTTGCTTGGATAAGCAGTCTTTTGTTTGAATTTTAGTACAAAATATAACAAAGCTTCAATTGCTGTGATTCCTTTTCTTCCCACACTTTCATGGCTGACAGAAAGGCAATGGGGAATACCAGAAAGATGGGGAACTGAGTGATGTATCAGTTCCAGGGCCATCACCCTGGGGACAGTCAACACCTACTGAGGCAGCTCTTCCACTGCCCGTGCTCCTGACCATACTTTATAGCCTGCCCCCAGGAACCTGGGAGCCTAGGGTTAACTATGAGCATACTGTCTTGTGCTTGTGGTTATTCAGAAAGAGATGCCACTAGCACATGTTGTGAACTGAGTTGTGTGTCAAAAATCATCGGCCCAAGTCCTGATAGCCTGTACCTCAGAATGTGACCTTACAAGGAAACATAACTACATGGTAAGTTAAAATGAGGTGATGGGGTGCTGGAGGGATGGCTCGGCATTTAAGGCATTTGACTGCAAAGCCAAAGGACCTAGGTTCAATTCCCCAGCACCCACATTAGCCAGATGTACAAGGGGACTCATGCGTCTGGAGTTTGTTTGCAGTGGCTGGAGGCCCCGGAGCACCCATCCCCTCTCTCTCTCTCTCTTTCTCTCTCTCTCTCTCCCTCTTTCTCTGTCAAATAAATGAATAAATAAAAATAAAATATTTTAAAAGATTTTAAAATGATATGATGGACATAATGCAACATGACTGCTGTCACTGAACAAAGGGGGAATTCAGTCAATAGCAAGGACATCCCCAGACAGAGGAAAGATGCCATGAAGGCATGCAGGGGAGCACCACAGAGCACTGCATATAAACAAGAGATGTGAGAGTGTAGCACTCACAGGCCCAGGAGGGTCACAGTTTGCTGAGAAAGGACCAGAAGCTAGAGAGAGGACGGAAAAGGTTCTTTCCTCCAGGTGTCAAAGGGAGCATGACCAGGTCAATATCTTTGTCTCCCCCTGCAAGCCTATGGGATCAAGAGACAATGAACAAACCTGTTGTTTTAGCACTTGGCTGTGGCACTGCCGTGGCAGCCCTCAGAAGCTAGTAGTATGACCATTAGTCTTCCCTTAGTGGGTTTCTGAGAATGATCAAATGCCAACATCTCATTATTTGCTCAAAATATTTTTAAGCAGAGGACAGTGTGGAAAAGAAGAGTCAAAATAAATCTATTTATTTACTGCAAGTCATAAGAGCCAAGCACATGAAATAAATAGGGACATTTTGGCTTGTGGTTGGTTTCCAATAGCTACCATTGGAAGCGCTGATAGAACCTGGCTGAGTGGCTGCCTCTCACTGGAATGGGAGTAAAGCAAAGCAGTGCTACTTCAAACCAAAGGTTTCAAGCACTGGAGAAAGTTGAGACGCAATTGCTGAGGGACCATTTCAAATGAAACATGTCCCAGCTGTTGTGGAAAAAGTGGGGGAATCACAATTAATGAGGCAGTACCAGTGTTCACAAATCATGTCCTCTAGGAATGAAATATATTTTAAATTGAAAAAAATATAGTTAAAATCTAACTTCAAATACCTAAAGCTAATGGGGTTTTGTTAAGATTTGTATACCCTATTATCTGCTCAATCATTTGAAAGATTCTAAAATCACCCCAAAATAAAACATTTATCTGGGCTGGAGGATGGCTTAGCGGTTAAGGCGCCTGCCAGCTAAGCCTGAGAACCCTGTTCCAATCTCCAGGTCCCACGTTTAGCCAGATGCAAAGTGATGCAAGGGCGCAATGCCACACTTGCCCACAAGGGGGCGCACGCATCTGGATTTCTTTCACAGCAGCTGAGACTGCTGGCACGCCCATCTCTATCTGTCTCCCTCTCCCTCTCTCTCTGTCTGTCTCTCTCTGTGTCTCTCTCCAAAAATAAAAAATAAATAAAATAAATACAAAATAAAAACATTTATCTTCTAAAACAACAAAAATCTAAACTATTTAGTTTATAGAATACAATCATGACATGTCATGACTTAAAGTACCCAAAATGTAGAATTCTACCTTAATCCAAAAGACAACTAAATTTTCCACTGACTATAGCAAGACCTATGGATTCAGACACTCAGTTCTATACAATACTAGGGATTAAATGGGCAACAGTTTCTAAAAGAGAAATTCAACTATTCAAACTTCTTAGCAGAAGTGAACTTCTTGAGAAGTGTTCCAAACACAGTTTATTTATTAACTAACACTTCAAAGTAAAAGTGCATTTTAATATTATAGAATGAAACCTATTTTTCTAACTTCTCTTTAAAACAAAGTGAAAATTGTGATAATTGCCTCAATATAGTTTCTTTTTTAAAAAAAATTACTAGTTCTGCTGAATTTCATGACTACTAAAATAAAAGCTTTAATTATCTGTTCTACTTATACCCAAATTCTCCAAATTCCTGGACATTTTTTGGTCATTATTACCTTCAAGCCATGCAACATACTCATTTCAATTCCACCAACCCTGTACCACTTTGAAGATACCTAGAAGTCTTCAGATGTGACTGAAAAAGGAGACAAAAACAGTAATTAGTAAGAAAGATAAGAAAGTCTCCTTTATGGAGCTTCCCTCCTACCACAAACTGCTTTCTGAAATGTCATATAAGGTAGGCACAGCAACGTGTTCCCACACAGCCCTGTCGTGCCTGTCCATCCCAGCAGACATCACAGGGATGTTCAGGAATTTGCATTGGGTTTCTTGCTCTCTTCTTATTTCTGCGCTGAATATCTTCCAGTGATTTCTGCAAGAGCTAGCTACACACGGCCTTTGAGTGCACATTAACTGTTGCTTTGCATTTGCTTCTCAAAGGAAAATAAAATCTCTTTAAGACACTGAACACTTTTTTTTTAAAGGTCAGATTACCTGAATCATGTCAGTGTAACCGAATTAGTTCTTAAGGGCCATTATATGGTTTTTAAATCGTCATAACTGTAAAGTCAATTAATTACAACTCAATGTGTTCTGTTCTGAGACTGTTTCCATATTCATTAAAACTAATTCCCACTCTGGGTCAAGTGTGTGCTTGCTTTGTTTCTGCTGAAGCTAACACTTTAGACTTCATGAATTTTCTTGAGTCCTTTTTCTCCCTGAAATTCTTCTCTAAAAGAATTTCTTGCTTCACCTTAGCATTGAGAGTCCATGAATCTGAATATTACATATTCCCCTCATCCATTTGTCTAAGTCTGGTTTAATGCGAGGATATGAAGCTATATTACAGATCAATAAAAATGTTGGGGCTTTTCCCCCATGAGAGACAACAGTCATGAATTAATGGCTGCAGGAGTGGGGGGGGGGCAATAAATAGCATGAAGGTATGGCCCCAAGTCAAAAATCTCCTTTTCTAGAGGACATTGAGCCAGCTCTGCAGGCTTTCTTCTTTTTGTCATTTCTTTCTTCTCCTTCCTTTCTTCCTTCCTTCTTTCTTTTTTCCTTTTCTACTCTTTTCTGTTTTTGAAGCAGCACCTTATTCTAACCCAGGCTGACCTAGAGCTCACTCTGCAGCCCAGATTGGCCTCAAACTCATAGTGATCCTTCTGCTTTGCCCTCTGCGCTGCTGAAATTACAGACACAAGCCACCACAGCTGGCTTGCTTCATTCTTTTTTATTGCCCAATTCCCAAACTGAGATCAGTTTCAACAGCCCAGGAAAGCTATTTTTTAGTTGTTCATCTGCTAGAGAAGCCTTTTTACATTAGCTTGTTGTGATTCGCTCTATTTCTGAATCATCCCAAGAGCTGCTTGGTGAGAAAAATCTCCTTTCAGACAGGTCCTGGCTGGAAACAGAGGCGAGCACCAATTGGTAAGCTGTTAAAGTAATAAGGCAGCTTGTCCTTCTGGAAAGTGTGGGCACGATGTGCAGTCTTCACAGGTTAGTGCCGGGACTGAGAGCAGGTAGGAGCAGGAGATTCTTGCCTGGGAATCAAGGGAGCAGAGCAGGGACTAAACCCCAGGGGAGGGCTTTGAAGAGCCAGCTGGATGGCAGGAGGAGATGAGCTGAGGGCCAGGAAGGCAGGGCCCTGGCACTGCTGCAACACCACATAGATGCTGCAGCAGGACAGGAAGGGACACCAGGAGGGCATTTCCTGGAGACCCATATGTCCAGAGACAAGGCTTGGCAAGCTGGGCAGTGCAATGAGTGAGCCAGGGAGATCAGTGGAAGCCATGTGGTTCCATAGTACTACCCACAGATCAGTAAGTTACAAACACCAGGATACCCTTGCTAAGAGCATCTTCCCCACTTTTCTTTTTCATGGAAACCGGAAGACTGATCTGAGAGAACGGTTTTGAACTATAGAAATACAAAGAGAAAAATCATATCGGAAACTCAGAAATCATAAGGGAGGCTTCTTGTTTTTCTGACCCATTCAGAGCTCCAAGGAACCAGGAGGCCAGAGTGACATCCACTGTGGCCTGAAAGCACTTACATACAGAAACGGGAGCCCATCCTTTTAGGTGGAACTATTCATAAGAGGATGAGGTGGCCTTAAATGTGTTTCCCACAGTCTTTATTCTTATTCAATATTTTAATATTTTTCTCTTGTTTGGTTACTACTGTGCAGTAGTATTTCTTTTTTTTTTTAAATCTTATTCATTGTAACTGAACAATACCACAATTATATTGTTATTGTGGAAAACCACAACTTTTAGAATTTCTCTAAGAAATGTGCATTTTAACTCTAAAATTTTCAAGACAAACTTTTTTTTTTTTTTTCTGAGGTAGGGTCTCACTCTAGCTCAGGCTGACCTAGAAATTCACTATGTAGTCTCAGGGTGGCCTTGAACTCATGGCGATCCTCCTGCCTCTGCCTCCCAAGTACTGGGATTAAAGGCATGCGCCACCACGCCTGGCTTTAAGACAACCTTTTATGATGTACTCATGTGTGGAACTATTGACTTTAACATAAAGAAGAAAGAAAATACAGAGAACAATATCTTTTTATTAGGAGAGAAATTAGCAAAGACACCAGTGCTGATCTAAAGGAAAATGTACTATATCAAATGAAGACAGCATAGTAGTTCAAATATGAGAATTCAGTGAATTCTGAAGATCAAATTTTTCAGCAAGTCATTGAGACAAACTAAATAAATAAAGAGATTCTTGTAACCAACTGAAGTGAGGCAGGCCAAGTTCACAGTTGGAGTTGCTCCAAATGGAGAGAGGTTCCAGCTAAATCCAAGGCACTGGCGCCCCTCCCAGTTGCTCTAGCACAGAGTCTTCCCAATCTTAATGATTTTATAATGACAAGACCACATGCAAATGAAATAAGCCTTCTTTGGAAAAAGGTCTGGGGAGGAGGATGTGAAAGGTGAAGGATGAGATCAGGACTCAGGTTATCTAGCTCAAATACTTCATTTTTGTTTTGTTTTGTTTTGTTTGTTTTGTTTTTCCAAGGTAGGGTCTCATTCTAGCCCAGGCTAACTGAGAACTCAGTCTGTAGCTCCAGGCTGGCCTCAGGCTCACAGCAGTCCTCCTAACTCTTCCTCCCAAGTGCTGGAATTAAAGGCATGTGACACCACACCCCACCCCAAATAGTTCTTGCTAAGAGTGTTTATGATGGCATTCTACAGCCTTTCACATTAATTTGCATACACATCCCCTGGAAAGCTGATGCCTGATTCAGTAGGTGTAGGAGCTATCTTAGATTCTATATTTTTAAAAGAAAATTCCTGGTCCATGGATCGAGTGCATGCCCTAGACCAATGTCTCCATCTGACATTTTTATCCGTGAAGCATATGTTCATGAATCCATCTTAGCTACGCTACCATGCAGCACAGCTCTGTGGAAGAAGCCAGTGAAATCCAGCATTGGACTCTTTGTCCTTGTGAGTTCTGAACTTGACTGTTAAATGTGGCCACTTCTATCTTGACTAGTGTCTCCACCTTTATGCCACCATTCATCCAAATGCATTAGAAAATCCAGTAATCACCAAGGCCAGTGGAAAGATTATTAAGTGAAAAATAATGCCAAACTACTTCCTTCTGGGCCTCATATCCTCATACATCAACTCTCCTCCTCAGCTAACAGGACAAGTTTAAAAAAAAAAAAAAAAAAGAAGCCAGAAACTGAGGGGCCTAAATCCCAGTGACTTTCTTCAAGAAACAAAACTAAACTGCGAAGGCTTTTATTTTCTTTAAAGCTGGAGGAAAATTTTATTAGCTATGAGAGAAAAACCATAGGGCAGGCAAGATGTACGTCTCAGTAGCTGCTGGGAGGAGGGCAAGGGATAGCAGGAAGAGAGAAGTCACTGTGTGTTAGAGTCTAAAAATCATACAGGTCCCATAATGGAGTTGCCAAGCAGGAGGTCTTCAGAGAAGCAGTGGGAAAATCCAGAGTGCATGAGCAAGCATGCTCAGGATTTTGGTTAGGATCCAAAGAAGAAATAGAAAGGGAGAAAAGAAAAAGTTTACGTGTGTGTGTGTGTGTGTGTGTGTTGGAACTCAGAAAAGCAGACAGGTTTAGCAGTGAGGATCTGCAAGCAAATGTCAACATTTATAAAATGATACTTTTTGTTTCCTTCATTCAATGTATTTTAATTTTTAAAGTTTGAATATTTCACTTGTTCTTTTAAAAGAAATTATTTAAAAATATGTTCATTTATTTATTTATAAGCAGAGAGAAATAAAGGAGAGAGAGAGAGATAGTGGGCACAGCAAGTCCTCCAGCCACTGCAAATGAACTCCAGATGCATGTGTCACTTTGTGCATCTGGCTTTACATAGGTACTAAGGAATTAAATCTGGGTGATTAGGTTTTGCAGGCAAGTGCCTTAACCACTGGGCTATCTCTCCAGCCTCCAATTTAATAATTTTTAATTAAGAGCAAAACACTAGCATCAGGGTATTCTTAGAGTCTTAAGTAATTAGGACATAATATTTGTAATAATTTCATCAGAGAGGACTTGTGACTTAGTATTAATATTTAATGTTGTATACGGTATGAGTTTTATGTTGTGAATTATTTCATTGGCCACATAAACAAATGGTTTACATTCTGTTTTGAAATATTTTCACACCTAATTGGTTGCGGGTATGATATGGTAACTATTGATCTATACATTGAAACAGCAGTCATGTTTGCTGAGAAAGAATTAATTTTGTCATTGTCTTTGGAAACTGTTGCTACCCACCCTTCATGATTGTGAGGTGGCCAGTCCTCCCACGCTATGCTAAAGAGAGTCTTACACAGTCTGCAGGATCCTTCATCAGTCAGTGGCTGACTTAGCTTCCTAGCAACTTTAACTGCCTCTTGAACAGTCCCCCCGCAACCCCCCCACCCCAGGAAAGCTGCCCCAGGAGAAATGCCTGCAGAACATGAAGCCAATGCTCTTCTCATCTCCCACAGAAAGCAACCATCCTCGGAGCACTCTGTCCATTGGCTCTGCCAACAGTTACCTAGTCCTGTGCTTGTAACAGTGTCCGATGGACCTATGGGTTACCTTTGCTTTGCCGATGAGGCCTGCAGAAGTGGTTCTGAGGCAGACATCCTGTGGTTAGTAAGTAGACTAGTATTCACTTCAGGGTGTCTGATCTCAAAGTGAGTCCCTTTATCATGACAGTTAAATGTTCCTTGTCAGAGATTTGCACATGGACATTGCACTACTTCACACCATTAGTACTTATTTTGCTTGAATATGGCTTAGTCTAACTTTGCCAGATGATATTGTAGAGTGCTTCAAGAAATATCTGTATCAAACTGGTAATACTGACAATAGTTGTGACATATTTGAAGATATAAGACATGGTCCCTGGGTTTGCCAGTCAAAAAAGTCTGAGATACTTCTGAATAACTACTTTTATTTGACTTCAAGATCACTGAACACTATGTAATTGATTTTGCTTTCTGTTTTGCTTTGGCAAAACAGTGATAATTAATGCTAATCTCTAGCATTTATACACCAAGGTTGTATTTGCCATTTTCCTTCCAACTTTGTCTTTGCCTTATTAATCTTATTTACTTATGTTAATTGCATATATATATATATATATATATATATATATATATATATATTCATACACACAGAGAGAAAGAGAGAGAGAATCTGCCCACTGTGAACAAACAAACGCATGTGACACTTTGTGCATCTGGCTTTACATGGTACTGGAGAATCAAACCCAAGTCACTGGGCTTTGCAGGCAAGCACTGTAACTGATGAGCCACCTCTCCAGCCCTCTGTATATATGTTTTTCTGTTTAAGTTTGAATTTTTTTTATTTGCAAGCAGAGAGAGAGAGAAGGAGACAGAGAGAGAAAGAGAGAATGGGTGCACTAGAGCCTCTTGCCATTGCAAAGAACTCCAGATTCATACACCACTTTGTGTATCTTGTTTTTACATGGGCACTGAGGAACCAAACCCAGGCTATCAGAACTAGACCATCAGGCTTTGGAAGTGTGCCTTTAGCCACTGAGCTATCTCTCTCCAGACCCCTGTATATATTTTTAAAACTGACTCAAGTCCTTGGTGAAAATGGACAGACCATATCAAAGAAGTCAATACAACATATTCAATGTATTCCTAATTATTTATTAATAATTACTAAAGGCTTATATTACCAGAGGAATGTCCAGTACTTTATGTGTATTGAAATCTCAAAAATTAGAAGAGGGGAAGAGAGTGTGTAAAGATGGGGTTCAAAATTCAAAATATTTTGAATAAGACTTTTGTAAACCTATGTTCTTGAATAATGGCACATCCAGAAGCTATAGATTGTTACTAGAAAATTATCAGTGCCTGGTATGGGATACCTTCCACTGAGTTGTTGGCCAGGGAAATCCTTGTTGCCTCCAAAACATTACAGGCTATTGTCAAGGCCCTTGGATTCCCTTGAAAAACAGATGGTAAAACCCTGTTGCTGAAGACTTCACTTGCCTGAAAGGCAAGGTTACTGAGAAATCAAGCTGGTGCAGAGCAGAAAACCTTCTCCCTGTAGACTAGCCAACTGAACATTGGAAAAAGCTGCACTGCATGAAGCTGTATGGGAGACAGAAGTCATCAGCGGTGAAAACAGTGGACACTGAAAACCTCAAGTTTGGCTAGACAGGCCAAATGACCAAATGGGTGCAATAGCGGCATGTCTGCTCTTGGGGTAACCAACTGCTCCATAATTGGACTGAAGGCCCTCTCTATGGGAGGGAATACATGCCTGGTACTTATAAACCTATTCAGGGGAGGTCATGAGCTTTAGGGGTATAAAGCCTGCTCTTGTCTGGCTAAATGTATATATTATTCCCACCAAACTTCACTGAAAGCACTACACTTAATATTCATATTTATATATTAATGTTATTCTCACTTCTGGTTACAGAAGATTCTCTTTTCAGATGGTGATGCCCACTGGGAAGACCCAAAAGGCAACATAGTGCTGAGAAGAAGGGATGGTGGAGTGTCCAGCACTGAAAATCTCTATCACACCCTCTAAGGCTTAGGGTCCATTGCAGAAGAGGTGGCGGAAAGAATGTAAGAGCCAAAGGAATGGTATGACTCCTTACAATGCAACTGTCCAGACAGAAATTGGCCTTGATATCTAGGACCTCGCAGTGCCTAGCAATACCTTCACAACACCCTCGTGTTAGGAGAAAAAGATGATGACATCAAATTAAAAGAGAGACTAATAGAGAGAGGGAGGGGATATGATAGAGAGTGGAGTTGTGAAAGGGAGGAAAATATCATGGTTTAGTGTCTGTATAGAAATTGTCAATAATAAAAAAAAGAAAAAAAAGAATGCATCCTATTTTATTAGTTACTTTTATCATTGCGATGACTAAATACTTGAGAACCAGCAACCTGAGGGAGGAGGGGTTTATTTCATCTTAGTTTGAGAACTTGTATACAGTCCATCATGGAAGGGAAGTCATGGATGCAGGAGTGTGAGACAACTGATCACATTGCATCCCCAATCAGGAAGCACAGAGAGATGAACACTGGTTCTCAGATCACAATTCCCTTCTGTGGTGGTTTGATTCAGGTGACCCCCATAAACTTAGGTGTTCTGAATGCTAGGTTCCCAGCTGATGGCAATTTGGAAATTAAAACCTCCTGGGTGCAGTGTACATTTGGTGATGGGCTTATGGGTGTTATAACCAGCTTCCTCTTGCCAGTGTTTGGCACACTCTCCTGTTGCTGTTGTTCATCTAATGTTGGCCAGAAGGTGATGTCCACCCTCTGCTCATGTCATCATTTCCCCCTGTCATCATGGAGCGTCTGCTTGAGTCTGTAAGCCAAAAATAAACCTTTTTCCCACAAGGTGCTCTTAGTTGTGAGTTTTCTGCCTGCAATGTGAACCTGACTGCAACACCTTCTCACTCAGTCTGGGACCCCAGGCCATCAATTGTGCTGCCCACATTAAGTAATTTCTCCGTTTCAGTTAAACCTTTCTAGAACCACTCCCAGAGATATATCCAAAAGGTGTGGTTTCATGTTGATTCTAAATCCAATCAACAGCTGGAGAGATGGCTTAGTGGTTAACGCACTTGCCTGTGAAGCCTAAGGACCCATGTTCTACTCTCCAGGTTCCACATTAGCCAGATGCACAAAGGTGAGGCAAGCACAAGGTCACACATGCCCACTAGGTGGTGCACACTTCTGGAGTTCAATTGTAGTGGCTAGGCCCTGACACCAATTCTCTCTCTGTGTCTCTAAAATAAAATTGTTTTAAAAGAATAAATTAAATCCAATCAACTTGGCAAAGAAGATTAGCCGTCGTACCTATTTTTCATTCTAATTTTGAAAATATAACTTCTCTTTCTACTCCTTACTTTACTACCTAGGCCATGTCTAGCCAAAAAAGTATCAATCTAAGATTTATAAGAACATCCTTACTCTGAGGTTCTGCTTTCTTATGTCATAACATACAAAGACCTTTTGATAATACATTTTCATCCACATGAAATAACATCAGTTCACACAGTTTAATGAAGGAGACATGCAGATCTGTTAGAGCCAAGTCACAATGAAGTCACAGTAGAACAAAGAACCAGCATTTTCTCTACCATCTTTAGTCATTAATTAATGTTCAAAATTTTTCAGCTAAATCATGAGCTAACATGTCTAGTCCTGAAAAGGGGGATTTACTCGACATTATGTATGTAACCTTTTCAAGCACTGACAGAACCCAAATGCAAGACAGAGATGTTGCCATGACTGCTGGTTCTATTCTGCAGAGAAACCACCAGATGAACCAAAGGATTTAGTCAAGATTACACAAAACAGAGATGTGTAATTCAATTTTGTTATACTTAGTCAGAGTCTGTCTCACCCACTGAGTGCTCTGGCCAACTTTGAGAAGGTGAATTAATTATTAAGCAATTTCTGTAAAACTACTTAAGTCAGCTTCTTTCCACCTCCAGAGAAGTGATGCAAACAGATGCTGTAGTGTGGGATGCAATTAAAGACTCAATTGATTTCAACCATCGACTACTTCAGCAACCTTGTGGGCTTGAGGCTCATTTCCCCAGGTAACTGATTTCCTGTAAAAAGTACAGAAGAGTTTTAAACTTTTTGACTGTATCTTTGAGACCTATTTCAATGCACTTTCCAAAACCACAGTAGCGATTATTCACCATTCTCCCGTGAACAGAGAGCCTGCTAATAAACATTGTTCATAGTTAGTTCAAGAAAGTATTACTGTTTCAGTCTATAAAGAGGGAAAATAGTTTCCTAAAGCTTTTAAGAAAGGAGAGTGGAAATAACAAGCTAATATTAGAATTATTGATCTTCTCTGGAATATTTTCAATATCTGTGGTTGCCTGTTACAGTAACCTTAGAATTACATAAGGTGTATCTCATTAATATTAATAAGAAATTTGAGATACACTTACGAGAGGAATCTGATGGAAAATTGAACTCCAGAAGCATGCACCACTTTATGTATTTGGCTTACATGGATCCTGGGGAATTAAACCTGGATCCTGCGATTTTGCATGCAAGCTATTTCTCCAGCCCTGCTTAACCCTTGACCAAACCAAATGACACTTTCACAGTATATTCTCATGGTTGTTCAAGGAAATTTTGCTAACAAGACTTCAAACTGGCTGCTAATTGACTCTTGTCTGGGGAAACTTGCACACCTGAGGATTCCTACTTTCTTGACAGCTTCCTGTGAGGCCACAGCTTTTTAGCACTCTCCTCACTGTGTTAGAAGGGCAAAAGGTGGAGAGACAAGCGGAAGTCTCCACTGTGGCCCAGAATTAGGTAATGCATCCTTGTCTCAGCCATGGAGACGAAGATCTGCTGAGGCAGCATCTCCCCCTCTTCAACAGCATTGGAAAATAGAAAGAGGAAGAAGGTTCAACTGAACAAAGAAAGTCCTGTCTCATGAGTCCAGAGGGGTGAATCTCTTCTGGTCAGTCTATCTACAGGGCCACTTATTTGATCAGTGCCTCTTACAGCTTTAGTGACTATTTGAAAAGACAGTAACAGATTACCAGCTCTAGACTTCTATTTTATAGGACCACTGCAGTCTTTCCTTCTCTTAAGTTGTATATTTTCTCTGCTTAACTTTCAAAATAGAAAAGAAAAGAAAGATAAAGAAAAGAAGAAAGCACAATAATGGTATTCAAGCATCTGGTATGTCTCTTGAACATGTTGCTGCCTTTTAATTCATCTCACAACTCACCTGATATTTTCTTATTAATTTCTTTGTAGATTCTGTATCCCATGGCTAGTAAGCAAATTCCATGAGAAAAGAGGCTTTATTCACCATTGTCACCCAGAGGCTAAAACAGTGACTGACAATGGCAGGCCTTCCATACTTCGGAGAAATAATTAAATAGTAATTCCGCAGAACACCTGCATGGAGCAGAAACCCTACAGGCAATGCTGATATAGTCATTCAGACTTGTCTCTTATATCAGCATCACATTACATCTCTCATGTCTGCTGGAAATTAAATAAGAGAGAAGCATTAAAGATTTTTACAACTCCAGATTTTCTTTTTCAGACCTATACTTGATGAAGTTGACAAAAGCAAAGGAATGAGATAGTAGCCAAAAAGGACAAAGCAGGAACTATTTTTTGCTTGATGACACTTGATGAACTTAGACTAGGATGATGTAAATGAAAAGATAGCAATCTCAACATAAGGGAATGTAAGTTTCTTTGTGATTGTGCTAATAAAAAATTAAAAAGACTTACTTCCCCGTTAGTAGAATCCATTCTCACAAATCTCCATTGCCACAGCCATTGTTTCCCTTGTAAATTCTGTGGCTGCCTGTCGGACTTTCAGCTCTGCGATATTTTGTTATGCTCTCCACCTTCAGCGGGGCAAGTATTTCTGAAACTCAGTTATGAACACAATAAAATCCTCCAGTCTTTCCATACCGACTTTAGGATAAAGACCTTCGTTTTGGCATGACTTAGGTAAACATTTGAAAACTGACTCCAACTTGCCTCTCTGCCATCACAGTGTCTCAAATTCGTGGCATGATCTGGAATGATTATCCAAGGTGCTCCCTTCAGTGAACACTGACTCCCCTCCATCTATTTATTCTTCATATTATGCCTTCATTTGGGGGCCTGAGATGTCATCTGTGTGAAATGCCCCCTCTGCTGCCCCACTCTGACCATGCTGTGTTGTAAACATTCTGATACCTACATTTCCCAGCTAGTCCCCAAAGTCCAGAACTGGTAGCATTTCACTCTAGCCCAGGCTGACTGAGAATTCACTATGCTGTCTTAGGGAGACCTCAAATCCACGGTGATTCTCCTACCATGCCTCCCGAATGCTGGAATTAAAGGTGAGGGTCACTGCACCTGGCTCAATTCTGCCATTTTTCAGTCAAAGAATTTTGCCCCAAAAAGAAGAACTGTCATTTAGAATATAACTTACTACAATAAATATTAAAGTAGCAATTTACTTCTAGTCAAGTGCTTCTAAGTCTAGTTCTTTAAAAAAAATTATTTGATTTGATTTATTTGAGAGATAGAAAGAGGGAGAGAGACAGAGAGAGAGAGAGAGAATGGGCATGCCAGGTCCTTTAGCCACTGCAAAGGAACTCCAGATGCATACACCACCTTGTACATCTGGCTTACGTGGGTCCTGGGGAATGGAACCTGGGTCCTTTGGCTTTACAGGTAAATGCCTTATCCGCTAAACCATCTCTCCATTCCCTAAGTCTAGTTCTTAAATACAGCTGCTTCCATATCTATGATCTTAAAATAACATTATTCACGGATATCAGATCTTCATTGAGATGCCTCTTTAGTAGCACACATGAGCCAAGTATGAGTCCTCTGCCCTCTCATGTCATGTGGGTGCATGTTCTCAGTATCCACAACCTGGGTAACTCCGGGTTGCAGACAAAGAAACTTGGATAGTTGAGAAGAAGCCATATGGGTCTGTTTGTCTTCAAGAAAGCAGATTATCCCCATAAAATGATAAGAATGGGTTACTTATACTTTTCTTGTATTGTTTATTGATTTATTTGTGATGTGTTTGATCTTCATTACAAATCTAATCCATGTGCATTTGATACTATCCCATGTCCATGTGGAAACAGATTGACATAAGTTTAAAATAAATAAAGGTATTGCACATACTAGGGAATATGTTGGCTTATTTGTTACATATTCACAAGATTAAATTGATTTTGCTACTGCAAAATAAATGAACTTTCTTTTCATTTATAAGAGATTTAAAGATTACTACTTAAAGGTTAAATGACATTATGACTAATTGATTCACTTAACAACTCTGATATGAACCCAATGCATAGAAGAGAAATATAATTGAAAATGTATACCCCTCTAAGATCTGGAGAATAAAAAATTTTCTGATACTTTTTAAAAATAGCTTAAGCCTTAAATGTCACAATTCAAATTACTGTTTCTTTCTACTGTCAGCATTTTATCATTTCTTTAGTGTAAATCTGCAAAACACAAAACAAAAAAAAAAAAAAAAGAGTTGGCATCTCTAACACTATGTTTTTGATGAAATAATAGAAGACCTTTCAGCTCTAAAGGACATAAGATTTTGTAAAGTCCTCCTGTGTTTGTTATTCCAAGAATAAAAAGCAAATATAAGCTTCAGGTTCTATAAATGTATATTTATAAATAGTACATGCAGCCAGTTGGCTGAGTGCTTTCTCCTGAGGTCTCATTTGCTTTCTATGACAATGTGGAAGAAATGTGTGGCAGTTACTTTTTGTTGCTAGAACAAACACCCAACCTGAAGTAGTTTATGGGAAGAAAGGGTTTCTTTCAGGCTTACAGAATCCAGGGAAACACCATCAATGGTGGAAGAAGCTATCTCACTTAAACATCCACGGCAGAGACAGAAAAACCAAACCAACCAGCAAGCACTAATAGCCAGAGTTCAGACAGGCTCTGAACACACCTTCAGAGCTGGGCTACAAGATCCACTCTCAGTGACACCTCCTCCAGCAAGCTGCTGGAGACTTAAGTGGAAAGTTTAACCTTAATCAAAAAGTCCCTGAGGTTATGGGGAACAAGCATTCACATTCAAATCACCACAAAAGGTGTTCTTATAAGCTCTGATTTATGGATGGGCAACTGAGACACATGTGGATAAGGAAATTGCTTACTGTTGTGTTGGCTTTCGGATACTCCCTAATGGTCTTTGTATGAGGTATAATCATTAAAAGGGAGACCGTGTCTAATGGGAGGGCCTTAGGTCATTGGGTGTATGCCCTCAGAAAAGGATTCTAGAACTCCAGTCTATTTTTTTTATTTTTATTTATTTATTTATTTATTTATTTTTTTGGAGAGAGACAGAGAGAGAAAGAGAGAGGGAGAGGAAGACAGCGATGGGTGCCCCAGCAGCCTCTCAGCTGCTGAGAACGAAATCCAGATGCATGTGCCCCCTTGTGGTCAAGTGCAGTATTGTGCCTTTGTGTCATTTTGCATCTGGCTAAACGTGGGACCTGGAGATTGGAACTGCTGGAGATTGGAACCAGCGTTCTTAGGCTTACGAGGCAGGCGCCTTAACCCCTAAGCCATCTTTCCAGCCCTCCAGTGTATTTTTTCTTCCATTATTTTTTTTCACCCTGGCCATGAGAAAAGTAGCTTTCTTCTGCCATAATCTCCCCTCAATGTTCTACCTTGCTGCTGACCCAAAAGTAACAAGGCCAGTCTAAGGGTTGGAGCCTCCAAAACTGAGTCTAAAGAAACTTCTTCCTTTTATGAGGTGATTTTCTTTAGTATTTGTTGCAGTGGCAAAAAACTGACTGAAACAATGCCACAAATGCAGAATGGATAGGGACCACAGGAAACAAAGTGAAATATTTGTGTCATGAATCAGATGAATAATTACTTGATGGAGAGAAATGCCTTTACACATGGAAAGGCAAACATGGTCTAATGGCTCAGAACTGACATTTGGTCGTGCACGCACCTATTGACTGGCATCTGCCCACAACCACAAGTTTTTAATGGTAAGTATGTACAGTAATGCAACAGTTAAGAATTGTGAATCTGACCATGCCTGTAATCCAGCACTTGGGAGGCAGAGGTAGGAGGATCACCTTGAGTTCGAGGCCACCCTGAGACTACGTAGTGAATTCCAGGTCAGCCTGAGCTAAAGTGAGACCCTGCTTGGGGAAAAAAAAAAATTGTGAATCCTAATTTTCACAGTGTTTGTGCATTGGACTATGACTTGACTTTAACCTCTTATATGTTTAGACTTTCTCCTGCTCATAAAAAGGAAATTCAGTTCAGGTGTCTGTACTAAAATGGTGTTTGTTTTCTACAAAACGGCACACTGAAATAAAGACATCAGCAGATTGCAGCAAAGTCAGGGAACTTTTCAGCAAGAGTTTCAGTAAGAACAACGAACAGTTCTGATGGAAATACTGGAACAGCTAAATTTCCATTGGTATTTATGTCAGTCTCCTCAGGCTTAGCTGTGTACCCCTGCTTCTTCTCAGAGATAAGAATCCTGAGAGCACTCTGTTCTTATATTAAATAGGGTACATTCACTGGACAAAATCATGAGTTTCATTATGACTTTCTTATATGTGTGTATATGGGTATATACATGTGTGTCAGGGCACATGTGTGCACATGCATATAGAGATCAAAGAACAACTTCCAGTAATATTCCACAGAAACACTGTTTACTTTTCAAAGTTTTCTTTTCTTTCTTTTTTGAAACAAGTTCTCTATTGGCCTAGAACTCACCAATTATGTGAGACTAGAAGACAAGCAATGTGTAGAAATCCTTCTGCCTTTGCCTCCCCAGGCCTGGGATTATGAATGCATACTACCAACTAGGCCTGGAATTTTTATGTGGGTTCTAAAGATCCACATGCTTTGAAGACAAGCACTTTACTGAGTATCTCCCAGTCCTTGTTATGACTTTTCATATAATACAATGTATTTTGCTTAACGTCACTCCCCTTTATCCTTTTTGCACCATGCCTCCCCTCTGCTGGTCCCTTTCTTCTTTTATGGCACATATATTTTTAAGTCTGGATTCTGCAGTTGAGAGAAAACATGAGGCATTTATCTAACTTTCTTATTTCACTTAGCATGATGATCTATGTCCATCCATTCTCCTTTAAATGACATCAGTTCATTCTTCTTTATGGCTGAATAAAATGCCATTGTGCCTATATGCCACATTTTCTGTACCTATTCATCTGCTGATGGACATGGATACCTTCTTCTATTAGAACACTTGCTGAAAATAAAAAAAATGATCCAGAGAAAATGTTGTAATTTTGCTCTATTGTTTTAAAAACAAGGTTAGTGTCTTTGGAGCTTCTTCATCTATAACACTCACGATGGGTAATACTGATTGTCAGCTTGACAGGATCTAGAATCACCTAGGAGACAAATCTCTGAGCATGTCTGTGAGGAGTTTCTGTGCAGTTAATTGAGTTGAGAAGGTCCACCAGCACCATTCCATGAGCTGAAGTCCTCCACTGAATAAAACAGACAAAGAGAGCTGAGCATCAGCATTCATCTCTCTCTACTTCCTGACTGCCAATGCAATTTGACTAGCTATCAAAGCTCCTGCTTCCAAGCTTTCCCCATCATAATGAACTGTATCCTCAAACTGTGAGCACAAACAAACTCTGCCTTCCTTAATCCTCACAAATAATAATTGCTACCACCATTTCCTCTCTCTTTCTATCTATCTATCTATCTATCTATCTATCTATCTATCTATCTATCTATTTTGGTGCACCTTTCTGGAAGGTAGCTAGGGAGACTTCCCACAACTGTCAATAAATTTCTTTCAATGTAGAAGAGGAAATGATGAAGGGAATTTTCTGTCAGTTGTGGGAAGTTTCTATAGCTACCTTCCAGAAAGGTGTGTGCTAAGGATGTCAAGGTAAAAATGAGACATGTTTAATCTTTGCTGGTGAAGGCCTTTTGTTTTTTTCCAATAAATACCAGGCTGACTAAATGAGTTGTAGAATACAATTCTAAACACTCCAGCTGAAACTGCTTCTAAAGTGGCCTATCATTTTCTCCCCTCTGGATCTAGAGTGTTCCACCATTTTATTCGTTCTGAGATGACAGCCAGAGTGGTTGGCTATTGTATTCCCTCTGAGATGAGGATATCTAAGAACCATTGGAAAAGGCCTACAAAATTAACAGTCCTTTCTACAGTTAACAATCTGACTCAAAACTGTTGTAATATTAACATGAGCGATACTGGAGTACATTGGTAAAAATTGTTTTGCTTAAGTGTCGCATTTCAGAGTAATACTTTACATTATTTTCTTTTTTAATCTCAAACTGTTGTACTTCTGTAAAGTGGACTGGAAGCACTTTAGATAGACCTCTTGTGGGACTACTGTTTCAAAACAGGTATTTAGAATCTTACCCTGGCTTTGCCCTAGCTCAATCTTATATGTTCATAATCCATCTACTCAAAGATCTGCAGGTTAGAATACATTGTACCTTAAAAATTCATTAAGAGCCTGAGGCATCTGAGGCCTAGTTTAGGCCTCTTGGATTTCTTTCTCTCCCCTCTCAAGTTCAGGCTGGACAGACATCAGAAGTAGATTTTATCATGTAGGAATCCTGCTGCAACTAGTTCTGCTTGGATGGACAGCCTGAGGTTGTCCCATTACCCTAGAGAGCCAGGACATAAACCTGTTCCAACCCTGGGCACAGCTCCTTCCTTTCCCAGAAAGGCTTGGAGCAGAGCTGCAAGAAAGCCTGTGGGGGCCCACTTCACAGGCACAGCCTGGAAGCCAGTGGAAGTGTGTACGGCACAATGCAGGCCTGGCCCTAGCCAGACCGCATGGCAAAAGAAACCAGGAAGTGGCTTCTGTGAACATGGCATCCTGCACAGGCCTGGCGTGACAACAGCTACAGTCCCATGCTCATGGGAAACCTGCTACAAGATGATCTGTCCAGAGACAGGCTGTCATTGGTCACAAAAAGGGGACCACCCATACGATGATTGGCTAGCAAGCCCCTTAAAACCCCCTACACTTTTTTTTTTTTTTGGAAAGACACACAGAGAGAGAGAGGAGAGGAAGACGGAGATGGGCGTGCCAGCAGTCTCTCAGCTGCTGTGAACGAAATCCAGATGTGTGTGCCCCCTTGTGGTCAAGTGTGGCATTGCACCCTTGTGTCACTTTGCATCTGGCTAAACATGGGACCTGGAGATTGGAATCGCTGGAGATTGGAACCAGCGTTCTTAGGCTCAGGAGGCAGGCACCTTAACTGCTAAGCCATCTCTCCAGCCCCCCCCATACTTTTTTGAATAAACAAGTGTGTGACAGCTCGCTCTCTGCCTGCTTTCACCCAACTCTTGGAGTCTGTGTCATGATTCCACGCTTCTCACACCCAACTCGACAGAGACCCTGCCGTCCCTCCTGGGCTGGCCCTAGGAGGGACCCCAACAGACGTGTGTGTCTGGATCACAGGGAACCCATATACCTGCCAAAGATGACAACCAGGCCATGGACTCAGAAGACGGTTTTGTCCCAGGCCTCACTGTCTGTTCTGACCCACCTGGAAGACATTGAAGTATGGCAGCTAAAGGAGATCCTAGCCCACAACTTATCAAATATAAGGGCTGCTGGGAGAAGTAGGGTGACCTCCACAGCTTTGCAGGGAACAGAAAGGACTCCAGCACCTGGCTGATGTGTGGTAATGAAGACCAAAGTGGGAGAACAGTGTCATCTGGTCTGCATAAAATCTGCATGGACTCACACATTGACTGTGTTGTCCTAGAATGTGACCAAATGGTGACCAAGTGTGGCACACACAGAAATGAATGTCCCGTCTCCCCATGGTATGATCTGGGCAGTGTACATATTCAGGTTCTGAAGGCTTGCTCTGGCTTCATCAGTGCCTTGCAGAATAGCCCAAGATGTCTGTACTCAGCAACAGCCAGTGGAGAAAAGCAGGCTATTGGAAGAAACTAGCAATGTTTTCAAGAACAAAACAAGAAGCCTGGCATGCTTTCTTGTCTGGATAGATCTCATGACTGATAGCCTGTTTCTGTGATCATGGGGTGATGATGGTAATTGATAAACAGAGAACTTTCCATAGCCTGGACCATGTTTTCTTTCTTCCTCTACAGTCTTACATTTCACACTTCCTGTACTCTGTTGAATCCTCTGGACACACTTACCTCCATTTTGTCAACCAGAAGTCCTGCTAGACTTTTGCAAGAAATCCTCCTCCCCATGTTTGGATTTAAACTTCTGGTGTTTCTGGCTCTCTGTGTTCTGTCATGCCTTTAAAGCCTCTGCTCCATGGCCTAAAATCCATTTGCTTTTGTAGACCAAAAATAGGTGTTTATCATACCAATGGTAGCCCTTAGGACAGAATTAGGATCAGTAAACTTATCTCTGGTGAGATGAAACAGAAGTGCTATAGAAAAAGTTCAAAGTTGTTAGGCATCATCTCTGTAAGTATCCTGATCTGACCTTGAGAGCCAACAGAGAATTCTGGCCCCTAGACGGCTGCAAAGTCCAGTCTGTAGGAAGAGACAGTGAAAGGGTTAGCTCTGCTACTTCGTTAGGGGCTTTACTTTGCACAGTCCTTAACTTGAACTTGTAAGCAAAGAGCAGACCCAAGTGGAAGCAGTGGTGTTCTGCTTGTTTTTGGCTTCTGATTCTGCATTTCTTCCCTAAGCCATTTAATTGAAATTTCCTTTTCCCTCTTTGGTTTTTAAACTTGTTCTCATGAAAAGCAGAGAGATGTAAGCAAAGAGACTTGCTTTTCTCTGGCCTGACTTCTCCTGAAGTTGCTGGAGAGCAGACTTGTAAGACAAAGTGCCTAGGAGGCAATGGGAGGTGTTGCCTGAAGTTGAATTCTGACATCACAGCTACTTCCATTCTCTTTCTCTGCCTATTGATATGGGGGCAGGTCAGGATGAAGCACTCTCTAAGTCCATTCATCATGGGTGATTTTTAGGCCTCTAAGGTCTTCACATCACTGGAAGAGCTGAGGGGTTTGAGTCATATTCACTGGAGAAGCACAAAACATGTCTGCTATCAGAAGAGCCGCATGACCCATGTAATCCCTAAACACTAGAGCACTTTGACCCTGCTAGCCCACTCAGGAAGTTAGAAGAAAACCTCTAGGGAAATCTAGTGGATTTTCTTATGCAATCCCTCCATCATCAGCCATTAAATACTTTCATGGAAATTTAATAATTTCATAAAGTAACTGTTAGTGGAACCCTGGCCAGTTACCTCTACATTATACCAATTCCAGATGACTTGATGCTGGGTTGCAGCCTTCATGGGAGTTGGGTGATGAGATTCTCTCACGAAGACTACCTTTCTCCTTTCTGCGGGATAGCAAGCAAGTTCCATAGCTTACAGCACCTGTCAGTTTGGCAAAGGCTTGCTGATTCTGCTACTCCTTGATCCCACTGTAAAACAGGCATGCCAGTGCAGCTCAGTAAGACCTACCAATAACTTCCCAGCACAAACCAGCTCTCCCTCCTTACAACTTCCTCTCTGTTGTGGCCTTTACCTCTCCCACCTCTTAACTTCCTCCCAGAGAAGAATTGAAAATACACAGAGGGTAGTGACCTAAGTAAAAATATGATGTGACTTTAAAGTTTATCATCTGGTAAAGTTTTCATTTTGGAAAGGAAGCGACATCAAATAGCCCAGATTTCTTTGTGTCATAGGCTGTTGACACCAGATAAAAGTTAGGAGTGCCAAGATTCCTTTCTAGTTAATATCTAACCTGGGTAGAAAACCCAATTTATTTATTTTTCATCCTTGAGTCCTCTCTGTCCCTCGTGGATCCTTGGTCTTAATTATCACGAAAACATCTAATTCTTCCAATTAGTCTGTGGATTTTTGCTGTGTTGGCATGTAGAAACATGAAAATGGTGAGATATTAAACTATTACTTATAACTTGTTTTTCTTTGGGGAGGGAGACAGGAAGAAATTATGTGCCAGAAAAAAAGGAAAGTAATAATATATCTTTTGATATATGTTAAAGTTTGAGAAGTAAATTACTCCATATAAAAATTATTGAATCCAGTCAGTGAGCTTCAAAGGAGACAACTGCCCATCTCGATTGAATTTGATTAAGTTTATTGCCTATTTGATGCTCATTATGTGGAAGATGCTGCATTATCTCTCCAGATACAAAGGCAAGGAAGAGAGGCAAGTATGACAGCATTTGTCCTTGAAATCTACCTGAAATTACTCTGAGCCCTTGCTCTGACATTTATTAACTTATTAATAATTTAATTATTAGCTTATTAACTAATTTCAACTTTGGCAAAACCTTAACCCCTCTGACATTCAGCTTCATTGACCTACAAAACTAGACAATGTTGTCTACCTTGTAAACTTTCCTTTAAAAAACTAAAAAAAAAAAAAAAGTCATGTATACAGTCACTTAGCATAGCACCAATGGTCGACATACTTATCTGTCCTGGATCTGGAGCCCAAGGAGCTCATAACACAGTCAGAATATGTGAACTGCCACACACGTGCTTGCAGAAATATACTGTAAATATAAGAGCACACAGGTGTGCGTATATGGATCTGATGAAGAAATACTAAATGATGAAAAATGAGGAGAAAAATTTGATTGCAAAAGAGGCTAGGGGATTCCTGGAAGTGACAATAGAAAGGGGCTGGTGATGAAAATATTTGGGACACTTTTATCATTGACAGAATGTAACTAAACTGGTATAATATAGACTACTTGGGCATAATACACCTAGGTACCTATTTAATTGAAAATTTGAAACTTTTCCATTAATAGAGTACAAACAATAGTGAATTTTATAATTATATTTATGCAGATTTCATTCTTTCTCTTCACAAATAGGTGTCCATTGTGGAACAATAGAGGACAGTTTGGGGTCCTAATTAGTTTTACAGTGCTGAGAGACAGGAACATGACATAAATAAATGCTGGAAGTAGGCAGAATGTTCTGAAGGAAATGAAGATGTTGTGATAGTAGACTTGAGAAAAAGAACAAAAGAATTTAAATCAAAGATGCAGAAATATTATTTAAAGCACATGATTCTTTAGCTGAGTCCTAAAGGGGGAGAAAAGAGCTAGCTGCATTAAAACAGAGTACAAAAGGACAAGTCTAGGCCTGGGAATATAGCTCAATGATAAAATATTGTCCTGGTATGCATGAGGCCCTGGATTCAATCCCTGCTGAGGCACAAAGGGGGGGGGGGAGAGAATGACACACACAAAGACCAGCAGGAGGGATCTGATGCTGGAGTCACAATTGTACACAGAAGCAATGCTTCTGTTTGCAAAACACCCAACGTTTATTAACTAAATATGTGAATGAATGGATGAATTTTTAAAAGGATGAGTAGTTAACTAAGATATTGAACAGAAATACAATAGGGTTATATAAACACTTTAGATAAAGCAATTGTGAAGCCATCTGGCAAATGAATTGATAGACAAGAAGAAGGGAAGATATCAGCATGTGATAGCAGTTAGGGTACTTTTGCAACAGCACAATATTAGAAAATCTGAGATGATAGTTTAGGATAGTGGTGAGGAGAGACTGGTTTTAATGAAAGTGACAACTAACTTGATTTCCTAGCAGTAACAGTTACTTTCAGCCAACTAGCAGGTAATGTTTGTGTTATTTCAGAACTTGAACTTTGTTTTGCAGAAAACAGATAGGTTTTGAAGACTTTCTGATTGGAATTTATGTTACATAGATCATGTAAGTGTCAGTATGGAAGATAAATTTAAAAGATCCCAAGAATTAAAGGAAAGGAGAAGGATATTATCATTCTCTCATGAAAAATAATGAATAAGTAAGATTAATAATAAGAAATAAGCAAAGGAAGGAGGCTATTATAATATTCAGAGTGAGAAAAATAATGAGAAAATGAATGAGGGAAGTATTATCAGATTTAATGACTCAAACTACCTAGAGGATAGAAGATTCCATGATTATTCAAATATGTAGAGGAGGAGGATTTCAGGATGATTCATAAATACCTGACTGGGATGACTGAGCCATGAAATGAGCAAGAAGTCTGGGAGCAATATCAGATTAGGATGATAAAGGTAAATCTGGGGCTGGCCAGTGGCTCAGCAGTTAAGAGGGCTTGCCACACAAGCCTGAGGGTCTGAGAGGGCCTGTAACTGTTGGAGTTCAATTCCCCAGCACCCACACAAACAGTTGGGTATGGTGTGTGTGGCTGTACATGCCTGTAACCCCAGTCCTGTGGGGAGCAAACACTGGAGAATCACTAGGGCTCACAAAAACTGCTGTCCCGGGTTCTAAGAGAGATTCTGTCTCAAGGAAATATGCAGTTGAGCAATAGAGGAGTGCTTCTGACATTCTCCTCTGGCCTCCATGCACTCAAGGAGTGCACACATCTGCACACACATGTGCATACACCAAACATACCACACCACACATGCAAATAGAAAGGTAAAGAAGGTGAAGTTTGAAGAGAATATGATGAATTCAGTGAAAATGTTCAAAATGCATTTGGTTGTCCAAGTCTATGTATAAGATGTAAGGTCAAAACAGCAAAGATAAATAGATGGATAGAAAGATGATGACAATGATGATGGTGGACATAGATGAGAGATTATGATAGATACATATATATGTGTGCACATATGTACATGCATACTTAGATAGGTGAGTCACCTTAATATAGAAGTTGTTTAAACCGTGTAAATTGCCTAAAAAGGTTAAATGTGAAGAGCAGCGGATAAGATTGGAAATTGGAGAAGCAAACTATTAAAAGATAGAGGGGAAAGCCCATGCAGGAGAATAAGGAAGAAAAACAGATGATAGTTGATGATGGATAATAGATAGGCAGATAGATGATTAATGACAATAAAGGACACTTTCCATGATAGACAAGATATTTGATAGTATTTTTAAACAATGCTATCAGATGCTTCACAGTGGAGAATTGAAAATGAATCACCTAAATGGAAAATAATAAAAGTGGGTAAGTTCAAGATTGTTGTCAGGGTACAATACTAGAATTGAAGATTTTGCATAGAAATTACTGTAGAGTGGTAACAAGGGTTAAGGTATGACTTTGAGTACATATGACTGAGGTGGTGTGGAAGTATGGGTCATTGAAGACAGGAAATCAAAGGACTGCAGGGTGACCCACCCACATGACTACTAAAGTCACAACACATTGGCAGGTTCAGAAAAAGTCAGGTTTCAAAATCTCCTGTGAATGATGGGCTGGAGAGATGGATCAGCTGTTAAGGCACTTGCCTGAACCATCTAAGGACCCGAGTTAGATTCCCAGTGGCCATGTAAAGCCAGATGCACAAGGTAGCCCATGTGTCTGGAATTTGTTTGCAGTGGCTAGAGGCCCCGACGTGCCCCATTTCTCCCTCTCTCTCTCTCTTTCTTTTTCCTCACTCTCTCTCAAATAGATAAATAAAGACATAAATAAATACATAAAATATTTTTAAAATCTTCTGTGATTGAGAAGTGACTGGAAGATCAGGGGACAATTTACACAAACACTGTGAGCATTTGCACCCTCACTGTTGATGTTACTGTTGTCTCTCAGCTGAGTCTTGGCATAGCCACTGGAATTGAGAATATTCACTCCACTATTTATCCTAAAATTCACACGACTCCTATGGTCTATGGACTTAGGTATGAAGTGAAAAGGAGCAGATGAAAGATGCGTTACAGATAGGAAGTTTGGAGCAGAATAGGTTGAGATAAGAAAAGTCAAATGACTCTCCAGGCTTGTATTTGGGGAGACTGAGAATTACTTCAAACCCATAACTTGGAAGACATGAAAGACTAGTGGGAGTAAAATCATTTAAATGTGACCCTTTCATGGAACCTGAACCTGTACTATAATAGACAAACTTTCTCTCAGACTCAATATGCAAAGTTATACCCCAACAAAGGGTAAGAAGTAGTCCTACATGGAGTGGGAGAGATTGGCCATTAGGGAGAACAGCTGCTAAGAAGGTAAGCTTTGCACTGAGCCCTTCAACTGCTACTGCCTGGACAGGTGGTGGGGTATGGGTAGTTAGGAGGCCTGGTGTGAAAGAATTGTACATATAGTGTGCCATGGAGGAGGAAATGCCATGTGGAGTGCAAAACACAGGAACACATGAAAACTTGGCATAGAGAATTGGAGCTCAACATGGCAGTTCAGTTAAGGATATGCTTTATTTCCTTAAACTGTCTCTGCAAGGCAGGGATGAGAAGTCAAAACACAGCCTCTGGCTGACTGATCAGTTAGCAAGCACAGAGAAGAAACAAACTTATCTTTGCTCCATTGAAGGGGTCTCTGGTTCCTCACAATGTCAGTCACTTCTTCAGAAGGACTCTACTCCCATCCTGTGTGGATGTGAACCAGACATTCAGGTCAGATCATCACATGACAATTGTTTGTAGAGTGCCCGCTATCCCCACCATGCTTCCTGCCCTCTTCCCCTCTGTGGGCAAAACAACATCTCTGGCAATGGGTTGGAGAACAAATTAGAAGATGACAGAAATGCAAGGTGCTACTCGCTGACAGGCCGCAGGAAAATGGGGTGCATAAGTCAGATTGCTGTAGGTAAATAAGGAAGTGGAGGTGGTCAGCCACGTGGTTATTTCTAAAATAGCTGTGGGGGAAGAGAGATGAGAATGAACCTTGAATAGAGATAAGGTTAAAGGAAACATATTTGTACATGTGAGTTTTTTTTTAGCACATTTTAGAAGATAAACATTCAAAATTTGATAGAGTAGCAAGATGAATCATAACAAAACAATTATCATCAATGTCATTGTCACTTTCACTATCATTCTTTCCATTGTTCCATTTTTCCAAAGTACTTTATGGCTAAAATAGTTCATCAGGTTTAATCCCTATATTCTTCCTGTGTGTTACTGAATTGTATACTTTCCTTATACATGTTTAGGGCCATTACTATATCTCCAGGCCCTATGTCTTGTATTTTTCTATAAAACTACTCAGTTTCTCTACTTGCATTTTTTAAAATAATGAAAGTTAGCACTGAATCCTTCCTAGGTAGGTTTCATTTGTTTTTAGTGAAGAGCTGGGGTGTGTCACAGGAGTAAAGGGAAGAGGTTAAAAAGAAGGTAAGGTGGCTGGAAAGATGGCTCAGTGGTTAAGGTGCTTGCCTACAAAGCCTAACGACCTGAGTTCGATTTCCCAGTACCCACATAAAGCCAGATGCACAAGGTGGCACATGTGTCTAGAGATTATTTTCAGTGGCTGAAGGCCCTGATGTGTCCCATTCTCTCTCTCTCTCTCTCCCTCCCTCCCTCCCTCCCAGTATGGTGGCACACACCTTTAATCACAGCACTCAGGTGACAGAGTTAGGAGAATCACTGTGAATTCAAGGTCAGGCTGAGACTACATAGTGAATTCCAGGTCAGCATGGGCTAAAGTGAGACCCTACCTCAAAAAATAAAATGAAAAGTGACAGAAAAAGAGAAAGAGAGAGAGAGAGGAAAGAAGAATGATTAGTGGAAATGACTTGGGGGAAAGTTATAGAAGTTAGCATTTAGTTGTAAGTGAGATTTACTTACTGAGTAACGAAAGTCAGATGAGTAAAAATATGGGTAAATTGTGAACTGGTAATAGGAATGATACTCGAAACAGAAATTAATCTTTGAAGGATGGAGAGATGGCTTAGTGGTTAAGGCACTTGCCTGTGAAGCCTGAGGACTTGTCCTCTATTTTCAGAAAGCAATAATACCAGTCATTTGTACAGTTGCCTGACTTTGAGAAAATGTCAGAGCCAAGTCTTGGAGAAGCAGGCAGAGAACACTGGTTGACTGGGAGGGTAGCTATGACTGAGAAACCCCGACACTGGCTGGCACTGATGAGATACACATCTGTCACAACAAAGAATTGCACACTGTACAGTTTAGGGCCCATGTCCAGAAAATAAATATGTCCCTTGTCCTAATTGCATACCTTACTGTAGAAAAAATAGAGCTAAAAGTGATTTCATCATACTTCATCTGAAAGCTGGTGTCTGGCACACCAAGGAATGATTTCTCTTTGGCTTAAGTTACACAATGCAAGAAGGGAATGTCACAGGAAGAAGTGACTCAGGATATTAAATCACATTGCCATTTACTTTTTGGGAGGTGGTTCTTAATGTAAAGCTTAAAGCAGACTTTAAGACCAAATGTGAGTTTACTTATAATAAGAATGGAAAGGAGACTAGCACACAGTGCTACGCAATTTAAAAAGCATAATTCTTTTCAGTTCTCACAAAAGGTCTTCTGAAGTTATTTTTCTACCTTTTCCAAAATGGACAAACTGAGAGATTGGTAGGTTAGTTCCCTAAATTAACACTTACAGTGTCAATACATGGGGTAACCAAATTCCAGTTACAATGAAGTATATAATATGATCATCATGCTAGTCAAACCATTGACAGGCTATAACATGGAAATAATTCATATACAGTAATACAACCAGAAGACAGAGAGGTCCTGACATCTCTAGAGGCCAGCTGCTCCCTGGTTTCCTGTGTGTTTCCTGAGCTTAGCCTTATAGGCTCTGGGTGCAATTTTGTTTTCTCGGTGTATGAACCAGTCTTCTCTGTTTATCTAACATGTAAAGGATGACTGCCAAACAGGCTCCTGTATTCACTAACCGTTTTGGGGGGAATCAATCTTTATTCCAAGACACTTCCTGGTTGACATTTGAGTTGAGTCTCCTCCCAGGACAACAAGTGGACAGAGTTCTCCTTTCCTGAACTGGTAACCGTGGAGGGTCAGCTAGAAGGACCTGGCTGGGCGACCATGGCTGCCTTGCTCCTCTGATCTCTAACCTCAGGACTGGATTTAATTTCTGCCAACAACATGGAGTTTGGCTAACTCTTTGCAGTACAAGGTTAACAAGTTGATTTTTGTGCCCCCAGAGCAAAGGAATACTATATGAAGTGTTGAGTCAGAATTATTTTTAAAATAAGCCTGATAATTGAGGTGCACATGTTCTGACATATCAAGCTTTCAAGAAAGAAATTTGAAAGTGGATTGTTTCTGCTCCCAGATTCAATGAGTGGGCACAAATCCAAATTCATGTTGACTTTATGTTTTTGTCAATGAATAAGACTATTCTGTCTTCATTTTACGGAATGTTCATAGAAATTTCATACACTGCTATCTAGCATTCAGTCATACTCTGACATGTTGTTATAGAAATAGCTGCTTTACCCTCCTATGAAAGAACCTGTTTTCCAGTTGCATGTCTAAGATGAAAGACATGCTGGTGAGGCATATGAATGCAAGAAACATATTGCTTTGCATGAAATGAAAATTTTTAGCAAAAATATTTAAAGAGACGAGGGACATGAAAGTAGCTTAAAAAGTGTTTATTATTATTTCCAGCTTGGCAGCTACACAAATATTCTGTTGGAAAATTCTGCCTGCTGCGAAAGACGTAAGTTTGTACAACATAAACACACAGGGCTGTCTATTGTACATTTTTCTTTTTAAATATTTTTCTTTTCTTTTTTTTGAGGTAGGGTCTTGCTCTAGTGCAGGCTAACCTGGAATTTGCTGTGTAGTTTCAGGCTGGCCTCAAAGTCATATTCATCCTCCTACCTCTGCCCTCTACCAAGTGCTGGGATTAAAGGAGTTTGCCACCACACCCAGTTTCATTTTAAATTTTATACTTAATACTTTGGTTTCTCTTCAGATCATATAAATCGTTCACCTTTTTAAAATTTTTATGCTTGGTTTCTGTTGTAGTGAGTAAAAGTTATATTCAAAACAAATTCCATCAGTAAACATAGTAAGTAAAGTATAGGCAAAAATATGAATGTTCATGAATTATCGAAGACTATAACTCACTTTGTCATGTTACACAACTCTTATAAAACCATTATTTTGGACAATGTTAGGAGGTGAATGGTGTTCCTCCTATTAAAAAATAAAGATAATATTAGAGGCCTAATTGCCAATACCTACAAATGTGACCTTATTTTGAAACAGGGTCACTACAGATGTAATTTGTCCACATAAGCTCAAATGAGTAAGTGGGGTCCTGAATCCAGTATATGAAGGCTGGAATTAGGCTACCACTGATAAAAGAGAAGCCAGAAGCCAGGAGACAGATCTGGAATGGAACTTTCCCTACCTCCTTCAAAGGTCTGGCTAACACAGTGTGGCTTATTAATTATTACTTTTTAAATTTTTATTATTTTGTTTTTTTTAAGGTAGGGTCTTTACTGTAGCCCAGGCTGACCTGGAATTCACTATGTTCTCTTAGGATCGGCTTGATCTCATGGTGATCCTGGGATTAAAGGTGTGCACCACCACACCCGGCTTAATATTTTATTTTTATTTGAGAGAGAGAAAGAGGCAGAAGGAGAGAGCACAGAAGAGAGAGGGCACAGAAGAGAGAATGGATGTGTTAGGGTCTCCAGCCACTGACAACAAACTCCAGACATATGTGAGGTCATGTGCATCTGGCTTACATGGGTCCTGGGGAATCAAACCTTGATTCTTTGGCTTTGCAGACAAGCACCTTAATCACTAAGCCATCTCTTAGCCCCTAATTATTACTGATCACTCAGCTGTGATACTTTAAAACCCTCACCAACACGTACAGAACCTTGCTGGTGAGTGGACTTGGGAATCCTCTCTCATCCAGCGACGACATGAGAACATAAGCTGGTAGACTGTAGGTAGAGTTAGACACTTACTTATGTGTCTGTTGAAATGAATTGGAATTTATAACAGCTGAAAAATATTCCTGCCTATGGAAAAAGACATAGAAACACTGGCCTCATTGGGATTCAAGTCTCTCAAAATAGGAAAACTGGGCTGGCACATAATTAAAACCAGAATGCATCACGAAATGGAAAAAACCATGAGGGAAGACGGAGTCTTCACACAGTCACACAGACTGTGAAGACCCAATGGGAGTGTCATGGAGTTCCCTAGAGATCATGAACAGTGTGTGTGTGTGTGTGTGTGTGTGTCCAAAAAAAACTGGAACTGTAGAATATTGGAGCACACACAGTTCCAAGCCAGAATGAGAGAGACAGTGAGAGAGAGAGAGAGAAATGTGGCCACATTGCCCTTTACCAAGGGCATCACAACTTGGGTGAGCTGAATAGAGGTACCCAGGAGGACCATGTAGATGTTGTAAGGTCCACAGTATTTCCGGAAATAGCCCACAGCTTGTCATCCCAAGTTGTGATGGCAGATATTCTACTTCCCTTATTGATAGCACCCAGAATCAGGGACAGTGCAGCAATGCATCACATATGGATTTTGCCCACAGGGAGTGTCTTATTTTCTGCTTGTTGGTAAGCAAAAATAATGTTTAATTATGGCCAAGGAATGTTGTTTAGATGAATGTGCATGTGTTACAGATCTGAAGAATTATTAGGGAAGACTTTCACAGACCAAACATCCTGAGATTCTATCAGGTAGGAGAAGAGCACCAAAAATTCAAACGTTGATATAAATGTTTTCTTATCTACGTGCAAAATTGAATATAGCAATAATTCTGCATGTTAAGTCAATTCAAAATAAAAGTATTAATATAAAATTCAGTACAATGGCCTTAAAACAGCATAAACTCAAGGCTATAGCCACTATTTAATAATTAGTAAAATCATTAAAAGATAAAGGAAATGAAAACAGTAAATTCACGAAATGCTCTCCCCCTGGCCTGGTAGTCAAGGCTAGGAAAATGCTTGGAAATACCCCACCAAAAGTTCTTAGTGGAGTTTACCTAATAACTGAAAAATTAGAGTGGATCCAGATGGCTGACAGCGCTCTCTGTGCTGAGGAAGACATCAGACACTCATGCCTTCACAAACCCATGTCAGAGACTGTCAGACAGTTAATGAACCATTTAATCTGCTGGCTGCTGGATGTTTTTGGAGTTGTCACATTATGGGTGTTCCTTGGGCTATACCCAGAGATGTCAAGCATCACAAGCTGCTACTTGCCTACATGCATAGTGGTCAGATGGAGGCTCAAGTAATACTCAGGTAAGGTTATGGCTATAGTTTTGTTTAATTGAACAGCAGCTATAAATTTGAAAGTGGTCTACTTCTAAGACTGACCATTTACTGACCACTTACCATGAGCCAGCCTCCACTAGTGCTTGCTCATAATCCTGTTTACTTCCCACATGAACCCTCTGCACCCACTACACTGCCACTACACCCAGTGTGCTTGTGAAAGACCAGATCTGAATCACCAAGCAACTGACTCAAGGTCATAGAAGGAATGTAGGTCCTTCAGTTGGATTGTAAAGGTAACACTTCATGATTTAAAAAAATCATTTCATTTCATGTCTTAATCACTGTTTGGTAATAACGATCCATCCAGACTATCTTTTTTTTCCTCATACTTGATATTTATATTTTCACAGCATGTTAGACCAAGATAGCCTAAAAGCACTCTCAGTTCATTTCACCAGACTGGAAAGTCAATAAAACACAGGTCGCTGGGATGAACTTACAAATAAGACACCGTTAAGAAGGAAGGGATATTTACTGAAGTTTACAGATCCATGGGAAGTTCCATAATGGCAGAAGCTGTGTTGCTTTCACAGGTCCATGCTGAGAGAGTAAAGCCACCACCAGCACCATAAGCAAGCACTCTCCTCAAAGTCCAGGCAAAGCTCAGGCACTTTGCATATCTTTAGACTGGAATTCCAAATCTACTCCCATACCATAGGGCTGGACCCTAGGATTCACCCACAGTGATACCTCCTCTAGCCAGGTGGTTGCAGATCTAAATTATAAACTTTAATAAAATCCTGAATATATTGTGGGCCATCCATTCAAACTACTGCATGCTGATCCTGGCTCCCAATAGATTCATAACCATCTCATGTTGCATATTGTCAGATTCAAAGATCCCCACAGTCTTTATCACCTTAAGATAGTTCTAAAGTCACAAGTCTCATCTGAGATTTGAAATGGTCTCTTAATTGTTTCTCCTTTAAAACCAAAACAAGTTATATATTTTCAACATCTAAAGGCACAGAGTAGACATTTTAAACTGCTATAAGGCACAGCAAGAAGAGACTAGAACAATGCAAACTCAATAACCATCAAACAAAACATCAAACTTCTGCAGTTCAAGTCTGATATACCCAGTGATCAGTGAGGAGTCTCTGGATTTTCCAAGTCTACCTCTGCAAATGGGCTGAATAGCAGGGAAAACTTTCATCTTGACCCAACAGTCTCCATGGTAGCCCTTGCACAGTCCTGTTATATCTAAAACATCTTCAGGTCTCCATGCTAACCACAGCCTATCTTTCAATGGCTTTTCCAGGCTATGAGGGTCATCATGCCCTGTCTCATGCTGCATCTCAGCAGCAGCTTCTAGAACTGTGTGCATTTCATAACCACTCCATGCATTTTTCATGCTTTCAAACCAATACCAGGTGTGCAGGACACAGCCATATTCTTAATTCAGGGACAAAATAAGTTGTGACTTTGAACAAGCAGGTTTCTTCTCCAGTCAACTCTTTCTAAAAGAGTTTGCATTTCTCTCATGGTCTTTCTGGGATGGGAACAACTCAGGCATTCTCTCTATTGTTTAAATGTAAAGCAACTGGGTCATCTTCTTTAAGATTGCTAATGCATTTAACAATAGCAGCTTCAGTAACATAAAATCAGTCTCAGTGCCAGTAAAATTTAAACTTGCTTGAATTTTTCCAACTTAAAATCTTAGATCTCTCAGTCCTATATATTTAGCCTAGCACATCAGTCCATTAAAAATTTAACCTTCATCAAACTCTTCAGACCTGAGTAACAGAACACAGCCAGCTCTTATGCCAGTAGCCCAGTTCCAACAAAGTTTTCTTCAGTCTTTCTTTCCCCTTAGAAAATTCATAAGCCAAGCCTCCAAATACAATTCTCTGCACTTATCATTCTCAAACTCTCATCAGAATAGTCCATAAAACTTGGTTTACTGCTCCAGAAGGCATCTTCAGTTGCAAGTACCACATTTCCCATTCCTCCAAAACAAGAGTTTCAAAAGACCAAAATCCACATGGTACTATTCATCTCAGCCACCCCCCACATTCTGGTACCAAGTCTATAGTAGTCAGCTTCAGGTCACTGTGATGAACTTCCAAAGCAGGCATAGTAATAGAGGAAGGGATATTTAGTGAAGCTTACAGATCCATGGGAAATTCTATAATGGCAGAAAAAACTGTCCCACTTTTATAGGTCCATGTGAGAGAGAAAAGCCACCACCAATACCATAAGCAAGCACACTCCTCAAACTCCAGGCAAAGCTCTGTCTCTTTATCTTTAGAGTGGAATTCCAAATCTACCCCACACCTTAGGACTGGACCCTGGGATCCACCCACAGTGATACCTCCTCCATCCAGGTGGCTGCAGATCTAAATTATAAACTTCAATAAAATCCCAAATATATTTGGGGCCCTCCATTCAAAGCCAATCTGAAATTCGTCTATGGTGATTTCAATGAAGCATCATCAGCCCATGTATTTTGAGTACTTGGTCCCCAGTGGGAGCAATTTAAAAAATTGTTGGGCCTCTGGGAGGTAGATCCTTGCTGGAGGAGGTGTGCTGCTTTGGGGTATGATTGCAACACAGCTCCCCCATTGCCAGTACTAGCTCACGAGATGATTTCCTTCCTGTTGCTGTTGAGATGTGATGCCCAGGTTCTCCTTGTGCCAAGCTTTCTGCACCATGGTGAAACATCCCTTTGAGATTGTAAACTAGAAATCAACACTTTCCTTCCATTAGCTACTTCTGGTCATGTGTTTTGTTCTAGCCATGAGAAAGTAACTGCTGCAAAATTAATAATCTCTTTCAACAATCTGTATTGAGTTTTGCCCAAGAGCAGCAGCACTGCCCCATGGTCTCAGGAGAGAGGCTCAAGCAGTTTACTCGGGCAGTAAAACTTTAGTGCATTTGGCAGAAAGCAGTGCAATAGGGAAATAATTTGGTTTTATTTTCTATTTGCATACAGATATTCTGAACTTTGAAGAGAAGGGGAAATGTGCTTGTTATTTGTCTACCTACTACCTACACATTCCTATACCTGGAATTATTTGATTGTGAGTGTGTGTGCATGTGTGCACTGGTGCGTGTGTGTGAGAGAGATGTGGTGCCACAGTACATGTGTGTAGATTAGAGGGAAACTTTGATGTTTTCATGTTAAGCCTCATCTCATTTGAGGCAGGTTTGTAAAAATATTTATTTATTTATTTATTTATTTATTTATTTATTTATTTATGAGAGAGGCAGATATGACAGAGAGAGAGAGAGCAAGAGAGAGAGCTAGAGAATGGGTGCACCAAGGCCTCCTGCCACTGCAAATGAACTCCAAGTGCATGCTCCACTTTGTACATCTGGCTTTAAGTGGGTACTGGGGACTTGAACCCAAGTTGTTAGGCTTTGCAGGCAAGCATCTTAACTGCTGAGCATCTCTCCAGGCCCCTCTCTGGATTCTTGCTTTGCTGTTCTTTGCGGCATTAACACCATGATCTTCTGGGAAACTCTCTTGCCTCTACCTCCCATTTGCATAAGCTTCAGCATAAGAAAGCTGGGATTACAAAAGCCTGGCATGACTTCTGGTTTTTCTTTTTGGATTTTTATTTTATGTGGGATTTGGGGATTGAACTCAGACACTTTAGCTTGAGTGGCAAGTGCTTTATCCACTGAGCCATCTCTCTAGCCCTGTACCTGGGGTTACTTAAGAGCGTGCTCAGGATAGGCATGGAGTCTTGAATCATACAAGAATAGAGTAGCAAAGGCTTTCTGAGACCCAGGAGGAGAAGAGGGAAGGTTATACAAAGTCAACCCTAGTTTCACACAAGCAGCAACTACTTTGGGTTAGACTAATCCTGAAAGCTTTTCATTCTCAGTGACTTTTGAAGCTTTACTAACCATGGTTGACATTTTTTGAGGTCTTTCTAAATGTGATAGCATGTCTTTTACAGGGATTAACTCAAAGAACCTTATGTGCTCGCTCGTAGTTAATTTAATCCCCCTTTGCTGACGAGGAAAGGAGAGTTAATTTAAAAGATTAAATAACTTGTCCCAGCTCATGTAGCAGAAGGACACAGAACCAGACAACCTATTTCAGAGTCCATGTGATGACCAGCCACCCTTCTAACCAGCTCAACTTGATTAATGCCATCTTTGAAATTATGTTTGTAAGTGTGTTGGTTGGCTCTTTTCCCCCCAAAATATGCCGGTTTTCAACAGGCAGGAAAGAAGAGGATAATGAAAGTGACCATAAAATTGATTTACACTTGCATTTTTAAATGTGGGCTAGAAGAGGGCCTACCCATATATAATTCCCTCCAAGCTATCTATGGCCATCCCATATATCTAGTACTAACTTCTCTCTCCGTTGGAGAATTTGCTTATTTTTTCCAGATGGACAATGAACCTGAAGGGAGGATCAGCCAATCACACCTCACCAGGGCTCCAGCATTTTTAAAAGTTGCACTGGGAGCTGGGTGTGGTGGCGCATGCCTTTAATCCCAGCACTCAGGAGGCAGAGGTAGGAGGATTGCCGTGAGTTCAAGGCCACCCTGAGACTACATAGTGAATTCCAGGTCAACCTGAGCTAGAGTGAGACCCTACCTCAAGAAACCCAAAAAAAAAAAAAAATTGCACTGGAATACATTAATAACAGTTATCATTTTAGCCATTTTTAAGGTAACAGTTTGGTAGTGTTAGCTACATTCACATTGCTGTACAGAAATCACCAGTACCCATCTCAAGAATCCTTCCCATTACCTGACTATAAAAACCATTCACCTATTCATTCAATAATACCTGTCTGGGTCTGCTTGAACCTTTTCTCTGAGTCAGACATGGTGCTGGTCAAGTCTGGCCTACTTCACATTCTCAAATTCTTCTTGCCAAGCTGGCCAGCCCAATCTGTTAAGCCCTAGTCCTTTTGGTTTGACTGCCAAAGCCAGCTGCTTAGAGAAGGGGTAAGCCTCCATCCTGCAGGAGGAACTGAGGAAGGATGGACGCTAACGCTTGGGCATGCACCCCTTCCATGTTTGCTCTACCACAAGCTGCATTTGTAAAATGGAACTATTTTTGCTTTGTGGTATTGCGTATATGACAGAGTATAGATGTGTGGTAGAAGAAATGAAAATGACTAATGACAAGAAAAGTATTTGTAACTACTCAGCAACCTGTCTGAATGGTAGATCTTGAAACTGGAGTAACTTCTGTTTTCTACTGTGTAGCATGCTTGAATATAGAGTTATATGGAGAGATAGGCAAGCATAGGCACACATGTGTGTATGTTCCCTACACACATGGGTCTAAATGTTTGAGTATAGTATAGTATAGTATAGTATAGTATAGTATAGTCTAGTATAGTGTAATTGTGAGATGGGTGACAAGCAGTTAGGGGAGGAAGAATTAAATTATTTTGTGTTGAAAAATTTTAAAAATATGAGGGAAAAAAAGTTCTGAGAGGGAACTAGTTAGCTTTATTGTTAGGTAGCCAGTTAGGGGCAGGCGCAACAAAAGCAAGGGAACCCAAAAGATGTCACACTGCTGGCCAGCTACAGCAGAAAACTGAAATTCAGTGTCTGGGCCAGGCGCATCCAATCATCTCTGTCTCTCTCACCCACCCCTCTCCAGATCCCACAGCCAATCATGCCGAACTCTAAGCCAGCCTCTGAGCACAAACAGAGATTTACGCTGGAGCAACTTCCTCTATTTCCTTCTTGGCTGATCATCTCTCCAAGCCTGAACCTCGGGGGTCTCAGCACCAGTCAGACCATGTCCTTCCACACTCTGACAGTCTGACACAGTGGGAAAGGATATTCTTTCTCTGTTTTTTTGATGTCCTTTTAGTTTGATAAGCTCTAGCCTTTTTAAATCTCCCTGAGAAACCCCCTTTCACATTTTCCCCAGGCCCATGTTCAGCTCTCACATGAGATCTCAGACCAAGAGGGTACATCCAGCTCCTTCCCTTGGTTCATGAATCCCCTGCACACCCCTACCTCTTTTGAATAAATGCAGTCCTTCATAATCTATCCTCGGTCTGTTTCAATTCTTTGTTAATAACAGATAAAAACCCACGGTTTGGATTTTAATAACTTTCTCTGAACCTTGCAAACCCCATTACTGGTCCAAAGACAGGAGTCTGCAATGAAGGGAGAGTCAGTGTTGGGAAGAAAGGGGCTGGCCATTGGTGGGAGAGGTTTGGGCCATGAAGGGCTGTGCGTGTGTAGCAGGAAAGTATGCTTATTCTGATAGCCTTAGCCCACACTGTTTTGAAATACACGGATCTTGTTTTAAGGTAGATGAATGGTAGGTGGCACGGATATAACACTAAATCCTGCTACATTATTGCCTCCTAAAGGAACCAACTAGCTCACTGTATAAAAAGACACTCTGCAAGCCATGGTGTGAGTATATAACATCATTTTGAAATTCTCTCTGTGCCCCAAGCACAGGTTATGGGGTGGAAAGGCATCACTACCCTGTGGAAGGAACATGCTGAGGGTGGACTGACACATACTTGACACATACTTGAAAGGTTTCAGGAAGTGGAAACAAGTGGATGAAGAGAGTGAATGGCAGAGGAGTAACAAAGCATTGGACAGACCTTTCCTGCGAGGACAGTCACCTCTGCAAAACAAACCAGAATTGTATTCTATGAACCAGGACCCACGTCTTCTCTAACACCGTGATGGATGACCTTCCTTCCAAAAACAGGTATATGCAGGGAAGCTTCTGGTCTCCGTGGCCTCAGTCTTGAGTATGCAAGGTGCCCTCTACTACACATGACTCTTTGCATATGCACCTTCAGACCACCCCCTCCACCTTGCACAAGGACTTTTTTCATTCCTAACCCTGCTTGCTTGTCTGGGGCAAGTTCATACCAGTGGCATACAAAATGTTTCTCCATCAGGATTACCGGATGCAGCCTGAAGCCAGTACCCTTGGCCCTTTCAGAGTTCTCTTTTCTCTCATCCATAAAAAAAAGTTTCCTCTTAGATGAACAGCAATGATGGTACCTGTTAGTTAGCATTGCATCACCATGTCAAGATAAAATCAACTTAACAAGAGGAACAGTTGGGCATGAAGGGCCCGAGACCATTGAACCCATGTAAATAGCTATGAATATTCATGCACATCTGTGACCCTAGTCCTGAGGGAAGCAGTGACCAGAGAATCACTGGGTTCCACGAAACAAAACAGCAATCTCCAGAATCAGTGCAGAGACTGTCCCAAGGAAACAAGTGGATGAAGAGGGACACTCCATATTCTCCTCAGGCTTCTTTACAGTCGCGAAGCCCCCCATGTGCACAACATACTACATCATATCTACTACACATATGCACATGTGAAAAAAAACAAACAAGGAAATTAGTAGGCTCCTGATTATAGAGGTTTCAGCTGATGGTTGGAGGACACCATGTTGGGCCTGTGGCAAGGCAGTAATCATGGAAAGACGCAAGCAGCAGAGGAAGCTGTTTGCCTCATGGCAGCTGAGAAGCAAAGAGAAAGAGAAGAAGCGATCAAGGTCCCACAGCCCCCTTTATGGGCAGGTCCCAGTGACTTACAACCACCCACTAACGATTATTTTCCAATAGTGCCACAGTGGGAACACAAGCTATTTTGGCATCTGCTTCGAGGTACAACCCACATGTGAAATACAGCACCCTCTTTCCTTAAACACATTGAAGCACTGTCTTTCCTTTCACTTAGGGGAAAGTAGGTATCAGGACAGGATGGAGAGAGAATAGACAGGGACACAAATTTCAAATTCAATCATGATCTTACCAAGCAGCTCAGGGAGAACTGTTTTCTGTTGGAAACATAGCAAAGTCATGTGAATGTTAATCTGGAAAGAGTCAATGATGGATTGTATCCCTGTCACGAAGTCAATGTTCTTTCTATATATTTTGTCAGTTATGTTCCTGGGAAAGAGTCTTAAATGTTTTCAGGAAGAAACAAGCTTTCTTGACCCAGTGCATAGAAGAGGAAAAAAGAAGTAAAGACAGATATTATTTACCAATGTCCTGCTTACCTAATTCTTTTTTTTAAACATTTATTTTATTTTATTCACTTGAGAGAGAGGGAGAGAGAGAATGAGCACTCCAGGGCCTTCAGCCACTGCAAATGAACTCCAGACGCATGTCTACCTTATGCATCTGGCTTATACATGGGTCCCAGGGAATTGAACCTAGGTCTTTTGGCTTTGCAGGCAAGTGACTTAACCACTAAGTCAACTCTCCAGCCTATGTTCCCCCAATTCTTTCATTAAATCTGGGTATTGAGGCAAAGCAGGGCACTGGTATTTTGTTCAGAACAGCTAGGCTGCAACTATGTGATCCTTACCAAGTGTCAGGGTATTCCCTTGAACCCTGTTTCCATTCCCGTGGGCCTTTCCTCAGTCTTGAGAGGACAGCACAGGAATTTGTAACTAGAGCTAATGGCAGGAGCCGGCACTCAACTATAATATCAGCATTCAGCTCTAGGTTCCTCTAGAAACCAAGGAAAATTGAGCCTACATTAACAGACATAGATTGAGCTTGGCCAGCAGAAGCCAGTTATTCCATTGAAGCAGTCCCTTCCCCAGGCTCTGGGGTCACCTTGAAGAAACAGGAAGTGTCACTGACCCAGGTACCATCCAAATAGGTTGGTGTGAGAGTGGGGATTCAGACCTTAAGAAAATGTTTAGCCTAGATTAGGCTAAAATATTGCAGTGTACAGTTCCACCCACCTTCCACCACTAAGCAGAGGACTGCACATGAATGTGGTCTTGGGGAAATGTGATGAGCATTAATTACAAGCTGGAAATGTAGAGCTACGTCCCTAGGCCTTGTTCTTTCTTTATACCAAGGCCAGAGAGGTTAGGAGATCTGGGGCTCCAAAACACATCACTCAGCTCCTACATAAACACTGGATAACACAATGGGAAAGTGAATGAGAGTGTAACTGAGTTAAGAAAAGTTTCAATTTAAAGTAACAAAGGAGCTGGGTCTGAGGCAAATGCCTTTAATGCCAGCATTTGAAGTCTGATGATTGCAATAAATTTGCTCGAGGCCAGCTTGGAGCAGAGTAAGTTCCAGGTCAGCCTGAGCTAGAGTGCCATCCTGCCTCCCAGAACAAACAAACAAACAAACAAACAAACAAACAAACAAACAAAAGCTAGCTAACTAACTAACATCCTAAATGTAGAACCTGAGATATATTAAAGTTGGCATTCTAAAATATATTCTTTTTTTTTTTTTTTTTTTTTTTTTTTTTTTTTTTTTTGAAGTAGGGTCTCACTCTGGCCCAGGCTAACCTGGAATTCACTATGTAGTCTCAGGGTGGCCTTGAACTCACAGTGATCCTCCTACCTCTGCCTCCCGAGTGCTAGGATTAAAGGCATGCACCACCACGCTCCTAAAATATATTCTTAATTAAATATTCCATGGTCAAGGTGAGGAGTTTTATCCAGAACACAGATAAGTATAAGAGATTATTTCATCCACTCGCTTCTTCCTGTTTGTAATAAATGTAGTTGGCAGTTCTAAGATTTGTCATCCTTTTAATTCTAGGTATTGCTTGAGTTCCCTTTATAAATAGATGGACTTTATTTCAAATGAGTTTCTATTGACTTGGTGACATGCTTCCTTCACTCTTAATTCAGGAATTAATTCTGTTTCCCTTGCAGGACTGACCCTCACAGGGCCATCATGAAGATCACATGAGTAAGTGCTCAGAAAGCACCTAGACCACAGTGCTTGGTGAACAGCACCCACTCCAGGGGCTTTCCTCTGGAGAGGCTCCAACCGTGAGTAAGCCAGTCACGCTGGCTGAATATTACTCATGAACTGACACAGACTGTGAAAGAAAACATCTGTGCCTCCACTTCTGCCTACTGCCACCTGTACAGGAAGATGAACCAAAACAGAATTCTGAATTTTATTAGAGAATATATCTAAAATACATCATCCATTAAATTATTATATGTTATCTGAATGGAAATATACTCTGTATCACAACTATAACAATTTTTACATCCTCATTTATATCTCTACAATTCAAAAGTCACTGAGTCACAGCATAATTCATTTTAAGATCTTTGCTACAAATATATAAGCACTTTAAAAGTTTCTCTTTAGTATGACATGTTGGAATCATTAATATTTATTTTATCAATTATTCCTAAAATCATGACTATTTTACCTGATTTGCCTAAATTAGCTCAGTTTGTCTCATGATCTGGATTCACACTCAACTATTTCATATATTTCAAAAATACCCTATTTGTGAACAGTTCTCCATGAGTGCACATTGATCTATGACTATGAACAAAGGCAAGGTCCTTGAATACATCCTGTGCATTAGATTCCTGTGACCAAAAGGCTCTCCCATGAGACAAGCACTAGACCTACCCACCATAGCGCTTTTATCACTTGGGATCCTTGCACTTGTTCTTCACATTTTATTTAGTCGCTGTGTCAGATGAGAGATGAAGGATCTACAATACCAGACACAAAGCCAGGGTCCATTCACCAAGGTAGATTTGTGCTTAGCTATGGGGAAAGAGCGAAACGCTCATTGTCAGGACGCCAGCTGCAGGACCCTCCTACTTGAAGGAAGCTTTGATTTGTCTGCTCTTCAGTGGCTGAACCGGGCGCCAGTTGTCCACCATCAGCTCTTCAGGTTCACCCTCCCCATTAAAGTTCATTTTACGGAATTTCAACATCTGAAAGACACAGTGAAAATTAAAAAAATTGAAGCTTGGCTTGCATACTGTGTTGTATCTTGAGATATGGCTTCTAATACTCATAGCATTGTGACTTCCAAACAAAAATAACATCACATGTAGATGATACAGATATGCATATAGGAAATCCAGTTATATAAAATATACATAACCATTGGGGTATTTTGAAAGGAAATGTTCAATAACCATGCTTTTCTTGCTTTCACTTTTAAGAAAACTATTTATTTATTTATTTATTTATTTATTTATTTATTTATTTGAGAGAAAAAGGCAGATAGATAGAGAGAGGGGAGAGAGAGAAAGAATGGGTATGTCATAGCCTCCAGTCATTGCAAATGAATTCCAGACACATGCACCACTTTGTGCATCTGGCCTATGTGGGTACTGGGGAATCAAACCTGGGTCCTTAGGCTTTGCAGACAAGCACCTTAACCACTAAGCTATCTCTCTAGTCCTTGCCTTCACTTTTAATTAAACATCAAAAGCCTATCAATTTTAGACCTCTACCATGCAAAAAAAATAATAATTTTTGATCTAATGAAAGTGTTTACTTTCTGTCTTTGGGATCACCAAGTATCAACTGTGCACCTAGATAAAGGGCCCAGCATCTGCCCACTCCCAGAGATGACTGACAAATTGGCCTCTCTGCTGAAATATTTATTTAGAAACTTGAGGATGCAGAAATCCTGCTATTCCAAACATTGTTTGAGTGTCCTGTAAGCCTGCTTCAGTTTCCTGGGACAACAGCGACCCAAGTAGCCTCAGTCTCCCATTTCTTTGAGGTTTCACTTCCTCTGACCAAGACTTTATCTAAATAAAGTAAGTTGGTATTAACAGCAATACAAAAGTCCACAGACAGAAGTTTTTAGCTTGATCTCTTTTGTCCATCATTCCCATGAAGTCAACTTTCATGATGTCTCTTAACATGCACAGCTACGGGTGCCATGAAACACTTAGTGACACCCAGTTGATTCATTGCATCAGACCTCAGGATATGAAAAAAGTCTGCTTATAACATACATCAGATGACACTCTGTCAAATCAGTTTAAGTGCCTCACAGGTTCATTTCTGAATTACTTAAATTAGAATAAAAAATTGGTCATTTTGACTTAGGATTAACATCAAAGAGACAAGCCTGTGTATAGAAAATTAAGGCAGCAGACCCATTTGTATTGCTAAAAATAATCATCCCCACAAACCTTCTAATTAAAAGACATCTGTCCTCCATTCAAGCCACAATGGGTAATCTATAAGTCTTAGTCAACTGTGGTGACACTTTCCCTTAGTCATCTGGGATGGACCCGAGCAAGGTAAATGCCAGTCAGTGAGATATGACAGATTTGCTAAGCATTTTCAGAACAACACTTGTATGTTCCTAAAAGACCAATGGAAGAAGTATTCCTTTCTGCCTCAAGATATAGTTGGACCTGAATGTGATATTCAGAGTGTTTTGGCAACCATCTGTAGATTAAAGCCACCAATAGGCACAGAGAAACAAAGAATCACAGAGAGGAGAAACCGGAGCTCTGGACCTTCTGAGCTGGACATGACCCTACCTCCAGATCCAATGTTCCATGATGTGAAACACGCCTCCACTCTTGATATCTTACCAAAATATACAATTAACATTACAGTTTAGAATTATTTTTAATATTTTTATTTACTTATGTGAGAAGAGAAAGAAAAAGAGAGAAACACAGAGAATGTGCCAGTGGCTCCTGAGTGCATCTGGCTTTACATGTGTACTGGGGAATCCAACCTGAGCTAGCAAGCTCCCCAACCTTAATGTTCTAGTTTAATAACACTTTGTACCTTAAAGGTAGAATTTAGATCACAAGGACTGGCAAAGTACATTGCTGCCTTTACTTACCTGTGGATCTACTGTTTAGGCTGACAAACCATCTATCAAGGGTACTGGGAAAATGGCATCGTGGGTAAGAGCACTTACTGTTAAGTGTGAGGACCTTAGCTCAATCCCCAGAACACATATGGAACTGAATATGACTTCACCCGCCTGTACCCCCAGCTCTGCGTTGGTGAGGCAGAGGTAGGAAGATTCCGGAGCTTGCTGGTCAGCCAGCCTAGCTGAAAAACAGAGTGCCCCAAGTTCACTAAGAGACCCTGTGCCCAGAGTTTAAGTGGGAAGACTGACAGAACAGAATATAGCATCTTCCTCAGGCCTCCACAGCACATCTGCAAGCATACTGCACACACATGCATGCAGACCACTTGTATACACACTGAAAAATCACAACTATCAATGGCAGACTTTGGATCACGAGTTGAAGAAATAAAAGGAATGTTTATGTTTTTACATCATACATCAAACACTACATGTAAACAAGAAGTGGCATTTTCATCTTTTCTCATGCTACTGCAGAGTGCTTGTTCAACTGTTAAAACTCCAAGTCCAATTTTCAAGTCACATACCAGTCAAGCATATCATTTTTTGTCCCACTTCAGTATACAAGTGAATATCTAGTTATATATTTCCTTTAAGGAGAATTACTAATAATCTTTATCATTAATAACATTCTAGAGAGCGCAGGAAATAGAATCCATGCTCCCAGGCCTGGAGCTGCCTAAGGTAGCTGGGGTGAATGCATTTCCTTTCGCCTATACTTATTTATCGGTGAAATTCTAGACAGTGAAATGAAAAAGTTGGACAATGTGATTTCTCTATCATATTACAGATCTAAATTCTCATGATTTCAAAACCTTGAGTGTTTAAGTCACACATCTACTCATAATTATCATTGTCAAAACTGCTGGCTACTGACTCTTTCCTTAAATTACCAGCATCCAACCCCTTGTAAATTCTAAGAAATAGCCATTTTTCCATATTCCAAGTGTGCGCCTGAGAAAAATCCATTTATATCCACTTGTGTGGCTCCTCATCAGTGACTTAGAAGCCACATCAAGAACTTGAACACTGCACAATGAATTGCAGAGGAAATGTCAGAATATCTGGTCTGAGCCTCTGGAGTAAGGTGGAAGACAGTTTGGTGGATACTTCTCTAATCTGCCACTCTCCTTTTTCAGGACTTTTTCAGAAGTGCATGTTACAATCACAACACTGCAGTAAGCTCTGACATCAGTGAGGATAAGGCTGGGAATTACCACTGATATCTATGCACCCTCAATATAACAACACAAAATCTCTTTCTTTCCTTCTATTTCCTCACTGTTGACAGAAAAAGAAAAAGAATATATTAGTCACCTGACAATATTTCTCATTTAATCCTCACAAAGACCACCAATTTCAAATGCTAAACAAACTGCCTCACGTGACAGATAACAACAGAAGATCTTTCTTTACTGAAGTTTAACCACTGCTGTAGACATTAGTCTCGGGGCAGGAAGCGGCAGGAGGCTGCAATCCCAGGTCTGATGCGAAGGCCAGGTCTTTCAGCCTCCACTAAATGTGAACAAACAGCCTTAGAAAACCAACCTGCTCACTGCTGACGGTAATAGGTTCCTTGAGCACGATCCAAGTCACACATTCCAGCAGAGGTGGGGTGGTCAGAGAACCTGGGTAGGTCCAGTATTCCAAGCTTTCAGGAAGGAGGCCAGAAGGATCAAAGTTAGTGAAGTCCATGCTCTTCCCCTGCCGGGCAAACACACAGGTGAGAGTCATCAACCGGTCAGCACAGGAGGACCACAGGAGAGTCTAACGTTTGTAGGCCTTTCCCTCTCTGACCGGAAGTCTTCCTACACACAGAGGTTCCAGGTTTACTGGTAAACAAGATGAAAAGAGCTAAGAGAAGACATCTTACTTCCAAAAAAACAATGTCACGTATGAGTGAGAAAAACTGATTATTAAGTTTCATCTTATTTAAAATAATCTCTTAGACTTTCCATTAAGTCCATTAAGTTTCCATTAACTAAAATGATTTTTAAAACCAGTAATTTAGGCTACAATAGCAGATATACAGGGTTCCAGATGAGCAGGCAATAGTCTTGCCATGGTTTCTGGTAGCTAGACCAGAAGTAAAGCACCACATTCAGTTATGGACTCTGCTTTCAAAGCAATAGGTGCAAACAGGGACGCTTGGCTGCAAACTGTGACATTGACACGCCTGTTTTCTCTCCTTTATTAAGTTGCTGCAGAGATGAAGCTGTGTCAAACGAGAACAGTGTGAGAGATAACCAGCCAGAGGAGGGTAGATGAAAGCAGATGGAAATGGGGTCATGCAGAAGATAGACCAGGCTTATCACATATGGACTCAAAGGGTGCTAAGACAGGAACAAAGACTGCATTTTGTCATGTGGTGCTGTTTCAATTTGAAGATGAGTTTTGTAGAGCCAGGCTGCCACAATCATTGGAAGTGACCGTAACATTTAAGCAGATGGTCAATGACCCCAACATGGGATTTAAACATGGGATGGGGAATATAAATTCTTCAGGAAGCACACCCTTGTGTTTCGTGCTCATCTCTGGATTTCTTGGATAAGCACAGTGACTGTCACATAGTAAGTATTCAGCGAGTATTTTACTGTATGAAACACTAGATAATTTGACCAAGTGATCTTTCAGATTCCTTGCAGTCATGGCATTCTCTGCTTCCTTTTTCTTTTTATTTTTGTGGTGCTGGTGTCTCCAGTATGGTGTGTAGTTTATGTATGCGTATGCACATATATGCAGTTGTGCATGCCCCGTGCATACATGCCAAAGGAAAACATCACGTCTCCTCCTCTATCACTTTTCCACATTGATTTCTTGAGACAGAGTTCTCACTGAACTGGAAACTCACTGTTTAGCAAGGAGACTGGCTGACCAGTGAGCCCAGCAATGTTCCTGCATCCATGCCCAGTTTTATATGTCAATAAAGGGGATCAGATTCAAGTCCTCATTCTTGTGCAGCAAGGACCATCTTCCCAGCCCCATAATTTTTAACTATATATGGTTAAATGAGGGGAAGCAAGAATATGTAACTGTAAGTCTAAAATTGTTAAAAAAAAAAAAAAAACTGTTACAGAAGGAAAAGGTAATTATACATAAGCAGTCATTGACCCTCACTGCCTTTTCATCATAATACCAAGCACCAATAAGACTATTGGTTGTGCTGAGAGGAAATCCCTGAAATCCATGGAGTACTGACAGCAGTTACCTTTGTTTTAATGGAACTTAGTGCATCAAGGACTTTCTGAAGGCTTGGCTTATCACTGCCGATCTAGAGAAAAACACAGGGACAGAATCTTACTATTCCGATGGCACTATACCAGCTTTGATTTGAGTGACATTATCATAAAATTTCTTCTAAAAGGAAAGCAAAACCTACTACCCCTGAGACATTCCACATGTTGTCAGTCTTGGCTTGAAGATATTCACACCATAGGCTTCCCCTCCTGCTGTCGCAGCAGCTTCTGCTTCTGTTTCTACAATTCCCTTGAAACTACCTTCTCAAATGTCTCCAGTGACCTCCAGCAGCTAAGCAAAGAGTCCTCAGTGCTTACCTCACTTGACCTCGTTGAGGAAGGTCACACTCTTGCCTTCCTTCTTTATAAAGCCTTTCTCCTCTGGCTTTCCACATGTCTTCTAGCCTTCTTAACATCTCCTGACTCCCGTGTTTCTTTTCAATCCTTTAATCACCCTCTCCCCACAGCCTTAGAGGCCTTGCATCCTGCAGGTTGTCAGGGATACATCCTGAGCAGTATCATCATCTCCTCTTCATTCTGTCCTTGGATGATTTCATGAGCAGCTTGCACTTCAGTCTGCGATCTCAGGCTCATGAATCTCCAGCCCAGACAGTTCTACACATCTCTTTCCAACCATCCAGAGGACAGCTCAACCTGTGAGGCCTCACTGTTGCCCTGAAATTTGCCAATACTGAGCACTATACCAGCCCACAGACTTGATCTCATTTCAGCAATGCCTATTATAAAATATTACCTTACTAACTTTAGCTGAAGGTTCAGTGACCAGTCACCTTCAGCTTACCTCTTCTGTTCCGTATGTTACTTACTATCTAGTTGGTTTCTAACAGATGCTTTCCAAAGTTTTTGTTGCTTTTTTGTTGTGGTTTTTGTGGGTTTTGCTCTGTTTTGTCAAGGTAGGAAAGGTATGGAGAGATGGAAGGAGAATTAAGCCTGAAAATACATCAGAGCCAAAAGCATTTCCTCAACTGTTTTGCAAGATGTTTTTCCTACTATAAATATTTTGCCTGGTCAATCTTTTGAACACAGAATTTTAAAAAAAAGGAATTAACTAACCTTCAAAAAAACACCCAAAACAGCCAGTCCATCTGGTTGCTGCACAGCTTTCCCAAAATCCTCGTATTTGGTGTTCCAGTGAACCAGGTGAAGCTACAGACATGGGAGACAAAACCCGTCTGTGATTTACATGATAAAACCAAGAGGTCTTATCTAGTGAGTGGTCTTTCCTTTCTAGCTAACGGTTATGAAAAATGTTAAAAAGCATATTCTACTCATTTTAATTCTAATTATCTACTAGTTGATACAATATCACAGGACTGCATCAGGAAGTCTAAGACAAAGAAATGTAGAATTTTGAGAAAAGGTGCAAATTTTAATACTCAATTTATAATAAAATAGATTTGGTGGTATCCTTGCAGTTTTATTAGTAGGATAACAATTGTAAGTCCTATGAAATAAATATGAAAGTGCCTTGCAAAGCAAGTTGTTCACTTGATGTGAGTTGAATTGACAAAATTAAGTTTTAGAAGTTACCACTAAATTATGACTTCAAACACTTGTCCTTGAAAATAAGAATGTACATCTTACCTCTGCAGCGCATTTCACATTGTCCACGGTGTGCTCAGAGCCCTGGCCATCAGATGAGCCCCAGTGAAAGTGAAACTGGATCAATCTGTAGGTCCCTTTGAGAGGTCCTCCTTTTATCACTAAAGTTAGACAGAGGAAATTTAAATGGAACTAGTGATTCCTCAGTGAATCACTTGCAAAGAGCCTGTAGGGCTACCTGTCACTGTGTGCACATTCCTATAAATATGGGGATTTCCCTTACACTGGGGTCCAAAAATCACCTGTTTGCTGACCTCTGCTGCTGGTGCAGACACTCCAGAATTTATGAAAAGATCAACATTTTATTGACCAAGATGCATTATAAAATATAATTGTGCTTATACTGACTAGCTGGCTTTGCCCCTTTAATTTTATTTATTTATTTATTTATTTATTTATTTATTTATTTATTTATTTGAGAGAGAGTGAGCGAGAGAAAGAGGCAAAGAGAGAGAGAGAGAGAATGGGCATGCCAGGGCCTCCAGCCACTGCAAATGAACTCCTGATACATGTGTGGCCTTGTGCACCTGGGTTTACCTAGTTACTAGGGAATCAACTTGGGTCCTTAGGCTTTTCAGGCAAGTACCTTAACCGCTAAGCCATCTCTCTCATCCCCCTTTAAAATTTTTATTGAACCTCTTCGGCCTCAATTTCCTCCTTTGTAAAATAGTTATATTCAATCGCTTATTTCTCACTAATAATCTGTCATCTTCTATATGTAGTTCAAGGTGCTTCGTTATCTCTAAGATATTAAAATGCTACCTATGGAAACTCTCCCAGGGTTCTCAAATCTGGCATTAGTTTCACCTTTGTCTGTTGAATCAGGATAGGAAGCACATTCTTAGACAACTCCAGCTGTAGATTATTAACACGTGTGTCATGAAAGAGAGATTTAATCAATAATTTTTAAGTGCTTTTAAAATTAACTCAGAGGCTGGAGAGATGGCTTAGCGGCTAAGGCACTTGCCTGCAAAGACAAAGTACTCAGATTTGAGTTCCCCAGGACCCAAGTAAGCCAGATGCACAAGGTGGTGCATACTCCTGGAGTTCATTTGCAGCAGCTGAAGGCCCTGGTGCATCTATTCTCTCTCTACCTGACTCTTTCTCTGTCTCTCTCTCAAATAAATAAAATAAATAAATAATTTAAAAGCGACTTAGTTCTATTATTTTATTTCTCTAGTACTAGAATTAAAGCACCTAGATTAAGTACATTTTATTAACCTTAGTCTATAATTCCATTAATGAATGAGTTCAAACCTATTGTGGCTTCACAGAACAAAGGGACAGCATCTGTAGAATAAGTTTTGTTTGCTTCACTTCACTTAAATGTGCTTGACTGGTAGCAACACCCATTCATCTATTCAAAGAAAAGGTTGAAGCTGGGTGGATATTCAGGCATGGACTTTCTATGGCATCTAGCAAATGCTGGCTGACTCCTCTTCCAATGGGTCAAGAGAAAACAAAACAAATAGAAATAGAAAGATTGTATCAGAAATGGTGTCCTATTATACATGTTAAGAAACATGAATTTAGATGCATTCTGATAAAATCACATCTTTTGAAGCACAAATTCAACTTACTATCAAAGTTCCTTTTTATCTAACAGTTCTGTAAAGAATTAGTCTTATTTCCCCTCTCCTCCATACTGGGATATTTTAGAAATGAAAAAAAAAATCCCCCTTTTAATAATAAGATACCCTTAAATATAAAATACATCCACATGAAATCAAGATACTGAAAAAAAGTCCTTCATTTTAACTCCTTACAACTAGTAACTAGTTGGCTGATGATAAATGACAAATGTCATTTATAACATTAATAGCTCAACCATGTGGCAAAACTAAATAAATAAAGCTATGCTAAGCATAGGAGAGCACAGTCTTACTAAATGTATTACCCTTATTGCTGGTGGAGAATCATACCAACATCTCACATGTTGCAGTGATTAACACATCATTATTTCTTCGTATCTCCCCTGAATACCTTAAAATGCCATCTTAATTTACTTGTTTCTGAGAACATTTGGAATTAGGGAAAACTCCATATAAGTTTTATTTTAAAAGGTTTTGTGTATATTAAAAAAAGAAATGATGATTAACTTATTCAGTACTGATCCATTATCACCAGGGAGCTGTTTTAGCCCCAGTGAAAATAAAACGTGTTGCTATGCAGATTAGATATCCATTGTAATTAGAAAAGGTTTTTAAATCCTTAAAGTTAAATTGTTACAGAAAACAGCAAACTCCGGTCTTCTGGTCTTCTTTAACTGGTTATTTCTCAACAAATGCTTAGCAAGGAGTTTAGTTGATGACATCCTAGTAAAACACTGTTATAAGAAAAACTTGCCCTAAACTCAGATAGAGGCGGAATATGTCATTTTATCTGAGAAACACAAATGGCAAGATTTTGGTTAAATAGAGAGGATTATGCTATAGTCCCAGTCTATTCACTTATTTTGATTGCTACATGCCATTTCTAAACAATTCCAGTTTAAAAAGAAATCTCTTTTACTAATGGAAAAGTAATTTTTCAGTATAGTAGGAACTGGTAGATATATGGACATTCCTCTGTAAAATCCCACCCTATCAGTGAAGCTACACAGAAACATGCTCCAAAGGCTGAAGGTATACAAACGTGGATTTCTACTCAAAATTTTTAAGCTTTCAAATTTTAATTTAAATTCAATTCTCAACATCAGGAGCTCAAGCCAATTTCAGTTTCCACAATCTGTCATCTGTTAAACACAACATTAACACCATGAAATAATAACATTATAGAATAATCAGTCTTTAGACTGATTATTTGGACATTATTATTATACTATTTGTTTTTGTTAAAAGAGGAGATTCAGTAAACCTGAAATAAATCAGACTACCTATAGAAAAGTAAAACTGATAATTTACCTGTTTGAATATTTTTCTTCTGGCTTACTATTACTACTTGATTAAGATGTATTTGAATAACACAGTAAAGATGTCCATCCAGTGTATGTCAATAATCTCTCTTAATCCCAAAATACAAGTAATTCCAACTTCCCTGAGTTTTAAGACTAACATTTAAGCACTTCCTTATCAACGCAAAATGAATGTTTTTCACACACACACACACAAAAAAAAATGTTACATTTCTAAATAAAGAGATGTCTAGCAGTCAGATTCACTAGAGTAGCACGGTCAAAATTCCAGAGTACAGATGTTTTCCCTTAAGCTATATTGAACTCTGGGGCATCAATCTGCCCTCTTTAGGCATGGGCTTCATTACCCACAGTGACAGGGAAGCTTTTGCTGTGTCCCAGGTATTTATGATTCTGCTGACACCATCAGCCATTTACATGAAGAGCCCTTCATTTGTTGTTATGCTTCCTTAAATTTATGATTGGTTGTGGAGGGTAAATTTTACTGCTTCGAAATCAAGCAGGCCCTGAAAATCAAGCAGGACTCACACCCTCACATACAAAGACCTATTATGTCATATAGACAATGGACTGCTTCAGTGGAGCACTCTAGAACTCTGCTTCCTTCTTTCTTTCTTCTTGAACTAGCATAAACAAATAAACATTGTTTCAATTTCTAAAAACACAGAAATGAAATGAGAGTTGTATATGAGCTGACCCAATAATTCTGGCATTGTTTTCAACATTCCTCCCTAACATTGCAATTTAAATTTATGAACAAGAGTTAATAAGTTAGCAGGAGTTAATATTTTGACTGTTTTTCTCCCAGATAAAGCCAGCAAAAAAAAAAATCTCAAGCAGGGAGAGTTATTTTTAATAATATTTTTTAAAGAACCTAAAAGGATTATTACCAATTTTTCACTAATTTAAGGTGATTTATTTTAAAGGAATTTAGAAAACTAATGAGAACGTTAATCTGAACTTCAGGTCCAGGCCTATTAACTCCATGCTTAAAAAGAATTATCTCCATGTAAACAAAAACAAACTCAACCACTCAGTTCTGGGCACCCAAGTGCTTAAAATAACATAAAGAAAAAACTATAAGACCTGAATTCATGAGAAGTTCTAGAAAGCTAGAATATCAGTGGGGGTGGAAGATGAGGGGGAAGAAATAAACTGATATATTTAAATGCTGAAAATAAGTTAAGAAATCTAAAAATATGAGCACATAAAAATAGCTCCCAACAGAGTTGATAAATCATTAATTTTCAAAATATCAGGCAACCAAATAAATTATTTTTAGACCTAAGTATATAGAAAAGTACATTGGTTTTTTAAACGATGGCCAGTATAAATTAAGTACTAACTACAGTTATCTTGCAAGGATGCAGACTTAAATCCTATTTTTAAGAGATGTCAAGTTAATCTTTCCAGAAAACTAGGAAGGAGAGGCCTCAGCAAGCGATGCATAGAGTACTCTCTAGCTTTCTGCTCCTTCAAGTTGTGCTTGATTCCAGCACCTTGTAACACTTGCTCTCGCTTTGTGAATCTAGGAATCTTTAAAACTAAACGTCTGAAGAGTAGTTTGCCACTTGGGATAATTAATTTTTAACTTAATCTGTAAGTGGGTCTTACTTTTATATCAACATTTCAATATATTCCCTCCCTATCTTTGTTTAACCAAAGTAACTGGATCGAGATTGTGGGGGCAGGGGGGTAGATATGAGCAAAACTACAAAGAAGTCTTTCACAGGCAAGGAAGAGTAAGTCCCTCTAATCCTCTTTGCTAACCCTTGTTTTTCCTAGACCTTTTTGACTTTTTAGGGCACACATCCTGTGCTATTAAGTTCCCTGGTATTTCTTACTTCCCTTTGCTGGAGTTTCTTCCAAGACATCAAAATCCTTCATTCTTCCAGATGTGCTTTCTCTACCCTGGAAACCCGTTCCTGGTTCACATTTAGATTCCGAAGCCTCCTTCATGTTTCTACTGTTCCTTGGAATACTTTATTTTGTAATGTATTAAAGTGATTGTTTTGGTACCCTCAGCACATATTGGGCTCTAGGGACAGGAGAGAGACCAGACCCATTTACCCTCATGATCCTTCCCTTATTAGGTATTTAACTGATATTAGTGAGTTTTATTTTGTTTGTTTGTTTTGCAGAACTATATGGGCTATACTCATACTTCTAAAGACACTGGTGAATGCTCCATCTAAACCACTTGTTATTCTGTTTCACAGTCTAAACATGGGCATTACTTAACAAACGAAATAGTTGGGTAAATGTACCTAGCTTTAATCAGTTAGTGATCATGTAGAAATCAATCCAACAGAGAAGAATATGTATTGATGATTAAAACACAGTTTTGGGCTGAAGAGATGGCTTAGCGGTTAAGTGCTTGCCTGTGAAGCCTAAGGACCCCAGTTCGAGGCTTGATTCCCCAGGACCCAAACAAGCCAGATACACAAGATGGCACATGCATCTGGAGTTCATTTGCAGTGACTGGAGGCCCTGGCACACCCATTCTCTCTGTCTGTCACTCTCAAATGAATAAATATATTTTTTTGGAGGAAGACACAGAGAGAGAGGGAGAGACAGAGAGAGAGAGAGAATGGGTGTGCCAGCAGCCTCTCAGCCACTGTGAACGAACTCCAGATGTGTGCGCCCCTTGTGGGCAAGTTCGGCATTGCGCCCTTGCGTCACTTTGCAACTGGCTAAACGTGGGAGCTGGAGATTGGAACAGGAGTTCTTAGGCTTAGAGGGCAGGCACCTTAACCGCTAAGACATCTCTCCAGCCTCAAATGAATAAATAATTTTTTTTTAAAGCACAGTGTTATAGTAACTTCATAAATAAAATCAGTACAAATGATAGTGAAGATATTACAGAATATATAAAAGCCAGAAAATTGGAATTTCATCAAATAATGGGAAACAATCCAAAGCTTTCTTCAGAGATCTTATCAGGGGGCAACGCTACAGCAATTGCCTGGTAAAGTCAGTCACGTGGGAGGAAGTCACAGCAGTGGCTATTTACTGAGGAACCAGTATGTGCCAGGGACTATGCTAAACACTTTCTATATATTGTTCCATTCAATTCTTTGTCTGAGGCAGACACTGTGATTATTGATTTCTCAGTTGAAAGACCCTAAAACTAAAGCTAAATTACTGTCATTCCTGAAGTTACTGAGCTAGTTAGAAATCAAATCCAGGTCTGTCTGACCCCACCTGATGCTCAGAGACACCAAACTATAGGTTGAAATCCACTTTCCAGGAATGCAGATGACTAGAACAATACATTTCACAATCATCTCTGTAAAGGAATTACCCACATCTAACTCCCTCTGTTTCCACATTGTTCAAAATCACCACCTTCTTTTTTTTCAAGGTAAGGTCTCACTCTAGCCCAGACTGACCAGGAATTCAATATGTAGTCTCAGAGTGGCCTGGAACTCATGGCAATCCTCCTGAGTGGAGTGCTGGGACTAAACAAGTGTGCCACCTCACCCAACTTGCAATCATCACATTTAAGATCCAGTTTCTGTCTGGGACTCATAATTTACTAGACTCTACCCATTGACAGTAATGATTTGTGACACCTTTTTAAAAAGTTGACAGACTAACAGTCACTTCTTTTGGTTTTCAATGACTAAACATGACAAGATAAGCATTTTTTTTTCTTGTGAATAACAGCCACATTTAGATTGTGAAACAGAATAATGAAAGGTGGTATAGATGAGGTTCTAACCCGAGTCATTTGAGACACTGTGTTACCTACTTAATTCTTTCCAAAACTAAGCTAGCACCAAAACATGTAAACCAACTAAAGGCATGATAAGCTGAGGGTCATGAGGGCAAGTAGGGCCTGGTTCAGGGTCCCAAGCCCAGGATGCACTGAGCAGACCTAAAATAAGACCAAAATAAGAATACTTATATTAAAGCTTCTCGAGAAAAAGGACTGGTTTCACAATCGCTTGAGCACTTTTTCCTTGGAAAGACTTGTGGAAGAACTGTTTTCACTTTACATCACCTACTCAATTTGAACACATAAAACCAAATAGTATGCATGTGTCTGTCTGTATGCACTAGGAAGGAAGGGGTGTACACAGAAACAGGCAAGCTGAAAACAATTTTCAGTTATCTGCATGTTACTTTTCATTAAATTGTCTTCCAGAATTACTGCTGCAGAAATCTAGGCATCTAAAAATATTTTAAAAGGGTAGAGTGGTCTTTTTCAAAACTGAGCTGAACTGAATATATTTTATAGCTACGGACAGAATGATCAACTCGATGATAATGGTTTTAGTTATGTATCATATAAGATGCTAGGACTATCAGTCATTACATCAAACTTTGACAGCAATAGTAAATATTTCCTCTTTCTTTTCTCCTTTTCCTCCAACACTGCCCTCATTGCAAACCATTACCAAACAGTGCATGATAGCCTCATTTCTTTCAATGACCTCCAAACGAAATCATTCAGGAAAATGGGACACTGGCAATTAAAGCAACCAAGGAACAATAAAGGCGTCTACTCTGTCTGAATGACATTGTTCTGAGTAAAATAGGAAAAGCATTCACTTCCCTGGGCATCCTGTAAACAGCTCTATTACAAATAAATTATGTTAACTCAATTTGTCAGAAATGGGCTAAGCATATCCACCAACTCTCAAACATCTCTGCTAGTGGAATGAATTTCTTAGATACCAAGATCTCTTGCTCCCTTTATCACACTATGCCAGTTATGAGAAGTGACCCACAAGCACGGTGTTTTCCAGGAACTTCGACATCATCTCAAACGGTCAGGCTTTCATCCCTTCCTCACTGCCACCTCAAAGGCAGCACTCACTAAGATATCCTCATTAAGGACAGGTGTCAACTCTGGAATACAAATGTTTTTTTGTGAACTTTCTAGTTCCTGTAGTGTTAGGGGCCTTACTTGCCCTTTGTGACTTCTCACAGGCACATCACAGTTACCGATGTCCTACACAGAAGCCAGGACTTGAACAAGAGAAAAACAGCCCCAGGACAGTTCATAGTAATTAGCCTATTTCTCCCTGGAGGATCTCATGAAGACATCAGAGAGGAAACCTAAGTGTCTGACAGATTGCTGTGTGAGGAGCTCCCCCTGCCACTCTTCCTGAGCCCCCTCCACTGAGATGGGAAAACACCTACTGGCTAAAAAGGCAAAAGTTAGTTATTTTCTTTCTTCTTCTTCTTTTTTTTTAACACTGACCTGCTTTGTCCTGGGAGTCATCAAACTCCACGTTGAATGAGTGGCCGTTATTGAGGATTCTTCTGGACGTTGCATTTTCATAGCAGACACACAGAGGCTTCAGGCTGGGATCATGCTGGGCAGTGCTGGTGTCAATGTTAACAGGGGACTGGCGTTCTCCATTGGCAATGGGAAAGCTCTTATACCAGTGTTCAGGTCCTGAAGGTGAGAATACACATTGTAACCCCTCAATGTGAAGAAGGGGGTACCCAAAGAGGATAATGATTCCTGAGCCATCCAGTTTTGGAGGCAATGCTTAATAGCACAGTAACCTCTAGTATAGCAAGATTGCCTCAGTTTCCTTATTTGTAACATGATATAATAATAGTATAAGTCTAACTCACAGCTGACTGTGAGAATTAAAAGTCTCACAGTAAGGATCTTTGAACAGGTAATGTCATACAAGAATTAACTTTTTAAATATGTATTTATGCATTTATTTGAGAAAGAGGTAGAGAGATGAAAAGAGAGTGAATGGGTGTGCCAGGGCCTCTAGCAACTGCAAACGAACTCCAGATTCATGTACCACCTTGTGCATCTGGCTTTACTTGAGTACTAGGGTAATGTCTTTAGTGCCAAGCCATCCTCTCCAGCCCCCATGTTAACTTTTTTGAGATGTTCTTACTTGAACTTCACAGCTGAAACTGGACAGACTCTAATGTCCCAGTTTCTGGTTGCCTTTGGGATATATAAATGCCCTTAAGACTTTCTCACAGTTTCGGACTCCTCTGTCCTAGCAATTGGGACACTACAGACCATAGACCAGACTGAAGCTCAGGCTCAGCCCCCCCCCCCCTTTCATCTTCAGAATCCTCTCTACTGGGAAGCCCACTTCCTCCAAAGATGCATTGGTACATCTTCCTCGTCCCTCTGCTGGCTCTCGACATCCACATAGTACTTAAGCGACTGACCCTCTGACCTTAGAGAAATGAAGAGAAAACTCAGGAGCCAGAGCGTAATACATGCAGACGGGTTCCAGGAGATACCCAGGACCCGATGAGCTTGGAATCTTAGCCACAGGTGCTGCTGAAACTGGCAGGATGGAAGGAAAGGAGTCCTTTAATTTCTCTGCGTTGTAAAACTAAAGTGTTGAGGACAACCTTTCGGAAGGTCGGCTCAGAGTGGACCCCAGAGGGACTGCCCCGGGATCCCGCACACCAGGCTGTCCCTCCATGGCCCTCCGCGAGGCGGGGCGGGCGCGGAATCCTCGACAGCGTTCAGATGCGGACAGATCGGGGCTCCAGGGACATCTGAGCGCGGGGACCCAGCCGAGGGCCTGTCACCCCAAAGCCTCGGTCGTCCGCAAGTGCGGGTGCGGGGACCCGAGGCGCGCGGCCCGGAGCGCGCGGCCTCGGCACTCACTCACCGTTCTGCTTGCTGTATCCCCAGTGGTGGGACATGGTCGCGCCGGTGCTCGGAGCTGGGCTGCAGCTTTCGCCGGTCTAGGGGCCAAACTGTGTATGCGTCGCGGGTCTCACCGTCCTGGCTTTTATAGGCTCCCGCCAACTTCGTACTCGGGGCGGCCCAGGGGAGGGACCGAGTGGACTTAGGAGAGGGGAGGAGACGGGCGGAGGTGACACTCGCGGAGGTGACAGGCGGAGGGCCCCGCGCTCCGGGGCTCGAGCGGTGTGGTGTGGCCGGGGCGGGGCGCCCTCGGGCTCTGCTCGGCTCCGGCGTCCGACCCGCGCTGCTGCAGCGGCCGCGCGCTCTCCCCGCCGCCCGGGAGCGGCGCTGTCCCCGGCCCTGCGTCCTGGTCCCCATTGTGAGCGCACAGCCCGGGCGCACCGCGACGCCCGCATGCCCGGCTCAGCTCCTAGCGCCGCCCGCCCGCCCGCCCGCCCGCCCGCCGGCCCCGCCGGCCCGCACGCCCGCTGCGAGCTTGACCTTGGGCGGGGAGCGCGCTGACGGCGCGGGGAGCCGGGGCCCCCTGCTGCCCGGCTGCGGGAAAGCGGCGGCAGCCTCCTCGTGGCCATCCCCGCAGGGCGCGCTCCTCCTCCAGCATCTAACTTTCCTGGCCAACTAACCCCAGACCGAGGGGCCTCCTCCTAACTGGTTTTAAATAACCAACTCGTCAAACATCGATTTTCTCAGAAAAATTGTATTAAAAACTCTTTCAAGGAGATGAGAACTTTTCTTGGGTGGCAAAGGAAATGTGTATCTGACAAACTCAGGAAATCAACATGCTTTGATCAAAAAGCCTTTATTTATTTTTATTTTTTTATTTTTGAAGTCTGGCAGTGTTGTGACTTTCTTGGGAGACCCAGGCTGGCTTCGTTCCTTCCATGGGTCACGTCTTCGCGAAGACATATATCTGAAAGTATTGACATGGAAGTTTATGTGAAAACATGTCCTTTAAAGCTGTCCTTTTGCTCACTCCTTTGGAAAACATTTCATAGATACCTGAAATTATTTTGGAGCTGAGGTCCTGGCTCATTGTTCCTAAAGGCAGTTTCCAGGTGGGGCAAGAACTTACTTGCTGCAAAGAGCTTAGCCACACACACAAACACAAAAAAAAAAAACCCGAGTGAGGTGAGGTTGTGCGTGGGTCAGGATTCCTCTGTGGTCTCTGTGATCTTTGAGAACATAATATTTAGAAGTAGAATTGAACAAGATATAGTTTTGGGGTTGTATCAGCCTGGACATCACATGTCTTTAAAAATCCAGGAGTAAATAAAATGATGTTATAAAACTTCTACATGTTTGCAGTGTTGATGTTAAAATCATTGTTTGCTCTTTAGTTCAGCCAATTCCCAATTCCACACAAGCAAGATTCGCGTGAGGTCTCCCTGTTCGAATTCTAAGTCTTTAGGAAACCGTGTCGCTCTGCACGTGTGGGTCCTGGGGTTGATGTCACAGAGACTCAAAGAGCACCAGTGTGGTGTTTAGCTTTCTGAGACCATTGCAAACCGCACTTCAGAGAGAAGAAACTTTAGCTTGGGTCTCTGTGTCTGCATAATCCCTACAGGACTGGACCCACTGAATGCATAATTTTAGAATATTTATGTAAATCAGAAGGAGAACTCCTAGCTGCTGGAAGATTCCTGTTCCTGAGGGCATAGCGTTTATAAATGCTGAGTTGCGCACAAAGTCTGTGAAGGTGAAGTTAGGTTTTTCTAAACAGTCCTGATGGCAGCCAGGCCATTGAAGCAGTGGGAATGTGCATCTCTTTTCCTGTGTCACCCACTGTGGCTTTACCACCATGGATAGAATAGAAGCACATCTTTGATCGTATTGTTTGTGTATTTTTTTCAAGGTAGGATCTCACTGTAGTTCCAGGCTGGCCTCTAACTCACAACAATCCTCTTACTTGGACTGAAGGCATTGGCCACCAAGCTTGGGAGGAATATATTTTGATTATAACAGTCCTCTTAGATTTCAAACTCCTCATCTCTGCTACTTCTCCGTGGTCATCCATGTGCTCCTTCCTAGGGAGCATCAAGTGCCCACCACAGGGCAGGAAGTGCCTCAGCTTTGGACACTCAGAAGAGAGCCAATTGTTTCTTCTTTTTCCTTTTCTTTCTTCTTTCTTTTTCTTTCCTTTTCTTTTCTTTTCTTTTTCTTTCTTTTTCTTTCTTTCTTTCTTTCTTTCTTTCTTCCTTCTTTCTTTTCTTTCTTTCTCTTTCTCTTGTTGTTGTTGTTTTTTTGTCTTTGTTTTTTTCACTCTAGCCCAGGCTGACCTGGAATTCACTTTCTAGTCTCAGGGTGGCCTACTCCTCCTACCTCTGCCTCCCCAGTGCTGGGATCAAAGACATGCCCCACCAAGCCTGGCTCCCAGTTGTTTATTATTCACTTTTGTTGCTGTTGTTTTGTTTCACCTTAGCATTTTCTTCCTGATTAGTTTTTCATGATGGAGAGGGAGATCAGCATTCATGTAGACCAGTCACAATCTAACTTTATTTTACTGACATTCTTCCCAGGCAATTGTGATTCTGTGGATACCAGAGGCTAATATTGGACTTTAAAAAATAAAAAACAGTACGTATCATATGTCTGTGTTTTTATTAGAGGAGAGGGTTTATTCACTTAAGAATGATGCCAAAGAAAGAACAGATTAGTACTTTAAGAAAAGTGTTTTCCTCTGCCCAAGGGGAATAAAAGCATAACATATCAGGAAAAGATTATATTAAAAACTTGAAAGCTGTGTTACAATTATTTTAATAAAAAGTTCAAATAGCCGGGCATGGTGGCACAAGCCTTTAATCCCAGCACTTGGGAGGCAGAGGTAGGAGTATTGCTGAGAGTTCGAGCCCACCCTAAAAATACAGAGTGAATTTCAGGTCAGCCTGGGCTAGAACGAGACCCTACCTTGAAATACCAAAAAAAAAAAAAAAAAGTTCAAATATATGAATCTTAAAAATATAAAAATGAAATGGGAAAGTATTTGCTCTCCCCCAAAATAAAAATAGTGTTATATTTTACAAAGACATATACATGATTTATTCAATAATTAACTAAAAAGACACGTATTATCATATTTGTTACAATTATCATATTAAATATCTATGGAAGCTAAGAGCCATTCACTTCTCTGGGCTTCTGTAGCTCTATTCATGGACATTTTTCCTAGTGTTTGTGATATATCATAATACATATAAACATACCATATATATATAAAACCTGACGTCAGTAAGTGCTGGCTTCAGAGTACTTCCTGGACAGTGTTGCACAGACTGCAATGAGAAAGATGGAAGCAAAGGAAATATCCTAGCAAGAGAGAGGAGCATCCAGATGTGTGTGTGTGTGTGTGTGTGTGTGTAAGTAAGCAAGTAAGAGTGTTTAGGGCATGAGATAGCCATTCTGTCACACTTAGTTTGAGCTGCTAGACGTGAAAGCTGTATCACTAGAATTTACCTTTACATCCTAGGTATTTTGTACCCTTTACCAGGACCAAACCTTAGGACATATGCAGTGGCTGTTCACATAAAGCTCTTGGCAACTGACTTTTTATTACTCAGTATAGATAATAGAAACTTTACTTTACAGAAGGCAATTGGTTAAGAATACATTACATTAAAATTAGACAGGACTTAATCTGTTAATTTACTATTTCTATGACCTTGGGAAAATTGCATATATACATGTAAATATATACACCATAAACATATACTAGAGTTTCACTAATTATCACAGGTTGGCCTTTATTTCTCAATCCTCTTGCCTCAGCATTTCAATTGAGGTTACAGATATGCCAAACCATGCTGGGCCAAATATTTGTATCTTGTTAAGATTCTCATCAATAAAGTTAAATTAATTAAATCTACTTCACAGACCTGAATGATGCAACATGTGTGAAGGAGCATATTAAATGCAAGTTATAACATTTGCTATTATGTTTATTCAACCCATATTAATTTATTTTTAGTTGAGACACAGAGAGAGAATGGGCATGCCTCTAGCCACTGCAAATGAACTCCAGATGCATTTGCCATCTTGCATCTGACTTACTTGGGACCTGGAGAATCAAACCGGGGTCCTTAGGCTTCACAGGCAAGCACCTTAACCACTAAACCATCTCTCTAGCTCTCAACCAGTATTAAGTAACTGATATTTCTAATGCACTCTGTGGACTTCATAAAATCAGATCATCCGTTAGACCAAGAGCTCATCAAGCACTACCATGTACCAGCCATCAGCAGAGGGATGCAGCCACATCAACCCCATGCCTCTCCTTGCAGAGTTCTTGAGGAATGATACCACAGTAAATAACACATGAATAAGAAAACAAAAGGAGTGGCAGTGAATGTGAAGTCAATTACACCAAGATGAAGCAGAGAGCGACATGGGAGGAGAGGCCACATTATTTCTATTTTATCTCTGTGTGTGAATCCATTTACTTATTTATGTTTTATCTCCTGAGACAGGGTCTCAAGAGTCAAACGCACTACCATGTTGCCACAGAGTCTGCTTCAGGGTCTCATTCTGTAGCCCAAGACATCCTGGCACTCACAATTTTGTCCAGATTGATCTCAAACTCACAGCAACTCTCCCGTATCAGCCTCTCTATAGTGATTCCATTTATTTAAAGTTCAGTAATAATTATAAGTCCTACTACATGGTCAATAGTACCACAGCCAAAAGATAAACAATCAAAAACAGGTAAAAGTAATCTTGGCTGGTATAGATCAGAGCAGTGGTATTTGTGGAGGAGTTTGGGAATAAGCCTGAGGATTTCTGAGCTGTTCTTACTACAGGACAGCAAAAGATCCCCATACGAAACCTGATAGCTGATGGCATCCTCATCAGCACCAGCCACCAGGTGCAGCTGGCATTGCTTCAGCCTCCCAGAGGAGGAGGGCAAGAGGGCACTTTAAATGGGTCCTGGAAGTCCCACTGAAGAAAGAGCCCTTGGGGATCCACTAAGGCAAGCCATAGGAAACAGCAAGTATAAACGCCCTGAGAAAGGAAGTTTCTAAACCACAAAAGCTTATGGCTTTGATGCTGGGATCAAGGAAGAAGAGAAGTAGGGACATCAGAAGTAGACAGAGGTCACAGCCTGCAAAGCCTTACAGACCACCACACAAGGAAAGGTTTTATGCTCCTTGCACAGGGGAAGCCAATAGGAGGGTGTAAGGAAGAGAGAGACCAAACTGCAGCTAAAGAGTTAGATGTTTCGAGATTATCCATTCCATCTCCTCATTTTACAGACCAGGAAACTAGTGATCTCTCAGCACTCTCCCCTCCTTCCTTCTACCTTTCTCTAGAAAAAAAGAGCCCAAGTTCCTCTGGCATAGTAAGCAAGCCCTGGCTCTGACTTCCTCCTTAGCCCATGGGCTTCTCAAGCATTCATGTACAGAGGAGGAGGAGGCAGGACACACTGCCTGCCTAAGACCTATGAGTTTAGATTTGGTTTCTAGGCCAAGCCTACTGTTTAACCTTGCAGGATTTGTTCCACCTTCCAAGTTCTCTGTGCTTATAAGTGAAATGTAATGAGAGTACCCAGGGCTGCTGAGAATGATAAATAAACTAATTCATGTGGCATGAATGCCTGGGTGTTCCCAGCTTCTCCAGTAGTATCACTGTTATTGTGGAAGGGAAGCATAGATTTGTGAAATAGGAATCAAATTTGCAATATCTGAGTTCACATTCAGACTCCCATAGTTACATGTTTCATAACCTTGATCAAGTTAGATGGATCACTCTGAATTTCACCTGCTTCATTTGTAAACTGGGGGGACAATTCTAGCTGCAGAGTGTTACAGTGAGAAAGAGTATCTGGAAGATGTCAGATAGAGTTCTGGCAGGTTTTCACACTTGAATAAATGATATAATCATTATTATTATTTTCCTATTAGAAAATACAGATTGTCTTTTTGTGTCATTACCCAAGATGAAAAAAAAATTAATGTGTTTGAGGTTGTATACTCTAAAAATAATTGACTGAACCTGTCCCAACCAACATAGTTCTATGTGTTTCCGTCAGCCCTCTTTGCAGCCAGGGACTCAGAGGAAAATTTCTTTACTCCAGGTCACTGAGCTGGGAAGCAACAGAGCCAGTTGTGAACCAAACAGCCCACAGCCACCTGCGGTGTAGCCTCCTGAGAACCAACTCAGGCCTCCGGGAGCTTATCAGGGCCCTGCTGGGCAGTGCTGAATAACAGTGTGTTCAGACTGTATGCAAAGCACTGCTCTGTGAAGTAGTTGTACCAACATGTTGGGTACTTTTAGAGCTTCTTGCCCAGCTCCTTTTAGCCACAAAGTGGGCAGTGGATAACACTAACTGTGCATCTAACAAACAGTTGAGCTTAACTGCTCTTAGCAAACTACTTTTCTGTCTTTTAGAAATGTAGTGCCTATGTGTGCCTTTGCTTTTTCATGATACCTGATGCCATTTAACTTCAAAGTAATGATATCTGTTTTTTAAGAGCAACCAATGAATTCAAGCATGTTACAAAAGTTTCCATTTCAAACAGAACTTGAATGAAATGCTAAGGGAGAAAATTATGCAGCTTAATATTCTATGTTCAAGAGCAGCAGTCACATACAGCACATGAAGCAAGGGTTCACCTCTATTTAGAGATCAGTAGTCAGCTAGAGCCAGTTTTGCTCTGTAGTGAATATTGACCATGTCTGGAGACATTTATGGTTTTCCTGGAATCCAGAGGACAGAAACCAAATTTGCTACTACATATCTTCCATAGACAGACCACTCATAGGGTAGACAGTCCAAAGTGTTAGCCACACAGCTGCCTCTACCCCTTACTCATGTTTGCATTTTCTGAGGCTCTAGTTACCCATAGTCAACCTCACATTGGAAATAGTGGAGAATTCTAGAAATATTTTTATAAGATTTCAGTTGTTCATCATCCTCATAAAATCTCACAAGGTCCTGCTCCATCCCACTCAGAGCACTGAGCCCTTTTTTTGTGCAGCATGACCATGCTGTAAACATTGCCTAACTTTTGATTTTCTACCAGCCCATCTTGGTTATCAGCTTGACTGCACAGGTATTGTAGATTTTTGCTCAAGCAAATTCTATTTTAATTAATAATGGCCAAGTTACAAAAGGAGTAACAAAAGAAACATAAGGGCATAAAACATGGGAGAATGGATTAACTCTGCTAGTATGTGCCAATGCTGAAGCACATCGGAATGGACATGCTCTCTCCAGGGGTTGAGAGCATCTGCAATGTCAGCTATCCACTAGGAGTCAGTTAAGGGGAGGACCGTCGTGCCCAGGTTGTGAAACTGCCATAAGAATAAAAGGAAAAGGATTGTAGTGGAGCTCAATGGTAGAGAGCACACATGCACACACAGACACACATACATTCACAAATCTATAAGACAACTCTTTTGTCAAAAGTCTAAAAGAGAATTATGAAATTTATGTATGTACTCAAAATATATGGGCCTTAGAGCAGTGGGTTTTGCCCATAATATTCCCTCACTGTCACCTTTGGTTTATTGGATTGGGAAGAAAAGAATAAAACCCTACTACTGTATGGTAGGAAAATATTCTCTTTCTTTCCTTGAACACATCCAACGCTGCCCAAATTGGAATAGCTTGCTTGGTTCACATTAGCTTCACCACATGATTAAAGTTCTCTTTTGCTTATAAATCAGCATGCTGTTTGGGGAATTTCTGACTTCCTTTTAGGCAAAGAACAAGCTAACATTTTCCATGCAAAGAGAACTGAAGATATCACAACTAAATGATTACTCTTGCTTAAGGGCCAAGTCCGAGTCACCAGCTCAGCTGACTGGAGTGGAGCAGGAAGATTGGAAAAGTGCATTTTCATAATTCTGTGACACGTAGTGTGGGTATGCTACCAGTATTTTATAACTCTGCAGTTTTCTCATTTTTTTTGCTAATTTATTAACATTAATTCTAAAGCAGATAGGAAACATTTTAGTCATTAAAACTTTTGTCCTGGGCTGGAGAGATGGCTTAGCGGTTAAGGCGCCTGACTCCTAAGCCTAAGAAGACCGGTTCTAATCTCCAGGTCCCACATTTAGCCAGATGCAAAGTGATGCAAGGACTCAATGCTGCACTTGACCACAAGTGGGCCCACGCATCTGGATTTCGTTGGCAGCAGCTAAGAGGCTGCTGGTGCACCCATCTCTGTCTTCTTCTCCCTCTCTCTGTCTCTCTCTGTGTCTCTCTCCAAAAATGAATAAAAAAAAATTTTTTTTTAATTTTTTAAAAAGTTTTGTCCTGCTTAAAGTCAGGATTTGAGATAGTATATAGAATAGAAATAATACATGAGTTTCAAATTTATTCATGGATTTCTTTACGCATCTTTTCTTCATATTATAGTTTTGTGTGGTTTTACTTCACACAAAAATTTCAAAATTATTCTATGAAATTATCGTTAGTGTCTCTGTCTGTATCCTTTTTTCTTCTGCAAGCCCTCCATCTGAGCACAGTGGCTAGACTGTGAATGAATGCTACTTTTGCAGTTCAATGGACAGAAGGAATGCTGAGGGAGATATCATTTGACCTGTGTGTGATGTGAGGCACTGTGTTTTCTCTTGTCTCCTCCGTCTCCTTCTTCCTTTCCTTACTCTTCTTTCTCCTTCTCTTCTCCTTTTTTCCCCCTCCTTTTTCTCTTTCCTTCTCTCTCTCCCTCTCTCTCTGCCATGAATGACCAAACTGAAAACGTTATCACCAACTCAAAAAGTATCCTGTCAAAGTTAAACCTAGATAGCCAGTAGATCCCATTTGCATGTTTCTCATCCTTGTGATACTGTCTCCCCTTCTCTTTCCACTCTCAGGTAGTACCCATTTGATGAGGCAATGGATGAAATAATCAGCCAGCAGTGTGAGAAACTCCAGGATGAACAAAAAGGACAGACAGGCAGGAGACTATAGTGTTATTGTGAGCAAGAATATCGAGCCGTCTCCACACACTGCAGGGGTACCCGTCATGACCCACTCCATGGGAGAAAATAGCTTACTTCCCGTGCCCTCTAAAATGTTCACTCTCTTTACAATTTATAAAAGGAAAGATACAGAAGTATAATGCTGTATTTGGGAGTCAAGCTTGAGAACTGTGTCCCAGAGCTTTCTGGAGTCCATTGCTAGTCTGAGGTCTATTGAACCCGAGCCATGTTTTGCAGGCCACCTGTCACCAGGACCTGCTATCTGAGCCTTTCCAGTGGCACCTATATCTTTTTTTGAACACACCCATATTTTAGGGCATGTTGCACATGCCTGATAAGCCTTCCTTTTAGCAGCCACAGCCAGAATGAGACTTGTGTTAACAAGGTTTGGGAGCTGCTCTTTCTTTTTCTATTCTCTTCTTACTGTATCCAGGTAGTTTGGTGATTTCCTTGGATCCCTTCCATACTAGGTAAATACTTGAGAAGCATGAAATCCTTTTTCAAAAGAGAATTTATCAAGCCACGTGTGTCTTTAAAAAGCATATATCAAATATTGAATGCCTTTGCCCAGCTAAAAGCACAAGCCTTCTAGTTATACCTTTCTCTAAGTCCTGTGGCTATGTAATAACTCCTCTGAAACTCTCCTTCCCTCTCGGGGCCTAATCAATGTTTCATATCAATTAAGCTGCTAAAGACAAGAAGTTTAGCACATCTTGCCATCTTGACAACAGGGCTTTGCTAGAGCAAACAAATTGTAAGGGAGAAAATAGACCTCTTCTGATAAAATGTCATTAAAGTACTCCTTTAAATGAAAACAACAAGTTTATAATAGGCAGACAAAAATTTACAGATCAACTTATGGGTTGAGCCACAATATACCATCCTCACTCTCTCACATCAAGATAGCCCTATGTTCATTTAATTCATTGTCTGGGATACATTTTTGTTATTGGCTATTTTTTCCAAAAATATTCTCATCTATATTTAAAAGGTAAGTACTAAGCTGGTCCTAATCATGTAGGTCTATCTTCTCAGCTACTGGGGAGGCCAAGGCAAGGGGATCACAAGTTCAAAGCCAGCTTTATAACTTAGTGAGACATGGTCTCAAAATTAAAAAAAAAAAAAATTGAAAAGACTTTTCAGTGACAGAAGGCATGTTCAAGGTTCTATGTTTAATACCCAGTTTAACACCACACACACACACACACACACACACACACACACACACACACACACACACACACTTGGTGGTAATTATAAGAACATGAGACTATATGTGGTGTCTGTGTCCATGTTGTGTGTGGAGGTCGGTGGGGGTGGGGAGTGAGGGGCATTTCCCCAAACTTACAATGAATGTAGCTGCTGTGGAACAGAGTGCATAGTTAAAAATACTTACTAAATTTTCAAAAATATTCTGCCCTCTAAGATCTGACCATGAAGGAAACATCTGTACTAGGAAGATCTTTTATTATATGTGGGATGGCTGTAACATCCTCTCACAAAACTAAATGAAATGGAGAACTAAAGTCACTAATGAGAAAATGAAGGCAAACTTTTGAAAAAGCAAGACCAGGAAAGTGGAGGCACCAGGATGAATCATGCCAACTGGTGCCACCACAGCATAATGCCACAGGCTCTCTGCCAAACCTCCCTCTTAAGTTTGCACAGAGAAGTGCATGTGTTAGATTAGATAAATATCCCAGTGCAGAATCCCCTTTATATCTACTAAAACACACTATATTGAATTAGCTTTTAAATTTGAAATAACAAAGTTTAGAAATATGTCGAGGTGCTTTTCTTCTTCCGTGCATGCCCTGCACAGGAAGCTTGAGTTACAGAAATAGGTATTTATGCACCCTGTCAAAATCTCTTGAGTTGTCTATCTCTGGTCTTCATGGACCAAGGACAGAGATCCCACCAGTTCACTGGCAAAGAATGGCATTCAATATTTTACAAGCCTTATTTCAGTCATTCATCCATCCATCCATCCATGTACCCATCATCAATTCCTCATTCCATTCAACATCTTTGAGTTCTGACAGGTTTCTGATTCTAGGTCCTCTGGCCTCAGTAGTGTAATAAGACAGATAAAGTCCTACTTTCATAAAATCTCACTGCACACCCCCCCATATTTAACACACTTGCACACACACACATACACATTTTGTTAAAATACAATTTAAACTATTCTTATTTATTTGTTTGTATAAACAATATTTCTGCAAGAATACAAAACATATTTTGTAATACTGACTGCTTTCTGGGAGGGCAAGTGGATTACTGTATCATAGGGAATTTTATTTATTTATTCATTTATTTATTTTGGGTTTTTTTATTATTTTGTTTTTTTGAAGTAAGGTTTCACTCTAGCCCAGGCTGACCTGGAGTTCACTATGTAGTCCCAGGCTGGACTCAAACTCACAATGATCCTCCTACCTCTGTCTTCCGAGTGCTGGGATTAAAGTTATGCACCACCCTGTTGGCCCAAGGGAATTGTATATTTTTTAACTATAAATCTTCATGTAACATTTGAACTTTGAACCATAAGAATGTACTGTCTTTTCAAAAATGAATTAAATGCAAAAACTATTATTATTCTTAAATTAGTACACAGAGCAAGAACCTGAGTCCCTCTGTATTCACTGAACCATAATCTTTCAGCTCTCAGCTCTCCCAGCACTGGACTCCACCTGCTCTGATCTCTTGTTTGGCTGGTACAGTCTCACTGCTCTTGCCAGGGCCCTTACTTGGGGTCATGCTCCATCCAGGTGCTCCTGGTGACCTGAGGTCCTGCTTTAAACTGATCATTGAGGAACAGATGCATGAATTCTGTGAGCCTTGTGTTTTCCAATATTTCCACTGTGTTATACCTCTCTGGGAATCAAGGGCCCTTGGGGGAATTGTTTCCCTTGAACAAATGTGTTTGGAACCATCTGCATTTCAATTGAGTACATGAATATAAGAAATTCATGAGCAAGTTGGAACAGGGAAAATGTACGCTTAATACACAAAATCTTTTCCCCGAAGTTTCTGTCTCCTCTACCTGGGAATGATTTGAATTCAAGGGAGAAGCAGATTCCCTGTTTACTGCACAGTTTATTCTCACCTGGCTAAAATTAGCTTTTAGATCACTGGGTTTGCTCTGCTGTGGTGCCCTTGGTTCTCCTGGGGCTCTGTCGTTAGACTTGCTCTTACTTCCACTGATTACCTGTGATTATCTACCTGACAGAGGTGTTAAGGCCCACTAAACACCCACATCTGCAGGTGACAATGAGCTCTCTGGTCAATCCCTTGATCATAGATGTTATGCCTGGATAGCCTTGCTCCCTTTGGTTCAATTGGAGCTGAAAGCCTCTGAGTATAAGTGCTTCTTCAGGCATGACTTCTCCATCTTTTCCAGTATTCTCAATTTAGGGCATGCCTAGACAAGCTCAATATTAATTTCATGGCAGGAGATTTTCTGCCTTTAGTATTAAGATAGATTTTCTGCCTCACACAGCACTGCGTGGGACTCTTATTTCACCAGCATTGGAAAGTCAATGTTAAACAAAATGAATACTATTATTCTCCTGCCTCTACTGTTTCATTTTCTATATGTCTCATAAACCATACACCTGCTTGCTGGGACAGAAATTTCAACAGGAAAGTCTTTGGTCCTCCTTCAAACCACTTCTTCTGGAAATGTGTTGGACCAGTGTGGCCACATCTTGATTTTCCTGCTACAAAAGTGGTAGCTTCCACCTGAAGCCACCTAAGTACCACAAACAGAAGTGAAAACTGGGAGTCTGGATAGATGAGATATGGATTTATGATTGTACAAATAATTGCACAAATAGGTATATATATAAACACAGCTTTTGCTATTGAAATAAGGCATTAGGGATTTTAAGTTGAAGTAAAATCAATTTACAAAAGATATACTTTTTTGGACAATGGCACTCCTAGAAGCCATAGATTGTTACTAGAAAATTTTCAGTGCCAGGGATGGGATACCGTCCAGTGAGTTGTTGGCCAGGGAGGTCCCTGATGCCCCTAAAACATTACAGGCTATTGCTGAGGCTCTTGGTTTTTCACCAGCAATAGATGGTAAGACCCTATTGCAGAAGACTCCACATACTTGGGCTGCAAGGTCACTGAGAAATCCTGCTGTAGCTGAACTGAAAACCTCTTCTGTATAAACCAACTGACAGAAAGCTGGAAAATGCTATGCTGCATGCAGTTGCATGGGAGAGAGAGATATCACCAGTGGAGATAAACAACAGTGGACACTGCAAGCCTTAAATTTGGCCAGCCAGGCCAAATGAGCCAATGGGTGCAATAGTGACATGTCTGTTATGGGGAAAACCAACTGCTCTTTAATTGGACCACAGGCCTGCTCCATGGGAGGGAATACATCCCTGATACTGAAAACCTATGACAGGCTCAGTTGGGAAGTCATGAGCTCTAGGGGTGTAACATCTGCTGGTGTCTGGCTAAATGTATATACTTTGCTTACTAAACTGCCCAGTGAACACTTCTCTTAATGTTCATACCTTTGTACTAATGCTACTAATGCTACATAGGAGTGCTCAGAACTGAAATATCTCTATCACACCTTCCAAGGCTCAGGGTCCATTGTGGAAGAGGTGGCAGAAAGAATGTAAGAGCCAAAGGAAGGGTAAGACTTCTTACAATGCACTCTCCCAGACACAAAATGGCCTGGATATCCATGACCTCGCAGTGCCTGACACTACCTACACAGGACCATCATAATAGGAGGAAAAGATGATGACATCAAAATAAAAGAGAGAGTGATTGAGAAGGGGAGGGGATATGATGGAGAGTGGAGTTGCAAAGGCAAAGTGTGGGGGAAGGGAATTACCATGATTTATTATCTATAATTATGGAAGCTGTCAATAAAAATAAAATAAAATTTAAAAAATTAACCCTTATTGAGAGTTGTGTCAGAAGGACTATTTTTGGTGTTTACATGTACTAATTCATTTACTTTTTGTTGTTGTTGTTGTTGTTGTTTTGTTTTGTTTTTTTCGAAGTAGGGTCTCACTCTAGCCCAGGCTGACCTGGAATTCACCATGGAACCTCAGGGTGGCCTCAAACTTACGGTGATCCTCCTACCTCTGCCTCCCAGTACTGGGATTAAAGGCGTGCTCCACCACGCCCAGCTAATTCATTTACTTTTATAAAATAACCCTTTGTGCCAATACTGCTATCACTCCCATTGGCAGGGAAGGAAACCAGACACTTTGCAGGAATTGTTACTAATTCCTAATTTAAGAAAAGGAAACAGGTACGTAGAAACCAAAGGGCAAAGGCCTCTGCCAAGTGCTTCCCCATCTTTAGCAACACTGAACATGGCTTTAAAATATTTATTTCTCAGGCTGGAGAGAAGGCTTAGTGGTTAAGGCATTTGCCTGCGAAGCCTTACCCCAGTTCGAGTCTCTAGGACCCACTTAAGCCAGATGCACAAGGAGGCACATACATCTGGAGTTTGTTTGCAGTGGCTGGAGGCCCTAGCATGCCCATTCTCCTCTCTCACTCTGACTCTTTCCCTCTCTTAAATAAATAAATAAATAAATAAATAAATAAATAAATAAATAATATATTTGAAATATTTATTTCTCATTTATTTAATTTTTAATTCAATAAACTACTTACTCTATCCTTTTATTCCTCGGTATTCAATTTTGGTGTTTAGATTCTCAAAAGCAAGTCATCTTTTTCATAGATATATATTAATGGCTAATCATAAACATGTAAGAAAAAGAAATAAGGCGCCAGTTTAAAAATCTTAAAAACTCATGATTTCTGAAGTTAGTATGTATGAAACAGCACTGCTTTTAATTTCAGTCGTTTGTAACAGATCTTTTGCTGCCATCTAGTGTGCAAAATGAAAAGAACATGCAATGTGTTATGTTCTCATTTGCATTTTTCTTTATTACAATAGGACTACTTTGAAGAATCATTACATTTGCATGCATTATAATCTGAAATCTTTAATTCCTGACACTTGCAGCCATCATTCTTGTTTCTCTCTTATTTTTCTGCTAAGCAATATACTTTTGCCCAGACTTCCTCACTAATAATAAGAAGGCATTAGAAGAGAAACTGAAAGTTAATTTCATATATATGTGCTAGCTGATGTGTTTTGGATCACATGGGTTTCTTTTAAGCCAATTTTATTTGTGTCTGTTATTTGGATATCTGATGTGATTTTTTAGGTGTATTTATGCCCATTGATCATTGGTTGATTTCAACTACATGCATTTAATTATTCAAGCAGGTACAGTTAGATGTTGAAAGCTTTACATGTTCCATGCAGAATAGTGCCCATTCATCTGCAAAACATTCACTGAGTTTACATCTTGAACATTTTAGCAAGGGATCCTGAGTCATTATTATTTGCCTCTGCAAAAATATGTTCTTTCTTCACCATAAAAGTACAAGGGTCACAATATGTCTAGACTCCCTGTACAGCATGGTGTCAATGCTTTCTTACTTTTAAGTATGTGATTATCACCTGAATATTGTGAAACACTTCATTCACATTCCCCATCCATTGTGAAATGTTAACATACCTGCAAGTGCACCCCAAGGAATCATCATTGGTGGGTGCTAAAGTCTTTTTACCCAAGTGCCTCTTTGTAGGCTATAGAAGCCTGCGGTGCCATAGGCTGGAGACCTGAGCCTTATAGGGCAAACAATGACCCTTTGAATGAAGAAATCATCTGTCCTCGCTACTCCAAGGGACCTTTGTGACACAGCGCTTTGGAATCAGCAAGAAGTGGGAGGCTTAACATGAGTGACAACTGTGAGTATCAACCATCACTGAAACTGGAACAAACTATTTGGAAAGCTCCCACCAGAAACCAATGAGATCATGGTCCAAGAAGATATAAACTGAGCAAAACCAGTTAGTATTTTAATTAAGTAATTAGTGTTAGTAATGTGGGATTCAAGATGCTGAGTATTTCTCCTGAATTCCTCTTGCTTCATGACACCATTAATTCACTGAAAACTGATTGAGTAGGTGTTACGTGCTGGACACAATACTGGGTGATAAGGTGAATGTAAATAGCAGGATTCACGTCTACACCCTTGTGCAGCTTACGGTCCAGGAAGACCACCTTCTTTGCCCCAGCTTTTTCCCTCAGCTCAGTTTCAGCCTTGCCCAGCCTGTGTACTAGAATGACAACCATGTGTAACTGGCAACAGGTCATGTGACTTCCCAACACACAGTGAATGCTGGATACATTCCTTACAGTTCTCTAAGCTTACCAAGTAAGTACCCTGAGAGAACCAGCTGGAGTATTACCACTAATGATCAGAGCTCCACACCTCCTAATTTCAAGGGATTTAATTAACACATCCTCTTCACACTGACCAACCTGGTTTGACTTCACCCAAGTGGTAATCTATTAAATAACTTCAGCCTCTCAGGGCTTTGTCACATGACTTCTAGCATCTCAAGACCTGAACCAGGTCCATTTCCATTCCTCGTGGTAGTAAACTCATTGCTACTGCTTTCTAAAGGTGGTAACATATTAGCCAGTGAGGCAGTGAAAGATGATTATGCCACTAACTGTGAAACTGGGCTTTATGTCTAAAATTACTAAATAGATTAAGGCTCTAAATATATGAACTTCTGCACTGTCAGGCCAGTGTTATCCCAAAGTACATTTTTAATTTTATTTTTATTTTTTGGTTTTTTGAGGTAAGGTCTCACTCTAGCCCAGACTGACCTGGAATTCACTGTATAGTCTCACAGGTGGCCTCGAACTCACGGTGATCCTCTTACCTCTGCCTCCCAAGTGCTGGGATTAAAAGCATGTGCCACCACGCCCTGCCCCAAAGTACATTTTTTACACAAAGCTACTGTCTGACTGAATGCCATGACCCAAAGCAGCAGTCATTGCCCTGGCCTGAATCAAAAATGTCTAACCAGGGGCTGGAGAGATGGCTTAGCAGTTAAACGCTTGCCTATGAAGCCTAAGGACCCCGGTTCGAGGCTTGATTCTCCAGGACCCACGTAAGCCAGATGCACAAGGGGGGTGCATGCATCTGGAGTTCGTTTGCAGTGGCTGGAGGCCCTGGCGCACCCATTCTCTCTCTCTCTCTCTCTCTACCTGCCTATTTCTGTACTCTCTCTCTCTCTCTCTCTCTCTCTCTCTCTCTCTCAAATAAATAAATAAAAAATAAAATATTTTAAAAAATGTCTAACCAACTTTCCCTCTGGGAACATTTTTGCTCTGACAGATGAGTGTGCTTTTCTGTGGTTACAGTTTAGTCAGATGGTCTCTTCCACTGCCCTCATTGAGGGTGATGGCACTGATCTTAGAACTCAAGTCCTTTTATTGTCAACCTCTGGTTAAAAAAACAACCCTGGGAAGATTATCACTAGTAGTTTAATCCATCTTTGTCATTTATAATACTTTTTCATTAAAAAAAACACAACACAATCATTATGTTAATGGAAATAAGCAGGACTCAGAAAGACAAATATGTGAAACCTATATTTAAAATTGTGCGTGTGTGTGTGTGCATGTGTTTGTGTATGTATTGTCTGTATGTGGAGATGAGGTCATGAAACTAGAAAAAGGATCATGAAAGGGGACAAATAGGTAGATTTAAGGAGGCAGGGAAGTGAGGGCAGTGAAACACATTTGATATAAATGTGGGGGAAGAAATAGAACCAGCCAAAGGTGGGCTTAAAATATGGGGGAAGGTAGCAGGGGAATGAGACAAATTAGAGCAAAGTCTAATTTGTATGTATAGAATGTCATAATGAAACTCATTACTTTGTATGCTAATTTAAAAAATTGATTATAAAAGAAATTCTAAAAAAACCACAATACACAACTTTTGGGGGGACATCCTTGTCTTTATTGTTTTTGGTGATCCATGCAACCTTTGCTTTCATGATGTCATCCACCTCTTCCTGTTCTAGGAATGGTTAATCCCAACCTCAAACACAAAAGACACCAGAGACAGCTTTTATTTTAATAGGCATGCAAAGATAAAGGTAGTGAAATAAAAAATAAATGACCCGGCTTCAGGTAAAGAAAACCATCTTTATGAAAAAGAAATTCATATAGTGGGTCAAAAATGTAAAAAAAAAGAAAAGAAACAGGTCTTACTGGGTTTTCTTGTCACTGATAATCACACCAGGCACTCTTGGCAGTATCTACCATTTTAACAAGTGATGGATAGAGTGAGTTCTTGCTGAGGTTAAGAGGTAAAGCACATTGTGTATTCAATTCTTGAGGTTCACAATCATTTCAACTTAATTGTTATCAAATCCTCACACACTTCCCCGCCCAGGTATAGAGTAACATTACTTCTGTGGGATGAGTAAACGCATGGCAAAAATAGAAAAACTGAGGTTATGAGAAATTTGAAATACTCAATGGCCATTTTTCTATATCTTTACTCTTCCATCTTTTTCTTCTTCTTTGAACCCTTACTAAAAAATGCTACTTTTATATAAAAACTGATGATCACAAAGGTCAAGTGTGAAATGTATGCTTCTGTGTTAGACTGTGTCAAAAGTAACAGGTTTCTCTGTGGCTGCAGCTCTCCCAGTCCTCTCTCAGGGTGGAAAGACGATGTCGTTTGGGCAGGGGGCTCTCCAGCCGCAGATTTCCTTTCCTGAAGAGGGCACTGGGCTCCTCACTTGAAGGAGGCCCTCACCACCCTGCCCTTGATGGGCTGCGGGGGGCGCCAGTTCCCCACCAGGGGCACCGGAGGCTCGTTCTCCGCGCTGGCGAACAGGCTCCGCAGCTTGGCCATCTGCAAGGACAGCAGACTGTTAAGAACCTGGCTTGGCTCCCTGGGCAGGCTGGCAAGCCACAAACTCAGTCTCCAGCAGCCAGTGCAGAGCGCGCAGGCTTCGGCCAATGTAAGTTTCGTTTGTAAAACTCTTTTTTGTTTTATCTGGGAACACTATGCCCTCTCATCAAACCCTTTTTCTACTGTATTTATCATGAATTTTAAGTTGAGGGTTCAGTATAATGCATGTTCTTTATGTAGAAGGCATGATAATTTAACATATCAGTGCAAATAAGAGTAATGACATCAATTATGCAAGGAATCAGTTGCTTTGAAGAATCAGAAAGTAATTAGACTAATTCATGTTGCATTTTAAACGGTAAACTGACATTTTTTCTTCTTTAAAAATTTTTATTCCAATGGCAAAAGACCATTAGACTTTTTTCCCCTGTTAAAAGAAAAGTTATGGGCTGGAAGGATGGCTTAGCGGGTAAGGCATTTGCCTGCAAAGCCAAAGGACCCAGGTTCGATTCCCCAGGACCCAAGTTAGCCAGATGCACAAGGGGGTGCATGCATCTGGAGTTTGTTTGCAATGGCTGGAGGCCCTGGCATGCCTATTCTCTTTCTCTCTCTCACTCTCTCTCTGCCCCCCTTTCTCTGTCAAATAAATAAATAGTAAAAAATTTTTTTACAAAAGTTAATTCATATACTTAGGTTGACACTGGAAGAAATATATACTGCTGTTTGGGGCAAGGGAGACAGCCTAGCAAGCTCACTTTACAGACTGGCTTATGTTACAGGTTGTGAGGTAACCCCACCAGTGTCCTCTATGCTCACATCCACTTTTATTTCCTGGAAACCCTCTGTAGTAAAAATGTTGAAATAAGGGAACGTTGAGAAGAGGGGGCAGGAATTTTGGGAAGTAGACAGGCGAGAGCCAGGATTAGGGTTGTGTACTTGGTAGTGTTTTGGGGTAAATTAGCTTACATTTCCTTATCTGAAAACTGGACAAATGAAATACTCCTCAGAAGGACTGCTACATCCTTTCCAGTCCTTTCTGCTCTCCAGGACTGAGCTTGCCTCCCCATCCCTAAACAGTGCTCTCTCATACATTAGTCCAGGTCTAAGTATTCATGGAGCAGAAAGTCAGTCATCATTGCTCAGTCATTGTTGACTATTCCACCTGCGCCTACAGGATAGCAATTATCCCAGTACCCTTGGGAAACCTGCTTTGAGAAAGCTGAGCACACTGATGGTAACTCTCTGAGCAAACTACGAGCACTCTGGGGATGCTCCTGGGTAAGCTGTGTGCTTTCCACTGAGCATCTTCCTCAGCCAGCCTATTTACAGGGCTCTTCAGCAGCACTCACCTGGTCAGAGCTCACCATCATGGGCTCCTTTAATAGCAGCCACACAATGCACTCCTCACAGGGAGGTGTGGTGAAGGAGCCATGGTAGGTCCAGTAGTCCCGGCAGGCAGGGAAAAAGCAAGATGGGTCAAAGTTTGTGAATGGAGCCTCCTTGCCCTGGAAGACGAGGCACAGCCACCATGAGTGGGGGCAAGGATATTCCTCACCCATCAGGTCTCAGAATGTGGTATGAGAACAGGTTTCAAATGCAATAGGCAAAAAGAACATTTGAACAAGATCCAGGCCCATTAGTGCCGGGATGGGAGGCTAGTTTGTGTGCTCTGACTCTATGTGGAACAATCACTGTGACTCCTTATAGTTTGCACTATGGGTATAACTACAGTGCTGCCACTTCTCATAAGGGAAACTCATGCCATACCTGGTATGACAGGATTATGTCAAGCAAGTTGATGTTTTGTTTCATATAGGTTTGAATTGTGTTAATTGTTATACTCAGAATACTTAAGTTTGTTTAGAGGTAAAACTTAAGAACAGCTAACTAGTCAAGCCTCAAAAACAACTGAAATGGGTCTGTTAGAAGAATCTAACTAATTTACATTTCACAGGCTCTGTCAGAAGAGGCTATCACCAGTGGTGGCCACCATGGAGCAGCTCTGTGATCCTGTGTCTAGTGTGGCTAGGGGAAGGAGAGGAGACTAACGAACCTCTCTGACTCGGACCTAACCCCTGGAGAATAGTCCTTATTGGACAGGCTGATGTGACAAATAAATAAAATGATATATGTAAGAGTGTTCTGGGCTGGAGGGATGGCTTAGCATTTAAGGCGTTTGCCTGCAAAGCCAAAGGACCCAGGTTTGATTCCCCAGGACCCACATCAGCCAGATGCACAGGGGGGGGCACATGCATCTGGAACTCATTGCAGTGGCTGGAGGCCCTGGCGCACTCATTCCCTCTCTCTCTCTTTCTCTGATAAATAAATAAATATAAAAGAAAATATTTTTAAAGAGTGTTCTAAGAAAGGAACACTAAACAAATGCAATGACATTTATCTTCACATGCAAACAGCATAGCCATCAACCCGTGCTGGCTTTACTTGAAATGTGAAATTCAAAAAACGTGCCCTGCCTTATATGTGAAGATGGAAAGTGATGTGCTCTTACCTTTGTCTTAATTTTGTCCAGGGCATCAAGGAGGAGCTGGAACTCACCCTTCTCCCGTCCTATCTGGAGGAAAATGGAAACCCAAGGTGATATTTTTTCCTTCTCCATAATTTCGGATCATCTTTAAAGCTAATTCAATCCATCCATATGTAACTAGTATTTATAAATGTGCCAAAACATCTTGGGCTAGGCCAAACATAAGTTTATTTTTGCCCAAAAATTTGAAAGTATGTATTTTCTGATCTAAACTTGGATTCCAGTCCTCTGAATACAAAACCACAGAATTACATGTTCATCTACTTCTGTGTCCTTGACCTTCTCTGCAAAGTCATTCTACGTGTTTTTTTTTTTTTTTTTAAGAGGAAGATCTAGAACAAACTATGTATCTAAAACTAAACTTACTCTCTTTCTTCTCGCATCCAGTCCACCCAATGAATTCAGAACATAAGACAAATTAGGTCATTCAAAAAGAAGCCTGATTTTCACCTCTGGCTTAAAATTTAGATTGTGTTACCACTAAATTCATGTGTTAATGACACTAAGTCCTCTCTAAACCCAGGCTGGCTGAACAACACACACATTCTTTGTGCCATCCTAGCCTGGGATCATGTGGATGATGGCCACAGTAAGCCGAGGGGACATCCAGCCAGACACTTAGCATCAGAGAAGTTCCCAGCACCGGCTTTTCTGGTTTCCACTCCACTTGCAATGGAGTAGTGGGAAAGGAAAATGAATGAATGTCTCTCAGCTCCTTGTTCTCTTCCTCAGCCTGGCTGACCTGAATATCCTCGCTGCCTCTATCCCCTTGCTTCTCTCTGCACACACACTTTACACACATGCACACGTGCACGTGTGCGCAAACACACACACACACACACACACACACTTGTACGCACACAAGCATAAGGAGGGAATGGAACTCATGGTCTTCTACATATTCGTAAGACTCTAAATTCTGAAAGAGATTTTAAAAAAATACCAGACATGTCTATCTTACCTTCAGAAAAATCCCAACCACAGCAACCCCGTCAGGCTGTTTCAGTGCTTCTCCAAAAGTGTTGTACTTCGGATTCCAGTGAACCAAGTGAAGCTGCAAGCACACAGTGCAGGTTATGAAGTGAATCCTTAGAGCAGGAAATGAGTGTGGGCCCACACGTCCCACTGCTTAACACCTACATGGAAACTTACCAAGCTAGAAACAGTAACATGTAATCCTTTGTTAAAAATTTAATGGTTCAAATAAAATGTATATCAAACTGTCTTCAGGGTCTGGCAGGAGCCTTATCTTAATTTAGAACATGAGCACTAGTTACATTAATCAAGTTTCCCATATTGAGTTACTAAGAATGGCAAGAGAATATTACAGTGTGTAGCCATTAAGAAAACACTTTATCCAAGATCAAAAGTGTGAGCTAATCCTATGCATAAAAGTCACACTCAAACCTTTTCCACATCTGGAAATAGTAGCCTAAGCCTCCCCCAGTGGTGGAAGAAGGATCTGTTAGGAAGGCATTCTCAATAATACTTGGTGTTGCCAGTAGCTCTCTAGATTGGCTGTAAAGAAATGGAATGAACTCAGGCTTCACACAGTTTCATGTGCCCGTCAGTGACGGCACTAAGGAGAATGTCAGTCAGTGTTCCTCTATGTTCCTTTCCCAGACTACTGTTGCCCACCCCCTGCCCTTAGAAAAGAATGGAAAATGTATGGATCCTCACTGCTAGGACCACTGCTATCACTCACACGTGGCTTTCTGATGAAAACATTGAGGTGACTTGTCATATTCCATTTGCAGCCTGCTGTTTTCATGTGAGCCACACTCACAGGCAAATACCCTTCTCACTAGGAGACTAGCATATGGGCACAAGTCAGAATCACTAACTGTAGTAATGGAAGCACCATATTCTCACAAAAGACGCAGGAGAGGACAATGGGTAGGTAGGATGATGAACTCTGAAGCCAACCTGCATAAACACCACCAGGTCAGCACCAATATGCTATGTGCCTTTATAATGTAACCATTCTCTGCCCAAGTTATGTCATCTCTGACCTCCTGCATAGGGATGCAGAGGGGATCAAATGAGCTAATTAATGCATGTAGGCCTTCACAAGTGTTAGTGGGTTCATATTGTTCTGGTCCTATTCAGGACCACGGCCAGTTTCTATATAACTTTGGAAACCTTCCCACTACTATCCCGCCTAGAATTTCTGGATGGTTCGGTTTGTTAAAGTTATTACAACTCCTCACAGCCACAGGCAGGCTTGCAGCAGAAACAATGGCAGTGTTTTGCTGCTATTATTGTTATTTCTCGTTCCCCAGTTTTGACTGTGTGGACCCTGAGTGGACTGGGCAGTTGCTCCTACCTCCGCAGCATACTTCACGCCATCCACTGTGTGCTCAGAGCCGTGATCGTCAGAGGAGCCCCAGTGAAGATGGAATTGGCGAAGTCGGTAAGGTCCGGTGAGGGGACCACCTCTCAGCACTGTGAATCAGATAATGAAGTGACCAGTGAGTTCAAGCTGCCTCCGCAGAGCCCTACCTAAAATAGATGCTTTGCAGAGAGGGCTGGGTGGACCAACACAGTCACTTCTTGCTAGATGTAACCAGCCCCAACCACCTCAGAGTCTTTACATTGTGAAGTCAGGATATAACTGAGTTTTCTCTATCTAATTTTGTTTGCTTATTTCCATATTTTTGAAATATAATTTTAACACTTTTGGAAATAAAATAGAACGACTATAAAGATTCGTACACCCAGAGAACAGGTCAGTAGTGCGCTACTGGAAAGGACTGGACAGCTGACAGCCAGGTGGATTTAGCTTCCATTCCTGACTCCCCTCCTTGACAGTGTGTGATCTCAGACAAGTTGTTCAACTTCTCAGAACCCTTCTTCTTTGCATCTCTAAGAAGGTGATAATAATTCCTCACTTTGAGAGCTGCTGTGAGGATTAACTAAGATGAGGCTCTTACTGTGCTTGCACAAGGCATGTGGATCACTGAGCAAACAGGGCCTCCTTTGCTAGGTCTTGTATTGTGCTGCACTTTTCCTTAGGATGACAGGCAAGAGCTTTCATTCTCATCTCACCTAGACAGCATCTACTCAAATTAGATGAACTGGATCTTTCCCACAGCAATAACCAGTGTGGACTGCTAAGCATGATCATTCTTGGTGGTATTAGTTTGGGCTTGTGTAACATCTATCTCAAACCTCACTTAATTTGGTCTCAAGTTATTCTGCCTGGAGAGTAAGTTATAGACTCAAATATCTTCCAAATCCATGCAGAATCCCCAAAAGCAAGGGTTAGCTATGTAAACTCAATAAAAATAGAATTCAATTGGGTGTGATGGTGCACACCTTCAATCCCAGCATTGGAAAGCTCAAAAAGGAGGATTGCGATGAGTTGGAAGCCTGCCTGGGCTAGAGTGAATTCCAGGTCATCCTGGACTAAAGTAAGACTGCCTCAAAAACTGCAAAAAGAAAAGAAAAGGGTATCTATATTTTGAAAAGGATTTGCCTATCTAAATGACACACGTAAACCCACAGTGTGGATCTGCAGCAGTCATGCTATCGAATGAGCTTAGTCAGTTAGAATGACAGGTCTGATTCACTGTACTTCCCTGCCCAGTTACTTAGGATAGCTAGTGTCTGGACATGTAGAGTAGCTAGTATCTGGACATATGATTAATGGGCAGGAATGATATATTCATGTGGTCCCACCTAAAAAGTACTGTTTGATTTTGTTGTTTTGCCTCCAAAGTGGAGTTTTTTTAAATGGCAAGGGGAAAAAGGAAAATAAATAATCTGAAATCATGATTGCAGAAAATGTCAGCTTCTGTCTTCTTTTTTTTTTTTTTAAACTGGGAAGTAAGAGTTATGACTTTATCATTCTTTATTATAATATTGTCAAGGATATTCACTTAAAAGTTTCAATAAGGAAAATGTTAACCTTACTAAGAATGTGGTTATGTGAAATGGTGTTGTTAATGTCTAAAGGACAAATCTTAATTTCATTTACAATAAAGAGGCAGAGTGTCACTCTGTAGCCAGGCTGGCCTGAAACCAGCCATGAGACAAGAGTGGCCTCATACTTGTGGCAGTCTCTACCTGTGCCTCTCAAATACTGTGATTCCTAGATGAGCCACCAGGCCCACCTGAAAGAAAGCATTTCATTTAGTGTTCTTTTTCACTGACTAGCTTACTAGTGTGCATTACATTATTTTAAAAATCATACTATTTTTGTAACTTCACACACATATACTCATGCCCAAGAAGAAATGAAGACATACTGCAGGAACACTCACTGGGTTCAGAAGTGTTAATCAGATGGACCCCACTGAAGCACTAAAGCCAGGTCATTTGGACTCACAATCTTTCCTGACCTGCCTCATTGCAGCCACCAGGGGCAGACAGAGAGTGCCCACCTTATATCTGGCTGTGTGGTAGAGTCTGCCAGGCTGATCACCATGAAGTACAAGAACCCCAGCTCTTGGCTGTCAGGTCAGAATGTTCATGTAGAACCCCCGTCACCCCTACCCCATCAAGCTCTGTGGTGAGAGTTGCATGCCAACTTGTTGCTTGGCCACAGGCCATTTTGCAGCAACAAAATAACAGAAGTTAGCAGGTGTGACATTCGTCTTCAATGTATAAATACAATTGTTTACAACTAAGGCCACGTCAAATGGCATCTCCATTTCAAGGGATAAAGTTCTCCCTTCCTAGTACTTCCACTCTGGGTCATAAATCACACTTTGACAATATAGTTGTTTAAAAAAAAACACCCACTCACGGCCCTCCCAGTGGTTTTACTTACTGGACCTATCATAAGTATCATCGAACACAACTCTGCAGGTTTTCCCGTTGTTCAGGATGGACTTTGCAGAGCCAGGATCGTAAGATGCTGACCAGGGCTGCAGAGCAGGGTCATGCTTGATGTCTTTAGTATGCAGCTCGATGGGCGACTGGTTGTCCCCCTTGGCAATGGGATAAATTTCATGCCAGTGATCAGGACCTAGGAAGTAAAGGTGAGGGTATTTATTTATTTGATGAAACAACCCAAGGCCTCTTTCCAGTGGACTAAGCCAGCAAAATAAACAAAGGCTGCATGGTGATTACAAAAAGATCTTGGGTACAGATTGGGCAATACAGCCTTGGCTTTTCAGATCTATTGATAGACCACTCATCTATATCTGTGCATTCTCTCCTTTGGACTCAGAATACATATGGCCTGCAAAGGTTAACATTGGAGTAGATTGACTCATTGAGCACAGAAATTTTGGGGTGACTTTATGTCTTTCAGAGCACTCCTCGTTCTTCTCCCATGAGTGAAACAGGTGCCACAGGCAAAGCCCCAAGCTCAGAGAGACCAGGTGCAAGCTGGGAGTAAGATACAGAGTAAGGTGCAGCCAGACCCAAGACTCGGGTTGTCTGGCTGGTCATTCAGAGGCAACTGACCTTAAGCAAGCTACAGAACTTCCCTGAGGGTCAAGTCCCTCCAAAAACACCTGTAACTCCATAGCAGGAAGATCAAAACGAGATGTTAGCAAGACCTGAAAAGCAAATATTAGTTCTCACTCTGCTGCTATTGCCCACATTTTCGGAGGCACTTTTTCGAGTCCCAGCTTTCTGTGCACTTCTAGGGACCACCCTGCAGCGTCTTGGACCAGGGTCCTCTGCTGCAGGACTCACCATTGTGGCTGGCGTAGCCCCACTCCTTGGCCATGGTTGTCTCAAGTCTCTCTCGGCGCTGGACAGCTCCCACCGTCTCTCTCCCAGCGTCCTGCAAGGTCCCCAGGAACCCCGCCTTTTATCTTGGTGTCTTGCACACTGCATGGCCTTATTAGGTCAGCGGGGTGGGGCAGGGGGCTAAACTGGATTGGGGTGGTATTGGGAAGGCGGGGCGGGGGAAGCCAATGAATTTCAGGAGGTAGACAGCTGTTGGGGTGAGGGGGTGTCGGGGCGAGGGCCCCCTCCGGCCTCTCCCAGGAGCCCTGGCCTCTGTCCTGGTCCACCTCGCGCTCTCCTAAAGCTGCAGGGCTTTCTAAGAGCGCTGCTTCCCTGCGGCTGGCTGCGGAGGGTGGGAGCCCAGGGCCCTGGCTCTGCTCCTGGGCCAGCTACAGGCGGCCCCTGCAGCCTTGCTTTTACCTCTGGTGGCGGACCGCTGAGTGCTTGAATTTCTTTAGCTGCGGGGATCCGATTACTGAGGCGGGAAAGAATTCCTCTGTTTGCCTGGCTGAGCTTGATTCCTTCGCAGAAAACTCATAAAATCCCAGCAACAGAGATGGGAAGAGGGTGGCAAACATCTCTAGCCCCAGTGTCCTTAAAGGGGTGGTCCTCTGAGGGGGACCGCCCCAGGCTGCACATTCAGCCTAGAGAGGTTTTCTAAAGGCTCGGTGAAGACTCAGGACGGGATCTCAGGCCAGCAAGGGGGCTCTGCACCCCAGCTTCGCAGAGCAGCAGACTAAGGCTTAATTAACTACTGTGCTCTGCCCAGCTGGGGACACCGAGAAGACTAAAAAAGAAGGGCAATGTCACATATGAGTTGCATTGTCTTAAACAGAGGATTTCACTCTGCAAGACAGAATGAGAAAAAGAAAGAAAGAGGAAATGCCTTACAGAACAGGGTTTCAGGTTGTTTTCTGCCCCCTTCTTCCCCCTGCCTCGGGCCTTGGATGTTTCATAATGCCATGAACCACATAAAAGGAGTCTAAAATATCCAATGTGTACATAGCAAAAGTATAATTTAAGACATCTGGTGACTGTTTCCATTGACAATGTCAGTATTTACAATTTATTTACAGATTTAGAGATTTACAATTCTATGTTATAACATTTCTTGTTTAGGCAAGGGTATCTTTTAAAAGACAAAGATAAACCTAATCTCAGAGTTCTCTTGGACAAGATTTCTGTATGCACTTTCTTAATCCCTCTTACTTTTATTGGCAACTTTTTCACTGTGCTTGGTGCTTGGGGATAGCAAAACCTGAAAAGGAAATCTCTCATCATGCACAGACAGCTCATCACACAAGCATGTGGAACAACTGGCCACGCTCATAACCTGGACGCCAGGGAGTCACTACCCAGGGTATTTTTGTGCCCAGGGATTACTTGGTCCACACAATAGCAGTGTGGAATCAGGACCTGAGACAGGAAAATCCAAGCAGGCATAGGGCACCAAGCCGGTGGCTCTGAGCTCAGATATGTCATTGCTTCATCAGAAAGCCAGATCTCCAGCACAGCCGTGCCTGCCAGGATGTTTAGCTCACTGTGGTAGCTGCTGCTGCATTTGGGGTTAATTGAGGCATTTTAAATTACATATTAGCTACATGCTTATTGGTGTGAATAAGCCATAATCTTCTTCCAGTCCTCCCACTGTGACAGTAACTCTTCTCCTGCATGGATGATCAGGAGAGTGTAACTAAACTTCATAGTTAATAACATTGAGGAAAGACAGGCAAGGTACACAATAATATATTTCTATCAAAGCCATCTTGGAATTCATCATGCTATTACTGCTTATACCTGGAGTTTTTTTTTTAGGTGGGTTATTTTTGATTAAACCATGGGCACAGTGAACCACAATTTCAAATAAACACTAGGTTAAATTTTCAAAATAAAATATTTAAGTTTTAGATATATGGCTTTGAAAACAATTTTCGCCATTTGTACTTGCTCCTAAGAAGTTAATAAAATCATAATTTAACAAATTCTATAATTTTACATTATAACAAATTTTCAGAAGCCTCATCTGAATTCTTCTGCAAATAAAGTTTTGAAAAAACTCATCTGAAATCTTGTCCTCGACTCAACTGGTTTATTCCAGCATGCTTGCCTTTCAGTTTCAAAATTCAATATCCCTAGAGCAAAAGGTCATTCAAAATTAGGTCCATGAGTTTGAGATTTCTTGGCTTGGCTGGGAAAGGAACACTGTTGGCTACACACTGAAAGAAGTCAGGTCAGAAATTTTTAAAAAGCAATGTTGATGACTATCTACAAACTATCTCCTTCCTTACTGATAGCTGTTTTCCCAGTAGCATAATTGGACAGTTGATATAGGGGGCAACTTTAAGGATCCCCTCCCCTGCTAAAGGAGTGTAACATGCAGAGACAGAGAAACAACTGGGTAAACAAGGAGAGACACTTTGGAGAGCAGGAGTCATTGGAGGAAGAAGGCATTTGAACAAAGAAGCTGTGACCAGATAACATTAGACTATGAGATTAATAAATCTAAAGTAATGTGTAGATGTATTCTTCCATAATTTGTGATTTTATCCTGCAAATATAGCATTTAATACAACTGACTCAAATTTTCTACAAGTGGTTACTATTGGTGTTTTCTTGCATCATTAAAATAAAAAAGTAAGGGCTGAGGATGTAGCTCAGAGCAACAGTGTTTGCCCAGCATGCACAAGGCCATGAGCTGCATCCCCAGCACCACACAAAGCAAAGAAATGAGAAGGTGGATATGGTGACACATGCCTCCTACTATTCCAGGACTTTGGAGACCAAGGCAGGAGGATCATAAGCTTAAAGCAGCCTGGGCTACACAGTTTGTTCAAGGCCATTAAGGGCTATATAGTGAGACCTTTTCAGAGAGAGATAGAGATAGAAAGTTTTCTACTTATTCAACTCTAAGAACAAACACAAATTAAGATATGAATTACTTGGGCAATGTGACTTAAATATTATATTGTAAGAGCATGTATTTTTGACTACACTTATATTTTCATAGAAAAGTTCTAGGACAGAAAAATAGCTAAAAATTAAATTTAACTTTTAAATTAAATTATTTAAGTGATTAATATTCTAACTTTGACCTTCCTCCTAAGCAATGTCAGCTAAAAGCTTGGCTGACTGTGTTCTATAGGAAATGACAGACCCAGCTCCCAAATCTTTTGCCAGTGACAGCTGGGCTTTTGGATCATATCTAAAATTTTGGCCCCTGTTCATGGCAAGACTTTGAGAGAGCAGTCTGGGATGCCGCCCTTCACTGATCTGCCCAGCAGAGCTGGTCACCTGCCCTCAGAGTCAGAGCAGTAGTTCAAAAGTGAAGTCCTCCCAGGTCTTCCCAGTAAGAACTGATCACCAGGGTCCATAAATTCAAACAATTTTCTTCAAAATGAAAGTTGTCTTTTAAATACAGTGGCAGACTATTAAATGGAGGAAAATTCATTACATTTTTAAATATTTTTTGTCCATATCAAATGTGAACCATAAAGTCTAGTTTAAATCATTTAATGGTGGGGTTGGCTTACAGAATAAACAGGTAAAATTTTGTTTACATTTGACATTTCAGGAGCATTTAAGCTACCACTTGCTTAAATTTTTCTTTGGCCTCAGGCACCTCATCTTGTAAATGGAGGGAACTTCTGAGGTTTAAATGGGATAATATATAAGGCACTCAACATAGCTGAGGACAGTATTGTGAGCTCTCAGCAAAGTTAATCCTTGCTCGTTACATTTAATATCTCTCTGGGCAATTACCTAGCATAAGTAATCCTTGCTTCTTGTTGGCTATAAACAGTGCCTTCCTGGCATGTTGCAAAGCGTAGGTGCTAACATGCAGACATCATTAGATGAAGCACACTTCTTGCTTGTGTGAATTAAAAATTGCAATCATTTGAACTGCATGACCCATTGGTCCTTGTTACTGTGGGAGTTCAAGTGACAGAAGAATTTTGGGTTCTCCCCAGATTCTTGTCTTATGAATTCAATGAATTAAATCCACAGACCAAAGGATAAGGCTTAGAAAGATGTTATTATAGCTTTGAGATTTAGAAGGGAGAGCTTTAAGAGGAAAAGAACTTAAGGGAAGGAAGAAATATGTAATTCTTGCCCAGGGAGGGAAGAGGGGGTTTGAGAACCCTTCCTCAAGACTCAGGTTGGGGACTTTTATGAGCACCATGGATGAGAGGCTGGTTTGTCAAGTGTCTATGGTCAGGATTTCTATAAAAGGGCGATCTTTCAAGAAATCTAACTTCTCTAGAAAGGGCCTCTCGGAAGAGGGTTGAAGGACTTCCTAAGGCAGCAGAGATAAGAAAAGGTGAGACCCCCGTGATGTTTCTGACCTATAGTGAAGAATAATGATCTAGATATTCCCCTACATACCCAAGAACAGTTCTCATATTTAACCCTTTCACCCCTAAACTTCCCCAGTGCCGCCAAAGAAGTAACCCTAACCGCCCTTAGGGAATTCTGGTTTCTTCAAGCTGAGTGGGGTCATAGGGTAGTTGGGAAATGTCCCAGTAGGTTTAACTAAGAATCCCTAAGAGTGCATTGGTATAGTACAGGAAGACAGTCCTTTGAGGATATTGGGGGAAAAAGAAGAAAGCAAGAGAAGTCAATAGGAAGTAGGCGCTGAACAAATTGGAGCTATTTAGGATCTGCATTCTTACAGACTTGTAGGCTGTGAAGGATGATTATGGAACCCAGGTAGACAGAGTTAAATTTTCACAGGTATGGGCTGATTATTGTAAGGAAGAGGAGATAAGGTTAAAACAACAGTTGGGCAGGAGAGATGTCTTAGCAATTAAGCCCTACAAAGCCTGATGACTTCAGTTCGATTCTCTAGTGCCCACGTAAAGCCAGATGCACAAAGTGGCACATACATCTTAAGTTCATTTGCAGTGGCTCTTCTATCTCTCTCTCCTTGTAAATGAATTTTTTAAAAATTTCAAAAGTTAAAAAAAGAAACAGCACTTAAGCACACAAGGTCCAAAAAGTTAACAGAATCATTACCAGACATGAGAGGCACAATTCTCTTTCCCCATGAAGATTCAGGAATCCACTTCCAAAGCCGTTCACCAAAGGCCATGGTTTACATTTGCTCTTGTAAAGTAGATGAGACATCAGCAGAATTTTCAAGAATGAATTCACAGCATTTAAGCTTAATAATAGCACAGATGCCACTCTGAGTCACTGTAAGCACATCTAATGTCACACTGTTTTGTATAGATGTCACTCTTATCATTTGACCTTTGGAATTAAAAACAGAAATTCTCTGGCCTATGAATTTCATTCAGCAAATTTATAATACAAGAATCTGGGGACATCCCCAAATTCCCATATATCACAAGGAAGCCTTTGAATCTATAAATGCACAAAAAGCATTAATTGAACAAAGCTAATGAAAACTTATAGCATTATAAGTCCTAAAAATTGTAAAGTTTCTTCAAGGTTTAAAACTTCTTTGGCATGTTGTTTTCTACTTTTCACAATGAAATCCACACTTCTCTTAACGACCTTTGGGTGTTTTCACAATCTTAGCCCACTTGCTCTTCATACATCCTTGCTGCATCTTCAGAACATCGTTCACTCTTCGCATGATGCACTTCATTCTTCCTTGCCTGTTCACATAGTTTTCCTTTGGCTCAGTTGATTTTTCCTTTTTCTATACCTGATAGCTTAAAACGCTTTACTTTTTGTTTGTTTTCTTTCTTTATTTCTTTCTTTTTATTTTTTTTTTATTTTTTATTTATTTATTTATTTTTTGCTTTGTTTGTTGAGACAGGGTCTGACACTGTGATCCAAACTGACCTGTAACTCACTATGTAGCCTAGGCTGTCCTTAAACTCTCAGGGATCTTTCTGCTTCAGCTTCCCAAGTATAGTGATTTTAGGTTTTAGCTGCGACATCCAGAATCCAGCTAGTTTTAAACTGTTCATATCAGCAATTACATAAGCTGTGTATTGAGTTTGCATAAATATTTCATGCTCTAATGTCATCTGTAAGATCAGTGTTTTAAACTTTCCTTTTAATTCCATCTACCATCATAGCTCATAGCCAAACTACTGTAGGTTTACTTTCATTTCTGTTACAGAAAGAGGAAAGAACTGTTTCCACTGTAATGTAAGTTATTTTGCTACCTTGCAAAGTAAATCCTGCACCAACCTCACGTCTACAGGAATTAGGAAAACAAATTTGAATTCACTTCCTGGAATTCCCTCTCACCCCATGCTGGTCAACTAGCTTCTCAGAATAACAACTGCTCTGCACTCAATTCCTCACACCAAATGAAATAATCTTTTACTAATCATTATTCTCATTTTATGAATTTCATTGAATATATAAGTAAGGAATGTTGGGATGTAAGCTATTCTCCATAGGCTCATGTGTTTGAACACTTATATCCTAGCCTTTGATGGCCCTGTTCAGGAAGGTGTGGAACATTTAGAGTGTCACTTTAGGGGCAGGGTTGTATAGACCAGCCATGTTACTGTTCTCTCTTTACTTTCTGCCTGCTGCAGTAACTACAGTTTCCCACCATGTTCTTCTATGCCTCCCTTGCCATCATATACTCTGTCCTCTAGAACTGTAATCCAAATTAAACCCTTTTCTTCCATAAGTTGCTTCTGGTCAGCTATGAGACAAGCTATTTGTTCCCAGCAATACGAACATAAATGATACAGAAAATGGTACAGAAAAGTAGGACTGTTGCTGTAATAAACCTTACCATGTGGTTAATAGACTTTTGGCATTTGTTTGTAGAAGGAATGTGGAAGAATTTGAAATTGTGGACTAGAGAAACCTTAGAATAATATAAGCATTAGTTTAATAGGCCATTTTTATGGGATGTTTGAATATTAGAAGACTGAAAGAATAGCATAAAACAGAGGCTTGGCTCATGAGGTTTCAGAAGAGAATCAGAACTCTATCAGAAATTGGAAGAGGTAATCTGCATGATACTCTGGCAAGGAATTTGGCTGCATTCAACTCAGATCCTGAGAATTTGACTGAAATTGAATATAAAATATTCAACATTGAATATTTTATAATTGAATATAAATTAAATATAAAATTATGAATTGAATATATTAAATATTTTATAATTGAATATAAAATTATAAATTGAATATAAAATATACTGTGTTTGGCAGAGGAAATTTCAAAGCAGAATATCATTAAGTCTGTGGTATGGCTTCTCTTAGCTGCTCTTATCCAGTTGTACAGTGAAGGAGAGAAACATGCACACGAGAAAGGTATGAAACATAAAGTCTGACACAGAAAGAAAAGTACGAAAATTTAAAATCCTTAGTATGGAGCTGGAGAGATGGCTTAGCAGTTAAGGCACTTGCCTGCAAAGCTTAATGACCTGGGTTGGAATCCCCAGTACCCACATAAAGCCAGATGCACAAAGTGGCTCCTGTGTCTAGAGTTTGTTTGCAGTGCCTAGAGGCCCGGGTGTGTCCATTCTGTTTCTCTATCCTTCTCTCTGTGGTTGCAGATAAATAAATTAATTTTAACAAATTCTGGGCATGGTAATATACACTGTAGCTAAAATTGTTAAGTAGATTCCCACCATGAAACATAAGCCTACTATCTTTAGCTGTCGTAGTGCAAGAAAGTGCCATGCTGGCTGCTTGGGAAGAAAAGTCAACAGTCTTAAACAGCAGTGAAGCCTGTGGATCACACAACCAACCAGCCAGGCAAAGATGTGTTTCACATTTCTGAAGATTACCACAATGCAATAATGGTATGACCGCTATAGGAGTAATCACCTGATTGAATTTGAGGGTCACTCTATGGGTGCAAGTTCATAGTGGGTAATGAAAATGCAGTCAGAACCCTATGACTGAGAAAGCTATAAGCCATGGAGGAGGGAAAGCTACTATCTTTATTTTGTTAAATGGGTTTGTTATGTTCATTAAATTGTTTTTACATATTCGTGTTTATAACCATATATTAGTGCTATTCTTACCTTGAGTTAGAAAAGCTTCTATTTACAGAAGAAGTAGAAGACTACTGGCGACACTCAAAACTCACCAAAATGATACAAAAGGAGTGACTTTTGAGTGCTCAGTGCTAAATGAGACATCTATATCACCTCCAATGCTTAGAAAAACAATGCAGAAGAGAGAGTAGAAAGACTGCAAGAGCCAGGGAATGGGAAGGAGTTCTTTAGAAAACTGTGTTCCAAATATGACATGGCCATTGCACTCATAACTTCACAGCAACTCTTGTTACTTGAACAAGACTTGTACAATATTGGGCCCATCAACATTTTGTCATGGATAATGCAGGAGGGCAAAAAAGTATATTAAAATAGAAAACATGGCTGTACACCACTGTGAGACAGGGCTGAGGGCCAAGGTCCTGCACCAGGTGTTGACACCATTCCAGGGCGTGTGCCTGGGAGGGAACAAACTGGAAGAATGTCAGAGGGGAGCAGGGCTGCATGCTATTGGAAAATAAGCCTGAACATGGGGACTGCTCAGCAGATGCCTGCCTGGGAAGGAACAAATATGTAGAAAGTCTGAGAGGAGAAGGGCCACTGTGAGACAGGGCTAAGCACCTGGGTGCCAGGCCTAGACACCATCCAAAGATGAGTACCTGGGAGGGAGCAAGCCAGGGTAAGCTCAGAGGCAAGCAGCTAACCAACTTGAATTTTACTTCTTACACCCACACTGCAAGCCCCTCTCTGAAAAAAATTATCTGAAGAAGGGCTAAAGCTGAAGGCAACTGTTTACAGGCTCCAGCCCTAAGGTGAAGGTTGGAGCTGATCTCTTTCCAGAAATCCAGACCACATATAGGTCTGGAAGATAGTGCCCATCTTGGTCACCAGGCAAGCCAGGCCTCCCAAGGTCTTACCCAAATTTTCTGAAAAAATGATTCACACAAATTAGACCATCATCAAGCTCAAGCACACCCACCCCAATACAGTGGACAGTCTTCAGTCCCATAGCTATCTTGATCAGTTTAGACCAGGCTACCCAATACAGGCTATACAAGAGCTGCTAGTGCTGCATCCCCAGTGAAACAACTGATATCCAGGTTGGGCCAACTCACAGTGCACAGCAAATAACATACAATACCTGCAAAGCGATCCTCACCAAGACTAACTAGTCCCACAATGGAAGCCTCCAATGAACACTTAAACCAAGACATGGAAGCTCAAAATGAAATCTTAAACAAAATTTTAAATCTTAAACAAATTTAATGAGACCATGAACAAAGAGTGGTTGGATGGGAAGAAATGGGGTAAAGAATAATCAAATAGGAATTCCCAGAATGGCTGAAGGAAATGGAAGAAAATCAGGAAAAACAATTCAGATTACAAATCAAAGTTTGGCTTAATGATGTGGAAGAAATGCAACAAAAAGAACTCAAGGGATGGATGAAGGAAATGGAAGTTAACATCAAGAACAACTCAGCTGATAGCTGAAGAAAGCCAAAGATAATCAGGAAACAGTACTCCATAGATGACTTAATGAAATCAAAGTCAATCAAAATGAGATAATCAGAAGACTAAAGAAATGTGAGGGGAATCAAAAAATAAATGAGTGCATAGGCCAATGGAACAAGTTCAATGAGGACATATGCAAATTCAGGAATGAACTACAAGAGACAATAAAAAGGTCAAATCGTGAAATAAAAATGGCTAGGAGTGGTGGCACATGCCTTTAATCCCAGCACTTGGGAGACAGAGGTAGTAGGATTGCCATGTGTTCAAGGTTACCCTGAAACTACAAAATGAATTCTAGGACAGCCTAGGCTAGAGAAAGAGCCTGCCATAAAAAAAAAAAAAAAAAAAAAAAAAAGAAAGAAAAAACAAGAAATAAAAATGGAATTCAAGCAAGAGATGAAAACGCTGAAGAAGAACAAAGCAGAAAAACAAAAATGCAATAACTCTTTTAAAAGGTTCCTCCAAAAGTTTCACCCACAGAATAGACCACATGGAGGACAGAATTTTGGAACTCAAGGACAAGACAAAAGAATCAGATCAGAGCTCTGAAAACACTGTCAAGTACAAAAATATGTGTGAACATGAGGGAACTTTGGGGCACCTTGAAAAGATCATATTTCAAATCATAGGTATACAGAAAGGGGAAGAAATACAGGCCCAGGGCATAGAGAATATCCTCAACAAAATTATTGAAAAAAAATTTTCCAACCTTACAAAAGAGAGGTACACAGAACAGCAAATAGACAGGATCAGAGAGAAGACACCCCACATCACATAATAATCAAAACACTAAGCCAGGCATGGTGGCACATGCCCTTAATCCCAGCCCTCTGGAATCAGAGGTAGGAGGCTTGCCATGAGTTTGAGGCCACCCTGAGACTACATCGTGAATTCCAGGTCAGCCTGGGCTAGAATGAGACTCTACCTCAATAAACAAAACAAAATAAAATAAAACAACAACAACAACAACAACAAAACACTAAACACAAAAAACCAACAGAGAATACTAAAGTTGCAGTAAGAAAAACACTGCCTTACGTGCAAAGGTAAGCACATCAGAATTACCTCATATTTTTAAATGAAAACTCCTAAAGTCAAAACAGCTTGGAACATGGTTTTTTAAAAGCTAAAAGACCATGGCTCACAACTGAAGCTAATATGCCCAGAAAAATGATCCATTATAATAGAAGGTGAAAGAAAAATTTTAACAATATAAACCAGCTTTACCATTTCATGACCACCAAGCCAGCCCTAGAGAGAATACTGCATGGAACACTCCACACTAAGGAGAGAAATCAACATGCACATGAGGAAAGAAAAAGAAAAAAATCAGAATTAGAATGGATATAAAGCATGCAAAGACCAAGAAAACACCAAACTCCACAAAACCTTCAACATGACAGGGATTAACTCAAAATTCACAATTACAAGTCTAAACATTAATGGGCTCATTCCTCCTATCAAAAGACATAAGTTATGGGCTGGAGAGATGGCTTAGCAGTTAAGGCACATGCCTGTGAAGCCTAAGGACCCAGGTTTGATTCTCCAGGTCCCACATAAGCCAGATGCACATGGTGGCACATGCATCTGGAATTTGTTTGCAATTTCTAGAGACCCTGGCATGCCCATTCTCACACATACTCTTCCCCACCCCTCGGTGTCTAATAAATAAATAAATGAAAATTAAAAATCTTTTTATAAAAAGACATTGGCTAACAGGCTTATCAGAAAGCTGGAACCATCAATTTGCTGTCTACAATAAATTGCAATTAAACTAAAGATAAATCTTACAATGAAAGACAAACACCACCTTAGGGTGAAAGGATGGACAAAGATTTTCCAAGCAAATGAAAATAAGACAGAAGCAAAAGTGACTGTACTGATTTCTGACAAAATTGACTTTAAACCAAAAGTAATCAAAAGAGATCAAAAGGTCACTTAATACTCATTAAAGGAACAATTCAACAAGAAGATATTGTAATAAAAAATTATATATACCAAAACAGGGGCACCTAATTTTATAAAGCAAAACTTCCTAGACAATAAAATAGATATAAATCCCAATGCAATAATAGTAGGAGACTTTAACACCCCATTATCATCAATAGATCCTCTAAGCAAAAAAAAATAAACAGAGAAACAATTGTTTGACACAGTGCCATAGATCAAATGGACTCAACAGATATCTACAGAACATCCTACTAAAATTCTACTGAATACACATTCTTCTCACCAGCTCATGGAACCTTCTCCAAAATAGATCATCTATTAGGACATAAAACATGACTCTACAAATTCAGGAAAAAAATGACATAATTTCCTGTATTGTATCCAACCACAGTGCATTAAAGCTAGAAATCAGCAGCAGCAGAAAATGTATCAACTTCTAGAAACTGAACAACTCACTATTAAACAATGGATGGATTGTTAAAGAAATCAGAAAGGAAATCAATACAATTATTGAACTGAATGACAATGAATATACAACATGACAAAACTTATGGGACACAATGAAGACACTTCTAAGAGAGTTTAGAGCACTAAATGTTTACATTACAAAAATAAAGTGTTCTCAAGTAAGTAACTTAAATATCCATCTGAAGGCTCTGGAAAGACAAGAACAGTACAATCCCAAGAGTAGCAGGGGGTAAGAAATTATCAAGATCAAAGCAGAAACCAACGAATTGGAAAAACTGATGAAATGAAAAGCTGGGTCTTGGAAAATATAAACAAGATTGATAATGACTGGCCAAATTGAGCAAAAGATAAGAGAAAAAAAGAGTGAAAATGAGAAGTCAGAACTGACACCAATGAACTGGAAACATCATCACAGCATATTTCAAAAACCTGTATTCCACAAAATTGGACAACCTACAAGAGACAGATGAATTCTTTGATTCATATTACCTTACAAAACTAAATCTAGAACAGATGGACTTCCTAAATAAAACTATTACTTCTAATAAAATTGAAAAAGTAAGTAAAAATCTCCCAACCAAAAATTCTCCAGGCCCAGATGGATTCACTGCTGAGTTTTACCAAATCTTTAGTCAAGAAATAAATCCATTTCTTTTTAATTTTGCACAGTAAAAAAGAGGGAAGGGTCCCAAACTTCTTCTATGAAGCCAGCATTACTTTAATAAGTAAACCAGACAGAAACACAACAAAATAGAAAATTATAGTCTGTTCTTCTAATGAATTTACATGCAAAAATTCTGCCTATCAATATTTCACAAGACCCTCATAATAAGAGAAAAAGATGATGACATCAAATTAAAAGAGAGACTAATGGAGAGAGGGAGGGGATATGACAGAGAATGGAGTTCTGAAGGGGAAGGGGGGAGGGGAAGGAAATATCATGGTTTATTGTCTGTAAGTATAGAAGTTGTCAATAAAAACAATTTCTAAATAATTCTAAATAAAATGAATTCAAGAGTATATCAAAAGCACCATCCATTTTGAACAAGTAGGTTTCATCCCAGTGATGCAGATGGTTCAAAATATGGAAATTAATAAGTGTAATTCACCGCATGAATAAACTTAAACACATGAATCACATGGTTATTTCAGAAAAGGTCTTTGACAAAAAAATCACACTCCTTAATGATTAAAATGCTAGAGAGGCTAGGGATGGAGGGATCATATTTCAACATAATAACGGTTATTTATAATGCACTCAAAGCATTCCTATTAATGTCTAGAAAAAGGCAGAGGTGCCCACTCTCACCTTTGCTTTTCAACATAATTCTTGAAGTTTTAGCTCAAGCAATAAGAATAGAGAAACAAATAGAAGGAATACAAACTGTTAAGGGAGAACTCAAACTAGCCCTATTTGAAGATGACAAAACACTTCTGAAGGTGATAAATTCTTTCAGTAAAGTGGCAGGATACAAAATCAATACACAAAAATCAGTTAGCAAACCTATACACCAAAGATAAACATATAGAGAAAGAGATAAGCAACACTATCACATTTTAAACAGCCACAAAAATTTAAATACCTTGGAATATCAGTAACCAAGAAAGCGAAAGACCTCTACAAAGAAAACATTAAAAAATGAAGAAAAATTGAGGAGGACACGAGAAGATAGAAAGACCTGCCATGTTCATGGATTGGAAAAATTAATATTGTAAAAATTACCATCCTACCAAAAGCATTATACAGATTCAATGCAATTACAATAAAAATTCAGCAACATTCTTCACAGAGATAGAAAAAATAGTCTCAAAATTCATATGGAAGAGCAAAAGGTCTCAAATAGCCAAAAACACTCTCAACAAAAGAAATATGTCTGGTGGTATCACCATAAATGATTTAAAGATATATTATAAAGCCATAGTAACTGAAACAGTATGGTACTTGCACAAAAAAAAGACACACAGATCAATGGAATAGAAAATTCATTTCTAAATCCAAACAAATATATCTACCTCAACTTTGACAAAGGGCCACAAATACACCATGAAGAAAAAAACAGTATCTTCAACAAATGGTGCTGCAAAAGTTGGATAACCACCTATAGAAGAATGAAATTAGACCCACTTCTCTTGTCCTGCACAAAAGTCAATGATAAATGGATTAAGAACCTCAATATAAGACCTGAAACTCTACAACAACTAGAATAAAAAGCAAGGAGAACACTCCACAATGTAGGCATAGGGAAAGACTGCTGTGGTGTGTTCCAGGGATGCAGCTTCCATGTGTCATCACCTATGCAGAGCTGAGCTTTGAGTTGAAGCAGCCGTGGGGAGGTCATCACCCAGGATGCAATTAGACTGACTTCTCATGGTGATGCTGAGTTTGAGTCATCTCATGCTCCTGTAAGAAACCCCTCACCATTATCCATAAGTAACCCCAATAAACTCATTGGGTCACAAAATCAGTTCTAATTTTCTTTTCATCTGTCAATTGTGTCTTTCTGGGCAGAAAATGTGTGCTTGTGTCACCTTAGAAGAAAGGTTTCCCATCACAGTTGGATTATACTTCCATATCTGAATGAGTTTTACTAAAATGTGTTTTTCTTCATACATCAGAGATTTCAGGTGAATTAATATGACTGAAGAATTCAGGGTTAACATTAATTAATTGTTTCCTAATATACAATATATTTTATCCTTAAATTATTATATTAGTTACCAGAAACAAAAACTAGCCTTTATGGTTTTAACTTTTCCAAATATCCTATGGAAAAGGAATACAATGGAATGGAAAGAGTCACATGGCCTACAAAAGTGAACAGTCAGATCTTCCTCAGGATAATGGAAACGCTTTGTGTCTCATTCCTTAATCGAGAGCATGCAATTATTGCTAGTGAATATTTATAAATGGCAACAAATGGGTAATTGGAAAGCATATCCGCACTGCAGAGCCAAGAAAGTATCAATGGAGACAAACAAGAACCTGTGGGAAAGCAATGGGAAGGAAAGGGGAGACCAGAGTGTAATGTACTAGCTTGAGGCCGCTCTGTCCTGCTGTCTCCCCCATTAATCCCTCAGTAAACAGAGGTTCTGCTGACTTTAGCCCTAAGGACAACTTATCCCTCTGGACTCTCAGAACATCAATCCTCAAGAGTGGCTCTGCTGATCAAATATTTTGGTCTTTAGCTTCTCACACAAACATAATTATTTATGATTGACACTAAAGATATTCTTCTTTTTTCCCCCAAAGGTGCCAGGTACAGAGTACCAACAGTTCACAGAAATTTCCACTCACATGAGAAGGATGATTCTGGCTGCCCCTGTGGCAGAAGCTCAGGTATGAATTCCTTGCTCACAGCCAGACACACTCGTCTTCCAAGATACACAGGGCTAGACTCCTCCTTTGGCAGCCATTGTACACAGACTCACAATTACTTCTCTGAGGTATTCTTTCTTTCAATCATGGATCAGAACTGAACCTGAGGGCAACAGCTGGTCAGGTATTTTCATCTTTGGCTAAGTCAGCAACTTCCCACCTTGATATCTGACTGAGAGGGTGAACAGCCGGCATTGTTGACTGGGCTTTGGGACTCTGATTACAATGGCAACACTGCCTAGTCTACTTCTATGGTGAGAAACAAATAAATGGACTGTCTTTTCCTCACACTTTTCCTCTGGCACAAATAAGAAATGGCATGATCTCAAAACTGAATTTTAAAAAAGTTTTGAATTAGGAGCAAACATTTCCTCACATTTGTGCATTGTTGAAATGTGTTGCTTAAACCTATGTTGAGGTCTTTAAGTTCATATTTAAGGAAATGATGAATAATACCTTTCTCTGGCACTATAAAATTTGAAAGACTTGTTTATTACCCTTGCTCTATGAAAATATTTTATTGTTATCACAAGGATAGAGAGAAGAAATCCCAAAATGTAAGCATCAAATTCATCAAAAGTACAAAATACAAAATGTTATTTTATTAACTTAATTTGCTTTGACATGAACAAATACATTAAATATAGATTTTGCTAATAATGCAGATGTCTTACATCAGCATAGCTCATCAATCTCTCTCAACTCTTTTTTGGCAATCAACAAACAAAGACTGCAAATCCATGTTCAATTCACCAGTACCCACTAAAGCCAGATGCACAAAATAGTGCAAGTGTCTGGAGTTAAATTTGCAGTGGCAAGAGGCTTGGGGTGCCCATTCTCTCTCTGTGTCTTTCTTTCTCTCTCAAATAAATATTTCTTTCTTTCTTTTTTTTTTTTTTTTTTGAGAGAGAGACAGAGAGAGAGAGAGAGAGGAAGACACAGATGGGCGCGCCAGCAGTCTCTCAGCTGCTGTGAACGAAATCCAGATGTGTGCGCCCCCTTGTGGTCAAGTGCAGCATTGTGCCCTTGCATCACTGCATCTGGCTAAACGTGGGACCTGGAGATTGGAACCACTGGAGATTGGAACGAGCATTCTTAGGCTTAGGAGGCAGGTGCCTTAACCACTAAGTCATCTCTCCAGCCCAAATATTTCTTTTTAAAGAAAAAAATTTGAGGTCACTATATGCAGTCCTATAACTTTTTTTTTTTTTTGAAGTTTAGTTTTGTGTGGTACTTTTTAAATATTTTATTTTATTTTATTATTACATTCATGTTGGTGCCTCTGGTAGCCTCCTCTCTGACCTCCCCCCTCCAAAGGGACCCTCCTCACTGGAGAATGTGGGTCACGCACTATGGGGGTAAACAACAGTTATGGGGGAGAGGCCAAGTCTCTGTGCATAATGACCCAACTTGTGGCTCTAACACTCTTTCTGCCCCCTCTTCCACACATTTCCCTGAGCCACATTGGGTTCATTTTGGTTCTACTTCAGTGATGAGGTCTTGGGGGCCTCTGTGTCTCTGGATATCTGGCTTAGTAGGAGTTGAATGTTCTCTGCGTTTATCTCCTTCAGCCTTGTTCTGGGTTAATCAAGAAAGCTGCACTCTTGCCCATTTCCCCCTTTACTCTCTGGTTTCACCTGGAGCCCTGGTGAGGTGCGATAGGCTGATCCTCCCTTCAGGTTTGTCATCCATCTGGAAAAGTGAAGCAAATTGTCCAAACGGAGAGAAAAGTTAATACCAGATAGATGGAATGGCCATAGTTATTTTAGAGAGAATTTTATATGCATATGCCCTCTTCTAGCCCACATTTGGTGGGAGCTTGATATTAGAAAATGGGCTCATTTTTTGGACATGGCGTTGACTTGTTTCCCAGTTCCAGCTATGAGTTTCATTCCACTAAAGGGATCTGTTAGCCTAATCAGGAGCTGTTAGTTACCCTCCATGGCTGTGTGCCACTGTTGCACTTGTTTGAGCATCACGTCAGGTTGTTTACTGCTGAGTAGCTTAGACTACGAGTTGTTTGGACAGATGTTGGTCATTTTCCCCCAGTCACTCATGCAGCACTCTCTGGCACTAGACAAGCTAATTGTCTAGGGACTGACCCTCTTCCAGATTCCGACCAGGTCACTCCATGTTCTGTCACAACAGCATATGTTCTTACCATTAACCTTTGATGGGTCTTCAAGAACTCTGACAGAAATCTGTCTCTTTTTTTGGGGGGGGCGGGACCTTGTAGGTCTCTCTGATCAACAACTCATTGTGAAAGTTAACCCCATGCTGGTACTGGGTGTTACAAGTCAGCACAAAGAAAGGTGAAGGAAGAAAAAGATAGGATATATAAAAGAGAAAGGTAAGATAGAGAGGAGAGGAGAGGGAGAGAGAGAGAGAGAGAGAGAGAAACGTGAGAAGATAAAAGTTACTCTTCATGTTGTCCTCTCCATGTCCCTGTGGTTCAGGTGTTCCCTCTATGGGCCTGCTGAAGGATCAGTGTTTTAGACTGTTGTTCAGAGTATAGGATTTTATGGTACCATTTCCATTTGGGTCCCCCCCACCCTTACCCTCCCTCCAACCCTTAGAGTGGGCTCCCTCCCACTCTTATCCTCCCCTCCTGTCTGGTCCTGAGGTTACTTATTAGGTATGACAGCATCTCATGCAGATTTAGGTTAAGAAAAAGTGGGGAACCATGGAAAATATTTTAAAGTTCTGTTTCAGAATAGTAACAACAACAACAACAACAAAAAAAAACATAGTACTGGATCAATATACTCACATAGGTCACAAAACAAATATAATAGAAGTCCCAGAATTAAATCCACACAGTTATAGTCACCTGATTGTCAATGAATATACCACTCATACATTAAAGAAAAGACAGCCTCTTTCATAAATGGTTATGGATAAACTGAATATCCACACATAAAAAAATGAAACTAGATCCATATCTCTCATCCTGTATGAAAATCAATTTGAATGGATCAAAGACATATTTTAAGACCAAAAATCTGAGATTGATAATGGAAAAAGTAGGGAGAAACCTTAAGATGTAAGCAAGGGTCTTCTGCAAAGGACTTCAACTGCTCATAAAATAATGCCAAAAAAAATTGACAAGTGGAATTCATGAAATTAAAAAGCTATGCAGTAAGGGCTGGAGAGATGGCTTAGTGGTTAAACACTTGCCTATGAAGCCTAAAGACCCTGGTTCAAGGCTCAATTCTCCAGGACCCATGTAAGCCAGATGCACAAGGGGGTGCCCACATCTGGAGTTTGTTTTCGGTGGCTGGAGGCCCTGGGGCTCCCATTCTCTCCCTCTCTCTCTCTCTCTCTCCCCCTGCCTATTTTTGTATCTTTCTCTCTCTCTCTCAAATAAATAAATAAATAATAACTAACCAAGAATAGATTATAGAATGAGAGAAAAATCTTTGCTAATTACATTTATATCAGGCATTAGTATCTACATGACACAAAAAAATTAAAAATACATAAATTCTTCAAAAGCAAATAACTCAAGCAAATTGGCCAATGAAATAAACATAGAGTTCTTTAAAAATGAAATACAAATGACCAATAAGCATAAAAACATTTGACATAACTAGCCATCAAGGACATGCTATTTAAAATTGCATTGTGATTCCATTTCACCATAGTCAGAATGGCTCTCATTAAGAAAACAAATGTGGGTGACGATAGGAAGGAAAAGGAACTCTTATTCACTGCTATTAGGAAATTAAATTAATCCAGCCACTATAGAAATTAGTATAGAATTTTCTCAAAAAATAAAAATAGATTTATTATATGATCCAGCTATACCACTCCTGGGCATTTACCTAGAGAACTAAATCATCATATCACATGCCACTGTTGTCTACAGCACTCCTCACAACACCTAAGTTATGGAACCAACCTAGGGTCCATCAGCAGAGGAATGAATAAAGAATGAATAAACCAGAGGAAAGAATAAAGAATAAATAAAATAAATACTATAATATTGAATTTCTTTTAGCCATAAAGAAAAAAACTATGTTGTTTGCAGGAAAGGAATGCAACTGTATATTATAATATCAAGAAAATTAAGTCAGACTGAAGACAAATATCACATGTTATCTCTCATTTGTGGTTCCTAGATTTTATACAGATACATAGAAGCATATATGTACAGTTATTAAAATAGAAGCAAAATTGTCTAGGGATACAAAGGAAAATAAGGAACAGGAGAGAGGAAAGTATGGGGAGACTGAATAAAATACACTATATACTTGTATGAAAATGCCCTTATGAAATCAAATACTATGTAGAATGCATATACACTAATAAAAATAATAATAATAATAATTAAAATAAAACACTACTATTATTCGCTTCTTCCAAGGGATGGAACTTTGTGTTGCGGCCTAAAAATTAAAGCCAAAGGTGTTTTTTCCCAATTATTTATCAGGAATCACCCATCATTTGCTCAGTCACTATGAATAGCAGAATGAATCACAATCACCACACACTTTTCAGAAATTTGTTGTTGAGACATACAAGCAAATACGGTAACTTCCATTTCTTATTCATTCCACTCTCTGGTAGGCATCTGCTAGCATAGCATGCTTATTGGAATCCGAATTCAGGAATGAAAATCTGAAACCAAGTTATCTGCTTCTGTGTACTCTGGCACATTCCTGCTTAAAATCATCCAAGAATGAAAATATGAGTTATAAGCTATCTGCTTTTTTAAAAACCAACTTGCAGATCCTGAAATTCCACTGGAAAGGCTTCGCTCTCCAGGGAGGTAACAGTTCTCTGTTGACCTTGAATTATTCAGGTGTATAATAGCACAACATCGCCTCATTTATATTCACTCTAAACACAGAGACGTCAAGCTAAAGTTTCTCACAGAATAAACATTGTGGAGCCAGACAGAATTTTAGGAGAGAAGAATCAAAACCTGAATTTATAACATCTTATGTTTGATACCCTAAAATTATATTATTATTATATTTAATTCACACAGATCTTATAGTTCATTGAGCCAATCTTCAACAAAATTCAAAACTTTCTGTACATTACTTTCAATGGGTCACCCAGTCTTTTCTTGAGTAATTCCATGAGCAAATTGCTTTCATTTTCATAACTCCAAATATAAGAAAACAGGTTATTATCAGAAATATGTACCTCTATCTCACAGGTCTTGGTTATATCAAAATAAAGAGAATAATCTTCCAACCCTAAGTATTCCTTCAAATCTTTGAAAGTGGCTGGTTTTCCCCTTCCCCCACAGCCCATTGCCCAGTAAAAGGCCTATTCTCTGTAAAGGGCCCCAATATTTCATATGCCAGTTCAGTCTTTTGGTCTCTCTCTACTGAAAAAGCTCTGTTTGTTGATGCTCCTCTTAATGGCTGCTTCACACAACAAAACGCTATAGAACTGCCAACACCAGTGAGCAGAAATGCAACTACATTCCTTTTTCTGGACGCTGTTTTTCTCCTAATGCAGGATAAGAATGCCTTAGCTTTTTTGGCTCACACCTTTGGATCACATTGAGCTCTCTGTCAATTAAAATATCCAAGTCTTTTTCATGTGGATTCCTGTTAATCCAGCTCTCTCGGAATCCTGTATTAATTTCTGCTCATAGTTATAATCTGGAGGGATCTGTTTGAATCCTGATTCTTTTCTTTGAGTGTACTAACTATCTCTCCCAGCTTTGTGTCAATGGAAAATGTGACTTCTGTGTCTCATTTATGTTTCTGATAAGAATATCAAGTAGCAGGGCTGGGGTGATGGCTTAACAGTTAAAAGTGCTTACAAAGCCTGCTGGCCAGAGTTCAATTCCCAAGCCACACACATAAGCCAGATACAAAATGTGGCTCAAGCATCTAGTATTCATTTGCAGTGGCAAGAGGCCTTGGCACACTCATACACAATCCTCTCTCTTTCTCTTACACATGCATGCAAACAAATATATATATATAATTTTTCAAAAAAATACTAGTTTATAGTTTGTATCTGCAATCACCTTGCTAGAGGCAAGGTCACTGGGGCCCGGTCTTAAGGTGTGGTGATGGGTTTGAGATTCCATTGTAAAGATATGCAAATGTGCCTAGCAGGAGTTCCTGAAGTATGCTGTGTGACCTTTTGGCTGTAGTTTTGCTCTGTGTGCTGTGGTGGCTGGTTGGCTTTCTCTCTCTGCTTGGCCCTGTGAAGGCCAGTTGCTTCTCCTGCCATTATGGAACTTCCCCTGGATCTGTAAGCTTCAATAAATAATATCCCTTCCTCCATAACTGTGCCTGGTCTGGAAGTTCATCTCAGCGAACCTGAAGCTGTCTGCTACAGTAAAGTGGTACCGAGGAGTGTGGGGTGAGATGAACCAGATCGTGTGGATGTTCGTCTTTTGGAACCTTTGTTTTGGAGGAATGGGCATGGACTTGGTGCTTGCAGAAGATGCCTTCTGGAATGGTAAGCCAAGTTTTATGGACTATTCTGATGAGAGTTTGAGAATGCTAAGTGCAGACAGTATTGAACTTCGAGGCTTGGCTTATGAGCTTTCTAAGGGGAAGGAAAGACTGCAGAGGACTTTGTTGGAACTGGGCTACTGGCATAAGGGATGGCTACGTTCTGCTATCCAGGGACAGAAAGTTTGATCAAGGTTAAATTTGTAATGGACTGATGTGCTTGGCTGAAGATATCGGACTGAGATTTTAAGATTTAAGTTGGATTTTAAAACTCAAGCAAGTGAAAAGCAGAGGCACTGAGACTGGTTTTAGGTTACTGGAGCTTCTATTGTCAACACATTAGCAATCTTAAGGAAGGTGGAAGGAAGGTGGCCTGACTTGATTTACATTAAAACAATGGAGAGGATGCCTGAGGAAAGACTGTTAGAAATGCAAACTCTTTGGAAAGAGTTGACTGGAGAAGGAACCTGCTTTTCAAGGCTATGGTTTATTTTGTCCCTGGATTAAGAATATGGCTGTGTCCTGCACACATGGTATTAGTTTTGGAAATATGAAAAATGCATGGAGTGGTCATGTGTTGCACACGGTTCCAGGAGCCGCTGCTGAGATGCAGCATGAAGGCAGGGCATGAAGTCCCTGAGGAATAGGCTGGAAGAGCCTTTGGAAGATGGACTGTGGTTTGCATGGAGACCTGAAGATGTTTTGGATATACCAGGACTGTGCAAAAGGGCTACCATGGAGTGCAGTGTTGGCCTAGGATCGAAGTTTTCCCTGGCTACTCTGCCCAGCTGGAGGGGCGGAATTGGAAAACCTGAAGACTGTTAGTCTCTGGTTATATTGAACTTGAACTGCAAAGTTTGATGATGGCTGATGGTGATTGAGTTTGCATTGTTTTAGTCTCTCCTTGCTATTCCTTATACAGTTAAAATGTTTACTCTGTGCCTTTACATGTTGAAAGTATTTAACTTGTTTGATTGTACAGGACTCACTATCTTAAGTTGATCAAGACTGTGAGAAACTTTGAAATTGGACTGAGTACAATTTACAATGTGTGATAGTTATAAATCTATTGGGGACCAGGAGCTAAATATATTGGGGGGCAGGGGCGGAATGTGGTAGTTTGAATATATGTCCCCCAATATATTCAGTATTTTATTAGTTTATAGTTTGCATCTGCAATCACCTTGCTAGAGGCAAGGTCACTGGGGGCCCGGTCTTAAGGTGTGGTGATGGGTTTGAGATTCCATTGTAAAGATATGCAAATGTGCCTAGCAGGAGTTCCTGAAGTATGCTGTGTGACCTTTTGGCTGTAGTTTTGCTCTGTGTGCTGTGGTGGCTGGTTGGCTTTCTCTCTCTGCTTGGCCCTGTGAAGGCCAGTTGCTTCTCCTGCCATTATGGAACTTCCCCTGGATCTGTAAGCTTCAATAAATAATATCCCTTCCTCCATAACTGTGCCTGGTCTGGAAGTTCATCTCAGCGAACCTGAAGCTGTCTGCTACAAATACCAAGTAAAATTCGTTGACAACTCTAGGATGGAATCCTATCTGAGCCCACATACTGTGCACACAGTACTTTAATGTGGAATCTCCCTAATTACACCATCCCCACTTCCTGTTCTTATCTGAGCATGCTGTTTGAAAGCAGGACATATTGAAACATCACAGGCTTTAAAGCCATGTGTAACAAACAGTATAAATTCTTACACTGTGACTAGTTGTGTGATTTCAGGATAATTTTTTAGCCTCTGTGAATTTCTATTTCCAAATTCTCATTTTTTAAAAACTCCTTTAGACTAATGCAAGAAGAACTGTGTTATGCTGATCTCTGTATTTCCATTACCCAGGACAATATAGACATTTTCAGCAAACTAGCAGCAGGTAATGAATTGCCAAAAAAAAAAAAAAAAAAAAAAAAATGGCAGGGCCAAAATGCTTTTTCGATGTCTATGAAATGTCTGTCCAGTTATGAAAAAATAATAGAATATGGTGGTAATCAAATATCACTTATTCTTCAGTGATTCATTGTTGGTTATTAGTGATGACTGCATATTAGAGTTCGTATCATATAAATTTTACCCTTGTCAGCCTTATAACTTAGTCACTTTTAGTGTACTCACAGAACTATGAAGTGAGGGTCCTCACTACTCCTGGGGGTCCTTGGCCACTGATGTCCCGGGTTCAGGAAGAACTGGGGAGAGCAGGGTCTTCGAGCAGGTGAATACAACAGGCAACGAACCACCAGGGAGACCGTCTGATGGACAGCATTTATTTATTCAAAAGGGGAGTGGGTTTTTATAAACAGTTGAGAAAGGTTGAGAAGGCACTTACAGATCATAAGGTGATTGGATACATAGGTTTATGGGTCACTAATTGGCTGGTGTTAGAAGGCAGAAGTTGCGAAGGAGGGAGATAGAAGTGGCGAGAAAACCTACATGACTCCAGTCACATATCGGATAGCTGCAGCGGCAGGGAGACAGTTTACTACCATATAAGTGTCTCTTGGACAGCTGGCCACAAGGTCATGGAACTTTGGGGGAAAATGGAACTGTAGGCTATGGAATATTCAGGTGCCGGGGGAAAGGGGAGAGTGGCCCATTGGTCCTGTTTCCGTAGGAGCCTCGGGGCCAGGATGAGGCATGCTCATGATAAGGGAGTGGCCAGCCCCAGCACCAGAGTGGGTTCCCAACACTAAGGCCTGCTGTAACCCCCACAGCCCAAGGTCCCTGGCCATGTCCAACAGCCCAGGCCAGCTTCCTCACAGTTCCAGCCCATGTTTAACAATGCCCGACAACTCCCCCTTTGTTTTTAAAATGGGGCAGTGTCATCTTGGGTAAGTTTTTTGTGGCTTACCACAGGTCCAGTCAGAGCTAGATGGTGTATAAGGACCCGATCAGTTAAGATTTGTTTATATTGTTTGAGCTCTAATTTACACACACAGGGAATTATGCATAAGAGTAGTAGCAGGGTGCCTGACACCAATAGTGGCCAAATGAAAAGCTGAGAGAGAAACTGTTTGGGAGATAATTTTTGTAATGTGTTCTGTAAGGCATCAAAAAATCCTTTAGCTGCATTAACAGGATCACCAAAGGACGAGTGACTATGTGAAATAATAGACATTTCCTTTTGTAAACTTTGTAAATCTATGCTGAGATTACTATGATTACAAATACCTGAATATGATTTTCAACTTTCCACCATTCAGTAGAGGTCCCATTGTAGGGTAGAGGAGCAACACATATGAATTGGTAATTAGCAAGACAGACCAACTGCATTTGAACCCCTAGATTGGCAACCTGTTTTCCTAAATACATAACAGCATCCTCTAGAGCATCTAATCGGAATAACACCTTTTTACCAATATCTATCTGTGACGAAAGGGCTTGAGATACATTTTTAGCTGGTCCATTAACATGATCACCTGTCTTCATTGATTGTGCCTGGGATATTGCTGCCTCAATGGAAGAGGCGATGATGGTGATTGCAGCAATGATCCCCACAATTAGCCATTCTATGAATCTTCTTTCTCATGTCATCAATCTGTTGAGCTGTGGGGACACTTAAGCTCCAAAGCTGGAGTACCAGGGCTCAGTCATTTTGATGGGCCTGATTAAGTAAGGAGGCCGCATGACAATAAAGGCTAAACTAGAAGAGTAGTCTGCAGCTGTGCCTCCCTTAGAACTGATACAATTTGTAATAATACATCGGGTACAACTAAGATAGTAAATTCCACACTGGTGATTGATCCACCCAGGCCCAACTCCGAAAAGGTAAGGAAGGGGCAGATACATCTGAAACTTAAGATGATTCTCTTTTATGGTAAGTACTACTTTCCATAATTCTGGTTGAGGTTGCCCTTGGGGGCTCAAAATGGGTGGTACAACTGATTGTTTGCCTTTCTGGGGACCCAACTGTAATCGTAAGTTATATTTATTTTGGTATCCACCATCCATAATTAATGGGTGGTTTGTATACATGATATAACATCCCTCATGATACTTATCGCTTGAAAAGCAGATAGGTGGCTCTGCTGTGAGAGCGGTCCAGTTAATTGGTCTGGCCGCTTCTTGCAAGAATTCTAGGTCATAATTGGCAGTAGTAAGGGAAGCATTGGAAAATATCATAGGTAAGGGTTCTTCCCAAAGAGCAGCCCTGGCTAGAGGGGTACATAAGCCCAATATGCTTGTTGAGCCTGTGCTACTTTTAAGGTCAGGCTAGCAAGTAAACAGAGTCTCTGGTGATAGAGGCTGTTGTGAATTTCATACCAGTGTGACTCCTGGTTGGCACAGGGCCTAATTTGACCCCAGGTAGGCATGTTTTTCTCCTGGAGGGCCTGGAGGGTCTTCCTTTTCTGTTTTCCACAATGCCGGAGAGGGGGACACTTCTGTTTTAGTGTCAGATGAGCCATCTCCTTGGTCAATGGGGTTGAATTGGCCATTTCTGGCCAGTATCCAAATAGATTTGGGTTGGTCCTGTGGGAAGACACAAGCAAATTCTCTCCCTGTTGTGAGGAGGGGGGTTGGCCCTCTCCATTTTCCATCTAGGGAGTCTCGCCATTGTACAAGGATGGGGGGCAATTTTTGGTGTGTTCCAGTAATGGTTGATGGGGGGGATGTTGAGAATTTTTGTATATGTTGAAAATATTTAGAGTGGCCACTGCCATGGCCAGTTGGAGGTTGGGTTGATAGTTATTAGTCTGTTGTTTTCTAAGCTGGTTTTTAAGTGTCTGATGTGTTCTTTCTATTATGCCCTGACCCTGAGGGTTGAATGTAATACATTTATGATGTGTGATCCTCCATTGCACACAGAATGTTTTGAATGAGGAGCTGATAAAAGCCAGGCCATTATCAGTTTTTATTTGGTGAGGGATGCCCATGAGGGCAAATGTGGATATGGCATATCAGTCGTGTTGTATTTTCTCCTGTCTCTGCTGTGGCCCACATGAAGTGGGAGTGTGTATCCACCATCACAAATACATATTTTTGGTGACCAAATTGGGGAACATGGGTGACATCAATCTGTGAGAGGGCATTAGCTTTAAGGCCTGTGGGGTTGGTGCCCATTGTCTGGAGAGCTGGTGTGGTGATTAATGAGACCCAGGAGTGGCAGGTTTTTCAGGTACATTGGAGCTGACTTTTAAGGATTTGGGGAAAGCGCGATTGAAGCCCTTTGAGGTTTACATAGGTATTAGCATGGAAATTTTAGCCTCTCCAAGAGTAGTTAAGAAGGTATCTATTGGGCTTCCGTGTGAAGCCAACTGATCTGCTAGTGCATTTCCCTCTAGTGGGCCAGGCAGGGGGCTGTGGGACCTTATGTGTTGTACATATGGGGGGCTTTTCTCTTACAAAGGAGGTTAGAAACTTTTATCAGTAGTGGTGAAAGGGGGTTTTCATCCAGCTGGATATGTGAGCGAGTGAGCCAGGGGAGCAAGTTAACTGCATATATACTTTCTGAGCAAAGATTGAAAGGGCCATCTTCCTCTAATGGTGCCAGATAAATGGCATATAATTCCTTATATTGTGGGGATCTATCAGGAAGCTCCTTAAAGCGAATGTGGGGGGTCGATCCCCCGGGGTGGTAGAGAATTACAGCTGCTCCCCTTTTTCCCCATCTGTAAAATTGGGGGGGTTCTCCAGGGATGGGTTTTCTTGAAAAAAGGTGTGGTGGGAGCCATTTTAAGAGGAGTACCACAGGGATCCATTTTTCATTAGGATAATGGTTGTCAATTTGATCAGGGAAGCCCAGTACAATGATTGCAAATCAGGAGTGATTCCTGAGTAGTCATTGTATGTCAGAGAGGGGGAAGGGGTTTCTGTCAGGTTCTGTGCCCAAGGTCTGGAGGGCCCAGTCTCATCCGGTTCTAATCATGTTTGCAAGGGCGTCAACCTCTGTTAATAAGCACGGGGATCCACCAATAGTGGTGTGGAGCCATTCTAGGACCCCTTGAGGTTGATGTAGCACCCCCATAATGGTCAGGAAAGAGTTAAATATTGAAAGTTGGATTGGCTTGTCTGGTGAGTATTGGGCAAGGACAATATCAGAAAAGATGTTATTAATCTTGGTTAATGCCTGTTTTGCTTCTGGGCTTAGGGAGTGGGGGGAGAATGGGTCCTTGTTTCCCTTTAGCATGTCAAATAGGGGCTGTAGATCACTGGTAGGGATGGGGAACTATGGCCAAAGCCAGTTGAGGTTTCCCAGAAAGCTCTGGAGCAAGGCTAGTGTGGGCTTATGTGGGAAGGAGAGGGTGGGCTTTAGGGGCCATGCAGAAGTAAGAGAGAGCTCCATTCCCAGAAAGGTTATGGGTGGGATTAGTTGGACTTTATTTGGGGCAATCTTAAAGCCTGCTTCAGTGAGGGAAGGTAGCAATTGGTCTCTTAATTCTATTGGTGAGGTGGAGAAGTCTTTCCAAACAAGAATATCATCCATGTAATGATAACTGTTAAGTCCTTGGTTTAAATGAAGCCTTAATGTTGTGGCAACAGCCTCTTAGCATATGCTAGGAGTGTTAGCCATGCCTTGAGGCAGGAACATCCATTCAAAACATTTGGAAAGTTCTGAATTATTGACAGAGGGAACTGAGAATGCAAAGCCCTGTCAATCCTTAGGGTGCAGAGGGATGGAAAAGAAGCAATCCTTGTTGTCAATAGCAAGGAGAGGGGTGTTGGCTGGTATGGCCAAGACAAGGGGCAGTCCCATTTGAGGGGCACCCCAAATGAGCATGGCCTTGTTAATGGCCCTAGGGTCTTGTAATAACCTCCATCCTCCTGAGTTCTTTTTAATTACAAACACAGGAGTATTCCATGGGCTTCAAGAAGGGCAGATATGGTTAAGTTGATGTTGTTCTGTTACTAGCTGATTTAAGATTTCAAGTTTCTCCCTTGGTAGAGGCCACTGTTCAACCCAGACTGACTCATTAGCGAGCCATTCTAGGCAGGGAATTTCATATTTAACAGTGGCCTTTAGGATTGGGGGTGACATCAGCGGAGATACTTCTCATAATCCTCTATTTCAATGCATTCTCCTTCAGTGTTGCTGCCAATGACTACTTCTAGGGCCTCAAGGATATCTCTTCCTAGTAGGTTAGTTGTCACATCAGCCACTAGGGGTCTAATAAGGCCCGTAGTTACATCTGGGTCCTTCCATTTGTCAGTCTCTTTGGTAACATATGCTTGTGTAGGCCCTCCTATTCTTATTAGGTGGGGTCCTGGGATCAATTCCCAGTGCCAAGTGACCTCAGATGGTTTCAGAATAGTTTTATCTGCTCCAGTGTCAATTAACCATGTTTTAAAAATTCCTCCTCTTTCTAGGGATAATTTTGGGTGGGCCCCTTCCAGGATACTTGTTACTCATTGTACTTTATGGGTCTTCCCTCTTATTGACGGGGCTGAGGGCTGCCCCTTTTGAAGTTTAAAGGCTCCAGGGGTTTGCTGTCTATATCGTGAGTAGAATGACAATTCCTTTTCCAGTGAAACCCTCTGCAGCATCTAGGGCAGACTGTTTTCAGTAAGGGGCCCCTGGAATTTGGTGGGGGGGGGGCCTCTGGGACACTCCCCTTTCTAATGTCCAGCCTCCCCACAATTGAAACATTTTCCTTTGGTTTTCAGGGCTTCTGCAAAGGCCTGGGCTAAAGAGGCAGCCTTGTGTGAGGCAGTCCCAGTGTTCTGGTGGCAACTATCCATTTACCATAATGCTCATCTTTGAGCCCTTGACAGGCTGCCCTGCACTCAGAGGTCATTCCCTCCCATACAATACTTTTGAGGAGGAGGTCCCTGGCAGTTAGGTCAGGGATTTTTCTTTCTAAATTGGTCCTTGCTTTTAGAATGAAATCAGAAAAATTTTCTTCTTGTTTTTGGTGAAGAAACAGGAGGGATGAGGTATTGTCTTGGGAATTGGAGTGGAGGGGGGTCAGTCTATCCCAGGCCTGGAGGGCACAAAGGCGGATCTGGTCATAGAACTCTGGGGGTTGGTCGAGCTTGTTCATCCCCATGGAGAAATTGCCTTGTCCAAGCATTTCATCAAAGCCCCAGGGGGATATTTTGTTGATTTTTATTTCTTCTAACCCATTGGAGGCATTCATCTCAGTAAAGGGCCTCCCATTGGAGAAATAAGGGGCTAGGTACTGACAAGTGGCAGATATCTTGCCAGTCTTTGGGGGTATTAACAAAGCCCTGTAGGCTCTGGAGTAGGGATTTAGTCCAAGGTGCTTGAATCCCATCCTCTCTGACTGCTTGCCTGAGTTCCTTAAGGTCATTGGCCTGGTATGGATACCATTCTAAGGGCCAAGTGCGAGTTAGTTGAAGATTAACAGGAAAAGCTGTAACTTCTTGATTGTAAGCAGCCCTGTTGTTATCTCTAATTTCGCAGAGTTGTTGGGTGGGGTTTTTCTGGGAAGGCTCCACTCAGGGGAAGTCATCATGTTAGGGTTTTTGTGTTGGGGGGGTGACTAGGATCAGTGGGTGGATATGGTGGTAGGGGTGGATAGAGGTGGGTGGCTCTGTTGTCTGGGGTGATCTTTTTACTAATTTCCTCTATTGCTCTCTCTAAGGAGTTGAGGTCCACCGCTGGGCGGTCCTCAGCATTGTCCTTGTCAGAGTCATTGTCTGACTTGGGTGTGGAAGCATTATTGGAGGGGCTGATACATTGTTTAATGGCTGCAATAATGGGAAGAATAGAGAGGGAGGGGATTCCCCTCTTGGATTTCCCATCTTCTAGCTAAATATGCTATCCAGGTCCATGTGCCTGGGTCATAGTTGTCCCCAGAAACCATCCAAGGGAGGTGCCAGGTGTGGTGGCACATGCCTTAATCCCAGCACAGGGGAGGAAGAGGTAGGAGGATGGCCATGAGTTCGAGGCTACCCTGAGAATACATAATGAATTCCAGGTCAGCCTGAGCTAGAGTGAGACCCTACCTCGGAAAACCGAAAAAAAAAAAAAAAAAAAAAAAAAAAAAAAAGACATAATCCAAGGAGCTATTTGAAGAACTTCTTCCCAAAATGAATTGGCCTCTTTCTGAGAGAGTTTTGTGTACCTGACTTTGAGAAGTGCTCTCAATGCCCTGATTTGGGATTCCTTTTGATGGGAGGTAGTGTTTCCCATGACAGAGAAAGACCAGAAATGCCAAGACCAGAGGGCAATGTTCCCAGGGTGCTGCACCACCATGTGGTATTCCCCAAAGGTTCAGACGCAAGCCTGTCCACAAGCTTAAGAAACTGGCAACCATCCTAAAGGCTTTTACTGGTTGATGCAGTACCTGTTTGTTGATTGTGAAGAGAAATAGATAGGAGGTTGTTTCCAATGGAGTGGGCTGTCAGGGTCTGAACAGCGGGCTAGGGGCCTTTAGCAAATACCTGAGTGTAGCCTTGGTCAAAAGACGTCAGTTGCCCTTTCACTTTGATCCATCCCTTGTGATGGCATGAACCAAAAATAAAGAAGGAAAAGGAGAAAATAGCTTCCCCCTGATGGAGGAAAGAGAGAACCACCTCTCTCTGATGGAGAAAAGAGAAATCTGCCTCTCTCTAATAGAGAGAGGAGCCTGCCTTCCTCTGATGGAGGAAGGAAAAAGCAAAACCTGCCAGTCCTTGATGGGGAGGCGACCACAGGGAGCCGTTAACCCCAAGGGGAGGATGTCCCTCAATGGGGGCACTCACCTATTAACCACGCATCCAGAGACCCCCACATTGGGCACCAGCTGAGGGTCCTCGTTACTCCTGGGAGTCATTGGCTACCAACGTCCAGGGCACAGGAGGAGCTGCAGGGAGCAGGGTCTTGTAATGGGTGAAATGTGATGGGCAATGAACCACCCGGAGCCATCTGATGGACAGTCTCATTTATTCAAAAGGGGAGTGGGTTTATAAACACTTGAGAAAGGTTGAGAAGGCACTTACAGATCATAAGGGGATTGGATACATAGGTTTATGGGTCGCTATCTAATTGGTTGGTGTTGGAAGGTCGAAGTTGTGAAGGAGGGAGATCGTAGAAGTGGCGGGAAAAGCTACATGACTCCAGTCACATATCGGATAGCTGCAGCTTCACGGAGACTGTTTGCTACCATATAAGTGTCTCTTGGGCAGCTGGCCACAAGATCACTGAACTGTGGGGAAAGTGGAACCTTAGGCTATGGAATATTCAGGTGCTCTGTAAGTTAACATTGACATTATAAAGGTTACTCACTTTAAACCATTTAAGGTGTATAAAACTGTGGTGCTAAATTTATTAGATCTTTGTTTATTTTAAAATTTGATTTCTACCCATATGTCACTGAAGACTTCTTGAGTTTTGTCTCCCAGCCCTAATTTCCCTATAAGCCATGTAATCAATTTTAGCAAGATAAAGACCACCTAATATAAAACTTAACTCCTGGAGTATTTAAAAGTATACAGCCAATAATTTTCAATACATTTGCAACATGTAAAATCATTACCAGCTTCTAATTCTAAAACATTTTCACAGCTCCAAACAGAAACCTATCTAGCACTGAACAAACACACTGTGGTTCCTATGACTGGCCTACTCTAAATCAGCATACAGACTTCACATGTTCTGCCTAGCTTCATCCATTTAACATAAATTTTCAGTTTTGTTCATAGTTAGTATTATAAAGACTTCATTACTCTTCATATTTTTATATTCAATTATGTAAATATATAAAATTTTGGTATGTCATCAGTTCATAAATAATTGTCTTGTTTGTAATTTTTTAATTTTGTGAATTATACCTCAGTGCATGTTGGGATACAAGTATCTGCTTAAATGTCTACTATTCTCTTAGGTATACATCTGGGAGGGAGTTTACTGACTCATAGAAAAATATAGGGTTAAATTTTTGGGAAGAGCCACAGTTTTCCTTTCATTCTGTCTTTATCATGGTTCTCTTAATAAACGTGGAGATGATTCTTATTTTGGATTTGACTTTAATTTCTATATATGAAGTCTTTTTCCTGTGCTTTGCTTTGCTGACTTTGGCATAACGCTATAACCAGCCTCTCCGTGTGCTTTGTGGAACAGTTTTACAATGATAAATGTTAGTGGTTTTTAACAACTTGGTAGAATTTACCAACACAGCCATCTGGACCTGAGCTTTGCTTTACTCTAGCTTGTCAATTACTGACTGCCCTCCCACCCTCACCCGCACCCCAACTTATTTGTTTACTCGGGTTTTCCATTTCCTTCTGAGTTAGTTTAGGTAGTTTGTGTTTAAGGGATTTGTCTTTCCATGAGGTTATTTAATTTTTGACCAAAAAGTGTTTGATAATGTTAGCATTATTGAAGATAAGATAGGAGGATCACCATGAGTTCAAGGACAACCTGGGCTACAGAATGATTTCAAAGTCAATCTGGGCTAGAGTGAAGTCCTATCCCAAAAACAAAACCCGGAAAAAAAAAAGATTATTTTATTCCTCAAAAGTCATTTTATTTTCTCCACCTTTCACAAACTCATTCTTCTTGATAGAAAATAGAAACTGGTTGTTTTTCTGTTGCCCTCTTAAAGTTTTAATATCTTCTCCAAGAAGTAGTGCAAGTTTTTTGAAATACTAGATTAGTAAAAATCATACAAATATTCTGTTTACTAAAATTGCAATTGATCTGATAGTAGTTAATATTATCCTCTTCTGTGTTATAAAGGTTAGCTCATTCTAAATTATAGAATTCATACATATATATTTTTTTTTGAGGTAGGGTCTCACTCTGGTCCAGGCTAACCTGGAATTAACTATGTAGTCTTAGGGTGACCTTGAACTCACAGCAATCCTCCTACCTCTGCCTCCCAAGTGCTGGGATTAAAGGTGTGCACCACCATGCCCAGCTCATACATAATTCTTAATACTTGTCTTTACCCTTTTGGTTTGTCTACAGTCAGGTATCGTAGCTTCTTCTTTAGGTAACTTAACATATCAAATGGGAATATTTTGGTCTAATATTTATTGAAGCATAAAGTCTATACATTCTTACTATGATCATATAGGGTTCCTTTTTATCATTCTGTCCTTTTTCAGAGAAGAGGTGGGATAAAGGTGCAAAGTGCCTTCAAGAATTCACAGTATATGGGTGCTTGCCTGTAAAGCCTAAGGAGCCAGTTTTGATTCTCCAGTACCCATGTAAGCCAGATGCACAGGATGGCACATGCATCTGGAGTTCATTTGCAGTGGCTTGAAGCCCTGGTGTGTCCATTATTTCCCTCCCTCCCTCTCTCTCTCTTTGCCTCTTAAATAAAAAAAAAATAAGTAATTTTTTGAAACACAAATTCACAGAACACTCATTTCTGTTTGTATATCTTCTTCTCCTTTTGACCTCATTTCCAGTGTTTTCCTTTCCAGTAAGATTCCCTCTTAAGAGCCTAAAATCACTTAGTCTTTTGGCCATTTAACATGTGTAGTGCGCTTGTTAGGAATTCTGTATGTATCAAATGGAGAGATATGATATGTCAATAATATTTACACTATTGGGGGAAATAAACATAAACAAAATCATATAAACAAAAACAACCAAAACACCTCAAAAGCAAATAAAAACATTCATGGTAAGGAAGGTTTTTCTAGACATATTTTAGAATGGTATTTCTTTACTTCACACTCATCCAATGTTTATGCAGGTCAATATATAACCCAATTCAGAAATAGAGTAAGCAGGGGCTGGATAGATGGCTTAGCAGTTAAGGTGTTTGTCTACAAAGCCAAAGGACCTTGGTTTGATTCCCCAAGACCCATGTAAGCCAGATGCACAAGGTTGTGCATGCATCTGGAGTTTGTTTGCAGTGGCTAGAGGCCCTGGAGTGGCCATCCTCTCTTTCTTTCTCTGCCTTTTTCCTTCTCTCACTCTCATAAATAAATAGCGCTGGCATATTGTATTCCTCTTCCTAAAAAAAGACCACCTTTGTGTGCCCTCAGATAACTATTTCATGTGGGCATTCATTCATTTTGGAATTTTTTTTACATATATCTGGAAAACAAAAGTGAACAAAGACATCCGTACTCTCACAGAGCTTATTTATAGTCCAATAAGGAGAAATACAAATAATAAAAAAGCTCACGAGCCAGGCATTTGATCCCAGCACCTGGGTCTGGGGTAGGAGGATTTCTGTGAGTTTGAGACCAGCCTGGAACTACAGAGTGAGTTCCAGGTCAGCCTGAGCTAAAGTGAGACCCCACTTCAAAAAAAAAAAAAAACTCATAAATATAAGAATACAGCATAATAAATGTGGCCAGCACATTGGAAAGTAAAGGAACAGTGATAAAAATACAGACATAGGAGCACAATTGCACAGAGGGCAGTCACTTGCTTTCCTTTCCTGTAAGACTGACATTTGCACAAGTAACTAGAAGGGGTTCTCTTGGTATCTTTACCTTGTGGAAATTGTACCATCACAGATTTCCACTTCAAAGTCTCCATGAACACACAGCACCTGCTCTCCTGCCTGTCAGAGGCCTGCTATTGTGCTCCATTCCTCAACTGCTAACACCTCCATGAATTCTTGTTCCTTTTCCAGTCCTCATCAAATATCTTTCCATGTGCTTACTGTGGAAGATGTATTCTTCCAGTAGGCAACATGAGATTTTAAAAAAGCCTTTGACTTATATCATGAACATCTTATAATAGATATATGTCCTCCGAAGAATTTTCCCTTCTGAACATGCCTTTCAAGTTAGATGTATTCTTCCAGTAGGCAACATGAGATTTTAAAAAAGCCTTTGACTTATATCATGAGCATCTTATAATAGATATATGTCCTCCGAAGAATTTTCCCTTCTGAACATGCCTTTCAAGTTCACCCTTCTAAATCTGCTTCATGTGGTAGGACACATTCTGCAACAAGGGATCAGTTTCCTTCATTACCACGTGGCTCATGATTCCAAATTACTAGAGAGACTTGTCTTTTACCATGTTTGTAAAAGTTATTTCAGGCACTTAAAATTTTTTATTTGATTTCACATGTGCGTGCAAATATGCATGCATGGGTTTGTGTGTGTTGGTACACGTGTGTACATGCGTGCACACACATATACACCAGGGCCTCTTGTTATTATAAATGTAAATGAACATCAAATGTTTGTGCCACTTATTACTTATAGTTTACATGGGTGATTTGGGAATTGAACCCAGGCTGGCAAGGTTTGCAAGCGTCTTTACCCTCTGAGCCATCTTTCCAGGCCCCAAGTCGTTTTAGAAAGCTATCTTTAATTAACACATGTTAAATTAAATACTTTTTAGGCACAAGCAGAGAACAACCTACTAGCATTGCCTTTAGTTTTCTTAGAACAGAGAGACATCTTCATTTGGATTAAGCAGAAAGTCTCCACATGCTGAAGCCTAGAGGACCATTGCTATCATTCCACCAAGCACTGTTATTTTATATAAATATATTTATGGACAAATTTTTCATTTAAAATTTATTTTATGCATTTGAGAGAGAGAGAGAGATAGAAAGAGAGAGAATGGGCATGCCAGGGCCTTAAGCCATTGCAAATAAACTTCAGACACATGTGCCACCTTGTGTATCTGGCTTAAGTGGGTTCTGAGGAAGGGAGCCTGGGTCCTTTGGCTTTACAGGCAAGCACCTTAACCACTAAGCCATCTATCCAGCCCAATATTTTTTTATTATGGGTAATATTATAGAGATGATATAAGATCCTGTTAATTATAGATAGGAATTTTCCAAAGGTTGGGACAGAGATCTTCTTAAGTAAGATGCTGAAAGACGGAGCTTAGCATTTGTCAAGCCTCTGTGGACCCATAATGATCCTCATAAGGACATGAAGAAGAAACCAAGAATAAATCAAGAGCAAGTGACTCAACTGAGTGTGAAAAAATAAGCAAGTTTCTCAAGATCTGGTTGTAGCCTAGCAAACCTCAAACCCGATCTATTTGGCTCTAAAGGCCTTAGGCCATCTTTTCAGTAGTTCATATCATATTAGAACCCAAATTAAGCCCATCCAATAGTAGTTATTATAGAAATCCTAACTATAAAATCTTACTAACTTAAGAATCTTGAGTTATATGTAACTTATAAAGTAATTGATTATAGTTAATGGTTAAAAATTTCCCCCAACCAAAGGCAGAATATATGGTGTCATATTACCTTATGAAAACATCTTAAAGAGTTTTGTTTCCTGCACACTTTCAGAAGCATGACAAGTGTTGTCAGCATATTTTTGAAAGCATGACAAATGCACTATATATTTAAATTGACACAGTAGTAAAAATTCAAGACTAGAATGTGAATTTAATTTCTAGTGCAAAGTGTCCTGAGGAGTGTCTCTCCTCCCTTTTGCCAAAGTTGCAATTACGTAGCTGTGATGAATGCCAGCTTCACTTTTGAATGGTGCCAGGCACTGTTGGGTCCCGATGGACATGATCTCTTCCCAGAGGAGTTGGCTCTGTTCTCAGAACTGTTGCACAACCACAAACCCCTTAACCTAGGCCAGGCATCATGAAAGTTCACATCCCTGATCAAAAGAGACCAGAGGTTATATAAGACTGTGGATAACTTGGCTCTCACAAAAAAAGAATCATGACTGGAAAAAAGCCAACTCATACATCACATGTTACTGAAGGTCTGTCATTAGTATCAGTGCAATACCCATGTGATTTATCTTCTAAGCTAGAGACTTGAAGGGATGTGTCAGAAAGAACTACTTCAGGAAAAAAGGCATATCCTGCAGCTGCAGAAAGTGTGGGATTTTTTTGTAGTTGTTATTATCACCACTCTTGTAAATTAAGAGACAAAAATCTAAACAATATATATGTACCATGCAGTGCTGTAGCTTCAGGATTACTTTGTATGGAAGTTGTATTAGTTACTTTCTTGTTGCTAGGACAAAATTATCAGATCAGAAGCTGCTTTGAAAGGAAACATTTAATTTAGCTTACAGTTCCAGAGAATAGAATCTATCATAATAGAGAAAGCCTGGCAGGAGCAAAAAAAAATCACAATCACAATGTTATATCTGTAAGAAAGGAGAGAGAGAGAGAGAGAAGGAGACTAGCAAGTGGGACTGGGTTAAAACACCTCAAAGCCCCTTCCCAGTAGCACACTTCATCCAACAAGGACCTACCTCCTAAAGATTCCACAACCTTCAGAACAGCATCACCAGCTGGGGATTAAATATTCAAACACAGTCTATGGGAGGACATTATGCTCAAACCACACATACTGCCCCTCACCCCCATAGACTAATGGGTCAAAATGCATTTGGTCCAATTTTAAAAGTTCTGTAGTTTTTACCAGTACCAACATGGTTCCAAAGTATAAAGTCTCAAAACAGTCTCTTAACTGTGAGTCATATAAAATCAAAACACAATTTACATACTTCCTACATATAATGGCAAAGAGTAAATAGGAATAGGGGCATAACAAAGAAACACTAGACCAAAACAAGACCAAACAAACACCAAATTATGCTCCATGTCTGGTATCTGAGATTCATGATGAAATCATCTGGGCTCCAAAAGGCTGGGGTGAATCTACCCCTTCAGCTATGCTGCCTGTGGCCTCTATACTGGGGTCTCCACTGAAACTTAGGGTTCCCCCTCATATCTTCATGCACTGGCCTCACAGGTTCTCCTTGCAGGGACTTCAACCTTGCCTCACATTGCATAGCCTCAGCGGCTCTTTGAAGCCATGGTGTACTCCATGACTCTCTTCTTGCTTTTTTCATGCTTCTAAAACCAGGTCCACATGTGTGGTGCTGCCAAGTTCTGCTGTCATAATAGCATGAAGCCGGCTATGTACCACAATTGTAGCTGCCTCTGTATGCTAATATTGGCGAGACAGAGCTCTTCAAGTATCCTCCCTTCAGCTCCTTTCCTTTCAAAAGAATTGCCATTCTTATTAATTTTAATTTGGTCTTGCCTTTAGAGAGTTATTCCTATTACCCCAGTACAGAGCAGTCAGCTTGTCTTTAGTGGTAGTAATGTCTTTTAACAATTATAGCCTAAGCTGCTAAAATCCCTGGAATTTTTAACTTGCTTACATTTCTTTCTGTTCCCAACTTTATGTTTTTCATACCCTTTCTTTCTGTATTTTGTTCTCATTCATTGTAGATCTGAATCAGGGCAAATAAAAGAAAATGTACCACAGATTCAATGTTATTATGCCTTGAAATTTTCTCTGTTAAACATATTATTCTATTACTTTTATAAACACTTTTTTTTAGTATATTTTATTTATTTATTTGAGGAGGGGCAGAGACAGAGATAAAGAAAGAGAGAGAGAGAGAGAGAGAGAGAGAAAGAATGGGAGCACCAGGACCTACAGCCACTGCAAACAAACTCCAGATGCATGTGCCCCTTTGTGCATTTGGCTTATGTGGGTCCTGGAGAATCAAACTGGGATCCTTTGACTTTGCAAGCAAACATCTTAACTGCTAAGCCATCTCTCCAGCCCCTTCCATTACTTTTAAATTCAACTTTTTTGAAGTTCTCAGGACAGGGACAAAATGCAGCCAGATTCATTGCCAGAATATTACATGAACTGCCCCTAGCCTGGTTCCCAATAGAGTGCTCCTTTCTCTTTGAAACCTCATAAGCTAAGCCTCCACATTCTATTTTCTCTCTGCCTCTGATCTTCCAAATTCCCACCCAAATGGTTCACTAATGTCTGCTTGGTATTTTAAGGCTTCTCTAGTGAAAAGTTCTAGATCCTGTTACTTTACTCCTGCAAAGCACTACCAAAAGACTAAGAAAAACATGTTCAGGTTTATCATACTAACAGCTTCATTTCTTGGTACCAATTTTCTGTATTAAGCTACTTTCTTGTTGCTGGGAGAAAATACTAGAACAGAAAAAATTATGGAAGGAAAAGAGTTTACCTTTTAATTTTGGACCATAGTCTTTCATGGCAAGGAAATCATGGAAAGAGCTGATGTCACATTTTCACATCAGCAGGGTGGAAGTAGAGAGAATTAGAATGGCAAGGGGGCCTGGGCTATAACACTTTAATGCCCTAGCATCCTTCAATCCCCTAGTGACAAACTTCCTCCAATAAGATTCCACTTCTTAAAATTTTTACAATCTTCTCAAACAATGCCACCAGCTGAGAAATAAAACACACACACACACACACACACACACACACACACACACATACACACAATTTATTTGGGGGTATTGCATTCACATCATCACACATGTAATTCATGTTAGGATCTTCTCGAAGTATAGGATATGGATCACAGAAGTCCTTGGTTAACTTAGCCTCAGAAAATGGCAGTATGCCAGCAAGAGCAAGAGATTCCTACTTTGTTCTTCATCCCAGCACATGCAATTGAGAGAAAAAAACTAAGGGTTACACTGTGACCTATGGCTTCCCAGAACTTGCTTGACCATTAGGTGCTAATCACATCACATTCTATAGGCAAACCAAGTCCCTGGATTGGACAGATTCACAAGGTGCTAAAGTAGCAGATATTGTATGGTCACATTATAGAATATAAAGGGAGTAAGAGCAGGACATTAAAACTACAGATTTAGTCAGTATGTGAGAATGGAAGCTCCTATGACAGAAGGGTGTGAGGTGGTCATTTAACTCTACATCCATCTATAAGCATCTCACAAAAATCATAACCTACTCATCTCTGAAGCCCCAGTGTTTAACACAGACCTGGTCCAGTCTTAGCAGGGCCTTTCTGGTGAACTCGGCTCTGCTCCACAGACAGACCACCTGTTTTACCAGCTTATCTTTGTGTCCGCTAAGCAGAAATGGTTGCACTGTTTTCTAAGACAACAGGAATTGTAAATATTCTTTTTAAACGTACCCTGTTTTTCTTTCCCTTCAGTAACCATTGAATCAGTGTTCTAAATAAAGAGCTTACATGTGTTTTTCAGCAGCCAAATTCACCTCTGTTTATTTCACTTCCAGGAATATTCTTTGGCTAGAAGCTCTGGAGATTCCTTCATGGGAAGCTCAATTAAGTTGGGTGACGGCATACTTCCAAGATGGCCTTTGGGCAGAATTCAAACAAAGCTGCTCCAAATTCTTTTTAGCTGTAGAGGGAGTACAAATACATATATTTTTGATAAAACTATGGGAGAGATACAACATCATATCTTTTCTGGAATGGGGTGATATAAATACATAGATAACTGTGCCAAGTTCTGTCTTAGGTATTTGTTTACAAGGAAAAGGTTGGATGCCTCCAGTTCACATGTTTTATTGCTAGCTTAGTTGTTTTCCTGAAATGAGAAAGAAATCTTATCACCATTATGGTTCTATCATCCATGCCTCTCATTCTCCACCAGTCTACATTGCTTGGCCCCATTTATAAGACCTGGAATCCTACATGCCTTTCTAGACTACCTCATACCCCTTTGTCACACGATCTTCCATTCCTACATGGTGACCGAGTGTATAGCCGAAATTCCCCTGTTCCCACCCCCTTCTCAGTCTGCAATGTGACCATGCAGCACCTGCTATTTTCCCACTCCGTGAATCTGCCCTGGCCTGTGGAATGTGGTGTGGTACTGGCTCTACGGAGAATGCTCAGGAGGCTGGATGTACTGCTGCTCTCTCCCAGAACGTGCTTCTAATATGACAGCAAGCCCAGGCTAGCATGATGGAAAATGAGTACTCACATGGAACAGAGATATTCATACCAGCTGAGGCCACCTTGGACCCACCAGTTCCCAGCCAAAGGGCAGCTGATTAAAGATTCAGCTTAGATCTACAGAACCATCTAGGCAGGATGAAATCATGAAGAATACTTATCACTGAAGTCCTCTTAGAAGATACTACAATAATTTCTGCCCAGCAGACACAAAAAATGTGCTGCTGAAATTTGTTTTCTGTCTATAGAAAAAAACCAAAATCCTACAATGGCCCTTCAGAGATCAAATAAGGGACTACCTCCAAGTTAGACATGCATATTTTTGTGTGGACAGAAGCTTTCTGCTCATTTGTGTAATGACCAAGAAGCACCAATCTGTATACAGTTGGTTGATATCAAAACTTCCTGCTCCCAATCATTAATGCCTTTTCTTTCTAGATGTTGAGAAGATTCAGTTCTTGTCAGACTGTAAAAATCATCTTCTATTGCCTTTCTTACCTTTCTCTCTTGTTCTTCACAACCATCTTCCCTTCTCCATACCTTTTCTACCATCCTTCTGCTGTACCAAGTAAAGGCTGTAGGCTTGAACCACTTCAATTCCCTGACATCTTGACTTTCTGAGTCAAGGTTAGTTCACTTAATATAATAATTTCTAGTTCCATTCATTTTCCTGCAAATGTCATGATTTTATTTATTTTTAGTCAAATAAAATTCCATTGTGTGCATATATACAGTTTCTTTACTCATTCACTTTTGATGGGCATGTTGGCTACTTCAGGTTCATATCCTGAAGACTGTGATTAGGGAAATAAGAAACATGTATTCATCAATATTCCTGTGACAGGACTTAGAGTCTTGTGAATGCATCACACACACATACACACACTCGGGAGTGGTGTAGCTAAGTTGTAGGGTAGATCTGTTTTTAGTTTTTTGAGAAACCTCCATACAAATGTCCACAGTGGCTGCACCAACTTAACACACACACACACACACACACACACACCTTACAATTAACAAATGGGCTAATAAATGAAACAGGTCTCAAAAGAAACACAAATGGCCAATTATTATCCTTAAAGTTGTTTAACATCATTAACCATTAAGGAAATGCTAATTAACACGACTTTGAGATTCCATCTCTTCTCTGCATCACTTCTCTCCCAGAAGCAGTTGAGTCCAATCCTGCTCCCTTACAGTTCACTCTTCTACCCACTGACTTTTGTACCTCGACTCCTCTACACTGTGCCCTCTAAGGTCAACAGTCATCCACTCATTGCATAACCCAGTAAGAGCTTCCCAGCTTTGCTCTGGCTCCATTCCAGCTGCTTCCAATGCCATCTTGATTTATCTCCCACCCCTACCCTTTGGTCTCATCCACTGACTTGCTCTCTGGTCTCTTCTGGGTCATGCAAGTCACAGTGAAGCACTTTGTTTTTCTTAAGGCTGAAGTTTTCTTTAGGAAAACTACTGGCACTTAGCTTTTATCTCGTAGTTTAGAACCTTGGTTTACACATCCAGGCTCATGGGTGACTGGCAGGCACAACATCCCAAGTTCCCAATTATCTTCCTTCAATTTCTTTTGCATATTCTAGGCTCACAAATTTATATTTCCAGGTTTCTGACTCAGAAGCACTCCTAAAGATATCCAGAATGTCTCATCTAATGCTCTTCTTTCTGCTTCAATAACTTGAGAATGGCTATTCTCTTTCATCTTAATCATCAACTGTGGGGGAGGGGGGTGATGGCTCATACCTATAATCTCAGCCCTTGTGAGGCTGAGAAGGGATGATCTTGGTAAGTTCAAGGCCAGCCTGAACTACAGAAAAATTTCAAAGTCAGCATGGGATATAGTGAAACCCTACTTCAAAAAATTAATTTTTAGGAGTTGGATGTTAGCTGTGTTTATCTCCTTCAGCCTTTTTCTGGTATCGTGATTCCCAAGAATGCTGTATTCTTGCCCTTCCCCCGCATTACTCTATGGTTTCAGCTGGGACCCTGGTGAGGTGTGATTGGCTGATCCTTCCTTCAGGTTTGTTGTCCATCTAAAAAAGATAAGCAAATTCTCCAACAGAGAGAGAAGTTGGTATTAGATAGATGGGAAGCCAGATAACCAGAGACACAGAGGCTCCCAAAACCTCATCACTGAAGTAGAGCTAAAATGACCCCAATGTGGCTCAGGGAAATTCACGGAAGAGGGGGTGGAAAGCATGTTAGAGCCACAAGTTGGGGCATTATGCACAGAGACTTGGCCTTTCGCCTATAACTCTTGACTACCCCTACAATGCATGACCCACATTCCCCATTGATGAGGGTCCCTTTGGAAGAGGGAGGACAGGGAGGAGGATAATGGACTCACCATTATGAATGTAAAATCAGAATAATATAAATAAAAAATAAATTATAAAAATTAATTTTAAAAAATAAAAATAAAATTATCCCTCTCCAGTTCATCCCATAATGCACTACCAGTGCCATATGCTGTCAAAATGCTGAATTTCCACATAATTATTCAGAAAGTATTAGTAGCCTTTGCTCTCCATGGAATAAAGTAAACACTGTACAGAGGTCCCAAGTTCCTGTCACCAGGCTCTTGGACTCTGCAATTTCATTTCTTGTCATGCTCACTCTCACACGTTATGTCCCCAAAACATTAAGACATTTAGAGATTCAAATGCTGTATTATTCAGGATCCAATTAGAAACAACAGCAACAACACTATCTTTATTAACAGGAAGAATTTAGTGTAAAGAATCAATGGAACAGGCCATGAATGGTCTAAAAGAGCAAAATGTGGAGCTATGAGAAACTATGAGCTTAGGCCAAAAGGCCCTGAATAATGTAAACACAGAAATCTCAATGAGGTAGATTAGTTCCCTGATGTGCCCGTAGCTCAGAAATGAATACAACATTTAGGAACATTGCAAGTTTTTCTATTTGGTTTTGTTTTGTGTTTATAACAATTTGTAGAAACCAAGTTAATATGTCACATATTTCCATGAGAGCTATGCTTGCTAATCAAAATATAAAATTCAGATCAATCATGCAGAAACAACTTCCATGTACAATGCCCTCTGTGTTTCTGAAGCCTCCCTAGATCTGAAAGCTTCCTTCACAAATCTGACATTTCCAGTCTCTAGGGTACTGGTGCAGGAGGCTTCCTTGAGGACAAAGCCTATCCTTGTGCCAGAACATTTTAGGGTCTCTGCATGGCCCGCTAGAGATGAGCCCATGCCTCTCTGAGCACTGAAACTTCTAAGCCCATCAGTTAAGAAGATGGAGAGGCAGTTTTTGAAGCCATGGGAGAGGACATTAGAGCACATAGGCTACAGGGACATTCATTGACTGGGGTGCTTCCTATTTTGGCCCAAATAACACGTAAATTGATTGGCTGCCCTCTTCTCACCCTGCAGTATTAGGGAAGGGACTGGGTTCTTTGTTTCTGCTTTCTGCAAGTGCAGGAGACAAACCTACATAGTCTGGACAGAAGTGGTAGAGCTCTCACTGGTCCCTTCCAATTACTGATCCTTTCTTTAAGCTTATTGACCTTTGAGAGACTTATTAAGAGTTTTGTAGTCATGAAAAGACTCAAGATGATTAAAAATAGAGAAATTAAGGAATGTTCTTGGTTTGGAAGATATTTCAGTATAAATTTTGTGATTTTTTTCAAAAATCTTCTATTATACATTGACAAATTGATATAGAGCTACATATAGGCAAATGTTTACATTCACCAGTTTTGTCATTTGCAGCTACCTTATCTTGTTAATTGTGTTCCAATAAGAACATAATAGGAGGGAGAGAAGAAGAAAGGATAAAGGCCTGGAGAGATTTCTCAGTGGTTAAGACACATGCAGAGCCTGATGGCTGTGGGTTCAATTCTCTGGTATCCATGTAAAGTCAGTTGCACAAAGTGGCACATACAGCTGGAGTTCATTTTCACTAGTAAGAAGCCTGGTGAGCCCATTCATACACACTTTCTCCTTCTCTCTCTCTTTCTCTCCCCCACCCTAAAAATAGTTTAAAAAATGGAGGGAGGAGGGAGGGAAGAAGGGACCCAAGAAGTGCTTTGCTCTTTGGAAATGTCAAGGCATAGGCATGAAAATATCTATGTTGCTGTAATGAAGCCAGGCATGGTGATCCCACACCTGTGATTCTAGCATTTGAGACATGGAACAGGAGGGTGGAGATTTCAAGGTCAATCTTAGCTACATAATAAGTTTGAGGCCAGTCTGTACTACATGAGACCCTATCAAAAATAAATAAATGAACAAATAAAAAATAAAAGTTATACTGCTGTAATTCCTTGAAGAAAAGTTGTAAACTGATATGCTGGTTTATACCCTAAACATATTGCAAATAACAGATTTACATATAGGTCCAGGCCCTGGGATCCACATGAGTATTCTAAAATCTACAGCACAAAAGGCTGAGAATCATTGTTTAAAAGGCATCTCATCTGAAGGAGAGTAACAAACTGGATCTTTATCTTTTTAAAAAGTGTTTCTATTAAGTAGAAACGTGTATGGACATGTCATATGTTAGTACTGTCATTTCCCTTCTCCCTGCCCCCATTCTACTGAGGGCCCTCCACAGTGGGATTGTTGGTATTCCCCATAGATTTGCTGATTATGAGATTCGAGAGCACCAGTTAGTCATTGTAAGGTGAGGGAGAGGAGCAATGCCTCTGGACAGTCCCTTCCACTCTGTGGCTCTTAGAATCTTTTTGGCCCCTCTTCTACAAAATTCCCTGATCTGTGGTGGATGTGTTTAAAGTCTACTTTAGTGTTGAGCTCTCAGCTTGAATTTTATCTTAAGTGTTTTCCAATAGCCCACCTAGAAGGCCCTGGTCCCCAGGCTCACACTATCAGGAGATGGTAATATCTTTGTGTTAGGGAGGGGCTCATAGGAAGTTTTTCACTGGATGGTAAGGTGTGGCCTTGGGTGTCTGGTGTATTCCTGGTCTTCTCTTATGACTTCTCTTATGACTTGGCCATTAACTGAGCAGTTTTTCTTTGCTAAGATCTCCCAGCATACTGTGCTGGTTCTCCACAAATGCTAAGCAATGCACCAACCTCATAGACATCAACCTCCAAAACTATGAGACCAAGTACACTTTCTCTCTTTATAAGTTAAGCATCTCTATAATTTGTTAACACAGAAAGCTGACTAACCCACTAGTGGCTTTTATCTTCTTTAGCTAGTCAGAAAAGTATTCATAGGCACTTATTATTCTGGAAAATAAAGCAAAAAGCAAATTTTGGTAACAAAAATATCAAAATCTTTGCTGGAGAGATGGCTTAGCAGTTAAAGACGCTTGCCTGTGAGGCCTAAGAACCCATGTTTGACTCTCCAAATCCCACATAAGCCTGACATTTGAAAGGTGAGGCAAGTGCAAGGTCGCACATGCCCACTAGGTGGTGCAAGCATCTGGAATTTGGTTGCAGTGGCTGAGACTCTGTCATGCCAATTTTTTCTCTCTCTGCGTGTCTCACTCTCTGTCTCTCTCTCTCTCTCTCTAAAAATAATTTTTTAATATCAAAGTTTTAGCGACTACCCAAAATGAGAATAATGAACTTTCTTTGCTTTAGTCAAAACTGGAACCTTATAAAAATGAACTTATATACAATCACAAAAGTTACAAAAGATAATAGTTACATGTTTTCCATGTATTTACTCTACAAAAAAATTCTTCAACTTTAGTTCTTGGGACTTATCTCATTATTCCTCAATTAAATTGTCACTTATCCAGTCAAAAATATGTTTTATTCACAAATCTAAGAATATTATTTGATACCTCCCAGCATTTCCATTTTCTTGATTGCAGTGAATTAGATGAGAATATAGCTTTCTCCAGTGTTAAAGAGAAATTGTTAGTGTTTGTTTTGTTTTACTTTGCAGTGCCAGAGGTCAAACACAAGACCTCATGTGTGCTAGGCAAGTACCCTACCCCAAGTTATTCTTTAATCCAGAAAAATTTTATTTGATATTACATAGAAAGGATAAATTAAGGAACTGGGCAGATGGTTTGCAAAGCCTGCCAGGCTGAGTTCAATGCCCCTGCACCATGTAAAGCTGAACACAAAAGTAGTGCATGCATTTAGTGATCATTTGTAACAGCAAGAGATTCCTGTGTGTGCGCACACACACACACACACACACACACACACACACACACACCCATGCAAGCAAATAAAATAGTGTAAATTCAATTTAAATTCAACTCAAAATGGACTCATTGTACATATATGATTTCATATATACTAATTTTAATGAAAATTTGTATTTACATCTTATTTTCCTCTAAAAGTTTTCAAAGCTGTTACATTGTGTTAAATCATCCCATAACCCATATACAAGATCATATTATTAATTGTGTTTATGATTCACATCTTTCTATAAAAGATTCTTTGAGATGACAACATTTAAATATAGAATGTTGACTTCTCAGAAAGGAACTTGACAGATAAGGAGTAAAGCACAGAGACAGCAGACACTCTCAACTTCCAGCTGGAGAGACTCCCTGACAGCTCCTCACATGGCTTTAAGAGAGTACAGTTGTCCCAAGGAAATCCATGAGTTTCTGCAAAATGAGCTGATGCAGAAATGATGCAAAAGTGCTTCTGAGAAATTGTGCTGAGATGAGCCAAATAGGAGACAAAACTTCTGCAAAGGTCATATGCACAGACAGTAAAGCAAAAACTTGGCCCCCATGACTTCCCAAAGAAACTATTTTCTTCCAATATACTAAAAAGAACTTGTATTGTAATAACTTTAATGCAAATACAATCAAATTTGTCAATCTTCTATTTGTTGCCTGTAGATTTTGAATGATAGTTTGAAAGGCTTCCTAAACTTAGGTATAAGAGAACCCATACTTTTGCCAGTACTCCCTCCTTCCCTTCTTCCTTTGTTCCATTCCAGATCCCTGGGCCATTTGATATATTTTATTTTGTTTTATTTATTTATTTGGCTTTTTGAGGTAGGGTCTTGCTCTAGCCCACCTGACCTGGAATTCACTATGTATTCTCAGGGTGGCCTTGAACTCACAGCGATCCTCCTACCTCTGCCTCCCTAGTGTTAAGATTATTCGTGTATACCACCATGCCCGGCTATTTTATTTATTTTTAAAATTATTTTACTTTTTATGTATTTTCTTGCGTGAGAGATGAGATCCTGATCTGACTAGATCTTCTCATTCTAAATGGCTTTTGGATCCCAAACAATTTGCTTTAAACCACACCTTTTCTCTAGTACTTTAAGATATAACTTTTATTTGTACTAAATTTCTATATGTATTTAGGCCTATTTCTAGACTTTCAGTTCTGTTTTGCTGACTAGCTGCCTGTTCCTTTGGCAATATCACCCTCTGCTAATCTCAGCAGCTTCCTGGGATGTTTTAGTAGCTTGGGAAAGCGTTAGTTACCTCTGACAGCTTTTTGTTTCTGTATTCTACTAGCTATTCTACTTCAGGGTTCCTTTCCTACTGTGCACATTAGTATTTTATTGAGATTGCATTAAGTTTATAAATTAATATGCAAATAGTTGATGTCATTTTGCTGAATAATACTATTAAAATTTGTCCAAATATACATTTGTGCCTCTCATATTTCAATTTTCTTAAGTTTATTGCTATGTAAGTTACCTTACTTTACTGTTTAAATAGAGTGTCCTCTATCACTGCATATGTCAGTTGGCTATTTTGTTTGTTAAAAGGCTATTTCTGCATTTAAATATATATCCTTCTACATTCTTGAAGTGTCATTGTCCAAAGCCATTAACATTCTTTTGCAAACCCTATACTACATGCAATGAGGAAAATGCAATAATTGAGATTGAGAAACCTGGACAACTTCATACAGAATAAATTAAATTAAATTAAAAAATTAAAATTAAGTAAAATTAAATCACATACAAAAATGATCTCAAATGGATTTTAAAAAGACCACAGCTGGACGTGGTGGTTCATGCCCTTAATCCCAGCACTTGGGAGGCAAAGGTAGGAGGCTCGCCATGAGTTCACTGCCACCCTGAGACTATATAGTGAGTTCCAGGTCAGCCTGGACTAGAGTGACACCCTACCTCAAAAGAAAAAAAAAAAAAAAGACCAGGGCATGGTGGCACATGCCTTTAATCCCAGCACTCAGGAGGCAGCGTAGAAGGATCGCCATGAGATCAAGGCCACCCTGAAAATACAGAGTGACTTCCAGGTCAGCCTGGGCTAGAGTGAGACCCTACCTCAAAAAACAAAAACAAAAACATACAAACAAAAAAAGCTGGGCATGGGAATGGGCATGGTGGCGCATGCCTTTAATCCCAGCACTCAGGAGGCAGAGGTAGGAGGATTGTCATGAGTTCAAGGCCACCCTGAGACTACGTAGTGAATTCCAGGTCAGCCTGGGCTAGAGTGAAACTTTACCTTGAAAAACCAAAAAAGGGCTGGAGAGATGGCTTAACAGTTAAGGCGCTTGCCTGTGAAGCCTAAGGACCCAGGTTTGATTCTCCAGGTCCCATGTAAGCCAGATGGTGGTGCATGCGTCTGGAGTTAGTTTGCTAGAGGCCCTGGCATGCCCTTTCTCACTCTCTCTCTCTCTCTCTCTCTCTGTCTCTCTCTCTAGCTCTCTCTGTCTCTCCCTCTAAATAAATAAATAAATAAATAAATAAATAAATAAATAAATAGATAGATAAATAAATAAATAAATAAATAAATAAATAAATAAATAAATAAATAAAAATAAATCAGGGGAAAAAACAAACTATAAAGATATTAGAAGAAATATAGGGTAAAAGTGCTTAGCTACTGGCCTGAGCAATGATTTCCTGGATAAGACCCCAAAGCACTAGCAACAGAAGAAAATGAGACAATGGCTTCAAGCTACAAGACTTATATACAGCAAAGGAAATGAGTGCCAAAGCCAAGGGCATTGCTAGAAACAATCGATAGAAACAATTCAATTGTTAGAAATAACAATTGATAGAAAGTATTTGAATCCCTATATCTGATATGGGGCTCATGTCCATAATATAGAAGGAACTCAAACAATCAAATAGTAAGAAAACTATCTAATAAAAACAGTCAAAGTGCTGAGAATAAGTGAACAAAGAGTGCTAGGCACTAAATGAGACATTTATATCATCTCTCAGGCTCAGGCAACAATTGAGGAAGAAGAGGAAAACAGACTGTCAGAGCCAGAGGAGTGCTGTGGAATGGGTGACATGACATTAGGCCACTCACTGTAGTCATGACCTGTGACTACTGACAATAATATGTCTATTGATGTTCCATTGTGGATAATGGACGAGAGCATGAGACCCCCATATCTCCCAGAGGAGTTATTAGCAGTTAGGTTGCCGAGGAAGCACGAGACATTTTCTGCAATGGTGTAGCCACTGGTAGGTTACACATGTGCTGGTAAATAATCCCACATCTATGACCATGCAGACAAGCCTAGCTAAACTCAATAAGTCATACAAAAACACAAGGGAAAAAAATCAAAGTAGAATTGGGAAGAAGCGGCTCAGTGGAAGGGGACAGAGAGGGAAACTGGAAAAGGTAATGGAGGGGGTTCTGATCAAAGCATATTCTATACATGAATAAAATTACCAATAAAAAATCACAGGTTATGGCCTGGGCCAGAGTGAGACCCTACCTCAAAAAATCAAAAAATAAAATAAAATAAAAATCTCAGGTTATGGAAATGGCAGGTGGCTAAGAATGTTTGCCATGCAAACATAAGGGTCTAAGGTGGACTGAGTTTGACTTCTAGCATGTGAAAAGCTAGGCTTGACCTCATATGGCTATAAGTGCAGTTCTGAGGGAAGCAGAGACAGGAGAATTGCTGGGTCTCACAGGTCAGCCAATCAAACCATGGTGGCAGAGCAAAAGAAACAAATGACAGTTCAGATTCAGTGAGACATTCATCTCAAGGAAGCGATGCAGAAGAATGACAGAGGAGGACAATCAATAGTTTTCTCGACTCCAAATATATGCCACTGAGTAGACACATCTAAACATGTATACACACATACAACACACCACACATACTACACACACATACACCAAAAATAATAAATGAATAAAATAAATAAATAAATAATTTTTTTAAAATCAAGCAAAGGATCCAAACACTGAGACATTTCTCAGAAGATATGAATAGCCAACAGACAAATGAAAAACATGACTAATATCTCTCAAGGAAATGCAAATTAAAACCATAACTAGATGTCGCCTCATACCCTTTAGAGTGGCATTTATTAAAAGTAAAATGAATGACAAGTGCTGATGAGTAAAAAGAGAAAAGGGAGTCCTGAACACTGCTGGTGGGATATAGATTAGCATAGCCATTTCAGTGTTCTTCAAAACACTAAAATTCAAATTATCTTATCAACTAGCAATGCCATTTTTGGTTGCGCATGCAAAGGAATTGAATTCAATGTGTTGAAGAGATATTTACTCTTCTATGTTCACTTTAGTACTGCTCACAATAGTTAACTCCTAGCAGTAACATTAGCATCTTTAATGATGAATTTTAAAAATGTAATGTGAAATATTATACTATTCTATAGAGGGAAGGAAATACCACCATTCACAACAGTATGGATGGGATAGCATGCTAAGTGAAATAATCAGGGCACAGAAAGATAAATCCTGTATGATCTTATTCCCATGTGAAATCTAAAACAGTCATGGAACCAGTGAGTACAAGGGTGGGTATCTGAGCCTTCTAGGGACAGGGAGCCATGGCATGAGGGCAGATACTAACCAATGAATGCAAAGCTTCCAGCAGACTACAAAAATACATTTTAGGAACTTGGACACTGTAGTTAATTATATTGTATATTTAAATCCTTTTTCTATTAAAATATATTATTTACCTTGTCACTATAAAAATGAGTTGGTAATGTGGTGGATATATTAGTTGGCGTAATGATATCTATAATGTATACAAAGACAATTCAAAATATAACATTATATCTTATAGGCACACATTCTTATTTGTCTATTTTTTAAAAGGAAAATAAATAAAATATACAAACAGACAAGCCAAGCATGGTGACACAGATCTGTAATCCCCATGTTTGGGAGGCTGAAGCAGGAGGATCACAAGATGAGATGAGCCTATACTACACAGTGTATTCCAGGCCACCCTTGATTACATGAGTTAGATTTCAGAAAATCTTGTAGAAGGTAAAGAAAGAATTGTGCTAGAATCACTAAATTCACAGATAAAATCCAAACTAATAAGAGTCTTTTAATCTTTACATGGACTCTTGTCTCAAAGTTGTGGTTATTTATAGAAATGTGCCATTTCTAAACAAACATTTTTAGACCAAAATCTACTTCAGCACAAATGTTATGCCTATAAATATGCCAACTCTTTAAACTTAAAAAAAGTAATAATGGCTATAGTTTGGACTGAGAATCTTCTTGATCCTAGGCATAGTATTAGTTATTTAGAACATCACCTTACTTAAACTTCACAACCACTCTGGTCCATTGCTTTTTATATCCACTATTTTACAGATAAGGAAACTAAATCTGGGATTTTGTCAATAGTCCACCACCCCAGCTGGTTCATGTTGGAGTAAGTCATTCCATCAAATGACTTGCCTTCAAAGAACAGGGATACTAATAATTAATACCTGTCGACACATTATCAATGCACAACAGTGAAGAACTTAATGTTGTGAAATTATATAAACAAAAGGGGACATTTGCTATATTATGTGAGATGATGCCAATTTGTTGTTTATCTACTGACTGATCTGGCTGATCCTTTTTTGTCTGTTCATCTTTGTCAGAAGCAGACTCAATGTTATATAAAAATGCACACTCACATCCCTGTTAAAGGCAAAGGTAGTCAGGGAAGGCTGCTGGTGACCTGACACTGGATATTAAGTAGCCTTACACCAGACTTCAGTTTCAGATGGAGTCCTTTGTCTGTGGAGAGAAATAGCATCATTGCTGATAAGGGTTTTTAGACCTTAATGTCAGTCCTGGATCCTGACTGATGGTTCCAAATGGTCACTTAAAATCTGAGCAGGGCTTCATCTGAATTCTGGTGCCTAGAGTCGCGGTGCTAAAGCCAAGAGCAAGATTGATTGTTTGTCCTCTGCAGACACTGCATCCTTTGCAATGATGGTTTAGGGCAATCAACTTTCATCTCTTCTATTCCTCTGAGAGTTGTGCAGAATATTTTTATTTTTGAAGACTTGTGTTTACCTATGCTGGAATCAGGCTCAGCTTTAGTGACACTGTAGTTTTAGTGTAAATTCAGGAAATCACATCAAAGTGTCTGGTACTTTTCCACAATAATGTATGCTCATGCATTATCATCTCAAAAAATGGAGGATAAATTACCTTCTAAAGATTTTCAATTACTGCTAGCTTAAATTGAAAGGAGAAAAAAAGTCATCAAATCAGATTCTGTTTATTTTCCTATGGTTCCTACCTGGCTTCTGCCCAGTCATTAAAGGACATAGTTTCACAAATAGAATGTTTAAAACAAAAAAGAACTTAAAATAACGAGATTATATACTAGTTGTTCATGTATTAAAAATTTCCCTCACTTGCCAATTCCTATAACCTTCTCCAGTGGGGGAGGAAGCTTAGAAGAGCTCTCTATCTATCTATCTATCTATCTATCTATCTATCTATCTATCTATCTATCTATATATATATGTGTGTGTGTGTGTGTGTGTGTGTGTGTGTGTGTGTGTATTTATATCTTACAATGTAAATAAAATTATATAAAGATTAACTTTAGTAGCACACACTTTATGCTGGAAAAACACCAACATGTAACTAAGTAAAATATGAAGAAAATCAGTGGAATGTGTCTAAATTCTCCTTATCATACTGGGTGAGAAACTGATCATTAATCTGGTTGCTCACATAAAAGGTTTGATCTTTCCATCAGTTAAGTAAATTTAGAACTGTTTTTCATACACTGTTGTCTCCTTGTGTTTGGGATACACCTTTCCTGCTCCTTTACAAGTCAACCTCAATTCCTAACCAATATTGAACCATTGCCCTCAGGAAATGGCTTGGATGTTCTGATGCTGCCCAGATCAAATCCTCTCAGCCCAGCTCGTGTTCTTTCCAGTGACCTTCAACCAGCCTGCTCCTGGCGTTTACATAAGAACAGGATATTAAAACATTCCCTGTGCGTGTCTGAGCTGATACTCACTGCTCAGTTATTTCAGAAACTTATTAGAGCAATTGCTCCATCTTTAAAGTGTCCAGACAGGTGTCATGGATGAACTGTCCAAAGACTATCAGAGACCATCAAAGCATTATTTGCAAAGTCAAAGCACTTTGGCAATGTTATTCGTGGAATACAATCTCCAAGCATGTAGGTCATGTGGTCCAGTTCTCTATCTAATTCAAGAAGAGGAAAGAATAGTGTCATTGAAGTCTGAAGGCCTGGGCTTCAATCCTAGATCCAGCCAGTTCTGTTCTACTTCTCTTATCTTGGGGATAATGAAAAATCTCCCGAATCTCAATTTGCACTTGTAAGTACTGCATGCAGACTGAGGACATCATGAATACCTGAATGAAGTTACACCTGAAAGCTGGAGAGATGACTCAGCAGTTAAGGTGCTTCCCTGCAAAGCCTAAGGACCAGAGTTTGGTTCCCCAGTACCCATGTAACGCCAGATGCACAAGGTGGTGCATGCATCTGGAGTTCCTTTGCAATGGCTATAGGCCACTGCAATGCACATTCTCTCTCTTTTCATCTGCTTTTCTCTCTCAAATACAATAAATAAATAAAATATAAAAAATAATAACACCTGAGAAAATGTCTCTCAGCTGAAACCTACAGGCTTTCAAATCATCCGTTTCCCCTCAATTGTGATTTCATGTGTCTATTCTTTCTGTCTAGGACTGCCTTTGTTTTTTTCTCACCATTTTGCCTAGCTAACTGGTACCAACCCAGAGGAATTCCCAGACATGAGTCTTTTATCTCAGCACCTACCCCTGGCTAAAACACCTCTCCTATGCAGGTCAAGCTTACATCTATCACTGAGGTGGCCATACCCATATCTGCCTACCAGCCTTGTTTCAGCCAGACATAGCAAATATTGAGTCCTAAATGCTGTTGCATTTGGCTAATGCAATCCCTGTGTGATAGTTTGAATAGCTGGCCCCAATATATTCATTGTTTTATTAGTTTGCAGTTTATATCTGCATTCACCTGGCTGGAGGCAGTGTCTCTGGGCAAATTTCAATCTAAAGATATGCAAAGTGTGCCTAGCTGGAGTTCCTGAGGTGTGCTGTGCTGTGTGGCTTTTGGGCTTGTAGCTTTTCTCTCTCGTTTGCTCCTATGAAAGCAGGCCAGCTTCTTCTGCCATTATGGAACTTCCCCTGGATCTGTGAGCTTCAATAAATATCCCTTCCTCCATAACTTTGCCTGGTTTGGAAGTTCATCTCAGCGAACTTGAAGCTGTCTGCTACACCCTGCAAATCCCAAACTCCTGGATTTGCCCATCACCATCATCCAACACCTGAGACTACAGGCCCTAGGGGTTAGTTAAATTAGGGGGCTGCCGGCAGGCTGATGCAGCCATGATACTTTAACAAGCAAACTGCCTAGCATCCTACCAACCACAGTGCACACAAATTCTGTCATGTGATCTAAAACCAGCTGATGTGAAACCAGTGTACAGCAAAACTTCTCTCATCATCCACCCACCAAAACCTTGTGCTGGTGAGAAACTTCAGCTTCTCACCTATTCTTGACTAAGACCATAATTGGGCTCCTCAGACTTTGGCATGTGGTCCAGTTGTGGCAGTATCTCTCACACCAGCATTATCTTTGCTACCTATATGCCCAGAAACCTTCAACTTAAGACAAGTGTAAATCAAATGAGTGTGGCCCAATATTGCATTCAAGCTCTACAAACAGTACTACCTCATCGTTGCACCATAAACCACAGAAGTATGAGTCACACATGGTTCCATGTGAGAGGTCATCCCCAGAGCCACACCAGGCCAGCCCTCACCATTTGAAGCTGCCCTTCCTCCTAATTACCCAGAGTACCACCGGAACTTGGGCAGCCTCACCGGTACAGGGCATCCCACATTCTTTGTTTTTCAGAGCTAATTAGAATACTATTTAATTAGAGTTCTATTGTAAAAGGTGGACCTTACAAAACTGGAGTAACCTTCCAGGCTTTGCAGTTTATTTGCCCCCCCCCCCACAACTCTATCTTTCTCTGTGGTCCTGTACTGTTCTGAATTCTGCTCCCTCTGCCTGCAGTATGTCTCTATACCATATTAAGATTAAGACCCTATGGGACTATACCTTGCAAGATTTAGGTGCCTACTAATACCACCCACCTCTGGCTCCTAAAGGGTAACCCTACCAAAGGCTCCAGACTGTGTGCTCTCTTGGGTGTAGTAAGTGAACTCTTCTCGTCTCTTGCAATTCAAATCATTTCAGTCTCTCATCCTTTCCCCAATTCCTCATTATGTCTCTTGCCTCCCACTGTAGTCTCTCATAATAACATCTGTCACTTTTGCATTCTAAAAGACAGAGTGTCCAGTAAAATCCAAAATTAGGGCTGGAGAGATGGCTTAGCAGTTAAGGCACCTGCCTGCTAAGCCTAAGAACCCGGTTCCAATCTCCAGGTCCCACGTTTAGCCAGATGCAAAGAGACGCAAGGGCGCAATGCTGCACTTGCCCACAAGGGGGCGCACGCATCTGGATTTTGTTCACAGCAGCTGAGAGACTGCTGGCGTGCCCATTTCTTTATCTTTCTCCCTCTCTCTCTCTCTGTCTCTGTGTCTGTGTCTCTCTCCAAAAATAAAAAAAAATTAAAAATATCCAAAATTATTGCTCGATCCCTCGGACATTTTACACAGCTATGTAATATATACACACATTTGACTGGAGATGCCTTTTATGCATTGATTGTCGGCAGCCATTAGATCTGCCATCAGCCTGCATCCACATCTCACAAACCACATATCTACCCAGTTGAAATCTACCCTAGAAATGAAAAATATTAAAAATTAAAACCTTTTCCAAACTGCAACCTTCTCACATCTGGGGTGCCCCCTCATGGCAAGTGGCCCCCATGCTTGGCCCAGATGAGCTGTCTAGCAGATAACTCTGTACTTTCACTGAGCCCCACAGAGACCAGGTGCTCCTGCATTCCCATCCTCAGCAGGTCCTCATATACTCCTGCTTTGTTCTTCCAGTGCCCCTAAGCTTGAGGCCCTGTATTTACACTCTTATCAATCCTGCTATATGTTTATATAAATCTATGCCATTTTCCCCATCTTAGCAGTCACTGGTGTGCCACATCTCTGTCTGTGGCATCGTGACTCATTGATGCTTGAGAACATGCTGGAATGACCACAGTATTTTGTATTCCTAAAGTATAGCAAATATTAAATCTTCTTCATGTAGGCCAGGGAAACTGGGAAGAGTTTTAACAGTTAATTTGTCATGGATTCTGTTTTAGGAAGTCAAGGCAATTTTTGTAACATTAATGTGCTTGTGTGTGGATTAACACCACAAATCAAGGGGCCAGTCTTCCAAAGCTTGGGCCATATTTGCATCCTTAATGTACTCTGTTATTCAAGCAAAATGCTGCTGAGATTCCACATGACTTCCGTGATGCCCTGTTACCAAGGAAAGGCAGAGAGCAACTGCAGACCAAGATCCAGCCCCGCTTCATGTTTCTACCTTGTCTTTTTCTTTGTGCTTTCAAAATAGAATGCTTTCTGTGCTCACTGATTTCACCCTCAGAAATGTTGCTGCCTTCCCTCATCTGAAACTATTGCTACATTCTCCAGGAGACCCTTTCACTCAGAAACTCAAATACCCCAAATAGTTGAGCACAAAACTGATGTCAGGATATCCAGGGCTCAGGGATTATATATGACTTATATGTAATTTCGTTTTAAAATTTCCTGTGCTGTGTTGATCTAGGTTTAAGATGCCTGGCTAGAGCTAACCAGTTCCCTTTCCTGAGTGGATGAGTCCACACCACAAACCAAAATCACTTGTCAGGCTCTCTGCTTTGGGGTCACTTTAGACTTATCCTAGTAACTCTTGGGCTGAAAACTGACTGGTCAGCCAGTCTCTCAGTCCCCAAAACCACCAGAATTATTCCAATCAGATAGCCCAGGAACAGAGCTAACATCACCCTGCCTGCTGTATATAAGCTACTCCTGACTGATAGAGCTTTCTATACCCCAACCTCAGGTGTGACCATCCAGAGCCTTCTCTGTTTGGAGCTGTAAGTAACACAGAGTTCTACCTTTCAAGTGTTCATGTGCATGCCCAAAAGAGTTTTTAGACCTTATTATTCATATTTCTGTCTACTTCTCAATATATTAAAGCTGAAAAATTCAAACTCAAAATTACCAAAGCTTTCATGTTTAACAAACATGTCTTTATAAATCTTGATATTGAGGATATGAATTATTAGATATATGTATTCCTTGATTAATGGTTAATTCAATGTTGATTCTGCTAACCTATAATTGATCAGATTTAAATTCCTTTAAACATTGTAACATATCAACTACAAATATGTTGGAAACTATCAGAATCACTCAAGCACCTCAAACACATGGCATGTTAGTCTTTCACACACTTGATAAAAACATTTTAAAGGGACTTTAATAACTAAAACAACTTAAAATACTCAGTTATATGAGCACTTCTGTAGTCCCAGCATTTAGGAAGCAAAGGCAGGAAGATCTCAAGTTCAAGGCCAGCCTGGCTATATAGTGAGACCCTGTTTCAAATGTCAAAATAAAACAAGACAAAACAACAAAAAAAGAGTTCAGAATGTAGACTATTATGTCCTATTATACCTTCAAACATTGTGTGAGATAAGAAAATACATTGCCCCTTTAAAATTAAAACAGTAAAATTCATCCACTTAGTTTTCTAATACAGAAGGTTCTGTCTCATATTACTTCAATGATTATAACATTAGACTCCAAAACTTAACATCAACATATTAACTGTATGGGTTTCACATTCCTTTAGTTAATTCTCTCCTCCAAGAATCGCAATGTCACTCAAATAAACGTAAGAGACTTATGACCCTATAGCTGAGGTTCCAGAACCAGGGCTAAGGTTAACATGTCCACAAAGTGTCTGACAGACGATCAGGGACAGGACACAACATATATATGCAGGATGATCAACCGAGCTCAAGGTTGGCATATGACCCACTTCCCTCGAGCCACAGAACTCTTCCCACCCTATGGGCCATTACACAATTCTTAAATCCACATCTTTAACAACTTATAGGTATCTGATTTGATCAATGAAATTCCTTCTACATAATCATGTTCTTTATGACGACTAAAATTAACTAATTTCTATTTTATTACTGGAGTTTGTAAACCTTTTATACCTGTTATATCTGGTTTGATGTCAATGACAGGATTAAATTTTATGGACTATTTCCTGCATGAGCAGAGTACTCTATGGATGCTTTGTTTTAAAGCATTACTTAAATTCACACCAAGCACATGCAGCAGAGTCAGCCTCTTCCCATTGTCCTGTTTGAGAAATGTGTGTGCCCAGGCACAGTGGTTCCACATGAAGCTCCAACTTGCCTCAGAGTCCACCTGGGCTTCTCCACCTTATCTGCATGCTGGTTTGCTCCTTTCAGACAGACATGGGCTCATTTAGAGTATTGGAGCCTCCCCGGAAATGCTCTAATCTATTTTATTTTCTTACTTCTTTCATATCTTCATTTATTCTAATCTTGTTTTGTTCAGAAAATTTGTTCTAATCAATTTTCTCTTCAAAAAAAGGAAGAAACAGAAGGAAAGAAAAGGGAAGATGGCTAGATAGATCATAGATAGATGATGATAGACAGGTAGATGATAGAGAGAGAGAGAGATAAAAGAAGGAAAAGGAATGAAATCTTTTATGACACCACTGTTCAGTATAGGCCATGTAATTAGATGTTTAGGCAGCATGAACTTTCTGAAAGTACTGATAAACAGATGAGACAATATCATGTTGTTCCAGGACAGTCCAGTATGAGACAGGTGAGTCCTTTGCTCCAGAACCTTCTTTGGCAAAGCTGTTCTATGTTCCTTTCTGTCCCATTGCCTTGCTTTAGTGCTTTATAATTATCTAAGGTGAAACAATAGCGTCCCCAAAGAAAATATGTAAAATTGAATAGATGTGGCATTATTGTGACTATATAATGTTTAAGCTCAGGGACTATTCACTTGCTCACTCAACTTCCAAAATCCTAGAAAATCCCTAGAAATGTGTTTATACTGTTACATATTTATATAAAATTTGCAAAAGATACCCACAGTCTGTCTAACCACCACTGAATTTCTTCTCTTTTGCAGAGTTCCAGAGCCTGAAGGCACTGCTGAGATGCAAATGGGGAAATTAGATTGAGAATAATTTTGTGAGGTTCTAGTGGGATCTATTTACGTGGTTTACAGTCACTTCTGTATACATACTTACAATGTATTGCTAACCATACTGGCACAACTCATAACAAATACACCGGGCTGAAAGTCACACCAAATATCCTCATTAAGTCCCAGCTACAGAAGCCTGTAGGCCACTGAAGAGGAGTAGACTGCAAAATATAAAGAGATAGAGATAATTTTCCAAAAATGACTTCAGTTGCCAAATGTGGAAAACTGTAAGCACAGAGTTTGTTTCTCATCTAATACTATGTCAAGATAGAAGCTCTCCCCTTAATATATCTGATAATGTCTTATTGACAATTAAAACCACACCAGCGTTTTTAAAAGTTTTAGAGAAATAGTATAAAACAAAGTAATTATGTGAGTTTTTTTTGACAAATTTTGGTTTTTCGAGGTATTTTTATCAATATATTTAATATATTTTTTGATAACAATCTCCTCCTAATACCTTGCCTGACCTTCTTTCTATTCCCATTCCACCAAGCCCTTTCTGCCAATGTTCTACTTTAATGGCTTTAAAAAAATCTTGTGTTTTTAATATATAATTTATTTATTTGCAAGGAGAAAGAAAGAGAGATTGGGAGTATCTGTGTCCCTTATCACTGTAAACAAAGATGAATGGGCCACTTTGTGGATCAGGATTTATGTGGGTATTGGAGAACTGAACTCTAACTAGACATCAGATTTGCAAGCAAGTGCCATTAACTGCAGAGCTATCTCCCAGCCATCTAAAATGCTGGGTTTTAAGGCAAAACTCAAATGTTTGTGTTTTGTATCAACAACAAAGAAAAAATGAATTTTATCCAACCATTCTAGAAGCAAAGCTGAAATAGCTTTTTATGCTCTCCATATAAAATGATATAAAACTTTTGTCACATGATGAGATTATCAAGGATTATGAACTCTAGATAATTAAATTTGTTAATCCACTATTTAAAAAAATATTGTATTATTTTGCTGCCTTTATATTTAATGTTTTGATGTTTAATATATGATTTCTTGTTCAAAATAGAAATTTGTTTCCTTTTATTTCTTTCTAAATAGATATTCAATTACTAATGATCATTATTAAATATGTATTCTTTTGTGAATTTAACTTGATTAATGAAAACCTATGACAGGGGTAGTCATAAGCCCTAGAGGGTAACGTCTGCTAGTATGTGGCTAAATGTATATACTATGCTCACCAAACTGCCCAATAAGTATTTCTCTCAATGTTCACACTCATATTAATGCTACTCTCACTTTTGGTTAGAGAAGCTTCTCTTTCCAGATGGCAGTGACCTTGAGATAACTCAGAAGGCATCATAGTGCTGAGAAGAAGTGACAGAGGAGTGCTCAGTACTGAAATATCTCTGTCATACCTTTCAAGGCTCAGGGTCCATTGTGGAAGAGGTAGAGGGAAAAAAACGTAAGAGCCAAAGGAAGATTAGGACTCCTTACAACGTGCTCCTCCAGACACAAAATGGCCTGGATATCCATGACCTCGCAGTGCCTAACACTACCTACACAAGACCATTCTAATAGGAGGAAAAGATGATGACATCAAAATAAAAGAGAGACTGATGGAAAGGGAGAAGGGATATGAAGGAGAGTGGAATTTCAAAGGGGAAAGTGGGCAGAGGGAGGGAATTACCATGGATTACTGTGTATAATTATGGAAATTGTAAATACAAAAATAAATTTTAAAAATAAAATAAAATAAAATTTAACTTACATGTGGCTGGAGAGATGGCTCAGTACTTACTTGCAAAGTCTGACAGCCTGGGTTCAATTCCCCGGTAACCATATACAGCCATGTACAGAGTGGTATATGTGTCTGGACTTTGTTTGCAGGAGCAGGAGGCCCAGGTGTGTCCATACTTACTTTCTCTCTCTTTCCCTCTCTCATACTCTCTCTCATAAATAAACAAAAATATAAAAAACATTTTACTTGTCATTTCTGTGCCATGAAGTACATTCATATTATTTGGCAACAATCTATTATTTCTCTCCAGAGCTTTCACCTTTCCAAACTAAAACTCCATATCCACTAAGCAGAAAATCTCAACTCCTTCTTTCCATAGACCCTTCACACCACTACTCTACTTCCTGTCTCTGTGGGCTTGGCTGTTAGAGCACCTTGCATGAGTGAGGTCAGACTGTGTTTGTCCTTTTGATCTGGCTTATTTCATTCAGTACAGTGATCATCCAATCTGTGATGTTTCATTTCTTTTGAAAGCTTTCTGTGCATATACACTACATTTTGTTGTTGTGTCTGATAATAGACACTAGCCTATTCCACGCTTTGGCAGTTGTGAATTATCCTGATGTGAATGTGGGCACACAACTACATTTTCAAATCTCTGTTTTCACTTATGGGTATATGCCCAGACGTAGAATAGTAACTACCAGATAATCCCATGCTTAAACTTGTAAGAAATTGTCATACCATTTGCCACAGGAACTGTACCATTTTAGATCCTGCCAGCAATGCATAAAAATTCCAATTCTTAAAAGCCAGGTGTGGTGGCACACGCCTTTAATCCCAGCACTCAGGAGGCAGAGGTAGGAGGATCACTGTGAGTTCAAGGCCACCCTGAGATTACAAAGTGAATTCCAGGTCAGCCTGAGCTAGAGTGAGACCCTATCTTGAAAAAAAAATTTCCAATTCTTCTACATCATAAGGCAACACTTTTTATTTTCTGGGCAGTTTTGTTTGCTTGCTATTTGTTTTGTTTACTTGTTTTATAAGTTATGGATCTGTTGACAAGTATATTTTTAAAAATTTATTTTATTTAATATATTTAGTTTATTTGAAGTAGAGAGAGAGACAGAGTGGGGGAGAAGATGAGCATGTTAGGGCTTCTAGCCACTGCAAACAAACTCCAAATGCACCTACCACTTTAAATGGGTACTGGGGAATTGAACCTGAGTCCTTTGACTTTGCTGGCAAGCACCTTAATTGCTAAACCATCTCTCTAGCCCAACAAGTATATTTTTTAAAGATAACTTCCTCACCCTGAGTACCTCCCAGATTCAGGCCTGAACTACAGTTCCACTATAGTAAAACTGGTCAACTTTAAACACTGGCTTATATAGTAAAGGCTCTTGCTTGCAAACCTGTTGGCCAGAATTCATTCTGCTCTAGCAAAAAAAAAAAAAAAAAAAAAAAAAAAAAAAAAAAAAAAGGAATGTGTGTCTAATCCCGACATAAGTCTATGGCAATGAGAGGGAGAATAAGGAAGCTCATGGGCCAGCTAGTTTAGTGCACACAATAGCAAAACAAGGGAAACACTGCCTCAAAAAGTAGAAGGAGAAGACAGAAAGCTTGAGGTTGTCTTCTGACCTCCACACATGCATTGTGACACTCACATGTACCTCCCACACATACAAACAGACACACAAACACATACAAATTTAAAAAAAGAAGGTCAATTGCTCTTCCATAGTTTTTTCTTGCTTGTAGAATAAAGAGGTTAATGTCTCTAGCTGAATATTTTACAAAATAATGCATGTGATACCATTAGCCTGGTGCCTTCAAGTAGAAAGTTGCCATACCCTTTGCTTCTACTTGTCTACACATCATGCTGCACTGCGTGGGGGAACCACACATACTTTTATCCACAACACCCACCTTACACAGTATTTTATGACTATTTGGTGGTGGAACTGAAAACAATCTGTGAAATACAGACCATGTTCTTTTGGTCACAATGAACTGAGGAACTCAAGTATTCCTCCGTGAAGAGGAACTGAGAATCAATACCAGACCTTGGCTGGTCTAGAATTCACTGAAGGCAATAAAGTCCTTATCAATACAGTAAAATATTATCATCCCCTAAAGTTTCTTCACTGTGCTGAGCAAATGACTTTATTTTTCTCATAAAGTTGTAAATCACAGTACCTCTGTGGGCATTGCTCTAGACAAATATTGGCACTGGGTGGAACCTGCCTTATTACTATCACAGAATTCTGGTGAGTTAGGGTGCTGCCTCAGCTGGGAGTACTCCACATGACACAAAAGCCTGCAGTATTCAGCAACTCTATCCTAGATGGGTCTACTCAGACACACACAAAAAAATAGAATTATAAGCCCCAATGTAAAATTCTTAAAGGTACCTAGAATAGTATGAAAATTATAAAATTAACAACTATACAATCCATAGGAACATAATAAGGGTTTAATTTATATGTCAATTATACTTATTTTTATGTCTTTATCTGATAAAAAGACATTTGAAGCTATGCACCTTTCACATAAGACAGATAAAAATCATTTCTGAAAAGTCAATAAAAACAAATATTAGTTGAGAGAAGGAAGAAAATCCCAAGATGTAAATGAAAAACAGTGTATTTTATGTATATCTAGTGTGGGTTGTCATAAAATTTGGTAGTACTTGTCATTTTCAGAAAGGTGAACATACTTTCTGTTTAGTCAATGTAAATAAAAATCACTTCTGCATTCTTAGGTCGAGCCAGAGCAGTTGTTATTGAGTTCTGTGCTTCTAGCAATGAACAAGTCTGTTTTACTTACTAATAATAACAAAGTCATGCAAGGTGACCAGAAGGGTCCTACACCACGCACCAGGCATGGTGGTGCACGCATTTATGCCTTTAATCTTAGCACTCTGGGTGGGGGGCAGAGGTAGGAGGATTGTTGTGAGTTCAAGGCCTCCTTGAGACTACAGGGTGAATTCCTGGTCATCCTGGGCTACAGTGAGACCCTACCCCCAAAAAATAAAAAAATAAATAAAATAATAAAATGAACACTGAAAAAAGTTTGGGTTTTTCAAGAGTGTGAGAGATTTTTAATTCTTTTAAAGAAATCTCTAGGTCTGAAGGCTTGAAATAGCTTCCTCTGATTTATTTTCCCTTTCCCATTCTTATTCTCAGAAGTCTGAATTGATTTGTGTTGCATAGCCGAGATGGGCTTGGACTTTCAAAGGGAAGGGAAGGTAGTATAAATAATCACAAAACATAAGAAGCACAAATCCTGAGGGGCTCACACATTGTAGATCTTATGTACAGGATTGCTAGTTCGCTGGAACAGTACAGCGAGTTCTATATGCCACCTGGTCTATATTCAGCTTCCTGGCAGTAGGTTTAGTTCCCACTTCCCTACTTTTACTCTGAGGTGTGAGTACAAAATGTGATGGGCTGATGTTCTGGTCTGCTAGACTCTGCCCAACCTCCATCCAGACACAAAGCCCAAGGATCTTAACAGAGTCATGTCACACCTGGATATTTGTTAAATGGTAATATTGCTATCTACATACAGGCCCAGAACCACAAGAATTTCTTAACTATAAGTAAATCCTACTTCAGCCCATAGGAAATAGGCTAACATGGGTCCAAGGGGAAGGATATCAATAAAGAATGTGGAGATGTGTCCCTCACTGGACGACCTCTGCTCATTTACCCTTCAGATAGACAGTTGGAGTTCTTTAAAGGAGAGTGAGAATCATTCATGTCTCTTCATAAATACAATACTCATAGCATCATAAATTGGTATATTTTGGTGTGAGAAAACCTAGAAACTGCTCTGACCAAAATCTCTCCCTCCCCTGGTTTGTACCTACCTGTGACAATCCACTGCTGGAAATGTATTCCTTTACACAAGATCTTTTGCATTTAAAAATCACTATAGAAAACATAGATGATACTGAAAGTAGTTAGCATATTAAGCTATTCCCCCCTTTAATGAACCAATGTGAATTTATATTAAGATTGTTAGCTAGTCAAGTTTAGACAAATTTGGAAATGGGATAGAAGCTGGAGAGATGCATCCTGGGTTGTCTGAGGTGCTCTCCAAGGCTGGATAGCCAAGGGACCACATTAGGAAACTGTGAATGTGGGGAAGAGAGGATATAGCAGGCAAGATGAAATTCGATATGAACAAGAAGGGAGGAACAGAGCCATTTCACAGATCTGTCAACCAACTGCATTCCTGACCTCTGGTTAGCCTAAAGTCAGAGTTTTCACAAAGCAAACATGTTATTTTAAAGTGAGGTCTCAAATGGTCATACAATTATGTACAATTTAACCAGAATGGGGACAAGCCCTGAGATCAGGGTTTGAAGCCACAAGATCAGAGGAGGCTCCTTGCTTGGAAATGTTTTTCGGTGTCCTGGTCTGGCAATGAGCTACAGTATCAAATCTAAACTGCAAGGGAAGCTTTTTCTGATCCTCCCTGGAAACAGCCCATGACCCCAAAACCCTTCCACTGAATCTCTAGTCCGCATACAAAGTCTGATTTAGTTTCTGGGATAGAAGATCTATGGGGACATGACATGGACAAGCATGATACTGATAAGTCTAGAATCTTCTGCCTCTAATACATAGCTTCTGGGCCACCTTGGGAATAGGGTACTGCCTATGTCAAAGATGCTATTTCTGGAAATCTCATCCATTTCTAACAAAGTGTATACAATTATATTATTAAGGAAATAGTTCTATAAGTGTGGTCCTCAAGCCAGCAGCACCAGAATTCCTGGGGCACTGGCTACCAATGCATCTTCTCAGCTGTTGTCCCAGACCTGTGGAGCAAATCCCTAGAGCTGCGGTTGGCAGTATGTTTTCATAAGCCTTCCAGGGGACTCTGATGCAGACTGTTGTTTGACAGCCAGAGATTTGAAGGTGCTATGCAAAGGTTTTCATGTGCTTTGAACTTGTCCCTAGATTTGTTTTCCTTTCCCAATCAGTTTGAATATTTTCTCTTCTAATGGCATGGTGCTGAGTGAAATTTTGTTCCCTTGGTTTCTACTTCCAGAGTGTTTATCCATTTACTCCCATTTGCTGAAGACATAAGCTTGTATACACAGAAAACTTTTACATACAAAATCAGGATCATATTTTGTTATTGTTCTGAATTTTACTTTTTACACTTAAAATAACACAGCATAGTTGCCTAAGATCATTACTTTATCCATCCCCTTTTTAGGCGATTTAGTGTCTTCTCTTTGGTTAGCATCATAACATGTGTCTCTGTGTATTTATATTTACTGCATTTGAGTTTCCAGTGAGTTCTTAAAAATGGGATTTAAACACTCAATTCTATTTCCATTTACAATTTAAATATGTTCAGTAAAGTAGAGGTATAGTGCTATTTCCATAAGGAACAATATGAGTCTTTCCTGGCTGCTCATCATTTCCATTAGTATTTCTCTAAAAGCGGTCATCTTTTCTCCCATGATTGTCATTGAAGATTTTGTGAACAAAGACCATGTATTGGGAGAAATAATGTGTTAATGGTGATGGTAACAAAGGGACTGTGCTGTGGATGGACAGTACATCTGCACAAGGGCACAGCTCCTCTTCAGGACTGCTAACGACCATTCTGGAAACTGACAGAGGCAGATTTTCTCCAGACCAACAGGTCTCTCCTGGGTTTAACTGGTGCTATCCATTCAGGTAAGCAGTACTGTGAGTTTCTTGTCTAAAGTGATGATATCAGTTTTCCACAGAGCCAGGAGCATGCCACCTCAGTCTAAATAATGAAGCATACATCTATTTGCTTTTGGGACTATTCTGGGTGCTCACAAGCCATGTTATTCTACTAGCCTACTTTTGCTAGCAGGACATTGGCCAAGAGGAAGATCACAGATAGGCAATCACACAGTCATCTTCCCCAACATCTTGTATGTTCTTCACCTGCATGGCCACAGTTCCTTTCCCTCTGCTTAAAAATAAATCAACAAGTCAGCATGGTAGCACTTTTCTTTAATCCCAACACTCAAGAGGCAGAGGTAGGAAGATCACTGTGAGTTCAAGGCCACTCTGAGACTATGTAGTAAATTCCAGGTCAGCCTGGGCTAGAACAAGACCCTACCTCGAAAAACGAAAATAAATAAATCAAGCCAAGACTATTGTGAAGGTAAATATGTGACTTTACAATATTTTTAAATTTTTTTACCAATTGTTTGAGATGCTCATTGGAAAGCAAAAGCCCTGTATAAAGTTTGAGTACAGCTGCAAGGTCATATTTGGCTCCCCCGGCCTGCACTGTGAGAAATTCCTTTGGCCATAAGAATGTCAGGGAGCCTGGTGCAGCCAAGCAGGGCTTGCTTTCCTAAGTCACAGAGGTTTATCAGGTCAAAGTTTCAGCATCATTTAATCTCACCTTTCATCAAATCTAGTGGAGCTAAAGTTATCTTTCTGTCAATTTATGTGCCTGTGATTTTCCCATGGTGCTCTGAAATGTAGCAGTTTTAAGTTTGCCCTGAGGAAGTCCTTGTTTCTGGAACATTGATGTTATCGTTTATCATGACAAATATAATTAGTCTCTCAAGAAATTTAATTCAATCTGAGTGTTCCCTACCCGTTTATAGATTGATAATGACCTCACCGAACATTCTGCTCCACAGTTGTTCATACATCTCTAGAGGAAGCCAAAGTCTTCCCCTGAGGCCCTCCCCACAAGACCCTCTAGGACCCAATCTTATCTGTAGTCTCTTAGTTGCTAGAGCTTATCATATCCGCCCCTTGACCACCGGGGTTGAGCAAAGGACTGCCTTCAGAGATAGGAGCAGCTGTTCCTGCCAGTAGCTTGATTGGAAGCCGAGCCCCAGCCCAGTCCCAGCACCTCTCTTCCCATGCCCCCCCCCACTGGCCTTGAAGAGTGGCTAATGCTTAGGCTAATTTGATACCCTTGGCCCTGTCACAGTTTGTCATCTATTAAAAATTGAAACTTATTTATTCCCCAGACAGGAGGTCTCAGTTTTCTGTACTAAGATTAGACCAAAGCCTAGGTAATGAGACGGTGTCTCTTTCTTGAAAATGGTGGACCAAGATGCTGGTATGTTAGCCAGAGATGAGATCTCTCATAGCTGTGTGTCTGGTTACCATCTTGTTCCATAGAATATTCTATTATTCCAAGGCCAGATGGATTTTGTTTTTGGGTGGGATCAAATGGTTTGTTTGCATTTTCACTAATCTCCCATAAAAATAAGTGAACAAAATCAAATCACTTGTTTATTCATTCATGGCAACATTTATGGAGTGGTTACTAAAAATAACGGAAGAATCCTAGTCTTGCCAAGATCCAATCTCTGATTTCAAGGACCTTATCATCTGGGGAAGAGATAACCATATGAATATAATTATAGTTTGAATATGAAGTGCCAGAAAGATGAGAAACAAATGCTATGGCAATGTGGAGATGTCTTCCAGTGTGACAGAGTATGAATTTCATGAAAGCCTTGACTCAGGAAATACTGTAATCCCCCCCACTCTCACCAGTGGTTCCCCTCTCCTCAGTTCCCATTATCTGTAGTCAAATATAGTCCAAAAACATGAAGAGGAAATTTGCAGAAACTTAAATTTGTAACCTAATCTCACTAGTGTAAGGAGATGGCATGCCTTCCCCTTCTTCCTGCTGCAAATGCGAATCACCCTTTGTCCCATGTGTCTATGCTGTCTACGCTGTCCACTCATTCATCCCTTAGTGGCCCTCTTGTTAATGGATTGACTGTTTTGTATTGCAGGGCTTACCTACAGCAGTCCCTGCATCCCCTCCTCACTTTAACTCACCCATTATGCCAGTCTTGTCATCTCACATCATCACAAGAAGAAAAAGAATGAAGACAAGTAGTCACAGAATTTTACTACAGTCTGTTATTACAATTGTATTTCATTACTAGTTCTTGCTAATCTCCTACCGTGCCTAATGAGCAAACTGGAGACTGTACCATAAATCTATATGCATGGGAAAAGCACAGCGTGATTAGGTTTCAGACAACCATTGAGAACCTTGAAAGATACCTTAGGATGATGGGGTACTGTTGTACCTGTCAGGTGAGAGGTACTTGCAGTAATGGTTAGCTGTTCCTAAGTGGATATGTGTGTTTAGGATGGAAATCTGGGCATTCAGTGTGAACATGGAGCAGATTTCAAAGCTTAAAGATGAAGACAGACACACTGCATGCATTAGGAGATGACAGATGGTACTATTTAACTGAAAACCAAAAATATAAGAGATCTCCCAATCTCTGTCTAGAGGAGTGGACTGAGACCTATGCTTGGTTTCCTGGTCTGCTGTTCACCTCCTACGCAGAGCAATGGGAAGCTGCAGGAGGTGCCTGGATTGTGAATGAGCTGCCTGGGCCTGGGCAGGAGGATGACTGTTCTCACAGCAGGACCAGAGCTGGATCTGATTCACATAATGTGGCCAGTTAGGTAGGAAATTTGTATCAGTGGGTAAGATGGAGTGGCGAATACCTGAGGGCTTGTGGAGATAAAATTAAAAGCATTCATACAGAAACCTAAGAAAGGGGAGGAAAACAGAGGGAATTCTAAGTCTGTGGGCTTGGCCCTGGCCCTCCATCATGGTGGCCCATTCAATAGAGACATACGAGGCACTTAGACACATGAAAGGCCAAATGTGTACACATCACTCCAGCAGTGCTGACCTTTACACCAAAGAGCTGAAAAGATGAGTTTATAGTTGAGAACGTTTTCACAGATGCACACTAAACTAAATATGTATTTTCACAAGGAGTAGCTCTTGCTCTTTGAGCAGAGGTATTTATTGTGTTGTGATCCTATACATGCCATCCCAGGGCTTCAAAAACAGGCACAAATGTTTGTTTTAAAATTCACTGTTAGCCAACCAATCTTATTGGACTAGAGGCCCGCTCCATGGGAGGGAATACATATCTGATACTGAAAACCTATGACGGGGGCAGTCATGAGCCCTAGCGGTGTAATGTCTCCTGGTGTCTGGCTAAATGCATACATTATGCTCACCAAACTTCCCAGTAAGAACTCTCTTTTCTTACTTTTGGTTAGAGAAGCTTCTTTTTTCAGATGATGGTGACCTCTGGGATGACTCAGAAGGCACAATAGTGCTGAGAAGTGACAAAGGAATTCTCAGCACTGAACTATCTCTAACATATCTTCCAAGGCTCAAGGTCCATTGAGGAAGATGTGGCGGAAAGAATTTAAGAGCCAAAGGAAGGGTAGGACTGCTTACAATGCCCTCTTCCTGACACAAAATTGTCTGGATATCCATGACTTTGCAGTGCCTGGCACTACCTTCAAAAGCCCTTATAACAGGAGGAAAAGATGATATCAAAATAAAAGAGAGACTGATTGAGAGGGAGAGGATATGATGGAGAGTAAAGTTGCAAAGGGGAAAATGTGTGTGCGTGGGGGAATTGTCATGATTTATTGTCTATAATTATGGAAGTTGTCTATAATAAACAATAAAATAATATATTAAAAATACATAAAATAAAATAAAATTCACTGTTGGACTGGGAAGATAGCTCAGCAGATAAAGTGTTCACTGTCACTCAAGCTGGAGTACCTGATTTCAATCCCCAGATGCCACTTAAAAAGCCATTTCCAGCTTCTGTAATCTCAGCACACTGACACTGTCTGTGAGGTTAGAGGCAGAGACAGGAGAATGTCCCAGAAGTCCCTGACAAGCATGGCAAAGAACAGCAGCACAAGAATCCAAAGTGAGAAAGCAGACAGGGGAAGACCAGCCCAGAAGTTGCCCTCCACGCTCATGTCCTGGCACACACACACCCGCACTCACCAATTCTCTCACGCACAAATAAATAATAAAAGTTTTTTAAAAAAATATATCTGGGCTGGAGAGATTGCTTAGTGGTTAAGGAGTTTGCCTGGAAAGTCAAAGGACCCCAGTTCAATTCTCTAGGACCCATGTAAGCCAGATGCACAAGGGGGTGCATGCATCTGGAGTTCAATTACAGTGGCTGGAGGCCCTGGAGCACCCATTCTCTCTCTCTCCCTCTCTCTGCCTCTCTCTCTCAAATAAATAAATAAAAATATATTTTAAAAAAGAACAAAAGAAAAAAATTAACTGCTATAAAACTGGACAGATGGTTCAGCAGTTAAAGGTGTTTGCTTGCAAAGCCTGCTGGTATGGGTTCAATTACCCAGCACCCAGATGAAGCCAGACACACAAAGTGGTGCTTGCATCTGGAGTTCATTTACAGTGGCAAGAGGCCCTGCTATACCCATACTCTATTTCTATTTTTATCTCTTTATCTCTTTTTCCTCTCATTCCTTCAATTCTATCAAATAAAGAAATAGAAATATTTTTTAAACAAACTGAAGTTTCTCTCATTAGTAGTGAAACTGAGTGCCTGCCTGAGACAAAAGTGCCAAGAAAGAAAAATACTCCCTTTGCTTCTCCCTTAAATTGTAGTGAATGCACTTGCCCCAAGTTAGTAACCCTGATGACTAAACCAAACTTTTAGACTCAACAGCCCCATAAAATAAAGCTCCCATCAAAATCTATGAGACTGACCTCTGTGCTATTGTGCCACAGGGGAATTAAGGGGAAGAGTTCACACAGATGACTTTATTGTAATCATTTTGCCAAAATAAACATTTCAGTTCTCTTAATCACTTCTTCTCATGTATCTATTGTTAATAACAGCACTGGCATTTTCCTTCAAATTATGTGCTATGCTATCTATCTACAATGTTCAATAAAATGATGGCTATAAATATTAGATATTAAATATAGTCAATTGGAATGAAGACTATTCATAGTAAACGAACCTATTAGTTCATTGTATTCCTTCAATTATCACTAACTCCTCCTGTTACCCCCCCTACCTCCTCTACAACTACACTCATATTTTAGTTATGGTTAGTCAGTTAAACTAGTTATTTATTTAGTTAGTTGGTTGGTTAGTTAGTTTTTATTGTGGTTTGAATGAAATGTCCCTCATAGGCTTATTTTTTAAAATTTTTATTAAAAAACATTTTTATAGGGCTGGAGAGATGGCCTAGCAGTTAAGTTGCATGCCTGTGAAGCCTAAGGACCAAGGTTTGATTCTCCAGGTCCCACGTAAGTCAGATACACATGATTAGTTTGTAGTGGCTAGAAGCCCTGGTGCACCCATTCTTACTCTCTCTCTCTCCCTCTCTCTCTGACTGCAATAAATAAATAAAAATAAAAATTTAAAAACCATTTTTATAGTTTATTTATTTGCTTATTTAAGAAAGAGAGAAAGAGAAAGAAGCATATAGAGAGAATGGGTACACCAGGGCTTCTAGCTACTAAAACTGAATTCCAGACACATGCACCACCTTGTGCATCTGGCTTACATAGGTACTGGGGAATCAAACCTGGGTCCTTTGACTTTGCAGGCAAGCATCTTAACTGCTAAGCCATCTCTCCACCCTGGCTTATGTATTTTTAAAAATATTTATTTATTTGCAAGCAGAGAGAGAGAGAGAATGAGAATGAGAGAACAAGGGAATGGGTGCCCCAGGACCTCTTACCACTGCAAAGAACTCCAGATGCATATGCCACTCTGGGCGTCTGGCTTACATGGGTACTGGGAAATCAAGCCCAGGCCATCAGGGTCTTCAAGCAAGTGCCTTGAACTGCTGACCTATCTCTCCAGCCCCTGGCGTATGTGTTTTGAACATTTAGTCCTTAGCTGGTGGCAATTTGGGAAAGTTTGTAGCCTTTGGGAGGTGGAGCCTTGCTGGAGGAGGTGTGTCACTGGGGCTGGCTTTGGGGTTATATAGCCCAGCTCCAAGCCCAGTACTTAGACTACTTCCTCCCAGCTGGTGTGATGAGATGTGACATTGTGCTCTCTGTTCTTGCCATGTTTTCCCAGCCATGAAGAAACTTCCCCTCAAAACTGTTAGCCAAACTAAACCCTTTCCTTCCATAAGCTCCTCTTAGATATTTTGTCCTTGCAACAAGAAGGTAACTGTGACAGTAGGTTAGTAAAGTAGTTGGTAGAGCTGAACTCAAGTCTTTACACATGCTAAGCCACACTCTACCACTGAGATAACCCTTGACCTTATATCTACATTTTAAAAACAAAACCCTTAGGTATTTTTTCAGCTCAAGATGCAGCTAATACCATTGAATACCCCACCCTAACCATACCCTTATTGCTGAAACTCGTCTCTTGTTCCTCTTTTGCCATTTTCTCTTGGATACCTCACTCCCATCTATGATCTCTATCCCTTCTTAATGAATCCTTGAGGAAGTGACTCTGTTCCCTAAAGACCCTAAATATATCCTTATCCTAATCCCTAGAATCTATGAAGGTGGTACCTTATATAGCAAAAGGGTCTTGGCAGTATAGTTAGATTACAGATTCTGAGTAAGAAGACTATTCCTGGCCTGGAGAGATGGCTCGGTGGTTAAGGCATCTGCCTGCAAACCCAGAGAACCCAGGTTCAATTCCCCAGGACCCACACAAGCCAGATGCACAGATAGCACATGAATCTGGAGTTTGTTTGCAGTGACTAGAGGCTTTGGTATGCCCCCCCTCCCTCTCTCTCAAATAAATAAAATAAGATATTTTTTAAAAATTCTTCCAAACAGGAAGACTATTCCTTGTAAGAGAAAGAAAAATAAATAACAGAGGGAGAAAGAGTTTATATTGCTGGTTTGAAGGTAGAGATGGGTCCAAGGAATGCAGGCAGCTTTTTAGAGCTGGAAAAGACAAGGAAACAGGTTCCTATCTAGGGTCTTCAGAAGGAACACAAACTTCCTGGCACCTTGAATTAGCTCTTAAGTAGTATTTCACACTTGTGCTCTCCAAAAGTGTCAAGAACATGGATTTTTTTTAAGCCATTGAACTTTTGATAGTTTCTTACTGCCTTATATCTGTATGATTTGTCAGGAACTCGTCACCACACAGCTGTAGCCTTCCTGCCAAGGAGAAGCAGTTGCACAAACAATGCAAGCCTCCGGAATATGGTAGATGGAAAACTGGTGCTAGTAGCCCTGGTTCTAAGAAGAAAGGATGACATGGAATCCAGATGGCTTTTCCAATTGTATACCCTAGTGTTTTTAGGCATCAAAGTGTTTTACATGTTATCTTTCTATCTTCTTCTCCTATATTACCTTGTATTGTGAACTCATCATTTAATGATCTGAGTCCTAAATTCCCAAATGCATCATCTTTCCATCAGAGAGGTCACTATCCACTAGGCATCAACACCCATGAGAGTCTGTGCTCTGTGGTCAAAGTTTAGAATGGTTACTGGCATCCATCCTCATAATGCTACCACCCTACCTTTTAGTGCCATCTCTCAGTGTTTGGAGTAAGTACTTCTCCTGGAGGACCTCTGGGTATGACCTCTCCAGGGCCTAGTGGTTCTGCAAAGGAACATGGTGACCGTAGAATGTGGGAAAAATTGGATTTAAACCATCAAATTTGCTGGAACTTTGATTTATAAGTTTGCATAATATTTATTCATTTGCAAGCAATTGGAGGATATGAATGGGAGCACAAGGGCCTCCTGCCACTGCAAATGAATTCCACATTTAAGTGTCAATTTGGGCATCTGGCTTCATGTGAGTACTGGGTAATTAAACCCAGGCCAACAGGCTTTGCAAGCAAGTACCTTTAACCACTAATGCATCTCCCCAGCCCTGATTTGTAAATTTTATGAAAGAAAATAATCAGAGAGGACTCACAAGATGTCTTTTTCCAGAATTAAAGAAGGTACTAGTTCCATTTGCAGAGCGTATAACTGACAGGAAAAGTAGAGGGCAAAGAAGCCAAGACTTACATTTTACATTTTGCTATACCAACTTTGCTATCTTCTCCTTTTGTTCCTTTTAAAGTTTCAATGCTAAATGTTCAAGCCAATTTTCATAATCATTATAGATTGATAAGTAAAGGTCAAAAGCATCTTTATTTCATATGCATGTATGCTTATTTTCAGGAAAAATTGGTTTTTCATCTTCTTACAAATAAAACCCAGCTAAGCTTGATTTTCTATTAAGATGGCAAGTTAGTGAATATTTCAAACACAAGCAAGGTTAAATGATGTTTTAAAAGACTGAAATTCTCATTTATTTTATCATTTTTGGAAAGATTTATAGAAGAGCTATAGGATTGTCCCCAAAGCCTCACAAGGATTTAATGGGACTTGAATTCTTTATCTCGTGCTTTTTTTTCCCTTTAATTTCTCTCAGCCAAACGATACAGCCAAGAAACACAATCCGTATGGAAAGTCAGCATCTTCCCCTCCATGGCCTCCTCATTGGTATATCATGTATAATGCCAGCAAGCAGCTGGATGGCTTAACCCTGGGCCTCAGTTTTCAGAGTAGATGTGCATGTCAGTGTACCCAATAGAAGCTAGGCTCAGAGAGAAAATATGTGTACATGAGTATATGTGCCATAAGCCTTTGTCATGACCTCCACTGCCCCACCAGTTGTCCCCAGTATGTGAAGTCCCATTTCTAGCTGCTTCTACTACTTTCCTGCATAGATAAAGAACAAAAACTCTCCTTAGTAAAACTTGTCTGTGTTAGTCCAGTTTTTTCTCACACCTCCCATCTAGCTCCATGCCAGCCTCCCTTCTGAGACTCAGCATCTTTCTTCTCCCAAATCTTCTCTATCAAGTAAAAGAAGAAAGGCCCTAGTATGATCCCTTGCATTTCATTCACGCTTATTTTTCCCTGTCTAGCTACTCCAGACTTTTATTTTAAGAGGTACTTGACTTTTCCTATGCCTCAACCACTGATTCATAGATCTGGCCTGCAGGAATAGATTCCCAGGGTTAGTTCTGGTAATCCTAAAGGATGTTTAATATACTCCGAGGCCAGTCTAGGCATGGTTTTTCATCTGGCCTCCCTTTTAGGGCCTTTCTTACCTACCAAATCATTGTGAATAGGAATTTCCCTCCTCCAAGGCTGATGATAACTGTGTTGGGAATGTGATTTCTTTGACTAGGGTAAAAACTGTACCAAGAGAGGCTTCATTCCCCTCACTTCCCACTGTGTTCAGGTTTGATCACATACTTTGAAAACGAGAGTGCTGTGTGGACAGTGTTTCACCTGGACCTTGAAGCAACTTTGCTCTCACTGATGGTGTCACCAAAGCCATCTCAAAGGCAGTTCCTTTGCTTTTACCTGCCACAATACTCCCTCCAGAGAACTCACCATAATGTGTAGCAACCTGTGGTTGTTTTCTTGAATTCACAATTAAGACAGGGTCATGCCTGCATATTTCTTGAATATCTTCATAAATCTCTGCTGAGTGAGCATCAAAAAGAATATTGAACAGGCTCTTCCTTTACACCATTACTCTTCCTCCCAGGTTTACAAGGTTGCTGTTATTATTTCTGTTTTATAGGCAAGGAAATTGAGGTCCAGTGAGGTGAAAATATTTTGTTCCATTGTACAAATAGACTGTTAGGGAAGCTTCTCCAGGAAATATGTGTAAAAAGCTTTCTTTTATGATATTTTATTCTTATTAGTGATGAATGATAAAATTCACTGTGGTTTTAATCTCTCCAAGTCCCAATTCTGGGAAAAAAATGGACTCGGGTGGAATCAAATATCAGCACTGCAACAATGCAATCTAACAAGCAGTGACATTCAGCCTCAGCTTCCTCATTTGTGAAGTGAAGGTCATTATATTGGGTCCACATGTTTTTTATGAGAATCATGTTAAATGCTAGATGTTTCCTTCACATGCTAAAGGAAGTCAAGAAATCATGGCAGAAAAGAAATTCTTGATCTTTCTATAACAGAAAATTTTAAAAAGAAAGAACAACCACCATTGATAAAGATGGTTTAGTTCAGTCAGTAAGTTTAGCTTTAAGTTACAGTAATTAAAATAGGGTATATTTCAGAGGTTCCCAAAACCTCATCAATGAATCAGAACTAAAATGACACCAATGTGGCTCAGGGAAATTCACAGAAGAGGGGGCAGAAAGAATGTTAGAGTCACAAGTTGGGACATTATGCACAGAGACTGGAGCCTACTCCCCAGAACTCTTGACTACCTCCACAATGCATGACCCACATTCCCATTGATGAGGGTCCCTTTGGAAGAGGGAGGAAAGGGAAGAGGACAATGGAGCCAATAGTATGAATGTAAAATCAGAATAATATAAATAAATAAATAAATAAATAAATAAATAAGGTGTTTTTTATCATTGTTTGACATAAAAATATGCATTTCTTAAACATAAACCTCTATAAAGGGATAAGTGCATTTGGTAGCCTTCTCAATGACCTTTAAAGTTTCTGTTATTTTAAAAATATTTTTATTCACTTATTTGCAAGCAGAAAGAGAGAGAAAGCACATGTGTGCATGCCAGGGCCCCTTCCCACTGTAGATGAATGCTAGATAAATGTCCTACTCTGTGCATGGGTACTGGGGAATTGAACCCAGGCCATCAAGCTTTGCATGCAAGTGTCTTTAACTGCTGAGCTATCTCTCAGCCTCAAGTTTCCATTATTTTCTCCCTAATACTTCAGTTAGAGAAAAGCTGCTCAGGAGTCTTTCACAATGTTGATGTGGATCAACCCATTTGTGATTGGTTTTCTTCAGAACAGCCTGAGCACTGATTGGCTGCACTCCCTTCTTTAAACACTGGGCTCAGGGCACTCGCTTTCTCTCCACGTTAAACAGGAAAAGCTTTGGAGAGCCATTGAACAATATGTTGACAATGCTCCTGTCTCCCTGCTCCCCCCACCCACCAATCAGAATGAGATGGAGACATCTTTTCTCTGTTGTCTTGGAAAGAACTGTGGCTTGTTTCTACATAGCTTGAGCCTGCTCAGTCACTGCTCCAGGTTGAATCTGCTCTCAGAAGTTAGGAGTACCTATCTCTTTGTCTATAGATAGTCATTTTCTTTTACTTTATTACGTCAAAGTTATTTTTGAAAAAGCCCTAAAAAAAGAAAAAAACAGACATTTGCCTCAACATATTTATCTCAACACCTTTTCCTGGATGGAGGAATGGATTTCCTTGATATTCTGGGGTGGCTAAGAAAGACCTTTCTTCTGTACAGCTTCCTCCTTGGAGAAAACTGCCTACTTCTAATTCAGCTCCCCTTAGATATGATTTTCTCCTGAAAAAAAGAAAGAAAAGAAGAAATCTCTATGTCACTTTTAACTCCCATTCAAGATTACTGCTGGAATCCAAGTAGATGTGAGAGAGAGAGAGCACAGACTACAGCTGCATTTATAACTTATTCACCTCCCTTAACTGAGAGTAGCCCTCCCAGGATCTATTAAACTCAACATGGTTTAGAGTGTCCAGAAAGAATCCAAATGTCTGTCCACTGGAACATAGTTAAATGACCAAAGCAATCCATCAAATGAAATATTATAAAGAAAAATACTCTCCCTTTTTTCAGTGAACCAGTAACTTTATTGGGATCAATTTTGTAACAGGCCTCTTTTGTTTAACTTTTGTTTGGTTTTACAAGGTAGCATCTCACTCTAGCCAAGGTTGACCTGGAATTCATTATGCATTCTCCGGGTAACCTCAAACTCACAGCAATCCTCCTATCTCTGCCTCCTGAGTGCTGAGCATAAAGTCATGCACCACCATGCCCAGCTTTTTAAAACTCTTTTTATTGACAACTTCCATAATTACAGACAATGGACCATGATAATCCCCTCCCCTCCCCCACTTTCCCCTTCACAAATTCACTCTTCATCATATCCCCTCCCTTTCTCCATCAGTCTCTTTTTTATTTTGATGTCATCATCTTTTCCTCCTATTATGAGGATCTTGTGAAAGTAGTGCTAGGAACTGCAAGGTCATGGATATTGTGGACAATTTCTGTCTAAACAATTGCATTGTAAGTGGTCCTACCCTTCCTTTGGCTCTTACATTCTTTCTGCCACCTCTTCCTCAATGGACCCTGAACCTTGAAAGATATAATAAAGTTATTTCAGTGCTGAATACTTCTCTGTAACTTCTCAGCACTATCTTGCCTTTTGGGTCATCTCAGTGGTCACCGACATCTGAAAAGAGAAATTTCTCTAAGCAAAAGTGAAAATAGCGTTAATATATGAGTATGAACATTAATTAAATTGCTTAAAGGGAAATTTGGTGAGCATAATGTATGCATTTAGCCAGACACCAGCAGGCATTACACTCTTAGGACTCGTGACTTCCCCTGCTATAGGCTTTTGACTAGGTTTTCAGTACCTGGTATGTATTCCCTCCCATGGAACGGACCTCCAGTCCAATTAGAAAGCAGTTAGTTTCCCCCATAACAGACATTCCACTATTGCACCTATTCAGTCATTTGGCCTGGTTGGCCAAACTAAAGGGTTGCAGTGTCCACTGTTTTCACTACTGATGGCTTCTGTCTCCCATAGGGCTGCATAGAGTGTAGCTTTTTCCAGCTTTCTGTTAGCTGGTCTATAAGGAGGAAGTTGTCAGCTCAGCTCCAGCTTGATTTCTCAGTGACCTTGCAGCCCAGGTATATGGTGTCTTCAGCAATATGGTCTTACCATATATTTCTGGTGTGAAACCAAGAGCCTTGGAAATGGCCTGTAATGTTTTGGGAGCTTCAGGGAACTACCTGGCCAATAACTCACTAGAGGGTATCCCATCCCTGACACTGAAATTTTTCTAGTATCAGTCTATGGCTTCTGGGTGTGCCATTATCCATAAAAGTAGGTTTCCCTATGACTTATTCACAATATATTGAATTTTAATTAACCTCTCCCTACCCTTCTTTTACTCAATCTCTTCCCACGACCTCACTTAGGCCATTGCACTCACAGAAATCTGTTCATCTACTTACATATATAAAATACCATCTGCTTAAGTCATCCCCTCTCCTCCCTCCCTTATAGCCCTTTTCTAGCTTACTGACCTCTGCTACTGAGTTTTACTCCAACTCACACACACACACACACACACACACACACACACACACACACACACATATCTGTAGCTAGGAGCCACATATGAGAGAGAATGTGATTTTGGCTTTCTCAGCCTGGGTTACCCCACTTAGTACAATCCTTTCCAGATCCATCCATTTCCCTGAAAATTTAATAATTTCATTTTTCTTTACCACTGAACAGAACTCCATTGTATAAATGTACCACATCTTCATTATCCATTCATCAGTTAAGGGACATCTAGATTGGTTCCATTTCCTAGCTACTATGAATACAGTGGCAATAAACATGGTTGAGCAAATATCTCTAAGGTAGTGAGAAGAGTCTTTAGGATATATTCCTGGGAGTGGTATAGCTGGATCATATAGCAAATCTATTTTTAGCTGTCTTAGGAATCTCCACACTGATTTCCACAAAGAATGTACCAGATTACATTCCCACCAACAGTGTAGAAGGGTTCCTCATTTTCTGCATCCTTGCCAGTATTTATTGTCATTTGTTTTCTTGATAATAGCCATTCTGACAGGAGTGAGACAGAATCTCAGAGTAGTTTTAATTTGCATTTCCCTGATGGCTAAGGATGTAGAACACTTTTCATATGTTTATACACCATCTGTATTTCTTCTGATGAGAACATTCTATTTAGTCCCATAGCCCATTTTTTAACTGGGTTGTTTGAGTTCTTATTGTTTAGTTTTTTGAGTTCTTTGTATATCCTGGTTATTAATCCTCTGTCAGATGTATAGCTGGCAAAGATTTTTCTCCCATTGTGTAAGTTGCCTCTTTGTTCTATTCACAGTGTCCTTTGCTGTATAAAAAGCCTTTTAATTTCATGAGGCCCCAGTGGTTGATTAGTGATTTTATTTCCTGAGCAACTGGGGTTATATTCAGAAAGTCATTGCCTATGTCTATATGTTGAAGGGTTTCAACTACTTTTTCCTCTAGCAGTTTCAGAGTTTCTGGTCTGATAATAAGGCCTTTGATACATTTGGACTTGATTCTTGTACATGAAGAAAGATAAGGAACTATTTTCATCCTTCTACATACAGATAACCAGTTTTCCCAGTATCATTTGTTAAGGTGACTGTCTTTTTTCCAATGAATATTTTTGGCACTTTTGCCATAAATCAGATGGGTAGGGCTGGAGAGATGGCTTAGCAGTTAAGGCACCTTCCTCTTAAGCCTAAGAACACCAGTTCCAATCTCCAGGTCCCACATTTAGCCAGATGCAAAAGTGACTCAAGAGCGCAATGCCACACTTGACCACAAGGGGGCTCACGCATCTGGATTTTGTTTGCAGTGGCTGAGAGGCTGCTGGCACACACATCTCTATCTGTCTTCCTCTGTCTCTGTCTCTCTCTGTGTCTTTCGCAAAAAAAAAAAAAAAAAAAAAAAAATCAGATGGGTGTAGCTGCCTGGATTTACATGTGGGTCCTCTATTCTGTTCCATTGATCTGTATTTCTGTCTTTGTGATATTACCAGGCTGTTTTCATTACTTTGTCTGTGTAATACAGCTTAAAATTGGGTATGGTGATACCACCAGCCTTATTTTTGTTGCTTAAAGTTGTTTTGGCTATTCAAGGTTTTTTGTGCTTCCAAATGAATTTTAGGATATTTTAATATTTCTGTGAAAATGCCATTGGAATTTTGATGGGGATTGCATTAAATATGTAGATTGATTTTGTAAGATTGACATGTTTACAATATTGGTTCTTACGATCCAAACACATGGGCTATCTTTCCATTTCCTATTGTTTTCTCCAATTTCTTTCTTGAGTGCTTTAAAGTTTTAATTGTAGAGATCCTTCACTTCCTTAGTTAGGTTTATTTCACAATACTTTATTTATTTTTCTTGAGGCATTTGTGAATGAGAGTGATTCTCTGATTTTATCCTTAGCATGTTTGTTGTTAGTATAGGGAAAGCAACTGATCCTCTGTGTGTTTACTTTGTATCCTGCTACATTGCTAAAAGTGTTTATCAGCTCTAACAGTTTGCTGGTAGAGAGTTTGGGGTCCTTTATGTATACAATCATAACATCTGCAAATAATGATAACTTGATCTCTTCCTTTCCAATCTGTATTCCTTTTATGTGTATCTCTTGCCTTATTGCTATAGCTAAGACTTTCATTAACATATTAAATGAGAGTACAAACAGTGGACATCCTTGTATTATTCCTGATTTTAGTAGAAAAGCTTCAAGTTTTTCTCCATTTAGTATTATGTTGGCTGTAGGTTTGTCACAAATAGCATTTATTATGTTGAGCTATGTTCCCACTATTCCCAATTTCCATAGGACTTTTACCATGAAGGGATGTTGGATTTTGTCAAATGAATTTTCTTCATTGATTGAAATGATCATGTGATTTTTGTCCTTTAGTCCATTTATATAGTGTATTGCATTTATTGATTTGAGTATGTTGAATCATCCCTACATCTCTGGGATAAAGCCTACTTATTCGGGTAAATGATCTTTCTGATATGTTCTTGTATTCTGTTTGCCAATATTTTGTTTAGAATTTTTGAATTTTGTTCATGAGGAGATTGGTCTGTAATTTTGTTTGTCCTATCTTTGTCTGGTTTTGGTATCAGAGTGATTCTGGCATTGTAGAAGGAGTTTGGTAGTATTCCTTCCTTTTCTATTTTTAGGGAAGAGTTTGAGAAGCACTGGTGTTAATTCTTCCATGAAGGTCTAGTAAAATTTACCAATGAATCCATCTGGGCCTGGACTTTTTTTAGTTAAGAGATTTTTTATAACTGCCTGGATCTCTGTACTTGTTATAGGTCCATTTAAATGTTTTATCTCATTTTGATTTAATTTTGTTAGGTCATATAAATCTAGGAAATCATCCATTTCTTTCAGGTTTGCAAACTTAGTGGAGTATATGTTCTTAAAATATATCCTTGTGATTTTCTGAATTTCCTTGGTATCTATTGTAATGATGCCTTTTTCATTTCTAATTTTATAAATTTGTGTCTCTTCTCTCTTTCTTTTGGTCAGATTTGGTAAGAGTTTATCAATCGTGTTTATCCTTTGAAAGAACCAACTCTTTGTTTCATTGATTTTGAGAGGGGGTTTTCACTAATTTCCACCCTAAACTTTATTATTTCTTTCCATCTACTGATTTTTGGTTTTCCTTGTTCTTCTTTTTCCAAGGCTTTAAGGTGAAGCATTAACCTGTTTACTTGTGACCTTTCTACTTTATTAATATAGGCACTTAAAGCTATAAATTTCCCTCTCAGGACTGCCTTCATTGTATCCCAAAATTTTGGTATGTGGTACTATAATTATCATTTGATTCTATAAATGTTTTCATTTCCTTTTTTATTTCTTCATTGACCCATTCATCATTCAGTAGTGTATTGTTTAGTTTCCATGATTTTGTGTATGCTCTGTAGTTTTTCTTGTTGCTGGTTTGTAGTTTTATCCCATTGTGGTCAAATAGAATGCAAGAAATTATTTCAGTTTTCCTGTATTTGTTAAGATTTGTTTGGGGTCCTAATATATGATTTATATTAGAGAATGTTCCATTTGCTGCTAAAAATAATGTGCATTCTGCAGCATTTGGATGGGATGTTCTGTAGATATCTGTTAGGTCCATTTGTTCTCTGACATCATTTAATCCAGATATCTATTTTTTTTTGCAGGATATTGAAGTCATCCACTACAATTGTTCTTGGTGTTATCTGTGGTCTTAGCTCTAATAGTGTTTGTTTGATAGAATTAGGAGCACCCATGTTAGGTGCATATGTGTTTAGAATTGTAATGTCCTCCTTTTGAATTGTTCCTTTACTCAATATAAAGTGACCTTCTTTATCTTTCCTCACTAATGTTGGTTTGAAGTCTATCCTGTCAGATACTAGGATAGCAACACCTGTTTGTTTCCTAGACACATTTGCTTGAAATATCATTTTCCATCCTTTCACTCTAAGATAGTGTCTGTCTTTTATGGAGAAGTGAGTTTCTTGAAGGCAACAAACAGAAGGATTCTGCCTTTTAATCCAGTCTGCAATACTATGTATTTTGGTTGGGGAATTCAGGCTATTGATATTAAGAGTTATTACTGAAAGGTGAGTATTTATTCTTGTCATTCTTCTTACTTGTAGTGCTTCCTGTTTCCCATTACTCACTTGTATTAACTATTATTTGAGTCTGGTTTCTTTTTTTCTGTTTTCTCATGTGTGTGCTTTCCTTTCTCTTCAGCATGAAGGATCCCTTCAAGTATTTTATGTAGACCTCACTTAGTGGTCATATATTCCTTTGGCCTGTTTGTGTTGTGAAATGTCCTTATGTCTCTATGAATTTGTATGGATAGCTTTAATGGATAAAATAATCTTAGTTGACAATTTTTATCTTTCAGAACTTTAAATACATCATTCCAAGCCCTTCTGGCCTTCAAAGTTTGTGTTGAGTAATCTGATGTTATCCTGATGGGCTGGCCTTTATAAGTGACTTGCTCTTTCTCGCTAACTGATTTCAACATATTTCCTTTGGGTTGCATGTTTAGTGGTTTAATTATAATATGGCAAGGAAAGGTTCTTTCCAGGTTTTGTCTGTTTGGTGTTGTAAAAGCTTCCTGTATCTGTATTGGCATTTCTTTCCTAATTTGGGAAAAATTTTCTTCTATAAATTTGTTGAAAACACCTACTATGCCTTTGGTGTGAAATTATTCTCCTTCAGCTATACCCTGGATTCTTATGTTTGATCTTTTTATAGGGTCCTGAATGTCTTGAAATTCCCATTCCTATTTTCCTATTAGCTTGTCTTTTTCTCTTTTTTGGACTGCATTACACCTGCCACCTGGTCTTCTAGTTTAGAAATTCTGTTCTCTCCTTCATCCATTCTATTGGAGAGACTTTCTACAGAGTTTTTTATTTGACTTACTGGGTTTTTCATTGCCAATATTTCTGGTTGGTTTTTCTTCAGTATTTCTATTTCCTTACTCATATTTTGTATTGACCTCCTTATTTCATTAAGTTAGTTTCCTTTGTTCTCTTTTAGGAGGTTGTTTGTTTCTTTGATTCCTTTGATTTCTTTTTTTATTTCTTTGAACATAGTTATAATCATTCTTTTGAAATCTTTGTCAGGCATTTCATCTAAACCAGTATCACCAAATATCATTTCTGATGGATTTATAATTTTGGTGGAATTATATTATCTTGATTTTTTTTTGTGTTTCCTGTACTATAATATAGAGATTTTTGCATCTTGGGTTAATTTGATATTTGGGTTTTCTAAATATCTATAGTGTTCTTGGACATGTAAATCTAGTGTTATATATCTTCAGGGTAGGAGCTTAAGGTGCCAGGTGTGGCCCTTATATGACTTCCAGGGTAACAGCACAATTGACCTTATATGTTGGGCTTGCCTGCTATGCAACTTTTCTAGTAGGTTGGGTGGAGCAAAATATAGGAAAATTCTAAAATTTAACTTAACAGTATACAAATTCAATCAAAACCAGCAGAGTATTTATGTAAGGGTGGGTATTAAAATAAACAGATAATCTAACAAAGTCAAAGTCCCTAAGGGTATATGTTGCCCCACACCCTTATTCCTTTCAACTGGGAGACTGATATTTATGGTCTATAAAGGGTTCCAGGTCAGCCTGGGGCTGAGTGAGACCCTGCCCCCATGAATGACAAAAGAGGAAGACAAAGGCAGTATAAATCAGGAAGTGACAAAGGATAATCCCAAAATACAGCTTATTTAAGAATGGTAAAACTGTCCATGAATCAGATCTAAGACACAACCTGCCCTGACATGGAAGGTGTGATTAGCACTTCCAATGCAGGCCTATATAGCATGCTTTGTGGGTACTGACCTGATGTAAGTAGGCCCTGTTACCTTTTGAGATGGCTTTGGTCTCAGCTATGCTGTGTGCCCTTTTTACTGCATGGTGAGCTCTGCTAGGCTGGCTGGGTCAGTGATTCATTGTTTTGATCACCTGTGCTGGATGCTATATATCTCAATTCCCTTCCCCAGGTCTCTAGTAGTTGCTGGCACTGGTAATTGGGGGAGAGAAGGCTGTGGAGGTGCCCAAAGTTGTACCAGACCTGCATAACTGGTCCCTTTGATCCTCTTCCTCACAGGCTGCTCAGCTGGTCCCTGTTGTATCTTCCTTCAGATTTCTTGACTTTGTGAGGAGGCTGGTGTGAGTGGAAAATCCCTTCACCCTGCTTATCCAGTTCTGCCTGCTTTTGTGGTCACTAGAAGCTCTGAGTCTCTCCTGCTTCTCTGCTGAGATTGATAACTCATTATACACCTTTGCTTTTTGGTAGAAGAATGTGTTTTGCTGTTTTTATGCTTATTTTCCTCCTTAGGCTGCTTTGGCATGGCTATTACACTGTCATCTTACCCGGAATTCCGCCCGCCCCCAAAAATATTCTATATCAAGATATAGCCAAGATTTTTAAAATGTTAAATGAAAAGAAAAAGTCAAAAAAATGTGTGTAATATATATTATTTGCATTTTGTCAAAAAGGAGCTGATAATACATGCAGTTATTCCCACTAAATATGTCTAAAAAGTGTTAGATTGATGATTTCAGTTCTCTGTGCATCAGAAGGCAGAAGAAATGAATTTTTTAATTTAATTTTTGTGTTCTTTAGTTAGCATACAGTGTTTTAGGGATTATTCTGACATTTTCAAATGTAGCATGTTTAAGTCGACTTTCCTTCCTTCTTCTCATCAACCCCTCTCATTCCCCTGTATTCCCTCTGCTGTTTCCATGTCACATGTATCAGGAAGAAATGATTTTTACTTTTTGTCCTTGTGTGCCATTGAATCTAGAACCATATAGACATGATACTTATTAAAAAATGAAAGTATATATTCAAATATTGCTGGGTCATTTTTTGCCATCCATGAGAAACTGAAGATAAACATCAGTCAGTCACCATACCCAGACTCATGTTAGTCATGAGTGTGACACCAAATACTGACTCTGTTCTCCACCTTCTCTTCTCTCCCATTTGATGCACATATCTTTCCTTGAATTTTTGACAAATGTAGAGCACACCATGCTTCTGTTCCTGGCAAAAGCCTGAATTCAAGCAATGGTCAGAAGCGGGTCATGAAACAACCAGGACAGGAGGGTCCTGGACTTGGAGCTGGGCTAAGCTGGGGTGGGACGGGGCAGAGTAGCAGGTTGAGTTCTGAGACAGGCAATAGCCAAAAGCTGCTACATAATCCAACAAGTCAATGGCAAGGTCATAGTCCAGGCTGGAGGATGTGGACTGAGTTCCACAAACCTCTGATGGCCTAGGTCAAAAGTAAGACCAGGCACAAGAGTGTGGGTTCAATTCTCCAGCAAACTTGAACCCAGCTTGCAAAAAAAAAAAGAAAAACAACCAACCTCACACATGGAGTATGTCTCTGCACTGCTTTAAAGCACCCTTTCTTGCAAACACCATTCATAACATGTAGCAGGGCAAATGGGTTTCTTGCTCCCCAACTTTCAGTGATATCTGGCAAAAGTTTTTACCCTAGGAAGCCATGGGTCATTGAGTTCCAAATAAGTGTTCTCCATCCATTCCCTGACATTAGATTGAACGACTTGGGTACATGTCTGATGTACATAATGGCCTCAATAGCAGTGTATGAGTAAAAGTGACAAAATTAACCCAGAGCTAATTTCAACACCTAAAAATCACGGTGCCTGAGACAGTGCTCAACATCCATGGTATCATTGTTTCTTACTGAATTATGATAAAGGAATGTCACATGATAGCTTAGTCTACACATTGCAAGTCAAGTCCTGTAAAACGGAAGTAACATCAATGCTATTAAATGGTCCGAAGAACACTCACTTATCACTGGTGTTTACATTGGTCAGCAGCAGCCTTATAAGAACCAGGAATACAGGTCTAGGTTCTCCGAGGAGGTCGTGAAAAGAACTGGATTTTTGAGCTTGCTTTGGAAGAGGCCAGTAGGAAAGAGACTGAAAGCCTGTCATAAATCAGTTACTTTGGTCAGCACACCTGCCCTGTCAATCTCAGCTATATCCAAATGGAAAAATGGGTGATCTAGGATTACGGCGGGGCCATGCCAGAGGCTGTAGCACTGAAAGGTCACATCTATTATGGTTGGCACTTCTATGCCCTGGGCTGTTTTAAGTGGATGTCATATTCATCTCATGCATGTCCATCATTCCAGAATGTTGCTGTCAATATCTGATCTAATAAAAGACACCCTATTCTCCTTTCCCTCAAATTTTACAACATGTCATTGCTGTTTAAATAAATGCCTCTTTTCCTCCTTACTACTACAACTTTACATTTTAGGAACCAAAATCCCTAAGCAACGTTGCATTGTTTTTAAAGTTATAATGATTTTAAAGTTATAATGATTCTTTCAAAAACATTGTATTACAGGTAAGAGGATCTCTGTGAGTTCTAGGCCAGCCTGGAACTACAGTGTGCCTTGCAGGTCAGACCCTACCTCGAAAATCCAAAAAAAAAAAAATGTATAAATCACAGTAAAAGACACAGGTAGCCCCAGGTCCAGAAGAGGCCTCATGTAGTCAATGTTCTCATGGAAGAAACCATGTTGATCAGCAGTTAGATGTTGGGGGAGGGTGAGAAAAGCCTATATTAAACACACAAAAATGAAATAGGATAAAGAGCAACAGGTGTCAGCTGCAAGCATCCACCTACTGAAACGCTGCCCAACTCTGCCAAGGAATTTACGAGAACTCCCAGATCCCTGCAGTGGAGCAACAAAAGATCACATTGTAAGGATATGCCATGTGTGCCCGGGCTACCCAGCTCCTCTGGGAATTACCAACAGAGCCAGGAATTAATCTTCTCAGATCAAATCACTTCACCACATAAACTCAGCCCCTTCTGTCCTGAGCGGTCTGCAGTCACAAGCTTCCCTTTGACTCAAGCATGAGCTTGAGCCACTGGGGCACTGGCTACTCCTCTGGACTCCATAGGTCTCTGTTTTAAAAGCATTCATTATTGGGGAACCAGAGAGGTGTTTTTCCTGGAGGTCCTTCTCACCAGACTGGCTCCACCTGCCTCCTGAGTGATGATGGAAGACCAAGGCGCAGGCCAGCATCACTCCTTAGTTTTGTAATCCACAGAGAGGCTGCACAAAGGTTCAGTGGAACTTCCCCAACTGGTGAAAGGACAGTCAGGAATGAGCTTAAAGACATCGGGGCTCTTACTGCAATAGCCAAGTATTGCATCTTAAGGAACTTCACAGCAGGCCAGACAAAGTCCTGAGGGGATGCAGCAGGGTCATTGGACACCTTTCACCATACTCTGGACTTTGAAATCACAGTGGATTCAAGTCACAGTGGAGAACTCTTGACTACATGGCCGCGCCAAAACTTTGTCATGCCAGAAGAAACCACAGGAGGAACCCTGTGCACTCTGTACGGATTCACATGCTGTGTAAACGAACTGCAGGAGTCCTGACTACTTATCTGCCCATACTTAACTGTCCCTGAGATCAACTTATTTCATGCTATGTGTTCAAGGGACTCTCCTTTAACTGGAACAACTTGAACAATGGTCTGGAAAGTAAAGCAGGAAAATCAAAGGAAGACATGCCTTTTATCAAGGAAATTAACTTTACAAGAAAACTATTGCATAAGACGGGTTCAGAAAAGACTTTCGTTGAAACCTTGCTTATTTTGCTGTCAAGTAAGAGCACATAAGTCTTTCCTGAAATCTTGCATAGTGATTGCAATATAAATTTACTCCTGTATTTTTTTTTTCCAATCCTGCACACAAAGTAGAAGGGAAAAGTACCTGCACTTGCTTGTCCTGTGCTCTGACCCTTCACCCATAGTGTTGGAAAAACTAAAGTAGATTTTCTTTTTGGAAATGTAAAAAAGAAAAAATGTATTCACCACCTACACTGGGGTGAAAGAGTCTAAATCATATGTAGCTTGGCTTCTCCATAAAAATACAGGAAGGGTGTGTGCTGAGGGAGCTGCAGTACAGAGGCATGCAACCCCTTGTTAGGCCTAGGCAGGCTGGCTGTGGAAAGTGACAGCATGTATTCATTTGAGAAAATGGCCCATGTATCAAGGCAAGCAGTATGAAGGAGACCAAGCCTGCCTGTCAACAGTATGGCTAGTATTCAGGGTAATACAATGGCTACTCTGAGTTAAAAGCTACTCAAGTGAACTCTTTGTTGATAATGAAGTTAAAAATGATGAAAGAAAAGCTATTGTTGTCAAAAATCACCATGATGGAAAGATTTCTTGACAGGAAGATGAACTTCTAATCCGAATCTTACATCTAACTTTGCACAAGTACAGTTACCATCCTCTCTGTGAAAAGCATATTCTTATTTGAAATGGAAACACTAAGATTTGTTCCTCCAGCTCACCAGTTACAAATAAGATCATACAAGGGAACTTGCAGTGAATAAGGTGTCCATTCCATGGGACTACATTAAAAGAAGGCATTTCTTTTTTTGAAAAGCATGTGCAGGCATTGCATTTATTCTTCACCTACTTCTTAGAAAACGCTCTAGGGATCACTACCCACTGTGGTTTCAGGCTTATTAGCTAATTTTGCTTCATCTGTCAAAGTCTTGGGAGCACTTGCATAATTCCCTCAGCCTCAACTCCCTGAGCTGCTGACTTCATGCATCCCTCTCAGCCACTGCCCATGCGTTTTTCATTATGATTAGTATACCCAGGAAAAAACAAAGACGACATCCTACTGTGCATCTGTAATGTACTTTTATATCTAGTACACATTTAAAATGTTTATGCTGAGTTACTAGGTCAGGTACACACACACACACACACAAAAAAAAAAAAAAAAAAAAAAACATTGTATTACCCAAAGAAATTGGGATAAAGAATCGCATAGTCAATGATAATACTTGAAAATGGCTGTTAAGCACATGAATGTCTTAGAGGATGATAAAACATTGTAGATATTACTTCACTTATATATTGTTCACTCTTTTTAGATCAAAAAAAGTGAATCTGCATAATGCACCTCTGTGCATCCTGGCCTTGAATAATAAATTGTTCTGCAAAATGCTGGTTCAAATAATGTGCCTTCTGTGTTTTTCAGAGTCCTGAAGAAGAAATACCAAGTGAGAGTCCACTGAAATTATAACCTCCTGTGCTCAAAGCAGAGATTCCCATTGCTCATTGAATCAATCTTTACTTGGTCAGAGATCTTGAGCACTTGAAGCAAAACCCACTGACTGAACACATGAAGTATAGGGCAGGTCGGTTAAAGGCATATCACACAAAAATTAAAGAAAAAAAAAATCTTCTCTAGAAATGGACACTGTAAATGTATGAGGAATTTAAGGAACTTTGGCAAAACACCAAGTACTTTCTGCAGTGACTTACTCAAGTGAATATTAATTCAGTATGCTTCGTAAGGGAGAAAGCATGTCAGGCAGATAACTCTGAATCTTCAAGACTCACCTGCAAATGTTTGTTAAAAGGACAGATTCCCAAGCTTCATATGCAGAGATTTTCATTCAATGAATGCTATATTTATAGATTACACCAATATAAATAATATATTTGTTCATTTAAATTGTTTAATAAGAATGTTTAACAATGTCTTTCAGAGGTGAAAGCAAGGTTTGTTGTGTACTATAAGTAATGTTAGAGGAGTAGGAGCTGAGTAGGTGAGGTTGCTAGATTCATACTTCTTGTATGAACCAGGCATCTGAGTGGGCAATCCCAGCACTTGAATGAAATGGATATAACATATCAGCCTTTGCCCCACTAAATTCCATTACTCTACTCATCAATAAGGGCATCAGTGCTTGCTTCAGCAGCACATATACTAAAATTGGAACGATACAGAGAAGATTAGCATGGCCCTTGCGCAAGGATGACACACAAATTCGTGAAGCGTTCCATATTTTTTGAGAAGAAGGGATGGAGGAGTGCCCAGCACTGAAACATCTCTGTCACACCCTCCAAGGCTCAGGGACCATTGCAGGAGAGGAGGCGGATAGAATGGAAGAGCCAAAGAAAGGGTATGACTTCTTACAATGCAACTGCCCAGACAGAAATTGGCCTTGATATCCATGACTTGCAGTGCCTAGCAATACCTTCGCAAGACCCTCAAAATAGAAGAAAAAAATGATGACATCAAATTAAAATGGAGACTAATGGAGAGAGGGAAGGGATATGATGGAGATTGGAGTTCTAAAGGGGTATGGGGGCAGGGGAGGGAAATATCATGCATTTTTTGTATGTAAGTATAGAAGTTGTCAATAAAAATAAATAAATAAATAAATTTTAAAAAATAAAATAAGGGGCATCAGTCTTGATGCCATCAAAGCCTATTGTAATGAGTCTTTCAGGCAAGATGCTGCTTGGGGAGCCTTACCTGCAGCCTGGACCCCTGAAATTACCATCAAGTCCTGTGTCTGTGCTATATGTTTGCCAATAATACATGTGCACTTGGAAATTTGCTCTTTTTTCATTTAAATAACTCTTGGTGGTGGCTCACGCCTTTAATCCCAGCATTTGGGAGGCAAAGGTAGGAGGATTGCCATGAGTTTGAGGCCACCCTGAGATTACATAGTGAATTCCAGAACAACCTGGACTAGAGTGAAACCCTGCCTTGAAAAACCGAAAAATGAACCCCCCCCCAAAAAAAAAATCTTGGGGGGGGCTGCACAGATGACTCAGTGATTAAGAGCACTTGCTTCATAGCCTGACAACCAGAGTTCAGAACCCATATAAAGTTGGACACAAGTAGTAGTGCATGCATCTGTAATGCCAACACACCTAAGGCAATGAGAGGCAGGGTCAGGACCATCCTGAAGCTCATGAGCTAGCTGGTCTAGCACTTGAAGCAGCAAAGCAGCAATAGAGACCTTTTCTCAAACATGATTAAAGTGTGGACCAACACCCTGAAATTGTCCTATGACCTCCACACATATGCCATTGTACATACACATACACATAAATACCATACAAACACATAAATAAGAAATAAATAGCTCTTGGTAATTAGATACTGGCGGTGAGGTCATATAGCTCCTAGGTTCCTCTAATATGGCTCTCAGTACTTACATATCTGACCCAAACTGGCTAATGTCATTTTACAAAGGTAATGAAATGGATGACACACATATGTGAGCATTTTAATATTACTATCAGGCAAGTTTGAGGAAGTCCTTCTGCAAACTATATACTAAGAAATACTAGATTGAGAAGCTAGAAAGTTGGCTCAGCATGAGCAGAAAACCTTCTCCCTATAGACCAGCCAACTGAAAGCTGGAAAAAGCTGCCATATGGGAGACAGAAGTCATCAGTGGTGAAAAGAGTGGACACTGGAAAACTCAACTTTGGCCAGAGAGCCCAATGACTGAATGGGTGCAATAGTGGCACGTCTGCTCTTGGGGAAACTAGCTGCTCTCTAATTGGACTGAAGGCCCTCTCTATGGAAGGGAATACATGCCTGGTACTGAAAAACTAATCAAAAGTCTATGGCAGGGGAGGTCATGAGCCTTAGGGGCACAAAGCCTGCACTTGTCTGGTTAAATGTATATATTATTCCCACCAAGCTGCCCTGAAAGCACTACATTCAATGTTCATATTCACATATTAATGCTACTCTCACTTCTGGTTAGAGAAGCTTCTCTTTTCAGATGGAGATGACCACTGGGATGATCCAAAAGGCAACATAGTGCTGAGAAGAAGGGAAGGAGGAGTGTCCAGCATTGAAACATCTCTATCATACCCTCCAAGGCTCATGGTCCATTGCGGAAGAGGGGGAAGAAAGAATGTAAGAGCCAAAGGAAGGGTACAACTCCTTACAATGCATAGTCCAGACAGAAATTGGCCTCGATATCCATGACCTTGCAGTGCCTAGCAATACCTTCACAAGACCCTCATAATAGAAGAAAAAGATGACGACATCAAATTAAAAGAGAAACTAACGGGGGGGGATATGATGGAGAATGGAGTTCTGAAGGGGAATGGGGGGAGGGGAGAGAAATATCATGGTTTATTGTCTGTAAGTATAGAAGTTGTCAATTAAAAAAATATGAAAAAAATCAGCCTGAACTAGAGTGAGACCCTACCTCGAAAAACCCAAAAAATATATATATATGAAAAAAAAAAAGAAAGAAAGTTGGCTCAGCAATTAAAGGCACTTACTTGCAAAGCCTGCTGGCCCAGGGTGCAATTTCCCAGTACCCAAGTAAAGCCAGTCCACAAAGTGCCCTGACATACCCATTCTCACTCATTCTCTCTCTCTCTATCTATCTCTCTCTTTTCTCTGTATTGCAAATAAAAAGTTTTACAGAACACTAGATTGAGAAAGGACAAATTCAGTTGCAAATGTATTATAAAAATCTAGTATTGGGTAAAGGGGTTTTATTAATCTCATGATAGTTTTAGAAAGACACCCAAAAGAAGACCATTGTAACAACATGATCACTGATATTTAAATGTCCTTCACCTCCCCTGATATTTACACTTGAAAATTTATCTCCTTGTGTACTTACATGTAGTATTTAGTTTAAACTGTGGAAAGCAGATCTCTATTGTGCAATTATTTGAATTGGAAGCTACATGCAATCACTTAGCTCATTTTTGTTTATATAATCATTTGCCTGAGAGTTAAACTCAAACTCTTTTCTTGATGCTTACCTTTGATCAGTTAAATTTGCACAGTATTCTGTGGCTTATAAAGCATCGTGATGTTATTTTGTTATTTTCTCCTGAAGTTAAAAACTGCTAATGTGATTGTGTTCAAAGGTCATGTTAATTCTCTTCATAGTTTTAAATGATAACATATTTCATACTTTTAAAGATAAATCTGAAAACATTCCAGTCAACCTGCCCAGAGTGGCCATGCAGGGGAAAAGATTCCTATTTCCTTAACAGTTCATAAGCCAGTATTTCAGGGTATCTTGCCAGCTGCTGATTTAGTAAAGATGGCAGTCAACTAAATGTATTTAGAATTTGAAGTTTTCAAGAGGATGAAGTTGTAAGATCCCGTGGATTCCTGGGTACTATGGATTAGTTATATACACAGAGTTGACTTGGTTGGTAATAAAAAAATATTCATTATCAGATTTGAAAATTCTCTCAAAAGTATGATGCTCCAAGACAAGGAATATAAGGTGAAAATTTTTCTTTAGTCACAGTAACAAAAGATAAGAATCACGGATTTTTAAAATTAAGAACCTTAATATGTAAAAATATTACAAATTGGTCATAATCCAATCAGATTATATCCATATGCCCCTCTCTCACCCCCATTCCACTGAAGGCCACAACACAGTGGTGTTAACATTGGCATACCCAAATGGGGTCCTGAATATACCACTTCATTTCTGGAGGGAGGCAAGGCCTTCGAATATACCTTCCCACTCTGTGGCTCTTGCATTCTTTCCACCCCTCTTCCACAATGTTCCTTGAGCCATGGATTTCTAAAGTGTGTATGCCAAAAGTTCAAATCATAATTGAAGAGTTAAATTTTTTGACACATGAAGTATCAAAAAATTTGACACTTATAAGGACCAAGGTTCTCACTCTCTCAGCAATGACTGACAGACACAGTTGGTCACTTCATCTCCCATTAATAGAACTGTGAGGGGAAGGTTCTTCCCTCCCAGTCCAAATGTGATCACGAGTTCACCCCAGCAAAGCTCACTCACATGCCCACACATCAGCATGCCACACACCCTTGAGTTGAGTTCAGGCATTGACCCTGCTGTGCGGCCTGCTCCACTCTTTGTGAAAATAAAATAGTTGAAATAAGGTTTATAGTGATCATCCAGTTGTTCTTTCTACCAGTACTTATTAAACACCACTGCTTTCCAGACAGGCAATAGAGGAAGAGAACACAGTTTAGGTCATATTATCACAGAACTATGGGAGAGATGTTCCAGACACTAAGCAGGCAAACAAATAAAATGTTGCCTGAGGATATGATATCCAAAATGAATGATGGCAAGTGTGTCTGATTTTAAAATGTTCCAAAATTTAGAATATTTGCATACTTGGCCAGTTGAACATTTCTAACCTGAAAATCTGAAATCCAAAGTGCTCCAAAATCTGAAAATTTTAAAGTAAATCAGTAATTCCAGAATGCAAACAAAATTATTTCAGATACAACACATGAAATGAGAAATAAAAACAGAATTGCATAATACAGAGCCTGGGGAGAAAGGCCTGTTGGAAAGTTATATCTGAGGGGTGAGACTGAGCCTACAAGGTCCAAGCAGTAGGACAAGAGCAAAGTCCTCAGATAGGACAAGCTTCATATGGGCAGAGTTTAAGACATGCCCTGGAAAAACAAATTTGGCAGCACATCTTTGCTGTAAATGAAAGAAGAGGAAGACCAATGTTGTGGAAATCATAGATGGTGAAATCCAGACAAACGAATTTCTCGTTATTGTAAAGTAGAAATATCAAGGCTGAGATCACCATGATCTATGACCCATTTATTTTGCCACAACCAAAAATTCATTCCTGGATGGGCAGGGAGTTTAGGGAGTAACGTGAGATTAATGTCAAATTAATACTCAAAAAGGATGCCTGATTTTCATGATGTACATTTTCCTAATTTTAGGAAAATATGTACCATAGTTTGGATATTGGGCACCCCAGAAAGCCCATGTATAAGGGGTTTGGTCTCCACGGTGGCCCCTTTGGAAAGCTTTATGGACATTTTAGGAAGTATGGCCTTAGAAAACACCCTTAGGTCACTGTGGATTGTGGGACACTCCTGAACCTCTCTTGCTTTGTTTCTTCACAATGACATGCTGCCTCATCAGGGCCAAAGAGATCAGGATACTGATCTTGGGCTACAACCTCTAGACCATGCATTAAAATGAATATGTTTGTTTTGCGAGTTAATTGTCTCCAATGTGTTGTTATAGTAACAGGAAGCTGTCCCCAAAAAGTCATAATCCACCTAGAACTCTACATGCTTTAGAATTACACCTGCTTTCTGGACTTGGGGCCCATTGAGGCATGCATTTTCCTTTTCAGTGACATTTTCCAGGTCACAAAAACATATCAACTCTTTATACTTTCTATTCCTTCTGCACCAAAGAATTATTCTTAATTCCAAATTTAAATTTAAGACTCACCAAAGATTATTTAACTCTAGAGTATGTGGTTTCATTTAAAAGTAGGAATCAGATGCAAAAGAACTAAAAGGAAGACAAGTTAAGATATTCTAAAAAGGCTTTAGGTATCACATAAAAGTGAGTAATAGGTTTTAAAATCTAATAGTATAGGGAATTATGTTTTTTTTATAAAAAGACATTTTCAGATGTTAAAAATATCTTCATTTAATTTAATGGATGTAACCTAATTCCTAGGGTCTGCCTTGAAGATTGAATTTAACCAATATTCTGAAAGACCTAAAGGATCACAATCATTCCATAAACTAGTATAACAACCCATTAACTCACTGTGAACAAATGTCACATGAGCATCTGATACCAACAGTGCTGATGTGCGGGAAGACTGCCCTCCTGGTTTGCACATATGACCAGAAATGGATTCAAGTGCTGGTTCTGCTCCTTGACTTATATGAGATTCAGTTATTTCTTCTTTAAAAGTGAGGTGACAGCCCCTGCTCTGGTGGCACAAGCCTGTAATTCCAGCTACCTGGGAGGCTAGGCAGCAGGATCAAAAGTTTAAGGCCTACCTGGAATATATACTGAGTTCAAGGCCAGCTTGGGCAATGTCGTGAGTCCTTCTTAAAATAAAAAGTCAAAGACAGGCAGATGCAGCTCCGTGGCAGAGTGCTTGCCTAGTGCAATGACGTCATAGTCTCCATACAGGTACACCATCGGAACTGAGGTGACCACAGCATCTCTGGCTACCTACACGAGACCTGCAAAATACTGGGCCCATTGCCATGCCAACGAAGATGGTGGGTGAGGGTTAAAACACACATGAAAGGAGAAGAGGGACTAGTTCAAAAGAAAAAGTTCAGAGGAACGGAGATAGAAAGATGGGACAAGAGAAGGCAACACGAGAGGATTATGATCAAAATACATAATGTACATGTATGGCAATTTTTTATAAAGTGAGGGGACATTAACAAATCCTAGGAGTATGTTGTGATGATTAACTTAAATTATTATTTTAGATGACCCAACAAATAAAAAGCATTCAATAAGCAGTAGTCTTTTCTAGCCTACCAGTATATCCTATAGCTCTACAGCATGAACATACTGTCAGTTCATAATAACAATGAAATTTTTTTAATATTTTGATACTATATTCCTTATTATCATTTAAGTGCATCTTGACATAAATCACTTGTATAATTTTACATTACTTTTTAAAAATGTAGATCTTTTTCCATCAGTCTAGTTACTTTATGCTTAAGTTTCATGAACATATGGAATCATTCAGAACAGTGTGTCGGGAAAAACAAAATGCCTTCCTCCATATGTGTGTATTTATTTGATAGTCTTGGGAAATAAGCTGCTTGGACGAGCAGAGGCTGTGTAGATCAAGCATCATCTTGGAATGAGCAAGCAATTCAAAGGTTATGGCCCTGAAGAAAAAAAAACTGGGAGACATCTACAAGCAAAAGTGTAGTGAATTCAAAATTAAACATGTTGGATTGAGCTTAGATGTTAAGTGAGAGAGGTGAATAATTTTATGAGCACAAAAGAAGGGATAAAGTTAAGGGGAGTAATGTTAAACTCTAGTTGCTCATTAAATTTTACATCCTCACTCTCTGTAATTTTCTCCTTGTGAGAGTACTCAAGCACACCCTGGGTACATAATAAAATAAAGGGTCACGAAGTTAGGGGTCAAAGTAGTTTTGTGCCTAAAACTTTAAATGAATTACCATACCATATAAATGTTAAAACATTCATGCAATGAGTCATTCATATAATAATGTAAAAAGGTTCTCCTTTTTCAAAATTGTTGATTAATTTAAAGTTTAGATTGACAAAAGGATACATAATTACAGTCAGATAGAATAAATTCACATAAATTGTTAAGCAAGGTGACTATAGTTTATGTTGATAGATTATATTCTTAAAAACTGCAGAGAATGGATATTAATACTATCACCACAAATAACTGTGATATATACAATTATTAGCTAGCCTTAACTATTTCTTAATGCATATGTACTTCTAAACACCATGTTACACATGATAAATACAATGTTGTCTTTTAATTAAAAACTTAAAATTTAAAAATTTAAAAAAGCTCCCAATTAAGTAATGTCTCCTGATGGCATAGAACAGGAACTCGGGATGTGCATGAGCCACTGTCCACTCTGTGTAAGAGGAAGGACCCAGGACATGATCATCAGCCACTGAGAAGCACAGTGAGAAGAAAATGCCTGATTGGCCTTGCTTAAAGTGGCTCAGAACTCCTGTCTTCCTTCAGGGACTGCAGCAGCTCTAGCAGTTCTACAATGAAAGGACATATGGCTCTCCTGATGCAAGAAGCTTATTTTTCTGGCTTTATTTCCAAAGAGCATACTTAGAACCATGAAAGAAAGGACCAGCTCACATACTGGTCAGTTTTCTTTGCCTTCTAGAAATGTCTCATGGCTCCACATAGGTCTTCTTGGTGAAGATCTGGATTGGATTTAGGAGGATGTGGACCAAGAAGGAGAATTAAGGGATCACCTCACCCAGGTGGCATGTTGCATGGTGTGGTGAAGAAAGAAACTCAATTGAGGCTGAGGTCTTGACTCTTGTTGCCTGTGATGAATTCCCTCAAGATCTCTCAACTACAAAATTATAATTCCTATTTTATAGGATCCGAGTGTGCATGATAATAAAATAAAATCATGAAAATGTACAGAACTATAAAAGTCTTTTATCCTAGTAGATCTATTTGATGTATAAATATATTGGACCATTTATTAAACTTTAATGTTAATAGAGTTGTCTCCATTTATGAATGCCAATATTGCTCCAGAATGAAAGGCTCTCATTTAACCTGATTGGTTATTTTCTTGTCTAAATATAAATAAAAGGAATGTCCCATGTTAAAATTTTCTTTGGCCATCATTTATAAATGTAGCTGTATGTACAAAATGTGCCATTATGAGTAATATATTTTACAAATGATTATTCTATTATCTGATTCTAAATTGACACCATGATACTAGTTCATATCAGCCTGTAAGCACACAAATTAATCTACTTATTAAATTTCTACAGCCTGTGTTCCTTAAGTATACAGGAAGGGTAACACTGAAAACTTTAAGTGCAAATGTATGTTTAATTTAGAAAATCTAAAGAATTGCAAATGACAATATTCAGCTATGTCTTCCACTAGCATAAGAGAAACAAGATTTAGTTTAATAAAAATCTATTTTATTTCACTTTTACATTATAATAAAATAAAACAATTACAGCTGACCTAACCCTTATAGACATTTTTTATGACAGCATTTTATTTGGATGTACGTACTTCCTGATAAGCAGAGATGATGAAATAGTAGCCTATCACAGGAAGAGAAGTTTGTATAAAAGTCCCCGCATCTTGCTTAAGGGATCTATTGCACACACAGGTGCAGTTAGTCATTCCAAGTCTTCCTTTATTTTCAGGGAAAGAAAACTCAATAGAAGATCATGGCAAGTTCAGACTGGGGATATGATGGCAAAAATGGTAAGAATATATCTCTTCCTAAAGCTTGAAACAATAGCTTAATCCCTTTTCTAATAGAAAATATGGCAGTCATTTAACATAACTCTACAGCCACAGGATATGGTTTGAATTGCCTCTTTGCATAATTAGAAGAGCTTTGTAAGCATTTTTAGCAGTTGGTTTTGGATACAAATGTCTGCAAAATATATTTCATTTGTACATAGTAGTAATCTGTGGCTCACAGTCAAATACCTATAATGTAATCATATAGACTTAATGTTTTAATGTATAGGCCCATATTGTTGATGTTAGCAAATAGGATAGAATACAAAAGGTATATTCTCAAACACGAACTTCCATTAAGCTGAACAGAATGCCATTTAAAATGCATGCATAATCTCACCAGCAAACATATAGTTGAAGTCTTAAATCTTGGAATTAAGCATTCTATAAAGATTTGGTTATATGCACATTTGTTTTCATAGGTCCGGAGCAATGGAGCAAACTATATCCCATCGCCAATGGAAATAACCAGTCTCCTATTGATATTAAAACCAGTGAAGCCAAGCGTGACACATCTCTGAAACCTATCAGTGTTTCCTATAATCCTGCAACTGCCAAAGAAATTGTCAATGTGGGGCATTCCTTCCATGTAACTTTTGAGGATAATAATAACCAATCTGGTGAGTCCGAAGATAATTCTGATATTTCTTTCCTTGGAATATACTTGGGAAAGTTAAATAGTGGGGCTACAGAAGCACTAACACCCATCCTACAGATTTTGTACCTGTGCAGCATTGCTGTAGTCTGGGAGGCATTGTGTCCTCCTGGAATGATTTGCAGGGTTACCAGCTCTGTCTTTTCTCAATCCTTCTTCTTAATGGCACCATCTTATCTCTTCTGGTTATTCCAGATTATTCTAAAAGGGATGTGAGGGGACAAGCTCAGTGGGGAGAAGATAGAAGAATGAGTGGATTCCCCTCAAATCCAGGAATCAAGTGCATTGCCTGCCACATTAGCTTTCCATCAGTGTTTATTAAATAAGTTATTAAATGACATTTCTGTAAGACTTCTACATACAAAAGGTCATGCTGTTTTTAGTACCTTTTGACAAGGTTCTGAGCCTAAATGTTAAACATAACCTTGGGGTTATGCCCCTTGTTAGATTACGCCTAGTGTCATGATTGTTTAAGTGATCATATGACTGGATAACTCACCAAACTAGCTGGTCATCCAGTGCCAAAGTCTTAAAAATGATCTTGTCCCACAAACAGTGTCTCTTGGTCCCTGGCCTAAGGTTTTCAACAGATTTATCAAGACACCATATTGTGTCTTTAGTCAATACCAAAAAATGTGATGAGTAATTTTTTTATCAAAACAAACTGCTATTGGATTGGGGAGATTACTCAGTGGTTATGGGTGCTGGCCTGCAAAGCCTGTGATCTGGGTTCAATTCCCCAGTACCCATGTAAACTCCAACACACAAAATGGCACATGTATCTGAAGTTTCTTTGTTGTGGCAAGAGAACCTGGCTTGACCCTTCTCTGTCTCTCTCTCTCTCTCTCTCTCTCTCATAAATAAAAAATATTTGAAGGTGCTCACTTCAGCAGCACATATACTAAACTATACAGAGAAGATTAGCATGGCCCCTGTGCAAGAATGACACGCAAATTAGTGAAGCATTCCATATTTTTAAAAAAGTATTGAAAGCGATAAGATGTTCTCAACTCTGATGCTTATTACCTGCAGTCTTTAAAAGAATAGATTAATGATCTTGCAAATTAAAGGAGATTGTAGGAAAGCCCTAGGATCATATAACTCATTCACTTGGCAATATGCCTCTTTGGTGGTAGAAATAGGCAGCACCGTAGCTCCTGCTCCAAGAATTGTGTACAACTTGTGAACTATCTTCTCACTATCACATCAGGAAGGCACCATGCAGTGGAAAGTTATATCATGGATTGTGTGCAGAGGAAGAGGATGAAGGGGATAAGGGGGGTGGGGTAGAGAAATAAGCAAACAAAACATTGGCACCAGTGCTTGTTTTTGTTTCTACTCAACGAGTGCAGTTTTTGTGTTCGAATAATTGTAAAAGTATGCTGAAGTTTATGATCATCTGACCAACACGAGCTCATTTTCCTTCCAGTGCTGAAAGGTGGTCCTCTCTCTGATGGCTATCGGCTTTCCCAGTTCCATTTTCACTGGGGCAGCACCAATGACTGTGGCTCTGAGCACACGGTGGATGGAGTCAAATACTCTGGAGAGGTAACATAGAGTGATAGAGCATGAGTGCACCCCAGAAGCAGCTCCCATACTGCTGCAGCCACCATCATAATGCCCTCAAATGGAAGAAAACACTGGAGTCTGCAAGACTCCATTAGAACCAAAGACAGGCAGCACCATGTTTGGCAATAAAGAGAATTTTAACTATGGGAAGAGACAACTGAACTTGGAGCTGAACTCCTGAGGCAGAGATTTCCCTGAAAATGCCTCAAAATTTTTTTCATCATGCTAGCTTAAAGATGGAATTGCTCTTCTTTACAACTCTGACACCAGCATTCTCTTTTTACATAAATTTCAAGCTTGAACACCTCAGTAGCATGGGTTTGGCCAATAGAAAAAGTGTAGAGACAGCATAAAAAGCTGGAATTTATGGAATTTAAGCACAGCAGAGGTTGAAAGGAGGTACCAATACTAAGGAAAGGTTCTGAGGCTCCCTGCACCATCACCTACTACCTCATGAACTGACCTCATATAAGAGTTTATGATATATCACAAGACATTAAAATTATGTTACCATTGAAAAACTGGATACACGTGCATCAAACTCAGTGTAGAGTGTGGAAAACAAAAAGTAGAGGACCTTTGTTCTCTCTATATGTGAATAGATTATATGTATATAACCATATAGGTGGGTTGACTTTAGTTTTTTTAGTAAAATGATCTTTGTAGACACATAGTTTTGAAACTTGCCCCCCCACTTACCTACTTATGATCATTTTTGAAGTCAGAAGCTTTAATTCCACTTCATTTTTAATGTCTGTATAGAAGTTTGCACCATCATACCAGAATTTAATGTCCTCTCTTGATGAATATTTACTGCATCTTCTTACTTTTATTCCACTGTGGGTTTTTTTTTTTTTTTTTTTTGCATTTACCAAAATAGTGCTTCAATTAATACATTAAGTGAAAGTTATGTAGGAGGGATTTTTCACAAGAGAGATTGCTAAATTATAAAGTATGTGCATTTTCTTGCTATAGATAATGGGATAAAGAACTGCATACAAATATAACTTGTTTTATGTTATATTATAAAGTTTAGACTATACCTTTAAATGTGGCAGAGATCTATTAGAACTTATTTCCAATTTTTATTCCATAAAATTAAAAGTAGACTGAAATCAAACCAACTAGAGATCTAAATTGGTATTGTTTTAGAAAGAATATTGGAGTATCCAAGAAATCTAAATCAGAAATTTGGCTCCTCATCTAAATTGAGAAAAATAAAAAATAACCTAGGCTAGTAATGAGAAACATTTAGCCACAATGTGCAGTATGTTCCTCAGTATTCAAGTCTATACACCAGTATGAGACTGCCTGATATAAGAGGCATGCAGGCATTGATGACAAAGGCAACCTCCTCCACTGATTTCCAGAAGACAAATCAAAACTGGGCTACCTGCTGCATGTAGAATCTTGGGCAGATCACTCTGTTTCAATCCTCTTATCAGATGTCATAATATTCATATCCCCCATAAATTATTGAGAGAATGGAATGAGTAAACCTATATAAAGGTACACTGGCTGAGTGCTTTCAGTAGTGTTGCTTTTCCACAGATAAGACACATTAATAACTGACCATATCACCATTTATAGCTTCACATCGTTCACTGGAATTCGGCAAAGTACTCCAACATTGCTGATGCTATCTCAAAGGCTGATGGTTTGGCAATTATTGGTGTTTTGATGAAGGTGAGTTGGAGATGGCTTCACAGCTATCCGTTGCTTTGTAAAATTGTAGTTGTTACTTAAAGTTTTTATTAGAATTTAAATTTATATTATCATTGAAGAGTCCTTGAAGAAAGCCATCATTAAATTGGGCAAGATTTAGTAACTATGTGACTTTTAGATTCATAGTAATTCAAGGTGACCATTACTGACTGCATGACAAAAATGTACTAATAATTCAAGGTGATCTTTACTGACCGTATGATAAAAATGTACTGATAACTAACAGAACAAAGCACAAAAGAGGCTTGTACTTTATGTCATAGTTTTGCTAAATTTGTACATTTTTGTCTTACATAGCTTTGACCTTCATGTTCATAATTAAATTTAAGCCAAGATTATTGTGTACTACTTCATCTGTGATTCTTTACACCTGATAAACAATTTATAGAGTGCAAGGGCCCATAAAGACATGCATGCTCCTTAAAAAATTCCCTCTCTCTCAGAGAAGAGAGGAAAATTCCTTATATCTCTTCAGTCATTGATATCAGTTGAAAAGTTAGCTAAACAGGATTCTCTTGACAATCTGAATCTCATACTTTTTTCTTTTCTTAAATCTCCAGCTTGGTCAGGCCAACCCAAACCTTCAGAAAATACTTGATGCCTTATCTTCAGTTAAAACTAAGGTAAATAAGCTAAAATAGTTTATTTCTGAGAACAAGGGCCCATGGAGGTGTGGGAATGATTCGGATGCCTATGGGATGGGGGAGCGGGACAGCAGGTGTGGAAGTCCTTGATCAACTCCAGACCTCAGCTGTGTCTGAGATGCTCTCTGATGCCCAGGTCATGTTCACTTTGTTTTCACTCTACTATTGCTTTCAGGTCTGAGGAAAGGAAAGTTACTTAGCCATTCAGAATTATTTATAATTCTTGAGAACTACAAAAATTTAGGAGTTGAGATCTCTATTTGAAAGCCACAACTCCCAACTAAACTCAAAATCCATATGGATTTTTTAAAATCTGTAAACTTAGTTTCCCTGTTCTAACGATGAATGGTTAAACCAGATTTGTCATCTTCTTACACAGTATGGAGAGCTACCATATATGATGGAAAATAAGTTTAATTTGTACTGATTTCAGAAGATTGAATTTTGAGTATATCATAAACTGAGAAATAAGGATATTTAAAACACCATGCTCACTGATATTTTCAAAATATGAGAAAAATGAAAGAAAATAGTGAAGATGAAGATATAAATAGCAAAACAATAAGGAAAAATAATGAGCAAATGCAAAATAAAATTTTATCAATAAAGGAAAAGTTTGTTCTTGGCATAAATAACAAAAAATGTATTTTGGCAACTTTGGTAAAGGAAAATTTGCATAATTACTAAATGATATTAGATATTTAGAAAACCAGTTGCTGGGAGGGATGGCGCATGCCTTTAATCTCAGCACTTAGGAAACAGATCAGAGGATTGCTGTGAGTTTGGAGCCAGCCTGAGACAACATAATAGATTCAGGTCAGCCTGGGCTAGACCGAGACACTACAAAAAAAAAAAAAAGAAAGAAAGAAAGAAAGAAAGAAAGAAAGAAAGAAAGAAAGAAAGAAGAAAAGAAAGTTTAGAAAGCAAGATAAACAGGATAAACAAACATGAAGAAACATTATTTAAAAGAGAAAACTATTTATAGTATTATATAATAAATTTGAAAATTAAGATAAGTGACATTATGTAAAAATATGAAGTTAACACAAAATTAAAAACTAAGCAGACCAAAAACCTAGAAATAAACTGGAAAGACAGTAAAAATTTATTGATTAAAACAAAACTCTATACCAATACTGGCTACAAGAAAATGATGCTCAATCTTTTAGAAACAATAATGTGAAGGACAACCAAGCCCACCCAAAGGAAGAGACAGTTTAATGAAATCTAATATCAAACTAGGTAAGAATATTGCCAAAGGATATTGTAGAGTAATCTTTTTATAAATATAGGTGAAATAAATATCAAAATTAAGTATAGAAAATCAACTTCAACAATCTATTAGTAAAGCAATATTTGTTAGCAGGTAGAGCTCACATAAGACATACATGGTTGTTTGTTTCAATGTTACCCTGTCTTTATTGGAGTGCATTCTATCAACAAACTGAAGGTTTAAAGCTAATGCGCATGTTCCCTGCTTAAAAGGTACTTGATAAAATTCAATCCCCATCCCTGATGGTAAATGAGCAAGAAATAAAATCTACCTGAATTTGATAAAAATATTACCTAAAATTAGATTAAACATCAAATCTAATAGCAAAATGATGTGAGCAGTTCTTTTTCTTGTTTTGTTGTTAATGTTTTAGGGTTTTTTTAAGGTAATGTCTCATTTTGTAACCTAGGCTAGTCAAAAACTCACTATGTAGTCCAGGCTGGCCTTATAGACAATCCTCTTGCCTCAGCCTCCCAAGTGCTGGGATTGTATGCCATTTTTCCTGGCCAGCTGAAGCATTTCTATTTTAATCAAGAAGGGGAACAGTGTCTTATTGTGGCCTTCACAATTAACATTATAATTAATTCTTAATCAGCTCAGTAAATAAGGAGCAAAATATTAGGATAATTACTGCAAAAGCAAAATTAACTTTATGTGCAGATGATATATTAGTCAGCATCTAACCGGAAAATTCAGAAGAATCAATTTAAAAATTGAACCAGGGGGCTGGAGAAATGGCTTGGCGGTTAAGGTGTTTGCCTGTTAAGCCAAAGGATCCAGGTTCGATTCTCCAGGACCCACATAAGCCAGATGCACAATGGGCACATGCATCTGGAGTTCATTTGCACTGGCTAGAGGCCCTGGCGAGCACATTCTCTCTCTGTCTGCCTCTCTTCTCTCTCTCTCTCTCTCTCTGCATGCAAATAAATAAATAAATAAAATTTTAAAAATTGAACCAATATAAAAGCCTGATGAAAGAGGCTGCATAAAGGATTAGTATAGATAGATAAATAGATAGATAGATAGATAGATAGATGGATAGATTAATTTACTATTTATAACTAGTAACCCAACAGGAAAAATTATGGGGATAAATAACACTAAAATATATACAATAACCTTATCAATAAATAATTTTACCACTAAAATAAGATCTGGCATCATTTCCAGAAAAATTAAAATGCTTCATGCTATAAGTATCTTTGGAGAAAACAGATTAAAAATTGAATCTTTTATTTTGTCCCACCAAAAAAGAAAAGAAAGGAAGATTTATTGGCCAAAACTTTCCTATTATTTTTATTCTTTATGTCATGAAACAATATGTAGTAGAAAAGTTATTCTAACTCTTAGCTAAAATCTCTAGATAACCCATAAACAAGCTACTATCATGTATATGGCACACATTGATATAAATGTTTTATGACATAATTTACTGTTTCTGTTCCCAGGGCAAACGAGCCCCATTCACAAATTTTGATCCATCCATTCTCCTTCCTGCATCCCTGGATTACTGGAGCTATGCCGGCTCTCTGACTCACCCTCCCCTGCATGAAAGTGTGACCTGGTTCATCTGCAAGGAGACCATCAGTGTCAGCCCAGAGCAGGTAGTGTGTCTGAGGAGGAGGAGGAGGAGGAGGAGGAGGGACGCCACTTCACTTACAAACACAGCTAAGGCATTTTCAGGACTTGTTTTTCCTTTCAACTCAAAAATTCATTTCTGGTGTAGATTACTACATTTTTGAAAAAATTATTTTATTTAAATGAGAGAGAGAGAGAGAATGGGCATACCAAAGCCTCTAAATCACAGCAAACAAACTCTAGGTGCATGTGCCACCTTGCACTTTTGGCCTACATGGGTACTGGGGAATTGAACCTGTGTCCTGAGGCTTTACAGGCAAGCACCTTAACCACTAAGCAATCTACTACATTTTTAAAGCATATAGCAGTGCTATTTCTACTGTATGCAGAAAATAAAAACAGGAGATTCGGAACTTCCACTTTTCTCCCTAAGAAAGAATGCCTAACCTTGCTGGGAGTCTTAGGGCTTTCAAAAACAGTAAGCTGTCACTGAAGTTCTGCTCCATTCTCTACTGGCATAGCTTAACAATTGACAAAATATTTTTGTTAATTTTTTGAGTTTAAGTTATTAAATATCCATCAAAATATTTTGATGATAATGATTATTGATGGACTAGCTACTATTATATGCTGTCTTGCATGTTTTGTTAGCCAATGTTCACTGCAAGCAAAACAGTGTTGTGGCCTGTTGCAAAATGACCCGTATAGAACAGAATCGTGTGCCAAGTATTACTATAGGCACTCTACACGGATTGGCCCAATTGATCTTTACAACAACCCTGTGAAGAAGATGCGATATGGAAAGAGTGGAAAGAGGGTTGCCTAGGTGATGTGTCACTCAGCCACACTCCCCAGCGGAGAGTGAGAAAGTTGGTGCTTTAACCCAGTCAGTCTCGGCTCGCTTGAGCAAAATGCTTAGCGTGTAGGCCTGGAAAGGAGTTGGTCCTTCTCCTTTCCCACTGAGGAAACTACTACAATCCTCAACACAGTTTTCTAAGTGCATTAACTACAGCGACAATCGAGTGCTTTTCATGATATTCACAGTTTTTGATCCTGGCCATATTTTATCCTGACAGCTGGCACAGTTCCGGAGCCTTCTGTCAAGTGCAGAGGGAGAGAGTCCTGTCCCAATTCTGCACAACAACCGGCCACCCCAGCCTCTGAAGGGCAGAACAGTGAAAGCCTCCTTCTGATGTCCAGCAAGGACCCAGCGCTCCTCAGAACAAAGCTCTGCGGCTGCCTTCACCCAATAAAGTGATCAATTTATGAAACAAGCCTAGATCAGTAGTAGCAAGACAGCATACCTGCAAATTTAATCTGTAGAGCTAAAATACATGAATTTTAGTTCCTTATGCTTTAACTCAACTCTAAGCTTGCAAGTAGTGATCTCTAAGCATGCATTTATGCATAAAGAATTCTGGAATGTTTCATAATTGCAATTCAGTGATTTGTATCCTTCTATTTCAATTGATTTTTAATCTTACATACCAAAAAAAAACCCCACCTGATATTTCCCTCCCCCCCCCCATTCCACTTTAGAACTCCAGTCTCCATCATATCCCCTCCTTTCTCCATTAGTCTCTCTCCTAATTTGATGACATCATCTTTCTCTTCTATTTTGAGGTCTTGCAAAGGTATTGCTAGGCTCTGCAAGATCATGGATATCGAGGCCAATTTCTGTCTGGGCAGCTGCATGATAAGAGGTCATATCCTTCCTTTGGCTCTTCCATTCTATCCGCCCCCCTCTTCATAATGGTCCCTGAGCCACTGGAGGATGTGACAGAGGTGTTTCAGTGCTAGGCACTCCTCCATCCCTTCTTCTCAGCACTATGTTGCCTTTTGTGTCGTCCCAGTGGTCATCACCATCTGAAAGAGAAGCTTCTCTAGCCAGAAGTGAGAATAGCATTAATATGTGGACATGAACATTTAGTGTAGTGTCCCCAGGGCAGCAATTGGGAATAATATATACATTTAGTCAGACATGAGCAGGCTTATACCCCCAAGGCTCATGACCTCACCTACCATAGACTTTTACTTAGGTTTTCAGTACCGGGTATGTATTCCCTCCCGTGAGAGGGCCTTCAGTCAATTATGGAGCAGTTGGTTACCCCAAGAGTAGACACGCCACTATTGCACCCGTTCAGTCATTGGGCCTGTCTGGCCAAGCTTGAATATTCAGCATCCACTATTTTCACTGTTGATGGCTTCTGTCTCCCATACGCTGCGTGCAGTGCAGCTTTTCCAGCTTTCAGTTGGCTGGTCTACAGGGAGAAGGTTTTCTGCTCAGCACCAGCTTGCTTTCTCAGTGTCCTTGCCTCTCAGGCATGAGATGTCTTCAGCAATAGGGTCTTACTATCTATTTCTCTAGGGAACCAAGGGCTTTGGCAAAAGCCTTAATGTTTTGGAGGCTACCGGGACCTCCTTGGCCAACATCTCACTGGAAGGAGTTCCATCCCAGGTACTGAAAATTTTCTAGTAACAGTCTACATCTTCTAGACGTGACCTTAATCAAAAAAGTAGTTTTACATATGTCTTATTGATAATATCTTGAGTTTAGATTGTCCCTCCCCTGCCCTTTTTGTATGCATTCTCTTCCCATGGCCTCGCTTAGGCCATTCCCCCCCCTGTACTCAGTTCTTCTACTTACATATGTGTATTACCATACACTTAAGTCCTTCCCTTTCTTCCCTCCCTTATAGCCTTTTACCCGCTTACTGGTTTCTGGTACCTATTTTTGGTTCCAGTTCATACACAAGTCTATACATTGGTAGCTAGGATCCACATATGAGAGAAACATGTGACGTTTGGCTTTCTGAGCCTGGGTTACCTCACTAAGTATAATCCTTTCCAGATCCATCCATTTCCCTGCAAATTTCATAATTTCATTTTCTTTACTGCTGAATAGAACTCCATTGTGTAAATGTACCACAACTTTATTATCCACTCATCTGTGGACGGACATCTAGGCTGCTTCCATTTCTTAGCTATTGTGAATAGAGCAGCAATAAACATGGTTTTGCAAGTATCTCTAAGGAAGTGAGAAGAGTCCTCTGGATATATGCCTAGGAGTGCTATAGCTGGATCATATGGTAAATCTATTTCTAGCTGTCTCAAGAACCTCCACACTGATTTCCACAGTGGCTGGACCAGCTTACATTCCCACCAACAGTGTAGAAGTGTTCCTGTTTTTCCGCATCCACGCCAACACTTATTGTCATTTGTTTTCTTGATGGCAGCCATTCTGACAGGAGTGATATGGAATCTCAAAGTGGTTTTAATTTGCATTTCCCTGATGGCTAAGGATGTAGAACATTTTTTTAGATGTTTATATGCCATCTGTATTTCATCTTCCATGAATTCTCTATTTAGTTCCATGTAGCCCATTTTTAACTGGGTTGTTTGAATTCTTGTTATTCTGTTTTTTTGAGTTCTTTGTATATTCTGGATATTAATCCTCTGTCAGATGAATAACTGGCAAAGATTTTCTCCCATTCTGTAGGTTGTCTTTTGCTCTATTCACAGTGTCCTTTGCTGTACAAAAGCTTTGTAATTTTATAAGGTCCCAGTGGTTGATTAGTGCTTTTATTCTCTGAGCAATTGGAGTTATATTCAGAAAGTCCTTGCCTATTCAATATGTTGAAGAGTTTCCCCTACTTTTTCCTCTAGCATTTTCAGAGTTTCAGGTCTGATATTAAGGTCCCTGATCCATTTGGACTTGATTCTTGTGCAAGGAGAGAGACAAGGATCTATGTTTATCCTTTTACAAACAGATGTCCAATTTTCCCAGCACCACTTGTTAAAGAGGCTATCTTTTCTCAATGAGTATTTTTGGCGTTTTTGTCAAAAATCAGGTAGCTGTAGCTGTCTGGATTAATATTTGGGTCTTCTATTCTGTTCCATTGATCTACCTGTCTGTCCTTGTGCCAGTACCATGCTGTTTTTGTTACTATGGCTTTGTAGTATAACTTAAAATCGGGTATGGTTATACCACCTGCCTGATTTTTGTTATGCAAAATTGTTTTAGCTATTCGAGGTTTTTGTGTTTCCAGATGAATTTTAGTATTGTTTTTCTATTTCTGTGAAGAATGCTATTGGGATTTTAATGGGGATTGCATTAAATGTGTAGATTGCTTTTGGTAAGATTGACATTTTCACTATATTGATTCTTCAATCCAGGAGCATGGAATGTCTTTCCATTTCCTTGTGTCTTCTGCAATTTGTCGCTCTCGAGTTTTTATAGTTCTCATTGTAGAGATCCTTCACTTCCTTGGTTAAGTTTATTCCAAGGTATTTTATTTTTTTTTTTGAGGCAATTGTGAATGGGAGAGATTCCTGATTTCATCCTCTGCATGTTTGTTGTTAGTGTATAGAAAAGCTACTGATTTCTGTGTGTTTATTTTGTATCCTGCTACATTGCTAAAAGTGTTTATCAGCTCTAATAATTTGCTGGTAGAGTCCTTAGGATCTGTTATGTATAGAATCATATCATCTGCAAATAATGATAATTTGACCTCTTCCTTTCGATTTGTATCCCCTTTATGAGTGCCTCTTGCCTTATTGCTATGGCTAAGACTTCCAATACTATATTAAATAATAGTGGAGAAAGTGGACACCCTTGTCTTGTTCCTGAATTTAGAGGAAAAGCTTCAAGTTTTTTTCCCATTAAGTATTATGTTGGCTGTAGGTTTGTCATAAATAGCTTTTATTATGTTGAGATATGTACCTTCTATTCCAAGTTTCTGTAGTACTTTCACCATGAAGGGGTGTTGGATTTTGTCAAATGCCTTTTCTGCATCTATTGAGATGACCATGTGATTTTTGTCCTTCAGACCATTTATATGGTGTATTACATTTATGGATTTGCGTATGTTGAACCATCCCTGCATCTCTGGGATAAAGCCTACTTGGTCAGGGTGAATAATCTTTCTGATATATTCTTGTATTCTGTTTGCCAGTATTTTGTTGAGAATTTTTGCATCTATGTTCATGAGGGAGATTGGTCTATAGTTTTCTTTTTTGATCTGTCTTTGTCGGTTTGGGTATCAGGGTGATGCTGGCTTCATAGAAGGATTTTGGTAGAATTCCTTCCTCTTCTATTTTATGGAAAAGTTTGAGAAGCATTGGTGTTAGATCTTCCAGGAATGTCTGGTAAAATTCAGTAGTGAATCCATCTGGGCCTGGGCTTTTTTAATTGGGAGACTTTTATGACTGCTTGGATCTCTGTGGTTGTTATAGGTCTATTTAAATGGTTTATCTCATCTTGATTTAATTTTGGTAGGTCATATAAATCAAGAAAATCATCCATTTCTTTCAGGTTTTCAAACTTAGAGGCATATATATTCTTAAAGTATGTCCGTATGATTTTCTGAATTTCTTTGGTATCTGTTGTGATGTTGCCTTTTTCATCTCTAATTTTATCAATTTTTGTCTCTTCTCTCTTTCTTTTGGTCAGATTTGCTAAGGGTTTGTCAATCTTGTTAATCCTTTCAAAGAACCAACTCTTTGTTTCATTGATTTTTTGATTGTTTTTTTGGTTTCCATTTCATTAATTTCTGCCCTAACCTTTATTATTTCTTCCCATCTACTGATTTTTGGTTTGCCTTGTTCTTCTCTTTCCAAGGCCTTAAGGTGAAGCATTAAATTGTTTAGTTGTGAACTCTCTAGTTTCTTAATATAGGCACTTAGAGCTATAAATTTCCCTCGTAGGACTGCCTTCATTGTGTCCCACAGGTTTTGGTATGTTGTATTCTCATCATCATTTGATTCTATGAATTTCTTGATTTCCTTCTTAATTTCTTCAATGACCCATGCGTCATTCAATAATGTACTGTTTAGTCTCCATGAATTTCTGTATGCTCTGTAGTTTTTCTTGTTGTTGATTTGCAGTTTAATCCCATTGTGGTCAGATAGCATACAAGGGATTATTTCAATTTTCCTGTATTTGTTGAGATTTGATTTGTGTCCTATCATATGGTCTATTTTAGAGAATGACCCATGTGCCGCTGAGAAGAATGTATATTCTGCAGTATTTGGATGGAATATTCTGTATATATCTGTTAGGTCCATTTGTTCCATGATATCATTTAATGCAGTTGTTTCTCTGTTTATTTTTGTTGGGTAGACCTGTCAAGTGATGAGGCGGGGTATTGAAGTCACCCACTACTATTGTGTTAGGTGTTATTTCTGACCTTAAGTCTGATAGTGTTTGTTTGATGTAATTGGGGCCCCCGTGTTGGGAGCATAAATGTTTAGGATTGTGATATCCTCCTGTTGGAGTGTTCCTTTAATCAGTATAAAGTGACCTGCTTTATCTCTCCTCACTAATGTTGGTTTGAAGTCTATCCTGTCAGAAATTAGAATGGCAACCCCTGCTTGTTTTCTGGGTCCATTTGCTTGATATATCTTTTTCCAGCCTTTCACCCTAAGAATGTTTCTATCTTTTATTCGGATGTGAGTTTCCTGAAGGCAACAGATGGTAGGATCCTGCTTTTTAATCCAGTCTGCAAGTCTATGTCTTTTGATTGGGGCATTGAGGCCATTGATATTAAGAGTTATTATTGAAAGATATGTATTTGATCTGTCCATTTTCTTGTTTTGTAGTTCTTCCTGGTTTTCTTTTTACTCACTTGTTCTAACTGTTGAATATGATTTCTTTTTCCTATTTCCTGCTGTGTGTGTTTTGCTTTTTCTTCAGCATGAATGATTCCTGCAAGTATTTTCTGTAGAGCTGGCTTAGTTGTCATAAATTCCTTTAGCCTGTCTTTGTTGTGGAATGTCCTTATTTCTCCATCAATTTGGATAGAAAGCTTTGCAGGATAAAGTAATCTTGGTTGACAGTTTTTATCTTTCAGAACTTGGAATACATCACTCCAGGCCCTCCTGGCTTTTTAGGGTTTGTGTTGAGTAATCTGCTGTGACCCTGATGGGTTTCCCCTTAAATGTCATTTGCTTTTTCTCTCTAACTGCTTTCAGTATACTTTCTTTGGTTTGTGTATTTAGTAGTTTAATTATAACATGGCGAGAAGAGGTTCTTTCTAGGTTTTGTCTGTTTGGTGTTCTAAATGCTTCTTGTATCTGCATTGGCATTTCTTTCCCAATTTGGGAAAATTTTCTTCTATGATTTTATGGAAAACACCTACTAAGCCTCTGGATTGAAATTCTTCCCCTTCTGCTATACCTTGAATTCTTATGTTTGATCTTTTCATAGTGTCCCTCATGTCTTGGGTTCCCTTTCATACCTTTCTATTAGCTTGTCTTTCTCTTTGTTAGACTGTGATAGATCTGCCACCTCGTCTTCTAGCTTGGATATTCTGTCCTCTCCTTCATCCATTCTACTAGTGAGACTTTCCACAGAGTTTTTATTTCACTGACTGTGTTCTTCAATGTTAAGATTTCAGCCTGGTTTTTCTTCAGTAGTTCTATTTCCTTGTTCATGTCCTCTAATGACCTTTTTATTTCATTAAACTGTTTCTCTGTAATCTCCTTCAACAGTTTGTTTTCTTCTCTAATTCCTTTGTTTTCTTCTCGGATTGCTTTCATTTCTTCTTTCATTTCTTTGAGCATAGATATCATCATTCCCTTGAAATCTTTGTCAGGAATTTCATCTAAAACAGTCTCATTGTTGGACCTATCTGATGGATTTGCAATTTTTGGTGGAATTGCATTGTCTTGATTCTTTGTGTTTCTTGTATTATAATGTAGTGACTTTTGCATCCTGGATTGCTTTGATGCTTAGGTTTCCTATTTATCTTCAGTGTTCTTAGGTGTTGTGATCCACCTTTATATTATTTTAGGATATGGGTTTAAGGTGTCAAGTGTAGCACTTGTACTTAAGTAGAAGTACTCCTAGCTGTTGAGTTTGCTTGTTAAGCAATTATTGTAGTAGACTGGTGGAACAATTTCGATGCAAGTTCTAAACTTCACCAGAGCAAAATACACATTCAATTGACATGAACACAGAGTATACAAGTGTGAGAATTGAGACAACCAGTCCTATAGGGTTAAAATCCCTAAGGGCATGTGATGGTCCACTCCCTTAGTCCTGTCAGCTTGGGAATCAGACCCTGTCCTCAATAATAACTGAAGCAAAAGATAAAGGCCCTTTAAATCTATAAGTAGTACAGATAGCAATATTCAACCCCTCACATTCAGCTTATTTGAAAATGGTAAAGCCACCCACAAATATGTAATACATACCCTGCCTTGACCTGGAAAGAGTGGTTAGCACTTCCAATGCAGGCCTTTGTTATCTTTTGGTGTGGCTTTTAAACTCACCAATGCTGGGTGCCCACCTCGTTACCTGGGCTGTGGAGCTTGGGTCAGGTCAGCTGGGGCGGTGTTGACGATGTGGTTCAAATTTGCCACTGGTTGTTGTTCGATTCTACCAATTCCCTGGGGAGCTGATGAATGGGGATGGGCGAATTCAGGAAGCCTGCAGCAACTCACGGTGTGTGTCTCTTTCAGTAGCTCCATGAATTTTTTTTTGATTTCTGGGCTCTGTGAGGACACTGATGAGGTTGAAAAGTCCCTTTTTTTTGTTTGTTTGTTTGGGCGTTTGCAGCGGAAGCTCAGCGGGGCTTAGCTGACCTGGTTGGAGGAGTTGGAGTCTTGGTGCCGATCCGTTGGGGAACCGGCTGAGTGAAGTGAAGTTGCTGGGGTGCTCTTGGGGTGGAGCGAAGCCGCTGGGAGCCCACGGATGGGGAGCCCGCGGCTGGGGCTGCCAGCGGCTGGGGAGCCCGCGGCTGGGGAGCCCGCGGCTGGGGAGTCCGCGGCTGGGAGTCCCGCGGCGTTGGGGCGTTGGGGAGCGCTGCCGGGGGCCGCTCTCTCCACAGTGGGTTTCTGGCTGTCTTTTGCTTTTCCGCTATTTCCCGGAGAAAATATTCTGCTCTCTTCCTCAGATGAGTGTAGTTTTCTTGATTCTCTGCCTGATCCGATATATGTTCAAAAGATGCTTGGGACCTATATTTTAAAACATTTTCTGCAAAGTAAGCAATATAGAATAAAATTCACAAGCAGACTCTAAAAGTTCTTGACTTGATGACTTGTATACTTATGAAAAGTTCAGAATGGATTCCAGTATTCAAACACACATCATGAGTCTCAGTGCGAAGTGTCAAGGTGTGACAGGAGACGCAAGCTGGTGGCCATCAACCTGCTTCCCAAAGCTGAGGGCCCACTAGGGAGCCTGCTTCCTTGCTGCCCCTTCCAGAGTGTGAGAGAGTTGTCAGTACCCACCAGGTGCATTATGTTGGATGCCCACACTTCTCTTAAGTGGCTGATAAAAAGCAGCTACTGAGAGAAGATACACTGGGAAACCTATGGGTCACATGAGAATCTATCCCAAATTTCACTGACTCTGCATCTGACTCTCTTGTGACTTGGGTGGAGGACTTGCAAAGGATTCTTTGCTTTTCTATGGTGTTTTGCAGCTGAATTTTAGGCTGAATGTGTTGAGCCTCTAATCGTAAGGCCTAGCCAGAGCTCCATGGAGGGAGGAGCTTCCACACTTTGCTGTCTTCTACCATATCCCTTCCATGGAGCCACAATGCTGAACACATAAGGCCTCCTTCTGATAAGTTGTGAGTCCAGGCAAATATTTTCTAAATTGTTCTTTTACCTTAGTTTTAGCAAAAAAAAAATAAATAAATAAAAATCCCTCTAAAATATAAAATTCATAAAATGAGGAATCAAGTCAAAAACAGGAAGGAGAATAAATATTTTTCTTACAATTCAATTGCCTTACAGGGCTCAAAAAGCATATGCCTGTTCATTAAGACTCTAGTTACTCCATATTAGTAGTTCTTCCTGATTTTGTGGTCACAAATGCATGACTATGTTGAATATGTGATTGTAGCTATAAAACTTTTCTACCAAGAAAAAAAGCACAGTCTCATATAGCCAAATTTTTGCACTGAGTTTTAGAACATTAAGAAATTCAAGGACTACTGTCCTGCTCTCTGATCATTTGGGAACTTCCAGCAGTGGGTGAGCTTTTCCTGGGCTGGGCCTAGTCTGGCTCAGCCCAAGCCCAGGCCCAGCTGGAGGCCCCCCTAGCCTTACTCTCCTTATGGGTTCTTTAACTCCTCCAGCTCCCCACAGGGCGGGAGCTCCTTGAACTTTCTTTTCTCTTTTCTTTCCATGCTTTTTTCCCAGATCTGAATCTGCTCGCATGGACTCCTGAATGACATGTGGCCCACATGGGCTTTTGGACTTCACATGGTGTATGTCTCTTCTCCCCATTTTGTTTCCCCTTATCTTTTGGCCTTCCCCTTTCCACACACCTTTGTAAAATCTAAATAAAATGTGGTATTTTAAAAATCATTCTCTTTAACTGGGCATGGTGGTGCACGACTTTAATCCCAACACTTGGGAGGCAGAGGTAGGAGGATCACCTTGATTTTGAGGCCACCTGGAGACTACATAGTGAATTCCAGATCAGCCTAGACTAGGGCAAAACACTGAAGAAAAAAAAAGCCAGGGCTGGAGATATGGCTTAGTGCTTAAGCACTTGCCTATGAAGCCTAAGGACCCTGGTTCAAGGCTCAGTTCTCCAGTACCCATGTAAGCCAGATGCACAAGGTGGCGCATGCATCTGGAGTTTGTTTGCAGTGGCTGGAGGCCCTGATGCACCCATTCTCTCTCCTTGCCTCTTTATCTCTATGTCTGTCTGGTGCTGTCAAATAAATAAAATAAAATAAATATTTTTAAAAAAGCCAAACAAACAAAAACAGAAAATATTAATCACAAAAGCAAAAGAAAAAGGGGGGAAATAAATTAGCTAAATCAGGAAAATTAAAGGTTTTTCAAAAGCTAATTTAAAAGAATAACATATAAAGTTGCTTTGTAAATAGACTACATAAATAATGGTCATTTTAAGTTTACTAAACGAGAACAACATGATTGAGGACTTAAAATTTTTGATTAAACTGGGCAATCCCAGCACTCAGGAAGCAGAGGTAGGAGGATAGCTGAGAGTTCAAGGCCACCCTGAGAATACAGAATGAATTCCAGGTCAGCCTGGGCTAGTCTGAGAGTCTACCCCCCCCCCCAAAAAAAAGAGAATAAGGTAAAACATTTTTTTAAATACAAAAACTGGGATTAAGCTGGGCATGGTGGTGCATGCCTTTAATCCCAGCACTTGGGAGGCAGAGATAGGAAGATCACCATGAGTTTGAGGCTACCCTGAGACTACATAGTGAATTCCAAGTCAACCTGCGCTAGAGTGAGACTCTACCTCAAAAAACTTAAAAATAAAATAAAATAAAATAGTTATTAACTAGGTCCTAATGAGAAGAGATAAATCATGGAGTAATTGAACAGGAAGCATGTACTCTACAGTACTATTGGGACCAGGTATACACCTATAATCACAGCACCTAGGGAGGTAGAGGCAGAGGCAAGGCAAGAAATCTCAAGTTCAAGTCCATGCTGGATCCCATAGGGATATCCTTTTCAAACAAAAAAGAAGGGGCTAGAGAAACGGCCTAGTGGTTAAGGCGCTTGCCTGCAAAGCCTAAGGACTCAAGTTCGATTCCCCAGGACCCATGTAAGCCAGATGTACAAAATTGTGCATGCGTCTGGAGTTTGAAGTGGCTGGAGGTCCTGGCACATTGATTCTCTCTCTCTCTCTCTCTCTCTTTATCCTACTCTTTCTCTCAAATAAATCAATAAAAATAAAACAGTTATAAAAAAGAAATTAATGGACTAGGGAGATGGCTTAGTGAATAGTGATTGCTGTGCAAGTGTGAGAGCTTGAGTACAGATCCCCAGAACCACATGAAGCCAGACACCTGTGGTGAGATTAGCGGGGAAGATAGGAGAGCACAGAGACCCTACCTCAAACAAGGCGCAAGGTGAGGACTGACACCCAAGGTTGTCCTCTGACCTCCATAAGCACATCATGGCACATGTGTACCTGCAAAGACACACACACACACACAAAGGAAGAAACAAAGGAAGAAGGAGGGGAGGAAGAAGGAAGGAAGGAGAGAGGGAGGGAGGGAGGGAGGAAGAAAAGGAAAGGAAGAAATTCCTTTTCCTTCCTTGCTCATCACAAAGTCACAAAGTCTCAGGATGCAATCATTGCTCTAAAGCATTAAAACTATTGGTTACGAAGGCTCAATGTCTCTCTTGATCGTTACCTAATATAACATTATTGTTGCTTTTCTACATCATTCTATATAGCAGGTACCTAGAGATAACATGACAGAGCATTTCTGGAACATTTTATGATCTATATTTTTGTGTTTTTAGTCTTTCCAAATATTACTTTAGTTGATATAAGACTTGACTGTGGAATAGACATTAAAAGATTTTAGGCTGGGCATGGTGGTGCACGCCTTTAATCCCAGTAGAGGTAGGAGGATCACCATTAGTTCTAGTCCACCCTGAGATTACATAGTGAATTCCAGGTTAGCCTGGATCAGAGTGAAACCCTACTTCGAAAAACCAAAAAAAAAAAAAAAAAAAAAAAAAAAAAGAGATTTTTAGGAAAAAAGATAATTCAAATCTTAGTGAACTGTTTATTAGCAGATAAACAGAGAAAGTTTACAAGAGGGAGAAAAAAGTGGAAAAGTAGAATAGAAGAATAAAAGAAAGCCTCAATTGAAGAAGACACTATGCAGTTAATAATGGGCCAGAATCACTCTGAAAGCCTTCAAGTTTCTCTGTATTCATGATCATGAAAGCCTAAGGAAATATTTATGCCATGAGTATTACCTTCATAACTTTCTACCAAATTCAAATGCTTATTTATACACAATTCACTGTGAGACACTGTACAGAGATTTATTTATTTATTTTTTTACTTATTTCAGAGAGAGAGAAAGAGGCAGATAGAGGAATGGGTCTGCCAGGGCCTCCAGACACATGTGCCACCTTGTGCATCTGGCTTACATGGGCCCTGGGGAATTAAATCTGGGTCCTTAGGCTTCACAATCAAGTGCCATCTCTCTAGCCCCAGAGTTTTCATTATTACTAATTGTATTAGTCACTTTCTTGTTGCTGGCACAAAATAGTTGACAAGTCAGTTTAAGGGAGGAAGGTTTTTTTTAAGTTTACAGACCCAGGTCACAGTGTATCATGGCAGAGATGGCAGGAACTCTAAGCTGGTCACATGCAGCCCACAATGAGGAAGCAGAGAGCAGTGAATGCTGGCACTTATCCAGCTCTCTCCTTTTTATACTGTCCAGGCTCCCAAGCCATGGAATGATGCTGCCCTGTTAAGGTGGGCCTTCCCCTCTCAATTAACTTAATCAAGGTAATACTTCATGGGTGAGTCTAGATCCTGTCAGGTTAACAGTTAATATAAACCATCACACTAACTGAACATAGCTATGTTCAGAAGGCTCAGTAGACTGAGATAGATGTGCAGGCCTGCATGAGTGTAATGTATTACTTCAGGGCGACTATACCATGATAAGACAAGACCACCCAGATGTCGTTTACTTACTACAAGACCCATCGCTACATTAGATGGGCACATTTATAAAGTGAAGGGTAAAATGCATAAAGTAAAAAAGATTTTAGTGGAAATAAAACATATTCACAAGAAATGTTAAATGACCATAATGCTCTTAGTTACAAATCTTGCTTTCATAAGAACTCGCAAGAAGAAACTCACAAGGCATGTCCCGATGGCAGGGATGATGAGCCCAAAGCGAGCGAGTAAATTTACCAGAGCGTAATTGATACAAAACTTTTAATAAACAAAAGACATGGAAGCAAACTCAGAGACAGAAAGAGACCTGCCCATCTAAAGGGGAATAGGCTCTTTTATAACAGTGAAGAGACAGTTACCTGGCCTTGTCTTTTGGGCCACTTGTTTGGGGTTATGTTTAAATAGAGGTCAAGTAGGCAGCTCACCATCTTGAAGTAGTCAATTTTATAACATCACTTTTCCTTGCTGAGACTGGCCACATGAGGTGAGGGCTAGGAGGCCACTAGGAATTAGACTCTAATTGCATAATGGTTAGGTTCCAAGTACTTAGAGTCTGACGGCTAAAAAGTGGGGACTTTTGCTTTTTAGTTTTGGCCTTTTGCTATTTGGACATTTTGTCTGTACATTTTAGTCTCATCTTGTAACCAAAGAGGCAGCTGGAACACAGAGATGCTTGCAGAGGTTCAGTCAGACAAAGCTTGATAAGGGTGTTTCACGATGGTTTCTGGGATGCTAATGCCACTAACAGAAGTTGAAACAGTGACTGTGTCTGAGAGAAGCAGAGGTTAAGGGGCTTTAATTTTATCCACTCAGACTGGAGAGTTTCTCTTTCCCAAGTCATCAACAAGTACCTTGGTACTTTTTGAGACAGTCATAGCTAGGTTAAGTCCCTTACTATGCCATTACTGTTATATTTTCAGGAAGCCCAAGTCACCAGCAAGAAGCATTGCACATAAGAGAACCGTACTACACTAGAGTAGTATTTAGCTAAGAACCTTTGTTCACCCTCATGCCATCTCAGATGCATCTCAGATGCATTCAACTTATGATGATCTCATTAATATCTAAGAAAATGAGTAAATATTTAAATTACATATGGTTAGAGAACTTTATTCCAAAACACCAAAGATGAAAAAATGGGAAATAATAGAATGTGTGACTGAGCCTTAAAAATTTTAAAGATCTAGGTAAAAGTAAGAATAGTTTAAAAACTTAATGAAAAGGAGAACAACAGCTGGAGGAAATGTTCAATATAAATAGCATTGACCAGAGCAATGTTCTTGCCTTATAAAATATTTCATAAGTTATTAACATAAAAACTGAATTCCCAAAACAAAATAGCAAAATATAAGGAGCAGTTCAGTAAAGAAAAACTATAAATAGGCAATAAATACATTAAAATGCTTAATATTAGCAATCAGAGAAGTACAGATAAAACAAAGTTTCATCATTCTTTGCATACATATAAATTGGTAAGGATTTAAAAATTACCCAGTGCTATAAATGTTGCAAAGTTGTTGTATATTTCTGAAAACAGGGTAATTTGGCACAATCTGTTCACTAAGAATACAAAGGTCTTGTTCCAGAAGAAATCTCATTACCAAAGTTAAGTGATAAGAACTCAAGATCTATTTACTGGATTTTAGAAAGGAGAGTTAAATGGAAGAATTTTAAGCTTGTTATCATGAGGTCATCTTTTCCACTACTCTGGCTGCAAAAGGCTATATAAATAATTTATGTTTGTGATCTCCAAGTTCATAATTTCATTTAAGATTGAGGTGTAAAGCCCACATCTAATGCCAACTTAATATCTCCACTTAGATATTTATTATAAGAACTTCACAATCTATTCAAACTACAAACCCTAGTGCCTTCTCAAAGTTGGTCCTCACCTCTGTGCATGAAATGACAAGGCTAGAGGAGCTGCTTGGCACAGTGGCAATCAGTAAGACATGGCAGTGGTTGATGTCACCAATAATGTAAATTGACTCGTTAGTTCTAATATTCCAAGCAGAACCTTTCCATATGATCATGTTCCTCGTCGTTCTATACAGCTCACAGATTACATTTCCTGTGTTATGTCCCATGCTTTCTTTTTACATAAGTGTTGATGCCTGTCCAATAAAGGGTCTTCTAGTCCCAATTTGAGACTTGGATTAGGCCCTGGTGTGGTTCCACCAGCTGTAGCTGGGCACACGGTGTAGTTCCAAGGAATGCAAGAGCTTTCAGGGGCATAGTTCTTTGGGCTCCAAGAGCAGATGCAGCTTAGGGAGTCATCATGAATAAAAAGGACAAAGCAAAATAAGTTACCTCTACAGTGAAGATGAAAGGAACAAAGGAAAGAACAGTTGGGACTAGGAGTGAAGTCAGGTGAATCTAGGTAAAACCTAGAACTGGCCTCATTTTAGAAAAAGACACTGCCAATTCTGAAACCTGTATATTACATATATATAATTCTGAATTTTATTGTCTGTGTGTATGACATGTGTGTATGCACTTATATGTGTGAGTGAGAGTAACCATGTATAGTGTGGAGGTCAGAGGACAACTTCAGATATCAGTATTGACCTTCTGACTTGTTTTGACACAAGGTCCCTTGTTAATTGCTGCCTTAAAGACCCAGTTGCAGAACTGGAAATCACCTCCTGCTGGCTAGTTACAGCAGAATTGGAAAGTACTGTGCAGGCTACTGGGAGAGAAAACATCTACAGTTATAGCCAGCAGTGGACCCTGCATCTTGCACATCCAACCAGCCAGGCAAGATGTGCTCACTGATGCAATAATAGCACATAAGTTATAGGTGTAATCAATTGCTCTCAGGATGGATTTGAGGGCCACTCCTTGGGGGAAAATTCTTGTCTGGTACTGAAAACCAAGTCAAAAGCCTATGATGTGGAAGGTCATAGGTCCTGGGGCGCTGGGATGATATCACTGTGCTTTAGCTAAATAGATCTATTATACCCATCAAATTGCCTTACAAATGTTTCTGTTTATGGTCATTGATTAGTTCTGTTCTCATTATTGGTTAGAGAAGCTTCTTTTTGCAGATGGTGCTAAGAACTGGGGAGACTCAAGATTTGATAAGGTGATAAGAAGTGACAATTGGGGACTTAGCTCTGAATAAGACATTTCTAGCATACCCAGCAGGGCTGAGGAGCATTGCAGAGTGTGCAGCAGGAAGAATACTCGTGCTGCTCTCTCTGTTCAGCCGAGTTCTGTTTTGGATCTGCTGTGGATACTGGGGATACACCACAGAAGTGCTGAAAACAAGAGGCTGAGAGTTCCACACAACATGTGAGATCCCTGCCATGCCCTCCATGGTCTGGGAAGACTGTAGAAGAGGGGGTGGAAAGAATGTAAGAACCAAAGGAAGGGAGGAGTACTTTGTGACGCATTCATGACCTCACAGGGCAGTTTGCTACCTCCATAAGACCTTTATAATATGAGCCTGTGAACATTTTGACATGTAGGATAAAGGGGAGCAAAAAACAAAATAAGACATTAAAATAGAAGTATGACATGGAAAGAAGAAGGGTTTTACTGGAATGGAGATGATGGAGGTGGGAAATGGGGCCCTAAGAGGATAATGGGGGATTATCATCAAATTACAGTATGATCATGTATTTAATTCCTAAGTACAAAAAGATTGAATAAAAAAAAAAAAAAATGACGCAGTTCCAGAGTCTAGTCCCCCGCCAGCTGCCCACACTTAGACAGTGGCACAAATCTTATCAAGAGCCTGGCAAAGTTATGGCTCTGCCAGACGACACCTCACTCTTCTTGTTTATGCATTTTGGCTTTTCTTCCTGGTGTTTTTAATTACACTATTTATGTCCTTGATTTTACTGACCCAGGTCAGCAGACAGAAGTACAGCTACCCCCTTCCTCACTCCCTAGGTCTCTACTATTGCGCCATGAAATATTTACAGCGATTATGCCCCTTGCTTCCACTGAGCCCTTAGGTTTTGGCTAAAATTTTACCATTCCCAGGGTTATCTCCACCAACCAAACTTGCCATACATGCCATCATGTTTACAAGAACCCTGTGCTTTTCCTCCACAGTACTCTGTGCAGTTACAGTCAATAAAATTATCCATTTGGCATTTATTCATCCTGCAGCTGTGTGGTTATATAATGAAAGGCCAGGTCTTTTGGCTTCCATTCATTACTTGTAGTAACTCATACAATGCCTGATATATAGTAGGTATGCCATGATTGTTTTGATAAAAGGATGGATAGAACTTCCTGGTCTTTATACATATCAACTTGTGAATTCAAAATCTGGAAATTTAAAACTACCTATAAGATTTTTAAAATGTTTTGTTTATTTATTCACAAACAGAGAGAGGTAGAAGAGACAGACAGAGAGAATGGGCATGCCAGGGACTCCAGCCATTGCAAATGGACTCCAGATGCATTGCTACTTTGTCCATCTGGCTTTACATGGTTACTGGGAAATCAAACTCTGGTCATTGGGCTTTGCAGGCAAGCATCTTTACCATTGAGCCATCTCTCTAGTCCTGTTTAGGAGATTTTTAAGCTGTTCCAAGTCTTGTTGATGTCCTTATTATACACATGGAGAATGATTAAGGCTTCTTCTTACAGATCCCAGGGGGCTGTGAGACCTGTTGTGTTTGGAAGGCAGTGCAAGTGTGGCTGGCTTCATGGCTTCCCACTGCCTTCCAGTGTTAAGAAAGAGCTCACTATGGCTCCCAGTCCACCTCACCTTTCAGAACTTACCTGCCCCTCACCTGCTATTTGTACATTATGTGTCTGCCTCATGAAGCAATCTCCATTCTGTAGACATCCCCTTCTTTCCTGCCTCAGTTCATGCTGACTGCATCTTTAGTGATCTTTCCTTTATTCTACTAAAATCCTAGCTATAATTCATGGTGATCCCAGACACCACACTCTACAAAGGCCTGAGTGTCCAAAACTACACAGAAGTCCTTCCTAGCACACAATTCCCACCGAACACCATGGGAGAATCTTCCCAATTTCTCTCTTTCTCCTTAGTTCACAATCTCCATGAACTTCCCCCATCTCTTCTTTTACACTCTCAACAGAATGCATCAAGAGCAGGTGAGAGGAAAAGGCAGGATGTGGCTCATTTTATAACTCAGCTTTGTATCTCCTGAAGAACTCAAAGACTGGTCAGTATATTTTATCTGAAAAAGAGATAACTATTTTCACTGTAAAAATAATTTTTGTCTGGAGAGACAGCTTAGTGAAAAAATCACTTGCTTCTCAAGTCTGAACATCCATGTTTAGTCCCCATACCACATGCAGAAATCCAGAAGCCATGGTAGACTTCTGAAGTCCTAGCACACTGATGAGAAACAGAATTTCCCATAAATCCATAAGATCATGATAAGCACAGCAGTAAGCAAGAGAGTAAGACTCCACCTCAAAAAATGAAGTAGAAGGTAAGGACCTACACCCAAAAAAGCTGTCCTCTGATACACACACACACACACACACACACACAAAAAAGCATTTCATAAAAGAAAAATATGGGAGATGGAGAGATGGATCAGTAGTTAAAGGCATTTGCTTGCCAAGTTTGACAGCCGAGGTTCAATTCCCCAGGACCCATGTAATGCATTTAATGGATGCACGAAATGGCACATGGTCAGAAGTTTGTTTGTAGTGGCAAGAGGTCCTGGTGCATCAGGCTCAGAGCCTGATGATCTCAATTTGATTCCCCAGAGCCCAAGTAGTGCTAGATGCACAAAGTGCTACATGCACCTGGAGTTCATTTGCAGTGGCAAGAGGCCTTGCTGTGCTCATTTGCATTCTCTCTCTTTCTCTCTCTCTCTCTCTCTCTCTCTGTCTGTCTGTCTCTTGCAAATAAATAATATATATTAATATATAATAAAAATGGAACACTTCCAACAAATATGGAAAGCATGTATTATTAATTCCATAGTTGAGAAGTGATATTCACTATATTTTTATTATACAAACATTGAATATCTTACTATATGGGAAACATGACACTAATGTGTAACAGATAAATAAATGAGATGCTAGTCATATTAATCGCAATTTTACAAGTACTAATTTGATATATATTTATATTTCTTCAACCATTGCTGTATACCACTTGGAAAATGCTATGTCTATGCTGACAACAATAGGGAAGTAAAAAAGAATGGATCCTCTCACAAGGGTACGTCCGAACCTACCGAGGGAGACACGTATATAAATAAGTCAAGTTAGAATGTAATACGGGTAATAGAAAATAAATAATAAACATTCAAAGAAATGTTAGAAAGGCAGAAAAGAATGGGTTCACTTCACCTTTCCATTGGTGTTTATCCAACAAGGTATTTCTACCAGGACGGGAGCTACAAACCATCCTTCTTTCAGGGCACAGTGAACTACCCAACAAGTGTTCCTTTAAAATGGTGGAAATAGGGCCACAGAGATAGCTCAGTGGTTAAAGACATTTGCTTACAAATTTTGTCATCTCAGGGTCCTTTCCCCAGTACCCACGTGGCACAGTGGCTGGTGGCACAGGCATCCTATAGTTCATTTGCAGTGGCAACAGGCCCTGGAGCAACCATTCTCTCACTCTCTATCTCTCTTGCCTATATATACATATGTATATGTATATACTCTAGCCTGGGCTAGAGTGAGACCCTACCTCAGAAAACTAAGATACACACACACACACACACACACACATATATATATATATCTTAGTTTTCTGAGATAGGGTCTCACTCTAGCCCAGGCTGACCTGGAATTCACTATGTAGTCTCAAGCTGGTCTCAAACTCACAGTGATCCTCCTACCTCAGCTTCCTGAGTGCTGGAGCAATCATTCCCTCACTCTCTATCTCTCTTGCCTATATATATATATATGAGGATCGCCGAGAGTTCAAGGCCACCCTGAGACTACATAGTTAACTCCAGGTCAGCCTGGACCAGAGTGAGACCCTACCTCGAAAAACCAAAAAAAAAAAAAAAAAATGGAAGAAATTGTTATCTGCCAGCAGGTCTTCTCCCAAGATAAGGAATATGCTAGGTGAATAGTTCTAATTCAGTGAGCTACAGAAAAGCCATCTTGACTTATGAAATAAAGTATGTTTGGATCTAACAGAAGTAGTTACTGGAGCCAGAAAATATGGTCAGTAGCAGTGGCAGGGTTGAACAGATGAGCAGTCCCAAGGGTCAAGGTGGATCTTATCATATCTGTCCATGTAAGGTCAGGTTCCATTTTAGAGACCCGCAGAACTGAATTTGCATTAAGCAGTCCAGTTGGTCCCGCTACTCAGAGAACACAGCATGAGTAAGAAGAGCTTTTAAAGAGAGATGCATGACTGCCAAACTCCCAAGACAAGTTCAAGCATGTTTGTTGTAAATCTGCTCCAGTTAAGTTTTAAAAGGTTAGATGAGGTCAAATAGAGAAAAGCAAAACAATATAACAGTTGTCTTATGGCAAACTGGATTTGGGAATGAACAATTCAGCACCTTTGAAGGCCACAGGAATGTTCGGTGAATTTATAGTCAATTGAAATCATTCAGAAAGAATTCCGTGGCTGGGGAGGGGGCTCAGAGAATAAGGCATTTGCCATAAAAATGTGAGTAGCTGAGCTCAGATCCAAGAACCCATGTAAAAGCTGCGTGTTTTACCAGACATCTATAATCTCAGCACACCTACAGGAAGAAGGCAAGCAGGAGAATCCACTGGAAGCTCACTGAGCCAGCTAGCCTGGCAAACAGAGAGGTGAACAAGAGACCCTGCTTCAAATGAGGTGGACGGTGAGGACCAATACCTGAAAGTTGTCCTCTGACCTCCACATACACGCCATGTCATGTACACGCCTGCCCTCTCACACATGAACATGCATATACAAACCCAAAAGAGAAAAAGACTCCCAATGTTTCCCTGGGACAAAGAAGCTTACCAAGGGTCATTGAAGGGCAATGGCTATCTATGCACAAAAAACTAAACTAGTCAATGATTAGTATAAATGATAACCCAGCTATCTATGACCTGATGGACCTGAGATGAACTTGAACAGAGCAGCCAAGAAGCAGTTCACACTGGCAATGAACAGTATCAAACCAGCTTCACTGTTCCATGGTAAGAATGTATCTGCTTTGTAATTTGAAAACTGCAAAAGTATTTCCAAATTATTTCAGTTAAGTGAAGATAGCTATGGGGTAGTTAGAATGCTGTAGACACCAGAAACAGAAGCACATCTCACCATACCATATACTAATTGAACAATTAAATCAGGCTGGAGAGATGGCTCAAAGCACTTGTTCTGCAAGCAAGATGACCAGAGTTCAGATCCCCAGAAGGCACATAAAACTGGGCACAAAGTGGTACAGACATTCCAGTTTTATTCTGACTTCTATATGTGTGTTGTGGCACACCTGTGCCCATACATACACACAAATAAATCCCTTTCCCCTCTCACCTGTACAGATGGCCTCCTCCATCACTCCACATCCCTCTCAACTTCTTGCTCCATTTCCATGGCCACTACCTCACCTTTGAGAAAAGATATGATTGGGGCTGGAGAGGTGGTTTAGCGATTAAGGTGTTTGCAGCCAAAGGATCCTGGTTCAATTCTCCAGGACCCACATAAGCCAGATGCACAAGGGAGCGCATGCATCTGGAATTCATTTGCAGTGGCTGGAGGCCATGGTGCACCTATTCTCTCTCTTTCCCTCTTTCTTTCTCTCAAATAAATAAATAAATAAAATATATTTAAAGCAAAAAGATATTATTGCTTCTTCCTGGGTCCATGGGTAGTTGCCATCGTAACCTACACATCTACTTCTACTCCACATGCAAAGTTCAATTTAACCAAACAGCCCTTCTGAATAAAGCCTTTAAGTGTCCTCCTTCCATTTGGATCAATTCTTTAAATGAGACTCTTGAGACCTATATGATGTGTCCCAACTTATCCCTATAGCTTCATATCCCATCAAGCAGCCTGTGTGACAGCAGAGAGAAATGTCTGAAATCCCAAATAAGCTATACAATCACGCACCTCAGTGCCTTTGCACACTTTTAGCAAAAGGTCTCTTTAGCAAAGGTCTCCTTCAAGACTAAACAAATATCTCCAACTAGGCAGTGCTTACAAAGACACTTAGACCTAAGCAAAAAGGAGCTCCAGGCTAAAGCCTGCACCTTGGATTTCTTAACACATCAAAAGAAAATAAATAAATTCACTGAAGATCTCATAGATGTGTCTCTCTCTCTCTCTCTCTCTCTCTCTCTCTCTCTCTCTCTCTCTCTTTCTTTTTCAAGATCTGATGCTCTGACCAGCAGGGAAGACCTGGACATGATCAGATCAGATCCCAAGAAAACACCTCTACACCTTTGTTCTGAAAACAAAAGGCAAATGTATCTGAATGGCACAAAGACTTCTTGGTTACACCACTGTGATTTTGGACATTGACCTGGCCAGGGAGGGAAGAGGGATTTGAGCTGTATGAGAGCTCAAACAAGAGAAAGAGCTGCACCTATGCAAGCTGACCTTTGCAAATAGATTCTTGCATAACAAACTGCCATTCCTGGTAGAGAACCAAGTATGTACTCTCGTATTTATCTCAGAATTGCGATTTCAGAGCTTCTTATGAATTCAGTATTCACAGCAAGAACATGTAGCAGCTCAGAGATATTATGTAATTTTAAACAATTTGCATTAGTATTTTTAAATATTTATTTTTCTTTCTTTATTTATTTGAGAGAGAAATAGGCAGAGAGAGAGGGAGAGAGAATGGGCGCTCCAGGGCCTCCAGCCACTGCAAATGAACTCCAGATGCATGTACCCCTTTGTGCATCTGGCTTACATGGGTCCTGGGGAATCAAACCTGGGTGCTTTGGCTTTGCAGACAAACACCTTAACTGCTAAGCCATCTCTCCAGCCCCTTAAACTAGTGTAGAAACTGGTATAGATGTAATATGAGACACATTAATCCAATTAACAGTGAAATTGGCATGAGTTACCACAAGTGAAAAATCATTTAATTTTTATGAAAATATTTAATGCTTCTTAGTTCAGCTTCAAAAGAATAATTAGTCATTCCACTTTTAGCTAAGGTTTTAAAGTGTTTAAATTGCTTATATTATATTCCACCTTTTATTTTATAATTATATGAAAAGTAGATGTTTGAACATGATTAATTTTTAATTTTTATACATTTATTTTATTTATAATTTCACAAAATATGTTAAAATTTTATAGACCTTGTTTTTATCTGATTTTAATTTCTGTTCTTTGTTCTTGTACACAGGTGTTCTCCTATATACTAGGCTGGCCTCATACTCACTATGTACCCAAGGATGAGCTTAAACTCCTGGTCCTTCTGCATCTATCTCCCAAGTGCATATTACAGGTATGTGACACCACTCTAGACACAATTGTATATGCTTTGAACACATGTTTTTAGGCATTCAGGTCATTTTGTCAATAGTTATCAACTTATGTTAAAATTGATTATAAAATCTTAGTCATTTTGTTAAAATTAATATATTTGTGGAATAAATTCATCTTTTTTTTTTTTTTTTTAGGTAGGGTCTCACTCTAGCTCAGGCTGACCTGAAATTCATGACGTTGTCTCAGGGTGGCCTCCAACTCATGGCAATCCTCCTACCTCTGCCTCCCGTCATCTTATTTTTTGAAATATTTTTATTTATTTATTTATGTGAGAAAGTCAGAGACAGGAAGAATATGAGTATGCCATGGCCTATTACTTCTGCAAACAAATTCCAGATGCATGCGCCACTTTGTGCATCTGGTTTTACATAGGTGTTAGGAAATCAAACCAGGGCTGGCAGACTCTGCAAGCAAGTGCCCTTAACCATTGAGCAATCTCCCCAGATCATCTTATTTTTAAATTATATTTAATGTTTATTTTATTGTTTATCCTTGTACAAATATTGCCAAGCTTTCAGAAGAACTCATAAACCTGCTCAGTAATATTTGAATTAGGTAGTATATTTTTGTTTGTTTGGGTTTTTTGTTTTAGATTTATTTTTGTGTGTGCAATATGTGTGGCATGGTGTGGGGGGATATATGTGCATGTGTGTGCAGATGCACTGGCAGGGTCACAAAGGCCAGAGGAGAACTTCCCGTGTCTTTCCTCTATTGCTCATGCACATGGTTCTGGAAACACTCTGAAATCCTCTGAGCTCTTACAATGTGGAGCTATGGTTTTCACGAGCCCCAGGGATTCTCTAGTATCTGCTCCCCACAAGACTTGGGTTACAGACATGCATGACCATGTCTTTACATGGGTCCTGGAGAATTTGACTCAGGTGGTCTCAGGCCCTTGTGCTTGTAGTAGGTGCTTTTATCTACTGAGTCTTCTCCTCACTTGGAATTGGATGTCAGAATAACTTAAAATAATTCGTAGTTTGCACCTATTTTCATCTTTGGCATTATGAGAATTGTTGGGCATTGTTAAAAATGGGCTGGGACTATGAGGAGGCTGGCCTGAACTGTTGGACATGGCCAGGGACCTGGGGCTGTGGGGTTGCAGCCTGTCCTATAGTCAGAGTCCCTGGCGATGGTAACTGGCCTTCCCTACATTGTAGGTTGTAGTATGCCCTGTCATCGCCCAGAGTGGGCAGGACCGGAGAGGCCCTCCCCCTGGAACCCAAAAGGCTCTGACCATTCCATAAGTCAGACTTTGCCCCCCACAGTTCCTGACCTTGTGGCTAGCTGCCCAAGAGTCCCTTATGTGGCTGAGGTCACATAGCTTTTCCACCATCTTTCTCAGCTCCACAGCTTTGAAGGCACAGCTTTCTGCCATTTCCTTTATCTCTCTCGCAACTCCTCCCCCACAACTATGAAGGCACAATAGCTATCTCTCAGCTCTTCCCCCCACAGCTTTGAAGTTACTAGTTTTTCTGCCACTTAGATAACAGCCCATAAACTATGCATCCAATCGGCATATAGTCTGTATGGGTCATCTCAGCCTTCCCCAAGTGTTTATAAACCCACTCCCCTTTTGAATAAATGAGTGCTGTTCATCAGACGGTCTCCCAGGTGTTTATTATCCATCCTCTCACCCGCTGCTCCAGGACCCTGCTGCTTTCCCCCAACCCCTCCCTCCCTCAACTGGGAAGTCAGTTGCTAACGACCTCAGGAAATGGTAAAGACCCACAAGAACATGTTTGTGAAACCTGACATCATATTTGAAGATTTGAATACCCCGGGTATAGGTCCCCCTTCTTCACACCCCTGCTTCACACCCCATCAAATGTGCACAGAATAGAGGAAGGGTAGTGTCCAGCTTGCTAAAAACTCCTCTCAGCCCTTTGCAGGCCTTGTCTATGTTTGTGCAGCCTGCTATTAAGATTATTTCACCACTAAACTATGATCTTCTCAAGACCTGAGACTTCATATGTAGCCCCCATTACCTAGGGCATTTCCTAGCACGTGGTAGGAGCTAAATAAATTACTTGAATTTGTAGGGAAGCCTTGTTTAAGAGCATGAATTCTTGAGCATAATAGTCCCCATTGCAATCCAGGCTCTGATAATGTCTCTTTGTTTGTGTTTGAACTGGTGTCTCACCATTTAGCCCAAAATAACATCCAGGTTGCAGCTGTCCTTCCTCAGCCTCTTCGGTGCTGCCATTTTAGGAAAGCACAGTGACACTAAGCTCCAAAGGTGTGGTGTGTCCCAGAATAGTTATCTTAACCTCTCAGCGTCTTTGTTTCAACATCTGTATAAACATAAACAAGAAAATTGCCTGCCCCACAAGGTTAATAATACTGAACTATTAAATAAAGGAATAGGCGAATTAATGCATTCAATGTCTTGGGCCTGTGGTTACACTGTATGTGGTAAGTACTTGTTAAATATAACCTCAATAAAGTCACATTTGCTTAGCTTTTACTAGAAACCACAATACATTTGATGAACATAGCCACCCTATTATGCACAATTATGTTCTGTATTTCACAAATGAGAAAGGTGAGGCTCAGAGAGTTGTTATGCTTGTCCAAGGATGCGTAGCTGGGCAATAAAGTTAAGGGTAGCATTCTAGAGCTGGAGAGATGAATTAGTGGTTAAGGTATTTGCCTGCAAAGCCAAGGATCCCAGGTTTGATGCCCCAGGACCCATGTAAGGCAGATGCACAGGGTAGTGCATGTGTCTGGAGTGTATTTGCACCTGCTAGAGGCTCTGGCAAGCCCATTTTCTCTCTCAAAAACAAAAATTAAATAAAATATTTTAAAGATTAGCATTCTAATTTTATAATAGTTAAATCTGAACACTTATCAAATTAACTTTCTTTTAAGATACATTTTTAAATATATATATATATTTTTTGGTCAGGCTGACCTGGAATTCACTATGTAATCTCAGGGTGGCCTTGAACTCAAAAACTTTCCTTTCATCAGCTATTTTTGGTCCTACCTCTGCCTCCCCTGGTGCTGGGATTAAAGGGTCTGAACTCAGTAAGTCTCACCCCCCTCAGGCCCTCATACTTGCACAAGGAGCACATTTAACCACTGAATGCTCAATTTTATTCCATTTTTTCTTAAACTTTTATAAAGTCCCAAAAGTTTTCAACAGAAAAATGCATTTTAAAACTAAGCTGCAAACCAATCGAAGTTTAGTAAGCAGTACAACCAAAAGGCTGATGTATTTTATTGCTTAAGGTGAATAAAAGCAATGAGCATGGAAGCATGCAAATCTCTGGCCCTCAGAAAAACAATAAGCTCTTAAGTGACCTTGTCTATTGAAGTATTTTATAAGCACTATTGTGTTTGCTTTGTGATACCAAAACTATATGACTATTGCAGATACTTGCCCTGTTGAAAAAGAAAAGGAAATTACTTTTCTTGGGTCACTATTGGAATAGAAAAAAAAATGAAGCTAATACTCCTTTCTTCCTGAACAAATTAAAACTACCCTATCCACATAGCTGAATATTACCAAATGACTTCATGTGCCTTGAGGGTGTTGGCTACTGTGTTCTTAGTGTTATCAAGTTCTAAGCTTCTCAGAAGATAGATACTCTCTACCCCAGTGATTTTATAATCTAATAGAAAAAATAAATTGGACAACATACAGGCCTACTAGTTGATAGAAATGAGAGGCCTCCAGGTATATAAACCATGAGATGTTACATATTCTACTCAGCCAGACTCATTTGCATGGAGTAGTGAAGAAAACTCACAAGGAAATACAGCAAATGTGAAAGTGAGAATCCACTCAGAGACATGATGATGAGGAAAGAAGTGTTCACAGTTCATGAAAGCAGATTTGGTCACAATTAACAATGTCACATTATAAATGTCACAGATATGTATTAAAGCCATAGTAATTTTCCAGCAACACACTGAGGTTGGCTGCTAGAATTGAAAGATAAGAAAAACCAGGATCATAGTTCCTCAACTCCAATCTATGTTTACTGTACTAAGTGATTACCTGTGGACTCTGTCCACGTTTCATACTCTCCCTATATCCTGAATATTTGATATCCTTTATAAATCCATTTTCTGCATAAAGTTTAGGTCCTACACCACAGAGGTACAAGTATAGACACCAGATTTTAAGGAAAGATGTTTCAGGAGGGTGAAAACAACTGATGCTCTCCTGGTACCCAGTTTCGTAGCATTCTCTATGCTACAATGTGTGAGAGTCCTATGGTGTTCAGAATGGTATCTGTTATCTCACATCATATCCCAGCTGCTTTGCATATGGTAAGTACCTGATAAATATTTTTCCTTTGATGCACACTATTAGCTTGTCAGTAATGTATGGTTGTTTGATTTTTGTTCTCACTGCATGCAATTTTTTTTGTTCTTCAGGAAACGATTTGTAGAAATATGCTAAAAATGCATCCCAGAATTATTTGAGAAGCAAAGCTTACAAAGACAATGCACTGGCTTCCTTATTAACTTCCATCATTTTTCATTCTCTGACCTTCATAAATAAAACGAGTCCAACTAAAGTGATAGGCTCAGGAAAGAAGACATCAGATTATACATGGGAGGGTGGAAAATCAGTTAGCTTCAAGACCAGAGCAGACCTCCAAACTCATTGTCTTGTATAGAAAGTGTGATAGTTTTTAGACTATTTCAAGACAATAGTAGTTTTATTTATTTACTTAAGAGAGAGAGAGAGGCATATATAGAGAGAGCAAATTGGTGTGCCAGGGCCTCTAGCTACTGCAAACAAACTCCAGATGCTTGTGCCACCTTGTGCATCTGCCTTACGTGGATACTGAGGGATTGAAACTGGGTTTTTAGACTTTGCAGGCAAGCACCTTAACCACTAAGCAATCTCTTCAGCTTCCAATAGTAATTTTTTTAAAAAAGACTATTCTAGTGGTTATGCATGGTACAGCTTATCATTCCAAAACTCAAGAGGTTGAGGTAGAAATGATTATGAGTTCAAGCCTAGCATAGGCTACACAGTAAGATTGTGTCTCTACAGGGAAAAAAAAAGAATATTCTGAGGTACCATGCATAAATGAACAAGATACAAAGTCTATACCTAAAGATATTTTGATAACTCTACTGAGTAAAGATATTATCTTTTTAAAGAGATATTCTCAGGAGATATATGCTTCAGTTATATATGAGAAACAGTAGAAATAAATTAATAACTTATTTAAGAGATCTTGCTAAGGATTTCTCCAATTTATCTACCTATAAAACAGAATTCTGGAATCATTTTTTTCTATGTACTGAGATTAAGGTACACTTTTCTTGAACACTTGTTACCTGGAGCAAAGATCCCAACTCTTGCTTGTGTATGATTTCAGTTATGAATATCCATGACCTGATGATAGTACATCTGTGCTAACTCCCTGCAAGACCTTATTAATAGCAGCCTTGGGAAAATAGACTGGGGAACAGAATGGATTGTCACCTCAGGATCTTTCAGGATATGTTTTAGAATAACTTCAAAAGCAGCTTTAAAGCTAGGGATGACTGGTAGCACATGCCTGTAATCCTAGCACTCAGGAGGCTGAGGTAAGAAGATGATGGGTTGGAAGCCCACCTGAGCTACATAGTGAGACCCTGTGTCAAAGAAAACAAACAAAAAGAAACTTGATATTTCTTTACTTTGCGCTATGGCATAACATTTTGAAAATGTAATCTTTACTATTTTTATTTTGATCTTAAAAATAGACACACAGCTAAGTTTAGAAATATTGTCCTCAAACCATATAACTATTTATTACTTATGTCATAAATGGCCTTAAATCATATGATCTTGAGCCCCATGAAGCAAAGACTCTGAGACTCATGCATGGAAAAGTTTCAGTGTATAAGACACTTTGGTTGTTTTTTTATCAAAGCAACTGAAAGGTTATACTATGCTGAAATTAACTCTGAGCAAATACATTTCTAGTACATTAAAGTTAACAACCATAGATTGACTGACTACTTTGAGTGAGGCACAGGGTCTCACTACTTTGAGTCATTCATATAAACAGAATCTGTTTGGCAAAAGTTATTTTCTTGAGACAGGGTCTCATAAAGTCCAGGCTGGCCTCCACTCACTACGTAGCTGAGGATGACTTTGAACTTCTGATCTTCCTGTTTCTGCCTTCTGAATGCACGTACCACTACACTAGGTTTGTGTGTGTCATAGATCAAACCCAGGGCCTCGTGCATGCTAGACAAGCACTTTATCAACTGAGCTACATACCTAGCCCAAGAGCAAAATTCTTATCTAGCAAAGTTTGTAAACGCTGACAGTCATCACCCTACACTCTGAATGTGGGTGACAATAACACATTGAACTCTTTGTCAATGAAAGCTTCCCTTGATAATCTTTGAGTTAAGAAAGAGATGGGGAATGCAAAAAGCAGCTGATAGTGGGAACTGGTGACATGCCTTTTCCATGACCAAGCCAGTAAAACTTGTCGCTGCTGAACCACCTTCTCTTCAACTCCACATCAGCATTTGCTGCATGGTATAATCATACATTGCTACACTTCTCAAAGAATTTAGAACTGATTTTAAGGGGCCCAGTCTGAGTATGTGGAGATTTGCATATGAGCTGCATTTTCCAGAGAAGTGGTCCCCTTAATGATAGAACTCTGAACCTGCCTCCATAGAGTAGTTTGTAGGAATAATGGTGGAGACTGTAGGGTTCATACAAGTTCCTTGTGCAAAAAGTATAAAACAAAAATAACGCTAAAAGATGAATTTTAAAAATCACTCAAATCCTATAGCACAATGCATGCATACATGCATCAAAATACCAAATTGTATTCCATAAATACATAATTTTCTGTACAGTTAAAATATGTATTATTTTGCATGTCTATATGTGGTATGTGTGTGCGATGTGTGGGGGGGTATATGCATGTGTATGTGCTAATACAGGACCCCAATGTGCCCACTTGAGAAGGCCAAAGGAGAATGTTGGGTGTTTTACTCCGTCACTCAGCCACCTTTTAAACTTGAGACCGAGTCTGTCACTGATTCCAGAGCATTCTGTTTTTCACACACTCCAGTGATTCTCTGGTCATTGCTTTCCATAGGACTGGGGACTGCTGTTTATGTGGGTTCCAGAGAAATCACACTTGGGTGGCTTCAGGCCTTTTCAGACCTTCATGGTTGGATAGAAAGTGCTCTCATTCACTGAGCCATCTCTCCACCACTTAACTTTTTAAAATATATTAAAAGCATAAAAATTTCTCAAATCCAACTGGGCATTGTGGCCCATGACTACCAGGCCAGTACTCGACAGTCTGAGATAGAAAGATCATCATGTGTTTGAAGGCAGTCTGGACTACAAAGTAAGATTTAGGTCGGCCTAGACTGGAGTGAGACCATGACTCAAAAAAAGAAAGAAAGAAAGAAAGAAAGAAAGAAAGAAAGAAAGAAAGAAAGAAAGAAAGAAAGAAAGAAAGGGAGAAAGGAAGGAAGAAAGAAATGCTTATGTCTTACTATCTCAAACTACTGTTAAGAACTCGAAGTCTAGGGATATAGCTCAATGGGTAAAGTCCCTGAGTTCAAGCCCCAGCACCATATAAAATTGGGCATGATGGCACATGCCTGTAATCCCATCACTCAGGAGGCAGATATAGAGAAACCAGAAATTCAAGGTCATCGCCAGCAGCATAGTGAGTTGGAGGCCAGTCTATTACCTAAAATCACCATGTTACCAAAAAAAAAAAAAAAAAAAGAAAGAATTTATAAGTCATTTGCAGATATACTATGGATAGAGAAAGTGAAAGATATAGATAAATACGTAAGTCAAGAAAGACTCAGAGAACTAGATGTGTAAGTATATGATACATACAGAAATAAATAGGCAGTTGTAAATTGATACAGTATTCTTCTGTAATTTATTCATTTTAAATATTCTTCCATACTAATTAATACATTTCTGTAAGAATTGATTTTTAATGTCAAGATAGTATTCTGTATGTTGGTGATCCATGCTTTATTTAACAAATCCCTTATTTTTAGACATTTTGGCATTTTTTTCATTATTAATACTATTTTGTTTTGGATGGGCAACTTTGTGGTGATCATCTTGCAAAAGAAACATGGTGACTATATTCCGTTTTCTTTTTTAAAAAAACTTTATTTTTATTTATTTATGAGAAATGAGGGGAGGAGAGAGAGAATAAGCACCAGAGCCTCTAGCTACTGCAAATAAACTCCAGATGCATGTGCCGCCACGTGGATGGCTTACATGGGTTCTGGGAAGTCAAACCTGGGTCCTTAGGCTTCACAGGCAAGCACCTTAACCACTAAGCCATGTCTCCAGCCCCTTGACTCTGTTTTCTTGATATGCAAAAGGACAAAAGAATATGCATCTTTTTGAGCTATTGTATAATTTTCTTTGAAAGTCACGCCTAAGAATAATGATGTGCTCTTCCATGAAGAAATCTACATTCACTGTTCCTCAAGGACTGTCAAGTAAGTATGGCATCTAATATTTTGATAAAGAACAACTGCTTAGGAAGAAATACCTATTTCTTGATATTTTTCTTGAGCTTTCTAAGTCCAAGAGACCAAGATATCCACAGGTCATTGTACTGAGTACTTTCATCCCACCAATGGCAGCACATGGGTTCAGTGGGAAGGAAGTTTCCTGCTGCAAGGTTTTCAGGAGCTAGATCTCTAAAATAGAAGCAGAATAACCATCCTTGCTCAAAAAAGATTTGTACAACTCAACCATGCTCTCTGTTTTTCCACAATGAAGCCACAGGCCTTGGGTATGACGACTTTGAATCATGGCCTTCCAGGCCAGCTAATTTTGACAAACAACACTTTCTTTACTCATGTGATTTCCTTTCATACACCCATGTTGTCTTTATCTGCAATGACCTTTGGAACCTTTTATAAACTCTATAACTTCTGTGTACACTCCTTCCTCGTCTTCTTTTATGTACCACCCATATTTCCCTATTGCACAAACTCCCCCATCTAAACTGCCTTCCTTGGCCCCCAGTCCCTCTTCCTTGATGACTCACCTCTTTTTAATAAAGACAAAAACTAGAATACCATTGGCAGCAATAGAAATCCTTTAAGAGTGGCTTAATATGCATGAAACCAAGGGAAATTGAAGAATTAAAAAGGATTCAAATTTAATATGAAAGAAAATGTTAATGGTTTCCATTCTCTAAAACATTTTCAACAATGAGAAACCATTACAGTGTCAGGACCCATGAAGATGGTGTTGGCAAAGATGTGGAGCAATTGAAACTCTCATATATTGCTGGAAGAAGTGTCAAATGGAAGGCTAACTAAGAAATGTAGTTGCTGGGCCTTAGAAGCTAATCACAGAACTACCATATGACTTGGAACTCCCTCTTCTAGATACATACCTAGAGAATTAAAATCAGCATTATTGATAATAGACAAAAGACAGAAGCAAACAAAATGTATATTAGCAGAGTAATGATCAAGCAAAATGTGAAATATACCCAGTTTGAATATCATTCACCCATAAAGCAATAGATTTCTAGTGCATTTTATAGCATGGATGAACCTTGAAAACAGCATGCCAAATAAACAAACACAAGTGGAGAAATATTTTTCTTTGTCTCCAGTTATCTGAGATATCTAAAACACATAAATTCATAGAGACAGGAAAAAGATCAGAGTTTGCCAAGGGTTAATTCCCTCCAAAAGAGCTATACCCTTGATAACCACTAGTCAAAAGGTAATCCCACATACAACCCCATAAGCAGTGTGGTCAGAGGTTCATTATTATCACAATGCATTCCTATATAACTTGCCGCAAATTCAGTGACTTAAAACAGTACAAATGTATTGTCTTATAGTTCTCTAGGCCAGAAGTCATCAGCAGGGTGAGTTCCTTTCTGGCTCCGGGTTGCATCTCTCTGACTTCTCCACCCCGAGGCCACTGGCATTCCTTGGCTCACAGCCTGGTTCTTCTGTCTTCAAGGCACACAGTGTAGCAGCTTGCTAAGCCTGCCTCTGCTGTCACTTCCATTTCTCCAGCCACAGCCAGGAAAGACTCTGCTTTGAAAGAGTCATGTGCCTACACTGACCTACCTGGCTACTCGGAAGGACTCTGCCATCTCAAAGTATCTATCCTTACTCCCATCTGTAAAGTCCTCACTTCCATACTAACTAAAGTATTTTTAGAATCTGGGAATTAGGATGTAGACATCTTTCTGGGCTATTTATTCACACAACAATTTCAGATGATTTAAAGAGCTTTGAGGATGCTCAGAGAGCTTTGTGGACCAGGAATCAAATCTATGATAACATTTCCAGGACGGATTACCTGATTGGGGATGACTTTCCCCCAGAGTGGGCAGCATATATATAAAAAGAATCCAGGGGAAAAAAAATCACCCTTTTGTCCTGGCTGCCGTGGCTCCTTGTTGATGAGTGCACTGACTGCATTGCTGCCATCCTTTGTAGTCCTCAAAACCCAGCTTCTTCAGCCTCCCAATGTGGACTGAAGAGCAGCAGACAAGCTACTCTCCATAAATGCTCCAGGACTTGGGCACCGGATTGGGACTACTGAGGTTCTGAGACTCTCCAGTCTGTAAAAGGCATTGTTGGACTACCCAGACTATATTGTATAGGCCAACCTAATAAGTACCCTTGATAATGTATAATCATTCTGTTGGTTGTTTCTCTAAGGGACCCTGACTAATACAGATTCCATCATGACACACTAGCAGACTAAATCATCAAATGTATTTATTATATCTCTTTGGAAATTCACAGCAAGAAGCAGCAGATGTTTACAAGTTGAGTGGATTTCAATACCACAGAAGGATGGTGACTGATGGGGACACTGCTTACACATTGTAGCTCATGCTGAAGTCCTTCCTGACCCTTCCTGTCCTCCTCCACATCCTCCACCTGCTAGCTCTGCATCTCCACTATAACAGCCAATAACTGCTCCCTTGTCCCCAAATGGAAGAAGCCGCACACCTTCTATTGAAGGAGTGACAGGTGCTTCTATGGCATCCTCAGGGCCACCAGTCTTGCAGGACACATCATGATAAAACAGTTCCACTGCAGTATTTTCTTTCATAATCCTAAAAGTGACCATTCTAAAAACAGGAAGAAAAACTAACACAGGTAAGAAAATTCTGGAATGTCTTACAGGTTCTGTGCCACTTTAGAGTGTCAGCTTCTGTTGAGTAAAGGAAAACCACTTGGGTTACAGAATAGCATTGAGTTTACTGGGCTCATTCCACATTTTCTTGGTGCTTTCGGGTGGCTGAATTTCTGCTGCTTAGATGCACACATGGAACCACCGCATCTTGACATCTCTTCTTGTCTTGTGATCTTCTGTATCTGGTTTTCCTCCCTAGAGAATGGAATGATTATTGTCCCGCATGAATCCTTTTGTGTTACCCTTTGACCTTTACAAAATGCCAGTTGACTATTTCAGGTTGTCCCTTTATAGGTCACAGTTCATTAGTAAGTGGAACTCTTTGTATCACATGGAGAAACCAGAGGAAGGCTCTAGCAAACACTGACTCCAAGCCCAAGATAGTAAACGTTCAAATCAAGCCCTCCTAGCCACCACACTCGTGGTTCTCCTGTTGAGCCCACTGGATCCTCTCACTTTATCAGAGGTGGCCACCAACAGCCTTGGACACAGCCCTGCTCTACTGCAATGGGGATCACTAGAGAGCTGTGGCAGGACTCTAGCAGTGAGGAAAGCCCTTGCTCTGCATGTGTGTCCATGGGTATATATGTGCACATACATCTCTGTACACATGCACATGTGTGTATGTGTGTGTATGAGGACGTTGTACATGTGCATGTGTGCATGTGCTCCTAGACTCACTGCTTTTCTCCCTGGCAGTGCAGTTCACTGTGTGTGGGGCAGCTCCCTGTGGCAGGGAGAGGAAAGTTGGAAAGCCCAGCACAGCCTGCAGCAGCATCCAAAAGTGGCACCCCTGCAGATAAAGCAATGCTTTACGTATAAACACGTCTATGAACAGTCCAAAAAAATAGCACCATTGTATATACTTCTAATGTTTATGCTTTTTAAATGTCACTATCTGACCTAATTTCATGCAAGACAAGGAACTAAAACTAATTTTTCTATTTGCTAAAATAAAAACTTTAATAATATTCACACTCTACTCCCAGCACTCGGGAGGCCTTGGTAGGAGCATTGCTGTGAATTTGACACCAGCCTGAGACTCCCTAGTGAATTCCAGGTCAGCATTGGACTGGAGTGAGACCCTACCTTGAAAAACAACAACAAAAATTCATACTTTAAATCATTCTCCCTCTCAGGATGATGAGCCTTTTCAGATCATCTTTTATACCAGTGTCCATCACTATGCCTGAAATAATAAGGAAAGGGCAACTGAGTAAATAAATCACAAATATTATGAAATAACTACTGTTTATTTTTCATTAACTTATCAGGGAGCAATAACTGCCTTATATGCTGATGTAGTCATTTGAAAATATTTAACAAGCATGTTTCTGATACTGTGCTAGTTCTGAGGCTTTTCCAGGATGACAGCATGAACTAGGCCCTTCTCTTCAAAGACTGAAGCCCACCAGGAGTTGTGAATGGAAAAGCCACAAATTGACAGCAGGATTATGGCCAAAATCCATCAGCATAGAGTGGAATATGACTGTCCTCTGCCAGAGGAAGGTGATCAGACTCTGTGCTGCTGGTGGTATAGCCCTTGGCTAAGGTGTATGGTCTAGGAAGCTCACCAGCAGCTCCATGCTCGAGAGATATGACTTACACAGTGGTGAGCAGGTCCACTGAAGTAAAGAGAGCTTGGGGCCATGATGACAAAGCCTGAGCCAGCACAGTGGGCTGAAGAGATTCTGCTTTCAAAAAACAGAAACAACTACTGCATGCACAATTGGCAGGTTCTATGATTCCACAGGTTCTGAGTGAAAACGTGTGGCTCACTGGCACAGATAACTCTGCACCCCTGAGAGACTCAATGTGAAGCCAACTCAATTCATGCAAAAAAAAAAAAAAAAAAAACGAAGTAATGTTGGAGTCTTCTTGAACCATGTTTAGTCTGTCCTTTGCTTGCTCCAACCTTAAGGCTGACATCTATGTGTCACCACAGACTGAATGTCTCTGCTCTGTGAGAAGACAGATTAGCACCTTCTGGGTACTGTGTGACATTCCTTAACCATTTGCCACCACCCTATCATGGGTGATGTCACCTGGAGGTGAGGAACTGACACAATTGCTCCTTGTCCTCTCTGCTGGGCATACAGGCAGAAATACCAGGTGGAAGGTTTATGTCTTTGACCTCTAGCAGTGACTATTGCTGGTGGATTGAAGGCAGCATCTGCCCTTCAGAGGATTAAGTGTGTGGTAAATTGCTCAGGCTGGGACGTGCAAGCATAGAATTACACCCAGCATATCTGTCTCTTCAATTTCTTTGCCTTATATAATTTATAAAGTTTGAGGCAAAATTTTTCAAACTTTATAAGAGCATGTATCCCAGAATAGTTCCAAATGTAGCTCAACACATTTGTAGATGACAATGTCATGTCATAATGTCAAAAATTTGGACACTCTACTTATTTTTTATTATTATTATTATTATTATTATTATTATTATTATATTTCTCTGTGTGTGTGTGTGTGTGTGTGTGTGTGTGTGTGTGTGTGTTCTTTTGCTTGAATCTGTAGGTATGTGCGTGCCACTGTGTTCATGTGGAGGTTGGAAAACAATCTTCGGTGTAGGGTTTCTCATTCTCATTGTGGTTCACCACTGTGTTCACAAGCTAGCTGGTCTATGAGCTTCTAAGAAATTGTCCTGACTCCATCTCTCCTCTTCTTGTAGGCATGCTGGATTAAAGAAGCCCTCCAGGGCTTTTTGCTTTTATGTGGCAGTCTGGGTTTCCAAACTCAGGTCCTCAGGCTTGTGTGGCAAGTTCTTTTATCCACTGAGCCACGTCCTCAGTCCCTAAAGTGGTTCTTGAGGTTCTACCACAGAGATACCCTTTTCCTCACTAGCTTCCAAGCCACTTGTTGCAGGCACTTTAGTGAGCTGAGATTTGGTGCTGTTCACTGGGCTTAGCCCCATCCACCTCCAACCTGCAGTAAGCTGTTCAATCTCCTTTCTTATTTTAATTTTATTTATCAATTTATTGATTTATTTTTGAGTTTTCCATGTAGCCCAGGCTGGTCTTGAAATTACTATGCTTCAGAGAATGACTTGGAACTTCTACTCTCCTGCCTCTACCTACAGAATGTTGTGATTACAGATGTGGGTCACCATGCACCATGCCTGGCTTAATCATCCTTTTTTTTTTCTTTTTTTCAAGGTAGGGTCTCACTCTAGCCCAGGCTAACCTGGAATTCACTATGTAGTCTCAGGGTGGCCTCGATCTCATGGTGATCCTCCTACCTCTGCCTCCCTTCCCCGAGTGCTGGGATTAAAGGCATGTGCCACCACGCCCGGCTTAATCATCCTTTTAAATTAGGTTGATCTGAGACTGGGGAGATGGCTCAGGGGATTCACACTTGCCACACAAGCCTGGGGACTAGAATTTGGACCCTCAGCATGCACCATAATGCCATAAATGTTTGGTTGATGTAGAGACCAGCATAACCCCAGAGGTCAGGAGGTACTGACACGGGATTCCTGGGGCAAGCTGGCCACTTGGACCAGCCTAACCTTCAAGCCCTGGGTTCAAGTGAGAAACCCTGTGTGTATATGACATGGACTTGGTACTTGCAAGTGCAGATCTCTTCCAGAGCAGAAGTCCAAGATTTATGGACTGTTCTGGTGAGAGTTTGAAAATGCTACAGGCAAAGAGAATTGTATTTGGAGGCTTTGCTTATGAACTTTCAAAAGGGAAAGAAAGACGACAGAGAACTTTGTTAAACCTGGGATACTGGCATAAGGGCTGGCTTTTTTCTGCATCACATGCCCAGAGCATTTGATCAAGGTTAAATTTGTGATGGTCTGATGTGCTTGGCTAAAGATATGAAACTGAGAAATTTAATATTTAAAGTTGAAAAAACTCAGGCAAGTTTAAAATTACTGGCACTGAGACTGGTTGCTTAAACTGCTACTGTTAAGGAGATATTACCATAATTAAGGGTGGCCCAACTGTTTGACATTGAAACAATGGAAAGGAAGCCGGAGGAAAGACAGAATGGTAGAAATGCAAACACTTTTCAAAGGAGTTGACAGAGAGGAAGAAAACTCTTTTTCAAGGTTATTTATTTCATCCCTGAATTAAGAATATGGCTGTGTCCTACACAGCTGGTATTGATTTCAGAAAAAATGAAAAATGCATGGAGTGGGTCATAAAGTGCACATGGCTATAGGAGCTGCTGCTGAGATGGAGCATGACGTAGGGTGTGATGATCTTGATAAAAGAGGCTAGTGGAGCCATTGGAAGATGGACCATGATCTGTAAGCTTCAAATAAATTCCCTTCTTGCCATAACTGTGTCTGGTGTGAAAGCTCATCCCAGCAGTGTGAAGCTGACTATGACACCCTGTCTCAGTAAATAAGGTGGAACATGGTTGAGGAAGACACCCATTGTCAATATCTGGCCTCCACATACCCTTGTGCACATGCAAACATATGTACCCATGTGTATACACACAACTGCACACACATACCCATGCAAAATATAAAGTAACTAAAATTTAAATTAGGTCCATTCAAATGCACTGAACATGAATTTATATTGTCAGTTTTTGAGTTATTTCACTTGTTTGATAATTTTGAATGTGTTTTCAAAGCCCTTATTCCTGGGTTGTTGGTAAACAGTAGATATAGTCATATGGCTGTGGGTACTATAAACCATTTAGTCTGGAACACTTAACACTTCTGCTCAACACACTTACAAGTGTCCCTGCTCTTTGGTCCTAAATCAGCCCTTGGGGATTTAAAGTAAGGAAACACTGGACAGGGAAATTATGAACTTATACAAAGCTGCCTATAAACAACACTGTGGTCAGCAATAAAACATGGACCTGGCCTGACTGTTGAGCAATATTTACATAGTGACATTTAAACCATTTTTACCAGGGCTCCTCCTCTAATTAAACAGCATGCATACACTAAATATAGAAATGTATTTAAAATATTCAATGTTTAAATGGCAAATGCTGTAGAGGAAGCAGGAATTGAGGGGGGTGGAACTGAGGCTGCCTCTGTGTGTCCTCTGCCCAGCTCCAAGGGGCCTGGGCACCTCTGAAACATGCTCAGAGCACTGGGGATCACAGTAAGAAAGCTCCCGTGCTGTTGTGTCTGTGGTCACTAAGAGTATAGCCACATAAAATATTAGACAACTCTGTATAGGGATTCTCAATGAGAATATTAGAACATGTGCATGCTGTGTGTGCACATAAATGGATAAAACATTTATTCGGAAGATCAGAAAGATGGTAGAATGAACACAAGTTTGTGATACCTCATATTGTTCCTTTAGAAAATTATACTTCTACTCAATGGAAACAAGTTTTTGAGAAACCCACTAATAAGACTAATACTTTGGGAGCTAACCTGGTCTCCCTCAGCAGTGCCACCTGTAAAATGGGGGTCCTTGCAATACCTGTGTCACAAGGTTACTGGGAGCTCCAAATGAGTGGATGCATGCATCGTGCTCTGAGCAGTGCCTCACAGCTTTGTACTGTCATTAGTACATTATATTCAGGTGGGCAAATTTGGAGGTATGGTGTGGAAACAAAATAGAAAAGATCTCCTTGTTTGTTTGTGCTCAGCATGATTTTCCTCCCACACTGCTAGGCACAGAAAATGCCAGCACTGAGATAGGACTTTCCTCAGCAGAGGCACAGCTGCACCAAACATTTATTGAGCATTTGTTATATGGCATGTGTCCTTTTGCCACCCCACCCCTTCCTCATAATCCCTTATTCCCCTCTTGTGGAGTCCTGTCTAGTTTCATAACCTGTACCTATTGTCACATCCACTAATTTACATACATGCAAACATTAAAAGCTAGGATCTGCATATGAAAGGGAACATATGATTTTTGTCTTTCTGGACCTGGGTTACTTCACATCCATTTTTTCCTGAAAATTTTTAATTTCTTTTTTTTTTTTAATCTTAAAACTTTTATTGGCCATTTTCATACATGGATATAATTTTTTATTATAATACCCTCCTAGTACCCTCTCTTACCTCTGCTCCCCCTTCTACTGAATCCCGTCTTATTTCCAACTAATCCTCTTCTACCTTGAGATCTTTTTGAAAGAAGCAGTGGCAAATCATACTACTGGTTCAATTGATGTCTAAATATCTGGATTACCACCTTACCTTTTGTATAAGGCTGATTTGTCTTCACTGTGGTATTTAAAAGCATGCTTGAAGATTTGTGGTCTTTCTTTTGTTTGGTTGTTCTTTTTTTAAGGTTTTATTGACAACTTCCATAAGTATAGACAATATACCATGATCATAATCCCCTTCCACTACCCCCATTTTCCCTATCCAAATCTGCCCTCCACTGAATCCCTTCGATTTTTGGTCCTGAGAGATTAATCACGCACTCGCCCTCCTTTTTGGAGAACATGGACCCTCTGTTGAAGAGTACTAAACAGCAGCAGTGACATCTAGTGTCTGCACCCCAAAGAACTCTAGCACTTGTGTCCTCCTCCGCCATGTTACCAGACTGTACACGCTCAAGTGATAAAAGATATGTTTACTAGGAGTCTCGGGCACTTTGATAATCCCTTTAAGAACTTCACCTTATATATGATCATATGAAACATATTAACCACGTTGGCACCATGATCATTGTCCTGTTATGGATTAGAAAAGTGAGATGTGAAGCTGTGAAGAACTGAGTCCATGTTCACAAGTCCACTGTAATCCACCCACTAGGTTGACCTGAATGCACAATGAACCCCATAGCCTCATGTGTTTGAATACTTAATCCCCTTTTAGGAGGGGTGGCCTTGCTGGAGAAATGTATCACTGGGGAGCAGGCCTTGAGATTGTATCAGTGCTCAATGTTCTCTCTCTCTCTCTCTCTCTCTCTCTCTCTGTCTCTCTCTCTCACCCTGCTCCTTCCTCTCTGCTAAGACATTGCCTTCCTGCTTATTGCTTATGCCACACTGTCCCCACCATAATGGGCTCTACCTTCTAGAACTATAAGCTAAAAGTTAAGCTCCTCTCCTAAACTGCTCTGGCTGGGTATTTTATCCCAACCATAAGCAAGTAATTGAAACACGTGCCACCATTCTGAATAGAATCTGTGCGTCCTTCCCAACCACTGCCAGTAATCTCTTATTTGAAAATATTCTGTCAGGCAGGTGGCTCACGCGTGGAATATCTCAGCACTTGGGAGGCTGACGTAGAAGGATCATCCTAAGTTAGAGGCCAGCCTTGGGTCTGTAGAGTGAGCTTCAGGTCAGCCTGGGCTAGAGGGAAACCCTGCCTCAGAAACAAAACAAAAACCCAATCATAGAAAAACCAAACAAAACAAAAACCTCACAGTTGGTTGGCCTCAGGTGAGTGAGTTGAGGGCAAGCTAGCTGGGCTAGAAGCCCAACAGCCTCTGGAAGCTGCTATCTTTCATGAACACACACACAAAACCCTGAGATTTCTAGAATCCCACAGCTACAAAATTCCAATCATGTTCTCTGAACTATTTTACATTCTGTAATTCTAGAAATGGCCTTTAAGGGGGGGCCATGATGCTCAACAAGGTGGTAGGCTGATTTGAGTGGGGTGGCTCTCAGCAGGAGTGCAGCACGGCGGTGAAAAGTCACAGATTGCCTTGGTAAGGGTGGGCTTTGAGAAGAAAGTCAGTATTAATGGAGCCTTTGAAATTCACAACAAATTAGCATTGCTTGGATACTCAATCCAGTGCTCATAGATGAGACTCATTGCCATTGTAGAAATCTTGGGAGAGATTCCAAGATTCCAAGTTACAGAAGCTCAAGTCTCCCGAGCCTGAGTCCAGGCTGCTTGCACCCGAGGACACCCCTTATCTCACTTAGCACAGTGGAGCTGCAGGGCTGTCTCCCGTAGAATTCTTCCGCAACCGCAGATCTGCATGGGCTCCACAGCAGTGAGTGGTACCCGAGCAGGTGGTCCACTCACCGCTCCTTAGGGAAGGGTAGTCAGGAGATGCACTGGCGGCGGGGAAAGGAAAAAGGGTGAAAACAGAGAAAAATTACAAAATATCAGTGTGAGCCAAACTGATTGAGTTGCTAATGAGCACAAATGAGAAACTCCCTGAGGATATTAGCAAGGATGACAAGAAGGAGTCTGGAAGGGGGCTGAAACTCTGCCCTGAGCATTGGGGAGTCAAGTCTTCCAAGCACCTGTGGAGTATCCCAACGCGGATGAGCTTTGTGATCACCCAGCGCCACCTGCTGGCTACACCTGGGACGGAAACACGGCCGTCCACGCATGCTCTTCAATTCGTCAGCCCGCTCTCCTGCCTGCCGGTGACAAGGTCACAATTATCCCAGACTGTACCTCAAAAAAAGAAAAACCCGAAATCCAGGCATTGTGGCACACGCCTTTAATACCAGCACTCGGGAGGCAGAGGTAGGAGGACTGCTGTGAGTTCGAGGTCACCCTGAGGCTTCACAGTGAATTCCAGGTCAGCCTGGGCTAGAGTGAAACGCTACCTCGAAAAGAAGAAAAAAATAAGAAAGAAAGAAAAAGAAAGAAAGAAAGAAAGAAAGAAAGAAAGAAAGAAAGAAAGAAAGAAAGAAAGAAAGAAAGAAAGAAAGAAAGAAAGAGGGAGAGGGAGAGGGAAAGAAAGAAGAAAAGAAAAGAAAAAATCAATTATCCTAGACTGAAACTCACTATATAGAGGAGAAGAAGGAAATCAGAAGAAAGAAGGCCATCATGGAAGGAAGGAAGGAAGGAAGGAAGGTCTCTCAAGGAAGGAAGGCAAGGTGTAACAGGAAGGAAGGGAAAGAAAGAAGGAAGAAAGGAGGAGCTGGTGAGAAGAAAAGAGAAGACAAGTGAGAGGAGGGTCCATAAGATATTGAACACTGAGGGAGGGCAGGGAAATAGGGTTATATATAGTACTATAAAGTAATGGGGGGAGGGCAAGCAAAACACTGAAAAAATTCCCATGAAAAGAAAGAAAAATCAATTATCCTAGACTGGCCTCAAACTCACTATATAGTTGAGGATGACCTTGAACTTCTGATCCTCCTGCTTCTATCTCCTAAGTGCTGGGATTACGGGTGTGCCCCGCCACACCCCCTTTATTCAGTGCTGGTGATCAGTGCTCTGTGCATGCTAGGCAATCACTCTGCCAACTCAACTACACCCCCCCCCAGCCACACTTTTTTCCCTTTGAAAGAAATCATGCCATCATGCTCATATTATTTTTTTCCTCTTAAAGTTTCTTTAATGTCAGTTAAGCTACTCTTTTTCTTTCAATACGTATTCTCCACTTGCTACAAGAATCTTTCCCCTGCTCTGTTTCCTCCACTGGATACCTTTCTGAAAGCATGTCTCTCACCCTAGCAGTGTTGTTCTGGCAGATATGTTACTATCAGCACCTAGGTGTATAAGTGACAGGCAGTCACAGTGTCAGAAAAACATCACCTAGGGAGCGAGAAGAGTAGGGGAAGAGCGGACTAGAAAGGAGGAGCTGGTGAGAACATTCCAGAAAAGGTGTCTCAGAAGACAAGTGAAGAGACAGGAATGCACACATGTCCATAAATATATTGCTCACACACTATCTCTTATTCTGTGCATTCCTTCAAGGGCAACCAAATAGGGTTATATATAGTACTATAAAGTAATGGGGAACATACACTAGTAGTTGTTAAGTTTGCCAAGTCATTTAGAACACTGCAATGATAAATTCCCATGTTTGTAAAACACATTAACTGGTTATAGGGACTAACTCAAGGATCAATCTACCAGTGAGCATTAGATATTCACCATTAGCATAATGAAATATATATGTCTGAGATATATATTTTTAAAGATTAAATGAAATTAGTCCTCAAAATTTTTCAATCTCACTGCATTTTAGCAATTATACATGTGTAACAAGGAGTTTCTGTTTGAATGGCCATGAGTACATCTTCAACAAAGCTAAAACAAGCATAGCTTTTGGTTTCCCCTCTTCCTTACTGCTCATTGTGGAGCCTTCCGTAAAAGAACAGGGGCTCAGGTTCCAAGCTCTTGTAAGGAGTAAGGTAACTCAGCCATAAGCTTCTTCTGGGTCCTGACAAAGCACAGCAGAATCTTCCGTGGGGAGGAGGGAGCAGTCACAGCTTGGAAAACCCAATGGAACATGCGGGAAACACATCCATACAGTGAACAGGAGCGAGGGGGGAGGGGAGGAGGTCTTTGCATTATCTCAGGATAGGACAGCTGAGTGACAGATGGAAAAATCGACACAGCAGCATCCCTGTGCCAGAAGGGGCACCACTAGGTACCTATTTGGGAGACCCTTTGGGACCAGAGCTGCAGTAGTTTCATGTATCCCAAAGATTTTGATTACATAACAACCCTGAAAATTATCTACAAAGCCTTTTTACTGTGAAATCTCTACTTAGTCACAGAACGTGATTTCTATGGCTTGTGATTTTCTCCCATGTTGGTGCCATGCTGGGAAAAAACTAAACATCTGGATTCCAACTGTCTGAGAAAAATCAAAACCGAAATGGTCCAAGCTGGAAACTTGGAAAATCAAACTTTCCAGGTTGCCAGGCCATGGAAAGATATCATCAAACTCTCAAGTCTCAATTACAGTTACAAAAGGGGAATCCCTACCCCCACATGACCAACTAAAAAGGCATTATTAACCCTAAATATTTTAAATTTTTCTAAGATACACTTGTCCCCTTTCCATCTGGGTCAAATGAAGGAACCTTAACTGGGGCCTGGAGGTCCCACAGCAGGGAGGATTTGGATGTGTCTTTCCTCAAGAGGAAAAAGACCTATTTGGGTACCGGCAAGAGACTTAAAATATTTACCCCAACAAGGGGATGATAATAATCAATTCTCCAGGGAGTGTCCCACCCTGAGAACTATGCCTCTGTTTCTTCCCCAGGAACAACTGAAGGTGTGGATGCTACTAGACCCGAATGAAGCCAAAAAGCTCCAGAAAGATTTACAGAAGAGAGAGTCGGGACTTCTAAGACAACCTGTTACATGGCTTTTTATCCCACCTTCTCCCTCCCCTTGGACCCCTCCTTCTTCTTGCTCTTTACCCTACCTTCTCCCTCCCCTGAACCCCCCTTCTTCTTATCCTACTCACTGGGCCCTGTGTAATTGATAAGATTACACAATTCATTCACCAACAGCTTGAGGCAATTAAACTTCATCAGGTCAAGGCACCACAGGTTTGTGACTCAAAGGCAATGGCTTTTCCACTTACTGGCTATCCACCTAACATCCCTCCCCTCCCTCCATCGAACCAATGATGGGTAAGATCTCAGACAGGCTGAGACAACCTAAGACAGGGCGTGGAGTGGTCAACGGGCTAGAGGCATGGTGCTCAGTGACGGGTAAGATTCCCAGAGGGGGACAACCTAGGACAGAGGCCATGGGGGAGATGTTGGGCCCTGCCCGGTGTGAAGCAGTGGTTAGCCCAGCCAGTCTTGGCCTACTCCCGGTGAGGCCTGAGGAGCTTCCAGAGCCTGAGTAGAGTTTGGTGACGTGTCCTTGAAGTGACTCAGCACCTAAGCTGAAACTGCCTCCACCCAGCTGCTGCTGACGTCTGTCTCTCATCCCCTCTTCCAAAATATATAAAAATACCCATGAAAATAAATAAAGACGGTCTCTGTGACTCAATTTTTTCTCCCGGTGTTTTGGGGGAGGGGTTTGAAAGCTGACACCCGCCTTCTTGCTCAGCCTCAAGAAGCGGCTGGCCCGGTTCTCTCTCTCTTCTGCTCTACCTGCCGGTGGTGGAGGGAAAAAACCCAGGCACCACATTTAGCCAGAAGCAAAGTGACACAAGAGTGAAATGTCACAGGCTGGAGAGATGGCTTAGCAGTTAAGGAGCCTGCCTCCTAAGCCTAAGAACGCTGGTTCCAATCTCCAGGTCCCATGTTTAGCCAGATGCAAAGTGATGCAAGGGCGCAATGCCGCACTTGACCACAAAGGGGCGCACGCATCTGGATTTCGTTCACAGCAGCTGAGAGAATGCTGGCGTGCCTCTTCTCTGTCTGTCTCCCTCTCCCTCTCTGTCTGTCTCTCTCCAAAAATAAATAAAATAAATAAATAAAATTTTATATTAAAAAGAGTGAAATGTCGCACGTTTGCCACAAGAGGGTGCACGCATCTGGAGTTCGTTCACAGAGACTGAGAGGCTGCTGGAACACCCATTCTCTCTTTCTCTGTCTCAAAAAAAGAAAAAGAAAGAAAGAAGAAAGAAAGAAAGAAAGAAAGAAAGAAAGAAAGAAAAGAAAGAAGAAAGAGAAAAAAGGTTGCCTTCAGTGACAACAGAACAGAATGAAATGTTGAGTCTCCCTATACTGAGACTTTTATCAACTCTGACTCATTTTCTTGAACCACAACAGTTTTTATTGTTCAATAAATAGATTTAAATAATAGCACTTTCAACCTGAGGGGCATAATGAAACCTGGTGCCCAAAATCTGTTTTTTTTTTTTTTTTTTAAAGAGCTTATGTGCTGGTTTGATTCAGGTGTCCCCCATAAGCTTTGTGTTTGGAATTTAAGGCCCCCAGCTGATGGCAATTTGGGGATTAAAGCTTCCTGGGGGCTGTTTATTGTTGGGGGGCAGGCTTATGGGTGTTATAGCCAGCTTCCTCTTGTCAGTGTTTGGCAAACTCTCCTGTTTCTGTTGTTCATCTGATGTTGGCCAGGAGTTAATGTCCACCCTCTGCTCATGCCATCATTTCCCCTTGAGTCTGTAAGCCCCCTCAAAGAACTTTTTTTTCCCCACAGCTTAAAATCCTATGTATGAGCTAAATATCTCTAAAAGTTTGGTTTCATCATATATACAATTATGAGTGAGTGGTACTAGGAAAATTGTCTGTACAGGGCAAAGATGTCTTTGGATTTGGAAGTGAATGTGTTCATGTGTCCAAAAAAGAAGATGCCAACTAGGGGAAAGGTTGGTTCCTCAGAGGAGAACAGAAAATGAAGACCATAGGTCAGAGTTGAGGAATTACTAGCTAACAACCCAATCATCATATTACACTTGGGAAATGTCTCTATATTTTGGCAACTATACTAGGTCTGTGAGAGGTCCTTGTACCTTCACCTCCCTTTAGTAGTCAGCCATACATACTTAGAATTCTGCACCAGAGCAGGTGTTTCCAGAGGTCTCCATCAAAATACAAACCTGTGTTGCTTTGTCTAAGTCACACTGTACATTAAGAAATTAGTCCTGATCTCATACACAACACACACACACACACACACACACACACACACACACACACACACACACACACATTCTATGAGTACAGCTCAGATAAACTGACAACCTTCTACACTGAGAAGAACACATAATGAAAATAAACTCATGGAAATGGAGGTTTAATGGACCCACTCTCTTCCATGGGGCAATCTTGTTAGGGTGGGGAAATCTGAGGGGTCTGGGGGTGGTTCATGACAACTCTAATCCCTCTTCAGAGAGACAGAGGTGAGTTTCCAACCACTCCAGAAGAATATTCCATTCATTCAACCTAATGAATAGTATTTTCTGTTCACTAACTGGGAATTTTGTGCACCTTACCCATGTGACAAATTGTTAGGGTATAGGGACATATTCAGCCAAACTATATGAACTCAGGATGGCAGCTTACTTAAAAATAATTCAGGTGAAAAGGTCTTATTTTTCTCCTTCTTTTGTATTTGCAATGTTTCTGTGAGTTTGAGATTTTTTTTTAATGTGAAAAGGTAATCCAATTCCATTTTTTACATAGGCACTGCTATAAATGATTTTTCTTGTTTTCTTTATTATGGTTCAAATTTAAATTATAACACACAAAACTGAGTAAACATAAAGGCAATAGATGTTGTGGGCAATCAAACTCACTGTTCAAAGGAACAGCACAGCAATTTAAAAACACCGACCTTTTACCTCCAAGAAGTGTATCCATAAGCAGATGATGGTCAAGGAAGTCTATGTGGACATTTTGAGCCCACTGAGTGTGAAGTCCAACAGAGTGGATGTCACACTGAGCTGCAGTGAAGCCTTGAGTTCCCAAGGAGCATAGTAACTCGCACACACTATCATTGGAGTCCCTCTCCTTCACACACTCAAGATACAGCAACTTAGGTTCTCTTGAGAAAACAGCTTCTTCCCTTGTCCTGGATGCTTCCCAGCATGTCTTTCCAAACTGAAGAAGTACCTTCCCATCTCTGTCAGTTACTTTCTTGTTGCTGTGAACAAACACCCGGCAAGAAACAGATTATGAAAAGAAAGGGTTTAGTTCAGCTTACAGGTTTGCAGGGAAGATTCACCATAGCTGACAAGGCAAAACAGACGAGAGCAGGAGATGGGGATGGGGAGGTGGTGGAGGTGGGATGTCACATTGCCTTGACAAGCAAGGAAACAGAGAAAACAGCAAGTTCTTTAAGGCCCACCCCAAATGACACTCTTTCTCAAGCAAGGCTCTACCTCCTAAAGGTTAGTAAACCTTCCTGAACAAGATCACCACTTGGGGAACTAACACATGTGGGCATTTTACATTCAAACCACTGTACCATCCAACACTCACATTTTTGAAGCCATTAGAATTTCAGTTGTAAAAATATGGGCTAGTAAATATCCCTTTAAGATAAAAATTGAAGAGATGACATATATTATTTATTAGATTAATTCAGAGTGCATTTGATCTCAAGCTCAGTGATAATTACCAATATTAGCTTATAACATTGTTTAAATGTTCAATTTATAAAATACATAAAGCATGTCATCTTTCTCAAGGCCTCAAGCTGGATGCAGCAAGAGGAAAGCTCTAATCTTAATACAGTGCACATCATCACACAATGTACTGAAATGAAGTTATTCTACTAGGGAGCCTATGCAAAATATTTTAAATTATAAAAATTTACATTAGAAGATGAGAGAGAGGGGTTTGGAATGAGTCATCACAGTGAACAAAGTCAGGTCCACTTCTCTCAGGAGATGATAGAAGTGTACCAAGTTTGCAAGCCTTAAATGTGGTTATTAAATTGATGGTTAGTGCCACTCCATTAAGGAAAGGCAAAAGGAACACAGCCACATCATCCTTCACCAAAATTGAACGAATAACCTTCAAAAGATAATAAACTAAAATTATTATTAAATGTCTTTTACAAAAACATATAAGAGATTGATGAATGTGTACACTGGGAAAATGAGTTGTGCCAGAAAACCTGCTCAGTGTTTGGGTTTTTTTTTCCACTAATGACAGCATTATGATGAACACAGGGTAACTCCATACTCAGCTGTCAAAACATGGGACCAATGCAGGCAGCCTGTTCACCAATCATGGCCTTCTCTGCCTGCACCAGTTCTGTGTAATCTGCGGGTTTCAAACCATCTTAATGCCATGAATTGGATAACACTGCCACACAAATTCCTCATCAAAATTACAGGTTATTCTTGATTGGAAAAATAGACACATTAACTCTAACTCCCCTCCCCACATGCCCCCACCAATCATATTATGTGCACTGTATTAAAAGGATCACTCAAAAGGGCGGTGGGGAAGGTCAATCAAAATTCAAGATATTCTGAATAAGACATATGAAAACCTACTTTTTTGAATAATAGCATACCCAGAAGCCATAGATTGTTACTAGAAAATTTTCAGTGCCAGGGATGGGATCCCTTTCAGTGAGTTGTTGGCCAGGGAGGTCCCTGTTGCCTCCAAAACATTGCAGGCTTTTGCCAAGGCCCTTGGTTTCCCTTGAGAAACAGATGGTAAGACCCTATTGCTGAAGACTTCACTTGCCTGAGTGGCAAGGTCACTGAGAAATCAAGCTAGTACTGAGCAGAAAACCTTCTCCCTGTAGACCAGCCAACTGAACACAGGAGAAAGTTGCACTGCATGCAGCCCTATGGGAGACAGAAGTCATCAGCGGTGAAAACAGTGAACACTGGAAGCTTCAAGTTTGGCCAGACGGGACAAATGACCAAACGAGTGCACTAGTGGCATGTCTGCTTTGGGGGAAACCAACTGCTCTCTAATTGGACTGAAGGCCCTCTCTACAAGAAGGAATACATGCCTGGTACTGATAAACCTAATCAAAAGCCTATGGGTGGGGAGGTCATGAGCCTTAGGGGTATAAAGCCTGCTCTTGTCTGGCTAAATGTATATATTATTCCCACCAAACTGCCCTGAAACACTACACTTAATGTTTATATCCATATATTAATGCTACTCTCATTTCTGGTTAGAGAAGCTTCTTTTTTCAGATGGCGATGACCACTGGGATGACCCAAAAGGCAACAAAGTGCTGAGAAGAAGGGACGGAGGAGTGTCCAGCACTGAAACATCTCTATTATACCCCCCAAGGCTCAGGGTCCATTGCGGCAGATGTGGCTGACAGAATGTAAGAGCCAAAGGAAGGGTACCACTCCTTACAATGCAACTGTCTAGACAGAAATTGGCCTTGATATCCATGACCTCGCAGTGCCTAGCAATACCTTCACAAGACCCTCATAACAGGAGAAAAAGACAATGATATCAAATTAAAGGAGAGACTAATGGAGAGAGGGAGGGGATATGATGGAGAGCAGAGTTGTGAAGGGGAAAGGGGGAGAGGAGAGAAATATCATGGTTTATTGTCTGTAAGTATAGAAGTTGTCAATTAAAATAAATTTTTTAAAAAGTATCACTCCATAAGAACCATACAAAAATTCACTTTAAAAGGAAATATATACTTTTTATTAATCGGATAAAATATTAAAATAATAAGAACCACTTTTTCAGGAATCCTTTTGTTTTGGAAATGAATTTAATTTTTTTAAATATTTTATTTATTCATTCATTTGAGAGAAAGAGAGAGACAGAGAGAATGGGCACACTAGGGCTTCCATCCACTACAAACAAACTCCAGACACATGGGCTATCTTGTGCACTCGGCTTATATAGGGACTGGGGAATTGAACCTGGGTCCTTAGGCTTTGCAGGCAAGTGCCTTAACTTCTAAGTCATCTCTCCAGCCCATGAATTTAAATTATCAACACTTTTTCTTATCAACACTATTGAGAAACTTGATAATGTCTGTCTATGGTAACATAGAATTTTCAGTATCTTCTGAGGTCTATGTCTCTGGCCATGATTTCACAAAGGCTGAAGCAGATACATTTCATAGTTTTAATACACACAACACGATGTTTACTGCTTGAATATCCATTGGTCTGTAGGATAAATGAGCTAAATTCATTTAATTAGAAATCTGATTTTCTTCACGGTGGTGAAGCTGACAGGAAAACGATACCCATAAACAAGAAGTCTAGAAAAAAATGTTAGCAGGGATTTCTTAGTTTAATTTTGATTGCTCCAGTCCAGTTTGGGGTGACTCATTCGTGACAACTTTTAGTAGAATGAGGCTCTCACTCTGCGGCCCTTCAGAGGTTGTGGTGGACGATAGTTGCTCAAGAGAAAAGCCGCAGGCTCCCCCTCGGCAGTGCATAGGAGGCTGCGGAATCTGGCCAGCTGTTGAAGAAAAAAGTAGGCATAACTCAGTGGAGACAGTCACACCCATGCTAATGAGCTACGCAGAAAAATTAAGCAACTAAAAACATTGCAATGTAAATTTTCTAATTAATCACACATCATAAAGAATTATTCTGGTAGAGTCTCCTCACTATATAAATACCTATGGTTTTAAAATTAAGTAATATACATTCTTTGTTTGAAGTTCAATGTAGTAAAAGTAGAGTGTGCTTTAAAGAGAACACTAGAAATCAGAAAACAGTTTTTCATAGGCACTCTCCACCTGACATGTTTTATTACACAAAGGGTGTTCAAGTAAATATGCTATTTTGAAACCTGGTATTTCCACTTAATATATGCTGATCAACTTGCACAATTACTTTCAATTGCTGGAAAGCTCAATTGTAAGTGTGTTTTATGATATTTCAATAATTCTTTAGTGGTTCAACATTGCTTTAGCATGGCCTTCCGGTTGTGAAATAAAGATTGAATAAATTACCTGAATAACTCTAACCATTCAGAGGTTCACCAAAAATATATTGCCAATGAACACCAATTTTTGACTTTGTTTTGCTTTTTGCTATGTTATTCAAAAAGTAAAAATAAAAAGAGGTCCTATCTTCTAAACTCTCTCAGTCACCTCACCTCAGAGCTCCATCACTTAGGCTTCGTCACTGCCATTTTCCCATGGCCTGGAATATCTCTTACACAATATTAGCCGAGACAGGAGGCAGCTGTGAAAGAGTCCATCATGACCTCAGTAGTTTATGAGCAAGGCTACAGAGACAGACCACGTGCAACACAGAACAGCTCTGAATGATGAGACATTAGGCCTCAGCTTTCTACTAGTCATTTGCATTTGAGCAGATATCCATAGTCTAAACCAGATGAGACTTAAGAGAAAGAATCTCTGGTGAAACCCGGCAGCAGAGGTTTACAAAGTCCAACCCTCAGCAGACACCCGGCCCTCTACAGCTCATGATAACCTCAGTCTGTGTAGAGGGGACCAGCTGAGGTGGTGAAGATGGAGAATCCTACATCAGGACTGTGGTCTATAAGCCTCCCAAGCACAGTGTGCCTTCCCTTGATGCCACAATTGCTCTGAAGACCTGGCTTCAGATTCTACATATGTGCATGCATATATACACAGATGTGTACATGCACAACACATGCACATTCACACATGCATGCACACCATTCAACTCCTCTCGTAGATGACCATGGCTCCCAACCTTTGCAGTCCTTTCGCCTAACCAGTTTAGAGGTGAATTTCACTTTAAGACTTAATATGACCAGCCTGTTCATTTGGTAATAGTTCCTAAACATGCCTTGATCACATACCATTCCTGTAGGACCCTCCGCATCACTTGACCCAGCTAGGTAGACCTGCCGACCTCTACTCAGAATGGTAATTTTTTTGGCTCATTGTCCTCCCTAGCTGCTTGTGATGTCTTATGCCCTCCTGTAGCCATAGGTTTATTCAGGCAGAAAACCTCACTAAGGCTCACTCAGCACCCACCCATTCCTGGCAGGAGTATTTGTAGATCAGCCTGGAGGCTGAAGTAGGTATGACCTGCTTAGCTGGTTTCCTTGGCTCTACTGCTGAGATTGTCATGCCCTTGTGTAGCAACCTCGGAAAGATGAAATCTTTTTTGCCAAAGCCCTAAGTAATTTTATGTCACGCTTGTACGCGACCATCTTTAATAGCTCTCCATTGCGTGCCAAAATTGAGTAATAATGAAAATAAGCTCTCTTTGGGAACATGGAGATCCAGATACTGCATTAAATGTTTGACACTATATTATATGATTTAATCCCCCACATAATCCTAGCAATAATGTACTGTTTACTCCATCTTACAGACAAGGCTCTGGAGAGACAGTTAAGAGGCTTGATCAATAAGCTATCTTGCAAATAAGTCATGAACTAGCCACAGAAGTAAACTGCATTTCTATCTATCTTTATCTTTTTTTCTAATCTCTTTTTACTTTTTGATTGTGGAAACAATAATAAACTACCATGAGTATATCACCTGGCTTCAACAGCCAGCACCTACTCAATTCTCCACCCATATTTCCACCCAGTCTCTCTCTGCCTCCTACCCTGCCCAAACTAGGTAACTATGAAGCAAATTCTGGTTGTGTCGTTTCCAAGTAAATGTTCCAAAATGTACCTCTAAGATACATGAAATAGGCACCCAAAGTAAACTTTTCACCATGGTGTCTCAGCCTTAGATCACTTACATGCCACTAACTTTCCTAGATCTTTCTAGTTCTGGCATGTTGATACACAGGTACCACTCTTAGCCACTTTTGTGAAGGTGATTCTTTAAAATTCACATCTGTGCACCTTACCCTCTGCACCAGCATTTTTAATACCACCAGAGGATCCACACTTGGATAGGCTTCCCCAAGAGGAGATTGGACACATGCAACACACAAGAGACCAGTCAGGCAAGATGTGCCCACTGGTGCAATAGTGGAATGACAGTCATGACAGTAACCAACTGCTGCTCTCTGAGTGGACATGGAGCCTGCTCCACAGAAAGGAATTTACACCTGGCACTAAAAATCAAGTCAAAAGCCTATGGGTTGGAAGGTTATAGGCCTTAGCTGGGAAGCTGTGAGTGGTTTTTTGGCTAAATGGATATGTTATACTTGTAAAATTGCCTTCCAAATATTTATGTTTATGCTCATTTTTAATTGGAAATTTTTATATATGTACATAATATATTTTATCATCATCCCCCCCATTTTACTTTATTTCCTCCACCCCAAAACTCCTTCCACTGAACTCCTTTCCAACCAGTCTCTCTTCTCTTTTTCTGTCTTTCATTTATTTGTTTTTCCCCATGTGCCTTCATCCATAATAATGTGTTGATGGGCTACTCTCACTTTTGGTCAAATAAGCTTCTTTTTTTAGGTAGAGGTAACTACTGTGGAGACTCAAGACACATCAAAGTGCTAAGAAGTGAGAGTTAAGTGCTCAGCACCAAATGAAGCATGTCTATCACACTTGCCAAGGCTCAAGGGACACTGCAAAAGTGGGGTCAGAAAGAGTGTTTTGGAATGCCATCTTTTCTCACTACCTGTACAGTATTGGGCCCCACGGACTCTTATGTTCCTTCTCCCTGACCGCATTCTACTGAGGCCCTCCTCAGTGGAGTAACTGGTAATCATTGTGAGGCCATAAATGCACCAGTCTCTGTGGGGAACACTGGGCAATGCCTCGGATTATCCTTCTCACCCTGTGGCTCTTACAGTCTTGCTGCCCCATCTTCTGCAATGTTCCCTGAACTTTGAAGGAATGTACATTGAATTTAAGCACTTAAATAAATTAATTCTGATGGTTTCTGGCACCCCCAAAAGAAATCTCACAGGAAAAATCAACCCTTCAAATAAAAAAAAAGATTATCAAAAGCATTTAGTCTGCTCACTGGCATGCAGCACAATTGAGGATTTAGCAGTCACTAAATAACACATAGAAAAAATGGATCGAGGGCTGGAGAGATGGCTTAGCGGTTAAGGTGCCTGCCTGCTAAACCTAAGAACTGGTTTCCAATCTCCAGGTCCCACTTTGAGCCAGATGCAAAGTGATGCAAGGGCGCAATGCCACACTTGCCCACAAGGGGGCGCACACATCTAGATTTCGTTCACAGCAGCTGAGAGACTGCTGGCGCACCCATTCTCTGTCTCCCTCTCCCTCTCTGTCTGTCTCTCTCTGTGTCTCTCTCCAAAAAAAAAAAAAAATAAAGGATCAAACTGGGCATGGTGGCACACACCTTTAATCCCAGCACTTGGGCGGCAGAGGTAGAAGGATCACTGTGAGTTCGAGGCCACCGTGAGACTACATAGTGAATTCCAGGTCAGCCTGCACTAGAGTGAAACCCTACCTCGAAAAACCAAAACAACAACAACAACAAAAAAATGGATCTGAACCAAGAAAAAGAAATGAAAAATATTTAATTTTCTCTTTAGGTCAAAAATTCACTTAGGGGCTGGAGGCGTTTGCTTGCAAAGCCAAAGGACCCAGGTTCAATTCCCCAAGACCCATGTAAGCCAGATGCACAAGGTGGCACATGTGTCTGGAGTTCGTTTGCAGTGGCTGGAGGCCCTGGTGCACCCATTCTCTCTCTCTTTCCTCTTTCTCTCTGTCAAATAAATAAAAATAAAATATTAACAAAATTGACTTAGGGGCTGCCTGGACCATACAAGCTTGCTGCAGAAGCAGACCCTTGCTCCGCCTTCCTGGCTGAATGGCCCCTGGGTCCCCAACTCCCCAACCACCTGCTCTGGCGGGTGCACACACAGAGTGAGTTGGCCAGGGTTCCCAGTTCCCTAGGCCCAGTTCCCCTGCTGCTAGCTTTGGGCTGCCTGGACCCTGTGAGCTTGCTGATGAAGAAGGCCCTTTTCACTACATTCCTAGTCTGAATGGTCCCTGGGTCCCCTACTCCTGAATACCCTGCTCCTGAGAGTATGTGCATGAAGTGAGTAGGGCAGAGCTCCTGGTTCATTCCCCACCTCCCAGTTCCCTGGACCCAGTACCACTACTGCTGGCTTGGAGCAGCCTGGTCCCTGCTTGTGGGCTGCGGAAGAAGGCCTTTTGCTTGGGTTTCCTGATTAACTAGCCCCTGGGTGCTGAAATCCCTATTCCTCTGAGCCAGAGGGTACATGGACCATTGGAGGAGCTGGCCTCTTGCCCATGGCTCTCCAGCTTCCCAGCTCCTGTTTCCCCACCCGTGATCTCCCTGTACTGAAAAGGACGTGCAAATGTAGTGAGCAGGCCAGAGCTCCGAGTTCCCCAGGTACCTTTGACGTACCTGCAATCTCCACAATCTGCGCATCTGTGGTTATAACCCCATCCTACACCACTATACCAACCTGGTTCACAATTAAAACAGAACATCCTTTGTAGATAGTACAAGGACAACAACTTGCTTCCTTCCCAGTAGAATAAAACATTTCCCCAAGATGGGTAGACCACAACACAAAAAAGCCAATGGTAGTCAGAAAACTAAGAGATCTTCACCAAGGATGCCTACTTACACAATGGAAGCTTGCAATGAAATCATACAGAGATCAACAGAAATTAAATCCCACAATGAAAACACAACAATGAATGAGACCATGATCAAAAGAATTGCTGAACTGGAAGCAAACCATAAAAAAACCAACAATCAGCCGGGCGTGGTGGCGCACGCCTTTAATCCCAGCACTGGGGAGGCAGAGGTAGGAGGATCGCTGAGAGTTCGAGGCCACCCTGAGACTACCTAGTAATTCCAGGTCAGCCTGGACCAGAGTGAGACCCTACCTCGAAAAACAAAAACAAAACAAACAAACAAACAAAAAAAAAAAAAAACAATCATATCAATGAAATGGAACCAAATCATCTCTTAGAGAGTTCAGCTTTTGACAGTAGGCTTAACTTGATTGAAGAAAACATTAGAACTCTCCAAAGGAGATATAAATGAATTGAAGGTGAATCAACAAATGGAAGATATCTCAATAACCAATTGATTAAGCTTAATGAAGACGATCAAATGCAAGAATGAATTCCAGGAAGCATCAAGAAAATCAGAACTCAAACTAAAATCATGCCTCAAAAAAGAGATGGACACAATGCAAAATAACACCACAGAAAACAAAAATCAAATAGAGGCTATGCAAACCTCACTAACAGAGTTCCACGTGTGGAAGACAGAACCTCTGACCTGGAAGACAAGACAGAAGAAATTGATAGGAGGCCAAAAACTTTGCTAAGTTCAAAAAACCAAGTGAAAAGAATATGAGGGAATTCTGTGGGATACCCTAAAATGACCAAACATCATGGATCATGGGTATACCAGAAGGAGAGGAAATCCAGGCCAGAGGCATAGAGAACATAATCAACAAAATTATTGAAGAAAACTTTTCCAGTCTCTCAAAAGAGAGGCCCATCCAGATATAAGAAGCCCACAGAACACCAAACAGACAGGACCAAAGAAGAAACTCTCCAAGGCATATCATAGTTAAAACTCTTAACAATGAAAATAAAGAGAGTGTGCTTTTAACACAACATACAAAGGCAATCCCATCAGATTTCTCAATGGAAACCCTGAAAGCCAGAAGGGCCTGGAATGGAACACTTCAAAGTCTAAAAACCTATGGCTTCCAACCCAAGCTACTCTACTTAACGAAAGAATCCCTCATAATACATGGTAAAAGGAAAACTTTCCATGAAAAAAAGTCAACTCTATGATTATATGAACACAAAACCAAACTTACAGAGAATACTTCAGGTAATACTCTACAGAGAAGGGTCAAACAACTAATCTCAAGAGTCAACAAGAAGAAGACCACAATAACCAAAACTAGAGCAGACTCAAAAAAAGTACAAAACAGGGGCTGGAGAGATGGCTTAGCAGATAAGGCATTTGCCTGCAAAGCCAAAGGATCCGATTTTGATTCTACAGGACCCACAAACACCAGATACACAAGGGCCACATGCATCTGGAGTTCATTTGCAGTGGCTGGAGGCCCTGGTGTGCCCATATATTCTCTCTCTCTCTCTTTCTCTCTCTCTCTCAAATAAATAAATAAATAAATAAATAAATAAATAAATAAATAAATAAAATACATTTTTTAAAAAACATTCAAAACACAAGAAAGCACCTAACCCCATAAGGCACCCCATCATGGCAGGTGTTAATCAAACCTCACAGTTATAACCTTAAACATTAACAGTCTTAACTCACCCATCAAAAGATACATGTTAACATAGTAGATCAGAAAAATGGACCCTTCTATCTGCTGTTTTCAAGAAACCCGTCTCACCATTAATGGCAGATACCTCCTCAGGGTGAGAGGATGGAAAATGATACTCCAAGCAAATGGAAATATGAAACAAGCAGGTGTTGCTACATTAATATCTGATAAAATAGACTTTAAACCAAAAGCAATCAAAAAGGACAAGAAAGCTCTTCTAACCCATCAAGGGTACAACCTAACATGAGGACATCACAATCATATGTCTGTATGTGCCAAACATAGGTGCACCAAAATTTATGAAACAAAATCTATTTGAAAACAAAACAGAAATAAACACCAATACCATTATATTTTGGGACTTCAATACTCCACTATCATCAATAGACAGATCATCCAAGCAGAAAATAAACAGGTAAATAACAGAGCTCAACAACACCATAGATTATCTAGACCTAACAGACATCTACAGAACTTTGCACCCAATTCTATAGAATACACATTCTACTCAGCAGCCCATGGAACCTTCTCCAAAATAGACCATGTATTAGACCATACAGCATGACTCCATAAATTCAGGAAATTGAAGTGACTTCCTGCATCATATTAGATCACAATGCTTTAAAGCCAGAAATTTAACAAGAGACACATGAAGAACTTCACCAGTTCCTGGAGACTGAACAATACACTTTTAAACAATGAATGGGTGGTGGATAAAATAAAAAATGAAATTGAAAAATTCCTAGAATTGAATGATAATGAAAACACAACTTATCAAAATTTATGGGACACAATGAAGGCAGTCCTAAGGGGAAAATTTATAGGGCTAAATGTCTTCATAACAAAGCAGAGAGATTCCAAATTAATAACCTAACCATACACTGAAAGATGTTGGAAAAACAAGAAGAATCCAACCATAAGAGTTCAGGTTGGAAAGAAATAATCAAGGTCAGAACAGAAATTCATGAATTGGAAATTAAGAAAACAATTTGTAAAAATCAATGAAATGATGAAAAGCTGGATCTTTGAAAAAAATAAAAAAGATTGATAAACCCCCGGCCAGTTTGATCAAGCATAAAAAGAGAAGTTTCAAATTAACAAAAATCAGAAACTAAAAAGGAGAGGTCACTACATACATCAATAAAATTGGAAGAATCATCAGGACATACTTCCAAAACCTCTACTCCACAAAAATTGGATAATCTGGAAGAAATGGACGAATTCCTAGCCACATAACATCTACTGAAAGTAAACTCAGAGCAGATTAATCTGCTCAAGAAGCCTATCAAGTCCATCGAGATTGAAAAGATAAACAAACCCCCCCTACAGAGAAAAGTCCAGGACTGGATGGCTTGCTGAGCCGAGTTCTACCAGAACTTCACTGAAGAACTGAAACAATTTTTTCTCAAACTATTTCACATAATCAGAAAACAAGGAATCCTCCCCAACTCCTTTTTTGAAGCTAGCATCAATCTAATACCAAAACCAGACAGAGATGCAACAAGAAAGGAAAGCTCTAGGCCTATATCCCTGATAAATTTAGATGCAAAGATCATGAACATAATCCTGGCAAACTGATTTCAACAATATATCGAAAGCATTATCCACCTTAATCAAGTAGGCTTCATCCCAGGTATGCAGGGATGGTTCAACATATGCAAATCAGACAATGAAATATACCACATAAATAAACTTAATCACAAGAACCACACGATCATTTCAATTGATGCAGAGAAGACCATCGACAAAATACAACACCACTTCATGATCAAAACGCTGGAGAGACTGGGCATGAAGGGTTTATATCTCAACAAAATTAAGGCAATATATAAAGCATCAAAAGCCCAAATAATACTTAATAGGGAAAGACTCAAGGAGTTCCCATTGAGATTGGGAAAAAGACAGAGGTGCCCACTCTCACCACTGCTCTTCAACAAAGTACTAGAAGTTGTCCAAGCAATAAGACAGGAGAAAGAAAGAAAAGGGATACACATTGGAAAGGATGAAGTCAAGTTAGCCCTATTTGCAGATGACATAAATCTATATGTAAATGACCAAAAGTCTCCATCCCAAAACTTCTAAAGGTGATTAATTCCTTCAGTAAAGTGGCAGGATACAAAACCAACACACAAAAATCAGTAGTTTTTCTATATGCAAAGGACAAATACACAGAGAAAGAAATCAGTGAGGCTGTCTCATTTTCAACAGCACCAGAAAAATTAAATAACTTGGAATAACACTAACCAAGGATGTTAAAGATGTATATAATGAAACCATTAAAAAAGATCCAAGAAAGAAATCAAGGAGGACTTGAGAAGATAGAAAGACCTCCTATGCTCCTGGATAGGTAAAATTAATATTGTGAAAATGACAATTCTACCAAAAGCAATACCAATAAAAATAACAGCATCATTCTTCACAGAGATTTAAAATATGATCTCAAAGTTCATATGGGATGGCAGCAGCCCTTGGATATCCAACTATATCCTCAGCAATAGAATCACCTCTAGGGGTATCACCATATCTAATCTCAAGCTATATTACAAAGCCATATTAAAAAAAGAAAAGAAAAGACGGCATGGCCCTGGCATAAGAACAGAAACACAGACCAATGAAACAAAATTGAAGACTCAAACCTTAGGTCAAGTCACTTCAGCTACTTTAAAAAATATATATTTTATTTATTTATTTATTTATTTGAGAGAGAGATACAGAAATAGGCAAGTAGAGAGAGAGAGAGAGAGAGAGAGAATGGGAGCACCAGGGCCTCCAGCCACTGCAAACATACTCCAAATGCATGCTCCCCCTTGTGCATCTAGCTTATGTGGGTCCTGGAGAGTTGAGCCTCGAACCAGGGTCCTTAGGCTTCACAGGCAAGCGTTTAACCACTAAGCCAGCTCTCCAGCCCAACTTCAGCTACTTTTGGCAAAGTTGCAAATAATGTAGACTGGAGAAAAAAATCAGTATCTTCAACAAATTGTGCTGAACAAATTGAATGACCATATGTAGAAAAATGAAACTAGATGCACTCATCTCACCACACACAAAAATCAAGTCCAAATGGATTAAAGACCTCAATATATGACCTGAGTCTCTTCTCCTACTGGAAGAAAAAAATAGGAGGAACTTTCCACGATATAGCAGTGGGGAAAAACTTCCTGAACAAAACCCCAGTAGCCCAGGAAATTAAACAAGCGCTCAACCAATGAGATCTCATGAAGCTAAAATGCTTTTGCACAGATAAACATACCATAAGGAGAGCCAATAGATTATCCACTGATGGGAGAAAATCTTTGCCAGCTATACCACTGACAGAAGCCTAATATCTAGAATCTACAAGAACTCAAGAAAACTAAGCAATAAAAAAAAAAAATCAAACAGCCCACTCCAAAAGAAGGGTGGATAACTGAATAGGCAGTTCTCAGAGAAAAAAATACAAATGGCTAACACACACTTAAGAAAATGTTCAATATCCCTAACCATTACAGAAATGCAAATTAAAACAACTATAAGATTGCACCTTTCTCCAGTAAGGATGGCAATCATCAAAAAAATCAAACAACAACAAACGTTGGCCAGGATGTGGGGAAAGAGGAACCCTTATCTGCTGTTGGTAGGAATGTAAACTTGTACAACCATGATGGAAATTCCTGAAAAGCATGAATACAGAGCTACCAACAGACCCAGTTATTCACTGACTGGACATTTATACCAAATGCTCCATGCTTCAATACAGAGATATTTGCTCAACCATGTTTACAGCTGCTCACTCATTTTAGCTAAGAACTCGAATCAACCCAGGTGCCCATCATTGGATGAATGAATAACGAAGTTGTGGTACATTCACACAATGGAATTCAACTCAGCAGTAAGAAAACAAAATACAATGAAATTTGTAGAAAAAAGTACCTACTTGGAACAAATCATAGTCAGTGAACTCACACAATCCCAGAAAGACAAACACCATATAGTGTCACTTATCTGCAGTTCCTAACTTGGACCTGCTCAAGGTGCTGACAAACCGGATAGGGAACTGAAGGCCCAGACAATGGGGATGGAAGAGTTTGGGGGAAGGGGAAGGTGAGGCTGAGGAAAAACAAACATAAAACTAAATCCAAAATGAACTGGTTCCATAGAAACCTTGGTCCTTGGAAATAGACTAAAACATATAACCCTCAACAGCAGTAAGGTGGGAGCACCTGAAAGGAAGGGCCCTGGAGAGGGTGGTATGAAGCTAAGCTTAAAAGATTTGGGGTTGTTGTTCTTGTTTTGTTTTTGTTGTTGTTTTGTCTCTGGCCTGTAACTCCTAATACCAGAAATGAGCTGTTGAACAGAGAAACCTACGGGGTTCCCAAAATAAGACAGGCTTCTGTCAAAGCACTTAATTAGCTGCCTGAAGCAAAAGGTAAGACTCCATTGCTAAAGACACCATATGCTGCAGACACAGAGCATGGAGAGACCAGGCTGGAATCTGGAAGAGAGCCAGTCCCCAGAAAGTTAGCCCATCTAGTGCTAGAAAGGGCTACATGAGCTACTGGGAAAATGGCCAACAACTCGAGGTCTAAGCTACTCAGAAGCAAACACCCTGACAGGATGCACAAGCCAGTGCAATAGTTGCAAACAGCCTTGGTGGATAACCAAATAGCTTTCTGATTGGCTAAGAGATCCACTCAGTGTAAAGGAACCCATATCTGGAATTAGGATCCTGATCAGAATCCTATGGAGACAAAGATTATGCTCTCCAGTGTCAAGCTCTCAATAGTCTTTGGCTAAAAGAGGGTTTACAGACATCAAATTCTACATAAATTAATAAACGATGCTGACTTTACTCTCCATTGGAGAATCTGTTCTTCTTTTCTTAAGTTTTTCAAGGTAGGGTCTTGCTCTAGCCCAGGCTGACCTGGAATTCACTATGTAGTCTCATGTTGGTCTCAGAGTCATAAAGTCAGATTCTCCTATCTCTGCCTCCCAAATGCTGGGATTAAAGGCCTGCATCACCACGCCCTGCTCCTAAGGTCCCTTTCTGTTCATGAAATAATAACATTATAGTACTCATATTGTCTTCAGTGTTTTTAAAGGTTACTCTCTCAGATGTAATTTGGTTTTGGTGACCTTGAAGTTTTGCAGGGAGAGTCTTGCTGGTTATGCATTTTATGGTCTGTCCCTCAGTGGTACTTTGTCTGATGTGTTTTCTCATGGTTAGATTGAAGTTACATTTTTAAAATATGCTTTTCTTCCTTTTTTAAGGCTTAAAGCCATCAAGGTAATTTGAATTACTACTAAATCACTTCTCCAATCTGGCTAAGTTAAAATGTCTGAAACAGTTCCTGCTGCAGTCAACTGAAATTAATGCTTCAAAGGGAATCATAAAGCCGCAGGAGCTCTAAAATGAGGCTATTCTTTCCTATAACCTCCTACATGAAGCCACACTAACAGTATTAATTCAATGAGCCTCAAATACAGCACAGCAGTGAGTCCCCAGTAAGGTGGTCATAATTCTGAAATTTGCAGAGTTGCTTTTAGCAAGATTAACTTTCTTCTTCTTGAGAAATTAAATTATACGTTTTGATAGAGTTATCTTCAAAATCACTCATAGATTGAAGAAACAAACAAGAAAAAATATTTCCCAGGTGGCTTTAAAGAATAAAGCTTTGAACTGTGAGGATAAACATAATCCCCTTGTTATTATTGCTATTAACCACACTGAAGTCATATTTAACACTTCCCAGGTTTTTTAAATGTGGTAAAAGTGTATAAAGGTACAGTTCAGCGTGTCAAGGGAAGCAAGACTCCAGCGTAAGGCCATTGTATTACTTTACTCATTGCTGTGACCAAATACCTGACCAGAAACTACTTAAAGGAGAGTCTATTCTGACTTCCAGATTTGAGGGAACACAGTCATGCTAAGTAAGGCATGACAGCAGCAGCAGGAGGCTGCCAGTCACGTGGTGGATACAGGCTGAAAGCAGAGGGAGACAGAGCACAGTCTTCGCAACTCACTGTGGGCGAGACAGAAACTCGGCTCAGAGTAACTGGGCTGGCTGCCACTGCAGCAATGCACACACCAAGTCTGGTTATATAGGTTTGACTGGAAGTGCTAACTGCTCCTCCCATGTCAGGGCAGGCTGTCAATGGAAACACCACAAAGAGGGAGGAATTCAAACCCATCTGATCAAGGCAGAAATTCTGACTTTTTTCTTTCAGATATGATGCATGTTTGTGTACTTGGCCTTTCCTGAGGATTTGTAGGTTAGAACAAACTTCTAGTCACCTTTAATACCTTCTTTTAAAATCTTTTAGTGCCTCTCTTTATTAATCTCCACTATTGCAAATGTATTCCGTCATTGTTTGTGTTTGTATACTGCTCAGTTGGATTTTAGGTTTGTTCAGTATTTTACTCCAATTTGGGGGTTCTAACAGATGCTGACATAACCCCTACCCATTTGATCATAGCTATAGCTCCTCTCATTTCTCACATCCACACACCTGTCACCCTAACCCTTTGCCCTTCAAGCTTCCCACCTGCATGAGGAAATCCACTACACCCGTGACCACAGATTCCACTCTTCTGCTTTCCTTCCTCAGCACTCCTCTAGCTCCTTGCCCCACAAACCCTCCTGTAGTCTTTTCTATTACAGCGACCCATGCATCGCAACACCTGACCAGGCTGACATCCTTAGATCCTGAGGTGACAGACATGGACCCCACTCCATAGTCTCACACCATGATACTCAGTGAACCCTCAGGCAGCAGTGTGGGGACTTTGTCATTTCCCTACTTCAATGGCTATAGGCAACAGAGGCTAGCTGCAAATGCCACAGTTGGGCACCATCAGAATACCTCTGCCTCCAGTGCTCCTCATCTTTGGGTCCCTATGGACCAGGATCCTGCATCCCAGAAAATAGCACCATCCATCCTGCCACAATTCTGGAGGCTCTAGCTGATACCATCTGTCCTTCCAGGACATCTTCCACTCTATGCCTGTGTGGTGGTTTGATTCAGGTGTCCCCATAAATCTAGGTATTCTGATTGCTAGGTTCCCAGCCGATGGCAATTGGAAATTAAAAGCCTCCTGGTGGCGGTGTATTGTTGCAGGGGTGGGCTTAGGGTGTTATAGCCAGTTTCCCCATGCCAGTGTTTGGCACTCTCCTGTTCCTGTTGTCCAGCTGATGTTTGCCGGAGGTGATGTCCACCCTCTGCTCATGCCATCTTTTTCCCCTGCCATCATGTGGCTTCCTCTATAGTCTGTAAGCCTACATATATCTTGTTTCCCACAAGCTGCTCTTGGTCAGGTGATTTCTGCCAGCAATGGGAACCTGAACTGCAACAGCCTGTCACCATGCACAACCTGAGGGTTTTGCCTGGAGCCACCCTTCTGCCCACCTTGGGATTGCAATATGAGCTATGGCAGCATGGAAGCTCAGTCTCTCTGAAGCCACCTCAGGGGCAGCTGCGGCCCAGCAACACCAGCAGCCCGAACTCCCAGCACAATGCAACTGAGATTCGCAGACCCAACACTACCTACCTGTTGCTTTTGGCTCACCTGTCACCACCCAGCCCACCTGTGGGAAGCATTGGTGTACTTCCCACACAGCCACAGACACTTCTGACTGCACACTCACCACAGGAATAACCAGCTTCGGGGCTGCAGCTTCCCTTCAACCTGCTACACTCCCAGCACACCACGCCCTCTCTCAAGGGACATGCAGCATCATGAGTGAAGCAGTACTGAGGGGACAGCCAGTACCACTTCTCTTGCCCCTTTCATCCTGAAGACGTGCTGCCCATGTACACAGCAGGCATGTGTACAATTAGGGTGCCAGTTCACATTAGACCAGGGTACATACCTGACCACAGCACGGCTGATTCAAGCTCACGGTCAGTGGTCATGACAAGATGCCCGCCGGTGCTTACAGGCTCACCTTCTCTCCTCACTACTGCCTCAACACCTCCCCCCATCCAGACATCATTTTCTAGGACCTGTACTTTCCTTAGTACACATTTTCTGTGCTTTAAACTTTTAATGGCCCTATTAAATGAACTGATGCACAATGAACTACTAAGTGTTGATATATCAGATTCCCAAAAACTAGTTATCAGAAAATGAGCATACTGGTCACTCACAAATGTGTCCCCAAGCCCTCTGAAAGGCGCTCCTTTCCACCTTTCTCATCTGGTCTATTCATCCATATCTTTGCCATTATGGATGTGTTATCATTTCTAGAAATATAAATGGATTCAAACAATGGTTCAAACAATTCTTGTGACCATAACCCCCTTGTTTTGCGTGCATTACTAGTTTACTTTGCTGAGTAGTATTTTCTGTGTACTACAGATAATTTATTCATTGACATGCTGACAGTATTTCTGTTATCATTTTCAGTTATTAAAGCTATGCTTTAAGAAGGTAGATCATATGTCAAGTATTTTAGTTCGGATTTAAAAAAGAAGCTGGGCTGAATAGATGGTGTTGTAGTCAGCTCCATGCTATTGTGATGAACCTCCAAACTAGACACAGTTTATGCTAGTAGGTGTGCTTATTTCTCAGGGAACTGGGGTCGGCACTGACCTCAATGATCTCTTCAAAAATCTGTGGGAGGGCTGGAGAGATGGCTTAGTGGTTAAGACGCCTGCCTCCTGAGCCTAAGAATGCTGGTTCCAATCTCCAGCGGTTCCAATTTCCAGTGGTTCCAATCTCCAGATCCCACATTTAGCCGGATGCAAAGTGATGCAAGGGCTCAATGCCGCACTTGACCAAAAGGGGTCCCACGCATCTGGATTTTGTTCCCAGCAGCTGAGAGACTGCTGGCATGCCCATCTCTATCTGTCTTCCTCTTCCTCTGTCTCTCTGTCTCTCTCTCTCAAAAAAAAATCAGTGGGAGCAAAAGTCCAGGGACTAAGGAGGAAAAGGAGAGGGTTGCCTTTCTGGAGGAGCTTCTCTCCTGGCTTTCCTCTCTGTATCCATCCTCTTTATATTTCAAACCAAACAAAAGGAAATAATTAAGCCAGCAAAATGATCTTTTCCTCTCAAGGGAGGCTTAATGCACATTACTGCATTTCTGAGAAGTGAATGTTTCTAAGAAAACATTCTCATAGAAGATCAAATAAGAAAAAGACAAAAATCACATAACATGCCCAGCATGATGGCACAGGCCTGTAATCCCAGAACGTGGAAGGCTGAGGCAGGAAGACTCCAAATTCAAGGCCACTGCAGGTGACACAGAGAGATCTTGTGGAAGGAATGACAAAGGTGCAGAGGAGGGAGAAGCAAATCTCACCTATCCCTCTATCCAGTGAAGGAAAACCTCAGGCTTTAAAACATGCAAAAATAAGGGAAGGGTTTAAAAATGATTCACACTTTCCTCTGAGAAAGGTTACAGACAGCCTGGAAGAAGGTCCATACCTGCTGAGAGCTGATATTGATAGGTTGCTTCAAAACAATCCATGTGACACTCTCAAGAAGTGGTGGAACCGTCAGAGAGCCAGGGTACGTCCAGTAGTCCCATGATGGCGGAAGCAGAGATAATGGATCAAAATTTGTGAATCGAGTTTGTTTACCCTAAAAAAAAAAAAAAAAAAAAAAAGAGAATTCCTGGAGATTACAATGGGATAGCTTTACACACACACACACACACACACACACACACACACACACAAATACATCCAATTAAATACTATGTAGTTAGTGTCCTTATTTATTACTATAGTATCTTTAAAAAATTATCTACCTTGGACTGCAGAGATGGAAGAGCCAAAGGAAGGATATGACCTCTTACTATGCAGCTGCCTGACAGAAATTGGCCTAATCCATGATCTTGCAGTGCCTAGAATTTTGCAAGACCCTCAAAATAGAAGAGAAAGATGATGTCATCAAATTAGGAGAGAGACTAATGGAGAAAGGGAGGGGATGATGGAGACTGGAGTTCTAAAGTGGAATGGGGAGGAGGGGAAATATCATGGGGTTTTGTTTTGGTATGTAAGATTAAAAATCAATAAAAATTAAAAAAAAATTATCTACCTTGGACTGCAGAGATGGCTTAGTGGTTAAGGCGCCTGCCTGAGAAGCCTAAGAACACCCATTCGATTCTCTAGGTCCTACGTTTAGCCAGACGCAAAAGTGACGCAAGTGTGCAATGTTGTACATGCACACAAGGGGGAGCACACATCTGGAATTCTTTCACAGTGGCTGAGAGGCCGCTGGCGTGCCCATTCTCTCTCTCTCTCTGTCTCTTTCAAATTAAAAAAAGTTATCTACCTTAACCCAAAAAATATCAGATAAAGTAGCCAATCATGTAGACTTATTTAAGACCCACAAGAGGACCAGGCATAGGGTACACACCTATAATCCAAGCAGTAAGAATGAGTTGGCAGAGGGCTCATAAGTTTAAGGTCAGCCTGTGCTACATCGGGAGTTCCAGACTAGTCTGAGCTATGTATGGAGACCCGAACTCAAGAACAAAAAACTACATGATTTGTTTTTATATAAGTGGACTTAGAACTATGTTATAATTTAGTGCTTATTCTCTAAAACTATAATACAATACTAATTTTTTGTATAAATAGATTAATGATTATTTTAGATAATGCTGGACTGTACATTTCAAAAGATAATAACTTACTTCTGATTTTTTTTTTTTTTTGGTCAAGTATATTGAAACTTGCTTCCAAGTAGGCAGGATATGCTAAATCTAAGTTATAAGTCTAAAAGAAAAAAATAATTTAGAGAGAAGAAAGATGTTAATCAGCAAATGGCAGTTCATTTTACCTTTTCTTTAATGGAATCCAAAATGTCAGTAATCTTTTGCAGCTGGGGATTGTGTTCCCCAATCTGAAAAAAAAAAAAAAATGGAATGTCAGAAGGAAAAGTTATCATAGCAAACCTAATCTCAATCATTCCATTTCAAAATTATCTTCTAAAAGCTAGTGTCAGCACAAAGCCTACAGTGGCTGCTCTAGCACAAAGGTTCTCTTTTAACCCGCAGGCTGATTGTTCCAGAAGGATCTCAATAGATAAGATTACAGGGCTCCTGGACTGCTCTTTCAGGTTGGTTCCAAAACTGGCAGTAATGACTTCACACCTTTTCAGTCGTCTGAATGGGGAAGATGCAGGTGAACTTGAGAGAAACTTTGCTCTAGCAAAACACCTGACTGGTAACTAGCCAGATGTGACAATGAGACCTTAGATCTAAGGTGACTGGACGGGTACCAAATCTTAAATGAAACTATTTCCCATGTGATGTTTCAGTATAGGGACTGTGCCCTCGTAAACAAATGCATCATAAGCACACAAACACGTGTCTTTGCAATACAAAAGGGCATTCTGATTCTTCCTGAAGGGTTTAAACCCTTGAGGTTTGCATCATTCCTTGCCACTCCTGGTTCTTGCTGTAATCACCCAGACTTGGTGGCCAAAAGATAAGTTCCAGTTGCTTTCGTTGGCACTCCCTGCCCCTGTATGCCCCTCCCCTACCAGTTCCAAGAGTTACAACATCACCCACAGAAAATGTGGCATGGAAAAAGTGCACGCCCTATAAGAATGTGGTGCCTGTGGAGGTGAGAGGCCCAAGCTGTCTCCAAGTGTGATAACAATATGTGGATATTCACATGTGGATATTTGAAAAAGGGAAATAGTACTTTTGTCAAAAAAAAAAAATGATTCTCCTTTCTTGACTTGCCTCTGTGCTGGGAATGTTGGTGAGGACTGACGGGGTACTGCTCAAGAGAACCTTGGCACAGAGATGTGCCAAAGATGGATGAGAACTGAGGGCGCAGAGAGCAAGACAGTTGGACCATGGCTCTGCAGCAGGAGATAGAACAGAAAAGCAGGAGCTAACTTGGCGCCATTTTATTTTGTCAGGACCAGCTTTTGTTATATGCTGCTGGTTGCATGTTTTGATCGGGTTGGCTTGCTTAGGTCCAGAATGTGGAGGCCTGTTAAGTGAAGGTGCTCCTAGTCAGCTGTGCTGATGCACTGTGCGGGCGTCATGCAAAGGCAAAGGTGGACAGACGGGCATGCTGTCTGACAGCTTGAAGGGCTCTCTGACAGCAAGCACGGCAGTATACCTTGGTGAGGCAGCTGAACGGAAGCTCTGGGATAGAGGATTAAACAGTTGATCATAAACAAAAGGACAAATCTCTTTTAAAAAATTGATCCATATGTCTCTTTTGGGTATGCATGTGCATGAGTGTGTATGTGTTTATGGGTGTGAGTGTAGACACACACATGCCACAAAGCACTTGCGGAGGACATGTTTGAGCAGTGGTCTGAGGGAGGTTCCCTCCTTCACCACTGTGTTTGCTGAGCTAGCTGGCACATGAGCATCTGGGAGATTCACCCATCCCTGGCTTCCATCTCGCCACAGGTATGCTGGGATTACAGATGCCTGCTCCAGTCTCCAGCTTTACATGGCTTCTGGGGATCTGAACTCAGGTACTCACATTTATATGGCAAGCACTACCCACTGAGCAATCATCTTAGCCCTGGTCCATATCTTTAAGACAATGTTATCATGGTGGCCAAACAAGTACTTTAAGAACCATGAGCTTGGGGCTGGAGAAATGGCTCAGTGGTTTAGGCACTTGCTTGCAAAGCTTAATGGCCCAGGGTTCAGTTCCACAGTACTCATATAAAGCCAGATGCCAAAGGGGAACATGCATCTGGATTTCGTTTGCAGTGGAAGGGAGCCCTGGAATGTTCATTCTCTCCCTGTCTCTGTCTGTCTCTCTCTCTCTCTCTCTTTCTCTGTTTTCAAATAAATAAGTTAATAATATTAAAACAAAGAAAAGGAGTGAGAGCCATGAGCTTGGGTGTTTCTCTGTTCATCTCTAAATTTTTAAGTCAGGAGTCAGAAAAGCCTAGAGTCAAAGTTTTCTTCTCAGGGTCTCAGTTATTTCTGCTGCTATTCTGATTGCCATTGCTTCTGACTTACTCCTTCTCAGTTGGCAATTAGAAGAATCTAAGATGTGCTCACAATTAATATATAATACAGAAAGGGAAAATATTAAACCTAGAACCAGTTTACTATTAAAAACTGGCTAAGTTGGGACTGGAGAGATGGCTTAGCAGTTAAAGCACTTGTTTGTGAAGACTAAGGACCCAAGTTCGATTCCCCAATACCTACATAAGCCAGATGCACAAGGTAGTGCATCATGTATGTGGAGTTTGGTTGCACCAAATGGTGCACCCATTCTCTCTCTCTCTCTTTCTTTCTCTCTCTCTCTCCCCCCTTTCTCTCAAATAAATAAATAAATAAATAATATTTTCAAAAACTGACTAAATGGCTATGGAAGTGAAATCAGTGGAGTCTTACCTGTAAAAACACTCCCAGGACAGCCAGTCCGTCTGGTTCATGAGCTGCCTCTACAAAGCTGGGGTATTTGTCTGAATTCCAGTGAACAACATGGAGCTGAAAGAAAAATGCACAGAATGGATCAGATGACCATACGACCACCTTGGAAAACATGCATGCAGAAGAAAAATGGACACGGACCTTCTAGTGTGAGGCACTATTGAGCATAAGAACCTACACACAATAATCCTATTTGCTTTCATGCAAATGCAAAGCTGACGGATTGGTGTCTCATGGCCACCTGCAGAGCCCTGAGCATTCTAGCCAGTGTCTCCAGCCATACCACACTCTCACGTTGCTCCCAAGTAACCTGGGGCCTGTGTGTCTTCCAAAAAGGGAACAGCAATGACAGCAATGGAGCAAGTCTGTGTCACATGCCAGAGGCCCACAAGTCCACTGAGGGTGCCTGGCTTCACAGGTGGGTGAAGAAGTCAGCGTGGTACCCATGGCTACTGTAGAAAATGGGTTTGCTCTTGAACCTGTCCAGCTAGATGTCAATCAATGCCACTTCACACTTTTAGTGGCTACAAATGCAAATTCTCCTTCTGAGAAACTCTTTTAGAACTGTTGGTACATTTTTATTATTAGATCATTTTTAATGAACAAAGGATAACAATGTATACATTTGTGGGCACTGTGTGGTGTTCTGCTATACGGGTACCATGTGGAACGATGGTATTTAGCAGACTGATATAAGAAACATCTCACTTATTTTTGTAAACATTTACTGCCATGTGTGGTGGCACACAGCTTTAATCCCAGCACTTGGGAGGCACAGGTAGGAGGATCGTCTTGACTTCAAGGCCAGCTTGAGACTACAGAGTGAGTTCCACGTCAGCCTGGGCTAGAATGAGACCATACTTAAAAAAAAAAATTTACTAACTTATATAAATATGTTCAGATTCTTAACTGAGAGCAAGTTATGATGAGGAAAGGGAAGATTCCAGTCAAGGAAGAAGAGTTATCTGAGTATGAAATGAGCAGCAGCTGGTGCTACAGGGATGAGGGTCTGAGGGGACTTCCAGAGACATGAGACTCCTGAAAAGATTTCAAAGACTCTGCCTACTGCACACCTGTAACTCATGCATGTGGCCATCTGCAAAACCCACAGGAAACCCAACCATGCTACCATGAAAGCAATGCAGTAGTTTCCCCAACGCGCAAATGACTGTGAGAGACTGCAGAATGACAAAGCGGGATGGGATGCCTCAGTCCTGGTCCAGAGCAGGACAAACTGAGAGAGAAGCCAAAGGGCATTTTCCACACCTTAGCTCCAGTCATAAACACTGAAGGCCAGGCCATGCTGACACATCCAAAGACCTGACAGAAAGGACCATCTTCAGATAAAAATACTAATGGATTTATTGGGCACAAATAAATACTCAAATCACCCTCGGAGCTATTACAGGGAAAATTTAGTGTGTTCAACTACATTAAATATACCCTCTTCAAATGTATCTCCACATCTTACAGACAACTGATAAGAAGGAATTTCTGGATAGATAAGAATTATCATACATAGCTAACTTTATAAAACAGTACAGGGTCCATACATACATAATCAAGGAAGATGGTAGTATTTCCAGACAGAACATGCAAAGGTGGATTCTGTATGGATGTGTTCCAAGTTGGTGTGCAAGAGCTGGGGGAGGAAAAAACCTGAAAATACTCGATGATGAAACAAGATTTGTGTGGTTCACAGGAGATAAAGGACTCCTGTGACACTCCACTGCCTGGGAGTTCTGATGAGGGAGTTGTATCAGATGGCTCCAGGCCAACAACTCATAAATAGCTCTCTCAGTGAAGTATTCTATCAAAGGCCAGGGTCACAGTCACAACTGATTTGAGTGTGTAATAAAGTATTCCATCAAAGGCCAGGGTCACAGTCACAACTGATTTGAGTGTTTAAATAGAGATAGGTCCTATATAGAACCATCTTTTTAAAAAACCAGCAACTGAAGCCGGGTGTGGTGGCGCACGCCTTTAATCCCAGCACTCGGGTGGCAGAGATAGGAGGATTGCCATGAGTTCAAGGCCACCCTGAGACTACAGAGTGAATTCCAGGTCAGCCTGGGCCAGAGCGAGACCCTACCTTGAAAAACCAAAAAAAAAAAAAAAAAAAAACAGCAACTGGGGCTGGAGAGACTTGCCTGTGAAGACTAAGGACCCATGTTTGATCTCTCTTCAGATCCTACATAAGCCATATGCACAAAGGTGACGCAAGGGAAAGGTCACACACTGCGCACTAAGTGGCACAAGCATCTGGAGTTTGATTGCAGTGGCTAACGAACGCTCTGGTGCACAAATTGTCTCGCTCTCTCAAAAAAAAAAAGCCAGGCATGGTGGTGCATGCCTTTAATCCCAGCACTCAGGAGGCAAACGTAGGAGGGTTGCCATGAGTTCAAGGCCATCCTGAGACTACATAGTAGTTAATTCCAGTTCAGCCTAGGCCAGAGTCAGACCCTACCTCAAAAACAAAACAAAACAAAACAAAACAAAACAAAAAAACAGCAACTGTTGGGCACAGTGGCACATGCCTTTAATCCCAGCATTTGGGAAGCAGAGGTAGGAGGACTAATATGAATTCAAGGCCAGCCTGAGACTACAAAGCGAATTCTAGGTCACCCTGGGCTAGAGCAAGTCCCTACCTTGAAAAACCAAAAACAAATAAACAGCAACTATTTGTAAAATCAGAAAACTAGAGTAAGAAAATCTTAAAAAAAAAAAAAAAAAAAGGCCTTCCTCTCTTCCACAGGTCCTTGCTTAGCTGACAGCAATATCTCAAAAGAGGAACTGAGGTCACTTTTAATAGCATTAAATTTGAATTAAAAGTTAAACAAGGGCTGGATAGATGGCTTAGTGGTTAAGGAGCTTTCCTGTGAAGCCTAAGGACCCAGTTTCAATTCCTCAGTACCCACATAAGCCAGATGCACAAGGTGGTACATGTGTCTGGAGCTTGACTGCAGTGGCTAGAGGCTCCAGTACGCCCATTCTCTCTCGATCTGCCTCTTTCTCTCTCTCTCTCTCAATAAATAAATAAAAATTTTTAAAGGTAAATGGCTGGATGTGGTGGTACACTTTTAATCCTAGCACTCAGGAGGCAAAAAAAAAAAAAGGAAAATGACTTAGCAAATTCATACTTCCTGAATAATGGTGGCAGTAGAAATAGTGAGCAGAGCTGATAAGACCACCATAAAAGGAAAAATAAGATTCTTCCCTATGAGGAAGACATTTCTTAATAACATGATTCAAGGTTAGTGTCTTTAAACTGCAAATTAGTGATATGTAAAATATACTGCCAAATGCTATGTCAAAAAGCTGCATGGGTACGGAAATCAGTTTCACTATATTCTACATATTAATATGCCATTTGTGGTGGTTTGAGTCAGGTGTCCCCCACAAATTTATGTGTTCTGAATGCTAGGTCCTCAGCTGGCAGCAATTTGGGAAATGTAGGCTCTTGGAAGCAGTGAATTATTGGGGGTGGGTTTATGAGTGTTATAGCCAGCTTCCTGTTGCCAGTATTTGGCATACTCTCCTGCTGTTGTTGTCCACCTGATGTTGGCCAAGAGATGATGTCCACCCTCTCTGCTCATGCCATCATTTTCCCTAGCTATCATGGAACTTCCCTTTGAGTCTATAAAATAAACCCTTTCCTTCCCACAAGCTGCTCTTGGGTCAGGTGTTTTCTGCCAGCAATCCAAAGTTAAACAATCATATATAAAAAAGCATTAACTTTCCATTTGACCTAAGATACTTAACTTAGAAAGAGAAAATTTTAATTTGGCTCACACCTTTGAAGGTTCCAACACATGATTAGTTGGTCCTTGGCTTTTGGTCTATAGCAAGGCAGCACATCATTGCTTGAATGGCTGGCAGAGCAAAACGAGTTGCCTCATCACCAGGAAATTTTTAAAAAAAAAAAAGAGGAATACAAAGGGTTAAGGGCACACTGCCAGTGACCTAAGGACTGCCCCTAAGGCCACACCTCTCAAAGGTTTCACCAGTTCCCAGTCATTATACCCTGTGCACCAAGCCTTAACAGAGGAGCCTGTGGGAAACAATCCAGTTCCAATGTATAGCAATTATGGGTAAACTATAGCTAGTGTAGTTTAAAAGTAGACTATTGGCCCAAGTCTTATTGTAGATGTATGTCTTGAGATAAAATTTTCAGGATTACATCTCTTTTTTATATAATGCCACAAATCATATTTGGTCCAACATGAAGTTTTTAATGTGTTACAATTTTAAATAGATTTTTTTCTTTTTCATAATGAAACATAACTTGATTATAGTCATTACATTAAGCAGAAGTGCCTAGAAAAACTAATTTACAGCTTACAAACATTTCTAAAGCTGAGCACAAAGGGATTTTTTTGAACTTTATACCCAAATGTGAATAGCTCCTGTTGCAGTCAGGTTCGCATTGCTGGCAGAAAACACCAGACAAGGAGTGGGAAGAAAGGTTTATTTTGGCTTACAGACTCGAGGGGAAGCTCCATGATGGCAGAGGAAAACGATGGCATGAGCAGAGGGTGGACATCACCTTCTAGTCAACATAATGGCACAGAATAAACACTCATAGTACAAAAGATGGCCCTGGGTATAACAAAGAAATGTTCAACCAATACAAGATTTAAACAGAGCAAACATCAAACTCTGTAGCTCCATGTCCAACAACTCTAGTCAGTGACAAATCTCCAAGTCCAATAATTCTAACCACTGACAAGTCTCTTCTTTAAAGTCCACGTTTGATCCCAACATCCTGGCCTCAGACAAGACCCACTGACTTCTCCTGCCAAACATGTCATAGCTCTATCCAGGGGCCTTGACCTCACCATCCCACAGTTCAAATGACCATTACAATCACCTGAACTCTTCCATAGCATTCTAATTTGTCTCCCTGCTCCAACCTTTGTCCCTACAATAGCCTCTTCTCCACATGGCAGCCAGGTGTATGTTACATGGAGCAGAACCTTCCACTATCTTCTTCTTCAGGTTATACTCCAAACTTTTCATGACACCAACATCACCTGATATGACGTAGCCTCTGCCTGCCCCTCAGAACATGATCTATACCTTTTATTTACTCACTGTTGCAGTTAGCTTTGTGTAGCTAGCATGAAACACCAAACCAAGAGCAGCTTGGCTTAACAGACCGAAGGGAAAGCTCCATGATGGCAGGGGGAAATGATGGCATGAGCAGAGGGTGGACATTAGCTCCTGGACATCATCAGGTGGACAACAGCAGCAGGAGAGTATGTCAAACACTGGCAAGGGGAAGCTGACTATAAAACCCATAAGTCCATCCCCCAACAATACATCACCTCCAGGAGGCTCCAATTCCCAAATTGCCTGCAGCGGGGGTCCTAGCATTCAGAACAAATAAATTTATGGGGGGCACCTGAATCAAACCATCACAGTCACAAATCCCCGTCCTAAAATCTGATACCTTTGTCTTCATGAACATGCCAACCTCGTTCCTGCCATATATCATTTGTTCTTGCTGTTGCCACTTCCCAGAGAACTCTCTAGATCATCTCATGCTTTCTACTTGTCATTTAGTCTCAACTCAGCAAGACACCACACAGAAACCTTTCCCAAATCATCAGCCACTCTTCAGATCACATGATCACTGCTGTTGGGAAATGACCTCATATCAATCTGAGCATTTGCCTCCCACCCCCTGCCAGGCACCAACCCTGGGGTCTATTCCAGACTTCCTCCTTCTCTACCACAATTCCAGTCTCACAGGGGGAAACACGGCTCCTCCTCTCCCTCAACCTCAAGCCCAACCAACCAACAAGGCCCACTGGAGCTGCTGCTTCCAACCATCCTCTGCCCACAGGGCCAACTGTGACCTAGAATTCCCCAAAGCCGCTCAGGGTTTCCCTTGGCCACACCTGCTTCAACCTGACATCATTGTGTCTTCCTATCACACCTAGAATAAAGTTCACAATCCTCTCCCTGATCCTAGCAAAGTCAGGCCTCTTCCATCTCTCCAGCCCTGCCTCTGTTGCCTGGGCCTTCACTCTCCATGCTCTAATTGCAGCGGCCATTGTTCTCCTCACCTGTGTGATGATCCTTCCCACACTCCCACAGCCCTGGTCTCCATGCAGGACTCCTATGCAGCACCACTGCTATCTCTCCTTTTTCTGACCCGCTCTCGTATATACTTTGTGTTTACAATTTAAAGGACTCTTCCACAGGGAAGGGTTCTCTCACTCCAAGCCTGGGTTAGGCTTTAAGGTTTGTGGCAGCCTGACATCTTTCCAGCACACCCCAAGCCCCTCCCCCGAGCATAAACACGAACAGGCTGTGCATCCATCAGGTCATGGCTGACTCTCAATATGTTCTTACAGTGAAAGAATGAGCAGACGAGCCAATGAAGCAAGAAGTACTCTTAATGATCCGGAAAGAGTAGTGTGACACTCATGTCCAATTTTATCCTCAAGCTTTATCTATAAACATGACCTCTGTTCTGCAGGCCAGAGCCCTGAGAAGCTGACCAATTTGAGGACATGTGTCCTCTTTCAGAAACTACTTTCAGGCTGGAGAAATGGCTTAGCAGTTAAGGCCTGCAAAGCCTAGGGATCAAGGTTTGATACCCCAGTGCCCATGTAAGCCAGATGCACAGTGTGGTGCATGTGTCTGGAGTTTGTTTGCAGTGGCTAGAGGCCCTGGCATGCCCATTCTCTTTCTCTTTCTCTCTAATTGCCTTTTTCTATCTCTCTCTCTCTCTCTCTCTATCAAATAAATAAATATAATATATTTTTAAAAAATACTAGTTTCCATCCACCAGGAAGTCAATCTCTCTGGTAGTATACTTAGGTTTATAAAACAATGTGACCAGTTTTCCTGAGTTGCTAAGGAAAATTCGAGAGCATTGATACAAAGCTGCTAGCTGTTCATCTCAGTGATGCTTTGGGGATTACAGCAAGATTTAAATATGGAACATAAAACTCTAGAAACCAAACATGAAAACCACCAGACAGACTGAGGACCCCACCCTAAAGTCCATATGTGTACTTGATTCCTCTCCCCTGTGGGCAGAGCAAGTCCTGTGACCCTGTAGCACTAAGACAAAACAGGTGTAGTTGGCAAAATGGACATTTTGGAAGACAGCCTCAAAAGGCAGAAGCACATGTGAATAGAAGAAGGAAGCTGGAAAAGAAGTTCCATTTCCTGGAATTTCTGAACAGTATCTACCCGTTAGGCTATCTGGGATGCCTAAGTGCCACATGTCAGGCACCTTGAGTAGCTGGGAACACTGCTCTGTCTTGCCTGCACAACTCACAAGCCAACCTAGTTTCACTCCAGTCGTTTATCTTGAGTCATGCAAGAATTCATTTTCATGTCATGGTAAAGCTGGGAGTCAGACATATTTAATCATATTAATACATGAGGCATAACACACTTTGTCCTTCCACCAGAGGATTAAAAAGGCAGGGAATCACCAATGAATATAATTGTAACAAAAAGGAGTCACTTTCCAGTGAAAGAGAAACAAGACAATGGATACTTTATTCTGTGTGATATTTTATCACTATCCTGAACAGCAGAAATTCCATTCAGGCAATATGAAGTTTATGCCTTATATTTTGCTCTAAGTGGAAACTTTGCATTACCATTCTCTGTGGAATGTGAGCTTTACATATTTGTGTACATTTGTGTGTGGCTCTCATATGTACACAGATGAAGCTCACTCTTCTCACTGGCCTTTCAGACAGACAACAGATGTTTTTAGTTTGATATCACACAGACTTGGGTTTTTAACCCATTACCCTCTCCCACTCTCCAGTTTACACACCCACCTCCACCAACGTTTTTATTTGTGTTTTTATTTATTTGAGAGAAAGAAAGAGGCAGAGAGAGAGAATGGGCACACCAGGGCTTCCAGCTGCTGCAAACGAACTCCAGATCATATGCCACCTTGTACAGCTGGCTTACAGGGGCCCAGGGGAACTGAACCTGGATCCTTTGGCTTTGCAGGCAAGTGCCTTTAGCCACTAAGCCATCTCTCCAGGCACCACCTGCCCCCACCTTATTTGAGATAGAACGTTGTCATGTATCCCAGGCTGCTTGCCTGGAAGTCCTGATCCTCCTGCCTCAGCCTCCCCAGTGAGGTATCACAGGCATGCACCACCAAGCTGGGCCTAAGCTCTCAGGCTTGGTTTAAGATTCTCAAGGGACACATTTAAAGAGCTCCTGCTAACAAACTCTCATACTAACTGGCTGAGGATCTATTGAGATCTATTGAGATCATTTGAGCTATCCACTAAGCAGCATGCATGGCTCACCTCAGCAGCATACTTCACCCCATCAACCATGTGCTCAGAGCCGTGGTCATCAGCTGATCCCCAGTGCAGATGAAATTGTCGTAACCTGTAGCTTCCAGTGAGAGGACCCCCACGCAGAACTAAATGCCAACAAATTTTAAATGGTTAGCAAGAAAAAAATCACATTTCTACCCCCACCATAACCCAGAACATCTCTTAGAATCACTCCACATGCCCACACTCTCCACAGTTGCTTACAAGTGTGTTATTGTTTGCTAACAGAGACATAACTTTTCTTATGAGTACCAAAAACAAAACACTGGAAACATGAGAGTCCTCAATGCAGATCTCTATGGGTCACCTGGGAAGCCACAGCAAATGGGCAGAACGTAGAAAAGAGGAGGATGGTTCATCAGTGAAAGGTAGTTGTTTAAAAGATGGCCAGGATTCAATTCTCAAGCCTGCCACATGTAAGCCAGACACAAAAAGTGGCATAAGCATCCAGCATTATTTTTGTAGTGGCAAGAGATTATGGCATGTACACACACAATTTTTTTAAGGAAGTAGAAAAGGTTAGCATTCTCAAGTTCAAGAAGCACTCTGTTTAAGTGAGGGCAGGCCAGAAACTCTGAGTAAGAACAGAAATGCAAAGAGGTCCAGTGTGAGCATGGTGGGGCTGAGCAGCTATAGGGTTAGGCACAGATTTCAGAAATTGGATGATCAGGACTTTCCCTCTCTCTTACTAGTTGTGTGATCTTAAACAAAACTAGCTTCCAAGCTGCAGCTTCCACATCTAAACACTGGAGAGAGTAACAGGGTGAAAACAGAAGAAAAATTGAATGTGAGGTCCTTCTTATCACCTGGCACCGTGAACGTGCCATCACTCCCAATGGCATTGCTACTGGAAATGCAAATGCTGGCATCTCTTCTGTACTTAGACTGCATATTTGTGGAGAACTTAAAAATGCAAGGCAAAAAATATTATTTTTTTAATTCAGCAGGCAGGAGCTTGAGGAGATGGCTCGGTAGCTAAAAGTGCTTGCTGCACAAGCCTGATGGCCAAAATTAGGATCCCCAAACCTATGTAAAAGCCAGACACAGTAGTATATGCATCTATAATCCCTGTGCACTTGCAGACAAGATAAGAGGTGGAGCCAGAATTTCAAGCCTCACAGGACAGCTAGCCTAACACATGCAGCAGTGAATAGCAAGAGAGCCCTTATCTCAAATAAGATGGAAGGTGAAGACCAGAACCCTAAAATTGTCCTCTGGCCCATGCATGCATATCATGGCACGCACACACACACACACACACACACACACACACACACACGTAAATGAAGCATTTTAAAATAGGTCACTTTATAGTAGACAAGGGTGGCTACTTTCAAAGCACTATGAACAGGGCTGGAGAGATGGCCTAGTGGTTAAGGCACTTGCCTGTGAAGCAAAAAGGCCCAGGTTCTATTCCCCAGTACCCACATAAGCCAAATGCACAAGGGGGCACATACATCTGGAGTTAGTTTGCAGTGGCTAGACACCCTAGGACATCCATTCTCCCTCTGTCTGTCTCCCCCCCTTGAAAATGAAATAAAATAAAAGTTAAAAATATTTTTTAGGGCTGGAGAAATGGCTTAGCAGTTAAGGTGCCTGCCTCCTAAGCCTAAGAACACCGGTTCCAATCTCCAGGTCGCATGTTCAGCCAGATGCAAAGTGACACAAGGGCACAATGCCGCACTTGACCACAAGGGAGCGCTCACATCTGGATTTCATTCACAGCAGCTGAGAGACTGCTGGCGTGCCCATTCTCTATCTGTCTCCCTCTCCCTCTCTCTCTGTCTTTCTCTTTCTGTGTCTCTCTCCAAAAATAAAAAAAAAAACCTTTAAATATTTTTTAGAAAGCACTATGAACAATATAAAATAATAGAGAGCCATTTAGATCAGACTTGCTCTTAATTTACTCTGTGAAAAGCAGATAATACTGTGTATTATCCCACTAGGCAGTGCTCATGAAAGCAGAGAATGAGTTCCTACTATACCCATCACCTAATAAGTGCCACAGGAACTGCACATATTTGTTGAATAAAGAGACAATATATTTGATTTGTCTTTAAACAGTTTCACTATGATTTAGGTTCATTTCCCGCCCTGAGGAGAGTGGTCTGTACTCGTTCTCCAGTCTGTATGGACTGAGAACAGAATGGCATCTGAAGGAACAGAAGTCAAGGGCTCCTTTGTGCTTTCCTTTCTTCCCATTGCATAATAAAATCTGAGCCGAATAAAAGTCATTCCTTAACAGATAGAAGAAGATTACAGAGCTTGAGTAATCAAGGTGGGATTGATTTTGGGAGAAGATGTAAGCAAGCTGGCTCTGAAGAAAGAAAGTGATACAAAAACTACATGTTGTGAGAGAGACATCCAAGAATAATGGTTTGTCTGGAAAGTCTGCTCCTGTCCATGGTTAGTCAGATCAGCACAGCTCTACATTTATAAAGAAAATATTTCAGGGCTGGAGAGATGGCTTCCAGTTTGATTCTCCAGGACCCACATAAGCCAGATGCACAAGGGGGCACATGCGTCTGGAGTTCGTTTGCAGTGGCTGGAGGCCCAAGCGCACCCATTCTCTCTCTTTCTCTCTCCCTCTTTGTTTCTCTCAAATAAATAAATAAATAAATTTTTAAAAAAAGAAAATATTTCAAAGTGTAGTCTTATCGCTTCATATCAAACTAGATGTGGATAGTCTCATATTTTTTGTTTTAGATATTATTTTTTTTAAGTATCAAATTGTGGGTTAGAGAGATGGCTCAGCAGTTAAAGGCACTTGTTTGCAAAGCCTGCTGGCCCAGGTTCAATACTCCACCACCCATGTAAAGACAGATGAGAAGTGGCATATGCATCTGGAGTTTGTATGCATGGAAAAAGACCCATATATGCATACCCATACATGTGTGTATATGCATGCACACACATGAGCATGCACACACACACACACACACACACACATACAGGCAAAAAAATAAATTTTATTTATTTATTTATTTATTTATTTATTTATTTATTTGAGACAGAGAGAGGGAAAGAGAGAGAGAGAGTCAGAATGGGGGCACCAGGGCCTCTAGCATATGCCCCCTTGTGCATCTGGCTTACGTGGGACCTGGAGATTCAAACTGGGATCCTTAGGCTTCACAGGCAAATGCCTTAACTGCTAAGCTATCACTCCAGCTCAAAAAGAATAAATTATATTTTTAAAGTATCAAACTACCAATGTAGGCAGTATAAAGTTGGTATTTAGAAAGGCTGAACTATTACAAAGTACCCAGTGCATCAACTACTTCTATCAAGAGATTCACAAACCTTAGGGGCTGGGAGAAATAGAATTGAAAACATAAAAAATACAGTTTCTCCTATCCCATTATTTAAAATGTCAGAAATATCATGTGCTAATTTTATGCATGAATTTTTATAATTCTCTAAAGAAATGTATTATTCTGATGAATTTGACAAACAAGGAATAAATACATATAGACTAACAATTTTTATTAACAAATATAGGTTATTATGATCTCCATAATAAACTCATACATGAAATGGATACATTTTATAAATCCTTTATGAGAAAAAATGTTTTCACATATTTGAGTTTAACTATGTTTCTCTTTTTTAATTGTTTTTGCTTTTTATTTATTTATGTATGTATTTATTTGAGAGTGACACACAGAAAGATAAAAAGGCAGAGAGAGAGAGAGAGAGAGAATGGGCACACCAGGGCCTCCAGCCACTGCAAACGAACTCCAGATGCATGTGCCACCTTGTGCATCTGGCTTACGTGGATACTGGGGAAATCAAGCCTCAAACCGGGGTTTTTAGGCTTCATAGGCAAGTGCTTAACCGCTAAGCAATCTCTCCAGCCTGAGTTTAACTATATATTTCTTAAACAGATTATCATCATTGTTTGGCAGTAGGTATACATGAAGTACTAAATATTTATTTTAAGAAAATGTTCTTTTCTCCACCATTTAGTCAATAAACTAACAAGTGAACTAAAGTTTTATGTGAAAGATTCATTATTTATTCACATTGTGAAAGACATGACCCCATGAACAAACCAAGCTTTTATTTTATTTATTTCTTTGAGAGAGAGAGAAAAAGGCAGAGAAAGAAAGAGAGAGAGAGAATGGACACACTTCTGGCTGCTGCAAAGGAACTCCAGATGCATGTGCCACCATATGCATCTGGCTTATGTGGGTCCTGGGGAATTGGATCTGGGTCCTTTGGCTTTGCAGGCCACCACCTTAACCATTAAGCCATCTCTCCAGCCCCTAAGCTTTTATTAAAATTTCCAGATAAGTACAAATAAGAAAAGTGCTTCAAATATTTCATTAAAAAAAAAAAAAATGAAACGGCCGGGCGTGGTGGCGCACGCCTTTAATCCCAGCACTTGGGAGGCAGAGGTAGGAGGATCACCGTGAGATCGAGGCCACCCTGAGACTACAGAGGGAATTCCAGGTCAGCCCGAGCTAGAGTGAGACCCTACCTCAAAAAACCAAAAAAAAAAAAAAAAAAACAAACATCTACTTCTCCTCCTTAAATTTCTATTGTTAGGAGTAGTGTGTATATTATGAAATAAGAACATCTGCCACAGCTCAGAACAAAGATCAGTAACACATTTTAAATGGGAAAGATGGTCATTTCCCATTTCCAAGTAGGGAAAATTTTCAGACTAATATAACATTAGTCCAAATATATGTCCATTATTTATTTGTTAACTGTGTGAGTGTATGTGTATGGGAGCATAAGAGTCACTTACTTCCACTGCAAACAAATACCAGATACTTGTTCCACTTTTTGTGTCTGGCTTTACATGGGTGTTGGGGAATTGAACCCAAGCAAACACCTTTAACTGACAGTAAAACACACACACACACACACACACACACACCATGGCCTTGTGCCATTGCAAACAAACTCCAGACACATGTGCCACTTTGTGCATCTGGCTTTTTGTAGGTCCTGGGGAATCTACCTTAGGCCAGCAGGCTTTGCAAACAAGTATCTTTAACTGTTGAGTCATCTTTCCAGCTCCCTAAATATAGTTTTAAAAAGAAAATGTTTAGCCTTGTAATGCAAATGCATATATGCATACCTACACACTGAAATATTAAAAGCATAGCACTTATAGTGACACTGGTTACATGGAGACTGTGGGGAGAAAATGTATGTGAGAGAGAGAAAAGGAGACAAAGAGAAAGAGACAAGGTCAGAGAACAACTGCAAGTGTCATTCCTCAGAAAATCATCCACCTTTTTGAAAGCAAAGTCTCTCGCTGGCCTGAAACTCACCAAGTAGTCTAGACTGGCTAGGCAGGAACCCATTTGTCTCAGCCTCTTCAATGCTGGAATGATAACTGTCAGCATCATGCCTGGCTTTCTATGTGGTATCTGGGTATTAAACTCAGGCCTCATGTTTGCAAGGCAAGCACATTACCAACTGAGCTATCTCCCAGGCCCAGAGACTTAATTTTTATCATACATTTTGGTATGTTTACTTTATTACAAAACATACTAATTTCACAAATGAAATAAGAATTTGTGGTATTTAGAAAACAAACCAATTGTTTTGAAAACATGTGTCAAATAGTATTATAGGTTTGCAAATAAATAGTACAATTACTATAATTAAAAATTTTCCAGAAACAGCTTAAAATAATTTCTGAAATTATACTAAACTTCAATATTTTCACCGTGAAGTAATTATAAGCTACAGTCAACTTTAAAATGTCATTCAGCACACCCTTTTCCAAATATTTTTTTCTCATGTTAAGGTAATACCATCTCAAACTCCAAATATATAATAGGACACCTCAAGTAGCACTAAGAAAAAAAATATACTTCAATAGATAAATTCCAGGAAGAAAGGTAGAAGAATAAATCCAACCAACCAAATCCATAAGCCTAATTAAAAAGAGCAGAGCCAACCTGATTTGTCCTCTGTGTCATCGAAGTCCACGTTGAAGGAATGGCCACTGTTGCTGATGATTTTTGCTGATGTGGGGTCATATTTGATAATCAGAGGTTGGAGCGAAGAGTCATATTTTACCTCTTTGGTTTTGATCTCAATTGGAGACTGCTGGTCCCCATCAGCAATGGGAAACAATTCATTCCAGTGGACAGGACCTGAGATGAACAGACCAGAAGAAAAAATATTAAGTAAATTCTCTCATTCACCAAATATTTAAGTGCAATGACCTGTCTGACACAGAAGAAGAAAATAAAGATTAATAAAAATAACATCCTTGCCGGGCATGGTGGCATACGCCTTTAATCCCAGCACTCTGGAGGCAGAGGTAGGAGAACTGCTGAGAGTCTGAGGCCAACCTGAGACTACAGAGTGAATTCCAGGTCAGCCTGGGCTAGAGTGAGACCCTACCTCAGAAAAACAAACAAACAAACAAACAAACAAACAAACAAACAAAAAGACATCCTCATTCTCAGGATCCCAGCATCTATTTTTAATGAGTCTAATTATGTCTTTTTTAATGGCATGGAAAGCCATACTCAGTGCCTTAGTCATTTTCAGAATTAAACTACTTCTTGTAGATAAAAGTACTTCCCAAAGGTATTCACACACCAAGTTAAAACAACAGCACAATTCATGGTAGAAAACAAAGAGATTCCTTCTCACATCCAAGAATGTGCCCAGGCTGCTCCAGAGGTCAGCACGGCTACTGGGTGGGGAGACAAGAAGAGGACTCTAAGCAACATACTTCCAAGATACTGTCTACTAGTTCCTTCTGTTCCATGCCACCTACTGGTGTCCTCTGGTGTCATTCATGCCTCAGCTCAGGTATCCGCAAGGTGCAACTGGATGCACACAAATTGGTCAGAGAATAATTCTGATAAAGTGGCTGTACCACACCAGGAAATACAATACTGTGGACCATACACACTTGCTGTGCAAAATGTCATATCAGGAGAACGTAACATCACCCTCAACTTAAAAGGAGTCCTTTTGTGAATCAGGTACTCAAGACTTCCAATCAATGTGTCATTAAAAGTCCTTAGAAAATGTTACCAAAAAGGCAATACATTATCTTAGTACTTTCATTGCCTTTCTGAATAGTCCTTCCATATACAATCTTGTCTTATTTAATGTGTTTAATTTTTACTGCACTGCCACCATGTATGAGTTCACCTAATCTGAGAATCAGATTTCAAATATGCAATGCATGTGTCACAACATGCTACTGACTTTTGTACAATCAACAAAGAGCTGTTTTCTCTTCCAAATTCCTCACCTCTCCTAATCCCAGATCTTTATAATCAAAACTTTTGTTAGAAGAATCAAGCCACAGTAAAATAAAATAAAGCTACATGGATCAAATAGTACTATCTATGAACTTTCATTATCTTGACTCTTTTTTCTTTTTTTTATTGACATTTTTTTTTCCTTTTAAAATTTTATTTACTTATTTAAGAGAAAGAGAGAAAATAGACACACCAAGGCCTCCAACCCCTGCAAAAGAACTCCAGATGCACGCACCACCTTGTGCATCTGGCTTACATGGGTCCTAAGGAATGGAACCTAGGTCCTTTGGTTTTGCAGGCAAGCAGTGCCTTCCCTGCTAAGCCATCCCTCCAGCCCCTTATTGACACTTTTCATATGTGAAGAAATGTAATTTTATCATAATTTCCTTCCAATACTTTCTTTTGCCCCCCACCTCACCCATCCCTTCCCTCCACCAAGACCCTTGTCTCTTTATGCCTTGTTTTCACCCTCTTCATCATCCATGTGGAAATGTTGAGCTCTTTTCTCTTTAGAGGCAACCCTGCCTCTTAAAGATTCATTGTTGTAAATTTTCCAGAACACTCACACCCTTAAACATGATTGTTCCTCACTGGTTTCAGGACCTTTTGAACAGCCATAGTGATATATAATTTCTAGTAATATCACATTGCCTAAACCGCCCCCACACACACACAAGTGATCAAAGGTTAGTGGAAGAAGGTGCACCCTGTTTGTGAGAGTGCTACCCCTTCCACCTTCTCCTCCTCCTGTTCCATTCCATCACTGCTGTTGCCAGAAAGTTCCCTTAATCAGCTCACTCACTGGTTTTGCCAGTGACTTAACAGGAAAACACAACAAAACTTGCCTAGTCAGGATACAGCACATTCCCAACAGAATTTTGCTAATGTTAATCTACTTCAAGGTGTGGTCCTCAGAAAACTATTGCATCTAAAAGAAAGGAATGTCTCTACAACCTCTAGCTAAAATGCAACGTGAATCCTTGTTAATGCCTTTTCTTCAGTTTTAAAAACTTCTGAAGAGCTCTACTGGAGCCAATAATCAGCACCTATTGATTGATGTACACTCCTTCCTAGCCACAGTGAGAGCATTCCTGTACCTAGTGACTTTTAAACAACAATAAGAATGTCGCCATCAGCATCAAAAACGGAGGCTTTGTGAAGTTTATTTTGCAAAAATACAAATTGGAAACTAGCAAAACATTAAATTATAATCATGGCTTCAGTAAAAAGAAAATCACCTAAATAATACCTTTTATTATTAATATTCTGAATGTTGGGCTAGGTAGATGGCCTGGTGGTTAAAGGCACTTGCTTGCAAAGTCTGCTGGCCTGGGTTCAAGTCCCCAGTGCACTCGTAAAGCCAGATGCACAATGCAACACACATGTTTAGAGTTCACTTTCAGTGTTGTGCCCAGCTCTCTCTTCTCTCTCTCTTTTTCGAATAAATAATTTGCAAAAATAATCTAAATTTCATCTGCTGCCATGTTTAAAGTAATATGTTAAAAAGCATAATATCAAGACCTAGAGAGATGGCCCAGTGGTTATACGTTCTTGCCTGCAAAGCTGCCAGCCCAAGCTCAATTGATCAACCACCCATATCTAGCCATATCTTGCAGTAGCAAGAGACCTGGCTTGCCCACACACAATGTACACACACACAGACACACACACACAAATAAAGAAAAACAAAACACCAAGCAAGCTGCTATTAGAAATGACACGTTTCAGGCTGGAGAGATTGCTCAGTTGTGGTTTAAAGTGGTTAAAGGCACTTATTTGTAAAGCCTGACAGCCCAGGTTTGATTCCCCAGTACCCATGCAAAGCCAGATGCACAAAGTGGTGCATGTGTCTGGAGTTCATTTGCAGAGGCAGGAGACCCTGATGTGCCTATTCTCCACATCCACTCCCTGCTCTCAAATAAATAAATGAAATATTTTTTTAAAATGAAATGAAACTTTTCTAACATTCAGGAAGTTAAGGCAGGACGATACCCTGAGCTCCAAGTCAGCCTGGAGTATAGAGTGAGACTGTCTCAAAAAAAAGAAGAAAAAGGAAAAAGAGGAGAGAGGAAGGGAAGGGAGACAGGAGGTGTGGGGGGGGGAGAGGGAAGGAGGGTGGAAGGAAGGAAAGAAGGGAACGTAAACTTTGTACAAACTTTTAAAACTTTGTGTTACTATACAGTCCTATCAATACTGCACATGTTAATTGAAGCTTTGATATTACTATTTACAGCCGCCACCTTGTCAGTATCTATCAATGTTTTCTTGGTGTCGCTCTGCGCTTACTCAGAATACTCACTATTTGAAGCAATCAGTTCAATTACTACACAAACCACTATTTTACTTCTGATAATTTAGGATATGAAGGGAAGTACATATTTTACTGTCACTCCTATCAACAAATCCATTTTTACACCGTATTATAATTTCTATAGTCATTTGCTAATTAATCTTCAGTCTGCAAGGGTGAGTGTGGAAAAGAGAGGAAGAAAGGGTGGGATTAAAAAAAAAAAAAAAAAGCTCAAACCCTAAATTCATTTCTGGAAAGTTCTTGAAGCCTGAGTACAAAAGTAGTGGCAGCGAACTGCATGCCAATTGCTGAGGGAATACGAATAACTTTGTAATTACAGCCATGAAGAAATTTTCAGTATTTGGTTGCCAAGAAGCCAACTTAATCTTCAGTGTCAGCATGCAAGTTACCAAGATGTCTTAAGCCTGGAAGACGTCCGGTGACTTGTTCCTCCTTGGAGGGCTGAAGCGTCCTTGGGCTCTGCGTGTCACCTGACTTCTGACCCCCAGGCTCCTGGCTGCCAAGCGAAGGGGCTTTCTCGCGTTCTGGAACTTTCTAGTGAAGGTGAGAAGTCCGCCCGCCCACCCCGTCCCGGACCCCGAGCCCGCGGGAGCCAGCGCCAGGCTTCCCTTGCCGGGCGAGGCGCAGAGCCCGCGGCCGGCCGCTCACCGTTGTGCTCGGCGTATCCCCAGCTCAGCCTGGCCATGGTCCTCCCTCGACGGGCGGCCGCGGACTGACCGTGCCCGGCGCCGCACCGCAGCGCACCGCACCGCACCGCGCGGGGCCCGGAGGAGGGTGGAGCCCCAGCGCGGAACCCGCCGCCGGCCTCCGTCGCCAGGGGGCGCCCGGGGAGGGGGACCCAGGCCCGCCTCCAAGGGCTTCCAGAGGGGGTTTCTTTCTTTCCTGCCTTCTGGGAAGTCGTCGCCGGGGGAGGCTGTTCTGCAAATGAGTCACCCAGGCAGGAGCTGCTGCCTGGAGGTGGGGACCTTAGAGGATCTTGGGGATGTGCAGAGGTCCCTGATGGAGGAGGCAGAGGTGAGGACAGATCCATAGAAAACAAAACGGAGACCGGTGATAAGGGCCCCTTAAAATGACAACTACTAGTTAATAAACGTCTCTTGCCACCCCTGCTCCCCAGTCCCCACTGGTTCCCTCCCCTGCCTGCACCACCACTGCTCATTTCTCTGAATCACTCTACCACCCTGTCTGCTTTGGGGCTGCAGGCAGGAAACCAACCCAAAGTCTACTACCCTTCTGATGATGCAAGAAGGAAGGCTTTCAGGCTTCCTCCTTCGGGATAGTTGGTGGGCTCCCTATCCCTGGCAAAATTAGCTTGTACAGTACTCTGTATTTACTGTCCTGAAGCAGTGGTTTCTGAGTTCCCAATGCAAAGCAACGAGAATTAACACTGTGACCCGCCAGGATGCCAGGATTATAATTACTTTTATAATTGCCTGAAAGTTTGCTCTATGGTCAATTCACACTGTTACTTATGGACATGCTAAAATCAAAGCTCTTCTGAAGGAGCTTGCCATAAAAACAGGAGGTTAATTATCTCTTTTCTTGCTATCCACGCAGCTCATGAGGGGCGTCATAATCAAGCCCCTGGAAAGACTGATTATGACTCTCCTTAATGTATGGTATCATTGCTTCTGCCTGTGTAGTTCTTAATGATCCTAGACAGCCACAGAACACATTTTCAGTCCAGCATTAAGTACAATAAACTTAAGGCTCCTCCTGAATGTAGGGGAGAGCCCTGGATTTCTTTTTTTCCATATTTTCTGGCAGTATTAAGTTCAATTATGCGACTATGAGGAAAGTTTGTTGTTGTTTGAGGTAGGGTTTCACTTCAGCTCAGGCTAACTTGGAACTCACTCTGTGGCCCAAGCTGGGCTCAAACTCATGCCAATACTCCAGAGTGCTCAGATAATAGGCCCAGCCACCAAAGCCATCTTAGGGTCAAGGTTTTAAAAATAAAGTCTGACTTATATTCACCTTCATCACAAAATTTAAATAGGATTTTTCCTTAGTACATCCAAGGCATTGGTCTGGGATACCAAAACCTGAAAATGCTCAAATCCATTGCATAAAATGGTGTACTGTTTGCAAATAACCTACATACATTGTCTCATATAGTTTAACTCCATTTCCAGATTATTTATAATGCAATGTAAATGTGGTTAGGCTATATTGTTTAGGGAATAATGAAAAGGATAAAAGTCTGCACATGTTCAATACAGATGCAATTAGTTTTTGAATATTGTTACTCAAGTTTGGTTGGATTCACTGATAACAGAAACCAAATGTAACATAAGACTCATCATATATGTATACAAATCTTCATTATGTGTGTGTATTTTATATGTATTTTACATATAGTTAAGAATATTGTCTTGAAAAGCTAAGCCTAGTTGCTTGTCTAGTTAAATACCCCAATTCTGCATCAGCCCTGTGGGATAGTCTTCAACTGTTGTGAATATATTTATTCATGGTATCTATGTAGTGAAAGAGAAAACAAGACCTCAAAACTTCATTAATCACTTTTTTCAAGTGCCCTGTCTCTAGTCAACTGGTTCATATTTCATAAACCCAGACAACTTCTCTGTGAGGTACTTGTAAGCCATGTTCATTAACTCAAATGATCAGTGCATCATGGCAAATAATGCTATAAATAAATGTCAGGTCCTGATACTTAATAGTAGTCATGCAATGAATGGATAAGTAAATGAAAAAAAGGATAAAGCCACAAATTAACAAAACATGTTCCTTATATGAGATAAGGGAAAATAGGATGGAGAGATTAGGAATAAGAATGAAACTGCTCAGGGGCTGGGGAGATGGTTCATTGGTTACAGGTACTTGTTTGAAAAGCCTGCAGCTTGGGTTCAATTTCTCAGCACCCACATAAAGCCAGATGCAAAGAGTGGTGTGAGTATCTGGTGTTCATTTGCAACTAGCAGTAAAAGACCCTGGCAACCCACATATACACACACATTTGTAAACTTCTCTTTATCTTTTTGCTCTTTATCATGCTAAGCTGGAAAAAGCTGCACTGCAGCTATGGGAGACATCAGTGGTAAAATCAGTGGGCACTGGAAGCCTCAAGTTTGGCCAGAAAGGCCAGATGACCAACAAGTGCAATAGTGGCATGTCTGCTCTGGGGGGAAACAACTGCTCTTTAATTGGACTGCTCTATGGGAGGGAATGCATGCCTGGTACTGAAAAAACTAATCATAAGCCTATGGCAGGGGAGGTCATGAGCCTTAGGGGTATAAAACCTGCTCTTGTCTGGCTAAATGTATATATTATTCCCACCAAGCTGCCCTGAAAGCACTACACTTAATGTTCATATTCATGTATTAATGCTACTCTCACTTCTGGTTAGAGAAGCTTCTCTTTTCAGATGGTGATGACCACTGGGATGACCCAAAAGGCAACATAGTGCTGAGAAGAAGGGAAGGAGGAGTGTCCAGCACTGAAACATCTCTATCACACCCTCAAGGCTCAGAGTCCATTGCGGAAGAGGTGGCGGAAAGAATGTAAGAGCCAAAAGAAGGGTACCACTCCTTACAATGCAACTGTCCAGACAGAAAATGGACTCAATATCCATGACCTTGCAGTGCCTAGCAAGACCTTCACAAGACTCTCATAATAGGAGAAGATGATGACATCAAATTAAAAGAGAGACTAATGGAGAGAGGGAGGGAATATGATGGAGAGTGGAGTTCTGAAGGGGAATGGGGGAAGGCGAGGGAAATATCATGGTTTATTGTCTGTAAGAATAGAAGTTATTGACAAAAATAAATTTAAAAATTTTTTTAAAAATAAAGGGTTGGGGAAATGTCTCAGTAGCATAAGTGCTTGACACATAACTATTAGGGCCTGAGTTTAAACCCCCAGAACCCATATTAAGCCAGGCACCGTAGTGCAAGCTTCTGTAAGATCAAGCCATATACCGTGAGATGGGAACTGGAAACAGGAACTCTCCAAAAGTTCGCTGGCCACCTAGCCTGGCAAACAGCTATGAACTGCCTTGAACAAAATGCCAGGTGAGAACTGACACCCACAGCTGTCCTGTGACCGCCACATGGGTGCCATGGCACCTGTGCAACTGCGCTCATGCACAAACACACACACAGAGGCACACACATGAAACAAGTAAAATAATAAATCAGTGGAGAGTAAGAGCACATGTTTGTGTGATCCCAGCGTTTGGCGGGCTAAGGCAAGAGGATCCTAAATTCAAGGCCAACCTGGGCTGTGTAGTGAGTTTGAGGCTAGTATGGATTACATAGAAACATTATGCCTTAAATAAATTAAAAATAAATAAATTCATACATAAAATGAAATATTGTAGAACCCAAAATTGAATTTAAAGAGAAACAAGATGAATTATGTTAAAGTGATAATATAATTATATAGACAAAATATTACCCTCATGTAGTACTTTGGCTATACATTCTTAGTAGAAAAATATGTACTAATAAAAAAAGCCTGCATGAAAATATTGAAATTTGCTAGTATATTTTTCCTAGGGATGTTGGTCGTATGCTTCTGAAATCATTTTTACCATATTTTAAAACAGAAAAAAATGAGCAAATATAATAATACTCTTTAGAATATCATCAATTATGAAATGGAAGAAGCTTAGAAAAAGCCATGTGGAATTAGAATTGAATATTCTGTTAACTGAAAGATACCAAAATTGAGGCCGAATAGAAAGACAAGAAAAATTAAAGGAACCTGGGAAGTGAAAGGAATCCTTCATCCCAGAGTCTGGTGAAAGTCTCTATAGCCACCCAACTAAAGTACCACGCAGGCTGCTAGGGGAGAAAAGTCATTGTTGCAGTCAGGTTCGCCTTGCTGGCAGAAAACACCCAACCAAGAGCAGCTTGTGGGGGAAAAAAGGGGTTTATTTTGGCTGACAGACTTGAAGGGAAGCTCCATGATAGCAGGGAACACGATGACATGAGCAGAGGGTGGACATCACCTCCTGGCCAACATCAGGTGGACAATAGCAACAGGAGAGTGTGCCAAACACTGGCATGGGGGTAACTGGCTATAACACCCATAAGTCCACCCCCAACGACACACTGTCTAGCATTCAGAACACCTAAGTTTATGGGGTACACCTGAATGAAACCACCACAGTTATCAACAGTGTTGACCAGCAGAAGCTGTGGACCACATAGCTGGCCAGCCAAACAAGGCATGCCCCCTGGGACAATAGTGGCATGACTGTTATGGGAGTACCCAACTCTCACTGGATTGGAGGTCTATTCCATGAGATGTAATTCAGGCCTAGGACTAAAAACCAGGAAAAGCCTTTAGCTGGAAATATCATAGACCCTAGCAAGGAAGATACTTACTGTCATTTGACAAAGTGGACATGTTACACCCATCAAAATTGTCCTCATGTGTTACATAGATTAGTATCGCTCTCACCTTTGGTCAGAGAAGCTTCTTTTTGCAAATGTCAGTGACTACTGTGAGACTCAAAACTTTTTTCAAAATGCTGAGAATCAGTGGCTGTTGTGTGTTTGTCACTAAATGTGACATCTCTATCACACCCTCTGGGGATCAGGGAACACAGCAGAAGAGGGAATGGCAATAATGTAAGAGCCAGAGTACAATAGAGAGAAGTGGTTGGAACTCTGTCTTCTGGACATGAAGTGCCCCTACGTTCATGACCTCACAGTGGTTGTCATTGCCTGCATAACACTGGGCCTATCAACAAGTTGCTATGTATGATGGAAGAAGGCAAAAAAGTAAAAAAAAGACATCAAAATAGAAGAGAGACTATTTTGAAAGAAGAAGTGGTTCAGTGGAAGGGACAAGGAAGGCTATGGAGAAGGGGAGGCAAAAGAAGATAATGTGTGAGGATTATGATTAAAATACATTATATACATATATGAAAACTGTCAATAAAACAATTAAAAGAAAAAAATTCCAACACAATAAAAAAATTTGCTGCAAAGGTTGCCTACATGAGGATAATATTAACTTTATAGATATTTCTTTTTAAAAACATTTTAGTTAGTTAGTTAGTTAGTTAGTTATTAAAGAGAAAAAGAGAAAGAATGGGCATGCAAAGTACTCTAGCCACTGCAAACAAACTCTAGACACATAGGCCCCCTTGTCTATCTGACATACATGGGCACTGGGGAATCGAACCTGAGTCCTTAGGCTTTGCAGGTAAGTGCCTTAACCACTAGGCCATCTCTCCAGCCTGAAAAGATATTTCAAATAAGAATGCTAAACTAAGGGGCCAAGCATGGTGGCACACACCTTTAATCCCAGCACTCAAGAGGCAGATGTGGGAGGATCACTGTGAGTTTAAGGCCAGCCTGAGACTACATAGTGAATCCCAGGTCAGCCTGGACTAGAGTGAGACCCTACCTCAAAAACAAAAAACAAACAAACAAAAGAATATTAAAATAGCAGTGAACCATGTTTAAGGCCTGAGAGTATATGACAGAAGATGGCAGAGAAAGCATGGCTTCAGGAGCTTGAAGCAGCTGGTCACATTCAGTCCACAGTCAGGAAGCAGAGTGATGAATCCTGATGCACAGCTCACTGCTTTCTCCTTTGTACCCAGTCCAGAACCAGGCTGGTACCACCCACAAGGTGCATATTTCCACATCAATTAAATTAACCTAGTATAGACAATTCCTCCCAGGCATGCCCAGAGGCTCCTTTGCTAGGCAATTGTAGGCTCTGTTCAGTTGACCATCACATAAACCATCACACCTTCTTGTGCAGCTCTGTGATCCATGGTTTTACTTGACCTGATTGTAATCCTATCCAAGGCACACCCAGACCCACCCTATAATCTCATTTATCAAAAAGATGGGAAAGAAGAAAAGAACAATTTTCTACGTAGCCCTGAGATGTAACTTGAGAACCATCAAATTACACTTATGGCTAAGACTAAAACACGTAAACACAACTCTACTTAAAATCCTACAACCAGCCAGGCGTGGTGGCGCACGCCTTTAATCCCAGCACTTGGGAGGCAGAGGTAGGAGGATGGCTGAGATTTCGAGGCCACCCTGAGACTACATAGTTAAATCCAGGTCAGCCTGGACCAGAGTGAGACCCTACCTCAAAACACAAAACAAACAAACAAAAAAAAATCCTACAACCATGCCTGGGCAGACTTGTCCTTTCCCTGACTCTCTTTTCCTATGAACCTGCTACTTAAATCTGAGTTCAATTCTTTTCTTAATAAATTCCAACTACGCTTCATACAGGCTTTTCCTAAAGTTATCTCCAGTAGCAAGTCAATAATCCTGGCTTCATCTGAGTGGAGGGCTCAGAAAAGAACTCCCCAGGCTGCTACAGGCAGCATCATGGAGCTATGTTTCTGGCGCATGCTCCCTGCCACTGACATAAATAATAACTCCCCAATAGAAAGGAAGCTCATAAAATTTAATCACAGCTTCTTAGGTTCTCTTTAAGGACATGGATTTTATATTTGCCATTCTGTGTGCATCTTTTTAAAAGTTTCAATACTGTATGGTATTCAGATGCAATCTGGACCTACCCCTTGCTATGAAACATAAAGCACTAAGATGGTAGTTTCTAGACACCATTTGCCATTAGGAGGAACCAAAGCTCCTGGGAGAGATTATTGCTTCAGGTATAAGGTCAGGAGAAAACAAGAAGAGCAGATGCCAGATGCATCTTACCTGTGGCTAGTGGGCTTCATGTGTCCCAGGAAAGCTATCCCAACATATTGTGAAAAACATTATTTCACAATATTAAAAGGTTGGCCATAATTTTTTTTTTTTTTTTTTTTTTTTTTTTTTTTTTTTTTTTTGTTTTTCAAGGTAGGGTCTTACTCTGGCCCAGGCTGACCTGGAATTAACTATGTAGTCTTAGGGTGGCCTCGAACTCTTGGCGGTCCTCCTACTTCTGCCTCCCGAGTGCTGGGATTAAAGGCGTGCACCACCATGCCGGGCTGGTTGGCCATAATGTCTACATTTTGTCTATAATATATTGGGCCACATTCATAGCTATCCTGAGATGCATGCCACCTGCAGACTACAGGTTGGATGTACCTGAAAAAGTAAAAAGCTGGATAGTTGGCACAATAGTTAAAGGCGCTTGCTCAAAAAAGTAAATGGCTCATATTTGTACAGTGTAACCAGTTCAATTTAGATGTTACAGAGTATGACCACCAACTGGCAATTTGAACTTTTATACAATCCCTCAGGATCAATTTTGTTTAAAAAAAAAAAATGACCAGGTAAAGCTTTATGTCCATACATATATAGCTTTGAGAATAAAGCCCAAATTACATCAAAGATATTTTAAAATTAAAAAAGGTAGAAAGAAATCAACAAGCATGAGAAAGAGATGTACAATGTTATAAGTATATAAATACATTTCTGATTAAAAAGAAAATGATTTTGGTTAAGAAAGGATTATGTGTGGTAAAAATACAGTTTTGTTCTATAAATTAAAAAAACTGCTCTGAAACTACAAAGAACTCAACACTAAATCAGACTGCCAACAGGCCTGCCATGGCTCAGGGAACACTACAGAAGAGGGGGTGGAAAGATTGTAAGAGGCACAGAGTGGGTGGGAATACCCTGAGGCATGGTTTGCCTACCCTTCCCCACAGGGACTGACTGAGGCCTTCATGACCCCACACTGAATATCATAATGCCACTGAAGAGGGCCCCCAGAGTAAAAGAAATCAGGGCAAGGAGATTGAAGAGTACAATTTTTTCATATGTGTATATATAAATATCAAAACCTGCTCTGAGATAGAAATACAGATAAAAACAAAACTGGAAGCCTAAAGTTTGTTGGTTTGTAAAAGAATAAAAGTTTGTAGCAGATAAAACTTAAAGATGGTGTGGTTATGACTAAATTATTAAAAATTCCAAAGGTCAAAATTCAATATACCAATATAAAACCAAAATCTAATTGTCTACATGAATCAGTAAGGTTTTCTTAAAATTTTGATCTGCTCTTAGTACCATTTACAAAAAAATCTGGCATAGAGCACAAAAGTTTTATGTTTCATCAAATAGTTGCTTATATTTTCCTGCAGTCTTAGCAGAGTTGATATTTCTTTGAACATCCTTTTTTTTTGTCAAGCTTTATTTAAGTATATGCAACAACTAAAATTAAAACTACCATTCCCCCTTCAAGGTTGGTATCTAAAATGTAGGTCAGCACAGCGGTCCCTTTGGGTGTTATTCTCTGACGCCTGGAGCACATGTTCTAAAGCAAGGTTTCCTCGGGCCACCGTCCTGAGAGAGGTTCTACTTTTTAACCTGTAGTAAATTTGAACTGTCTTCTTCACTGTGCTCTGTGGGTCTTACCTGAATTCTTTTATGGAGGTCACAAGGACCATGGTGTAGAGGGGAGTGGAGACCAACATCCCAATGACACTTTGGGCCTTGTTTCCTTCTCACATCAAGTCCCATGATTTGTGCATTTGGGACTGATTAACCACATAAGTGTTGATTTTATGCATCCATATTATATCCAGTTCCCCTCATTCATAAAGTTAGGATTGCAAGATGCAGTCTCTCAGGAAGACTTGGATTCCTCCGCAGTTTAAAGACTTGCCCAAGTGGCCTAGATTTCATGCCAAGATGAAGACTTGCAGTCCAAAACTGAAAGGGTAACTTCAGTGAGTCAGCCACTAGTCACTTTTCAGATTATAGCTTTTGAAATTGTCCCACGTTTTCAGACAGAAATACGTTGCTAAAACTCTATTCTCACCATTTTTCTTTTGTTGTTGTTGTTGTCGTTTTGAGGTAGGGTCTCGCTCTAGCTCACGGTGGCCTTGAACTCACAGCGATCCTCCTACCTCTGCCTCCCTAGTGCTGGGATTAAAGGCGTGCACCACCACCACTGCCTGGCTTTTCAAATTTTTTAAAAGAGACAAGAGAGACGCACACAGAGATTGGATGCATCATGGCCTCCTATCACTGCAAGGAACTCCAGACCCATGCTCCACTTTTGGCATCCAGCTTTATGTGGGAACTGGGGAATCAAACCCAGACCACCAGGCTTTGCTAGCAAGTGCCTGTGACCATTGAACCGTCTCCACAGCACTCACCAAAACTTTCTCTTTTTTTACTTTTTATTGACAACCTCCACACATATAGACACTATTAAAATATCATAATCCTGTCGTATCACCCTCCCTTTTGCCCTCCTGAATCTTCCCTCCACTGAATTCCTTTTCTTTTCAACTAGTCTCTCTTCTATTTTCATGTCTTCATTTTTATCCTATCATGCAGGTTTTGTGTAGGTAGCATCAGCCAGGGATACCTCAGCCCTTTTGCGTCTGAAAAGCAGTATTATAAGCACTCCTCCACTTCTTTTGGCTTGTACATTCTTTCTACAACCTCTTCCCCAATGGTCCCTGAGCCTTAGAGCATGTAATAGAGGTGTCTTAGTTAGTGCTGAACACTCCACTGTCATTTCTTCTCACACTTTGGTACACTCACCATCTTTGTTCTTTTGTCTAATCATATAATTTTCTTTTTTAAAGAATTTTAATTTTATTTATTTACTTATTAGAGACAGAGAGAGGGAGAATAGGTGTGTCAGGGCCTCTAGCCACTGCAAACAAACTCCAGATGCATGCACTACCATGTGCATCTGGATTATGTGGGACCTGGAGAATCGAACCTGGGTCCTTAGGCTTCGCAGGCATGCACCTTAACTGCTAAGCCATCTTTCCAGCCCTAATCATATAATTTTCTAATAGAAACATATCCAGTTCCTGTTTTGCAATGTTTCATATCTCATGTTATAGAAGCAGGTAAAAAATATGAATGGGAAAAAAGAAAGCTAAGAGCATTATAAAGGGAAATAAATTTATATAAACACCAAATCAGTGTTGAAAATTATAGGTAACTTAGGCCAAAACATTCAGCTACCAAAAAAATAATTACATGCTGGAGAGATGGCTCAACAGTTAAAAGAGCTTACTTGCAAAGCCTGGTGGCCACGGTTTGATTCTCCAGTACCTATGTAAAGCCAGACACACAGTCTGGAGTTTATTTGCAGTGGCAGGAGGCCCTGGTGTGCCCATACTTACTCTCTTTCTGTCTACCTCTTTCTCTCTGTTTCTCTCTCAAACAAATAAACACAAATATTTTTTAAGAAATTTGGTACTACTTCTGTGACTTACAAGTCACAGATAAGTTGGTGTTTTACTATTATTCTCAACTCTTTGAAATAAGAAATAAGAGGTGCCACAGGCATTCAGTTACAAACTCATATAAGGGTAGATAGATCCACTCCTTTTTGTCCCTTAGGATAGGGCAGGCTGTTCTGTGGAATGCAATATTCTTACCCCCATCTCACCACAAGGAAGGTGAGATTTGCCCTCATACCAAGATACTCACCATCTGGATCTATCTCACCACTGGAGGCTTGCTACAATAGTCCTACATACAGAGCAAAACCTCCCTCTGTCATCAACACACACACACACACACACACACACACACACACACACACACACATCTTTTCTGGTTTACATCACTAGCTCCATCTCCTCTTCATCATCATTCCTATTGGTATAAGTAATATGTTCCAATTTTTTCTCTTTAGGGGCAAAATCCATCCCTGAATGTTACCATTTTCTCTGGTATTTTTCAAGTTCTGCTTTCTATATTTAAGTGTGTGTGTATGTGTGTGTGTGTGAGAGAGAGAGCTCCTGGAATGTTGAATACAGGCAGGGAGAAGGGTTTTAAGGGTTCTCTGTGGAGGAAGGGAACTTGCCCTGCCAGTAAGGGGCCTGCAATGATGTGACTGAGGTAGAGGCTAGGGGAAGATTTCATTCCCTCCTGTCTGTCCAGGGATGTGGTAGTTTGAATGGATGGCCCCCACTAGGTTCAGTTCTATTAAAGCTTCTTGGATTTCCAGCTGCCTGGCTGGAGGAGATGTCACTGTGGGCAGATCTTGGGGTCCAGCCTTAAGGCGTGTTAGAGGGCAAATTTAAGCAGTGTACATACCGCTTGATCTCTGCCTGGGGTTCCCTGAACATTCTTGCTTATAGTGCTGGTGATGGTATTTCTCTCTGCATGGATCTGTGAAAGGGGACTAGCTTCTTCCACCATTATGGAATGTCCCCTAGATCTATAATAAACCCTTCCTGCTATAAACTGTGTCTGGTTCCTGGATACCTGCCATAAGAACTGTAATGACCAGCTCATTCCCCATCCATTAAGCTTTATTCCTATTAGAAACCCTACCCCAAGTCCCCATGTGGATTACCTGCTTCAGGATCCTGCTCAAATCAGGAACATGGAACTTTCTGCTTTGCTTCCTTCAACAGTTTCCCTTTTCTGAGTACCCCTCCCACTCCACAGTAGCTCTCCTTTCTTTCCTGCTCTTTAGGCTCCACAATAAAATCTTTCTAAACTTTATCATATGTGGTCTGTGGATTTCATTCATTAAATTCACAAGAAAAGAACTCAGTGGAAACTTTGTGTGATTGTGAGCATCTGACACTCTAACTCCTGATATATGAACCCACCAAAGAGCCAAGAATGGCTGTTATTCTTTTTTTATATATATATTTAGTTATGTATATAATGTGTATACAGCCATGATGGTACCATCATTAGCCTTCTCCCTGTCCTCCCCCCATGGGAAATGTGGGTCTTTCCTTATGGGGTTGCCATCAGTTATGTGGGAGAGGCAATGACTCTGTGTATAATGACCCAACTTATGGCTCTAACAATCTTTCCACCCCTCTTCCGCAAATTTTCCTGAGCCATGTTGGGTTCATTTTAGGTCTATTTCAGTGATGAGGATTTGAGAGTCTCTTGTCTGTGGATATCTGATTTGGTAGGGGTTGAGTGTTCTTTGTGTCTATCTCCTTCGCCTTTGTACCAGGTTCACAGATAAAGCAGCACTCTTGCTCATTTCCCCTATAACTCTATGGTTTCAGCTGGTGCCCTGGTGAGGTGCAATGGGCTGATTCTCAGGTTCTGTGTCCATCTGAAAGAGAGAAGCAGATTCTCCAACGGAGAGTGAGGTCAGTGCAAGATACATGGATAATCATTATTATTTCAGAGAGAATTTAATAGGTGGCTCTGTTATTCTGAAATACACCCCAGATTTTCTCATCATTTTTTGGTGTATTTGGGCAGGAATTGAAGAAGGGTGTGAGTATGTGGACCAACGTACTATTTTCCTGCTTTAACTCTACCTTATCTATTCTCCACCTTTCTGCCTTTGTCAGCTATCAGCAGGAGGTCTGCTAAATTCTGTTCCCAAATTCTCTTTCTTCTCTGCAACTCCTTTCCTCTTAGGAACTAGGCACAATGGAATTAGGTAGATTTCTGTGAGAGATCTGATTCAATCTTTTGTTTTCCCTTTGTGCCTGCTTGCAAGGCCAAAACCCAGATGTATGTCATGTACTCTGTGGAACTCTGACCGGGATTGTGCTTGCAAGGAAATGCACCGCACTGTGGATGCCAAGGTAAGTAGTCATTAGGAAGGGCGCTCTATGGGTTAGAACTCTCACACTAGCGACTCTCACCTCTTTTGTTCTTATTCACCTTAGCACTGAACTGAAGAACATGGACTCAGAGAAGAGTAAATTATGACATTCTTTAGGGAGACGAAAGATAAGAGGGAAAACAAAGCAGGAAAGTGCACAAGCCACGAGAAATTCTTCCTCTTCCCGGGGAGGGGAGACTGAGAAAACATCCCTCACACAGGGAAATATCACTCTCCAGGAAAGAAGGGTTAAGAGGCTCACACAAGTATTTCAGTCCCGTTTATACCTCCTTATACAAACCCGACACCCCAGTAGAATGCGTTTCACCACCATGCTCATGTGTGTAAGAGAGGGAGGAATCTGATTAGTTGGTAGGCCCAAGAGGAACACTGATTCAGGAAGGGTCCACCGCACAAGGGCCAAGCTCACAAAACTGGGGCACAAACGAGGCTGTTGTTGTTGCTGATGCCTTCTACCATCTTGGATGAGACTGAGTCAGATGCAAGTTCCAGTCCTGCCAGGGCAAGGTGGCATCCATGGTTCTGTGGGACAGTCCCTAGCTGACAACAGGTAAAAGCTACCTGGTTCCTAATACACAGGATGAGCTGGTTGGACCTGGGAGGCCCACACAGATTCATGGTGGCTCCAGGCTAAGTCTGAAGGAAGTACAGATCCTGCTCAGGATTAAGGATTACAATGAGAGGAAAACCACTAGACAGGGTTATCATACTCAGGCAGGATACTGGAGATCAGGCTCCATAGGATTCTCATGAGAGAGCACCGGACCTAGGTAGCTTTCCTTGCTAGGTAGACAGATAGGGACAAAGAGCCCTAGGTAAACAGCTTTATTCTTTAAAAAAATAAAAAATGCTGGATGTGGTGGCGCACACCTTTAATCCCAGCACTTGGGAGGCAGAGGTAGGACGGTAGCCATGAGTTCAAGGCCCCTCTGAGACTACAAAGTGAATTAAAGGTCAGCCTGGGCTAGAGAGATATCCTACCTCGAAAAACCAAAAAAGAAAAGCAGGAAAAAAGGCAGGATGTGGTGGCTCACGCCTTTAATCCCAGCACTTGGGAGGCAGAAGTAGGAGGATCTCCATGAGTTCAAGGCGACACTGAGACTACATAGTGAATTCCAGGTCAGCCCTACCTCGAAAAACCAAAACCAAAAATAAACAAACAAACAAAAAAAAAAAAAAAAAAGTTTTTTGAGGTAGAGTCTCACTCTAACCCAGGCTGACCTGGAATTCACTATGCAGTCTCAGGGTGGCCTGAAAGTCACCTCCTACCTCTGCCTTCCAAATGCTGAGATTAAAGGTATGCGCCACCATGCCCAGCTTTAAAAAATATTTTTAATTGTATTTATTTGAGAGACACACAGAGAGAAAGAGAGATAGTATGGGTGCTCCAGGACCTCTTACCACTGCAAACAAACTCCAGACACAAGTGCCACTTTGTACATTTGGCTTTCCATGAGTACTGGGGAATTATGCCTTCACTGTAATCTTTGTAAGCAAGCACCATTAACCACTGAACCATCTCTCCAGCCCCAAAAGCTCTATTCTTTAACTCAAGATGAAAAGAGGGCAGGTCAGTATAAGAGACTAATCAATGCCCCCATCTTGGTTTGAGATGACCACCCAGGACCCTGGGGGGTGGAGAGACTTTCTTCAGTCAATAATGGCTTTGGCTCTTGTGAGAGCAGTGGATTCCTTTTTCCAGATTCCCTATTCCCCTAAAGAGTCTGTGTTTCTCTGCCTCATACTTTCACTTAAAAAAAAAAAAAAAAAAAAAAACAACTCTGCTCTGTGCTCTGATTTACTTTTAAACTTCTCCTGTCTCTTCTTTCTTTAATAGCGGAGAACATGAACCCAACCTCTAAACACTAGTGACTGGTGTCTGATGCTTTCTCGTATGCCTTTTGTTTGGGTTGAAATAGAATGAATTTTACACACTTCTGTTTACTGTGTTGCATGTGGCAAATTACAATAAAGCTCTCTTAATCCAGGCAGCTGAGAGATAGCCCTATGTAAATGGAGAATTAACTCTGAGTGCTATGCACTTGCCTCCTATCTAGATTGAGGAATATAATATGGACTTGTAAAGTGTAAGTTTGAGGACAAGGAAAATTTTAAGAGAATTTTAGAGGCTCGGCCCACAAGAGTCCTGAGACCCTCCCTGCCTCATATACTTATTAGAAATTATCTGGGAGAGTTCCGGGTAAGATGGCGGCATAGGATCCACGCCAAACCGGATCAGGCAGAGAATCAAGAAAAACTACACTCATCTGAGGAAGAGAGCAGAATATTTTCTCCGGGAAATAGCGGAAAAGCAAAAGACAGCCAGAAACCCACTGTGGAGAGTGCGGCCCCCGGCAGCTCGCTCCCCAAAGCCGCCGCGGGCTCCCCTGCCGCGGACTCCCCAGCCGCGGGCTCCCCAGCCGCGGGCTCCCCAGCCGCGGGCTCCCCATCCGTGGGCTCCCAGCAGCTTCGCTCCACCCCAAGAGCACCCCAGCAACTTCACTTCACTCAGCCGGCTCCCCAACGGATCGGCACCAAGACTCCAACCCTCGATCCAAAGCTGCCAACCAGGTCAGCTAAGCCCCGCTGAGCTTCCACTGCAAACGCCGCCCGAACAAACAAACAAAAAAAAAGGGACTTTTCAACCTCATCAGTCTCCTCACAGAGCCCAGAAATCAAAGAAAAATCTGTGGAGCTACTGAAAGAGACACACCATGAGTTGCTGCAGGCTTCCGGAATTCGCCCATCCCCAATCATCAGCTCCCCAGGGAATTGGTAGAATCGAACAACAACCAGTGGCAAATTTGAACCACATCGTCAACACCAGCCCCAGCTGACCTGACCCAAGCTCCACAGCCCAGGTAACGAGGTGGGCACCCAGCATTGGTGAGTTTAAAAGCCACACCAAAAGATAACAAAGGCCTGCATTGGAAGTGCTAACCACTCTTTCCAGGTCAAGGCAGGGTATGTATTATATATTTGTGGGTGGCTTTACCATTTTCAAATAAGCTGAATGTGAGGGGTTGAATATTGCTATCTGTACTACTTATAGATTTAAAGGGCCTTTATCTTTTGCTTCAGTTATTATTGAGGACAGGGTCTGATTCCCAAGCTGACAGGATTAAGGGAGTGGACCATCACATGCCCCTAGGGATTTTAACCCTATAGGACTGGTTGTCTCAATTCTCACACTTGTATACTCTGTATTCATGTCAATTGAATGTGTATTTTGCTCTGTTGAAGTTTAGAACTTGCATCGAAATTGTTCCACCAGTCCACTACAATAATTGCTTAACAAGCAAACTCAACAGCTAGGAGTACTTCTACTTAAGTACAAGTGCTACACTTGACACCTTAAACTCATATCCTAAAATAATATAAAGGTGGATCACAACACCTAAGAACACTGAAGATAAATAGGAAACCTAAGCATCAAAGCAATCCAGGATGCAAAAGTCACTACATTATAATACAAGAAACACAAAGAATCAAGTCAATGCAATCCCACCAAAAATTGCAAATCCATCAGATAGGTCCAACAATGAGACTGTTTTAGATGAAATTCCTGACAAAGATTTCAAGGGAATGATGATATCTATGCTCAAAGAAATGAAAGAAGAAATGAAAGCAATCCGAGAAGAAAACAAAGGAATTAGAGAAGAAAACAAACTGTTGAAGGAGATTACAGAGAAACAGTTTAATGAAATAAAAAGGTCATTAGAGGACATGAACAAGGAAATAGAACTACTGAAGAAAAAATAGGCTGAAATCTTAACATTGAAGAACACAGTCAGTGAAATAAAAAACTCTGTGGAAAGTCTCACTAGTAGAATGGATGAAGGAGAGGACAGAATATCCAAGCTAGAAGACGAGGTGGCAGATCTATCACAGTCCAACAAAGAGAAAGACAAGCTAATAGAAAGGTATGAATGGGAACTCCAAGACATGAGGGACACTATGAAAAGATCAAACATAAGAATTCAAGGTATAGCAGAAGGGGAAGAATTTCAATCCAGAGGCTTAGTAGGTGTTTTCCATAAAATCATAGAAGAAAATTTTCCCCAAATTGGGAAAGAAATGCCAATGCAGATACAAGAAGCATTTAGAACACCAAACAGACAAAACTTAGAAAGAACCTCTTCTTGCCATGTTATAATTAAACTACTAAATACACAAACCAAAGAAAGTATACTGAAAGCAGTTAGAGAGAAAAAGCAAATGACATTTAAGGGGAAACCCATCAGGGTCACAGCAGATTACTCAACACAAACCCTAAAAGCCAGGAGGGCCTGGAGTGATGTATTCCAAGTTCTGAAAGATAAAAACTGTCAACCAAGATTACTTTATCCTGCAAAGCTTTCTATCCAAATTGATGGAGAAATAAGGACATTCCACAACAAAGACAGGCTAAAGGAATTTATGACAACTAAGCCAGCTCTACAGAAAATACTTGCAGGAGTCATTCATGCTGAAGAAAAAGCAAAACACACACAGCAGGAAATAGGAAAAAAGAAATCATATTCAACAGTTAGAACAAGTGAGTAAAAAGAAAACCAGGAAGAACTACAAAACAAGAAAAATGGACAGATCAAATACATATCTTTCAATAATAACTCTTAATATCAATGGCCTCAATGCCCCAATCAAAAGACATAGACTTGCAGACTGGATTATAAAGCAGGATCCTACCATCTGTTGCCTTCAGGAAACTCACATCCGATTAAAAGATAGAAACATTCTTAGGGTGAAAGGCTGGAAAAAGATATATCAAGCAAATGGACCTAGAAAACAAGCAGGGGTTGCCATTCTAATTTCTGACAGGATAGACTTCAAACCAACATTAGTGAGGAGAGATAAAGCAGGTCACTTTATACTGATTAAAGGAACACTCCAACAGGAGGATATCACAATCCTAAACATTTATGCTCCCAACACGGGGCCCCAATTACATCAAACAAACACTATCGGACTTAAGGTCAGAGGTAACACCTAACACAATAGTAGTGGGTGACTTCAATACCCCGCTCTCATCACTTGACAGGTCTACCCAACAAAAATAAACAGAGAAACAACTGCATTAAATGATATCATGGAACAAATGGACCTAACAGAGATATATACAGAATATTCCATCCAAATACTGCAGAATATACATTCTTCTCAGCGGCACATGGGTCATTCTCTAAAATAGACCATATGATAGGACACAAATCAAATCTCAACAAATACAGGAAAATTGAAATAATCCCTTGTATGCTATCTGACCACAATGGGATTAAACTGCAAATCAACAACAAGAAAAACTACAGAGCATACAGAAATTCATGGAGACTAAACAGTACATTATTGAATGACGCATGGGTCTTTGAAGAAATTAAGAAGGAAATCAAGAAATTCATAGAATCAAATGATGATGAGAATACAACATACCAAAACCTGTGGGACACAATGAAGGCAGTCCTACGAGGGAAATTTATAGCTCTAAGTGCCTATATTAAGAAACTAGAGAATTCACAACTAAACAATTTAATGCTTCACCTTAAGGCCTTGGAAAGAGAAGAACAAGGCAAACCAAAAATCAGTAGACGGGAAGAAATAATAAAGGTTAGGGCAGAAATTAATGAAATGGAAACCAAAAAACAATCAAAAAATCAATGAAACAAAGAGTTGGTTCTTTGAAAGGATTAACAAGATTGACAAACCCTTAGCAAATCTGACCAAAAGAAAGAGAGAAGAGACAAAATTGATAAAATTAGAGATGAAAAAGGCAACATCACAACAGATACCAAAGAAATTCAGAAAATCATACGGACATACTTTAAGAATATATATGCCTCTAAGTTTGAAAACCTGAAAGAAATGGATGATTTCCTTGATTTATATGACCTACCAAAATTAAATCAAGATGAGATAAACCATTTAAATAGACCTATAACAACCACAGAGATTCAAGCAGTCATAAAAAGTCTCCCAATTAAAAAAAGCCCAGGCCCAGATGGATTCACTACTGAATTTTACCAGACATTCCTGGAAGATCTAACACCAATGCTTCTCAAACTTTTCCATAAAATAGAAGAGGAAGGAATTCTACCAAAATCCTTCTATGAAGCCAGCATCACCCTGATACCCAAACCGGACAAAGACAGATCAAAAAAAGAAAACTATAGACCAATCTCCCTCATGAACATAGATGCAAAAATTCTCAACAAAATACTGGCAAACACAATACAAGAATATATCAGAAAGATTATTCACCCTGACCAAGTAGGCTTTATCCCAGAGATGCAGGCATGGTTCAACATACGCAAATCCATAAATGTAATACATCATATAAATGGTCTGAAGGACAAAAATCACATGGTCATCTCAATAGATGCAGAAAAGGCATTTGACAAAATCCAACACCCCTTCATGGTGAAAGTACTACAGAAACTTGGAATAGAAGGTACATATCTCAACATAATAAAAGCTATTTATGACAAACCTACAGCCAACATAATACTTAATGGGGAAAAACTTGAAGCTTTTCCTCTAAATTCAGGAACAAGACAAGGGTGTCCACTTTCTCCACTATTATTTAATATAGTATTGGAAGTCTTAGCCATAGCAATAAGGCAAGAGGCACTCATAAAGGGGATACAAATCGGAAAGGAAGAGGTCAAATTATCATTATTTGCAGATGATATGATTCTATGCATAACAGATCCTAAGGACTCTACCAGCAAATTATTAGAGCTGATAAACACTTTTAGCAATGTAGCAGGATACAAAATAAACACACAGAAATCAGTAGCTTTTCTATACACTAACAACAAACATGCAGAGGATGAAATCAGGAATCTCTCCCATTCACAATTGCCTCAAAAAAAAAAAAATACCTTGGAATAAACTTAACCAAGGAAGTGAAGGATCTCTACAATGAGAACTATAAAAACTCGGCGACAAATTGCAGAAGACACAAGGAAATGGAAAGACATTCCATGCTCCTGGATTGGAAGAATCAATATAGTGAAAATGTCAATCTTACCAAAAGCAATCTACACATTTAATGCGATCCCCATTAAAATCCCAATAGCATTCTTCACAGAAATAGAAAAAACAATACTAAAATTCATCTGGAAACCCAAAAATCTCGAATAGCCAAAACAATTTTGCATAACAAAAATCAGGCAGGTGGTATAACCATACCCGATTTTAAGTTATACTACAAAGCCATAGTAACAAAAACAGCATGGTACTGGCACAAGGACAGACAGGTAGATCAATGGAACAGAATAGAAGACCCAAATATTAATCCAGACAGCTACAGCTACCTGATTTTTGACAAAAATGCCAAAAATACTCATTGGAGAAAAGATAGCCTCTTTAACAAGTGGTGCTGGGAAAATTGGACATCTGTTTGTAAAAGGATAAACATAGATCCTTGTCTCTCTCCTTGCACAAGAATCAAGTCCAAATGGATCAGGGACCTTAATATCAGACCTGAAACTCTGAAAATGCTAGAGGAAAAAGTAGGGGAAACTCTTCAACATATTGGAAAAGGCAAGGACTTTCTGACTATAACTCAATTGCTCAGAGAATAAAAGCACTAATCAACCACTGGGACCTTATAAAATTACAAAGCTTTTGTACAGCAAAGGACACTGTGAATAGAGCAAAAAAAGACAACCTACAGAATGGGAGAAAATCTTTTGCCAGTTATTCATCTGACAGAGGATTAATATCCAGAATATACAAAGAACTCAAAAAACAGAATAACAAGAATTCAAACAACCCAGTTAAAAATGGGCTACGGAGCTAAATAGAGAATTCACGGAAGATGAAATACAGATGGCATATAAACATCTAAAAAAATGTTCTACATCCTTAGCCATCAGGGAAATGCAAATTAAAACCACTTTGAGATTCCATATCACTCCTGTCAGAATGGTTGCCATCAAGAAAACAAATGACAATAAGTGTTGGCAAGGATGCGGAAAAACAGGAACACTTCTACACTGTTGGTGGGAATGTAAGCTGGTCCAGCCACTGTGGAAATCAGTGTGGAGGTTCTTGAGACAGCTAGAAATAGATTTACCATATGATCCAGCTATAGCACTCCTAGGCATATATCCAGAGGACTCTTCTCACTTCCTTAGAGATACTTGCAAAACCATGTTTATTGCTGCTCTATTCACAATAGCTAGGAAATGGAAGCAGCCTAGATGTCCGTCCACAGATGAGTGGATAATAAAGTTGTGGTACATTTACACAATGGAGTTCTATTCAGCAGTAAAGAAAAATGAAATTATGAAATTTGCAAGGAAATGGATGGATCTGGAAAGGATTATACTTAGTGAGGTAACCCAGGCTCAGAAAGCCAATCGTCACATGTTCTCTCTCATATGTGGATCCTAGCTACCAATGTATAGACTTGTGTATGAAATGGAACCAAAAATAGGTACCAGAAACGAGTAAGCGGGTAAAAGGCTATAAGGGAGGGAAGAAAGGGAAGGACTTAAGTGTATGGTAATACACATATATAAGTAGAAGAACTGAGTACAGGGAGGGGAATGGCCTAAGTGAGGCCATGGGAAGAGAATGCATACAAAAAGGGCAGGGGGAGGGACAATCTAAACTCAAGATATTATCAATAAGACATATGTAAAACTACTTTTTTGAATAAGGTCACGTCTAGAAGATATAAACTGTTACTAGAAAATTTTCAGTACCTGGGATGGAACTCCTTCCAGTGAGATGTTGGCCAAGGAGGTCCCGGTAGCCTCCAAAACATTAAGGCTTTTGCCAAAGCCCTTGGTTTCCCTAGAGAAATAGATAGTAAGACCCTATTGCTGAAGACATCTCATGCCTGAGAGGCAAGGACACTGAGAAAGCAAGCTGGTGCTGAGCAGAAAACCTTCTCCCTGTAGACCAGCCAACTGAAAGCTGGAAAAAAGCTGCACTGCACGCAGCGTATGGGAGACAGAAGCCATCAACAGTGAAAATAGTGGATGCTGAATATTCAAGCTTGGCCAGACAGGCCCAATGACTGAACGGGTGCAATAGTGGTGTGTCTACTCTTGGGGTAACCAACTGCTCCATAATTGGACTGAAGGCCCTCTCTACGGGAGGGAATACATACCCGGTACTGAAAAACCTAAGTAAAAGTCTATGGTAGGTGAGGTCATGAGCCTTGGGGGTATAAGTCTGCTCATGTCTGACTAAATGTATATGTTATTCCCACCAAGCTGCCCTGGGGACACTACACTAAATGTTCATGTCCACATATTAATGCTATTCTCACTTCTGGCTAGAGAAGCTTCTCTTTTCAGATGGTGATGACCACTGGGATGACACAAAAGGCAACATAGTGCTGAGAAGAAGGGATGGAGGAGTGCCTAGCACTGAAACACCTCTGTCACATCCTCCAGTGGCTCAGGGACCATTGCGGAAGAGGGGGCGGATAGAATGGAAGAGCCAAAGGAAGGATATGACCTCTTACTATGCAGCTGCCCAGACAGAAATTGGCCTCGATATCCATGATCTTGCAGTGCCTAGCAATACCTTTGCAAGACCCTCAAAATAGAAGAGAAAGATGATGTCATCAAATTAGGAGAGAGACTAATGGAGAAAGGGAGGGGATATGATGGAGACCGGAGTTCTAAAGTGGAATGGGGGAGGGGAGGGAAATATCAGGTGGGTTTTTTTTTGGTATGTAAGATTAAAAGTCAATAAAAATTAAAAAAAAAAAAGAAATTATCTGACTTCTCTGACATATATGGCTCGATATTTATATTTACTCCAGAGAATTTTGGTGTTTTTAGTGGTGGTGTTAGTGGTGATGGTGGTGGTGGTAGGTCCTGCACAGACAGGCTACGATCGATCATTCAGGAAAAATACAAATTATGCATGTAGGTCACAGAGTGTTATGAGGTAGAGTCACCATGGTAAGAGTGGCCAGTTCATAGATGCTGCCTTCCTCATCACAGGTAATGACAGGGGACAGGATACAGGGAACCCAGGTCACATTGGTGATAGTCTGACAGGGTACACCATTCCTTGTGGCTGTACACAAGGAGGGGACGAGAAAGGAGTCCCCAGAGGACATTCTGGAAAAGGAATCAAGAGATATGAAGGTCATTCCACATGTTGTCTTTTCTTTTACAGACAGGATGTCATGCATCTTCAGCATGGGCTCCTTTAGACTGTATCCTAACCCAGTGGGATTTCTTTGATCCAAAGACCTTAACAAAGAAGTGCCTAATATTTTCTCCATGTGAGCATGGATTGAATATAAACTACAGAATAGGCAGGAGAAAAATTGCCTCCAGAGGAAAGTACTAATTTTAAAATGATTTCAAAAGTAGATTTATTTACAAAAAGAAAGGGAAATGGACTGAAGTGCCTTATGGGCATGCTTACTTTGCTCAGAGACAACCCAGTCTTAGGGAATACTTTGTCACCTCAGCACTCTTGACTGCCCTCACACCAGGGCATCCCAAACTGCTTAAGATCTCTTTATAGCCACCGCTACAACAGAAATAGGCTTTGCAGCCATCTTTCCCTCCCTATGAGAACTCGAAGCCTGCAAGGCTATCAGTGATCCTCTTGAATGTGTTCCTCTCTCCTGACACTGCAGGAAATAGACACTGACTAGCCAGGGAGGACTACTTGGTTTCACACCCATTTTTTCTTACAAGATCAGGGACAGATAAAAGTTGATCTTACAACCGCTCTCTAATTGGACTGAAGGCCTGCTCCATGGGAGGGAATACATCCCTGATACTGAAAACCTACAACAGGGGTACTCATGAGCCCTAGGGGTGTAATGTCTGCTGGTGTCTGGCTAAATGTATATACTGTGCTCACCAAAGTGCCCAGTAAGCACTTCTCTTAATGTCCACACCCATATATCAATACTACTCTCACTTTTGGTTAGAGAAGCATCTTTTTGCAGGTGGTGGTGACCTTGGGGTGACTCAGAAGGTACCATGGTGCTGAGAAGAAGGGACAGAGGAGTGCTCTGCATTGAAACATCTCTAACACACCTTCCAGAAAAGGGGGCGGAAAGAATGTAAGAGCCAAAGGAAGAGTAGGACTCCTTACAACGTGCTCCTCCAGACACAAAATGGCCTGGATATCCATGACTCATAGTGCCTGACACTATCTACATAAGACCATCATAATAGGAGGAAAAGATCATGACATCAAACTGAAAAGAGAGACTGATTGAGAGGGGGAGGGGATATGATGGAGAGTGAAGTTTCAAAGGGGAAAGTGGGGGAGGGAGGGAAATACCATGGGATATTGTCTACAATTAAGGAAATTGTAAATAAAAAAGTAACTAATTTTTTTAAAGTTGATCTTAGACACTGTAAAAATAAGTGAATGAATGAATGAATAAGATGGTCAGAACCTGCTACATATTGCTGCTAGAAGGTTAGGTGCAAACCACAACCACAATGGCTGCCATGAAAACACATGCCGACCTCCAGCTGGGGGCATGATCCTAAGGTGCTCCGGTTTTGCTCGTCTAACAAACAAAAGTGCCACACTAAGAGCTAGAAAGACTGCTGAAGGAGTAAAGCCATCAACAGTCTTTTTTTTTTCTTTTTTTTTTTTGGTTTTTCGAGGTAGGGTCTCACTCTGGCCCCAGGCTGACCTGGAATTAACTATGTAGTCTCAGGGTGGCCTTGAACTCACGGCGATTCTCCTACCTCTGCCTCCTGAGTGCTGGGATTAAAGGCGTGCGCCACCATGCCCGGCAGCCATCAACAGTCTTAAACAACATTGGGACTGTGCTAGTTTTATGGCTGGCCACCCTAGCCAAATGGACCAACTGGTGCAGTGGTGGCATGTCTATTATGGGGGAAACCAACTGTTCTCTGATTGAATTTGAGACCTGCTCCATGAGAGGAAATTCCTGCCTGGTACTGAAAACCCAATCCAAAGCCCAGGGCTTAGGAGGTCACAAGCCCTAGTGAGGAAACTACTACTGTTGTCTGGCTGAATGGACATATCCTGCCCACCAAATTGTCTTCTAAATACTAATGTTTATGCTCATATATTAATGCTACTCTCACTTTAGGTCAACTCAAAACTCACCAAAGTCCTGGGAAATAACAGTGGGATGTTCAGTACTAAGTGAGACGTCTTTATCACATCTTCCAAATCTCAGGGCCTATTGGGGATGAGGTGGCAGAAATAATGTAAAATACAAAGGAGGGCTGGAGAGATGGCTAAGCGGTTAAGGCGCCTGCCTCCTAAGTCTAAGAATGCTGGTTCCAATCTCCAGAGGTTCCAATCTCCAGGTCCCACATTTAGCCAGATGCAGTGATGCAAGGGCGCAATGCTGCACTTGACCACAAGGGGCCCCATGCATCTGGATTTCGTTTGCAGCTGAGAGGCTGTTGGCACACCCATCTCTATCTATCTTCCTCTCCCTCTCTCTCTGTCTCTTTCTCTCTCCAAAAAAAAAAAAATACAAAGGAAAGGAAGGAATGATAACAATACTGTCTTCCAGACACAAAATGGCCGTGGTATTCTTGACTCCACATTGCTTCACAGTAGCTATACAAGATCTGCATACTAGGTGGAAAAAATGATGACATCAAAATAGAAGAGACACTAGTTGAAAAGGAAAAGGGATTCAGTGGAGGGAGCATTCAGGATGTGGAAAGGGAGGGTACTGGGAGGGGATTATGATCATGGCATATTATTGTCTATATGTATGGAAGTTGTCAATAAAACATTTTTTTCAAAAGTGCCACACAAATCTATTAAGACTTTACATTAGGGTTAACATATTGAGATTTTTGACTCTATATTTTCTCTTATTTTTTTCTTGCTCATTTTAATATAAATTGTATTAATAGTCATACGTTGTTTAAAGTTGTTGAATGCTGGCTCTGAGAACAGGGTAAGTGTTCCCCTATCTTAGAGCCAAGCAGGTTTATCTTATGTGTCTTCCACGACCCTTGTCCTGAGGCAGGCTGACTCCCTGGCTGCAAGATAAGGGAAAGAAGAACAATAAATAACTCTAGAATTAAAACCACTAAAAATGTGTATATGCACGTGGATGTATTTTAAGATGATGTCAAATTACTAGACACATATTTACGATGCAGTTTAAATAACTCTTCTTTGTGCTTTTGGCTTTAAAAGGAAAATGTTTGTTCATGCTTCTACGAAGGTGGAAGGATAGGCTGGCATGGTAGTGCAGTCCTTAAATCCCAGCACTTGGAAGGCAAAGGTAGGAGGATCACTGTAAACACCATTCAGCAGTGTTTGGACATGTGCAAAATGAACACACAACACCCAAAAATATGATTTAATGGAGGGTCGGGGATGCACTCTACTGCACCCAAACTGACTGTACTCACAGCTTTTATTCAGTTTCAGGCAGTCAGAGCTATGGGAGTCAGAGCATAAGACAAATCATGAGTTTTCCTCACATCAGATCATGAGTTGTTTATGTTTATCAGGAAATCTTTGGAGAAGCTGTGAGTTTCTTGTCTTTAAGAAGCCCCACCCAAGGTGCATAGTCTTCTATTTCCCCAGGCTTAGCAAAGATTATCTTTTTGCTAATTAGCTTGAACTTCACAGATTGGTGTGAGTTCCAGGTTTGGGCTAGAGTGAAACCTTATCTCAAAAAAAAAAAAAAAAGACAAATATAAAGTCAATTAAATGCTCAAAATTTTAGATAGTATTTAAGTGTTTATTATAATGACTTAAATCTTTAACAAATTGATTAATTTGGGTTTATTAATAAAACACAAAAAGCCGGGCATGGTGGTGCATGCCTTTAATCCCAGCACTCGGGAGGCAGAGGTAGGAGGATCGCCGTGAGTTCAAGGCCACCCTAAGAGTACATAGTTAATTCCAGGTCAGCTTGGGCCAGAGTGAGACCCTACCTTGAAAAACCAAAAATAATAATAATAATAAAATAAAATAAAACACAAAATATTTTACTTGTAGTTATAACTGTTAGCTGTTTAAGGTATATTATGTATGGATTTCTATATTTCAGAGTAATAGAGTTATAAATAAAGAAGGCTAAAAGCAAAGGATATATTTTTATATTTTTATTATTTTAAATGTTTTTATTTACTTTATTTATTTAACAAAGAGATAGAGAGAGAGGGACAGAAAGAGACAGATTTATGGAGAGAATGGGCGACCAGGGCCTCTAGCCACCATGAACAAACTCCAGATGCATGTGCCACCTTATGCATCTGGCTTATGTGGGTTCTGGAGAATTGAACCTGGGTCCTTAGGCTTCATAGACAAGCACCTTAACCACTAATCCAGCTCTCCAGTCCCCAGGATATATTTTTAGATGAGAAAGGACTTTGTAAAGTAAAAGATAGTTCCAAATGGAAATAGAAATAGAGATAAACAAGAAGGTTAAAATATGTGGTATAAAGATTGTGAGAGTTGAAGTATATGAAAGTTCAACTGAAAAAGTTTACTGTCTGATGACCAAGATTACTTTATAATTTATTTTTATATCATGGGATAAAGCTGATCTCTGTCATCAGACAATAAATCTTTTTCAGAGTTTTAAATAGTATTAATATATGAAGAGATTAGTTCTGTTTTCTTTCTTGCTTTAGTTGTTTAAAAGACAATCCACTGGGCTGGAGAGATGGCTTGGCAGTTAAGGCGCCTGCCTGCCAAGTCTAAGAAGGCAGGTTCTATTCTCCAGGTCCCATGTTTTACCAGATGCAAAAAGTGATTCAAGGGCACACAAGGGGGTACACACATCTGGAGTTCATTCACAGTGGCTGAGAGGCCACTGGCACACCCTCTTCTCTCTCTCTATATATATCTGTCTCTCTCAAATTAAAAAAACAAAAGACAACCACTGTCCAAGGTCATTCATGCTCTATTATCTCTTGCTAGGATATACTTTTTACACTTTTATGAAATAGAAAAACAAATACATAAAAATAACCTTTTTAAAATCCAAATGACAGGAGATGAGAAGGTGGCTCAGCAGCTAAGGGTGCTTGTTTGCAAAGCCTGCCAGGCTGGGTTCAATTCTCCCAAGCTAACCACACAAAGATGATCAGGAATTCATTTGGAGAGAAAAGATACTCTTGTATGCTCTCTCTCTCTCTCTCTCTCTCTCTCTCTCTTTCTGTACCTCTCTCTCACACACACATGCAAATAAATAAAAATTAAAATAATAATAATAAGATAAAATCCAAATGACAATCAGGTCTTTTTCCAACAAGTTTAACATGTATACAGGTCATCTTAATTTGTTTCTTAATGCCATAAATGTAACTCAGATTCTATTCTTTCATGTAAGTTGATAAATGTATTCATGGCACTATGACTTGGGATATAAAGGTTACAATTCAGTTCACTGATACTGATCTGGTCATAGTAACATTTATAAAAATTGGCTTTGAGTTTCCTGTCTTTAAGAAGCTTCACCCAAGGTGCATAGTCTTCTATTTCCCCAGGCTTAGCAAAGATTCTCTTTTTGCCAATTAGCTTGAACTTCACAGATTGGTGTGAGTTCCCGGTAGCCATGTTTCTGTCAGGCTTTTAACTATTGAATAAATATAGTCTTAAAAAAATCAAGATTTATGTAAACAGTTGAATTTTTTGTCTAAGCTTTATATCTAAATGTTATATAAAAGCTAAAACAGGGGGCTGGAGAGATGGATTAGCAGTTAAAATACCTGCAAAGCTTAAGGACCCAGGTTCAATTCTCCAGAACCCACATACGCCAGGTGCACATGGTGACATGTGTCTAGAATTCATTTGCAGTAGATGGATGCCCTGGTGTGTCCATTCTAAAAAAGAATAAATCTATAACAGTTTAAAACATTTTTAAAATGACTTATCTCAGCATTCAACCTTCCATCCTTCCATGAGTAATTAATATACTTACTTACTAAAGTATAATAATAAACCAAAAAAAATTTTTTGTGAGAGAGACAGAGAGAATGGGCACACCAGCGGCCTCTCAGCCTCTGTGGACGAATTCCAGATGTGTGTGCCCCCTTGTGGGCAAGTGCGGCATTATGCCCTTGCATCACTTTACGTCTGGCTAAACATGGGACCTGGAGAATAGAACGTGCCTTCGTAGACTTGGCAGGCAGGTGCCTTAACTGCCAAGCCATCTCTCCAGCCCTAAAAATGTTTTAAAATATAGATGTCAAGACTTTATTCTGCTTCAGTTGTTTTTTTAAACAAAGACAATTTGGGGTGTTTACTAAATATGTCAAATCAATTAACCTTGTTTGTAAATATTGTCTCCAGGGCTTTTATTATGTGTTGCCTATACTTATAATTGTTTGATATTTAAAGGTAAGATATATTGCTTTATAATTTTAGATATAGCTTATAATGTCACCAGACAAGTTGGACGTTAGAAAAAAAAAAATGTCTTCAAGCTTTTGTACTTTCTTTTAACTAGATTTGTGTTGCTAAACACAAAGTATGGTCAATATGCCTTGTATCTACACTTTTCTTTAAGACTGGTATAATTGTTCTTCTGGGTGTTCAGTAACCATATGTAGAAACCAAAAATGAAGGTATCAGAGCTAAAAGGGCAGCAAATATTTTGATCTTTACCGTACATCAAGCAGGCTCCAGCTGACATCAGGGAAAGTCTAAAGAGTCTTATAGCTCTGGTAAGTTACCTGTCCTCTTGATCAGAAGCTATAGAAACCCAGAGGTTGGACTCTGCTATGGTTAAGTTTGTGTCAACTTGATCTGTTTAGGAATCCACAGACGTTCCTCAAAAGTGGGTCTCTGAGGTTGCTTCTAGGAAGGATTAACTAAAGGAAGAATCTTTCCCCCAGGGTGAGCCCTTCCCCCAGAGTGGGCGGCCCTTCTTGGAAGGGGGGGTGCTTTATCTAAAGAAGCTCTGGGAAAGGTTGCTGGTGCTGCTTGCTGTTCTCTGATTGCTGCTTGGTGCTTGCTGGTTTCCAGTGTGGACAGAAGACCAGCATGGACTGAAGAGCAGCATCTTTCCAGGAAGCCTCCAGGCCTTCATTGCCAGGCTGGGACTGCTGAGGCATCCAGCCTCCTGGACTGAGCAGCTACAGGGTTCCTTGACTCTCAGGCCTGCAACCTGCTATTGCTGGACTGTTGTAAGCTACTCAAATAAATGCCCTTTCAATACAATTCAGTCTATCGGTTCTGTTCCTCTAGAGAACCCTGAGTAATAGGCCACATGGCCAGCAAGACCATGACTCATCCAAGCAGATGACACAAATGCTGAAGAAGACATGGGATTCCTCCCAGGTCCCTAAAGAGCAACAAATTTTAAAAAGGAAAAGAGCCTTAACACACACACATACATATACATACTCTGTGTCTGTGTGTGTGAGAGAGACAGAGAGAGAGATAATTCTGCTAAAGTCTCATCTGATTAAGAAGATCTACAAAAACAGTTTCTGACCATTTCAGACACTACTATGCCATAGCCCTAGAAAGGGATTTCTAGATCATTGTGGTAGAAAGGAATTGTGTCTATTATAGTCTTAATAATAATTATATTAATTTTGGGACCTTATGTACCAACTGCTGTTTTAATTTTTTTTTTTTGGAAGAGAGTTAGACTAGAGACAGAGAGAGAATGGGTGCGCCATCAGCATCTCAGCCAATGTGAATGAACTCCAGATGCATTCGCCCCCTTGTGGGCAAGTGTGGCATTGCACCCTTGCATCACTTGTGTCTTGGCTAAACATGGAGAATCGAATGGGTGTTCTTAGGCTTAGCAGGCAGGTGCTTTAACTGCTAAGCCATCTCTCCAGACCTGTTTTAATGTTTGTCTTCCCATTTATAGGCAGTCCATACTGAGATGGTCCTGTGAAAACCTTCAAGACTGGGAATTCTGAGGACCTCTGTAAGTCACACTTTACTCAATGTCCATTTTTACTGTCTCCTCTCGCTTTTATTCTTTTGCCCCAACATCTCTATCCAGGAACCAAAGACTTTCTTCTCACACTTCTTCCCTGGCAGCAATATAAATAAAGTAATCAATGCACTTTTGGGGTTCCTTAACTATGCCTACTGGAGTGGTACCCCAACTACCATGCTTAATGACCCCACTGAGCTTGAAGAAGCCAGATCAGTCATTACCCCAATCACCTAACAGCACATAGGGTAATCTCTTCAGAGAGAATGATGATCAAGACCAAGAGACAAAAACTGGCTAAGAGGTTTAGGGTACTAGGGCCCCAAATGTGAATAATTTTTTTTCTCTCTTGGCTAAAAGTGGGAAATTGTTTGAGCCTGCAAGGAGGGATCTGGTTTTTCCTTCCATTTCTTTTCCCTAAATGAGTCCTCAGCAGCCTCTACCTTGCTGAAGGCCAGAAATGCCAAAACAGAGGGTCTGATTTCTTCTTTATTTCTTTTTCCCTAAAGGAGTTCCTCCCTCCCTTAGAAATCATATATAAGCATGTGATTAACAATGCCAGGCTCCTAGATACCTGGGAAGTGAACTACACTTACCAGCTCATACACCCAACCCCAATCACCCAGTAAAGTCATATTCTTATAAGAACTCCCAAACTGAGTCAACATGCAGATTAGTGACTCGGGAGCCCTCCTAACTCAGAAGTTTCCTGCTTTACTTTCCTTATTCGTATCCAAATCCTGGGCATCCCTCCTTCTATATAGGAGCTCTTCCTTCTTTCCTTCTCATAAGCTCTAGAATAAAGTCTTTCTAAAGATTTTCACTGTGGCCTATGGATTTCATTCATAGAATTTTGAGACAAGAGCCTGGGGGCTACTGACTCAGTGGAAGTTTTGTGTGACTGTGAACACATGGCAACCTAACTCCTGAGTTACAAGCCCACCCAACAGCCAAGAATGGCTCCATCACTCTCAGATACTCTACATTCCCATATCAATTGTGAGCATCATTTGCAGCTGTGAGCTACTTTGAAAGCAAATTCCCCCAGCCCCAAGCAAGCCTCTCCCTGACTGCAGACACAGCCAATATCTGACTAAATGCTCAGAAAAGGTCATGAGCCAGAGCCTGAGCCTAGCTCTATACAAACTCCAAATCTATTAAAACCACAGGATAGGGAATGATTGGTGTTTTGAACCACTAAATGTTGGTGATTTGCTATGCAGCATTGGAAAACTATTACAGCAGCAAACAAAGCCAAATATAAGTTTGTAGCAGAAGAGAACAATAAAGTGCTACATGGAGAAACATCATCAATGGTGTTCACCAGCAGTGGACCCTAAAATCTCTGCAGCTGGCCAGCTGGCCAAATGTATTGATTGGTGCAATGGTGGCATGCCTATTATAGGCAAAACCAACTGCTGCTCTCTGATTAGATTTGAGGTCTGCTTCATTGAGGGAATTTCTGCCTGCAATTGAAAACCTAGTCAAAAACCAATGGCTTGGGAGGTCATAAGCCTTAGAAGGATAATTACTAGTGTTGTTTGGCTAAATGGATACATTATGCCCACTAACCCACCCTATAAACACTTATGTTTATGCCCATTTATTAATGCTACTCTCACTTTCAGTTAGAGAAGCTTCTCTTTTCAGATGGCCATGACCACTAGGATGACTCAAAACTCACCAAAGTGCTGAGAAGTGCCAGTGGAGTGTTCAGAACTAAGTAAACACTCCAAGGCTCACAGACCCCTGGGGAAGAGGTGGCAGAAAGCATGTTAGAGCCAAAGGTAAGTGAGAGTGCTTACAATACTGTCTTCCAGATACAAAGTGGCCATAGTATTCACAACCTCACAGTGGCTGATGCTACCTACTTAAGACCTGCAAAATAGGAGGGGAAAAAGTAATATTAAAGGCTGGAGAGATGGCTCCACAGTTAAGGCACTTGACTGCAAAGCCTGAAAACCCAAGTTCAAATCCCAAGTACCCATGTAAAGCAAGATGCACAAAGTGACACATGCATCTGAAGCTCATTTGCAGCAGCTGGAGGCCCTGGTGAGTCCATTCTCCCTATCTCTCTGTTTCTATTTTTTCTCTGCTTACAAATAAATAAAATATTTTTTTAAAAGATTCAAAAAATGAGAAGGTATTCTAATGAGGAAGGTTGGGAAGGGAAGGTGGTGGGAGGGGATTATGATAATGGTATATTACTTATATTTATGGAAGCTGTCAACAAAACTGTTTTAAAAAATAAATTATGGGAAAAAATAAGCTGTGTTACCTATGAGGAGGGGACAGCAGAGCAGTGAGGAAAGGAATGTTGGATGAGTCAGAATTTTAGAGGTAATTAGGAAGCTTTTCACTGGAAACCTATCATTTGTGAGAACACCTGAAAGTAGCTGAGCCTTATAGCTGTTGGAGGGAGGCAATGTTCCAGGAGGAAAGATCAAAGAGCAGAGGCCTATCTGGCAAGATTAATGAGCCATAAGGAAGCAGCAGGGGCCAAAGGGGCTCCTTTGCTTTTTCATTCTGAGTGCTGTGGGAACATGAGAGAGTTTGGGCTGAGGAATGATGGGGTGTGATTCACATTTTAGCACTTCTCCTTGCAGCTAGATTGAGTAGAACAGTTACAAGGAGATTACAATAATCCAAGTGAGAGAAAGGTGGTCAGGGATAAGACCTGAATATAATCTTTGCTGTTTTTTTTTTCTTTAAACTTTTCTGAATTTTCCAAGTTTCTTTGCCTCTTCATGACTTTTTTTAAACTCTTCTTTAAGGTGTGTGTGTGTGTGTGTGTGTGTGTGTGTGTAATACTGTGGTGTGGTGTGGTGTGTATGTGTGTGGGGTATATACATGCACATGCCCTTTACATATGCATGCAGAGGCCAGAGGACAATGTCAGGTGTCTTTCTCTTTTGCTGTTTTTTGTTAAGAATCTGACTGAATCAGAGCTGAAAGACTCCATCAAAATCACAACACTTTTGTCTCTACTCCCCTTAGGTCTGGGGTTACAGTCCTGTGTGGCTATGCCCAGCTTTTTATGTGTGTGAATGCTGAGAATTGAAGTCAGGCCTTCTCAGACCCTCATGCTTGAGAAGCAAGAGCCTTTATCCATCTTCCCATCTTCCCAGACCCCATGACTTATCTAATTCTAAAACATATCTATATCTATCTATCTATCTATCTATCTATCTATCTATCTATGCTATCAAGCCTTTGGTAGCTTGACAGTTTATATTATCAAGTAAACTGGGTAATTATCAATTACTGCATAATTTTCTTGTTTTTTTTGTCCTTAATTTAGACAGAAATTTAGTGTCACATTGTAACTCATATTGCCTTTTTGCTTTTGTCAATTTTCTGTTTGAAACATGTACCTACTTTACATTGCATAATTCCTCTAATTTTTATTTATTTATTTTTTTAAATTTTATTTATTTTTTGGAGAGACACACAGAGAGACAGACAGAGAGAGAGAGTGAGACAGACAGAGATGGGCACACCAGCAGTCTCTCAGCTGCTGTGAAAGAAGTCCAGATGTGTGCACCCCCTTGTGGTCAAGTGCGGCATTGCACCCTTGCGTCACTTTGCATCTGGCTAAACGTGGGACCTGGAGATTGGAACTGCTAGAGATTGGAACCGGGTTCTTAGGTTTAGCAGGCAGGTGCCTTAACCGCTAAGCCATCTCTCCAGCCCAATTCCTCTAATTTTTAACCATTACTTGCATTTTGACTAAACATCATAAAAATATGAAAGAATTTCTTGTACCCTTTGGATATTTTTATTGCCTTTGTGATATGTATTTGGCTATTCTTAACTCTCATTTATTTTATATTCAAACCCTTCTGTGACTCTGTGTTCAGGTTCAAGATCTCTAGGCATTTGGCCAGGAACTTGCTCTAGCTAAAGTTTTCTTCAGGGCTGGAGAGATGACTTACCATTTAAGGCATGTAGTAGTTTGATTCAGGTGTTCTCCATAAACTTAAGTAGTCTGAATGCTAGTCTCCCCAGCTGATGGCAATTGGAAATTAAAGTCTCCTGGAGGCAGTGTATTGTTGGGGGGAGGGCTTATGGGTATTATAGCCAGCTTCCCCTTGCCAGTGTTTGGCACACTCTCCTGTTGCTATTGTCTACCTGATGTTGGCCAGGGGGTGATGTCCACCCTCTGCTCATGTCATCGTTTTCCCTGTCATCATGGAGCTTCCCCTTTGAGCCTGTAAGCCAAAATAAACCTCTTTTTCCCACAAGCTGCTCTTGGTTGGGTGATTTTTCTACCAGCAATGTGAACCTAACTGCAACAAGGCACTTGCCTGCAAAGCCAAAGGACCCAGGTTTGAGTCCCCAATACACAAGATGCACAAGCCACATGCACAAGGCGGCACAAGGCCCTGGTGCTCGCTTGCACTCTCTCTTTTCCTCTCTCTCACAAATAAATAAATATTTTTAAAAAACCATTTCATTTGTGGTGCATCAATTATTCCCAAAGAACGGTGTTACAAGATAAAACGTGTTCTGCATATGCTTCTATCATGCTAACCATGACTGGGCTATGACATACGGTTCAGTGCATTCTCTCCAATCCTTACCAGCTCTTCCACACTTCTACACTTCAGTTTCATTTAATTGAGGGAATGTTCATGTGTTGTGATGGAAATGTACGACTGAATGGGAATCCAAGAGTGACTGATTCATGGAGCTGAGCCCTGAAGACTCAAGGCAGGGGTGCATACACACAACTGACAAGATATTCATAGAAAACAACAGTGAAAAGCAAAAGCCTGTGATCTACATAAATATCAATTAAATATCAATGACTGAAGTCTGTCACTTCTCATCATAGCCATCTCTTTTCATTAATTGCTTCTTAAATTCTAGATAACCAAGAATTGGACCTAGTTAAGAAGGTGAAGGATCTGTTTGTTCTGCTTTATTATAAAGATTATGTTATAAATGTTAATTCATTGATGGGAAACAAATACTTCTGTCAATGAGGGGTTTTCAAAACTGACTGCTTCCAGTCATGGACATTTCCATGATCTAATTGCAGATTTGTCAGAGGAAGGTAGAATGGCTTTATTATTTATTTAGCCCACAAATAAGCTACACAGAGACACAGAATGTATAAGATTTGCATTGAGTGTTTTCATTCAATAGATTCTCTGTAGCGCCACAGTACGTGCACAGTCACATCTTCCAAGGTTCTCCTTTAGGCCTCATCATTTATTTCCTGAGCCACTACCTCCTTGCCTGAGATCATTTTCTTTTAAGTTACTTTTATGCTGCCACCAGAATTACTCTCCACGCTAAGCCTTATCATGGGGGAGGGGCAATCCTGGTGTGATGGTTAAGTTTGTGTCAACTTGACTTGTTTAGGAATCCACAGACATTCCTCATAAGTGTGTCTCTGAGGTTGCCTGTAGGAAGGATTAACAAAAGGAATAATCCTTCTCCCAGGGATAAGGAATAATCCTTCCCCCAGGGATAAGCCTTCCCCCAGAGTGGGCGGCCCCTCTTGGAGGAGGGGGCTAGTTGATAAAAAGAAGCTCTTGGAAGAAAGGCTCTCTCTCTCCCACCTGGCTGCCGGTGCTGCTTGCTCCTTGCCACTGGGTGCTTGGTGTTTTCCGCTGCTTGGTGTTGCTGCTCAGAAGTATCGGACTTGGAGATTTGTCACTGACTAGTTGTTGGATTGGAATTACAGAGTTTGACGTTTGCCAAAATCTTGTATTGGTTAAGTATTTCTTTGTTTTGCCCAATGCCATCCTTTGCAGTGTGAATGTTTTATTCTGTGCCATTATGGGTTTTTTGGGGATTATTTTTGGTATTATGGCTCCAGAATCTTGGATTATGGGGATGTATGAACATCATTGGAATTGATAAAAACTATGGGGACTTTTAAATTTGCATGAATGCATTACATTTTACATCATGTACGGTTATCAGTTTATGGGGCCAGGGGCGAATGTGGTGGTTTGATTCAGGTGTCCCCATAAACTTCAAGTGTTCTGAATGCTAGGTTCCCAGCTGATGGCAACTTGGGAATTAACAGCTCGTAGAGGCAGAGTATTGTTGGGGGGCGGGCTTATGGGTATTATAGCCAGCTTCCCTTTGCCAGTGTTTGGCACACTCTCCGCCTGTTGTCCACCTTATGTTGACCAGAGAGTGATGTCCACCCTCTGCTCATGCCATCATTTTTCCTGCCATCATGGGAGAGCCTGTAAGCAAAATAAACCTCTTTTTTCCCACAAGCTGCTCTTAGTTGGGTGATTTCTGCCAGCAATGCGAACCTGACTGCAACACCTGGGGTGTTGGGGAAAAAGTGCTCCATTCACTACAGAATAAAATCTCAAATCAACCTTCCTTCCTAACCCTTTGCTCCACAGATAGCAGAAGCCCAGATGGCTGATGTGAACTCAGTGTAGGTGAGGAGGGCATGTGCATATGGTACAGGAGAGTAACCTTGGTTATAACTGTCAATGAAGAAAGACAAATCGAATGAGTACATAAATGAATAACGTAAGTAAGCCAAGGTTCTCACCAACAGAGAAGGGAGGGACAAACAGGTTAGAAAGCAAAAATAAGATGTATAATATTTAATTGAAGTTTGATGTATTAGCATGAATTCAAAGGGCCAAATATATATTAGTCAATAGTTGATTTGTGTGAATATTTATAAGTTCATAGGGGTATTTCTGACTTAGTTTTGCCCACTGAGACCTTGTCTTAGTTTTTTTTTTGTTTTGTTTTGTTTTGTTTTTTCAAGGTAGGGTTTCACTCTAGCCCAGGCTGACCTGGAAGTCACTATGTAGTCTCAGGCTGGCCTCAAACTCATGGCGATCCTCTTACCTCTGTCTCCCAAGTGCTGGGATTAAAGGCGTGCACCACCATGCCCGGCTAGGTTTCTAATCATTCTTAACCACAAGAGACCAAGACTCCAAAGAGAAATGATTGATTCTAGGTTTGAGGAAGCATAGGCTCAACATGAGCCTGCAATGCTTTATTGTCCCAGAGGGTAGGATGTCGTCAAACAATGGTGGGCATAGGTCAAGGTCAGCACTCACTCACTGCCCAACACTGAGCAGTGGGGAGCATGAAAATAAATTACATTAAAGGTCATAATCTATTGAGTAAGATAGGAATCCTAGGGGCTGGGAAAGTGGCTTGGTGGTCGAAGGCATGTGCTTGCAAAGCCGGAGGGGCTGGGTTCAATTCCCAGCCATCCATGTGAGCCAGACACAAAAGGTCATTATCACACGTGCAGTTCTCACCATGAACTGCACAGGTAGCTTACATTAACACCCTAAGATAGTTTTAAATGGATGTTTAGAGAGAATATAAGTAAGTACACATTAATAGCTAATTATGTCTCTTTCATTAATGTCTTCCTTTTGAAAGGGGCATACATCTGATAGTAAAAGGAATAGAGATTTCCAGCTGAGGTAGATCTTAGCCCTGAGACTGCGGGCAAAGCTCTGAGCCTCAGTGGTACCCTCACTTGCAGAGGGGAGTGGCGTCATCACCTTATTTTGAGCAAAGTGTGGGCAGAAAGCTGGAAAGTTTCAAGATGGCATAGAAATGTCAGTACGTCATTTATTTGAAATCTGGCTTTTCCTATGATGCAGCAAAGTAAATAGAGAAACATGTGAAAACTGTTATCTTTAATGTGAATAGCTTCTTGGAAGAATTGAGTAGATAAAATACTCAACCCATAGTCCTGACCAGGAAACGCACACCCATGCAGGTAGGCAACCCAGCGTCTTCCGAGGTTTCCTGAGGCTCTTGGGACTTCTTGCTGTGTTTGTTGTTGTTGTTTTGCTTTTTCTAAATTTAAATTTATTTTTTTATTGACAACTTCCATAATTCTAGACAATAACCCATGGTAATTCCCTCTCTCCCCCCACTTTCCGCTTTGCAACTCCACTTTCCATCATACCCCTTCCCCCGCTCAATCAGTCTTTTATTTTAATGTCACCATCTTTTCCTCCTATTATGATGGTCTTGTGTAGGTAGTACCAGGCACTGCAAGGTCATGGATATCCAGGCCATTTTGTGTCTGGAGGAGCGTGCGTAAGGAATCCTACACTTCCGTTGGCTCTTACATTCTTTCCGGACCCTGAGCCTCGGAAGTTGTGATAGAGATATTTCAGTGCTAAGCACACTGTCACTTCTTAGCACCATGATGCTTTCTCAGTCATCTGGAGGTCACTGCCATCTGAAAGGAGAAGCTTCTCTAACCAAAAGTGAGAGTAGCATTAACATATGGGCATGAACATTAGGAAAAGTGCTTACCAGGCAGTTTGGTGAGTATAGATATATACATTTAGCCAGACACCAGCAGACATTACATCCCTATGCCTCACAGCTTTCCCCATCATAGGTTTTCAGTATCAGGCATGTATTCCCTCCCAGGGAGCAGGCCTCCAGTCTAATGAGAAAGCAGTTGGTTTCCCCCATAACAGACATGCCACTATTGCCTCACTCTAGCCCAGGCTGACCTGGAATTCACTATGTAGTCTCAGGGTGGCCTTGAACTCACAATGACTCCTCCTACCTCTGCCCTTCAGTTATGGGATTGAAGGCATGCACTACCAGCTGGCTGCTTTCTCCTCCTGATGCCGGGATGCTGGAAACCCTTTCTTCTGAGCAAGGAAGAAAGTAACTCAATGGGAAAAGCACGTGCACTTCCCGCCCATACCACAGCGCCACCTCTTGGCAGAAGATGGAGCTGAGCAGAAGTCTAGGCAGTAGCCAGGGCAGAAGCCCAAAAGGGTGAATCGGAGAATCTGGGATGGGTACCCTGGACACCCACACAGGCCTGCGGACAACACACTGACCGAGCCAGGCTTGACCCTCAGGGTGGAACCTTGCCAAACCAGCAGGACTTCTGCTCTACCCCTACTGGGAACAGGAACCAAGGAAAGCCCCTGCGGGTGGAGCCTCCCTTTGAGTGGAGCCACCCCACTACCTCCCTCTGGGTGGAGCCACGCCTCTGGGTGGAGCCACGCCTCTGGGTGGAGCCACGCCTCTGGGTGGAGCCACGCCTCTGGGTGGAGCCCGCGCAGGTTGACGCTAGAGGGCGGGATTGGCGCCGGGCGAGGCCACGTGACGCGGGCGGGCCTCTTGGGCTCTGTGGGCGGGGCGTCTCCCAGCCAGTGGGCTTGCACGACGGCCGTGACGTCACCCGTTGCGGCGGATTCGCGCGGTGGGCGGGGCTGCGGCCGGCCGGTCCTTCCCGGAAGTTCCCGTGCGTGGGCATGGCGTCCTCAGCGGCCTGAGCGTTCCCTGCGGTTCCGGAGATCTGGCTTGACGGTAACGAACTTCTCACCGCGCGGGCGTGGGGCGTTCCGTAACGAGGTGGTCCGCGTGGGCCTCGTGCCGCTGTGGTCACGGGGTCTCGGGTCCGACAGCGGCCCGTGTGCCTGGCCCGAGACCCTTGGGCCGTCCCTGTCGCTAACGCCCGGCGCGCGTCTGCCCCGCGTTGAGTGCAGTGATTGTGACATGGAGCACCGACGGTGTCGCTGTGTTTGTGTTACCACGCCTGGCAATGGATGAGTGTACATGAGCCATTGGAGGCTTGTTATTGGATGGCTTTAGTGTGTGTGTGTGTTTTTTGCTTCTGCACTCATGTGTTTTCTGTTACTGTATTTTTAAGCGGAAGTGCTGTTACAAGTTCGTTTCTGGGCTGGAGAGATGTCTTAGCGGTTAAGGCGCCTGCCTGCTAAGCCTAAAAACCCGGTTCCAGTCTCCAGGTCCCACATTTAGCCAGATGCAAAGTGACGCGAGGGCACAATGCCGCACTTGACCACAAGGGGGCGCTGCATCTGGATTTCGTTCGCAGCAGTTGAGAGACTGCTGGCGCGCCCATCTGTCTCCCTCCCTCTCCCTCTTTGCGTCTCTCTCTCTCTCTCAAATAATAAAAAATTTAAAAAATTCATTTCTCCAAGGCTCAGGGACCATTGTGGAAGAGGGGGCGGATAGAATGGAAGAGCCAAAGGAAGGGTATGACCTCTTACAATGCAACTGCCCAGACAGAAATTGGCCTCGATATCCATGACCTTGATAGAAAATAAGGTGATTTTGCAAAAGAGCCATTTGGACTTAAGATATTAAAGAAGTTGTTAAAGTAATTTGAGGGAGGTAGGAAGTAGAGGTTTAAGGACTGATTGTGTGTGTGTGTGTTTTGTTTGCTTGTTTTTGTTTTTCGAGATAGGGTCTCTAGCCCAGGCTGACCTGGAATTCACTCTGTAGTCTCAGGGTGGCCTCGTATTCATGGCGATCCTCCTACCTCTGCTTCCTGAATGCTGGGATTAAAGGTTGTGAGCTACTATGCCCAGTTTAAGAACTGATTTTAATGGGAGAAAACAGAAAGAAAAAAAAATTAAATGGAATGAAAGAGATCAAAAAGGATGGGCTGAGAAGATGGTTCCGCAAGTAAGAATACTTGTAAATTTGATCCTTAGGACCTACAAAAAAAGTCATGTCTAACCACGCATGCCTGTTACCCCAGTGCTGAGAGGGGCGTAGACAGGAGGACCTGTTAGCCGGTCTGACCAAGAACCAGGAGCTCCAAGTTCAGTGAGAGACTCTTTCTCAAGAAAATAAAGTGGAAGAATGATAGAAGACACCCAATGTTCCACTCTGGCCTCCACGTGTGTGCACACAGGGCATGTGCATCTGCATAAAATGTTCAGAGAGTGTGTCTTAGAGGAAAAAATAAAGTCAGAAGGGGAGAGTCCCTAAAGTATGACAAGAACCAGGATACTGTAGCAATGTGTGGACTAGTGGAGGAATGGTTGGCAATTAATACTATCATGCTGTGCAGAGAAATACAGTTGTGTTGATACTACCAATAAGTTCAACTGGAATACATTATTTGGGTGTTTCATACAGGCCAGATGCTGGGGATGCAGAAAGAGCTAGATAAACATGCCTCATTTACAGCAGCAAATACCTGGAAGGGGTCAAAGACCCAAAATAATAGAATTCCTGTAGTCGTTTTTAAAACTAATCAGAAAGAGATATTTTTAAAGAATTTTTTATTTATTTGAGAATGAAAAAGAGGCAGAGAGAAAGAATCAGCGTGCCAGGGCCTCCAGCTACCACAAATAAACTCCAGCGCATGTGCCACCTTGTGCATCTGGCTTTATGTGGGTACTGGGAAATCAAACTTGGGTCTTTAGGCTCCGCAGGCAAATGTCTTCACCACTAAGCCATCTCTCCAGTCCTTACATTTTGTTGTTGGTTTTCCGAGGTAGGGTCTAGCCCAGGCTGATCTGGAATTCACTATGTAGTCTGAAGGTGGTCTCCAACACACAGTGATCCTCTTACCTCTGCCTCCCCAGTGCTGGGATTAAAGGCGTGTGCCGCCATACCAAGCTATTATTTTTTTAAGGTCGGGTCTCACTCTATCCCAGGTTGATCTGGAATTCACTATGTAGTCTCAGCCTGGCCTTGAACTCACCACGATCCTATCTCTGCCTCCTGTGTGCCACCGCATGCCACCATGCCTGGCTAAGATGGAATTTTTTTTTATTAAGTAGAAAGTTGTATGGATACATCATATGTTAGCATTATCATTTCCTCCTCCCCTGTCCCCATTCTTGAGGGCTCTTCTCAGTGGAATTGCTGGTATTTCCTCCCAGGTTTGTGAGTTATGAGATATAAGAACATCAGTCAGTCGTTGAAGCTAGGGGGTAGCACTATTCAAGCAGACAAGATGGAATTTCTTTGTTTTTTTTTTTTTTTTTTTTCTAGGTAAGGTCTTGAACACTGTCCCAGGCCCAAGATGCTGATCCTCCTATTTTTGCCTCCCAAGTGCTGAGATTAAAGGCATGTGCCACCACACCAGACTAACATGGAATTTCTTAATTGGTGCCTTTACATTAATAACTTAGATTTGAGCTGGAGAGATGGTTAAAGTGTTTGCTTATAAAGCCTAATAGCCAGAGTTCACTTCCCCATTACCTATGTAAAGCCAAATGCACAAAGTGGTACATGCATCTGGAATTCATCTCCAGTGGCAAGAGGCCCAGGTGCACCCATATTCTCTATCTCTCCCTTTCCCTCTCTTTGTGCCAGGTGTGATGGCACAGGTCTTTAATCCCAGTACTCTGGAGGTTGAGGTAGGAGGATTGCTATGAGATTGAGGTCAGTCTGGAACTACAGAGTGAGCTCCAGGTCAGCCTGGACTATAGTAAGAACCTTCCTCAAAAACAGAAGAACTTAAATTTGCCAGGCATAGTGGTGTGTGTCTTTAATCCCAGTGCTCTGGAAGCAGAGGTAGGAGCTTGGCTATCAGTTCAAGGCCACTCTGACACTACATAGTGAATTCCAGATTAGCCTGAGCTAGAGTGACATCCTACCTTTAAAATTTTTTTTAAAAGAAAACAACTTATATTAATAGTTCATCATAGTAAACCGTTTCATTGTACTTCATTTCTTTTCTAGACAATGGCCAAGAACAAATTAAGAGGGCAAAAGTCCAGAAATGTATTTCATATAGCCAGTCAAAAAAACTTCAAGGCTAAAAACAAAGCAAAACCAGTTACCACTAATCTCAAGAAGGTGAGTATTTGTTAAGTACTGACTGTATTGTTTACAAGCAAAGCATAGTTGTCAAACTGTTGAACTTAATTCTGTTATTTAAACCAGAAGTTCTTTGCCTTTTCTATATAGGGAAGATGATTTTAGCCAGTAATTTTTTTTTAATAATTGAAGAAAAATGATCTTGATGCCAAATGTAAGAAAAAAAGACTTTAAAGTGCATTATATTAGCCACCATGTAACAGTTTAACAACTTTATTAGAATATATTTTTCATGAAAAAGTTACCACTTAGTAACAGTGAAGGCATGAAGTTTTAGCCAGTGCCTCAGTAATTCTTACGTTGGAATTCAAAAGCTTATAAAGGGCTGGAGAGATGGCTTGGCAGTTAAGGTGCTTGCCTGTGAAGCCTAAGGACCCATGTTCAACTCCCCAGATCCTACGCAAGCCAGACACGTAAAGGTGAGGCCAGTGCAAGGTCTCACATGTTCACTAGGTGGCGCAAGTGTCTGGCATTTGATTGTATGGCTGAGGCCCTGGTGCACCACTTCTCTCCCTCAAAAAAAAAAAAAGAATTTTTTTATTTATTGAGAATGAAAAAGAGGCAGAGAGAAAGAATCAGCGTGCCAAGGCCTCCAGCTACCACAAATAAACTCCAGCGCATGTGCCACCTTGTGCATCTGGCTTTATGTGGGTACTGGGAAATCAAACCTGGGTCTTTAGGCTCCGCAGGCAAATGTCTTCACCACTAAGCCATCTCTCCAGTCCTTACATTTTGTTGTTGGTTTTCCGAGGTAGGGTCTAGCCCAGGCTGATCTGGAATTCACTATGTAGTCTGAAGGTGGTCTCCAACACACAGTGATCCTCTTACCTCTGCCTCCCCAGTGCTGGGATTAAAGGCGTGTGCCGCCATACCAAGCTATTATTTTTTTAAGGTCGGGTCTCACTCTATCCCAGGTTGATCTGGAATTCACTATGTAGTCTCAGCCTGGCCTTGAACTCACCACGATCCTATCTCTGCCTCCTGTGTGCCACCGCATGCCACCATGCCTGGCTAAGATGGAATTTTTTTTTATTAAGTAGAAAGTTGTATGGATACATCATATGTTAGCATTATCATTTCCCTCCTCCCTGTCCCCATTCTTGAGGGCTCTTCTCAGTGGAATTGCTGGTATTTCCTCCCAGGTTTGTGAGTTATGAGATATAAGAACATCAGTCAGTCGTTGAAGCTAGGGGGTAGCACTATTCAAGCAGACAAGATGGAATTTCTTTGTTTTTCTTTTTTTTTTTTTTTCCCTTCTAGGTAAGGTCTCACTGTGGCCCAAGATGCGATCCTCCTATTTTTGCCTCCCAAGTGCTGAGATTAAAGGCATGTGCCACCACACCAGACTAACATGGAATTTCTTAATTGGTGCCTTTACATTAATAACTTAGATTTGAGCTGGAGAGATGGTTAAAGTGTTTGCTTATAAAGCCTAATAGCCAGAGTTCACTTCCCCATTACCTATGTAAAGCCAAATGCACAAAGTGGTACATGCATCTGGAATTCATCTCCAGTGGCAAGAGGCCCAGGTGCACCCATATTCTCTATCTCTCCCTTTCCCTCTCTTTGTGCCAGGTGTGATGGCACAGGTCTTTAATCCCAGTACTCTGGAGGTTGAGGTAGGAGGATTGCTATGAGATTGAGGTCAGTCTGGAACTACAGAGTGAGCTCCAGGTCAGCCTGGACTATAGTAAGAACCTTCCTCAAAAACAGAAGAACTTAAATTTGCCAGGCATAGTGGTGTGTGTCTTTAATCCCAGTGCTCTGGAAGCAGAGGTAGGAGCTTGGCTATCAGTTCAAGGCCACTCTGACACTACATAGTGAATTCCAGATTAGCCTGAGCTAGAGTGACATCCTACCTTTAAAATTTTTTTTAAAAGAAAACAACTTATATTAATAGTTCATCATAGTAAACCGTTTCATTGTACTTCATTTCTTTTCTAGACAATGGCCAAGAACAAATTAAGAGGGCAAAAGTCCAGAAATGTATTTCAGATAGCCAGTCAAAAAAACTTCAAGGCTAAAAACAAAGCAAAACCAGTTACCACTAATCTCAAGAAGGTGAGTATTTGTTAAGTACTGACTGTATTGTTTACAAGCAAAGCATAGTTGTCAAACTGTTGAACTGAATTCTGTTATTTAAACCAGAAGTTCTTTGCCTTTTCTATATAGGGAAGATGATTTTAGCCAGTAATTTTTTTTAATAATTGAAGAAAAATGATCTTGATGCCAAATGTAAGAAAAAAAGACTTTAAAGTGCATTATATTAGCCACCATGTAACAGTTTAACAACTTTATTAGAATATATTTTTCATGAAAAAGTTACCACTTAGTAACAGTGAAGGCATGAAGTTTTAGCCAGTGCCTCAGTAATTCTTACGTTGGAATTCAAAAGCCTATAAAGGGCTGGAGAGATGGCTTGGCAGTTAAGGTGCTTGCCTGTGAAGCCTAAGGACCCATGTTCAACTCCCCAGATCCTACGTAAGCCAGACACGTAAAGGTGAGGCCAGTGCAAGGTCTCACATGTTCACTAGGTGGCGCAAGTGTCTGGCATTTGATTGTATGGCTGAGGCCCTGGTGCACCACTTCTCTCTCCCTCAAAAAAAAAAAAAAAAAAAAAAAAAAAAAAGCCTGTAAAAGGAAGATACTTTATTCAAATGCAAAATTTGAAAAGAAAGTACATTTCAGAATATTTGAGAAATCTCTTCACCACAATTAAGTAGATTTCTTCAACATTCTTACAAAAAATGTATTCTGGTTTGTTTTTAAGTATTTATTGCGGGGGGGGGGGCAGATAGAGAATGGGCATGCCAGGGCCTCTCACCACTGCAAACAAATTCCAGATGCATGCGCCATCTTGTGCTTCTGGCTTATGTGGGTTCTGGGGAATTGAATCTGGGTCCCTAGGTTTTCCAGGCAAACACCTTAACTGCTAACCCATCTTTCTAGCCCAGTTTTCTGGTTTAGTAGTAGATGAAGTCAGATCTCTAGAACTCAAAATTGTCATAATAGTCCATTAAAGGGAACACATTATCACTTTCTGAAACAGCACAGTTGGTAGAGCATTAGACTGAAAAAAAAGAATAGAATTATGATCTTATCAGTATAAAGGACCTGAATATAGGAACCTACTACTGCAGAACTAGGCAGTGCTGGGAGCAGCATGTCCTAATTAGGGGAACAAGTATGGAACCTCAAGCTTGGAAAACTGCTGTTGTTTGGACAAAGATTCTGAGATAGGAGGTATTAGAATCTTTTTTGTTGTTGTTTTGTATGTTTTTTCAAGGTAGGGTCTCACTCTGGCCCAGGCTGACCTGGAATTCACTGTGTAGTCTCAGGCTGGCCTCGAACTCACAGCAATCCTCCTACCTCTGCCTCCCCAGTGCTGGGATTAAAGGCCTGTGCCACCACGCTGGCTAGAATCTTTATGTAAACTGAAAACATCAGAGAAAGGAGGGGTGTGTCTTAAAGAGGTAACATACTGTCAAGTACTTTGCTCAAAGAGTAGCTTTAGTAGACTTTATGCTAGTGGTGAATAAAGTTTGACACTGAATTTCACAAAGCTAGTCAGTCAGGTATGGCTTTCTCTAACTTTACTTTTGGACTCAGAAAAGGGTAGGTGAGCTTAGCCAGTACCAGACAAGTATGATGGTGAAAAGAGACGAAAATACAGAGTGTAAAGAAATGAGGAGTGAAATCGTGGCCATGCAGTTTGGGTTGGCTAAGAGGAAAAGTGGAATATGAAGATTTGAAAAGCAGTGAAGTCAGGGAAATGTTTCAGTGAACATCAGGAATTGTCAGTAAGGCAAGGGAACTGTGAGGAGAAGTACACATGGCTGGGGCAGGTAGTGGAAAAGATCCCTGGAGATGAAGACCTCAAGAAATGACGTGGCCATTATGCTGGGTTTGTGAGGTCTCTAATCAGTGATGCCACAGAGAGGTGAGCTGAAATTTTCAAACCTTTTGTGAAGCAAGTTAATTGTGTTTGTGGGTGATAGGAGAACAAGGTTATTAATGCTCTCATGGTACAAAGCTGAATGAAGGCTTTGAGTTTTTTAATTTTTATTTGAGAGAGGGAATGGGCATACCAGGGCCCCTGCCACTGTAAATGAACTTCAGGTGCATGCACCACTTTGTGTATTTAGCTTTACCATATAAGCACTGGGGAATCAAGTCTGGGCCGTCTGGCTTGGCAAACAAGCACCTTTAAGTACTGAGCAATCTCTTCAGCCCCATTGAAGACTTACCAAATTGTTTGGTAGTAGCAGTGAATATGAGATAGTTCCTTCTGGGTGCTTGGACTCAAAAGCAGGGCTGCATTTGAGAAGGTCACAAGAAGGATTGAGTTACTGTTGAGAGGGACTAGAAGCATTTCATCCAGAGGTCTTGTACAAATGACAGCACCATAGTCTACTTATGTCAGTAAACTAAGTGTGGAGCACAACCACACAACTATTATTTTTAAAAAATCAAGACTTAATAAATTTCACAATAAGACCATAATTTTAGTGTGAATTAATTTGGTAGGATCAAGCATTTTTAGAATTTTTTTAGGATTAAGGATGAACATATTTCACTTTTAATGGTCATGGGATTGTAGGTAAATGCTTTTTTCCTTTTATCAGATAAACATTGTGAATGATGAGAAGATTAACAGAATGAATAGAGCTTTTATAGACATTCAGAAGGAACTTGCAAACTTCTCAAAAGGCCTTTCTCTTGAACCTCTGCAGAAAGAGCTGGTGAGTAGAAATCAGTTGTTTTCATTACAGCTAATAACTTGAAGGCCAATAGACTCTAGGATTTCAGTCTCAAAGTCATACAACTTTTAGTACTTGGCTCTCTAGTTGCATTTTTTTTTGTTTGTATAGTACATGCAGTCATATTCAGACTCTACCAACTGTGAATGTAAGAACTTAGTCTACTTCCAAAGATATTACTAGAAGAATTCAACTACATAGGAAATTATATATAAGGTGTTTTGTTAGCTGCTATTTACATTTTTAAAAACTTTTCTCCCTTTAGGTTCCTCCAAAGAACCATGAAAATGAATCAACTAATGTTGATGAAGCTACCAGATTAATGGCTCAGCTATAATGCAGTAATAACACATTAAATTTCCCCAAAAGATCAATAAATTATGTTTTATACAACTTTATTTTTTTAATCTTGTTAATGTACAGGCATTGGCACATTCTGAAAACAAACTACATAAACAGATCTTTCCTGTGCTCTAGGAAAGTGGAATGTCAGAAGTCAACAAGCTGATAACTTAAAGTGCTAAAACCAAAGGCACTTCACAAAATCTGTTCACTGAAACAATTACAGAGTCTCATTTACATCCTTCACTTCATAAGTGGCAGTGGACGTCTGTTCGAAGGACATACAAAAATACAGCTTTGTGGCAGTAAAAGACAAATGGTTGGCCAACTCTTGCTTTTGGTGACCTGAAATCTGTTTTAAATTTCCTCTCTCAAGGAGAAACAATGAGGGTTTAGCAGTGGAAACTAACTGAATACAATAGTTATTTCAGGGTTGCTGCTGGTGTATATCTGATCACTTTCCCCTGAGGCAGTCAGAGCCCTTTGTTTTTATGGTTGAGGTTTTGTGAAGTATACAAGAAAGTATTAGAAGAACACTTTAGAATCAGTGAACTAAAAAAGGTGTTACATTCATTATTTTAAATACTTAGGTTATTAAGAATTCTAAAACGTTACACAGTTAGAGGTAGATAACAGTCCCAAGTTTGCATGGAATCTAATAATTTAGTATCTGGACATCAAACAGATCACAAACTCCTTCATTATCATCTAGATTAAAGTTGTAGTCATCTGCTGGGGTTGGAGAAAGCCGTAAGAGAGGAAACACTGCAAATAAAAACAGACTTGGTGTCAAAGCTGGTTTCTACACATGGCTAGTACAGCATAAAATGTTCTGAAAACGAATTCAGATTCTTTCCTGTGTTACACTTGCATTTTTGTTTCAATTCATGGTCTCACATAGTCCATGCTGGCATTGAACTGACGATGGCCAAGCATGACGGAACTACTGATCCTCCTGCCTCCAACTCCAAAGTGCTGAAATTACCGGCATGTACTACCACACTCATTACACTTATTACACTTGAATTTAAAGTTAAGTATTTACAGGGGCTGGGGAGATGGCTCTGCAGTTAAAGGCACTTTTTTGCAACGCTTGCCAGTCCCAGTTTAATTCCTCAGACATCCATGTAAAGCTGGACAGGCATTTGTTTGCAGAGGTGGGAGGCCCTGGTGTGCACACACACAAATGTGCAAATAAATAAAAATACTTATTTGTAAAGTAATGAGAGTATATCAATGACTGAAGTATACTTTAAAAAATTCATAGGAGAGGCAGTTTAAGTACTGAGTTTTGGTATTAGCTTGAGCAATACAATTTTCATTGAACTTGTCACTAAAATACATTATTTCAAAACATTGGTCAAAATATTTTGCCACCTTGAAAGTAGAAGTACGCATTAAATTTAATTTGCTGATGTTCTCCCATAATGTTTCATATATAGCACTTCCTGAGCCTGCTACATGTGTTAGAGACCCCAGTTCTGAATCCAAAAATGGACACAATGGTGAAGCCCAGAAAGAAATTCATCAGTATATGACAGCTGAGCTTTAGGGATTATTTCACCTTAGATGATGACATGGCTAATATAACAGTTCCATGACAGATGGGAGCTTGAAACTGGCTGTAGTAGGAGTACTGATGAAACGGGTCTTCAGATCACCTGTTGATTGTGACACTACTTCACTTCCTGAGTCATTCTTCAAATGAGCAGATGGCTCATGTGCCAAAAATTTATCAGTTTACTCCACAAAAGTGATTATTTCTTATGGAGTCTTTTCATTGAAATGAAACCAAAGAAATTCTAAAAATTTCTTGTAATTTCACTGTAGTTCATTATCTAGCAGACAGAATGGCACCAGTGCCTCTAGACACTGCAAATGAACTCCAGATGCATGTGCCACCTTGTACATCTGGCTTCATGTGGGTACTAGAGAATTGAACCTAGGTCCTTAGGCTTTGCAGCAAGTCTCTTACCTGGTAAGCCACCTCTTCAACCCCACTATAGTTCATTATTAAGGGAGTCTTCATGAGTCACAGTAGTTAAAAAATATAGGTTCTTGCCAGGTAGGGTAGGACACACCTTTAATCCCAGCACTTGGGAGGTAAGAAGATCACCATGAATTTGAGGCCACCTTGAGACTACATAGTGAATTCCAGTTCAACTGGGCTAGAGTAAGACCCTACCTCAAAAAACAAAAACACAGGTTCTAAAATCACATGGCACTTGGAAATTCTAGGAAAACATTGACATAAAGTAGAAAATTACTTACCATCAGAAGACATTAATTCATCGATGATATCTCCACTAATAGATCCTGCTGAAACAGAAATGGAATGTGTTCCTGTTAATTTCTGTTAATAGTAAAAGGCAGTTATATTGAGTCATATTGCCAGTTTGACAGAAAGTTAAAAGTACTAAAACACTGGAAAAACCATTTTCTTGAGTACTCTGCTTGGCATGACTTAAACTTCCACATTCAAAATATAAATCAAAAAAGACTTCTTTCTTCCAAGCCTCAGTAGTACAAAGGTGGTTGTACCACAATTCTCCCACTCATCCAATCTTAAAGCTACACACTCATTTGCATTTCTCCTATTCATTTTACCTCCAGATCTCACACATCAAAATTGCTTATTTTGCCTAGACACTGTTGGGCAGATTTGACAATTTCATTTTATTGTGAAATCTCTTAATGGAAGCAATGAGAAATATCCCACTGGGAAGCACTTTGGATTATGTATAATACAGCAATGTGGGGGTGCTGTTGCCTTCCACCTTCAGGCAGAATCTCTCATTCACCACTTCAACTGCCAGGCTAGGTGACCTGTGAGCTTCCAGGTGATTTCCTTGTCTTTGCCTCCCTCTTTGAGATAGACACACTAGTATTTATAGGCGCATGTGTTAAGGCATGTGGTACATGGACTCTGGGGATCTCTCACTTGTTTCTCTTCTACTTTGATGATATGATTTTCCCCCTCCTATTATCCAAGTCTTTTTTTTTTCGTTTTTCGAGGTAGGGTCTCACTCTGGTCCGGGCTGACCTGGAATTAACTATGTAGTCTCAGGGTGGCCTCGAACTCTCGGTGATCCTCCTACCTCTGCCTCCCAAGTGCTGGGATTAAAGGCGTGCGCCACCACACCCGGCTCTGTCCAAGTCTTATGTAGGTAGGTAGCATTAGTCACTGTGAGGTCATGTCTGGAAGACATTACAAAGCGCTCCTCCCCTTCCTTTGGCTCTTAAATTCTCTCTGACACAGCTTCCACAGTGGTCCCTGAGCCTTGGAGGGTACGATAGATATGTCTCAGTGCTGAATACGCCAATTTCACTTCTCAACATGGGATTTCAGATTTTGAAACACGCCTCATATATCTATCCCAAGCTAGCCTTGAACTCACTATGTAGCTCAGGATGACTCTGATCTAATCCTGCCTCGACATCCCACTGCTGGGATTACAAACTTGCACCACTATGCCCAGTTTATGTAGTGCTGGAAATCAAACCTAGGGCTTCATGCATGCCAGGCAAGTATTCTACCAAATGAACTACATCCCCAGCCAAGTTATGGGACCATTTGTCATCAACTCTAAGCTTCCCAAATTAAAAAAAAAAAAAAAAAGTTACAATATAGAGAAATGGGAGGCATTAAGCCACTATATTCTATACTAGACTGACTGTTCTCAAAAGTAGAACATGTTTTAATAATTTATGCTAGATTTAGTAAGAAATGAAAGAACCTTAAGTAAATATCATAGATTCTGACATTACTAGAAGGAACAGAGCCAGGTATAGTGATGTAATTTTAGCACTCTTAAAGTTCAGGCAGGATTGTGAGTTCAAGGCCAGCCTAGGTTACATAGCAAACTCCCCGTCTCAGAAAAGGAAAAATAAAACAACAACAACAAAACAGGCCTGCTAGTAGATGCCTATAATCCCAGATACTCTGGAAGCCAAGGCAGGAGGATTGAAAATTCAAGGCCTGCTTAGCTGCTGAGTGACTTTACGACTTAGCCTGAACAACTTAGTAAAACTCTGTTTCAAAAACAAAGGGGAAAAAAAAAAGGTGGCTCACACTTTTAGCCCCAGCACTTGGGAGGCTAAAGTAAGAGGTTTACGAATGAGTTTGAGGCCAAGTCATCCTGGGCTAAAGTGAGACTTGCCTCAAGGACAGGACTGGGATAGGGAAAGGAAAGGAGAAAGAAAAAAGGAAAAAGGCTAGGGATGAAGCTCACTGAGGGAGTACTTGCCTCGCCAGTGTGAGACTCTGGGTTCAATCTCCAGTATTACCTTGCACCCAGCCAAATAAATAAATGGAAGAAGGAAAAGGAACAAATTTGGCATAATTGATCTCAAAACTTGAACCCTTATGAAAATAGCAAAGCTTGGCCAATAAATATCTTTCTCTTGCTCAGCAATAATAAATAATAGTATAATAGTTCTGTATACAGTCTTCACATACTGCATATTTAGATAAATATTTTTCTCTTGTTCAGCAATAATAAATAATAGTTGTAGCTCGGTGTGGTGGCACACACCTTTAATCCCAGCACTTAGGAGGTAGAGGTAGGATCGTCTTGACTTAAAGGCCAGCCTGAAACTATATAATGAATTCCAGGTCATCCTGGCTAGAGACCCTACCTCGAAAAACAAAAAAGTTTTGTACACAAGTCTTTATATTGCCCATTTAGATATTTCTGGCATATACTGTGGTAGTTTGAATGTGTGGCCCTATAGACTCAGGTGTTTTATTAAACTGAGTTTTCAGCTTTAGCTCCTAGCAGGCAGACTCTTGCCAGAGCGGCCATGTCACTAGGGTTGATATGAATTTCAGAACAAAAATTTAGAGAGTTGTGTGAGCTCTGGCACGTGCACTTACTGCTCTTTGGTGTTTGTGGCTGTTTGGCTGTTTCTCTCTTCCTGGATGTGTGGAGGCAGCTTCTTTCACCACTAATGGAACTTCCCCTGGATCTGTAAGCTAGAAATAAACCCGTTCCTCCCATAAACTGTGTCTGTTTGGAAGTTTGTCTCAGCAACTTGGAGCTGACTACATGTATATGTGTATGTGTATGTACATACTTTACATATATGCATGTTAAGTCTGTAGCAATATTTTAGTAATAGGCACATAGAAGACACTAAGTTAAAACACCCTGAGATAAGTTTATTATTTTGCCTTGGATTACAGACTAGGACAAAATCACACATATGATGGTTAAACCAGTCAACTTGGCAGGATCTAGAATTACCTAGAAGACAAATCTGTGGGCTTGTCTTTGAAGGAGTTTCTAGGTCAGATTAACTGAGATGGGAAGTGTGGTAGTTTGAATATATGTCCCCCAATATATTCAGTGTTTTACTAGTTATAGTTTCATCTGCAATCACCTTGCTAGAGGCAATGTCACTGGGGGCCAGTCTTAAGGTGGTAATGGTGTGGGTTTGAGATCCATTGTAAAGATATGCAAATGTGCCTAGCAGGAGTTCCTGAAGTGTGCTGTGTGACCTTTTGGCTGTAGTTTTGCTGTGTGTGCTGTGGTGGCTGGCTGGTTGGTTTTTCTCTCTCTCTGTTTGGCCCTGTGGAGAGCAGGCCGCTTCTCCTGCCTTTATGGAACTTCCCCTGGATCTGTAAGCTTCAATAAATAATCCCTTCCTCCATAACTGTGCCTGGTCTGGAAGTTCATCTCAGCGAACCTGAAGCTGTCTGCTACAGTACAGTGGTACCGAAGAGTGTGGGGTGAGATGAACCTGACCGTGTGGATATTCATCTTTTGGAACCTTTGTTTTGGAGGAATGGGCATGGACTTGGTGCTTGCAACTGAAGATGCCTTCTGGAGTGGTAAGCCAAGTTTTATGGACTATTCTGATGAGAGTTTGAGAATGCTAAGTGCAGACAGTATTGAACTTCGAGGCTTGGCTTATGAGCTTTCTAAGGGGAAGGAAAGTCTACAGAGGACTTTGTTGGAACTGGGCTACTGGCATAAGGGATGGCTACGTTCCACTATCCAGGTCCAGAAAGTTTGATCAAGGTTAAATTTGTAATGGACTGATGTGCTTGGCTGAAGATATCGGACTGAGATTTTAAGATTTTAAGTTGGAAAACCTCAAGCAAGTTAAAAGTAGAGGCACTGAGACTGGTTTTAGGTTACTGGAGCTGCTATTGTCAACACATTAGCAATCTTAAGGAAGGTGGAAGGAAGGTGGCCTGACTTGATTTACATTAAATCAATGGAGAGGATGCCTGAGGAAAGACTGTTAAAAATGCAAATTCTTGGAAAGAGCTGACTAGAGAAGGAACCTGCTTTTCAAGGCTATGATTTATTTTGTCCCTGGATTAAGAATATGGCTGTGTCCTGCACACCTGGTATTAGTTTTGGAAGCATGAAAAATGCATGGAGTGGTCATGAATTGCACACAGTTCCAGGAGCCGCTGCTGAGATGCGGCATGAGGCAGGGCATGAAGACCCTCAGGAATAGGCTGGAAGAGCCTTTGGAAGATGGACCGTGGTTTGCATGGAGACCTGAAGATGTTTTGGATATACCAGGACTATGCAGGGGCTCTTATGTAGTGCAGTGTTGGCCTGGGATCAAAGTTTGCCCTGGCAACTCTGCCCAGCTGGGGGGGGGGGGCAGAATTGGAAAACCTGGAGACTGTCAGTCTCTGGTTATATTGAACTTGAACTGCAGAAGTTTGATGACAGCTGACGGTGGTTGAGTTTTCATTGTTCTAGTCTCTCCTTGCTATTCCTTATGCAGTTAAAATGTTTACTCTGTGCCTTTACATGTTGAAAGTATTTAACTTGTTTGATTTTACAGGACTCAGTATCTTAAGTTGATCAAGACTGTGAGAACCTTTGAAATTGGACTGAGTACAATTTACAATGTGTGATAGTTATAAATCTATTGGGGGCCAGGAGCTAAATATATTGGGGGCCAGGGGCAGAATGTGGTAGTTTGAATATATGTCCCCCAATATATTCAGTGTTTTACTAGTTATAGTTTCATCTGCAATCACCTTGCTAGAGGCAATGTCACTGGGGGCCAGTCTTAAGGTGGTAATGGTATGGGTTTGAGATCCATTGTAAAGATATGCAGATGTGCCTAGCAGGAGTTCCTGAAGTGTGCTGTGTGACCTTTTGGCTGTAGTTTTGCTGTGTGTGCTGTGGTGGCTGGCTGGTTGGTTTCTCTCTCTCTCTTTTTGGCCCTGTGGAGAGCAGGCCGCTTCTCCTGCCTTTATGGAACTTCCCCTGGATCTGTAAGCTTCAATAAATATCCCTTCCTCCATAACTGTGCCTGGTCTGGAAGTTCATCTCAGCAAACCTGAAGCTGTCTGCTACAGGAAGATACACCCTCACTGTGGATAGCACCATTCCATGGGCTGAGGTCCCAGGCTGAATAAAAAGAGAATGAGCTGAACACCAGCTCTCATGTCTGCTTCCTGACTGCAGATGACACATGACTAGCTGCCTTGTTCATGCCACTGTGTGTCCCCCACAATGATGGATTATACCCTCAAACTATTAGCCAAAATAAATCCATGCTTCCATAAGCTGATTTTGTCAGGAGCAACAAGGACAGTAAGTAACACAATTCATAAAAGCTCTCCAACCTGATAAATGTCATGCTCATACTTCTCCCTTTAACTTTTAAAACAAAAAGCTTTGAACCCACCTGGAGCTGTTTCTGTAGCTGGTGTCTGCTGAAAAGTCTGGCTTCTTTCAGGAACATGCTGCACAGGCAGGTTCTGTGCAGCCATGCTGGGCTTCTGTGGTGTCACTGGAGTAGAAGGCTGGAAGGAGGGCTGTGTGAGGTCATCAGGTGGAGGAACAGGAAACACCACGGGCTTGGATGAACTGGACTCTTTATTTATAAGCAGCACATGGATAGGGCCTGAGTGACTCCTTAAGTTTATCTGGTATTTCTTTTGTCCATTCTGACCCTGTGATGTTTTGGGTTATAAACAAGTAAGTATTAATATGTACAGCTCTTGAAATATTAACACTAAGAGACAAAGTCATTACAGACTAGTAACTGAATTCCCCAATAATACAAAGTCATTAGATGATCAAAAACCTGAATAGCCAGGCATGGTAGTGCATGCCTTTAATCCCAGCACTTGTAAGGCTGAGGTGCAGGATCGCTATGAGTTCAAGGCCAGTATGAGACTACAGAGTGAATTCTAGGTCAGTCTGGGCTAGAGTGAGACCCTACCTCAAAACAAAGCCCTGTTATAGAATTCCTTATTCCTCTCTCCATCCCTCCCTCCCTTGTCCATGCTTAACTCAGACTTTCCTGGGGTGTGCATGTATGCATGTGTGTGTGCGCGTGTTAGGCTAGACTGGATAGCCCCACACCCGGAGCAGCTTACACCCAGCATTTACATGGTTCTTGGGAACTGAACTCAGGTCCTCATGTTTATAGTGTAGGCACTTACCAACTGAGCTACCTTCCCAGCTCAGATCTCAAAGGCTCCTGGAGCTGCCTCAGCCTGCTAAGTGCTGTGATTACAAACGTGCCACCATACCCTGCTTTGCAGCCATCCAATACTTTTCTGTCTGTCATCTTATCTGGCAGTGTGCTGTGATGATCCATGAACTCTCCACATGCATGAACTTTTCCTAGAGTAAGCCACCATGACTACCTACGGTCATCTCAGCATGCTTTTTCCCATGTCAACTCTTTTTCCCCTACCCAGCAAGCACAAAGACAACTGACTTCATACACAGAGATAAATATAAAATCCCTCCATTTCAAATCCAGTTGTTTCTTGAGGCTTTAAAATCCAGTAATATGAATTCCTAAATACCTCAACAATAAGTGAGGAGGGGATGTAGATAATATAGTACTAATCTTTTTCTACTCACTTTTTGGGTTCTTTGGAGTTAAATCAACTTGTTTTAGAAAATCAGAATCCAAAATCTAAAGTCATAAAGTTTATATAAACCAGTAACACGAGTGTCCACATTTGATTAATGTTTAGTTCAAGAGAATGCATGTATCTCTCTTAAAACAGCGAATCCAATTCCCACCTCTCCCCTTGTATAAAAGTCATACTACATACCATTTCTGGAATAGGTACCTCCAACTGTGTACCAGAGGGTGCCTGAATGGCCAATAGTGTATCACCTGGTAAAATAAATGTTTTTAAGTTGTAAAAATGCTACTGATTATAGAATATACTAATGAGAATGGTGATCTGGAGTGAGAAATTTGTATTGGAACCCAGGTTAGTGGGCGCATGATATGTCTTTTTAATCTCAGCATCTGGGAGGTGGCATTCAAGGCTATCCTTGGCTACATAGGCTATTTTAAACAAGTTCTGGATACATGAGATTTTGTTTCAAACACTCCTAATGGGTTTGAGGTGTAGCTCAATTGGTAGAGTGCTTGCCTAACACGAAGGTTGCCCTGGATTCCATCTGAGGTACTGTATAAACTGGGCCTGGTGCTCATGACTGTAATCCTTGGCCTGCAGATATAGAGAAAGGAGGGTCAGGACTTCAAGGTCATCCTTGGTTACATACAGTTACTTGAGCCCAGTCTAGGATATAGAAGATGCTGTCTCAAAAAGAAGAAGAAAAAAAAAAATCAACAAAACCTTGGCTAAATGACCTCAGCTTTAAAAAAAAAAAAGAGGTTATATAACTTACTAGAGAGGTGTGCCTTGAGGACTACACAAGGTAATGCATACATTAGTGCTTCTAAGAGTCAGTATTCAGGGTTAGCTGTTATTCTCATTGAAAGATTCAGCTCTTTAACTCTGCCTTTTTTTTTTTTTTTTTTTTTTTTTTTTTTTTTTTTTTTTTGAGATAGGGTCTCACTCTAGTTCAGGCTGACCTGGAGTTCACTCTGTATTATCAGGGTGGCCTCAAACTCACAGCAATCCTCCTATCTGTCTCCCGAGTGTTGGGATTAAAGGCGTGCGCCACCACGCCCGGCTAACTCTGCTTTTATTTGGTCTTCTGTAAAGTCTAAGATTCTTCCAACTGTTTAGCCTGAAATAAATACCTATTTACCTGAAATATGCAAGATATTTAAACAAAGGATATTAGACACCAAGTTTGAAAGAGTAAAAGGGCATCCGTAAGTGAATTTGTTTTTGAAGTTACGTTCTACAGCAGAGGTCTTGTGGAATTTCAGAGCAGTGAAACTTTCCTAACTTAGACTGCACAGGAACTAAGCTGGCAAAACAGAGTAAGGCACATGCATTTCTAACCCTGTCTTACACAGGTAACATACAAGTTTATTTTTTTATGTAGAAAATACATACAGTTGTCATTTTAATAAGCATGTATAATTAAATGTAAATATGTACAAAATTTCATTTTACTTGTGTTACAGTTATGGAATAGACAACCTTTCCATTTTAGATAATACATCATATTGTCATTTCAAGGGGTAAACATGGGAGGGAGAAGATGGAAGAGGATTAAGAATAACTTTCTTCGTTATAAAATACATTAACCTAAGTCTGCTGTGCTTCCTTTGGGCTCCATGAATACTCAGCAACCTGCTGGGGTATATAATTTCATATGCAATACTGATAGTTCAAGTGCAAATGCTCCAGGTTAAGTTTGGCTATTAACTCTGACTTTGAATGTGTTGCTTAATTCTGCTGTGCTTTAGCCTCTGCCCTGAACTCCCTGACCCTCCACATTCTTTATGCCCATCCCTGGACTCAATGAAATAAAAGTGTGACAAGTAGTTATTGCCATTAAAACATAAACAAAGGCAGCCTGTAAACACACACCATTGTAGACTAAGGCAAAATGTTTGCAATTGCTGGAAATAACAACTCAGGTTTAGTGTATGGGGAATTCTGCATCAGTTTACAGTCAACAAGTTCATAAGGGAAAGGCTGACAGTACTTACCATTAAAGCAATTACAGATGTCTTCATGAGTTACATAGGAAAATGTACTGCTACCAGAGTTAAGGAACAGCAATTATACCAAGACATACACCTTTAAAATAACAAATCTTAGGCCCAAACAAAAATCATCAAATGTGAAGTTGCTGTCACAGGTGGTCAGATAAAAAAGAATATGTCTTTAAATAGGCAAGACAAGGTCTGTCAAAGGAGTTATTATCTTTTGCTCTGAAAAGAAGCCATTCTGATTTCTATGCCATCTGAGATGGAAAACAGTACACGCCACTAGGGGCTTCTGGGGCAAGGGGTGGATGGGACAAAGAATATCATCACCAGGAGCAGAGAGGAGCCACTCAGGCTTCCATGTGGAATCTTCCTGGGAACTCAATTTTATGAGTCAAATATGGCCATAGAATGAGATAGAGAGGAGGCTTTCAAATACAATGTGTTATTCTCACAGCCTCCTAGAAACACAAGCGCAGCTGGCTGCATGGGAATGGGACCAGGTGGTCAGAAGGCAAAAGACAAGACAGGAGAGAGAACATTAGATAGAATTGTTGTTAAGTGCCCACAGGAAAAGTAAAACAGGGGTGAGGAAACACCTCTAGACTGGTTAGTTTGAATAATCTGGGCAGATTCTTTGCTGTCTGTTTCCAGGCCCTGGGATGATGAAGGCAGAGTAATCCAGCCTCCTGGGTGTGTGGGCCAGATGGGGGAGGTATGGCACATGAATAGTTAAGACAGTCCGTTAACCGCAAGCCTGCTCCTGGGTGAGCCCTTACTATTTCAAATTGGCCAGTTCTGGGAGGGGTAGTCTGCTCTGGCCAAAAAAATTCTTTCAGATATCAAAATCTCAAAATATACACTGCTTGTGTGTGTCTGTCCATCTGTCCATCTGTCTGTACAGTCATAGTCTGGAGAATTGTGTATGGCCAGAATCTTGTAAAGCTAAAGAGCAAGTCAGGGAAACAAAGTATGCTGCAATGGTTTCTGAGTCAGGGGTCCACAGGACACAGCTTGACCCAGCACCTCCACTGCTCTCACACTGCTGCAGGGCCATGACCCACAAGAGGACCTAACAGATGAGGACCTGCCCACCAATATAAAACAATTGTATATACTAGTCAAAAATGGGCTTGAGAGGGAAGATAAACTGAAGGTTTCATATTAGTGCAGGTAAACTCAAGACAAGCGAATATTTATGATTTTCAAGACAGACTGGTTTGTAAGGAACACAGGGAGCACAGCACTAACATACCCATATTTAACAGGGAAAGCTCTCTCTGGGTTACTATGAGGCAGAAGCATCATGGATCATGGGTCCATGATACTTCTTCAAAACAAAATTTATTTTCAAAACTCAGAGTTGCTGAGTTTTTACCACCACAGAACATAATTAAAGAAACTTATACACTTAATATTCACAGACCCCTGTCCTAAACACAGTTGGGCTGCATCCTACCAGTGAGCAGGTGTAAAGTACATGAAACTTTTCTTCTTTTAACACAACACAGAAATAGTGATAGCATATACTATACAACTTAAAAAGGTAGTATTTTGAAAATACCAGTGTGTTATTAGAAGAATATCATAAAACACTATATTCACGTATAAAATTTAATCCAAAAATACTAGAAGAAAGTAACTGGCCTTCATACTAAAGGAAATACTGCACACACAGACATTCTGTATCAACATGTACAACTTACTCAAAAGGATATCTATTATTAATGGAGTCATCCATCACATTTTTGATACTCTGCTGTAGCCACAATTTCTGTTGATCAAGTTCTCTTTCCTTCAGTTCTAGATCTTCGATTTCCGCTTTAAGAAATCTTAATCTATCTATAACTTCTTTCGTATTACAGCCAGCACCGACACCTCTTTAAAAGCACACAGGAACAATTATCTCCAGGATCAGACCTCAGTTTATGTAACTTAATTTCTTTAGCAATAAAACTGACTTATATAGCAATATATTCAAAATAAGAAATTTTATAGAATTCTAAAATTCAAACAAAATCATTACAAAATTTCAACACCATAGATCTGAATACACCTGCTTGGAAAATTTATTGACAAGAACAACACATCATAAAAATTGACCTGCAAGGCCAGACTGGTGACCGAGGTGTCAAAAGGATGTCACAGCTAATAGTTCAGCTTGGTAGTTTCATGTGGGGCACTGAAGCACTGGTAAAATAAATTGCAAACCTGTATTTTGGTGGAATTTTGTTAAAACATATCTAAGGACAAAGGGCACTCTGAAAAATAAAATATTGTCATAAACTTGCAACCATGCAAAAATTAATAAATGAAACAGCAAAGAGAGCAAAGAACATCCCAACACATGAGTGACAGTACGAGGTACAGAAATGAGTGTCCAGGGGAAAATAAGAGGTGTGGTAGGATTAGAGGGCTTAGATAGAGATTGGAGAGACAGAAACATTCGAAAGGTTAAGTTTTACAGAGCAAGGGAAGTTCTAGAATAGGATACTAGTTTGTAACTTACTTCCATTGGATACTATTTTTTGATTTTTTTTCAATCAGATCAATTCCTTCTAAGACATTGGTGATATCATAAATTCTTCTCTTCTGCCTCACTGCCAATGTATCTGCAGCCTGTTCAGGAGAAAATGCCAACAAAGAGAACAAAGAAATAAAGTATAATTCACTTGCTGTTGTTGTTTTGCTTTTTTTGAGGCAAGGTCTCACTCTAGTACAGATTGAGCTGGAACTCAATCAGTGACGCAGGCCAGCCTTAAACTTAACTTGTGGCAATTCTACCTAAGTACCAGGATTATAAGTGTGACTCACCATACTTGACCTTAATTCATATGTTAAAGCCAAGGAGTATTGATAAGTTCCCAGCATAAGAATCCAATCCTAAATACAACTCATTCAGTGGCTTGAGAACCATAGTTGGGATATGCTCAAAGCACACGCTATACTCTACAGATACCATGGATAGCTGAAATATGTATGCCCCAAACTACAGATACCACATACAGATTCTTAAACGCTAGCAGATGCTGGAATAAAGGAAGTCCACAAAAACAACACACAATGAAAATACTCATGATGCCTTACGGACTCATCTAAGGAGAAACTACTGTCTAATTCTATCTCACAACAGTCCAATCAAAAGACAGTCTTACTCAAAACATTCCCTCTGCTTTTTTTTTTTTTAGCAATTAAGAAAAAGGGGAGATTGAATTATATAAATAAATATAATATATATAAATATACTATATATATAAATATAATATATATATATAAAATCCCTTTCAATAGTTATTTGCATTTTAAAAAATATTTTATTATTTTTTATCTATTTATCTGAGAGAGAGAAAGACACAGAGAAGAAGAGAGAGAATGGGCATGCCAAGGCCTCTAACCATGGCAAACGAATTCCAGATGCATGTGCCATCTTATGCAGCTGGCTGACATGGGTCCTGGGGAATCGAACCGAGGTCTTTTGGCTTTGCAGGCAAGCACCTTAACCACTAAGCCATCTCTCCAGCCCACTATCTTCATTTTTAAACTCACAACGAAAATTGAGGGACTCATGGCATCCAAACAGAGCATAAAAAAGCACTAAGAAATTTTTTTAAATCCATAGTCTTGTTATGGTTCTAGCAACCATTGTACAAAAGTTTGGTAGGTTCCTTTATGCTGGGTAAGTTAACCAAAATATTACATGCTACTGTGTTATGAGCAAACTGAATGCCATGAATGGAACCAGGTGTGGTGACAAATGCCTTTAATCCCAGCACTTGGGGAGCAGAGGTAGGAGGGTTGCCATGAGTTTGAGGCCAGCCTGAGATGACATAGTGAATTCTAGGTCAGCCTGGGCTAGAATGAGACCCGACCTTGAAGCAAAAACAAAACCAAACCAAACAAAAAAAGCCCCACCAAATAGTTTCTCCAGTTAGTTCCCACTAACAATGTTGACATCTGTTCCCAGTAGAATAAAGAGAGGAGGTTACCCTCCAGCTCTTTTCCTATCAACAGCCTGTGCTGCATGCATCCAAGTCACAGTTCACAATTCATAGTACTAATGAAAATAGTACATTATCTAAATTAGCAAACATAATTTAGCTGGTTATCAGCTCTCCTAGGGCATTACTACTTTTTAAAATGATTTAAAATCTAGGCGTGGTGGTGCACACCTTTAATCCCAGCACTTGGGAGGCAAAGGTAGGAGGATCACCATGAATTCAAGGCCACCCGAGACTACATAGTAAATTCCAGGTCAGCCTGGACTAGAGTGAAACCCTACCTTGAAAAACCAAAAAAAAAAGAGATTTATTTATGAAAGAGAGAGAGCAAGTGAAAATGGGTGCACCAAGGGCTGTTGCTGCTGCAAACAAACCCTAGACACATGTTGTTCCTCTTTGTCCATCTGGCTTTACATGTGTGCTGGGGAATCAAGCCCAGGTTGCAAGCTTTGCCAGAAAGCACCTTTAATGGCTGTGCCATCTCTCAACCCAGGCTACTTTCTTAGTTGTGGAAAGCAGCTTCTACAGCACCCTCACACAGCACTGCAAACATCACTATGGCTACTGCTCAGATCACAGTCACCTGGAACCTTCAGTGATATGCAGGCCTTGTCAATCTTTTACTAGTACCCACCCAGGTCTCCTTCAGATCTGGGCCACAATGAATCAAACAGTAGGATGTGGCAGAGAGAGAAAAAAACTGGAGGCAGGCTCGTAGGTGTCCCCAGCTCTGGTCATTCTATTAGAGAGCCAGAAACTTGAGAGCAGCACTAGAACCAGGTGTGGTTCCGGCGGTCCCTTATACTCAGCTTCTTCCTGGGCACTTAGCAATGTTAAAATTTCAGGCTAAGAGTCCCTCTCTCTTCCCTCTGAAAAGGCTCTCCTGGGAAGGGACCCAGTGTTCTTCCAGCTGTGGCTGTGTTCTTGGCATCTACATACTTCCACACCAAAGTGTTCACAACCATAGCAACAGCGTCCCCAGTCTGGTGTTACAACACACTTATATGACCCAGACCACAAGAGCTATCCTATGTCATTAGGCAAACTGCCATCAGATTTAACTTCTTGTGCAGTACTTTTAAAGCATAGCTTGTTTACATATTTACTACTGCTCAACAGAGCATTCAGTGCTTGGTTTCTATAAATAAAACCCATTACTTATATGCTTTTCTACTGAGGTGTATAATTGACCAATATGTCCCATTCCTGTCAGCTAGGAGGCTCTTATCTCAGCAGTCCAGTTCTTCAGAAGTTCCAGAGTTCAACACACCAAGATCCAGTCCCAGCAATGCCACTTCCTTGCATCAGCAGTCTTACATCACAAGCCTATTATTATTTTTTTTTGTAAACTATGACTATAGCATACTGAGTAGGGGACCCATGAGGATTAAGCTGGATAACCTTAGTGTCCAGGGCATGCTTTAGCACTGCCTGCCAGCCTCACCATCAAACTGTATGTTGAGCCAGGAATATGGGCAAGAGCTTCTGTGTGCAGAGGCTTATTTTGTTTTCTATCAAGTTGTTAAGCATATACTGTATGAAATCTGAAAAAGCCTTATTAAATCATTTGAGTGTGATGCCAAAAATCACCCTACCTTCATTCATTAATGCCTGTGAAGTTCCAGGCTCAGGTTAGGTTTCAAGGATACAGTCCTGACAGAAGAAAGTCCCTGGAAAGGGGAGTTAATAATACACTAATAATTATGTTTGGAGGGAATATAGGAAAGGGTAAGGTACTATTTTAAACAGTTAGAAGAGCTCAGTAACATGTGATCTGAACAGAGCAAGTGGTTCTTGGAAACATCTACAGAAACCATTTTAAACTTCAGGCAGAGGAAGCAGCAAGCAGCAGGAATAGCAGCTCTGCAATAGGAGATGTGCTTAATTCCTTAAGGATCAAAAGGGAGGTGAGAGTGGCTAGCGCAAGAGGAAAAAATTATGGATTAAAGGGGTGAGGAGAAGAACAAGATAACAAAGTCCAAGAGACATCAAGGGGCCAGAACCCTGGGTCCTTTTGGGTCATTCCAAAGGCTTCAGCTTTTATTACAGTGGAATGCAAAGCCACTGGTAGGCTTTGAGCTATACACAGTTTTTTCAAAGTTTCTCTCTTGGAAGATGAGTGATAACTGGGGCTGAAAACAGTAAGTTCCAGAACTTGGAATTCTAAAGGGAATCCTCTTCCCTCTACTGTGCAAAGTCAGAAGAGCCACCACTGAGGCTGGGCCAACTTGTAACTTCTAGCACCCAGGATCCCTTTAGAAATTCCTCCCTCCACTGTAAGGGCAGAAATGAGCTGCCTTTGGGTCTGGGACTGGCACATGACTTCCAGCACAAGGATTCCCTTTAGAATCATATTCTCTCCACTGTCAGCAGCTCCATTTGGCAGCTACAATGAGCTGAGACCACCTCACCTACCGTCAGCCACAAAGCAGAACCAAATATCTCCAAGACTGAACTCCAAGCATCACAAAGCAAAGGCAGAGTACACAAAGAAATATCCAGCACTATTTCCAATACTCACTTAACAGTCTTTCTGTGCCAGAAAAACTTTGTCAATGCACTATCTCCAGATGGTAAATGTCAACATACAATAGGTAACAATGAAAAACAAAGTCGGTATGTCTCCTCTAATAAATACCCCAAGCAGAGGACCTCCATGGCAGCTACTTAGAGGACATTCCGGGGGGAGGAGGGAAGCTCAAAAGAATGATATAAATATGTACAAAAAAAAAAAAAAACTTTTAAAAAAGACATGAAAAAACATGAATGAAATGCTGAATAAATTCAAAGGACATACAAATAAATGTCAAGAGGATTCCAAGAGAACACAAACAGCTAGATGAAATGAGGAGATCACCCCACAGTATGAAAAGGGAATGCATAAAGAGAGAATTGCTAAAGATCCGGGGGGGGGGGTGGCTCACAGTTTTAATCACAACACTTGAGAGGTTGAGGTAGGACTGCTGTGAGTTTGAGTCCAGCCTGGGCTACAGAATGAGTTCTAGGTCAGCCTGGGCTAGAGTAAGAACCTGCCAAAAAAAAAAAAATGCCCAGGGCTGGAGAGATGGATCAGTGGTTTAAGTGCTTGCTTGCAAAGCCTAATGACCCACGTTCAGTTTCTCAGTATCCATGTAAAGTCAGATGCACAAAATGGTACATGCATCTGGAGTCTGTTTGCAGCATCTGGAGGCCACCTGGCACTCCCATTCTCTCTCTCTCTCTCTCTCTGTCTCTGCTTGCAAATAAATAAATAATAAAAATCTTAACAAAAATCCCCTAAAATAAAACGGGAAATGTAAGACACAGCAAGTCACAAAAAAAGCTCTGTGTAGAGCTTTATTCGCAGAATGGATCAAGCACAAGACAGAATATCAAACCTTGAAGACAAGGAAGAAGAACTGCATCAATTAGGTAAAACCAATTACAAGTTCACAAAAACAAACAAATGCAACATAAGAGATATGTGGTATATCCTGAAAAGAATAAATGTTCAAATAATGGTCATAGGAATAGAACTTAAGGTCAATGGCATAGAAAATGTTTTTAATAAAATTTCCCAAATATAGGGAAAGAGATGCCCCTTCAGGTACAAGAAGCACATAGAACACCAACTAGACAGGAGCAGAAAAGAAATACCCCATGTCACATTATATTCAATACACAAACACACAGATAACGAGTACTGAAAGCTGAAAGAGGAAATATCTAGTAACATACAAAGCCAGGTCCTTCAAAATAACAGCAGATATTTTCAATGTAAACTATAAAATCCAGAAGGGCTTGGAATGATGTATTTATAGCATTTTAAAACCATGGCTGCCAACCCAAACTATTATACCCAGCAAAATTACTTCTTGTGATAGAAGGACAAAGAAAAACTTTCATGATAAAAGTACAATACAGGAATTAATGACCAGTAAGCTATCAGAATCCATTGAAGAGAAGGATAAATATATTCAAGAGGCTACAAGAGAAAAAAAAGTAACCAATTCTGTAACAGTTGTTAAGCAAATGAAGACCAAGAAAACACTAATCTCCATAAAATCAGAAACATGGCTTAACTCACACTCTTCAATCATTCTGCAACTCACCAATTAGAAGGTATAGGGTCCATCCTTTAGCTGTCTTCAAGACACCTAGCAGGGTGTAGAGGTGCACGCCTTTAATCCCAGCACTCAGGAGGCAGAGGTAGAAGGATCACTGAGTTCAAGGTCAGCCTGGAACTAAGATACTACCTTAGGGTACAGGATAGAAAAAGATATCCCAGGCAAATGTAACCAGAAAGCAAGCAAGATGTAGTATCTGACAAAATATTTCAAACCAAAATTAATCAGAAGAGGGCTAGAGAGATGGCTTAGTGGTCAAAGAGCTTGCCTACAAAGTCAAAGAACCCAGGTTCAATTCCCCACGATTCATGTCAGCCAGATGCACAAGGTGGCACATGCATCTGGTGTTTGCAGTGGCTGAAGATCCTGGCGTGCCCATTCTGTCTCTATCTGTCTCTCTCTCTCAAATAGAAAAGAAAGTTTATAGTAACAAAATTAATCAGAAGAGATAAAAAAGCTCATTTCACACTCATCAACAAGCAATGCACCAAGAGTACAATACAATTCTAAACATATATACAACAAATACAAGTGCAATTTTTTTTTTTTTTTTTTTTTTTTTTTGTTTTTCAATGTAGGGTCTCACTCTGGCCCCGGCTCACCTGGAATTGACTATATAGTCTCAGGGTGGCCTCAAACTCACAGCAATCCTCCCAAGTGCTGGGATTAAAGGTGTGGGTCATCACACCTGGCACAATTAATTTTTTAAAGCAAAACCTACTAGATAGTCACAGATAAATCTCACCACAATAACAGTAAGCTACTTCAATACCCTACTATCACCAATAGAAAGGTCAAACAGAAAATAAATAGAGAAACATTGGAGTTAAATTACATTGTAGATTGGGTTAAGTACCTGAGTTGCTGGCATCCTGGAACCAATAGGGAAACTAGCTCCCTCCTGGCTAGCCCTCATAGTACTGGAAAGCCCTATAGGAGCCACTGGGGAAAATAGTCACAAACAGCATGAGTAAGCAGGGGACCCTTCAGACTATGAAATCAACCAGTCTCTAAAGGTAACCAACTGTTCTCTGATCAGACATGTGGCCCACTCAGTGGGAAGGAACTCATACCTGGTACTGGAAACCAAGTCAGAATCCCATTGTCAGGAAACTCATAGACTTCAGAAGAACCCTCACTGCTCTCTGGAGAAGAATAGGCTTGTATACAAAAAAAAAAAAAAATCTCAAATTTTCATACCTGCCATTAACTCAAGCTGCTCTCACTCATGTATAAATAATCTGCTTTAGGGCTGGAGACATGGCTTAATGGTTAAGGTGTTTGCCTGCGAAGCCAAAGGATACTGGTTTGATTCTCCAGGACTCATGTAAGCCAGATGCACATGGGGCACATGCATCTGGAGCTCATTTGCAGTGGCTAAAGGCCCTGGCATGCCCATTTGCTCTCTGTTTGCCTCTCTTCTCTCTTCTCTTCTCTTCTCTTCTCTTCTCTTCTCTCTCTCTGTTTGCAAATAAATAAATTTTTTAAATCTGCTTTATTTTACAGATGGCAGAGAAAATGGAGCAGAATCAAGATCCATCAATAACACATGAAGTTAGTTGACTGCCCACCATGAGACATGCCACCTATACCCCATCTGCCCAAGCCCAGAAGAAATTGCAGGGGAAGTGGTGACATGAACACTGCTCTTAGTGCTAGCCTGACAACTAGCCCCAGACTGATGGTGACAAACACCATGATCAATCCAAAGCTTACCACAACAGAAATTCAGAGGCTACAAAGAACTCAATACTAAATCAGACTGCCAACAGGCCTGCCATGGCTCAGAGAACATTGCAGAAGAGGGGGAAGACTGTAAGATCCACAGAGTGGGTAGGAATATCCTGAGGCATGGTTCCCTGTGACCCTACAGGGAAAGACTGAGGCCAGCCTGCATGACCCCACAGTGAATGCCATAACCCCAGTGAGGAGAGCCTCCAAGGTAACTGGAGTTGGAGTGAGGGGATTAAAGAAAATAACCTGTCATAATTTATATAAAATTTAAAAATTAAAAAAAGGCAAAAAGACTACACTGCAGATCAAATGGACCTAACAGATATTCACAGAACATCCCATCTAAGCACTACAGAATACACATTCTTCTCAAAAAGCCATGGAACCTTCTCCAGAATAGATCACATATTAGGACACAAAGCAAGTCTCAACAAATTTAGAAAAATTCAAATAATCCTTGTATTTTATCCTATCACAACACAATAAGACTAAAAATTAACAACAATAAAAATACAGAAAAATACATAAACTCTTGATTAAGCAACACACTTTTGAACAATGGATTTGTCATTGAAGAAATCAAGAAGGAAATAAAAAGTTTATGAATGAAAATGAAAATATATCAAACCTATGGAACACAACAAAGAAGTCCTAAGATAGAAATTTACAGCTCTAAATGCCTATCTTATAAAAACAGATCTCAAATAAATGAATTAATAATGCACCTGAAGTCCTTTGGAAAACAAGAAAAAAAAGTAGCAGATAGAAAGAAACAATCCAGGGCTGGAGAGATGGCTTAGCAGTTAAAGCACATGCCTGCAAAGCCTAAGAACCCAGGTTCGGTTCTCCAGGTCCCACATAAGCCAGATGCACATGGAGGCACGTGCATCTGGAGTTATTTGCAGTAGCTAGAGCCGTGATGTGCCCATTCTCACTGTCTCTTGCCCTCTCTCTGTAATAAATATATAAAAAGAAAGAAAGAAAGACTCCAGATTAGGGCAGAAAACAATGAAATAGAAAAAAAAAATTGAGTTGGTTCTTTGAAAAGATAAATAAAATTGAAAAACTCTTACCCAACTTAACCAAAGGAAGAGAAGATCCAAATCACTATTACAGATGAAAACTAGAGACAATACAACAGAGTCAATGAAATGGACAGAATCATAAAGACATACTTCAAAAACCTATATTACACCAAATCTTTAAAAAGTATGAATTCCTTGATGCATATGACCTACCAAAGTTAAACAAGATTAATAACTTTTTTACTTTTTTTATTTATTTGAGATAGATATAGAGAGGAAGGAGGAGGGAAAAACAGAGAATGGGTGTGCCAGGGCCTCCAGCTAATGCAAATGAACTCCAGAAGCATGCGCTACCTTGTGCATCTGATTCACATGGGTCCTGGGGAATTGAACCTAGGTCCTTAGGTTTCCCAGGCAAGTGACTTAACTCCAGCTCAAGATTAATAATTTAGACAGTTCTGAAACAAGCAATGATATTGAAGCAGTAGTTAAAAATCTCCAAGCCAAAAAGAATCTCCGCCCAAGTAGATTCACTGCAGGATTTTACAGATCTGTAATAACTGCAGCCCCTCCATTTCACATTATTTAATCCAATAGAAAAGGAGCACTCCCAAACTCCTCTATGAAGCCAGCATAGACCAGAGAGAGAGAGAAAAAAAAATCTATAGACCAATATTCTTGATGAGCAAAGATGAAAAACTTCTCAGTAAAATACTTGTAAACCAAATGTAAGAACACATTCACCTCAATCAACTCAATCAATTTGTTAGAAATGCAGGGATAGTTCAACATATGCAAATCAATAAATATATCACACCAAATAGAATGAAGGACAGAAGTCATATATAATCTTAATAGATGCAGAAAAGGCCTTAGAAAAGGCTCAATATTCCTTCATTATAAAAAGAGAATATATATCAACATAATAAAAGCTATATATAACAAACCTATAGCTAACATTACAGTAAGAATGGAGAAAAATTCAAAGCCTTCCCACTAAGATCTGGAACAAGACATGGATGTCTACTCTCTCTACTACTATGTAATATAGTGTGTCTCAGGAAATGTTTATCTTTTCTTTTAAAAATGGGAGGTATCTCAATGTGTGAGTATGCCGACAGGGATGACTGGGAAAGAAGAGAGACAGTTACAGTTCTGGAGAGAAAGGACTGTCACTAAAGGGAAGACTATGGGTGGGCAGTGGATGAGAGTGCATATCTAATTGTGTGTGTAGACAAAAGTAGGGAGAGCGACAAGAGAAGACAGTGAAATACTCTTAAGAGTGGACAGTGTAGAAGGAATGCTAGACAGCAGTAAGTGATCATGAATTTAAAGGGAGACTCCACATCACTGGGCATTTTCTTCCATCCCTGGATACATGTCTGGGTATACGAAGGAGGTGAGCAAGATCAGAGTCACCATCCTCATCTCATGCTTGCCACTGTAGCTACAGAATAAAGGCATCAGATTTATTGTTAAAGATTACATTTAGGGATGGAGAGATGGCTCAGTAGTTAAAGGCACTTACTTGCAAAGCCTGCCTTTCTAGGTTCAATTCCCTAGAACCCACATAAAGTCAGATGCACAAAGTGGTACATCGGAGTTTGCAGTGGCAGGAGGCCCTGTTGTGCCCATGCTCGCTCACTCTTGCTTTTTCTGTCTCTCTCAAAAATATTTGAAAGGTTACCTTCACTTGTAACAGAAATTAACAGCCATACCAAAAAGGGAGCTGTAAAAAAAACCACCTAACCATATTGCACCAGCTCAAAGTATTAGAAATAAATGAATAAAACCCAAAATGACCAGCTGGAAGAAACAGCTATCCCCTCTACATATTAAGCCCTTTTCTGAAATTTTTTTTGTTTATTTTTATTTATTTGTTTGAGAGTGACAGACAGAGAAAGAGGCAGAGAAAGAGTGGGCACGCCAGTGCCTCCAGCCACTGCAAAGGAACTCCAGATGCATGTACCACCTCATGCATCTGGCTTACGTGGGTACTGGAGAGTCGAGCCTTGAGCCAGGGTCCTTAGGCTTCACAAGCAAGCGCTTAACCGCTAAGCCCTCTCTCCAGCCCCCCTTTTTTGAAATTTTAATGTCTCACCAATGGTGGGCAAAGGAAACACACAGGACAAAATTAATGCCTGTGATGCTAAGATGCGAGCAAACCAAGTAAGCCAGGCACTCAGATAGGACCCAAGAGCCATGATGCTGCATTAAACAGGCAGTACAGAAAAAATGCAGGAAACTCCCCATCCTCTCGTTCTCCATCTGCAAGGCAGGTGCTTGATTCTCTTCAAGGGTCACAGCAGTGAGTACAATGTACTCAGCACTTTAGTGACTGTACTTCAGAAGTTAACATTAAAGAGAGTCAAGATCCCAAATCCAAGCTGTGTGACAGAAACACGGCATAAAACCAATGAATTCTACCTGAAAATCAGATACAGGGGGCTCAACTGATACACTGAGATGACCCATAAAATATTTTCATGAGAATAAAAAATTTGCAATTGGTGAGCTTACTTCCTTCCATCAGTGGCACACTGGCAGTTTATGTTGACCTATTTCTATGATAAGGTTTGAACTGATAATTACCTAATTTCAAGCACTATTAATTACAGTTAATGCACACTATGATTCACTTCAATACACAATTAAGAGCAATCCTTTATATGCCAATAATAGGGTAACTGTGTATCGGTATTTTACATAGATGTTATCTAATTTAATGCTCACAACAGCTCTGTAAAGTAGGTGTTCTCATTTTATAAGAAACAAACTCAGAAGCTAATGTATAATTAAAACAGAATTTGGCATCAATTCCATGTTCATGAAATAAATTTTAGTAAAATATTTTCTATTTTCTATAAAGGGTTTTTTTTTTTGCTTTTTTGCTTTTTTGCTTTTTCAAGGTAGGGTCTCATTCTAGCCCAGGCTGACTGGAATTCATCTCACAGTAGCCTTCAACTCATGGTGATCCTCCTACCTCTGCCTCCCAAGTGCTGGGATTAAAGGCATGCGCCACCATGCCCGGCTCCTATAAAGGATTTTAAATAAATGTTTTTGTGTTTATGAACATGTTACCTGCACTGAAGATGCAGGTCAGGCACAACTTATTTTTATGTGGTTTCAGATATAGTAGATAAAGTAGCCTGAAAGGAGATATCTGAATTTCCACATAATTTATTTAAAAATAATAAACAATGGAGCAGTGAAAACAGTGGATGCTGAATATTCAAGTTTGGCCAGACAGGCCCAATGACTGAATGGGTGCAATAGTGGCATGTCTACTCTTGGGGTAACCAACTGCTCCATAATTGGACTGAAGGCCCTCTCTACGGGAGGGAATACATACCTGGTACTGAAAAACCTAAGCAAAAGTCTATGGCAGGGGAGATCATGAGCCTTAGGGGTATAAGCCTGCTCTTATCTGACTAAATGTATATATTATTCCCACCAAGCTGCCCTGAAAGTACTACACTTAATGTTCATATTCACATATTAATGCTACTCTCACTTCTGGTTAGAGAAGCTTCTCTTTTCAGATGGTGATGACCACTGGAATGACCCAAAAGGCAACATAGTGCTGAGAAGAAGGGATGGAGGAGTGCCCAGCACTGAAACACCTCTGTCCCACCCTCCAAGGCTCAGGGACTGTGATGGTTAAGTTTGTGTCAACTTGATTTGTTTAGGAATCCACAGACATTCCTCATAAGTGTGTTTCTGAGGCTGCCTCTAGGAAGGATTAACTAAAGGAAGAATCCTTCCCCCAGGGGTAAGCCTTCCCCAGAGTGGGCAGCCCGGAGGGGGCGGCCCTCTGGAGGAGGGGCTGGTTGATAAAAAGGAGCTCTGGGAAGAAAGGCTCTCTCTCCCACCTGGCTGCCGGTGCTGCTCGCTGCTTGGTGTTTTCTGCTTGGTACCTGCTGCTTGGTGTTGCTGCTCTCCAGTGTGGACTGAAGACCAGGGTGGACTGAAGAGCAGCGTCTCTCCAGGAAGCCTCCAGGCCTTCAGTGCCGGATTGGGACTGCTGAGGCCTCCAGCCTCGTGCATTGAGCAGCTACCGGGTTTCTTGACTCTCGGACCTGCAACCTGCTATTGCTGGACTGTGTAAGCTAATCCAATAAATCCCCTTTTAATACAATTCATTCTGTCCATTCTGTTCCTCTAGAGAACCCTGACTAATACAGGGACCATTGCGGAAGAGAGGGGCGGATAGAATGGAAGAGCCAAAAGAAGGGTATGACTTCTTGCAATGCAACTTCCCAGACAGAAATTGGCCTCGATATCCATGACCTTGCAGTGCCTAGCAATACCTCTGCAAGACCCTCAAAATAGAAGAAAAAGGGCTGGAGAGATGGCTTAGCGGCTAAGGCCCATGCCTGTGAACCCTAAGGACCTTGGTTCAATTCTCCAGGTCCCACGTTAGCCAGATGCACATGATGGCGCATGCGTCTGGAGTTCGTTTGCAGTGGCTAGAGGCCCTGGCACGCCCGTTCTCACTCTTTCTCTCCCCCTTCCTCTCCCTCCCTCTCTTAAATAAATAAATAAAAATAAAAATAAAATTAAAATTAAAATTAAAATTAAAATTAAAATTAAAAAAATAGAAGAAAAAGATCATGACATCAAATTAAAAGAGAGACTAATGGAGAGAGAGAAGGGATAGGATGGAGACTGGAGTTCTGAAGTGGAATGGGGGAGGGGAGGGAAATATCAGGTGGGTTTTTTTTGTATGTAAGTATAGAAGTTGTCAATAAAAAAATAATGATTAAAAAAATTTAAAGTAAAAAAAAAGATTTGATTTCTCCATGAAATGTTTAAAGCAAGAAAAATAATAATGGTTTAGTTTTACTTAAGACTCTGATCTTATTGAAACAGTTCTAAACAGTTAATACTATAGAAATATATTGTAATTATTGGACACTTCTCAAATTAAATAGTCTATATGCATGCACCCCTTGACTCACTTTTGCTGTCAGAGATTTGCACTGCATTGGTGCTTTTTTTTTTTTTTTTTTTTTTTTTTTTTTTGCAAGGTAGGGTCCAGGCTGACCTGGAATTAACTATGTAGTCTCAGGGTGGCCTCAAACTCTTGGCGATCCTCCTACCTCTGCCTCCCAAGTGCTGGGATTAAAGGCGTGCGCCACCACACCTGGCTGTGCTGTTTGTTTTTTAAAGTATATATCATACATAATGATTTCTATCAATTTCTGCAAATGTAACATCACAATATATGTATTATTTAATAAACTTAATATTCAATAAAAAATAATAAACAATGGGCTGGAGAGAGATGGCTCAGCAGTTAAGGTGTTTGCCTGCAAAGCCAAAGGACCATGGTTTGATTCCCCAGTACCCACATAAGCCAGATGTGCAAGGTAGTGCATGTATCTGGAGTTCCTTTGCAATGGCTGGAAGCCCTGGCATGTCCACTCTAACTCTTCCTCTTTCCCTCTGACAAACAAAAATAAAAGTAAAAATAATAAACAAAAATATTGCATACATATCTATGGCTGTGGGTATATAACTGGTCTATAATAATATTTTTTTTTGATTTTTCGAGGTAGGGTCTCACTCTGATCCAGGCTAACCTGGAATTAACTATGTAGTCTCAGGGTGGCCTCGAACTCACGGCGATCCTCCTACCTCTGCCTCCCAAGTGCTGGGATTAAAGGCGTGCGCCACCACACCCAGCTTATAATAATATTTTTAAAAAGAAAAAAGGAGCTAGAGAGATGGCCTAGTGGTTAAGGTACTTGTCTGTGAAGCCTAAGGACCCATGTTCAACTCTTCCAGATCCCACATAAGCCAGACACACAAAGGTAAGGCAAGCACAAGGTAGCATATACCCACTAGGTGGCACAAGTGTCTGGAGTCCTAGTGCAGTAGCTGAGGACCTGGCGTGCCCATTCTCTTTCTCCCCCTCTCTCTCTCTAAACAACAACAACAAAGTAAAAAGGGAGGCTGGGGAGATGGCTCAGTGGATGAAAGCATGTGTTGCACAGACATGAGGACCTGAGTTTGATCCCTAGCACCCATGTAAAAAGCCAAGAAGGGCCATGTATGCCTGTCACCCCAGTGCTGAGGGGGTTAGAGACAGGATTGCTGGGGCTGGCCGATCAGCTCATCTAGACAAAAGAAAAACAAAAAGCAAAGGACTCCAGGTTCATTGAGAGACCCTCTCCCAAGAAAATAAGGTAGAAGAGCAATAGAGAAGAAGTAAAGCCAATATCCTCCTCTGCCTTCTGCATACATACATGTAAAGCACATGTATGCCCACAGCATACATAATACATATAATACCCCTCCCAAAATGGAACAGTTATCTAAAAACTACAGTCACAGCACTTGTCTAGCCTGTGCACGGCCCTAAGTCCAATTCCTAGCATTAGGAAAGAAAGAAAAAGAGAGGGGATCGAGGGAAAGAAAAGGTCTATTGCATTGGAGATATTAAAATGTTAACAGGTGGAGAAAAGAGTACTTAAGGTGAGGCCACAACAGAAAAAATTCCTGGGGGAGGCCACTTTGTTTCCAGTGGGTCTGCAGAGGCCATAAATCAACAAAGAAACTAAATACAAAGAACAAAGCAGAATGCAAGGGCAGGAGAGCCACCTCCAGAAGCTGCAGATTACATTGGAAGTGGTTCAGTCCCCACTGATGCCCTACCCCAAATGAATGGCTCTGAAAACAATCTACTGTTTGGCTAGTTCTCCTAACTGCTTGCTACTATAATGTCAGTTTTGAAATATATTATTTTTTCTGTCTTTTATTTTTAATAAACTTTCCTTAAGCTTTTAAAAAGAAACTTCATTTTTATTGTTCTTATTCAAGTCACCAAAGGCAAATCAAAGAAAAAGATATCTGGTAGTGTCAATTTAAGTAGAAAAATCATATTGAACCTTTGAAATTTATGTTACAGGTGTATACTTTGAATTTTTTTTTTTTTGGTTTTTTCATTTTTCGGTTTTTCAAGGTAGGTCTCACTCTAGCCCAGGCTGACCTGGAATTCACTATGTAATCTCAGGGTGGCCTCGAACTCACAGCGATCCTCCTACCTTTGCCTCCCGAATGCTGGGATTAAAGGCGTGCGCCACCACGCCCAGCTGAAAATTCTTTTCAATTAATTTTTTGGTTAGCAAACAAAGTAATGAGTCATTGTTACATGTGCATGCACCCATGCATATCATTACATTGTTATATGCACTCCCCTCTTGCCAGTTCCTTTTCTCCCCCAAGTAGTCCCTCCTCTGATTTCATAAGTATGTATCTTTTCTATTCCTCCCACCCCTTAGAACTCTTCCTTGTTTCTCGTAGTTCCCTTTATACTCTCTACCCCAAATAGAGGGTGGAAGGGCGGGCAGGCAGGCAGGCAGGCAGACAGATAAGTAGGTAGGTAGATGATAGATTGATTACGTACATAGGTAGGTAGTTAGGCTGCATATGAGAGAAAACGTATAACTTGTTTCTCTGATTCTGACTTATTTCACTTAATGGAGTGACCTCCATTTCCATCAGTTTTCCTGGAATGTCATAACTGTATTCCTTAAGGATCAAAACAATTCCATTGTGTATAAAGACCACATGAAATTCCCCTGACAAGCATTAATTTTCTTATACATCTCAAGAATAAGCGTACATCACAGTTCTATGGGGATTTGCTCCTGCAACCTGGCCACTCTCCTGACAGCACAAAGGCTGGGAACAAGGGCTCTGGAGTAGGTCCTGCTATTGTGCCCTCTGCCTCAGTTTATTTGAAAGAAAACTGCTAAGACAGTGTTAGAGGGAGGATGAGATGAGTGCAACATGCCTAGCATATGGATGGATTAGCCCTCATTTCTGTTTTATTTAAATCCCTTCAAAACTGAGATCAGATCAATAGGATCACTTTGCCCAGCACTCTCCACAAAGGTCCCCAAGTCCTGTCTGTGAACCCCAATTTGTTCATCTGTCAGATGAGTAATGAGCTCCAGCATGTGTTATGTACATCACTACTTTTGATCCAATTTCTCACCTAAAATAATAAGGAAATATTGTTCTGTGAGAGGTGTATCATAGAATAGAGCACCTCGGGCTGGAAAGGTAATTTTTTGCAAAGCCTGAAGGCCTAGCCTCGGTTCAGTTCCCCGGTACCCATGTAAAGGCAGATGTACAAAGTAATGTGTGCATCTGTAATTCATTTGCAGTGGCAGGAGGCCCTGTGCCCATACTCACTCATTCTCTCTCTCTCTCTTTTTTGTTTTGATAAAGAGACTAGAGCACCTGTTACTGATTTTGTACAACCCACTAACAAAATCAACACAAAGACAAAAGAACAAAAACAGATACACAAGGTATATATTTCTCTATTCAAATGCATGAACACCTTCCCTGCCCCCCAAGGTAAGGTCTCAATCTAGCCCAGGCTGACCTGGAATTCACTATGTAGTCTCAGGGTGGCCTCAAACTCATGGCTATTTTCCTACCTCTGCCTCCCGAGTACTGGGATAAAAGGCGTGAGCCACCAAGCCTGGCTGAACTCCTATTTTTTAATATGACTCTTAGGATTGGGGCTGTTTAGCATCCAAGACCATAGAAGAATTGCAAGTGCTAATTGGGACACCAGAAAGGCACCTGGACAAATAATGAAGGGACAAAGGAAAAACTGTAGAAAAGACCAAACAGGGCTGGAAAGATGACTCAGAGGTTAAAGGCACTTGCTCACAAACCCTGACAGCCTTGGTTCGATTCTGCAGTACTCACGTAAAGCCTGATGAACAGAGTGGTGCACACATCTGGAGCTCATCTGTAGTGGCAAGAGACCCTGGTCTACACTCATTTCACCCCCCCCCACACCTTTCTCCTTGCAAGTAAACAGTTTTTTTTTTAAGGACAGAACACCTCACAAAGCACAAGTTGGGGCAGAACATGAGGGAGAGGTCCAACATACATCAAAAAGGAAAAAAATTTACCATAACTATCCTGACTTACCAAAAGTAAACTCATAAAACATGTAATTCATGTTGGAAGAACTTTGATCTGAAAAGGCAAAGATTTTTCAATAAAAAATGTTATAGAAGCCGGGAGCAGTGGCACACGCCTTTAATCCTAGCACTCAGGGAGGTGGAAAAAAAACAAAAAAAAAAAAAAAATGTTATAGAGAGAAATCTTCAGTAATTCGGGAAAATCTGACTGTATTTTTATTTATTTATTTATTTATTTATTTATTTATTTAGGTTTTTCGAGGTAGGGTCTCACTCTAGCTCAGGCTGACCTGGAATTCACTCTGTATACTCAGGGTAGCCTTGAACTCATGGCGATCCTCCTACCTCTGCCTCCTGAGTGCTGGGATTAAAGGTGTGCGCCACCACACCCGGCAAAATCTGACTGTAAAGCAGACTTTCAGGACACGTGGACTTGCCAAACTGAAGAACTTGCCAGATGAGGATTTTAAAGTATTCTGAAAACCTCAAAGGGATTCCAGTGAATGTGAACAAGAAATAATTCTAGCTTTCATGTCTTAGCAGCCTTCATACCTGACATAAGCCCATTCACACAACTTTTTTTTTTTTTTTCAAGGTAGGATATTGCTCTAGCCCAGGCTGACCTGGAAATCACTACTTAGTCTCATGGTGACCTAGAACTCATGGCGATCCTCCTACCCCGCCTCCTGAGTGCTGGGTTTGCCTGGCTCACTTTTTTCTTTTTGAGACAGTTTCACTCTAGCCCACTCTGCAGCCCAGGCTGATCTCAAACTCACAGCAATCTTTCTACCTCAACCACCTGAGTGCCATCACATCTGATTTTCATATAAATTATTACAGCTCAGAAATTACTGCAGTGTCTCTTACATTACACTTACACCCACAGAGTCACACACATTTGTACCACCCACTCAAGCTAACATACTCAAACACATATTTTACACACACACACTCTCTCACTTCCTCTCATGTAGTTGCCATGTCAAATCTTTTACCAGGAACTTAGAAAGGTGAAATCTATAGACAAACAGGAAAAATAAAGATGTGACTATCTCAAAATTAAAACATATAAAACATAAAAACTATAATTGACATATGGACAGAAGATAGAATTCATCAAGAAAGAAAAAAAAGTGTTTATGTATCTGTAAGTTTTTAAACTTTTAATGATTAATAAAAGAATGATAAAGCAATGTGAATTAAACCAATAAAAATAATTCTCTATGGCTATATGAGTTTCCATAGAGGGGATTAAAGGTGTGCACCAACATGGCCAGCTTGAGGTGTGTATTTTTAATTTCAAATTATATTTACAATTATAAGTGCTGGTCTATCTTCACCATGTATCATAAGAAATGTCTTAATGATCTTTTAAAGTGGTTTACGATTAGAAACATCACCAGAAATACTTCAGGAGATATGATTATTCATATATATGTGAAAAGTTATCTGTAAATAAAAATGTTTTCTACCTAAGAATGATTTTCACATTTCTCTATGTAATTAGTAAAATAAGATATTATCACAGAAATCTTTGAACTTGAGGACAGATCCCAAAAAACTGAAATAATATTGTTAGGAAATATCAGATTTTCCTATCCATTACCCTGGTCACAGACGAAATGGAGGGAGCCAGAGAAACTTGGAAGTTTAGCAAAAGCAGCATTCCATCCATCATGTTCTGAGACAGGTTCTTAGGCAAGTGCTGGGGGAAGCCCTCAAACTTCAGTTTTGCCTGGAAAACCCCAAACTTCCTGATCTCTTCTACCAAAAGTCACAGGACACAGCTTAATTCAACTTTGCAGATGCAATGTGTATTTTGTAGCATCAATGTTTTTCTCTACCTCGTGACTACGAATGAAATTGGAAACTGAATCTATTCGAATCCATTACAACTAAATACTGTAGATGCGCATTGAATAACTTAGGGAAGGAGGGAAGAGGGTGTGGAGAGAAAAAAAATGGAGTACAAGGAATTTCTTAAGGTAGGGTAAAAAGTCTGAAATTACATTTCAAAATTGAGATCCTAGAAACGACTCCCCAAAATGCAAACTAGAACGATTCAGATCATTTGTGACAGGTACTGCGCGCCTAGGAAAGGAAGGCATGGACTGGAGCAGGTCTTCCTCTCAACGTGCCAAGATGCTATTTTCATTGCCATAGGCATGGACTTGGAGATGTCAAAGACACTTTCAAGCCCTGAAGGTGACCTGGCCCTCCCTGGGTGCTTGGAACCAATTCTCCCAGTAGGACCAGCTGAGGGTGTCACAGAAAAGATTGGCAGTGATTACAGTCTCCTGGGTGGTTTTTGTTTGTTTTTAAAGCGTTGGTTCTTTCTTAACCTTGGGGCACTGGTTGAATCTTAATTCACGTGATCACATTCGCGTCCCCCCACTTCCCGCCCCCCCGAGCTGTGGAATCCTTCCAAGTGCAGCCTGGAACGGTTAAATCATTCTGTACGGTCGAACAACTTTGCATGCATGCCGTTGTTTGGAAAGCCTGCGCCGTAGCTAAGAAGGACCCGCGCGCTCTCATAAAACCCCTCCAAGTTCGCCGAGCGCGTCCAACTTCTTGGGTTGAAAGTTCCAAGACAGCCTCTACTCACGGGATGGCGAATTTCGCTTTTAGAAAACTCCGAGATGTCAAAATGAGCCCACGGATCCGACCTCCCTCCCCAGCCCTCAGGATCAGCAAAGGAAATGTGCCATTAGGAGCCTCTCCTCCTTCCCAGTTCTCTCGGGAAAAAGTCCGACCCCGGGCGTCGGCGGACCCAGGAGCAGCGCGCCGGGGCGGCGCACGGCGCACGGTGCACGGGCCCGGCTCCCCCCTCCGCTCCGCTCCGCTCGGCGCTCACCGCTTTGAGATCCAGCACGCCGTCCTGCGCCTCCTGCAGCAGCGACACGAACTTGGTGGTGAGCAGCCCCAGGCTCTTCTCGTGCCGGCTGCTGCCGCCCGCGAACGCCGGCGACGGCTGCGAGGACGGCGCCCCGGGAGGCGGCGGCGGCGGCGGCGGCTGGGCCGGGGCCTGCGGCGTCTGCTGCCCCGAGCTCGCGGGCTCCGCCGCCGCCATCGCCTCGCGGCCCCCGCCGCCTGCCCGCCGGAGCCGGACGCAGGAGCGCGGGAGCCCGGCTGCTCGGCACCGCCCGCCCGCCCGCGCGCCCTCGACGCAAGCACGAACGCAGCCCCGCGAGCGCGGGGACCCGGGCGGCGAGGGTGGGCCCGAGTTTAAATGGCAGGAAGTGACGCCGCCCGCCGTTGCCTGGAAACGCACTCTCCGTGGGAGGAGAGGCTTTCTGAACCTTGGGGCACTCGGGCTCCTGCTCGCGGGGTCTCGGGCACCGGACACGGAGAAAGCAAGCCGTCTCCCCCGGGACAGCCAGCCCGCCTAGGCCCGTTCCCGTGCCGCACCTGTTGCGCCCTCCCAGCTGTCGCATCCTTTGCAAGCGTCCCAGCCAGATGGACCGAGTGTGAGTTTGAGTCCAGGGATCATCTTTTTTTACCTGGAACAGTGGAACTTGGAGTCACTCGGAGGGTTTAGGGTTTTTATCCTCACCCGCAGTCTTTTCCACAGCCAGAAAAGCTGAGCGCAGGGAAGTGGTGAATCCCAACCTCTTGCCTGTAGATTCTGGACCACCTGCTATTAATTAGCATTCTTTGCCAAATTACGTTGTTTTTTTTCCCCCTAGTAGTAATCATATTTGGGCACTCGCACCTTCTTGTGCTTCTGTGAAATCCTGATGGTGAGATCGTCCTCCCTTGAGACTCAGTATCATAAGTTAGATAACTTAGTATCTCATACAACACTCTCACACAACACTTTGAATATAGTTGTACTTAAGACATATTAGGCCATCTTTAACATTTTATTATATTTTATTTGCAAGGGGAGAGAGAGAATGGGAAGGCCAGGGCCTCAAACCACTGCAGATGAACTCTAGAAGCTTGCACCACTTTGAGCATATGTGGATACTGGGGAATGGAACCCTGGTCTTTAGATTTTGCAGCCAAGTACCTTAACCGCTGAACCATCCTTCCAGTCCTTAGCCATTGTTTTAACGAAGAGCCTACCTCGAAATCTGAGCTTAAGAATATGAAGTAGGGCTGGAGAGATGGCATAGAAATTAAAGGAGTTTGCTTGCAATCCTGCTGACCCAAATTCAGTCTTCCCCAGCACCCACCCCAGAAAGAAAATGGCAAAGGGGCTCAATTGTCCAAATCCTAGTGCGCCTATCTGGCACTGGCAGCAGCAAAACATGATAGACCCTGTCTCAAAAGAAGGTGGAAGAAGCCGGGCTTGGTGGTCCACGCCTTTAACCCCAGCACTTGGGAGGCAGAGGTAGGAGGATTGCCGTGAGTTCGAGGTCACCCTGAGACTACATCGTTAATTCCCAGCCTGGACCAGAGTGAAACCCTACCTCGAAAAACCAAAAAAAAAAAAAAAAAGGTGGAAGAGGGAGATCTGTGAGCTCTGCAAGGTGGAGTTCTTGTCCTGGGGGTGCCTGCCCCACCCCAAGACAATCCATAAGGCCTGAGAGAAAGGAATGCATCAGGCTTTATTGAAATAGGACTCATAAGTACGGTGCAAGCAGAAGAGCTCCCTTCCTGATTGGAGGGTACCCTGGAGCTGGGCTGTTCTGGGAATATAAGTATGTTGGGACTGTGTCTGTCCACAGGGGAGGGATTGATTGCTATTTGAGGCTTTTTGTTTGTTTGTTTGTTTGTTTGTTTGTTTGTTTGTTTGTTTTAGTAGTAACAGAATGGCCTTTGTGTTGGGGAAGTAACTGAAGCAAGTCTACTACAAAAGCAGCCTACTGTAACTGGAATAAGCCCACACAATCTGCACGTGTGTGTGTGTTTTGGGGATTGTTGTAGACAGCTTCACATTGCTAGGATAAACATCCAAGCTAGATATAGTTTATAGGAGGAAGGAGTTTCAAGCTTACAGATCCACAGTAACGTTCCATCAGTGGCGGGAGAAGCTGCATCCATGCACCCAAGCAGAGAGAGAAACCACCAGCATCCAGCACACACACCAGAAAGCAGTGTGGTGGTTTGATTCAGGTGTACCTGGTAAAATTATGTATTCTGAATGCTAGGTCCTCAGCTGGTGGCAATTTGGGAATTGGAGTCTGCTAGAAACAGCATATTATTGTGGGCAGGCTTATGGGTATTATAGCCAGCTTCCAGTTGCCAGTGTTTGGTTTCACTCTCTCATTGCTGTTGTCCATCTGACATTGGCCAGGAAATGATGTCCACCCTCTGCTCATGCTATCGTTTCCCTCTGCCATCATGGAGCTTCCCCTCCAGTCTGTAAACCAAAATAAACCCTTTCCTCTTGAACAGGTAGGTGCTTTCTGCCAGCAACATGAAACTGACCACAACATGCAGCAAGCACAGACTGACAGCAAACAGGACCTCTGGCTCACACTGCTCTCTTACACCTTTGAGCTGTAATTCAGATCCACCCCTAGTGATCCCTTATAACTGGACTCCAGGATCTGTCCCCAGTGACATCTCTTCCAGCCAGGCAGCTGGAGATCCAAGTTACAGGCTTTAATAAAACACCTGAGTCTGTGGGGGACAGACATCCAAACTACCACAGGGACTTTTAGTTCTGACTGGACTACTGCCTTAGCTGTCACTAGCTACCTATATAGTTTCTGTGTCTCAGAATGTTCGTTGCCACAGTGTGTACACATGCACACACACACACATGCACACACACACACACTGTAGAGTTACATACAAATAAAAAATCTGAAGTAAAATCTGAAAAATTTAGTTATAAAAAGCCTCTAACCATTTGTTTAAAGTAGTCATACCTGTGTGATTTGGCATTAGCTAGGTCATCAACAAATTTTGCAAATTAGTTTGGTCAAGAAGTGTTTCTTGGACTGGAGAGAAGGCTTAGCGGTTAAGGCATTTGCCTGCAAAGCCAAAGGATCCTGGTTTGAAGCTCCAGAGGCCAAAAGCCAGATACACAACAGGGCGCATGCATCTGGAGTTTGTTTGCAGTGGCTAGAGGCCCTGGTGTGCCCATTCTCATATTCAGTCTCTCTCTCTTTCTCTTTACCTCTTTCTCTCTCAAATAAATAAAAATATATTTTAAAAAATAAGAAGTGTTTCTTAAGCCAGATGTGGTGGCACATGCTTTTAATCCCAACACTCAGAAGGCAGAGGTAGGAGAATCAAAGTGAGTTCAAGGCCAGCCTGGGACTACAGAATGAGTTCCAGGTCAGCCTTAGCTAGAGTGAGACCCTACCTTGAAACAAATTAAAAAAAAAAAAAAAAAAAAAAGGACAAGAACCAACAAAATTGTTTCTTAATATGTTTTTTTTTTGTTTTGTTTTGTTTAGGTAGGGTCTCACTCTGGCCCAGGCTGACCTGGAAATAACTATGTAGTCTCAGGGTGGCCTTGAACTCACGGCGATCCTCCTACATCTGCCTCCCGAGTGCTGGGATTAAAGGTGTGCGCCACTATGCCCGGCTCTGTTTCTTAATATTTTCATTAATTTGAAGAGGAAGCATTTGGCTATATCAATAAGGACGAAACTTGATTTTAAAAACCACAATTACCACTAGTTCTAAAGCAATTTAAGTAGTCTGCTCAGCTCAAGGTGCCATAACTATACCAGAAATGATGGATCAAATGATGGAAATGTCTCAGAATTGTGGAGACTCCAAGTCTAAGAATAGGTTGGACATGGATGGGCTCTGGCAAGGAGCCATTTCCTGCTGGCGACAGTAGCTTTTGGCACTGGTGTCCTCTTGTGGCTAAGAGAAGCAGTTTGCAGGTTTCTCTTTAAACTGCCATGACCTCATTTACTCCTAATGATCTCCCACAATCCATTTCCAAATATCATCACATTGGGGTTTGGAATTTTAAAAGATGAATTTGGGGTGAGATTGCTTTACCATCACATGGAGTAATACTATATCATATCTCTCTTGCTAATTTTTTTAAAATATTATATTTTTAAAATTTTTTTAATATTTCATTTTCATTTACTTATGAGAGGGAGAGAAAGAGAAAATGGGTGCACCAGAGCCTGTAGCCACTGCAAACGAACTTCAGACACATGCACTTATGTGGGTTCTGGGGAATTGAACCTGGGTCCTTAGGATTTGAAGGCAAGTATCTTAACTGCTAAGCCATCTCTTCAGCCCTTAAAATCATTTGAATATAAGATTTTTTGTAAAGCAATATATTATTTATGATTCTAAAATTTTGCTTGGCACTTATTTGTGTTTTTCACAATTAAATTAACATTTGTTTAAATTTCTGGGGTTGAAGTAAACATATTAAATGAACAGCCTTTTAAGTTAGCCTTAAAATCCAGTGCTTTGTTTTTTGCCTCAGATACTAAAAATCACATGAGTGTTTCCTCTACTTTTGAGAGAATAATCATCTACAGTGTTTGTTATAAATGTAGGTTCTTTTTTACTTTATTATATTTATTGTAAAAACATTTGATGTAAATTTTACACACAACACAGTTCACTCTCTTAAAGTGGTTTGTAGTGGGGTTGGGAATATGGTTCCATGGTTAAAGGTGCTTTCTTGCCAAACCTGTGAGCTAGGGTTCAATTCCTGGTGGCAGGAAGCCCTGGCATGCCCATGCACATACACATATGTACACATGAGAATAAATAACTAAGTAATTTAAAATGTGGTTTATAGTATAACTAGAACTGCCAAGTATCAGCACAACAGAATCTAGAACAGTAATTGTAGCTTCTTAAGTCCAAACCCCCAACAATAATTGAGCACAGGAAAGCAAGATCTGCAGGTTGATATTTTCAGCCTCAGATAACCCTCACACAGTCACTTTGAGCAAACACTGCAAGCTCAGTGAAAAATAATGACATATGTCTCTTTCCTAAAAACTGCTGAAGACCAGAGTTTGAAGATACAAAAGTCTTAATTTTACTGAATCTTTTTGAAAATTCTGTTAAGGCGATTTTAAAAAAATAAGACCCCAAATAACCTTTGAAATACTATGGGCACTGTTCTTTGATATATCAATGTGACTGTTTTCTGTATCGTTTGGCTACATATAGTTTTTCAAAAGGTGATCAATCACAACACAGTTGCATGAATCTTTTCTGATAAAGACCTCAGAATCCTTTTGCATAAAAGTCAGGGTTTGGGGCTTCTCATCAGAGGATTGGGAACTACTGGAAAGGAATTCTCCTAACATCAGCTCTATAAAATCCAAAGAACCTGAAGGAGGAGAAAATGGGGAATGCATGAGCAGCTCCAGAACACCTCCAGACAGCATTCCACATCCTCCTGAAGAAGGAGGCGCAAGATAGCTCTTTATAAAAACATTTTCATTTATTATCTGAGAGAGACAAAGAGAACTGGCAATAGGCTGTTGATCAGGGACAGGGCCCCAAGGGAGCAAGGAGATGCCACATTGCCTGCCCCTGTATAACCAAAATTCCAGTATGATCAACCCTCACCCCAGATGGCTATAAGCAAGTCCTCGGCAACAGTGCCCCCTATTTATTCCTCAGTCTAACACACCTAAGTGGATTGTCCCATGCTGAGTCAGCCTCTTGAGCCCAGGAACCAATCAGGTCTCCCTCACATTCCTGAGTCTGTTGATAAGGTATGTTGACCACATACAACAGGGCCACCATGACCATAATCAGCCTTTAACAGGGTGATTAGGGTTCAGGAAAGTCCTTGAACCTTAAACCCTAGGTTCATGCCTAATTTTAATCAAAGGATTGAATAAAATAAGGCTTAGAAGTATAATTATTATTATATTAATTGGGGTAAGTACAGAGCCAAGGAAAGGCAGCCATGTGGCTAGAGATCCACATGGAGGGCCTGGGAAAACCATGAAAAGAAAGTTCAAATAGCTCCTGCCATGTGGGGAGCTGGAAGGGGATAAAGAGCTCATGTGGCGAGTGAGAAGGCTCTCCCCTAGGCTCAACCTGGCTGGGCCTGGGCCAAGCCAAGGGGAACCTCACCAACAACTGGAAGTTCAGGCAGCTCAGAGAGCATGCCCTCCCCTGGCAGATGTATTTATAACCTTGTGGTGGGCCCTGCCTTCTGGCTCAGGTGAACCAGAAAGATAGCTGGTTGGTTAGGGCTAGGGACTGTTTCAGGAAGAGGCTAGTCCTGACACCAAGTTCCAGGGGCTGAACTTGACCAACCATAATGTTTAAATCTTACGAAAGACCTCCCTCCCAGGAGGGGACCAGGTTGTTTGTAGAAAAAACAGGTGTAGGTAAGAGATAAGAATTCTAGTAAGTGCAGACTTTTCTGCTTTTTACTTTGAGGGGTCCAGTGAGCCTGACTGCCTCCTCCCTCTCAAGTCTTTTGACTCTGTTAGCTGCATTTTCCTGGCACCTGATCCCCACTTTGGTAAGCCCTTCCCCGTTCTCAACCTGACTAGGAAGGGAAATTTCTCAGTTGGGACATTTTCCTGTCTTGGTTTTGGGTGCCTTCTCACTTTGTTATTGTTCACTACACTCTGGGCCCTTTCTAAATCTTTGGCCCAGTCTCCCATGCTCTGTCTTCCACATCTTCTCCCTGGTCTACTCCCCTGGAGACTTCTCCACGGGCTTATCCCTCCATTCTCCCTTCTCTGTTTCTAGCTGGACAAGAAGGGGAATTTCCTTCTGGCCTGAACCTTTCTAGCATAAAATCAGATTAAATAAATTTATACATGGCTGGAGAGATTGTTCAGTGGTTAAGGTATTTGCCTACAAAGCCAAATGACCTGGTTTTGATTCCCTAGTACCCATGTACATGCATCTGGAGTGTGTTTGCAGTGTCTGGAGGTCCTGTTGCACCCATTTTCTCTTTCTCTCTCTGTCTATTTGTCTTCTATCTCTCTCTGATTGCAAATAAATACATATGAATTTGAAATCATAGCCTAAGAGATGACTTGCAGTGCTGTAAGTACAGCTTGATGGACTATTCCGGTCAGAATTGAAAGACCTGAATGCAGTAAGAACTATGGACGGTGAGTTTTGGCTTATGAGGGTGAGAAAGAGCTTTGCCTGGACTAGAAACAGTGGGCTAGAAACAGTTTGTGTGAGAGGCTTGATGTTATGCTTGTGTCCTGAGAACTTGTGCAGGATTGCATTGCATAGAAATGGACTGGCGTGAGCAGAGGGATATGGCACAGAAATGAGATCTTTGGGCCAACACCTCTGCCCTTCAGCTGTAATAGTAGAGTGATTACAACCTTTGAATTTGGGTCAGCTGACCTGCATTGGGACAACAGAAAGAATATAGAGTCTTTCCAAAGGGCCTGAATGCTGAAGTAGTGTCCTGTTCTTCAAAGTCTGCTTTATCCCTTCACCCCCATTAACAAATTGGCACCCCACCTGGTATTGTGGAGTATGAGAAATGTAGGAAAGAAAGGGTCATTGAATTGAATAGTCTTGTGTTTTGGAAATGGCCATGGGCAGTGTGAAGCGGGATTGCCTGCATGGAGATCTGATGGAGCCATGAGGCTGGACCACGGGTTACAGTGGAGACCCAATGGAGACGGTGGGACCACGAATTGGCTTCTAAGGAGAGCTGCTGACCCCAGATGAAGTTCTCCAGGATTGTGAGTAGCCTAGCTGGAGGGGCAGAATTGGAATTCTAGAGACTTGTTGCTGGTTACAATTATCAGACTTGGAGATGGGTCACTGACTAGAGTTGTTGGAGCTACAGAGTTTGATGTTTGCCCTGTTTAAATCTTGTATTGGTTGAATATTTCTTTGACGTGTGCAGTGCCATCTTTTGCAGTGTGAGTGTTTATTCTGTGCCATTATGGGTTTGGGGTGGATTTTTTTTTTTTTTGCTAGTATGGCTCAGTTAAAAGATCTTGGACTATGAGGATGTTTGAACATCATTGGGATTGATAAAAAATGTATGGGAACCTTTAAAGTTGGACTGAATACATTGCATTTTACATCATGTGTGGTCATCAGTTTATGGGGGCCAGGAACAGAATGTGGTGTTTTGATTCAGGTGTCTCCCATAAACTTAGGTGTTCTGACTGCTAGATTCCCAGCTGATGGAGATTTGGGAATTAATGCCTCCTGGTTGCAATGTATGGTTGGGGTGGGCTTATGGGTATTATAGCCAGTTTCCCCTTGCCAGTGTTTGGCACTCTCTCCTATTGCTGCTGTCCACCTGATGATGGCCAGGAGGTGATGTCCACCCTCTGCTTATGCCATTGTTTTCCCTTGCTATCATGGAGCTTCCCACAAAATAAACCTTTTTTCCCACAAGCTGCTCTTGGTCGCGTGTTTTCTGCCAGCAAGGCAAACCTCACTGCAACAGCCTTCATGATCCCACAGTGAATACTGACTAGGGGCCCTCAGTGGAAAGAGGGTAGGGGAGAGGGGATATGAGTATAACCTTTAAAAATAAGTACTATGTGGAAAGTAATGATGAAGATTAGGGTGGAACTCATTGAACTATAAGTTGAAAAAAATTAAAGAGTCAATGAAACACAGAGATGGTTCTTTGAAAAAGATAAACAAGATTCAAACACCCTTAGCCAATCATTCTATAAGATATAACCACCAAAAAGGGTGGGGGGAGGGAGTCTGGACAGAAGGTGGAAAAAGCTTAACCTTAAAACAATGGACTTTGGTAAATACCAGGCCCAGAATTAGATTGTCCCCCATAGTGAGCTGTTGGCCAGGGAGACCCATGAGGTCCCCAAAACAATGTAGGCCATTGACAAAACACTTGATTACCTGCAAGAGCTAAAAGGTAAGACCCTGTTGCTGAAGTCATCACAGGGTGCAGTCACAGGACATCAGAATGCCATGCTAGAACTGAAAGGGAAACTCTGTCCTGGCAAGCCCTCATAGTGTTGGAAAGCCCTACGGGAGCCACTGGAGGACAATAGTTGCCAACAACATGAATAGACAGGGGACTGAAGAGTATGAAATCAGTCAGCTGGACAAGAAGTACACACTTGTGGGGCTGGAGAGATGGCATAGTGGTTAAGGCATTTGCCTGCAAACCCAAAAGATCCCTGTTTGATTCTCCAGGACCCACATAAGCCACATGCACAAGGGGGCGCATGCATCTGGAGTTCGTTTGCGGTGGCTGGAGGCCCTGGCATGCCCATTCTCTCCCTCCCTCCCTCCCTCCCTCCCTCCTCCCTCCCTCTCTCTCTCTCTCTCTCTCTCTATCAAATAAATAAATAAAATACATATTTTTTTAAAAGAAGTCCATAATTGTGCAATAGTGGTATGCAACCTCTCCAACTGTTCAGAACCAACTGTTCTCTGATTGTACATGAGGATTGCTCAGTGAGAGAGAATTCATATCTGGTACTGGAAACCACGTCAGAATCTCATGGTCAGGAAACTCAGACTTCAAACAGAAGCCCCACTGCTCTCTGGAAATAAGAGTGGCTTTGCACACCAAAAAGTCTCTCAAGTAGTGTTTTGTACCCCCTTTCACCCAAGTTGCTCTCACTCTTGGTTGGAGAATCTGTTTTATTTTACAGATAATAGAAAAAAATGGAGGAAAACCAAGATCCATCAATAAGAAAACAAATATCCCACTGGACACCACGAGATGTTCCACCTCTACTGTAACTGCCAAGGCCCAGGAGAAATTACAGAGGAAGCAGCCAAATGAATACTGCTTTTACTGCTAGCCTGACAGCCAGCTCCAGGGTGATGGTGATAGACACAGTGATCAATCAAAACCCTCAAAGCAGAACTCGAGAGGCTACGGAGAACTCAACACTAAATTAGTTTTCCAGCAGGCCTGCTATGGCTCAGGGAACATTGTAGAAGAGGAAGCAGAATGTAAGAGCCACAGAGTGGGTATGAATACCCTGATGCACAGTCCCCTCCCTCATCTCCACTACCCAACAGTGACTGACTGAGGCCTTCATGACCCCACAATGAATACCATAATGCCACTGAGGAGGGCCCCCGGGTAATGGGAGCCAGAGCAAGGGGATAAAAGAGTATAACATTATGTGTGTGTGTATGTATGTATGTATGTATGTATGTATGTATGTATGTATATTTTAAAGTTTAAAAACACTTAGCCAATTAATCAAAAGAAAAAGACTCTAATCAGAAAAACTGGAGAAGTAATAAGTGATAAGGCAAGAGATACCAATGAAATTTAGTGAATCATAAGTACATATTCCAAAAACCTTTATCCCACCAAACTGGAAAATCTAAATGAAATAAATTTCTTAATGCATATAACCTACCAAAGTTAAGCCAAAGTGAGATAAATATTGTAAACAGATCAATAATAAACAATAAGATTGAAGTGTAACTCTAGGGGCTACAGAGTTGGCTCAGCACTTAAAGGGTCTTGCTTGCAAATCCAGCTGGCCTAGGTTTAATTTCCAAGCCACCCCCATAAAGGCAGATGTGTATTTTTTCAGCAAAAGTCCCTTGCAGATACATAAGCCCACATGAACACACAAATAAATACATAATATCCCAATCAGAAAAATCTATTTCAGAGGGGTTCACTGCAGAATTTTATCAGACCTTTATAGAAGAACATAAACCATCACCTCTCAAATTATTCCATCAAACAGAAAAGGAGGAGAAGCTCCCTTTTATAATGTCAGCATGAAACTAATAGCAAAAGCAGATAGGGCCACACCAAACATACATAGAGAGAACAATATCCTTAATGAGCATAGACACAAAAAATCGTTTAAAAAAACTTGCAAATCAAATTTAACAACATATAAAAAGATCTTCTACCACTATCAAGTAGGCTTTATTCCAGAGGTAAAGATAATTCAACATGCATAAATCAATAAATGAGGTAATCACATAGTCTCAAGAATTGAAATATATGATCTCCAAACAGAAGAAAAAAGGCCTTTGAAAAAAAAAAATCCAGCATCCTTTGATGATAAAAACATTGGAGAGACTAGGGATGGAGGGAACATATCTCAACATAATAAAGGCTTTCCATAGCAAACACAGCCAATAGCATACTAAATGGAAAAAAACTTGAAGCCTTACCACTTGAAAATGTAAAACAAAATGGGAATTTCCACTCTCCCCAATGCCATTTAACATGGTACTTAGAGTTATGAGAAAAGAAAAAGAAAAGGGATAAAGTTAGAAAGGAAGAAATCAAACTATCCTTATTTAAAGACTTTATGATTCTATAAATAAGGGACACTAAATACCCTGAAAATTCCTAGAGTTAAAAACACTTTTAGAGCTTGGTGTGGTGGTGCACACTTTTAATCCTAACACTCAAGCAGCATTGGTAGGAGAATTGCTGAGAGTTCAAGGCCACCCTGAGACTACATAATGAATTCCAGGTCAGCCTGGGCTACAGCAAGACCTTACCTCAAAAACAATAACAACAAACAAAACAAAACAAAACAAAATAAAAAACACTTTTAGCAAAGTGGCAGGATACAAAATTAATACACAAGGCCAGATGAGATGGTACACATCTTTAACCCTAGATCTTGGGATGCTGAGGCATGAGGATAGCGGTGATTTTGAGGCTAGCCTGTGCTACAGAGTAGTGCCAGGTCAACTTGGGATAGAGTGAGACCTTAACCTCAAAAAAATATCCAAAATTAACACACAAAAATTAGTATCCCCCTTATATACCAATGACACACATACTGAGACAGTAATCAGGGAAACAGTCTCATTCGCAATAGCCACAAAAAAGAAATGAAATTACTCAGAATATCCCTAGCTAAAGAAGTGAAAGACCACTACAATGAAAACTTTAAAACACTGTAGAGAGAAATTTAGGAAGACACCAGAAAATGGAAATAATCCCATGCTCGTGAATTAGAATTAGCATCATGAAAATGGCCATCCTAGCATAAGCAATAAACAGTTACAATGAAATTCCAATCAAAATTCCCTCACCAGTCTTCACGGAAATAGAAAAAAAATTTAAAATTCACAAGGAAGCGGAAAATACCCAGATAGCCAAACTATCCTCAGAAAAATCCATACTGCTAAAAATATTACCATACGTGATTTCAATTTATACTGCAGAGCCATAGCAGTAAAAACTGCTGGTACTGGAACAAAACAGACATGTACATTAATGACATAGAGTAAAACATTCAGGTGTAAGTTCAAGTAACTACAGCCACTTGATTTTAGATGAAGAGGTTAAAAAATACACGTTGGAGAAAAGATAGCATTTTTTATTTTTTTAAAAATGTATTTATTTATTTATTTATTTATTTATTAGAGACAGAGAGAGGGGAGAGAGAATGAGAATGGGCATGCCAGGGCCTCTAGCCACTGCAAATGAACTCCAGATGCATGCACCACAATGTGCATCCGGCTTACGTGGGACCTGGAGAATTGAACTGGGGCCCTTAGGCTTTGCAGGCAAGTGCCTTAACCACTAAGCCATCTCTCCAGCCCAAAGACAGCATTTTCCATAAATGGTACTGGTTATACTTGATATGTACAGGTAAAAGAATTAATTTAGCCCCCTATCTCTCACCATACACAAATATCAGCTCCAAATTAATCAAGCACCTCAATGTAAGACCTGAAACCTTGAAACGACTAGAGGAAAAAAGTAGAGAATACAGTCCAAGATATAGGAGTAAGGAAGAATCTTTTAAATAGAACCCTGCTAACCCAGGAAACAATCAATATATACTAAAAATTACTGCTAAGGAAACTGTCAGTTGAGTCAAGAGACAACCTACAGAATGGGGGGAAAATCTCTGCAGGTAATGTATCTGACAGAGGGTGGCACATGCCTTGAATTCCAGCTCTCAGGATGCTGAGGTAGGAGGATCACCAGGAGTTCAAGGCCAGCCTGGAGCTACAGATTGTATATGTGTGTTTAATAAATATATGTGCTAGGCAATTAAAAAAAAACAAAAAATACCAATAAGTAGGCCATGGAACTGAACAGGAGAAACAGGATAGGAAGGTGGCTCAGCAGTTAAATATGTATGATTGCACAGTCTGCCAGCAGGATTTAATTCCCAAACCACTCCACCTACACAATCTGGATCCATAAGTTGGCACAAGCATATGGTGTTTATCTGCAGTGGCAAAAGGCCTAGCACAACACACACACACACGTTTTAAAAAGAAAAAATACAGGTGCTAGTCTGTGAAGCCTAAGGACCCAGGTTTGATTCCCTAGTACCCAATAAGCCAGATTCACAAGGTGGCATATGCACCTGGAGTTCATTTGCAGTGGCTATAAACTCTCGATTGTCCATTCTCTCTCTCTCTATCATCCTCTTCCTCTCTCTTTCAAAGTAATTAATTAAAAGAAGAAATAAAAATAGCCAATACATATTTTTAAATTATTTATTTACTTGAGAAAGAGAGAGAGAAAATGAGCACTCCAAAGCCTCTAGCCACTGCAAACAAACTCCAGATGTATGTGCCACCCTATGTATCTGGCTTTATGTGGTACTAGGGAATCAAACTTGGGTTCTCAGCCTTTGCAAGCAAGTGCCTTAACCACTGAGCAATCTCTCCAGCTCCACATTTTTAAAAATATTCAACATCATTAGTCATCAAGAAAATGCAAATTAAAGCCGGGCGTGGTGGCGCACGCCTTTAATCCCAGCACTCGGGAGGCAGAGGTAGGAGGATTGCCAAGAGTTCAAGGCCACCCTGAGACTACATAGTTAATTCCAGGTCAGCCTGGACCAGAGTGAGACCCTACCTTGGAAAACCAAAAAAAAAAAAAAAAAAAAAATGCAAATTAAAATTACTCTGAGATTCCATCCCACTTCAGTTATCATGAAAACTGGAGGTCCACTCCATGGGAGAGAATACATGCCTGATTCTAAAAACCTATGATGGGGGAAATCATGAGCCCTAGGGCTGTAACGTCTGCTGGTATCTGTCTAAATGTACATATTATGCTTACCAAACTGCCCAGTAAGCACTTCTAGTAATGTTAATACCCATATATTAAAGCTACTCTCACTTTTGGTTAGAGAAGCTTCTCTTTTCAGAAGGCAGGGACTTTGGGATGACCCAGAAGGCACAATAGTGCTGAGAAGTGACAGATGAGTGCTCAGCACTGAAACATCTCTGTCACATCTTCCAAGCCTCAGGGTCCACTGAAGAAGATGTGGCAGAAAGAATATAAGAGCCAAAGGAAGGATCAGACTCCTTACAATGCACTCTTCCAGACACAAAATGGCCTGAATATCCATGGCCTTGCAGTGTCTGACACTCCCTACACAAGGCCATCATAATAGGAGAACTTTCAGTTTTATGATCATGAGAAAATGAGGTAATCATTCAAGTATTTAGACATGTCTCTTAATCTGTTATCAGGCTGGAGTTTTCCTTAATTTTGTCTTTTCAAAGGAAAGAATTCAAACAAAAGACATTGATAGTTAAAGCAAATTTCTTTAACAAAGCAGCAGTATACCACAGAGAGACTGTGCAGCTGACCAAGGACAGGGGTAGCAATGGGATATCTTTGGACTGCAATTTTTTAGAGTGTTCATGAATAGTTATGAGGTGAATGGGTACTTACAGGAGTACCATGGTGGACTTGATATCACTTCTATGGTATTTCTTCCCATGCTCCATAAATGCAAATAACCACAATGCAAATAATATTATAATTAAACCAGGGCCTTTAAGGATGCTGGTCCATTATTGATATGCATGTGTGAAAATTGGAAAAAAGCTCTAGTCTTAGGTTTCTGATGTAGCAGGAAGTATTAAAATGCAGAGTCAAGGCTGTTTAACCATAACGGGGCAAGCTGATCATAAGGAGACCTAACCACCAAGATACAGCTACAGTTTCCTTGAGTACTTCATGTCTAACTCCCTGCCTGCCTGGGTGTAAGGGAGAAGTCCAAAGTATAGGGGAGAAATTGAAGCTAGAAGGGACAGGCCAAAGCTACCCTTTAATTTGGTTTTCTTCAGGAATATGTATTTTAGGAGCAGGTTGGCTATAGTGATAAATCTATCCTGATATATACAGCCAATCCAATTTCTTTTTCTAACCCCTAACACCAGCAACATGAGTCTTGTGGAGCTTTTCATACACCACCTGAGAATCTGCTCCCACTAAGGGTATGTGTGTATATATATATATATATATATATATATATATATATATATATAATTTATTTGTTTGCCAAATATTAATTCAGGATATTCTCCAAAAATGTGTTTCAACACTCTCCATCGGAAGGAACCAGGAAATAGAAAAAAAAAAAAAAACTTACAATAAGAAGGTAATCAGTACTTGATTTGAGAGGGTAAGAGTCACCTTGTAACATGAATGTCACTTAATAAATACTCATGAAAATGTCTTTAAAATGTACAATGCAGAATCCAAATGTGCTACTACCCCCACTTTGGGACGACCATTACAATTTCGTTGGAACGTTTGCTTTGTTCAATGAACTGCTTAAGCTATCTGTGTCTCTTGACTGATTTTTTTTTTCTTAAAGTGAACTCCCATAACACCATACTTAGACATTTTTAGGATTATGTAACAACATGTAACACCAAACTTCTGTGAGCCCGCCTTTATAAGGGAGTAAATAGGGTTTAACCAAGTCTCATGCCTTGAACGTGGCTTCTAAGTCCAACACCCACAGCCAGGAGAGGGCCTCGCTCTACGGCAGGAGGGCACCTGGAGTCGCGCGCAGATGCCGTAAAAGGCCTGGCGGGACCCGCGTCCTGCTTGTGAGCGCGTCCTTGCTGGACAGAGCGGCGGTGTCTGCAGCGCGCTCGCCCTGCCCTGGCTGTTCCCGGCGCTCGTGGAGTCCGAATGGTTCCGCCAGGCCGGGTCCGTGGCTCTCATCTCCGGTGTGGGCTCGCGGCGCTGCCCGGTCCTCCGCGCCCCATTTTCCCTCCTCCTCCCTGGGCCCTTGTTCCCTTCACTCCGGTCGTTACTGGACGAGCCCCGCCTCCCTTTTGATAGAGGAATTTAGGGGAATCTTTGCCCATGCCCGAGCGCGCGGATAAGTTGGGCTTTCCTGTTGCTTGTCTTATGACTGGGAGGAATGAAATCCTGAGCCCAGAGGATGAGGTTCAGAGAGATTTTATTACAGCATAGAGTTTTACTAGGGAGAAATTTAAGAACAAGGGAGCTTAAGCCCAACCTGTACGAGAAGGAAGCAAGCCAGAGTTCTTGCCCAGGGGGGCCTGAGAGGGTTTGCGAAGCCCACCTGGAGGCCAGGGTTGGGATTTGTATGAGCCCGGTGGCTGGGTGCATGGTTTAGCCAGTGTAGTCCAGAAGCCAGGTGTCTGGATATCTGGAAAAGGGCAATCTTCCCAGACTTTAATTCCCTAGGAAGGGCCTTCTTAGAAGGAGGTAGAAGAACCCTAAGCAGGCAGAGGTAAGGAAAGGCCAGGCTGACGTTTGTGACCTGTAGAATTTCTGCAATAGGCCCAAAGACTATTCCTGCGTTTACTCAAGGAAAAGTGATCCACTTTGAGGTACTGTCACCCTGAGCTGCTCAGCCAATTTCTATCTCCTACATGATCTATCCAGTTTCCTTGTGTGGCCAACTGTCTGGAGGTCCAGGGGTTTCCGTTGCAAACTTCTCTGTGAAGAGTGAGACTGTACAAATTAAGATGCCTCTTTTTGAGGTGGCAGAAAGAATGTAAGAGCCAAAGGAGGGTATGACTCCTTACAATGCAACTGTCCCTCAAATTAGGAAAAAAAAAATGGCATCAAAATAAGAGAGAGACTAGAGCCGGGAGTGGTGGCTCATGCCTTTAATCCCAGCACTCAGGAGGCAGAGGTAGGAGGATTGCGGAGAGTTCGAGGCCACCCTGAGACTACATAGTGAATTCTAGGTCAGCTTCAGCTAGCGTGAGACCCTACCTCCAAGGAAAAAAAAAAAAAAAACATTAAAAAAAAAAAAAGACTAGCGGAGAGAAGGAAGGGATATGATGGAGAGTGGAGTTGTGAAGGGGAAAGTGTGGGAGGGGAGGGAATTATGGCTTATTGTCTGTAAGGACAGAAGTTGTCAATAATAAAATTATCCATTAAAAAAATGATTCCTAGCCGGGCGTGGTGGCACACGCCTTTAATCCCAGCACTTGGGAGGCAGAGGTAGGAGGATTGCCATGAGTTCAAGGCCACCCTGAGAACTATATAGTGAATTCCAGGTCAGCCTGAGCTAGAGTGAGACCCTACCTTGAAAAAAAAACAAACAAACAAACAAACAAACAAACAAACAAACAAACAATGATTCCTTAACGGTTAAGGCGCCTGCCTGCTAAGCCTAAGAACCTGGTTCCAATCTCCAGGTCCCACCTTTAGCCAGATGCAAAGTGACTCAAGGTCGCAATGGTGCACTTGACCACAAGGGGGCGGACATATCTGGATTTCGTTCACAGCAGCTGAGAGACTGCTGGGGCACCCATCTCTATCTGTCTCCCTCTCTGTCTCTCTCTGTGTCTCTCTCCAACAATAAATAAAATAATTTTTAAAAATTAAAAAAAAAAAGATTCCTCTTCTCTGTCCTAATCTAAAATTTTCCAGAGAAGATGTTTTTCAAAGGAATGTTTGCACCTTACAGCAGTTCTGCCAGGTCATTTTTTTTTACTAAGTGATGAATCTGAAGCTAGAATTACCCAGGATTATTCACCTCCTGCATACTTACATGTTGTTATAAACAGCCCAAAATAATTAGTGCAGTAAGTACTGGGTTTTATGAGTCATTTCAAGGCACAACTCGGAAGGACTAAACACTGACAAAACTATGCACTTTAAACTTGTCTTGCAAGTTGATCACAGGAATAGAAGGTTTGTGATTTCCATGTAATATTTGGTATCATGAAAATAAAGAGTGTAATGAGTTAATAGATTCATAAATGTTTGAAAATTATTATAAACTGACATAAAATCATCAATTTTTAGAAAACTAAGCACCTAAAGTACCAATGTAGTTGATTTAAGTGCTCAACCTAGATTTGCTTTAGAACAATTTCAAATGATTTCATAATGATATTTCTTAAATTCTTTAAGTCCTGTAAAGGTTATATTTTATTTTATTTCACTTTATTTTTTTAAGGACTGGATCACTATATCCAAGAAACCATAAAAGTCATTGTGCATTGTTGGACACAGGCAGGGCCCTGAGTGAAAGCAGGACTAAGCTATCAGACATGACTAGGACCCCAGGCTATGGAGAGGTTGCAGCAGTCTGGACCCAGGGCCTAGGAACGGGCAGGAGTAAGGCCCCTCCCCCCTCTTAGGGGTCACAGGGAGCCTGCCCCCCCCCAGATGAATCTCAGGCCCGAAGACCAATAGGAGGAGGGCCGCGCCCTCCCCCCCAGCCCAGGGTGACTGGTGGTCCTGATAAGACTTAGGCTTCCTTCATAGCCCTGTGACCTTTGGCCAGTTACCTAGAAAACTCCTTATGGTATCAGCCAACAATTTTTACACAGCCTCTTTTCCCTATGACCCATACCCTGTACCTCTTCCCACCACTACATACATCATCTGACCCTTTCCCTCCCTGCTGGAATGAACGTCCCTATATGCCAACTAGGCATCAGCAAATAACCTTTGAACCAACCAATCTCCTTGGGACCATCTTCCTGCTCTCTCTTCTCTCTCTCTTTCTCTCTCTCTCTCAACTGCTTATAAAAACCCAAGACAATCTGCAAAGTGAACAACTTGAGCAATATTGTATGGGTGAGCCCTTCTTAAAGAACTTATTTAAAAAAATATTTACCCAGCCAATGCATAATTGTGAAAATTTCAGCAGAGGAGCTACAGTGAGCAGTGCTTTAACTGTAGATCTGACTGGAAAAAACTGGTCGACTGTTTCTTATAAAGCTTGTCCATGGTTTCTTTGATGATCATTCTCTCGGCCTCCTGTTGGGTATGGACTGCACTAAGTGACTCTTCCAGAAGGACAAGTCCCAAGGTGGGAATGATAGGATATGACTTTAAAGACAAATGATGCTTTTAGAAAGCATAGCTTGCCTCTTCTCTCTTCTTCCCGCCTTTGCAACTTCCCTCTCCCTCCCTTCCTCAACCTCTTACTATGTGTAGCAGTTACTTTTTCTTTCTCATTGTTGGGACAACCTACCTGAGCAGAACATCTTCAGAAAGGAAAAGGATTCGTTTTAGTTTACAGTTTTCTGGAAAATCTATCATGGTAGGAAGGCATGGAAGGAGAAGGAAGCTGGGATAACACTTGTCACATCACATCATCATGGAGGAAGTAGACAGGACAAGCAAAGCTGGGCTGGGCTGGAACACCTCAAGACCCATCCCCAGTAATACACTTCCTCTAGCAAGACTCCATCTTTGGAGCTCATAGCATTTGAGAAGCTGTGATAAGAGAAGTGCAATCAGATCACCTTGATGCATCTGGATCTAGTTAGATGACAAGATTATGAACATAATCAGAACATCATATGGCCACATAGAAGCCCTGAAGGAGGAAGGTATGTTTTGTGTATGTGTGGACTAGTTTGTGCCAACATTGTTGATTTTTACCCTATAAATGTCTAAATGCTTCCTCTTTCAAGAGGTGTAGCCCAGTATGTGAGAGAGTCAGAGCATCTTGCTTCTAACAAACATTGAAAAAAATCAGATGTGATACACTAGATCATGGAAGCTGCTCAACCTCCTCTTTCTTAAATTTTATTTATTTATTTATTTACTTTTAAATTTTTTATTGACAACTTCTATACTTACAGACAATAAACAATGATATTTTCCTCCCCTCCCCCCATTCCTCTTCAGAACTCCACTCTCTGTCATATCCCCTCCCTCTCTCCATTAGTCTCTCTTTTAATTTGATGTCATCATCTTTTTCTCCTATAATGAGGGTCTTGTGAAGGTATTGCTAGGGACTGCAAGGTCATGGATATCGAGGCCAATTTCTTTCTGGACAGTTGCATTGTAAGGAGTTGTACCCTTCCTTTGGCTCTTCCATTCTATCCCCCCCTCTTCTGCAATGGGCCCTGAGCCTTGTAGGGTGTGACAGAGATGTTTCAGTGCTGGGCACTCCTCCATCCCTTTCTCAGCATTATGTTGCCTTTTGGGTCATCCCAGTGGTCATCGCCATCTGAAAAGAGAAGCTTCTCTAAGCAGAGTGAGAGTAGCATTAATATGTGAATATGAACATTAAGTGTAGGGCTTTCAGGGCAGTTTGGAGGGAATAATATATACATTTAGTCAGACAAGAGCAGGCTTTATACCCCTAAGGCTCATGACCTCCCCTGCCATAGATTTTGGATTAGTTTTTTCAGTTCCAGGCATGTATTCCCTCCCATGGAGAGGGCCTTCAGTCCAATTAGGGAGCAGTTGGTTTCCCCAAGAGCCAACATGCCACTATTACACCCGTTCGGTCATTGGGCCTGTCTGGCCAAACTTTAGTTTTCCAGTGTCCACTGTTTTCACTGCTGATGACTTCTGTCTCCCATATGGCCACATGCAGTGCAGCTTTTTCCGGCTTTCAGTTGGCTGGTCTACAGGGAGAATGTTTTCTGCTCTGCACCAGCTTGCTTTCTCAGTGACCTCAAGCAAGAGATGTCTTTAGCAATAGGGTCTTACTATCTGTTTCTCAAGGGAAACCAAGGGCCTTGGCCATAACCTTTAATGTTTTGGAGGCTACTGGGATCTCTTTGGCCAACAATTCACTGGAAGGTATCCCATCCCAGGCCCTGAAAATTTTCTTGTAACAATCTATAGCTTCTGGATGTGCCATTATTCAATAAAGTAGGTATACATAAGTCTTATTCAAACTATCTTGAATTTTGATTGACCCTCCCCCTGCCCTTCTTTTATGCATTCTCTTCCCCTGGCCTTGCTTAGGCCATTTCCCTCCCTGTAATATGTTCGTCTACTTACATATATACAATAGCATCCACTTAAGTCCTTCCCTCTCCTTCCCTTATTGCCTTTTACCCGCTTACTGGCTTCTGCTACCGATTTTTGGTTCCAGTTCACACACAATTCTAAACATTTATAGCTAGGGTCCACATATGAGAGAGAACATGTGACATTTGGCTTTCTGAGCCTGGGTTACCTCATTTAGTATAATCCTTTCCAGATCCATATCCATTTCCCTGCAAATTTCATATTTTCATTTTTCTTTACTGCTGAATAGAACTCCATTATGTAAATGTACCACATCTTTATTATCCATTCATCTGTGGAGGGACATCTAGGCTGATTCCATTTCCTAGCTATTGTGAGTAGAGCAGCAATAACCATGGTTGTTCAAGGTAAGGTTTTGTTCTAGCCCAGGCTGACTTGGAATTCACTCTGTATTCCCAAGGTGGCCTCAAACTGACAGGGATCCTCCTACCTCTGCCTCCCTTGTGCTGGGATTAAAGGCATGTGCCACCACACCTGACATAATTTCCTCTTTTTAGAACAATATTTTATTTATTTATTCACTTATTTATAAGACAGAGAAAGAGGTAGAGAGAATGGGTATGCAGGGCCTCTAGCCACTGCAAACAAACTCCACATGCATGTACCACCTTGTGCATCTGGCTTTACGTGGGTACTGGTGAATTCATCTCAGGTTCTTAGGCTTTGCAGGCAAGCACCTTAACTGCTGAACAATCTCTCCAGTTCAACTTACTCTTTCTGTGTTATCCCTCCTCCACTCTGGAGCATCCAGCTGTCATGTCACATGGTCAGTGAAAGAGTCTTGAGGGGAAAAGGCCATGTGATGAGCTAAGACCAATAGCCAATCACCAGAAAGAAAGTGAGGTGTTCAGAGAAGGCTTAGGAATGGGTCTTCAGTTAAGGCACAGAGGTCACCTCCAGCCAACAGTAACTTGGGATAGACCCTGAGCTCAAAGCTTCAGCTGGTTTGCAGACACATGTCAGCTAATAATATTTATTTGTTGTTCAAAGCTATTAGCTTTTCTGAATAATTTGTTATGTAACAAAAGATTAATAAATGGGGATAAAGAAATGATACATAATCTGATAATGTAGAAATAACATGGTAAACATGGAGAATGTGTGGAAAGAAGAGAGAACCAGTCATAGATCACCTCAAAGGTAAGCAACAAAGAGTAAAATCAGCTGACAAATCAAGTCATACAAATTGAAATTAGAGCTAACACTAATGGTTTAAACTGCACAAAAAGAAAATGAGGAAGATTAGGACAAGTTTCTAACCAGAAGAAACAATAAATCTGTAAAATTGGAAAGTATTCATTGAAATCAAATTGAGATAGCAAGGGAAGCTGAGAAAAAGAAAAAAAAAAACACCTCAAATATCTTATCAAGATAGTCAGAATGGTTTATTTTGTTCAATTTATTTTGTCTAGATATAAAGTATGGATTTGTGACCAAATAGGCTATTATATTTTCCTCTATCAATATGACCAATTCACTATAAGTAAAGATGAGATCCTAATACAGTGTCTTCTTTAAAGAAAAAATATGTCAATTCATTATGTGCTTTTCTGCACATACTATACTCTCTATACTATAAAGAATATATTAAATTTAAAAAAATATTATTCCAGCTCTTTCATACATAAAAGAAAAGCTGTAGTCCCCCAGATAATTAAAGTAGCCTAGAATATAATATGGATATTAAAACAGAATTTTTGAAAATGAAGTCTGCCAGATATTAGAAGAAATGATCTCATTATAAAATCCTCAGATCCTCATTTCTTGGAAAAGCCGTAATTACAGCCTTATCTTCTTTAGTGACCAATTACTGTATTCATAGTATTTTCTGAAATGCTTTGCTATTTTTATGGCATACCTATCTGAATCTGACTCTAAGCATAGAAAGCTGCAATGCAGATATTTCCGTAAATAAGAAATCTGAGTAAATGACACTATTCAATCAAAACAAGTACAAAACCTTTTAATTTTAGATGAAATGGAAAGAGAAACCTGTTCTTACCTAAAATAAGCTACTCAAGATTACCTTTATATTGCTCCAATTTATCAACTCAGATCATTATGCTCTTTACAGTGTCCAGAAATAATGTCTTCTATACTGCCCTGTGTAATCTGGCCAGCTGTTATGAGTGGTTCTCTGTGGTAGAACAGAAGAGGAGCTGATTTGCATTCTTGAAATTAACAGGTTTAAAAATATTGTTCTAAGAAAGATGGTTTTGTCCTATACAATCGAATTGTCTTTCATGTTATTGAACAAGACCTTCACAATGTGTGTATGCAGGTAATGGGGGTGCCTTGGACAGTGAGGTGAGGAGTCTGGGTGGGGGGTGTGGCAGTGCCCTTCAAAACACACCTTCCAATGTGTGTCCTCAGGAACACCACCAGGAACAGAAGTCAAGCCTCCAAAGAGGCCATTGGCCAACACTTCACCCCTAACTGGTCACATGGAGAACCCACACTCTACTGTCCCACGTCCTCTCTAGAGTGTGCTTGGTAGCTGAGCGTCACTTGAAAGGCAGTAGACCATCACTTGAAAAGTTGCAAGCCTACCTGATAATTGATATGAATGAACTCCCTTGCTCTAATGTATCATAAGAGAAAAGACCCTCTCAGTCAAGACTGGCATAGTCTTTCAGCTTTCATGCTGAGTATGTTAATAATGATCTGCTGAACTAGCTTGGAAAGAAAGGCAGCCTAGCTGAAGGGAAAATGCCCAGAGGGGGAAAACTTACAGTGTCTCAGGCCATCTTCATCAGGGCACCTCTTTACTAAAGATGTCCTGTCTGCTCCAATTTTGGTTTAGTTTTGAACTTAAGAAATTATTTATTCTCTCACTCAATGAAAGTGAGAATGACTTTACATAGTCTGGATCTCAAACTGATGATCAAGTCTGCTCTGATAATGCTGTAGGGTTTTCCAAAAAATGGCATTGTTGATATTCAGGACTGTATGGCACAATGCAGATCTTGCTTGCTTTTGGCCATATTGAGCCCTTTATTAGCCCCCATAATTCCCCCATCTTTGTCATTAAAAAGAAAACTGGTAAACATAGACTACTCCAAGACCTTCGCCAGGTTAATAAACATATGTTAAAAAATGGGCTCCTTTTAGACTGGCCACCCTCATCCTGGAGCCATGCCTACTAACCACCATATAGCTATCTTAGATATTAAGGATTGCTTTTTCTCTATCCCTTTAGCGGCAAGGACAGGCCCTATTTTGGCTTTACTGTCTGGGAGACCAACCATTCTATCCCAGCTAAAAGATATCAATGGAGGGTTCTCTCCCAGGGCATGAAAAACAGTCCTTCTATTTGCCAAATGTTTAAATCCTCTGACACGGCAAGAATACAATCCAAATGCCTTCTTGTTCATTACATGGATGATCTTTTGATTGCACATACCTCAAAAACTGCCCTTTTGGAACTTCTTAAACTACTCATTGAGGACCTCAAAAAATTTGGGTTCGCCATAGCAAATGAAAAATTCAAATAGTCCCCCCTTTTGGATTTTTAGGGTACAAAATTTCTACTATACAACCACTTACCCCTCACCTTCTAATAAAGGACCATTATTCTCTCAATGATCTCCAAAAATTCTGTGGCCAAATTAACTGGCTCAAACCTTTCTTGCTCATCCCTCCTAGTGAACTCCTACCACATTATGACCTTCTTAGAGTTACTGACAACCCTTCAAGGAAAATTTCTCTAAACGATCCCTCCAAAAATTTGTTACATAAAATATCCAGCTACCTCTTTTCAATGACCCTCATGAGATATGACCCTTCTGCTCCAATACTAAATGTGATCCTTTGGATGGCAGGGGCACCTTTGAGAGTCATCTGGCAAAACCAATTGCCCCTTTACTGGGTACACCCCTCATGGGCACAGGCCCATAAACTCACCACCAACCTATAAGCAATGCTCCTCATAGCAATTAAGGCATGAACCTACACTAACAAAATCTGTAATATGGAACCCTTCAAAATAATTCTGCCCATCCCCATATCAGAACTTCAACCTCTTTTTAGGGAGGACCCCCTTTTCCACATCCTAATGGTGGGATTCCCCAATGAGATAGACAACCACCTCCCTGCTCACAAACTACTTCAATCCCTAACAGCTTTACCCATAAAGACTATTTCTCCAGGCTTTCCGGTCAGCCAATACCCTTAGCAGCCTTGGCCTTTACAGATGCCAATAAACATACTTATGGACTAATTATTAAGAAAGCCAATTGACCAGATGAGGCCCTTAAATTCCCTAACCTCCATTCAGTCCAGCTAGGGGAACTATATGCCATCATCAGAGTCTTAGAGCTCTGTCAACAAGAGCCCATCAACATCTTGTCTGACAGCAGTTACACTGTTCAAATGACAAAGGTACTGCCCTTAGCCAATCCCAGGCCCTCTCATCATCCCATAGACATTGCCATCTCCACTTTACAATTGCAGATGGAAAACAGATCATACCCTTGGTTTATTGAGCATGTTCGCTCACACACTGGTCTGCCTGGCTTTATTGCTGATGGGAATTCATAGGTAGACAAATTTATTGCTGTCTCCTCCTTGCCACCTTTAGAACAAGCTAGACGTTTACACCAAAGGTTCCATCTATCCCCCACTAATCTAAAAACCCTATACCCTGAGCACTCTCTTAGCCAATGCAAATGTTTAACCTGTACCTGTAAGGCATGCACCCCCTACCCCCCTTAGGCCCCCCTACAGCCTCAAGGAGTCAATCCTAGAGGCCTTACCCCAAATTCTATCTGGCAGATGGATGTTACCCACATACTTTCCTTTGGTAATCTCAAATATGTCCATGTCATTGTGGACACTTACACTAAGCTTACTTTTGCTATTGCTCTCTCAGGGGAGAAGATGTCCCATTTCATTAAGGCGACAAAAACCACTATGTTGGTCATTGGCATACCCTGGTCAATTAAAACTGACAATGGTCCTGCATACACATCTGCCCAATTCACATCCTTCATGGAATCTTGGGGAATAAAACACTCCATTGGGATCCCCTACAACCCACAAGGGCAAGCCATTGTGGAGAGATCTAACTGGACCCTAAAGGAACTCATTATAAAACAAAAGTCCACTATGTCACCCAAAGACCCCCACTTGGCCCTAGTGGAAGCTCTCTTAACCCTCAATTTTCACATCTTTGATGAGGCAGGACTCTCCCCAGCCTACAAACATTGGAGATCCCAGCCAACCACAATGCCCTTACCCTTAGTCCGCTGGAAGGATCCTTTTACTAATATTTGGGAGGGACCCCACCATCTTTTAACACAGGGCCGAGGGTATGCTTGTGTCTTTCCAGAAACTTCACAGATCCCGATCTGGATCCCTGCCAGAAACATCCAGCCAGCCACTGACTCAGGGATCAACCTTGATGAAGAGGATGATGCCAAACCCCTCAGGCTGGATACGGGACTTTAAACTTATTCCCCCTTTTTTCTCCTTTTATCTCCTTTTCTACCTACTACCACTTCCCAAAAACCATTTTGGACAATTCTTCTTAGGCCATACTTGTTTGGTGTAGTGGGCCTAAATTCCCACGCTTTTCCTAGGCTTTATTTTAGCCATTCTATTTTGCTGTATTCCTCCCCTTCAAGCACACACTTCTCCTTAGCCACACCTGTACCTTTTTGTTTATTAATGCCTCTTATGGTAATGCTATCGTCCAACCAGCCATAAATTCCTTTGCAACTCCTTTGATTACATTGATCTGCTACCATTAAGGACACTCAATGCTACTAATTATGATGCTAGGGTGAGCTCATGACAGTTACCCAGCAACCTGTCCTACCCCAGTCTTTTTCAGGTTCTACAGTTAATGCTTGCTCACTGGGACTGTTCACACGTCACAGAGCCACCACCACTTGGCCCTCCCATGCCTCCTAGGCAATAGCCACATATGTATGGCACAATGTAGGTTTGGCCCTAGCCAGACTGCATGCTAAAAGCCATACCAGGCCACACCCCTTGGGTTTTCTCACTAGGATGGCGGATAGCCAATGACAGATAAGATTCCATGAGATGGGGCAACCTAAGACAGGCACCATCACTTGTTATGATCCCTTGGGGCCTGGGTTGAACAATGGCTTGCAAAAAACCATACCATGCCACACCCCTGGGTTTTCTCACTAGGATGGCGAGTAGACAATGACGGGTAAGACTCCATGAGATGGGACAACCTAAGACAGGCACCATCACATATCATGATCCCTTGGGGCCTGGTTTCAACAATGGCTTGGCAAAAAACCATACCTCCCAGTGTTGCCAATAATAAAAACAAAAAGGAGGATATGTATGCGCAATGCAGATCTGGCCCTAGCCAGACCACATGGCAGAAGAAATCAGGAAGTGGCTTCTGTGAATATGGTGTTCTGTGCAGGCCTGGCATGACAACAACTACAGTGCCATGCTCACGAGAAACCTGCTACGAGATGACCCGTCCAGAGACAGGCTGTCATTGGTCACAAAAAGGGGACCACCCCATACAATGATTGTCCAGACAAGCCCCTTAAAGCCCCCTGTACTTCCTCAAATAAACAAGTTTTGTGGCAGCTCGCCCTCTACTTTCACCCAACTCCTGGAGTCTGTGTCATGATTCCGCGCTGCTCACCCCCAACTCAGCTGTCCCTCCTGGGCTGGCCTTAGGGGGACTCCAACATAGGACCAAGTTTATTCCTCCTGGTACTGAGCTGCCTTGCCCACTTTGGGATGCCAATACCCCAACACTGCCACTCATAACCAAAAACATGCCAGGCAAATTCTCTTTGGGGGCAAAATTAGTTTCTCTCATTGACACTGAATTTCTGTGTATTTTTAATATATTGACATTTAGAATGTAGAAATAAGAAAAATACTATATGAACACACAGTAAGAAAACCACCAAGTTAAAAATTTCCTTTGCTGCGAAAATAGTAAATTTACTCAGAACTCTTTACAATCCATGGCTTTGATTATAATTTTTCAGAATCTGATGCATACTTCTATTTTTCTTATTATGAAATGAAATATATCAAACAATTGCCTGAATGAATCAATAAAATCTGACTGATAGCAAGTTCCTTCTATTGGACTTGACTTAAGCAAAGAATCTGTTCTACTAACTTTGCTCAAAATCCTTCAAGTTACCAAGAACACAAAATATTCCAAATACAAATTAATACCTCATAAGAGAGGCAGCTGAAGATAGTAATCTGCCAGTCAGTAGAGAACACCCTATGACAACATTTCTTATGGTTTCAGTCATCAAAATGACTTGTACCTTCATTCAGCATTTTTTTTTTTTGAGGTATGGTCTCTAGCCCAGGCTGACCTGGAATTCTCTATGTAGTCTCAAGGTGGCCTCAAATTCACAGTGATCCTTCTACCTCAGCCTCCTGAGTGCTGGAATTCAAGACATGCACCAATATGCCTGGCGCAATACATTTTTAATTAGGAGTAAAGGTATTCTATCATACTTTATCACTTATTTTTTCAATGCTGGGACAAAAATCCTGACCAGAATCAGCCTATGGAAGGACAAAGTTTACTTCAACTTACAGTTTGAGATGGTAGAGTCCATGTAGGGGAGGAAGCATGACAGAAGCAGGACACAGATATCACATCATCACATCAACAGGAAGGAAGTAGAGAGGAAAAGAACTGCAAACAGGGCTAGAATATAAAACTCAAAGCCCACCCTTAATAATACAGTTCCTCCTGCAAGACTTCAGCTCCTAAAGGTTCCACAGTGTTTCCAATCAGCTCTCCAACTGCAGATTACATTGTCAAATACATGAGGCTATGGGGACATTTGACATTCAAACCACCACACATAGTTCTTTCCAAGACAGATTATGAAAAACAAACTTCAAGCTAAGGAGATGAGTCAGTGGCTAAAAAACTTGCTTGCAAAGTCTGCTGATCCCAGAATCAATTCCCCAGCCACCCACATAAAGCCAAATGGCCATTCTTTTTCAGTGGCAAGAGAATCTGTTATGGCCAAGTACATGTGTGCATGTGCAAGTGCATGCACACACACACACACACACACACACACACACACACACATAGTGCAAATAAATAACTTTTAAAAATTAACAAAAATTATTGTTAAATTAACCTAGAAAATTTTAATCTATTTTTTCTGTGAGCTTTTAAGATTATTTATGAAATATAATTTCTGAGCTTGTTCTGGTTGTCTGACTAAAGGTGAAAGATGAATATAATAAACCTTTATTTATAGAACTCTCAAATTATGACATTTGAGTCCTGCATCATTTTCAGGGGACCTGTAAGTAAAAAAATAAAAATAATAACTTTCAAGGCACTGCAAAGAAACTATTTATCATCTTCCAGAAGTGGATATTTACACTTTGATGGTGTTGGAGTAATATCAGATGAAAGTGCTATTGCCCAGCCTGCATCAGGGCACATCAAAATGTACTAGAAGCCCTACTACATACTACACTTAGTTTTTTTTTTTTTTTTTTTTTTTTTGAAAGCTGGTTTCACTTAACATGAATTTGTTGGGCTTTCTTCTTATTAACCTGTCTTTCAATGTGTGTTATCCAGAAACCTTGCACTGGGTAAGAGAAGTATATTACTGTTTGCCTGTAAATCCAAACATCACACACAGACACTCATCTTATAAGCACAGTGAACTATAGGCATCAACATTTGGTGTGACAACTTTCTATTGAATTTCCCACCATCCTCTCACCACTCCTTCACAGAAATTCACAAGTATAACCATTCTAAATACCAAGGGCACACAGCTCCACTACTCCCATCTTTGCTTTTCTTGTTCTGAGGTTTCTGGGTGTGTCTTGTGTTCCTTTTGTTCTCTTCATTTCTCTTTAATTCTCTCCCAGTGCCCAATCAAGAGGCAAATTTAGAAGCCAGAAGACACAAATTGGTAGACATGAAGACACTTAGTTCCAAAGACATCAAGTACTTCTTAAAATAAAGTTTATTATAATTAGTCATTTCATAATTATTTTTATATGTGAACCTGTGCTACTCTTTTTGTTACATTTATGCTTTTTAATGAAATTTCTATGCACGTTTTTGGAAAGTCACTGAATGTTTTACAATATTATATCTCTAACCTCATACAATGCACTGTTTTCCATCCTCAGTGCTTTTTGTAAACTCATGTGCACCACTATAGCAAAACTGAATATTCTTTTCCTGAAGTGCTTTCATATGTTTAAATACTTACATTACCTTATAAATTCTAACCAGGTTTTATTCATATGCATTATAATTTCTGAGCTTGGTCAGCTTGTGTGATTGAAGGCATAGGAAAGCCTTTGGTGTAGAATGACAGCTTTCAAATTATGGTATGTATACCTAAAGATATTTTTTGTCAATGGGGGACCTCTAATGTCAAAACTATTTTCAGTGTACTAAATCCCATATACTGCAACAACTACTGAAGCAGAAATGAGAATTCACTGCATTCTTTTAAAACACATTAAAAATATTTGTTAAAATGTACAATGCCACCATTTTCACTAACTTATTTTGTTTGGATAAATATAGCTATTTTCTATAACAATATGTTATTCTTGTTAAATTGCAATGTGTGTACCATTGTCAGTATTTTTACGGTTATAAGATCACTTAGTATGAAATCTATGCCCTTTAAACAGAGTTCTGAGTACCCAATATGGTATTGTTAAGTATACACACAACATAATCAACAGATTCTATTCAATTTGCAAAATAGAAACATTATTGTCATTTTAATCAACTAATATAGTGTATAAATACTTTTATTAGTCATTAATGTTGCTATACCAATAATACTTTAAATGGAATTGCATATAAAGAACAGAAATTTATTTCTCACAATTCTAGAGTCTGGCACTTCCACCATTAAGGCACCAGCAGATCCACTATCTATTTCCAAGATGGTAACTTCCCATCGTGTCCATACGTGTTGGAAGAATGGAAACAACTCCATTGAGCCTCCTTTTATTATTATTATTAACAAAAACGTATTTTGTATCGATACATCAAGAATTGGTAACCTCTTTTCCCTTGTCACTGCCCCCATTCTGCTGAGGGCCCTCCTCAGTGGGGTTACAGGTATTCCCTTTGGGGTTGTGGGTTATGTGTTGTGGGAGCAGCAGTCAGTTATTTTTTTTTTTGGGTGGATGCCTTTGGGCATGATGTATCAACCTATAGCTCTTACAATCTTTCTGCCCACTCTTCTGCAAAATTCACGAGCCATGGTGGGTATTGAAATATATATATGTATATATATATATATATCAATACATACATTATATATATTTGTTTACATTAATGAAAATATTGTTTCTAACAATATGAATTATGATGAGAATTTCTGCCTCAGAAGCACCACAAGGGTAAAGCAGCCCTGTTTTATCCTGATGTCTGTTGAAGGCCATCAGGTAAAAATAGGCAACATGTTTCACATGGGAGACTACTTCTCATCTTTCCAGAACCCTCTATCACCTAAGCTATACCCATCTAAGCAGGTGTCATCAAAGCTGTGCAGCACCCAAGGGATCTAAGGGAACCATCATCTCAGGAATGTAAAATTTAGCCTATGTCTGGAATTATTATTGTCAGTCTGATTGACCTTTCCTTTTCTTACCACAGTTGTTTGTGAACTCTTTTCAGGCATAGCATGAGTACCTCACATATAATAGATACTTGATTTCTTAGATGTATAAGGAAATGTTTATACCCTGCTGGTCTACTGCTCCTTACTCTGCTTACTTATTATGTTTTCTTTACAACAGATAATGATTGTCATTCTTTACTTCATTTAGCAATGAAGAATTTACAGTAGTTCTCCCTCCTTTGTTCAGAGTTTTCTAATGTTATTCAAATATGTAAGACTCTCTTCCTTTCTCAAATCTACTTCACAAATTGAGATGTTAGCAGTTTTCTACAGAAATAAGGAAGCTGTGGAATCTCACATCTCTCATGTCTCATGTCTAGTCTTTGCTGTGTGTGTTTATTCCTTATCCAAAAACGGGCCAAAGGACAACTGCACTCATGCTATTATGGACATCTCTTGGTCCAGGAGTGGAAAGGAGTTGCTGGCTGGGGGATGGGGGTGGAGATGGAGCTTACATGAGTGAATTAGGAAAGGAATCTGTTGCAAGAAAATACCCAGGCTGTAGAACTGACAGTGGCTCTGAAATAAAGAGCTGGATGGTCATACACCGCTGTTACTCCAGTCCTGTGGGAAGTAGAGTCCTGAGAATCTCCAAGGCTTGCCAAAACATGACAAGATCGTGATGGAGGGGGTCACACCGTGTTTCCCTCTGGCCAGCACAGGTGAGCTCACAGGATGCTGCATGGGCAGATGCATATGCACACACTCCAAATATGCATGCATGTACACACACACACACACACACACACACACACACACACACACACCCCTAAGCAATGCTATACATGATATGACAAGAGCAGATATACAGATTTTAATTGTTTCTCATAAATTACTAAAACTGAATAATTTCTAGAAAATAAAAATCATAACCTTTGTCATCCCTTAATTTTCTTCATAATGAGAGAATTCTTTGGGAGTAAAAAGAATTATGGTATGAATACATCTTTAGGAGTGTAGAACAGAGCTTTCCTTTTAGCTGGCATTATGAAGGAAGTAAAGATTTGGACATTTAAAAAGAAAATAATACATGTATGAGGTGAAGCGTGAAGCTCTGGATGACACTGTCATTTGTTATTCAGACAAGAGGCAGCTTCCCAACAGCAGCTATTTATTATTGTTCAATCTTGAATGACATATAACATGCATAGGAAATCATAAGCATTAATTTGTGAGACCCTGAAAATGACTTATTAAAAATGTTCTTCCCACTCTACATAGCAATGCTGTTATTAACCAGCATTTTTCAAATGTTTTATAAATATTAACTGTTCTTTCTAGTAGCTTTCTGAAATTAGCTAGCAATCTTTATTTGCAGTTACAAGTTTTTATTACTTTCTCCTGCCATTATGGCAGACTGCTGAAGTTTCAAATCCTTTGCCATGGGCTGTGAACACAAGCCCTATGTGGCTTCACTAGATCTGGGTATTAATATTAATAGTGCACACAAAGTATTTTCCAAAGCTTAGGAAAGAAAGTGGCCAGTAATTGTATTTTCTCTGACCAGCACAACAACATGAATCACAGTGCACTTGCACTCTAGGGTCACAAGATAAGCTCTCTGCAGTCAAGGACATCAATCATAGGAGGTGGTAAAAGAAGGTTATGATACCAACTTGGAGCTGTTATATTTCTTTTCAAATTAGAAATAAAGGTAGCACATAGAAATGCTAAGAAAGTTGAGATATCATGTCAGTCATTGGACTTTTAAATGTCTGCATAGACTCAACTGAGTCCACTAATCTTTGGAGAGGTTGAGACAAGAAGAAAGTAGACAGAGTGGCTTACATCCAAATTTTTACTTTGTAAAGCAAGATAATAAATTACTCAATGAAATATATTGTATATTCCTAACTTTGAGAGCTTAGATTCCTTAGATTAACATCAGGGAGAATGGAAAGCCAGCTCTGTGTTAATGCCCACCTCTGTTCTTGTCCATGTCTTTGCCCCACATGCGAGGATTCTTATGCCACAGATATCTATCCCAACCCACTCATGTAAGCTCCATGTACACCCCCATCCACCATCAGCCACTTCTTTCCACCCCTGAAGCAAGGGATATCCTCAACATGAGTGCAGTTCCCCTTTGGTCCAAACTCTCATCTATCATGCCTGAGGGCACACAGAGGGAGAAGTCTCCCTAACACAATGGATGCTCAACATTCACCTAAGAATGTGGGCTTTCAATACTGAACACAGTCTTGATGAAGGAATGGGGCCAGAGCTGAAATCTTGTTAATTCTGTGTCCTTGGAGAAACCTGGTTAGTACAGATACATGTAGCGTGTCAGGCACTTACCTATACTGCAGATTTTAATCCACACTTCAAGCTTATAAATTGTTCATTACATTTTTTATAGATGGGTGAATATGGCCTCATTTCTACTAAGTGGCTTTTCAAAATGTCAGTGACATAACCATCATTTCAAATATCTACTGTTATGACAAGAGAAGCCTAAATCTGCTTATTTTAACAAAAATTATATATAAATATAAATACTATCCTATTAAGTGTATTTATATTGTCTTATTGATTGACTTTGGGGTAGTAGTAAGTCTCAGTAAAGAGCATGTTTATAATTCCTATTATATGTTTGTATTCACTATGTCTTATCCTAAAATCTCTAACTCTTTATCAATTAAATAATTGCTGATCATTATATATAAAATTCAAAAGTTGAACTTATATGTAAGGAGAAACTAATAAAGAAAGTAATTAAGTATTGTTTTCTTTTTACACTTTTTTTTCAGTTTTTTTTTTTTTTTGAGGTGGGCTCTCACTCTATCCCAGGCTAACCTGGAACTCACTCTGTAGCCCCAGGCTGGACTAGAACTCATGATAATTCATTCTTCTACCTCAGACTCCTTACTGCTTGGACTAAAGGCATGTGCTACCATTCCTGGCTCTTTTATACATTCTTTTTTATTTATTTTAATTTTACATTCATGTTGGTGCCTTTGGCAGCCTCCTCCCCATCCTCCCCCCTCCAAAGGGACCCTCCTCTTGGGGAATGTGGGTCATGCATTATGGGGATAACCAACAGTTATGGGGAAGAGGCAATGTATCTGTGCATAATGACCCAACTTGTGGCTCTAACACTCTTTCCACCCCCTCTTCAGTGAATTTTCCTGAGCCATGAATCTAAACATATCATTAAGAAGCTAAACTGTATTTAAAATATTTTAGGAAAATATTTATGAGAATAACAGATTACAAAAATAGAAATGAGTTGGCAAAATGTTTGCAAAGTAATTTTTATACTTTTTTTTTTTAGAGAAATCACTTTCAAGTTTAAAGGATTTGTTCCCTCAGTAAAGCCACTTATCATAGGAAAGAAGCTCAGAAGCATGCTACAGGAGGGTGTTAGAAGTTATTTTCATATTTCAAGAAGCTATAAGAAGCCGGTGTGATAGCATATGCCTTTAATCCTAGCACTTGGGAGGCAGGGTAGGAGGCTCACTGTGAGTTCAAGGCTACCCTGAGGCTACATAGTGAATTACAGGTCAGTCTGGGCTAGAGTGAGACCCTACCTCAAACCCCGTTCCTCCCCCCCCAAAAAAATAAGCTATAAGAAAGTTTAGAGGAAGTGTCAAACCACAGTTTTAAAAAAGAACCACTTTATGTATTTCTCAATTTCAGGAAGTTTTGGAAGCCTCTAGAAAACTTACTTGATATTGATCAATTGAATTTCTGTATTAGAGAGGATATGCATTTTTGGAATTTTATCTATAATTTATGAAATACTTACATTCACTAGATCTTCACAAAAAATTGAAAATCTGCTTCCCTTTCTTATGAATTCTTATCATTGCCTTTGGTTTCTAGGCCAATGTATAACCTTGTACACCCAATCTCAGCATGAGACCAGTATATGTGATTCCACTAGGTACATGAGCTCGAAGGACATTACCTGACCAGATGAAGGTAACTGATACAATGATGGCATGAACAAATGAGATCATTCTTGGGAAGAGCAACTCTAGTTTGCCAGATTGTTGGATGTGTGAACCACAAAGCATCTTACCAGGAGGAAAACAAAGTACCTGCATATTGATACTAGCTTAAGAGAATATTCTGCATATGTGCATTATATATGTATGCACACACACATAAATATACACATGTGTGTTTGTATATAGTGTGTATCTTAAAATATTTTTAATTATTTATTTGCAAGCAAAGAGAGAGAGGATGGGTATGCCAGGGCTTCTAGCAGCTATGAATGAACTCCAGATCCATGTACCTCTGTGTGCACATGGCTTATTTGGGTACTGGGGAAATAAACCTGGGTCATAAGGCTTTGTAGGTAAGTGCCTTAACTGCTGAGCCATTGCTGAAGTCCCCATGTATCTTTATATATATGGCTATGAGTATACATGTATGCTGTCTTACTTAATATACATTTGTTACTGTATGTATAAAAGGTCTATTATTTCTAACATAGAGCACAGACATTTTAAAGCCCTTGATTTTATTCTTGGAAAACTTAATTTTTTTCCCAAAATTTTGATTTGTGTGTGTGTTTAATGTGGTATGTGATGTGTTGTGTGTAGTGTATGTACATTTGTATGTGTCCTTGCAGTAACCCATTAATTTGCTTGTAGCAGGGGTGGCTCACCTGCAGTGTCCAAAACAGACCTTCAGGTGTCCCTTGTTTTGTACTTGACTCTCCTTTTACTGATTCCAGAGTTTGGGGTATTCCAAAGATTGTTGGGTCTCTGCACCCCTGCAGGAGTGGGGTGCAGTTATGTGTTGCCAACCCAAATGTTTTATGTGGTTAGGTATTCTAAAAAACTAGATTGAAGTACAATTCTGCCAACAAAACCAAAATAATAGTGTTTTCAAATAACTATTATAGAATTGTTTCCTATAAAGGTATACAATCATGTTAATGTTTGAATTTCCCATGTGATAATCCAATTATAATTCTAAACATTGCCTGCATCATGGAAGTGTGTCAAGTAATCTAATCATGATTTTGTTTAAGTGATATATTTGCTTTCTGTTGCTAAATAAATTCTTTTGCTAAATAAATAAATAAATGTTTGGATAGTAAAAGTGCAACTCCTGATTATTTTTCCTTCTAAACAGAATGGCGCCATGAAAATAACTGACAATATTTATCTTAGCATTGCTTTTCCCTGCATTTGTTTCAATGTTCTTACATTTTAAGATATTGGTTATGCATTAGAAATGAATATGATGTGTATGTTTTAAATATTTTAGAAAATAAAGAAGATGAAATAAATGAAGCAACATTGACAAATGTTTATACTCATTGAAACTGAGTGTTGAGCATGGAGTTTTTTTTTTTTTAAATATAATTATCTCTGCTTTTGTGTGCTTGAAGATCTTCAAAATATGTTTAACCTGGTCCAGATATATCATGAAGTTGTTGACATTTAAAAAGCAGAAAATTCAGCTGGGCATGATGGTGCACACCTTTAATCCCAGCACTGGGGAGGCAGAGGTAAGAGGATCCCTGTGAGTTCAAGGGCAGCCTGAGACTACATAGTGTATTCCAGGTCAGCCTGAGCTAGAGTGAGACCCTAAACAACAACAACAACAAAAAAAATTCAAAAAGCAACAATAACAACAAAATATATAGTTCACCATTTTCCCTCCTCAAATTTTATAGTATTAATCTGTTTTCCATGATTACACTTAAATAGTCATATCAGATAAATCTTTTGAGACCCCCCTTTTTTATAGAATATAATTGAATTGTCTCACTGGAAAAATTATCTCTATTTCATGTAGCCTCTGACCACATGTTAATGACATATACATAAATTTACTTGAAAATATCCCAACATCACAACCATCACATCTGCTTTTTGTTAATGTGTGTGTGTGTGTGTGTGTGTGTGTGTGTGTGTGTGTAAATGAACACATAAAAGTGTATGGAGGTTACAAGGGGAGATGTCACTGACAGGTCCCAGTTCCTGGTGTCAAGCCCTAAGGTGTCAATGGGGGTGGATCTGAATTCCAGCCAAAAAGGTATGCAGAGATTTGAGCTCCAGGAGTCCTACTTGTAGTATGTGCTTGTCTTTTTGGTATTGCTGGCTGCTGGTGGTTTCTCTTTCTCTGCTTTGATTTATGAATGGGAGCCACTTTTTCCTGCCATTGTTGGAACTTCTCCTTGGATCTGTAATCTGAAATAAATCCCTTCCTTCCATAAACTGTGTCTGATTTGGATGGTATCCCAGCATTGTAGAGCTGACTACAACAGATTGGTGCCAGAGAAGTGGGATGTTGGTGAGATGGGTGTGATAATGTGGATTTTGGTGTTTTGGAAATTATGTATTAGAGGAATATATATGGACTTGGTACTTTGGGCTGCAGAAGCCATAGAGAGTGGTAAGTCAAATTTTATGGGTTATTCTGGTATGTTTGAAAACGCTAAATGTAGAGAGAACTGTATTTGGAGGTTTTGCTTATGAACTTTCAAAGGGAAAAGAGAGACTGCAGAGAACTTTTTCTGAATTGGGCTGCTGCCAAAGCCCAGAGAGCTTGATCAAGGTTGAATTTGAAGTAATAAACTGGTGTACTTGGCAGAAGATATAGCTAAATTATAAGATTTAATAGTAGAAAAATAAAAATACAAGTAAGTTTGAAATTACTGGCACAGAGACAGGTTTCAGGTTATGGAATCTGCTATTGTCAAGCAGATTACAATGAAAGTGCTTATATTGAAACAATGGAAAGATGCCTCAGGTAATTCTACCTAGGAAAGACTGAAAAGTAGAAGTTAATACTCTTGAGGAGAGAGATGTCTGAAAGGAAGAAACCTGCTCTTCAAGGTCACGATGTATTTTCTCCCTGGGTTAACATATGGCTGTGTTGTTGCACACCTGGTATTAGTTTTGGGAGCATGAAAAATGCATGGAAGTGGGTCATGAAGTGCAAATGTTTCTGGAAGCTGCTGCTGAAATGTGACAAGTGAAGCAGAGCACAATGTCCAGGGTAGAGAGGACAATGAGGCCATTGTAACATGGACCATGGTTTACAGAATTTTAGTAAGTTCAACTTTTCTATGAACAGTGTCTAGTTCCTAATAATAGACCACATAGGATTAACTGCGAGGAAGGAACTCAAAGGCTTCAAACACAAAGGCCTGATGACATACTAGTCTGACATACTGAGTAATATAGTATTATTTTTTCAAACTAAATTTTAACTGGTATGTAAAGTAAAAAATTATGCATACTGGCATAGTGCCATATGGTTTGTGACACATGCGTGCTTTTTGTCAACAGATTAAACATCATCTTGTGCAAGTATTTATCACTTGTTTATGGTTAAAACCTTCAAAATAATTTATTCTATAAATCCAAATAAACAAACATTAGAAAGGTCTGGGAATTGTCTAACCATGCAAGTAAGCTAGAAAGGGGATAGAAAGGGAATATAAAGGAAGGGAGGGGGTACTTAATAGGATGGTATTGTATATATGTAAATATAAGAACAGATTAATGGGTGTGAAAAGGCCTAAGTACGGTCAGGGGGAGAGATTGAGTACAGGAAAGATGGAGGGAAGGCTAATTGAAATCTAAGAGATATAAATAAGTCACATGGAAACCTACTTTTCTGGACAATGGAACACTCAGAAGCCATAGATTGTTACTAGAAAATTTTCAGTGCCAGGGATGGGATACCTTCCAGTGAGTTGTTGGCCAGGGAGGTCACTGATAGCCCCAAAACATTGTAGGCCATTGCCAAGGTCCTTGGTTTCCCACCAGGAATAGATGGTAAGACCCTACTGCTGAAGACTCCACATACTTGGGCTGCAAAGTCATTGAGAAATTCTGCTGCAGCTGACCTGAAAGCATCCTGCATGTGGACCAGCTGACAGAACGCTGGAAAAAGCTATGCTGCATGCAGTTCAATGGGAGAGAGAAAACACCAGTGAAGATACTCCACAGTGAACACTGCAAGCTTTAAATTTGGCCAGCCAGGCCAAATGAGCCAATGGGTGCAATAGTGGCATGTCTGTTATGGGGGGAACCAACCATTCTAGTTGGACTGGGGGTCCGCTCAATGGGAGGGAATACATCCCTGATACTGAAAACCTATGACAGGGGTAGTCATGAGCCCTAGGGATGTAATGTCTGCTGGTGTCTGGCTAAAAGTATGTACTATGCTCACCAAAGTGCCTGGTAAGCACTTCTCTTAATGTCCACACCCATATATTAATGTTTCAGTGTTGAGCACTCCTCTGTCCCTTCTTCTCAGCACCATTGTGCTTCAGAGTCATCCCAAGAATGGGTATGGACATTAAGAGAAGTGCTTACCAGGCAGAGATGTCCTGGGAGAGCCAGATATAAGGCACAAACAAGGTTGGCCCTAGCACTGAGGTTTTCCTAGAGGGAGCCAGTACTGAAGTTCTAAAGAAGCTTGAGTTTACTTGAAGCAGTGTAAGAAAGTTCAAGCTGAGGGCACTCTTTAAAAATAAATAAATAATGTAACAGAGCTGAACTGTTAGTCTTCTAGGGGCAATTAAGTCATCAGCTAGTTAGGGTAAAACCAGGGGATGGGGGATCAGAAAGAAGTGCAGCTTCCTGGCTGGGCTTTGCCCTTGGTAAGTCCATTCTACCAAATATCAAATCTTTTGAAGAACTTTATGAATATGTTCTTGTAATATGTCTCCTGATACTGTAGATAGCAGTAGGCTTATTACTAGGAAATTTCCCGTGTACTACCTTTTAAAAATTTTTTTAAAATTACTTTTTGACAACGTCCTTAATTGTAGATCCAATGGTACTTCCCTCCCTCCCCTCACTTTCCCCTTTGAAACTCCACTCTCCATATCCCCTCCCCCTCTCAATCAGTCTCTTTTCATTTTGATGTTATGATCTTTTCCCCCTATAATGAGGGTCTTGTGTAGGTAGTGTCATGCACTGTGAGGTCATAGATATCCAGGCCATTTTGTGTCTGGAAGGAGCATGTTGTAAGGAGTCCTACCCTTCCTTTGGCTCTTATGTTACTACTGAGCCGTAAGGGTGTAATGTCTGCTGGTATCTCGCTAAATGTATATGCTATGCTCCCCAAACTGCCCAGTAAGCACTTCTCTTAATGTCCATACCCATATATTAATACTACTCTCACTTTTGATTAGAAAATCTTCTCTTTTCAGATGGTGGTGACCTTGGGAGGACTAAGGCACCATGGTGCTGAGAAGAAGGGACAGAAGATGCTTAGCACTGAAACATCTCCCACACACCTTCCAAGACTCAGAGTCCATTGATTTGTTTCCCCTTCAAGGGTAGTTTAGTGCACTACCAGTACTTTTGACCCTATGCATGCAAACTAGGTGGGTGAAGGGAGCTTCCAGCCTTTTTGGCTGTCATCACCAGGACTAGCACAGCTTTCCGATGAGATGAAAAAACCTCTGGTGACATTCCTTGGCCCAAAGCAAGGAGCCACTCTTGAGTTGTTCTAGCCTCAATCATCTTACAATACACTTTCAGCAGGCTGAACTGACGATGGAAGTAGCAGCCCCAGTTCACTGCCACAGCTCTCTTCTGTTGTCACTGTTTATTGAATATATTTTTATGTCACTAGTACATAGTTTAGACATTCTAAGTGACTGTTTCACTACACATCACAATATGGTTGTTCTTGTATTGCCATTCCTAAGGAGAAACTCCTTTGTAGCTGAGACTAGCTTCATGATCCTCGTGCCTAAGCCTCTAGGTTGTGGTGTAATTGCACATGACTTTGACTTTTTAACATTTCCTGTTACTTTTAAATCTTTATTTATTTGAGAGAGAGAGAGGAGGAGGAATAGGCAGATAGAATGGGCACACCGGGCCTCCAGCTATTGCAGATGCATGTACCACTTTGCGCATCTGGCTTACATGGGTACTGGGGAATCGAATCTGGGTCCTTAGGTTTCTCAGGTAAGACCTTAACCACTAACCCATCTCTCTACCCCCTCCTGTTACTTTTCTAGTGATTACTGTAGTGATTAAAGTGTGCACCTAATAACAGTCTTTACTTATTGTTAATGTAATCTGAACATACATAGTTTACAGAATGTAGCTGCCACTCAATTCATACTCCCTTTCAGTTTTTCCTCCTGTAGCATAAATTCAACAAGAGCTTTTATATGCCATTGCAAAGAGGAAAGTGGGGGGAATTACCATGGTTATTATGTATAATTATAGAAGTTGTCAATAAAAAATAAAAATCCTAGTTTTTATATAAATATCCACCCAACATTTCCCTTTTATAATATGCACTTGCTTCAATGAGTTTGATTTTTAAGGTGCAATTTCTCTTCAGCTTTTACAGCTTTCTTTAGTCAATACTCAAAACAGGTTGGCTAGCAATATAGTATACATACTCACTTATCTAGGAGTGTCTCTATTTTGTAGTTGAATCATTTCTCTCACCAGTTCTAATGTCACCAGCCTTCCAGCCTGTACTGTTCATGAGAACTTTGTTCTTTGACACTATTATACAGACTGCATATTGCTCATATACAACTTTACCATTTAAGCCCCTCCCACTCCTGTTGAACCCTTTCTTCTCACCACTTACCAGTGACTAACTACAGCAAGGAAGAGAATGACCTGCCACCCAGCAACCATTAACTATCACTAGCTTTTAAGAGAAGAGTGGGGCCTCATGAGCCCCTCTCCTATGCATGAAAGAATGTTAACTGCCCCTTACCACTTTCAGGTCTTGTAAGCACAGTCGCTGTGAGTTTGGATGCAATGGCAATGTCAAATCCAGACAAGAATTCCAGAGAACTTCATCCTCTAGCTATTCATAAGCACATTCTTACAGCTTTCCAAAATTTCCCCAACTTTGACGAACATGTCTGAGTGTGAAATCTCTATCATGGATTTTTACTGAAAACTGTTTTACCTGTAGTTTAGTTATTTAAAATCAAACTTGTGCAGTTTTCAGCTTTTATTTCTCCAAACATTTAGTTCCCTCTTCTGAGATGCCCATTACATGTGTTGGTATATCTGATGTTCCATAGACTTCAAGAAGTAGCTCATCTTAATGGGACCTTCTTTTCAGAAGCATTTAAACTTTTTAAAATTTAGCATTCCAGTACTGATATTGGTTTAAAAATGTGGTATTATATTTTCTTCCTCTCAGGAGTGTATCAGGGGGTGTGGATGCATAACCGATTTCTGATCTGCATAGCAGTGTAAGAATTGACAACAGTGAAATAGCAATATATGACCTGACATGAGGTGTTTTCCAGTTGGAAAATTAGAAACTCTTCATAGATAGTGATTAAAATATAATGAGAGTGATCAGTGGTTTTCTGTCTTCTGAAAGACAATATTTAAAAAAACCTTAAATGTAGTCTTTAATTGAGTCACATGTATTATATAATAATAAATGAAAGAAAATTATGAGCAATGTGCAGAAAGCTGATGCACTTTTAGAACAATGTCATCTTTTATCATATAGACTTCAAATATCTTTTGGCTACACCTTACAAACACTTAAAAGGACAGCTACACCAACTAAAGGAAAGTCTGTAAATATGAGGTCTACATCAACACAGTAATGTTAACAACAATGATTAAAATACTTTTTCTCATATAGTTAAATTCTAAACTTCATTTACAAATCTGTATGCAAATGTGTCTTTACTGATGAGGCATAGAAAAGAGACAAGAAAATGTGCTTTTAGTCTAATTATGAAAGGTTTTTCTAATATACATAATTACCAACAGTTTATTATAAAACCTATATATACAATTAATAAATATCTGCTCAAAAGTCTCTTAAAATATATTCATAATGAAATCTATAGAAAGAGACACTTGTAGTTAATACAATTACAATATTTAATCACTTTAACAATAGGTCTGCTGGTCCATTTCAATTAAATTAATTCTCGGAAACGTCACATTTCTTGTTGAATTTCATTTAAAGCTAAAGAAAGTTGCTTTATTTTTTCCTCCATTGCTTTTTTATTTTTGGATGTTTCTTCCAGAAGTTCACGCATTTCTTCTTCAACTTGTTGAACCTAAACCAATGTGTAAATTTTATATTTTTACTTCCTAGAAACAGTTATTTAAAAAATACATTTTGAACAAAAGGTTAACAATGTATTGTATACACTCTGTTACTCATTTAATATAATAAAGTTGGTAAAATGCAACTTGTTCAAATGCTGAAAGAGAAAACAGTATTTATTCAGATACAAATTAGTTTCATGTATGTTACTTATTAATTCTTGTGAAGATGTAGCAGTGCATTTTAACTGTATTTTAGAGCTTAGAACATGTGCAGTTTCTGTTTCAGACAGCAGAAAGACCGTTTTCTTATCTCATCTTTCAATGCTGAGTTAGGTTGAACTTAAAAGACCAGTCCTTTACAGATTTTCAAAACTGAAACTACCTCCCAAATGAAATAGTTTTAATATTTTCCTCCTGCATTTCTTTTTTAAAAAATATATCTTATTTTATTTTTAAATTTTTATTTTATTTATTAGCAACAGACACAGAGAGAAAGAGTGAGGGAGAGAGAAAGAAAGAGAGAATGGGCACACCAGGGCTTCCAGCCACTGCAAACAAACTCCAGATGCATATGCATACACCACCTTGTGCATCTGGCTTAAGTGGGTATTGGGAAATTGAGCCTTGAACCGGGGTCCTTAGGCTTCACAGGCAAGGGCTTAACTGCTAAGCCATCTCTCCAGCCCCTCCTTCTGCATTTCTTAAAGTGCTGTTGGTAGTTATACATAACCGTCTGAGAGATCATTTTATCACTAATTGTAGCCCGCATTCCCCTAGAACCTTTGATAGTACTAACTCTGCTTGAAACTCTCTCCTACAATGACATTCCTGATACCTTCAGTATGACTATCCTTTTCTTCTACGCTCTCTTCTTTACCCTTAATATAGATTTCTTTACCTCTTTTTCCTTAGAAAATGATTGTTTGTCTTAATTAGTTACCTCTGTGTGATACCACAGAATCCCCACTCCCACATATCTGGTTATTTTAAGCTCTAGCTCTATTTTGCTAACTCTTTAACAAACTCTTCCTTTTTGATATTACTTCATGTTAGCAGTAGATATAACATTAGACTCAATGTTTTCAGACAAGAGTCTAATCTTACACTTTTTCCTGGGGCATATGGTAGATACTAAACAAGCCACTTGAAATCCCTGCTGAATTGGAATGAAAAAGTAAATTTTGGGTGTATTAACTAATTTACTATTATTGCTTCTGAAAATCTTTCTTTCCCTTTGCAGAGTCCTGATTGAGGATAATTTATTTTAACTGTATTTTAGTATTAGAATTATTTTTTGTCTCTCATTTTTGGGTGAGTCTTCTTATTTCACGCAGGCTGTCCTGGAACATTTGATCCACCTTGTCCTCCTGAGTGCTATGATTACAGGCTACAGTCATACACAACAACCCCTTCCTATTGTTTCATTCTTTTACAGTTACTCATTTCTGAATCTACAACTTCAGATAACTTAGTTTGTTATTATAGCTTGAAAAGTCATGAAAAATTAGAAGTTTCCATCCATTCTTGAATCTAGTGGACCTCAACAGGGGGTCACATCAGTATCACCTGCACCATTTTTAAAACACCTTGGCCCAACCCTCGCTGTTCTTCTATGAGCAACCAATACATATGTATTACTGAAAAGTTATGGTGACTCTGAGGTCTGACTTTGATTTACCAACATTCAAATCTCATTCCCTTGTCAACACTATCAAGATAAAGCTGCTTGACTTGAACCCTAATGAATTAGTGAAGTGGTAACTGAGAACTTTCTCAAGGTACTGATGGAGTGATGGATTACAGGCACATTATAGTCTCCCCTCACTTGTGACCAAAGGCACTTTCATAGGAGACTGGTGAGATATCACACAGCAGACACACAGGGATCTAACTTATAATTCTAGTTCAGTAGAGTTATTTCTACAAGTGAATTAAGTATTACCTGGCTTCACAATAGCTTGGCCAACATGCTCCACAGCTGCTACTTCTTTCTATAATTTTCTAAGATCTAATTTACTGGGCTACAAGCATTTAATACTGATTACCAGAGTATATCTTACTTATAGTACCTTTAAGTTTGCAGAATCCATACACTTTTGCTTCTCACATGCTAACTGTATTATTTCAGCTTGATGAGCTTCAACAATTGCATTGACTTGTTTTTTAAAGACATCATCCATGTTGTTAAGTTTTTCAAGTGCATCCCTTTAAAACAGCAAAAAGAAACAAACACAAAACCCTCCTGATAATTACATGTTTACATGTGAAGATTTGTGTGAATGGGTTTTTTTCTTGGGTGTTGGGGGGGGGGCAGCTGTTTTTATGCCATGCTATTGGTAACACTCTGCATCTTGACATGAGAAACAGCCACTAAATTACATTACCTATTTTTTAATAGCACTTCAATTTTATGGGTTATTTTAACCAATGTATTTATATACTGTTTTAAGAATCAACTCAATAATAGCAACCAGGTACACATTTTCTTTCCTTTATTTAAAAACCACTTCTGGGCTGGAGAGATGGCTTAGTGGTTAAGGCATTTGCCTGCAAAGCCAAAGGACCCTGGTTTGATTCTCCAAGACCCATGTAAGCCAGATGCACAAGAAGGCGCACGCATCTGGAGTTCGTTTGCAGTGGCTGAAAGGCCCTGGCATGCCCAATTCTCTTTCTTACTGCCTCTTCCTCTCTCTCAAATAAATAAATAAAATTTTTTTTAAAAAAAATGAATTAAAAATCACTTCTTGGGCTGGAGAGATGGCTTAGTGGTTAAGGTGCTTGCATGTGAAGCCTAAGGACCCAGTACCCATGTAAAGCCAGATGTACAAAGGAGGCACATGCATCTAGAGTTCATTTGCCATGGCTAGAGTCCCCGTTGCACCCATTCTTCTTGATCTGCCTCTTTCTCTCTCAAACAAACAAACAAACAAACAAACAAACAAACAAAATATAAAAATCATCTCTCTTCCTTAGTTTGTGGCAGGCTTAATGCTATCTAACTCTATGGCAGCTCCTCAGGAACTCACTGCATCTGGCAGTTAATAGACTGTCCACTCAGATCGATTTACAGCAACCAAAGAGATCACCAGCTACTTTGATTCTAATTGTTTTAAAACATCAAGAATGTTCACACAGTAATTAGTATGTGTCAGGTTCCATTCTGTAAGCACTTAAACATCACTTATAAGTCACTTATTCATCAACCCCCTATGTCTCCAAGGGAGAAACTATAATTTCTTCATTTTAGTGATGGTATGGAAATAAAGTTTTTGGCAATTAAATATTTTCTACGTTTGTGGCATCTCTTTCTTAAGCACCCATTCCCACCCTGTGTACATGTTTAAAGAGATCACACACACACCCTTCATGATCCCATTTCAATCTAGTATCCATGTATAAAAAGATCATACATCCTTCATGATTTAGGGCTTACTTTTGTAGCTCAATACTTTTGTCTCTTTCTGCTTTAAGTTTTCTTTCTTTATTTTCAAATTTTTCTTTCACTTCTTTTACTTGTGTTTCAAGATGACAAAGAAGTTCTCCTTTATCATGCCATTTCTGATTAAGTGTACTAAGAAGAGAAGAGGTGACTTTAAAATAAATGAGGTACATGACATTAAACCACATTTTCTTCAGTGGTAAGTACTGTATACTACCTGTATGCTTTTCTGATTTCTTCAAGTTCTAATTCCTTGGTTTTCAACTGTTGCTTTAGTTTTTCCTTTCTTTCGTTGTGTCTTTCTAGTTTTTCAATTATATTATCCAGTTGTGAAGATTTTTCTTCAAGTTGTGCCTGGGTGCACTTTTCTATGTCAGCAATCTTATCTTGTAATAATTTGATTTCTTCATCTTTTTCTTGTAAACACTTTAAGAAAAAAAATTCTGACATTTATTAATTTTAGATGCTATATATTCTGATAATTAGATATGGCTAAGCTCTAAAATGATAGTAAACATATAATGGGTTACTATTTCTTGTAATTCCTAATCATTTACTGGCATTGAATGCTTTGTTATTTTCAAGGCAATAATAAAAGTTTCAATAAAGTTTTGAAGTAAAATTCATGTTAGTAGATATCAGCATTTTTAAGATCAAAAGGACAAATACTGTAAGAGAAAATACATGTGTGATTTATGTTTTAAAATCCTACAGTAGTTAAGAATCACAATGATATATTATTATTCTCAACCTGCAATTTGTTCTTTCCCCAAAAGAAAATGTTAAACTTACATTTTTTAATTTTCTAATGGTTTCAGTTTGGTCTTCTATGATTTTGCACTTTATTCTTAATGTATCACTATTATTTTCATTTGTTTTTCTAAGAGATTCATTCTCTCTACATAAATTTTCAACTTGGGCCTCTAATTTTCCACGATTTTTGGCTAGAGATGACCCTAGGAAATAAATATTATTGGTTAAAGATTCAATATATGTTAGAGGTTTTGTTTTTGAAAATTTAACCTAAAGAAAAATAGTGAAATAAAGGAGTAAAAACTCAAAGCACACAGTAATATAATATAAATAGGAGGAAGTGAACATAAACTAACCATTTCAAATTTCAAAATATATTATACAGTATTCCATGAACATATACAATTTTAATGTTTTAGTAAAAAGTAAATTCCAATTAAAAAATTAAAAAAGTAGCTGGGCGTGGTGGCTCACGCCTTTAATCCCAGCACTTGGGAGGCAGAGGTAGGAGGATCACTGAGAGTTTGAGGCCACCCTGAGACTACATAGTTAATTCCAGGTCAGCCTGGACCACAGTGAGACCCTACCTCGAATAAGCAAAAAAAAAAAAAAAAAAAAAAAAAAAAAAAAAAAAAAAAAAGTATCAATGCTATAATACTTTTTTTTTTTTTTTTTTAAATTTTTGTACAGTGGGGTCTTACTATGTTGCCAGGCTGGTCTTGAGTGATCCTTCTGGCTCAAATTCCTGAGCAGCAGCCTCCCAGCTGCTATAACTTGTTAATAGGTGTAGCAATTTCCCACTCATTGAGAGGCTGGCACTCTGGCTGGCTGGCAAAGGCGTGCCTAATCCTTCTAGAAGAGTGTCATTTTTTGGGGGGGCGTGTGGCATTTGTAGGCAGTTAAGCTCTTTCTGGGGGTTTATTTATTTATTTTTGGACATAGATTCTCACTCCATAGAACAGGTTGCCCTGAACTATGTAGATCAGGCTAGCCATGAACTCTTGGCAATCCACCCGTCTCAGCCTTCTGAAAGCTGTGATTATGGGTGTGAGCCACCATACCAGGCAAAGCTTTTTTCTTTCCATTATGTAGATGCAATCTTAAAAAATATTTTACTTTTATTTATTTATTTGAGAGAGAGAAAAAGAGAATGGGTATACCAGGGCCTCCAGCTGGTGCAATGAATTCCAGATGCATATGCCACCTTGTGCATCTGGATTATGTGGCTCCTGAGGAATCGAACCTGGATGCTTTGGTTTTGCAGGCAAGTGCCTTAACTGCTAAGCCATCTTTCCAGTCTGCGTCAGTCTTTTTTTTTAAATTTAAATTTTATTTTAGAGTGAGAGAGACACAGAGTGAGAGACAGAAAATTGGCATGACAGAGCCTCAGCTACTGCAACCAAATTCCAAACACATGCACCACCTAGTGGGCATGTGTGACCTTGCGCTTGCCTCGCCTTTGTGCATTACATGGGATCTGGAGAGTTGAACATGAGTCCTTAGGCTTCACAGGCAAGCGCCTTAACTGCTAAGCCATCTCTTCAGCCCTGTGTTGTCTTTTAACAATGGCTATTTTCTATTTGAGAATTTAGGAATTTTACCCTGTTGTGCCAACTCCTGTCCCCAAACTTTTCTTTCTGTCCGTAAGCCATAAATCAGTGATTCCTTGGCTGTTAATTCAGAAATAAGCTGAGTTTTTTCCTGCTTGAGGAGTTCTATTTGAATGCTCTTCTGCTTGTCATCTTCAATCAAAATTTCCAGAGTGTTGATTTGATTCTGTATATATCCAAATTAAGAAAACTTGTTACATTTAATTATACTTACATACTATAATTGCTTATATTAAAAATGTGCTTCATTTTTGTTTTTTATCTATGAGAAAAGATGACCTCACTCTCCATTGGAGAATCTGTCCTTTTTTTTCAGAGGGTAGTAAGATCCGAGAAGATAAACTACCCCTTGCACTTTAGACAGGCATGAGTGAACTGTTTCAGTGCTAAACCTAATAATCAGCATCAGGGTTTAGGAGACAGAGAGGATACTCAACACCTACCAAAGCAGAGATCCAGAGCTCTAAGAGCTAAGAGCTCATTACTGAAGTAGACTTAAAATTCATCCACCAGAGCTCAGGGAATTTTGTGGAAGAGATGAGCCACAGGTTGAGCCATAATGACCAGAAGCATTCCCTCCCCCACAAAATAAGTGATTGCTGTTCCAACAATGCATAACCCACAGCCCCATAGGTAATACCTGCAACCCCACAGAGGAGGGTCCTCAACAGATTAGGGGTAGGGATGAGGGAAAAGAGGGTACCAACACATGATGTATCCATATGGAAGATGTTGTTAATAATAATAAAATATAAAATGTTACCAAATTTTATATCACAGGTTTTATGAATATTTAGCCTATAAAATAAAGTCAACTACTAAAAGGCCACTTCTTTAAAGCTTCTGAAGTTTATCTTAAAATTGTAAAACTTGTACTTGTCAAAATTTCCCATGAAGTATTTATAACAGCAGTCTAAAAGTTACTTCTCAGAAGCTGAGTCCTTGGATAAAACTGCACAAATTTTTAAAGGACAATACCAACAAAGACATTAACTTAAAAGATATTATAAATAAGTCTATCTAAAACCACTACTACCATCCTTAATTAATATCAGAAATCTAAGTGGTGTCTCTCAAACTTAAGCATCTTTTGAATAACATTTCCTCAAATTTTGTTGTATCACTCTTTAACTGGTACTTACTTAGGATGTTTTTAAAAACGAATTTCCTTATTTTACTTAAGTATTTTAAGTAATCAATACTATTTATGAAATCATAAATTTAAATTTCATTAGTTATACTTTTCCAATAAGCATCACTATAACTAATATTATCTATAAGTTTACTTTGTTTACTTCCTAAAATCAACATTAGCATACTTGAGTACAGAGTAAAAAATTTAAAAGAAATATAATATTGCAAAATCTTACTTGTAAATTTGTTGCTGCTTCCTGTTTCAACTTGGAAACTTCTGCAAGTTTGGTTTTTTGTTCCTTTACCATACAGGTCAGATCTTTAATTAAAGAGGAAGATTCATTTTCTTTTCGTTGAGCCCAGATTAGAGCGTGTTTGCTCTTGGCTAACTCAGTTGCAACATTTTCAAAACCATCTTGAACCTGTATTTCAAAACCACACCATAAAGAGCAGTTTTCCAAATAATTAGTGATTATGTGCTTCTAGAAACAGTTTACATTTTTCAATTTTATAATTCCAGTTTAAGGAAAAAAATTAAATTCAGCAGTTTATCTTAATCTCTAATATCCTGATGATGAAACACAGGCCCAGTGATATTGTTACTCAGGACATTAATTAGTGGATATAAAATCAGAATTTATTCATCTGATGCACTGAGCATTGCAGACCAAAGGACACAACAGATTAATCACTGTCTCTATAAAAGCTACATTCTAGTGGGCAGAAAATGACAGTACAATAACAAACTATATATTGAATTAGATCACAGCACAGGCTTGAGTGAAAAAAGTTAGAAGGATTTGAAGTACTGGGAGAGGCAAGTTCAATTTTTAAATTGCATAATTATTGGAAAGATAACTCTGGAGCAATGACTAGCAGGAGATGAGGAAAGAATGTATTTGCAGGAATTGTTCTAGGCTGGTGGAACACTTGAATGGATGTTGAAGGGTCAGTATTGGAGGGGCATGAAGAGAAGGAGATGAAGTAACAGGGCTAGAAATAGAGGGTTCTACTACTTTTGAGTAAAATGGAAGGATAATCTTTGGGGAGTCATATCATAGGATCTAGGATCTATTTAATAAAATACTACATATGCTGATTTAGGAGTGACAGAGAAGATGGAAACTATGTCCTTAGTAAGCAAGAGACAGTACATGGTGTGACCGGTCTCATTAGCAAGAATGCTTGCCTACAGCAGGATGCCAAACTGTTTCTGTAAAAAGCCAGTCAATAATCAGTTCTGCTTTGCAGGACAGGTCACATGGTGTCTACTGCTAATACCCAATTCTGTTTCTGTAATGCAAAAGCATTCACAGATAATATATAAACAAATGAGCATGGCTCATTCCCAATAAAACTTTATTAATAAAATAAGCCCTTGGGCTGGAGAGATGGCTTAACGGCTAAGGCGTCTGCCTGCTAAGCCTAAGAATGCTGGTTCCAATGTCCAACGGTTCCAATCTCCAGGTCCCACGTTTAGCCAGATGCAAAGTGACGCAAGGGCGCAATGCCGCACTTGACCACAAGGGGGCGCACACATCTGGATTTTGTTCACAGCAGCTGAGACTGCTGGCGCGCCCATCTCTGTCTTTCTCTCCCTCTGTCTATCTCTCTCTCTGTCTCTCTCTCCAAAAATAAATAAAAAATAATTTAAAATAAGTCCAGAGCAGGGTTTTAGCTCTGCTTGTCTCTGATGCAAAACAATAAGAGAAAGTTCAAGTTTCCCAATTCATATTCCAGTTCTCTCTTTCCTTCGCCATTTATTACTCTTTTTTAAAGATATTTTTATTTTTACTTATTTATTTATTTGACACAGAAAGGGGGGGAGAGAGAGAGAGGGAGAGGGAGAGAATGGGCACACCATGGCCTCCAGCCACTGCAAACGAACTCCAGACGCATGAGCCCCCTTGTGCATCTGGCTAATGTGGGTCCTATTGAACCTGGGTCCTTTGGCTTTGCAAGCAAACACCTTAACTGCTAAGCCATCTCTCCAGCCCCATTTATTACTCTCAAAGCAACTTTTGTAAGATCAATGAAGAGTAGCTATTATTCAAATAGGAAACTGAAGGGATAAGATTTTATGCATTATGTTTAAGATTACACAGCTAATATACAAGTAAGGCTATAATTCTAAAATGGAGTACTATTCAATAAAGAGCTAGATACTAATTCTTACATCTTTGAATCTTCTGGCTTCAACAGTCAAAGCGATGCGAAATTCATTTTCTAAATCCAAATATTGCTGTTTTAAGATGTCAATCTTTTCTTGGTATTCTTTGATTTCTTGCTTATGCTTTCTTTCTTCTTTGGCTATTTCCTTAGCTAATGCTTCCTGGAACTCAGCATCACTAAAAAACTCCCTAGTTTCCATTTCTTTTCTGGAATGAAAAATAAAGCGTGCTGTTCATTTAAACAAAAGAAGAAATTTAAAGGTCTTTAAATAGCTTTAAACATTACATATTCACTAAGGTTAATGTAAGATTATTGTTCACTTTAAAACAGAAGTCATACCCACTCACTACAGAAAAACTTAACAGGCTACTGCTACAGAGGAATGAGCAGTACTAGGTAACAAGTATTTACTTGAAGGTCAATTAAACAGCTTCCACTATACATACTAATTAACACTCGTTCAGCTTGGACAAATGCAAAAATAACCTCATTGATATAAGCTTCTTCCTCACATGATAATAATAAAATCACCTGTTGTTTTGAATCTACTAGTTCTTTCTGTAGGATGGGGTCTACTGCCTACATAAACATGGTATTTTCCAATGGTCAGTCAATGGAGGGTAGGCAGAAGCTATCTTTCACTACTTTTCTTTCTTTCCCTTTTTCTTCAGGTAGGGTTTCACTGTAGTCCAGGTTGACCTAGAACTTACTCTGACCCAGGCTGAGATCAAACTCACAGTAATTCCCTTACCTTGGCCTCCAAAGTGCTTGGATTGCAGGCTTGAGCCACCACATCCTGACCTTTTTCTATTTTGAATATCAGTATTTTCCTGTTACATTTTGACTCACCTGTGTTCCTGTGCCTTCAGTTCCAGAAGTTCATGGAGCTGTTGCACTTGTTCCTTTTCTTGGTGAAGGGAAGTGCGCAACAAGTTTATTTCTCTATCAGCAGCTGAAGCTTTGAGTTCCACCTCTTGGATAAGTCTTATCTGAGTAAAGTACACAATTAGAGTACTCAGATAACAATACCCCCCCTTCCATTTTAATGCCAGTTCCCAGTTTCTGTAAGTGCCACCTAAATGACAGGAACTAGTGAATAAGCAAACTTTTAAATTCACTGAATTAAAGCAATACTGCTCTAACTGCTAGCTTGAGAACCAGCCCCAGGGTGATGGTGACAAACACAAAGATTAATCAAAACCTATGAAAGCAGAAATCCAAAAACTACAAATAACACTAAATGAGACTGCCAACAGGCCTGCCATGGCTCAGGGAACATTGCGGAAGATGGGATAGAAAGATTGTAAGAGCCAGAATGGGCAGAAAAAAACCTGAGGCACCATCCCTTGCTACCCCATACGGACTGACTGAGGCCTTCATGTCCCCAGAGATTACCATAACCACATGGAGGAGGGCTCCCAGGGCAATAGGAGTTGGGGTGAGGGATAAAAGTATATAACCTGTTATTTTATACACATACACACACACACACACACACACACACACACACACACACACACACAGACACATGTGAGAAAATTTAAAAAATAATACTTCTGTCACAAAACATCCTTGGCACTACAAATTTTGACAAGAATTCCATTCAGAAAGCATGAAAATGGAACTCCTTCATGTACCTCAGTCTTAAAAAACTAGCTCTTTGAAAATATGATCCTAACTATCATATTTCTAGGAACTCTTGTAATTGTTTTGGGTAAGTGCTAATAATCTTGATTTAGTTACAATCCCATTGGCTATGTGATTCTTATACTTAAACTAAATACATATATATTTTTTGTTTTTTTCGAGGTAAGGTCTCACTCTAGCCCAGGCTGACTTGGAATTCACTTAGTAGTCTCAGGTTGGCCTCGAACTCACAGCGATCCTCCTACCTCTGCCTCCCAGCATGTTGGGTAAAGGCGTGTGTCATCACACCCAGCTTAAACTAAAAATAATTTAAATTTTGCATATAGTCTATATTTTTAAGTTTACTGAGGTATAATCTGTTTCAGGACAGAAGATGTAAGTAAGTGTTAATCTATCATTGGCAGAATGAGACAGAATACCTGTGCCTGCTGCTGCTGTGCTTTCTGTCTCTCCATCTTTTCTAATGCTTTTTCCAGGGTTCTCAGGTGTCTAATGTGATCTTCCTGTTGATCTCTTGCTTTTATTAATTCAACAGTTAGTTTTTTAATTTCACTTTGAAGTTTGTGAACCATAATTTCAAGTTGAACCTTGGAATTTCTCTCTTTAAAAATAATGTCTTTTAGTCTAAAACAGAAATTATGTTTGTGGTGGTCAGTACAATATACAGACAAATAGGTAATAATTGCAGCCCATAACAAAGCTTACAGCAGAGATCAAAATCTGAACAACATCTTTCCCCCATCCCTAAAACCAACTGTGCCCAAAGGGGAAATGTAAATTAGTGAGCTTTATGATTCAATAGCAAAACTTTACTAAGTACTTAGTGTGATTCAGTCATTGGTCTATTCATGAACTATTTAAGAAGAGCATGCAAGATGAATAAGACAAGAGCCTGTGCCATCAAGAAACTCAGTAACTCACAGAAGGAGTGAACATAGATGAGTAGTTATCAGCTAGCCAACTTTGCCTTCTCTGTGTCTTCCTTAGAACAAAATATGGATCCCAGCTGTGTGTGTGTTAGAATCTTTTGATTATAGCTGAAAACTCTTAACTAACTTAAAAAGGGATAACTTATTGACCTGTGTAACCAAACTTAGACACTCAACACCTACCAAACCAGAGATCCAGAGGCTCATAAGTGCCCATCATGTAAGTAGACTTAAAAAGTACCTGACATGGCTCAGGGAATTTTGTGGAAGAGGGGCAGAAAGATTGTTAGAGCCACAAATTGGGGCATTATGCACAGAGACATTGCCTCTCTCCCATAACTGACTGCTGCCTCTGCAATGCATGAATATCAATACCATTAGGACTCTGAGTCCCTTACAGGCTAGTTTCAGTTTTCCTACTCTAAGTATCTTTATATTTGTAGTATTGTGGAAAGGGGTTTGTGATGGTTAATTTTTTGGCTGTCAAACTGTCAGGATTTAGAATTACCATGAAAATTATCTCTGGTTATGTCTGTGAAAGACTTTTTAAATTAGATTAGTTCAAGTAGGAGGAATCACCCTAACTGTGGATGGCACCATGCCATGGGCTGGGTTCCTAGACTGTATAAAAAGGAGAAAGCTAGCTGAGCATTCCTAGCTCTCTACTGATGTGACAATGTGATGACAGTTTCCTAATCCTATCATGTTTTCCCTACCATAATGAACTCTATCCCCAACCTGTAGACCAAAATAAACCTGTCTCTTCCCCAAGCTGTTCTAGTTGCTTATTTTAGCCCAGCAATGAGGAAATAGATATACAGAATTAAGGGAGGGAGGCCACAAATATATTTAGGTTCATAATCTACTAGCTAAATAAGAAAGATTAGCTTTCTCTACTTCAACTTACAAGAGTAATAGAAATGGCTTAGTTCAATTTGATTCATATGTGTATCCATGAACCAGTCACTGCAGCCATGGGCTAAACATTATGTTTAAGAAGCCTGAGAGAGCAGTCCATATCTTCATTAAACACTATAGATAGCAAAATGGTTGATATAGCACAAGCTTAGTATTTGGAAAGCCACATAAAGGAATTGCATAGCTAGGCAGCCACTTTGATGCTTATCAAACACAATTTACAGGATATATTTAAACAAATATACCCATTAACTTCTCTATGATGATCATAATTTCTCCAATTCTTATCCTTATTTCTCTTCTAGTCTTTAATCAGAACAGCCTCCAAACTAGTATTCCTTTGTTTACCCTCTCAACTCAAGTTTGACATGTGACATGAGTATTAGATAAGGGCAGAGATGCTATAGACAAGTAGAACTGGAGCAGTTATCTAGACAAGGCATACACACTAAACTAAACTAAGGTAACAGGTAACAGTCTTGGGATACAGAGGAGATAGCAGAGAAGTAGAATCAAGAAGATGTCAGTACCAGTTAGCTGTGGGACATGAGAAAGATAAAGAAAGCAGAACAGTTATTTCTGGTTTTGTGGCTGACTGCATACTCATGATAGAAGATTTATTAGAGCCAAGATATAGAATGAGAAAGTTATTCTTAAGATCTATAGGCTAACCTTAGGACACTTACGGAAAATATAGGAAGGCATTTTCAGTAGATAGAAAACAACTCCTATTGAAGGAGTTCTGAACAATGAACATAAATACCAGATAGAATTCATTTTTTGATATATTTATTCATAGGTTGATACCTAGTTGTCAGACCTGATATTAAATGCAAGGGATACACATGTACTTACTATAAGTCTACTAGAAAAATACAGGAATATAAGGAGAGGTGAGGGTCTAACTCAAGCAAACTATGACTATGAACCATGGAAACAGGTAGAACAGATTTACATAAAACTACAGATCAAGTGTGCCTCACACCTTTGAAATTCAATGGAATAGGACAGCCTTAGGCACAGCTTCTAACACACCACAAATAATATCACAATATGCAATAAAGTAAAAACTCATTCATATGTAGCTGAAAACAACAAGAGATGGAAAATGCCTGAATTATAAGGAATTTCAATTATAAACAAATAGAACTAAACAAAAATAAACACACTTCCTAAGATAAGCTTTGCTTCATTCTAAAAAGAGGACTACTCTGTCACCCATAGTCTGTCTGTGACTCTATCCCAGAAGTCTCTGCAAACCTGTTTGCTATGTACCTGTTGTAGAACAAAAGGGCTGTTTTTCATAGGATGTCTGAGCATGCTTGACTCTTCCAGTCCATTCACTCACCCTTGCCAGATCATCTTTTATCAAATTAAACAGCACAATCTCCCAAACACAAATAGGTAGAACAGGGGGTGATGGTAGAATGATTCATACTAGACTGTATTACAGTGTACAGTTACAGAAATTCTCACAAAGTACACGTTAGGTACCATGGTGTTCCTTATGCAACACAGGTGCAACATATAAGAGAAACAGGTAAGATGGTAAAAAAATTATCAGTAGCACACTCCATTACCAGCAAGCAGGGACTGGATTGGGAACTGTGTACATCAACTTGCTACTTATTATGGGAATTATCCACTATATAGACGTGAAATGGAACCAGTAGCCACTTTGAAACTATTTGTGGCAAATACCAACTCTAGAAACTTAGTGTTCTTTGATGGATAAGAAAAGTCAAAACTCAACAGAAACTCTGTAGAGAAATCTAATAACCATTTTAAGGAAGGTGTAACAAGAAGTAATTGTAGAAAACAAGGGGAAAGTTATTATCACTTATAAAGCTGGTATTTTTGCACAATAGAATAAGACACTTGTATTAAAGATGCATTACAGGAGAAAAGAAAAACACTTAGATAAATAGGAGATGTCCGAGCAACTCAAAGTCTAAACTACTCAGAAGCAAACAACCTGACATGATACCCACAAGTGCAATAGTGGCACACAGCCATGGTCGGTAAAGAACTGCTCTTGGATTGGCTAAAAGACCCGCTCAGTGGAAAGGAAACCATATCGGGAAGTAGGAAACAAGTCAGAATCATATGTAGATAACGATTTTGCTTTCAAATGTTAAGCTTCCACTAATATTGGGCTACAAGAGGGACTGCACCCTTTAAATTCTCTCTAAATTAATAATGGTTATCCCATTTAACCAGTGCTGACTTTACTCTCCGTTGGATTTTTTTTTTTCAGATGGGAGTGGGACCAGAGGAGATAAACGACCCAGCGCACTTCACCCTGGCCCCAGATGAAACTACAGAGGAACTGGGGAAATGATTAAGAGTGCTGCTTTCTTGGTGAACCTGTTATCAGCACAAGGGTGAAAGAGATAGACACTGAGGACACTCAACACCTACCAAACCAGAGATCCAGAGGCTCATAAGTGCCCATCATGTAAGTAGACTTAAAAAGTACCCGACATGGCTCAGGGACTTTTGTGGAAGAGGGGGCAGAAAGATTGTTAGAGCCACAAATTGGGACATTATGCACAGAGACATTGCCTCTCCCCCATAACTGACTGCTGCCTCTGCAATGCATGACTCATAATCTCCATGGGGTTGACCTGCATCCCCAACAAGGAGGGCCTCTTTGGAAAAGTGGCAGGGATGAGGGAAACAATGCTACCAACATGCGTTGTTTACATATGGAGTATGTACATATCTAATAAAAACAAATTTAAAAAATAGCAGATGAAATGGTGAAGGGCAAGTAAGTATAGAACTAAGAAGCAAGCCTGGCCTATGTGATACTAAAGCTATCAGAGAAAATGAGTATGTGATGAGACAGAACAGGACCTATAAATCTTAAAAAGAGAAATTTGCCAACCTGGTGAATTTATAAAATATGGTTTTATATGGACAATGCCTGTCCACCTCTATACTAGCCTTATTCTTTACTCATAATACTCATCTACCCAATACTTCTTAGCTGAAGGGCTCAAATAAATGTGCCCTGAATTCCCCCTTTATGTAATAAGAAAGAACATGAATCTTAAATCACATGAAAATCCCCTATTTTTTTCATTCTTTTTCTTTTTTTTTTTGAGAGAGTCAGAGGGGGAGAATGGGCCTCCCAGCTGTGAACAAACTCCAGATGTGTGCGCCCCTTGTGCGCATGTGCAACATTGCGTGCTTATGTCACTTTGTTGTCTGGCTAAACGTGGGACCTGGAGATTCAAACAGGTGTTCTTAGGCTTTGCAGGCAGGTGCCTTAACCGCTAAGCCAGCTCTCCAGCCCCATTGTTTTTCTTTTTATGAAACTATAGTTTAGGATATTGTACTCCACATTCAGTAGTGTTTGTGTTCTGAGACATCTTTGGATTTACACTTCTTTCTTACCTATCTGTGGTAAGTAGAGCCAGGCTGTGAACATCTTTTTTCTCACTTGCTTGCTTATGCAGCTCATCAATATAATCCACAAGTTGTTTTTCAGCTTGTTCAGCTTTCCATCTCATCTCTCTCTCTTGGTCTAGCTGCTCTACAAGGGACTAAACAAAAAAAGTTACCTAATTTCTCACTGTTTCGTTTTTTTTCATTTATCTGTGGGAATAACAGTACCTATCTCAAATAGCTGCAGTAAAAAGTAAACAAATTAACAGAAATAAAGTACAAAGAACAGTGCCTACCTCATAAAAACTACTGTAACATCTTAGCCACCATTATGAAAATTACAGATGGCCATCCTACTCCTGGAAGAACAGTATATAAGTAAAGTCAAAACAATAAGTAGTATTCCAACATGTAAAATAAGGGCAAGCTAACAAATCAACATGTTCTAAAAATACTCAACATATATATGTTTGAACAAATACTGAATATTTAAAAAAGGTTGATCATCTCTGAAACTGAGTCCCAAATTGGGTTTTATGTCAGTCAATGCAGAATATTATTTTTAGTATTTATAAAGGTATAATTCTTTGAAAAAAAATCTATTGTTTTCTTCAGGTATGTATAAGGCCTAACATCCCTACTTCCAACAGCAAAAGCACAAGGAACCACGAACTTTAGAAATAAGAAATGAAGCTGGAGTGTTAGCTCAGTTGGTAAAATGGATGTCGCAATCATGAGAACCTGTGTTTCATCTCCAGTACCCATGTAAGTATTTCAGCCATGGTATGTAATCCTACCAGTGGTAAGGTAATCCTGGGGCTTGATGGCCAGCCAGTCCAGCATAACTGGTGGGTCAATGAGAGCCTCTATCTCAAAATGGTGGATGGTACTCCTCCTGAGGATGATGCCTGGACTCATCCTTTGACCTCTACACAAATGTGCATGCACATCTACACACATGTACTCTAACACACACACATCCCCAAAATAAAAAAAATAAGAACAAGTAAATGATTTCAATTAAATGTGATCTTATGTACTTGTATAATTTCTATTCCCTTAAAAATTACAAAAGAGGTCCGGAGAGATGGCTTTGTGACTAAAGGTGCTTGTTTGGAAAGCCTGACAGCCTGGGTTCAATTCTTTGGTACCCATGTAAAGCCAGATGCACACCCTGGCGCATGTGGCTGGAGTTTTACATACTCTCTGTCTGATTCTTTCTCGCTCTTTGTCTCAAATAACAAATAAATAAATATTTAAAAATTCCAAAAGAAGTAATGTTATACAAAAGCTGGATATAAAAAATGAAAAAAATAGTCAATTATCATCACTCAATAAAATTACATAGTACTTTTTACTCAAAAATACATGGTTAATTTTTCTAGGACTTTACACTTATAACTAAGATTATTAAGTTTTTAAATTTCCAAATCATACCCGGTAAGTGTTGTCTTCTGAGCCACTTTTGTCTACCTTAATTATCTCGTTCTTATGGTCATCTAATTCTTGTAACATATTACAGTTTGCTAAAGATGATCTCACGTATAAATCCTTTAAGTAAGGTTGTCTCATTTTTCGGTTACAACTATAAAGAATACAGAAGATAATTGAAAATATATTATTTATACTATTCTCTAATATGAACACTTAAAATCATATATGCAAATAGTATTTTTAAAAAAGATAAATAAGGGCTGGAGAGATGGCTCAGTGATTAAGGTGCTTGACTGCAAAGCATAAGGACCAAAGTTTGATTCCCTAGTACTTACATAAAGCCAGATGCACAAGGTGGTGCATGCATCTGGAGTTCATTTGCAATGGCTTTCTCTCACTCAAATAAATAAATTAATTAATTAAAATAAAATAAATGAATAAAATAATAGTAATCCAGGGCTAGAGAGATGGCTTAGCAGTTAAGGTGTTTGCCTGTAAAGCCAAAGGACCCAGGTTTGAATCTCTAGGACCCACGTTAAGCCAGATGTACAAGGTGGTGCATGCATCTGGAATTTGTTTGTAGTGGCTAGAGACCCTGGCAAACCCATTCTCTATCTCTACCTGTCTCTCTCTCTTTCAAATAAACAAATAAAAATAAAACATTAAAAAATAGTAATCTGGACAAAATGTTTCATGAACTTTATAATAGGTGTGCTTTGATGACGGAGAGCTGAGATTTATAAAACAGATAATTCTACATATGCTGAATTCACACATTCAGATAGAGTAAACTATGAAATCACAGAATTAGAAAAATGTTAAAATATAAATTTACGGGCGTTAAAAATTTTAAATTGACACATAATAAAGGAGAGTAAAGACCAAAGAAATTCTAGGGCATATCCTGTATATTACTGAATGGAATAATTGAATTTGAAAAATAAAAGTGTAATTGAATAGCTATGGAAAAAATAAAGTAACAAAAACATGCATTACAAAGAAGAATTATGCAAGCCAAAGGAGGATGACACCTGCCCCAGAATATAGCCTGTCCTAAAAAACTATCACAGTGTACATCCCAGCTTGTGAAAACAGACATCACACTTCTTTATCCTGATGCAATTGAACAAATCAATTGTGCTTGCCTTAGATCCTAGCTTAGAAGATGCCATTTAAGTACGGCTTGGCTTCCTTTCTACATCAGTCTAGCAAAGAAAATAATCATATAGAATTTAGTATATCAACATTACTTCTTACTGTACATGACATGGTGTTTTGGTCTTATACATTAATTTCTCCACTTTGGTAATATTACAGAGGAAGCAATCATTTATGTGCAAATACAATTATGCTTAGTTTCTGCAAGAATTTGGTTTTAGGACCACAATGATACCAGTATCTATAGTTGCTCAATTCCTTTATATAAAATGGTATAACACTCATTAATATGCATATCTGAGTATACTTTATATTATGTAGACTTATAATACTCAACGCAATATAAATTCAAGTTATTATTTAAGGAACTGTGATAACAGAAAACAGTCTATGCATATTCAGTCTGGAGCAGCCATTTTAAGCCTAGCTTATTTGGAATACTAAAACTACAGTAAGTACCTTATAAAAGCATTGCTGTTTTTATTGTGATGCCTAATAGTTTGAATAGTTCTGGCATAATATGGGATTTTTGATCGTCTAGGAATTTTTCTATGACATTCTTTTTTGTTTCCACAGTCACTTTCAGAAGTTATATCTGTGTCTCTTTTTGGTCTGAGTTCTTTCTCAGGAACATTATTTATTAAAGAATTAGAAGTCTAGAATACAAAAAAAGGTAAAAGTTCTACTCAGCAAAAAGGTATAAGGAATTAAATTTTCTTAATTATAAAATTTATAGATTATAGATTTTGTAAGATGTATACACTAGGCATCTTTGAAAGTGAGTACAAGAAATTCAGTTTCTGACATAGACAAGAAAGCTTTTACAAGCTTATCTCATCTAAAAAGCATAACTGTAAATATTGTTGAAATGGAAATGAAACAAATAAAAACTATCTAAAAACCGTAGAAAGCAAACTAAAACATGGTTATCTTAGATAAGAAGAGATAGTTGGAAAAATAAACCAGATCAGAGTCAGGTTTCAGCCTGAGAATATTTGACAGTTAGTTCCATGCAGGGAGTCCAAATAAAAGGCTGGTTGGTAGTTAAAAAGCAGAGGCAATAGAAGGCAAACTACACTTAGGTCAGTAAATGTAAAAGAAATGAACCATGAACTGATGTATAATAGGCAAAATTATACTTTTAAGGGCTAGGGAAATGGCTTAGCGGTTAAGGTGTTTGCCTGTGAAGCCTAAGGACCCTGGTTTGATTCCTCAGGACCCACATAAGCCAGATGCACAAGGGTATGCATGCATCTGGAGTGGCTGGAGACCCTGGCATGCCTATTCTCTTTCTTTCTTTGCCTCTTTCCACCCCTTCTCAAATAAATAAATAAATAAATAAATAAATAAATAAATAAATTTAAAAATCACACTTTTAAGTCATATGCATGTAATCAATGCTGAAAACAAAAACATCAACACTTTTTGGAAGACTATTACAGAATCTAAGAATCTCTACATATAACATTCATAATATCTAGGGTGTGTTCCAAAATTACTCATACAGTTAAGGAGATGGCTCAGTGATTAGGAGAGCTTGCCTTACACTTAAGCAAGAAGACCTCTTGGGCCAGAGACGCCCAAGTGTGACTCCCCCAAACCCATGTAAAAAGCTGGGCAGGGCCACTCATGTCTGTAATTCCAGTACCCACTTGACTAATAATAGAAGGACCTTGCACACACCACACCAAATATGCATGCAACAACAACAACAACAAAAAATTACAATAAAAATAGAGGAATAATCTATTCGAAAAGGCAATCAAATGTTTGAATAAGTAGACAAGAACTTTGAAACTTAACATGTACTCACTAGGGAGAATTATAACCAAAGACACATCTGAGAACTGGGCATGGTTGCACATGCTTATAATCCCAACTCTTGTGGTAGAAACAGGAGGATTATGAGGTCAAGGCTAGCCTGTGCTACACACACAGAGAGAGAGCTTAAATAACTAAAACAAGTCTGTAAGGATATGGAAAAACATGAACCCTTACTAACTGCTAGTGGGGACATAAAACGGTACAGCTACTTAGAAAATTGCAGTTCCTCAAAAGGTAAAAGATAGGACCATGTAATGGTACCACTAAGTTTACAGCCAAGAGAATTTAAGACATAGCCAATGAAAACCTGAATATGAATGTTCTTAGTGGTATTTGTCACAGTAGCCAAAGGGGAAATTACTCACATGTCTATAAAGCAGTGAACAGAGCTAAAGCAATGAGGTATTGGCAGTAGATACTGATAATTGTGACAACGCTGATGAACCCTGACAATCTAATGCAAAGTGAAAGAAGCCACAGAAGTCCACATATCATGACCACGCTGATAAGAAGTATTTACAATTGGCAAATCCAAAGAGAAAAAATATATATGGTTGCTTTAGGTTGTGGGTGGGGTGAAAGAAAATGAGTAGTGATTACTAATAGAGGGTGGGGAACAGAGGGGGAGAGAGAGAAACAGGGGTGGGAGGATGAATGAATGAAAATGAATGGGCATGCATGTACCACTTTAAGCATCTGGCTTTACCTGGAAAAATTAAACCCAGGCTAGCAGGCTTTACAAGCAAGCACCTTTAACCACTGAGCCATCTCCCCAGCTGATGCCATTATACACTTTGAATGACTATATGATAATTATGGGGCTAGGAATACATTTACAAAAAAAAAAAAACTGAAGGGAAAATATCATGTACACTATAAACACAACAAAGGTGGGGCAAACACAATAATATTAGATTAAAAGAGATTTAAGGGCTGGAGAGATGGCCTAGTGGTTAAGGTACTTGCCTGCAAAGCCAAACAACCCACGTTCAATTCCCCAGTACCCAAGTAAAGCCAGAAGCACAAGGTGGCATAAGTATTTAGAGTTTGTTTGCAGTGTTCAGAGGCCCTGGTGTGCCCGTTATCTCTCTCTACTGCCTCTTTCTCTCCTCTCTCTCAAATAAATAAGTAAATAGACAAATTTACAAAATAGACTTCACAAAAAACATTTTCAGAGATGAAGACAATTCATAATAATAGAAGGTCAATTCTTCAGAAGAAAAAGCAATCATAAGTGTATATGTAGGTAAGCATGTCAAAGTAATGAAAGTTGAATTAATTAAAGAAAAAACTCCAGGCATAGATTTTGATACTATTCCTGCAGTAATAGATACAATTAGACAAAACAACTACAAAAAAATTAAAACAGAAACCCTAAAACAAAACACAGAATCAGCAACTGACAGAACAATCAATAAAGATGTGGATCATTTGAAATTACCACCAATCATGCTAACTTACCTACACAAAACATATTCTTTTAAAAATATTTTTATTTATTTATTTATTTGACAGAGAAAGAGGGAGAACGACAGAGAGAGAATGGGCGTGCCAGTGCCTCTAGCCATTCCAAACGAACTCCAGACTTGTGCATCTGGCTAACAGGGGTCCTAGGGAATCAAACCTGGGTCCTTTGGTTTTGCAGGGAAATGCCTTAACTGCTAAGCCATCCCTCCAGCCCAAAACATATTCTTTTAAAAAATATATATATTTATTTGACAGTAAGAGAGAAAGATCTGTGTGTGTGTGTATATATATATATATATATATATATATATATATATAGAGAGAGATATATATATAGAGAGAGAGAGAGAGAGAGAGAGAGAGAGAGAGAATGGACACACCAGGGCCTCCAGCCACTGCAATCGAACTTCAGATGCATGCGAACCCTTGTGCATCTGGCTTACATGGGTCTTAGAGAATCGAACCAGGATCCTTTGGCTTTGCAGGCAAATGCCAACCACTAAGCCATCTCTCTAGCCCCAAAACATATTCTTTATAAGAGCAGAACGAACATTCACCTAGGTAGAACCATATCCTTGACTACAAGTTTCATTGCATTTAGAAAGGCTGAAATTCAGAATATGGTCTCTGAACATTATGGAAGTAAATTAAAGATTATCAATAACATAGTTATAGAGGCACAATTACTTGAAAATTGTTAAAAGGCATTCCTAACATATCTTTAAATCAAAGAAATTACACGGCAAATTAGAAAATATTTCTAATTACATATCAAAATTTGTGGGATGCCATTAAAGGAGGTGTTGCAGGAAAATAATTACTTCAAAGTTTTTAGAAGATAGATTTATAATAAAATAACCTAAGTGCTTCTATTAGGACACTAGAGGGCATGGTAGATCATGCCTACAGAACCAGCTCAGAGAGTGCCAACACACACAGAGCTAAACATAAAAGATAAAAACAGAAAATAACATAGGGTATTATTCTTGGTATTGAGGACTAATAAAAGTCTTAAAATTCATAGAAACGAGGAACCATAGAAATAAAAAATGAGAAATTATTAAATATTATCAAAAGAAATTATTTGTACAAGATGTGTTTGAAAAATACTAGTATCCAGGATATGGAACAAATATGTAGAAGTTGGTAATCGATATAAATAACCCAATAAAATATGGATAAAATTTTCACAAAATAAAATAAAATTAAAATACAGAAACTTAGTAGCATGGCTAAAATAAATTTCAATGCTAATACCAGATACTGGTGAGAAGATGGAAAACCTGGAAAAAGTCAGTCACATATTGTTAGTGGGACTAAAATGGAACTATACCGTGGGAAAAAAACCCTGGCTATTTCTTATGGAACTAAATGTACTACTACTATATAACTCAAGAATTTAATTTTTGTATGGCACAGTGCAGGTTGGGCCTTAGCCAGGCCACCTGCTAGGAGGGACCAGGAAGTAGCTTCTGTGGACGTGGCATTCTGCACAGGACTGGCATGACAACAGCTACCGCCCCATGCCCATGAGCAACCTGCTGCAAGATGATCTGCTCAGAGACAGGCTGTCACTGGTCACAAGAAGGGACCCACCCCAAACAATGATTGGCCAGCCAAACCCTTAAAAACCCCTGCACTTCCTTGAATAAATGAGTTTGCGGCAGCTCGCCCTCTGCCTGCTCCCACCCAACTCCTGGAGTCTGTGTCGTGACTCTGCACCTCACCCCCTACCCGGTGGAGACCCTGCATCCCCTCCTGGGCTGACCCTAGGAGGGAAACCAACCTCTGGCACCTGAACAGGGACCCTCTGCCCCCTTGGTATTGGCGAGATGCCCCCTCCTTGATCGTGGTGAGTAGGCCCTTCTGTTCTGTGTGCTGACGGCTGCCCAAGGGTGAGTGAGCAGCCCCCTTCTTCCCGCTTTTCCTTTTGTTCATCCTTTTCCCCTGCAGGAAGGCACACATCACCACACAGTCCCGAAGCCCATGTTGGGCCCCTCCATTCTCGGTTCATCCCGGCAAAATCACATAAGGGTCTGACCCACCCAATTTTGGAACCAAGGTGAGACCGTTGGCTGAGCTTTTCCGGAGACACTGTGTGGGCATACGGCCGTGGAGTAACGACCCACAGAAGTCCCCCACTAAGCACAAGACACTTGGGTCCTAAATACTCTGTCCATATGTCTCAGCTGGCCCCAGCAATAGATGTTGTAGTTTGCATGATTATTCTTTGGGCTATCATTTTTGATCTGGGTTATCATTTTCTCATTCTCCTTGATTCAGGAGTGTCACAGCCTAGATCCCCCAAACACCACCACGCTATAATGGGCAACCTCCCTCCCCATCAGAAGATGCTACAATTGCAGGCTCTTAAGGCCCTCCTCCTGCAACATGGCTTAAAAGTGAAACAAAAGGATCTCCGCAGCTTTTGGGATGAAACTCTTGATTTAGCCCCATGGATTAGTCCCGAGAACATCTGGGACACTTCCATTTGGTCCCAGGTTCTCTTCCTTGCAAGGAAATGCAAGGTTCAGAATGGACACGCCCCCCCCCCCCCGCCCCATTCTTTCCTATCCTCCTTGCCATAATTGCCAGCCTTAAAGGTTCCTCTGTGGAGGAAGTCATTTCCACCCATAACTAAAGCTGTAAGGTGGAACCAAAACTGGCTCTTCAAACTTTGTCCCTCCCAGCCCCCTCTTAGGATAACTGGGATGAGGAGGAAGACCAACCCTTCGATGATAAAGGACCACCACCCAAACTGCTGCCTGTGGCAGTGGTGCTCACACATGCCTTCAATGATAAAAAACTAACCACCCCTCCCCCTCTTTACCCTTGGAAGGCCCTTTGCCCGCTCTGACCTAGACATACCCAGGCAGCTGCCAGTTCGGTGACACGCCTCATTGGCCCACCGTTCACCACCTTCCCCGTTAACGTGGGGCTAGATGCAACAGCCAGGCCCTGGTACCCCACACCCCTCTCTGATCTGGTTCTCATCTGTTGACTCCTCCTACTCTGAACAAGTCCTTTTACAATGGGCCATCCACCTTCAGACTTATTGAGAACGTTTGCTCACACACTGGTCTGCCTGGCTTTATTGCTGATGGGAATTCACAGGTAGACAAGTTTATTGCTGTCTCCTCCTTGCCACCTTTAGAACAAGCTAGACATTTACACCAAAGGTTCCATCTATCCCCCACTAACCTATGGACCCTTTACCCCAAACTCTCGCTTAGCCAATGCAAACATTTAACCCGTACCTGTTAGGCATGTGCCCCCTAACCCCCTTGGGCCCCCTACAGCCTCAAGGAGTCAATCCTAGAGGCCTTACCCCAAATTCTATCTGGCAAATGGATGTTACCCACATATCTTCCTTTGGTAACCTCAAATATGTCCATGTCATCATGGACACTTACACTAAGCTTATTTTTGCTATTGCTCTCTTTCGGGGGAGATGGCATCCCACATCATTAAGGTGACAAAAACTGCCATGTTGGTCATTGGCATACCCTGTTCAATTAAAACTGATAATGGCCCTGCATACACATCTGCCCAATTCACATCCTTCATGGAATCTTGGGAAATCAAACACTCCCTTGGGATCCCCTACAACCCACAAGGACAAGCCATCGTGGAGAGAACTAACCGGACCCTAAAGGAACTAATTATAAAACAAAAGTCCACTACTATGTTGCCCAAGGATCCCCACTTGGCCCTGGTGGAAGCTCTCTTCCCCCTCAATTTTCTCACCTTTGATGGAGCAAGACTCTCCCCGGCCTATAAACATTGGAGATCCCAACCAACCACAACGCCTTACCCTTAGTCTGTTGGAAGGCTCCTCTTTCTAATATCTGGAAGGGACCCCACCCTCTTTTAACACAGGGCCAAGAGTATGCTTGTGTCTTTTCAGAAACTTCACTGACACTGATCTGGATCCCTGTCAGAAACATCCGTCCAGCCACTGACTCGGGGATCAACCTTGATGAGGAGGATGATGCCAAACCCTTCAGGCCAGATATGGGACTGTATACTTACTCCTCTTTTTCTCCTTTTTTCCCTACTACCACTTTCCAGAAACCATACTTGTTTGGTTCGGTGGGCCTAGATTCCCATGTTTTTCTAGCCTTCATTTTAGCCACTCTATTTTGCTGTATTCCTCCCCCTTCAAGCAAGTACTTCTCCTTAGCCACACCTTTGCCTTTTTGCTTATCAATGCCTCTTATGGTAATGCTACCCTCCAACCAGCCATAAATTCCTTTGCAACTGCTTTGATTATGTTGATCTGCTACCATTAAGGACACTCAATGCTACTATTTATGGCACTAAGGGTGAGCTCACCAACAACCTGTTTATGTTAAACCCTCTATTATTTTGTCTTGGTCCCAACACTCAATGCCTCCCCCTTTTTACTCTTTTCCGGGGACTTTCTCAACTGCTTCCTCCTTAGTTGTAAACTGAGCCCTTGCATGACTATTCATGCTGACCTCCATGTTATCGTTTGACAGGCAACCATTGGCTTTGCAGCTGTTTCTCCCAATAATAACTTTACATTCCTTTCTTCAACCCTTCCTCCCTTCTTATCCTGCCAGGAATCCTAGTTATTCTCACCATCATGCTGGTCCTTTTCAGATGTCTCAGAGCTTTTCTCGGTGCATCACTACCATTCAAACAAACCAGGTTCTACTACAGGGAATCATTTATCAATCGGAAGAGGCAACCCCTTGTGAACCACCATATGATATCTTATCTGGCATTTCTCATTTGTAAACCTGTCCTACCCCAGTCCTTTTCAGGTTCTATAGTCGATTCTCACCGGGACCTTTCGCACAGCACAGAGCCACCCCCACATGGCCTCCCATGTCTCCTAGGCGACAGCCAACCCCTCGGGCTTTCTCACCAGGATGGTGGGTGGTCAATGACAGGTAAGACCCCATGAGATGGGGCAACCTAAGACAGGCACTGTCGCATGAGGTGATCCCTTGGGGCCTGGGATCAACAATGGCTTGGCAAAGAACCATGCCTCTCAGGGTCGCCAATAATAAAAACAAAAAGGAGGTTATATATGGCACAATGCAAGTTGGGCTGTAGTAGGCTGCCTTCTAGTATGCATGGCACAGTGCAGGTCAGGCACTAGCCAGGCCACATGCTAGGAAGAACCAGGAAGTGGCTTCTGTGGACGTGGCATTCTGCACAGGCCTAGCGTGACAACAGCTACAGCCCCATGCCCATGAGCAACCTGCAGCAAGGTGATCTGCTTGGAGACAGGCTGTCACTGGTCACTAGAAGGGAACCACCCCATAAAATTGGCCAGCCAAACCCTTAAAAATCCCTACACTTCCTTGAATAAATGAGTTTGCAGCAGCTCGCCCTCTGCCTGCTTCCACCCAACTTCCAGTGTCTGTGTTGTGACACCACGCCTCTCATCCCCTACCTGGCGGAGACCCTGCATCCCCTCCTGGGCTGGCCCTAGGAGGCACTCCAAAAAATTTTTAGATAAATACATAAACTACATAAATTCTTTGAGACTAAACAACATACATTCTGAGAAAACAATGGGGAATTGAATAATTCAAGGAGAAAATTTTAAAAAATTAGAAAGAAACAAAAATGAAAATACAACCTACCAGGTTCTCTGGGATGCAACCACGACAGTCCTAAGAGGAAAGTTTGTAGGTATAAGTGCACACATCAAGAAATCATTGTCAACCTAATAATCCACCTCAAGGCACGAGTAACAGCAACAAGCCAACTCCAAACCCAGTAGATGGCAGTAAATAATAATGCTGAAGTTAATGAAATAGCCACTAAAAGAACAATACACAGAATTAACCAGAGTTGATTGTTTGCAAAAATAAATGAGACTGATAAACCCTTAGCCAAACTAACAAAAAGGAGCAGACCCAAATTAACAAAATTAGAGACAAAAAATTAAAACGGACCCCCAAAGAAATCCCAATCATTAGAAAGAACTTTGAAAACATATTCCAAAAAGTTGGAAAATCTAGAATAAGTGGATAAACTTCTAAATGCATATACTCTTCCAAAATTAAAAGTGGAAGACATCAATAACTTAAATGGACCCCATTATAGGCTATGAAATTTAAGTTGTAATTACAATTCTCTCACAAAGAAAAGCTCTGGACCAGATAGATTCACCTCAGCATTCTATCAAACTTTTAAGGATGATCTAATAATTCTTCTCAAGGTGCTGATCCACAACATAAAAAGAAACCTCCAAATTTATTTTACAAAGCCATTATTACTCTGATCATTAAACTGGATACAGACACAACGAAAAAGAAAACTACAGATCAATATCCCTGATGAGCACAGATGCAAAAATTCTTCTTCTTCTTCTTTTTTTTTTTTTTTTGAGTTACAGTCTCATTCTATCTCAGGCTGGTCTGGGATTCACTATGTAGTCCCAGGCTTGCCTTTAACTCACAGTGATCCTCCAACCTCTGCCTCCTGATTGCTATGATTAAAGGTGTTCACCACTATGCCCAGCAATTCTTAACAAAAGAAGCATACAAAATGAATTCAAGAACACATCAAGATCACATTACCAAGTAGGATTCATTTCAGGTATGCAAGATTGGTTCAACATATAAATTAATAAATGGAAGAATCAACATTGTGAAAATGTCTACACTACCAAAAATAATTTACAAATTCAATACAATTCCCATCAAAATTTCAATAATGTTCCTTTCAGAGCTCTAAAAAGTAATCTAAGAATTCCATATGGAATCACAAGACCATAAATAACCAAAGCAATCCTAAATAAAATGAACACAACAGGAGGCATCTGGATACTTGATCACAAATTACACTACAGGGTAATAGTTATAAAGACAGTATGGTACTAGCACCAAAATGCACATATAGACCAACGGAACAGAATAGGACTCAGAAGGAAAGTCACAGTGCTTTGGCCTACTTACTTTTGAAAAAAGAAAGAAAGGCCAAAAATATTCAGTGGAAAAACAGTTCAACAAATGGTGTTGGCAAAAGTAGATAATCACCTGCAGAATGAGATCCCTACCTCTTCTTTATAATTATCAATGCAAAGGACATCAAAGACCTCTATCTAAAACCTTAAATAGGGCTGGAGAGATGGCTTAGTGGTTAAGATGCTTGCCTGCAAAGCCAAAGGACCCAGGTTCAATCCCCAGGGCCCATGTAAGCCAGATGCATAAGATAGCTCATGAACCTGGAATTTGTTTGCAATGGCTGGAGGCTCTGGTGTGCCCATTCTCTTCTCTCTCAAGTAAATAAAGAAAAAAAAAAGTTAAAAATCTTAACACAGAAAGTGTCAGAGGAAAAAAAAATAGGGAACACTGCAGGATATAGACATAGGCAATAACTTTCTGGACAGGACTCAAATAGCACAGGAAATATACCAAGGAATCAACAAATGGGAATACATGAAATTAAAAAGTTTCTGCACAGCAAAATAAATCATCAACAAAGTAAACAGTCTACAGAATGGGAGAAAATCTTTGCTACCTATACTTCAGACAAAGGGCTAATAACCAGAGTTTACAAAAAAACTGCAAAAACTAAACAGTGAAAAAATAAAACTACTAATCATCAAATGGGCTAATGAACTGAACAAACAGCTCACAAAAGAAGAAATTCAAATGACCAATAAATACTTGTTGTAGACAAGCTTCATGTTGCTGGGTGAACATCCAAACCAGAACAGTTTAGGGGAGAAAGTGATTTATTTCAAGTTTATAGATCCAGGGGGAGGTTCCATCAGTGGCAGAAGAAGCTGCTTCCATATGCCCAAGCAGAGAGAAACAACCAAACAGCCTGAGAAAATAAAAAGCAACAAGCACAAACCAACATCAAGCAGCAAGGAACCCACCAGAACTCAGACTGTTCTGCATACCTTTGGGCTGGAAATCAGATCCGCCCTAGTGAAACCTTAGGGCTGGACTCCAGGATCTGTCCCTAGTGATACCTCCTCTAGCCAGGTGGCTAGAGATCCAAGTTACAATCTTTAATAAAACACCTCAGTCTATGGGGGACATACATTCAAACTACTACAGTACTTAAAAAAAGCTCAACATTCCAAGCTATCAGAGAAATGCAAATCAAAACAACTGAGATGCCATCTTAGTTGTCAAAATGGCTATGATCAAAAAAACAGTTAACAAATACTGGTAAGGATATAGCAGAAAGGAACCCTCACTCACTGTTGAGAAGAGTGTAAACTAGTACAGCCATTATGGAAATCAGTAAGGAGGTATCTCAAAAAGTTAGAAATAGACTTCCCAAATAATCAGCTATTCCAGTCTTAGACATATACCCTAAGAACTTCACACTCCATTACAGAGAAACTTGAACATCCATGTTTATTGCAGCTTCTATTTAGAATAGCTAAGGCTCAGCCAAGATGCCCATTGAAAGATGAGTTAATAATGAAAATGTGATACATACACAAAATGGAATTCTATTCAGCTGTATGGAGAAATGAAATTATGAAATTTGCAGGAGAATGGATATTTGGAAAGAACCATATTAGGTGAAGTGACTCAAACTGAGAAAGACCAAAATCACATATTCTCTTTGATATGTAGATTTAGTATGTATAATATAGAGTGCAAATGTAAATTACACTTATAAAGACAACTATAACCAAAAGTGAATATAAAGAGATGAGCTAGCAGAAGGGGGAAGGGCAAAATACATGTAACATAGGGGAGAGGAGAATTAGGTGTAAGAGGGAGAAGCAGAGATAGGAATTAAAAATAAATTGCATTTCAAAATGCCAGATTGAGTGATACCTAAATCTCTGATAACTAAAAAAATAATAAATTACAAAGAAATAAATATAGAAACTGATTTAATATAGTATTTCTGGCTAACTTGTAAGTTTTACTTTATATTTTCTTAACTACTTTTTCTTCAATAAACATCTTTAGAAAAACAGGAAAGTTACTTCATTGAGAAGCTGTAAAATCGGATCATCTAAATTCTGAAATTTCATCTCATTTTGGAAATCATTTTCACGATTAATTTTCTCTGGCTCAGAAGATGGACACACAGATAAAAATGAGGTCACCACAGTGTCTGTTGGAGTACTTGCAAGCTCCAAAGGTGGCAACACATCCATGGGCGGTTCTACCACTGGAATGCTGTCAATTACCTGTGACAGAAAACAAACAAAAGTCCTTGAAAATTTATGATCCTTTAATACTTAAATTTGAAAGCACATTAAATATTAGAGGAAATAAGTAGGGTTGGGAAGATGGCTTAATGGTTAAAGGTGTTTGCAAAGCCTCCCAGGCAGAGTTTGATCCTTCCAGTACCCACACAAAGCTCTCGATGTCCATATTTAAGCCATGGCACGTGAATGCACACTCGCATGCACACGCGCACGCACGCACACACACACATCCATACATAAATAAATAGCTTAAAAATAAACATTATACCTCATCTTCACTTATATTCAGGGGAGAGTCAGAAGAAACTAAATTATCTAAAAGACCTTCTAAGCACTGCAGGTGTGATGAATTCATTTCTGCCAAATTTACTGGCTCACCAAATATGTTCTTGCAATCTAAGATTCTCAGCTGTGGCAAAGTTTGTAGAATGATTGCTCTGTACCCTTGGAAACAAATAATGGAAATTGAAAGTGTTTTAAAAAGAGGTTATTTCTAAAATAAACCAAGCTGCTAGATACATCATGTGATTGATAAAATCAGCCCCAGAAAGCAATAATAAAACTCATTATGACCATTGCTTACTCAACTTCTTAAGCATGTAATCACTGAACACAGAAGAAACAAATCATCCCCCTCACCCTTCTCAACAATACTCCAGATGATAGTCAACACACTGAGATCATCAGTTCAGTTCTTGGGGTCATGAATGCATGAAGCCAGCAGCATTTTTTTGGGGGGATGTACATAAACAGGTATTTTGTTATATTTGACTAGCATAACATAAATTCCCCTGAGACTTTAGTGAGTCATCTTCTTTCCCTTTATAATGTCACATAGCTGACACCAGGATGTGTGTTCTATCAAGTATCCAAGAACAATGTATTTTCTGTAAGTATAATTATAAGCAACCCCAAAAAGTAATATATTAAGCTGACATGTAACAATAAGGAGCTTTCCAATTTTGCTCTTTTTTTCTTTTTTGGTTTTTTTGAAGTAGGGTCTCACTCTAGCCCAGGCTGACCTGGAATTCACTCTGTAGTCTCATGGTGGCCTTGAACTCATGGTGATCCTCCTACTTCTATCTCCTGAGTGTTGGGATTAAAGGCATGCTCTACCACGCCTGTCCAGCTGTCTTTCTTCCTTCTTTCTTTCCTCCTTCCCTCCCTCCATCCATCCTTTCTTTCTTTCTTTTTGGAGGTAGGACCTCACTCTGTAGGCCAGGCTGGCTTAGAACTATATTTCTCAGAAAGATCAATGAAGTGTTCAGAAAAAAATCTCAGGAGAAATTTAGTAACTCAGTTTTAAGATTTTTTTAAAAAATTATTTTTGTGTGCATGGGTGCATGTGTGCCACGCATGCCTTACCACTTTGCCTCTGGCTTTATGTGGATGCTTGGGAATTGAACTCAGGCTAACAGACTTTGCAAGCCAACATCTTTAACCATTGAGCCATCTCCCTGGTTTGTTTCAAAGCTTTCGGGAAAAGTAGTATTAGCATAGTTTCCCTTTAATTATGGACAATTTTAGAAATGTTTTATTCCAAAAATTTCCCCAAACCTCAAATCTGTTTTGGTTTCAGACAAATTCTATCATTACATAGTCTTAGGAAAATTATTTAAATACACTTCCTGTGAAATAATCAAAATCAGTGGCCATGCTGCAGGATACCACCTCAAAAATGCACATGAAAGATAAGCCAGCCTCTGAAGCCAACATGTACCCAACCAATTTCCAGACGGTAGACACAATCTGTTAGTTCTCTCTTACTGCTTGGTTAAGAAATTGGAGTGCTACATTCTAGAAACAGCACCCTATTCTACTTTATCTTTGCCAACCTGATTGACTCTGGACTGGAGTAATGGCATTTTAGCATTTTCACTGACATACAAGTTGAAGCTTTTTTAAAAATTTATTTTATTATTATTTTTTGTTTTATTTATTTTTGGAGAGAGACAGAGACAGGCAGACAGAGAGGGAGAGGGAGAGAGATGGGCGCGCCAGCAGTCTCTCAGCTGCTGTGAACGAAATCCAGATGTGTGCGCCCCCTTGTGGGAAAGTGTGACATTGCGCCCTTGCGTCACTGCATCTGGCCAAACGTGGGACCTGGAGATTGGAACGGCTGGAGATTGGAACCAGCATTCTTAGGCTTAGCAGGCAGGTGCCTTAACTGCTAAGCCATCTCTCCAGCCCCAAGCTTTTTTTTTTAAGCAAGCCCCACAGACTGCTCCCTTTTTATGAGAGGTGAAGAGAGAGACAGAGCAAAAGAGAGAGAGAGAGAGAGAAAGGGATGGAATTGGTGTGTCAGGACCTCCAGACACTGTAACTGACCTCCAGACATGTGTGCCACCTTGTACGTCTGGCTTATGTAGACCTGGAGAGTAGAACATGGGTCCTCAGGCTTTGCAGGCAAGCGCCTTAACTGCTAAGCCATCTCTCCAGCTCAAGTTCAAGCTTTTAAAGTATTTACTTATTAACAATGTAATACATCTCAAAAGGTACATATTAGTTTTCAAAATATTTTCTCATCTCCAGCTATTAAGTTCTCCTCCATGGAGTTACTTCATTTTTCTTGGGAGACACATACATTACACACACACACACACACACACACACTCGTCATATACAAATATATGTGTAATATAAATCAGTTGTTTCTTTTTTTACACAAATGATAGCATATTATATGCAATACTTGACTTTATTCCTCTTCCTATATCTTGGAGACATAGATATTTTACTATACCATTAGTAGGTAAAGAATTTCTATATTCTTTTTTTTTCATAGGTATACAGTATTTCATTATTAAAAGAACACCACAGTGGTAAGAATTTCACTTGAGGCACTTACTCATGAATTACAAAACTATCTAAATAGTACTAATCTGTTTTATCCTGTGAGCTTCTTTTAACAAATGACGCTAACTGTTTATATTCTCTCTATATAAGACTTTGCAAAGCCTAAGACTACAACAGTTACAAGGTTATGAACACCAATTTCAGAAAATGAAGACTCAATTAACTGTTACACAAATAATAACTGTTCATACCTGGTGCATGACAGATAGGATTACCCTCTCCGTCCTTCTCTAGAATAAGATTGGTCAAAAAATGTAATCCTACTGTACACTGAAGTAAGTGATGGATACTGTCTATACAATTACTATGCAGGTCAATATATCTGAGTTTATACTTCAGTCCATGAAGGGGCATCAACCCTGCAACAAGAAAAAACTGTGTTGAAGGCAAAGAAGCAGCATTACTACTACTACTACTACCACCACCACCACCACCACCACCACCACCACCACCACCACCACCACCACCACCACCACCACCTTGCTGTAATGCTGTAATGGATATATCCAATGACCAGTGAACAGTTTTGAAGAAACCTAGGTTAAAGCAGCTTAGTCCCTGAGGTTTCTGGGCTCTGGATCCCAGAAAGATACAAAACAAAACAAAACAAAACAAAACAAAACAAAACAAAACAAAACAAAACAAAACAAAACAAAAAAAGCAAGCTTTCTTGGTTAATCATGCATTTACATGAGGACAAGCACAAAGCCAGGCTTTAGGTACTCTCAACACATTATTTTTGATTATAAGATTTATGTAAACTCTGTATAATATTTCAACTTAATAAACACTACTTGGAATTTTTCTTGTATGTGTTTTGTACTGCATTTTATAGGAGTGATACTTGGTCCACCTCACACTTCAGTAACTATTGTGGATAAGCACTTTGCCAGCCTGAAAACACTTGGATTTTCTCTTTCCCACACCAAAACTTTCTTCAAAATGGAGGCAACTTGTTGATCAAAAATAAAGCTTGGAAGGAAGGCTTCTCCTTTCAGGATACCTATCATAGGGGACACTTGGGAATTTTTTCAAAAAAATATTTTATTTATTTGAGGGGGAAATGAATGGGTATGCCAGGGCCTCCAGCTGAGAGAGAGAGAGAGAGAGAGAGAGAGAGAGAGAGAGAGAGAGAGAGAGAGATGGGCATGTCAGGGCCTCCAGCCACTGCAAATGAACATCTGCCTATGTGGGTCCTGGAGAGTTGAACCAGGATCCTTTGGCTTTGCAGGCAAATGCCTTAACCACTAAGCCATCTTTCCAGCCTAACACTTGGGTCTTGTTAGTGGATGAATGCTCATTTCCTTTCTTTTGGGAGGACTATTCTGGGATGAACTCTACATTGTTTGTTGAATTTTACTTCACCACTCTGCTTAGTTTAGTCCTCTTCATATTTGACTTTTCTCCTTTTTTTTTTCTTAGTTCCTTAAAAAATGACTGCAATATCCTTTTCTCCTCAATGTTGTTCTTTGCTTACCTTTCTGGCACACTCAGAAACCTCTGATCACTTTGATGAGTTCTGATTTCCTCTTTCATTTGCACAGTAACTGCACTTCTTCCTAATTAGTCACCTTACTAGTTCTCCTTCTTGCTTTAGTTTTAGAGTACCTAGGGCTTGCTCCTAGGTTCCCTTCCCTGCATACTCTCCCAAATCCAGTTTCATGGCTACAAATACCATTCAGTGCTTTACCGAATCTACAACTCAAGTCATGGCCTCTCCACTCTACCTCTGAACTGCAAATTATATACATGCATGTTCTCTAGTCTATGATCCTTATTTCTTATCCCATATCACTAAACCTGCTTCTGTCAATTTATAGCATGCCAATAAATAATACTAAAATTCACCTATTAATCCAGAGACAATTATCTGTGATTGTGCTTTCCTTTATTTCTTTTCCAGTTCACCTAAAATCTACTCTCCACTCAGAAGTCAGCAACCATTTAAAAACTTTATACTTCTCTCAGGAATAACACTTTCTAGTGACTACCTTGTGTACCCCAAATAAAATGCAAACTCCTTACCTTACTTACAAAGCTATACTGACCCAGCTTTTACCTACTTTCTCCTTCCCCTTCTTACTGATTAATCCCACAGCTGCTATGTTCTAGTATACTAGCTTTCTGTGTGTGTGCACATATACAAGTGCACACCCTCATGTTCATGTGTATGGTAATTTGAATAGATGGACCCCAATCTATTCAGTGTTTTATTAGTTTGTAGTTTACATCTGCAGCACCTGGATGGAGGCAATGTCACTGGGTGGATTTTAAGGTGTGGTGGTGGGATTGAGATTTCAATCTAAAGATATGCAAAGTATGCCTAGCTGGTGTTCCTGAGGTGTGCTGTGCTGGGTGGTTTTTCTCTCTCTGCTTGGCCCTGTGAAGGCAGGCCAGCTTCTTCTTATGGAACTTCCCTGGATCTATAAACTTCAATAAATATCCCTTCCTCCATAACTCTGCCTGGTCTTGAAGTTCATCTCAGAGAACCGGAAGCTGTCTGCTACAATGTGTCTGCCTGATATCACACAATGAGCATTGGCATGCTAGGATTACAGAAACTTCTGGCTTTTTACAAGGGCTTGGGGCATGAAACTCTGGAACTGCAGCTGAAGGTGACTACTTTATCCACCAAGTCATTTCCTCAGGTTGTAGCTTTCTTAACAAGGAAGGCTTGACCTTGCTGTGTGGTCTTTGTATGCTACCATCATAGAAATTATTCTTTACTGCAATGTTTCTGAGAATACAAAATATTAACATTCTAAGAATCATTTATATAAGAGGCTCATGCTTTTTAGGGTTTCATCAAATATGGACAGTTATACAACTGCACCCAAAACAGAGTATGTCTATCACTCCAAAGGTTTCTTCTGTTCTTATGTCATCAGTTTTCTCTCATTTTCAGCCCTTGGCAACCCATCATCTGATTTCTGCTATAGCTCTACTTAATGTCAGAACCAACAAACAGTATATCCCTGTGCAATTTGCATCACTATTCATGTTTATTTTTAGTTCCAAGTAGCATCCTCTATATAAATGCTTCACAATTTATTTATCCATTTACCAATTATAAAATCTGCTGTGTTGCTGGAACAAAATACCTGAGAAAATCAACATATAAAAAACAAAGACTTGCCAGGCATGGTGTCACATGCCTTTAATTCTAGCACTTAGGAAGCAGAGGTAGAAGGATCATGGAGAGAGTTCAAGGCTACCCTGAGACTACATAGTGAATTCCCAGTCACCCTGGGCTAGAGTGAGACCCTACCTTGAAAAACCAAACCAAACCAAACAAAAACAGAAAAAACAAAATTTAGGGGGCAGGAGAGATGGCTCAATGATAAAGGTGCTTGCCTGCAATGCCTAACGACCTGGGTTCAGTTCCTCAGTACCCATGTAATGCCAGATGCACAAAGTGGTGCCTGCATCTGGAGTTTGTCTGCAGTGGCTAGAGGACCTGGTGATGCAGGATTTTGGGGTTCAGGAGGGGTCTTCCAGAATTTATGAACCCTAAGTTTTGGGTCCTTTCTTATCTTTAATAAAGAATTAAAAAGACAGATTCAAGAAGGATAAATTATAAATTAATAAGTTTATTGAAGGGAAAATCACAAATTGTAGGGTCTATATAAGGGAGATTGGGATCTAGGAAGGAAAGCTAGAACAGAGTCATAAACAGGAAAGTATGAAACATGCTCTCACGTGGAAACACTGTATAGTTTAAGGTTTATTTAAGAGAAATTGAGGTTTTGTGGGGAAGAATAAGAACTTGTGTAGAAACTTAGGAGGAACCCGCATGATGTTAAAAGGACAAACAGTAAGGCTCAAGAAAAAAAAAAATGAGAGGGCAGATATCAAAGCAGAGACAAACAGATTCAGAGGAGAAATGAGAAATGAAGAGAGTTATACTCATGATTACCCCAAGTTTAAAGAAATTACACTAGCAGACCTAGAGTTAGTGAAAGCACCCACATGGTAGATCTGGAGTATAAGAAAAATAAGCACATGACAGATTCAGAAGCCAGAGGAAAAACATGCATATAATCAAAGTGAGAAGTTACCCCAAACTATAAAGCAGATACTGGCAAGAAACCCATCCAAACCAAGAAACAGTTTTGTGCTCTCTCCCCACACCCAGCCAGGGTGGGTGAGGGGGCAGCTGGACTCATGTATTTATTTGTGGCCCTAGGGAGGAGAGGTAGGCAAGCCTGGCAGAAAAACAGAGCTGAGCTGAGCTGAGCTGATTGGAGCAGGGCGGAGTCCACCACAGAAAGATGGGAGCCTTCCTATGGTGGATTCTGGATCCCTGGGTCAGCCCACCCAGGGTTGTCTGTCTAGGTAGCATGCTAGACTGGGCAGCAGGCAGCACTGTAGATCAGTCTCTATCAGACATGAGTTCCATTTTTGTGGTGGCATGCAGAGTGGCATCTCATGGTTCTCTTTGAAACTCAATCCCTAAAAAAAAGCTAGCTTTCTCCTACCTGCTGAAACTGTCACATCCATCCATACTCACTCTTTCTCTCTCTACTTGAAAATAAATACAAAATAATATGTAAAATATTTTTAAAAAGACACAAAGATTTATTCTGCTCAGTTTCAGAAGTTCAGTCCATAGTTACTTGGCCCCATCACTCTGGGCACATGGTAGGAAGGTATGTTTTCTTCATGGAAGCCAGAAAGCAGAGGGGGAGGTGGCAAGATCCTATTCTCTCCTTCAAAGGTATGATCACAATGACCTGACTTCCTCCAAGATGTCCCACTTTCCAATAGTGCCAAATGTTGGACACCAAGCCTTTAGCACATGGGTCTTTGAGGAACATTTTAGAGTCAAAATTTAACACCAGACTGGGATACCAAATAGTGTAGATTTCAACTTCTGGAGATGCAGTTGCACCACTTTAATTTTACCAGTGATGTAAATTTCAGGTGTTCTACAACCTCACCAGCACTCTGCCACGTTTCAAACTTTATCTATATTCTAGAGGTGAAGGGCCAGGTCATTAGGATCTTACCATCTAACTTTTTATCCTCCATAAATAAAGATGCTAAGCATTTTGTTCATGTATTTCAGTGAACAAACCAGCTTGGCTGGGGTGTCCCTTCACAACTGTTTACTGGCAGGCAGAAAGGGGTTTGCATGATTTCATGTTTTTACTTCCTTACTAGAGTGCAAACCTCATCACAGTAAGGATCTTTACCTGTTTACTGTTTTCTTTTTTATTTAACCCATCATAGGGTAGTTTTTTTGTTTGTTTGTTGAGACAATGTCTCACTCTAGCTTAGGTTTACTTGGAGTCCATGCTGAGCTCAAACTCAGTTATCCTTCTACCTCAAGTCTCCTGCCTGCTGGGATTACATCCATGACACCCAGCTTCAGGACAGTGTTAAATATAGTTGTTTATTCTAATGCTTTCATATTTTTAGGGAAAAAAATTAAAATGCAGGGCTGGAGATGGCTTAGAGGTTAGGGCACATGCCTGTGAAGCCTAAGGACCCCGGTTCAATTCTCCAGGTCCCACGTAAGACAGATGCACAAGGGGGCGCACGCATCTGGAGTTCGTTTGCAGTGGCTAGAGGCCCTGGCATGCCCATTCTCTCTCTCTCTCTCTTAAATAAATTAAATAAATAAATAAAAAAATCTTAAAAAAAATTAAAATGCAGTTTCTATTGCAGCTTGAGAGCACAGATAGGTCTTTTAATTTTTTCTGTATACTGACACCTGCATAGAGTAATGTTTCCTAGGTGGGGGGGGGATAAATAAACAAGTGAGTAATGCTTTTTCAAATCTTAATAAGAACTATTAAGATAATCAGCGAAAATTTGATGTTCTAACAGATAATGCAAAGAATAACGAAACTTCATCATTCCATCACTTTAATCATAAAATAGGTGAGTTTTTAAATCTTCTTAGACATACTAAACAAAAGAAAAAGACTTTTATGCAAATATAACTTTCTTTTTTAGCATATGGTATTTTGTGTGTCTTTGTAGCATGTTCACAAAATACCATACACAAAACATCTGGAAATGAACATTTTGGCTCTGATCACCATCTTTTTATTTTTATTTATTTATTTGAGAGAGAGAGAGAGAGTGTGTGAGTGTGTGTGACTGGGCACACCAGGGCCTACAGCCACTGCAAATGAACTCCAAATGCATGTACCACCTTGTGCATCTAGCTTAAGTGGGTCTTGGGGAATTGAACCTGGATCCTTTGGTTTTGTAGGCAAATACCTTAACTGCTAAGCCATCCCTCCAGCCCTCTGATAACCATCTTGATAACATTCTTCATTTCAGATATTCCAAGATTTAAAATTTCCTTTTATGAGATATGTGGGCTTCTTACAAATTCTTTGATTTAACCCTTCACATACAAGTCTCTGGAATCCTTTCTAGCACATTGTCCAATGTGGTAGTCACTCATTTTATGTGTTTTTTTATAACTAAATTATTCAGCTTCTGAATTCAATTAATCACACCTCAAGGGCTCAAGAGTCACATCTGTCTATTAAATGGCATGGCAGAGGGCACAGAAATAGAAAAAGTTCTCAACTGCAGAAATTTCTATTGGGAATATTCCTTTCTATATAAACAATATAATGATTAAGATTAAATACAACTTGCCTAAAGTAGGTTTTTCCATGTACATTATTGATCACCCCAGTTTTAATTTCTATTTTTTTTTACTTAGTTGTATTGTTGGCAACAATAAAAAAATTTGGATAGAAGCACTTTACCTACTTGAGATCTTTGAAGAAAACAGATTATTTGGAGTTCTTCAACAAACTCATCACATTATAAACCTTCAGCATTATAGAAAAATAAGTACATCTACTTACCACAAAGATCATTTATATGGTTATAAGATAAATTCAGTTTAGTCAGATTAACCAGTGCTTCCAGTCCTAAAAATAAGATGAAACAAAATAAAATAGTCTTTACAGGACATAAAAAGTTCAAGAAATACCATTATATTATTTCACAGTTGTAAAGCAAATCCAGTTTGGAAGCAGTGAAATAAACTTTATTGATATTTTGAGCATTTAGCTTTAACAATCTTGATAGTTTTGAATATAATGTTTTCAAACATTTATGATCCTATTAAGTCCTTCCATTTTGGGGTGAAAAACAGACAAAAAAGTAACTGTCCATACACGAAGGAGTACATGAAAAATCACAAACCTTCTATTCTTGTGATCAAATTGCAGGACAAGTTTAAAGTGCATAGTTTTGTCAGTGTGGTTAGCCCTTCAATTTGACTTATTTGATTAGATGACAGATCTAAATGCCGCAGGTTCCAAATATGATCAATGGCTTTAATCTTGGAGATGTTATTACAATGCAGATTGATGGCATGAAGGGATGAATCTAAAGACAACTCTGATATGCTGAAAAAGAAAACACATGTTATAAAATTAAATAAAAATGAATTGTAAAAGCATGACCAAATAAAATTAACCAAATAACATGAAGAAATGCTCCATTCATTCTGGAATAAAATATTTCCTACTTGTACCTTGAAATGTTTCATAAAACACAGTGCTTATCATACAAACTATTTTGGGCCCTTTATACAAACATGAAACTACAGAAGGGGAGCAAACATGGTTATTTCTAGCTTCTATGGACAAAGACAACCCATCTTATCCTCTTTACCTCCATTTTTGGTTGTGTTACTGGAGAAACTGCAACCCATTTAAGGCTTGCTTCCTTATTTCATTTAATTCTTTTTCAGAAATCTTAAGCAGAAAATATAAGGAACACTGAAGTTTACAGAAGATAACAAAATTGCATAAAAGAGACCAGGCATAAATTCCTATTTCCTGCAGGACTTTGTAACTTTACTTCCTTTGTCTATGATGATTAGTTAAGTCCGAATGTAGTTGAAGCCACTGCTGCTATTTCTAGTGGGGAAAAAGTTGTCTTCCCTTGTAGAAAGTTGGACGAAATGCTCACTCTTTATCTTTAGACCAATTACTATCTGTATCTGGAACCTCTACTACACAAACTACCATGCACATTTTAGTAGTGCTGGATGCACAGCACAGTTAGGGGCAGACACACAGTGTCATAGGCATGTGTGGTAGGTCAGCTGTACCTATCTATCCCCGGTAGTAGGGAAGTATTTGCAAATCTCAAACCAGCAACTTATCAAGGTGCCACTGTGAAGCGTTTGCCCATGATCTAGCTTCTGTCATTCCCCGGGCTCTTCTGGCCTGTTACCAACATGCTCTTAACAGCCATCATTTTCTGACACATTCGTATTTACATGCAAATTACTATTTCCCGACTTAACGGATCACTAGTTGCATTAAGTCACATTACACAGATTCCCTAAGGTTCAGATTCATCACTTTAATATTAGACACTCGATCTAGCGGAAGTGCAAACATTCCTTTGAACAGCGTCTTCCCTGGCCAAGTTTATAGATCGGGACAGAGAAGAGGCAGTGTCAATCCAGCACAGAGCAGCCTGCAACGGGCACGCCCGGGCCTGGGGACCGCGGGGGGGGGGGGAACTGGCCGCAAGAGACCGACGACCCTGAGCCCGAGGGCTGCACGGGCGGCGGCAAGGGCACACGGAGCCAGGCGGGGGAAACGGGCCGAGGAGGACGCGGCGGCCCCGCTCGGCCTCCCCCGCCGCCGCTACCTCTGCAGGCCTTTGTCCATGAAGCACACGTCCGCGCAGCTGCTGTCGCCGTCCTCATGGTCGACTTGGGCGTCCACCGCCGCCTCCATGGCACCGGCGACGGGGAGCGGGTGTTAAACGGCGCCAGCGCTGCGTCCCAGCCTGCATACGCCTCCCCGAGCGCCAGAGAGCTGCCTGCCGGGGAGGGCGGGGTGAGCGCGCTCCAACCGCCCGCCGCTCTTTTCCCGCCAGGACCTGCCGTCAAGCAGGACGCGACTCCCGTAAGGCTTCCTGGCCTTTTACGGCATCTGCGCGAGACTCCGTAGAGCGAGGCCCTCTTATGGCCAGGAGGGTGTTGGAATGAAAGTCTATCACAGGCTCTTCGTTTAAGCCTTCTTACTGACTTATTAAGGCGGGCTCACAGTAGTTTGGATTTACAAATTGTTGCATAATCCTACAGATGTATACATTTTCCGTCGTTGGCCGAGGGTCTCCTACGGATAAATATTTGTGAGGAACCTTGTATGTGTGTATGCAATGAGATACGTTATGGGAGGTTTCCTCAAGGAAAAAAATTCACACAGTTTAAGTAGAAAATTATTTAGCAAAGGAAGTATTTCAAGAGATTGTAGTGGCCCAAAATGGGGGTAGTAACACAATTGGGTTCTGCATTGTATATTTTGAAAGATGTTTTCATGAATATTTACTAGGTGACCTATTCTTGTAAGGTGATTCATCTTCTCAAATCAGGCATTGATCTCCTTTTTAGTGTATTTGTCTTCCTATTTCCTTGTTCTGTGGCATGGAGAAGTGCTGAATTTCCTTAATTGACTTTTGGCAATCAATTGGTCTAGCACAGAAGCTCACATGATCCACATCCTTAGTGTTAGAGATTAGGAATGTGAATTGCATACATTGTATGGACATAAATCAGGATGGATTTATCACTGGATCCCACCTGAACTTACAGTGTCTATTACTGAGGACAACCAAATTAATATGCAGCTTGGGCCTGTCCTTTTTAGCTTCAATCTCTCCTCTATAGCTTGGACTTCTCTGTAGCCAGGCAGGCAGGGAGTTAAACATGAAATAATCAAGGAGACTATAGCTGTGCTTTAGTAGTTGTGTCTCTAGTGGTCAGCATGCCCTCTATGATTAAATATCCTTGAAGCTAATCAGAAACCTATGATTCAGGCACTTCTCAAATTTGCACCCATGCACATTGGTAAAGGGTCTGAATCTTTAAAAGACTCTGGCAATTATAATATTATTCACATTGTGGTTATTTGAATTTATGGGTTTTCCAAGAGAACCATGGGAAGAAACACCATGATTTGGGAAGGAAAAAGGATCACCTGGTACTTCCATAAATCTCAATCTACCTCACAAGTATTCATGAACATAACTTGCAAAAATTGCAGTCCAAAGACATCTCATTGTTACTCCTGTTCTTGGTCAGCTTTGTTAAAGAAACTTGCTTAAACGATCATTGTCTTTTGATGATTTCTTTGGAAAGACAATAACTATGGAAATATCCATCCTGGTAACAGATTGAGAGGAATGTCGAAGTATTTTGAATGATAACTCATTTTCTCATAATCTATAATATTAATGTCTTTTGAGGGTGGGTATGGTTAATTTTGATTGCCAACTTGTTTGGATTGAGAAACACCTAGGAGACTAGTAAAGCCCACCTCTAGTTGTGTGTGTATTCTAGAGATAACTATGCTATGACAGTTCTGACATATCAGTAGTTTAATCCAATGACAGATTCAAACTTTGAATGAACTATTGTAAGGTGACAGAGCTCTGAGAAGTGTGGCCTGTCTAGAGAAAGTAGGCCATTGCGGGCATTTTCCTAATATTGCTCTACTCAGCTTCCTGACCACCATGAGGTGAAGAAGCGCCTCACCTTTATGGGCTCAAGTGAACTTGGATTTAATTCTCTGAAACCATGAGCCAAAATACATATTATCTACCTTAGTTTGTTTATGTTAGGTAATTTTTTTACAGCAATGAGAAACATAACTAATACATTAGTTTATCCTAAGGCTGGTGCTGATGTTAATTTTTCTTTGGTAATGTCAGATACTCTGAATCCAACCCTTTCAGTGATCCATGAAGAGGTTTATCAATAAGGAGAAAAATTGGAACTCAAATTTGGTAGAAACCTGCTATGTCTAAATATCCTTGAACTGGCCTTCTTCTCCTCCTCCTCCTCCCCCTCCTCCCCTCCCCCCCCCCCCCCCCCTCCCCCCCCCTCCCTCCTCCTCCTCCTCCTCCTTCTTCTTCTTCTTCTTCACAGAATTGTTGGTATTGGTAAATGCTCATTTATGATTGGACATTAAACTCCAATTTCCTAGCTTTGATTGAAATCCAACTGTTATGGTTTAATGAGAGTTATTTTTTTTTTTTTTTGAAAACTGTAGTATTGTAGAATTATTTTCAAGGCCAAATTAGTCCATATTTAAGAAACTTATATATCACCAGCTGAATTCCTTCTGAATCTTGTTTCTTCCAAAGTACAGGAACTTTTCTTTGTAACTCAATTATACATTTAAATGCTTGACCCAGGGTGGTCCTATCTGCCCATATGATTTTCCAGGAGCTCAGGATCAAAGAGTGTTTCCATAGTCTATTCAGAATGAGTTAGAAGTTTGTTATAGAACCTATTATGGAAATTAGAACTTGAGTAAAAGGATTAAGGATGGACTGCAAGAATTATAGAGGGTTTAGTAAAGATTAGTGGGGTGTCTGAAAATATGAGACAGGGGTTAATGTAACTATGTCAAGAACCCCTTTCCTAAGGAGCTGGTCTGCTACACAGAGAGACAGGCATGTTTGGAAGAGTATTACAATTCCCCTGTAGGAGACACAAAGATCCCTCCCTCCCTCACTGTGCCACTAAATACAAATATGTTCCCATAGAAGAATCTAAAGTCCTGAACAGATAAATGCTTTTGTATTTCTGTCTTTCACATCATGAAAAAAATATTTTTAACTTCACCTGAGTTGCTCCCTACTCTTGACTCAACTTTTCTGCAAATACCCTGTCACAGCATTATTCAAAAGATTTAGCCATATCATACTTATCCCAGTATTTTACTATGGAGTTTAATTTGGCTTTAAAAATTAACTTGTGAATAGTTCTAAGATTTTGTGACTTTTACTAAGATCAGAGTTAAAATGTTTCATGTTAATTATTTTTAAGATAACAAATGCTACTGACCAAGTTAGTTACTAATCATTGTGAAAGGAAACTTTTAGTTTGGACAGTGAGCACAGTCATTATTTAACTCAGAATGATCACCTTGTAGAAGAAGAAACTGTGCTTTATGTGGAAAAAAAATTTTATATTTTGCTTTGTAATGGGCAAAGGTTTAAATATCACTTTGCCACTTACTGGCTACAGGTTTTTTTTGTTGTTGTTGTTTTGTTTTTTCGAGGTAGGGTTTCACTCTGGTTCAGGCTGACCTGGAATTAACTATGTAGTCTCAGGGTGGCCTCAAACTTGGCAATTCTCCTACCTCTGCCTCTCAAGTGCTGGGATTAAAGGTGTGTGCCACCATGCCTGGCTTCTGGCCACAGGTTTTTAAAGAAATTTTTTTGTATGTGTGTATCTGTGTTTAAAATATTTTATTTATTTGAAAGCAGAGAGGGATCAATGAGAGAGAGAGAGAGAGAGGGAGGGAGGAGGGAGGGAGGGAGGGAGGGAGGGAGGGGAGGGGGGGGGGGGGAGGGGGGGAGGGGAGGAGGGGAGGGAGGGGGAGGGGGGAGGGGAGGGGGGGAGGGAGGGGAGGGGGGAGGGGAGAGGAGGGGAGGGGAGGGGAGGGGAGGAGAGGAGGGAGAGAGGAGAGGAGGAGGAGAGGAGAGGAGGAGGGAGAGGAGAGGAGGGGAATGAGGATGGAGACTCCAGGGAGTCACCACTGTCAATGAACTCCAGATGCATGTTTCACCACTGAGCAACCTCTCCAGCACTGTGTTTGTTTTTTATTTTGTTTGTTTGTCTTTTCTCAGACAGAATCTCATGAAGATCTGGCTGGTTTCACACTTTTCTATGTGCTTGAGGATGACCTTGAACTCCTGATCTTCCTGTTTCAGCTTTACCACCCTTGATTGCTGAGGTTATAGGCATTTCCGGGTCCTAGTTTAGGATTTTTTTTTTCTTCAGTCCATACTCCTTCATGCTTCCTAGGAATAAATAATTTCATATTATAATATTAGTTTTACCATTTTGAATGATATAATATATGGAAATACCTATTGGATTACTTTACAATAAACAAATGGCATTAATCAATATATTGTCATATCAGATTATCTGTAATGACTGAGATCACATTAAAAAGTCCTGTATTGAGTGTATTTAGGCAACTATTTCTCTTCTAATTTTATAACCTACAAATATTAATCCATGTAGTATAGATTTGTTTGTTCATTAATTCATACAATTATTCCTTGATTAATTTTGTAACAGATAAACTCTGTAGAGTTAGCTCATCTGATAAAAAGAAACAATGTATGAGGAGCACAGAATTTATAGAAATGGAGGCACTTAAAAAATTTGTATTGAATTAACATTCTACAATAATTCATCCATTTATTTGATGGATTTTTCAGCATTCCACAGGTTTTTAAACTTATTAAATTTAAGGCTAAAGTTAATATTTATTAAGAATTTGGAATGGCAATTTTGTGAGATGCAAACTATAAACCATTGTCAACACTTAATGTTGTCAAATTTAAAGCTTTGTCACTCTGAAGGTGTGACAATTATTTCTCCAATTGTCTTGTTTTACATCTCTCTTATAACTAATGACAGAAAATAGATTAAATATTACTAGGGGCTGTGAGAAGGAGGAGAAAAATAAAATTTCTTGATTAATGTCTACAGATATTCTGGTATGATGTAATGATTTTGTAAATAGATAATTATGATAGAATAAGTTGTAAAGTGCAATTAATGCCATTGACTTGTAAACTTGAAATAATTATATGGCAATTCTTATAAATATTTACACAATTTTAGAAGTTAAATATGTAATATATCAAAACCTACTACATTTTTCTCCTAAGGCCAAGAGAATGGTGATGAATTCTACCAGCTTTAATTGGTCTGAAAAAGTCTTGCTGTCTCCTTCAGGGACATTTCTAGGTGAAACACTCTATGTTGCCTTTTTGTGTTGTTGCTGTTGTTCCTTTGAAAATATCTTATTTGTCTGTGGCCATACCACCCTGAATGAGTCTGATCTCATCTGAAAATATCCTACTGTCCTGCCATTTCTAAATTTTCTTCTGAATAAATCTCTCAAGGGTCTTTCTTTGCATAAGAGGAACCAGTTTTCTCTTGATAATTTATGATTATCTCTATCTTTTACTTATGATAGTTTGTTTACAATGTGTTCTGGCACACCCTTTTTTTGGTTTATCCTGACTGGGAAATTTCCTAATTTGGTGGATTTTAATATTTCTTGGCTTGTAAGCACATTAGTATAATTGAACCAAGTGTTCATGACAAGCAAAAGAACTTGAAAATTAGATATTACATATTTTAAAATATTTTTATTTTTATTTATTTATCAGAGAGAGAGAGAGAGAGAGAGAGAGAGAATGGGCACTCCAGGGCCTCTAGCTACGCAAACAAACTCCTAATACATGCACCACTTTGTGTTTCTGGCTTATGTGAGTCCCTGGGGAATCAAACCTGGGTCCTGTGGCTCTTCTTGCAAGTGCCTTAAGCACTAAGTTATCTCTCTGGCCCCTTGTTTTATTTTTTTAAAGTCATTATTTTACATAGATTTCCAGAGTGTGGTAAATTTTATATATGTATATATTTTATTGTTCAAATGAGGACAGTGATTAGCATTTTCATCTCAAATATTTCATTAATACATAATCTATATGGTCATACACTTTTATATCACACATATGTGTACAAAATGTGCTGATCAAAACAGTATTAACTCTCTCATTAAATTGTAATTACTTTGTGATTGTACCTTTGGGATCATTTTGTATGGTTATTCATAAATTATATTTTCACAGAGGGAGGATTTGTCCTATATGATTTGTTGGTGTGAAAAAGATGGACAATTTTGTGCTTATGAGTAAATGCATGTTAAAATATATTACCATTATTTATATTAATTTACTAAAGTTTTGTATATTAAGGATTGTTTTCAAATACCTCTTGATGGTCATTTTCATCTTAGCAGAAATACATTTATCATGGTATTTTGGTAGTAAAACATTAGGTATCAAATTGCAAATAACAAGTGATTGCATAAAAAAGAAACCATAATGTTAATTAAGATGAATAGATATGTTCTGATAGATATGTTCTGTTCTAGGAGATAGTTAGGAACAAAGATAAAAGCTTTTCATCTCAGTAGAAATGCAATGCCAAATTCGTGATAACTTTGTTCTCAGAAGTTTCTATGATAACAAAATGACATTATAAATGTACCAGAGCCAAAGGGTGGTAACTGAAAATACACCAGGGCCTCTTGTCACTGTAAGTGAACTAATGTACTACTTTGTGCATCTGTCCTTACATGGGCACTGAGAAATCTAACCTAGGAGGACAGACTTTTTAAAAACTTTTTTTATTGACAACTTCCATAATTATAAACAACAAACCATGACAATTCCTTTCCCTCCCCCTTTCCCTTTTGCAAATCCACTCTCTATCAAATCCCTTCCCCTTCTCAATTAGGCTCTCTTTTATTTTGATGTCATCATCCTTTCCTCCTATTATGAAGGTCTTGTGTAGGTAGTACTAGGTGCTGTGAGGTCATGAATATCAGGGCCATTTTGTGTCTGGAAGATTGCATTGTAATCAGTCCTACCCTGCCTCTGGTTCTTACTTTCTGCCACCTCTTCTGCAATGGACCGTGAGCCTTGGAAAGTGTGATAGAGATGTCTCAGTGCTGAACACTCCTCTGTCACTTCTTCTCAGCACTATGGTGCCTTTTGAGTCGTCCCAGAGGTCACTACTATCTGAAAAAAAGAAGCTTCTCTAACCAAAAGTGAGAGTAACATTAATATATGGGTATGAACATTTAAAAAAGTACTTATAGGGCTGGAGAGATGGCTTAGCGGTTAAGGCACCTGCCTTTTAAGCCTAAGAACTCTGGTTCCAATCTCCAGCGGTTCCAATCTCCAGCGGTTCCAATCTCGAGGTCCCATGTTTAGCCAGATGCAAAGTGACGCAAGGGCGCAATGCTGCACTTGACCACAAGGGGGCGCATGCATCTGGATTTCATTCACAGCAGCTGAGAGGCTGCTGGCGCACCCATCTCTATCTGTCTTCCTCTCCCTCTCTCTTTCTGTCTCTCTCTGTGTCTCCCCCCCAATAAAAAGTACTTATAGGGCAGTTTGGAGAGCATAATATATGCATTTAGCCAGACAACAGCAGGCATTACTCCCCTAGGGTTCATGACTTCCCCTGCCATAAGCTTTTGACTAGGTTTTCAGTACCAGGCATGTATGCCCTCCCATGGAGTGAGCCTCCAGTCCAATTAGAGGGCAGTTGGTTTCTGCCATAACAGATATGCTATTATTGCACCCATTGGTTCACTTGGCCTGGCTGGCCAAACTTAAGACTTGCAATATCCGCTGTTGTTTATCACTACTGATGACTTCTCTCTCCCATAAGGCTGTATGCAGCCTAGCCTTTTCCAGCTTTCTGTCAGCTGGACCACAGGGAGGAGGTTTTCTGTTCAGCTCCAGCTTGATTTCTCAGTGACCTCAAGCAAGTGCCTCTAACCACTGAGCAATCTTTCCCACCCTATTTTTTTAATTTTTATTTATTTGAGAAAGTGAGTGAGTGAGAGAGAGAGAGAGAGAGAGAATATATGTGTGTGCAAGGGCCTCTAGCCACTGGAAATGAACTCCAGACACATGTACCAAATGTACATCTGGCTTATGTGAGTACTGGGGAATTGAACCTAGTTCCTTAGGCTTTGTAGGAAAGTACCTTCACTCTTAAGTTTTTGGGCATTGCTAAAAATGGGCTGGGACTGTGAGGAGGCTGGCCTGGACTATTGGACATGGCCGGGTTGCAGCTGGCCCTATCGTCAGAAACCCATCCTGGTGACAGTGACTGGCCTTCCCTACACTCGGTTGTAGGTTGTAGTGTGTCCTGTCATCACCCAGAGTGGGCAGAACTGGTGAGGACCTCCCCCTGAATCCCAAAAAGCTCTGACCAATTCCATAAGTCAGTCTTTGCTCCCCCACAGTTCCTGACCTTGTGGCTAGCTGCCCAAGAGACCCTTATGTGGCTGAAGTCACATAGCCTTTCTCCCATCTCTCTAACCCCCACAGCTTTGAAGTCACAGCTTTAGGCCACTTCCCTTATCTCTCTCACAACTCCTCCCCCCAACAGCTCTGAAGTCACAGTAGCTATCTCTCAGCTCCTGCCTCACAGCTTTGAAGTTACTAGTTCTTCTTCCACTTAGATAGCAACCCATAAACTATGCATCTGATCGCCATATAGTCTGTATGTGCTATCTCAACCTTCCCTAAGTGTTTATAAACCCACTCCCCTTTTGAATAAACGAGTGCTATCCATTAGACGGTCACCCAGGTGTTCATTGCCCATCATCGTTGTTGCACTCACCCGCTGCTCCAGGATGGACCCTGCTTCCCTGCCAACTCCTTCCTCCCTTGCCCAGGACGTCGGTGGCCAATGACCCCGGGAAACAGTAAAGACCCACATTAAGTCATCTCTCCAGCACTTTGTTTGTTTGAGGTAGGGTCTCACTATAACCTAGGCTAACCTGGAATTCTGTAGTCCCTGGCTGGCCTCAAAATCACAGTAATCCTCCTACCTCTGCCTCTTGAGTGCTTGGTGCTGGGATTAAAGGCATGTTCCCCCATGCCCCACATGAATCCCAATTTAATTAATTAATTAATTTGAGAGAAAGAGGCAGACAGAGATAGAAAGAGAGAGAAAGACAGACAGATATACAGACAGAGAGACAGACAGACAATGGCATGCCAAGACCTCTAGCCACTGCAAATTAACTCCAGATGCATGTGCCACCTTGTGCATCTGGCCTCATGTGGGTGCTGGGGAACTGAACCCAGGTCCTTAGGCTTTTCAGGTGAGCACCTTAACTGCTAAGTCATGTCTCCAGACCCGTATTTTCAAAAAAATATTTTACTGATTTACAAGTTAATTGACGGGGGGAGAGAGAGATAGAGAGAGAAAGAGAGAGAGATTGGGTTCACACTTGCTTTGTGGTCCACACAGCTCTGTCGTTCTTATGTGGCTTCCTTCCTATTTTCTACAATACACATATTTCCCAAATAGTTATTACACATATAATGCTATTTTGGAATTTGCTTCTCAAGTGACCAGAACTAATCTCAGGTGAGACTCCCAAAGTCCATGGGCAGCTGCTTTCCAAGTGGCAGATGTCCTCAGACATGAGAATGATCCTGCTTGTTGTAAGTAAGAATAGTTCTGGGGGATCATGAGGCAATTATAAATTAATGATACACTCACTAATAGTGTTACCAAATAAAAATAACAATAAAACGAAAGCATTTTCAATGTGAATAGGCAGTATAATCTGTCTCTTCCTTCTGTTCATTCATTTTCTTCTCTTCCTCTCTCCCTCCCTCCCTCCCTTCTCCTTCCTGCCTTCTTTCTTCCCTCCCTCCCTTCCTCCCATACTTCCTTCCTTGTTTTCTTTCAAAATGGTCTAAAACACTATACCAAGATTATCTACTGTTACATTTTAACAAGTCTTCAGATTATAACATTTTAATTCTACCACTAACATTCCATGATTAATTTTGGTAAATGATTCAAGTATTAATTCTCTAGGTGTTGCTGTAACAAATTCTCATCAACTTGACAGTCTGGTCAAGCAGAAGTTTATTTTCTCACATTTCTGGAGGCTAGTAATCCAGATCAAATTTCACCAGAGCTCAAAGTAGAGTTGGCAGGTTCATACTCCCTCCCTAGGCTCTCACAGAAAATCTATCTACTCATTGGCTCTTTAAAATTGTCATGAATATCAGTTTTCTTTGGTTAGTAGCCACATTAATCTAATTTGTTATAGTGTGACATGGTGTGCACGTGCTTGTCAGAGGACAAGCATGGGGAGTTAGTGCTTGCCATCCAACTTATTTGGAGGAGCGTGTCATATTTTTGCCATTGTGAATGCCAGACTAGCAGATCTCTGAGCTTTGGGATTCTTCTGACTTCTTCTTCCATTGCTGTAGGTTCTGAGAGTCCAGGACTCTAGAGTTTGATCCAAAACATTGTGGTATGCCAAGGGAATTAATCATCGCTTCTGCAATTAGCCTGCCCTGCTCTCTGTTTTCTCCTCAATACAAAAGATCTGGTTACTAATAAACTTTCCAAAGCATTTCTCTTTGTTGTCTGGTTTTTACATTTTTTCTGCCACCTCTTCCACAGTGTTCTCTGATCCTTGGCCAGTGTGCATTGATTTCCCATTCAGTGCTGAGCATTTAACTATCTCTTCTCAGCGCTTTGATGAGTAAGCCTCCCCAGGAGTCATTGCCATATTTGAAAAAACAAACAAACAAACAAACAAACATCTCTGATCAAAAGTAAGAGCAGCACTATTATATGAGCATAAACTAAGTAGTTAGAGGTCAACTTGATCAGTATAGCATATCCATTTAACCAAACAACAGTAGTAGCTTTCTCCCTAGGGCTATGATCTTCCCATCCATAGCCTTCTGCCTAGGCTTTAGGTAGGCACAAATTCCCTCCTGCCTTCAAATCCAATCAGGGAGCAGTTGGTTACTCCACAACAATCATATCACTATTTCATCAGTGTACTCAATTTTCCTGGCTGAGCATTTGTATGGTTGCAACATCTACTGCTAGTTAAGACTAACAGTAGAACTTTCCAGAACTATGATGACTATCCAGCAGTGAAGAGGTTTCCATCTTAGTATCATCTTGATTTCTCAGTGCCTAGCAGCAGAGTTATGCCATATCTTCAGCAATAGAATCTTACATTCTAGATCTGGTGGGGAACTAAGTGTATTGACTATATTATTTTGGAAGCCTCATGGGCTTCACTGACCAAAAGTTCATGAGGAGGTTTCATACCCCTGGAAATGGGATTTTCCTGTTGGAATCTATCATGTAAATTTTATTTTTAATGATATAACTAAGAAGTAAGTTTCCTCTCTTCCATTCCCCTCCTGTGATACCATTATATCTTCCCACCCCCTATAGTCTATCCTTCTGTGTACATATCTGTTATCCTCTCCACTTTAGAACCCTTCCTCCACTTCTCATGATCCATTTTGAGTTTCTTGGTTTCAAGTACTGACTCTTACTCAATCCTATATAGCAGAGTACCCCAGTGAGAGTTGCTTTGGTGAAACTCCAGCAAAAGAGATTAAAGACTGTTTATAAATATGTACAAATAATTCAAAGAAAACACAGATAAACACGAGAATGAAATGCAAAATGAATTTAAAGAGGACATAAATAAATTCCTAATGAATCCCAATAGAACACAAATAGATAGATAAAATGAGAAAGTTAAAAAAGGATATGAAAATGAAACCCAATCAAGACATAGAAATACTGAAGAAAAACCAAACTAAAATAAAAATGAAAATTAAAAAAAATAATGTCAAAGTAAAAGTTTCATGGGAATCTTCCCAAAATAGAATGGATCAAATGAAATATAAAACATCAGACCTTGAAGACAAGGAAGAATTGGATCATTTCATCAAAATGAATGAGAAGTTCAGAGAAAGAGAATTTGCTTCTCTTTTTCAGATGGGAGTGGGACCTGAGGAGGTAAAAGACCCATTGCACTTCAGCCCAGCCCCAGATGAAACCACAGAGGAATTGGGGAAATGAACAAGAGTGCTGGTTTCTCAGCAAACCTGATATCAGCACAAGGGTGAAGGAAATAGACACCAAGGACACTCAACACTTATCAACCAGATTTCCAGAGGCTCTTAAGATCCAATCAATGAAGTAGACCTAAAACGCACCCAACATGGCTCAGAGAATTTTTTGGAAGAGGGGGCAGAAAGATTGTTAGAGCCACAAGTTGGGACATTATGCACAGAGGTATTGCCTCTCCCCAATAACTGACTGCCGCACCCACAATGCATGACCCGCAATCCCCAAAGAGAAAAGGAGCAGGAAACCAACATATGTTGTTTACTACTAAGTATGTCCATAACTAATAAAAATAAATTTAAAAAAGAAAGAAAAAGAAACATATGAGCAGAACATGACAGAAATACGGTGATCTTGAAAGACCAAATATTTGAATTAGGCTTAAGTCATAGAAAATATTGTTAATAATTACAGAAGAAAATTTACCAAATCTGGGGAAAGAGATGCCCATCATGTATAATAGACATACATAACACCAAATATGCAGCACTAGAAAAGAAATTTACTATATTGTATTACAGCCAAAACACTGAAATCCCAAAACTCATACTTGGAGGAAACATATTTGCTTGAATTTTTGTGTCATGTTCAGATTTCACATCTGGATAGAGCATATTGGTTACTTTTGTCTGGTACAGCTGTGTTGAGTGAGTACTTAAAATACTGCTTGATATTTCCTGTGTTACTTGTCTTTTGATTGGTACTTGGTACTGCTCTGTGTGCTATGTAGGTTAAGGGGGTTTCAAATCAGTTGCAGCTGTGCTCAAACTTGCACTTGGATTGCAAAAGAAATATGAGATGCTCAGTATCTCCACGGTGTGGAAAGGAAGATTGCTGAAGGAAATCTGAGTGCCAGAACTCAGCATGAGTCCTATCCGTACAGGTCATCTGGACCTGCAGGATGAAGGGAAGAGGATTATTATCAGAAACCTGGGTGCTGCAGCATACATGGCTGCCTCAATCAGGCTCCAGTCAGAATCCAGCCTATAATGCTCTCTAAAAGCTCATTAAAGAGTTCTGGTAGCAAAATATATACTTCTGGTATATATTATTGTGAAAAAAATTACACCAGTAATTATAAAGAAATTTATTTCTACATAAATTTATTAGTTTTATTAACATGAATCAGGTTTACATTATTATCAGGGGTATGAAGGGATTAAGTGATGGAGGTATATGGTCTTTAAACAGTATGGACTGTTTATGCATTGAAAATTTTGACTTAGAGATTTGTGAGAAATGAATGGAAAAAGTCCTTAAAGACCACGAACATGAACTGTAAATATGTTAATGTATTGCTGAAATCTTAAAATAGTGAATTATCAATTTGTAAATTATGAAATGTACAGTGTGATGATCAAATTAGGGTAGTTAATATTTTCAGTTCCCAGAACATTTCTGATTAACATAATTCATATGCATATTTATATTCTTAATATTTAATAATTCAGTTCATGTACTCTTTAATTTGGTTTTATAACTTTCAATCTCCATTTTTGTAAATATGACAAAATACATGCATTTCAGAGGGTGAGTTTGTTCTATATAGTTTTGAGGTGTGTAGCAGGCAGAAGCTTTATGTTTGAAAATAGAAATTACCTTTAAAATGTGTGCATTTAATATAACTTTTCAACTCTAAAGTTCTTTGTTTTCAAATATATTTTTAATGGCCTATTTTCCTCTCCCAGAAAACATTTTTCCTTGGGCTTCAGGTGGGGAAATATTAAACAGCAAGTGATTGTTTCAAAACCAAAATAATGTTTCAGGTGAACTTGAACCCAGTAGGCTAGAGAAAAGAAAAGAAAAATAACCTATGTAGTTTTCTCTCTATATATCTATCTATCCTATGGCTTATGTTTCTGCAGAGAGCTCTTGTCTACTGCAGTTTTGTTTTTATGCCAGTTCTCCACTTTATCTACCATCTTCAGGTTTAAAGCTTCTTTGATTATGCAACTTTATAGAGTTTAAACTACTAGCTACAGAGTGTTGAGGAAATCACTATCTCTTTCTATAAGATAAAGCAGGCGATCCAATGGGGATTTATAGCTGATATTTTCTTGCAAACAACTGTCTTGTTAGCATGCCCATCATCACATATAATTCTGCAGGAACTATGGATATATTTTCTTAACCTTTCTGAAGACCTTTAAGCAATTTATTAGGTAGTTAATTTACTGACATAAAATCTTGATTTTTAGACTATGTTGTCCTGGGTCAAATTTCACTTAGTTTTTATTCTTGTTATATTGTGATTCTCTATTTTCACAAAGTGTAACCTGTTTTAGATTTTGTGTATATTTTGGACATCAGAAAATTTCCAGTAAAAGTAATAGTAACTATTATGATTTTTCTGTATTTTCTGTATAAAAGCTCAGTAAGTTACCAAGTTGGATAGTTGTTGCTTAGGATATTTTGTCATGTCGTAGTCAGATATAAACAGGGAAATAGGCTTCTGGAGACTTGTCCATGATTTTATACTCTAACTCAATAGCTTCAATAGCTCTAACTCAGTAGCTTCAATAGACAGCTGGCACATTGATTTTTCTACATTTTTTCTTCTCCAAAGCATTGAACAGTTTTTCTTCCAACCTTGGCATGAATTAGATAATAAATTCCATGAGAACAAGACCAAGTAGCATTTATATTAAAAAATTACTCTTGAAAGTCACAATAATTATGATTCTATATTTTATTAATACCAGGACTGATTTAATGTGTGTGTGGGACTATGTAAGAATATAAATTTTATGAGGTGAATAATTTTAAATCTTGGAGATTGAAAATCAGATTTAAGCCCAGATTGTTGATGTACACATTTAATCCTAGCACTTGGGAGGCAGAGGTAGGAGGATTGTTGTGAGTTCCAGGCCACCTTGAGACTACATAGTGAATTCCAGGTCAGCCTGGGCTATAATGAAACCCTACCTTGAAAAACCACAAAAAAAAGAAAGAAAATCAGATTTATATATCTTGCCTGTATTTCTATTGAGTGATAGCAGTAGCCATACCTTATTTCAGTTAATATTTGCACATTCAGTCTTCTCCATCTTAGAATCAATTTTGAGATACTTGTACATTTTTACTCTTGGACTCTGTGCCTCTTGGTGGGGTGTTACAGGTTTGTTCCTCCAGGTTTATGTGGTAGAAGTGTGATCTTCAGTTTAATGATATTGGGAGGAAAACTAGTGGCCACTGAAGACAACTTTCCTAGCAATTAGTGTAATCTCATTGGGTTATGATTAGTTCTTCTTAGAGCTGATTATTATCAAGTGAGTATTTATCATATGTCTGCCCCTTGTGTATAAAATTTTCAATTTCAGTTTTTCAGCCATTCTGACACAGTGAGAGTTACAATATATCTAATAGTGTTGTTTCATTTTGAACATTTAGTAATAAAAGTCATCAAATAATTTTTAAAGGAAGTTATCAGTTTTTAAAAATTTTATTTATTTATTAGAGAGAGAGAGAGAGAGAGAGAGAGAGGGGGGGGGTTTACCGGTGCCTCTAGCCACTGCAGATGAGCTCCAGATGTATGCACCATTTTATGCATCTGGTTTACTTGGGTGCTGGGGAATTGAACCTGGATCCTTAGGCTTCACAGGCAAGGGCCTTAACTGCTAAGCCCCCTCTCCAGCCCAAAATAATTTTTTATAAGTCCCTGTTCTCAGATATTTTACTGGGGCAAGAGAAAATGGACTAAAACACCAAACAAAAATATTTACTACTGAATTTCAAGAATGAAACACAACAAAGAACATCTTTAAAACCCCTAATGTTACAGAATTCCTCACAAGATCATTGAAATTTAATGAATATGTTTGGTAATTAACTTAAATATTAGTTTTCCACTTTTTTCCCAGCAATTTGGCATCACCTTAGCAATGTACAATTGCTCAGATTTATTCTTTTATCACTTTGGGGCCAAAAGTGCAGAGCAAATATTAGATTAAAATCATTATCACTAGAGAGCCGATTAGAGAAAAATCCCTTCTACTTCTTAGAAGTTTAAGTGTGTCTCTTGTAGGTATTTTAGTTCATTCTCTGTGTTCATGTCTAGACTGCTTTCTGATCTTCTGTGTATGTCTAATCTCTCCCCTACTCTTTTTTATTTGAACACCTTTGGTCATATTTGAAGTCTGTTGAGTGTAAAGTCTTCCAGCTTCGTGCTGTGGACATAGTTCAGTGATACAGTGCTGGCCTAGCAAGATCAAGGCTCTGGGTTACAACTCCAGCCCCACAAAAATTAGGATCCTCACCCACGTATGCCAGTATTTTTCCATGTAGATGATAGTTGTAGGATCCAGGAATAGTGTATGAGCATATCTCTGATTGCTGCAGGATGTTACTTTCTACATGCTAATGAGAGTTGGAAGGAAAGAAAAGTGTTTGAAAGGAAAGAATGTACTTTTAGTTGGTATTAGTGTAATGAATATATCCTGATGACTAGTAGGAAACTTGTTATTAAGGCATATTTGTTTGTGTTAATTAATGTTGTCATTAACACAAATATCAGCTTGATATTATACACAGAGGAGGTATGCTGAAGACTGAATCATATATTCTTTAAACAGTATGTACTGTGAGGTTTTGTAATTTATATTTTTTACTTGAAACTGTTTAGAAAAAAACATTCCATAAAATCCTCAACAATATGCTCATTTACATGACCTGTAAAGATTGTGTGTTGTGTCTTCTTTATTGAAGTTTTAAAAATACTGCTTAATGGTATCAATTTATGGGGTATAATATGGGAATTTTTGATACATATATTCAGAGTGTAATGATAAAATCATTATAGTTGATATTTTCAGTTCTTAAAATCAATCTTTGATTAAAATAATTATACATATTTATAGCATACATTTAATATTCAATTAACACACGAGATGCACACAGATATCATCTTAGGAATGATAATTTACACCTCCATATTAATTTTTGGAGCATAAAAGCTTCTGAGTTTTAGTTATTAAAATACATATACCACAGAGGATGAAATTGCTCTATGTTGCTTTGAGTTGTGTAGGTGATGGGAAGTTTTGGGTTTATGCACATGTATTTAAAATATACTTTACACTGAAAACATATGCAGTCAATACAATTTTTGAATATTAATATTTCTTATTTTCAAAAATGTTGGTCACCTTATCTGTGCAGGAATACATTTGTCTTGGCTTTTTGTCAGTATTTTGTGAGAGCAATAAAAATATAACTTAGATACTTACGAACTATAAAAAAAATTCTCAAGGCCATTCTTGAGGGAGATAATTCTAGCTAAGAACATGACACTTTTCCATATAATAATGCAAATTTGTAAGGTCTGGGGTACATATAAGTATTGTTTCTGTAGTGTTGGGTATGGTAGTCTTATCTATTCAATGTGATCATCACAGAGATTTATTATGCACATTTCATTCTTCTACTTAAACTGATCTTTTATAAAATGACTTGAACTGCGACTTAAATCTGAGGATCTATAACTAACATTGAACACAAAAATATGATTATCTCTGAATCCAATGCTATAAAGATGGTTGTGTTTGCAAACTTTAATCAATACTTCTGAAAGCAAAAGTTCAAAGTTTTCATGAAAAAATGATCACCAGCTTGCTCACTTCCCTTGGTTTAAGAATACAAGTGGACATGTATAAGTGACAAAATGGATTCCAAGTAACTGGAAAAAAATTCTTGTAGGTGAGAATACACAGTTCAGGTTATACAAACTTGTGTTTCTAGGCAATACTGAAGGATGTGAAATGTATACACGAGAATGAATGCCAGGTGACAACCAATGCTAAACACAAAAAGAGAACTGGAAAGACACCATATAAAATTGCTAATGACTGCATTGAGAATGTCTTTTGAGGATTAAGAGAAATAGAAGCAATACAGAGATACTAATAGATTAAAGTATGCAAAAATATATAACTTCTTTCAATAAACTGTCTCAAATAATAAATACAGAAAAAGTTTGTAGTGTATGGAAACAAAGAATTATATTTACCAGACTTATTCACATTAAAAAATTATATATAACATTTAATAGCTAATTTACAAATTTAATGTGTGGGGATGAAAAAATATCTACAGAATGTGGTGGTGCACGCCTTTAATCCCAGCACTTGGGAGGCAGAAGCAGGAGATTGTCATGAGTTTGAGGCCACCCTGAGGCTTCATAGTGAATTCCAGGTCAGCCTGAGCTAGAGCAAAACCCTACCTTGACTACCCCCACAATGCATGACCCACATTTCCCATTGATGAGGGTCCCTTTGGAAGAGGGAGGACAGGGAGGAGGATAAGGCAGCCAACACTATGAATGTAAAATCAGAATAATATAAATAAAAATAAATTATGGGGAAAAAAGAAAAAAACAAAAAAAGAAAGAAAGAAAGAAAGAAAGAGAGAAAAAAAGAAAAATTTTTGGTCTTGTGCATGGGATTCTGAATTACCTCAAGGTTGCCAGACCATTGGAATGGTAAACTGAGTGCTTTATAATTGTTAGAAGGCCATATTTCAGAATCAGGGATATTTAATTTACAGTCTCTCCAACATATTTTTGTAAGTCATATCTCATAAAATATGCAAAGCTATACATAAAAAAATTCATTCACTAAAATTTATAAATATTAAAATACAGGTAAGATTTCAACTGAAACCAAAGGTGTTGCTCAAATTATTTTCAGGCCAGTGTTCCTGAGAAAGGGGCAAACAAGCTGGGCCTAGACATATGATGTACTGGGAAGGAAACCTCTCCCACTCACTGAGCTCACTAATGCCCTGGTTCATCCTTGAATATGACACATGCCCATTCTTTTCTCAGAGTCATACACTGTACTGTTTTCCACTGTTCTTCCCATCACATGCACATCAATCCATCCTTAATTACTCTGAATCTATTATGTACCACAGAAATGTTTTCCCTTATAATTTTCTATAAAAATTATAATAGCTTGCTTTTCTCTGGAAGTACCTTGCCTAATTTTTATGGTTTTTATTTTTTGTCATGTTATTATCACAATTTAATGCATGTACACACATACATATTGTATTTAAACAGTAATTTATCTGTATTATAGCTATGACATTTAAATATTGTTTACTTATTGAAGTTTGATTACATCTTCTTACTAGATTATTTATTTCATATGAAGAGATATTTTAGCCTATTCAATATTGTATCTCAACATTATTTTTTCAATAATACCTTTATTTAGTAGGACTTAAAGAAACATTGATAACTGAATGAATGCTTGCTGAAATGAATGAATGGTTTGTGACCATTTGAGAATAAATAATCAATGTGGAACTAATTTACTAACTGGATTTGGGATATTTATTGTATGTAAAGCAAGGCAAAATGTATGTAAAATGCACATAACATAAAAATTTAAAAAAGGTCTGTTAAAAATAGAATTCTGGGGGCTGGGGAAATGGCTTAGTGGTTAAAGTGTTTGCCTATGAAGCCTAAGAACCCTGGTTCAATCCCCCAGGACCCACGTAAGCCAGATGCAGAAGGGGGCACATGCATCTGGAGTTCATTTGCAGTTGCTGGAGGCCCTGGTGGCCCCATTCTCCCTTTCTCTGCCTCTTCCTTTCTCTCTCTCTCAAATAAATAAATAAAATATTATTTAAAAAATAAAATTCTGTCTCTTGGTATGAAAACAATAAATATAAAGAATAATAAAAAGAACAATCCAAGCAGAGATTGAGGATAAATATATGTACTAAATATCTATAAACAATGAAACTAGAATCCTGAGAATTACCACATATTAGCAAGAAAATAGTGAAATTGGCAATTTATAGGTGAGCAGATATGAATGGCCAATAAATTAAAGCATACATGTTCAGTGCCACTAGAATAGAAGGAATATATGCATAAGTAAGTCACAGTCAGGATGGAGGTAAGCCATGAGTAACTGCCCAAATTTTTCAGACTGACAAGTGGCATAATTTGGAGTTGGAGGAGAATTTGGACAGTCTGATGCATAGTGGAAAATTGTAAACCATGGATTATCCATGAGTAGGAGGGAAATTTAGTAATTTTTAACAAATATGAAGGCACTCACTTTATAATGCTGAAATCCCACTCCCAGGTACATAACAGACAGAAAGTGCTTAATCATCCTTCTGTTATGGACATTGTAGAAGATGTTATTGTATGGTGGGACACTGTATACCATGTGAAAGGATTGAATGACAGTTGAGTGGGAGAGCAGTCTCCGGTTCAACAAGAGACACTGAGAAAAATTACCCTTTTATTTATTTATTTTTATTTTTATGTATATTATTCTAGTTTTACATTCATAGTGGTGACTTCATTATCCTCCTCCCTGTCCTCTCTCTTCCATAGGGACCCTCATCAATGGGGAATGTGATTCATGCATTGTGGGGGTAGTCGAGAGCTATGGGGGATAGGCCAAGTCTCTGTGCATAATGCCCCAACTTGTGGCTCTAACATTCTTTCCGCCCCCTCTTCCGCAAATTTCCCTGAGCCACATTGGGGTCATTTTAGCTCTACTTCTCTGATGAGGTTTTGGGAGCCTCTGTGTCTCTGGATATCTGGCTTAGTGGGAGTTAGATCTTCTCTGTGTTTATCTCCTTCAACCTTTTTCTGGTGTCGTCATCCCCAAGAGCACTGAACTCTTGCCCTTCCTCCACATTACTCTGTGGTTTCAGCTGGAGCCCTGGTGAGGTGTGATTGGCTGATCCTCCCTTCAGGTTAGTTGTCCATCTGGAAAAAATAAGCAAATTCTCCAATGGAGAGAGAAGTTAGTATTAGATATATGGGATGGCCATAGAATTAAGGCTTTATTAGGAAAGTTACAGCACCATGCCACAGTGGCATGACAGGGTCCCAAAATGTGTGTGTGTGTGTGTGTGTGTGTGTGTAAGAGAGAAGAAATGTGAGGGAAAGAAGAGAGATAAAAGGAAAAAGAAAGAGAGAAAGAGAGAGAGAAAGGGTTATTTAGGATTGACCTATCAAAGTGAGAGTTTCTGGGGGGAGGAACAGGTGTGTTTGTGCACAGAACAATTGAGAGAACTCACTGAAGCAATGGAGAGTGGGAGGTAAAGAATGCCTCTGTTCTTTCAAGGTCTCTAGACTTGGGGAGCTACTCACAGGAGGCTCTAAACAAGAGAGAGTTACAATGGTGGCCTAGCCTTGGGCCTATGTACTGTGAACATCACAAGGAGAATCTTGTCACCTCTCTGGAAAGGGAAAGACTGCAGGGTGATATGGCCTGATCTCACAATTGAATAACAGAGTTTCATTAGAGAAAAATTAATAATGCATGAGCAAGTCAAAGACATAAATTTACACCAGGACTCACAACATTTGCTTTTGTGTGATTTATAAACTTCAAGAAAGCCTAACTTATGATGTGGTCAACTGGAACAACATGAAAAGACCTTTCCTCATGAAAGTCTTTTTGACTAGTAATTAAAAAATTCAACATGAAATTAGGATATATTATAATTGAAACTGGTGGTAGTCAATGATTTCATGAATGAAAACTGAGAACTTTAAATAAATTTATTGCATTACAGTTAGCCATAATAACAAGGAAGATTGAAAGTCAATAAATAAGATGCAATTAAATAAACCAAAAATAAAGATTAGCCAAAGGTCGTTGATTAATAAACAGTCTGTAATTGTAATGCAATATAAGAGGCTATTTGATAGTCAACTAATTTGTCTTTATTAAAAAATTTCACAACAATCTTAAAAGCAAAGAATTGAGCCAAGCTACTTTTGGAAAAAATTGATGGAGATGTACTTCATCAAACATCAGAACTATTCCTGCTCTTATTTTAAAAGAATCCTCTCGTCATGTTCCATTTTGACATTTTTGACTATATCTCTTGTTGTTGTCTCCACTCTTACCTCAAATTTCATTCAGTCACACACAAAAAATTCTAGCAGAAACATTTCTGGAAATTGACTAGTATTTCAAAATGTGTATTGTATCCAAATTGATATGTCTAAGAAAGAAGGTGAATACAAAGGGTGATTTATACACATGTACACACACATAAATACATACATATATATATATATATATATATATATATATATATGAAACTAACTGACTCTGATTTTAAGTGTGATACTAATATGGGAGTGAGAGAATTAAGAGCCTGAGAATGAATCTCTGTAAACATAGAATTTACTATGCCATATTCATGCCCCTTCAACCAAAAGGAAAAGATAAACATTTAATAGATCATTTGGCTACTTACTTGAAAAAATACATTTGACATCAAATCTTTCAAGAATCTGCATTTTGAGTTAATTTTAAAGTTATAGACATAGAGAAAATGCCAACAACGGAAATTGTTGGAAAAATAGTGGTGTTGATATTTATGGTACAGAAGTAGTTGTGTCTTAATAATATCTGCTAAAACAAAGTTATATGAAAATGTTAGGTTTTTTTTCCTGGGAGAATAGAACTGTCTAGTGAAATGAGGTCAGCTCAAAGAAAAGTCACTGGAAAAACATCTGGTTATATCTAAGTGAAAAATGTACATTTCAAACTAATCTTTCCAGTGAAGACAATCAGCAACCAGGTGAAATGATAATCTAGAGACTGGGAGAAAACATTAGCAGTTGGTGCAGGTCCAGACAGGTAGCTTTGAAATGGCTGGTCAAAATCATGTGACAATAGCAAATCCATAAGATAATAACATACACAGATTAATCTCGTTGCTTCTGTCTATGTTGGCACAGTAAGGCATTATGAGTGAATGACAGAAAGATAGTTTACCTTATGCTGGCTGTGAAGCAAAAACCGAGAAGAGACCAGGGTTCCAACATGATCTTAGAAGACATATGCCCATTGGGCTCACTTTTTCCAGACAGGCTCCACTTCTTACTCTTCCATTATCTCCTACTAGCACCATGGGTTTCATGATAGAGCCTTTAACATAGGGACTTTGGGGACTTTAAGATTTCAACAATAGCACTCTGTCTTCATATGTATCCAGTATTTTTATTATCTAGGTTAGCTACAGAGTGAATCCCTTCCTCAGCATTGTCAGCCCAGGCTCTCTTCATTCAAATGAATGTATATTTCCACAAGTTATAACCTACTGTACCAGTGAAGAGGACCCGGTTTCCTTTTAATGATACTAATCTCTTAACATTTGTAACCACTTTTTCCACAGCTACCAGGTCTTCAACTTAAAAGTCTCTCATAACCCTTTTCTCCCAAAATTGTACATTTTTTTGTATTCTAATTTTTCTTCTCTCCCACTGTATAATTGGATGGGAACACTGGACAATAACCATGTCAAAGTCTGAATGCTATCTGCCTTGAAATTTCCTCTGTCAAACAAATTATTCCATTAGTTTTGAATTCAGTCTCACTTAAGTTCTCAAGATGTGGACAGAATAAAGCACTTTTATTTTGCTATAATATAACAAAATGGCCTCTGCCCTTGTTCCCCTCTGAACCCGCTTTATACAGGGTCCCTCCCGCCCCCATTTCTCTTGGCAGTCTGACCTTCCAGTCTCAGAAGAATGGCACAGTAAGCTATGATTCTCTAGAGCTGTGCTCAAATTGCTTCTATTTGTGTGTATGTACATATGTATGTATGTACATACCTTTTCCAACAAAAATGACCACGGTTATGTCTGAGGTTCCACAGGACCCATTGCCTGGTTAGAGCTTCTGTGACTGTGTGTGCTTCCTGGCCACGCTCACTTATATTTATCTTCACAATAAACTCTCTCTTATTTCTGCTTAGTTGAGAGCTGTGTTTTTGCTTTAGCCCATAATAAACTATATCACAGAACTTTACACTGTAAGTTGATGACTGTAATATCATGATTTATATGTCTAAGAACATTTAAGATCTATTCTTAAAAATTTCAAGAATAAGCTAGGCGTGGTGGCTCATGCCTTTAATCCCAGCACTTGGGAGGCAGAGGTAGGAGGATTGCCATGAGTTCAAGGCCACCCTGAGAATACAGAGTGAATTCCAGGTCAGCCTGAGCTAGAGTGAGACCCTACCTTGAAAAACCAAAAAAAAAAAAATTTTTTTTTTTCAAGCACAGAATAAATTAACTCATCACACTGTACTTTGTTTTCAAATGTATTCATTTTATGATTATACATTTATTTACTTTCCCAATGCATCTCCATTCATTCTATTCTCAAATTCCGGTCACCGCTGAGTTTGTAGGTTTTAGATTCTACATATAAATGTCATGTTTGTCTTTTTGTGCCTGCCTCATTTTGCTTAGAACAGTGACTTGGATGTTCATTCATGCTGTTACAAGTATCAAGCTTTCCTGCTATTGAATGATATTCTGTTTTATCAGCAGATACCACTTGTATGCAATCCACTAATTCACCATTGTTTTAAATCTCAGGCATTGTCTATAATATAATATAATGTGATGAAAGTTGGCTGCCATGGTGTGTGAGTGAATGTCAGAGAAAAACCTCAGTGTGTTTTTCTTTTCACTCTTTTGAGAAAATGGGTCTCTTTTACCATGGTTGCTCGTGAGATTCCAGATTCTCTTGGTTCTACCTTCCATTGCCATAGGCAAGTTGGGATGACAGTACATGTCCCTGGCTTTTACATGGGTACTAAGGAAGATCAAAGGCAAGTTGGTTAGTTTTCAAGTAAGCATCTTTGACTGCTGAGCCATCTCCTTAGCCCCATGGCTGCTCTTACTGGTTACATGATTTGGAGAGATTTTCTGTCATTCTGTTGGTTGCTTTTCATTTATTAGCTGTTTGCTTTGTTAAGATCTTTTTCATTTCAGATAACCTCACTTGTTTTTAATTTCCTTGTACTTTTGGCATTTGTATGTGGGTGTGTACCCACATGCACACACGTATGCACGGAGTTTTAACTCTTTTGCTCTAGGAGGTTTACGCCTTCAATTCTGAAGTGTACACATTTAACTCATGTTTATTGTGATCATTTTGTTTATGTTGATGAATAAGAGCTAAATCTCATATGGCCCCTCTCTATCAGAGTGGACCATGGTATTGGTTTTGGTCCTATCATTGTCATAGGTCTTCTTCATGACCTGTCAGACCAGGCTTTTGTTAGACTTGACATTCACAATGAATGCACGGTGTGTTGTCTTCTCTCTTCCTCATGGCCACTCAGTGGTCAGAGGATAATGATAAAGGCAGGTTGACCAAGCAGGTCACCCTAGTGTGCTCTTCTAGGGGTCTTAACTGCTTCAGGAGCTGTGGCATCTCAGCCAGCTGGAAAGTGATTGACTTGCAATGTGTAATTTCTATTGTTGTTGTGGGTCCTCCTAGCACTGCTTTTATGCCTCATGACTTCAAAGACTTTGCTTTGGTTTTAGTTTGGGGAGGAACTAGAGCTTTCTCCTTGCTTTTGTTACTATCTTTCTGAAAGAAGCTTATCATATTTTCAAATATTAAAATCAAAGTTTTAAAGGCAAAATATATTATTCTATTGGACAATATTGTGAAAAATTTACACCAGTTTGAAAGACCTAATTGATTAATTATAACTTTGGTTGTATTTCTAAATGCATTTATCAACAAACATCTCAAGTTCACTTTCTAAGCAGAGCTATGCAGTGACTAAGAGATCAAGTCATATGACCTCAAACAATGTGTATATTCATGAATGTGCAATTTCTAGTTTATAATTTGGAGAGAAGCACTTAAAGACAAATTGAACAATTCTTCATGTCAGGAAATGAACTTTAATTACAAAGATTTGTAGAAACTGATGGATTCACAGCTGAATTCTACTAAATCTTTTGGGTGTAATAACAACAATATCTTTAGATTTGTTTCATAAAATAAGATGGAAAAGAATACCAACAGTTCTCCTACAAAGCCAACAATATCTTTGTCGCAAAATTAGATTGAAGTTCTGACATTTAAAAAAATATTTTATTATTTATTTATTTTTTTGAGAGAGAGAGAGAGAGAGAGATACAGAAATATGCAGGTAAGCCTGGCGTGGTGGCGCACGCCTTTAGTCCCAGCACTCAGGAGGCAGAAGTAGGAGGATCACCGTGAGTTCAAGGCCAACCTGAGACTACATAGTGAATTCCAGGTCAGCCTGAGCTAGAGTGAGACCCTACCTCAAAAAACCAAAAAAAAAAAAAAAAAAAAAAAAAAAAGAAATATGCAGGTAGAGAGAGATATAGAATGGGCACACCAGGGCCTCCAGCCCCTGTAAACAAACTCCAGATGTGTGTGCCACCTTGTGCATCTGGCTGACGTGGGTTCTGGAGAATTGAGCCTCGAACCAGGGTCCTTAGGCTTCACAGGCAAGCGTTTAACCACTAAGCCCTCTCTCCAGCCCACAAAAGTTATATTAGGTACAAAAACAAAATAAAACTACAGATCAATATTCATTATGAGCATAGATGCTATTGCAGTTACTTTTCTTTGCCAGGAGAAATATCTGACTAGAAGCAGCTTATGGGAGCAAAGGGTTTATTTTAGGCTTACAGAATCCAGGGGAAGTTCCATCATAGCAGAAGAAGCTGGCTCACTTCCATAGATCCAAAGCAGAGAGACACCACCAACAGCCAGCAAACAAGACCAGCCAGAGCTGAAAAAGGCTCTAAACAATCTCAGGGCTGGACTATAAGCCCTACCACCATTGACACACCTCTTCCCCAGTAGGATTCCACTAGCTGGAGACTCAAGTTGTAGTCTCAACCTTAATAATAAAAAAAAAGTATGAGTCTGTGAGGCCATGCATTCAAACCATCACAGAAGCAAAAATTCTTCTATTTTTAACTTTTTACTTATAGCCTCCATACATATAGACAATATACCCTGATTTAAATCTCCTCCCACCACCCTCTTTTTTCTCCCTCCCGAATCTCCTTTCTATTGAATTCCTTCTTCTTTCCAACCAGTCTCTGCTACTTAAAAGTCATCATTTTGCCCTCTGATTATGGGTGTCTTCTATAGGTAGCATCAGCCACTGTGAGTCATAAATATCAAGGCCACTTTGTGTACGGTTTCCTGAGAGCTCAAAACTAAAGTAGACATAAAGCACACCCACCAAGACTCAGACAATTTTTGGGGAGAGAGTTCAGAAAGAATATAAGAGCCACAGAGTAGGAGGGACTATCCAGAGACATTGTCCCCACCACAATGATTGAATGCTATTCTCACACCTCATAAACCACAACTCCATGGTGAAGACCGGCAATCACACTAAGGAGGGCCCTCCGTGGAGTAGGGGCAAGGAGGAGGGAAATGATGGTATCAACACATGATGTAAACATAGAAAGCTTTTATTTAGTCAAAAAAAAGAATATGTGATGATCTACACAATAAAGCTTTATTCAGCTTTAAAGGTGATTTAAATCATGAAATTAGCAGGAAAATGTATTAAATTGGATATAGTATGATAATTGATATAAGTTAGAACAAGAAAGAGATCTCATTTTATCTAATTTATGTATGTATGTATGTATGTATGTATGTATGTATGTATGTATATATGTATGTATGTGTATGTTGGACATTAAAGCATTAAAGTAGAAAGACGACTATAAGAAGGGTACAGAGTTGAATAAGAACCAAGTATAATAACATGTGTATGTAAATGAAACCCATTTCTTTGTATCTTAACCAAAAATTGATAGTAAACAAAAAACAGAAAAAGTATATATTTAAAAAAATATTTTATTCATTTATTTCACAGAGAAAGAGAGAGAGAGAGAGAGAGAGAGAGAGAGAGAGAGAGACCATGACCTAGGGCCTCCAGCCACTGCAAATGAACTCTAAATGCATGTGCCATCTTGTGCATCTGGCTTATATGGAAACTAGGAAATTGAACCTACATTCTTAGGCTTTGGAGGCAAGCTCCTTAACTGCTAAGCCATCTCTCCAGCCCAACATTATGCATTTTGAAATTACTACTTTTTTTGGGGAGAGAGACACACAGAGAGAGAGAGAGGGAGAGGAAGACACATAGAGATGGGCATGCCAGCAGCCTCTCAGCTGCTGCGAACGATATCCAGATGCGTGCTCCCCCTTGTGGCCAAGTGCGGCATTGCGCCCCTTTGTATCTGGCTAAACGTTGGACCTGGAGATTGGAACCACTGGAGATTGGAACCAGCGTTCTTAGGCGTAGGAGGCAGGCGCCTTAACCGCTAAGCCATCTCTCCAGCCCTAAATTATTTTTATTAATAAATGTATGGTAACAATGTGAGAATTTGTTACATATATATGTGATTTAATGATACAATCAGGGTAGTTAACATTTCCATCTGAAACATTTCTAAATTTCTCAATTAATGCATATTGCCTATTATTTGTGGGATAGATGGCAATATTTCAACACATGTATACACAATAGATAAATTACAATTTTACATATTGGAATCTAGTTTACTTATGTTACATACAACCTCATTTGCAGAGAATAGGAGCCCAGTGTGCACAGCCTATAATATAGTTTTAAACTGCTGTGTAGTGTGATTTAGTAATATATATTGACATATGGTCCATCACTCCCCAAATCTATATAAAGCCGTATCACCTCTCAAACTATATAATAGGCCACAGGGCAAGACTATCATAATTCAGAATACTGGTAATCTGTGCAATCCATGTGTTTCTTCTTTAGGAAGTAACTTTTTTTAAAAATTAAATGATTATATATTTTTTATTTTATTTTTATTTTTATTTTTTTGTTTTTTTGAGGTAGGGTCTCACTCTGGTCCAGGCTGACCTGGAATTCACTCTGTAGTCTCAGGGTGGCCTTGAACTCATGGCAATCCTCCTACCTCTGCCTCCCAAGTGCTAGGATTAAATGTGTACATCACCAAGCTGGGCTTAACGCCTGGCTAAATTAAGTGATTGTATTTATTGAGGGAAGTACAGAGCCAAGGAAAGGCACCCACGTGGCTAGAGATCCCACATGGAAAACTGTGGCAACAAAAGAGAAAAGAAAGTTCAAAGAGCTCTTATCCTGTCGGGAGCTGGATGGGAGAAAGAGCCCATGTAAAAAGTAAGGGATAGAGGCTCTCCCTGTGACTGGCCCAGCTTGGCCTGGCTTTACCAACAGCTGGATGTTTAAGTGGCCAGGCAGCTCAGAGCTTCAGAGTTCTTGCCCTCCCCTCAGAAATGTATTTATAACCTTATGGTGGTGGGCCTTTCTTCCTGCTCAGGTGAATCAGAGGGACAGCTGGTTGGTTAGAGCTAGGGACTGTCTCAAGAAGAGGTTAGCCCTGATATCGAGTTCTAGGCTCTCAAGCAACCACAATGTTTCCTAGGACCTTCCTGCTGGGAGGGGGCCTCAGTTGTTTGTGGAAAAACATGTCTAAAGAACTAGGCAAAAGGTAAGAAGTCAGATCCTCCTTTGATTTGTAGCATGTGCAGATTTTTTAAAAAAATCTTTTTACCTTTAGGGGCCCAGTCACCCTAACTGCCTACTCTCTCTCATCCCCCTCTCTTGAGAAGACACTAACTGCTATTAGAGGAAAGGGGATGATGACGTCAGATCTTGAACTAGGAAGTAACATTTTTTTAAAACTTAAAAAAAATTTTAACTTATTTATTTATTTATTTGAGAGAGAGAAAGAGGAGGGGAGGGGGAGAATGGGTGTGCCAGGGCCTCCAGCCACTGCAAACAAACTTGAGATGCATGTGCTCTCCTTGTGCATCTGGCTTATGTAGGTCCTGGAGAGTCCAACTGGGATCCTTTGGCTTTGCAGGCAAATGACTTAACTGCTAAGTTATCTCTCCAGCCCCAAAAGTAACATTTAAAAATATTTTATTTATTTGTAAGCAAAGAAAGCTAGAGAGAAGAGAGATAGACAGAGAGAATGGGTGCACTAGGGCCTCCAGCAGCTGCAAATGAACTCCAGATGCAGGTGCCTCTTTGTATATCTGGCTTTAGGTGGGTACCTGGAAATCAAACCTGGGTTATTAGGCTTTGTGAGCAAGAGCCTTAACCACTGAGCAATCTCTGCAACCCAGGACCTAACATTCTTTTTCCTTTTTAAAATATATATATTTTATTTACTTATTTATTTGAGAGAAAGAGAGAGAGAATGGATGTGCCAGAGTATCCAGCCACTGCAAATGAACTCCAGATGCATGTGCCCCTTGTGCATCTGGCTTACGTGGGTCCTAGAGAATCGAACGGGGTCCTTTGGCCTTGCAGGCAATTGCCTTAACTGCTAAGCTATCTCTCCAGCTCAGGACCTAACATTTTTAAATTCAAATTTAAATTCAAATGATATGGATATATTTGAACATTGTTTTCTCTGAAGATCCAGTAAGTCCATTTTTTCAGCTTTGAAATCCATAGAGTGTACATGTTAATTATTCAACTCTGCCAATGTCACATGAGAGGTTCTCAAGATGAATCATGTATGACTATGACTCCTTGGATAGAGTGTGCTGATTCCTTTGTTTAAAAGTCACATTATAAAAAAATTTCCCTTTTAGAGAAAATTTACTAAACCTAACGAGTCATTTCTGCATGAAAGTTATGTACTAGTTAATGTATATTTGTCAACATAGCACATGGCTCTGCATAATTGAATTTCACTCAATGATATATTAATATTTTCATTTAATTACCATTATATATGAAATCTTTGAGCTTATTTCTTATAGGTATTTGTAAAATATATGTATCTCAGATGGTGAATTTGTTCAACAAAATTTGGGGTGATTAGAAGATAGGAACTATTATGTTTAAGAGCATATACATTTAGTAGGAGATGAATGTTCTCTGTGTTTATCTCCTTCAGCCTTGTTCTGGTGTCAGGTTCACCAAGAAAGCTGCACTCTTGCCCATTTCCCATGTTACTCTATGGTTTCACCTGGGGCCTGGTTAAGTGCAATAGGCTGATCCTCTCTTCAAGTTTGGTGTTCATCTGAAAAAGAGAGTCCCTTCAGAGCGGGGAGGACAGAGAGGAGGCTACTGAGACACCAATATGAATGTAAAATTAAAATAAATAAAAATATATTAAATTTAAAAAGAGCATATACATTTAAAACAAAGATTATATTTACAATTTACTCATTCCTTAAAATTTCTACCTGTTAAATTTCTACATGTTGTTTCTTTTATCAAATATATTTATTTACATTCAGTTTTTGTAGAGAAATATATTTATCTTGGTTTTCAGATGGTAAAACAGTAATAGTAATTGCAGACAACAAATGACTGTATCAAAACAAGAAGAATGTTGATTAAGGTAAATTTGAATCCAGTAACATAAATGTTTACTGAAAAGAAAGATAACTGATAAATATACTTTATACTAGGAGACTGAATCACTGGCACAAAAATTAGAAAAAGTGATGTAGCTAAAGATTCAAATATAAGTGGTGTCCATACCTGGAAGAAAAAGATAATTAAGATCAGAGATAACATTGTTCTACCAAACTGCTATGACAATAATATAGTATAAACCACTGCAATTATATCACCTGACACATTTATTGTGGATAGTTTTGATATTATCTTTTGAAATTATGTTCTTTTTAAAAAAATTATTTTATTTTATTTTATTTATTTGAGACAGAGAAAGAGGGAGAAAGAAAGGGAGAGAGAGAATGGCTACACCGGGGCCTACAGCCACTGTAAAGGAATTCCAGAAGCATGTGCCACTTGTGCATGTGGCTTACATGGGTCCTGGAGAATCGAACCTAGATCCTTTGGCTTTGTAGGTAAACATCTTAAGCACTAAGCCATCTCTCCAGCCCCAAAGTTATGTTCTTTATACACAAAATAATTATGAAGATATCATAGTGAAATTACTTTATAGTTTTCATTAATTTATATTCCATTTATCAGATTGTGTAGCTCATTAGCTAAAACCATTGCTTTGTTTTAAGCATAGGAGAAAATGATATGCTATCAGATATCATTGTGACAAAAATAGCAGTCATATTAGTACTAGTCATTACAATATACTTTGATTAAATTAGGAAAACTAGCTATACATTTTCTTATAATTTATTTCATTAATGTTTTAATTAGTTGACATACACAATACATAGTGATGTGTTTAGTTATGATATTTATACACACACATTATACATTGTTTTAATTACATCTCCACTGCTTTCCACTGCCTCATTTCCACTTTTAGTGGTCATCTTCCTCTTCCCAAATACTTACCATATTTGCTTTAATGACAAATACTTGATTATACTCTCTTTTTACCTTAAACATCCTCCCTGTAGGTATTATCATGCTATCTTATAGTCCCATTTCTATTTTCATGTCATAAATTATCTATATCTATATCTATCTATCATCTATCTAAAAATTACATATTTTAAAATCTAGCTTCTATATATGAAAGAAAACATGCATCTATTTGTCTTTAATAGCCTAATGTATTTTGTTTAACTTATTGATTTTATAATCCATCCATTTTTATTCAAATATTATGAATTCCTCTGTACTTTTTTTTTCTTTTTGATTTTTCCAGGTAGGGTCCTACTCTTTATCCCAGGCTGACCTAAAATTCATTATGTAGTCTCACAGTGGCCTTGAACTTACAATGATCTACCTACCTCTGCCTCCCAAGTGCTAGGATTAAAGGCGTGAGCTACCGTGCCTGGCTCCTCTTTAAATTGGAACAAAATACCATTGTTTATGAGGCTATGGAAATGGACCAGTGGTTAAAGGTACTTGCAAGCAAAGCCTTCCAGTCCAGGCTCAATGTCCCAGCCACTCACAGAAAGCCAGACAGGCACTTATTTGCAGAAGCAAGAGATCCTGCCATACACATGCATACACAAGTAAATCAATAAATAAAAATAAAAATACCATTGTTTATATGTACTATATATATATATTTTTTTTTTTTTTTTTTTTGCGAGGAAGGGTCTCACTCTGGTCCAGGCTGACCTGGAATTCACTATGTAGTCTCAGGGTGGCCTCGAACTCTCGGCGATCCTCCTACCTCTGCCTCCCTAGTGCTGGGATTAAAGGCGTGCGCCACCACGCCTGGTTTTATATGTACTATTTTTTATCCATTAATTTGTTGATGACCATCTAGGATGGCTTCATAGTTAAGTTATTGTAAATGGTGCAGCAGTAATCATAGATGTGCAAGAATCTCTGTCCTATGCTGACTTAGAGTACTTAGGGCATTTAAAGTGGAGTAGAAAAGCTGCTCATAGGGTAATTCTACGTTTGGATGTTTAAGGCATCCTTGTGCTGATTTCTACAGTAGCTGTAGCAGTTTCCTATCCCAGCACCATTGTGCCTGGTTTCATCTTCCTCTGCTGTATCAAGTGTTGCTACTCTGTGTTCTCTTGAAGATCATCATCCTATCTGTGATGACAAGGAACAACACAGATGGTATGTTCATGTTGGAAAGAGATGATGATGCTGAAGATTTTTATAAACAATATAGGCTTTTATAAAAATTAATTGTATTTTTTATTTATTAAACACACGAGAGAGAGAGAGAGAGAGAGAGAGAGAGAGAGAGAGAGGGAAATGGGTGTACTAGGGCCTTTAGCAACTGCAAACAAACTCCAGAACACCAGACACATGTGCCCCCATGTGTATCTGGCTTATGTGGGATCTGGGGAATCAAACTTGAGTCCTTAGGTTTCACAGGCAAGCATCTTAACCACTAAGCCATTTATCCAGCCCTGATGTTGAAGACCTTTACAAATACTCATCACCAGTTGTGTTTCTTCTTTTGGAAATTGTGTGTGTTTAATTCATTTAACTATTAATTAACTGGATGTTTTGAGAGTTTTCATGTTTATTTTTGTAGTTCTATGTAGATTACAGCTATCAATCCTGGCTAGATACATTTTTTTTTTGCCATTTTAGATTATCTCTTCACTCTACTGATTGTTTTATTTTGCAATTATTAAGTTTGTTTGCATAATTATTTTTTTAAATTTATTTTTATTAGATATGGACATTTTTAGTATATAAACAACACATGTTGGTACCGTCCTTTCCCTCCTCCCTGCCCCTTTTCTGAAGAGGCCTTCCTCATTGGGGATGCAGGTCAACCTCATGGGGATTGTGGGTCATGCATTGTGGGCAGCAGTCAGTTATGGGGGAGAGGCAATGTCTCTGTACAAAATGTCCCAACTTGTGGCTCTAACAATTTTTCTGCCCCCTCTTCCATAAAATTCCCTGAGCTATATTGGGTGCATTTTAAGTCTATTTCAGTGATGAGCACTTAGGAGCCTCTGGATCTCTGGTTTGGTAGGTGTTGAGTGTCCTCAGCATCTATCTCCTTCACCCTTGTGCCGATATCAGATTCACTGAGAAAGCAACACTCTAGCTCATTTCCCCAGTTCCTCTGTGTTTTCATCTGGGGTTGAGATAGAGTGCACTGGGTTGTTTATCCTCAGGTCCAGCTCCTATCTGAAAAAGAGAAGCAGATTCTCCAATGAAGAGTGAAGTCAGCATCAGTTAAATAGGATAAGCAATATTATTTAGTTTTTTTAGTATTTAGATATTAGGTTTCTGTCAGTGGTATAGCTGACAAAGATTTTCTCCCATTCTGTGGGTAATCTATTGGCTGTACTTATAGTATGTTTGTCTGTGCAAAATCTTTTTAGCTTCATGAGATCCCATTGGTTGAGTGCTTGTTTAATTTCCTGGGCTACTGGGGTTTTGTTCAGGAAGTCTTTTCCCAGTCCTATATCATGGAGAATGCCTCCTATTTTTGTTTCCAGTAGTTGAAGAGTTTGAGGTCTTATATTGAGGTCTTTAATCCATTTGGACTTGATTTTTGCATATGGAGAAATGAGTGGGTCTAATTTCATTTTTCTACATAGGGTCATCCAATTTGTCCAACACCATTTGTTGAAGATGCTGCTTTTTCTCCAGTATACATTATTGGTACCGTTGTCAAAGATCAAGCAGCATAAATACTTGACCTAAGGTCTGGGTCTTCAATTCTTTTATTCCAGTACCAAACTGTTTTTGTCTCTATGAATTTGTAATATAGCTTTATATCAGGTATACTGCCAGAGGTTTTTTTTTTTTTTTCTGAGGATTTGTTTGGATATCCGAGGCCTTCTGCCATTCCATATGAATTTTGGAGATCACTTTTTCAATGCTGGTATTTTTATTGGTATTGTGTTAAATATTTATATTGCTTTTGATAGAATTGCCATTTTCACAATATTAATTCTACCTATCCAGGAGCATGGGAGGTCTTTCCATCTTCTCAAGTCCTCTACAATTCCTTTCTTGAGTTTTTTTTTTTAATTAGAGAGAGAGAGAGAGGGAGAATGGGTGCACCAGCAGCCTCTCAGCTGCTGTGAATGAACTCCAGACACATGTGCCCCCTTGTGGGCAAGTTCAGCATTGTGCCCTTGCATCACTTTTTTCATCTGACTAAATGTGGGACCTGGAGAATCAAACAGATGTTCTTGGGCTTTGCAGGCAGGCATCTTAACTGCTAAGCCATCTCTCCAGCCCTCTTTCTTGAGTTTTTTTAATGATATAATTATATAGGTCTTTCATATCCTTGCTTAGACTTATTCCAAGGTATTTAATATTTTTGTTGCTATTGAAAATGGGCAGCCTCACTGATTTCTTCCTCTGTATATTTGTTCTTTGTATGTAGAAACACTACTGATTTTTGTGCAATGATTTTGTATCCTGACACTTTCCTGAAGAAATTTGTCACCTTTAGTAGTTTTGAGATGGAGATGTTCTGGTCACTTATATATATAGGATCATCTCATCTGCAAATATGGCTAACTTGACTTCTTACTTTTGAGGCCTAGTGGTTCTGAGCCCAGCCAGAGTTTACCTGTCCTTGGCCTACTCCCGCTTGTGAGGCCTAGTCGAACTTCCGGAGCCTGACTGGAGTTTAATGACCTGTCCTTGGAGTGACTCAGCACCTAAGCTGAAACTGCCTCTGCCCAGCTACTGCTGACGTGGTGAAATAATATTGGCCCTTACACCTTTTTCTCATCCTTCTTCCCACCCTCTTTCTCAAAAACACCTTCCCATGACAATAAACCGAGTTTTCCGCCCTTGACGGACTCCCGGCTCAATGTGGTTTTCTTTTCCCTGGTGGCTTGGGGAGGTTTTTGAGCTGTGACACCTGCCTTCCCACTCAGCTTCGAGAGAAGTGGCTGGCCCGACTCTCTCTCTCTTCCGCTCTACCTGCCGGTGGTGGAGGAAAAGAACCAGCAACTGGTGCCCCGTGTGAGGAAATGGAAATACCTGGGGAACTACCAGTGAAGGAACCTATGGACTGGTGTCCCCGACACGACAAAAGAAAAAATACAAAGCTACGCTGACAGGCTTAATCAGACTGCAGATGGGTGTACCCTCATAAATTATGAGGTAGTCTTCATATTTAATATTCTAACCTTTGCTTCTGTAATCTGTGCTTTCTTCAACTTCTTTTCTTTCCTTTCTCTTTCCTTTCATTTCCAGGTTGCCGACAAGCCGCATTTGCAGCGCCTGTATTTCTAAATGGGTCATACGTTCATGGTGGACGCACCACATGGGCAGATCTAGAGGAGACTCACCACGTGGGCAGACCTAAAAAAGAAACTCACCACGTGGATAGAGACTCACCATGTGGACAAACCTAAAAAAGAAACTCACCACGTGGATAGATCTAGAGGAGACTCACCATGTGGGCAGGCCTAAAAAAGAAACTCACCACATGGGTAGAGACTCACCACGTGGACAAACCTGGAGAACTCTCAAAGCGTCCTGCCACCTCATTTTCTGGGGGCGCCATCTTAGAAAAATTCTACAACATGTTTAGCTATATTGGGGATGTTGTGCTTGTGTTATACTCATGTGTATTACTGTTACCCTGATTTTATGGATACTCTTCCCTCAACTTTATAACATGGGAAAATCCTTATCTAAGCCAAATCCTGCCTTAGAGTCACTACGGATTCTGCTCAAAAGTAAAGGCCTTAATCTATTTGATAACCAGGCCCTCCAGACATGGGGCTGTTTACTCAAGATTGCTCCCTGGTTGCCCGAGAGTAATCTTTTTGACTGGGACACCTGGGACAAAATTGAGAATCTGGTCAAAAAAGCTCAAATACAAAAAGGGGAGATCCCCCCTTTGGGGGTCCTCCCTACTGTGTTGGCCTTAAAGGGCTGTTTTCCACCTCAGCCTCCCAGGTCTAAAGGCGATACTCTGACCCAGGAAGGGACAGAGAACAATCTCAGCCCCTCGTGCCAGCTGAGTCCTCATATCCACCCCTGAATCCTTTTGAGAATGCTCCTTGGCCCACTAAAGGTCCATCACCCCCAGATCCCCATACTAATCCTTTTCTGAGCACCTCTGCCCCTCCGCCCTACCATGGGGATGACACCTCCGGGGGAACATAATCAACCTCTTCCCTGTTAATGTTAATCCCGGCAGTAATCGCCCTGCAGCCTGGTATCCTTGGGAAGCTCACGATTTAAAAGTTCTTAAAAAGGCTGTCTCAGAGGACAGGCCTAACTCCCCCTGGGCAGAGACCATCCTTCAGGGTTTGGTTAATTATCATTGTACCACTCAAGATTGGAAGAACCTTGTTAAAGCTGTCCTCTCTGGCTCTCTGTACATAAAATGGTGTGCTTTCTTTCAGGATGAGTGTCACCTTCAAGCTGAGCGGAACCAAGCTGCACAGCCCCCAGTACCAATCACCTTTGGAATGCTCTCAGGCACTGCTGACCAGTTCTCTACCAGTCTTCAGCAGGCCACCATTCCTGATCCATACCGAGATCAAGTACAGGCTTTGGGAATGGCTGCATGGAAAAAGTTAGAGGAGGGCTCCTCTGAACCCCCCATTACAGGAGTCACCCAAAAGATCGGTGAGGATTTGGCCACTTTCATAGAGAGGGTCGAAAAAAGCCTATAAAGAAAGTTCCCCTGCCCCCTGCGAGACAATTTGCAAAAATGCTGGTCTGGAAAGGCATGACAGGTGATCATAAGTTGGCCTGCTCTGGACTCAAGGACCGCTCTATGAGTAGATGGGTTGTAGCCACCCAAGATGTAGGGTCCCCTTCTCATCAGATTAGAGTTATGATGTCAGCCCTACAGGCTTCTTGCCATGAGGACATGGCTGCCAACAATGGTCTCCAACAGGTCTTGGGGGAAGGGGCGATCTTGCTTTGGGTGCGGCAAAGAGGGTCATTTTAAAAAAGAATGCCCCAATAGGAAAAATGCCCCAATAACTCCCTTAACCCCTAACTTGCCCCACACACCATGTCCTCGGTGCAAAAAGGGATTTCACTGGGCCAGAGATTGCAAATCCAAGTTTAGCCTTCAGGGTGAGTCTTTAAACTTCCCCAGGGGCTATCCCCAGCCCCGTTAAATAAGGGGAAGAAGGTAATCAAAACACACTGGACTGTGCCTTTGACACCCGGACTTAGACCAAAAATGAACCTAACAGTCGGTGGAAAAACTTTCAAATTTCTCATCGACACTGGGGCTGACCATACTGTGATAAGAAAAGAGGAGGTCCCTCCCTCCTGGCAGTTGGTCCTGGGTCCGCCCTTGCTGGGTGTGGGCGGACAATCTACATCATGGGAAACTGCTAACTGGCAGACCTGGATTGACCCTGACAATAATCGTGGGGAGGTGTGCCCCCTAGTGGTGTCAGGCCTAACAGCCAACCTCCTAGGTCAGGATATACTTGGGGAGGCTGAGGCTTATATTACCACTAATCATAGGGCTTTCTGTGAAGATATACTTGACCAGAAAGAATATAAACAGTTTGAGGAAGGAAGGACCTGCCATCCTAACTATAGAGATGATCCTTATTTTGAAAAAATTAGACAAAAACATTCTCAGGTTCACCCCCAATCCTAAAGGCCACTGCTCACCCCCAGTACCTAAGATTCAATGGGTGCCTGGGGACCCCGTATGGGTTGAGCAGTGGCCTATACCTACCCCTAAACTAAAACAACTTCATATACTCGTTAAACAACAATTGGCTTCAGGACATGTGTGGCCTTCAACAAGTCCTTGGAACTCCCCAGTTTTTGTTATAAAAAGCCTAATGGCTCTTGGAGACTTTTACATGATTTAAGAAAAATAAGTGAGAGAATGATGCCTTTTGGGAGCCCCCAGAGAGGGCTCCCTTGGATTCCAGCCATTCCCAACACCCATTACTTAACCATTATTGATATTAAAGATTGTTTTTTCTCTATGCCATTACATCCAGATGATGTAGAAAAATTTGCATTCTCCATACCCTCAACAAACTTTTGTGGACCAGACCTAAGGTTTGAATGGACCGTCTTACCTCAAGGCATGGCTAACAGCCCCCATTTGTCAGTATTACATGTCTCATACCTTTTCTTCCTTGATTAATCACCCTAATGTTTTATTCTACATTTTTATGGATGATATTATTTTAGGTCATTCCAACCCATCTGATCTCCAAGACCTTACTACTAAATGCCTTGCCATTTTACAGGTGGCTCCAGAAAAGATTCAAACTGCCCCTCCCTTCAAGATTTTGGACTCCAGGTTATTCCTTGATACTGTCTCTCCTGTCAAACCCCAACTCCATATTCAAAAATTTACTTACAAATCCTGTCAGCCTTTCCTCCAGGTACCTCCTCTTCAAACTACAGGAGCCAATCCTCGAGGGCTACGCCCTAATCACCTTTGGCAGATTGACATTACACACTATTCTCCATTTGGAAAACTTAGATATATTTTTCTCTCAGTTGATACTTTCTCCCATGCTTGCTGGGCATCAGCACATGCCGGGGAAAAAACTAAACATGCTATTAGCCATATGCTTCAATTTTTTGCCACCCTTGGATTGCCAGATCAAATCAAAACTGATAATGGTCCCTGCTTTGTAAACAGGACTTTTATAGATTTCCTCCAAACCTGAAAAATCTCACTTTCCACAGGCATCCTGTATAACCCGCGGGGCCAGGCCATTGTAGAAAGATATAATCAAACTCTCAAGTCTCAATTACAAAAACAAAAGGGGGAATCCCTACCCCCACATGACCAACTAAAAAAGGCATTATTAACCTTAAATATTTTAAATTTTTCTAAAGAAGATAGACACTTGTCTCCTTTTCAAAAACATTGGACCTCAGCTGTCACCTACAGCTCCATCTGGGTCAAATGGAGGGACCCACTAACTGGGGCCTGGAGGGGACCAGACCCCCTCCTCACAGCAGGGAGAGGATTTGGATGTGTCTTTCCTCAAGAGGAAAAAATACCTATTTGTGTACCAGCAAGAGACTTAAAATATTTACCCCAACAAGGGGACGATAATAATCAATTCTCCAGGGAGTGTTCCACCCTTGAGAACTATGCCTCTGTTTCTTCCCCAGGAACAACTGGAGGTGTGGATGCTGCTAGACCCAAATGAAGCCAGAAAAGCTCCAGAAAGATTTACAGAAGAGGAGACAGGACTTCCAAGACAACCCGCTGTGGACGGGCTTACATGGCTTTTTACCCTACCTTCTCCCTCCCCTTGGACCCCTCCTTCTCCTTCTTCTTGCTTTTTACCCTACCTTCTCCCTCCCCTTGAGCCCCTCCTTCTCCTTCTTCTTATCCTCACTGTCGGGCCCTGTGTAATTAATAAGATTACACAATTCATTCACCAACAGCTAGAGGCAAGTAAACTTCATCAGGTCACAATTAAACTTCATCAGGTCAAAACACCACAGGTTCGCAACTCAAAAGCAACGGCTTTTCTGCTTACTGGATATCCACTTAGCATCCCTCCCCTGCCCTCCATTGAACTAACGACGGGTAAGATCTCAGACAGGCTGAGACAACCTAAGACAGGGCGTGGAGTGGTCAATGGGCTAGAGGCATGGTCCTCAGTGACGGGTAAGATTCCCAGAGGGGACAACCTAGGACAGAGGCCATGACCATCCACCGTTCTTACAAAAACAAAAGGGGGAGATGTTGGACCCTAAGAAGCCCCAGTGTGAGGCCTAGTGGTTCTGAGCCCAGCTAGAGTTTACCTGTCCTTGGCCTACTCCTGCTTGTGAGGCCTAGTGGAACTTCCGGAGCCTGACTAGAGTTTAATGCCCTGTCCTTGGAGTGACTCAGCACCTAAGCTGAAACTGCCTCCACCCAGCTACTGCTGATGTGGTGAAATAATATTGGCCCTTACACCTTTTTCTCATCCTTCTTCCCACCCTCCTTCTCAAAAATACCTTCCCATGACAATAAACCAAGTTTTCCGCCCTTGACGGACTCCCGGCTCAATGTGGTTTTCTTTTCCCCAGTGGCTTGGGGAGGTTTTTGAGCTGCGACACCTGCCTTCCCACTCAGCCTTGAGAGAAGCGGCTGGCCTGACTCTCTCTCTCTTCCGCTCTACCTGCCGGTGGTGGAGGAAAAGAACTGGCAAGTTTATTTATGTGGTGTATTAGGCAGATGATTACCATATGTTAGAAACCATCCCTATATCCCTGGGATATTTGCATCTCTCTTATGTGGGATCTGGAGAATCAAACCTTGGTTCTTAGACTTCATGGACAAGTGTCTTAACCACTAAGCCATCTCTCCAGCCCTAGAGGTGTTTCTTTTGTGGAGGATATATTTGAATAGCTGAGGCCTGCTTCCATTCCATATGAATTTTGAGATCTTTTTTCTGTTTCTGTGAATAATGATGCTGAATTTTTTTATTGGTATTGCATTAAATCTGTATATTGCTTTTGGTAGAATTGCCATTTTCACAATATTAGTTCTACCTACCCAGGAGCATGGTAGGTCTTTCCATCTTCTCAAGTCCTCCTTGATTTGTTTCTTGAGTTTTTTTTTTTTTTTTTTTCATTATATAGGTCATTCACATCCTTGGTTAGTGTTATTCCAAGGTATTAGTTCTTTTGCTGTTATTAAAAATGGGACAGCCTCTCTGATTTCTTTCTCTGTATATTTGTCCTTTGCATATAGCAAGGCTACTGATTTTTGTGCATTGATTTTGTATCCTGCCACTTTACTGGAGGAATTAATCACCTTTAAAAGTTTTGAGATGGAGACTTTTGGGTTATTTTGACCTTAAATATGAGCACCATCCTTTCTGCCCTTTAACTCGAAGTTTATCTAGTGGCTGAGAAGAGGGAAGGTGTGAGTGGGTAATAACATGCACACATTGAATGAGAGGAATATAATACAAGTAAGGAGGTGCCTTTTGTGCATATCTTATCTCTTGAAACATTGAAAAGCTCTTGGTTTCAAAATTATATATCAAAGTGCTGAATATATCAAATGATGCTATTCATAGTGGTAGCTTTTAGGAAGAATTTAAAGATGTCTCATGCTAAAGTTTTTTTTTTTATTGTAGTATAAGCAGTGGAGGAGAAAAATATGTATATATAGAGAGATTTGTATTTTATTTAAAAAGTTATACGTGCAATTTAAAATAAAAGATTATGAAAATATATCTGAAATCACAGTGCTGATTCTTTCTCTCATGGGTAGCCATATTTTTAGTATTTTCAAACTGTATCTCCATATTGCTAAATTGATTATTTTTTAGTTTCTGGCTTAGATGGCAAATAGCTGTCTAAAGAGATTTAAGCTATTCTACATACACCTCTACTCTGTTCCTACTTCTAAGCTTCCAAAAAAACTATGCTAATGGATTAGTTTTCATTTATTAGTTTACAAATGTTTTCCACTGTGTAATTTATTGAATTTATATTTTTCTCATTTTAATTTATTTTTGTTTTACCCCAGCACTTAAAACTAATTTATGTGTAAATAATGGGTGGAATGTCAATCTTTTCTTAATATAGCAAAACTAACAGTTTTGTTGATTTTCCTTTATAAGTACTTTGTAGATTATCCCAACCTTCTGCACCAATTTGTTCTGATTGGAGTCTGTGTTTCAAAGATGAATTTTTGAGTTATTTATCATATTAACTTGGGAATTCTACTTACTTCCCATGTTTGTGGATATCTTGTATCCTAGGCATCACATGTTCATTCTCAGTAATCAGCACTCTGGTGCATAGACCCTGCAGTGGGCTCTGAGTTTAGTAGAAGTAAAATCTTTATTTTTGAGATGCTCTGGGGGTCTTCTTGTTAGCTTCCCCCACAATCTGTTTGAGCTTCTAGATTTCCTTACTGGTCACCTCTTCCCAAATTCTCAGAACTGCTGGTGTCTCCCCTTGCTTCTCTCTATCCTCCCATGTTTTCATGTGCTCTCCTACTATCTCCTTTCAGTGGAGCTTCAGAAAGGAGCCAGGTAGTTTTCTAGAGCCCTGTCATCATATTGCTTATGGGATTCTAATTTTAGAATGGCTAATTCATTGTCTATGTGGAAGAGTCAGCTCAGAACAAGTGACTGAAGTGGCCCCGAATGGATTAAATTGTTACTCCCAGGGCGAGATCCCACATTCTTCATTGGTAGATATACTGTTGGGCTTTGGGCTGTATTCCACTTTTAGTTTCACTAAGCAAAGTGGACACTAGGTGGCTCTATAAAAGCATATGTATTGAGAAAATCCCATTTAGTTAAAAATTTTGAAGGACTCAAATTATCTATATGAAAGAAAATTATATATATTTCTAAGAATATATTAGTTATAACAGATAGAATTTAAAACTATTACTAGCTCATATGGATTGAAGTAAAAGTGTATGTTTTCTAAATGTCCTTTTTATAGCTAAAAATACTATTCAGTGCAGATAAAATAGTAGATACTGGTAACTATGTTGGGGCTGTAGGGATGAGTAAAATTGGGAAGGCCCTGTTCACAAGGTATTTACTGGCAAAAGGATTTGGAAAGTGAATAAATAATTACAAATACCAATTTAATTAGTTTCAAGTATGCAGAGTTCTACGAGAACAAATAAAATACAATTGGAACATAATAGGATATCTAATTGAAGTGATCTCAGCCTGAGCTTTGCAGGGTGAACAGAAGAATGTTGCAGCAGTTGGCTGAAAAATATGAGTCAAGCTGAGCAATGACAAGAAGATCTTCATGATGGGGAAGTGCACAAGGGGTTGGCAATGGGAATATTTTCAGGTGACAAGACATACATGTGAAATAATGAATGCCCATTTTCCTAGGAGAAATTGATTTCTAATTTTCTAGTTTTAGGAATCTGGTTTTGAAAGTCATGAAAAGTTTGAGGCATCTCTATGAACAATAGCATCATATTTAACCACCTGTAGGGTGTGGGCTTAAAACAATCACAGCCGTGTCATAGTTAGGCTAAGGCAGGTTTTGAGAACTGTCTTTGGTAGAATCTACCAAGAACTTAATAGTTAAATGTACTTTTGTTAATGGGCTGAGATTCAGTCCTTGCTTTTGGAATGAACTAACTTTCTCCTTGAACAATGTTGTCCTAGTATAGCATCTATGTCTATCATATTTGTTTCCAGAAGCCCATATTTTTATCATTTGTGCACTTGTATGAATTCTGAATTTACATTTGCTCTTTTTGTCTAGCTACCACTCTGATTCATTCCTGCATCACTGGCATTTTACTACATGTGGTAATATTTAGGTGTTGGTGGAACAGCTATTTCTGCTATTCTAGGTAGCTAATCTCAGTTTTTGCTTTCAATCACTTTTCAATGTTTGCAAATTAATTCTGGTAATGTAAAAGATGCTCTAGGAATGGAGAGATGGCTTAGTGGTTAAGGCACGGGTCAGTAAAACTAGAGGACCCAGGTTTATTTCCCTAGTACCCATGTTAAGCCAGATGCACAAAGTAGCACATGCATCTGGAGTTCATTTCAGTGGCTAGAGGCCCCTGTGTGCCCATTCTCTTTTTCTCTATCTGCGTCTTTCTCTTTCATAAACAAATAAACAAACAAACAAACAAACAAACAAACATTTTTTGAAAAAGGATGCTCTATACATGAGATAAGGAAAATATACAGCATTTGAAAATTAAAAAGGAGGTGCTTTAAAGGCAGTTGGTATTTATATCCTGGTAAAATATTTACACAAGTCTGAAAGTGATAAGTGATTGTGAATTTGGAGACGGCCTGACAAAAAAATACTTAATAAATTCCCTTGGCTAAATAAAAGTTCAATTGAAACTATCTATCATCTATTTACTTATATCTATCGATCTGTCATATTATCTATCTATCTATCAATCAATCATCTATGTATCTCTCTACCTCTATCTATCTGGCATTTTTAGTTGTTCCTTAATTCAAAATTTACCTACCTTCCTGATCAAAAGTATCCAGAGTGCTTATCGAAAACACTTATTGTAAGCTCCATTTTTGCAAAGAAATTCAGTCACTGAAGAGACCTTCTTAGGAGAAGACCTGGAAAAAACACTCCAGCTGACCTTATGAATACCCAACCTAAGAAACATTGTTCTACTTTACACATCATTTCAATAAAACACAGTGCTAAAGAAAAATCAATTTTATAGCAATTCTATTGAAGAAAATAGATTATTGCTTTAACATACCAATACATAAAGAAAATTATTAGGTGAATTTTTGTCAATTAGAAATGGGCAAAAAGTATTATTAGGTGTCCTCAGTAAAAAAATCAAACATTATGTAATACATTGTCCAAGTTTTCTACTGTAGTCCAAAAGTTACTTTATACTCTGTTGAATAGCAACATTCTGTGATGATATTTTCCGTAAAGAAAAAAAGGTCTGTCTCATACAGGGAGACACAATTAATTATCCAATTAATAGATCTATTTCCCCTATTATTATTTTAACACATACACTCTTTGGGTTGTACTTCAAATGAGTTGAAACACCTTATCAGTTCTTTGAAGAATTAATGAATAAAATAGTACCTTTCAGAAATGTATATGTAATATTTATATCACATTAATAATTATATTCTCTTTTAAAAATATTCAGTGTGCTGTCAACTGCTGTCTTTTTTATAATACTCATCCTGAAAAGAACCAGGCCATCAGCTCTTAAGCCATATATCCAAAGAATATGCATAGTGCCTAATGGAGACTTTTCAAACCCGTGGAGGTTGTCTTTTAAAAGGCAAATTGAATATTAAAAGATGAACTGAGAATTCAGCTGCTCAGGAAAGCCTGGTGATTTTTTTCCCCAGAGTTACATAACATGGTCCAGGATACTTTTCCATGAAGAAGGATTAAGTTATTACAGAGGAATCTAAACTGAATGCTCTGACATTTGTCTCTGTTTTCTTCCCTGGAAGTGGAAAATTCTGAAGTGAACTTAAAAAAAATTATTGACACCTTCCATAATTACAGACAATAAACCATGATAATTCCCTCCCCCAACCGACTTCCCCTTCGCAACTCCACTCTCCATCATATCCCCCATCAATTACTCTGTCTTTTACTTTTATGTCATCATATTTTCCCCCTACTATGAGGGTCTTGTGTAGGTAGGACCAGGTACTGTGAGGTCGTGGATATCCAGGCCATTTTGTGTCTGGAAGAGTGCATTGTAAGGAGTGGTCCCCTTCCTTTGGCTCTTACATTCTTTCCACCACCTCTTCGGCAATGGACCCTGAGCCTTGGAAGGTGTGATAGAGATGTTTCAGTGCTGAGCACTCCTGTCACTTCTCAGCACCATGGTGCCTTTTGAATAATCCCACAGGTCTGGCTTGCTCAAGTAGCTGATGACATCATAATTCCATTTTGTTTAGCATATCCAAACAGTGTGCTTGATCTATACATCTCTTATGGGGTTAGCTCTTAAGTTCAGAGATGAAGTGCATATAAAACATGTTGCCTGCTTCAGTGACTTGGCACAGAAGCAGACACATAAGCCTATCATGATATAAATAATAGAGAAAGATGCAAAATCCAGTTACCATGGAAACTCAATTAAATGAGCAAGGAGTATCACAAAATTTTTACCAGAAAAGGTGGAATTTTTACATGGCCATAAGTTTTTCTCTGAAATACAATGTTTATTTAGTCTTTTAATTATAAATGTAACACATGAATCCATTCAGTTATAAAAATGTCAAATATTAAGCAGAAAATTCTAGGAGGTGGCCCTAGAGGGAGGTGGCCCTAGAGGGAGGAGAACATACTAGGATGGGGAAATGCAAAAGCAAACCACAGGTATAGGAGAGCAAGGCAATTTTGGGGACCAAACTTAAGCACCTCAGTGTAGGTGGGACATGTAAAATTGCTGGTAGTAAATGGAGGGTAAATTGCAAAGAGGGTTGGGCTCAGGTTGTAAAGGACTTGGTAAATTCTATTTAGAGGTTTAGCTTTCCCACTTTATCTGTGGGGAACCATCAGAGAGATTTAAGCACAGGAAGAACTCAAAAGAACACAGGCTGAAATGGTTGACCTGAAAGTGGAGTCTGATCTGCAGAGTTTGTATTAAATATTGTGGCCATGCAGACTTTCCAATTTCTGAATGATGAAAATTAAAATTTAGACAACTAGGTTTTATGCGTAAACTGTTTTTCATGATCATAAACTACCAAATGATGGAATAGGAAACTGACCTACTTCTTCACACTAGCACAGGTGTTCTGCATGTATTTACTGTCATTCCAGGGACGTTATTGGAGCTCATAGGTGAGAGATAGGCAAGGCATTGAGGGGCAGTACTATTTATATAAAGTTGCCATGGATTGACTAAGCAGAGCAATGTTCAATACTGTTAAACTGAATATAGAATAATTTCAAATACTTTAATGTTTAAGAGACAGGTTCTCTCTTTGGAGCTCAAGCTAACCTTGGATTTGTCCTCCTCCTTACCATTACTCTCCAGTGCTAGGATTGTGGTTGTGTGCCACCACACATGGAATTCAAAACTTTAGGTTGGATAGTAAAAGATGTTGATTGTCATCCTCTCTTTAAGTCAGAAGTGAGTGTAGAAAGTTAGGAAGATGGTGATTCTGTGCTTTCCCTATAGAATGAGAAAGTTGGTTGAGATCACTTGTGAGACACTTATTTTGACTATGGCTAATGCTTCTTCATGAGTATCATTAGGGTCTACTGCACTTAGAAAGAGTGCCACATAGGCAGGCTATTTATCTCACCCTGGCCCTCTCATATTAAGATGTGATACATGATTTTTCCTCCTGTTCCTTGGCATAATGTATATGCCTTTAAAGCAGGGAAGATAACATTACATTATAACTGTTCTAAAGGGAAATTGTGAAAAACACCAGTTTGGCATAGACCCACAAGGAGGAACTCAGCTGTGAACAGTGGATGGTCACCTAGGCCATGCAACTTAGGATCTGCTCTGATGGTTTTCATATTTGAGTCTATTCTACACTGCAAGTGACTCAAGGTCAGGAACTGCATTTTAATAGTATTTTTAAAAATCCCAACCCTTAAAGCAGTATTATTCTTTTTGTAGATACGCAATCAATGATTTTTTATGAACAGAATTACAATTTTCAGTATCTCTTTGGTGTATCACAATAAATGAAGCTGTGTCACAAAAATATATACAGTCAGAGAGTAGGATGTCTGAGCAGCTCTGCCTCCACAAGAAAGCTGCTAACATCAGGACATTGTCACAGAGAAGCCCTACAGTACTGGGCATTCATTAACTTACAAAGACCCTCCCTTAGAGAGTCAATTATATCATATAACTTGAATTATTTATGTTTCATCTTTTTTCTTAAAAACATATTTCAAGGGCAAGAATCTCATTTCTTAAAACTTATAAGCTGTGGCACAGTCCAGTAAAAGCTAAAAAAGAATGTCAGTGTAAGCTTAAGTCTTATCAGTATGTCAAGGCTCTTCATTTTTCATCTCTCCTTGACAACATGTCCTTTCCCCAATTATCTAGCCATGCACGCTGACTGTGAGTCTTCCAGAAGCCCAAGAGGACTGATGAATCCTTTTAAATTTATCATATAAGCATCTGTGAAAAAAGCTACACACACAAACACACACACACACACACACACACACACACACACACACACTCAACCAACACATGTTAGCTAAATCTCCTGTTTGTTCTAAGAATTGTATAATCACAAGTTCTCTTGTCTCCAGACTAGTCTGTCTATAACACAGTGTCTGAATTAGAATGATAAAACATATAAATTGAAGATGGAGTTACAACAAATGTTTAGTAAATGGGTATATTCAAGATGTTAGTGACTATTTTCCTGGTTATATATCCTTGGACAAGTTTCTTTATCCAGTGCTTGGTGTTCTTATATTTCAAGTGAAGTAGTTAAAGGTACTAGGTTATAGTATTCTTCTAAAGCATAATGCGCAGGGTTCAGAGTGCAGTAAACACACAGCAGGAGCTAGCATAAGTTTGTAGTGTAACTCAGTGGGAAAATGCTTGTCTATCATGTGTAAAACCACGGGCTCAATTCCAAGCACTGCAAAAAAGAGTTATCTTGAAAGATAAAAGCACTAATGAACATTTACAGCACACATGTACATCTGTACATACATACGTAAGTGTGCTCTCTTGTGTACTAGAACTACAAAGGTGTTGCTGATGGTTACTGTGGGTATAATTGTCAGCCTCTATTCACTCTAGCATGGGAGAGTTAGTTTTCCTGAACTTTCTCCTTCATACCATGATGAGATATGCACCATCTCACTAATGAGACTTTTTGAAAATCTTCTCTTGCTTCCACTCCTCAGATGTGCAGTTTATACTCATATCCTGCCATCTTGCTAAGGGAGTCTAGACAATGAAGCTCCTCTGGACTCCCCATGGGCTTAGAACTTGTCAACCTCTCAAGTTCTACTTTCAGAGTTGGGGAAAAAAATAAAACTTGTTTTTCTCCAGTGTGCATGCAGTATTTTACCAGTTATAGGAAAGCAGAAGACAGCAGCTGGAAGAATGCAGAGTTAGCTGTGAGACAGCTTACTTGGCCCTTTTCCTGGGAGGAAGGCACAGGACCTCAGGTTCCTAGGCTGTCTCTGTTCTTGGCAGGCTGCTTCCACCCTCTTAAAACTGGGGATCATATGGAGACACGTGGCCACTGAGAAGTAGGAGAAAAGAAAAGGTTCTAAACAGATAAATAATCTTTCCTTTATCCTTTCCTGTAAGCTGGGGTTTTCCTCAATGTGGTTCCTGGTCATCCTGGGGCCATGGTGCCTTGGTGTCCCAGGGGCATCCAGGCAAAAATGGAGCAGGGTCTTGAGCTGCTGTGAGTGCAACAGGAAGAAACACCTGGGAGACACCTTCAGAGAACAGCTTGTTTATTTGCCAGGGGGATGGGTTAATAAGCATTTGTGAAAGAGTGGGAAGAGGTAAGGGTAGGTACGGTTCATAAGGGGACTGGTCAGTTCAAAGGTCCAGGGGATGCCTAATTATCATGTAGTGACATCACGGGTGAGTGGGTCATATGGTCTAAGTAGTGGTGGGAAAAGATAGCGGGAACTGGTCGTAGGGGCATCAGGGGCATCGGCTATGCGAAGGCTGTTGGATGATACCTCATTAACATGTAGGTACATAAGCTGACAAAGGTCACCAGGCTCTGGGGAAAGTGAAACCTAAGTCTTATCAGAATGTCCACATGCCCCAGGCAGAGGGGAGGGAGCAGCCTCACTCCTGTCTGCCTTGAGATTGTCCAGGTCTCCTCACTGTAACCTCGGGGGTCTGGGGGCCCTAGTTCTGCCTGACAGCTCAGGCCTGCGTAAACCTCCAGTAGCCTCTGGGACCTTCAACCATGCCCTACACCTCACAACCTTCTAGGAATTCCTCCTGGCTAACCAAGCACATGGCTGAGGAGTATTAGATATTGTTGTGCAGTGTGTTATAAAAGTGAGCAATCAAAAAAAAAAAAAAAAAAAGGAAAGTCTGGTGTGGTGGCGCACGCCTTTAATCCCAGCACTCGGGAGGCAGAGGTAGGAGGATTGCCAAGAATTCAAGGCCACCCTGAGACTACATAGTGAATTCCAGGTCAGCCTGAGCCAGAGTGAGACCCTACCTCAAAAAATAAAAAAACAAACGAAAAAGTGAGCAATCCTCCTGGATCAGGCTCTCAAATGTTGGAATTACAGGCATTTAGCCACCTTACTCAACTTTGTTTTATGCTTGTATAACAAAATTCTGGAGATTGGGATGCTTTCAAAGCAACAACAAACAAAAACAAACAAACAAACAAACAAACAAACAAACTTTGTTTAGCTCACCTTCTGTAGTTTAGTGCATGATATATTTCTCTCAGCCACACATCAGAGGCTTATATTGGATGACATCTCTATGGTGGGAACACATGCAAGGCCAATAACAGGGTGAGAACAAAGGAGTGGACAGTCTTGAAGTTTTTATTAAAATTCATTCTTGCAAGAGCTAATCAGGTTTCTGTTATTAATCTAAGCTGAAGGTGATACTTCTGTCATTTCCCTATAGAAGTTAAATTTTATAGGTTCCAGTTCTATAATTTCTCAGCATCACTATATTGAGACAAAATTTCCAACATAGAAACCCTTGAGAGGACACACTGAGTTAAACTGTGTTTACTCTTTCATATTATGAAAAATATTGTACTTTAGGAAGCACCGTATATATTGTTGTATGAGTCTACCTGGTAAGTAAGACATGGGCAAAATTATATATTACTATAAACATATACTTGAGTCAAAATAAGGAATAAATGAGTAAAATTTAACCACCCTATAAATGGCTACATAGACCTATCCCTAGAACTGAGAACATCTCTCTATAAGCTGCTCTTTCATTTGCATCCTCCTACTCTTCTCTCCTCAAATCATTTTTCTCTTCTCTTTATATGGGTTGATATGGGAAATAGTACCTCCTAAGGTCTCCCCTTGAAATATCTCCTGAGTAACTTAAGGCTTTCTTATTAGAGCAAGACATTAGGTCTAAATGCCTTTTTACTACAATGCAGCCTGGCTTTTATAAAAACTGGAAAAAGAGATAGGTGCTCTGAAAATGGCACTCTTAATCACAGCACCTTCCTCCAACTCAGTCTTTACTGATGCCATCTTGGCAGTGGCCTGAAGTTCCATATATTCAGCCTTCTTCAAACCTGCTTATCATTCAGCTCCTTGCTGTACATGTTGCATGCTCCTTATGACCTCCTCATCCATCCCATCCCCTTGAGCTCCTACTGAGCCTAACTCAGACTTCAGTGCTGCCTGTCAAGGAGCTTCTTCTCCTTGCAGTTCCCTACCCTTATCCAGCATCATCCCAGCCTCCTGACCCTTCACTTCTTCTCCTTGCAGTTCCCTACCCTTATCCAGCATCATCCAGCCTCCTATCATTCCCCCTTATCCAGCATCATCCCAGCCTCCTGACCCTTCACTTCTTCTCCTTGCAGTTCCCTACCCTTATCCAGCATCATCCTAGCCTCCTAATACTTCACTTCTCCTTGTAGTTCCCTACCCTTATCCAGCATCATCCCAGCCTCCTGACCCTTCACTTCTTCTCCTTGCAGTTCCCTACCCTTATCCAGCATCATCCCAGCCTCCTAACACTTCACTTCTCCTTGCAGTTCCCTACCCTTATCCAGCATCATCCCAGCCTCCTGACCCTTCATTTCTTCTGCTTGCAGTTCCCTACCCTTATCCAGCATCATCCCAGCTTCCTGACCCTTCACTTCTTTTCTTCACCATATCCCTTCTCACTGTCTCTTTCAGGCCACTGGGCCTATCAATCAGCTGCTATTCATGGGCCTTTTTTCTCAGATAGAAACCAAATTTGGGTCTTCCTGTACGTATATTCAACAATTTTCAAAATAATATGAATTCTTAACACTCTTTTATGACCTAACTTGGAGAGATATACATGTCTTCCTTTCAGCCTGTGGCACTGCATTAGAGTGATTTAATATTTAGCCTAAGACAAGTAAATGTTTGGATGGTCTAAACTGTGGATACCTAAACCACTATGTTACTAAGACATTGCAATCCTAGAGACAGACCCAAGATGGAACTATCAGCCTTCACCAGACTGAGCTAAAAGTGGACATATGCTTTCTTGCCTGATAGAAGACCTGAAATGGGATATTTACAAACTCATTTTGACAAACTGCGATGTTACAAAGCAGACAAATGAAAACCCTGCATTTATTTTTTACTTGACTTTCTAAAACCCTTCAGAACAGTTCCAGTGCAAATCTAGACTCCCTTAAATACAGGTTCATTCTGGCATTGCAATTAATTTCCCTGTTAGCAACAAACATCAGCTAGAACAAGAGCTAGAAAAAGGAACAAAGACCCCACTAGATGAACTCGTAGATATAGTCTTCAAGATGTTTAATAATCAAAATGCATGAAAGAGATGATAAAAGACAGAGATTATCAGAAGGCTCACAATAAAAACAAGCAAGCAAGCAAACAAACAAACAACAACGAGTCTATCAGCTCATTGCTTCTGCTATTTGGGCCCTCAATGAGAAAGAAAGTTACCTTAAGGGACAGATATCAGCTTTAGTTCAATCCAACTTACTTAAGTGTGGTCATCTTGACCAACGGAACAATTGCTTTCAGTAAAAGGCTTTCACCTCCTATACCTTGTCAAACTTGTAAACTAACTGGATATTGAAAGAATAATTGTCCTTCCCTCACAAGAGAGGGGAGGGTCAATCTTTCCAAGACTAAGGGATAAAGGGGCCCACACTTCTCTAGTCATGAATCTTCTGGGTCCCCTTCCGGAAAGCACGTGACATATCTCAAGGTCAGAATAGGTCCCTTCTTATATCATCTAGATGGCCAAGCCCAAAATAGTACAATGCAAGGTAATGGTATTTTTCTATTAGACACTAGGGCCACTTAACCTGAATTTTCTAGCATCTTTTTCATTTTGCTATTTTGATAAGTGAGGGTCAATGGAATTCTCTCTTAACCATAGCTACTCCTATGCTGTGCAATTTTCTTGCAGAACTTTCCTAATTTTGCCCTCCTGTCCAATTCTTTTGTTAGAAAGAGACATGTCCAATAAGGGAACCAGGTTACCTCTGTACCCAGAGTCACCTCAAACTCATTTCCTTGGACTATTAACTGTATGCCCATAAGGTTTTATCATACTCAATGCCCGCCACTATTTTTTACTTAATAACCATTCAAGTTTCCACCTCTGTCTGGCACACAATCCCAGGCAGAGTCTCTTATATTCCTCCAATTTCCATCAAATTAAAAGAATCTGCCTTTTTCCCACACAGGCCTTAATACTCCCTCAAACCAGAGTCCCTCAAAAAGCAGTAGATTTAGGCTGGATAGATGGCTTAGTGGTTAAGGCATTTGCCTGTGAAGCCAATGGACCCAGGTTCAATTCCCCAGGCCCATGTAAGTCAAATGCACAAGGGGCACATGCATCTGGAGTTTGTTTGCAGTGACTAGAGGCCCTGGCATTCCCATTCTCTCTGTCTCTCTTCTATCTCTCTCTGCTTGCAAATAAATAAATAAAAATTTTAAAAAGCAGTAGAATTTTATTTCCAAATTCCTAAAGGCCAACTAATTCCCAATATAATATTGTCATTACCACTGTCAAGAAAATGTATGGCTCTATTGTTCACTCCAAGATCTTAGGCTCGTTAAAGAGATTGTAGTTCTCCTATACTATTGTGCCCAAACCATTAATCCTTCTTAGTATTATTCCTCAGAATATTTCACTGTGTCTGACTTAAAGATTTTTGCCCTCTCTATCCCTTTGTTATCTGAGTCTCCGGAGCCTTTAGCTTTCACTTGAACGATGTGTGACAGTTCAGTTCTTCTTCAGGGATTCTGAATGCCAATATTTGGTTGGACAAGTTCTTGCTTCAGATTTTTTTCTCTTTCTTTTCCTCATGCTATCCTTATGTATCATCTAATATGTAGATGACCCTCTGCATTAGAGTCTTTCCTTTCTATTTATGAGGATACCATTACCCTCCTAAGTTTCCTAGGACAAAAGGTGTACTGAGTCTCCCTGAGGCCCAATTCAATCAGTAATCTGGTACTTTGGATTGCTCCTCACACCTGGAAAAGAAAAGCTACTACAACCCAAATAAAGTACTCTACAATGTCTTTGTACCAAAAAAAGAAAGCTATAACTTTCTTGGTATCACAGGATACTTTAGTATCTGCATCCTAAATTATGGACACCTTGCTAAACCTCTGTATGAGGCCATACAGGAACAAAACTATATACTTTTAAATTGGATCTCAATTTCTACACTGCCTTCCCAGACTATTTAAAAGAAACTCAATGAGGTCTCAACCCTTCTAAACCTAAAGGACTCTTTTCATATACTATAGAGAAGGAATAGTCTGAGGAATTATGGGAAAGAAATATGGCTCCTTTTAAAAGGCAGTGTCTTTCCTTTCTAAACAATTGGTGACATTACAAAAGACTTGTCTCTATGCCTTAGAGTAATGGCAGCTACTTCCCAACTGAACCAAGAGGCTAGAAAACTTACATATGGACAACAGATAGACATTGATTCATCCCACCATTACAGAAGAAATAGATGAATTCCTAGACACATACCATTTACTAAAACTAAACTCAGAGTAGATTAATCCCTAATCAAACCTATCACATCCATCAAAACTGAAAATGTAATCAAAACCCTCCCCAAAAGAAAAGTCCAGGCCTTCTCAGCCAGATTCAGTTCTATCAGAACTGAAACCAATTTTTCTCAAACTGTTTCTTATAATTGGAGAATAAGGAATGCTCCCCAACTCCTTTTATGAAGCTAGCAAATACCAAAACTAGGCAAAGATACAACAAGCAAAGAAAACTATAGGCCTATATTCCTGATGAACGTAGATGCAAAGATCCTGAATAAAATCCTCACAAACTAAAATCACCAATACAACAAAAGCATTATCCACTTTGATCAAGTAGGCTTCATCCCAGAGATGCAGGGATGGTTCAACATACACAAATCAGTCACAGTAATACACCGCATAAATAAACTTAATCACAAGAACCATATGATCATTTCGATAGATGCAGAGAAGACTTCTGACAAAACACAACACCACTTCATAATCAAAATGCTGGAGAGAATAGTCATGGAGGGTTTATATCTCAACACAATAAAGGCTATATATAAAACACCTAAAGCCCAAATAATACATAATGGGGAAAAACTCAAGGAGTTCCCATTAAGATCAGGAACAAGACAGGGGTGCCCACTCTCACCACTGCTCTTCAGCATAGTACTAGAAGTCCTAGCCCAAAAATAAGACAGGAGAAAGAAATAAAAGTGATACAAATCGGAAAGGAAGCAGTCAAGTTAGCCCTATTTGCAGATGACATGATCCTATATACAAGTGACCTGAAAGTCTCCATCTCAAAACTTCTAAAGCTGATTAATTATTTCAGTAAAGTGTCAGGATACAAAGTCAATGCATGAAAATCAGTAGCCTTTCTTTATGCATAGGACAAATATACAGAGAAAGAAATCAGTGAGGCTGTCCTGTTTTCAATAGCTACAAAATAGGGAGTTCTCAGAAGAAATACATATGGTGCCGGGCATGGTGGTGCATGCGTTTAATCTCAGCACTTGGAAGGCAGAGGTAGGAGGATTACTGTGATTATGAGGCCACCCTGAGACTACATAGGGAATTCCAGGTCAGCCTGGACTAGAGTGAGACCTTATTTTGAAAAAAAAAATGCAAATGGGTAATACACACTTAAGAAAACATTCAATATCCCTAACCATCAGGGAAATGCAAATTATGACTATTACAAGATTCTTCCTTACTCCAATAAGGATGGTAATCATTAAAAAAAAAAATCAAACAACAAATGCTGGCAAGGATGCAGGGAAAGAAGAACCCTCATTCACTGTTGGTGGAATTGCAAACTTGTATACCCACTATGCAAATCAATATGGAGATTCCTAAAAAGATGAATATAGAACTACCAAGAGACCCATTTATTCCATTACTGAGTATTTACCCTAAATGCTCCATGCTTCACTACAGAGATACTTGCTCAACCTTGTTTATAGCTGCTCAATTCATAATAGCTAAGAAATACAATCAACCAAGGTACCCATCATTGGACAAATGGATAACAAAGTTGTGGTATATTTACACAGTGGAATTCTACTCAGCAGTAAGAAAAAATGGTATAATGAAATTCATGGGAAAATAGAAGGACTTGGAACAGATCATACTCAGGGAAATCACACAATCACAGAAAGACAAACACTGCATGTTATCACACATCTGCAGTTTCTACCCTGGGTCAGCTTGAGTTGTTGACATACCAGGTAGGCAACTTGAAGCTCAGACAATAAGGATGGAGATGTCTTAGGGGAGGGTAAATAAACACAAAACTAAACCCAAAATAAACTTGTACATAGAAACCTTTATCCTTGAAGGTAAACTAGAAGTTTTAATTCTCAACAGACGTATGGGGGTGGGGAGTTCCTGACAAGAAGGGCCCTAGAGAGGGTGGGATGAAGTTTAACCTTAAAAATTTTTTTTTGGCTCTGACCTGTAACTCCTAGGACCAGAAATAAGTTGCTACCCACATTGAGCTGTTGATCAGGGAGTCCTATGAGGTTCCCAAAACAAGACAAGTTTCTGTCAAAGCACTTGATTACCATTCTGAGGTAAAAGGTAAGACCCTCCTGCTGAAGAAAACATATGCTGCTGACACAGAGCACAGAGAGACCCAACTGGAGTCTGGAATTCAGCCAGATAGTTAGCGTGTCTAGTGCTGGAAAGTGCTATGTGAGCTCCTGGGGGAAACTGGCCAACAATGGTATGAGAAAACAGGTGTGTAAGCCACTCAGAAGCAATCAGCCTGACAAGAAGTACATTCCAGTGCACTGGCGGCATACTGCCTTGGTGGGTAACAAATAGCTTTGTGATTGGCTAAGCAATCCACTCAGTGAAAAGAAACCCATATTTGGAACTGAGAACCAGGACAGAATCCTATGGAGACAAAGATTATGCTCTCCAATGACAAGCTCCCACTAGTCTTTGGCTGAAAGAGGGGCTACATCTATGAAATTCTCCCCAAATCTATAACACTTATCCCATTTAATCTATGCTGACTTCATGCTCCGATGGAGAATGTGTTTTTATTTTTCAGAAAATAGTGAGACCCGAGGAGATAAACCACACCTCTCACTTCAGCCAAGGCCCAGGTGAAACACCAGAGGAACTGGAAAGACGAGCAAGAGTGCTGCTTCCATGGGGAGCCTGTCAATCAGCACCAGGGTAAAGGAGACAGAAGCTGAGGATTCTCCACACCTACCAAAGCAGAGATCCAGAGGCTACCGAGAGCTCATTACTTAAGTAGACTTAAAACACATCTACCACTGCTCAGGGAATTTTGTGGAAGAGAGGGTGGAAAGATTGTAAGAGACACGGTTGGGATGTCATATCCAGAGGCATTGCCTCTCCCCAATAACTGATTGTTGCTCTCACAGCACATAACCCACAACTCCATGGGGAATACCAGTGGAACGGGAGCAGGGAGGAGGGAAAAGAGGGGACCAACACATGATGTATCCATACTAAGTATTTCATTAATAATAAAAAAAATAGAAGTGCTAATCTCCACACTTGGGTTCCTTACTTCTCTCTCAAGTAATAACAGTCTAGTTTTTTCCCAAATCACTCAACAGGCCTCACAAGTTTGGACTGTGCCTGTTCCCCTCAATTTTTTAGAAAAAAATAAAAATATCCACTTAAAACAGCATATCCCTAAGCTGAGTCCCTATGGAGACAAAGATTATGCTCTCCAATGAGAGCATACAAGGTTGGCCCCCAGCTCTTGACTTCAGTCTTTTAAGACTTAGAGCCACCCCCAAGGTGCCTTTGTACTTATGCCCTTTGAACTTGTATGTGTCTCTCCTACCATGGTGTCTCTATTAAAGCCTATCCTTTGGGAAAGAATCTTATTTCTTTAGGACTTATTAGAAACCTATTCATGGAGCATGAGGATCAACAGCTTCCTACGTGACCCCACACACTGCTCTAGATTTCAAAATCAAACCTAAGAATTGGATACTAATTAAGGACCTGCCAGGATAAACCTTCCCTTTAATTATCCTAGAAAGGACCCTTGTAGAGTTAGTATCACCACTCACATTGCCACAAAACTTTTAGGATTATCAACTTGGATCCATCTCTCTCATTTTTCCAAACTACCTTTCCCACCTAGTTCTCCAGTGAATCATGATTTCAGCCTATCCCCCAATCACTTACAATATACCAGCAAACCTACCTTGATAGTAAGTGTATCAGTTACTTTCTTGTGCTGGGACAAAATACTCAGCTAGAAGCCATTTATGGAAAGAATAGGTTCAATTTGTCCTACAGTTCTAGAAGGTAATTCTGTCATGGCAGGCCAGAGTGGGAAGCTGTAATCACTTGGGTACCAGGAACCAGACAGCAAAGAGCCTCTAGTAAGGCTTCACCCTCCCTAGAGGTTCAACAAACCTTCTCCATCAGGGCCACCAGTTGGGAACTAAGTATTCAAAGATGGGAACTTATGGGAGGCATTTTACATTTAAACCATCATAGCAAGAGAAGTCTATAACTCCATCATAAAAGTCCACCAGCTTGGTCATTTCTCTAAATACAATCTTCCCACAGATCAAGCTATTTTGATTATCCTAACTCTAGTGTTGGACAAATATCTTTAAGGAGATTTCCAAGATTGTATACTTGAACTTATCTTGTATTTATAAGCTGTTTCCTATGCTCAACTATGATGTTTTAAAACATCCTTTATTTTCCTTTTCTCCAAAGAAGTTATCATCTTAGATTAGTATATGACAACCTATATAAATCTATCTAAGTCTAGGACTTATGTCCATTCTCTGGTTTGTAATTCTAATTTATACATTCTCTTGGAATTCCCTCTACTTTGTTACCCCATCCTAGTCTACCCATACTACAAAACCACCAAAAAGCTGTCCAAACATCAAATAAACAAGAGAATTCTAACTACAGATTGGTGGATCTGTTCCTCCACAACCATCACTATGGGACTCATCCCTATCCCCAAGCCTCTATTAGGTACTACAATCTATTCTACCTTTCACATTCAGACAAAAACTGTAAATAGAGGTCTGGAGAGATGGCTTAGCAGTTAAAGCATTTGCCTGCAAAGCCTAAGGACCCTGGTTCGATTCCCCATATGTGTCTAGAGTTTGTTTGCAGAAACTAGAGGCTGTGACATGCCCTTTCTCTCTCTCTTCCTCTTTCTTGCTCTAAAATAAATGAATAAATAAAATATTTTTAAAAAATTAGAAGTAAATAGTACCACATATTTTAATGTAAAAAGTTCCAATTTTTACTTCCTTCAATAAAGCCTTACTAATATCTGGAACAATATACTCTGGGTTAAAATTAACTCAACAAGTTCTGATATGTACTCTGAACCTGATTGAATATTTCATAAAACCTTCAAGTGCTTCCTTATTATACTGTTAAATCATCATTCATTTTCCAATTTATGAAAAGGTTATGTGATGTGGGTGGTTTAAATGTAAAATGTCTTCTGTAGTCTCATGTATCTGCATGATTAGTTCCCAGTTGCTGGTGCTATTTGGGAAGGTTGTGGATCCTTTAGGAAGTGGGGTCTTGCTGGAGGAAATATGTCACTGGGGTGGACCCTGATGTGTTACAGCTCAGACCCACTGCCAATTATCTGTTTCTACTTCCTTCATGCTGACGTGAAGATATGACACTGGCTTCCTGCTCAGTTCTGCCATGCCTTCCCCAACATAATGGATACCTCTGCTCAAAACTGTAAGCCAAAAATAAACCCCTTCCTTCCTTAAGCTGTTTCAGGTCTGATGTTCTGCTTCATCAATGATTTAGAAACTGATACAGATGACAGGGCCATAACATCTATCTGTACAAACCTGATAATTTGAACTTCTACCATAACCTCTTTTATTAGTCCTGAACAATAGCAACAATATTATTCCCAGTTAAGATCTGAGTTATTTTCATAATAACAATATCTTTTTCTAGCCAAAAAACCTATACTCCACTAACTATAAATACATAAATAAAGAAGATAATTCATACTGGGAAATAGATAAATCTCCCCAGGGCTTTTATTGCTTCTCATTCCAACCAGACACTTAAATGGGATGTCCCTACACTTGCAACCGTTTCTGTATCAGGGCTTTCTCTTCTTGACAGAAACCCTTTACATTCTTCATTTGTATGAAATGGATACCACTAGTCTCCCTTGTCTAGACATATTCTCTCACGTTTACTTCTTTTTTAGAGCTGAGTCATTTTATTTCTCAATACTTGAAAGGTACCTCTGTACTGTACTTTAAATATTTTCTGATTTAAAATTTCCAAACATCTCTTCCCAATCTTCTTTCATGAAATGTTGAAGGTGGACTAACCCTACCTGAATCTCTAGGACCAAATGATCTGAAACAGTTTCAGTCCTTCTTCTGTGATGAGTCCTCCCTGGCTTGGGACTTAGCCCTGGAGTTCCATTTGATCCAAACGAGAGAAGGGAACTCTCCTTATCCATAAGTTAATAGATCAGGGAGCTCAATTCCTTGTTCCAAGTGGTGCAAAGATAACTAAACTTTCTGATGGGGATGGTACTTCCAAATAGGCCCCAGATATACTGACAGCCAACAAAAGTGGGTTCTATACAATGCTACAAGAAAGTACTGTTTTTATGATTGAACATGGACATGTACTAAAAAATTATATTGTGATCATAAAAGAGTTTAATAATTTATCCAGGAAACTACAAATTTTAGGACTCAAATTAGTCAGATATTTGGTCTTGGTTTTCTTGGTTAATTATCTACCTAGGCAATTATTACTGCCTTGTTTCTCATCTGAACTTTGGGCCCTGCCTTCTCAAATAATTTTAACAATAGACAAATTCCAGTTCCTTAGTACCATATCAACTCCTCCCTCAAATTTCCTTCTTCACAAATAGCTCTGCAAGGACAGGTCTAGACCACATCAGTAGGAAGAAGCAACAGAACATACTCTTATTTTCCAATTAACATTAATTTTCAGCTGGGAATTTTCACCTTGAAATGACATAGTGAGTTCCAGGTTAGCCAGGGCTAGAGTGAGACCCTACCTTGAAAAACAAAAATCAAACAACAAACAAACAAATAACAAGAAAACTCAATGCCCCCCCCAAAAGATTTTCAAAAGCTTAGAGGAATGATTGAAAGGACCAAATTTATTATGATTGCACAACAAAAGGGCCTCTCCTATGATTCAACCCTTTCCTTCTTTGAACCTTAGCTGAGTGGAAAAGTACTGTGTCCACACTGTGACACTTATCTGCTGAGACACATGTAAACAAGTGAACTTTAATGCTTTACTAACAGATTTTTGGAATGAGCCTTACAACTGCCCTGAAAACCACTCCTTAGAACCAGTCCATAAGAGCCTTACAGATAATATTTTGAAACTCATCCTGGAAGTGCTTTTCATATATTCTAGGAACCAGTCATGGCTTCACTTAAACCAATATGAACCCTAGCCTAGGCAAATCTTTGCTCCCCATGACCCCATTCTTACTTCTCACTGAACAGCTGTAAATGGTTTAAGCTCTGTTCTTTTTGCCCTGAGCTGACAGAGATAACTGAGACATTCTCGTGGTTGTGAGCCATTTGGTAGCTCTGCAGGCTCTATCACCCAGTACTAAGGCCATCATTTTGGTATGATCCAAACTACATCAACTGTCTCGTTCCTTCCTTTCCAGTCCTTCTGCTTAGATTTCTTTAGACTTAAGCTCTAATGGAGCAGAAAGAATTTGCTGCTTTACATTGAGTAAATAACTAAAATGACATATATCTTCCTTAGGTGATCTTAGTTTAAATAATTTTGTAGCTGGCACTTGATATAAGCATGTTCTTGGCTAAGACTTTTTCATGCATTAACACAATCTTCTGAGAATTATCGTAATTGCACAGAAAAAGAAATCAAGCATTGGAAATACTTAAGACTTATGTAATTCCATGCAATTAAAAAGTAATAGTGCTAGAAGTTGACTCAGGCAATTGTATTTTCAAGGACCAAGAGTTCTTAATCTCTGTGCTCTGTTATCAATCCCCAAGGCCTTGTCTCTTAAAAGTTTTTTTTTAAATGTTTTATTTATTTATTTGAGAGCAAGTGAGTGAGTGAGAGAGAGAGAGAGAGAGAGAGAGAGAGAGAAATACACCAGGGCCTCTAGCCACTGCAAATGAATTCCAGGCACATTTGCCATCTTGTACATCTGGCATTACATGTATCACGGAGAATTAAACCTGAGGCCTTTAGTCTTGCACGCAAATGCCTTAACCAATAAGCTATTCCTCCAGCCCTATTACGAGTTTTGATCAAGCTATGTAACACAAGTCCATTACATGGAACTTATAATAATTATATTTAAAAAATTTTTTCTTTGTAATACTTGTTGCATTTTTGCTTAAAAATAAAGATGCCAGTCTCTTAGTTACTCTGTCTTTCTTTGATCATCTTAGATTTTAGTATTCAGACTGATATTGGATTTTTTCCCCAATATATTCCTTGAGCTCTAAACCAATACTGTTTTTTGCCTGAGTACTTTTACTTCCATAAGTATTTTTCATATGTTGGCTTAGCTCATGACTCACTGAATGGGAAAATGTAGTTACTGAATTGAAAAATAACATTAGTAGAATGAAGATTAATGAGAAAAACTAAGTTTCCTTTTTAATTTTAATTAAATACTAGAAAATTTTACCTATTTATATGTAAACTATCATGTTACAATTAAAGTACATAATTAAATGAGGTAATATTGGCTTATATAATAAAATGGTAGATTAGAAGCTGTCTCTGTGCTATGACATAAATGAGAAGAAAGGTAATATAGCAATAAGAAGTGAGCAGAACATGTATTGATTTCCAGCTTCCTAGTTGGGGGACAAGGAAACATAATTCTCATTCAAAAGGTAAACCAGGGCTGCAGAGACAGCTTAGCAGTTAAGGCATTTGTCTGCAAAGCCAAAGGACTCAGGGTCGATTTCCCAGGACCCATATAAGCCAGATGCACATGGTGACACATGCCTTTGGAGTTCATTTGCAGTGGCTGGAGGCCCTGGCCTGGTAATGCCCATTTTCTCTGTCTGTCTCTCTTAAATAAATAAATAAATAAATAAATAAATAAATAAATAAATGAATAAATAAATACAAAAGGAAAACCAGCTGGGTGTGGTGGCATATGCCTTTAGTACTAGCAGTTGGAGGGCAGAGGTAGGAGGAATGCTGTGACTTTGAGGCCATCCTGGGGCTACAGAGTGAGTTCCAGGTTCTAGGCCAGCCTGGGCTACAGTGAGAACCTACCTTGACAAAATAACAGGTAAGCTGGGCAGTCATGGTAAAAAGAAGCTGACTGTCTTGCTTATAGGAGAAGGCCACAGTTTTCTGTTATTGTTGGCTTGTTCATATGCATGTGGGCACATGTGTGAGCAGGTGAACATCTAGGACCAAAGTTGACATTGTGTGTCTTCCTTGTTCACACTTCACTTTATTTACTGAGTCAGGATGTCTCTCTTGAACCCATGGCTACTAATTTGGCTTGTCTAGTTAGTCAGCTTGCCCTGGTGTCCTGGGAGCAGTGGAAGTACAGGCAGGCTGCCACATCTACCTGATATTTATATAGGTACCAGAGATCCAAACTCTCAACCTCATGCTTGCAGGGCAAGTGACTTATCCACTGAGCCACTATCTCAGCCCAAGAATGACAATTCTTACAAGCCTTAAATACAGTTGGAGGGATTTGGTGAATCAGTGATTTGTTCTGTGCAATGGGCTGGCATTTGAGGAAATCTATTTTTTCCAGTCCTTATTTCCAGGAGGGTTGAGTCTAGATGCCATCTCAAGAGGAAGTATATTGCTTAAGATTGACCTTCTTTAGGAAACTAAAAGAAAACCTTAAAGTCAGGAAGCCTGGGCACCATCTTTCAGAGTCCTCATGTGTTTGACAGCTCTAGGAGACAGTTGTAGAGTGAGGAAAAGTCAGATATACACAGTCTAAGAAGTTTAGAGGTTAGAGGCTCCAGTGAAGGTCACAGTGGCTGGTAGCTCTGCCTTCTATGACTAGGAGCAGACCCCATCACCTAAAGATAACTCCTGAGACTAATAGCTTCAAGAAGAATGTCACTGGGTGGCCTAACTTGTATAGCCACATACTTGCTGTGTGGCACATGACTGTAAGAAATGAAAACTATACTGCTGGTGGACCTATCCATGGAACCTTCCCCTCCCTTTCTCCGGTGGAACTCTCCATATCTTAGCCTCCTCTTCCCTCTCTCCTATGGAATGTTCCACATTTGAATCCCCCTCCTTCTCTCCAGTAGAACTGTTCATATTTTAACCTCTCTGCTGTTCCTCTTTCCAGTAAACTGATAGATTTGAACCTCCCACTTTCCCTGTCCCCCATAGGACATTTAATGTTGGGTTGTATGTGACAGTAATAAGGTTAGTTATTTGAGATAAATCTCAGTGCTTTGTTGCTTTCCCCACTCTGAATGTATTCATGAGACACCCCTTGGCTTGGATATTAGTTACTTCTCATTGTATGAACTGAGAAGTGTCTGGAATGTGGAAGAACTTGCCTGGTCCACAAACTGCAAAGCTAAGTGTGGCCAGCAAAGGTTTAAAATGATACTAGAGAACAAAGAAAGGTTGAAACAGAAAAATGCATGTACGAAAGCAAACCCATCAGAACAAAAGCAGACATCTCAGAAGAAACTCTAAAGCCAGGAGTGTATGAATCAGTATATTTGAAGCTCTGAAAGCAAGTTATTGCCAACCAAGATGACTAGATCGAGCAGTTACCTATAAACATTAATAGAGAAACAGACATCGCAAGATAAGCACAAACAAAACTAAGTCACGACACTGAGTGAGTCCTGCGGGAGATACCTGGGAGGCTACACTGAGGAGATAGTCTTAATCATGAGATCACTGGGAAGAAAAAATTTATCAAGAGGAATAAATGAACAGAGGTAAATGAAGAAAGAGTCAACCAATCCTGTCAAACCTCATAAACCAAGAAGCTCTTATCATGAACAGGGGAAAAAGAAGAAGAAAGATTTAGCCAACCTACAAAATTGTTGGAATCAGAAATCTTTTTTTTTTTTTTTTTAAAAATTATTTATTTATTTAAGAGATTGAGAGAGGGAAAGAGGCAGATAGAGACAGAAGAGAGAGAGAGAGAGAGAGAGAGAGAGAGAGAGAGAGAGAGAGAGAATGGGTGTGCCAGGGCCACTGCAAATAAACTCCAGACGCATGCACCACCTTATGCATCTGGCTTGTGTGGGTGCTGGGGAATCGAACTGAGGGCCTTTGGCTTTGCAGGCAAATTCCTTAACTGTTAAGCCATCTCTCCAGCTCCTCCAACCCTCAGAAATATTTTTCTTAACTGTAATACTAAACATAAACAGCCTTAACTCTCCAAGTCAAACATAAAGAATAGTTGGTTGGATTATAAACAAGACCCAGTTGTTTGCTTCTATCAGTAAACACACGTCAATAAAACATATTGAAAGTGAATGGATAGAACTAGCTATACCAAGCAATGAAAAGCAAAAAGACCAAAAAAAGCAACTATACTCACATCTGATAAAGTAGATTTAAAGTAAAATTAGAAGAAATAAGTGGACACCTAAACTAAATTCGAAGAGATGAATGGGAGGCTGGAGAGATGGCCAGGCAGGAAAGAGTGCTTGCTGCATGAGGGCCTGAGACAGCCTGATACCTGAGTTCATTTCCCAGTGGAATGCAATCTAAGCTTGTATGCAGTAAATACTCTATCTCAAGGACATATGCGAACAAGCACTAAATGAAGGATACCTGATGCCCTCCTCTGGCCTCCTTACACTTGTTCATACATCTGCACATACATGTGCATGCATCACACACATATGCACACATGTCATACTACACATACTACATTTGTCAGGAAAAGTTTTTAACACTATTTGTAGAAGGAGTTGGGAGGAATAAAGGACCCTCATTTTGGATTCCAGACACTTGAACTACTGCTGCACTTGACTTTGTTGGTTTTAGAGTATTTGTGAGGTAGATATTTAATTGAAGATGAGTTTCTGATAGCATAGCTTTCATGATGTCATTCTTGTGAAGGTTGGACTTTCCATTGATGCAACTGTATTTGAGTCACATATGCTCCTTTAAGTAACCTTGATATAGTTACTGGTTCAACAAGCTGGGCTCTGATGGAACTGTAACTTTGATTTGCTGTCGTGCCCTTCCTGGCATGCACAGACAGTTGTTCATAGTTCCCCAGGGAAAGGAATGCAACAGTCGAAAATGAGGTAGGACAAGTATGGACAAAGAGTTGTCATATAATTGAAAATAAAGATGAAGTGAAGTGATGTTTTCCTCTCACTTGTTAAAACTGCTTTCTGGAATATCAAGGAACTCAAAGGCCTCCTACAGAATAGTCTATTTTTTAGGAATTTTCAAGAATAAACAAAGAAAACATAGGAGAGCAATAGTGAAAGATAACATCCACTGAATTGTTGCTGTACGTCAGTATTTGGTGCTCTGAGTGTATCATAATGCCATAAGATTAGCAGTGATAAGAAACAGAAGCTCAGGGAGTAATTTGGCAATTCATACAGCTAAGTTAGCACATAGCCTGAATGTCTCTTCAGTGCCAAAGATGGAGTTGTGATATTTTTCACCAGCTTTATGGGGTAGTGGCTGAAAAGAAGACCAGAACACACTCAAATTAGCTCTTTTCTTTTGCTGGAATTAAATATACACTCTGTACTTCTGACATATGAACTACATTAGTACTGTTTATCAGGTGGTGATATAGAAGTTAGCTGCCTGAGCTACAGCCATCTGATTTTTGACAAAAATGCCAAAAATATTCATTGGAAAAAAGATAGCCTCTTCAACAAGTAGTGTTGGGAAAACTGGGTATGTATATGTAGAAGGATGAAAATAGATCCTTGGCTTTCTCCATGCACAAGAATCAAGTCCAAATGGAGCAGTGGCCTTATCAGACCCAAAACTCTGAAATCGCTAGAGGAAAAGGTAGGGGAAACCTTTCAACATATTGGCATAGGCAATGACTTTCTGAATACCCCAATTGCTCAGGAAATAAAACCACTAATCAACCACTGGGACCTCATGAAATTATAAAGCTTTTGTATAGCAAAGGACACTGTGAATAGAGCAAAAAGTCAACCTGCAAAATTAGAAGAAAATCTTTGCCAGCTACACATTTGACAGAGGATTAATATTCAGAATATATAAAGAACACAAAAATCAAAACAATAAGAAATCAAACAACCCAATTAAAAAGTGGGCTATGGAACTAAATAGAGATTTCTCAAAGAAATACAGATGGCATATAAGCATCTAAAAAAATGTTCTACATCCTTAGCCATCAGGGAAATGAAAATCAAAACTACTTTGAGATTCTATCTCACTCTTGTCAGAATGGCTATCATCGAGAAAACAAATGACAGTAAGTGATGACGAGGATGTGGAAAAATGGGAACCATTCTACAACATTGGTGGGAAAGTAATCTGGTCGAGCCATTGTGGAAAACAGTGTGGAGGTTCTTGAGATAGCTAAAAATAGATTTCTCCACATTACCAGATGACAGCCCAAATATTCTCCTTTCCTGGTTTTAATTCCTGATTTTTTTTCCCAATTCTTCCTTAGGTAAGTGGGCCAGTTCATACTTTAAGGTAATTGGATTCTAGATGTTTTAGTCCTTCTTACTGACTTTTATAGAATACACTGCATTGTTTGTTGCTAAAGCATTTCATTCCATCTAACAGGCATGTGGTTTTAAGTCAAATCACATAATGACCTGTTAGTGAGGGTTGGAAAGATGGCTCAGTGGTTAAAGGTACTTTCTTGCAAAGCCTGAAGGCCTGGATTTGATTCTCCAATACCCACATAAAGCCAGATGCACAAAGTGGTGCATATGTCTGAAGTATGTTTACAGTGGTCCTAGGCTCTGGCATGCCCATTCTCATTCTCTCTCTCTGTCTCTCTACTTGCAAATAAATAAATCAATAAAATTATGTTTTAAAAAAGATCTGTTAGTGAATTGGCAAACTAATTTCTTTATGTATCTTGTGCTATACACTATGGTTTTTAAAATTAATTAATTAATTAATTTGTTTATTTATTAGAGAGAAAAAGCAGAGAGAAAGAGAGTCAGATAGAGAATACATGTGCCAGGACCTCTAGCCACTGCAAACAAACACCAGATGCATGTGCCACCTTGTGCATCTGGTTTATGTGGGTCCTGGGGAATTGAACCTAGGTCCTTTGGCTTTGCAGGTAAGTGCCTTAACCGCTAAGCCATTTCTCTAGCCCTATACTGTGTTTTATTTGAATAATTCCTATACATTGAAAACAATGATTTCCTTTAAGTATTCAAAAAAAATCTTTAACTTCTTTTTAGTATTTAAAAACATTAATTAGTCATTTGCTACTGGAAAAAGAGAATTCACCTTGTTGCTGAGAAATTTGGGAAGGAGGCTGCTGAGAGAAGTCTCTCCCATACACCAATTGGAGTCTTGAGAAAATATGTAAATATGAACGAGAATTACCTTTTGGAAACTGGAGACTTGCTAAGATTTCACAAATCACAATAGCTGTCCACATTGTTGAGAATTGATATTAAGAAACCAATTGCAGATGGCCTAGTATGTCATACCTACAGCTGCCATTTCAAGAAATATTTTTCAGTTTATAGACTTAAAATAAAGATTATTGTTATTAATGCATATATTTCACCTAGTCACTTCAGAGGCTGGTGAGCTAAGAGGAAATTGTCAAAAGATTATTAATATTAATTATTGTATATGTGGTAGTCTGAATGTATGTCCCCCATAGACTCAGGTGTTTTATTAAAGATGTTACTTGGGTCTCCAGCTACCTGTCTGGAAGAGGTGTCACTGGGGGCAGATCCTGGGATCCAGCTCAAAGGTGTGTTTGGTAATGGAGCTGAATTCCAGCCCAAAGGTATGCAGAGATTGAGCTCTGGGGGTCCTGCTTGCTGCTTTTTGGTGTTTGCCGACTGATTATGGTTTCTCTCTCTGATTAGATTTATGAATGGGAGCCAGCTTCTTTCACCAATGATGGAACTTCCTTTGGATCTATAAGTTGAAATAAATCCCATTCCTCCCATAAACTGTGTTTGGTTGGATGCTCATCCTAGCATTTTGGAGTTGCCCACAACAGTGTAATAAAGTTGACTAATGTGTATATTAGATGTTATTTTTGTCAATTTTATTTTGGAGTGTCAAAATACGAGTTCCAAGTTTGACCCCTCATAAGTATGTTTTAATTGTGTCTTTCTAGACACAATGTTAATATGCTCGTGCCTATTTATAAAACCACACTTTTGGTTCTTTCTGGACAGTTTTAAACTGGAGGAAATTCATTCCCATGAGCTTTGGAGACTAGTCTTCCAGGATTAGGGTATGTGATAATTGTACCTGAATTATGCTGAATTGTTGAGCATGTAAGCAAAGTTAGTTCACCATGAGACAATGAGTGGGCTTTATGCTGAGAAGATGAGAAAGGTATCTGGGATCAAAAATGCTTCACTTCATATCAGCATCCCAAATCATCCAGACCAAACCAGAGGTGTTGTGCATATGTCTGGTTTTATCTTTCTCAACATTTTTGCACATTAATTTGGGCTATGGAGAAGACTGTCATCTTAGTATGAAGTTAAAAGAAAAACACAAGTTAAAAGCAGATGAAAAGCTAGAGAGATTGCTCAGTGGGTGTTGCAGTCAGCTTTATGTTGCTGGGATGAATGTGCCAATTAGGCACAAGTTATGGGAGGAAATGAATTTATTTGAATCTTACAGATCCAGGGGAAGTTCCATAATGTCAAAAGATGCTGGCCCCCTTTACCAGATCCATGCAGACAGAGAAAAGCAACCACCACCAGCACAACAAAGTACATTCTGGAACCCAGACAGAGCTCAAGCACTTTGCATATCTTTTTTCTGAAATTCCATATCTGCCCTCAAACCTTAGGGATGGACCCTTGGATCCACCCACAGTGATACCTCTTCCACCCAGGCACTTGGAAATACAAAAAACTTTAATAAATCTGTACCTATTGGGGGACATCCATTCAAATTACCACAGTAGGTGAAAGTGCTTGTAGCACAAGTGTGACAACCTAAGTTTGTTCCCCAGACCCATATAAAGCTGGATGCAGCAGTGTGAACATCTGTATTCCTAGTATACCTAAGGTGAAATGGGAGGTAGAGGTTTGAGAATCACAAGAAGCTTGCAAGCCATGTAGTCTGGCATACACAGCTGCGAACAACTTGAGACTCTGCCTCAAATATGGTGGGAGATGAGGAACAAAACCTAAGGTTACCCTTTGACATCCACACATGCACTATAGCATGCAAATAACAAAAGTTAAGAAATGGTAGCATTAATATGTGAATATGAACATTAAATGTAGTGCTTTCAGTGCAGTTTGGTGGGAATAATATATACATTTAGCCAGGCAAGAGCAGGCTTTATACCCCTAACGCTCATGACCTCTCCTCCCATAGACTTTTGATTAGTCTCTTCAGTACCAGGCATGTATTCCCTCCCATAGAGTGGGTATTCAATCCAATTAGGGAGCACTTGGTTTCCCCAAGAGCAGACATGCCACTATTTGGTCATTCGGCCAGTCTGGCCAAACTTGAGGTTTCCAGTGTCCACTATTTTCACTGCTGTCTCCCATATGGCTGCAAGATGATGATTGTGATACTGAGACAGTTTCAAGTAAGTTCACATGTGTACTGTGTATACTATAGACTTGAGGACAGAAAGCTACAGGAGATGGCAAGGCACAATTTTCCATGTGAGGTAATGCAATTACCAATCATTGTTTCATATGACTGGTTAAATGTAATGATAGAAAGATTAATTTTATATTGTAAAACTTTAGGAAATGAAATGTTTACTAGAGTCTTTATTTTGTGTTTAGTGTTTGCTTTTAAATTCTATATTTTTAAGAGAGAGAGAGGATGAATGGCCTACCAGTTCTCCTACTGCTGCAAATGAACTTCAGATACATATTGCAACTTTGTGTGTCCAGCTTATGTGGGTTCTGGGGAACTGAACCCTGGGATGGCAGGCTTTGCAAACAACAACCTTTAACCACTGGGTCATTTATCAGGCCCCAGAGTGCTATATTTTTAAACGGAGACAATTTTGTAATATATCTGGATCAGATTAAACATATTTTGAAGATTTTCAAGCACACAAAAGCAGAAAGAATTGCATAAAAACTCCATGCTCACCACTCAGTTTCAATAAGTATGAATATTTTTCAATGTTTTATTTACTTATTTCCTCTCCTGTGTTTTCTAGAATATTGAAAAAACATACACATCATATTCATTTCTAATTCACAACTAATATCTCAAAAATGTAAAGACACTGAGACAAAGATACATGGAGAGAAAAGCAATGCTAAAATAAAGTCAGATATTTGTATGGCACCATTGTGTTTAGAGTGGGAAATAGTCAAAGCTTGCATTTTTATCATCCAAAATATTTAATAGCAGAAAATAAATACATTGCTTAAATAAACAGTAGCATGGTTGGATTATTGACACACTTGCATGATGTAGGCATTTTCAGAATTCCAGATTTAGACTTTAAAATACATGGGAAATTAAAATGTTAAGATCCTATATTTCTATAGTAAATAATTCTATAATAAGATTATTTAAAACATCATTTTATTCTTTTACTTTATTTTTGGACAAAATTGTTTTGGACAAAATTGAAACATAGAGTTTTAGAGTATTTAAAAATTTTTATAATAACTAAATCAAGGAGCTTCTAAATATCTGATTCTATTTTAGAAGTAATGGAAAGTATACACATAGAGAATGATACATATATATTAAACAAGACAACATACATATAAACTCATACTATATATATATTTATATCCATATACATACTACATACAAGCATTTACATAAAGGCACTTTGTTTTCCTCCTACTGAGATGCTGTTTGGTTGACACATATAAAATCTAGCAAGCAAAGGCTGCTTGTCCCAATGATAACCCCATCCCAGGCATATAAGTACTGTGAGCTTGTGTGTCTTTGCTTTTAGGGGGCTATCTGGTGAAGAATGTTCTGTACCTCAAATGCACACAGTGGAGTTTATTTTTAAATAATAAATGTAATTGTTCTTTCTTACCAGTGCTCTTTGAATTTAAATGTTTAAACTTGCATGGTTTGGAGATGATACTTTGTAATATGGAAAAAAAATCAATATTTGAAGCTGCACGTGTACATAAACTGCATTAACTTTTACAACACATTTTCTTATGATTTCTTCTCATTAAGCTTACTAATCATGACCTCTAGTTTTCTCATCTTGTCTGTCCTGTTTCTGGAAGAGCTTCCCTAAATATTTTGGCCTTGGATCAGCTTCCTTTTCCTTCAGTTACTATTGAAAATAAAATTCTGATGACCATATTGGCAGTCAACAATATATAACTTAAAATCATTAATGAGTTGCTTCATGTTTATTGTATATACTTGCTCATAGTCTCTATGTTAATCAGGTCTGAAGAAAAGTCTGAACTTAATTATAAGAGAATTATAAAGCTTAGCACTATATTGCTTCAAGTGGTTCTATAATAGAATCTACCATTTAATAATGAATTCTTCTGGTTAATTTTAAGACTTGATTAATGTGGTTTTCACCTCATAACTCAATTTTAACCACAATAAATGGACAATACTTGGTACTAGGAATGAAGTCATTGCTGAATTCTGTAGTGGAATTAATTACATGTAATCAATGAAAATCACTCAACAATTCTTCCAACAAATGAACATAATTAAGGGCCACAATAGTTTGTTTTTGAATTTGTGTTGTTAATTAAAAGGCAAGCAGTGCTACCTTTCTTGTCTTCAACAAATCTAGTTATTCAATTCCTGCCAGAAAAAAAAAAAAATGAGTGTTTCTATAAAATTCTGACTAAAATTCCAGTTTAGTACTACTTGTTTAACCTTTAAAATGTACTTCCTTAATGTGCATCCAAATTTTAATTCAGAGTACTGTGGAGCTATATAGTCTCCTCACTGTAAGCTGAAATCAGTTTATGTGGAAGGGGTATCTTGTTTTCATCCACTGCAAATCATGAGATGTGTGTACAGGGCCTGAGGCCTGATTGATTGTCAAGTGTTCATCATCAATATCTGTCTCTTCATTACATTAAATATTCATCTTTACCTTTCAAGGATTATGTTCTTTATAGCAAATTTTTGGGTTGGATAACTATTTTTGTCTGTTACTTAATCATTCTGTTTCTCAATTTTTCCATCTATAAAATGGCTCTGTCCTCATTGTGTTAGAGAGCACTGTAGTCCTTAAAACATCTAAGGCACTCTTAATGCCCCCAGGCATAGTGATTAAATGTAGCTGTTGTTACCTTCTAAGTGGCAGCTGACACAAGCGCCACCAAACACATGCTGGTTGAAGATGTGCTAGAGATCGGCAGGACTCCAGCTTTTCCAATAGAGTCTGCACAGAGTACTGACATTGGGGAAGAACAATTGAGGGATTTTTTTTGGTTGTTGCTATTGTTGCTTCTATCTTCTAGGAAGATCCTTGGGAAACTAGAAATTCCATGTAGGTGAGCAGAAACATTTGATTATATGACTATCAAACACAGTTAGGGGAGATGGCTCAGAAGTTAAAGGCACTTGCTTGCTAAGCCTGTGAGTCTGGGTTTGATTCTCTAGTACCAATGTAAAGCCAGATATACAGAGTGGCTCATGTGTCTGGAGTTCATTTGCTACAGCAAAAAGGTCCCATAATCTAGTGTGCTATCTCTCTCCTCACAAATAAAGTAGTAAAAATATTTTTTATTTTATTTATTTATTTTATTTTTTTGGTTTTTCAAGGTAGGGTCTCACTCTAGCCCAGGCTGACCTGGAATTCACTATGTAGCCTCAGGCTGGCCTTGAACTCACAGAGATCCTCCTACCTCTGCCTCCCAAGTACTGGGATTAAAGGTGTGTGCCACCACACCCGGCAAAAATATTTTTAAAAGGTCAAACAGGAAAGCATTGTTCATCAGGTGAAAATGTCTTAAAGACAGATTACTTTCATATATTACCTTTTTGTGCATTTATTCTTTATCCAATATCATTAATTATATAACTTTTCTCAAATATTTGAGAAATATGTCTCAGATTATTCCATAGCCTCACCCTTTTACTGACATTTCTAAGGGAGTAAACTATGCTTGAGGGGTGTTATGAGTGACTCACAATGGGGTTGAACAATTCTCCTTGAACTGAGATGCAGTGATACAGTACCTTATTTTGAAAGAATGAGGATCCAACATTCTGTGTAACAAGAACTATAACCTTGGTGCTCAATGTAATAACAAACAAAGCAAGGGTCCTATTATTAGTTCATAGAGAAAAAGGAAAGTCAATATGCATTAGGAACTGTCAACTCACACATTCTGTTTACATGTGAGAGGTCTCATACAGTGTGATTGAATGGCTACTAATTATGATGAATGGCTGATTTAATCCCAAATGAAATTAAATTATAAGTAGAAGTGCTGTTTTTTTCAGCTTATGCTATCACATTCTTCATAATGAACTTATAAACATTCTCTGTCTTCTCTTAGAAAAAAATTTCTAGAATTGTTTTCGGGGCATGAATTAAGGAAATGTATGTGGTCAAATTCCTTTACTGCTTACAAAAATCCATTTAGTATCTCTTTCTTAGAGGAGTGTTTGTGCTTCAACCTAAATCCTGACCACAGAAGCCATGGAATGAAGTATCTGTATAGGCTGACCAGTGTTTGCTGTGAGCACTGTGGAAAGAATGTGCTAGTCCACACATACTCTACCACTGTCACCCACAACAGAAAGAAGAGACAAACACTTGACAAGAGAAAAGCATACCTGTCTTGTTAGTACTGGTACTGCAAAATTTTCTTTGGTTGTAAACAGAGACTTCTAGATACAATTACATAGGCATCTAATACTTACTGGACTTTGAAAACAATTCTTCAATCAGAGTTGAGCATCCAGTGTCTTCGGGAGACTTTTCCCTGAGTGTGGCCTCAGCCGTGATGGATGAGTATGGACCAAAGGGGGAACTGCACTCATGTTGAGGACATCCCTTGCTTCTGGGCTGGAAAAGAGTAGCTGGTTGTGGGATGGGGTAGGAGGAGCTTAGTTGTGTGTGTTTGGATAGATATCCATGGCATAAGAGTACTCATGGTGTGGGTTAATGCAAGGGGCAAAGAAAAGTGTCAAAGCCGGGGACAAGAACAGAGGTGGGCATTAACAGAGAGCTGGGTTTCCACTCTCCAGGGTGTTAGTCTGAGGAGTCTAAGCTCTAAAGGTAGGAGTACACAACCTATTTCATGTAATCACTTGTTGGCTTATTGTAATAAGACTAATTCTTTAGATGTAAGCCCACCTGTCTACCTGATTTTTGTCCCCAGCTCCCCAAAGATTAGGGGCTCATTTGGGTTTATAGAGATTTATCCTTAAAATTTCAATTATTGACATGGTATCTCAACTTTCGTAGCCTTTTATACACTGCTTTTATTTCTAATTTGAAAAGAAATATGAAAGGCCCAACATTAGTATTGTAATCTTCTTTTACCACCTGCAATTATAATGTCCCTGACTGCAAAGGGCTTATCTTATGGCCCTAGAGAACAAGTGCCCAGTGACCCAGGTTGTTGTGCTGGTCAGAGAAAATATTATTGGCCAGCTTTCTTCCTGGCCTTTGAAAAATACTGCCATGGCTTCCTGTGCACTATCAAAATTAGGAGCTAGTGAAGCCATCTAAGTCTTTTGTTCATGGCTCATGGCAGAGGATCTGAAATTTCAATAATTTCACATTATGGCAAGGAAATAAAAAAAAACTGGTAAAACTGCAAAGAAATATTGCTATGTAAATATTTCAGAAAGCTACTAGAAAGAATGATTAATATTTATAGAAAATATATAAAACATTTTTTTAAAAAAATTGCTAGTTAATAATAGCATTGCTGTCTAGAGTGGGAAGAACTTTTCCAATAAGTCATTTTCAGGGTCTTGCACATTTATGCCCATGATTTCCTGGCACAGTGATAGCAACACCTATCCATGTTATATGTTGTTCAAGATTGAGCAATGATAAATGGCTGCTGTTGAGAAGCTGCCTCTTGTCTGAATTCCAAATGACAGTGTCGTCAGGAGCTTCATGCTTCACCTCATACATGTCTTATTTCCTATTTAAATGTTCAATCTTCACTTCCTTTCTAATGACAGGTAAGAGGAGAGCTCTGTCCTATACTACTAGAGATGAATCTGCACCACAACAGATTATCCATTAATCTAGATGCTAAAAATATATTTAAAAATATTCAGTAGTGAATTTAAAATATCTTAGTTAATGCATCATTAAAATTATATGATTTAATATCATTTGATGGGTTTGATATTGATAATTTATTTCCTTTAAAAATATTCAGTTTTTTTTAAAAAATGAAATGCCTTGACTAACATTCCCTATATATCATTTGCTTCCTTTCAATTAACTTTTAGTACATCAGAGAGTCATTTTTGATGGAATTACAGCAACATGAGTTTTAAATGGTAAAGGGCAATGGAGTAAATAGAGGAAAATACCATCATGGGAACGTTGCCTGCTGCTTATTTCCTTAGAAGAAATTTTAAAGCAGAGCCAGCATTTAGATATACAAGTAATGATAGAGCCTATAATCATGGGTTTCAGATTCACCCTTCAGGGCCAACTGAGAAATGGGCTCCTCTGCCAAGAAGGAAGGAAGGAAGCTGTCAGGGGAGAGGTAAACAGACAGGCATGTAAGGGTTCCTCACATCCTACCAGGGTAGCTTCAAGCTCTCCAGTTTTCTGGACTCAGCACTTTCTCACATCAAATAGAATAATTCCCATCATTATGACAGCACTGTGGAATCTTCCAGCCCTGGCAGAATCTGGGAGCATGGATCTGGAGCTGGTCCTCCTCTGTGAACTTGACCTTTCACTCTTCCTGCTAGGCTCCCCTGGCCTACTTCTGGATACTTGGTCTCTCCCTGATCCTCCACTCTTTCTAGTTTACTTCCATAGAAGTGACACAATGCTGGAGAATGCTGCATCAAGCTTAGGAAGTAACCTTTCTCATTGCATACTATTGGGAAACTGATTTTGCACAAAGAAAAACTTAGCTTTTTGCTTCCACTTTGATGTTGTCTTTCATAAACAAAAGGTCTATAGATGTGTTTCATAAACCAACTGCTCTTAAAAATTGCTTGGTTTTAGGACCTTATTGTACATTTAAAATATTGAGACCTTTAAGGGATTTTCATTTTTTGATTTTGTCTACTGGTATCCAACTAGAAATTAGAGAAAGAGATTAAAAAATGTTACTGTGGTCTCCTAAATTATTATGTCACGATTTATTTCCCAATATGATCATATCATTAGGGGAGGGTTGATTCATTAGGGGCATCAAAGATCTGATTCCACTCTTTCATCATGTAAGATCATGATGGGAAATGTCCACAGGGAAACACAGATGGTGGATCTGCTGGTGCCCTGATGGTGGATGTGTCAGATGGTTGAACTTTCAGAAAAAAATTTCTGTTCTTTACAAGCCATTCAGTTTATAGTACTATTGTTATAGTAGCCTTAATGGATAATACAAGTAGTTATACACTATATTAGTTGAGTAAAATGACAATGATGTTTCCAATTTACAAGTTGAAGAGATTATAGGAACCTACTATACTATACTGTGACTATAGTTAATAATACTGTATTGTATACTTGGAACTTGGTTAAGAGGGTAGATCTCATACTAAGTGTTCTTATCACAGAAAAAAACTGACAATGTTAAACACATTGTATTCTAACTTGAATAACATATTGTCATGGAAAATATATTTACTGAAACTAAATACTTTAGTGAAAATGGTGGCATTGTGTATTTTCACAAATACTTTATAATGCTTTTTAAAATAAGGCAGTACTCTTACTTTTGCTCCAGTAAAGCTGTTATAGTATGTTTGGTTTGGTTTATTGGAAACAGTTTTCACCTTATAGGCCCCTCCAAAATGTTTCAGGGTTTATATGTCATCATTTGAAAGCGGTCATTCTGCACTTTCCTACACCTTCAATCATGTAGAAAACTGGAATAAGCTCAGAAATTACAGTGCATATGAAGAAAACCTGGTTGGAATTTCTTAAGTAATGTTTTTAAGTATATGAAAGCACATGAGGAAAAGAACGTTTAGTCCTGCTATAGTGGCACACATGGATTCTCAAAAGCTTTCAAGCTATGCAAAATAGTGCTGTGAAACTCAGTAGGTATTTAAGAAATGAAGTTGAAGATATGGTGCTCTCAAACTTCCAGTGATAGTCCAAAAACTCAGATGACAATTTCACTAAAAAGTAGAAAAGTAATAGAAAGGGTGGCACACGTTCATATATTAAAATAGCTAAGAAATGAATAAGCATAATAAACTTTATTTCTAGGAGTAGCTGATATCTGTTTGTGGAGCTGGGTGTCTTCATTTCTAACAGTTTGGGTCATCTGGCTCCCCTGTATACCTTTCTAATGGGCAGAGGGAGAGAATTAAAGAGAAACAAGGAGAGAAAAAGGAACACGAGACACATAAGGAAAGTTCAGAACCAGAAAAATAAAGATCAAAGTAGTGGGGGCTGTGTGACCTAGGTAGGTGGAAGGGTTATACTTGTGAGCTTTTGTGAAGGAGTCGGTGAGTTGGTGGTGGAAAATTCAATGGAAGGTTGTCACACCAAGTGTGGGTGCATATAGCTCAAAGTCCTTGTGAGATGGTTGTCTTTGTGTGATGTATGGATTTACAGAGAAAGAAAAGTAATATATGTTCTTACCCATTGCCAGGTTTCTGGCTGAAACTCCTATAATGAAAGCCAGGTTGACTTTTAAAGAAAAACTGTGATTGTGGAAGTGATGAGGGACTCTTGTCCAATTTGGTGTTGTTCCCTGATGCAGGCTGGGCAGTAGCACTTACACCCAGTATTGCCCCAATACCATCAGCATACAAACATGAATACATGTAGGTGACAACCAATAATGCTTTGTATTGCCATGAAAATGTTTTATAGAAAATTGATCCAGCTGGGAATGGTGACACCTTACCTCGAAAAAACAAAAAACAAAAACAAAAAACAAACAAACAAACAAAAAAGATTCAATGGCCCATAAAGACTATTCACTGTGGTCTGGAGAGGTATCGCTCTCGCATTTAGATGAGCATGGATCTGATCTCAAGCACTGAAGAAAGAAAACAAAGAGCATTTCTCAGATTGATCGTTTCTTAAAATTGATGTTTTAGAATTCCAATTCATTTGTGATCATAAAGGGGGTCTAGAGCAGTTTCTTAAAATTCCACATTCTTACCCTCAACATAGACCCTAAGACCATAAGTTATCATGTGAAGAATTTTCCAAAAACATTATAATGAAGCTGGAAAAGGAGGTGACAGTGACTGAGGTCATCTTGCACTTAAGGAAAAAGATACACAAGAAAGAAAACCTTCTGGCAACTTTCAGTCTTTGTAAAGTGATACACAGATTCAAGTTAAAAGATCCAGTAATACATGCCCATCCTGAATAATTTCATCTGTGTCTTATGTGGGGGAGGGAGGTTCATCTTCACTTGCATAGATTGTCATACAAATTTCTAAGAACATTTAACTAGCTAGACTCTAAAATGACTGTGTGCCTTATACACAGCATAATGCAATTCATGTATTTGTGTCGTATGTACAGAACCTTTACTGTTTGTTGAAGTTTTCTCTATAATATAATTCACTGGCTATTTTATCTCTTCACATTGACTAAAACAGATTGCACATGAGAATTAGGAATAAGGCTCTGAGGTTGAATGCTGAGAAGATTGGTCAGTGGTTGAAGGTGATTGCTTGAGCAGCCTGCTGGACCTGATTAAATTTCCCAACACTCATTTAAAGCCAGATGCAAAAATACAAACAGTGGCTTAGGCATCTGGCATTCATGGGAAAAGACCTTGATGGACACACACACACACACACACACACACACACACACACACACACGCCAAATAAAGTTAAAAGAATAAGGTTTTAACTGGGTGCATAGGCACAATCCTGTAAATCTAACAGTTGGGAGGTGGAGGCAGGAGGATCAGGAGTTGAGGCCAGCCTGGGCTACATAAAACCCTGCCTCACAAAAAGATTTGAAATATATAATATTGATAAATAATACATAAAAATAGTAGACTCTATTATAAAGGGAAATTCCTGTAAAATAAAAGTTAGTCTGTAACTTTAGGTTTAATTGCAGCAAAAAAAAAAAAAAAACCTAAATCAACCAATAATTATAGTTTATATAAGACAGCAGACTATGTCTTCATTTAATGGGACAAGCCTAGAACTTGGCATGTTTTCTCTATACCTTAGTATAAGTTCACATTCACCTCATACCTCATCATTCATTAAAGCTGCCAGGGTTCCAGATGTGTTCACATTCTAGGCAAGCAGTACATATCAGTGGAGCATATTCACTCCTTTTAGGAAGACCCATTTTGTGTATCTGTTATAGCCAAGACCCACATTTAGTCTCAGGGTTTAATAATCTAGCTTTAACAGAGACACAGTATTCTGTTTCCAGCTAGACACATGGACACCTGGAAAACATGGAAAAGACTGCATTTCTGTCATGGGAATCATCTTTGCTGCTGTAAACAATAGTACATTATTCAACCCAAGCATTGAAGCTATCATACTTTAAGTTTTAGGGGCAAACTACTTTTGTACAGAAACTTCTAATTCCTTAATTTGAATTTAATTAAATGATCAGTTTTAATACTCTGATAAACAGTTGAGTTACAGTCTTTGAGAACATTTATCTTTTTTTTTTTTTAAGTCTTGCAATTAAAAAAGAAAAAAAAAAGATCTTTGGCCTCAACATGGTATGTGATGACTATTTTAACTACTGGTTAATCATTAAAAAGGAAATCTGAGAAATACATTGAAATTATGATAAATAACCTATTGTTCCCATCAACATTGGCCACCACTTGGAAGCAGAGGTACCAAAGTTATTCTTCATTTGTGAGAGATTTGATTTGATTTTTGGATGTCCAGCATTAGCACCAGAGAATGGACTTTTAGAAATCATAACAAGAATTGACAGGTGAAAAGTATGAGATAGATTCCTTCCTCTTTTTGAAATGGAAGGCCTCAAATCAACATAGTAAACCTGGCTGCTGATGTAAGTTCCATAGAGAAGTTTAGTGATAAATAATTTTACTAGAGTAAGTATAATTAAAATTGCTAGATGATCTTCAAGGGAAATATACTGAAAGTGACAAAAATCAAGTTCATGTGAAAGTTTGCAATAAAAGGAAGAAAAATTATCAAAAACCTACAGACAGGCAATATTGGTTTCCTTATAGCTTTAAGTCTGTTTTGGTATGACTAGGAGTACATGAGAGGCATTCAGTATAACATGAGTCTCCTAAAGATGAGGACTTCATTTGTTTCTTTTTTTACTTTGTAAAGAATTTTTAAAATGTGATACTACAAAGTTAGTTCCAAATATTTCCTGGTAGAAATAAGCAATGTCTGTAAGTTATTCTCTCTCTCTCTCTCTCTCTGTGTCTCATTCAAGTATACTAGCCCAACATCTCTTATAATATTTCAGTTTAGTTTGTGAGGCACAATGATAAGTCCAAATCCAGAATTATTTTGTAACCATGATCAGGTTAGGCATATTAATTCATGGCTTAAATAAGAATGCTATATTTCATATCATTTGAAAAATATACTAATTTATGTCATTTTATTTAAAATACCTTATAATGAAAGATTTACCTTAGTCCCTCAAAAACTCTGGATGAAGGTACAATTTATTTGACTACTTCTGAAACTATAAGAAATATTGCCATGGGGTGTTCTCTATTGATTATATATGTAGATTGCCTTTCTCAGCTGCCTCCTTATGAGGTATTAATTTGTACGTGGATTATTTTATGTCCTTGATAACTTGATGGATTTTGAGCAAAAGTAGTAGAAGATAGATTCTTTACTTAAGTAAAATTCAATTAGAAGGTACTCACTTGCTATCAATCAGATTTTGGTGCTATGACATAATTCCTGTTGATATAATATCTCATTACATAATAATGAAAATAGGAGTGTATATCAGATTCTGAAATGAGTTATATCAGAGCTATAGAAATAATTCTAAAACATATTCAAGTGACATTTCACCTCGATTTCAAATAGCTTGATAAATAATCATGCCTTAAACATTCACTACATGTACCCATGGCATATCAATTGTGGTATCATTTCCTATTGAAAGTCTCAAGAAGTGTTGGACCTTGACATTATGGAGTCATTTTCAGTGGTGGGAAATTGTTGGAAGAATGGAAGAAGCTAGGACTTTATTATTATTATTTTTATTATTGGTCTTTTGAACTAGGGTCTCACTCTAGCCCAGGCTGACCTGGAATTCACTATGTAGTCTCAGGGTTTCCTCGAACTCACACTGATCCACCTACTTCTGCCTCCCAAGTGCTGGGATTAAAGGCATGTCCTACTATGCCCTGCAGCTAGGACTTTTAATCCAGGTAGAATGTGAATGACAGGGAAAGATGGTTTTGCATGAACAGACACAGAATACACACCAGGTTCCAGAAAAACTCAAGTTGTATGTTGATTATGGTATACATAATGTATATGTAGTGATGGTTTTCCAGTGTGCTCAGTTACCATATGTGGGCAGGGAGATTACCTGGCAGGTATATAAACCACAATCACTGATGCAAGGAAGGGCATGGGAGATGGTAAGGACTGTATTTGAGTGGCCAGGTGAAATGTGGTGATGGAGCACACATAAAAATCATCTCACACACTATGATTGTGTAGGTCCAGAACAGGACGCTGACATGCTTGTTTCAAAATCCAAATAAATTGTACATCTCTTCCTATCAAGAACCATCAGATAAGTCAGAGTTCAGCCAAGGATAGCAGCATCTGTGACATATGTCACAGCCAGGTTAAGACTGCAAAAGTAACACAGAGGTCTGAGGTCCAGGAGCTGGAGGATAAGCTGCAGTGAGCAAAACATCTCAAGGTGAATGTTTCCAAGCAAACAGTTTTTAAAATGAAGCAATGCTGAGTTTGTGTTCACCAGTCCCTAAGTATAGGGCTGGCTTAGGTATAAGGACACAGATAATAATAAGGAGGATAAATGTTATTATGTGAGTTTATAAAAACTCAGTGGTCAGAAGCGGGAATATTTTAACTAGTGTTTCTGAAAATATCAGAAAAACAGATGTCTTTTAATTCTTGCTTTTAATATTTTTATCTTTTCAATGATTTTACAAGTTTGAGAGTTTTGGACTAGATGAATAAGCAGATGTTAAATTCAACCACTGAGTTGTTAATTTCCCATTTTATTTCTTTGCTTTAATTCATCCATATGGTACTTTTTCAAATATTCCCTACTAAAATTTATTTATTTTACCCAGTTATGTGCTATATTTCTAACTACTTAAGTCCCCTTCAATCTATACTTTAAGTCCTCATGCATAAGAAATTATTTAATATAAATCTCTGTTTGCTGATTTCAATATTTGAACCCCTCTTTGCTCTTTGTCTTATGCTTTGTGTAAGTTCTTCTTCATGAACTCTAAATACTGCACATATTATTTTTTTACTTTAAAAATATTTTAATTTTTAATTAATTAATTTATTTGAGAGAGAAAAAGAGAGAGAGAAAAGTCATATCAGGTCCTCTAGCCATTGCAAATGAACTACAGATGCATGCACCACCTTGTGGATCTGGCTTACATGGGTACTGGGGAATCAAACCTGGGTCCTTAGGCTTTGCAGGCAAGTGCCTTAACCACTAAGCCATCTCTCTAGCCACATTTCCTTTTATATACAGACTGAACTATATTCTATTGTTTGTACATGTCACATTTTATCTATCCATTTGCCAGTGGACATGTAAATTATTTATGGGTCTTGGCTACTGTGATAAGACTGCAGTAAACATAGTTTTGCAGATATCTCTTTAACTTTTAGATATTCATTTCTTTGGCTTTATACCCAGAATTTTTTTTCTAGATGTGCTTTTAATTTTTTTCCTTCCCAATTTTTATTTATTTATTTATTTATTTATTTATTTATTTATATATATATTTATTCTAGTTTTACATTCATAGTGGTGACTCCATTATCCTCCTCCCTGTCCTCCCTCTTCCATAGGGACCTTCATCAATAGGGAATGTGGTTCATGCATTGTGGGGGTAGTCGAGAGCTATGGGGGATAGGCCAAATCTCTGTAACTACTGCACATATTATTATTATTATTATTATTATTATTATTATTATTATTATTATTTTGGAGAGAGAGACAGAGAGAGAGAGGGAGAGGAAGACAGATAGGGATGGGCGTACCAGCAGCCTTCAGCTGCTGCAAATGAAATCCAGGTGATTGCGCCCACCCCCCCATGGTCAAGTGTGGCATTGCACCCTTGAGTCACTTTGCATCTGGCTAAACGTGGGACCTGGAGATTGGAACAGCTGGAGATTGGAACAGCTGGAGATTGGAACCGCGTTCTTTAGGTTTAGGAGGCAGGTGTCTTAACTGCTAAGCCATCTCTCCAGCCCTGCACATATTATTTTTGCTAATGTGTCTGACACCATATTTGAAAATAAAAGCTGAAAAATTTGGAGGCTTTCTGTGGTACATAGTCTGCTTGCCAATATCCATGTAAAACAAGCAAATGTCATCAGAATGAAAACGGATTCTTCCCTATAATCTACCATGACTCTTAGTAGGTGTGGTAGTTTGAATATATGTCCCCCAATATATTCAGTATTTTATTAGTTTATAGTTTGCATCTGCAATCACCTTGCTAGAGGCAAGGTCACTGGGGGCCCGGTCTTAAGGTGTGGTGATGGGTTTGAGATTCCATTGTAAAGATATGCAAATGTGTCTAGCAGGAGTTCCTGAAGTCTGCTGTGTGACCTTTTGGCTGTAGTTTGTTTTGCTCTGTGTGCTGTGGTGGCTGGTTGGCTTTCTCTCTCTCTGCTTGGCCCTAAGAAAGCAGCCTGCTTTTCCTGCCTTTATGGAACTTCCCCTGGATCTGTAAGCTTCAATAAATAATATCCCTTCCTCCATAACTGTGCCTGGTCTGGAAGTTCATCTCAGCGAACCTGAAGCTGTCTGCAACAGTAAAGTGGTACCGAGGAGTGTGGGGTGAGATGAACCTGACCGTGTGGATGTTCGTCTTTTGCAACCTTTGTTTTGGAGGAATGGGCATGGACTTGGTGCTTGCAACTGAAGATGCCTTCTGGAGTGGTAAGCCAAGTTTTATGGACTATTCTGATGAGAGTTTGAGAATGCTAAGTGCAGACTGTATTGAACTTCGAGGCTTGGCTTATGAGCTTTCTAAGGGGAAGGAAAGACTGCAGAGGACTTTGTTGGAACTGGGCTACTGGCATAAGGGATGGCTACGTTCTGCTATCCAGGTCCGGAAAGTTTGATCAAGGTTAAATTTGTAATGGACTGATGTGCTTGGCTAAAGATATCGGACTGAAATTTTAAGATTTTTGAGTTGGAAAACCTGAAGCAAGCTAAAAGTAGAGGCACTGAGACTGGTTAAGCTGCTATTGTCTACACATTAGCAATCTTAAGGAAGGTGGAAGGAAGGTGGCCTGACTTGATTTACATTAAAACAATGGAGAGGATGCCTGAGGAAAGACTGTTAGAAATGCAAACTTTTGGAAAGAGTGTTTACTGGAGAAGGAACCTGCTTTTCAAGGCTCTGATTTATTTTGTCCCTGGATTAAGAATATGGCTGTGTCCTGCACACCTGGTATTAGTTTTGGAAATATGAAAAATGCATAGAATGGTCATGAGTTGCACACGGTTCCAGGAGCCGCTGCTGAGATGCGGCATGAAGCAGGGCATGAAGACCCTCAGGAATAGGCTGGAAGAGCCTTTGGAAGATGGACTGTGGGTTGCATGGAGACCTGAAGATGTTTTGGATATACCAGGACTGTGCAAAAGGACTACCATGGAGTGCAGTGTTGAACTGGGATGAAAGTTTTCCCTGGCGACTCTGCCCAGCTGGAGGGGCGGAATTGGTAAACATGGAGACTGTTAGTCTCTGGTTATATTGAACTTGAACTGCAGAAGTTTGATGATGGCTGATGGTGATTGAGTTTGCATTGTTTTAGTCTCTCCTTGCTATTCCTTATACAGTTAAAATGTTTACTCTGTGCCTTTACATGTTGAAAGTATTTAACTTGTTTGATTGTACAGGACTCACTATCTTAAGTTGATCAAGACTGTGAGAACCTTTGAAATTGGACTGAGTACAATTTACAATGTGTGATAGTTATAAATCTATTGGGGGCCAGGAGCTAAATATATTGGGGGCCAGGGGCGGAATGTGGTAGTTTGAATATATGTCCCCCAATATATTCAGTATTTTATTAGTTTATAGTTTGCATCTGCAATCACCTTGCTAGAGGCAAGGTCACTGGGGGCCCGGTCTTAAGGTGTGGTGATGGGTTTGAGATTCCATTGTAAAGATATGCAAATGTGTCTAGCAGGAGTTCCTGAAGTCTGCTGTGTGACCTTTTGGCTGTAGTTAGTTTTGCTCTGTGTGCTGTGGTGGCTGGTTGGTTTTTCTCTCTCTCTGCTTGGCCCTAAGAAAGCAGGCTGCTTTTCCTGCCTTTATGGAACTTCCCCTGGATCTGTAAGCTTCAATAAATAATATCCCTTCCTCCATAACTGTGCCTGGTCTGGAAGTTCATCTCAGCGAACCTGAAGCTGTCTGCAACAGTAGGTTTTTTTTTTTTTTTTTTTTTTTTTGGATGTGTGTGGAGGAAGGTTACAGGTAGGAGAAAAGAAAAGGGGAATGACTGGTTACCTATGGTTATAGATGTTTTTGGGGGGTGGGTTTGTAAAAATGGAAAATTGATTAGGTTGATGTTTACATAATTGAACAAACTAAAAACTACTGAACAGCACATTTTAATCAATAGCAGAGGCCAGTAAGCTGGAAAAGGGCTATAAGGGAGGGAGGAGATGGAAGGATTTAAGGGGATGGTATTGTATATATGTAAGTAGAAGAACAGATTGCAGGGAGGGGAAAGGCCTAAGTGAAGCCAGAGGAAGAGAATGTATAAAAGAAGGGTGGGGGGAAGGTCAATCAAAATTCAAGATATTCTGAATAAGACTTATGTAAACCTACTTTTTGAATAATGGCACATCCAGAAGCTATAGATTGTTACTAGAAAATTTTCAGTGCCTGGGATGGGATAGGTCCCAGTTGGCCAGGGAAGTCCCTGTAGCCTCCAAAACATTAAAAGCTATTGCCAAGGCCCTTGGTTTCCCTTGAGAAGCAGATGGTAAGACCCTGTTGCTGAAGACCTCACTTGCCTGAGTGGCAAGGGCACTGAGAAAGCAAGACGGTGTTGACCAGAAAACCTTCTCCCTATAGACCAGCCAACTGAAAGCTGGAAAAAGCTTCACTTCATGCAGCAGTATGGGAGACAGAAGTAATCAGTGGTGAAAACAGTGGACACTGGAAACCTCAAGTTTGGCCAGACAGCCCAATGACTGAATGGGTGCAATAGTGGCATGTCTGCTCTTGGGTAAACCAACTGCTCACTAATTGGGCTAAAGGCCTGCTCTATGGGAGGGAATACATACCTGGTACTGAAAAAACTAATCAAAAGTCTATGGCAGGGGAGATCATGAGCCTTAGGGGTATAAAGCTTGCTCTTGCCTGTCTAAATGTATATATTATTTCCACCAAGCTGCCCTGAAAGCATTATACTTAATGTTCATATTCACATATTAATGCTACTCTCACTTCTGGTTAGAGAAGCTTCTCTTTTCAGATGGAGATGACCACTGGGATGACCCAAAAGGCAACATAGTGCTGAGAAGAAGGGATGGAGGAGTGTCCAGCACTGAAACATCTCTATCACACCCTTCAAGGCTCAGGGTCCATTGCAGAAGAGGGGTCAGAAAGGAAGGATATAACTCCTTACAATGCAACTGTCCAGACTGAAATTGGTCTCGATATCCATGACCTCACAGTGCCTAGCAATACCTTTACAAGACCCTCATAATAGGAGAAAAGATGATGACATCAAATTAAAAGAGAGACTACTGGAAAGAGGGAGGGGATATGATGGAGAGTGGAGTTTTGTAAGGGGAATGGGGGAGGGAAATATTATGGTTTATTTTTTGTATGTATAGAAGTTGTCTATAAAAAAATTAAAAAAGGGGAGAGTTATATATGTGAAACATGTGTCGATAATGATGCTCAAAAATAATTCTTACGGCCTCCTAACCTGAAGAATATGACTTGTCTGTGATTTCACCATCTCTTGGGTAGTGTGTGAGCTGGCTTTCTTGTGAGTTGAGCTTCCATGTCCTGCTGTTGTACCTGACCACATTATTGTCCAGTCTGCAGTCTAAGTGATGCCATTCACTGGGTTTCTTCTTTTTTTTTTTTCTGCTTATTGTCTCATGGACACATAAATATAGCCACTTTCCATTTTTGTCAAAGCTGTGTCATACACTATAGAATAAACCTTAGCACTTTTCTTAGTGGACTTTTATGTAGATTAGCAAATTTCTTCTGTCGTTTTGAGTGATTGTATCATTGACTTATTAACATTGAACTCACATCCAGTAGTCCTGGGAAGAAAGAAGCTTATCAAACACAAGCTTTTTTTGTGAGACATGTCACAGCCTTCATGTAATTAGAGACACTTCAGTACTATACTAAGGACCATTTAAGCAATAAACTCAACACCAATGCCACCACCACCCACCACCACCAAAACAAACAAACAGAAAATGTAGTAGGGGGATAGCAGTAAGGAGATCCCAGGGAGCACTTGGCTCCTGCAGGAGCTGAAATGAGAATACATAGCCTCACCTTACTCACTCTCAGCTGGGAAATTCATAGCCAAACTCTGTGTGACTTCAAATGGCATAAAGGTATTGGAAATATTGATTTTTAGGGTCACAAATAAATAGTAGTCAGTAAGCAGATTTGCAAATAGAAAACCTGTAGATAAGAGGAGGACTATATCTGAGATTTCCTAAAACCAGTTTCAGCAATTGAGATTTTTGTGACTCACACAGATGGCTTAAATATGGGATGCAATTTTGTGAGGAGCCCTTCTAACAGTACCTCTTTTTAGGGTGTCAAGAGAAAACATGGGGTTATTTGAATCTAACTTTCTTCTTTATCCTTATCCTTAAAGCTCTTACAAACTGTACTTTTTGTTTTAGATTTGGCTACTATTATAAAGGTAAAATATATCAGACTTTAACCTCTGAATTTCTGTCCTGTTCTGGGTCCTGACTCATTGATTCTGACATGACACTCTTTATATTTCTTATCTGAATCATTTCACATCATTAGTAGAGGACAAGTTATGAAAAGGGACAAGATTAAACTATTTTTTCTTTTTGTGTAGTTAGTATACGTGCTGTGTGTTTAGGTGTGTATGTGCACGCGGTATATGCATGTGCATGTGGAGATGCATGCCCCCAGTGGACATGTGCAGATACCAGAGGAGTGTCTTCCTCTAATGAGAGAGAGGGAGAGAAAGGGAGACTGTCACTGAGCCTGGAACTCACCATTTTCAGTTAAACTGGGAGATCAGTGAGCCCCAGTGATCCTACTGTCTCTGCCCACTTCAGTGCTGGGGTTATGGGCATGTGTGGCCATGCCTGGCTTTTTATGCAGTTGGTGGGGATCAAACTCAGATATATATATATGTTTGTATAGCAAGCCCTGTTACCCTGAGCCATCTTCCTAGTCACCCACCCCCACGTCCTGCCTTAGGTTAAACTTTTTCAACCTAGATCAAACAATACTCACTTTCATTGGTATGGATAACTTGTGTTAGTGTTGGTAGACATCTCATGCCTGGGGCAGATGGGAATGTACTGCTAAGGAGTGTAGATATTTTTCAGTTTGTCTGGGAAGAGGTCATAATGAGGTTCTTGAGATGGTTTTAGACTAAGGACAAGTGAGGGACCATTTCTTTTTGAAAACAGTTTATTTGGTGATGTTGGATATAGTACTATGCTGTCCTGAGTCATGGGAGGGTGTAGCAGACAGCTTCAGGTTCGCTGAGATGAACTTCCAGACCAGGCACAGTTATGGAGGAAGGGATATTATTTATTGAAGCTTACAGATCCAGGGAAAGTTCCATAAAGGCAAGAGAAGCGGCCTGCTCTCCACAGGGGCCAAGCAGAGAGAGCAAAAGCCAACCAGCCACCACAGCACACAGAGCAAAACAAACTACGGCCAAAAGGTCACACAGCAAACTTCAGGAACTCCTGCTAGACACATTTGCATATCTTTACAATGGACTCTCAAACCATCACCACACCTTAAGACCCACCCCAGTGACCTTGCCTCTAACAAGGTGATTGCAGATGCAAACTATAAAGTAATAAAACATTGAATATATTGGGGACATATATTCAAACTACCACATTCCGCCCTGGCCCCAATATATTTAGCTCTTGGCCCCAATAGATTTATAACTATCACACATTGTAAATTGTACTCAGTCCAATTTCAAAGGTTCTCACAGTCTTGACCAACTTAAGATAGTGAGTCCTGTAAAATCAAACAAGTTAAATACTTTCAACATGTAAAGGCACAGAGTAAACATTTTTAACTGGTAAAAAGCAAAGAGAGACTAGAATAATGCAAACTCAACTATCATCAGCCGTCATCAAACTTCTGCAGTTCAAGTTCAATATAACCAGAGACTGACAGTCTCCAGGTTTTCCAATTCCGCCCCTCCAGCTGGGCAGAGTCGCCAGGGAAAACTTTCATCCCATGCCAACACTGCACTCCATGGTAGCCCTTTTGCACAGTCCTGGTATATCCAAAACATCTTCAGGTCTCCATGCAACCCACGGTCCATCTTCCAAAGGCTCTTCCAGCCTATTCCTGAGGGTCTTCATGCCCTGCCTCATGCTGCATCTCAGCAGCGGCTCCTGGAACCGTGTGCAACTCATGACCACTCCACGCATTTTTCATATTTCCAAAACTAATACCAGGTGTGCAGGACACAGCCATACTCTAAATCCAGGGACAAAATAAGCCATAGCCTTGAAAAGCAAGTTCCTTCTCCAGTCAGCTCTTTCCAAGAGTTTGCATTTCTAACAGTCTTTCCTCAGGCATCCTCTCCATTGTTTTAATGTAAATCAAGTCAGGCCACCTTCCTTCCACCTTCCTTAAGATTGCTAATGTGTCAACAATAGCAGCTTAACCAGTCTCAGTGCCTCTACTTTTAGCTTGCTTCAGGTTTTCCAACTCAAAATCTTAAAATCTCAGTCCGATATCTTTAGCCAAGCACATCAGTCCATTACAAATTTAACCTTGATCAAACTTTCTGGGCCTGGATAGCAGAACGTAGCCATCCCTTATGCCAGTAGCCCAGTTCCAACAAAGTCCTCTGCCATCTTTCCTTCCCCTTAGAAAGCTCATAAGCCAAGCCTCGAAGTTCAATACTGTCTGCACTTAGCATTCTCAAACTCTCATCAGAATAGTCCATAAAACTTGGCTTACCATTCCAGAAGGCATCTTCAGTTGCAAGCACCAAGTCCATGCTCATTCCTCCAAAACAAAGGTTCCAAAAGACGAATATCCACGCGGTCAGGTTCATCTCACCCCACACTCCTCGGTACCACTTTAATGTAGCAGACAGCTTCAGGTTCGCTGAGATGAACTTCCAGACCAGGCACAGTTATGGAGGAAGGGATATTATTTATTGAAGCTTACAGATCCAGGGAAAGTTCCATAAAGGCAAGAGAAGCGGCCTGCTCTCCACAGGGGCCAAGCAGAGAGAGCAAAAGCCAACCAGCCACCACAGCACACAGAGCAAAACAAACTACGGCCAAAAGGTCACACAGCAAACTTCAGGAACTCCTGCTAGACACATTTGCATATCTTTACAATGGACTCTCAAACCATCACCACACCTTAAGACCCGGGCCCCCAGTGACCTTGCCTCTAACAAGGTGATTGCAGATGCAAACTATAGAGTAATAAAACATTGAATATATTGGGGGACATATATTCAAACTACCACAGAGGGAGATCAAGTCTGAACAGTTGCCTGGCCCTGGCCTGCTCAGAAATGCAGGGCAGGGCTTGGAGTGCAATAGCTGTCAATCACTCTCTGTATTGACTTGTGTCTTTCTTATGCCTTTAGTGACCTATCAGTTAACTCCATAATGCAGGACGAATTGCACCATGGGTAATTAGGGAACCATTCTGTTCCTCACTGAGAGGAGGGTAGTTTTCTTCTGAGTTCAGAGTTGAGTAGCACCTGTTTTTTTTTTTTTTTTTGGTTGTTGTTGTTGTTTGTTTGTTTTGGTGTTGCTGATGGCAACAGAGCAGAGTCCTATAGCAGGTGGCATGATGAAAGTAATAGTTTTCCTTTGCTAATAGAGCACCACGACCTGCTTACATAATGGAAATAAGTGATTTCATATTTTGAGGGGTCAACTGTCCCAGACCTTGGAGTCATGAAGGCATGCTCTCCATGATGGCTGCAGAAGTCAGTCCTTTGTTTATTTTCTGGTTTCGCAGCGATCCGTGGTTCTCCTTGGCTTGTATCTGTAGTACACTAGTCATACGGTTTTTTTCCTAGGTGTCTGCACGTGTGTGTGTATATGCGTGTACATTTTTCTCCTTTTACACAGGCACACATCATATTGGCTTAGGGTTCATCCCAATAAATTCATCATAACTTGTTTAACTCTACAAAATCTTTTCAAAACTTTCGAGGTGCTAGGGGGGTTAGGACTTTGACTCATCCTTTTGACTAGGGTACAATTAGATCGGAAATAAATGGGGAATTCAAGGAAGAAATATTTCAGGGACATAGTGATAAATACATGGGAAGCAGTGTCTAAGGAGCTGATATTGTTGACTGGATTTTTGAGGCATCATGGTTTGACTTATACCCTATCCTAAAATACCTTACCACATGGGCAGAATGGAATAAGCACCTTTCAGGTTTTAGTCAGGAGAACAAGGCCACTCAGTGTGTGTGTGTTCATGTGGGTGTGTGCAGGCACATGCATCTCATTACACATGTTGGAGGTCAGAGGAGAACCTTAGGTATTGGTCCTCACCTTTTTGGAAACAAAGGTCTTCTGTTGTTCACTGCTATCTATGTATGCCAGGCTAGAGGACCTGCAAGTTTCTTGGATTCTCCTGTCTCTACCTTCCATTTTGCCACAAGAGGGCTGGGATTACAGAAATATGCTATTATATCTGGCATTTATCTAGGTGTTGTGAATCTGAACTCTATTTGTTACACTTACACAGCATGTATTTTACCTACTATGCTATTTATCCAGTCCACTCAGTGTGTTTGAATGAGGAATTTAAGAATAAGACAGAGAGCTGGTGAGGTGGCTCAGGGAATAAAGCACTTGCTGTGCAACTCTGAGTACCTGAATTCTAATTCCCAGTTTCCACATAAAAGCCTGAAGTTGTGGAAGGATAGAAAAGGAGTGGAGACAGGAGAATTCCCCAGTAAATAGGGCAATGAGAAATTCTGCCTCAAATTAGATGGAAGGTGAGGACCATCCCCAAAGTTGTCCTCTGACTGTCATGAGTTCATCCTGGAACATGTTCTGTGGCACTTAGACTCGTGCACACATGCACAAACATGCAACAAAAATAAATGAGTAATAAATAAATAAATAAACAGGACTTAGATCTGTCCAATTGTGGAAAGATTCTGAGCAACATAATAGACTATGAAAAGAGAGGAAGTCCAGAGAGAAGTAATTAAGATAAACAGAACAAACTATTTTACAAGTGAGAGTTTATTTATATGTTAGTATCATTAGTTTATTATTATTATAATTTTTTTATTTTTTTCATTAGTTTTTAACTAGAGATAAATTTTAGGGGAAATTTAGGAGAAAATTTAGGGGTACTTTTCCTATTGTGTGTTCATATAGTATTTCTCCCAAATCTGCATTACATATGTAAATATATAAAACAATATACAGCAATCCAAGTACACTCGATGGAAGAGGTAAATTTTACTTTGCAAGGCTAGTTGGCAATGTCTGAACATGGTTTGGCCAATAAGAGTATCAGTGTTGGGAGGTTGGGGTATTGGCACATAGAGATAAACAGCCAGGACTTTTCTTAATTATCCTATGGTGGGTAGGACATTAAACTTAATAATTATTAAGTTTATTATGGGTCTCGTTCTGTTCCCGTTTCCCAGGGCCATTGGCCACCACTGAAGTTCCGGGCGAGGGAAGCAGGAGTTGGGAGGGAAGCAGCAGGGTCCTGGAGCATTGAGTGAGTGCGGTGGCGAAAATGACAGGGCAATGAGCACCCAGGAGACCATCTGATGAACAGCACTCGTTTATTCAAAAGGGGAGTGGGTTTATAAACACTTGGGAAAGGTTGAGATGGCACGTACAGACTATATGGCAATTGGATGCATAGTTTATGGGCTGTTACCTAGGTGGTGGAAGGACTAGTAACTTCAAAGCTATGGGGAAGGATAACGGAAGGTAGGGGTAAGGGCGGAAGAGGAGATTAACAGGAGGCTGTGACTTCAAAACTGTGGGGGGGTGGGAAGGCTATGTGACTTTAGCCACATGAGGGTCTCTTGGGCAGCTAGCCACAAGGTCAGGAACTGTGGGGGGCAAAGTCTGTTATGGAATGGTCAGAGCCTTTTGGGGTTTGGGGGGAGCACCTCGCCAGTTCTGCCCACTCTGGGCGATGACAGCTCACTACACCCTACAACATAGGGAAGGCTGTCACCATCGCCAGGGACTTCCTGACAGAGGCCAGCTGCAACCCCACAGCCCTGGGTCCCTGGCCATGTCCAGTAGTTCACGCCAGCCTCCTCACAGGTCCAGCCTGTTTCTAGCAAGGCCCAACAGTTTATAATATTATAATATTAATAATTAAAATTATTTCCTTCAGAACCAGGAGGGAATAAAGTCAGTCCTGAGTATCAACCCTGCCATTGTTAGAAAATCTTGTGGTATTATCAAAGCAGACTTGATCATCAGCTTGAGACCGAGATTATGTAAAGTTGTTCTCACTTTCATTGAGTGACAGAATAAATAATTTCAGAAGTTCAAAACTAAACCGAAATTGGAGCAGGCAGGACATGTTTAGTAAAGAGGTGCCCTGATGAAGATGGCCTGAGACACTGTAGGTTTTCCCCCTCTGGGCATTTTCCTTTCAGCTAGGCTGCCTTTCTTTCCAAGCTAGTTCAGCAGATCTTCATTAACATACTCAGCATGAAATCAATCAGAAAGACTATGCCAGCCTTGACTGAGAGGGTCTTTTCTCTTATGAGCAAGGGAGTTCATTCATATCAATTATCAGGTAGGCTTGCAACTTTTCAAGTGATGGTCTACTGCCTTTCAAGTGATGCTCAGCTACCAAGCACACTCTAGAGAGGACGTGGGACAGTAGAGTGTGGGTTCTCCGTGTGACCAGTTAGGGGTGAAGTGTTGGCCAATGGCCTCTTCAGAGGCTTGATTTCTGCTCCTGGTGGTGTTCCTGAGGTCACACATTGGAAGGTGTGTTTTGAAGGGCACTGCCACACCCCCCACCCAGACTCCTCACCTCACTGTCCCTGGCACCCCCAGTACCTGCATACATGCATTGTGAAAGCCTTGTTTAATAACATGAAAGACAATTTGATTGTATAGGACAAAACCGTCTTTCTTAGAATAATATTTCTAAAAACTATTTTATTTATTTATTTGAGGGAAATAGGGAGAGAGAGAGAGAGAGAAAGAATGAAAGAATGAGTGTGCCAGGGCCTCCAGCCACTGCAAATGAATTCCAGATGCATGCGCCCCTTGTGCATCTGGCTTACATGGGTCCTGGAGAGTTGAATCAGGATCCTTTGACTTTTCAGGCAAATGCCTTAACCTCTAAGCCATCTCTCCAGCCCTAGAAAATATTTTTAAACCTGTGAAATTCAAGAATGCAAATCAGCTCCTCTTCCATTCTACCACAGGGATCTACTCATTGCAACAGCTGGCCAGATTACACAGGGCAGCATAGAAGACATTATTTCTTGTCACTTTAACGACTCTAATGACCTGAACTGATAAATTGAAGTGAGATTAAGGTAATCATCTTACATAGCTTGTTTTTGCTAACAAAGGGTTTCTCTTTACAGTCCATCTAAAATTCAAAGGTTTTGTAATTGTTTTGATTGAATAGTGTCATTTACTTCAGATTTCTTACTTATGGAAATATCTGCATTACAGTTTTCTATTCTTGGGGTCAGAAACACATAGACAAGTCATAAAATAGCAAAGCATTTATTTCAAAAAATACTATGAATACAGTAATTGGTCACTAAAGAAGATAAGGCTATAATTGTGGCTTTTCCAAGAAATGAGGACTTGAGGATTTTATAATGAGATCATTTATTCTAATATCTAGTAGGCTTCATTTTCACAAATTCTGTTTTAATATCCATATTATAGTCTAGGCTATTTTATTTTTATTATCTAGGGGCCTATAGCTTTCCTTTCATCTATGAAAGAGACTGAATAATGTCTTTCTAAATTTAATGTACTCTTCATAGTATAGTGTTAGCCATGCAGAAAAAAACACATAAATAATTGAAATATCTTTTCTTTAGAGAACATATTACCTTATGGCCATATCATTACCTATAGTGGAATTGGTAATATTTATAAGATGAAAAGATAACTTATTTCATAATGAAGCCATATCTTACATCTAGGCAACATAAATTGAGTAAAATAAAATCTTATCATCTTGGTGAGGAATTTGATTTTTCTCTATTTGTTACTCCAATTGATTTTACATATTCTTTTATTTATTTATTTATTTGACAGAGAAAGAGGGAGGGAGAGAGAGAGAATGGGTGTGTCAAGGCCTCCAGCCACTGCAAACAAACCCCAGATGAATGTGACTGTACATCTGGCTAATGTGGGTCTTGGGAAATCAAACTGAGTCCTTTGGCTTTGAAGGCAAATGCCTTAACCACTAAGCAATCCCTCCCCTCCAATTGATTTTAATGAATAATTTCATTCATTTATTACCTTATCCTATTAGAGTTCTGTACTTCTTTCATGGAGTTTAGGGTAATAGTATTAGTTCTAACTGTACATCTTTTATTTATAGATTGACTTCATTTGACAGCTTATTTTATTACTTGATGCTGACTGTTGAGACAATGAACTGGTTATTTTCTTCCATTTCCTACACCACTTCTCCATTTTAGGTTATTTTACTTATTTATTCATATCAGATGAAAGAGAAGAGAGGAGGATGGGGGGAGGGAGAGGGACAGAGAATGGGCAGACCATGATGTCCTGCTGCTGCAAAGGACTTTCCAACTACTACTTTGTGCTACTTTGTGTGTTTGGCTTCAAGTGAGTACTGAGGAATCAAACCCAAGGTGTCAGGCTTTGCTTATTTTTGCTATTTCTACATTATCAGATGTTATGTCCCCATGTATTATACCAATTTATATGCCCACATTTATTAATCCTTTGATATGTATCAAATTATCCTGGGAAGTTCAAAGAAAGATTAAAATAACAAAACAAATATATGACATAGTATCTGAAGCTCAGCTGGGTGGTTCAAGGGTATGTCCTTAGTTATAGTCAGTTCTTGACTAGAGAAGCAGCCATCTATGAGCTGTACTGTAGCTGATGACCATTTAAGTTCTTTCACTCAATACCTCACTTTCTTGCTGGTGGTGGGTTGTTGGTCTCAGTTTCTCATATGAACTTTTCCTCTCAAGGTTGTTTCACTGCCCATGTAACATGACATAAAATGATAAGGTTGTTTCACTGATCATGTGACCTGACAACTATATCTTTACAGAGTGAATGATGCATAATACAAAAACAGAAATCTGCAGGTACTTTCTACTGGGTAGAACTATTACCATCATGTCTGGCTTTTTAATGTTTATTAAAAGCATGTTGCTATCTCTCTCTTACACACTAGGCTGCACCTCTTGAAAGGGGAAGGATCAGAATTTTTAAACATTTGTGGGGAAAATACCCATGGCATCAATTTTCTTGACACAAAGCATTCCATCCATATATAAAACATGCCTTCTTCGAGGGTTGTTAAATGGTCTTATGACATTATATGATTATGTTCAGAATCTTGTCATAAATCAGATCCAGGTGCATATGAGGATATCTGGATACACTTCTGTTACCATAGTTCCTGAAATACAGCTTCTTTAGATGTGAAAGTCTATAAGCTCAAGAGAGAACTTGTCCTCCCTCTAAGTTGGCAATCATATGGTGGCAGGCTCTGTAGAATATAACCATTAAGTGATTCCTATTAAAAAGAGAGAGAAAATTTGAGGAGTGAATTACTTATCTATAGTAATTATGAAAAATCAGGCTGGCAAACATTAGAAATTTTTTAAAGCCAGGATACAGTTCTAATTCTGCCAGGGAATAATCCTCAGTGATGCCCAGGCACACTCTCTGTGCTCAGGACTGCATTCCCCAGTTACATCCTTTTTACAACAAATTTGATGTTGTCTAGTTTCTCATTCAGTTTCATGCTAGAATTTTGGGGGTTTGACTTAAAGATTTCTTATTATGTATTATTATCTTTGTTCCTATATTCTTAGCTAGAAGTGTTTCTACAAACAAAATTTTATTAAAAGCTGTGGAAATTTCTTGTTAATCTTACTGAAGGCTCACTCTATTAGATAAAAGACATGCCCACATATCTTCTCAGGACAGAATCACTCTCTCAATCTTAAGCTTCTGCCAGTACTGAAGAAGTGGCCTTTAGGCATCTTGGATTATTGAGACACCTCAGCGAGGAAAGGCCTTAACTATTTATAGGTCCCTTTGTCGGACTGAATGTGCTTCTGGTACCACCTTGCTTCTTTAAAGTCCTAAAAGTAACTGTGATAAGTACTGGAGCCACCCTCCCCTTGCACGTCAAGTTTCCATACTCGGTGCTGTCCTCATATTTGCTTGTGATTCATTTCTTCTTTGGCATCATTATTACATGACAATGTTTAGAATCTTCAAAACAGCCAGTTCTGACTGAACTAAAAAGTATTAGTAAATAAGTTATTTTTACTATATTGTAAGAATTCAGATGGCAATACTGACATGTATGGCCAAAATCTACCCTGCTCTTTTGCCCTGTTCACTCTTTCTACATTTCTGACTGTAAGTCACAGTGGTGTTTGAATTTCTCTGATTATATCACAGGAGATTCTATTACCTCTGGTTTAATATATGATTTATTTGTGTTTTTTGACATTTTTTGACATTTTATATCCCCTCAGTTTCCCTCTATTTCTTTTCCTTATCTCTTTACTATTAGCTATGCCTCAGAAGAGAATTACTTCCAACAGTCCCCTTCTGCCATTTTTAACAAGTCCCTCTTATGTCCTCATCAGAAGCCTCCTCAAAGACTACAATTCTAATAAAGGTTAATTAAAACACTTTAAGCTTTCACTAACACTTTTTGAAAATCTTCCTGGATTTTTCCATGACCACACTCACATTCTTTTTAAATGTCTATTATTATTATTATTATTATTATTAACATGTTTTGTATGGATACATAATGTGTTGGTACCCTCTTTTCCCTCATCCCTGCCCCCATTCCTTTGGGGATGCTTCTCAGTGGGGTTGTAGATATCTCCCATGGGGTTGTGCTTTATACATTATGGCAGCAGCAGTCAGTTATTTTGGGGGGCAGGGAATGCCTCTGGGCATGATGTCTCAACCTGTGGCTCTTACAATCTTTCTGCCTCCTCTTCCGCAAAATTCCTTGAGCCATGGGGGGTGAGCATTAAGTCTACTTCAGTGATGAGCTCTTAGGCTCTAGATTTCTGCTTTGGTAGGTATTGAGTATCCTCAGGGTCTGTCTCCTACACTCTGCCACTTATTATCAGGAACATCATGGAAGCAGCACTCTTGCTCATCTCCCCAATTCTTGTGTGGTTTCATCTGTGGTTTGGCTGAAGTGCGAAGGGTAGTTTATCTCCTCTGGTCTTGCTACCTTCTGTAAAAGAAGAACAGATTCTCCAACAGAGAGTGAAGGCAAGTATAGTTTAAGTGGGATAAGCATTATTAATTTAGGGAGACTTTGATGTATGTGACCCCTCTTTTAGCCAAAGAAGAGTGAGAGCTTGACACTGGAGAACATAATCGTTATCTCCATATGATTCTGATCTCCATGTCTCCATATGATTGCAGATATGGGTTCGCTTACACTGAGTGTATCTCTTAGCCAATCAGAAAGCTATTGGTTACCCACTGAAGCTATGTACCACTGTTGCTCTGGCATGTACATCCTGTCAGGGTGTTTACTTCTGCATACTGACGTTCTTATTCATTCACTTTGAGTACACTTTGCTTGCAGCTACCAGAATCTGTATTTGTATCTTTAGCCAAGCAGCAAAGTACTTCAAAAATCAGTGATTAAAAACTACAAATATCTATTATCTCATGCAGCATTTGAAGTCAAAGGTGGTTTAACTAAATGGTTATGACTGATGTTTCATATCAATGAAATTTACACACATTTAAGGCTATGTACATCTCAAGACTTGGCTATAGCTGGAGGTTGTTTCAGAAGTGGCTCACTTGTTTGACTGTTGAAGAGTTAGGGAACACAATTCCATGCTGACCTGTGGCAGAAGGCTCTGATATCACAAGTGACTATTCATAGGGTGCCTGAGTGTGTCCCCATGACATGGCAGTTGGTATTACCCAGAGTAACTGCAGCCTGTTGAATCTGTTCTGCAACAGATTTAATGTTAGAATCCTAGGGGATGCCAGTAGTGCATAAGATTGGCAGCTTTATGAATGATATGAGTATTCTTATAACAAGGTCCTCAAAACCTCTGATTGATTTTCTGGCACATGTGACCATGCCTTGGGAAGCTGATCGTCTGCCACATGGAAGAGGCCTTGACCAGATCAGATAGATGCTGAGGCTACCCTGACCACTCCAGAGCTGAGAGAAAAATTTGGTCAGTGGTACTTGGTTACAGTAGCCAGAACTGATTAAAATGGTGTGATGGTTTGAATGTAAACTGTCTCCATTTTCCCCTGCTGCTGATGTGATGGTGTGATTCTGATTTCCTGCTCCTGCCATGCTCTCCCAGCTGTGATAGACTTCCTCTCAAAACTGTAGTGTGGACATAAGCCTTTTCCTTCCTTAATCTGTTTCTGCTCAGGTAAGTTGTTTAAGTTCAGGTAAGTTGTTTCAGCAATGAGAAAGTAACTGATACACATACTAAGAGCTTGAGGGAGGGAGAATGGGAAGGAGGGAAGAAGACAGAAGGAGCAAGCTATGTCTTCTAAAAGCATCACTTGTCTTTAAAGTCACACCCTATCATTCCTACCCTTGGTCTTGTCCTTCTGGAAGAGTCACTAAGTGCAGCTGACACCCAACAGGAGGCTGAGAGAAGGATCTTCAAAGAATCCATGGACATGATTCAGAAGCCACAGTCCACCAGTTGTTTCTAGTCAGATCTACAGTTAAAGTCCATTGCTCACTGTAATGGCTGAGAGAACTTGGTTTCAATGTTGAAGGATAGCTGAGAAGGATAGACATATATACAAGTGACATCACTCACCACCCAGCAGCACAAGCAGCCAAGCACGAGGAAGGGCCTTCAGATCCAGGGGAAGTTCCATCAGTAGCAGAAGAAGCTGGCTCCCTATCATGGATTTAAGCAGAAAGAAGCTACCAAACAGCCAACAAATACCCAAAACAGAAAGCAGGGACCACCAGAGCTCATACATCACTGACACACCTTAGTAGGGCTGGACTTAGATCTTCCCCCAGTGACATGCCTCCCTCCAGCAGGAATCTGCCTTCTAGGAGATCAGTTAGAAAGTTTAATGAAAAAGTACTGAGTTTATGGGACCAAAAATTCAAATTGTTACATTAAAACTACCATATTCTGGTTGGACAGCTAGCTTAGTGGTTAAGGCGCTTGTCTGCAAAGCCTAATGACTCATGTTTGACTCTCTAGGTATCATGTAAGCCAGATGTGCAGTGACATAATCATGCAAGGTCACACATGTGCACAAAGGGGCACATACATCTGGAGTTTGGTTGCAGTGGCTGGAGGTCCTGGCATGCCAATTCTCTCTCTCCCCTTCTCTCTCTCTCTCTCTTGCTTAAAAAAGGCAGTCTGTTGGGCTTGCCTCATAAACAAAACAAAACAACACAAAACAAATCTGCTACATTCTGCCTCTATACCCCATAGACAAATGACCATCTTACATTGCAAATCATTTTCAGTTCAACGTTCAAGATCCCCATAAGCTTTACCAACTTTAATGTTGTTCACATCCCAGGTTTCATTTGAGATTCAAGACTGTCTCTGTGAGTCCTGTACAATCAAAACAAGTTATATACGTCCAACAAAATGGCACAGAGAAAATATTTTCATTGCAAAAAGGCATAATTAGGAGAGGCTAGTCCAATGCAAAGTCACTAACCTGTAGGAAAACATCATGCATCTGTAGTTCAAGTCCAATATTCATAACCAGTGGATGAAAGTCTCTGGAATTTCTATTTCTACTCCAGCTGGGCTGAGTAGAGAGAGGAAATCTTTCATTCTGAGCTACCAACTCTCCATGGTAGGTATTGCACAATACAAATCATGGTCCATCTTCACATTTCCATGCAATGGCCTTTTTATACATCAATACAGGGACATCACACTGCTTCATATGCCACATTGGAGCAGCAGCTCCTGATTCAACTTCAGACCATGGCCTCACTAGGTACATCATTCTGCTTCACAAAGCTGCATCTCAGTACTGACTCCCTGAACTAAATGCACTGAATGAAACATTTCCATGCATTCTTCATGTTTCTACAACCATCACCAAGTATGCAGTGGCACAGCTAATTTGTTAATCTATGGAGAAAATAAATGTTGACCTTTTGGAGGATTCTGCCTTCACGTCATCTCCTTTCAAATGAATTTCTATTTCGACTCATTCAGCCTTTCCTGGGTGGACGTCACCCTCCATTCCTGGGTGGACTTCCATTGTTTCAGTGTAAAATGGGTTACACTTAATGGTGGTAATCTGTTTAACAATCACAGCTTTAGTAAACGAAAAGAAGTCTCTGTGCCAGTAACTTTAAACTTGCTTGAGTGTTTCCTGTGATAAACTGTACATTGCTCATCTTTCTGTTCTGTATCTTCTGCCAAGCACACCAGTCCATAACTTTTTAAAAAATATTTTTGATTTTTATTTATTTATTTGAGAAAGAGAGAGAGAGAGTGAGAGAGAGAATGGGCACACTCGGGCCTCCAACCACTGCAAATGAACTCCAGATGTGTGTGCCCCTCTTGTGCATCTGGCTTACGTGGGTAGTGGAGAATCGAGCCTCGAACCAGGGTCCTGAGGCTTCACAAGCAAGCGTTCAACTGCTAAGCCATCTTTCCAGCCCCAGTCCATTACTTTTAAATTCAACTGTGTTCACATTCTTAGGGCTTGGGCAGAAGAACACAGCTAACCCATATGCAGTAGCTCATCTCAACAAAGTTCTCTGCTTCCCCTTTGAAAGTTTGTAAGACAAGCCTTCCAAGTCTACAATTCTCTCTGCGTTTAGGATTTTAAAACACTCATTAGAATAGCCCACAAAATTTGGCTTACTGCTCTGTAAGGCTTCTGCAGTCCCAAGTACCAAGGCCATCCATATTCCTCTAGCACAAGTTCCAAAAGATCAAAATCCATATGGTCAGATTTGACTCAGAAACTATATCCCATTCTTCTGCTACCAAATATGACACTTCAGTCAACTGAACTTTGCTGGGACAAATACCCAGAAAGAAAAATTTTATGTGAGGAAAGAATTTATTTCAGTATTACTTATCCAGGGGAAGTTTCATCAATGGAAGAAGAAGCTGGCTCCCTTTCATAAATGCAAGCAGAAAAAAATTGCTAATATCCAGCTCCACAAACATGAACAGCCAGAACCCAAACTGCTCTCCACAAACCTTTGTGCTGTGATGAAGATCCACTCCCAAATACACCTTAGAGATGGACTCAGATCCACCCTGAAGCTGTCAGTGACATGACCCTTTTGGATGTGGTACTTGAGATTGTGGATATTCCTTTTGGAACTTTTGTTTTGGAGGAATGGGCATGGACTTGGTGCTTGCAACTGAAGATGCCTTCTGGAGTGGTAAGCCAAGAATCTGCCTGCTGAACTTCGGGGGTTTATGAGGTTTCAGTGGAAGGAAAGACTGCAGTTTGCCAAAAGTGAATGTTTGTCAAGGTTAAATTTGGGTTCAAACATTTGGACAAAAGATTTTACCACAGTTGGGTAAATGTTTTCTCTAGTAAGTTCTTTAAGGAAGGTGGCCAGACTTGTTCATTAAAACAATGGAGAGGATGCCAGCTGGGCAAACTAAAGTGGCACATGCCCTTTTAATCCCAGCACTCTAGAGGTAGAAAAATGCATGTCAGAGGACAGCCAGGAGCCGCTGAGTTTGAGGCCAGCCAGAGACTGGAAGAGCCTTTGGAAGATGGACTGTGGGTTGCATAATGAATTTTTGGATATACAGAGAAAAGAGACAGTGTTGAACTGGGATGAGAGAGCTGGAGAGAGAAACATGGAGTTAGTCTCTGGTTAGAACTTGAACTGCAGAGAGATGGCTGATGGTGATTGAGGATTGTTTTAGTCTCTCCTTGCTATTGCTCACTTGTTTGATTGTACAGGACTCACTATCTTAAGTTGATCAAGACTGTGAATTGGACTGAGTCTTATAGTTATAAATCTATTGGGGGCTGTTGTGTTGTGGTCCCCAATATATTCAGTGGTAGATGGAAACCCAGGCCCATACTTATAACCATGAAAGATCCCTGATGTGCTGTGTATTTCTTCACTATTCTGGCTGGTTTTTTGCTGCTGAAAAGTTTGTTATGGAACTTCCCCTGACAATCCCTAAACTTTGGTCTTTTCTAGATATCTTAGACCCCTCTAGCAGGAATCTGCCTGCTAGGGGTTCAGTAGGTAGTTTGCCAAAAGTGAATGAGTCTATGGGTCCAAACATTCAAACTACCACAGTTGGGTAAAAGTTTTCTCTAGTAAGTTCTTTAAGATTTTTCACCCAGCTTATCATGATTTTAATCCCAGCACTCTAGAGGTAGAGGTCAGAGGACAGCCATGAGTTTGAGGCCAGCCCGAGACTACATAATGAATTTCAGAGAGAGAGAGAGAGAGAGAGAGAGAGAGAGAGAGAGAGAGAGAGAATATTGTTCACTTTACAGATTGTCTTAGAGCTGTTGTGTTGTGGGTAGATGGAAACCCAGGCCCATTCACTATTCTGGGTTTTTTTTTTGCTGAAAAGTTTGTGACAATCTAACTTTCTTTTCTAGATATCTTAGACTTGAATTTTGCCTACATATTCAAAACATTTTTCCTTATCCTTAAAGTTGCATAAGAGGATTATCAACATAGACTTCAAAGTTAACATTCTTGTTGTTTTACCAGATTGATGGCAATATTTACTTTCAGTGTATGCACACTTCTTTTGTGTATATACTTTAAGGAGATATGTATATGTATATATTGTCATATAAATATATAGCAATTATATATGTATGTAAATTACATGTATATATAAATTTTATTGATATCTATTACCTCCCAAAAAGATACATTGGAAGTCTAAACTTCCAGTACATCACAAGAGAACTGAATTGAAAATTAATTGGAATTAAAATGAGATCATAATGGAGGAAAGTGGTCCCATAATTAATATGACAGACATCCTTATAAGAAGTTGATCACACGAAATAGAAACACATGAGAAGAGCACTATGCAACAACAAATGAAGAGAATGCAGCAATGCAGCTATAAGCCAAGGAGTACCACACATGACCAGCGTGACCAGAAGCTAGAAAAGACAAAAATATACTTCATGACCCTGCTGAGACCTTGATGCTGAGCTCTATCCACCAGAAGAATGATAAAAAATTTCTTTTGCCAAACATCATCCAGTTTACAGTTCATCACTGTATCAGCTCTCCTTGCCCCCAGGAAATTAACACAATCATCTTCTTTACTTAACTTTTAGTTTTATCATTTCCGTTTTATTTTTTATTCCTGAGGATTAATTCTGTTGTATATAAACAAGAGTTTTAAAATACATACATATTTTTAATTATGTATAAGAATTATATACTCATGTATCAAAACAATTGATAAATTGTTTCTTGTGCTTAAGCTCCCCTTGATGTTTTAGATTCTATTTGTTTCAGGAGTATGGCACTGAAAACTACTTTGTTCCTTCTCTTTCCTGTACCTGTAAACATCAATACCTTGGCCTTCTAGAGTGACACTCTCCCCCAGATGCTCTCCTGGCATTCTTCACTGTAATTTCCATTTGTCATTATAATGGTACATGGGTATCCTCTGGTATATGGATTTTAATTCTTTAAATTCATAACACAAGAATCTGGGGTACTCTAATTTTTTTGGCGCACTGGCATATTGGTATATGGACAACAAACCCCCAAATTTCCATTTCACTACAACTCTGCATGTTGAGGCTGTGAACATTTTGATTTGGGAGCCTCTGTAAGGCTTTTGTGTGGAATCTATACTATGCAGAATGAAGTGAAGCTAAAACGCTAGGCTCCCTAAGCTACAAACTATGTGCACTCATTTCCTTGGAGGAGACACAATGATTTGTTTGGTGTCTTGAAAACAGGCACCACTGACAGCGCGACAGGTGTTTAATATTATTAAGTGAATGTGTCCTCTGTGGTTTGAACGTGAAACATGTCCCATAGGCTCACGTGTTTGAACACTTGGTCCCCAGTAAAGTGGCCCTGGTTGAGAAGGTTATGAAACCTTTAGGAGGTGGAGTCTTGTTGGAAGAAGTGGGTCACTGGGGGAATGGATTGAGGTTTTGTGGCCTGGCTCCTCCTTTTGTTCACCCTCTGTTTCTGCAAACACAATGTGACCAGCTCTGCTCTCCCTCTCACTGTTGTGCTTGTGGTGAGGTAATGGTTTGAACTAAGAAAAAAGTCACTGATACAGTGGCCTTTATTAGTGTTTTATCAATTTAGCTTTATGTATCATAGAACTTGTATCACATGCACAAGATAAAGGTAAGTATGGACTAAAAGCAAGAGTTCCTATTTCACAGAGGCCAAAATGGTCAACCTCTGAAGGTCTCTCTTACTCATGAAATCATTCTAATAGTAGTTATCATAGATTATTAGTCTTGCTTCTGTCTGATAATTAATGGAAACATAGTATTTTTAGCAAAGAGATTGCATGTTACTGGCACTCGGGAATTAGTACATGCTATACAAAACAACTCAACATTAATATTAATGTACTCTGTGAGTAAATTAAATGCAAGGTAATTTGGCTTATGTATGAGATTGATTTAATCCTGCCAAACCCTTCTGAAGCCCCAGGATATATCTAATTAAAATGCATTTGGTTAGAAAAAATTCTTGCAAATTTGTTTTCTTAGCTTAGGATGGTACAAGCTGATACACTTTATTCTTGGCCATCTTGATTCTTAAAATAAATTTTACATTAACTGAAAATAATCCAATTGGAAACTGGACCTTCCACTTCAGAGATTATCACAAATGCTCCTGCTGGGGACTCACATGCATTTAAAAGGAATATAAAATCCAGTACATTGTCCATGTTCTACCTGGGAAATAATATCGATTTCTCCACATCTAGCTTCTAATGTCCTCATTTAATTCTTATATTGGAAGTCAATGCTTATACAGAGCATTAATGATGCAGAAAGTGAACATTTTTATTCTACAATGAACACAGAAGCAGGTTTTATGTAAGTGTTCTAGTGTGTCCATTTTTATTTCAACTTTAATGTAAGGCAATGGTTTCCAAACCTCACAAAGAATCAGATTCACTTGGTAAACTTTGTAAAACACAGTCTTGATTTCTGTCACAGCTGCTGGAATGTCATTCATCTGTTGTACCTCAGTGCTGGAGAAATAGCTTAGAGGTTCAGGCACTTGTCTACAAAATGGAAGGATCCAGGTTTGGTTCTCCAGGACCCACATAAGCCAGATGTACAAGATGACTCCTGTGTCTGGAATTTGTTTGCGGTGGTTGGAGGTGCACCCATTCTCTCTCTCTCTCTGTCTCTCAAAATAAATAAAAACAAAATATTTATTTCAAAAAGTACCTCAGGTCACTGGTATCCTCTTAACTGGAGGTGTTTCAGCTTAGTCTGCACTCCTCTCGATTTAGATTAGGAATGCCCAAAAGCGGTGTGAGGTAGGAGTGACAAGAAGAGCAAAAAATCTTTGACTTTCACAGTGTAACTTCGTGGGCTAGCAGCACCTATCTCATCTGGGAGCTCATGTAGAATGCAGACTTCTCCTGAGATGTGCTGTAGAAAACATGATTTATCGTGACACCTGAGTGTTTTAAACGCATAACAAAGTATAAAGAAGTATACCTTCATACCCCCAAATTTCATGTATCAAGCAAAGAAGGGAGATATAAGATCAAAGTAGAAAATAATGATGGTTTCATGTGATAATTCCAGGTAACAAAGTGATTGTTCTATATTCAAAATAATGCTTGTTTATTTTTTCTTTAGATGAAAATATAAAAGTTCTTTTCACTGTTTAGTTTGGAACTAGATTGGTTATACCAACAACCATTCTTTGCTGTCCTGTTTTTTAAGCTTTATAGTGGAGAAAGGAAGGTCTAAACTTGAGTTGTACTTTATTCTCTTATTGACAGGTGAGATTTGTAACAGCAGCAAAGAAAAGGGTGAAGATGAAAGTCTTGTCACTTTATCAAAGTGGTACACTTATCTGGAGAACAATTTAAGCTCTGGGATTGTTTCTCCTTCACTCCTTCCATGAACGCCCCAGGTGATCATTACTACAGTTTTATCTTTTTCATATCTGGGCCTGTTCTAGGATATTAGTCTTCATTCTTCAGACCTCAATATTTAAGAACAATTTGTGGTTGTTATTTCTTTTTTTTAAATATATTTAATTTATTTATTTTAGAGAGAGATGGAGGTTAGAGAGAGAGAACTGCTAAGATCTTCTCCAGCCCATGGATGTTATTTCTTTGAGAGAGAGAGAGAGAGAGTTATGGAGGAAGGGATATTATTTATTGAGTGATAGAAATTGGGTGCACCAGGGCCTCCAGCCACAGCAAAACTACAGCCAAAAGGTCACACAGCACACTTCAGGAACTCCTGCTAGGCACATTTGCATATCTTTACAATGGAATCTCAAACCATCACTTAGGTGCATGCACCTCCTTGTGCATCTGGCTTATGTGGGTCTTGGGGAATCGAATCAGGGTCCTTTGGCTTTGCAGGCAAATGCCTTAACTGCTAAGCTATCTTCTCCGGCCCATGGATGTTATTTCTTTGTAGTAGTCTATACCTACCATCAAGTGATTAGGGTGGCCACATGCTCGGATTGTCCCATAATAATGACAAACAGTGTCCCCTTTTACTTCAAAAATATCCTAGACAGAACTATTAGTTATATGGTCACCCTATTGGTACTCAAGATGAAGCTGAGCTGTGGTGCATTTTGCCCATGGAGATCCTTCTCTGGGGGAGCCTGGTGGGAGTCCTATTTACCAGGCTTCTGCATCCTTGCAATCCATCTGCTCTCTTTTTTTCTGTCTGCTATAGTTGTCTTTGATCAGTGTGAAAAAGCAAATAGCCAAATGATGAGAAATGACTTTATTAGTAACAGAATATGCTAGAAATTTTTCAGCATGCTATTTTATCATTTCATTTTATTTGAAAAATGTATTATGCTTTCATAATATCAAGCAGTTTATAATATAATACACACTATGTTTTTAGAGCAGTTTTTCTCAACCTTATTGTTATTCATTCTTCTTCACCTTTCCTTTATAACCTGTCTGCCCACAATCTACTTGCTTCCAAAATAATTGATATTAATAGCATAATGTGTATCCTTCTTTATTTTCTTCCAAGTATTTGTAAAATCAACTATATATATATATATATGCATAAACCTATACATATCAAAGACTTTTTTGTTGGTATTGTTTTTCCTCTCACCTAAACATTGTGGGAATCCATTTAAATAATTATTTTAATAGCTGCAATTTCTGGTTAAGGATGTGGTATAATTTACTTAGTCATTTTCCCAAGATTCATTTTGTTTGTGGCTATTATTGCTAATATTTGTCATCATATGCAGTGCTATGATGTGTTATTTAGAATGATTATGTATGCATTGATGGTTTTATTTTAATGTTGAATAGGATTGATAAGTCAAAAAATGTGTCTATTTGCATATTGTATGTCTTTTGTGGTGTGATGTGGTATGTAGTAGACAGTTTGTGTTTGTATGATGCAGTGTCTAAATGGACTGTGGCATATGTAGGTACTATATGTTTGGATTGTATATGGTATGAGATATGTATGTGATGTGCAATATATAATGTGTTCTTATGTGAATACATGTTATTTGTGTACATGTATGTCTATGTATATGGTATATTTCATTTTAACATGTTGCCAGATAACTTCTTAAAATAACTAAAATTTGCTATGTTATTCTTACCTCTCTTGGTTCCTCTAACTCCAGAGCTAGTGTTAGGACTCAGACAGTAGGAAAACTCATGAGATTAGGCAATTTTATTCTACCACATATCCTTAATATGAAGAAAAAAGCCTTTTCAACACTGAGGAAGTAGCCATGAAACTTTACTATTATATTAAAAGAGCCATTTCTATGAAAAGAATGGAAGACTGATATAGCTAGCTGGAAACATGTGATTGCTGTTATTTCATTCATGCATTATGGAATTTACTAAATAGTAAAAAGGTGAAGAAGTTAAAATTAGAGTGTAAACACTGATATTTGTAACTTTTTTTTTTTACTCAGTTGTTGGATCATAGAAAGATAAAATAAGTGTAACAGGATAGTTTAATTTTTCTGGTGATATTTTTTCTATGGGAAGTTTTATTTCTGATTTCATCCTCAAACTCACATTGCTAATGTAGTATTGATGGAGGTTTGGGGGCACAATAGCATGGAATCCCACTTATCAAGGATGTGTGAGGAATTGCTGCCTCTAACCATTCATCATATCAGAAACAAAGATGTTTCCTCTCTTGCCATGCGGCAAAAAATCTTTGAGATTAGTGGGTCCCTTATTGTCAAGTTGACTACATTATGTTGCTTCTCAGCCAAAACCACTGTTTGAAGGCTTCTGGAATGCCTGATTGATTGGTGTGAAATCCCACACAGCATACTATCTGACCAGGAGACCCACTTTCCAGTAGAGAAAACAAAGAAGTGAACACACCATTCATGAATAGCTGATTTCATACAATAGAAACATGATGGTGTTCTATTCCCCAAAGCAAGGGTGCTATCGGGAGTACCCTCCATTATACAATCCCCAGTGTCTATGGGGATTCATACTTTCTGCCCCCACAAGTTTTCAAGAAGCAGAGTTGGAGATTATATCCTAAAGGATACATTCTGGCCAAACAAGGGCTTGATAAAGCATTGAGCTGTGGCTACCAGGGCACTTTAATATCCAGGAATCCGAAAATGAAGGAAGTTACTTTGAAAAGATGATTGGACATGACCAGCAGGTGGGAAAAAGACTGCTTTATCCAGAAGAATACATTGGGAACCATCACATGATTCCTTTTGGTATGCCTTTGCTTTTCTGTAATCATAAATCAACAAGTACACGCAGAAATCCCAGAATGAGAAAGGCCATGATCACCAAGCACTCTGACCCTTCAGAGATGCAGGTTTGGAGGAAAACCATGACAACCTGCTGAGGTCACAACTGTGAATCAGTCAGGGTTGTTCCAGTGAATCGTGGATGTCAGAAGCGATGAGCATCAGTTGTCTGCCCCAGCGAAGCACAGTGAGGATGATTTTAGTTTGCTCCTCAATTCTCTCTAAGAAATTTACCAACCGAAAGAGAGATCCCTGGGAATCAAAGAAGAGCTGTGAGGGCAAGCTAGTCTAAGGCTCCTATGAGAATGCACCACTCTGTCTTCTGTGTGTGAACCCAACCCACTGTATTTTCATGCAGGCCACACTCTCCCAAGGCTACTCTTTCTGGGAAACTGAGTTGGCCAGGGATAGAGAAGCATACTTTGGCTCCTGATTATAGGACTTCTCATCTGTTTGATCAAACTATTCTGTGATTTGGTCTCTCTCTCCACCCCCCTCTCTCTTTCTCTCATTCATATTCATAGTCTGATGCAGTTCCTGTCTCTTCGCTCCCCCTTTTCGCTCACAGCCATTTTCTTTGATGCATCCCTACTACATCTAACCTTGTCTTGATGTCTACTTCTCAGAGGAACTTAACTAATCCAAATTTTAATTAAACGTATTATGTTGAGATTGTCTTAACCCTCAAAGGAAAAACTTTATTTGGAAATTGGTGTATAAAGCTCTTCTTTGAAGCTTTGTTACACAGATAATTAGATTCCACTGCAGAACTGGAGAACATTTACTCTCGTGTTACATTCCTCACAGTCTTTACTATAGATCAATGGGTGCCAAAAGGGAAATAAACAGTTCCCCCAATTAAATATATTTGGAAACATTATTTTATTGTGGAAATTCATGATGTACATTAGTGTGATAAGTCTTTGTAAGTTCTTTGAAAAAGAATAATTATTTTATCAAGTAATCCCCTAAAACATGTGTTGAGGAGTTCCCCTGACATTACAGTGGGATATTTTCAACCTACTGAGAATGATACCTTTTTTGTTTTTTGCAATGTTAGGAGCCAAGCCCAGGGAAAAAACCATAATTTAAAAAATTTATTTATTTGAGAGAGAGAGAGAGAGGCAGGAGAGAGAGAGAGAGAGAGAGAGAGAGAGATAAAATTAATGGGTGCACCAGGGAATCTAGGTATTGCAAATGAACACCAGAAGCATGGGCCATCTTGTGCATCTGGCTTACGTGGGTACTGGGGAATTGAACCTGGGTTCTTAGGCTTTTCAGGCAAATGCCTTAACCACTAAATCATCTCTCCAGCCCTTTTGGGGGGTCAGTTTTTATTTATTTATTTGTTTGTTTGTGTTTCTAGCCACTGCAAACAAACTCCAGATGCATGCGCCACCTTGGGTATCTGGTTTATGTGGATTCTGGGGAATTGAACCTGGATTTTTAGGCTTTAAAGGCATGTACATTAACCACTAAGCCATCTCTCCAGCTTGAAAGAACATGACTTGAAATTATGCTTCTTATGTTTCTAGTGACTTCCTCTGAAGACAGAGACCATAGAATAGGATGGCTTCAAAGTTGATCATTGATCTTGTATGTTGTCATAGCTTCACACTGCTGGGATGAACTTCTGAACAGGCACAGGGATTTATTGAAGCTTACAGATCCAGGGGAAATTCCATAATGGCAAAAGAAGCTGGTGTCCTTTCAGATCCACACAGAGGGAAAAACCACCACTAGCACCACAAGCAAGCACAGTGGAGGAACCCCAGGCAGAGCTCAAGCACTCGGCATACCTTAGGCTGGAATTCAGATCCACCCCCAGTAACACCTTAGGACTGGACCCTAGGTTCCACCCATAGTGACAACTCCTCCAGACAGGCATCTGGAAATCTAAATTACAAGCTTAAATAAACTCTTGAATCTATTGGTGGACATCCATTCAAACTACCACAGATACTATTAACACCATTTATAGGTCCTGAGTGAACTTCAGTCCAAGCCCTGGACTTCTAGGTTTTCTCTGTTAATTTTGGGCATATTAGTCAATTTTGTTCAATGGTGGCATAGGACACACTTTCTTGAAGTTAGGTCTTGGTGTCACTCAGGGAATCCCATATTTATAACACTGTCCAAGTTCAATGTGTCCTGGTGCAGCATGGTGTCAGTTGGAGCACATTTTCTATTTATGTGTTCCACCTGTAAATTTTTTTTTTCGAGGTAGGGTCTCACTCTAGCCCAGACTGACCTGGAATTCACTATGTAGTCTCAGGGTGGCCTCGAACTCATGGAAACCCTCTTACCTCTGCCTTCCAAGTGCTAGGATTAAAGGTGTGCACCACCATGCCTGGCTCCACCTGAAATTTAATGTCTTTGCCTCCTACATGCACTGATCACATTCTGCACCTATGACTTGAAATTTGAAGTGTGTCTGTAAACCTAACATATTTTTTTCTTTCCCTGTTTCATAGATAAAAGATTTTATCTTATAGATCCTAGCAAACTCAACACAACTTATTTTTTCCTTAAGACAAAAACTGTCCTGTTCATTGAAAGAAGCACTGTGTTACTTGTCTTTAGTACCCAAAATGGTGACACCTCCACTCTTGCCCTTTGAGGCCCTTGTCAAATCAAATATGGGTGATTTGAAAGCACACACTGCCATCTCATGACAGTTGATCTAGTAACTTGCAGGTGACAAGGGCAATACATACCCAGAGGATTATGCTATATAAAGGAAGGATTAACATCCCAGGAAGTACAGACGAAGGAGGAAGAAGATGAGAGAGTTCATTACAGTACTCAGAAGGTCAATGCGGGTCTTTGCAGTTCCCAGGGTCATTGGCCACTGACATCCTGGGTGCAGGAGGAGTTGGGGGGGAAGCAGGGTTCTGGAGCCGGTGAGTGTGATGGGCAATGAACCACCCGGGAGGCAATCTGATGGATCGCACACTCTTGTTTATTCAAAAGGGTAGTGGGTTTATAAACACTTGAAAAAGGTTGAGAAGGCACATACAGACTATATGGTGATTGGATACATAGTTTATGGGTTGCTATCTAATTGGCTGGTGTTGGAAGGCAGAAGTTGCGAGAAAAGCTACGTGACTTCAGCCACATCAGGGTCTTTTGGGCAGCTAGCCACAAGGTCAGGAACTATGGAGGGCAAACCTGACTATGAAATGGTCAAGGGCTTTTAGGATCAAGGGGGGAGGGCCTCACCAGTTCTGCCCACTCTGGGCGAAGACAGGGCACATTTCAACCTTTCCCAAGGGCAGGGAGGGCCAGTCTCCATTGCCAGAGCGGGCTCCTGACAATAACCTTCATGATTCTTTTTCTTTATATGCTGTCTGAGTGAATTTGTCTGTTTCATAGTTTTCACCTCTATATTTCTTATTTATTTATTTGTATTAATAGGTATGAGGTTCATGCTATGAAATCCAGCTGAGAAATTCATTAAGCTCATCATCTTCAAATTTGAGCATTCCCTTTCTAGTTGTACCAATATTCACCCAAGCCAAAAAAACAAACAAACAAACAAAAAAAAAACCTAAGAATTACCTTGTTTTCCTCCATCTCCATTGGAGTCCTTATGTCACATGTCAGTAACTTGCACCACTTCTAATATAATTCTCAAATCAAACCTTACTCCATGTTAATAGTTATCTCACATTTGTCTCTCAACTGGTATTTTCTCTAGCCCCATATTTCTTTGTAGAAAAATTTTATTATAGAGCTTTAGAAAAGGACAGAAGACAGAGCTCATGTAAAGCAGCAAAGGGTTCCCCCAAAGGGAAAAGCCCTTCTGTAATATCATACTTCTATGATCTGTCCTTCTTACTCTGAACAGGATTATTATCTTGAAATGCAAATCATGCCCACTTGCTCTTGCAAAATTACTAAAAAGTTGTCTAACACACAAGAGCTTTGGTAGCCTGCTTTTGCTTACATATTGAGCTTCTTTTGCCTTGATTTTCTGCTCTGCTCTTAAAAAACATTACTAAACCACTGATAATTAATTAGCTCAGGCTATTTTTGCTCCACCCAAAAGTACCTATTTCACATGATTCATGGGACTACATCTATTTATTTTTCATAATATTTCATAATATCACCCCTTCCTTTGGCTATTGTCCTAGTTTAAATTTACCTCTACCACTGACAGGGATTAGGAGCAAGGTAGCTTTTTTTTTTTTTCCTGATAGGTAGTCATCTAAGGATAGGTTCATAGAAACATAGATGCCACCTTACTTGCCCTGACAGGACTAGAACTCACATCTTATTCAGTCTTTTCCAAGGCAAATGCAAGCCATGACCTCTTAATCCCTCCCTAGCAACAGCAGCAGCAATAGCTTTCTGTTTCTTCCTCAGATCTGTGGGCTGTCATTGGGCTCTTTCTAAGTCAGTGTTCCTCCTGTGCCTACCAGCCAATCAGGTTCTTCCCTTAACACCTGAGCCTACTGATGAGGCTCATTCTAATGGATATATGATTCATATAAATGGGCCTGAAATACATATGTGAGCCCCTTCTCCTCTCCTCCTTTGCCATCTCTTCCAGATGCTTCTGAGACACCTATTCTCCAACGTGAGAGAAATTCTTCCCTGGACATTTCCTCTTTACTTCCAGCAGTGCTGAGAGTGGGGAGGAATTCCTTTTTCCTGTTTTTTTTTTTTTTTTTCTGTTGTCTTGTTCCCACTCTTTCCTTACTAAATTCTCATAACTTACCTTTCTCTGTGTCCATATGTTTAATTCTTTGATAACTTGGAAAAGAACCCAAAGTTGGGGTTCACTAGTCACCTGGGGGTCTCCTGCATCTTTATGGAGATGTAATCACTCCCAGGAGATCTGCATCACCAGTTCCATCATAGATGGCTGGGACACCAACACTCTTTCATTACAAAAAGTGCATTAAGGTGACTATTTTGAGTGGTGATGTATTTCTGATGCGTATAATCTGATATACTTGCTTAAAAGTTTCTGTTTCATTATCTCATATTCACAGTGTAAACACAGCAAGTCTGTTGTGGGATCTGACTATGGGAAATTAATTAATGCAGCTTAGAGACAAATGCTATTCATAGGAATATATTTTCTACCATTAAATAAAAGATCAAAACCAGCAGAGAATTGTATTTAGATTAGAAATTCAATAATGTAGTCGGTGTTTACCTGTTATCAAATGATAGTACTTCCAGAAGGATTTAAGAATATCCTGCTAATTCTAGTTTATGATTTGTTATCATATGCTATTTGATTAAGGAATTATAAAATGATTAATAACTTGTTAGAATTTTTTTCTACATTTGCCTATTCAAAATATCTGGGAGTTAAAATATCTGCTTCTAAAACAAATTATTTTGTAGTTTTGAAACAAATTCCAAAAAGAGAAAGGAACCACTTCTTTTACTTGTAAGAAAGGTAAAACTTGCAGCTCATTTAGAAGTACTAGATAAAATTTTATACTTAGCCAGAAGTGCACATAGGAAGGGAATTTAATATAACTGAAAATGATGAGTACCTGGTCTTTAATCTGGAAATATTTTATGTTAATTATATCTGATATATATATCCATATATTATATATGTATAAATGAATAAATTAATGATTGAATGGATAAAAGATAAGCCTTGCATGTGTTCTATGTGTTAAACCAGATTTATTTTGAATTTCTGCAACTATATTAATTTCCAATATTCTATTAAAATACCACAGCACTTTTGCACAACTTTCGTTTATTTCAGTCAGTTAACCATTGCCTCCTTCTTGATGGTCAAATGCTGAGGATATGTAAAGAAATAAATAAGACTAAATGTTTATTGTCAAGGGATTCATGATCTGTGCAGGAGACTCAAGTATATGCACATAATAAAAACACAGTGTGATCAGAGTTGTGCAGGAAACATGTATAAAGAGTAGTAAGAACAAAGCTGGTTAATCCTTGGTGTTAGGTGAGAGAAGAAGGGGACGGAACCTTGGGGAAGATCACTCAGATGACCAATAGCAGCTCCCATGTACTTGAAATGAAATACTGAGTGTACTTATGTTCATCTAAAGTTGTCAAATGTATATCTTAATTCTTATAACTATTGTCTAAAAAGTCATGTTCCTCAATTTTCAATGCCACTATTTGCCCTAAGAGTGTCTCTAAAAGATGCATGAACAGGTTGATCCCACCTTGACTGTTGGGAGGTGGAGGGACCTTCAAGAAGTGGGGTTAGTAGACAGTATTTAGGTCATTGAGAGTATGCAATTGAAGGTGATAGTGGGAGTCAGATTCTCCTTTTTTGCCCCTGGCCATGAGGTGAACAAGTCCACCAAGTGCTCTCACCATGGTATGCTGTCTCACCCAAAACAAAGTCAGTCAGTCACATACTGGGATTTACACAGCAGTGAGCCACAATAAAACTTTTCTCTTTATAAGTTGATTATCTCAGGTATATGTCACAGTGACAGAAAGCTGCTTGACACATTTAAACACAGAGAAAGAAAACCTCATAATTTCAGGTGACAAATGACATCTGGTAGCTTTCTTATTGGTCCTGGACATCCGCTCTGCCTCTCTTCCTGGGGCTCCAGAAATACTGCTTGTGAGGGCAGATGCCATAAATCATCTGCTGCAGAACCTACCATGCCTTTGATGAAATGCCCCCAACTGAGCTTCTTGTTAGTCATATTTGTACATCACTATTTTTTAACTTCTTTTAAACTATATTCAGAATTTTTCGCTTTGAAGCTAGACATATTTCACACACATATGTCCCTTCGTTCATTTCTACCTGCCATGCATCATTGTAGCTGTTGAATACAAGCAATGGTAGATCTCGATGTTTATCCTTTATTGGGAGCTGGGAGAGAACAGGCAAAGGCAATGCATTTTTCCTAAGGCAATCTTTTTCCTCAAGTGCGAAAAAGAGGCTACGAAATAGAAGTTATTACCACTACCAGAAGTACACAGGTTAATTTAAACACACAGATGAAACAAGTATAGGAAGTGAGGCGGCAGGATGATGAAAAGTGTTCAGTGGATATGGATAAGAAATACATCATTACTGTCTATGGGGAAACAAAGGCAGACTAAGTACTATGTGACCTAGCTTAACGATAGAATTTATAGAACTGGATCCTAAAATATTATCCTCTTTACTCTCCCTACTTAAAAAAATTGCTTACCAAGAAAAGGCAATATACTTGAAAATTCACAAGGAATTAGATATTTTTTTAATCACTGAACTCTAACATCAGTTTATAGACTATTTCTTCCTGGTGATACTGTGAGCAAGTTTTATTTCTCTTGGGGTTGTGTTTTTGTATTTTAATCAGATAACATTTCAAGGTGTATAAATGTGCCAAATTTATCATTTGTGCAGATAGTAATTTAACAGTAAATGTGAGGACAAAAGACCACTTGAGGCGTGGGAGCTCAATGCATGTTAGAGCAGTGTTCCTGCTAAAAGAGTGGAATATGCATTTGCAGCTGCCCTCTCTTCCTTTGCATGCCATTGTCTTACTCTTCTCTGATAAGAAAACTCTTAATGAAGGAGCAGTGTAGTGACACTGCAGAGGCACAAGGGCCAGAGAAGCCATGCAGACAATGTCCTTCCATGTGACAATGCAGTGAGGGTAGTCATAGAGAAGCTATCAAACACCACTATGTGAGAGATTTTCTCCAAATGAGCAAAAGAGAAGAAATGATGGTAGGGGCTCAGTTGTTCTGAGTGATGACTGTGACCTGCCCACTTCTTCACATCATCCTGCTCTCCCAAACAGACACTTTGTGCACAGCATGGAGGATCTGACCAGTCCACCTGGAAGGGACACACCTTAGAGATAACATGGTATTTTCTCTTAGAGTTTGAGAGGTTTCCCAGGGACCTCCAAGAGAAAGGGTGGTTTTGCTTGAAGTAATCAATGACCTTTACTGGCAGCGCTATCTCCTTTCAGAAACATACTCTACTTATTGGAAGATCATGGTTTGTATGAGATGGTAACTGGAGTGGCACAGCAGGTGACTGGCCTCGCAGGTGACTGGGAAACAATTAACTAGAAGTGCTGGTGATTGTGGTGGATAACAAAAGTCCAGGGAAGTCTGAGGACTCAGAGAAGTGGCACTGGTGCTTCTAAGCAGAGCTATCTGTCCTAGAAGGCAACTTGTGCTCTCAGCAGCTTTCCTGGACACTCCATGGCATTTGCCAGAGCTCAGGGACAATTGAGTTGCATGCAGGGTATTTGTACACTGAAGTGTTGGAACTACAGTAGTGAGTTCCACAAGAATGATTTTCAGAGAGCTCGCTGACGGCCTGGTGCTCTCATGTCATACCAAAATTGCTTTTTCCATCGATGTCTGTGATCCATTTTAAGTTAATTTTTAAAAATATTTTTATTATGTTATTTATTTATGAGAGAGAGAGAGAGAAGCAGAGAGAGAGAGAGAATGGGCATGCCAGGGTCTTTAGCCATGGCAAACTCCAGATTCATGCTTTACCTTGTGTGACTGGCTTTATATGGGTACTGGGAAATCCAACTTGGGTCCTTTGGCTTCGCAGGCAAATGCCTTAATTACTAAGCTATTTCTCTAGTCCTAAGCTATTTTTTTTTTTTATTTTTTTTTTTTGGTTTTTCGAGGTAGGGTCTCTAGCTCAGGCTGACCTGGAATTCACTATGTAGTCTCAGGGTGGCCTTGAACTCACGGCAATCCTCCTACCTCTGCCTCCCGAGTGCTGGGATTAAAGGTGTGAGCCACCATGACCGGCCTAAGCTAATTTAAAAAAAAATATTTTATTATTTGTTTTTTTATTTGAGAGAGATACAGAAATAGGCAGGTAGAGAGAGAGAGAGAATGGGTGCGCCAGGGCCTCCAGCCACTGCAAATGAACTCCAGATGCGTGCACCCCCTTGTGCATCTGGCTTACGTGGGTCCTGGAGAATCGAGCCTCGAACCGGGGTCCTTAGGCTTCATAGGCAAGCGTTTAACCACTAAGCCATCTCTCCAGCCCCTAAGCTAATTTTTATAAAGGATGTAAAGTCATTGTTTAGACTTCTTTTTCTCTTTTTAACATATGGATGTCCAAAAGCTGTAGCATTGTCAGTCATGAAGCCTACTGTTGCAGTCAGGTTCGCATTGCTGGCAGAAATCACCCGACTAAGAGCAGCTTGTGGGAAAAAAGAGGTTTATTTTGGCTTACAGGCTCGAGGGAGAAGCTCCATGATGGCAGGAAAAACGATGGCATGAGCAGAGGGTGGACATCACTCTCTGGTCAACATAAGGTGAACAACAGCATCAGGAGAGTGTGCCAAACACTGGCAAGGGGAAGCTGGCTATAATACCCATAAGCCCGCCCCCAACAATACACCACCTCCAGGAGCCTTTAATTTCCAATTGCCATCAGCTGGGGAGACTAGCATTCAGCACACTTAAGTTGATGGGGGACACCTGAATCAAACCACCACATTCCGCCCCTGGCCCCCATAAACTGATAACCATACATGATGTAAAATACAATGCATTCATGCAAATTTAAAAGTCCCCATAGTTTTTATCAATTCCAATGATGTTCATACATCCCCATAATCCAAGGTCTTTTAACTGAGCCATAATACCAAAAATATCCCCCCAAAAAACCCATAATGGCACAGAATAAAACATTCACACTGCAAAGGATGGCATTGGGCAAAACAAAGAAATACTTAACCAATACAAGATTTTAAACAACCAGGGCAAACGTCAAACTCTGTAATTCCAATCCAACAACTAGTCAGTGACAAATCTCCAAGTCCGATAATTCTAACCAGCAACAAGTCTCTGAAGTTCCACTTCTGCCCCTCCAGCTAGGCTACTCACAGTCCTGGAAACTTCATCCAGGGCTGGCAGCCCTCCTTGGCAGCCATCTCATAGTCCCGGCATCTCCACTGGGTCTCCACTGCAACCCACGGTCCATCCTCATGGCCCCATGGGATCTCCATGCAGGCATCCAGCAAACCTGCTTCACACTGCCCATGGCCATTTCCAAAACACAAGACCGCGTTAAAAACTCAATGACCCTCTCTTTCCTGCATTTGTTATACTCCATAATACCAGGTAGGGTGCCAATTTGTTAATCCAGGGGGGAATACATCAGACTTTGAAGAACAGGACACTCCTTCAGCATTCAGGCCCCTTCAAAAGAGTCTGCATTCTTCCTGTTGCCCCATTGCAGGTCAGCTGGCCCAATCTCAAAGGTTGTAATCTCTCAACTGCAGCTGAACGGGTAGAGTTCACCCAAAGATTTCATTTTTTCTGTGCCATATCCCTCTGCTCACACCAGTTCATTTCTACGCAAAGCAACCCTGCACAACTTCTCAGGACACGGGCATAACAGCAAACTTGTCACACAAACTGCTAGCCCAGTCCAAATAAAGCTCTTTCTCACCCTCATAAGCCAAACCTCACAGTCCATAGTTCTTATTGCATTCAGGTCTTTCAGCTCTGACCAGAATAGTCCATTATGCTGTACTTACAGCACTACAAGGTGTCTCTTAGGCCAAGGTTTCAAATCCTTCCACATTCCTCTTGAAAATCAGCTTCAAAAGGCCAAAGCCACACAGTCAGGTGTCTAGCAGCAATCCCACTCCTCGGTACCACTTTACTGTTGCAGTCAGGTTCGCATTGCTGGCAGAAATCACCCGACTAAGAGCAGCTTGTGGGAAAAAAGAGGTTTATTTTGGCTTACAGGCTCGAGGGAGAAGCTCCATGATGGCAGGAAAAACGATGGCATGAGCAGAGGGTGGACATCACTCTCTGGTCAACATAAGGTGAACAACAGCATCAGGAGAGTGTGCCAAACACTGGCAAGGGGAAGCTGGCTATAATACCCATAAGCCCGCCCCCAACAATACACCACCTCCAGGAGCCTTTAATTTCCAATTGCCATCAGCTGGGGAGACTAGCATTCAGCACACTTAAGTTTATGGGGGACACCTGAATCAAACCACCACATTCAGCTCAGGCTGACCTGGAATTCACTATGTAGTCTCAGGGTGGCCTTGAACTCACGGCAATCCTCCTACCTCTGCCTCCCGAGTGTTGGGATTAAAGGTGTGAGCCACCATGACCGGCCTAAGCTAATTTAAAAAAAAATATTTTATTATTTGTTTTTTTATTTGAGAAAGATACAGAAATAGGCAGGTAGAGAGAGAGAGAGAATGGGTGCGCCAGGGCCTCCAGCCACTGCAAATGAACTCCAGATACATGCACCTCCTTGTGCATCTGGCTTACGTGGGTCCTGGAGAATCGAGCCTCGAACCGGGGTCCTTAGGCTTCATAGGCAAGCGTTTAACCGCTAAGCCATCTCTCCAGCCCCTAAGCTAATTTTTATAAAGGATGTAAAGTCATTGTTTAGACTTCTTTTTCTCTTTTTAACATATGGATGTCCAAAAGCTGTAGCATTGTCAGTCATGAAGCCTACCATTGCTCCAGTGGCTTACATTTTACCTTTACCAAAGATCAGTTGGCAATATCTGTGAGATTTTATCTTAGGGTTTTCATTTCATCCCATTGATCATTCTCCTGCTCCTTCACAAGTACCACAAGGCCTAACCAATGCTACATTACAGGAAGTGAAAGTTGGAGTTTGTTCATCTCTATTTTTGTCCTTTCTTGTTTATTGTTTTGTGTTGCATTGACCGGTGTGGCCTTTTGCCTTTCCACATAAATTATGAACCTGATTTTCACTGTTCACCAGATAATTTAGTAGGCTATTAACTGCAATTATGTTAAATTTATAGAAATTTTAGAAAAAATAGCTTCTTAGAAAAACAAAAATTGGCTGGGCGTGGTGGCGCACACCTTTAATTCCAGCACTCGGAAGGCAGAAGTAGTAGGATCGCCATGACTTTGAGGCCACCCTGAGACTACATAGTGAATTTCAGGTCAGCCTGAGCTAGAGTGAGACCCTACCTCGAAAAACCAAAAAGAGAAAAAATGAAAAAATTGCAGTCTATGAACATACAATGTCTATCTTTCTTTTGTAAAATTTAAAAATTTATTTTCAAGGCGAGACGGGGGAGAGAGAGGCAGAGAAAGGAGAGAGATAAACATATGAATGGGCATACCAGGGCTTGTCACTGTACGTGAACTCCCAATACATGTGCCAACTTTTGTATCTGGCTTTATATGGGTATTTGGAATTAAACCTAGGGAAATCAGGCTTTTCAGAACAGCATCTTTAACCATTGAACCATATCTACAGCCTATAGCATAGCTTTTCATTTAAAATTTTATTTGATTTCTTCATTAGAGTTCTGCAAATTTTCACATATAGACCATGTACATTAGATTAGATTTACCCTTAAATACTTCATGCTTTGATATAATGTTTTGTTTGCTTTAAATTTTAAATATCAATAAGTGAAAATTAGAAAAAAATGCAAATGACTTTTTTACATGCTTTCTTAAACAGTTTAGGTTTACTTTGAAATTGAGAAGTATATTGAGAAGTTTCTCATGTTCCCCTTGCCACCTCACTTACAAAGCCTCCTGTATTGTCAACATACAACTCCAAAGTGGCGTATTTGTTACCATTGGTGAATCTAAACTGAAATATCATAATTAAGATCCATAGTTTACATTAGAGTTATTGATAGGTATTACACATTTTATAGATTTAGGAAAAATGTATAAAGACAGGTATCAATCATTTTAACATCATAAAGAGTATTTTAAATATCCCCAATATCCCTAGTGCTCCATCAGTTCATCTTCTCTTTCCCCATTTACCTTTTCCACCAACTCCTGAAAAGCACTCATCTTTTTGCTCCATAATTTTTCTTTGTAAGAATGTCATACATTTAGAATTATATACTACAGTATATAGCCAAAGTACTATACCTTATTTTTATTATATAATGTCCTTATTCATTAATATGCTTTGAACGCTGTTGTTTGAAATCAATTAAGCCAATCCTGACTTCTGATTAATATTAGCACTGTGGTGGTTTGAATCATATGTTCCCCATAAACTCATGGTTTTTGAATGCTTGATCTCCAGCTGGTAGCCATTTGGGAGGTGGAATCTTGACAGATAAGATGTGTTGTTGGGGTGGAGGCTGTAAGATATTATAGCTTAGCTTCCCACTTGACATAGTTTAAATCACTCTCTCACTGCTTTCTGTCAGCTGCTATGACAAAGAGTGATGCCCAGCTTCTGCTCTATTAGTGCCCTTTCTTTCTCTGCCAGTCATTACACTTCTCCTTGAGACTGTAAGCAAAGAAACCTTTTCTCCCATCAGCTGCTTTTGGCCAGGTGTTTTATCCTGGCAACATGAAGGTAACTATAACAAGTATGGTTTGTTTTCCTCTGTCCATTTTAATATATATATATATATATATATATATATATATATATATATGTAATATTTTATTATTTATTTATTTATTTTCAAGCAGAGAGAAAGAGAGAGAGAGAATATGGACACACCAGGGCATAGTGCTATTGCAAATGAACTCTAGATGCATGCACAACTTTTTGTATCCAGCTTTACCTGGGTAGTGAGGGATCAAACCTGGGTTTTTAGGATTTGTAGGCAAGCACCTTAGCCACTGAGAAATCTCTCCAGCCTCGTTTAAAAATTTTTTATGCCAAGAACATGAAGGAATTCTTTTTTGGGGGAGATAGTCACCTTGATAACTTGGTGGGGTTAGTGGAGGTAAAATACTTGAATGTGAGGGGTTCCATAAGTCCAGTAACCATAAATGTCTTACACATGTTATAACAGAGTCAGCCTTAAGCAATTAAAGAAAATTATTGCACTACCATATACCAGCTTGTGGCTCCAGAAGCTTCTGCTCAATTACAAAGGCTAATCTTCGCTAGTATTCACACTTTTTTTTCTCTCTCTCTCTGTCTTTTTCTTTACTTCCTCTTTCTAGTGTTGATTTGTTCTAAGTTACTTCTGTGATGACTATAAGAAAAAATTGTTTTTCAGTTTGTTTAGGTATTTTGCTTTTTTAATTGGAAAGATGGGAATGCTGACTACTAAGACCTCTGTCAGAAAGAAAACCAGAAATTCTCCATTCTCCTTTTTAAACCCTCATCTAATCAACACAGATGTCTCTGCTTTGGAGTCGTGTTAACAACTTGAAAATCCTGCCTTTGTCTGAATGTCATGCTAATCTGATTTCCAAGGTCAACTTTGTGTAATTTAAGCCAGTGTGTAGTTTAGAGGGAATGTACCAGTATACTTTATTAGTATGAAATACGCATGCCTGTTTACTTAGGAGTCCCACTTCTAGGTACGGCTCAACAGAAAAATTAGCACATGACTATAAAACAAATCTTTCAAGGATGTTCTTTAGTGGATTACGAGACTTTTCTTTGATGCTGGAATTAAAAAAAAAATAGTGAGGGATTCATAAGTACAGTAATGAAGGCCTCTGTCTCTCACCCAGGTGTCTTGCATCTTTTATCAGTATCAAAGTAATGGGCTTACTTTTTAATGTAAGCTTTAGAGTCTTCAAAGTTCTTGACACCAGTAATGCTTTTTTCCCCATTCTCTTCAAATATGTTCTCTAAAAATTGCATTTTTATTAACTATAATTGTTATTTTCTACTTTCAAAGAATGACTTTAAGATTTAATATTTTAAAATATAAAGTGTGATGATCTCTTTACAGTTGCAATTATAAAACAGTATTAAATTTACTGTGAGTTTATTAAAAAGCTTGATGTGCATAGATAAGCACTTGAGCTTGTGAAGAAGATAGTAATGACTTATTAGTATGCAAAAGCTCTGAGATAATACAGTGCTATAAATTAACTTGTCTCCTCTCTCTGCTCATCCAGAACATACTGCATGATTCCATGTGTGGTGGCTTGAATGTGAATATCCCCCATAGCCTCATGTATTTCTATTTATTTATCTTTAAAATTATATATATATATATATATATATATATATATATATATACACACAATAACAGGTTATACACTTTTTTTTACACAAAGACATTACTTAGGACCTTTATTAACAGGTGCTTGCAGTTTGTGGACTTTTTCTTTTTTTGAAAAAATCAAGTTGTAAACTTTTTATTACAAATTAAAAATGAAGTTCATAATAATTTCAACTTGACCAGATAGGAAACAATTTAAAAACCTTTAAAGGTGTATTAAGAAAAATCATGCTTTAAACAAACAAACAAACAAACAAACAAACAACCACGTTTGTCATTACTAAACAGAGACTTTAGGTAAAAATAATAAAAACCCCATGCTGCATAGACAATGCAGATAGTTCTAGTTTATCTGGTCAACAGGCAAAAAGCAAGCACTTAAGGTCTTCAGCTCCAATCTTTTGTTCATTTCTTATTTCTGGAATTTCATATTCATTCCTTCTTGTTGAATGATGGTCAAGATGGTAAGCCAGCATGTACTCAGCCCGTCCTGCTCAGCCTCGGAGCGGATGAATTTTCAGCTGGTGGATCGGCTGCTTTTGTCTCTTTGCCATCTTGTGGTTTAGGGTTCTCTGGGGGGGTCTGCGTAGGTAATTGAAGTTGCTGTACTGACGTGGAGGTGGCTGCTAACCTTGGGTGTCATCTCCTTGATTTTCCTCGTCCTCTTCATTGCCATCCTGTCTGGCGAGGAGGACCCCAATACATATTCTGTCTCACTGGTCTACCTTGCTCTCTTGCTCCCTGGTTGTCAGCACCCTCCATCACTTCTCCCTGTACAGGAGGGTGGGATACTGTGGTCACGCCCACAGGGCCTCCTCCTGTGGTAAGGTGGGAACCTTTGCCTGGGGTAGGGTGGTAGGGTCGTTGTTGGGCCTGGCCTTCAGGAGTGCTATCTGATCCTTCATTCTTTTCCCCACTGTGGTAGTTTGAATATATGTCCCCCAATATATTCAGTGTTTTACTAGTTATAGTTTGCATCTGCAATCACCTTGCTAGAGGCAATGTCACTGGGGGCCAGTCTTAAGGTGTTAATGGTGGGTTTGAGATTCCATTGTAAAGATATGCAAATGTGCCTAGCAGGAGTTCCTGAAGTGTGCTGTGTGACCTTTTTGGCTGTAGTTTTGCTCTGTGTGCTGTGGTGGCCGGTTGGTTTCTCTCTCTGCTTGGCCCTGTGGAGAGCAGGCCGCTTTTCCTGCCTTTATGGAACTTCCCCTGGATCTGTAAGCTTCAATAAATAATATCCCTTCCTCCATAACTGTGCCTGATCTGGAAGTTCATCTCAGCGAACCTGAAGCTGTCTGCTACACCCACTCTCACTCTTAGGACGTGGACAGCGTCTATGATGGGTAAGGTCTGCTGCATAGTTACTGCCTTGACCTGGAGCTGCACCAGGGCCTGTAACATTTGCTGCCTCCGCACCCTTTTCTCCTGCAACAACATCAAACTCCACAGTCTCTGCATCTCCTACACTGCGCACGTACTTCCTGGGGTTATTCTTCTTCATGGCAGCCTGGTGTACAAATACGTCTTCCTTGGTGTCATTCCTGTTGATGAAACCATATCCATTCCTTACACTGAACCCATTTACTGTTCCCAAAACCTTCCTTGCGATGATCTTATCCCCACCAGGCCGCCTGGGCTGCTCCCTGCACCACTGTGTGGCCCCTGGTGCCAGCCTCGGTGTGTCGGCTCTGGGTGGGGCGGCTGCTGGGTCTTGGCCTCTCTGCCCATGGTGACTGGGGCCAGGTGCGGCAGCTGCGGCTCCTCCAGGGGTGTGATGGTAACTAGGCCGGAGGCGGCGGTGGGGCTGCTCAGGGCTCTCTGGGGTTCCGCTCTCCATTCCCTCTACCAATCGAACTCAGCTTATACACTTTTATCCCCTTGTTCCAACTACCATTACTTTGGGGTTATATGATTTACTGTATAGTCATGAAGGCCTTGGTCAGTCCCTGTGGGGTAGTAAGGGGGCCCATGCTTCAGGGTATTCCTACCCACTCTGTCACTCTTACCATCTTTCCACCCCCTTTTCTGCATTATTCCCTGAGCCATTGTAGGCATCTATTAGCAGTCTGATTTAGTGTTGAGTTTTTTTGCCTCCGGATATCTGTCTTCATAGGTTTTGATTAATCTTCATGCCTGTTGACATCACCCTGGGGCTATAAGAGCAGCATTCATGACATCACTTCCTTGGCACTTTCTCCTGTTCCTTGGCAGATGTGGTAGAGGTGACAAGTCTAGTGGTGGGCAGTTGGCTATCTTCTTTTCTTATAGATGGATCTAGACTCCTCCATTTTCTCTGCCATGTGTAAAATAGAACAGATTCTCCAACCATGTGGGGTATGCAGTTGTTTAGGAGATTTTTGGTGCACCAGCCCATTCTTTCCTGACTGTGGGATTCTTACTTGGTTTCCAGTACTGGATATGAGTTCCGTCCCACTGAATGGGCCTGGTGTCCACTTAGAAAACAGTTGGCTACCTGAAAAGGCTACATGCCACTATACCACAAGTGTGTACTTCTTGTCTGGTGGCTTATTTATGCTGTTGTTGACCATTGTCCTCTGGAAACTACAACAGAGCTCTTCAGCACTATGAGCTGTTGGATAGGGAGACCCGTGAGGTCCCCAAACAATGTAGAGAGACCATTGTTAAAACACTTGACTACCTGCCAGAGCTAAAAGGTAAGACTCTATTGCTAAAGACGCCTTGGGCTGTGGTCTCAGGACATCAGAATAAAATGCCAGAATAGCCAGACATGATGGTGCATGCCTTTAATCCCAGCATTCGGGAAGCAGATGTAGGAGGATCACAGTGAGTTGGAGGCTACCCTGAGACTACATAGTTAATTCCAGGTCAGCCTGGGCCAGAGTGAGACCCTACCTTGAAAAACTAATAATAATAATAATAAAAATAAAAATATGCCAGAACCAAAAGGGGAGCTAACTCCCTCCATCCTAGCCTTCATGTATTTTTGACCAAGCTTCCTACTTATTCTCCATCAGGTAGACCCATGCGGAAGGAGGTGTGTTACTGGGGGAGGATCTTGAATCTAGACTGCTGTGTTCTCAGAGCCAGCTTGAACTCTGCCTCTTTCTTCTCTCTGTATGGATATATGAAGAGGTGAGCCAGATTCTCTCTTCTTCCATGATAAAAGTTCCCTGGTAACTAAGCCTGAAATAAATCTTGGTCCTCCCATAATCTGCTTTTGGTAGGGGATTTTGTCCCAGCAATGAGAAGATAACTGTAACAGAAAAAATATGGTTTGCAGAGCTGCTAAGAGGCTGAAATGTGAAGCAGGGTTATCATCCCTGTATGAAGACCAAGTAAGGCCATTGTATGGAGCTATAAAGTTGAGTCATGGGTTGCAATGGAGACCACAGTAATAATATGGAAGTATCACTACTGTAGGATGGCTGCCAAAGAAAGCTGCTATCTCTGGCTCAAGTGGACCTTCCTGGACAGCAAGCAGCACAACGAAGGGGCAAAACGTTGTGTTGGAACCAAAGGACTTCACCATGGGTCCCAGCTTCCAAATACAGAACTATAGATGTTTATTGTTCACCTGCTACTTATTGATCTTTCAATGGTTCAGTCTCTCCTTATTATGCCTTCTTTTTTGTGGCATTATGGACTGGTTGGATCTTATCTAATTATTTAATATTCTTATATACAAAGCAGAGAAATTGGGAATTAATTTCATGGTGGTCTATGATTTTGATAGGTCATAAATGTCAAGATAAGAAAATGGAAATTTACTTATCTCTTAGCAGCAAAAAAATTAATTTTCAACTTTCAAGTGCTGGGCCTAATCCAAAGGCCTTGCTTCAATACTTAGGTATTATTTTGTAAGTCAATTTTATAAATGTCCCCTGGGATTTCTCTTCCATTTTCTTGCTCTAAGTTGCCTACAAATCAGGCATTATTTGTTGGTCCTGAATGCCTCAGATAAGATCTAGTGGAGGAGACTTGCCTACCCAAAGACTCACTGGTAGACCAGTTTGACATCAAATCCCCATAAAACTACACCTAGGCAATGTTCAGTATAACTGATGCCCTCTGGACAAACCACTAATTGAAATACTTTCTGAACTAAAAGATTCCACTAAGTTTCAGACCCTGTAGTGAGGTGTTTGGAGTAAATGTGGGTTATTTCAGAGTGAGAAGTCAGACACTTTGTGTTCTTTTTATCTGTTCTTTTATTTGTGATAGAGACTGGATTTCTCTCCTGATACATTTATTTAAGGTTATTAATCATTTATATATCTGGCTTTGCTTGTTTCCAGCAAGAGAAAATGGAGCTTTTTTTTAAATTTGTTTGAGGCTGTATCAGTAATCAGTAACTTGGCTTTGAAATACTTTTTCAGTATAGTTTCATTAGACAGGTAATTGCATGTAAGAGGTGTTTTTTAAAATGTTCATTTGACCAAGCCTAGTTTCTCTTTTTAAGTTAAATATGAAAATGACAATTTAGTTAATAAATTGGAAAGAGAAGCTTAATTTTTTACAATTATTAAAAGTTTGCATAGAAGTTAACTGTTGGTTGCATAATGAAATGTTTATTCTAGTTGATTGAAATTGGCCAATGAACAGTAGTTTTGACTTTAATAAACTGAAAAAAGACTAGTCTGATACAATGAACTATTAAGTACAGTTTATATGAAACATCTTTAGAATGCTGCTAGATTTTTAATTATGTTGTATTCTCTGAATATATTTATGAGTCAGGCAGAAATGTGATTTTCATCAGCATTGAAAGTGAATCAATGTACATAGTTTGTGTATAGACTTCATAGAAGGAAGAGACTAAGAATGGGATTCTAGTAAGGAATTAAAATAGCATCTCTGGACCAAAGATAGATCATTAACCATAAATAAAGGCACAGTGAGGCTCTAACTGTTGACCTTGGTGCCAGAGTATATGTAGTTTGTCCCTCCATCATTTTTGTGAGCCTTCTGAAGTTCTTAGAGTGATAGAATTCTCCACTGGTGGAACCAACTGGGCTAAATTCAAAAGCACCATGTTGATTTTACTCAAGGATATGCATTTCTGTCAACTTCTTTGGATTGTGAGTTCTTTCTTTTTTTCTTTTGTGCTTTCTTTCTCTATGAGTGCGAGGGAGAGAAAAGAAGAGGCAGAAAGATAAAAAGAGAGAATGGGCACACCAGGGCCTCCAGCCACTGAAAACTCCAGTTTATGGACTACCTTGTTTATCTGGCTTATCTGAGTACTGAGGAATCAAACCTGGGTACTTAGGCTTTTCAGGTAAGTGCCCTTAACTGCTAAGCTATCTCTCCATTTCTAGATTGTGATTTCTTTAAACTTAGACTTGTGTCATAACTTTATGTTTGTAGGATGTGCTACAATTGAATAATTGAATAATTGAATGAATCAGCAATTATGAAGTATCCACTTTAATCCAGATGCAATAGCTTTCATGCAAATGCATACTTCCATACATCGTTTATGAAATAAGAATCCACAAGGAGAGAGGAGCATGGCCAGCTCCTCAGTGGAGGGGCTTTTGCAGTCATGAGGAGTGTATAAAAATGAATATTGTATTAATATTTCAAATATTTAGAGAAGAGAACAAAGTGTATTTGATGTTTTTAATAGTATCCTACCAACATGGGGAAAGCACACAAAAAAAGAAAAACCAAGTTCAGCTGTGAATGGTTGATTTCAGAGTACTCTCAACCTTCAATCCGGGGTGGGACATTTAGCTGATATTAATTGATCTGGATTTTAAATTATAATGTAACTTTTTAAAACAAGGAAAGTCATGCGATTGTATCTCTGTGTTGGCAAGATTTACATAGCAAGAATATGAATTGCATTTAGTGGAAAGTTTGCAGATAAATATACTGAAGAGGATATACTGAAGTTACAAAGGCCTTTATAAATGCCCAGCTGGGATACTTGTCTCACACTGGTGGGGAGAAGAGTAAGTTAAAAGAGAAAGTTTCAAAAAGAATAAAGGTCAGTGAAAATGCATTTGGTTTCTAGGCTTTTTTGAAAATAGTTTTGACACTTTTTAGATGATAAGGCTTTTTGTATTAACCACAAAGAACTAATCTCATATGAATTGCTTTGAATCCTACAGTTGATAAGGAAGGATTTAATATATTAGCAAAAAGTAATTGGGGAAAGCCAAAGAAAAAGCCCATCTTTCACAGTCTTAGGATAAATTGTCAAAGACAATGGTAATGGCTGTTTTTCTTCCTGTTTTGTTATGAAGAATAAAAACTTTTATTTATTAAAGCCTAAAAACAAAATTTATTATCACTAATAATACACTCTCCCAAATATAAAACTAGAAAATTTAAAATATAAAGAAATAATATTAATAGAATACATATATATAGGGAAATTAAGACTCCAGATAGAATTTTTTAAATACTTTATTTTATTTATTTATCAGAGAGAAAGGTAAACAGAAACAATGGGCACGCCAGGGCCGCTAGCCAATGCAAATGAACTCCTGATGCATGTTCTACCTTGTACATCTGGCTTTTGTGGGTACTGGAAAATTGAACCTGGGTTCTTGGGCTTCACAGGCAAGCACTTTACCTGTGAAGCCATCTCTCCAGCCCAGATAGATTTTTTTTAAATCAAATTTTCTTTTGGTGGAATAGAAAATTGACAGTGCATTTAGTTTTAGAAAGATGGTCTTTTAGTAAGTTGAAAGGGATGCAGGGCTCTTAATGGCACTATGTTTTCTAAACATGTAAAACTAGATTGTATAAAATACTAGTAGGCCTGGTGGTACAGGCCTATAATGCTAGCTAATTGGGAGGTTGGGGCAGGGGAATTGCAAATTTTAGGTTATCCATGGAATATGGAGTGAGTTGAAGGACAGCCTGGTATCTTAGTGAGTCTTATCATGTGAAAAAGTAAAAAGAGAGCTTGGAGATAGAGTTAAGTGATAGAGTGCTTACCTAGCATGTACAAGGCTACAGACTGAAGCCCTAGTATGAATGAAGGGGAGGTGGAGCAATCCATGAATGAATGCAAAGATGTTCAGTCTAACCTTGAAAAGGAGCTATGCCTCAGGTACTTGGAAGAAGACAGCTGTGGGATTAGCATATTTATGAGCATATTTTGAGAAAAATTTAGGTTCTTCTGTATCATAATAATGGCTGGAAGAGACAAGGATGATATATTTTTAATTTAGTCAATTTAACCCACAGGCTAGTTCTTCTAGGAGGTGTAGGGTAGGCTAATCATTTTTGATATTTTTACAGAAATAACCATTAAATACATTTTAAACACAGCTGTATGTGCATTTAAAGGTGAATATAATAGTGAAAGAGCATATGTATGTTATAGCTGTTAAAGTTGTCTATATTTGATTCAAACAATTTTCCTAACATATTATATACCTATAGTGGTGGTTTGAATGTAAATGTTCCTCATAGCCTCAAGTGTTTGCGATTAAGCCTCCTACTTAGTTCCCAGCTGGCAGAGTCTTTGAGAAGTATAGCCCTGCTGGAGAAAATGTGCCACTAGGGAAAGACCTTGTGGTTGAGTCCAGCCCCTCTGTGGGCTCAAAGCCAACTGGTACCTTCTGTTCTTTCTCTGCTCTAGCATTGTGATAAACTGAACCAGCTTCTTCTGCCATCATGAAGTTTCCCTGCAAGACTGTAAGCCTTAAATAAACCCTTTATTCCCAGAAGATTTTGGTCAGGTATTTTCTCCCTGCAATGGGAAACTAAATGATACAGATAAATTGGATCCAAGAGTGGGGTCATGGCTACAATGAATTTGACGGTGTGATTTTGGGTCTTTTGGAATGTGTCTGTGGAGGGCATATGGAAGGATTTGGACTCGAAAAGCTTTGTCGTACTATAGGCAGAGCTTGATGTGCCATTTTGTTGAGCTTGAAAATCATAAGTACAGAGAGAATTATGGACTGTGAAAGATTGTCTTGTGAAGCTTCAAAGGAGAAGGTAAAAACTGTTAGAACTGGGCTACTGGTGGAAAGGCTGGCTGTATCCTGCCCAGGTCCGGAGGACCCCATGTCAAGCAAGTTTGAAGTAACAGGCACAGAGACTAATTGGATAAAGTAATTACTATGATTAAAGGTGGGCCAACTGTTTTGCATTGAAACCTAACCCATGGGTGAAACCTAACCCATGGAAGGCTCAAGCAAGTAAGAATGCAAATTCTTCTGAAAGGAAAAGGCCTAAAATAAGAATGCTTAAGGAGAGTATTCTGCTCTCCAAGGTTAAGTTTACTCATTGGGTTTACAAATTGGGCTATGCTGTCCACCTGCTACTGGTTTTGGAAACTTGAAAAATGTAGGCAAGAGGGTCATAAAATGCACATATTACCATAAGCCACTAAGATGTGGCCATGTGAAGCAGGGTTGAAATCCCTGTATGGACCCATTAAGACCATTGTGTGGAGCCATGAAGATGAACCATAAATTGCAATGAAGACTCCAGGAGTTTGGTGAGCCAGAGCTGTGGGATGGCCGCCAAGGACTGCTGCTATCTCTGGTTCAGGTGGATCTGTTTGGAGAGCAAGCAGCATGGTAAATGGGACAAAAGTTGATGAAATCTTTTGGTGCAAAAGGACTTCATCATGGGTACCAGATGAGATTTGGAGCTGTCAGTGTTTGATATTTGCTTTGCTGGTTATTGATCTTATAAATGTCCAACATCTCCTTATTTTGCCTTTTTTTTTTTTTTTGCAATGAAAATGTTTACTCTGTGCTATTATGTGTTAGAAGTATTTAACTTACATTTTAATTTTACAGGATCACAGTTTTGAGACTATCTTAAATCACAGATGAAACTTTGGACTTTGGGAGAGCATTGGAGCTTTTAAAGCTGGATGAAGGGCCTGGAAAGATGGCTTAGCAGTTAAGGTGCCTGCCTGCCAAGCCTGAGAATGCTTGTTCAAATCTCCAGGTCCCACGTTTAGCCAGATGCAAAAGTGATGCATGAGCGCAATGTTGCACATGCATACTAGGGGGCACATGTGTCTAGAGTTCATTCACAGATGCTGAAAAGGCCCTGACACGTCCATTCTCTCTGTCTCTTCCTCTGTCTCTCTCTCTGTGTCTCTCTCAAATAAAAAAAAAGCTGGATGAAGTACATTTTTCATTGTGAGATGATCAGGAGTCTATGGGATCAGGAGTAAAATGTGGCGGTTTGAAGGTAAATGTCTCCCATAGTTTCAAGTGTTTGTAATTGAACTTTCTATTCAGTCTCTAGCTTATGTAGTTTTTGGAAGGTAGAGCCCTGATGGAGGAAGTGTGTCAGACAGACCTTATGGTTGAATCCAGTGCACTGTGTGCTCAGAGCCAGCTAGTGCATGTTGTTCTCTCTGTTCTGTGGATATGTGAGGAAGTGATCCATCTCCATCTAGCATTATGAAGTTTTGCTTTGAAACTTTAAAAAAGCCTGAAATAAACCCCTTCCTCCCATAAACTGCTTTGGGAGTTCTTTTCTTCTAGCAATGATTAACTAATTAGTACACAGATGTTGCATACTTCTGTTTTCTTTTCTAAGTTCTACTCTTTCTTTTTATTTTCTTTTTGTAAATTTTATTTGAGAGAGTGAGAGATAATGAGGCAGAGAGAGAGAGAGAGAGAAGGAGAGGGAAAGAGAGAGAGAATGGGAGCACCAGGACCCCTAGCCACTGCAAATGAACTCCAGATGTGTTGGGCCCTAAGAGGCCCCAGTGTGAAACCTAGTGGTTCTGAGCCTAGCTAGAGTTTAGCGACCTGTCCTTGGCCTACTACTGCTTGTGAGGCCTAATGGAACTTCCTAAGCCTGACTAGAGTTTGGTGACCTGTCTTTGGCCTATTACTTCCACTTAGGAGTGACTCAGCAAGGCCTAAGCCTAAACTGCCTCTGCCCAGCTACTGCTGACATGGTGAAATACTACTGGCCCTTATACCTTTATCCCATCCTGAGACCCTCCCTTTTTCTCAAAGTTATATAAACACCTTCCCATTACAATAAAACCAAGTTCCTGCCTTGACAGACTCCCAGCTCAGTGTGGCTTTTTCTCCCCGGTGTTTTAGGGGGGGAGGGGTCTGAGCCTCCTACACCCGTCATCCCGCTCAGCCTCAAGAGGAGCCGCTGGCCCGGCTCTCTTTCTTCCGCTCTACCTGCCGCGGGAAGAGGAACCGGCACAGATGCATGTGCCACCTTGTGCATCTGGCTTATATGGGTCCTGGGGAATCGAACTGAGATCCTTTGGTTTTGCAGGCAAATACCTTAATGGCTAAGTCATCTCTCCAGCTCTCTTTCTTTTTGTTTTCTTATCTGACATTATTCTTTCTCATATTTTATTATAGTGAGTTTATTTTTCAAAGTTTTACAACTATTATATCCTGGATATAAATCTCATGGCTGCAGCATATACTTTCAGATTCCTGTTTGAAAGGAAAAATCATTAGGGTATTTCATCTAATGTTCTGGTTGTATACTTTCTTTTGACACCTTAGGAAGCCCAGGCAATCCTTAGATCTCTATTTTTGTATTTCTGAGCTATGTGGCCACTGGTCATGATAGATGGCTGTCTCCTCAAATGTCATTTAGTGTCAACTTACTTACTTCAGGCTTATTTCTTTTATCAGTATATATATATATATTTTTTTTTGGTTAGGATTTTGTGGGCAACTTTCATTGAATTTTTCTGTAGCAACTTTTTTTTGGATGCAAAATCTTGTGTTATTTTTGTCATGGTCAGCAGTGGCCAGTTAACCTTAATTCAAGCACTGGGTGCAATTTTTCATATTTTTCTTGAACTATATGTAGCACATAATAATTACTTACTATTACTACTTATTATGTCCAAAAGAAGTTCCCTGCATACCATACATGATTTTCATGTTTCATTGAAAGGAACAAGGACTCCTAATGTGGACCTTAGGTTCTATTGGAAAGACTCCTAAAAGACTTCATATATGAACTGGAAGTGCTCATATGGAGAACACTTGCCTACAATGTGTGAGGCCCTGAGTTTGAACCTTAGCACTATACGCAATAAAAGCACAGTGTATATTTCTTTAATAATAACTTGCAATTACTATTCTGATTGGCAATAACTTTTTTGATGCAACTGTATTTTTTCATCTGTTTATATTTAAACATTAGAGAAAGAGGATATATTACCTAAAAGAAATTAAATAAGGGACTGGGGAGATGGCTCAGTATTAGTTAAGTGCTTGCTATGCAAGAATGAAGACCTGAGGTCAGACTTCTAGTCTCCATGAAAAGTGCTAGGCATGCTGATGTCTGCTTATATTTCCAGTACTAAGAAGACAGAGCGAGGAGGATCCCTGGGGCTCAATGGCTAACTAGTCTACCTGAATCAGTGAGCTCTAGGTTCAACGAGATTCTGCCTCAAAGAATAAGGTTGAAAATGATTGATGAACACACCCGGTGCCAACCCCTGGGCCCCACATGCATGCATGTCAAAATACACACATGCATGCACACCTGCAAATCCATATCACACACACACATAAGTCACATACATGCATACATGGACACTAATGACACATGCATGTATACAAAAAAGAAAAAAGTAATTAAATGGAACAACAATAGAAAATAAACCAGTGTGTTTTGTTCTCCTCTGTTTCTATGATAGAAGGATTAAGCATTTTTTTTTTTTTTTGGTTTTGCAAGGTAGGGTCTTACTCTGGTCCAGGCTGACCTGGAATTCACTATGTAGTCTCAGGGTGGCCTCGAACTCTCGGCGATCCTCCTACCTCTGCCTCCCGAGTGCTGGGATTAAAGGCGTGCGCCACCACGCCCGGCTAAGCAGTTTTTTTAATCTTTGGTGTATGTTGTCATTCTACCTTTTAGTGGGGATCATGAGATCATTTACCTGCAGACTTTTAGTCTGATAAAGCATTAATATCTCCTTATAAGGTATATTTGCCTTCTATCCTGAAATAGTATGCATATATTTTATTAAGTAGAAACTTTGTATGGACAGATCACATGTTGGTAACATTATTTCCTTCTTCCCTGCCCCCATTCCACTGAGGGCCCTCCTCAGTTGGATTGCTGATATTCTGGTTGTAAAATAGTATCTTTAAAAATATGTTTATTTATGAGAAAGAGAAAACGCGAGAGAGAATGAATGAATGAATGAATGAATATGGGCACACCAGGTCCTCTTGTCACTGTAAACCAACTCCAAATCAGTTTGTTACTTTGTGCATCTGGCTTTATGTGGGTACTACTGAATTAAACCCAGGCTAGCAGGCTTTGCTAATAAGTGCCTTTAACCACCAAGAAATCTCTCCAGCCCTTGAAAGAGTTTCTTAATATACTATACTTGGAGGAAAATATACCTTCTTCCAGTGTGATTTGGGCTGTGACTTTGCTCAAAGGTGGAGAAGCACCTGATTTCTTTTACATGGCAACTTAATGCTTCTGAATACTTGCCAGGCTATGGACAGTGTGAGTGTGTATCACAAAGAAAACACTTTTGAATAATTTTGTTGCTTTCATTATTGTACTAATTTTGTGCTGTTGCAATAATGAGAAATGTTTACACTGAATATTGAAAGTAAGTCATCCCAAAGAAAAGCCGCACACCAATTTTGCTTTAAAAGAACCAGTGTTTATTAAGAAATTATATGCTGAATTCTCCTACGCTGTGTGGAGAGGGTTTCTTCCATGTCCACAGCACAAGACAATAGCTAGGAGTACTTGGAAAACACTTGCAATGCTTGGAGATGGAGGGTTCCAAGGACTAGAAGATGAGAGGAAGTGATGTGTGCACAAATTGAAACTTTAGGATCCAGGGACAAGACAACGTTTTCTTTATCAGTCATCTTCTCACCTGCTTGAGCGCTGAGGCTTGTCCATGGAATCTTATAGTCAGACTGAAGTACTAGGTCATGGTTAGATCATTTCAGTTCACTAGAGCTGAGCATGCTCAAATTAGTCACAAGTCAAACCAAAGTCCTTTAACTGTTACATCATGTCTGGAGTAGTTGCATTCTTTATTAATAAAATGGTGCTTATAGAGGGCAGAAATATAACTTTTTCAAGTATATTTTTTCCTTATGGCCTAAAGTGCTTTAAACTATATTGAAAATAAATTATAAAAGCTAGCATACAATGTATCTTTTCTTACATGACGTTGGAAAAAAAGCTTTAAATGTAGAATATCAATATCACTTCACTTTATATATATGATCAACAATGACACATGCTAATCATAAAAATAGCTTTTACAAATATACATTTGTATACAGTGTCTCTCTTACCATTCATAAATGTCCTTCACAATTTAAGACTTAAAAAAACATAATTAGCAGGAGGGAAAACACATTTACAATTTAAACCATAGAAACTTGACCACTGTACAGCTTAGAACACAGAAGAAATGGAATTTCTAAAATTGAACAATACTGTCCCTTTTACGTGTCGGGCATTTTATATAAATTGAATCAAAGATGCTGTTATCCAGTAAGAAACCGTTGCTTTTCACATTTCTGGGGGTTGTCACAGTTTCTCTTTTCTGCTTTTGTGGCATTGTTCCTTCTTCAGATCACTTTATCTGTAGAAACTGAGAAAAGAAAATCTGTTTTAAAATATGGAGATTTGTGTGTCAATGTTATTAGCATGTATCCAATGGAAGCTGGATTTTAAGACTAATGAAAGAGAAGGATAAAGAAATAATTACACCTTTAGGGTTGATGTTTTTGATTATCTTTTCTTAGATGAGTTGCTTTAGGCAATCCTAAAATTACTCACTTTTATAGTAACTACATTTTTTTAATCCAGCTAATTTTTTTTTTGCCACAAATCAACAACTGTTTTTCAGCCTGAATCCAAGGTGTCTAAATCAGAAGGAAACACCTTGATGTTTCCAGCTGGGCAAAGAGATTTGATTTGCCCCTGAATCCACTGCGGGATGCTTTTCTCCTCCAAGAGGCTTTGAACTATGCAATCCTCAACCTTCATGCATCTGGAGAAAAGCTAATGTTTGCTTTGAGTTACGTCATCTGGCTTACAAAAGAAGAAAGCCAGAAGCAGGAGAGGCAATGAAAACCTTCAAGGTGCAACCATGAGGCAGACACATATGAGAGTCCAACTGACTGGATGACTAAACTGAGAAAATAAAAATGCAAGTGAAGGTAATATTAAAGTTCTTTAATAGTAAAAAGCAATATTTAATCTTATAACCTTATCAAATTCTAGGTCTTAGATGTTACTTATCATAGCTCCTTTCACTGTCATGAAAGAATTAAGAGGGAAGTTATGTAGGGAAGCCTTCACTTATTACAATGCCTTCAGTGTCATGAGAGGATTCACAGAGGAAATAAATCCTGTATGTGTCAGCTAGAATGCCCTTTCTTCTTCTAGTATGGTTTGAAAACATGAATGAACTCAGAGTAGAAAGAGACTAAACGTGTGTGAACAATATGGGGAATCTTACGGTCTCCACAGATGCTTTCATCACCACAGAAGAATGATCTTTATGTAAGCTACATTGGAAAGCTTTCTCAAAACAGTTTAAAATTTGTGAATAATTAACACTGGAGAAAAATAAAACATGTGGTTGTAAACAATGTAGGTAGACCATCACAGGTTCCAGTTTTCTTCAAAAACATGAATGGAGTCATACTGGATGGGATTTCTAAATACAGAATTCAGTAAGGTCTCAAAATCAGAAGAACTTTCTAGCAAGCATGATAGCATCATAAAGGAAACTTGCATCAATGTAAAGCATGTGAGACCATCTCTACTTTTCTTAGTTCAATTAATTAATTATAAATATAAAATTATTAATTAATTAATTAAAATCCACTGTATCAAGAAACCTTGATTAAAAGAGACATCCAACTCTTCTGTTGGCCCACATACCTAAATATACATTTAATCAAACCCTTGTAAATCTGAGAAATAGAATTGCCACTTGTAGCATATGGCTTCAAAATCTGTAGCAGAATATTATTAACATAACTCACCTTAAGAATCTGGCATAAAATAATGGGCGTAGAATGCTTTAGAAATTACACAATCTGAAGGAATTGTTCTAAACTCTATAAACTGGGCTAGCAAGATGGCTTAGCAGTTAAGGTGTTTGCCTGCAATGTAAGGACCGAGGTTCTATTCCCCAGTACCTATGTAAGTCAGATGCACAAGGTGACACATGTGTTTGGAGTTTGTTTGCAGTGGCTAGAGGCCCTGGCATGCTCACTCTCTCTCTCTTTCTGTCAAATTAATAAAAAAGTATAAATTCATTGTTTTCGCCAGTGGTTCATTCTTAAGGAAGAACTAGACTCAATATTTCTAATTTCATTCTTGCAATAGATGTTGCATTGAAAGTATTTGCTACAGTTTTCTTAAGCAGTGGTACATGGGGTTAATTAGAAATTTATAAATCAAGCCAGTTAATAATTGTTTTCTGCTTTTGATTTAAACATGTTGAATAGGTTAATTGAAATGACTTTCAAATATGTGATTAGTTTTAATTATGTAGTTTTTAAACTAAATGTAGTTAATAAGGAAATAAAAATGTGATTTTATTAACTGTTTGGATTTTTCTGCTGGGTTCTTTTATACACAAGTGTGTGTGTGTGTGTGTGTGTGTGTGTGTGTGTGTGTCTGTTAGGGCAAATAAATTTCTTCTGAGGATTTTTTTTTTGTTTATTTTACGTGTATTTCCTCCAAATAAGATTTAGATAAATATTTTTACAGAGTTTTTAAAAAACAATGTAGAGATTAAAATGTTATTTTTTTTCATATACTGAAACTGTATTTACAAAAAAATTCACAAATCACATCTTTATGACTTTTTTCAAAAATATCTAAATGGGGCTGGAGAGATGGCTTTAGTGGTTAAGGCCTCCTAAGCCTAAGAACACTGGTTCCAATCCCTAGCGGTTCTAATCTCCAGGTCCCACATTTAGCCAGATGCAATGATGCAAAGGTGCAATGCCACACTTGACCACAAGGCAGCGCCAGCATCTGAATTTCATTCGAAGCAGCTGAGAGGCTGCTGGTGCGCCCATCTCTATTTGTCTTCCTCTCTCTCTCTCTCTCTCTCTGTCTCTCTGTGTCTCTTCTCTCAAAAAAAAAGTCTAAACAAAAAAAAAATTAAAAAGAAAGTAATTAGACCTATTGTTTCTCCACAAATTTCTAAGATCTTAAAATCAGATAGTTAAAAATAAAACAAAACAAAACTATGTATATCTCAAGAATCAAAAACAGGGAAATCAACATGCTTTTTATGAGTAGCCAGAAGTTTGGATGCCCATGCCATAGAGGTTATGGAAAAGACTGAACATAACAGTGAAGTGAACAGAACTCTGAACATGTGCAGCTACAGATCTCATTCCTTAAGGACTGCTGGAAATGGAGCTCAGTGAATCTGGATGCTAATCCCTTTTCCTTAACCCAGTCTTCCCTAATACTCACAGATGCCTGCATCTATGTAATAGCCAATGGGGAAGCCATCCTCTTAAATGAACTTTTATTCATGAAGATTTCAAACTAAACATAGAATATTTATGAGAACATAAATCATACTGCTAATAGTTTTACACTAAAAAAAAAAAAATCTGTGAATATTTGTTCCCCTAAGTACTTATTTAAGATAATGTGTAGTAACAGACCCGTGATTTCAGTTTAGAATATATAATTAAAAATTTGAGAGACAAGTTTTCAATTTTTTAAAACAATATTTATCTATTTATTTAACATAGGTTATAGTTTTATATCTCCTCTCCCCAGTGCCCATTTCCCTGAAGGTCCTTCTCAGGGGGTTATTGGTGCTCACTGTGAGGTAATTAGGGCTCTGTCAATCTTGAGGGGAGGGATATGCCTCAGGATATTTCTGTTTAAGCATCATGTTGGAAAACCTAAGGAATTAAGGCATCATACTGATACATTTAATTTATTAAATTTTAAGAATTTTTTTCATTCTCAGAAAGACTATTTGTGAAATCTGACAAATAAAGCATCTTCAACTAGGATCTCAAGTTTGTTAAACTTATGTTTGGCATTTACAATGTTCAGTGCACCTGAATAATTAATCTGGGAGCATCATTATTCAAAGGACTTTTCTAAGTTCCTGAAGGGACTTGATACATTTATATGTATAATCCTAAAGTACATGTCTAGTAATTCTGCCCTCAAACTTCAATAAATTATATTTAACTAAAATTAGCATGAATTGAAATATTTATATTTCAATATAATATTTATATATTTATTATATATTATAAATATCTAATATTTATATATATTATAAATATTGAAATATTTATATTTCAGGACTAAGACACAAATATACTTGAATATTCTTTCTCCTTCACTCCATTTTTCCTTCCCTTCATCCTTTCTTCCTCCTTATCCAATCAATCATATATGTTTATTTTATACATATGCATTTAGAAATCTTAAAATAATATTCATATGTATTTCTAATTACTTAAATAATGTGTTTTTGTGTGTGAGTAAAGGTAATTATACTTTAAAGCACACACTTTTGAACTTGTGCTACAAAACAACCTCTATCAGTTATGTAGTACAAAAGAAGATTTATATAAAATCTGTAAGTAAACACATATAAAAATTATCAATTACTAATTTTAAAATGAATAGCTTAGGAATAAAATTAACCTATACACTAATGCTGATGTGAAAAATAATGCATTGTAATTTTGGAATTTTGATTGATAACACCTGTGTGTAGGAAAGTTCTAAGGCTGTTTATATAACTGTAATCACAATTTTCCCTAAAGCATCCATTAATCACTTTCTTATTACAAATGGAAAATGCTAAAAGTGTTGCTGAAGCTGTGTATGTAACATTTACAAATCATGGCATTTCTCCAGGTTACATCTGGCAGAGGACATTAATTTAGAAGATTCTCACAGCATCCTCTATATTTCAAAAGAGGTACTGGGAAGTTCAGCAATTATCTACTTTATTAAGAAGAAAATAACAGCCTGTGGATATTTTGTTCAGGTTCCATAACCCCTAGTACATTTTTGTTTATTCCTGATCAGGTTATTTAACTGGAAATAATTACATAAAATAGTTACTATGGGGAGAAGAAAAGTAGGCTCAAAAATAATTTATCAAAATCTTGATTCTTTCTATAAAGCTACAAAGCCTGTCCATGGTATAAAACAAAGCTTCATTAACTTTTCATTGTGACGTGTTTTTAGCTACATGGACACAAGCCAGGATTATAATTTTTCTTATCAAAAAACAATGTTACAATATATCCATAAAGCTTTCATAGAATTCTTAATCAGAGAGAGGGCTTCCTGTTGACTTTTAAAAACCTGGGGAAAGGACACACCGTGATATCCTTGCTGCCTCTTCTTTTTCTTCAAGAGGCAGTCACTTAAATGGTGTGTTTAGCATAATGTAAAACCAATTATGAGCTCTTGAATAGCAGGTAATTTATCTGCTTGCTATATGGGAGCTTGGGTGCTTTTAAAATAAACTCTCCTAATGATGAATTCTTTCTGAACTCCTAATCTCTCATTTCTGAAAAGCAGCAAAGAGAACCGCTCAGGTGGAACTGGATTGCATTTAACTGAGCAATGTATTTCTATTTGCCGAAGATGAAGAAGACAGCATCAGTCACAGGGAAGCATATGTAATCTTCAACTTCATGCATTAGTATCTTTGAAATTAAAGAGGTATAGCAATACATGGGGCAAATACACCTGATTTCTAGCTTTACCAAAAATAGTATTTTAAAGGAAGTTTTTTGATTTCTTATGCATCATAAATGCTTATAAGCAACAAAATAAGAGAAATTCTGTGTTTTATATTTTATATATCATTAAAAAGCAAGCATGTAAAATAAATTATGGGAGTGATGCCAGGCACATAACATTTAACAGAAAAGAAAGTCTTGTGGACAGAGATATCTATTGTACCACACTGCATCACATTTCTTGAGTAATTGCTCAGCCATTTACTTTTTATGAATATATATGATATATATTTTACAAATATATGTGTTTGTGTATTTTATGGATATATGTGATTTGGCTTGATGCAGCCCTCTTTACAAATGAGATGAAATTTGATTCAAGTTTCTAAATAGCAGAAACAGATTTTTAGCATCCACTGTTTATTATAAATTAAAATGTACTTTTTTTATTAATGAGCTCTTAGGGATAAATTATAGCTGTAGACTCAAATCATCACCTTAAACAAAATGCAATAGAATGAAAATGAAGATCAATAATAACTTCTAGAAATAGCAACAAATGAAGGCCACTGGTCCGTCATGCTGTTCTTGAAACTGGATAGTCTCCATTCCTGAGTTGATGAACACTAAGGGTGTGGGATGGTGGGAACAGGGACATGGGTGAGAAGACAACTCTAGGGTTGTCTTCTGAGACTTTAATATTCAACATCAACACGTAAATGACAAAGGCAGACAAGCCACATCTCTTGTAAGATCATATGCTTGCAGGTACTTGAGACTTGACTAGACAGTACTGATCTGAGGATGACTTATTTAGCATAGAAGATCAGAAAAACAGGAGAGTCTTGGAAGGAAACTTGATTGTTTTCATCTAAGGACTGCCCTCTGAAGATGTCCATGCCTTAGAGAGGAATCTGGCCATTGATGGGTATACTACTGCAGATATTGTCAGCATGCGTGTACTTGACCACAGTCAGCTCTGCTTTAAATCCATGTTCCCCACGAATACTGTCCTAATGTCTAAAGGTTTGTCTCCTAGAAGAGAATGCTGAGATCAAAGACCTGGAGGGCTTGGTTACTGGATCCATAGCAAAATCACTAACAAATCTGAATTTGTAAGCCATTCTGTGTTGGTTCACACCACAATGCCAAAATCTCTGAGAAAAAAATGTGATTTGCTGATTCTATTGCCTTTAGGCTTGTAGCAAAGCAGAACCATCATGGACAAAGAGCATGGCAGAGGAGTTTTTCATCCTATTGCAATGGGGCAAAAACAAAGGCAGGACTGGGGACAGGGTATTCCCTTCCAAAGCACAACTGCTGGCCCACTTCTGCCACGTAGGCCTTGCCTCCTTATGTTCCATTTAGATACAATGGATTTAAGGATTAACCCTTGATGAGATCAACAGTCTCATAACCCAATCATTTATCAACAGTGCCACTAGTTGAAGACATAATCCTCAATATACTAGTCTTCTGGGGGACCATTTCATATTGAACCATAATACAGTTGATTTCAGAATGGGTACTTGCTATTTGTCTGAGGCACTGATCCATAAGTTTTGTGAGCTTGTGAGACTAGCCTCAGATTCTGGATTGTGGAGTGCAGTAACAAAATACTGCAGATGCCCCTACCTGCCAGCTCATGTCCCCTGGCTTCTTCAGGAATATTTCCCATATCTACTCCAACATCCTTAGTACAAGAAACATCTACAATGTTACATGCCAAATCATAAGTCTTGTTGAAACTGAACAGAAAGAATGAGAAATTATGCTACTGAAGATACTAAGGTTTATAAATGCTGAGAGATAAATTCAGGAAGTTTATAAAAGCCCTGACTGGACCCAACGTTCTGACTGCTGTAAAGCATAGTCATCATTATACATCTAGTTTTTGTTGAGTCTCAAAATTACCAAATGGATTTGTTAAACTTAGCTGGACTCTGATTCCCCAGATCTGCAGTGAAGCTGGAGACTGAATGTCTTCTAAACTCCCCTGTCATAGGATCTGGGTAGCTCCTTCTTTGGAGATCACTTTACTATTCAGAGGCAGTCCTATGTGGCCTTGGAATACTTACATATCTTTCTGAGTGTGCTGTCACACACCCTGACTGTTCTTTTTCCCAGGCCACTTCTTGGAAATTTTTATTTAACCATCAGTCCTGAAAAGTTATGTAACCCAAGAAGGCATCATTTAGTTCTGAAATGTACCATGTCTCCCTCTGGACTTCATCTACTTGCTAACCTCATATACTCTGTCTGTGTCATGTCACACTGCATCAGTCTCCTCTTGACCCTCCACCTTGGACATGGTCTTGACTTGGGACTCAATGAGCCTGAACATGTCCCCTGATGCTGCTTCTGCTGTGAGTGGTAATGTCCTTTGTGCTACCAACCTTCTAGTTATTTAGTGTATTAGTGTTTTGAGAATCCTGTTTTCTTGCAGAAAAGCAAAGGTCTTCAATGTAAGGTGAAGAGACTAGCAAATTAACTTAAATTGGGTTCACATGAGAAATTAAGAGTGGTGATTCTTGCAAGGCAAGCCATCATTGGACCAGGTCCACTGTTCTGGGCATGCTACCTCACCATCCTCACTGATTCCATTGCGTCTCCATTCCACTTTCCTATCAACTTCCCTCCTGTTATTCCTGACTGTTAAGTATTACAATCAAGATATTCTATCCAATAACTCTCAAATTTATACCTCTTTTCATTAAGTAGGTATGACCAAGAGACAAAGGGGCTTTATAATAAATTGATTATAACTGTCTAGATCAATGGTTTGATATTCTGTGAAAAGTCATTTTCTACATCATCATAGAATCAGAATTATTGCATTTAGTATGCCAACATGTCTTATGACAACATGTTTCTCTTCCTAAAACTGGAACTATCAAACAGCATTAAAAATAATTGAGAGAAAGATAAAAAGATTAGTGTTAAAATAACCTTTTTTAATAAATGTAGACTAATGTTAAAGTAACCTTAATGTTTAAGTATAAATAAATTGTTTTCCTATAAATATAAAAATATAAGAATATGAAGTGCCAATATTTTGCAGTATTCATAATTTAGTTTATGTGATTGACATAGAAATAACAAAAAGAACTGTATACTGATTTGGGGCTGGAAAGATGGCTTAGGGTTAAGTGCTTGCCTGTGAAGCCTAAGGACTTGATTCCCCAGGACCCACGTAAGCCAGTTGCACAAAGTGGCACATGCATCTGGAGTTCGTTTACAGTGGCTGGAGATCCTGGTGTGCCCATTCTCTCTCTCTTTCTCTCTGTTGCTCTCAAATAAATAAATAAAAATGAAACAAAAATTTAAAAAAGAACTGTATACTGATTTGAATATAGTTAACATACAATTATAGTTAGAAGTACCATGTCCTTTACATACTTTTATGAGTATTTGGTTAAGAACATGGCTTACTATATGTGATTTAAAAAAAAAAATCTCCTTTCAGAGTTAACAACACCATTTCCTCTGTCTAATCACTGTTGTCACTAATGATGACAATGGCATTAGTGTAGTGATGGTTTTTACAGCTAGACATATAATTCCTATTCATTCTTGGAGTAATTTTCTTTGATTGAATCACAAATGATTTTCAAATAAAAATAAAATAATATTTTTTTCTTTTGGATTCATTACAGAGATTTATTTTATTTTTTAGTGTACTAAGGTGATTTATTTTATTTTTTAGTGTACTAAGGTGTAAGGTTGTCATTGCTACTCTAACTGGAGATCAAAGAACAAACAGGACAGGGTAGGTGAGCTGTTGAAATAGATTGAGAGAACAGCACCAAGACAACATTGATTTTCCCAGTGTCATGGTGATAGCTGCATACCTGTTGATTGACTATCTCAAGGGACACAGACTCCTTTACCTCAAGGCAGCTTGTCCATTCACAGATTATCATAGCTAGAATTTGTTATCTTGCCCTTCAAGCTGCTAAATGGCTACACTATGTTTTAAGTGCAAACCTACAGCATATGGTGACAAGTCAGAGCTCTGGGCACAGTTTGAAAGGGATAGACATATCAGAATTCCTGGGTATGGATGACAGAATCATGTCAGATCCTTCAAGATGGCAAGAGAGCAAGGCAATGAACACTACATTACAGGATTAAAATAGGAATCCAAATGACAAAGACCTTCATTCACTTAGATTTTTGTGACCCTGATCTGCTCAAAGAAATAAAACAAGATTCAGTATATTGATTATGCCTTAGAATGAACACAAGAAGTTTAGAGGAAGAGAATGACTTAGAGTCTGGGCCTCTGAATTATGGCCTCAATTTGCTCCAAATACAGATCTGAAATGTGCAAAGCTCAGGTGAGTCTGTGGGCATGAGCCACAGTCAGAACAAGACTATCATTTGTGTAGCATGTGGAAGGCCATAAAATATGTTATGGTTTGCATGTGTCCACAAAGTTTATGTGTTAGGGCCTGGTCCTTAGTTCTGATACGAGGTAGATGGTTAGAGGAGCTAGGTTTTGGGAGAATGTGCGGTGCTTAAAGCACTTGTTGCATAAGCATACAGTCCCCAGTTCAGATCTCCTAAATGCCAGAAGTTGTGATGTATACATGTAATCCAAATGCTGGGTGGATCAGGACAGGGAATTCCTATGGTTCACTGGATAGTTAGTCTAGATGAAGTGATGAACTGTAAGTTCAGTGAGAGACCCTGCCTGAAGAAATACAGTAGAAAATGACCAACTAAGACACTCAATGTCCACCTCTTGCTTCTATATGCACATGTACACGCATGCATTCCCACACACATGATCACAAATAAATATGCATACACACATACATTTCACATATTCATGCACACGTAAAAAAAGAAAGAGAAAAAATTAGCAGGAGGTTGTTACTGATGTCATGATCCTGAAATGTTTAGGGTTGTTCTCACGGAAGCCCAAGTTAGTTCTTTCAGGAAGATTGTTATGAAAAGAGCAAGCGTGCTGTGGCTGCTTATCTCACCATGTCATCTTCTCCTGTTGCATAAGGCTGCTGCTGTCCTACTGCCATTGCCACATGATCTTTACCAGACCCAATAAGAATCTGGGGTTATACCCTAGTATACCCTAGCACCTTTAGAATTGTGAGCTTGACTTCTTTATAATGTTATCTAAGTTAAGATGTTCCCTTATTCTACTGAAAACTGACATATGCTCTATATGCATATTCTAATTTTAATTAACTTGCAAACCAGTGAAGTACATTTTTTGAGCAAGAGTCCTTTATTGGTCCTTGTAAGACAGTTAGTGTCTTAGCTGCATCAAACTCAGACAAGAGCTTTCTCTCACATTCTATTTTTTCTGGTCATGGGAAGGAGCACAAATGGGAGTACACCAGGTACAGGTGATCCAGGTGCTTTTTTAGTGAGTGGGAGAGAAAGGGCAGGAATTCTGAGAAGCACTGTCTTTCACATGACCTGGACTTCCCTGATTTGCAGCAATGTTTCCAAAGTACATAATATCTATAATTTCTGCCTTATACAAATCCAAATAATTTTATTGAAAAACATGCTTGAAGCAATTGCACGAAGATTTCATATAAAAATGCTAACAAAGAGGAAAACTGTTTAATGTGGGTTACATAATTTTACTTAAAATGTCTGTGCCAAGATTTAATTAATTTAATACTGTAGAGAATTTAATCGCATTGTTAAAATGTGTGACTTACCAGGCTTTTTGGCTCAGTCACACATACATTAACGTACTAAAATTTCTATTATTTTTCCCGAACCTCATGCTGATATTTTCTGAAGATTATAATGATCATACATGTTTTAGGATCACTGCTAATCACATTGCACTGGTTGATTTGACAAAGTATAGTTACTTACTTGTAGTTCTGGACATTACAATAATAATTTTAGGGAAATACTCTAAATTAGTTTATTTCAGTTCTAAAAAAGGACAAATGCTAATTAATCCTAAGATTACTATGAACTTTGAGGTTTCACACATTTGATTGCTTTCTATACTTGCCTGGGGAATTAGATTTAGCACTATAAGCAGAAATATTTCTTCAAGTAATTTCTTGTCAAACAGAAAAAAAATGTGACTTAGAATTTATTGGTTTATAGGTATAATTTTAAAAGCCCTTTGAAGTGGGTAATTAAATCATGATTATTTTGACTAGGGAAAAGTCATGATTATTTAATTTAATTTTTCATGCATTTTATTTATTTACTTCAGAGTGACAGAGAGTGACAGAGAGAAACAAGGAAAGAGAGAGAGAGAGGAGAAAGAATGGGTGCACCAGGGTCTCTAATCACTGCAAACAAACTCCAGATGTATGTGCCACTCTGGCATCTGGCTTTATGTGGGTACTGGGAAATTGATCTGGGGTCCTTAGGCTTTGCAGGCAAGTGCCTTAACTGATGAGCCATCTCTACAATCCTTGTCATGATTATTTAAATCTTTCATTTAATTAAGTGTTTTATTTACATCATTTAATATGATACAATAAAATAGCTTTAGCTTTAAGTTTGAGTAAATTTGAGAAAGTACTTGAAATAGTAAAGTGATGAAATGATTGTTATCATCCTATTAGTAAGGCTTTGCTTTTAATAAATGTATTTGCAAAACACTGTTTCTTTAAAAATATGTTAAGATTTAAAAACTTTGAAATATTACCAAAATACCCTGAGCATTCAAAATCTGCTCAATATATAGAATCTTGGATGATCTGGAAGAAATTTTAGAGTCTTACATATCATAGATTGTTTATAATAAATATTATGTTTATAATAAATTCACAAATTTTGTGAAATAGATTTTGGATATCAACTCACTTATCTGGGTTTTGCTTTTTTTTCATTTAAAAATACACAGATTTAAGAAAAGTATCAATCATATGATTATCTTGACATAGATCACAATAAAACCTTGGAATATTTCAGTTCAATATACTGATAAAGAAACTCACTGTAAGCTGATTTTTCTCCTAAAATATTTGTGTAAATAAATTTGTCCTCAAATCAGAAAACAAGCTTTCTATCTAAAGGAATGTTTTCCTTGTAATCAGATTCTCTAGTGAGTCATACTTTAACAGACTTGAATAGCATGCTGTCATCTCCTCTGCTCACCAGAGTTTGACTGTGGACTGTACAGTATGTGGAAGAGGGAGGGCACTGAGTTTTTCTTACTATTTTCATATCTGAAATCACAAACTATTTAGTTTTCATTTCACACTGCTCTTAATGTATGGATGTTTGAGGCACAAGGATAGTCACTTGCCCAGCGTCTCAGAGAGAGTGGTTAAATGAATCCAGCCTCTAATTGAATAATTCTACCCTTATATAAGGTTCAAACTAAGATTCTTGCTTTGAAATGAACATCACAAAATGGATTCCCCATGCTCTCCTAATAAGCCTTCCTCTATAAACTTGGGTTTTTTTAAAAAAAATTATTTTTATTTATTTTTGGAGAGAGACACAGAGAGAGACAGAGAGGGAGAGGGAGACAGATTGAGATGGGCATACCAGCAGTCTCTCAGCTGCTGTGAACGAAATCCAGATGTGTGTGCCCCCTTGTGGTCAAGTGCGGCATTGCACCCTTGCGTCACTTTGCATCTGGCTAAACGTGGGACCTGGAGATTGGAACCGGGTTTTTAGGCTTAGCAGGCAGGCGCCTTAACCGCTAAGCCATCTCTCCAGCCCATAAACTTGGGTTTTTGGTAGGAACTATGTGGAAAATAATTGTCTAGATAAACATTAGGATGTTGCCACTGACATTGCTTCTTGGGGCTTTAAAAGTTGCTTTTTGATGGAGAGATTGGTGGATGACCACTGGAAAGCAAACTGAGCAGGCATTCCCTTCTCCATTAACAATGTTGATAAGTGAGAGAACACAGGAAGTTAGCTTCTGGATCACATAGAATTGCATGTAATGAACATTGCCATAACCAACAATGATTTCATGTTATCAACCAGTTTATCGAGGTGATAACAGGAAATATTGTTTTGAAAGTGGATTTCTATAAAGAATAAAAATAAAAATATATTTTTCCTTCTTGTGACTAAGAATATATTATATTATATTATATTATATTATATTATATTATATATATATCCAGCCATTAGTTCTGAGCAATAAACCAAAGCAAAACAAAACAAAAAACCCCTCTTAAATTCCCTATAATTTTCAGACATAAGGATGATGCCTGGGGATCTTTAATGAGAACATCATTTTAAAAAGATTCATTTTTTCCTATTTTTGACAATTTCACCCATGTAAGTAATGTATTTGAATCTTATTCCCCCAATTACTCTCTCTTATCCCCTTTCCTCCCAGTTATACCCTTCTTCTTCCCAGTTAATCCCCATATAACTTTCATGTCTTTACTTTTAACCCTCAGAGTTCAATTAGAGTTGCTTGCATTGCCATGAATGGAAGGTTAATTACCGTGGAATGGGCAACTCACCGGTGGCTATACCCCTCTCTCCCAACAGCCATTTATTACATTAGTAACTATTAGGCACATTAGCCATCATTAGTGACTCTGAGAGGTCTGGGGTCTCATACATCCTTCAGTCGTCCATGATGAAGTAGTGACACGCCCTTTTGAGCTCACTTGAGTTTATGCTAAGGACTTAGGGTGAGGTCCCTAGACAGGTTTAGGATGGGACAGTTCACCAGACAGATTATGAAGAGACTGCTGGAGCATTCTGCCCATGCATGACTTTTAGAAAGACAGGAGATGCTGGAGATGAAGCTCTCTTAAAAACTTGGGTTTAAGACACTTTCTGGACATATCAGTTGGGCTCCAGTTATCCTGAGACAGAAGCTTTCATGTTTAGAACCTTCCCAGACATCATCCAAGGCACAATTCCACATGACTCTTCATCTGTTAATTTATTTTGTAGAAGACTAACAAAGGTAAATATAGGGCTTTCTGAGTGCTATGAGCAAATTTCCCAACAGGAGGCCACTGTGGATCAGAAGGCCAGGTCACAACATGCACTTTGCATTGCCTGAGTCCTCAACCTGTGGTTCTGATGATTTCTCCAGGAAGATGTGTGAACTGAGTTTAGTTAGAGAGCTCCAGATGATGTAAACTGGAGAATGGCAGGGTGCCTGAGAAGCACCCATAAATCTCTAGTCACAGCATTGTTCTATGTTGTGAATGTATGCGGGGGAAAATTATAGCTCTATTAATATTTACATAACTACTGATGTGGGTTAGGAGCCAGATAGCCATATTTCTGGTAGATAGTAAGGGACTGGTCCACGGAAACATGGCTGCCACCTCACCTCACCTGTTTTGGCATGTATGATCCAGTCTCATTAAAGATGGCTGCAAATTACCACTCACATTACAGCAGCTTCCTGCTTCTTTCTTAACTTAGCACCCCTGTGGGCTGGCCATTTCTGGAGTCAGCCTCTGGACCTCACCAGACAATCAGGTCTCTCCTTTATACATATGAGTCTGAAAATGAGGCTCATCCAAATTGGATGTTTGAACCATATGTTTAACAAGCTGCATGTATGAACTCTGTTGGCCCCTGACTCACATGGTTCTTGGCTCAATTGGTAAGACCTTGGCTTTTTTCCCACATAATGGGGAATGTCTTCTAACCAGCACCTCCCTCCCCCACCCCGCACACACACACCTTGTTGCTGGGAAGAACTTTTTTTCTTGGGTGTTTACCTGCTTTTTTGGGTGATTTATTGCTTAGTGTATGAATTTTCATTAAGCTCTGAGCTCCCTTACTTTCTTTTGGTTCTCTATGACTCCCTATGTGAGGGGATCTGTTGGCTTGGGCTCTCTTGCTTTTCTTTCCCTCCTAACTCTCCAAGATAAATCTCATAATTCATAGTTTATGCTTTTCTGAGTCTGTGTTTTCAGTTCTTTGATAACTTGGTTAGGGATCCAAAATTGGGCTTCATGGACCTCAGATATGAAATCTAAACCCTCCCTGGAGTCCAAGTCACTCATCATGACAATGCAACAATAATAATTAACATTGAATATTTTCATGTAATTGTTTCACTGGATGAATATGTTTATAAAATTAAAATAAGTGCCCAATTTTATCCCTTTATATAAAGAAAGAAACATCACATAAACATTAATTAGATGACTAAATTAGAAAAATAATAGTCCTAGGTACAGTTTTTACTTTTACATTTACAGATATTGATCAAACAAAAATGTCCTCTTTTAGTTTAGCTTCAATACACAGAGAGATCATACATGGCCACAAAGATGAGAAAATGGAATGATTCTCAATTTTGACCTTATTTAAAGTTCTGGGTGAAAGTTAAGCCTGTTTCCCAATGATCTCTTTTCCTATATAAACTTCAAGTTGTTTAAATTCATAGTTAGACATTTTAAGATATAAGTTAAGGATAATTTTTAAAAATAGACAATATTAACTATATTTTACAGGAAGGAAACTGATTTCCTTTGGCACACAGATGAGTTCCAGAGAAATGTGGTGCAAGAAACTGAAGGGAGAAGTTATTCACAGAATTTAAAGGGAACATTTTCAAATTACTTTTAGATGAGACATTCATGTTGTATAGAATTTCTCTATTTTTTTCTATAGTTTTTCTTCAAGCCTTTTCAAACCCTTTACACTTCAGATCATTGATGGTGACAGATGTTTGTTTAATTTCCATATATTGACACATGACACTTGTGATGGCAGCTAATTGTGAAAAGTCTGTGTGGCTCACAGTATCTTAAGAAGTTCTATAAGGTGTTATCAACTTCCTATGGTTGATGTGTTAGATTGTCATTACCAAAGTGGAAAAAGTAGCTCTTTCTCTGACAGCTATGTCTTTTCCTTTTGCAGTTTGCATTTAATTAAAGCAAGACTTAATTTTCTAATGTTGCAACACACAAATAGAATTACGTCATTTTTGAAATTTATAGATCTGTTTCATATACTATTCTGGCTGGATGTTTGATTTCAGTTTTGTATGTTACCAAAAAAAAAAACGTATTTTTCTTGCCAGGCGTTGCACCATACACCTTCAATCCTAGCACTCAGAAGACAGAAGTAGGAGGATTGCTGTGAGCTCAAGGTCACCCTGAGACTACATAATGAATTCCAGGTCAGCCTGGGCTAGAGGGAGAAACTACCTCAAAAACCATATATATATATATATATATATTTTTTTTTTTCCCTTCTGATGCAAAGCACAGTGTTATTATGCATGTTGTAACAAATGTGGTCTGGGAGTGTCCCTTCCTTAGCATTTCTCTCTCTCTCCACCCTTTCCTGACTTCATTCTGTTACTTAAGTCCAGCTAGCTACTATATGGAAGGGGCTCAGTGTCTGATTCCCCTAGTTAAAAAGGGAGATTAGTGCCTCCTAGTTAATTGTTAAAGACCATCAAGAAGAAATTTTGCACTTACTTCACAAAGTCCTTTAGCTTAGGATGACATTTTCGCAACAGTAAAACTTTTTTTTTTTTTTTTGAGAGAGAGAGACAGAGAGAGAGAGGAAGACAGAGATGGGCGTGCCAACAGTCTCTCAGATGCTGCGAATGAGGTCCAGATGCATGTGCCCCCTTGTGGTCAAGTGTGGCATTGCGCCCTTGCATCACTTTGCATCTGGCTAAACGTGGGACCTGGAGATTGGAACCAGCGTTCTTAGGCATAGGAGGCAGGTGCCTTAACCACTAAGCCATCTCTCCAGCCCAACAGTAAAACTTTTATGCTTGACTTGTTTGGATGAAAACTAAGGTATTCTGTGTGCATCCTACTTGCCATGTTAAGTAATTTAAATGTTCTTCCATTTAGAATTGTCACCAACACTATCAGGGAAGTGCCATCCTTATCCCCATTTTTTCAGGGAAGAAAACAGGCCCAGAGAGGTAGTATACCTTTTCAAGTCCATAGGTCTTCATAAGGTAATGATATGACTCAGGGCTTTGCTTGCAACACAGCATGTCACCCTCTCCTATTGTGTTTAAAACAATTTATAGTATGCTTATGTTCTCAACATCATTTTTCTAGCAATGTGCTTTTTAATGGCTTGTGTTCAGGTACTTCTGTGCTACTGTTTCCATATTTGTGGGTGAACTTTATCCCACTCCCTTAGGGGCTAGTCTGTGATTATCAAATAGGAAAGTGGAGATCTTACATCCTGTGAAAGGCAGGAGGAAGCCTTTACTAAAAAGCTCCTCAGAAAACTGGCTCAGGAGCACTTAGCTTACAGCCTTCATCTTGCCCACTGATAATCACCTTATTCTATATAAAGGTACATAGATAATTTGTCATCTATCTACTATCTATCTATCTATCAATCATATATCTATCTATATCTATCTATCCATCCATCATCTATCATCTATATATGTATATAGATGTATGTATATATGTATGTAGGTATATAATTTATGCCTTAAGGTGTTCTTTTCTTTATATTAAAGACTTGCCTATACAATCTAAAATTCATTTGTGAAACACTAATATAGTAATAATATCTAATATCTTATGAATCCTGGTTAAATATTGATCATGCTTTGTACTGGCAGTATGTTTTTGAACAATTTACTTGACTTTTCTAAAATCAATTATGTAGTAGGCACCAACTCTCTAGGGTTGGGATAGTATAAAGCTTTTGGCATTGTTACTGGATGTTAATGAAAATGGAAAAATATTCCTCCTACTTCTGCTCTTCTTTTTTCTCCTTTATTCCTCTTTGTTTTGTGTAGTTAATTCAGGTCCTCACATACACTAGGCAAGTACTCCACCACTTACCAGACCAGTCTCCTTTTGTTTTTGTGTTTTGCTTGTATTTGAGACTGAGTAGCAATAAGTTTCCTAGGCTGGAATTGAATGTGGGATAACTCTGCTTCAGCTTCCTTAATACTTGAGGTTACAAGCCTGAATTATGGAGCCTGGGTCCCCTTTTCTTCTACATTTGGAATGCAATCAAATCCTTTCTCTCTGTTTACCTCTCTGTCTCTGTCTCTCTCTCTCTCTGTGCATATGTGTGTGTCCCCACAACTTTGTTCACACAGATGTAAGTTAGAGGGTGAGTATCATAGCAGACCACAGGTTAGGCAAGGTTATTTTAGGAATTGTTACTTCACATTATTAAAATGTATTCCTAAAAATGTGGCAACAGAAAATATTAAGGCTTCAGACTACTTTCAGGTTTTGGTTTAGTAGAATTCTAATGATGTTTCACAAGACCTCAATTTGCATTCATCTCTGCTGCCATGGAGCCTGTGATCTTTCCCTGTGCAGAGCCATGCTAAAAATGGAGGCTTCTCAGGAAAGTCCCTAGAAGAAGTCAGTGGGTGGTGTGGTTTGGTTCTGGTCTGTGAGTGTTCATAGGAGACCCAGCTGGCACTGTCTGTGAGCTCCTTTCTGACAAAGTTGCATAGCACAGAGGGTGAACAGAAGCAAGCCACATTACACCCCAAACTCTGCTGCAGAAAAACTTTGTGCTGTTCCATAAAATGTACATTTTTAGCATTTAATGTAAAATAGAAAGAAATGATTATAATAGGTCAGCACCATTTAGATGATAAATCCCTTTTTCATTGTGATCTTGTCCAGTGAACTATGAATAAAACTGGGGGAAAAGCACTATGGTATCCTTTCTTTCAATTTCTCATGTAATGAAATGTTTTATTCCTCTTCTCATTTCTTGGTCACAGATGATTAGATTCACTGTAGTTTGAGCAGGTGTATAACATTATTTTTCATCAGTTATACCATTAATGACTTTTTAGTTTGTTCAAGTAGAAATTTATTGCCTTGATATTTATCAAATGTACACTGCCTTTAGTCCACTAATTTGTCTTTATTATTTCTTTGAATCTTTAATATTTATTGTACACAATATTGTTTAATTTGGACAGAAAAAATGGTGAACTCCTCCTATGCATATTAAATTGTTGAAGAGATCAACTGTATTTGGGACATTGAAAAACACAAAGATTGATTAATATTGCTTGTAATTTGTCAGATGAAATACTTGGGCCACTACACTTAACAATTCTAGAAAATGAAGTGCAATTCAGCAATTACAATGATGAAATTGTTCTCTGAAAAGTCTGTTAATCTATACCATAAATGTAATGTTGTGTGTGATTTGAATATATTTTATCTAACGCTTTACATACATAAGTTGTTAAATGCAGCTACATATAGTTTCTAGTACTTTCATGAAGGATACCTTACTTATTTGTAGTATTTTAAATTTAAAATAACAGAAACACATAAGTAAGTGTTGTTAAAGATAATTGCAGGAAATGGAAAGTACTATTATGAAGAACTGGAAGAAGGTAGTATTCACATAAAATTAGTACCAGAAAATTCACATAAAATTAATGCACAGTGACTATGTAATTGTATCAGCAATACAATAATGTTTGATAAGAAGAGGAGAACTATTTCTATATTATTCCTTTGAGCTTCATTCAATTAAAGACAGTTGGAGAATTTGGGACCCTGTACAGGATTGGTAGGAATGCCATATAATGGAGCTATTATGATAAACTGTGGATGTTTGTTAAGAAACAAACTTTATTTATTATATGATACTCCAATGTATTTATCCAGTAGAACTGAAATTATGGTCTGAAACAAACATTAGTTAGCACTACAATTTTCATTTCAAAGTACTTTATAATTGCATCAGTGTGGTTAAATCCTAAACATGCACTGAGAGATGAATGATGTTTCAAGAGGTGGCATGTATAGTGATGGAATGCTACTCACATGTAGGGAGAAGGAAAGACTATTGTATGTGATAACATAGATGAACCTTAAGGACATTATGATAAATGAGAAAGTTCAGTCACAGAAGGGTACACTCTAAAGACCTGCTTTCTAGCACTGAACAGTCAACAGTGTAATACTATAGTATAGTATTTTAATAGGGCAGACTACATGTTGAATGTTCTCTTCAGCATCTGACATCTTTACTGATATATAAGTCTATTTAAAGATACTCTGGAGAGCTCAGTCAGGGACATGCTTGCCTCACAGGCCTGAGACCTGAGCTCAATCCCAAGTACCCATGTAAATGCTGGGCATAGTGGTTCATTTTTATAATTCTAGCACTGTAGAGATGGAGGCAGGAGGATCTCTGGGATTTGCTGGTGAGCCAGACTAACCTAATTGATGAGCTTCAGGCCAAAGAAAGATCCTGCCTTAAAAAAAGATGGGCAGTATACTTGAGGATAATGCCTGATATTGTCTTCAGTCCTCCATACACACATATGCAAACACACAATACATTTTCTCATACACATACAAACCTACATATATACAAATGCATACATACATACATAAGCAAGAAAAAGAGGTATATAGCTAAAAAGTCCTGAGGATGGAATATGTATACAGTACAGCAAATGAACATGTTTCATTAGAAACTACAAAGAGAACATTGAAAAAGTGTGATGCAAATTTTATGACTCTAAATGGTATTTCCATGGTAATAGTGCTTTTTCTTAAAATGCTTCAATCAATGCAATTTTCAAAGTCTTTGTATTTTGTCATAAACTGCAGTAATTTTAGTTAAAATAATCCTTAAAGTGTCAAATGAAGCAACTACCAGGTAATTGACTAGTTATTTCTTTCTCACAAGTGGTTGACAGAAAAATGGGAGGTATTTTCAACAACATATAGTATGTTTTGCTAAGCAGCTTATAAGTATGCATTTACATATTTAGAAATTGATTTCTTATAGAAATAAAATTTTGCCTTTTGGTTCTATTTTACTTGTTATTTTTGCTCAAATTATATATTACTTCTTATGAGCATTGTACAAATTAAACCTTTTAAACATAACATTGCTTTCATCTTGCTTTATTATAGCAAGAAATTGAGGAAACACTTGTCAATTAGGGTTATTACCAAAATTTACCTATGGTTATATGTATTTCTGTCTATTCTTTGTAGACTCTCTATTTAAAATATCTTGTCATCTGTTTTATTTTTTTTTTTTTCAGTGAATGAATTCCAAAGAGATCTTTTCACTGGAAAGTCTGAGTTTAAATGACAATGAAGCTTAACAATAAACAATCAAGTAAAGATGAATTCAATACTCCAGCCATTGCATTAGTTTAATATAGTCTATTTAGGTTGAAGAGTATGTTTTAGAATGTATACTTTCATATAAGAATCAAGCTGCTTACTTGGATATCCTTCTTACCCCGTGAAAAAGTGCTGTTCTCTTTCTTATATCATAGTTTTATTCAGGAATCAGAATGGTGGCTTAGTATAGCAACCACTTAATACATACTTGATTGGTTTTTAATTTGACAGATGTAAAAGAGAAACTCTGGAAGCAGATCTGTGGTTTTTAAGATGTATTCTGGATTCTTTGGGGGTGTTTTCTATCTTTTGGGAAGAGGTAATTGATCCTTCTTTTTCCTATGTGAAATGTGTGAGATTTTTGTCCTAATAATGAATGTGGTCATACTGTTCCACTTAGCTTGACAAAATTTTATAGATCGTTTTCTTTTAATTTTAGGCCCTGCTGTTTTTTTTTTTTTGTTTGTTTGTTTTTAAAGAACATTGACTTTGGAGAACTTTTTGTAAATATTATTTCTCTGATCCTCAGAAATGTAAATTATTCTCAGCTTGCTTCTCACTTTAGCAACCCAGTCTGCCTTAAGGACCTTGGAGATGTTACTATGGAATGTGGTTATCAGGAGAAAAAAAAAAATCTTACCTTCTGGTTTCTCTGGGAGAGAGAGGGTAAGAGCCTGACTTTGGAAAGGTAGATGGCCTTTCCTGTTGACCAGCCTTCCAGCTCATTTTCAGCACTTTATCCACTGCTAATGAATTCTGCCTCTTGAATAAGTGGAGGTACACTCACTCTCCTGTATCTGAATCATCTTTTTTTTCTCCCTTACAGTGTGTTTATTACAAAGAATGCTACAATTATTATGTCTGCACACAATCACTCCAATAGTCTCGGGTCTCATTGAAATGATCTTTGGAAATACCTTGGTTGCCTGTCTATCTTCAGCAAGTAAAGTCTTTCATCAACACTAACCATGTAGTCATCCTGGTACCACCGCCCTCCCTGTAAATATGCTAGTAAGTTCTCTGTTGAAAATGTGAGGTTTGATCCTGTATCAACATGGATATATATTCTGGTTGGCAGGATAATCTTATTTCTTAAACAACTTTCATTGCTATCCTGAAGTCCAGTCGAATTAACACTACAAATTGCTTTTCTGCTTCTAGAACTATGTAACATTTCTGGAAAAGCACCTCTGCAAGGACTTTAGAACATTTCTGATTTTGTCTCCACTGTTCCTGATATATAGAAACTTAAGAATGGCAGAAAACATTTCATTTTGTTTAGAGCTATAGTCTAGTTTATTATTTGCTTTTTGACACCATTAGAGATAGTTTAGACATTGTATGTCTAACAAAGTCATCATGGCATTTCCAGAGGCCTTAGCCTGACAGACCCTATTGTTTCCCTTTTAGCAAACATCTCACTTATATATCTGTGTATACTTTAGTTTTGAATCATCTGTAATTTATTTTCCTATGTACATATTATTCTTTGTGTTCCATATACTTTGTGCCTTTAAAAATTGTATATCAGAAGTTATAGACAGGTTTATTTTTCTGGCTTCTTTAGTTAAAAAATATCCTGTTACTTCTGATTTGAATTTTGATCACTCCTGGGAAGGAATACTGCCGCAGCAGTGAAAAGCAGTATGCCACAGTCAAGCCTTCCACTCTAATGTCACTGTGCTGGTTTTAAACCTTCTGTTCCTCCTCAGTGCCTTTAAGCCGAAGACTGTGCCTGAATGACCTTGGGAATAAGACATAATGAAAACTGCTTGCTTCTGTGCTTTATGTAATAATCCTCTAAGTCACAGAGGAAATTCATAGAAAAGTAATAGAACATAATCTGATCATGATGATAAAATATGCTTACAACGCTCATAATGTTATGGGGGTGAGGTGAGGACAGCTTCTTTCCTTTTTCTTTAGCAAATATTTATTAACCTGACATATACCAAGTGCTACACTAAAGAAAAATTCAAAATGAAATAAGCCCTGAGAGATTTGCAAATCAGTGAGCCAAAGAGAAGAGAAATTTTTATTTTTGGCATAGCAATTTAAGTATAATTTATATACAGAATAGGGACAATGAAAAATAAAGCAAACTAAAAACAATTGACCTTGTTTAGGAGCAATTCATGGAACAGGTGATTCTTAGGTGGAAAGATGGTCATCAAGAAAATAAATGTATTTCCCAGAGAAAATAAAGAGTTGGAGGTTATTCATGGGAGAAGGAGCAGGGTATGTAGCACATGGATGCAGGATCCAATGAGTAAAAGAACATACAGAACCCAGAGCCCTTCTTTCCACCCATCCTACAAAGATACTGGGATGGGTACAGGTTCTAGTGAGTAAAAGAACATCCAGAATCTAGATCCCTTCTATGCATCCATCCTACAGAGACATAGCATGCCAGACCCAAAATGAAGAAATCCAGCCCTGAAAAGTTTTCTTTGTAGTTGAATAGTGGAAGCAGCATACTGAATATTCTAATACAGATGTTGTGATGTGTGGAGAATGGCTTTGTGTCCAAATGGGGACATAATGTTTCTTGAGGATTAGTGGTTAGAGCTGAGTATTGGCAAAAATGTGGATGCCCATGAGGATAAAGAATGGAGTACAATCCCAGGGACATCACTCTTTCTGCTAATCCTAACCCTTTGGACAACCTTTGAACATTGCACTGAAGAATGCATTGATACAGCTGTATATCTGACCACAGTCAGTGATACCAAATAATTTTGGCCATTCTTGGAAGGAGGATTTGGCATTTGTGACTGTGGTTTCAACTGATATTTTCTTGAGGACCAATGGTTTTGGGTGAGTTTTCCTGTAATTCTCTGGTGAAGTATTTGCCTTTTTCATGTTCTATTTGCTGTATGTCAGTGATTAATAGCCATGATTACCCAACACGGCATCTTCAGTTTATGCTTCCACAAACTACGATTCAGCTATGATTTAATTGTTCATGCTGTAGAAGAGCACATTGATGCTCTCTATGTGCCCCTTGTCTGTGAAAACCTTGATGTGTTGTGTTCTCAAACTTCAGTAGAAAGCAGCAGCACCTGGAATGCCTACTAATATGCAGATTTCCTGGTCCACTTTGAAAGTCATGGATGTAGCCAAACTAAATTTCAGAATTTTCACCATAGGGTGCTGGATGCTACAGCTTTAGCCAAACTAAATAAGCAACTTCTCAATCCACTTTCCCAATTCTTTCAAGCCTCTCTCTTTCCTATATTCTATTCAGTCTGCATGGAACAGACCTTGAAAAAATTATGTAACTTCTTTCAATTTGGTATTGTCCTCTATGAAATGGAATACAAAAGATTTATGAGTCTTGCAAGGGTTAAGTGAAATGAGCCATGGACCACATGTAGCAATCTTTACTTGCTCAGCTTTTCTGTTCTTCATGAAATGGCTCAAATGTTGAAACTTTTCTGGCTATTTTAGGTTCATTTCCTCTGTCAATTTGCATCTCGCTCCCCATGCTCTGCTGAGTAATTCACGTGGTGATTCCACCTCACACGCTGCTGCGTTTGCATGTGCTTTTCACCCAGACTGCAGTCCCTCCGCTCTGTTACCCTGACCATGCCGTGTCTTATTCTCCAAATTTTCAAAGTGAAGCCAGAAATATTTTCTTCATTAATAGGTTGCCAGTACTTTATCTAAAAATCTCTTTGTAGGTATTATTGTAAAGCATGAATAGCTAAAGTGACTGGGACATATAAGGGTTCTCATATGCTCAGATCTTTAAAAAATATGCTTGACCAGCTGTTTCTATGTTCATGACCAGATCACATAGCTACATAGCAAATCTCTAGCAAAAATGTTAACAAATGCTGTGATCATCACAAACTGTGCTGCCACTACCAGAAGACAAAACCTCAAGAACAAAACTCATACTCTTTTGAATTTAATAAGCTACCAACTCTAAAATCAAAGAAAAATTAAATAAGACAAAATCAAAGAATCTTTTCAGAATACTGACTTTCCTAGGGGCTTTCAAATAAGAAGGGATTTTAAAAAATTAGGCACAAGGCTCCACAAGAATTCTATGTTTACGCTTTTGGAAATGTTGTGATGTTTTGTTGAAGGTACAGTTAGCTTAGCAAAAATAGACCATCCAAAGCTCATGTGTAGGAAACCAAGTCCCCAGATTTACACACTGGTGGTCTTTGGAGGTGGGGTCTTAGGGTATGAGGGATAGATGAGGTCATGAGGGTGGATTGTTGACTTTATTACAAGAGGGAGAGAAACTTAAGCTGGCTTTCTGTTCCATGATATCATCTACCTTGTTATAAAGCAGAGAGAAGGATGTCACCAGCCTCCACACAAATGCTGGCACCGTAAGTGTGAGCCTTTCCTACTTCCAGAATTGGGAGAAAAATAAACCTTTTTACTTTGTAAGTTATTCAGCCTTTAAGATTTTGTTTTTGTAACAGAAAACAAACTGAGCAGTAATAACAGCAATAATGTTAACAATGATGATAATTTTCTTGTTTTCTCTGTGCCGGAGTTATTTTGTGTAGTCCATCCATTATCTCATTTATTTCCTAAGAAGAACTGCATAAGGAGGTCACAGTATAGCTCAGAAAGAGGATGTGTGTGTGTGTGTGGGGGGTTATGGGTCTGGTCCTTCATCACACATTTATTCTCTTTCTCTCTCTCTGTCTCTCTCACACACACAGACACTAGAGAGAAAATAATCTTACTAGTTAGTTTATATGTATCAATTTTATAATGATAATAACTAAGACAGAAATTAAATGATACATTCATTGTCAATGTTCAATCTTAGTTCTAGATAAGACTGCAAAACAAGCTACAGGAGACCAACTGAATTTGAGATTTAGACAAATAAGAATTAAATTTTATGGTATAAATATATCCTATCTAGCTGGGTGTGATGGTGCACATCCACATTCGGGAGGCAAAGGTAGGAGGATCGCCATGAGTTCGAGGCCACCCTGAGATTACATAGTGAATTCCAGGTCAGCCTGGGCTAGAGTGAGACCCTCACTTGAAAAACTGAAAAAAATGAAAAAAAAACAACAAACAAACATATATCCTATCTAGTATGTTAAACATAATTTGTTCATAAAAGTATTCAATTTTTGAAAGGCTAATTTAATTTAATTATTGAATAGTTATTTCATTTGTTAACATCTGAAGAGCCTATTTCTATCTGACTCCACCAAAAATTTGTTTGGCCCACTATAGTAGAGCATATTCTAATTTTCTCTTCTATGTACACGATTTCCAATTTAGTCACTTGAAATTTATGAAATGAACTTGAAATCTGCACGTAGCATCATCAAGCCCCTTTGTGTTTTTGCTTTCCACATCTGGAGATACCGCACTTGGCAAGGCCCTGTGGCAGGAACTGAGCGGATATGCCTAGAGACAGTGTACCTGATATGGGATAAGAGAGCGAGAACTAGGGGCCAAATCAGAAAGATGACGGAGTTCACATCACAAAGGGCTTTGTAAATGAGTACTTTATTAATTGCTACTTTTCTAAATGAGGCAGTTTTGGGAGATTTTGACCTGGTTTACCTTAAGCTTTATAGGACCAAATGGCAGCCCCTTAGAGAACAATCTGTAGAGGAATGAGAAGGACTTATTTAGCTGAGTCACTCCTGGAAACATGTTGGGGACACTTTGTGGGGGAGCAATACACCATAGCTTTGTAAAGACTGATATGAAGGCAATAGTTTTATTAATATTGTGGTGAATGTTGCCATGCCAGGTATGGAGTGGCTTAGTAACATTAGAATACCACAATTAAATGAATTGAAGGAGAATAATAAAATGAAAATATACTCTTACCACTAAAACACAAAGACAGCATTGTTTAACTAAATGTCTGCTTTTTGACAGAATTTTAGCATTTTTTTTTCTCACAAATACTCTTGGTCAAACATATTACTGTCAACTCCTATTTAAAGATGAAAACATTGAGTCAAATGAGGTCACAGAGACATGGGGCTTTGAACTTGCTTCAGCTACAGCAGAGCTCTTCCTTATAAGTTAAGTCATACAGCTCCAGGGGGAGAATGTCTAATGAACTAGATCAAGTTGTTTACCGAAATTAAAAACAATTCAAACTAGCTGAGATGCCAGGAGCGGCAGGTGTGGAATTCATTATGAGCAACCCTTCTCAGTAAGGCACCAGAGTTTTGCAAGAGTCAGGATTCCAGAGTGGGAACCACAGTAGAGCTATTTCCTATATTAGGTACTTGTCTTTTTTTTTTTTTTTTTTTTTGGTTTTGCAAGGTAGGGTCTCACTCTGGTCCAGGCTGACCTGGAATTAACTATGTAGTCTCAGGGTGGCCTCGAACTCTCGGAGATCCTCCTACCTCTGCCTCCCGAGTGCTGGGATTAAAGGCGTGCGCCACCACGCCCGGCTAGGTACTTGTCTTTTTGCTGTCACCAAATAACTGTTGAGAATGAACTTAAAAGAGGAAGGGTTTATTTTGGCTCACACTTTGTGGGTACAGTCCATCAAGGCAGGGGGTATGACCGTGGGAGCTTGCTCACATCTAAAAGAACAGAAAGTAGAGAAAGGGGGATATTGGTAGTCAACTTGCTTCTCCATTGCTCACATTCTGGGAAGATTTTCCCTCTCTATGGAAACACCCTCACAGACTCATCCAAAGGCGTGCCTCAATACCCTAGGTGTTTCTTAATATAATCAAGTTGAAAATCATAGTCAACATGAGAATACACACTTTAAGCCATAATATCCCATTGTTGGATCCATAGGCCCATCCTCCTTGCACAGCCTGGGCCTCACATCAAAGGCCTATCCCAGTCAAATCACATGTCTGTTGAGATGATGAATGTAGCAACAGGTTATCAAGGTCCTGTATTATTCAAGCCTTGGTAGCAGGTGACCCAGGCCATGTCCTAAAGAGAACAGGAACTATTGCATGTGATGGACTGAGAGTTCAAAACAAAGGATTCTGGATGCTGTGATGAAAAGCATGCTCAAATCAAACAGATTAAAGAATTACTTCTTTGTGATTTGTAATTCTAATTAAATTGGATCACAACACATACCACAGCTAGTATTTTCCCTTTGGCTAGCATTCTGACTAAATGATTTCCAAACCAAAAGGAAGCAAAGATAACATCTAGGTGGAGGATTTCACTAGGAAAGGAATAAAAAAGTTTCCAAGGGAGATGCTCCAGTCTAGTTCAAAAAGAAAGTATTGATCAGAGTGCCTTGTGCATTCTAGTTTTCAGTGATGTTACCACAATGTTTACTTTGACCTGTCTGCAGCTGCAGCATTGGACAGTGGTCACACTTTTCCCAACATGCATAAGAAATTCAAGGGCTGGTAGGCTCAGGTGACTGCTTAGTTGAATGCTTTGTTAAATCCGAAAGAGGTCTTAGAGCTCAGTACTCAACTTGTTTGCCTAAATTTGCCTAAATTATTCCTCTGTGATTCTCCAGCTGCCTGATTATTCAAAAAAAAAAAAAAAAAACCTAAATGATTCTTAAATTCTCCTTAATCAGGTGCCTGATTTGGTTGTATGTCTCAGCTTCCATTGTGATCCCAAAAAAATAAAAACTTTTCTAATGCATTTCTCTCTCTCTTTTCTCTCTCTGTCTTTCACAAACAACACAACACAAAAAAAACCTCATTAAAAATGGAATTCAAAGATCCCTTTGTGTTTCAGAACCAACAGATTCAAATTCTCCTTGAAATCCAGTTAAACAAGTGTCTGATTGTTTAGCTTTTATTTAAAAATCTTTACTATTTTCAAATAAAATATCTGCCTTTTCAGTTTTAAGTATGGTTTCTATAAAAATTATCTAATTGCAATGAGGGTGTGACTGTTTGGCCCCAATATATTCTCAGCTTCCATTGTGACAATCCCTGGTCTTAAGGTGATGTACTTGGATATAAATGTGAACAGGAAAACTTTTCTAATGCATTTTGCTCTGTGTGCTGTGGTGGCTGGTTGGCTTTTGTTCTCTCTGCCTGGCCTTGTGAGAGCACACACACTATGGAACTTCCCTGATCTGTAAGCTTCAATAACTAATATCCCTTCCTCCATAACTGTGCCTGGTCTGGAAGTTCATCTCAGTGAACCTGAAGCTGTACAGTAAAGTGGTACCAGGAGAGATGAACCTGACCGTACTTTGGAACTTTTGTTTTGGAGGAATGGGCATGGACTTGGTGCTTGCAAGAAGATGCCTTGGAGTGGTAAGTGTTTTATGGAACCAACAGAAGACTGAACTACTTAGTTTCGATGAAGAAAAGACTGCAGAGGACTTTGTTGGAACTGGGCTCTGATAATGCCATTTTCTATCCAGGCCCAGAGTGTTTGAAGATAAAAGATATTTGACTGAGATTTTAAGATTTTAAGAAAAAACTGAAGCAAGTTAAAAGCAGAGGCACTGAGGCTGGTTTTAGACTGGCTAAATGTCTTAATGAAAGAATTTACATTAAAACAATGGAGAGGATGCCTGAGGAAAGACTTTTGCAAATTTAAAAGATCTGACTGGAGAAGGAACTTTTCTACTGGTCCCCTGGATTAAAATATCTTATGTATTTTTTGGAGTTTTGTATGGAGTGTTCAGTTGCACACGGTTTCTGAGATAAGACCCTCAGGAATAGGCTGGAAGAGCCTTTATCTAATTGTTTTGGAATGAGGGCTACCATGGAGTTGTTGGCAAGGGATTTTTCTTTCCTTGGAAGAATGGTAAACATGGAGACTGTTAGTCTGAGTTTTGAACTTGAACTGCATTTGATTTTTATTTGGTGCTGAGTTTGCATTGTTTTATTCCACCAGGATGCCTTATACAGTTAAAATGTTTACTGTGTGCCTTTACATATTGAAAGTATTTAACTTGTTTGTTTTAATACTGACTATCTTAATTGATAAGACTGTGAGAACCTTTGAAATGGACTTTTTATATTCCTAGTTATAAATCTATAAAATCTAAATATCATTGGGGTGTCATTTAATTATGTCCCCAATATATTCATAAACTATTATAGTTTGCATATCAATCACCTTGCTAGAAAGGTCACTGGGGCTGGTCTTAAGGTGTGGTGATGGTTTGAGAGTCCATGGTAAAGATATGCAAATGTGCCTCAGGAGTTCCTTGTGCTGTGTGACCTTTTGGCTGTAGTTTTGCTCTGTGTGCTGTGGTGGCTGGTTGGCTTTTGTTCTCTCTGCCTGGCCTTGTGAAAGGCCGCTATCTGAGTTTGAACTTCCCCTGATCTGTAAGCTTCAATAACTATCCTCCATAACTGTGCCTGGTCTGGAAGTTCATCTCAGCGAACCTGAAGCTGTCTGCAACAGAGGGATTTTTGAAGATTCTTTCCTTAATGGTAGCACTGAGTTTTACTTATTTATTTTTATTTGTCAAGCTCCTTTTTCATTCCACCAGGATTCCTTACTGACTGTGGCTAGCTGTGAGCATTTCCCTCAGTGAATACTTATCCAATTTAAGAGGAAATAGGATTTATATTCCTTACTCTTAAAATCTAAATTCATTGGGGTTCATTTAATTATCCCTTGATAAACATTTGCTAATAATCTATAAAAATAAATAAATAAATAAATAAACTTTTAAAATGAAAGCTTGTTTGTTAGGTGTGTCTGTCTCTTTCTATCTCTGATTACAATAAATAAATAAATATTTTAAAATGAAATAGGAATAAAATAGTTTTTTACAATGTGTATATATTCCATTCATATATATATATCAGTTTTAGATGAATTCAAATCTTGATTTTTTAAAAGATTTATTTTTATTTATTTATTAGAGACAGAGAGAGGGAGAGAAAGAGAGAGAAAGAATGGACGGACCAGGGCCTCTAGCCACTGCAAACTAACTCCAGATGCGTGTGCCCCCTTGTGCATCTGGCATACGTGGGACCTGAAGAATTGAACCAAAGTCCTTAGGCTTCACAGGCATATGCCTTAACCGCTAAGCCATCTCTCCAGCCCCCAAAATCTTGATTTTTAAATAAATAGGTGGAAATTACTGTAGAAAAGTAGATTTTTAGGTTTAGATCAGTTCTTATATATAATAAAGTCCAAGTGTGCTTTTTTGTTTTTGTACAGGAAATAAGTCTTCTCTAAGACACATGAGACACAAAATCATCTTTTGAAATATTTAATTGCACACATAATCATTTTTTAAAATTTGTTTAAAGCTCTTATTTATTTATTTTTATGTATTTATTTATCAGAGACAGAGAAAGGGAGAGAAAGAGAGAAAGAGAGAAAGAACAGGCTCACCAGGGTCTCTAGCCAGTGCAAACAAACTCGAGACACATGCCCCACCATGTGCCTCAGGCTTATGTGGATACTGGGGAATTGAGCCTCAAACCGGGGTCCTTAGGCATCACAGACAAACAACTGCTAAGCCATCTCTCCAGCCCCTAAAGGAATCATTTTTATCTGCACTTTTTGTAGAACCTGGTTCACATCTGGTTCCTTAAATTTATATGAGTAAATTGCTTCATGGAAATGAACTTTACTAAGTACATATTTACCAAGGATGAAGACTAACCTTAAGCTTCTCCTGCTTCTCTCTCTCTACCTTTTCTCTCATTCTCTTCTATATTACCTATCTTTTTCTTCCTTCTTTTCCCTTGGTGTTGACCTGTTAAATCCCAGCATGCAGTTAACACCTACAATGAGCTGCTGATCAGAGAGACCTACACGGTTTCCAAAAAGAAGACAGATTTCTGTCAGAGTACTTGATGACCCAGAAAAGGTCAATGATAAGACCCTACTGCCGAAGACACCATATGCTGTTGGTATGGAACATGGAGTGACTTGCTGGAATTTGGAAGACAGTCAGCCCCAGGAGTTAGCTTGTTTAGTGCCAGAAGGTACTACATGAATGACTGGGGAATGTGACCAACAAATGTCCAAGCAACACATCATCTAAGCTTCTCAGCAACATACAACCTGACATGATGCTCACACAAGTGCAATAGTGGCACACAGTCATGGTGGGTAATCAACTGCTCTTGATTTGGCCAACCGATATGCTCAGTGGAAAGGAACTCATAGCTGGACTGAGAAACAAGTCTGAACCATATCCAGAAAATGAGCCTGCTCTCCAATATCAAGCTCCCACCAATCGTGGGTTACAAGAGGGCCTATACCCATAAGATTCTCTCTAAATCATAATGGTCATCCCATTTATCTGGTGCTGACCTCTCTCTCTGTTGGAGAATTTGCTTCTCTTTTTCAGATGGACACAGAACCTGAGGAGTGAATTGTCCCATTGCACTCACCAGCTGAAACCATAGAGTAATGGGGGAAATGAGCAAGAGTTCTGCTTTCTTGGTGAACCTGGGACCAACACCAATATGACTTGGGAACCTTTCGTTGACCGAGGGACTGCAGAGATGGCTCAGAGGATAAGAGCACTTGCTGTGCAAACATGAGGCTGAGTTCCGTTGGCAGCACCCACATAAAAAGCCGACTCAGGCAAATAAGGCAGAGAAACTATAAAGGAGGACAACAAAACCAGACATTCTCCTCTGGCCTCTGCAAGAATGCATATAGCACATAGGAATGTGTACATATATGTGTATACACAGCACACACACATACACAAGTACTAGACCACACCCTTCTGAAAATGATACTGGACACTCATTAGTATATAGAATCAGAAAGAAGGGTAAATGGCACTTTGTTTTAACAAGTTTTCTGGAAGTATGATGACTTGAAGTTTACAAAGCACTACTCTGTTTTTTCTAGCTCTTTGGTCTTAACGAGGTATAGTACTATGATTCTCTACACATTGTCGAAATGAGTAATCTTGTATGTTTTCTTTTAGATTTCTCAAGTTTTTCTGTACTATCCAAATCTTCAATCCTGCCTGTCCTTTCTCATACTCCAAAGGTTTCCATCTTATGACATGGTTTGTGCTTGGTCTTCCTCAGAATCCTGCCATTACAGCCTCAGATCAGCAGTAGTCAGTTTCAGAGGAAAAAATCTTTCTGAGACAAGTCTGTATGACTGGGCTAGTTTCTTGTTCTTCTAGTATCAGGGATTTTTTCTCATTTCTTTCAACAATTTCTCCTTTCTTATTGGCATTTCTATCCAACATCATTGCAAATTACATTCACTTGTTGGTAGATTTTTAATTGTCAGTATAATGAAAATCATTGTAGAGTGTTAAAAAAAGGCATGGCAATATTTGCTATATAGCAAATTAAGAATTTTTTATCTTTCTGGAAAAACTGGATTACACAGGGCAAAAGGTTGGAATGAATTGCATAGGGCAAGGAAACCAAACTGAAAAGAAGGGTATGAAGTGAAGGGTGGATGGGGTCAGGTAATTATAGTGGATATATAACTAGCTTTGAGCTATGATTTGAAGGCAGAATTAACAGGTACCAATGGATAAGAATGATTGTTATTTTTTTGTTTTAATAAAAAATGATGTTGACATTAATTAAACAATGAGAAAAACAGAGAAAGAAGAGCTGTTAAGAAAATCAAGAATGTGTCTGGCCATGCTAAGCTTCAGATGTTCATTAGAGATCAATGTCAAGAGTTCCAGAAAGTGATTATACATATTAATGTAGATTTAGAAGTCATTGGTCTATAGGAAATATTTAAAACCCTATTTTTTATGAGTTTAGCTTGGAAAAATGTGAGGAAAGAGAAAGGGCCTATGACAAAGTTCTGGACTACTCTAATACTTAAAGTGGAAGTATGAAAGGAATATTTTTACCAAAAGAAACTGAGAATGAGCAATTGGCAAATTAGGAGATTCTTTTAATAGAATGGGGCAGACAATTATACAAAATCCTGAAGAGAAACAAATTACGAAGAGAAATACCTATCATAAATGGCAGGGTAAAATGCTACTGAAAAATCAGTCACAAGGGAATGCTGAAACAGAAGTCAGATTAGCTTGAGTTCAAGAAATTGTGTTGCATTTTGGTTCTGTCTGAGTAGAAGTTGAGAAACTTTTTGTCTTTAGTTTTTGTCTTTGCTTAAATCAGCATAATTCTAAAAACAGTGACTAGATCTGACATGTTAAATACCTCAATATGGTGCAGAATTTCATAGAAATTGGGGTGTTTTTTGAAAACTCATGTTTAAAAAGTTTAAATGAAAGTGCCATGACATTTAAACCATATGGAATCTAAAATTAAATGTAGAATTCTTTTAAATTAAGCTTTCATTGAAACTATTGCTATGTTTTTACCTTGGTAGGCAAAAATGATAGTAACCAAAACAGATGGGTATTAGAACAAGTGGAATATGATATTACTTTGGGTAATCCAAGATGAATATGATCATCCATAGATGTTCAAGAGCTAATCACATATGCTTATAATAATGCAGATGCATTCTTTTTTTTTTTTTTTTTTTAGGTAAGGTCTCACTCCAGCCCAGGCTGACCTGGAACCTGCTCTGTAGTTTCAGGGTGGCCTTGGAATTCACAGCAATCCTCCAACCTCTGCCTCTCAAGTGCTGGGATTAAAGTTGTGTGCCACCACGCCCGGCTCTGGTACCATTCTTTTTAGTCAAGCCCTTCAAAATTGTGTATTTAATTTTATTAAATGGGATACGAGAAACAACAATCTCACCAACATGTATTTACCATGTCCTTGGTGTAGTTATGCAGGAAAGGGTGCCAACATTATGAAAATGGTGAGGTAACCACACACTCATGGGCCATCTTAGTGATCAAACTGTAGAAAGAATGATTGGCCATTCAACTTGTATGCATAATTAGCACCAGTGAGTGAAGCTATTAGAAGTGGAGTCATATATCTTCCAATAAATAGCCTTTCATCACCAGCATTGTATCCATGCACACTTCTAATCATACAAATTCAGGAATCCTCTATGATAAAAGATCAACAGAAGAAAGTATTTTATTTGGGACTTTAGATAAACCTAAGATCATTTATAATTGTTCTATTTCTCACTCATTTAAACACTCATTGTTATGTTTGTAAAAAATTATTGAGCACTTATTATGTGAAAAGCACTATAGAGATGTTCCTTCCTTTAAAAATATGCATACAAGGGAAAAAGAAACCCAAAATGAATTACTCCTTACTTTAGAATGACTGTTTGCTCACATACTAGGGCTGTTAGCCAACTGATGTGGACAGGAAATATTCAATTCCTACCAGCTCGTGACCCCCATCTTCATCGAAGTCCTCCTCTATCCCATCAGTCATCTCTCCTCCATCCGCCTCTTGCCCTCCTTCAGCAGGCTCCTCTGTGGAGTGGTCTGCATTCTCTGACACACACTCGTCTTGGATCAGCTCTATACTCTCTTCCAATTGCTTCTTCTGAGCTTCTAGGGGGAAAAAGCAGATGGCTACTACCTTGGGTTTCTCCTGAGTTGTATGGACAAACTATGAAGAAACAGGTCATAGAGGGGAACTCTTAAGAGTGTGAACTGTTAAAGGCACACTGAAGGTAAGGGTATTTTCAGGCAAATATAGTCATTCCTTTAATTATGCATAAGTATTTGTGTACATTTACATGTAATCAATTTCACCTTTTTAATGGCATTGGAATGATGGACTTATGATGGTAAGAGTATATACATGTTTATATTAGCAACCTGATCTTTCTTACTGCTTCATTTTCTGTTTGGTCCTTAGAGGAATACTCTTTCTGAGGGAAAATGAAGCCAAGACAAAGGCTAAAATTCACATGTAACATAGAAATTGTGCACGTAAGGAAGAAGGCTGGGGAATTCTCAATGACAAGTTAAAACCAAAGTAAATAAAAAACTCATTGAGACAACAAGTTTAGAAAGATTTGTGTGGAATATTTGAATATTTTTTGGCAGAAAAAGTTAAGAGCTAAAATCCAGGTTTCAGACAACCTGAGGCCACACAGCACACATCACTTGGGTTTGTGATGCTGTACAAAGAGGACAGGATATACTTGCTCTCTTTCATACAATTAGGGCAAATAATTCCTATACTTTTAGAGAGTGGTCTTGAAAATCTAATGTTAGCATAGTGGCTTGCAAATAATAAGTGCTCAAAAGGTGAAGCTATGCTCTACATGAATAGACTTCCCTCTAATGCCCAAGACCAGTGCACTACATTGCAGAAATCCACCTACATGTAAATTATGCTGACAACATAGTAATTCCACTACTGGCTCACATCTCCTGTAAAACTTCCAAGAAATACTGGGTAAGTGAAATTGTGTTGTGTTAATCTTTCTGTAACCTATCCAGTTTACAATAAATAAATAAGTAAATAAAAGGGGCAGGTATCAAGCCTTGTTTCAAAAGAGTAAAAGAGCTGTTAGATCTGATAAAGACAGAATATGATTTTTATAGGCATCTTAACATGACCTAGACATGGCATCTCCTGCTTTTACTATGCATATATATTCTATTTTATGTGTTTTTTTATATCTCTATTCATTAGTCTCAGCTTTCTCCTTATAACAGCGTAAGGGTGCATTTTCATCTCCATGGCATATGACACATATTGTATGCTAATGGAAGCAACTGTGACAGCTCAGATTCCTTCTTTTTTCAGATGTCCAAGTGTCTGTTCCATGGACTATTATAGGAAGACTATAAAATACTGTACAACTAACCAAGATTTTAGTTTGTTGTCCTAAATCTAGAAAATCAACAACCAAATTAAGTTGGTTCTACTGTTGGTTTTTTTTTACCCAATGTGCCTATGTATTTAAGTTTCCTGGAAAATTAATCTCTTCCTTTACCAAGGTCAGTGACAGCTCAAAGGAATAATACAAATGTCCCTCAAACAAAGAAAGGAATAATACTGTTTGTTACCAAGAAACAGGTTGATCTACTGCTTTCTCCTCAATGTGTGCTTTATAAATAAATAAATAAAGATGTTAGGATAGGATATGGGATGTAAAGATATGCTAGTGACTAAGCTTATGAACTATAGTTGTCTTTTCTAAAAGGTGATATTAGAAATAACATTACATTCACAGAGTAATTGTCTTCTTCAATGAAGAAAACATGTGAATCTGCCTTTCAACTGCAAAGACAGCACAGATAATAAAAGCTCTAAGCAGTTCTTAAATAGAACCTCTTTTGATCACTTGATTGCTAAATATAAATTATGTAATATCATAACTTCTGATCTTTAGGAGATATAATGATATCGTCTCTTTACTTCTGTTTAAACATACATCATGCATCATTACTGTTTTTATTTTTGTTTTGCATTAACATACAGCATGCATGTGATTCATTTGAAAGTGTGCTCCAAAGGCAGTTATTTTACAGTACTAATACAGTTCAATGCTGAGAAGAAAACCTGCAAGTTAACTTCATCCCCTCAGTCACTACCATAATTGTTAATGCTTGGAAGACATTATTATCTGGGTTAAAAAATTAACTAATGGTAATCCATTCATAAACCTTTAACAAAGACAGATCAAGCCTGCGTTTTAGTAAAAGGTAGTCAGCATGGACCTTTGTTAGCTCAGTGAACATGTTATAATTACTGAACAATGTTGGGCTCCATGGAATCGAAACAAAACATCTGGTTTAATATTTTCATGAATAATCATCTATTTCTTCTAGAAATGAGTAATATTGCTTAGCTTATTCCAAATTTTGTAACATTCTTTTTTATCTAATTCTCTTTCTACCTTAACTTTGCCTTTTATTATGAGAGTATATGACATCTCATGTGTGTGTGTGTGTGTGTGTGTGTGTGTGTGTGCATGTGTATACACACTCATGCTTATTAGAGATTATTTGGTGAAGAAACATTTCTTTTTTAAATTTGCAATGAGAGAAAGAGAGAGAGAAAGATAGAAGAGAGAGAGAGAAAGAGAGAGAGAGAGAGAGAGAGAAAGGGGGAACAAACACATTGGCATGCCAGGGCTTTCTGCCACTGCAAATGAACTTCCGATGCATGTACCACATTGTTCATGTGGCTTGTGTGGGTGCTGGGGAATCCAACCCAGGAACACAGGCTTTACTTAGCAAGTACCTTTGACCTCTGAGCTATCTCCTTAGCTCCAGAAATATTTTATTCATATTTTTATACCTAGCACTTAACTTACGATCATAACATGAAAACATTTGCTGAATATATTTGTGAGTTATGTGGAGTCAGGTAATACAATTGCAAGTCTCTGTGTCAAATTGTTCCCAGAGAAGCGAAGTGACAGTTGAATCTGGCCACATGGTAATAAAATAGGTATTTGGAGAAATCAAAATGAATGTCTTTGCCACATTCTGTATGGAATCCCCTTACCATGAAGTCAGTGGAATGTGGGAGGTCTGAATATTCCTTAACACAAATTCATGTTTATACTGACTGGTCTTCAAGAGAAAAATAATGTGAAGTCTTTAAATGCCAACAAGAGAGGGCTGTCTTTGAGTGCTGGCATTTCTTGGAGTCTCTTTTCGTTTCTTTGTCAAAGTGATGGGAGACCATCACATCACACATCTTTTGTAAGCAGAGAAGTAAGTTCATATTAGATTTTTTTTTAGAAGAGTGGATTTAGGATTGTAGATTTTATCAGTTTATGCTTGACATATAATTCTAATACTAGCTAAGTTATGGGTTAAAATAGGAAAAAGTAAAAATTCATTTATTTATTTTATTTATTTATTATTTGGTTTTCAGGGTAAGGTCTTGTTCAGCCCAGGCTGACTTGGAATTCACCATGTAGTCTCAGGGTGGCTTCAAATGCATGAAGACCCTCCCACCTCTGCCTCCTGAATGCAGGGATTAAAGGTGTCCATCACCATGCCTAGCAAAAGTAACAATTTATAGTATCTGCTAGGTAGTGAGGTATTGAGGTCTGATAAAAGGGCTGACTGTGTGACACATACTTCAACATAGCATCAACCATTTAAGATGAAGAAACAAGCATAAGTAAAGAGAACCTATGTGTCGAAGGACACATAGGAATAAGTTTAAGAGCTAAAATTCCACTTGAGATTTCTTTACTCCAGGCTGAGCTGTTTTCTAATGCATCTCACATTTCTAGGATTTAAAATGTGACTCACAGGCAAGATGCTTTACATGTCTTCAATAACCAGATAATCCTCAGGCTCTAGACTGTAGCAATCTGTTTAGTTAGGGCACATATTTAGCCAAACAATGACTATCAAAGGAACAGAATTGCAAATGACAGGTACTTCCATTTAACTGAAATGCATATGGCTGTAAAATGCCAAGAATGAAGAGCATTTGATATATTTTAATCCTCCTATTTAAATTGTTTTGAACATCTCATTTTATTTCCAAAGTTGCATATGACTCATAAAACAGAATGCAATTGTTGGAATTTATCTTCAAAGCATTTTATTAAATTATGTTTCCTACACAGACATTATCATTAATATGACTCTGAAAATTGGTTGAATTGGCAATTAAGTTTTTTGACATGCTGGCTTAATTGCTAGATAATTAGTAGTTGAATTGTACTTAGCAGATGGTTGGAAATAATGTTGACACAAAACATTCTTCTTATTTACTACAACCAAACCAATATCTAGAATCATAGTTCATGAATACTAACATGAAACTTTTTTAATGTTCAATATTAAAACACCTGCATATAGTATGAATTTAATTCAGTGATTCCAACAAATATCATTTCCAAATATTCACCATGGATGTTATTAACACTCACACAAATGAATTTCAGGAAAATCTTCCATAAGAAATGCTTTCAGATTAAAATATGAGTCCTATACATGCATTATTGAAAAATAGTTGTTCAAATGAAGCATTCTAGTTTTATAAATGATGCAAACTACAATACATCATGTAAAAAAATTACTGACACATTATGCTTATACAAATCTCACAATAATTTCGAGAGAGATATTATTTTGCTGCTTTGTAAATTTTAGGAATCCTTTTCCAAATTTCACAGAACCAGTGAGTTGAACTCAGTCTCTAGTGGGATTTTGAGCAGGTTCTGTTTCATTTTGGCCTGGGGCCTTTTGTTTCAGTAATGTGAATCTGCTTACCATAAGGAAAATGAATTAGAGATTCAACAACCTAGAAGTGAAAAGACTAGCTCCTTATTGGAAGGAAAATGTCCTAGGTGATTTGTGATGATGGCTGCATCAATCATTAAAATTATAAAGTCATCAAATTTTACTCTTCAAAAAGTTATTCTATGTGAGATATTCCTCAACAAGGGTATTTAAATGATGTGAGTGCAAAAGGCAAGGGAAAAGAGATCAACACTGGAGATGGGCAATGCCTTTGGAAGATAGAGAGATGGGATACTATAGGGTGGTGCACAGTTCCAAAGGTAAGACTGGGACATGCCACCAGATATCAGACTGGTAGAAGATTATACTGAAGGGGGCAAGTTGGCTGATGAGAGTTACAGAATAGTTTGTGACAGAGACAAGACACAGAGCAGAGAAAGAGATACAATTTGGAGTAACGCAACTGAACTCTTACCAAGAGACTTTTCATTTACACCTGTAATAATTAAACTTCAGCTAGGATTCTGTTGATCAGAGGCCCCAAATCTCCCTAGACTACAAACTTTGAAAACATACAATTGCAATTTCTTTCTCTGTTCATTTAAGATGTATATCTTTTGGCACTCAGGACCATGTCTCCAGATCTAAGGCAATGCTCTGACAGTTTTTATCAAGAATAATGATGAGCCTCTGCTTTTTGGTGAGAGTGGCAAGAAGGAGCCCAGCTTTGTTAACAACATTATCAATCACAATCTGCCTAACCATATTGACTAGGATCTCCTAATACCCTCCAGTATGGTTCCATTGGCTTGTCTGTTGTTCAAACGTCCTCTTGCATGTTGATTTCTGTGGCCATCTCATATTGCAGCAATCTTGAATAAAATCTTTCTCATTGTTTTTAACAAGTGTTCAGTGCAATGTTACTTTGACAAGTATATGAGGGACAAGTGGAAGGTATTTGTTAGTAAGCCGTTGGGAAAGTTTGATTCATTTGCTTGAAGATAACTCCATCAACTTTTGCTTTCTTTCTTTCTTCTTCTTTTTTTTTTTTTTTTTTTTTTTTTTTGGAGAGAGACACAGAGAGAGACAGAGAGAGAGGGGAGGAAGACAGATAGAGATGGGCACGCCAGCAGCCTCTCAGCTGCTGTGAATGAAATTCAGATGTTTGCGCCCCCTTGTGGTCAAGTGTGGCATTGCACCCTTGTGTCACTTTGCATCTGGCTAAACGTAGGACATGGAGATTGGAACCAGCATTCTTAGGCTTAGGAGGCAGGTGTCTTAACTGCTGAGCCATCTCTCCAGCACAACTTTTGCTTTCTTAAAGCTAGCATTTTAAAAAAACATTTGTTTTATAGTTTTCTATTCCTACTTGTTATAAAATGTAGCAGTTTCATCCATTTCCCAGAAAATTTCATGATTTCATTTTTCTTTACTGACGAATAGAACTCCATTGTGTAAATATACCACATCTTTATTATCCATTAATCTGTGGAGGGATATCTGGGAAATGGAGGGATCTGGAAAGGATTATACTAAGTGAGGTAACCCAGGCTCAGAAAGCCAAACATTTCATGTTTTCTCTCATATGTGGGTCCTGGTTACAAATGTATAGACTTGTGTGTGAGCTGTAACCAAAAACTGGTAGCAGAGGCCAGTAAGGTAGAAAAAGCTTATAAATGAGGGAGGAGAGGGAAGGACTTAAGGGGATGGTATTGTATATATGAAATAGAAGAACAGATTATAGGCAAGGGAAAGGCTCAAGAGAGGCCAGGGGAAGAGAATGCATAAAAGAAGCTCAGGGGAGGGTCAATCAAAATTCAAGATATTCTGAATAAGACTTATATAAACCTACTTTTTTGAACAATGGAACATCCAAAAGCTATAGATTGTTACTAGAAAATTTTCAGTGATAGGGACGGGATACCGTCCAGTGAGTTGTTGTCCAGGGAAGTCCCTGTTGCCTCCAAAACATTATAGGCTATTGCCAAGGCCCTTGGTTTCCCTTGAGAAACAGATGATAAGACCCTATTGCTGAAGACCTCACTTACCTGAGTGGCAAGGTCACTGAGAAATCAAGCTGGTGATGACCAGAAAACCTTTTCCCTATAGACCAGCCAACTTGTAAGATGGAAAAAACTGCACTGCACACAGCCATATGGGAGACAGGAATCATCAGCGGTGAAAACAGTGGACACTGGAAACCTCAAGTTGGGCCAGACAGGCCAAATGACTGAACAGGTGCAATAGTGGCATGTCTGTTCTTGTCTGGCTAAATGTATATATTATTCCCACCAAACTGCCCTGAAAGCACCACACTTAATGTTCATATTCATATATTAATGCTACTCTCACTTCTGGTTAGAGAAGCTTCTCTTTTCAGATGGCGATGGCCACTGGGATGACCTAAAAGGAACATAGTGCTGAGAAGAATGGACAGAAGAGTGTTCATCACTGAAACATCTCTATCACACCCTCCAAGGTTCAGGGTCCATTGTGGAAGATGTGGCAGAAAGAATGTAAGAACCAAAGGAAGGGTACAGCTCTTTACAATGCAACTATCGAGACAGAAATTGGCCTCGATATCCATGACTTTGCATTGCCTAGCAATACCTTCACAAGACCCTCATAATAGAAGAAAAAGATGATGACATTAAATTAAAAGAGAGACTAATAGAGAGAGGGAAGGGATATGATGGAGAGTGGAGTTCTGAAGGGGAGTGGGCCAGGGGAGGGAAATATCATAGTTTATTGTCTGTAAGTATAGAAGCTGTCAATTTAAAAAAAGTACCAGTTTCCTGTGTCTACCTGCTCACCATTTCCAGACCATTAAAGCTTCCCACTGAGCTGATTCTTTTAAATATATGCCCTCATGTCTCAAATTATACCCTTCTTGATGAGTTTTATAAACTATATTTTGACATTATATTTAATGCGTTAATGGGCTCTGTTATTGGTCAAGCATTTCATACTCACTTCCTATTTTCCTAAAGAATAAATTTGTAAATTGGGTTTGATGAATTCTAAGTTTTTACATAATTTTGAATATTGGCAATAATTTTAACTCCTATGCTGTTAGTATTACTGAATACTTTCTTTTCTGTACAATTATTTATTCTCAGTAGAATTAAAGATGCCTTATGGTTAAAAAAATTAGTTCTCTTGGTACTTCTTTGCATACTTATGCAAATTTACCCTTCTCTCACACAACTGCACAAATCTTATGTCAACCACTAGTTAGTCTCTCAACTTCCTTGTCTTTCGTGTCTCCAGAGCTCTGATGAATCTGGTATGCATCTCTTTTCTCTGCAGGGCTCTCGCATAGCTCATCCCCTAGGAATTATAGCCCGAGGACCCAATTTATTCTCCTGTCACTTTCAATTTCCCTGCTGTGGGAAAGCTGTGTTTCCTTTTTGTTGGTTTCAAAACTTTCTTGCTTGTATGTGTGAGTGCGCGCACGCATGTGTGTGTGTACATATATGTATATGTATCTATACATGTGTGTGCTGGATGTGTGTATATTGAAGGCAGAAATTAACATTGGGTGCCTTTCTCAATAGATTTCCACCTAATTTCTTAGGCAGTCTCATAATGAACCTAGAGCCACCAATTTGGTTAGGCACTTAAGTCAGTAAACCCTAGGTTTCCTTCTGTCTCCACCTCCTCCTCACCCAGCACCACCATGTCTAGCCATGCTGAGGATCCAAACATAGTTCCTCATGCTTGCACACCAAGCATATTACACATTGAGACATGTGCTCAACCCCCACCTTCCTTGTTTTGAAGTCTATTTCTTGATACTTTTCAGAGAAGGGCTACAGGAAAACAATTAGCCACTAGGCTGAGATAGCTCCCTGCCTTGATTCCCTATATAAGAAACTGAAATACAGCTCTGAATGAACAGACACAGCCTAAGAAAATTAACACTTATACTTAGCCAATCAATCAGAAACTTCCAGCTACCTCTAAAGGAATTTTCAATCTTCTCTGTGGAAATACTTGATCTGATTTGCTTCTGAGGACACATAATTGCCTTATGCTCCTGGTGGAGCTTGTCTTAAATTGGATATTCAGTAAACCTTGAAAACTAAGTAATCTCACTAAAATTTCAATATGCCTAATTTGTATGTGTGTGTATACACTCACACTTTTTTATATACATGTGTGCAGCATGTGTGCTGTAATGTGTGCCTGTAGTGTGTGCATATATAGTTTATGCATGTGTGTGTATACATGTGTGTACTCCATATGCATGCATATGGACACCACACAAAAATGTTGGGAATCTTCCTCTATTGCTACTTTTTATTGTTTCTGTCACTGAACCTGGAGCTGCTATTTTTCACTGAGACTGGCTGAATTGTGAGACCCAGCAATTTTTCCATCTCTGTTCCCCACAAGAATGGGGTTTCAGGCATGCGTGGCTACACCTGGCCTTTTTTTTTTTTTTTTTTAAACTTGGATGCTGGGTATCAAACCAAGTTTTTCTCAGGCCCTTATGTTTTGCAGCAAGAACTCTTACCCTCTGTGCCATGCCCCTATTCCCTTAATGTATATTGTAACAGGTGACTTGAAAGTACATTTTTTTTTTTTTGTAGAGAGACACAGAAAGAGATAGAGAGGGAGATGGAGACAGACAGAGCTCCAGCAGCCTCTCAGCCTCTGTGAAAGAACTCCAGATGCATGTGCCCCCTTGTGGACAGGTGTGGCATTGCATGCATGCAGCACTGTGTCTGACTAACTTTGGGACCTGGAGATTGGAACCAACATTCTTGGCAGGCAGGTGCCTTAACCGCTAAGCCATCTCTCCAGCCCGGAAGTACACCTTTTGATACCTTGTACATCTGGAAATATCTTTAATTTTGCCTCTTTTGAAGCTGTTTGTGTATTAGTAGTAGAATACTCAGCTCTAATCACTGTCCTTAGGAATCTGTGGGCATGATTTCACTGTCTCCTAGCTTTCCGAATGGCTGCTGAGAAGCTCTGTGCTATGGTCTTTTGTTTCCTATTTCTTCTTTTCTTCTCTTCCCTTATCTCCCCTCCAAAGTTGCAAGATCTCTCTAGCCCATGGAACATAAAATCACAGTGGTATCCTCTGATCTATCCTCATGGGTTTCTCCAGATGCATCATGGAGCTTCTCAATCTGGTTAAGCACATCATTCAGTTTTTCTGCCTGGTCTAGCTCCTCTTATTTTCCAGAGTCTTGTCCTTCCTATCCAACCTGTAATTTTCATATCCTTCTTCCTATTTTCCATCTGTATTTTGGGTTTTCTGAGTCAGTTTCTATAATATTATTTTCCAAGCACTCTATCTATCCTTTGACCACTCAGTTTTATCATTTTGGGTTCTTTTGTTTTCATAAATAGAGTGTAGTCTTATTTCTCTGATGATATTAATCATTTTTGTTATTTAGGGATTTTTTTTCATTTTCTCTTTGTTCTTTTATTTTCTTAATTGCTTTTTATGAGTAGGTGTTTTCTTTTATCTTGTGATTGTTAGTCTCTCATTTCATTCATGAATGTTAAGATATTCACAGGCAACTATGTCAGCACAGAGAGATACACCTTGGATTGAGTGGTCTTGTTGGCCATTTCCTTAGGAAGTATGTCTCTCTGTTTCTTTGCTGACTCTTAGGCTGGTCTTGTTTGCACATAGGGGCACCTAGTATCCTGCACTGAAAGGAGACAGCCTGTCTGTGTCTGTTTCCCCCTTTCTATTGTCTGCCCTGACACCTACTGGTTCAGCTTTTCCAGAGAAATCTAAAGTCTACTGGCAAAGTGAGGCATGGATAGTTGGGAATGAGGACACTAGAGCTTGATGTTTACATAGATTTTTTCACTAGTTCACATCCGGTCCAGAGAAATATGGTACATGTAGTTATTGGCATTTGGGGAAATCAGATATTAAAAATTAGATTTAGATTTTTAGAACATATTGAAGTGACATATTTATCCATGTGCTGTCCAATTTCTTAAATCTTACCTTTGGTCTAATTCATACCAATGGGCTTTTATCTTAAAATTGCAATCATTGTTGTCATACAAATTAAGGAAGAAGCAGATCTCAGTTCAGGTGTTCAGTCCATTATTTGAAACTAGAAGCATGACCTCACGGACTGAGTCCAAAGTGGCAGTGACAGCAGGAACCTCCAGCACTGGTCTGACAGCATTCAGAACAGGGCCAGAGGTCACAATGGAGGCTGTAGCAATTGAACCATATCTAGGGCAACACTGTTGATCTGAGTGCCACAATCTGTGTTTGACAAGCTGCAGATGTTCATAGAAGGGAGATGACAACAGCTCAAGTTAGAAAATGAATGTACCAGACAAGTGGGTGACGAACATGTTGATACTATTTTAGACAATGAGAGGCTTCAAAGATTTTCAACCAAAATTTAAATGAAGCTATGGTGAATATTCATGAACTCATCATATTAACTCTATTCTAAGATTTTGGAAAGTCGAACATATTAAATATCACTTAAATACTTAATTGACATTTATAATCAGAAGGAGTTAAACATTAAGCTTTCTTTTACGACATAGGAAGAATGGCTGAGCCAAGAAGAGGAAAAAATATACATGATTCAGTGTAGGGAGAACTTACCATAGAGGCGTCACACACAGATATAAGTAGAGGCCAATTAGATAACAAATATGTAAATTGCATGGACAAGAATGTTAACTGAAAAGTTCATGCCATGTGTAGAGTGAATATCAGGTTAAAAAAATCAAATCCAGTTTGTCATAAGAAGTCATATAGCTTGACACTCATTTATTATGTGGCCACTTAAGGATATTCTTTTTTTTTTTTAAAGTTTGGTGACTTGTACAAACTTATTGACAGGATGAATTTGTCCTATGGATTGCACCTTGTGACCTCTCTAAAGCTTAGGTTTCACACTCCAGTTTATCACAAGAATTGTCCAAGTGAGACTAGGTACTTCATGTCAGGTATACCTTTCAGTGTAAAGCTTAATAAGTAATGTTTATTCACCCCTCAGGGTCTGTGTTGTAAACCTTTCCTTTACATCTGTGGTATATGTGCATATCTATATACATGTTTGCATGTGTGTGTGAACAAGAATGGGTGCAGTTGCCTGTGTGTGTGTGTGTGTGTGTGTGTACAGGCAGTAGTACAACTTCATGTATTACCCTCAGGAACACTATCTACTTCTTTGTGCGGGGTCTTTCATTGGAAATTTCTTTCTCTATTTTTGCTGTGTGTGTGTGTGTGTGTGTGTGTGTGTGTGGTGTGTAGTGTGGTGATGTGTGTGTGTGATGTATGGCATATGTATGTGTTGCAGATATGTGCCCCATGCAGAGGTCATGTGTGTCACAGTCAGAGAATGTCAAATGTCCTTCTCTTGGTGTTCATTGACAAGAAATTTCTTTTAAAAAACAGAGGAATTGCTGGGCTGTGTGGATTGCTCAGTGGTTAAAGCACTTGCCACATAACTCTGAGCCCTTGCATTTTGTTCCTCAGAATTCACCTAAAAGCCAAAGATATAGTGGGCATTTGGAATCTCAATGTTCCTATGTGAGAAGGGAGGCAGAGGCATGAAAAATTTCCCAAAGATCATGAAAAGGTATATTTAAAAATGATAAGAGACTCTGCCTCACACAAAGGGGAAGGCAAGGACCGACTGACAGTTGGCCTCTGACTTTCACATGTACACAGTGGTATGCATGTCATTGTGCTCACAAGCATGCACACACACATGCACACAATGAATGAGTAGATGAACAAATAAATACTTTAAAAATATAAATATTTGTGGAGTACATCTTCCTACTGCATGATGCACAACCTACTTTTTCTTCTTGTAATCTACCCTTCCTTACTATTTAACCTCATAATGTAAATTACATAAATTGTTCTATGTCTATAAGACAATTTATATTTGGCTTGTTCTACAGAATCACCTAAAAGTAAGACACAATTTTAGGCAGAATTGATGCTAAGTACAAATTGTTGTTTTCCACTGTTGTCACTTTATTCTCTGAAAATTGTATTATTCAAGGGAAGAAATATATGCACAGTAATGTCAAATTTATCATTTCAAGTGCTAGAATATGCTTTGGAGACCATTATGCAATCCTGCAGTTTCCAGTGAAGGGCACTGGGACTTGCTTTATGTCTAGTACATAGCATGTGGTCTTATGTAGAGTTAGGGAAGCCAAAATATGATCTTGTTCTTAGGAAGCTTACAATCTCAAGGGAAGAGAGATGATAAAACAGAAACATCTACTAAGAATCTAGTTGTTTTATATTGCGATTACATCTGAGAATTTTGAAATTCACTTGAAAGACAAAATAAAAAAATAATACTTGAAAACTTGGTCAGAACATGATCTGTCATTTTGATTAGAAAGTATTCTGTTGTCTGTGGCATTTTCTCCCAGTCTTCGATTGTCTTCCTGTCACTATGCCTATGCTAGAATCCTTCCTTACCAAATGCCTCATAGTAGGAATGAGAGATGCATAAAAGAGCAATAACGGAAAGTAAGTGCTAGCTACCAAATAATTAGCTTTCAACTAATTAAGCTTTAAAATGAGTGTCCCTGAATTTAATAAGGAGGCTTTGAGTACCCATTAATGAATTTTAATGCATTTCACTCCTGTCTTAATGTAGTGTTAACTCTTTCCATACCACCCCAAGTTCTTCCCATAAAGAAACTTTTAAAAAATGTAGAATATGGTCACATTATGTCTGAAAATTTAGATGGTATTCAGGAGACAATGACCAAGACAATGATGTTATAAATCAAATACCTTCACTTTCTTTGTAGCATGTTAAAATAAGAAAGATGCAAAGGGCTGACAAGGCCTGTCATTGTGAAAGTAACTGTCTTATGACTAGAGAAGTTTAAAGATGAGTTAAAGCAAGATGACAGCTTTCATTTCTTTAAAAACAAAGAAGAAGAAGAACTGGGTTTGAAATGAGTGTTGCATTTACAGATGATCTTCCAAGCAGACCTTATGGCAGGTATTCCTCATTGCAGGGTGCTAGGATATGATATGCTGGAAGAAGGATCACATTTTTCCCTTTGAGGTGATTTATATTTAAATGAGCTCTCCATAATCCCTTAAACTGAAGTGCAAATTGGTTATCAAAGTCGTTTGCTCCAAGAGTTGTTTTACATAATAATGGATTTCACAGAAGTTCCTCAAAGGGAAATATTGATTTAGGCAACATCACAGGATATTTCAGTTACAGCAACACTTTAGATGATAGCCACAGACAGCGTATACAAAGTTTCTAAAACTCCAAACTTCTTTTTTAAGTAGTATAGGGAAGTGTCTCTCTTTATAGAATAAAATATATTTGTCATTGTATAATAATAATTTTAGTAAAAATTATTCCATTTAATCTGTCATCTAGCTTTTCACATTAAGTTAACACACTGGTGAGAATGAATCATATAATATGCACATGACTTGTGTGTGTGTGTGTGTGTGTGTGTGTTTTTAATAGGTTACTTGAAAAAACAGGTAGAAGATTCCTATTCTGAAATGCTTCAGACTATACACCTTTCATATTTTGGAGGGCTTAGATTAAAAATATATTTGAAGAGGTTTTTACTGGGTGAGCAAGCCTAACCTGAAATTCTATGATTTCAAATGACCCAAGATTCAAAATGATTAAGCATCATGTCAGTACCCAGATAGTTTTGGATTTCAGAACTTTTTAAATATTATATTTTAGGTTTCTAGGTACCAACCAGGAACCCTAACAAGTCCTCAATCTAAATAGGAGCCTAGATCCTTACAAGGAGCCCAGACCTACCCATGGATCCCATACTCAAATCAGGAGCAATAAATGTATCCAAACCAGGAGCCCGAGGTTCTTCCAAGGAGCTCGAGATCCCAACCACCATGAGCTCTAGGTTCCATCCAGGAGTCCAAGCTTCCAACCAGGATGTCTATATTCCAATCAAGAGCATTAGGCCCCAATGTTTTTCATTAATAGGCATTATCTAGATAACCTAAATAATCTGGATAAAACCTAGAACACAGCCCTGGAGAAAATTTGAAATTTGTTCACAAGTTCTGAGTTTGAGACTCAGATCCATCACTAACTAGACAGGTGGTTGTAGAAAAATTAAATTACTTCCTGAGCTTCTGTTTTGCCTTTTGTAAAATCGAGGGTTTAGATTTATTAATAGCTTTTCAAAATCCCATTATTCATTTCATTTTATGATTTAAAGTTCTTATAAATTAGGTCTTGTGTGTAACCCCAGTATGCAACATAGAGAGACAGTTAATTTCTTGGAGCAAGGGCTGGGTTTGAAGGAAGTATGAGTTTGTCTGCTCTCAGCCCACATCTTATCTCTGCAGCAACCTGTGAGACATCTAATGCCTTACAAAACACAATTTTCAAACTGTAGCCTAGCTCTTAACTCATCCCAGTTTTCATTTTCTATAAGCTTAAAACAACACACAGATAAAGAGCTAGAGAGCTGAATTAGAATGTAGCTAGGATCATGGCTGAAAATACAAAGAGGCCATTGAGTGATAAAGAATTAATCAATCAACTTGGACTGTTAGTGGCCAGGAACATGCTGTTGGCTTTCAGAAAATTAGGTACAGAAGTTTCATAGGGTGGCAGCACAGATTGGAGTTGGGCTTTGTAATAAATATTAGTAATATGTTTTATTTTGCAGTGGTTAATTTAATGAAATATGATTATTTCTTCATCCTGATAGCATTATCCCTTTAAGTGCCTTAACAATTACCTGATGACATAGAAACTTTCAATTATGATTCAACTACTGCCGATTTTTCCACCACAATGATTGTCCTTTGTTGATATAAATCTTGGAAATGTTGGTTCATGTTCTCCAAGTGCAGTCCTATTCATCAGCGCAATTCTTGCCTTACAGGGTTATGTATTAACTCAGTGCACTCAGCCGATGTCTCCTAGGCCTTGCTTTCTGTGATTGATGGTGTTTGGTTGGTTTAATTCCAATCTGTCTGTAGCCACAGATTCATTTTCACTCACCTGCCTCTGCCTTCTGCTGCTTCTCAATCTTTTCCAGGCGTCCTAACAAGGAGTCAATCTTAGTTTTGATCTGGGTTAATTCTTTCTTGATTGTCTGTAACTCGTCAGATTTCACTAGGAAAGGGAAAGTAGACAGAAAACAACAAAACATCAGATGTCCCATAACTTACTTAGAATACAGTTTAAGACTCCTGTATTTCTCAGGACTGTCACACAGGGTTCTATTTAATTTCATCAGCTTCTCATCATGTGTTCTAATCCTTGAGCACTGAAATGGCATTGCTAATTAAAAATAAGGATTCTTAGTGACAACAGAATTTGGCACTCAGTCTTCTGACTGAAAGTCATGCAAAAGGATAAGAGCGTAAAAGTATTTTATTAAATAACAGAATGACGCATATAACTCAGTAAGTAATAGAATGAATCTGCAATATAAGATGGATTTGAATATTCAAATCATAATAGGCATATAATATATCTTTGAAGTACCCTGTTTTCTAAAATATTTTATTGTTATTATTTATTTAGCTGAGAGAGCAAGAGAGAGAGAGAGAGAACACACATGCCAGGGCCTCTAGCTGCTGCAGATGAACCCTAGACACATGTGCCACCTTGTGCAACTGGCTTATGTGAGTCTTGGGGAACTGAACCTGGGTCCTTGGAATTTGCTTGTCCATCCCCATTGATATGCCTACAGTAGTGTGTTCTCGTTCTAGATTTTCAGTATGTAGTCTGGTTTCAAAGGAAGAAAATGGGAGCTAATATAAATATAATAATAATAAGTATATATATAATAAATAATATAAATATAACTTTTCATTTGCCAAGTAAGGTATTAAGACAACAAACATATCATTGCTAAATATGATATCCATTTTATTAAAAAGGGTTTAGGAAAGGAGAATCTCATATTAAAATGATAATCATTCAAACTAAAGTAATTGATTATTAATACTTTGATAATTATTTTATGAGAAATGCACTGCAATATTCTATTGCACTTTTCTGAAAAACACCTGCAATTTTGTTGAGCCCATAGCAATCAGATAGGGAAGTGTTTACAGGTGTCATTGTGGTCTGGTTCCTAGTCTCTGTGCTACCTTAGGTGGAAAGAAAGATAACCAGACTTTAGTAGTTTGCTGTGCTCCATATCTAGGGCACATGGCTTGAATCCAGTGCATGTATCCTCTCTGTAATTTTAACTTCAGATTTGTAATGATTTCAGTTTACTTATCCTCCAGAAATTCTAAAGAAATTAATGTAAAGCCTCATGTTGTAGTTTTCAGAATTTCTGAAATAATAAAAATAAAATAAGTCTATGTTTACTTGAAACAAGGTAAATTTTGATTAAGACATTTGATACATAAAATTCACAATACAATTAAATTCAAAGGCAAAGCAAATTATTTTTCTTGTATCAAAATGAGAAAAATGTTTCAATTAACTAAAGCATGTTTTCATAGTGATTTCTTTATAATGCAAAGAATTTTACAAAATCAAAACTGAAAGTTGCAGGAACCCTCCAGAGTGTCATATTATGAATTACCACAGTGTAAGGAGGATATAATTTAAAATAGTGAATCACTTTTTATGTTAATTATTTCAGACATCAAAGTACTGTTGTTGAATTGCAGCTAAATTTGAGAAACATCATCTGTCACAATTGAGAACTGATTCATCTTTGAAGAATAATACTTTTTTCTTTGATGGAACCATCTCTTGTAGTTTTACTTAAATCTATCAAATTTAATAGAAAATATTTAATCTGATAACAGAATCAATGTAGAAAAATGAAACAGTGGCTAAAAACTAATCTCCAAAACAAGATAGGCTTCTGTCAAAGCACTTGATTATCCACCTGAGGTAAGAAGACCCCATTGCTGAAGACACCATATGATGCTGACAAAGAACATGGAGAGACCTGGCTGGAATCTGGAAGAGAGCCAGTCCCCAGACAGTTAGCTTGTCTAGTGCTGGGAAGCACTATATGAGCTACTGAGGGAAAGTGGCTAACAGTGGTGTGAACAACCAGGAACCTAAGCTACTCAGAAGCAAACACACTGGCAAGATGTACACACCAGTGCAATAGTGGCACACAGACTTGGTGAGTAACCAATAACTTTCTGATTGGCTAAGAGATCTGATCAGTGGAAAGAATCCATTCCTGGAATTGGGAACCAGGTCAGAATCCTATGGAAACAAAGATTATGCTCCTCAATGTCAAGCTCCCACTAGTTTTTGGCTAAAAGAGGGGCTACGTCCATCAAATTATTCCTAAATTAGTAATACTTATACCATTTAATCTATGCTGACTTCATTCTCCATTGGAAGATCTTTCTTTTTCAGAAGGTAGTGAGACCCCAAGAGATAAACTACCCCTGGCACTTCAGCCAAACCCAGCTGAAACCACAGAATTGGGGAGATGAGCAAGAGTGCTGCTTCCATGGTGGGCCTGACAATCAGCACCAGGGTGAGAGAGACAGATACTGAGGATACTCAGTACCCACCGAAGCAGAGATCCAGAGGTTCCTAAGAGCTCATCACTGAAGGAGACTTAAAATACGCCCACTCCGCTTCAGGGAATTTTGCAGAAGAGGGGGAAGAATGATTGTAAGAGCCACAGTTTAGGACATTATGCTCAGAGGCACTGCCTCTCCCCAGTAACTGCTGCTCTCACAAGACATAACCCACAACCCTACGGGAATACTGGGAACTCCACTGAGGAGGGCTGCCAGTGGAATGGGGGAAGGGAGGAGGGAAAGGATGGTACCAACATGTGTTGTATCCATACTAAGTATGTTTGTTTGTAATGAAAAAAAAAAACTATATATCCTAATAGAATCTTTCTTAGGGAGAAAGGTTGCTCCTCAAGTCAGTAAGGAAGTTGATTAATTTTAATGTATGTAACATATTTGAAAAAATACACCAACAAGTCACTAACAACTCTCTTTACAAAAACCACATTAGAGAAGAAGTAGAAATCTGAAGTAAGTGTGTAGGGAGAAGTAATTTGATATTTACACTCATACCTAGCACTGTAAGTAAGCTTTGTAATTCAAACATATAAGAAAGCAAGTTTTAAAGTAATAAATCTGGAATCTTGTCAGCTCTTCCCTGGCCCATCATATATTGCCAGGAGTCTCCAGACCTGTGTAGGCTGCCTGGCATGGAGAACAGCAAATTCTGATCAGGGTCGTACAAACTGGGCCCTAGAAATAGATCTAGCCACCTCTGCTGCCACTATGGATGCCAGTTCCTCATGTCAGGACTCTCTTTGGAAGAAAGACTCCCTTTGCCCTAGCAGTCAGTTGCAGTCCTCTGCTGCCCTTCAGTCAGTCACCATCTGAAATGGGTTCTGGCTGTGTTCTCATGCCTGGTTCCTTGATGAAACTCTTGGGAGGGACTACCTCTGTCCTCACTCTGCTGCTCTAACTCTTCTCTCAGCTCATCTGCTACCCTTTGCCTTGACTGCTAACATTTTTCCCTACCCCACATCAAAGCCCTATCTGTTTTTAGTTAATTTGTCAAAGTAGATGTTTGTTTGCCACTCTATATTTCTAAACTTAGAATTTTGAAAGCTTGCAACTTTGTGTATATATTATACATATTTTTTTTTTTCAAAAATAGAAGTTATATCAGAATTAAGAAGAGCTTTAGGCTCAATTTGCCCCTGATGATTCTCATTGACTCTTAATTTTGTCTCTTTTCCATTTGCCAGGCCACTTTCATAGAGCTCTCAAAGTAATGTGTACAAACATGAGTCTTTAACTCTTTAATTTAAATGTCCTTGGAACATTTCCACAATGTCTCTATTGTCTATGGGAAGAAAGACCAAAATCACACAGTTGTGTACCTTTGGTTTAGATCTGCTCTGATTTTTTTGTTGTTGTTGATTTTTATTTAGTTATTTGAAAGTGACAGAGAGGGGGGGGAGAGAGAGAGAGAGAGAGAGAGAGAGAGAGAGAGAATGGGCACGCCCGAGCCCCCAATCACTGCAAATGAAATCCAGATGCCTGTGTCCTCTTGTGCATTTGGCTTACATGAGTACTAGGGAATTAAGCCTCAACCAGGGTCCTTAGGCCTTACAGGTAAGCATTAACTGCTAAGCCATTTCTCCAGCCCCTCTGCTCTGGTTTTGAATGAAAGGTGGCTATGCAACCATTAGGAGTTGGGGGTGTAACTAACTGAAGTCAGCCATTGGGAGTAAGTCCTCATCCACATGTTATCCCCGCCTACTTCCTGCCTTTCTCTCAGCTTTGCAGTCCACAATGATGTGAACAGGTGTCATCTGTCACATGTTCTCACTGTCAAGATATTCTGGTCAAACACATGGTGCTGAGAAGCCATTGAGTGAACCCTCTGAAACCATGAGCCTAACCCGTTCTTTCCTGCTTTAATTTGTTTCTTTAAGGTGGTTTCAGTGATGGAAAAGAAACTGATGCACAAGTTAAACTCTCCAAACTGGCTTTCAGAGTTGGCTTAAAGTATGAGTTCTGCTGTATACTCCATGTCTGCCAAAGCCAATTCTTCATTTGAACAGAATAGCCTCATGCTTAACCAAATGTTTTGTGGGATGAAATAACCTCTGCTTCACATCTATGATCCTTGGAAAAGTTACCTGTAATCACTAGGTGAAGGTTCTCCAACTACTTAACTTCTATTTTCTACCTTAGAGGAAATGAACATAACCTTCTAGTGCCATTCCCAGAAATCAAAAGGTAATGATAAATGCAGAAGATATAAGATGATTAATACCATCATTATTATATGCATTATTATGTAAATATGATTCTCCCAGCAAAGATACATTCTCTTTCCCAAATGTATCTTCACAACCTCACTCATGTTTTTCAGGGTTCATTTTTGCCTGCCATATGAATACTTCTTTCACCAATCCTTGAAAAGTGACTTACGTGTAATATATTCAATGACATCTCACATTTATTGAGACATGTATCCTGGTTGTTGGCTTTTTTTTTGCATGTCTATCTTTCATAGAAAATTATGAGCTGCTTGTGTGAATGTCTCATGAGTAGATACTACGAAAGTTCAACGAACCTGTTTTTGAATATTTTTTGTGTGTTTTGATAATCATATCCTCTGAGTAAATAGGCTCCTGGGGTTTGCTGGGAGGTTTAGGGCTTAAAGTTTGTCCTCCTTTATTTAAAAATGTTATTAATAGGTTTAGTAGAGATTCTAAATGATAAAAAATATTTCTTATACTAATATGTCAGATCCAATAGCACTTACTAGTATTCCTGATTATTTAGTTTTCAGATCTCCGATGATACCACAGTTTAAAAAGATGGAATTCTGAGCAATTGCAGAAGTATGGTACATTAGCTGACTCATACCATCAATGGCTCTTTAGAATCAAACTCTGTGTGGAAAGAGTGCATTCAACTCTTTATTTTATTGCTTATTAATAGAAAATCCAGGATGTAGAGATAGTCCATAATTAACAAATACCAGAAAATTTGTATGTAGGTGCATATGCATGTATGTTAGCTTTTGTTACCATCAACTGGGAAGGCACATTTTATTTTCAAACCTTTGCATCTGTATCAGGCACTAAAGTCATAAAACAAACATCCTGAGAACTATCAATAAAGAGATAGGAGGTTCAGAAAAAGTTATCATATAACTATGCCTGGGCTTAATCAAAACCCTATTATGAAAAAGAAAATGAAATATGCCTGCTGCCACTAATTAAATACAACTTTTTGCAGTTTCACAAATTCTTAAAACCCTAACCTTGCGTCAGGACATACATTGCATAGCATACAATGCCTTACTTTCAGAGTTGCATAGTGAGCATCAGAAATCTTTTTTCCTAATAGGACTGAATATTTCTAATCAACTTGTTATAGTAAAAGTCTCACTAGAAGCTGGAGAAAATTATATTTAATTGATAAAATGATGCATTTTAGTGAGACCCTATCTCGAAAAACCAAAAAAAAAAAAAATTATGAATTTGAGGGAACTGATAAGATGGCTGTGTGTAAAGTGCTTGCATACCTTAGTTTGGATCCCTAGAACCCATGTAAAAGACAAATATTGTGTCAGGCATCTTAATCCCAGTGTATCAAAGGGAGGTTGAGACAGGAGAATTTTCTGGAAACTGCAGGCAAGCTAGCCTAATGAATGCAGAGGTGAAGAGCAACCAGAGACTCTGCTTAAACATGAAGTTCTGCACTGACTTCCACATGCACACCATAGTATGATCACACATAAACTTGGAAACACACTCACATATCACAGACACCATTTTAAATTAATAATTTGTGAAAACTCTTCCCAGTTCATCCTTCTCTAGAATACCTTCTTTTGCTCTAAGTTCTGTTCCATCTTTCCAATTATCTGCATCTCTATTCACAACTATTACACACTCCTTAAAAGTGTCATGTAGTCTTAGATATCCATACATTATTATTATGAACCACATTTGCATTATCTCCTTCTTAAAAATATCACTTAATCCTTAAATATTCATCTCCAAACTTCCAACACAAAATCATCTTTCCTTTGATCCTCTTTTTTGAAATACTCATCCTCTTCCAAACCTAACTTTTTGCAGATGATACTTGAACTTCCTCTTTCCTTAAATGTTTCTCTGACAAGATCAGGAATTATTTTATTTTATAACTCAAGTATATAATGTATTCTTGAATGATATTGATGTAAAATATTGTTACCAGGCTCTTTCCCAGAAATTAAGGGTGCAATATTGAGCAGAAAAGAAAAAATCTTTCTATGGATGGGTCTAGAAGGTAAAGGGGGGTGAATATATAAAATAATTTATGTATATATATAATACTGTCAAAAACAAAAAAAAAAAAAAGTATTGGGCTGGGGAGATGGCATAGCAGTTAATGGCACTTGCTTTCAAAGCCAACCAACCCAGAACTTTTTCCCAAGTGTCCATGTAAAGCCAGAGGCACAAAGTAGTTGCATGCATCTGGTGTTTATTTGCAGTTACCAGACGCCTTGGTATGCCCACTCTCTCCCTCTCTCTGTCTCATCACTCACAAATAAATAAATAAAAAGAAAAGAGTTTTTAAAAATTATCACATTAATGGAACCTCCCCTCTGGGTAGAAGACAATGAACAAATGTGCATGTTGCATGTAGGAGTCCTGGCTTGGAGAGAAATTTGTTATTTTATATAGACAATGAGGGGAAGATTCAATGATAATATGATAGATATTTAAGTAAAAGTCTTAATGATGGGAAGAAACAAGTATGCGAGGTGCTGGATAGGAAAGCTAGGAGACAGATCAGTATACACAGAGGACCAAGACAATATATACAGCTGTTTTGGACAATTAACAAAATGTAGCTAGAGGGGAATGAACAAACAAAAGAGTAAAAGAATCCAATGGGTAGAGAGTGGAGAAAGGGGAAGAAATAAAGGAAAGATTCTTTCTGGCTACAGTAAGTGCTTTGGCATTTACTCTGAGCACCTTAAGAGTCACTGTTATAGTAACTTCTGACTTCCTCTTGTGAAGAGCCCATGGGATGACAGGGAGAACAGTGAATCACCAAGGCTCTGAGAATAATTGAAGGGAGTGATGATGATATATTTATTGTACTGGACCAAAGTATTAACATTTGGATGGTGCTATCCTAACAGAGTTGATAAAAGTGCAGCTGGGCATGTGAGTATCAAGTTAAAGGAAAGTCAAAGGTAGAAGAATAAGTTAGGCAGTTTCCAGTCATGGGCAGCATTCTAAGTTAATATACAGAATGAGTTCTTCCTAGCAGAAGTATATACATATACTACAGGATGATTTAGAAGACATTAGTAACAGTGCATTCAAGTAAATAATGTCTTTTTAAAAATTTTTCTACATAAATTATACAATAATGTGTTTTCTGAAAACATTCCAGAAAGAAAACACAAGAATACTGCTGTAATAAAAGTGCTTTGTTCTGGTGAATATAACTTAACTTCTCTGTGGATTACTATAGGGCTTAAACTTATATTTATCAAATAAGGTCAGCAAATAATGAAAAAAATGAAGTTCTTGATAAACTGCTTTGGCTTGTTTGTAGGCAAAAATGACATCAACGAAACTGGGAGTCAAGTTCTAAAACTCAAGTAACCTTAAATATTTTTCTTAAAAAATTCACTGTACAAGTTTCCTTAAGTAGAGAAGTCATATTTTAAATCACTTTCAACATGTTGCCTCTAGAGTTCATTGATTCGTGATAAATGTTATTACATTTCAGTCCTGTCAACAAAGTGATGATTGTGCCTTTTGTTGCAACATGGGATATAATCTAAAAAAGGAAATTAGACACACAGGATGACACCATCTGCTTATATAGAAAATGTGTGCATCTCTGATGTATGTAGTGAAAAATATTTCAATCTATTTTAATCATTCCTGGGTCAAGTGCATTCAGAGACAAATAAAGAATCTTTAGCTAACTTTATAGATCAGTTACAGCATAGGGTGAATATCCCCTGCAGGGGACATGCTGAAATATCTTGAGATATTTTTGCATGTTATACCTTGGTGGTGGTGATGATACTGTTTTCTCGTAAGCATTTGGTCCACTGAGTAGACTACAATGCATGGGATAGCTACCAGGATCATAAGGATCATTATGTGACCAACAGATGTCAATTGTACTAAACCTTTGAAGTTCCAGGTGTCATGGTTTGAATATGTGCCTGACATTTATGTATAAGAATCTTAATAACAAAAGTGTTGGGTTAATGTCATTTGTAGGTAATATCTTTTTGGAGTAAAGGAAGGTTAGATGAAATTATTAAGATCAAGTCTAATGTCATAATTATTCTCAATGTATACTCAATGCAGTTAGTGGTTCTATAAAAGAGGAAAAAAGATTTAAACTAGCATGCTGTCTTAATCCCCTCCACCAAGCCATGACCCAGCAGGACGGCCTGGACCAGACACTGGGCTGATAGTAGGCCATTGTGGTAGTTTGAATAGATGGCCCCCAATATATTCAATGTTTTATTAGTTTATAGTTTGCATCTGCAGCCACCTTGCTGGAGACAATGTCATTGGGCAGATCTTAAGGTGTGATGGTGGGTTTGAGATTCCATTGTGATGATATGCAAAGTGTGCCTAGCAGGAGTTCCTAAAGTGTGCTGTGCTGTGTGGCTGGTGGCTTTTCTCTCTCTGCTTGGCCCTGTGAAGGCAGGCCAGCTTCTTCTGCCATTATGGAACTTCCCCTGGATCTGGAATCTTCAATAAATAATATTCCTTCCTTCATAACTGTGCCTGGTCTGGAAGTTCATCTCAGCAAACCTGAAGCTGTCTGCTATAGCCATGATCTTGGAAGTCTCAGCTTCCCATACCATGAGGTAAATACATCATTTCCTTTGTGTGTGTGGTATTCATATGTGTGCATATGAATGTTTATATGTGTATGAGTGTACTTGTATGTAGGTACATGTGCATGCATGTCCATGTACATATGGAGGCTAGAGGTTGATGCTGAGGGATCTTCCTTAATCACTCTCCATCGTATTTACTGAGGCAAAGTCATTTACTTGTACTCTGAGATAGCCAATTCTGAGAGCCTAGCCAGCCAGCATTCTCTGGGGATCCTTTGTGTCTGTCACTCAAGTGCTGGCATTACAGACAGCCCAGGATTTAAATGGGTGCTAGGGCTCTGAGCGCAGGACATCACACTTGCACAGATAGCACTGTATCTACTGAGCCATCTCCTCAACTATAGACTGTTCTTTTGATGAATTATTCCATCTACTGAATTCAGTTACAGCAACAGAAAATGGACTAAGACACTGGTCTTAGTTGTAGCCACAGAGAAGGAACTGAGACTATCAACTGTTACAAGTATAAGCGTATAAACCTTATTAATCATTCATGTTATCTTATGACACATTTTACTTTTACAAGCCTTTGATAATTACTTACATGTAAAAATAAATTTACATATAAGTTAAATTATCAATCATTTCTGTGTATACTATTTCACCAATAAGAAGACTTAGAATGTGATTTATGTGACTTTCTCAGAGTCAGATAATACATGTGTGGAGATGAGCTTGAAACTCAGATCTTCTGACTGAAACCTCTCAACTACAACTTCAACTGATAGGAAAAATATGAACAACAATTTCAGTTCTTTCCTAACTGTGAATTAAATTGTCTTATGTCAGCTCCATCCAGAAAACATGACTAATTATTGCTGTAATATGGACTTCTGGAAGTTTTCATCTCTATGAATCTTTCATTTGTTTATGCATATATGTATCAACATTTCCTCCCTTTTGGATATTTTATGGTAATTTAATATTCAGGAAATAATTTGTGAAACTTAAAAATAATTTTAAAAACCAGATTTCAAATATTTTGCTCAAATATGTTAGAGTAATTGATAGTCCTCTGAAGAAAATTTCTAAGGAAAAAAATCCATATATTTGTATTTGTATATGTATATATCCACAATACTTAGGCATATTATACATATCTGTGTGCATTCATTCTTACTATGTTTTTAGAATGAGAAAATTAAATGGATAATAAGTTCATCTATATTCAATGTCTTCATTGATTGTCTCCTCTGTCCATGCAATCATCCAGGATTTTGCTGTGAGATACCTGTAAGTAATTACATCTTTTTCTTATGATGAATATGTAAAGAATATGTTAATAAGCTTTTTGTAAGGATTAGGACTGAATATCCAAGAAGCTAAGTAATGTGTTTAGGATTATATACCATAAAGGCAACCTAATCAAGTTTAGGGAAGAATGCCTCAGAGTTTTTCTCCCCTCACCCCAGAGCTATAAGCAACCTACAATAAGCTGTGTTCCTGGTTTCATGGAGTTTATTCTTATTGGGAAAATATGTAAACAATATATTACAAAATGTAAGAGTATAAAGTAAATAAAGGAGGAGTAAGTGTAAAGCTACTATTACTTGATACTGAAATTGTCTTCTATTATCTGGTATCCCTACCAAATTGTAATTGTCTTTAATGATCCTATGTCATTTGATGAGAGGATACGATAGTAAAGAGGTTCTTGGAAAGAAGCTTGCCCACACTAGCCAAGGGAGAATGTTCCTGACCTTGTTTGTAGGTAAAAGGAGTTGGCAACTGTTCTATAGTGCAGAAAAGGAGCAGAACTAGCACCTTGCAGTAGCTAATCACTAGAGCTTGAGGGTCTCATGGATTCCAGAGGAGTTTATGCAGTGAATCAGACTGCTGAGGGAGCAAACTATCTCCATTTAAACCCGAGAACAAAGATGCCTTTTCACGTGTCAATAGGGCGGTCCAAAATTTTGGAATTTTACAAAAATGCAAGCTATTAACAGAACACTGTTTCTCCTAGGAGAGAGGTCAAGCATATTAAAATAAATGAATATAGTAGGAAGCTACAACCTGTACTAGAATTAATAAAATGCCAAAATGACCTTTAATAATCATACATAATGACAAACACAACCAAATTAAGGATGACAGGAATCTACTTGAATGTATTACTCAATTGAGCAGGATTAAGTTTACCTATAAAACTGACTTTCAAATTGTTTTCCCAAACAACACTCAGATAAATGTTTTCAGGAAATACACAAAATTAAAGTGACAAACTATTATGACATATATTCTCCCAAAAGATATGTTAAAGTCCCAATCCCTAGTACATGTGAATATAACCTGATTTGAAAACTGATATTTCTAAGAACATGAAGATGAAGTCATGAGGATGATCCTTAATCCAGCATGACTCGTGTCCTTCTAAGAAGAGAATAGACAAAGACACAGGGTAGTGTATTAGGTGACCACAAAAGCAGGGGCTGGAGTGTTGCTTCTCAAGCACATAGAGGCCAATGACCTCCAGTCCCCAAATTTCTGTGGCCTTAAACTGCTCACTTTGTGATGATCTGCTATAGTACCCTAAGAAACTGATGCAGAGGAAAAGGTGAAAAAGAAATGCATGCATGAAGGAAATGAAAACCAAAGAGAGCCAGATGGAAAGCATAAAATGAAGTATCAAAGTAAATTTCAAGGTTAAAAATAGTAAATGAGATATCATATAATGTAAAAGTCACAGTTCTCTAGAAGTCATAATGAGGCTGTTAGACACTTGTGCTATGAATCCAACTGCCAGGCTGTGGTGACTGCCTTTAGTTTTTAGTACCTCTGTGACTTTCAGGGTATTTCTCAGTTTTTTTTTTTTCTCTGTCACATCTGTATAAGGGAATGATAGGAAGATTCACAGGATATTCATGAGGAACCAATCAATTCATATGTAAAGTTCTTGAAGCAATAGCTGTTATAAACACTAACAATAAATTATATACTACTTTTTACCTATTACATGAAAATATCCAAGGGATCCAAGGACTGTGGGGTGTAAGATAACAGCTCAATAAAACCACATATGTATGCAACATAAAATCACTGTCATAGCAGAAGATTTTCTTCTCAGAATCTGACATAAAAATATAAAAATCTTTTACCATGAACGAAAGTCTTGAAAGAATATAAATGATCCAACCAGTAATCTAACACTACACATGATTACACACTTGTAGGAGACAGCAAGTCTGCATGTGTGAGAATCTGATTATTACAAAACCAAGAACAATTCTTTCAAAGATCCCCCCAAAAGCATTTTATAGTTCTCACTCTCACTTAAACATACAGTAAAATTAGAAATCAAAACTTAAAGCATAAAAACCAGGTTAAACATTTGAATTTTGTGATATTTACTTAAAATAACCCCAAAGTCACTATTCTTTTCAGATTCTTCTTGGTAACACATGTCAACTGAATGGTTATATTCTATCCAGTGGCACCTGCCAGACACAAACCATGAGTCAAGCCAAGCATTTTTTTTAAATTAGTGGTTCTAAACTAGGACAGTTCCATCTCCTTTGGAAACATTTAGAAATAAATATCATTATAGTTACAAACTTCAAAGTTTGCTACTGGACTGCAGGGTAAGAGAAGAGGGAGGGTAAGTGTTCTGCAGTATTCAGGACACTGCTCAGTCCTGTTGGGACTCTATTGATGGGTGACTTCTCCACTGACCTCTTACACAGAGTACACAGTGCTTTAGATACTGCTGTTCAAAACAAAGTCAATATAATGAACAGTGGAAACTTAGAAGGCAATACAGTCTTCACTTTCCATAAGAACCAAATTCAAGTACTTTCTTTGTCCTTAGTAATAATATAAGAGCATATAAGAATGTTTAGAGATTGCAGAAGACACTCATTTTGTCATATTCTAATACTCAAAAAGGAATTGCTCTTTCTATAATTATTTATATAATTGTATAGCAAATTCCTCCAATATTTTCTCCAGGAGAGAAGAGGGAGTCCAGAGGTCAACAAGTCTGGGACAGCAGAAACTTAAAAGGTCATGTGACCACTCCCTAAGGTTATAGAAGAAGTAACCAACTGTGGAGGGGTAGTAGACTAATGTATAGAAATTTTCTCTGACTTTGTAAAACATTCCTTCTTGAGGAGAGTCAAGAGGTCAACAAGTGTGGGTTCAAGGTTGCAAGGATAAGGTTATACACAGGTAAACATGTATTTGGGAGAAGACTCTGACTTTCCCTGTCCTGCCAGGCAGATTGCAAGATGTGCAGTGTGCTGGAGTCTCTGACCAGCTGAGCTGTCTGGAAGTCATGCAGTGTGTTCCAGAGATGCAGCTTCCTCAAGTCATCACCTATGCTGGTGTGGGCCTTTCAGTGATGCAGCTGCCTTTGAAATATCCATGTTCCTTCCTATTAGCTCTCACCCTGCTCGTTAAGTGACCCTAATAAACTCATTGGTCAACCAAAACCACCTTTGTTGCAATAGTGCTTTTGTCTGTCATCTGAGTAAAACTGGTGTTTGCATCTCTCCTGGGAGAAAAGCTTCACATGACAAGAATAGATTGAATAAACAAATATACATAGAACTGTGCATTTATTCAGTTTGCTCTAAAGGTGGTATCAGTTAAGCAGCTTGCTCCTTTTCTTGTTAAGAATAATTTGGTAGTGCCTCTGGTACTGCTGCTGCTGCTGACATAAAAGGTAGTGTCAATAGCACCTAACTTCTTGACATGGTATTAAGAGAGCTGGGTTACAGTAATGACAAGCAGTACTGACCTTCTGCTTTTGTTCATTAATTAAAGCGAAGTAAATGTATTTGCCTTACTTATCTTAAATGGTTGGGATGCAAGTACATATAATTCTTACCACACTGCCTTGGAACTTTCCCCCTGTTCTTATCACCAGCCACACTTCCCCAATTTGGCTCATCTCTAGACACCCCATCTTCCTAGCTGCTCTTTGATTATTACAAATAGAGGATCTGCACTGACCATTCTGTTACCCAGAATGCTCTAGCCTGATGGATTTGGACCTCACTGTCCTGAACCTTCAGTTTCTTCATGTTTCTGCTCAAATGTCACCTTAGAAGAGGTAGCTATAGGTCATTGTATAAAATAATAAGCTACCACTTTCTTGAAGACTCTATTCTAGCATATACCAATAAAGTATCTTATAACTTATAGACTGCTATTATGCTAAAATGTAACCTTGAGAAATATAGGAAATACTTTTTTCTGTAGTTATCCTATCCTAATTAAAAATTAAAGTTTTACTGAGGCAGTCCATATAAAAAATGTAGCAGTGTGTTTGTTTAATTAGAAAGTTTGCATCTCTATGGTTTCATGAATGATATGAAATTATGCAAGTGATTTTTTTTTTTTTTTTTTTTTTTTTTTGGTTTTGAAATTAAGGCTGACCTGGAATTAACTATGATCTCAGGGTGGCCTCGATATCTCCTCCTATTTAGGGAATAATGCCACCACGCCCGGCTGCAAGTGATTTTATTTTTATGAAATTAAATATGCTTTCAGATACATATCTCTCAAATTATTTAGAATAATGTGGTAAGTTATGCTTAAAATCTCTGTTGTTTTCTTTCTGTCACACATATTCTAATGCTCAAGCATTCAAAGCACACACTAATTTCACATAATGTTTCTCTGAAAAGACAGGTTATGTATTCCATTTTCAATTGAAGTTGTTTTCTTACTAAAAGCAACATGTTCTTTTTTAGGACTTTAACATATTCATAGAAAAAGCAGACTGAGAGCAGTGTTTTTGTTAATATTTATATATATATTTTTTAAGAAAGACAACAAGAAGAGGGAGACAGTGGGGGGTGATGGGCACACCAGAGCATCCTGCCACTGTGAACAAACTTGAGATGCATATGCTTCACTTTGTGCATCTGGCTTCACATGGATACTCAGGAGTCTAACCCAGGATGCTAGGCTTTGCAAGCCAATGCCTTTAACCACCGAGACAGCTCTCCAGACCCTGTTTTTTTTTTTTTTTTTTTTTAAATAAAATCCTAATAAAATTCCTCCTAGATTTTTATACAGTCATTCTTGTGCCTGTCTTTCCAACTGTAACACCATGTAGTGGAAAAGAGAGATAACTAATTAAGTATAGTGTTACTCTAACAATTGTCTGTAACTTCACTAACTGTATAGGCATTCACAGAATCATAGCTAGTCCTACTTTTGTTTATAGGTAAATAAAACAAGAAACATTACTTACACTTAGAGCCTGAGGAGGATGATCCACTGACAGTTGATCTGGCCCCTCCTTTCATTGAAAACACACCTTTCCCCCTGCGTGTGGTGGTGACAGCCACTCTGGGTCGTTTCAGTGGGATGACAGCACGCGGAGGCGGAGGCACACGCCCATGGTAATCAAACAACCTTCATAAACACAAATGGGCCAAGAGTTGATTAAATATCAACCAACTTTATTAAGTATATAGAATATATAGCTCAAAGAGAAAATAGGATGCAAATGTCACTTTTGTTTTCTGGACATTAGCATTTAACACGAGTGAACTCATTTGTAAGACAAGAAAGGATGAGCAGCTGTGCTCTCATAGCACCACGAACTCTGTCAAAATCAGCCTGAACTTTGCTCCCAAGAGTATGATGCTTTGTTGGGGAAAACAGATTTATCCTTCTTCTGAACAAAAGTCTCCCTCTTTTACAAGAAATTCTTATTATCACACTAGCTTTAAAGAGGAAACAATTATGCAGGATTATGGGCAAAACAAAGGATACTCTGATCAGAAAACAAAATGCAAAGGTAAATATAGCAATAAAACCAGCTTAAAGGAAAAGCATGGTAGCCACTGCCTCTCTTTCATGACTTTATCAGTCACCACAGCCTCTCCCAACTGTGGAAAACAAGACACTGAGTCTGAAGGACCCGGAAAACGCAAGCAGACCTTTAAACATTGGTGGGAATGATTTGTGAGAACAGTTTGTTATTCTGACTGTTTACCAGGCATGCAAATTGAGACTAGAGAAATTTATAAAATTACCCAGTGACCTGTTTCCTGAGTGAAAATAAAACATGTAACCTATTTTGCTAAAAAAAGGCTGTCATAAGCTGCTATAAGCAAACATTTTCATAAAACATTGAAAAGAATAAGAATATAAGAACATTAGCTAATTTATTAGCTAAATATGTTATTTATACATTCAAATTGTTTATTCTATATGCTCATATGAATCAACATTTTATCATAACTATCATTAATATAACAGTATTATTAAGTCAGAATCATTATATATTTTATTTTGACACCATTATATGAATTCTGTTATTAGAATTGATTTAAGACAGTCAATAAAAATAAACCAATATAAAATTTAGAAATAAGCAACTAGAAGAGGAAGAATATAATAAGAAAACAATTCTACAAAAAGTTATATCCTAAAATTACATCTGATGTATACATACTTTTAAAACATAGTATATGAAATATAATAAAATATATGGTTTTAAATTATTCAAAATCATTAAAAATATTACATGATAGGGAAAAAAGACAATATTTAAACAAAGCACAAAGTAAAAGTCTTTATACTAGGAATATCTCTTATATTAGTGGATAAAGTTTCTGAAACTGATTTAGAAGCATGCCCTTGTAAATCTGTGATGTCTGGAAAAAGAAAGGAAGTGAAAGAGGCAGGGGTCAAGACAGGTCCCATCCTGTGTGAATTAGCAAAGTCCATTAGAGCCAAGGAACTCCTGGCAAAGAGCAGGTCATGTGTCAGCGTACTGGGGTTTGCCTCAAAGTCAAAGGCAGGATGAGGCTGAATGGGTTTAAGTATCATCCATGCCAACAGAGACTTGAAAATCAGAAGGGTCAACAAAACCTGCCCCTCATTTCAATCACAAAACAAGGTCTGAATTAGTTATTTATAAGATGGGTTCACAGAACTCCCTAAGTCAGAGATCCAAAATACCAAGGCATTTTGTACAAGCTATAAGGAAAATATGACAGGTTATTCATCTCTTGAGGGAAGAAGATATCACCTTGAGGTTAAAGGTAAGGTCTTTGGAGAGACCATTTTTCCTGCCCTGCATGTGCAGTTTAAGAGGTTCATTAAATAAGCAAACCTGTAAAGTTGGGTTAAGAAAATCTCTGAAGCACGAAGTACAGAGATGTAAGCATGGTATAATGGACATTCAGGCCAAGTAAATTTACCATATTCATTGTTGCAATTAAAGTGCACATCAATGACATTTTCTAGGTCACTTAAATGTTTGTCAGTATTTCTATTGCATTCAGTAAGGATTTCAGAGCTTCTGAGGTTGGAGCACGCTAGTCTTAAGCTGTGAAAAGAGGTCTGTATTTGGTCATTGTAGTTGTGGCATAGTGGTGCTATGTGGCATGCATTTAGATAACATACTTAGTTTGTGTTGCTGTGCCATGCTCTTTGCTGCAAGTTTCTATGGAGATGACCCTTTGCCCTCTAAATATTTTGGTGAGTTGCTTTAAGGTGAAGTGACTTTTCTCACCAAGGAATGCAGTGATATTTCACTGGTTCCTATACCACTCTGATGGGAGATGGGGTAGCATTAAAGTTTAAATATATATATGTTCCAGATGCATGAGCCACCTTGTGTTTCTGGCTTACATGGGTACTGGGGGATTTAGTCTGGGTCCTTAGGCTTGGCAGGTCAGTGCCTTAACCACTCAGCCATCTCTCCAGCCACCCAAGTGCTGGGATTAAAGGCGTGCGCCACCATGCCTGGCTTTATTACTAAGATTTAACAACAAAAATGTTTTGTGAAAAATATATGAACAAATCTTTGCAACTCTCAATTTTGTGCAGCAAAACAACTACTGCTATCCTCTCAGGACTGCACTTGAAACCTACTCAAATTTTTCTTATTAGCAACTGGAAGATGAGCTGTTGTAGTGCAACCTTTTTAGGATTTTCAATGAAGTTCTCTCCTTAAACCATGTGAAAATACTTGTTGAACATGCTTTTAAAGGCAAGTTGATTGCAAACTTGATTTATCTTTTTTGTAATATTTGACCTTAATATAACTTTTATGCTCTGTTCACATTGTTATCTGCTTTTCATTTTGCACAAAGATTTATTTTGCACAGTTATTACATTCAAGTGGCCATTGGAAGGTTAGAAATCACTAAAATGGTTTCCTTAATGATTGTAATTCTGTAACATTGATGTTTTAAACCATTTTGTCCATGAAGAAAAAATAGGAGGTAAGTTCAAGATAATCAGTCAGCAAAAACATTGATGTTTTAAACTATTTTGTCCATGAAGAAAAAACAGGAGGTAGCTTCAGATAATCAGCATATACATCTAAATGTAGCACACATGCCATTTGACTGTAAATCAAACCTTTGTGAACTGAACATGATGCTGATTTCAAACTTTAAATACAGAATATAATTTTACTGGAGGATAATTTAAATTTGCATAATGAAGCAAGTATTGTTCCTTGATAATATGTTATTCACTACACACACACATACATATTGTATTCTCTAATTAGTGATCTGAAAATATAGGAGTTATTTAGAGTTCTATTATTTATCTGTAAAATTATACCAGTTATCCTTCAGTTAATAGAGTCAGAATGGTTCCAGAGTTAAACAATGCCCACTTGGAATTATGTAAAAGGTGCATGTAGACATATTACATGGTAAAATACCTCTGAAATTTCTTTTTTCTCTCTTAAAGGAAGTACTGTTGTCATTAGAGCATGTAAACTATTAGTACTTTTTCTGATATTATTGAAATTTAGAGGGATTTAAATAGTTAATATCTAAGAAATTGAAAATACTTGTGAGAATAGCTCACATATTTTATGACTACATCTCCTTTTAATAAACTTGGAAGAATACTGATATTTATTTTAGTTCCAATTATATGCAATCTTCTAAATTTAGGAGATTCTGTTGAAGGTTACAAAATAATTATTGAATATTGCATTGATTTTTACAGTATGACACTCAGCATAATTTAGATATATTTAATACTCAACTAAGAGATAACAGGTTTTATAATATAAATAATTTGGACAAATTTGCATGACTATGAAAGAAATAAAAAATACAATACAAATACAGCTTGAGTACTAACTCAGGAGGAAATACTGTGGTTAATGCTGACATGCCTCTGAGGTGATTTATCTTGTCCAGCCTCTGGGGGGGCTGACTTCCTTTCATAGATTTCTGTGGTTCTACGAAGCTGTTGAGATATCCACTAGTGGCAGATGCTTATGTCTTTCTTAGCCAAGTGTAAAAAAATGAAAAATAAACTAATGAGAATGCAGCCTGCTTGATATTCTGTTAGCAATACAAGCATATTGATCTATTGCACACTTGGAAGCTAAGCAGATTGTACAAGGCAAATAAATGACTTTGGAAATTGCTTGGAGTTAACTTTTTTTTTTTTTTTTTTTTTTATAGTGGAGAGTCCTTGGAGTGCTTCAGGCACTGAAACACTTTGTTTAAGGCCCATGTATTTTGAAAATTAAGGTCTATTGTCTGTCTGTCTGCCTGTCTGTCTATAAAATGTCAAATGTACGTTTGATTTCTCTTTCAGGATGAGAAAACTGAAAACCTGATGAGTACAAAGTTTAAAGGCTTGTTATCTCAACTTGTGTTTCCTACCTTCTAGAGCAAAAATCCACTGAGGAAAAAATTCTATCACTATGTAAATAATCATAATACAGATAAATTGTGAAAAGGGACTAACACATTTTCAAGCTGACATAGTGGAAGACAGTATGTATTAATTGAAAACTTTATTCAGAGTAGTCAAGAAAACATTCTGCTAAAAGAATTGGGTAGAAAAGTGTCTTTAAAATGACCAAAAACTCGAGGCTGGAGGAATGGCTTAGTGGTTAAGGTGCTTGCTTGTGATGCTTAAGGACCCATGTTTGATTCCCCAGTACAAGGGAATCACAAGGTGTGCATACATCTGGAGTTTGTTTGCAGTGGCTAGAGGCCTTGGTGCACCCATTCTCTTTATGTCAATCTGCCTCTCCTTCTTTGTCTCTCAAATAAATGAATGAATGAGTGAATAAATAAATAAATAAAATATTTTAAATATGATTAAAAACGAATGTTTTCAAACAGCACATCTTTATGTTATCTTTTTGTGTAGTAAATGGGATTATTAGCTACTAAATAGTTAAACACAATGTTATGTATTGTTCAAATTATAAAACTTGAAAAAAATCATTCTTTAGGTATAGCTTTTTTATATCATTGTAAACTAATGAGAGATAAACCCAACCACGTGCCCACAGTGTGCTGTGACATGGCTGGAGGCCTGTCTTTCAAAGAGCCATGGTGTCCCTTTATCCCAGATCCAGCCTGGGTCTGCTCCTCCTCTGCACTGCATGCTGACAAGGAGGGCTATGAAAGCAGAACGGATGCCCAGATTATGACTTGTCTCTAATGAGCCGAGTGACCTAGCCATCATGGCTATGTTTTAAAAGAAATGTATTAACTACACAATTTAAGAACCCATTGGTGGTGAGGTTTACTGAAAGTCTCATAGAAGATAAGCCAGAGAAGGCATCACTGTTACCCTCCCGAGGAAAAGGAGGTAGACAGGAATCAAGTCTGCCGCTGCAGACCTGCAATTCAAATGAGAAGAGATGTGAAGGAGCAGCGCCAGGTGGCTGTAAACTGGGAGTGCTGCTCCCTTGGAGATCTGAAGTATGAGGAAGTCAAGTTAATGAGGTCTGAGGACCTGAAACAACATAGAAGAAGGGTCAAGTGGTGTTTTTGGGCAAGGGTAAATGAATCAGTGAATTTTTAGCAGAGAAGAAAGCCATTTCCAGGGCTCATATGGTTTCTTTCCTCTTTAAAAGGTTGATTGAAAACCTTTTCTCTAGGCTTCATGTTCATGCCTTGGAATCCTCTGTCATAATGGTATTTATAATTAAATACTTAAGAGGTATGTGTTTTGTTTGTTTGTTTCTTTATTTATTCATTTATTTAGTCCACTGATCATCTACAGTGGGCCTTTGGTCTCTCTCTCTCTCTCTCTCTCTTCATATATATATATATATATATATATATATATATATATATATATATGCATGAATCTTTCATTTATCAATATTTAGTTACAGAATATATTTGCCAACAACATACATAATATTTCTGATATCACAATATATAACCTGTGACAAATTCATAAAATAGTAACTTTCCCATCTAAAAATGACTTGGTAAATAACAAATGTATATCACGATCAGTGACCAACCCCGTCACTCATCAAAGCTGGTGATGGGTCCATGGTTCCTGTTCATTCTACTTCATCCTGCACATCGCCAGTGATGAGGAAGTTTGAATGCCTTCTGTCTCCCAGTGTGATACACTCATGTGGTATTTAGCAAAAATTGATAATTGAAAGAGAGACTTGATCACCAATGATTCAAGTGCAGCTAAGAAATGAAGTCACAACACTGGATGTGAATGGATGAATCAGAGATAGTAGACCTTCAGGTTGTTGACAATTACCTCTCTTGACAGTATCTAGACATGGAGCTAAGGACTAACAAATGAAACATTGCATAAATAAGGAAGGCAGGTATGCTCTGATGAAAGGGCTGAAGATATGGAAAGAAAGTGAAGTTGGCAGAGAATTATACATTCACTGATGGACCCAGAGAGAGACAGCACATGATAAGATGAGACATTGAGGCTGATCCAGCCTTAGAAAAAATACAAGACAGTTCACGGGTGCAAAATAGACAAATCCGAAGGTAGTGGAGGAAAGGAGCATATACTCTGTGAAATGCATTTTATATAAGACATAAGATGAATTCTCAATGGTTTTGTTTTAAATTAAAGTATGATATGTAATTATTAGTTTTACTATAGATTCCCAGGTATCTATAGGGAAGAGAGTAAAGAACTTTCGAAGCACTAATAGAAATTTTTAAAGATCTTTCCTTCTCATCATTAACAATGTGTTACATGGTTTTTTCTTGCCTGGAGTCTGTTACAGTTCTATGCTACCATGTTGACCAATAATGATCAATGAAATTTGTTGAATCTAGTCAACAATGTATTTTCAGTGTGTTCTGGACACAAATGGATGATTACAGTCTTTTTCTTTCTTTATTCAGAGTGAAAAAAGTCAATCTTTGGAACTCTAAGACAATTGGAAAACAATTAAGTTCTTAAAATATTATGCAACTATTACAAACAAATTTTAGGCTTAAGGCAATTGTATTGTCTATAATATCTATCACTTGTCAATAAATGTAACAATAATGAGAAAATATGAATATGTTATAGTTTATTGAAATTACTATATATATGTCATTTATTTGCTTTTTTGGGGGGCGGGGGAGGGTTGTAAGGGTGCACCAGAGACTCTGCTGCAAAACCTGTGTGGCTTCATGTGGGTGCTAGGGAGTTAAACCCAGGCTGACAAGCTTTGCAAGCAAGCACCTTCAACTGCTGAGCCATATCCCCAGCCACTGAAACTTTGTATTTTAACAATATGATATTATTTTAAATATTTCCATCAAGATTACCAGTGAATGAAATGTACAACATAGGACACAATTTAACTCACAGAAGGGGAAAAGACAAAAAATTCACCTACCGATTGTAGAAATCATCTCTGTAGTAATCGTAGTCAAAGACATAACCACTGAGAATGAAAATAAAAACATAGTTAGTATTTGTATAAAATATATTATTTTTGGTGTTATATTTCATGTTACTTCAAATTATTTGTTTTCTATGTAATGTTGTGATGCACCTAAAAAAAACTGTATGTCTATTTTGTTATAATGTGTCAAATTATAATTAAATGTTGGCAGTGTAGAGATTGATAACTGGGTGGTTTGGAACAGAGGAGGAGGTGAGATAGCAAAGTAAATATTGCAACTCTTCTAATTAAAATTGAGCCAGGTGCTTATTTTATTTTATCCTTTTTTCTCAGACAAGCTATAGCAGAGTTGTTTCTTCTAAGGCAAGAAATTTCTTCTTTCTCCTAAAGCATGTCCCATGAGATTGAAGAGTGAACAAAAGGTACTAAGTAAGTAAAAAACAAATGGGGGCTGGAGAGATGGCTTAGCGGTTAAGGCGCCTGCCTGCTAAGCCTAAGAACCTGGTTCCTATTTCCAGGTCCCACGTTTAGCCAGATGCAAAGTGACACAAGGGTGCAATGCTGCACTTGACCACAAGGGGGCACACACATCTGGATTTCGTTCACAGCAGCTGAGAGACTGCTGGCACGCTCATTCTCTATCTGTCTCCCTCTCTGTCTGTCTCTCTCTGTGTCTCTCTCCAAAAAAAAAAAAATGGACAGGCTGAGTGACCCATTTATTATAGGAATATAAGTAGAAATGTAGAAATTCAGCCATGTTTTAATTCTAAATCCTGAATAAATATTTTGGAGAACTTTGTTTTAAAATCATTTGGCTGAACCTTGCCAACAATAAGGTAATATTTTAGGGCATTTAAAAAGAAATGACACATGCATTTCAGTGATGTGGTTATACTTCCTAAAGAATGTTCAATGAAATGCCTACATCCTGTTGCATAATGGCATGAGGATACAAACACTGTGTGTACATTTTAGTATTAGTCATCAGAACGAATCTGTCATACAGTGTTTCTAATGTGTAAGACACATAAGTAACTTGAATGCATTTTTGTCATTACTAAATGATAGAGCTCCAATTTCAGAAAAAACTTCTGAATCCACATCTGGATCCATTTTCTCATGGTTTAATTCTCTTACAGCAGAAAAAATTAATTCCTGTGATTAATGTAGTGCCTGTAACATAGAGAAGTTATATTTGTTCACTTATTCATTAGTTTGTTCCTTATGGTAAAATCTAGTGTGCCTTAAATTTACTTTTCTAATAATTTTCAGTGTACAATTTGAGCATACCTTTCACTATACTATTAACTATTAATCATTTTAAATACATGATTCAGTGTCAAATACATTCAAAAAGTTGTGTTAAAATGCCTTCTAAATATTCTTTCCTTTATTTTCAGCTAAAACTTAGGGTGCAAAGTGAGCATCCCTATAGACATTCATGTCTGCCACTTTAATCTTTTTCATATGTACTCTGAGTCTTTGCAGTATTACAGCTCCAATATGTGTCTACTATCTTTTCCTTTTAAATTAGATTGTTTAACTGAGCATGCTCAGGAAGATTATCCTAAACTGAGCATGCTTTGCAATTGATTCAATTGAGTATGAATATGTAAAAGGCATCCTGAATGAAGGAAGACCTTGCTACAGGGCTTGCTGGGGATGTAAGTCTGGGAATTTTAAGCTCGTTTATAGGGAGGGGGGGAAGCTAACCAAAAAGTGAGTAGATATGGGGAGAATGAGTGGAGGGATTGTGTTGTGGATTTAAGAAATTAGAACTAAGAGAAGAGGGAGGCCAGAGGAGGAAGGAGATAAAGCTGCTCACTGATCATTCTGCTGGAGTGGATCCATTGTCCACTTACTAATATGAACTGTCTAAAATTTCTGAACCCTTGTGTCTACTGGGACTTTTACCCATTGTCATCATTTCTACAAATCATTTATCATTTTTCATAGACCTAAGATTGAAATTTTCTTGGATTTTCCCTGTAACATCACATTGCTTGGTGGATTTGTTCTCTTACATCAGCGAAATAATGTTAATGCTTTAGTATATAAAATTCATTTTTCCTGAGGTGTCAGAGAGAACATTTTTAAAGTTTATGATTAACTGTATAGACACAATTATAGATGTGCAATTTCAATTAATATTTACATATGTCCTCTCTCTTGTACTCCCACTCCCACTCCCACTCCCTCTCTCTCTCTCACCTCCCTATGTTACAAAAGTACTGCTTAGATATTCTTTCCCAGTTTCTTTTACTGATAATGTCTAGAAGAAAAAGTTTTAGTAATATAAATCATAACAATATCAATATAATATCAATATAATAATGCTGAGGACTTATTAATTCTCATAGATATATTTGAGTACTTAATGAGTAACAAACATTATTATAGAGATTGCAGATTCATTAAATACCTTTTGAATTATTGGAAAAACTTTTTTCTATGATGAAAATTCTGAATATATTCTTATGTGCCTGGAGTTATTTCCAAATAAATTCAGAGAAAGATTACATGGGAAAATTGTTTTTATACTCTTTTTCTCAGATTCTTTTTTATATTACCTCAGACAGAGCTTTTAATTGTGAAAAAAAAACTATGACACACTGGTCAATTAATAAAAGATTTATTAATGCAGATGACAATAATGATTCCACTCATGTACCCTATCCCTTCAAGAAATACTTTAGTAATTTACTGATTTTATAGAAAAGTTAAAGTGCATGAGCAGAGATAATTCATTTTTATTTTCTCATTTGCTGTTTAAATTAACTTGTCTAACCTGCTTACTTTTTGTTCAATTCTGACTACAGAAGACATGTTTTAGAGAACCAGCTAAAGCAGTGTCTTGAATTGTGTGATTCCCCACATCCTGAGCTCTATTTTACTTGTCAAAGTTAAAAAGGAAATGAAATGCACAAATGAGCCTGCTGTAGTAACCACTCTAGGGCTGCTGTTGTCTCAATGGCTTTCCTTTTAGCGGAAATGCCAGGACAGTCTTTGGTTGAGGTCCTGACAGTAGACTCAAGCTACATTTCTAAGAAAGTGAAAGAGATTTAAGGACCCAAAGGTCAACCCAGGGTAATTCTGATTCATTTCCATTAAATTTCACCATTGTTCCTGAAACCCTCCTCCTCTGTCTTTGTTGTTGTTGGTTGGCCAGATTCTATGTTTTTAAAGAAAATGTCACTCTTTTCTTTTTCCATGTGAAACACTGTTGAAATCTGTCAAAGGATGGCATTGCTAGGAATCACATTTGAATTTGTTTATTTTTGTTTTTCGAGATAGGGTCTTGCTCTAGACTAGGCTGGACTGAAATTCACTATGTAGTCTCAGGTTGGCCTTGAACTCACAACAATCCTCCTACCTCTGCCTCCCAAGTGCTAGGATTAAAGGTGTGTACCACCATGCCTGGCTTTCATTTGAATTTATAAGGTGTTTTATGTATCACAGAGCTGCATTCCTAGGGAAAATATGTTTTTCAATTAAAACTCATGTCAACCTACATTCTTTTTGTTTTTTTATCTTAAATTGAGTGAGATACTGATATGCTTATGAGGAAATCTATGCTGCCTTTGAGACAGGAAACTTTTCAGTTTCTTCTCAATAATATTGTACAATAATTCAATCTTATTGACTACTGAAAATAAGATAATAATCTGTTAGATGTTTAGGGCACTGCCCAGGAGGAGAGCAAAACCAGAAAATAAGAATACTAAAGATTTTTGTAGTTTTGATGGCTGGTTTACTGTGTCCAGGAACAGGTAACTGCTATTCTAGAAAAGTATATTGATGGTTTAGAATATTGACCACTGGGTCTGGGGTGTAGCTAAGTTGGTAAAGTGCTTGCCAAACATGCAGGAAGCCCTGGGTTCCCTCTCCAGCAGTAATGACATATGCTTGTCATCCCAGAACTTGGGGGGCAGAGACAGGAGGGTCATAAATTCATATAGCAAGTTTAAGGCCAGTCACTGCTTCAGAACGAAGTAAAATGCTTAACACAAAGAATAAATATTTAATATTACTTATTTAATATATGGTATTCTTTTATAACTTTTATTCGGCTTATCAATGTACCTTTATTCTAATTACTCAGATTTCCTCAAAAATGTAATGGGAAATCAAAATTAGAAATGTAATTGCTCAACCACATAGTCACACTATTTCTTTTATTACTGAAGATTAAATGAGAACCAAATAACTTTCCTGGAATTTCATTTAAACTTTTTCATTTACAGAAGAAGAAATCACAACTCATTGGGTTTTACAACATATGCAATTGATTTTTATCTAATCCCTTTGAATTCATAAAGCCAGTTTCATATGAAAAGACTAATAATACATAAAGTGCTTCTTTTTATTTTCTCCCACAGAACTTTATTAAAATATAATCTGAAAACTACTAATAAATTTCCTAACACAAGCAGAGAGCCTTTTACTGGTTTCTTAGCAGCCATCCTGCCAATAATAAGTACTACAGGAGCCTTCTCAATTACTATCTCTTGCTTCCTCAATTAAATTGAATAGCCAGTTATTGAGTACTTACTTTAAGTCAGGTACACTAATGGGAGTTGTGCATAGTAACATCTAGAGAAGCTCAAGGAATTCCAGGGTAAGTAGAAGGAATTAGAGAAACACACAAATAAATGTAGCTTGAAACACAACTAGTATATGACAAGTAAAAGCGAAACCTGCTATGAGAGCTCACCCTGGAAGGAACAGGAAGTGACAGGTGGGACACAGTGATTAAACAAGGCTTCATCAAAGACGTGACATTTTTATTGGAGCTTGTATAAAGACAGGTGGCAAATGTTGGGAAATCTCCCAAATTTAAAAACAACAGGTATGCTACTTAGTGTAGGTGTCATTGGCAGACACCTAGAACCCGAAGGGTTATGACACTTCATAGAGTGTCATATTGATCAATACAGTCACGGAATGTCACAAACAATCCAGTAACTGGTTGTAGACCAGAGTTTGTCACCCTAAAAAGAGAACGTGGCTAAGTACTTCAAGTGGTTGAAATAAACCTCTTTAGCAAGGCCTGATGACTCACACTTAGGATGTGGAAGCAGGAGGATCAGAAGTTCAAGGTTACCCTCAGCTACATAGCAAGTGAGCGCCAGTCAGAGCTGCAAGAAACCCAGTATCCTCAAACAACCAGCCAGAAATCAAACAAAAACTAGCATTCAAACAGTGCATTAAAGAGTTCTATTTCTATTTGTTGTGTGTTAACTTTACTGTCTCACACATTGAAAAAATGATGACTTTAATTACAAGATCAGTGATGTTCTCTATGAAGAGTGAATTTGGACTGGGTCATCATGGATTTGAGTTTGAAAGTGCCACCTTGAATAGCTTACACTGATCTCCTCCTGTGTCATTCTCTGAGGAATGACACTTAGACATGCTATCCCATAATTGGGTAGATATTTCTTTTCTCTTCCATCTTGTGGTCTACAATGAATGAGAAGGAGCATGATTTTTTGCACTCATGTTTTTTCTTTAATTTGTGGTTATTTTACATAGCTACAATGAGAATGAAGTGTTCATTTCCATAAACAAGGTGGCATATATCTAGACAGAGAACTATAAATGTGAAGCAGGAGAAAGAAATCACTTGGTATCTTCCAAACCTCATCTCCAAGCACACAAACTTGACTTCCATGTGCTCTAACCATTGTGTTGGCTGCTAACATCAACCATAATGACCCCAATGACAAAAGCCTTTCAGTTACAACTCTTAGGTTCATAAGATAAGGTGCATACTCTTTAGCATTCAGCATGTCTCCCAAGGCAGCCCCCTCTTCCAGCTGACCCTGCCCATCATTTGATAGCTCAGTCCATGAGCAATTCTTAGCAACGGCTCTTGGCCTGGCCTTACATTGGGAGAGAAAAGCTCTTGCTCTCTGGCAGAGACATGCTCATATCACTCATAATCACAATCGTTAGCACTGGCTCAATTGATTTCTCAGCAGCAAGTTTCCTGTTATGCCTTCCATCTATCAGCATATGTTGTATCTTCTTCCACTTGGAAATGTATCCATTCTTCAGGACATCACTCAAGCTTCACATTTTTTGAGTTACAAAATTTATTTAATAATTAAGTTAGATGAAATCTCAAACACTGTGTTATTCTTTTATGAGAGCCTTTCTGTATTCATATCATATTCACTCTTGTCAGCTATCCACTTTTCTTGTCCCTTAGTTAATCTTTATAGATTTTTTTTCCTGCCAGCCTTTCTCTGCGACAAGCCAATCCTTCCATTCCAGTTATCATCGCTGGCTTTCTTCTTTGGACTTAACCTAATTTAGTTGAATTTCTTGACACTGAAGTTTTTGGTTCAATACTTTAGGAGGACTTTTGTGAAGATCTGGTTAAATATTATCATCCATCTCTTTGTTTCAATTGAATTTCGTAATTAATGAGCAGGCCTCATTCCTATAGCTTCTTATGTATTCTTCTATCTAAGCAGGGACAGTATTTGACCACTCATGCAGCTGTCTCCCTACATGATGAACTCAGACAAGGTGGAGTATGTGCAGCCATCCAACAGATATTTTGTGAATTCAATGTTTAACTTCCATGAAAATTTTCTGCATATAATATTCAAATTTTGTAAGACAACAAAATGTCTATATTAGAATTTCAAATACTCACATACTGAGAAGATATTTGCCATTATAATTGCCAGTTTGGCTTATACTTACTTCAATTTATTAATTTATTATAATGAAGGGGTAGGATCCCTTAAACATTTTTTCTTCATGGGCACATGTGTGCTTTGCACTGGAGGAAGGCCTCAAATCACAGAAGAGACAGAATCATCTATTCCCTCATCTTACTACTTGCAGGTGCCAGACACTCTTTTTATTTTTTTGCAAGGTAGGGTCTCACTCTGGTCCAGGCTGACCTGGAATTAACTATGTAGTCTCAGGGTGGCCTTGAACTCTCGGAGATCCTCCTACCTCTGCCTCCCGAGTGCTGGGATTAAAGGCGTGCACCACCACGCCCAGCCAGTCATGGCCATCTCAGCATGGGCTTTCTAGTATCTCCAGGCCACCAATGTACCAACCAACTTTTTGGCCATTCTGCAGCCATACCTTCTCCATGGAAACTGAACCTCAGGCTCGTTCCATCTTGTTCCTTTCATTTTCTACTGCAATATTATTTTTCAGTCCTTTACATATTTAAGGAGCTTATTTTACTAGTTTATAAGTCTTTATTTTTTTGCTGTTATAATTACTTCCATTAATAGGCTCTAATTGATACAACCCATTTGGGACATTTCTGTATTTCTGTATTGTATACATTTGAAGAGGCCTCTTGCAACATACAATCAAAGGATTATGCTGTCTGTTTATATAAAAAAGTCATTTTATAGTTCATGTCATTGTTTTTTTTATTATAACAGCTTAACTTCCTAGATTATGTCACAGGATATGTGCTATTAAGTAAATCCTTTTCAATGCTTGATGTCATTATCACTTAATTTTACTGGATTATTTTTTTTCTAAAGTTTTCTTTCAAGAGTGAAAATATTAACTGCATAATTCAGCATGATGACTCTGGTTTGTAAAAATGTTTGAGAGTGATGTTGTCAAAAGGGATACTAATGATATAATTAATGTTAACAGTTGACATTTAACAAATGCTCACCCTTTATCTGCTATGTCCTAGTGCTTACATATATCAAATCATTTAATTGTTTTGAAAATCCCATGAGCTGGATTACTGTTATTATAGTTTTATAAATGACAAAATGATCACCAATGTGGCCGACTAAAATCCATAGGATAACCTAGATTTTTCCATAGTTTACTAGATACTGGTTTAGAAATATTTAGAAGTTTCTCTTAGTTTTAATCTTATCATAACTCACAACTATGATACAAAACTTCAAAGCTAATAACTTAGTTGGCATTAAATATAGTTCTTTTGAGAGTAACATTTCTACTGTATTTTCATATTTGAGACATCATTGGGAATATTGAGTTTAAAATGTATTGGGACAGTTCTAGAAAAACTTGGGCATCTAAAGTGCATGAAGATAAATTAGGACAGCAAGATATCTCAAAACATATACCCTATATGAAAGTGGTCATAAGTGTTCAAAGAAGAAGGAGGCTATTTAAATATTTCAAATGGCTGTCAGGTAGAAAAAGAATGATTTTACATTATAGCTACAGAAAGCAGAAGTATTGAAAGTTAGCAATTATAAGGAACAGTGTTATTCCTGAATATAATAAATGAATAGAATAATGTATTTGATATATACCTTGAGTGCCCACTAGTTTCAGAAACAGTAGGATCACAAGGAGAAAAAAAAAAAAAAAGCACAAAGCCCTGTGTAATCTAATTTAACACATAAACACATATACCCTAAGATAAGCATGAAACACATTCGTTAGGGGTTTTATCAAATAAGAGAATTAATGCATTACATATTTCTGGGATAGTACATGAGTTAAAATCTCACATAAAGGATTTATGAAGCAGACGGTGAGGATCTGGCTTGTTTACCTTTCATAACAGTTCCACTCTGAATCTCCTCAAATTGAAGCACAATACAATGAGTAAAAAAAAAACAAACAAAACACACTTTCACATTATCTGTAAAGAAAAATAAAAATGCATCTTCCATAACCTATGGGATAAAATCTTAATGTTGAAAAAAACTTATAGTTTTAGATGCCATGATTCTTAAACAAGAAAACAAAAAGTAAGAGCTCAGTTGTAATTTCCTTAGGAAAAGAGGAACCTAATAAAAGAAAGCCAGCCAGGAAATTAATGTCAGGTTCAAGTCTGGAAATGTATCACCACACTCTATCTTAGAAACAAGTAAAAGGAGAAACATGGGTTTTTTTTTTTTTTTTTTTTCATTCAATGCTAAGGGCATTTGATAAAATTTACTAAGAAAACTACTGAAAATAGCATTCTATGTGAGCCAAAACACATGTACAATGTTAACAGTATTGTACCTTAAAGTTGGGAAAGTATTTAAAATCAGGGGTGTAGCTTTTATTCCTATTAATATTAAAAAATCTGTTGAGGTCTTGAGTCAAACTTTATAAAGTAAACTTTACCATTGTCCTGTACATGTATGTGTGTGTATATATATATATTTTTGTATTCGGCTATTTGGCTTGTTGAGTTTTCCTACCTACTTATGAATGTCCTCTGTGTCCTTTTACTGAAAACTCATATTGTAAATAAGACATATTACTGTATTTCCTATAACATGTTAGGCATATTGAATATGCACTGATCTGGCTTTTCCTCTGTCAGTTATGACCCTTTGGTATAAACAGGGCTTATTTTTTGGTTTTAATTTCACCCAATGTTTAATACTTACAATTCTTATCTCCAAATCATGCACTTGTAGGAAAGGTGGATTACTTCCTATTATTTATCAGAATTTTCTATTAGGTCCAACTCCAAGTTTTTCAGTGGACCTTTAGAAACTACACTTTCTGTAATCACTGCTATCATTTCTTGGTCATAGTCATTTTCAGCAAGTTATTTTGTCCTTGTTATGATGATCCCACTTAAAGAAACCCACTAAGTACTTGTTAAATATGTATTTGTAGACTAGGTTGCTTCTTAAGATACTGGTTTCTAGGAAAAAGAGCAAATGAACTATTATCTTTACAGACTTTTGTCTGGGTCTTGTATATGACATAATGTACTTTATCATGATTCTTTTTTGTTGCCTCTAAAATAATAATAATAATAATAATAAAATCATTTCTGAGCATAGAAACCTTGTCTTGGAAATGATCCACTACTGTCTTGTAATTATGCACTCACAAACAAAAGTGAGTTACCTTTCATTCTCTTAGTTTCTTTTGAGACAGGGTCATGCTATGTAATGCTGGATTAGGTTCAAATTTAAAAACCTACCTACCTCAGTTTCTTGAGTCCTAAGATGATAGAAGTTGACCTCTAATTGGACAGAAGTTAATCATTTTTTTACATGTGCTTATTGTATTCTTTACAAATGAACATTTCAAAGCTGTATTGAAAATTAATGAATTATGAATCATATTTTTGCTTTTATTATTGACAGTCTTAATTTGTCCTCTTTGGTAATCCATCCTATTCTTTTTCTTTGTGCTCATTTTTGGTATTTTACTTTCCTCTAATTTGCACGTCTAATATGTACCTTATAATTATTGAGGGCCATTTTTTTTTCTGTCTGTGGCATCAAACCTTCCTCTTATCTGTTAGACATGAATTACATGGATTCTTAGGATATTAGTGGCTTTTCTTTTTACTGTGACAAAATGCCTGATAAGAAGCAGCTTAAGTGCTGCAGAAATGGCTCAGTAGTACAGTGCTTGCTGTGCCAGCCCGAGAACATGAGTTTTGATCTTAGAAGCCATGTAAAACTGGATCTGGTGCAATGTCTCTAATGCCTGTGCACTTGCAGTGAAATGTGAGGTGTAGACACGAGAATGTCCAGAAGTTTGTAGGTCAATTAGTCAATCATATCCAGTGGCAAACAGTGAGACCCTGCTTCAAACATAGTGGAAGGCAAGGACAAACATCTGAAGTTGTCCTCTGACCTCCACATACATGTTGTAGCATGCATGTGCTCTCATGCATGTGATACCATGCATGTAGTCTCTCTCTTTCCGTGTGTGTGTGTGTGTGTGTGTGTGTGTGTGTGTGTGTGAGAGAGAGAGAGAGAGAGAGAGAGAGAGAGAGAGAGACAGGAGAGGGAATTAAAAAAAAAGTCAACTTAAAAGAGGAAGGGCTCATTTTGGCTTACAGTTTGAATGCTACAGCCCAACCAAATGCTATTAGGAAGCAGTTTAAGAAAGGAAAAACAGTTTATGGAAGGGAACAACTTATTCTGGTTTACACTGTTTTTAAATATTTTTAATATTTATTTATTTGAATGAGAGAGAGCAAGAGAGAGAAAGATTTCCTCTACCAAACAAACCAGTTCATTACCTTTGACTACAACTTAAATCGAGCTTTCAGGAAATGAGCGTAATCCAGCCAGATTCTTTGCCATGATAGAACTCAAATGGCCACTAGCTGGCCACTAGCCCAATTCCCAACTGAGTCCTGTTCCCCTCTAAAACATCCAGAACCTGGCCTTCACTATGTTTTTCTTGTGAGTTTGGCCTTTCAAACTCCTACCAGAAAGACTCATTAAACTAAACTCACTAAACTCTACATTACTTTTCTAGTCCAAAGTTCCAAACCCTTCCACAATAATATTCAAAGCACCAAGTGGTCTGATTTATCATAGCAGCAATCCCCCTCCTGACCCCACTTGTCTATATTAGTTGTCACAATTCTGTGACCTTATCCTCAACAGAAGCAACTGAAGGGAGGAAGGGTTTATTCTGGTTTGCAATTTGAGAGGGTATAGTCCATTATGGTGCAAAAGTTGTGGCAGGGGGCCAGATAATCACATCGCATTCATCATCAAGGAGCTGAGAACGAGTAGACAGAGGGAATAAGCTATAAAATTTCAGGTACCCTCACTCCCCATGACTTACTTCCTCCAGTGAAGGTCCACCTCCTAAAAGTTCCACAACCTTTCCAAATAGCACTGGCCATCTGAGGACCAAGTTCAGATATATGAGCCTATGAGAGATGTTTCTGATTCAAACTACAACATGGTGACTTTGTTAAAGACCATTCTTTTCTTGAGAGGGAGCTAGTTAGATAATTTATTAAATATGTACTTAGAAAAAGGCTCAAAAGAGAAATCATAATTGATTTCTGTTTGCTCACTGTAACCAAGTGTCTGCTTTGTGTCACACAGCCCCACAGTCTGCTCTAGCAGGACCGGAGTTCAACCTGTGTTCTTTTCACACAATCAGATCTCTCTGCCAAGATGCACCCCACCCAGGTATGAGTGGACCCCTTCTCTGAGCCCAGGCCAACTGGCTCTCATACCTCTTCCAGAGCCCTGATTCCAAACAGCTTACCTGGGAGCTCATGGAAAGAGAATTTACCTTCAGGCTCTTTGCTGTTCTCATCTCCATGCTGGGGTCCCTGTACCAGTAAGACTATGTCCTTCCCACTTTGGTGACCTGGCTGCCGGAGTGGGATGGGATATTTCTCTGTTACTTTTTATGGCCTTTTAATTTCTTTGAAAGCACAGGCCTTTTAGAAAAATCCCTTTGCACATTTTTGTATCCAGGGCCATATTTGTTCTCCCACATGGGCTCTTGGACCACGTGCATGTATACATTCTCCTTCCCTTGGTTTGTGAACTCTACTCTCCCTGGACCATGAAGGTGTATCCACTTTCCCTTCCTTGGTTCTCGAACCCTTCCACTCCTTCATATTCCTGTTATTTCTCAATAAAACGTAATGGTCTATAAAACAACTTTCTCAGTCTGATTTCTCTCAATTCCTTGCTTAAAGACAGACATGATTTCAGGTTTTGGGGTTCTAAGACTTTTCCTGAACCCTCAAAACCTGTTACAGTTTTATGAACTTCTATTGGCTATTAAAACTATTCATTTGCATGCGTGTGAGAACACACACAAACATACACCAGGCTCTCTAGCAATCACAGTCACAAACACCAGATGCATACATCACTGGTTGCATTTGTCTTGTTGTGGGAATTGAACCTGGGCTGGCAGCCTTTGCAAGCAAGTGCCTTTAGCCATTGAGCCATTTCCCTAGCTCCAAGCTATTGTTTCTTGAATTAAAGAAACAGACTATTGTGTCATATTATTCATTGTTTAAAATTAAATTTAATTCAGAAGACTGAATTCTCATAGAGAATATTGCTGTTTACTTGTGCTGAAGATTTTTTTTTCATATCTTTCATGACATTTTTAGTTGTTAATTATTTTTTGTTTCAGTTAAGTCAACAAATTAGAGCTTACATTGTTATGACTATGTAAATATTTGCAACTGGGCAATAATTAAATTTCTTTCTTATACAATTTGTTGTTTACTTGGCACTGAAAATTGCCTCTTGTTTCCATTCTTAAGGGAATGTTCCATTGTCCTGCTGCGACAAAGCTACCATCCTGGAGTTTCCTTCTTGAAGACTTGCTTTTCTTTTGTGTTAAATGTCTCCATTTCATTTTTGATTTGTTCATTCAATGATTTTCACAAGTAAGTTTCTGTAGATTACTTAGAAAGGGCTTATGAGTCATTAACTTTCTGGGTATAGACTTAATTATTACTCTATACTTGGATTCTATCTCTATTATGATTTTTGCTAATCGAGGATTCCATATTTGTAAATTTGCAGAATTACTTTTAACACCTAAATTAATAATGGAAGAAATCTCTCAACAATCACATACACATCTGAAATCATCCCAAAGACTTTTGTTTTGAGAGAGAGACACAGAGAGAGACAGAGAGAGACAGAGGGAGAGGAAGACAGATAGAGATGGGCTCGCCAGCAGCCTCTCAGCTGCTGCTAATGAAATCTAGATGTGTGTGCCCCCTTGTGGTCAAGTGTGGCATTGAGTCCTTGCATCAGTTTGCATCTGGCTAAACGTGGGACCTGGAGATTGGAACCGCTGGAGATTGGAACGGGGTTCTTAGGCTTAGGAGGCAAGCGCCTTAACCGCTAAGCCATCTCTCCAGTCCCCAAAGACTTTTAGTCACCTAATGCTCATGTTTCCAACCAAGGTTGGACAAGATGACACTTTGCCACCCTGTTTCAACTCATCCTGTACACTGGTATCCCTTTGTGAACTATATTTTTAAATTTATTTGTAAGCAGAGAGAGAAAGAAAGGGCACACCAGTCTTTAGCCACTGTAAATGAACTCTGGATGCATGTGCCACATTGTGCTCCTGGCTTTATGTGGGCACTTGGAAATCAAACCTGGACCATTAGTATTTACAGGCAATTGCCTTAACCGTTGAGCAATGTCTCCAACTCCTTTTGTGAGCTACTTAATGCCAGGTTGTGTTTTGTTTTTAAATTTTGCCTTTTTTAAAATCTTTGTGTGCATGGATAGTAATTTTGCTGTTTTAAATGACCTCAAGCCTAGTGCAGAAGTATGGGCGGGCTAGTGTTCCTAAGTGGAAATATGCAGTGAGTTACCTTAAGAAGGAAAGTCATGTTTTATGTTATCCATGACTTCAGTGCCCATTAGTCAACAATACATATTAAGTAACATATGATTGAAGGGAAATGGACATAAGCAAGATTATCTATTGACTAAATGACAAAAATATTGTGGCCAGAGGCTTACAGAATCCTAATCCTACATTTCCCCTAGGAACACTGGCTCAGTGTTTGCTAATGCAGAGTTTGCTATGACTTTTACAATTTTATAAAAGTAATGTATTCTCTTTCTGTTTTCATGACTGGATTGATAATGTGTTTGACTTTATTGACAATTTGAACCCTCGGATTAGATGTGGATTTTCCCTCAGAATTTTGAAGACATTTTTCTATTTTGTACAAGTTGCTAATATTGTGTAATTTTGATGTTATTCTGCTTGCAAGTCTTTGTTATGTGGCCTTTGTTCTTCTACTTGGATATTTAAGATGAGCTGAACAGCTTCCTCTTGGAAAGTGCTCATATTTCAATTGTAGAACATTTTTCTATGGTACTTAATTTTTGGTATCTTGCTCACTGTTTTCTCTTTAGTAAAGAACTATTAGGCAGATACTGAATTCCTAGAGAGAACCTTTTAGTTTAGATATTCTGTTCTCTCCTTCATCCATTGTACTGGTGAGACATTCCACAGAGTTTTTTATTTGACCGACTGTGTTCTTCAGAGCCTAGTTTTTCTTCAGTATTTCTATTTTCTTACTCGTGTCTTGTAATGACCTCCTTATTTCATTAAGCTGGTTTCCTGAGTTCTCTTTCAGGAGTTTATTTTAATGTCTTTGTTTCCTTCTTTGATTCCTTTCATTTCTTTTTTGATTTCTTTGAGTATATATAAAATCATTTTTTGAAATCTTTGTCAGGCATTTAATCTGAAACAATCTCATTGGTGATCATTTCTGATGGATGTATAATTTTTGGTGGGATTGCATTGTCTTGATTCTTTGTGTATCTTGTATTATAATGTAGTGACTTTTGTATCCTGAATTGATTTGATGCTTGGGTTTCCTATTGGACTGTGTGGAAAAATTTACTGGCAAATTCTAAACTTAAACTGAGCAATATACACATTCAATAAAAATCATCACAGGGTATACAAGTGTGGGAATTAAAACAAACAGATAGTCTTACAAAGCCAAAGTCCCTAAGGGTGTTTGTTGCTCTATACCTTAATCAGCTGGGAGGTAGAGAATTCTGTTCTGAATTGGGTTCTATGTCAGCCTGGATCTGAATCAGACCCTGCCCCCAATAATGACAGAAGCAAAAGACAAAGACCCTATAAATCTGAGAGCATTAAAGACAACAATATTCAACCCCAAATACAGTTTATTTGAAAATGGTAAAGCGAATCAAAAACATGTAACCCATAACCTGCCCTGACATGGAAAGAGAGATTAGTACCATCAATGCAGGCCTATATGCCTGTTTTTATTTTATTTTTTATTTATTTATTTATTTATTTATTTATTTTTTTGGTCAGTCAGCTTCTTGACCTTTTGGGGTGGCTTCCAATCTCACCAATGCTGAATGGCCACCTCGATCCCTCTGTGTTGTGCGGTGGAGCTGGAGTTCTGTTCAGCTGTGCTGGATGTGCTGCTGCTGGGGGCTGAATGCCCAGGGTTTGTGGATCTGATGGTTAGGGGATGGGAGGGTGCAGGAAGCCTGGAGTTGCTCACCCAGTCCTGCCTGTATCCCTTTCAGTAGCTTCTTAGCTGGTCTCAGCTATCTTTCCTTCAGATTTCTTGACTTTGCAAGGAGGCTGATGAGGTTGGAAAATCCCTTTATTTGGTCTCTGCTGTGGATTGGGGCTGCAAGTTCCTTAGTGGGATTCTGGCTGTATTCCTCCTTTCTGGTGGATCTTAATCTCTTCTGCTTCTCTGCTGTGTCTAAGAGAAACCTATACTCCTGCACTTTTCAGAAGAAAAGTGTATTTTGCTTTGCTTTTGCTTAAATCCCTCCCTAGGCTGGTTTGGCGTGGCTCCTATGCCTCCATCTTACCTGGAAGTCCTCAAAAGAACTTTTTATAGTTTTAAAATCTTTTTGATATTTTACATTCCCATTCCAAATTTTTACTAAATTTTTCATTTGTTAGCTTTTGAATTTCCAAGATTTTCCTTTGTTCTTAATATAAAATATTTTAATAATAGTTTTAAAATATATATCTCATATATTTTCCTATTTTTAGCATATATGTAAATTGAATTTTTATCTTTAATCTTTTGGTTCACTTTAGTTTTATGTTTCCTCTATTTCTTTCTGTGGAATTCTTATTTTTTCAGTTTTTTTCTTTTTTCTTTTTTCCATATTTTGGCACTTTCTCTCACATCTGCTTATTCTATGCTTATTGGTTACTTTCAGAGCAATGCACCAAAAATTGGTTAGAAGCTCTAGTGGTGTTTGTGTGTGTGTGTATCTGTATGTGTAGGTTCATACACAGATGTGTGTCATTGGCTTGTTAAATGGGGACTCAGTGGAATTCGATGGAGCAGTGTCCTGTATTAAAAATGTGAGAACTTACCTTGAAAAAACAAAACAAAACAAATGTCAAATGTATCTATAGGTCTTTTGAGATTTTCAATATAAACTGCTAATTCTCAATAAAGAAGTCTCATCCAGCTGCTGGGATTTTTATTAGGATCTCAGGCTGGGACCCAGCAGCTCTAACAAGCTAGGTTCAGCCATTTTTCCTTTCTATACCAAATAGAGAGACAAGAAAGAGTGAAAACCAGAGAAGGAGATTTATTCAATGTGATCACATTGGGACATGCTCAGTGGCACTAAATTCCTTCTCAGGCATCAGGCTTAGATTTAAATAAAGGACAAGGGGCATGCATAGCTAAACAGTCCTGGACAAGTTGTGGTCCTACCCAAGTTGTGGTCTTGTCTTATGTTGGACCATCATTGTCTCTGCTACAGTTTCTCAAGGTGGGTTGATAAGTTGTCACAAATATGTGAAATCTTTTCCTGAAAGACAAGCCTTTACTTTGGTTGGCACCAGGTTTCCAACTTTTCCTTGTCTGAGCATGAGATTCCTGGAAAATTCCAATTCCTTGGGGACCATTGTTTCAATAGTCTGATAGCTGAATAGAGAGGCACAGGTGTGTTTCCTTAGAATATCTTTGCTACTGCCAAGAGAGTGACAATTCAAGTCTAATGTTAAAACATAATGTCATTTTGGAGTTATCCTAGCTTTCTATAGGCTTTTACAATGGTGGTAAAGTTTTGTACCAATTGGGAAATAGGGAGGGTAGGTTGGAGTGTTAGGGATTAAATTATCTTCTGATAACTACCAAATATTCAAATATTTTCTTTCTAGTGGTTAGAGTGATAACAATGTAAGGGGAACTCCCTGTTGATGTTAACAGAGAAAAATGAAGGGGCTGCAGATATGGCTCAGTAGGTAAAAGCACTTGCTGCACAAGTCATAGTTGCTGAGTTCTGATCCTCAGAACTCATATATAGCCAAAGGCAATACCAAGTATTTATAAGCCTAATACATCTATGGCAAGATGAGAGGTGGAGACAGGAAAATCTCTGGAAAGCTTTCAGTCCAGCTAGCTATATGACAGTAGCAGCAAACAGGGGGGAATTTGAGGGATCACTTTTTAAGCTGTCTCTTGATTTCCACACATGCATTGTGGCCCATGCTGACTGGCACTCACACATGAGCACACACACATACACATTATACATACATTCAAACATGTACTTAGTTTTTTAGAAAATGAAGAAAGAAAAAGGGAATCAGAATCAGAGTATTACATGAATGGAGGAAAGGACAGGGGAAGTAAACAAAGAGCAGCAAAATGCAAGAAGAGGAGGCGAGATAATGGAGAGGAGAAGGTTGGGTAAGAAAGGATCAGGGATCTGGAAGAAAACAGGCACCCTCATTTAATGAAGCAAGAGATAGCAGGGGAAGGCTAAAGAACAGGAAAGTCAAAGATGTTCTTGGATAGAGTGAATGTAACATGGATTCGGAGCAAGGTAGCCTTTTCTCTGGTAGTGGTGAGCTGGGTCCACAAAAACATCTTGTCTGCTGTGATAGCTACAATCAACAACCTCCCTACCCGTCTCTCATCAATAATAGCTTCCTGTTTCTTCCTCAGTTTCATGGGTTTAGCTTGGCAGGTGGTCTCTTCTTGAGTCACTGTTCATTTTAGTTCCAACAACCACTCAGGTCCCCCCTTTGCACATCTGAATCTGATGATGAGTCTCATCCTATTTGGATATTTGATTCAGATAAATGAGCCTGAAACATGTGGATGGGGATGTTCTCCTATGTGCCTTCCCAGTCTGCTTTCCCAACCAGGCTTGAAAGGTGGAGAGTTTCTTTTTGCTTGGGCATGGGCATTTTCCTATTTTTCACTCTTTCTGTCTCTCTGTACCCCTCCCTGACAGACTTCTTTCCTTCAGAGACCTTTCCCTATGTTGGGGAGATTTCCTCAGTCTCCCCTATACTTTTCCAGCTAGGCTGGGCAGGAGGAGACATTCTCTTGGCTTGGGATTTCCTGCTCGACTTCCTTCTTAATCCTAACTCTCCCTAAAATAAATTTCATAACTTACTCCTCCTATGAGTCTGTGATTTCAATACTTTGATAAATAGATAAGAATTCTAGGCTTGAGAGCTACGGCATGGGTATTTCATGCTATAGAGCTCTCCATCCTACATCAAATATTTCCCATTGCCCTTGATGTGGTTATTGTTTAATTTTCAACCACGTTTCATCCATTTTTTTCTTCTAAGACATATTTTGATACAACAAAATGATATTGGTATAAATCTGCTTGGCTTTGGGACCCATGATGCTAATAGCCCAAAACTTTTTATTATTTTTTAAGAGGTATTAAGTCATGCTTTACTGAGGCAGGGGAATAGGGTGGAGAAGGAGGACTGGAAGGCTTTTTACAAAATTATGATATATAAAGAACAAGATGACACATATCAAACACTTCTCTCCCCCAAAAGTAAATGTAGCCACTAGTTATAGGTGCTAGCATAGAGGTACTCCAGAGTGTCTGAAGGTGACCCATGACTCATTATAATTCTAAAACACACACCACTGGTTGGCGATTTAAAATGTTAATGAGACATGATGCATAAACTTGTAGTTAGAACTACATATAGCAGAGCATATGTAAGAAAGTCTGCACTATGCAAATGATCTCCAAAGCCACATTCTCTGGCATAAAATGATCCCCAAAGCCCACATTCTGTGACACAAAAGCTCCGACTCTATAGCAGAACAATTTGAGCTGCTAAATTTTCTCTTTGTTCTGACTGTATTCCTTCTTTGGAAGTGTATCTTTTCCTAAAGACTGTCCCTCCTTCTCCCATGACTATGTCTCTTTTCTCAATTCCTTGTGCCAGGACATTGGAACCTGACGTTCCCTCTAGAGTTGCCCACCTAACCCAGGCCCTCACTGATATCATTGTGGTACATTTAACTGTTTATTTAGTTTTTTTTCTTGTCCAAGGGATCCCAATTTACTTTGATAATAGACTTGTGTTTTTTGATCTTTTATTTAAAATATTTCAAAGCTGTTACCACTTGAGAATCTTTTTCCTCACAAAATCATATACCTACATGTCATAGGACAGTTAACATGTTATGTGGTTTAAATATTTACTCTTGCTACCTGTATTTATGAAATCATTAAATATTAAAACAACTATCAGTGGCACTGTTTTGCTGAAGCCATTGTGACAGGCTCACCATTTAATTCACTTTTGCATTTTAGTTCACTCCAGCCAATTTGGCTTGGGCAGAATCTGTCATGAATATACTTCATGAAATATGAATATATTGATGTTCTGAAACAGAAACAATACCCTGGGAATGAAACTTCAATTAGCATGCATCATGACATCCACTTCTTGTTCGTTAGGTATGGTTTTTACTTAGGAGGCTTAAGTCTTAGTATTGGACAGTGCTCTCAAAAAAAGAAAAAAAGGAACTGCAGAAAGGGAAGAACGTATTTGATATTTTTTCTAAGTATATTTAGTCACATCCTTTATGAGATATTTTCAAAAATATTTATCTAAATTCTTTACTAGATTCTCCTGCAACAGGAACTTGGTGTTATGATCAATGCAATCTGGGTGGAAAGTGAGTGTTTAACAAAGACCGCTCTTGTCTCGTGGATGCTATAACAGTGGTCAACATTGTCATAGCAGGTTTTACACATACAGTGCCCTTCAAACAATGAATTGGTTTTCTTAAGGAAATGGGACAGCTGTTCATATCACAGCAGCCAGCAATACCATCAGATATTTTCTCTAGAGCTTTAACTCAAAGCTGGAAACTTAGGAAACAGGACCAATTGCTTTGATTGACTCTGAGTCTCCTTAATATATGAGTGGGTTACAATGAAATGACAACCAGGGTCCAAATATGTAGTCATTCTTGTTCTAACATTCCCACCTCTGTCATTATATAGAGAGTCAGGGTAGAAATGTATCAGATTGAGACACCCACCCCTGACTCTCTCTTTTCATCCCTGAGTGAGTTACTAATTAACCCTTTGACCTGGGATACCAACAAATCTATCATAGCTTCCTACCATGCTCCTATTAAAGATTTCCTTAAAGACCCCTCCCACTATGTCACTGTTCCCCCTTACCCTAACACCCATCATTTCCTGACTATTAACTGCTGGTATCTTAATCACAACTAAGTCACGACACAAACCTCCAATCCTCACTATCAAAACAGCCAGTAGGAGTGGGGAGGCTGGAGAGATTGCTCAGTGGTTAAGGCACTTGTCTGCAAAGCCTAATAAACAGGGTTTGATTCCACAGCACCTAATGTAATGCCAGATGCACAAAGTGGTACATGTGTCTGGAGTTCATTTGCAGCATCTGGAGCCCCTAGCACACCCATTCTCTCTGTTTTTAGCTTTTCTATCTCCCTCTGCTTTCAAATAAACAAACAAACAAACAAACAAACAAATAAATAAATAAATAAATAAATAAATAAAATTTTACAAAATGGGTCCTACTGCCTTGTGCAGGACCTTTGTCAAGTTAATGCTGCTGTAATACCAACTTACTCTGTCATCCCTAGCCTTTACACTCCCCTCTCCCAAACTCTCCCATCTATTACCCATGTCTCAGTCCTTGTTCTCAAGGATGCTTTCTTCTCTATTCCCCTTCACCCCTCTTCCCAATCTCACCTTGCTTTCACTTGGACCATCCCTGACACCCATTTTTCTCAACAGCTCACTTGGACAGACCACCCTCAAGGATCTAGGGACAGCCCCCACTTTTTGGAAAGTCCCTCCAACAGCTTAAGCTCCCTGCCCCTGTCCCTGGCTCCCTCCTACAATATGTAGATGACCTGCTTCTGTGTTCTCCCTCAAAGGACTTCTGCAAAACTCGTACTGTTACTCTCCTCAATTTCTTAACTAACAATGTACCTGAGGTGACCAGGTCCAAGGTCCAGTTCATATCCCCTTGGGTAACTTATCTAGGGTTAATCATTACGTCCACTACTCATGACATTGTGAGATGTGAGATGCCTCATCACTGCAAACAATGCATCTTGTCCGTTCCATTCTCCAAAATAAATGTGATTTTTCTTTCTTCTTGGGCATGGTGGGTTATTCTGAGTCTAGGTTCCAATTTCACCATCTTCATCAAATCCTTACATGATGCAGCAAAGGGAAACCCTCCTTGACATCTAATGTCGACTCGGGAAATACAACATGCTTTCTCTATCCTTAAACAGGTTTTATCTCAGGTCCCTGCCCTCAGTCTCCCCAATCCCTCCTACCCTTTCCACCTCTAAATCTACAGTGCCCGAAAACAAGCCTTAGGTCTCCTACATCTACCAATTGGAGACACACGCCAACATGTGACATATTTTTCCAAACAATTAGACTCCATCTATGGTGATTTGATTCAGGTGTCCCCCATAAAGTTAGATGTTCTGAATGCTATATCTCCAGCTGTAACATCCAACCAAAAGTAGCTTATGTGTGTTGGGGGGGGGGTTATTTTGGCTTACAACTTGAGGGGAAGCTCCATGATGGCAGGGAAAAATGATGGCATGAACAGAGGGTGGACCTCACCTTCTGGCCAATATCAGATGGACAACATCAGCAGGAGAATCAGCTGCTGCTCTTGGTTGGAAATGGCCAAAGGCAGTATGAAGCAGGTTTGTTGAATTATCTATGTGGAGACCCAATGGAGCCATGAGGATGAACCATGGGTTGCAGTGGAGACCTAAATGCCAAGAGCATGGATGTCTAGCAAGAAAGCTGCCAGTACCAGATCAAGTTTTCTGGGACTGTGAGTAGCAAGGCTGGAGGGATGGAATTAGAACTCCAGAGACTTGTTGCTGGTTAGAATTATCAGATGTGGAGACTTGTCACTGAATAGAGTTATTGGACTCGGAGGTACAGAGTTTGATGCTTACCCTGGTTGTTTTAAATCTTGTATTGGTTGAATATTTCTTTGCTATGCCCAATGCCATCTTTTGCGGTGTGAATGTTTATTCTGTGCCATTATGTTTTTTTTTTTTTGTATTATGGTGTAATTAAACGATCTTGGACTATGGTAATGGTTGAATATTATTGGGATTGATTAAAAAATATGGGGACTTTAAAAGTTGGATTAATGTATTGCACTTTACATCATGTATGGTTATCAGTTTATGTTGGAGACCACTGAGCCAAACTGCAACCATTTGGAGGAAGAAGCCTCCACTCTTTGTGTTAAGATTTCAGCTTCCTGAGTTCCTGTGAAATTTACCAAGCCTTCCCAAAAAGCCTGCTTTGATAAGAACAAGATGTAACCTAAAGATGTGTATCTTAAACAAACAGGATTGATGTAAATCCACCCTGCCTGTAATCTCAACAGACATTCTTGAGGCCTATCACTCAAGAGACCCCCGACCCTCTGGTAGCCATAAAATCCATTAGGCAGCCATAAATCCCATTTGCCTTCTTCCTGCCTCCCCTATAGCCATAAAACCCACATACCTTCATTCCTGCCTCCCTAAATCCCGCATACCTTCATTCCTGCCTCCCCTTTATATACCTCTGTATGAATAATAATAAATGAAGCCTTGACTGGTGTGGAAGCAAGGCTTTCTTCTTTGTGTCTGCTTGTTCCTTCATCCAGGTACAGCCTCCCCTCGAGCCTCTGTTGAACCCCGCCGGCCGGGGCAAGTGGCGGCCGGGGCAAGTTTATAGGGGCCAGAGGCAGAATATGGTGGTTTGAATCAGCTGTCCCCCATAAACTTAGGTGTTCTGAATGATATATCCCTAGCTGATGGCAATTTGGGAATTAAAGCCTCCTGGAGGCAGCTGTATTGTTTGGGGTGGGCATATGGGTGTTATAGTCAGTTTCCTCTTGCCAGTGTTTGGCATGATCTCTTGCTGATGTTGCCCATCTGATGTTGGCCAGGAAGTGATGCCTACTGTCTGCTCACACCATCATTTTCCCCTGCCATTATGGAGCTTCCCCTCAAATCTGTAAGCCAAAATAAAACTTTTTTTCCAACAAGCTACTCTTGGTTGGGTGTTTTGGCCAGCAGTGTGAACCAGACTATAACACCATAAATCAGGTGTGGCCCCTCTGCCTTAAGGTTCTAGCCACTGGCTCCCTTCTTATTCCTGAAGCCTCAAAACTCACTGTTTACCAGCCTGTCTCATTCTTCTCACTACATAATGTGCTTCATCACCTTGGCCTGTCTTCCACCTCTCCCTCACACCTCCAATCCCTCCACTCTGTCCTTCTTCATCCTTCAGAGTCTCTACACCATCTTGATCCAGCCACTTTATTCCCTTTAATTACTTCCCACCCACCTGACCCCCTGTAATAACATCTTAGCAAACTCTATGACTGTTTTTACCATCTCACTGATAACCATATTTCAGGGGCACCAGACTGGTTTATAGATGGAAGTACTTCTAAGGAGACACTCTTCTAGTATGGGTGGTAGTTTGAATATATGGCCCCCAATATATTCAGTGTTTTACTAGTTTATAGTTTGCATCTGCAGCCACCTTGCTGGAGGCAATTTGAGTGGATGTTAAGGTGTGATGGTGGGTTTGAGATTCCATTTGTAAAGATATGCAAAGTGTGCCTAATGGGGAGTTCCTGAAGTGTGCTGTGGCTTTTGACTGTAGCTTTGCTCTCTGCTTGGATCTGTGAAGACAGGCCTTTTCTGCCATTATGGAACTTCCCCTAGATCTCTAAGCTTCAATAAATAATATCCCTTCCTCCATAACTGTGCCTGGTCTGGAAGTTCATCTCAGCGAACCTGCAGCTGTCTGCTACAGTATGTTATTATTGAGAGACACCAGGACAGAGAATTTACTTTCCTCCTCTAAAGGGTCATAGAGGCCAATCCCTGTTCATAATCCCCTCCCCTTTCAGACCACATCCCAGGAGGCAGAATTTATTGCATTAATCTGAGTGCTCATTTTAGTGGAAGGTAAGCATATTAACATATACACAGATTCCAAATTTGCTTACAAATTCATTTACTCCAATTCACAGATTTGGAAAGAATGTGGATATCACACTGACAAGATTATTGCAAGGCTACTAGAGGAAGCCCTCCTACCCACTAAGTTGGTTTTCATCCACTGTAAAGGACATTAGACAGATAAAAGCTGTATTTCAACTGGTAACAAACAGGCTGATATGTGGGCTCCATGTGCTGCCTTAGGACAGGAAATTCCCCCAGTGCCTTTTCCTCCTCACTTCCTCCACCTTGTCATACTCACAATTACAACCCATAGAACTACAGCAGGAGGAGGCAATGTTTAGAGAACCCTTCTGGTATGTCACAGGAAAATTGAATCTGCCTTCTCAGGTAGAAGAGGACTTCCTCAAACATAACCACTCCCAATTGCATGCTACCCTCTTTCACCTCATGTACTTTCGTATCCACTTAACCCCTTACCTGAAACAGCTTCTCACAACTATCTCTCAGTGCTGCATTGTCTGCCAGAAGACTAACTCTCAGACTCACCTTAGCTACCCCTCCCCCTTTTCCTCCTCACCAGTTCTGAGGTCATCTGCCTAGAGATGACTGGAAAATTGATTTTACTCACATGCGCCCTGTTAAATGACTTTGGTACCTTCTGGTGCTGATGGACACATTCTCAGCATGGGTAGAAGCATTTCCTAGAGCACAAAGCTTCTAACTGACATCATTTCTTGGTTTGGGGTCCCATCCTTTGTCCAGTCAGATAATAGCTCTAAATTTTTCTCCCAAATTACACAGGCAGTTAGCAAAGCTCTTAATATTACATGGAAGTTCCATATTCCTTATTGATCTCAATCATCAGGCAAGATAGAATATATAAATAGCCTTCTGAAGGATACCCTCCCCTGCTTTTCATTGCAGCTTTACAGGGACTGGATTAGTCTCTGACTCTCTCTCCCTCTCTTTTGTTTTTGCTTTTAGAGGTAGGGTCTTATGATAGCCCAAGCTGTCCTAGAATTCACCATGTAGTCTTAGGCTGGCCTTGAACTCACATTGATCCTCCTACCTCTGTCTCCTGAGTGCTGAGATTTAAGGTGCATGGCACCACACCTAGTCTCTCCTGACTCTTGCTTTACCCAAACTCAGGGCACTCCCCCACAAGTCCCTTCGACTAACGTCCTTCAAACTGACATATGGTATGCCTCTCAACCCACTCTCTGTGTCTACTTCCTTCCTTCATTCACCTGCCTCACTAGCACCTCTTGCTGAGCCACTTCTTCAGACTATCTGTTCTCTCCTCTGGAGCTATACTGATTCCTGCCTTCCTCAGCCCTATGCTCCAATGACTCTCCCCATACTCCACTATAGGTTGGAGACTATGTTTTCTGTCATATGGAAGCAGACCTCCATGGATCCAAAATGAGAGAGATCCTTCAAAGTTATCTTGATCATTGTATGGCACAATACAGTCAAATGAGTGAAATCACATATTATTCTTCACCTTTGTTTCAAGAAGTGAGTGTTTTCAGGATTACTTTTAAAAGTATATGAGAGGGCTGGAGAGATGGCTTAGCGGTTAAGGCGCCTGCCTCCTAAGCTTAAGAATGCTGCTTCCAATCTCCAGCGGTTCCAATCTCCAGGTCCCACATTTAGCCAGATGCAGTGACACAAGAGCGCAATGCCACACTTGACCACAAGGGGTCGCATGCATCTGGATTTCATTGGCAACAGCTGAGAGGCTGTTGGCATGCCCATCTCTATCTGTCTTCCCCTCCCTCTCTCTCTGTCTGTCTCCAAAAAAAAAAAAAGTATATGGGAGTAGAGTATGACTTACTTTTACTTACTTTATTTATTTATTTATTTATTTATTTATTTATTTTGTTTTTTTGAGGTAGGGTCTCATCCTATCTCAGGATGACCTGGAATTCACTATGTAGTCTCAGGGTGGCCTCGAACTCATGGCGATCTTTCTACCTCTGCCTCCCGAGTGCTGGGATTAAGGGCATGCACCACCACGCCCAGATAGAGTATGACTTTATTTTAAATTGACTATTGTCAATCTCTTCATGTAGTATTTCAGTATATAACATTGAGATATCTTTGTTCATACACATATTCAATAAATATATCATTAGGTAATGTGGCTACCTTTTCCAATGTTGCCTGATACTGTCAAAACCTCATGGTTAGGGACTAGGAGTTAAATTCCATGGAAGAGAATCTGCCTAGCATGTAAAACAGCTTGAATTTAGTCTTTAGTACTGAAAATAAAACCAAAACAAAACAAAACAAACAAAAAAGCAAATCCCAAACAAAATCAAGCTCATGAGCCATGAAAAAGTTCTGGTACCAATAAGGAAATCATGGCAATAAACAATGCTCCTCTTAGAGCATTGGTTGTTTTCAATTTGATTTACCATGTAGTTAATTATATTCATGGGTGAGATGTCACACATATTAAATATGCTTACTATTTTTGCATGTATGAATATTTGATGTCTATAAGTTATGAATTGATTTAGAATTGTATGGTGCAAAGTGGTGCTGAGTTCTGAATAATTAGTAATGATTAGTAATTTACCCTTTTAAAATCATTACTGGTAAGGACTAAAGGTTGCTACAAAAAGGAGTTTAAATGGCATAGTTAAATGTCTTAGCCAAGGTTAGGTTTACAAATTTAACAATATTTTATATTAAACATACACATAGAAATTAGGATATAAGATTTGCTAGTGGGTTGAATGAATTTACTGATCAAATAAGGTCTCTCTCTCAGCTAATGATGAACGATGATCTTATCTGAACTTTTGTGAAGGAAAGGTTGTCTATGATGTATAGCAATACCAATTCTCAAAGAGAAACTGATATAGATTATGACATTTGGGTTAATGTGACACTTTATTATATGAACAAATTAGACAGTAGTGGAAGTGCTGATAACAGTGTTTTGAAATATCATCAGCTAGAAAGCACTGCACCACTGCTTTCTTTATAAAAGGAACTTAAATAAATCTATTTAATGATCTCATACATTTTATTCTCTCCATGTAACTATATTCCTGCCTGCTATAATCTGCAATTATTTCCTTTCCCCTGAGGAGAAAATTTCACTGAAGAAGTAAAAGCCATTTCAGTCATGATCAGTTCCTGTTTGCTAAGACATTTCTTTTTTGTTTGTAGGGACTGAGGAAGACTCTTTCAGATGACTATACAGTATTTTATTATTGAAGAGTAATAAGTTCCCACATCTTAAAAATGGTTCCTGGAGCCCATGCTCCATTGAAGACACCACTGTCACAATATACACACAAATGACTGATTACCCAATTTATTGGTGATATTGTATATGCCATCACAGGGTAGTTTAAATAATTTTGACAAGTACAGAAGAGTTTCATTGACAGGTACAGAAATAAATGATAGGTTTAAGCTTTCAAATGTTTTTACAGCAATTCACTGAGTGGCAGGTTGATAAATTAAAATTACAGTTGTAGCATCAGGCCTGAAAGCACAACTGCTTTAGATGACAAGAATAGCTTTGTGGAAACTTTGTGTACTCTCCAGAGAAGAAGCCCAGAGGGCCTTGGGGAAAAAATAAAGCAGCAGCTGCTAAAGAAATCATTAATTTTGTGGTAGCACTGTTTGAGTCTAAAATCAGGAACAACAATGGACTTTTAGGAGAGGAAAATGACATTATCTCTCTATTTTCCCCCTGGAGATATAGAGAAAAAACCACACCATCCAAAGATAGGCATTGAATTGACCATTAGTGAGTCCATGATGTGAGATGGTTATGTTTAAAGCTTAGAGATGGCTTGTTATTTAGCTTCCCTCTATGTATACACAGAAAATGGATCTTAGCTTGTCATCTAGGTGCCAGAGACCAACTCAGTCCAACTGAGAAATGTCCAAGAAACCACTCAATCACTTACTGATCCTGATGTTCTTAAGATAAAATTTTGCAGCAAGTACTTTCTATTCCTACTTCAAACTATTCATTCCTACACCTTCTCTAGTCATGTCTGAACTACTGCAGGTTTTCTAAGTGACTCTACAGTGACCTCATTTTGGATAGCTTCACTCCAGCTAGAAACAAAACAAACAAACAAACAACAACAGAGAAAAGCAGATAACCACACATAATTCATAGTCACTTCACCTGTAGGATGGACAATCAGCTCTTGTATTACTTTAATTTCTATGAATGCTTTAGTGTCTCCTGTCAGTCTTGTCTCCCTCCTGCCTCCTTGTGAATTATCAGGCTTGCTAACCATAGATGTCTGTTGTGCTTCTTGTAGCTTCTTCTGTGCCACACACCCAAGGTTTGCTCCTAGGAATGCCATGCTTAGCACAACTCTATTCCAATCCTTTCTCATATTGCAGATAAATATAGCTTCTACTTTTTTTTTTTTTTTTTTTTTTTTTGAGGTAGGGTCTCACTGGCTCAGGCTGACCTGGAATTCACTATGTAGTCTCAGGGTGGCCTTGAACTCACGGTGATCCTCCTACCTCTGCCTCCCAAGTGCTGGGATTAAAGGCGTGCGCCAGCACGCCCGGCTAGCTTCTACTTTTATCTTGAAAATATTCCTAAAAACATTTCCAATATTTTATAGTTCTCAATTCACAAATGAATAAAAGCTTCCTAAATTCTAAATGATTGGTAGATATTCACCTAAGTCTGCTTTTGCATACTTTGTTCCCTCCATATTTCTATTATAAAAGGTGTTAATATCATACTCCATATTGTGTGTAAACATAAGTATGTTCACTATGGCATTGACTTGCTGACTTCATGCTTTTTTTTTCTATCTCCCCTCAATGAAAAGTACTTCATTCCATTCTCATTGCATTCTTTTCTGCACTTCTGTCCCCAAAATTCAGTCACATCACTGCCCTTCCAGATGATTCAGAAACTTGGATTGTCTTAGTTGGGACTTTTGTGATTCAGTGGAGCATGCTTCTTTAAGAAAAATACAACTTTAATATGATGCAAAATATTAATAAAATTTGATATTTATGTCCTGTTTACTAGATACCAGACATTCTTCTATGAATGTTGAGTAGTATGTCATACATAATAAGAATGAGATTCTATCATATGTGCAAAAACAGATTCTCAGACTAGTTAAACAATTTCTCAAGTTGCATACCTAGGTAAGGTCAAGATAGATCTCAAACCAAGTAAATCAAATCATAGTGTTTGGGCTCTTGAAGTAGGTAGCTAAAATAGTGAAATGATTTATGTTATCTGCAGAGTACAAGGTCACCTATAAAATCTGGAATAATGTAAAATAGTGTGATGATTCCTTAACCTAATAAACATGTCAAGGTTTCATAGAGGTTTCATAACAAAAGTATACTGAAGGATCAAATTCACATTCTAAACTAGACAGAGAGGCAGTAAACATCTCACAAGAAAAATCATTTAATGGAACATTGCCTCTAGCAGTCACGTGATGGGTTTGGGGCACTGATGGAAGCCCTGTGTTCCAGTAGCCATTGCTCTCTCCTATTCTCATTCAGCAGGGCGGGTACCATGTTGAACCTGTGTCACAAAATAAATGAATATGCTAATTCTGGTATTTTTATGCTTCCTGTATTTTTGAAAGTCTCCCAACTAAACCTGGGTATTAGTGATATATTTTTCTGAGCTATATCAATATAAATTTTAGATTGTTCAGAGCCCTTAAATTATACTGATACATTAAAGTAATAAGAAAAATTTACCCATGTAGTGATCATCCTCAGAATAAAGCTGCTCATGAAAAAAAAAAAAAACTCATCAAATGGAAGATTGTTAAAATTCAGCTCCAGTTCCAAGTTACAACTGCTTCATATTGAAAGTTTTATTTAAGACTCTTAACTTATGTTGAAGAGTTAAGGAGAAATAATTCACTTGGAAATTTTTCTTTGGTTTGTTTTAAACATGTCTCAGATTCTGAAGTGTCAACAGTCTCAGTGTTGTGGTAGAAGGGAACTCATGGATTCTCTTGACAGGCCCTTCTATATCTGCAACGAGGATCTCAAGCTTCAAATAATCGATTCTGCAATTCTTTTCCACCAGCATTTTCCATGAGAAAGTTGTGATAGATGTTTTTTTAAAAGGTAAGACTTGTTTTAGGTCAAATTTGTGTCTTAGACTCTTGAGAAAAATCACTGTTTTTCTTGCAAAAGCCACCTTGATTTCTGATTCCTCCCAGCTCATTTCCAAAATCAACATTTATCTACTGTGTTGTAAAAGAATGTATTTAAGAACAACCTTTGATTAACTTCTTTGTACTATAATGTCTCAAAGATGATCACCTATTTAATCAGCTATTTCATATTAAGCCTCACATTATTAAACAAAGGTGCTCAACTTATTTTTGTTTTATTTACTTATTTGTGAGAGAGAAAGAGGTAGAGAGAGAGAAAGAGAGAGAAAGGGAGAGAGAGAGAGAGAGAGAAGTCGCACCAGGACCTCTAGCCACTGCCAATGAAGTCCAGAGGCATGTGCCACCTCGTGCATCTGGCTTATGTGAGTCCCGGGGAATTGAACCTGGGTCCTTAGACTTTGCTGGCAAGCACCGTTAACTGCTAAGTCATCTCTCCAGCACCATAGACAGTTTTTGATTGGGAGATTATTTATTTATTTATTTATTTATTTATTTATTTATTTATTTATTTATATGTGCATGTGGACTTATGAGTCTGCCAGGGTCTTTTGCTGAGAACAAATGCACACCTGGCTTACATGTGTCTTGGGGAACCAAACCTGGGTCCTTTGGCTTTGCAGGCAAGTGTCTTAACCCCTAAGCCATCTCTGCAGCCCCTCAACTTATTATTTTAACCTTGAGCAAGTGTGATGTGCCATAATATTAACATTATTTTGTTGATATACTATATACTTAAGGTTATATACAAGTACTAAATTTAAATGTACTAATAATATACCCATATACTTAAAGTTATATACACTTATTACAATTAAAAATTCTATAAATTAATACGTTATTGATATTCATTAAAAGTCCATATTTAAATGATTTTTTAGTGAGATAATATTCAGTTCTTCTTAGTTCTTATTATTCATACACTTTATGAACATATCACATGTTAACTTTTACTATTTAAAAATTTTAAAATTTAATATGACCAACCTTAGGTCTAGGGCAACATTAAAATGAGATATAACCTATGCCTTAGCAGAGGCATTGTGGAAACTTCCATGAACCCCCTCTGAGCTATCTGCATTGTCCTACTCTTTGGTTCACAAATTTTACAGAAACATAGTGCTGTGGTCATCCTCCAATAGAAAGGAACTATGGGAAGTAATAGGCTCAAGGTTTTTCTGAAGAAATTGTACAGACCATATGTGTAAAAGAACTAGTGCATGTGTTTTGGGAAGATGGAGGGTAACAGATGTTGATAGTGGTTCAAGGCTTTGCTGGCATCAATACCACTGAGGCTGAGAATATTGTCACTATTCTAAGCAAATAATCTGACTCTGGGGTCAATTCATGCCTCATTTTAGGTCCATATTAGGGTAACTGCATCAAGTGATGCATGAAGTGCCTAAAGTTTACTTTTTATTTTTCCTACTGATATCATACTCTATCAATTCTTAGTACAGGTTAAAGGAATATTTACTATCCCAACAGTTGCAGATTATTAGATTTTAAATTTCACTAAATTTCATTTCATAATGCCCGGATATAAGCAAATATTGCCTTGTATTATAACTTTGATAGTTTCATTCCCCATTGGTATATCCAGATTGATTTTATGTTGTGACATTTATTTTTTTGTTTTAAAAATAGAATTTCACATTTGTCAAGAATTTACCTCCTTTAAGAAAAACAGCATATTAAAATGAATCATCTTTCTGTTTACAGAATTAAGTGGTTAGGATTAGTGTCTATCATGAACATCTGAAACAGTAGCTGTACTTTTTTTGTTTGACAGCTCATTACATTTTTCTCTCCTTATTACATTTCTCTTTGGTTACCACATGTCACTCAAAATATTTCATATTAACATGGAGCTTTATTATATGAATTATGCTAGAGACCTTTGAGATTTTAGAGAATGGTCTAAATATCTTGAAGAATTTTAACAAGAGCTGACATTATTAACAGTATCTATGTGCCAAGAAGAGTGCTAAATGCTTCGTCTCAATTATTATTTTTTAAAATATATTTTATTTATTTATTTATTTGAGAAGAGAAAGGGGCAGAGAGAAAGGGAGAGAATGGGCAGGCCAGGGCCTCCAGCCACTGTGAACAAACTCTAGATGCATGCACTCCCTGTGCATCTGGCTTACATGGGTTCTGAAAAATTGAACCAGGATCCTTTGGCTTTGCAGGCAAATGCCTTAACCACTAAGCCATCTCTCTAGCTCTCATCTCAATTATTTTATTGAAGCTCTATTTTACATAAGAATCTGATACTTTAGGGGTTTGAGAAACTGTCTCAAAATGCAGCTAGCTTACAGCCATCAAAGACTGAGAAGGTCAAAGCTACTTTTATAAACACATATTAGCAAGCATTGTTTGTCTACTGATAGGTGATTGATGCAATCTCTAGAGTGGTTTATTCATTAACTTAGTTCACACATATTCCTATTGAAAACAAGTAAATTTAGTGTAAGTGAGATGTGTAGAGCATAAACATATTAAACAAGCATGTCAACTACTCCATCAATGGTAGACCATGTACCTTATTCCCTTTGGTGTGTAACTATGCATTAAATCATAAATGAGGCAGTGGCTTTTTCAAGTTCATGGTGTCAGCTGGGTTTATGGATCCATTATATTCTCTGATATAACATCCTCTTGCTGAACAAGGGCAGGAGAGAGAACATACTTTGAGACATTATTTTAAATAATTCTGTTGCAAGGGAATAGAGAAATTTATCCATAAATTACAAAATCTGGCTAGCAGAAACTTTTGTTTCTTGTTTCACTACATTTTACTTTTAGGACATATGAGGAATGAAAGTATATAATTAGTATGGTGCCAATATCCCTAATTGCTGCACTATACATCTTTTTTTTTATTTTGGATTGTTTGAATTAGAGTCAGGGCTCCAATTCTGAGTGCTAAACACTCAGTATGAGTTTGAAACAAAGATTACTTAGGTTCTGCCCTGTTCAGCTGAGGTGTGCAATGAAAAATGGAGCCATCTCAAAGTAGTCAGAATAGAAAAGGCTGCAGACAAATGGTATTAAGTAAGGCATGAAGAAAAGCTATTTCAGCCCTTTTGACTGGAGGGCAGACACATGCATTCAAATGAAAGATTTCTTCGCGTTAGAGATTTTTAACAATAGGAGCTGATGAACAATGCAGGAAAGAATTATGCTGCAATGATATTTTATGATCAGACCAACTTGACCTTTCTTTTTTTCATGAACTAACTCCAATAAAATGCATCTACTTTGTTTTTTTCTTGCATATTTTTTCCAACAATTATTTTGATTCCTAAGAAGTGAGTTGCTTCTGAAATGCTTTGATGAGTAGAAGGGAATTGGGAGTCACAATGTTCAATGAATGATAGAAATACTCTGAGTTAGGAATGAAGTAATACAATAAAATTGATCTGATCTTTTGACAGTCTATCTTCCTCCATGTGTATGTGGCCACTAAGTATGAACACAGTGGCTGGGATGTGTATGATTTTCATTCTCAACAAATATGGCATAATAACATTTTCCATTTTTTATATATCAACATAATGCTAAGCATGCAAATTCCCTTCATAGTATATTTTCAATATGTCAGTGAAGAGTGACTTAAGCCCATCAGGAAACGACATGGCTGATCTTTAGTTCTGAGTTCCTAGAAATAGTTCATGTTCATCCTCTAAGCATTATATTCCTTTGAAAATATCTAATGTTGCAGAAACAATGCCCACCACCTTGGATCAGCCTTGGATTCCTCAACAATATGTCCGCAGTAGAAGTCAGTGTGAATTGGAGGGAGAGGTGCAGTTGGTCAAAAGGAGGCAAGGTAGACAGAGTTTGTGAAGATAGCTTTAGAGGACGAGGATGAGGCAATGAATACAGCCAATAAAAAAAAAAAAACAATATATAATGTAAAGACTAGATATAGTCTAGAAATAGCTTATCTTTCATGATAAGCAGAAGAATAGTCGCCAAAACTTGTACAAGCTTTATAGAAGGTGGTTTCCTTATGAATCTATTTGCTGAATTTCTGAGATCACAAAACAGCTTCAGTTAAGTATTTATGTAACAAAGATAGCAATGTTTCATGAAATGATAGTAATGGTTTTAGATATGGTAGTAGATGACTGTAACTAGCATTGAATATCTGTTTAATTTTAATTAAATAATTAAAATTTAAAATATGTAGATGCATACTCACCCCACGGACAGAAATGGCTCCTTTGATTCAAGCCTGTAAAAAAACATGAAAACATTATTTTAATATAACAATTTGCAGTAATTCAAAACTGCTTTTATATGAGTATGCATAATTATGATACTTGTTTGCATTAAAATGTAAATTTTGCAAGAGTAGAAAGCTATACATAATATATGAAAGCATAATTCAAACTATGTTTATTATGAGTAAATTAATGAGGAGGCTAAATTAAGTGAAAAGCTGGTATAGGAATGCAACATTAAACAAGACATTATCACCACAGCAGTACTGCCTTCATCTTATGTGTGCATCCACTTACTCTCTTTACTGTTGAAAATTTGTTTCTAGAAGTTTCAATGTTTCTACAGCAGTGAATACATGTATAATGTACTTAGTTATGTATTGGCTGGATAACCGATTGCCAGAGGAAATTTACAGTAGTGAAGAGAGACACAGCATGCCATACATTATCATTTACTGGGAGTAACACCCTGTGGTAAAAGGTAATACCAACTCACAGGTTAGGATCCTTACTTCACCAAACTGGATATTTTCTGTATTCCTACAATCTCTAATTTCCCAGTTATTTGTGAAATTTTTATAAAACCTCTTCAAAAATCTTCTGCAGCTTTATTTTCTCATCATAAAATGGTACAGATTGCTTCCAGCTGTAAGATGATTCTATATTCTTTTCAAAAAGCAACTAAATCATAAAAGGATCTACTCTAAATGCTTATGAATAATAGTCATGGAGTTGATCTAGCTGGTGTGTATTTTCACTACACATTCCTGATATAGTTATTGGTTAAATGTAGCAAATGAGTGAAGATATTTAAAGTAAATATTGTCATTTTAATATATAAGTAGGTATAAGAAAATGAGGGAAGTTTAATCCCACTGGCTGTTTTTACATTTTAAAAGTGGGTAACTGAAATAAGTGATTGCATAAGATTAAATTAGATTAAATGACTATGTTATCTCCACTGAATTTTCCACATATGAAAATATGGCTTGATTTTAATATGTCTCAGTGTGCTACAGACAGAGCCAGCATGAACCTATGACACAGGCTATGCTATTTGTGATCCTTCACAACACAGAGACAATTCTGAAGAGCCAATGCCCTAGAATTGCAGGACACAGCTGTCCAGAGGGAGAAGCATACCAAAACAACAGTTATTGCTAAGGGTTTGAGGATGTGTGTTTATATAGCCTTTCCCTTTTCTGAATTTCCATAGTATTCACATTTCTCTCTTCAGGTAAATGAATGTATTATTATGTATTTTATTATTTTTACATGACCGAAATAAGGGAAATGGTGAAGATAAATAATATGACAGAGTATACTAATTTATTCTATCATAATTGGACCATCCTTCCCTATTTTCCACCTAATAACATTGAGAAGTAGAGATTATGTGAGTGTTAATGAGATGGCTTTTCTAAAATTAGACAATAATTTCAGTCCAAATGTTGTCAGACTAGCTGTGTGATATGTGTGATATGTGTATGGCACTTCCCTTGAACCCAACATCCTTCATTCAAGGACTGAACCAAACTGCAGTCTTTAAGAGAGTCATACACAACTTGAATAAAAGCAAGGTCCCCAGTTTGCCTGTGGTTTGCAAGTATCCAAGTACTGAGTTCAGAATGCTTGAAATAGTATTTTGATAGAATTTTCTAATTTTTTTGCAGACATGTAGCTGTTGAGTTGGGACATCCAGAGATGTATCTTGTTTTGTTGCTTTAGAAATCAATATGGTTGGTCTGATTGGCTCACTAATTGTCCTTCTTGTCTAACTATTTCACTCCCCACTTTGTCTCCTGTGATAATATCGATTGCCAACTTGATCGGATCTGGAACCACCTAGGAAACAAATTGCTGGAAATGTGAGGAGGTTTCTAGATTGGTTAAGTGAGGTGTACAGACTTGTGTAAAATATATTGGTATCATTCCGTGTGCTGAGGTCCACAAATGAGTGAAAAGGACAAAGTGATCCGAGTATCCACATTCATCTCTATTCACTTCCTGATTGTAGACATGAGACCAGCTGCCTCACACAACTGTTATAATAACTTACCCAACATGATGAACTGCATCTTCAAACTGTGAACCAAATATTTTTATTTATTTATTTATTTGCAAGGGAAAGAGAAAGAGAGAGTGAGAGAGAGAAAGAGTATGAGTGCACCAGGGCCTCTTGCCACTTCAAAGGAACTCCAAACACTTGCCCCAGTTTGTGCATCTGACTTTAGGTAGATACTGGGGAAAGGAACCCAAGAAAGCAGGTTTTGTGGCAAGTGCCTTTAAATGTTGAGCCATTTACCTGGCCCTTTTCAGGTGTTTTTGACACAGCAGTAAGAAAAGTAGCTAATATACCTATTGGATATTTTGTAGAAGATTTCAGAGAACTGTAGTTATTAAATGATATTGGATTGAAGAGTGTGGAGGTAATTTTATAATCAGGGATTTGCAAATTCTGGCCTACAGGCTGAATGCTGATTGCCATCTGATTTATACAACTCGGAAGCTAAGAATAGTAATCACCAATTCAAATGCTTGGAAAATACTAAGAAAAGTCATATTCTGTGACAGGTGAAATTATAGAAAATTAAAATCCCAATGTCTATGAAAAGAGCTCATGGGAACACAGCCACGACATTTAACCTGCATATTGTTTGAGGATGCTTTGCATATAGCATCATGTCAAGTACTTGTGGCAGAGACTGGACATTCACCAACCTGCAATATTTACTGTATGTCTTTCACAGAAAAATCATTTCTATGTATGCCATGTAATTATCTTGTTAGAAGGAAATGAAATCACCCTTTTAAAAAATAGACACTGTCTTTTTAGTACGTATCAAAGTTTCTCCTTGATTTAGAAATACAAAGTAATTTTAAACCCTTCTACATGTCAGGGTTTTGGCCTGTGACCTTATTGACACACTCACATTCCTCCACCATACTTCCTTCATGTCGCCATCTTTCTGACCACTTCCCTACCTACAGGATGATGCCCAAACCTCTTAATGCTTCACAGGTACATTGTTATCTCTCCCTTTTTCTGCTAAACAAGTTATCTCAAAGAAATTGTTTGTTATCAGATGCCATCTATTTCACCTTTGCTTTGGAGCCTTTAGTGTTTTATTTCTATACCTAAACATTATCTTTAAAAATTCATGAACCTTTAAAAAAATTATCCCCATTTTACTTCATTTAACACTTTCATATTATAGGACAAGTGTATCCCTGAGCTTCTAGTACAGATCACTATGACAGATTCTTGAGGCAACAGTCATATATTAAAAGTCAACTCAGTGTCTCATTAAGACTGGTAAAAATATTAAACCTGGATAACATATTTGTGACAGTTCTACATTTAGCTTCCATTATATCCATGTGGGAGAGGGTGTCTGGAATGAGTAGCAAGGACAGAATATTGTCCAGTGGTGAATCTAAGCCATGGAAGGTTGGCTTTCTGTCCCAGGACCTCCACACATGTTCAGTGATGAAGGAGAGAAGGGAACCTTGAAAGAAACTGTCCTCCTACTCATCCTTAGAAAGAGGAACAGGACAGAAGCCCTGTGAGTGGTTCTTTGCCTTGGTGCAACCTGCTCTGTCATGGCTCATCACACTGAGTCCCAGTCCCCGACCTTGAGATATCAGAGATTCTGGCCACACTCATCATCCCCATTTAGGCAGCAAACATGTTTGCCAACTCAGAAAATTATTGTGAACAATAGGCAATGTGGCATTAAGAATGACTAGTACTGTTCTTGGTATAGGCTAATGCTAAAGACAGACTAGGAATGCTAAACATGGAATGTGCCTGAGTTTATAGCAAACTCATTTTTGACTTGAAAACTGAAGAAACAGTACAAAAGAAGGAATCAAGGGAAAACATCTTTTTAGAGAAAATTGTTTATCAGTTTAATCCTTAGAGGCAGGTGATTACAATGTTTTATGCCCACAGAGAACTTTCCAGGAGATTTTATAATTGTTTTGTGTAGAAATGGATTGGTTTTTATCATTCCTAAGACTTACTTTTCACATGATGTAGCAAGTCATAAATTTTATAATACTTTATTCAGGGCACATGAGAATTTAGATGTAGAGTAAAAGAAGTACACAGAGCCTTTGGAAAAACAAGTAGAAGAACAAATTAATGGGGGTGAAAAGGCCTAAGTGAGGTCAGGGAAAGAGATTGAGTAAAGGAAAGGTGGAGGGAGGGGTAATCAAAATCTAAGAGGATATAAACAAGTCATATGGAAACCTACTTTTCTGGACATTGGAACACTTAGAAGCCATAGGTTGTTACTAGACAATTTTCAGTGCCAGAGATGGGATACTTTCCAGTGAGTTGTTGGCCAGGGAGGTCCCAGATACCCCCAAAGCATTATAGGCCATTGCTGAGGCCCTTGGTTTCCCACCAGGAATAGATGGTAAGACCCTATTGCTGAAGAATCCACATACTTGGGTGGCAAGATCACTGAGAAATCCTGCTGGAGCTGAGCTGAAAGCCTCCTCCATGTGGACCAGCTGACAGAAAGATGGAAAAAGCTATGTTGCATGCAGTTCAATGGGAGAGAGAAAACACCATTGAAGGTACTCAACAGTGAACACTGAAAGCTTTAAATTTGGTCAGCAAGGCCAAATGAGCCAATGGGTGCAATAGTGACATGTCCGTTATGGGGGAAACCGACTGCTCTCTAATTGGACTGGAGGCCCGCTCTATGGGAGGGAATACATCCCTGATACTGAAAACCTACAACAGGGGTAGTCATCAGCCCTAGGGGTGTAATGTCTGCTGGTATCTGGCTAAATGTATATACTATGATCACCAAACTATCCAGTAAGCATGCTTCTTAATGTCCACACCCATATATTAATGCTACTCTCACTTGTGGTTAGACAAGCTTCTCTTTTCAGATGGTGGCAACCTTGGGATGACTCTGAAGGCACCATGGTGCTGAGAGGAAGGGACAGAGGAGTGCTCAGCATTGAAACATCTCAAACACACCTTCCAAGGTTCAGGGTTCGTTGAGAAAGAGGGGGCAAAAGAATGTAAGAGCCAAAGGAAGAGTAGGACTCCTTACAATGTGCTCCCCAGACATAAAATGGCCTGGATATCCATGACTTCACAGTGCCTGACACTACCTACACAAGACCATCATAATAGGAGAAAAGATCATGACCTCAACCTGAAAAGAGAATGATTGAGAAGGGGAGGGGATATGATGGAGAGTGAAGTTTCAAAGGGGAAAGTGGGGGGATGGAGGGAAGTACGAAGGGATATTGTCTACAATTAAAGAAGTTGTCAATAAAAAATAAAATAAAAAAGAAATAAAATATGATACAAAATGAAGACCAATGCTGAAGATTAAAGAGGTTATAATTCTTTATACATAAAAACTAATTTAATAAAGAATAGTTATTCAAATTACTTCATAAACACTGAATTATTTGAGAAGATCAATACCTGAGGTAGTCCGTATTTAACAGGTAATGAAATGGAGACCAAAAGATGTTAGGTACCTTCCTGGAGTCATACAGCCAACAAGTGGTTCCTAATTGCATTCAGGCATTTGGATGGCAAAGTTAGGCAAAATTCCTCTTCCTGTGTGATAGAGTAAGCTTCATTGCAGTTCTTTTTGTATGTTGCTCTTTTGCCTCATTTCCATGATCCTATGGGGCATTGCATCTACAAAATTGATGTTTCTATACTCTAATCAGAAATCTCATCTGGCTTCAAGTGTGATCTATTTGCTCTTCAGATTCTGAAGCTCATGGTCCTAGCATTGCTTTGCTTCTGACATATGGCCATGGGTACCCACCAAGTATTAGTAATTGCTAAGTATCATTCTAACTTGAGAGGTCTAAATGAAATCCATGCCCACATCTTGTTCTACTTCCTCCCTCCCTTCCTTCCTTCCTTCCTTCCTTCCTTCCTTCCTTCCTTCCTTCCTTCCTTCCTCCCTTCCTTCCTTCCTCCCTCCTTCCTTCCTCCCTCCCTCCTTCCTTCCTTCCCTTCCCTCCTTCCCTCTCTCTCCTCCTCCCTTCCTTCCTTCCTTCCTTCCTTCCTTCCCCTCCCCTTCCTTCCTTCCTTCTCCTCCCTCCCTCCTCCCTCCCCCTCCCTCCTCCCTCCCTCCTTCCCTCCTTCCCTCTCCCTCCCTCCCTCCCTCCCTCCTCCCTCCTTCCTCCCCTCCTCCCCTCCTTCCTTCCTTCCTTCCTTCCTTCCTTCCTTCCTTCTTTTCTTTCTTTTATTTCGGTGGGGTGTGTTATAAGTAGGGTTTCACTCTAGCCCAGGCTGACCTGGAATTCACTGTGTAGTCTCAGGATAGCCTGGAACTCATGGTGATCCTCCTACCTCTGCCTTTCAAGGGCTGGGATTAAAGGCGTGCCCCACCATGACTGGCCTCTTCTTTACTTTTGTCTAATTCAGAACACTAACCTACTCAAGCCATCAAACTAGAATGATGAGGGTTTTCCTCTGGTGTGCGCTTAGAGCCACCTTCACATTTATTTATTTACTTATATTTATTTATCTATTTATTTGAGAGAGAGAATAAATGAATGTGTTGGTGTGTCAGAACCTCCTGCCTCTGCAAATCAACTCCAGGTGCATTTACCACTTTTCTGCTTCTGGCTTTATGTGGCCATTGGGGAATCAAACCCAGGCTGCCAGGCTTTGCAAGCAAGTGCCTTTAAGCATTGAGCCATTTTCCCAGCCTCACATTCACATCTAGATCTTCCAAGTTTTCTTGTTCTTGTCATCTATTATCTTCTTATTTATCTGCATATATATGTGCAGTGTGTTTGTGTGTGTGTGTGTGTGTGTGTGTGTGTGAGAGAGAGAGAGAGAGAGAGAGAGAGAGAGAGAGAGAGATGTATATGTGTGGTACATGCACATGTATGGACAGATGTTTAACACCCTGTGCTCATGCATATGGAAGCCAGAAGAGAATGCTGGGCATTCTCCTATATCACTCTACTTTGTTTTCTTGACATAGAATTTCTCCATGAAACTGGAGCTGTCATGTTAGGTCAGACTGTCTGAGCAGCAGGCCTTAGCAGTACTCTTATGTTCAATAGGACTAGTGTCACAGACTAGCATGGCCATACTCAGCTATTTTTGTGGGTTCTGGGTCTCTCAGGCCAATATGCTTGTAAGGTATGTGTTGAGCAATCTTCCCATCTTCTTTCTGTTCTGCTTCCATCTCAACATCACTTTTCAAGTGATATCAACTTTAATTTGAGCTACTAGAAAAGTATCCTCAATGTATTTCCTCTTTTAGTACCTCTTTGGAATGGCATCTTCTGCTCATAGAATTGTCTTCCCATGTGTCCTTAGATACACTCCTGTCCTTTTTCTTATTGCAGTTATAAATGCTTGCCAGGAAGTGTTTTTATAAGGAACAGTCAGTTGCTTCATGGCTGTTATCAAAGCACCCTGCAATCCTTAACCATAGTGTTAAAAGTCAGCAATCTAATCACCAGGTTCCTATGTAAAACTGCACTTCCTGAAAAAGAGAAGCTCACTTTATTTTAAGTATCTACAACTGTGTCTTTTTTGTTTGTCTGTTTTTGTTTTATGTTGTTGAGAAACAATTTTACTATATGCAACAGGCTAGCCTTGAACTCACTGTACTGCTGCTTCAGCTCTTGGGTGCTGGGACTATAGGCATGCACCACTACATCCGGCCTTCTTTGTCAGAGACTCTCAGGAGTGATTTGTCAGGTTAACTTTTACAGCTTTGCTCCATGCCCCAATCCTGATCATTGCTTAGATGGTAGAGGTCAAGATCCTTAAACTAATCAAGAGTTCACTTAAAATTTTGGGTCCAGTATAACTTCCTGACCTTTGTACTTTATCATGGTGGTATAGAGAGTTATACTGAGCCAAATGTTCATTGGAGGGGTGCCATCTTGATTCTTACAACCCTGTATTTTATTCTGTACTGTGTTTTTACATAAATGATTTCCAAAAAATGTTTAAAGACTAATGTTTTACTATGGATCTAAAGCATTTTATAAGAATGTGTTCCACTTTTATATCTACACTTCATATAGCTAAATTCAGGCAGCTTGGCTGGGAGATGGTTCGGTATATAAAGTATTTGCCATGTAAATGCTGAACAAACCACCTGTAATCCCAGGATTTAGGAGACAGAAAGAGTACCCTCAGGGTATGATGGTTAGCTTGACTAGCCCAATCAATGAGCTTTGGGTTTAAGTGAGAAACCATCCCTTAATAACTAACAGGGGATTATGATGAAGGACACTTGAGATCAACCTCTGACCTCCACATGGGCATGCCAACAACTTGCATGTACATGTTCACACACATGAGAACACATATCCATGTACACATAACATACATAGACAATTAAAAAAGCCATACAGCAGTAATAGTCACTAATACTTAATCCATTCTCATTAGTAATAACAATTCCTGTCCTGATCCACGTTTAAGATACATATACTAAACAGCTGAAGGACATAGGCTCTATCACTGTTTGCCTCATTTTAGTCTACCTCTGACTAGGTGGCTTCAGAAGTAGCAAGACACTTATCTTTGTGACTCAGTTATATCATGTGGAAAATGAAGGTAATGGAAGATCCAACCCACGTGAGAAAGCATTCAAAAACTGAATGAACAAGTTAAGTACATGTTGTGAGCCTGAATTTAGTCACAGGGATGACTCCAAAGTCTACACTTTCTATTGCTGCTCAATACTCTATCTGTGAAAGAAAGAAAAAAAAAAAAAAAACCTCAATACTTGTTGCATTGACTGGCATTTAGTCTATTTGGCCTCACAATGGAGATGATGTTTCCCAGGTAACTGAATTATTCCTTAGGTTGCTGCATATTATTGAATATGCTGCATACTTCTTGAGGATTATAAGGAACATATTTTGATATTTAAAATATAGTCTACATCCCATCATTAATCATTTGTGATCTAAATAAATGCACATGGCACTCCATTCATTTTGGTGGCATGATTTAAAGAAGATTTTGCTCAGGGTAAATGATTAAATGAGACCAAAAGATGACATTTGATCAAAGATAAACACTTATTAAATTACTCTTATATCTCTTCCATTTAAAATATTTTGATATTAAAAATTGGCACACTTAGCTGGGCATGGTGGCACATGCCTTTAATCCCAGTTCTGGGGAGGCAGAGGTCAGAGGATCACCATGAGTTCAAGGCCACCCTGAGAGTACATAGTAAATTCCAGGTCAGCCTGAGCTAGAGTGAGACCCTACCTTGAAAACCAGCCCCCAAAAATATATAAATAAATCAATAAATAAAAATTGACACACTTGTATCAATAAACTTAAACAGTCATTTCCCACCAAAGATTTTATTTATTTATTTATTTTTTTAACATTTTAAAAAATTTATTTATTAGAGACAGAGAGAGGGAAAGAGAGAATGGGAGAGTGAGAATGGGCGTGCCAGGGCCTCTAGCCACTGCAAGCGAACTCCAGACACGTGTACCCCCTTGTGCATCTGGCTTATGTGGGACATGGAGAATTGAACCAGGGTCCTTAAACTTTGCAGGCATGTGCCTTAACCGCTAAGCCATCTCTCCAGCCTAAGGATTTTATTTTTCTAAAAATATATCTTCATGTGATGGGCACAAGAATGCATAGGCAATGGTAGAAGAATTTGTTAAGATTTAATGAAAGCTAGAATCTGTTTTTATTCTTTTAAAGCAAATAAAAAGTCCCAAGTCCCTGTGATGGCCACTCACAAGACTGCATGCCTAGGAGACACAATCTGAGGGGAACACGAAGTTCCTTTGAAAAACAGAAGCATCCTTGACTAGCAGAGTGGGATGTTCTGATGTTCTCACCATTGTCCACACAGACATTGGTGTTTGCTTTGCAGGTTACCATCTCTGCCTGAAAGAAGTCCAACAAGATGCTTTTTCCAGTTATAGCTGCTCTATCAGCTACATTGAAGGCCTGAGCAGGAAGGCACTCATATCATCATATTGGAAGGAAGAAGGAAGGAGGGAAGGAAGGAAAGAAAAAAAGAAGGAAGAAAGGAAGGAGGCAGGGAGGGAGGAGGGGAGGGAAGGAAAGGAGAAGGAGAGAGAAGAGGAGAGGGGAAGGAAGGGGAGGGGAGTAGAGGGGAAGGAGGAGAGGAGAGATCAGCCAGCAGGGCCAGGCTTTAACACTCCACGTCCCACCTCCACTGACACACCTCCTCCAGCAAATTTCCACGGGGAAAGTTTCCAACTAGAGTTGCTTTGCTGGGCATCAAATGATGAGCCCACAGGGAACACTTTACATTCAAACCACAGCATCAACCTACAAAGGTGTACTGCTGAGATGGATCCAAAGGATTATCCTTTGTGTAATAATGTTCAATCAACAACATTCAGAAACTTGTGGCAAAGAAAGGCTCTGACTGTGAAGGGAAAGTCTGAACAGGCTGAGAATGAGAGCAACCATTTCCTTGAGAGCCTGTGTGCTCTGGGGCTGTGAGAGGTCACATAAGCTGTAATTTTCATGTCAGCTTTGGCTCATTGATGATGGCTGCTGGGAACAATGTGTTGACAAGAGTTCTAAAACCATCTTGAGTCTCTGCATTGAGGGTTGTAATTAACCTTTGTCTGCCATAACAGTAAGAAAGGAAGGAAAGGAATGATGTTCAACTGTGCATTTATCCACTTTGTCCTAATAGAAGCTACAGGAATTTACTTGTCTACAAAAGTAATGAAAAGGTATAAATTCCACAGTGGAACATAGATTTGTAGACCACATGTCAGTGTGAAAAATAATAATGTGTATTTAGTTACTAATGTGTGATAGTGAGCATTTTTTAACTTGGACATTAAGGATTTAAAATACTTAATCATTAGGAATCTCTTGAGAGGTTGCTTTCAAGATCATTTGTATTGTACAAATGACAAGATAAAGATTGAAAAGATTATTTTTTCCTAAGGCCATAAAGCTACGAAAGCAAGAACAGGAAGATAGTGCAATTATAATCTGAGTCTTCATATTGTCATATATTTTGGTTATTTTCTATATTTATTTGTGGTCCATCAAAATAGTCCAAACTCTCCTGAAATTCTGAAGAGAACCAAGTTTATTCACTTCTGTGTTGGGATATGCCTACAGTGGATTCAATTTCTTTAGAATAAAAGTAGCTTTGCCCGCTTCCCTGTGATAGCATTTTCAAGGGCTTTCATGGCTAATCGAAACTTGTGCTGAGGGCTATGATCAGGCACCACTGGTATGCTTCATTAGCAGTTATCACCATCTGCGCCACTATCCTCAGGGATAGATTAATGGATGGCTGCAGGATCAGTGAGGAATCTCAGTGCAGTTTGACACTCATAGTCATGACTTTTGCCACATTGGAAATTGAGTCTGCAGGCCTCATATCCCTTGGACAGGCGGTAATGTTCTTTCATAGCTCTGCTGGGAGGATGGGGCTACTGTAAGAATGGAGGCAAAAGATTTAGAAGCACTTTTTTTTCAAGAAATATTATTAACCCTTGTCTGATTCTACAGGGAGCCTTGTCACACTTCCCCTGACTGCTCTGGTGTCATCTGTGGGGTTGGTGGCAGTATTTGCCAAAGGCAGCGTGAGATCTCATCCTTTCTTGAGTGTGATCACAGGTTTAAACTCACCGTTCCACACTACAAAAAATGTGGACAGTTCAGTAGACATTTTTATTAAATAAGAGAATTAACTTTTGGAAATAAATACTGTTTGTCTTAATTATTTTCATGTAGAGAGATTTTCTCATGTAAGTCCTATGCTTCTGCAATGACAAGTAGCAAGTGGCTTCTCTAAGATCTCTTTCAATTGTCTCATTTGGTTGCTTGCAAATGGCTGTTAAATCCCACAGAGACAAATTTCATTTGTCCAGAGTGCCCTCTGGGGAGGCAGGTGATTGTCCACTGAGTTACTAAGTTTCAAATACAAACCCTCAGTTCTAATCTTTGCAGAATTCTGATGCCATTTGGACATTTCATCTTTTTTCCCCCTCCATTTGAAAATAAAGTTATCAGAGTCAATACAATTCTTTACAATCCTTTGATTAGCAGTCCTGCTAAGTTGTGCCAGATGGATGGTGCTCATTGATTAAGTCTGTGTCCTCAGTACACAGTATGGGGGTTGGACTCAGCAATGTCTTCCAGTGCATGTCTCCTCCACTTCCTCTTCCCAAACTGTTCAATGTCTCCACCAACTTTCTCACCTTGTTTAGGTCCTACTTTCAACTTCAGCTTCTCCCTCTCTCTTCGTAAAGTATGGAAAAATCACCTGGACTATGTTGTGGCTAATCTTTGATACAATTTTCAGGAACAAAAACAATATTTTATACATATTTTGCTTTATTGAGTTTCTGCTCTCTTCTTCATGACATACTTGTCAAGACATTCAACATACTTGTGGCATATTTGTTCTGTGGGTTCCTATCTTGGAAAACACTTTCTTTAACTTAACATGCAAATTCCCACTTTCTGAAAGAACCTAAATTCTGGCACTTGAATAAGTTCAATCCTGGAATTTAAGAGTTCCATAATCTGCACAGCCTCACACTGATAAAATTGGGTGATAACAATCACTCACTATGGTAGTCAGTGCCAGCTACTCCTGGGCTGCACAGGAAGTTCCCCAGCCAGGGCTGAACTGTGGATTTAGAACAGATTACCTATCCTCCTGTAGCTATAGCTGCCTTAAAACATGTGGGTTCATAACTCATGGGCCCATCCTCCCTTCTGCTGCTTTGTGTGCTAACCTGCAGAATTGCGCCAGGACCCCAGACCTGGTGTCTATAAAGTTTTGTTTGTTCTTCTCAAAGTCTTTGATACTTTCCACAATGTTGAGTCTTTGGTGAATTATAAGTTAAAGTGAACTTCAAAGAACATTTCACCCAAGTGATTCTTACTGAAAACATTTTCTTCCCTACTTTAATACCACTCAAACTACCTCATTAGTTGTTTCTTTGCAGCCACTTTGCGAGCTCCGGTTTTCAGATATTAGAGAGTTCTAGTGTTCAGTTTGTGGAACTCTCTTTACTAAACAGCCTTTGCTCTTCTCCTCTGTTCTCAAGAACTTGAACTCCACTGATATACTGTTGACTTGCACAATATACACATCCATCTAGACCTCTTCCCTGAACTCCAGAGGGGATACTTTCTTCCTAATGTCTTCCCTTCCTCTCAGCTTTAATATATCTCCAAACTGAACAGTGTTTATCACACTCTACAGCCTGCTCCAACCTCATCTGAAACCCTTCCTTACCCCCTCATTTATGCCTTCATATGTTCAGATTTACACTTCTAAATCTATGAAGACCAGTCTGCTAAGCACTCTGACAGCCGTCATTTCCTTGCCTCCACACATCGAGAGGTGAATGGAGTCTCAGTTTTTGTGATTTTGTGTCTTATGTGACATTTTGGAACTTGTCCTACTACTGTATCTGCCTTCACAATTTTGGGATTCTAGACATGAACACCATTTTCTGAGTCCTTTCTCATTTTTAAAAAACATTTTATTTTCTTTATTTATCTGAGAGAGAAAGAGGCAGAGAGAGAGGGAGAGAAAGAGAGGGCATGTCAGGGCCTCTAGCCACTACAAACAAACTCCAGATGCATGTGCCACCTTGAGCATCTGGTTTACATGGGTACTGCGGAATTGAACCTGGGTCCTTAGGCTTAACCAGCAAGTGTCTTAACCACTAAGCCGTTTCTCCAGCCCTCCTTTCTCATTCTTGAAGTTAGTCACCATACAACAATACCAGATGCCTGTAGACCACCATGATGTGACAAAATTGTTGCTTACCAAAGGAAATGTATGTGAAAAGAATGCTGTTCAGCTAGCATAGCTGTCCTAGAACTTGGCTGCAGTATGAGGTGCCATTTGTGGTAGCCATTTGAATATCATGTGGATCCACCCACACTGCCAAATCAATGTGAGCTTTCTTTTCAAATTCATCAACTTTTTGTTTTGTTTTGTTTTTTGGAGAGAGAGAGAGAGAGAGAGAGAGAGAGAGAGAGAGAGAGAGAGAGAGAGAGAGAAGACAGATAGAGAATGGGCGTGCCTGCAGCCTCAGCAGCTGTGAAGGAAATCCAGATGTGTGTGCCCCCTTGTGGGCAAGTGCAGCAGTGCGTCCCCGGGTCACTTTTGCATCTGTCTAAACGTGGGAACTGGAGATTGGAACTGACGTTCTTAGGCTTAGCAAGCAGGCGCCTTAACTGCTAAGCCATCTCTCCAGCCTCATCAACTTTTTTCATTGCACCACTTAAAGGCTCAACAATTTGTTTTTTGTTCAGTTTTGAAGATGCGAAGACTTAGCAGCTCTCCTTTTACACTCTGCTTCTTGCACTCCCCTCACGGGCTGAGACCCTCCTCCTGTCCTACCTAGCTATCTGGCATGCTACTCTGTAACTTAGCTATGACAATGATTGTCTTCACATGGGCTGCAGGCTGGCACTGAATTGTGAGACTAAAGTTAATTAAGTTTCTCTTACAGAAAATTAACTATTATAATAACCCAATAACTGGAGAAGATGCACGGATGTATCAAATATAAAGAAATATCCACATTGTTGCCTGCCTGAATGCTTTTGTATGATGTCAATCATGTGCAACTGCAAAAGTTTGCTTTTGAAATATATCTCTTTCTTTGTTATAAATATTCCCCTAAAGAAAGGTTAGCATTAGGTAATGAGGTTAGAAGAGAAACACCATCCAAAGACAATCATAGTTAATATAGTGCTATATTTTTTCACATATGCTTTGCTTATTAAATAGGTTTATTCATGATGGTTATATAATTTTGTTTTTTATTTCTTAAATCAAATGCTAAACCATTTTCCATGTCAGTCTGAATATTTGTGAGCATCCCATTTAATGTAGTAAACAGGTGCAACGTTACTTTGTATTCTGTTTGGATCAGGCTATCTTGATTTCAAAAACAAAACTACATAAAGCATCTTGGGAAAAGTTTCATATCTGTTACCTTATAAAAATATTTATGGATGGTGCTGTGGTGATGACTCAGTGATAAAACACTTGCCACAAAAGGAATGGAGTTTGGATCCGTAGCATCTACATCCATGCTGGGTGGGTATAGCAGCCTGCCTGTAATACCACTATTCCAGAGGTAGAGACAGAGGGTTCTCCAGGGAAGCTAAGTAGCTAGTCTAGCCAATTTGAAGAGCTCTAAGTTCAAGCAAGAGACTCTGTCTCATTAAGGCAAAGTGGAGACATACTGAGGAAAACACCTACTATCAATCTCTGACCTCTACATGCATGTGCAGCATATGCACATGAACCTCCACACACATGCACCCCACACGTGGAAACATGCATGCACAATAGCACAATCATATACCACACACATATGTACAAATACAAAAGAAAGAAAATATTTAGGAACTAGGGAGATGGCTGTATTGGTAAAGTGTTTACCACCCAAGCATGAGGGCATTCTTTGGCTCTCTAGTACCCACTTAAAAGCCAAGCATGGCAAGATGTGCCTAAAATCCCAGTGCTGGGTAGTCAGAGACAGGGCAATCCCTGAGGCCTGGTGACTAAGCCATGTACCTTGATTGATGAGCTCCAAATTCAGTGGGAGACACTGTCTCAAAAAAAGAGAAGGTATAGAGTGACTGAAAATGACACTCAGTGTTAACCTCTGACTGCTACATACATGTGCGCACACACAGACATGCACACAGGTTTGCCTACATATATATGAACATACATACACAAAAATATTTATGATTATATACTAAATAGATTTTGATATATATATTATTTATTTAGAGAATATGAATATTTTAGGCACTGCACAAGTTTGAGGGAAAAAAAAATGAAGAAACCCCAGAGAGAAAACACTGAAGTCTGACTTAAGCTTCTAGAAAATAAAGGTAATCTCAGAATATTAGAAATGGGAATAAATTATGAAATGGTATATTATGACATCTTTATTTTACTATGAGAAAACTTTGTCATAGAAGAGTTTGAATTACTTTTCACCTACCTTTCCTTTAAAGGAGGTCAAATTAGGGGGCTGAAGAGATGGTTTAGCGGTAAAGGTGTTTGCCTGCAAAACCAAAGTATTCTGGTTCTACTCTCTAGGACCCATGTAAGCCAGATGCACAAGGTGGTGCATGCATCTGGAGTTTGTTTGCAGTGGCTGGAGGCCTGGGCACGCCCATTCTCTCTCTCTTTCTCTATGCCTCTTTCTCTCAAATAAGTAAATACAATGTATTTTAAAAATAGGTCAAATTATATTTTGACCCATTAAGTTAAATTCGGATCACTTGCATTTATCCTGAGTGGGAGGATATTTACTATAGGAAGAGGAACCCTCCAGCTGCTACACCACTGAAGGATACCACTTTCCCTCCCTAGCAATCAACATCTACTCTGGGAGGTATGGGGGTTCATGAGCACCCCTCCTTATTTATGATGGGATATTGACAGGCTCATTCTTGTTCAGGGAGCAGATCTGTCCATGAGTGTAACAACCATGTCCTGTCCAGAGGACAGCATTCCACGTTCCCCTTTCCCTCCTCCTGCTTCTATACTCTTTCTGCCTCCTCTTGCAAAGTAGGGTGGGGATTAAATGGGAAGGAGACAGGCTTTATTTAGAGAGGAAGGGGTATGCGGGTGGGTAATTAGGGAGAATGAGAATAAAATGTGTTGTATACATATATGACAGCATCCAACAATTACTTAAAGACAGGTTGAATTGCTTTTGAACTTCTTGCTGTTGTGCATAGTTAGCATCAGATACACAACTTTCTTGAAGGTTTCCTGATTTTCAGCCCAGTGGTTCTTTGGAGGTGATCCTGGAGGTGACACTAGAGGAGATCTTTCCACCAAAAATGAATACTTCATGAAAATGTTAAAATATAAACTCTGGGGCTGGAGAGATGGCTTAGCGGTTTAGGCGCCTGCCTGCTAAGCCTAAAGAATGCAGGTTCCAATCTGCAGGTCCCACGTTTAGCCAGATGCAAAATGATGCAAGAGTGCAATGCTGCACTTGCTCACAAGGGGGTGCACACATCTGGAGTTCATTCACAGCAGCTGAGAGGCTGCTGGCGTGCCCATTCTCTATCTGTCTCCCTCTCCCTCCCTCTCTCTCTCTCTCTGTCTCAATACACACACCACACACACACACACACACACACACACACACACACACACACACACTCTGAGGCATCTTGGGTTCATTTTCAAAGTAATTCATTTAGTTCCAATAAGCCCTGCTCTGTGGTTCTCCTATACAGATAACAACAACAACAAAAAAAAAAAAAAAAAAAATAGATGCACCTCTGAGCTTGGAAGATCACAGAGTGTTATGAAATATATAAATATGAATAAAATGAATTTCCAAATATACTTTCATTCCACTAGACAGAACTTTTGAAAATTTAATAACCACTTAATTTTTCAAAGAATGTAATTTTTTTTGTATGTGAAGTATTCATCTCACAGGGGTAACTACTAACCAAGTGGGCGCAGGCCGCCTCTGTCCCTTCTGCTTTCTGAGTACAGGATAGGAAGGCACGTCTAGGTTTATTTCTAGTACTTACAACTCAATCAGAAAATTACTCTAATGACAAGCCAGGCTCTGTTGTTACAAATAACTTGTGGTCTTTTTCTAATTAATACATTTAAAAACAATCAAGGCTAATATACCTATAAACTTCAGTTTTCTACTCTTTAGAACTTGCTTTTAATTAAAATTGTAGAAAACTTTGTAACCTAACATATAATGCTAGCTTTTGAGAAGCACTTTCAAACTTAATTGACTAGAACAAAATATAAATAGAATAGAATAAACAAATTTTATAAAATGATCAATGTGTTTAAAAAATCTCATCCAAGGCTAGAGAGATGGCTTAGCTTAGAGATCCCACATTAGCCAGATGCACAAAGGTGAGGTAAGTGCAAGGTCACACATGCCTACTAGGTGGCACAAGCTTCTGGAGTACAATTGCAGTGGCTGTGGCCCTGGCACGCCAATTCTGTCTCTGTCTCTGTCTGTGTTTCTTTCTTTCTCTCTCTCTCTCTCTTGCTCTCTCTAAAAAATAAAAAAAAAAAAAAGTTAAAAAATGCTGTAAGGGTGAGACAAAATGTTAGATGATAAAGCTGTTTGGTTTATCATTACTCCAATCATTTTCTTGTATATTGTCAATAATTTTCTTTAATCTTTTTATTTCATTGTTTTGTTTTATCTTTCATTTTTTGTTTGTTAATTTATTTATTTGAAAGTGACAGAGAGAGAGAAAGAAGCAAATATAGAGAGAGAATGGGCATGCCAGGGCCTCCAGCCACTGCAAACGAATTCCAGATGCATGTGCCATCTTGTGCATCCGGCTTACGTGGGTATTGGGGAATTGAGCCTTGAACCAGGTTCCTTAGGCTTCACAGACAAGCTGTTAACTGCTAAGCCATCTCTCCAGCCCTAATCTTATTTCAAATAGGCTAAAATGTTCTTTTGTAACTTTATTACTTTCTTAAATGGTATCAGATAAGAAGGCTGTTCCAAAGCCTTACAGAATGTATTATAAGAATATCATTGGAGAAACCTGGCTGTCTTTGGGCTTCAGGTTTTAAGGAGCAATCAGGAAGGTGGGCAAAGAATTCCAACTGTTGGTAGAATTGGATGATAAAAACTTTCCATTAATATTGTACAAGCCAGTCCTCAAGTTGAACATTCCATTATATTTTCTTATTAAAATAAGACAAAACCCCTCAAAACTCAATAATGAAGAATATTTATGCACAATGATTTTAGAACTGACAGTGAGAAAACTAGGTCTCATGTCCAACTCTGAGATATCCTGGTCAGCTGCTTACTCAATACCTTAGATTTTTCATGCTGTTGAGGAAGAGTACAGCTTGAGTACAGAGGATTGATACAAAGAAGAGCCTCTCTTCTTTCCCTTTTCTTTGAATACATATTTTAGAAAACTATGTTTTAATTACTTATTCTGTGTGTGTGTATTTGTGTGTGTCTTTTTAAAGATGAGATTATCAACTTGCTGATTTTATATGATTCACGGTTTTCTACTCATGAATTCTAGTCTTCATTTTGCAATATAAACATCAAAAGAGGTAGGACCCCTATCATTCAGCTTTCTAGTTTGCTTTCTCTCTCATTCTCTCTCTCTTTCTCTCTCCTTTATAGTTTAGACAAGAAGTGAGTTCGAAAGGCTCATGTTGAAGGGTTGGTTTCTATCAGCAATGTCAGAGGTGTGGCATTGGGAAACTGTTGGATCATGAGAACTAAGACTTCTTCAGTGAATTAACTCCTTGATGGATTTACTATTTAATGGCGGTATTGGGAGGTGGCGTAAACTAAGAAGTATGGCCTGACTAGAGAGAGTAGAACATTAGACATGTGTCTTTGAAGGGTACATCTCCCTGGTCTCTTACTCTGGTTCTAGATGATTCCTCACCTCCACCTGGCCAATCATTCTGCCTTGACCATGATGTTCTAGCTACAAGCTCAGTGAGGGTAGTCATTTATGATACACTGAAACCTCCTCCCAAAGTAAAGCCAAATTAAGCCATTCGTTATTTTAAATTATATCTCTTAGATATTTGTCACAGTGACCAAACCTTAAATAACATAAAATCTGCACAAGGACTACAGATATTGCCATGGCTACCTGAATATAGTACAAAACACTTTAGAAGTGGTTTGTGGGAGGAATATAGAAAAGTTAGAAGATGTGGGCCCTAGAAGCACTAAAGTCTTATGAGAAGAGATTAATGACTAAACAGTTCAGTACTCAAACATTAGAATGATGATAGAAGTGCAGACAGTGAAAAAAATGTGCTCATGAACTTTCAGATTAGAATAAAGACTCTGTTGGGAACTGGACAACGGTCATTCAGATTGTGTTTGACAGATAACTTGCCTACATTTTGTTCATGCCTTTAGACTTTGTGGGTAAGAAGAAGATAATTTAAAAGTGAAAAACTACTGAAGTTTGATGGGAAAAAATTCAAGGTAGCATATCATTCGGCTAGACATTACTGTGTGCAGTTTAGTCACAGTGAGCTTAGCAAAAAATAAAAACAAAAACAAACAAACAAAAAAAACTCAACAACTAGAGTACATGGATTTAAAAACTTAAAATTTAGTTAGAAAATATGTAAGAGTAAGCTTGAAGCCAATAAATGTGTTATTGCTAAAGAGATTAGCACCATTTAAATGAAGCCAAATGTTTTGCACTGAATCACAGGACATATGCCTTGAAGAGATATCAGGAATTGGCCAAAGTCCAACCGTCATAGGGTCTGGGACATAATGATATAAACTTATTTAAAAGGCTTTGCTTTCACAATAGAGTTCTGGGGTAACCTTTCTCCCACATGATCTCCTAAGGAAGTTTATCTCCATGTTATTTCATCTAAGCATCTAAAGGCTATTGTTAGCCATGGACCAAGGGAACCTGACCACTGTTTGTGCTGGTGGTGGCTGAGAAAGATCGCCTCATAACACTGGAGTTTGCTATGACAGAGACTCAGACCTAGGAATTTGACATGAGTCTCAGAGAAGAGTTTGAACTTGAACTTTTGAGCAATATTGGAACTATTGAGAGTTTTGTACTCTTTGGAAATGGATAAACGGTTTTGCATTATAGATGGACATGATCCTCTGGGAGCCAGGGCTCAGAATGACATAGATACACAATAAACTTAAAGAGTATGATGTGCGGAAAGCTTGGTTTCCCTAATACTAAATAAATAAATAAATAAATAAATAAATAAATAAATAAAAATAGGTCACTAAATCAAAAAGCAGCGAAATGCAGCAAAACTGATGAAAGCAAGTGAAATCAGTATTAATAATGAAGATTTTCTAACTTACAATCAAGGAATAACAGTTGCTCTTCAGAAAGCCAGATCCACCAAGCACCTTCCTCCTAAGCAGGGGCACTTCTATGCTATACGCTCAATACCTCTTAAAGTAACCCAAGAACAAACAGTGAGATGCCAGCAACACTTGGCATAAAGGGCTAATATACCTTAATATCTTGGTTCAACAAATATTATTTTCATGTATGAAAGAAATCAACTCACTCAAGATAAGCTCCAGCCACCTAAGTGAAATCAGCCCTTTATCTTCTTTTGTACCTGCCAAGTACAAGGATGAAATCAAATTTCACCCCCTTCTATATCATAGCATGTTTACTATTCCTTTCTCATTTCTTCCTACTTCAAAGCCATCATATAAAGCAGCAGGTTAAGTGATAACTGTATTAAAGGTTAAGGATATCCAAGCCCGGTCTTTTCCACATGTCTTGAAGGCTACTTGGACAAGCCACTTGAGTGGTTGGCCCACTCGTACTTTCTGTCTGCTCTAAGTATGCAAATTTGTTGGCAACTTGAATCCAGGACAAATGAAGTTACAAGTATCTAGAACACCATTCTGAAAATCTTATTCATGGTAAATTCATCAGTGTAAGTCATAGGATAGAAAACTGCCTTAGGAAAGGTATAAAAGAATCCTGTGTGACTTGATTTATGACTATTGGTCCTTGATTTTGAGAGACTTCATGAAAAAATATGTTTGCTTTTGCATATGTGTGTGTGTAAATACTAATAGGGTGCTACCTATTACTGCATCTAGATGATTTTGTATAAAATCCTATCTAATAAGTATCTGCCAGAAGGGATTGGTGGGAAAAAGAAAAATCTTCTCACCTATTGAAGTACCTTAACACATTGTTACAGAAAATATTGTGCTTCCTTTGTTACCATTACTGCCAGAAATGTTATCATTAACTTTGTTGCTCCCATGTATTCTTTTGTTAGTGTGCATATTTTTTCATATAATTAATCCTTTTTCTGATCCTAACTCACTACTTTTCTATCCTATTACTTCCAATGTTTGTAAAATGGGTTCCTTAGTTTTGTGCCATTAATTTTTTTTATAAACTCCATCTAATGAAACAACTAGAAGTTAGCCTTTCTAATAACATAAAGCACAAAGGTACCAGAAGGGACCCTCTTCTAAGGAATCATAGCATCCCCTCTACCTCATCCGTGTCCTGGTTCATGGGCAATAAGATAATCATGGATATTTTTGCATGAAAATCTATCAGAAAACTGCAAAGAAGCCATTCTTTAACCTAGCAAAGAATTGCCTGCAGCAGAACTATTTTTATAGCTATTGTGTCAGCACTTCTTTAAACACTTTCAATGAAAAGGTATATAACTTACATTTGATTGTGATTAAATTACTAGAGGCATGTTATAAATAAAAGCATTTTGGTAAAAAAAATAGCCTTTTTTTAGCAAGTTCTAGAAAATATTAACCAATTTAGTTGACTGAATTTTATCAACATTATCATAACAAATTGCTCAATTAAAATAATTTCTTAATATGTTACTATAGACTTTTCATTGAAAGAGGTTAACAATGAGCATAACTAACATTTTTAGAGGTTTATCATATTTCCAAGCTTCTAAACGTATCCTCTTTCAGGAAACTTATTTCTCCTTCATGTAGTCAAATGGCTGGTGAACAAGAAGTCCAGGACAAACCATAGGTCATGCTATGATTGTTTCAGGTGCCTCACCTGTCTATCTTCATCTCACTATAGTCACATAAAACATTCACATAACTTTATACTGCCAATAAAGTGAATATTTGGAACCTGTTCTGGTATAAAAGAATCTCAACAGACATTTATTTGGAAACTGAATTAGAGAGAATTAGCCCCAAGTACTCAGCTGAATATACTTCTTTTTGGTATTTTTATTTGTGGATTTTGGTAACTATGTGTCATTAATTTGGCTCTGTAGGATGACTGGATTAGGAATAAAATGGCTATAATTTCTACGCAGACCTGGCACAACTATACTTTCAAAATAAACTAGGTAAGGAAGTCAGTATTTGGCTCCTATCTATTTTTTAAGGACAGAATGTATTAGGGCAGGAACAGCAGAAAACATTTCCCTCTCTTCCTCATGCTCCACTTTGACAACCATGAAGCCCATTATTCAGTGCTGAGTTTCAGTAGATCTACTTGGCTAGAGAAATAAAGTGGGAGAAAGCCTTTGCCATGTACTTGATGGAAATATTAAACTTCTGAAAGTGTGGGTATATCATATATTATATATATATTATAAAAGGAAACAAAAACTAAATACAGTAATCAACAGCTTTTTGATGATAATTTCTCAATAAATTGAGCAAGTCAGCAAGATAGTCCAAGAAATGTTTTTACCATATTGACCTTATGATATTAAGGATTAGATGGAGCATTGAGCTTCTGTTACTGAGATGTCCACATTCAAGAGCTAAGGATACACTCTGTCTTCTGAAGGATTCCTTTCCTTGAGATCTGCCACAGCCATTTTGAATGGTTCCCAAACTTATGAGGATGGAGTGGAAAATAAATCACCATAGATACTTGTTGCAAAAACCTTACTTGACAAGGCTCTGCTCTTTGGTGATCAAAGTTATTCTTGCTCACATTCATGACTTCCACTACTGATGCAGATAATCTGAAAAAAGTGATGCCCATAGCTGTAAACTATGATTTTCCACTTGTAAGAAACCTTGAATTTATCTGCATAGTCTTGATTCCCATGCTCTTCCCTAGGGTAGGAAAAGTACTCTACAAGGCAGCTCTGTGATAGCCCCCAAGTGGTATTTAAAAATGTTACCCATTAACCTCTGCAAAACCAAGAGAATGAAAGGATGTACTTGTGTCTTCTGAGCTGTGCTCCCAGTAGCTGAGAATCTGTGTCTACTTAATGGAAAGCATGCATTTGTTTGGCTCTGATGAACAGTGCTTTTGTTCTCTGCTATCTTTGTTAGTTTTACCCCAGCCAGACAGGAACGGTCTGCCTGCTTTACAAGCAGAAGCAAAGTCATCACACAATTATTCTTATTTACCAATTATTTAGAATTAATTGGAAATTAGCATGCTGGAAAACTTATTTCCTAAGAGAGAATTAAAATTTTACCATACTGTAGATACTTTGTAATGTACACAGAACATTTGAAGGAGCAATTTATTAAAAGTTACAATATTTTCCCTGCAGAATGGTTTAGCTATTCACCATTAGGGATAGGTCCAATATTTATGAAATCTTCAGAAATGATTAATTATGTTTCATTTACAAAATAGACTCTAATGGGAGACATTTTATTGCAAGGGCTATTTTATTGCTTGTCTTTATGAATTCATGTTCAGCACCAAAGTCATTTATTTTTGGTTCCTTCCACTGGCTTTACACCTGAGCCTTCAGTGCTTGTCATGTCTTTTCTGTCTCCTTTGTCTGACTCATGTGATTATTTCCTATTTGCCAAAGTAAGAAACTTTGGCCATTTGTGACTGTCCCTCTCCCTCACATCCCACATTCAGTCAGCCACCATGTTCAGATGACGCCTTGTCATCTAGAGAATAAAATCAAGATCTCCTCAATGTAAGGGTATTAACAACCTGCAACACTGGAGCATTCTCATTCCACACCAAGTTACCCATCTCAGCTGTTACCACGACATACTCTGCTCCCTCTGTGCATGTCTTCTTTGTCCAGCTTGTCCTTCTTTCCCTTTGTCCCTGTGTTTTTAGTGTCATCTTATTACCACTTCCAAAGACTTCACCTCTTTTCATTTAGGCAGAACAGATAATGCTTTCATTTATTTTCTTATGGAAGCATTGCAGACATTGGGATTGCCCTCATTTGTTTATGCTTCTAAGTTGAGCAAGTGAATATGAATTTTGAGTCACACTCTGTTTTTGTTTTTGCATCTTCTATATAATTCACGTAAATTAAGCACAGGTTATGTCCTTTATGAAGTTGTTTGACTAATCTGAAAATCCCCTTAAAGAGGAAACAAACTGATGTCTCAGTGGCTATTCCACGTGAGTAACAAATTGTGGTAGATGATGGTGCTAAAGAGGATAGAGGTGAAGAAAATCTGTTCATAGACCAACTACAGAGGGCTCAACAAAGTGTAGTTACAGTGATTTAGAAGTTTAGAGCAAGAAAGTATAGTAGAAACTGCTTCTAACTATACCCATAAAGTACTTTTATTTCATTATTCTCTTTCCTTATCCTGCAGCTTGTGTTATATTTTCTGTGCCAATATCTGAAACATTAAATAGGTCTTCAGTGAATGAATGAATTAACAATGAATGAACAAATGTAACTCATAACTATTTCATTTAAGATAAGGAAAATAGATCCAAAGATGCAAAGAGTAGGAAAATACAGACTCTATCCCTCCTATGCTGTGATCTTATTCACCAAATTGAGCAGATTATTTCATCATAGTTACACAAGGTTTCCTTCACAGGAAATCAGAGCTGGCCCTGATGGCACATGCCTGTGATCCTAGATATTCAGAAAGTGGAGACAGGAGGATCATAATCTTAAGTTTTATCTGGACAACTTAGTGACATTCTGCCTCAAAGGAAAAAACATAAAATGAAAAGAGACTTGGAATTTAGTTCAGGAGTAGAGAATTGGTAAACCCTAGGTTCATTGCCAGAACTGGAAAAGAAAAAAGGAAAGAAAATTGATGGTGCAGTCATGGTGTTGGGTAAACATCCCCAAACCCAGAATCTCTCATCACACAGGCAGGTGCTCTTATGACACATCTAGTGTGAGTGTTTGCTCTGACATTTGCTGGCATGGCATTCACAGACAGAGGTATGATTGATTACTGGTATTGGTGAATAGGAAAGCTTTGTTTTATATAATCTGTATTGTTCAGGTAAGTGGATGCCCTGAGCTGTGATCTAGTAGCAGGAATGTCAGACTTGAGAGCTAAAATCTAGAATTCAGTTTGTAATCTGTTATCTTACTATGAGGAAAATCCTTTATTGTCTTGGAAGAAGATCTTTCATTTATATAGAAAGGCATATAATTCTACCCTTATGGAGTTCTCCAATAAACAGATGAACAATGACCATGGGAATAGTTTTCCACATAAAAACAATGTATTATGCAACTTATGTAAGAAGGAGAAAATGTGTCTGAAAGGGTTGAATCCACTGCACATATATTCTCTCATTTCCTTTGTTATTGTCTTTCAATTGTTGTATACCTCAATTTTAATTTACTAAAATAGATGAAAATAAGATAAAGGAGATTTCCATACTAATATAATTTGCATGCAATATAGAAATTTTTAATGAAACTGTTTCTGATTTTTGAATTTATAATTCAACTTAAGTTGATAATAGAGAAAGACCAGTTAAAAAGACATTTTTTTCCCTCATCATTATCTTTCATTCCCATGAGGAAAGCAAAAAAGAAATCTTGGAAAGCTGAGTGTGGTGGGGCACACCTTTAATCCCAGCACTAGGGAGGCAGAGGTGGGAAGATCGTCACGAGTTCAAAGCTACCCTGAGAGTACATAGTAAGTTCCAGGTCAGTCTGGGATAGAGTGAGACCCATCCTCGAAAAACAAAAAAAAAAAAAAAAAAAAAAAATCTTGGAATGGGGGAATCTGTAAACATCATGTGATAGCATTCTATAGATTCTTGAAGCTGGTGGTGAAAGGTAAGCCTTTCCAGGTTTTTTTTTTTTTTTTTGCTAATAATTGATGATGTGGCTTATCATATGTTCTGCATTAGTGCAGTTCTATGCATATACTTAAAGTGAAACTAATTAGAGTATAGTTTGCATGGCTCAGTTTTCTAAGCAGTGCACTTTACCTCAGATGAGCAAAGTGTCATGAGCCTTCTCTTAATGACTTCATCTCTGCTTCTTCATGTCAATGAAAATTTTCATGACATTAACAACACTTATTATTTCATATTATTCCCTATTTCATGTAAAATATTCTCCCCCACCCATGAGTGTGTGTGGTGTATGCATGTTGCAGATGCATGCACTCCATGTGCACATGTGCAGAGGCCACAGTGAAATGTCACGGGTTCTCCTCTACTGCTTTGTGCCTTATTTCCCTGAGACAGAGTTTCTCACTGAACCTGGAGTTGGCACCACTCTTTGGTCAGAGCAGCTGTTGAGTGAGCTCCAGTGCTCCTCCTGTCTCTGTCCTACTCTGCACTGGGGTCACAGCATTGCAGTCACACTTGGCTTTTTGCCTGAGTGCTGGGGATTGAACTCAGGTCCTCATGCTTATGCAGCAGGCACTCTCCCAGCTTAATCTTCTCTCCAGCCTTAACATATTTTCATAAGTTTAAATAGACAAAGAAATATCAAACAGCAAGAGAAGTTAATCTCTTTTTTTCCATAGTAGTTTTGAAATATATCCAATTGTCACACACATGCAGACCTGGGCTATTAGTTATAAAGAGGACCTTATCAGTGATCTGTTTATAATAATTATTTTGCAGTTTGAAAAATAAAGCCTGTATGGCTTCAAAAGAGATATCCTACTTTTCAGAGAATAAAGACAAGGCAGTAGCTTTGGTCCTTTTTATGAACACTCTTCTTTCTAAATTTAATTGAATACAGTACATTTTAACACAGATAACTTGATTCTCTTTTATCACAATGATATCGGCAAGAAAGTAAGACTTGCTCAACACTTTTCTTAGCTCTTTCTCTGTAGATTCCAATTGAATAATGGTACATAGCTGAGAGAGGGCCCAATAAATTGGATGATAGGGATCTCAATAGCCTAGAACAACTCACTCAATCCAACAAAGAAAATTTTACAAAGAGAGATGCAAAGTCAGCACTTAGCATACAAAAACCAGTGGCAAAAGTACATGAAATGGGACACATGGTTTAACAGCAGAACAGAATCTTTTCAAACTTTTTTTTTTTTTAAGAACTGAAAGTATATGAGGTTCCTTGATCAGCCAAATTTTCCTGACATTAATATACCTATAGACAGAGTGATGAAGGAGTCAAATGTAACCTGTGCTGTCAATCTGGCCTTCTGGCAACTAGTGTGGACACTGCTGGACTGACGCAGATAGAGGAGGAAAGCATAGTGTGGATTAACTAAGACCCACATAGCCCAGGGAACGGCTGAAGGAATTGAATTTATCTCTCTGGAGAAGAGAACAATATTTGCCATTCTGGAGAAATGTGCATATTCTTAGTCACAAAAGAGACTGAAATTATAAATAAATGGATAGAATCAGGGACATGAAAACCACTAAGTGGAATCCTGAGTTCTTGTTCTACCTCACAAGATTGCATGTTAGGCACTCCCAGCACATGGCGTGTAGGAGACAGCAACAGCAGCAGTGTCCTTTCAACTTGTTGGAAAGGATCATTTATTTTTGTTAAGGTTTATTAGAGAAATACCTGGGAGAATGTTCATTTATATGGTTTGGCTATGAGGTGTCCTTGCAAAAAGCTTATGTGTTGAAAGATTTGTCCCCAGCTAATGGTACTTTTTTTCTGCCTTTGTGCATGTGTGTGGTGTGTGCATAAGTGCATGCATGTGTATATGCATGTGGGCACATGTGTGTGGGAATGAGGGTGAGGGTATGTGCATGTGGAAGCTTGCAATTAATGTTAAGTGTCTTCTTCTATTGCTTCTCAGTGAAACAAACTTCCAGATTTGGCTAGACAGGGTAGCCAGCCTCCCCAAGATCTTCTTCATGTCTGATCACTCAATGAAAGACATTTTATATGGGTGCTGTGAATCTGAGCTCCTCATGAATGTTCACCAAGAACATTTCTCACAGAGGCACCCCAACATTGGAGGCATTTTTGAGAGGGGATTGGATCAAGTCAGTATGCTGACTTCACAAATGGATTAATCCACAAATGAGTTGATATTTAATGGGCTATCAGGATGTGGGCTCTGGTGAAAGGAGGAATGCCTTGAAAGGTGCGCCTTGTCCTTGACCCTATCCTGTCATGTTCTAAGCGGGCATATTTGTTTGGCTCAGCCCTTTCACCATGATGTGCTATTGCACCAGGGGTGCAGAGTGATGCATCTAACTGACCATGAACTGAAACACTGAAACCATGAGACAGAACAAGTGTTCCGTCCTTCAAGTTATTTCTCTCGAATATTTTGTTTATGGTAATAGAATGATACCGCAGCAGTAGCAGTGATATTTATCAGACAATTACTAAAATCTGCTGTATAAGCCAAAGCTGATATATATATATATATATATATATATATATATATATATATATATATATATATATATATATGGAATAAAATAGTTGCTGCCTTATACATCATATTGTCCTGTAAACCTATAAGAAATATTCACACATGTAGAGATTGCTTCAGGTTACTTACCTATAAAGTGCAGACAGGGGCCTCTTGTTTCCAGGCTTGGGTCTATATGGTTTGGGTTCCCCTGCCATGTTAATATCTGAAATCATAAATGAATACCATTTTAAAAATAGAAACATTTGAGAAAAGTAAATCTTGTGATTTTATTTTTCTTTTAAATTTGTTTATTCAAATCTTGTATGTCATTCACTCCTTCAACATATTTATTTTGCACCTGGCTTACTTAAGACTCTGTTTGCTATCTGTGATAAACATACAGATTAGATCTTTGCTCTTTTGAAATTTATGTCTTACTGGAGTTAGATATGCAATTAGAACAAGGATCATCAACAAGAGAAAATTATATAATATAATGGAATGTGACAGATGTTGTGGAAAAAATATTGAAATTTAAAGGGAATCAGGATGTGTGATAAAAAGAAAAAGGATAATGAGGTATATTTGTGATTTTCATTTTTTAAAAATTTTAAATTATTTATTTATTTGACAGACAGAAAGAGGCAGATAGAAAGAGAGAATGGGCACATAATTACAAATGAACTCCAGATGCATTTGCCATCATGTGCATCTGGTTTGTATGGGCACTGGGGAATTGAAACTGGTTGTTTAGGGCTGCACAAGTGTGGTAGTTTGAATAGATGGCCCCCAATATATTCAGTGATTTATTAGTTTGTAGTTTGGATCTGCATCCACCTGGCTGAAGGAGGTGTGGTAGTGACTTTGAAATTCAAATCTAAACTCCTCCTGGAGTTCCTGAAGTGTGCCATGTGGCTTTTGGCTTTTTGCTTTTGGCTTGAGGTTTCTCACTGTCTGCTTGGACTTGTGTAAGCAGGCAGCTTCTTCTGCCATCATGGAACTTCCCCTGGATCTGTAAGCTTCCATAAATATCCCTTCCTTCCAAAACTGTGCCTGGTCTGGAATTCATCTCAGTGAACTTGAAGCTGTCTACTACAACTGACAAGCACCTTAAGTGCTTGGCATGGTGGCACACATCTTTAATACTCTGGAGGCAGAAGTAGGAGGATCGCTATGAGTTCAAAGCCAGTCAGAGACCATGTAGAGAATTCCTTCCAGGTCAGCTTGGGCTAAAGGGAGACCCTACCTCAAAAAACCAAAAAAAAAGAAAGAGAAAGAAAGAAAAGAATTTCTTAATATGCATAAATATTTGTATGGAATAGAGCTTTATTCATAAAAGGAGTTATTAAATTATCCATTACATATACATTATTTAGGATGCAATGTACTTGGCAACTTGAATGTGATGTTATGTGTTTCTAGGGTGGCTTACAAACTTAAAATCTGACTGTGGTCATTTGAATCAAATGTCCCCCATACACTTATTGTGTTCTGAATGCTAGGTCCTCAGAACACTTATTGTATTCTGAATGCTAGGTCCTCAGCTGGTGGCAACTTGGGAACTAGAGCTTTGCTGGGAAGATGTGTTGCTGGTGTTGCTAGCGTTAGTTAGGTTAGCACACTCTCCTGCTGCTGTTGTCCATCTGATTTTGGTCAGGAGGTGATGACTAGCTTCTGGTCATGCCATCATGGAGCTTCCCCTCAAGTCTGTAAGCCAACATAAATACTTTACTTTCACAAGCTGTTTTTGGTAGTGCGCTTTGTGACAACAATGCAAAGGTAACTATAACCCTCATAGAGAAGCCAAGATAGACTCAATTCCTAAATACATGATCGTACATACATAGAAGTGCAAAACATTTAAGAATCTGAAATGTTGCAAAAATGTTTGAAAAAATGAAATAAACAGCTAGCTATAATAATCTTGATTTGCAAATTACATGTACTTCCAATAAAATTCCCTATGTTTCTTTGTGTATATGTACCTTGGCAGATTCATTCTAGAATATATATGATAAAGTTCAAACATAGCCATGACATTTTTGATAAGAGGAAAATAATGGGTAAAATGGCTGTATCAATTGTAGTTATTTTACAACTCTATTGACCAAGACTCTAAAATTGGTACAAGATAAAAGAGACCAGTAGAACAGAATAAAAATTTCTCAAATTGTTACATACTCAAACCTATATGGAAATGTTGTAATGCATACAGTTGAAGCTTGTAGATGTCTTAATCACTGTAGAGTTAACATAGCACAATAGTGGGGAAATGGTATCTTCCTGTTTTGAGATTCTTTGTTTTTGAGAACAATTCCCACAATGCACCCCGGCTGTCCTCAAGATCACAGTACTCCTGCTTCATACTCCTGAGAATTGGGATCAAAATCATGGATAGACCTTTAAGGAAGAATGCAATTACAACTGATTACTCACAAGGAAAATATTAAATTGGAACCTTACTTTATAGTATACAAAATTTATTACAAATGCTACACTATGAAAGGTAAAATATAAAAAGTAACTGGTAGTAATATAAGAATATCTTTATGAATTCAGAATACAAATTGATGATATTAAACCACACATAACAAAAACTGGCTTTAAAATATAAAATTGATGAATTCTACTACACTAAAATCAAGAAGCTCTACTAATCAAAACTCACATAAAGACAGTAAAAAGGAACACGAACAACAAAATGTCCTTAGCAAAGAATTTTGTATAGAAATATAAAGAATTTATTTATGTCACAGGAATAAAAAATAAAAAATAAAAGCTGGGCACATGCCTTTAATCCCAGAACTCAGGAGGCAGAGGTAGGGGGATTGCTGTGAGTTTGAGGCCACCCTGAGACTACATAGTGAATTCCAGGTCAGCATGGGCTAGAGTGAGATCCTATCTCTAAAAACAAAACAAAACAGAAAAATTAGAAAAAAAACTAACAAGATCACTATAGAAGAATAAACATGGTAAATAAATATATAAAAAATCCTGAAAATCCAAGTTTGGCCATACAGGCCCAATGACTGAATGGGTGCAATAGTGGCATATCTGCTCTTGGGGTAACCAACTGGTCCATAATTGGACTGAAGGCCCTCTCTATGGGAGGAAATACATACCTGGTACTGAAAAACCTAAACAAAAGTCTATGGCAGGGAGGTCATGAGCCTTAGGGGTACAAAGCCTGTGCTTGTCTGGCTAAATGTATATATTATTTCCACCAACCTACCCTGAAAGCACTACGCTTAATGTTCATAGTCACATATTAACGCTACTCTCACTTCTGGTTAGAGAAGCTTCTCTTTTCAGATGGCGATGACCACTGGGATGACCCAAAAGGCAACATAATGCTGAGAAGAAGGGATGGAGGAGTGCCCAGCACTGAAACACATCTGTCACACCCTCCAAGGCTCAGGGACCATTGTGGAAGAGGGGGCAGATAGAATGGAAAAGCCAAAGGTAGGGTATGACTTCTTACAATGCCACTGCCCAGACAGAAATTGGCTTTGATATCCATGACCTTGCAGTGCCTAGCAATACCTTCGCAAGACCCTCAAAATAGAAGAAAAAGATGATGTTATCAAATTGAAAGAGAGACTAATGGAGAGAGGGAGGGGATATGATGGAGATTGGAGTTCTAAAGTGAATGGGGGGAGGGAAATATCATGTGTTTTTTGTATGTAAGTATAGAAGTTGTCAATAAAAAAATAATTAAAAAAATCCTATCCTCATATATAATGGGAAATTTAAGTCAATATACAATAAAACAAACCACATTGAGTCCTTGATACACAAAGACAGACAATATCCAGTGTGGGCCAGATCTTGGAGCAATTGGGATGGATATATATATATTACGGGTATATGTGTAAATTACTAAAACTTCCTGGAAATATGTTGTCAGTTTGTAATAAACTTGGACCATTTACAGTCTGTGGTATGGGAGGTATGTCAAAGGATATTCAGTGTAGAACACCAGACACCAACAAAATGGGAAAATTACAAACAGCTACTGAAAACTAATACAATAAGTGCATTGTGAAAATTTACCAAGAAATAATGCATAGTAGGAAAATAAACAGTCAATCACTGCAGGTTCATGGATGAGCGGCTGAAGCATAGCACTGAGCAAAAATAGCATCATAGACAAACATTGACAAAATCAATCTTTTTATGCAAACCAAAATGTAAAATTATACACTCTGTGGGAATTAAATATATACAACTGGATTCAAGGGAAGAAACAGAAATGAACAATGACTTCAACAGAGGTGTGCCTCTAAGAGGTTATGAAAGGATGAGTTATTTGGGGGGACAACAAAGGAACTTTGTTGAATTTTTTGAATTCCAAGTTTTTTTGATTAGGTAGAGAGAACATGGATTTACATTACAGTATTAGTCTGTATAATAAATATGTTATAAATTTTATGTTGTGATTAAAAACTAATAGATTTTAAATGTGAGAATAAAAATAGTAAGTTATGTTGATGAATTTGTGGGTCAGAGGCTGCTGATATTGGTGACAAGTGGATTTAATAGAGGCTGTGAGCTGGTATAACCAGGAATGGGGAGAATACATTCAGAGCAGATTACTGAGTACAGAAGGATCAGTAGAAACCCCAATTAGAACTTTGAATTTGATTTGAGTGGAATATAATTTATGGTTCTGAGTAGAGGACAGACCTAAGAATAAATCATAAAACCAGTGACTCTTGGGTAATTTAGAATAAGACACTGTTGATATCAAGTCTGTTTAAATCTCTCAGATGTGTTATAGTTGGAAGAAGAATGTCAGTGAAAAGCCTATAATGACAGCACAGGCTGCCTGTCTATGAAAACATCATATTACTTGTATTTTTCTATTTTAGATTCTATGATTTATAAAATGAAAATGTAAACTATCCTCTTAAGTAAATGAAAGGTTTGAGACAAGTCTTTCAATAAATAATATTGTTAAATTCATATATATATGAATTTATATATATGTGTGTGTGTGTGTGTGTTGTCAGTGGCTCTGAAAATACATTTAGGAGTTGATAGCATATTCATACCACAGAAAGCCTTTCATGACAGGCTGTTGAATCAGTATTTTCAGACATTAGTCTTTGTTCACAGAATAAAAAAAAAGAAATGCCTAGGAAAGGTCTTTGTTTCTTCTGAACACTGAAGTGTTCAAATGCAGAATTTTCATTTGCATGTATGGAAACTTATTCTTAAGTATGAATATTTATATATGTGCAGTGCCCTATTGACTCTCACCCCAAACCTTATTTGCTGGATAGAGAAGAGGGTCAACGAAGGGGAGGGACAGTAACTCAGTCAATCACAGTGAACAGAAAGCCTTGCCAAAGTCTCAATGAATTATTCTTTCCTTTATAACAAAATTTTCTTTGAATTAAATACAAGATATAGGGCTGGAGAGATAGATGTAAGAAAAGTGCTTGCCTTGTATGCATGAGGACCTGAGTTGAATCCCAGATCCCATGACATGTGCCTGTAATCCCAGTGCAGGGGAAGGACACACAGGAGATTCCTTGGGGCTCAGTGCCTAGCCCTTCTAGATGAATTGGTGAGCTCCAGGCCTGGGTGTCCCCCAAAAAGGTGGGCAGATTTCCTAAGGAATGACAACCAAGTTGGGCCCCTGGCCTTCAAACACATACTCACGAAAATGCGTGCACCTTCCAACAGAGAAATATGCACTTATACACACTTAAAGAAAGGTAAATTGTAATGGCATCCTCAGAATCATCTGAAATAAACTGGATGTCAAAGTTCAGATTCTGTGCATGGTCTGTAGGGATGTACAAAAGGGCATATAACATTTTGGCAGGAATACCAGTGGCAATGATGCTGAAGACACAGTGGAAAGCCTTATTAAATCACAGGTTCAATTTCAACTCAGTCTCCTAAGATAGGGACTTTGGAGTACCATACTGAGATACAGAAAAAAATTAAAAGGTTATTTCTTAGGTTCCTGTGTTTATACTGTCTTATGCAATACTTATATTTAGAATTTCCCTTAAGAAATGATATGGGTTTAATCATTCTCAGCAAGTGCTTTTTGTCATATTCCCCCAAGTCCTATATAAGTTTTTAGTAATTTTCCACAAGTACCTATAAGATATTCTTTGGCTGGTGGCCCCAATTATCTGGCTATTAGAATCATATTCTTGTGGCAAGAGCTGGTAAAGCCAGCCTGACTGGGTAAACTGCCCACTGCCTAACACATTTTGAGGAGGTCTTCCCCTCCCAGCCTCTGGGAAGAAGTGTAAGAGAACTGCACTTTACTCATGGCTAGGAGATATAGTGGAGACACCATGCCTTCCCCTGGAGGGATGGAACATTGCATTTTGTCATAAGGAGACTATAGTCACACCCTGAAAGCAGACCCATAATTATTTTAACTTCAATTTTGATTTAAGTAATTGTTTCAATATTTAAAATTAACGTGAAAAATATTGGAGAAGTGAAAATATGTTCTTAAAATTTCCTTCCTATATTAAACCTCAACTTAAGTGAAAAATCTTTTGGCCTATGCTGCGCCTGTCAAAGTAAAGTTATGAATGAATTAATCAAACAATATAATTATTCTCCAAAATTTAGCTCACTTTTCCCCTTTATTTTGCCTAAGTAAGCAACACTAGAATGACATGACAGAAACAGCAGTCAAGCTACTCAACTGAAAATGGCTGATGGGCTGAAGTGATTCTGCCTAGAAGCAGACATGATGACGCAAATGAGACAGGCCTTGTCTTGAGTGGTACTTGGGTAATGCTACAATCCTACACTGAACTCATGAGACATTCCTTCTCTGGGTCTCGTTTACAAAGTCGCCAATGGGCTGATTTTTAGCTCTTGCAGTGCTGCTTGGTGGCTCTATTGCCATCATAACATATATAGGTGGGAAGGCCCACTCTTGCATATCCTTGCAAAGGTTCTAGTGGGTCAGAGCAAACTTGCTCTGTGGATACATTTGCTGACGTGATGCTAGTTTCAACCACATGCTGATGATGCTAAGGTAATCATGATGATGTTAAGGGGTGAAATAAGTTAGTAAAAATACTACATTGTATCTTACTCTTGAATATTTTTGTACTGCATATTACCAAGTAAAATCATGTAAAAGAGAGGTAAACATACTCAGTCTTGTTTAACTCAGATGTTTTATGTGGATATGGAAAACTTTTGTACAACAAAACTTTCCCCAGCTAATACAACAGAGCTCTTTCACAATACTGCTTTCTGAGATACCTTGCCATATTTAGAGAACTATTTTACATTATATTTGTTTGTCAAAGTTTCATTTAGAAGCATTCCAATTTTAGAGGTTAATGCAATCTTTTAAATTACATAATATTTATATTGCTGTAATAAACTGACAGTTGTTAATGTAAGTTTACACCATGGTGATCGCTGGTATCCTATACCATTACCTAGCTATATTTAAACTTGATGTAAAAGAGATGTCTGCTATAGCAAAGCATTTAAATATCTGCACTGTCTCCTAAATAAAAAGCAATACTTTTTTCTAAGGGAATTATTTAAAAAGAAAATATTTATTCTTAGATTCCCCTCTTCTCCAAGGTTTAAACAGGAGTCTAAATAATTCAGCCATGGCATGTAGACTACCAGATATAGTCATTCAGTCTTTTATTGTTCACATTCAGAAGGAATCATTACTGCTCCATTGAATGAAAACTCAGGAGGTAAAGAAAACAATCTATCATATTTGACAAGGGAATGGATATAACTATATGCTACCCAAGGATAAGCTCCCTACCACTAATAAGTGTTTTTTTTTTTCAAATTATTTTTCATTTGGATTCTGAGAACATCACTCTGAAGTACATAGAGCAGGAGTCATTATTCCCACTTTATGTGTATAGACATTTGAGAGGCTAAGAAATTAAAGGCTTTCATATTAATATCATGTGCTCTGCTTGTTACAGACATCTTTATTACTGAGCTTAGCATATGTGCCAAACCTTCAGCTAATAGGAGAGGGAACACCCTGTCCCTGCAAAGACAAATGGGTGAGGGTCAGGCTTGAGTAGGACTGCACTAATCTTACAGTCTTCAACCTTTCCTGGTGGTATCTCATTGCTCATGACCAGATTTTGGATGTCTTCAAACCACTCAGAACCACTTTGGCCATGGAAATCAGCTCGCAGAGCAGTGCATTCTGACCTTGCAGGATTTCTGGCACCATAATGAAGATTGTCCCAAGGCAGATTTGTGCAATAGCAATGGGAGCAGCACTTTGGGCTCTAGACTGAGTCTGAGAGTTCCTGGTTAGGTAGGTTCATGACCGTAAGGTTTGCTTAAGTTGTACAGAAGTATTTTCAGTCAGAGGGGAAAATATGCATCACCCTTTCAAATGCCAACTGCTATTACCTTGTGCTTTAAAATGTGAGTATTTCATGCACCTTGGGCCAAAAACTGAGAGTAAAACAAATTTTATATTGCAAAACCAAATGGCTTCATAATCTTGTTGTTTTCCCCTTCCCAGAATCAAAGATGGTTTTAACACATGAAATATATCCTTAATAGTATGTTAAAATATTCACTGCTGTAAGAATGAAACTGTAGTCTAATTTTACTGGGCAGCCACTGAATTGTGACCACTTTAATGAGCCTGTGGACCTAGTTTCATAAATTAGTTCTGACACAGCACTCTGGCACGCTGGCCTCTGGTTATTAGAATGCTAATGCAAAGATCACTGGCTGGCCAGATTCCCATTTGTTACCAGAATATACTCCGTGCTCTCAGGCTCTGTTTGCAAGGACAAATAAAAGTGGAAACTTGAACTTCTTACTAATGACCTGGTAAGTCTGATCCTTGTGTGTGACTTATTTAGATTCAAGCTGATTTTTTTTTCCCTCTAGAGAAATTGAAGTGAAAACCAGCAGAAGCATACACTTGGGTGTTCTTTGATATTTGCTGTTCTTTATAGAAATTCTATTAGGAAGAAGTTTTATTTTTAATGTAACGAGTCATTCATTTTCATTGTTGGGCATACAAACAGCAGTGAAATAAATATACTAGGCACTGGGTAAATGAAAAGAACACATGCTCATGGGAACCACAGAGAAACACCAACCTGCTGGTCACTGTGGGCAATGCAATATGTTACACTGAGCAAGAAAGACTTTCTGAGTTGGGGACATGCCACCTCATTCTCTGTAGCAAAAAAATGTTTTTCAGGGTATTTTTATGGTGTACAACATGATTTCTTCTCAAATCACCAGTTCTAATGATAGATGTTTCACAGAACCACTTCTCCCATCACTGACAAAGCCTCAGCTCCATCAGTTGAGCAGCCCAGACCTGTTTCTGTTCTTTACTTGATTGTGTTGTTCCAATCAAAAATCCTAATACTATCAAATTCCGTTGATTTTCCTGAAAACACTAATAACTTAAAGTTAAAACTTTGTTACTATACACTTTTATTCAACACCTGTTACAATCTAAAGTTATTTATCAGAGTCACATTTTCATACATGGTACAACGTGAATATCCAGTTGTAATAATAACCAAGTCTGAACTTAATGACTAAGAGTTGTAAATTAGATAGTAATTTTTAACTTATTTAATTTTTTCTCTTGGATAATTTTCTAAATAAGTGTTTTTACATTCCATAAAATAATTTTATCTCTACCCAGGTTAAAAGTGGAAATGGCATGTTTTATAAAGAGGTATATCCCCAGAACCCAAATGAATCAACCATAAGATTCAGATAAATGTTAATGAGTAGTACTTTGTTTATACGAAGGATTTGCTGAAAGTCTGCACAAATATGCTGAGTGATTATTGGCATCAAGTGGAGACAATTGTTATGGCAATTATGAACAAAGCTAAATGTTGAAAACTAATTTAGCTAAATTTGTCAAATAACGTATAGTCTTAATATTACTGATTTCTGCTCACCCCAATATTTATTCTTACACTGGAACACAGTGTTCCTTTCCTTAAAATAGTAAAATTCAATCAAATTGCCTAAAAGACCATTTTGCTGGGGAAATTGGATTTGTATATCAGCGCAGCAAGAACCTGAACTTAAACGTGTTTCTCTTTGCCTTTTCCTTTCTTCTGTTGTTTGTTTTCACGTGTATAACCTATATACTATTTACTCTCAGGTCCTCTTTGAAATTACTCTATCTGTACTTGTAATTCATAAATCTCATGAAATGCCAGCACCAGTTAGGAAGTCTTTTTTTTTTTTTTTTTTTGTGGAGAGCTGTATACCTCCGACATTATACTTGGAAGATAGGTACCATCTGTACTGTGTAGAAGCCCATCAGAAATGCAGAATCCTGATTCCATCTCAGTCTTGATTAAGCAGAATCTGCATTTTGATAAGACACTCAGGTGACAGAAATGCACATTCTAATTTGTAGCCCTGGAATGTGACATTTCCTTCAAGTATATATAAAGAATTTTGAAAGAAGAGTAATCAGAATTCAAAACAACAAAAGCAAGCTTTTAGGAAGGCATGTGAAAAATGTTTACTAAAGAGTTAGAATGTAATAATCATGCCAGTTTAATGTCATCTCTGATAATATTAATAATTGAAACCACGTATATAACATTCAACAGCTGATGTAATTGTCACATGCATATAAAAAGCACAAAAATGTTGTGAGCTTCACTGTTGATTTTCCATTATAAAGGTGACATTCAGGCTGGAGAGATGGCTTGGTGGTTAAGGAGCTTGCCTGCAAAGCCTAAGGACCCAGATTCAATTCCCTAGTACTCAGGTAAACCAGATACACAAGGTGGCTCATGCATCTGGAGTTTGTTTGCAGTGGCTAGAGGCCCTGGCATTCTCATTCTCTCTTTCCTCTCTCTCTCTTTCTCTATCTGCCTATTGTTCTCACTTAAATAAATAAATTAAATTTAAAAAGAAGTTGAGGGCTGGAGAGATGGCTTAGCGGTTAAGGTGCCTGCCTGCTAAGCCTAAGAATCCGGTTCCAATCTCCAGGTCCCATGTTTAGCCAGATGCAAAGTGATTCAAGGGCGCAATGCTGCACTTGCCCAAAGGGGGCTCATGCATCTGGATTTTGTTCACAGCAGCTGAGAGACTGCTGGCACGCCCATTCTCTATCTGTCTCCGTCTCCCTCTCTCTCTGTCTCTCTCCAAAAATTAAAAAAAAAAAAGTTGACATTGTGAAAGTGTGCATTTTTATTTTCACAAGATATTACAAAAATCTAGTCATTCGAAGAAGCCTTTCCATTCAGTAATTTTCACAAAATATACTATATTATCTAAATAAAGTCTAAGCATAATTTTCAGAAGTCCATTTTTTTGATCATTTATAAAATTACTTAAAAATCATCAATTATCTAGAAATTTTCATTTGAAAGAGAATGTTTTATATAGTTTCCATAAACACACATAATGTAGAAAACCATTAAACTAAACCCATGCATTTATTTAGTTTTGAGATGAATCTTATGTGCCCAGGCTCTTCTTAAAACAATTGACCTTTCTTCTACTTCCCAAATGTTTTGGTTATCTGTTTGTGCTACTATGCCTGATAACTAAATCTTATTCTTAAGAATTTCGTATGAATTCAGGACTTCAAAGAGTTCCTTGGACTGAATACAAACCTGAATTACAAAGACAAGCTGCAAAGATATACATCTAAAAGAACTCATTCCTCCCCAAAGTGGGAAACTGATATCTAATAACCAAATACCAAGCTAAGGTAAGGGAAAACATAAGATTCAGCCAGGTAACGGTTCTCCAGGTTACTGCTTATACAAATGTCAGAACACCTTAACATTGCCCCATCTATATCCATGAACCTTCTCTATCCAGCTATGCACTGCTCTTGTGCTTCCAACCTTCCATCTTTCCCTCATTCCCATATTCTTCAGTTGCATTGGGCTCATGGTTACTTCTAGAAAATGTTCTTTGCTGCATCCTTTCCCATGGCTTTTTTCTCTGATTATTCATGAAAAACTCCCACAATCCTTCCGAGTGTGCTAAGTGCCTCCTCTCACTGTTTATTATTGCAAAGATTCATCTACAACTACTCACACTTTAAAACCCTGTTTGAAGTTTTGTTTTCCAAAGCATTTATCTCCTCCTAATCTATGGTGATATAATGTACTTGTTATATCTTTTATTTACTATTAAACCTCTGCTTCCTGACATAATGAATTCATTGACGTTTGGTTTATTCAGGTGGTTGATGGATGAAGCTTAGTAAGTTTTGAATATGTACATGAGTTAACCAGTTAATTAATGACTGCATTATCTGAATTTCTATGCAACATGAATGAGGCATGAATGAGGTTAGATATATAATAGTTGCCTTTGCAATCTAAATTTATCATTTTGGAGTAGAAAGAGACACTGAAATTATTGAAATTATATAATTTTTAAAACTTAATGAATCAACAACATGCTTTTATCACTAGTTGTATAAACTTCATTAAAGATTTAAAAATGTTTTATGTTTAGAACAATGCAAAATTAAAAATAAATTTTGACTTGTAATTTGATTATTAAAAATTATATAGTTTTTTCTAAGTGCTTTACTCACTTTTTATTTACCTGTTTTATATGCTATGCAACTTGTTTTTTTTTGTAAAATTAATTTAAAAATTATGAGAGAGAGAGAGAGTGTGTGAGTGTGAGAGAGAGAGAGAGAGAGAGAGAGAGAGAGAGAAAGAATTGGCACGAAAGAGCCTCCAGCCACTGCCATTGAACTCCAGACACATCCACAACCTTGTGACATGTACGACTTTGCATGCTTGCATCACCTTGTGTGTCTGGCTTACATGGGACCTGGAGAGTCAAATATGGGTCCCTAGGCTTTGCAGGAAAGTACTTTAATCACTAAGCCATCTCTATAGCCCTAAATTTAATATTTATATCTTACTAGTTTATCATAAATGTTTGCATTTGTGTTTCATTTTGTCATTAATACTTTTGTCACTGTTAACATTTGGGAAAGGTTTTGGCTTATAAATGTAATTTTAGCTTAACAATACTATTGCTAAGATGCTGAGGAAATGACAAGCTTGGAGCCAATTATGATAAGAGAAACCCACATTTCCATCTTTATAATGAAATGTGTCAATGTTTCAGTCGAAATATTTCCATTGGCTCTGTTTTCTATATTCCTATGGGAAACAAGATAAAGTCTGTCAAACATGTAAAAATATTCTTCTGTCTCAGTGACCGTGGATGCCACCTAATCACAGGCCTTCTCCATTCCATTCCACTCTGGTATAGAAGATAACAACTTAATTATAAGTTGAGAGAATTTAAAGCATAATAACAGGCTTGAAAATTAAATCTTGCATATCTTTGGTGCTCTCATTGATTAACACATTTTCTCCTTTCTTGCTTCAGTCTTTTAATTCATGACATCTGGTTTTACTCATTGACATTAAAAGAAAAACTTCAAATTTGACCTTTTAGGAACATTTTCATTTCAGATCTTCAGTTAATTTCTGACAAAGTACAACCAAAATGTAAAGAATTTGCCAGGTAGTTCTTCCACAGCCTAGCTTCCAAGTGTGTTATACAATAATAGAGATTCTGCAAGAATGTGTTGATGTTTCCTTTTGAGTTCAGTCAGATGCATCATCTGGATCTTTGTATTTCTGTGTTGTAGCTGCATGCACATATAATGTTTATTAAATGTGACACAGTTCAGCTTACATAAATGGCTAGAATATCATGATGTGTGGATGCAATTATGAATAATTTGATTACATTCACCCTCTCCAAGTACATTTTTTTCTATGATATAGTAATGTTCTTAGGGGATAGAACTCCTGAGCAGAAGCAACATATGGGAGGAGAGGATGCATTTCTGACTTACAGTTCTGAGGGGAACCTTCATTATGGCAGAGAAAAGTGTAGTTGGATGCAGAAGGAAATCCTTTGTATGAGCTAGCTTTGTATGCCCAGCAGGGCTGGATTAATCAACCCCAAGCTCTGCTCCTAGACACATCTTTCCAGAAAGATTACATGTCTAAAAGGCTCCACTAGGTAGAGAATAAATAGGAATATTTACCAAAAACACCAGAGGCTTTGGGGGTATTTTACATTCAAACTACCACATATGGGTTTCTTAATTTATTCTAAGAATGGTGTTTTCACCACTGTAGTGTGTTTATTCCAGATTCATACTCATATTATTATTATAAAGCACCACATAATTTTATCAGGGGTAGATTTACAAAATTTATAATACTACCAATTTTATAGCTTTAACTGTAGCTGTAGAAACAAGAAATGTTGGTTATTAAAGAAATATATAAAGGTTGAGAGATAAATTAGCTTATGACATTAGAGATCTATGAATTAGGCAACAATAATAAGATAATGATAAGAGCTTCACATGATATAAGAAAGTGGGAAAGTGTGATTTCTTAAAAAATGATCATCTAAGTCAAGGATCAGTTTCTCAGGGATCCCCAAGGTAGAAGTCATGGGCAGAATAAATATTGTGTTAAGCACTATTGTTCATTATTGTATCAATAGAAATAAGAAAATGATAAAAGATACTTAGCAATGTTAATACAAGATAACTTTAAAAAAATCAACAAGAGAATGTTAAAGAGCAAACCAATTTCTGAATGACTAGCTAGTGTACATAGAATCTTTGCAACATCAGTATCATTCTCATTTCATAGGTACAAATACAAGCAAGAGAGAATATTTTTTCAATGTTTTTAATTATTTGCAAGCACAGAAAGAGAGAGAGAGAGAGAGGACAGACAGAAGGAGAATGGGCACACCAGGGCCTCCAGCCACTGCAAACGAACTCCAGACGCATGTGTTCCCTTGTGCATCTGGCTTACGTGGGTACTGGGGAATTGAACCTTGGTCCTTTGGCTTCGCAGGCAAGTGCTGTAAATGCTAAGCCATCTCTCCAACCACAAGAGAGAATAATTTTGATAAAGCATAACTGGTATGTTAGCAAAACCCAGATTCAAGCTGTGTTTCTGATTCTAGTTACACTCCTTAAACTATACCCAATTACTTCCTCCCACATTGGAGAAGAAATTTTATCTTATTGACCTTGGTACAATTGAATAGCTGAGAGACTAAAGCAAAAAGCAGGCTGTTTCCACTGGGTTCAGAAGTCATTTAGTGCAGGTGGCTTCCTGCCAGTTAGTCTGATTAGACTTTTGTGAAAATTCTGAAGACAAAAAGAGAGAGAAAGAGAAAGAAAATATAAGAGTATGTGAATGTTCATGACATTTGTACTGATGTGTAGAATAGGGTTAAAAGAAGTATGGCAGTCACACTATTTGCCATGGATTTACTAATATACAGTAACTAAAATATCTTTGTATTATACTTTGTCAAGATTTTAGTCACTATCTCTAAAGAAGATATTATACAGAAAAACCTATATAAAGAACATTAACACATATAATTATGTTACCAATGAACAAATTTCTCCATGTATACAGTTCTGAAAAATGGTGACTGTGGGCTGGGGAGATGGTCCACTAGAGTAAGAGAATTTGCTGCAAGCATGAAGGCCTGAGACTGCTTGAGTTCAATTCCCCACACCCAGCTCAGTGTGGCCATGCATATCTTTAACTGTAGTCTTATGGGTATTAAAAAATGGAGCAGCTCCTCTTTCAGAGGGAGAGTGACAGCCTCTCAAGGAAATACCCTGGTGAGCAATAAAGGAAACCAGCATTCTCCTCTGGTCTCCCTGCACCTGTGATTGCATCTGCACACACAAATGTCTCTACATCTCCCAACATGTTTATATATCCTTCCATATACACACACACAAACACACCATTACACATACTGCAAATACAAATAAAAATGATGAATATTTAAGGATTTCTTCATAGTGTATCCATTCATTCCACAGTCTGTAAAAAGTTGATTTCTATGCCACCCAACAATAGCAGAATTTGTGTATGCTTTAGTCCCCTAGTCCAGCAAATCCTCCTGTAAACTACAAATCACCTCTAGATTTCTCATCATATGTAACACTTTGTAAATACTATAGTTATTTCCCATGTTGTTTGGAGAATTGGGTCAACAAGAGAAGTCTATAGGTATTTGGTAAAGACTTAACTACAAAAAATGTGTATGAGAAGTGTGGACCAACACTGTCCCCGCCAATGCAGAAGTTAAGATTTTGTGAAATGGCAGGGCTACACCCTCCCCATACTGACAAACACATATATCTTTTCATCTATGAGTATCCAATACAGAGGTCAGCATGGGACAAGTTGAAATTTTGCCTTTTGGAGCTTCCTGGATTTTTTCTAGATTATTTTCAATTTGCAGTTAGCTGCGTCTGCAGATGAGGAAGCTGTAGATGTTTAGAAAAGACTGCATTTCATAGTGACTGATTCATGTGACAGTTTAAAATATATACCCAAAAATTGTCTCATACCTTTGATAGGCAGAAAAGTTCCCTGAAGATAAGAACACTTTAGTTCAGTATACCTAGGAATCTGTCACACTATTTACAAAAAGACATTAAACTGACTTTAAAATTTTTTTAAATATTTTTTCTTTATGTTATTCTGATTTTACATTCATAGTATTGGTTCCATTGTCCTCCTCCCCGTCCTCCCACTTTCAAAGGGGCCCTCATCAATGGGGAATGTGGGTCATGCATTGTGAGTTTGCTCAAGAGTTCTGGTGGATAGGCCCCAGTCTCTGTGCATAGTGCCCCAACTTGTGACTCTAACAATCTTTCCGCCCCCTCTTCTGCAAGTTTCCCTGAGCCACATTGGGGTCATTTTAGTTCTGCTTCCTTGATGAGGTTTTGGGAGCCTCTGTGTCTCTGGATATCTGGCTTAGTTGGAGTTGGATCTAGGGTTATCTAGGAAGGCTCAAATGCAATAACAAAAGCCCTTAATTAGGTAGGTGGAAAAAGAAACTCAGAGCACCACCATTGGCTTTTATTATAGAAAGGGACAACTAGTGAAGGAGTTCTACAAGTTTCTAGAAGCTACAAAAGGTAAGAAAACACATTCTGCCCTCTATCCTCTAGATGAATATGGTCAGAAGGACTTTTATTGCATTGTGACCAAGAGAATTATATGAAAAAAATTAAAAAACAAACAACCAAGAGAATTTTATGATACTACATTTATGATAATTTGCTACATAAAACTAATACCAGTCGTTTCTCCAGGGAGAATGTAACTCACTTCTGCCCAAGTATAGACTAGACTCAGGGATTCTTTTCTAATGGATGGGATATGGCTAAATAGCTTAATTACTTCTAGATTAAATATCTATATATCTATATTTATGTATATATACATAAAATAAATTAAATTTCCACTTACTTTATAATACTTTTATTAATTTCTATTGAATTACAGATTGACTATGATTACTGAAATAACCCCCCCCACTTCTGAGTATATTTGACCTTGAATAAATGAATACATATAGAGCCACACCCCACACAAGACACACAGCTCAGGTCTTTTTATGCCTTTCCTTGTAATTCAAAAAATATTTATTCATTTATTTAAGAGAAAGAGAGAGGAAGAGAAAACACATCAGGGCCTCCTGCCCCTACAAATGAACTCCAGATACATGCACAACTTTGTGCATCTGGTTTTACATAGGTACAGAAAATCAAAATAAGACCATCAGGCTTTGCAGAAATGCACCTTAACCGCTAAGCTAGCTATCCAGCCCCATCTTTTTATTTTTGCTTTTTGTTTTTTTCTGAGATAGGGTCTCACTTTGTATCCAAGGCTAGCCTCAAACTCAGTAATGCACCTGGTTCAGCCTCCCAGATGATGGAATTGCAGGCATGCATGAACACTGGCTCAAATTCTCCGGGCTATTGTGTCAATATATGTGTTATTACTACTTTAATAAGATAGTGAAAGGAAAAAGCACCACAGGATATTTCAAATAAAAAGGCTCTTATTTACATTCATGGTTCCTAGCTCAAGGAAGAAAGTAAAGAAGAAAAATATGTTTGTACTTTTAAAAAAAGAACAGTAATTGTTTTTCTCACAGTGTAATCAAAATATACTTCCATTATGTAAGGAAAATGCTTTCAACTACAAATCAATTAGTTCTGCTAATGAAAAAATAGAATAGTCTTTTAAAACGCATCTTTTTGATGTCTTTGTCTTACATACAAATTTTACATAATAAATCATGATAAAGATTCATCACTGGCAATGTGAATATTAAAATGTGAATATAACTAATTATGCATAACTTCAGAGTAAGGTTCCAAGATCAGCAGGAGATGCTGCAGGAATCATTATGGTAGTAGCTTGATTGCTAGCAGATAGGCCTGTGCTGCCAGTCAGCTCTGAAAATATGTACATAAAACTGACATAAAATCATTGATATTTATTCTAAGAACAGTGAAATTCTAGGCTAGCAAAGCACATATTTTTTAAATTATAAGTGTGTCTTGTGAGGAGAATTTGAGTAGCATCTGAATATTGTAACTTGTGTTAATGGGACAAGAAGTAGGACCCCACTACAGGGCTAGTGTTTTCCTCTTTCAGCAGCAAAGCTGTCTTGGTAATTATGTGTGCTTCTCCATGTAGCAAGAAGAATAACATTTGACTTATTTTGCATTTTTCTTGTTCGTAAATTATAGATCTGCAAATATGTCTGGAGCATTTGGGCACTCCGCGGTTCCAATGGCCCTATTGGTTTTGTTTTGGTGCAGGAGGGGATACATATTACTAATAGTAATATTATATGGGCTCAAATAGTGTATTTCCTTTAACATTTATAGACCTATGACTAATCTTAAATGTTCAGAATAGCCTGTGCTGCTGCTGCTTCTTCTGCTGCTGCTTCTTCTGCTGCTGCTTCTTCTGCTGCTGCTTCTTCTGCTGCTTCTGCTTCTGCTTCTTCTTCTTCTCCTCCTCCTCCTCCTCCTCCTCCTCCTCCTCCTTCCTCCTCCTCCTCCTCCTTCTTCTTCTTCTTCTTCTTCTTCTTCTTCTTCTTCTTCTTCTTCTTCTTCTTCTTCTTCTTCCTTCTTCTTCTTCTTTCTTCTTCTTCTTCTTTTTTTTGTAATATACTAAATCCAACTGTGTAAGTCCTTTTGGAAAAGTCCAATTCAACACAACACCCCTGATTCTGACTCTAACTTTACACTTCTAGCTAGATGACATCATCAAGTGTAAAGAATACCGAGCAAGACTTTTTCAACAATGTGCCATATCTTACCAGTATCTTATAACAGCTCTCAAGTCACAAAACATTTATAGAGACTATTAAAACTACATGGACTAAAACCTTAATCATGAGCAAGATCTAGAGTGTCATTGGTTTTTTACTGGTGCTACATAATTCTATTGTAATTTTTCATTAATATGTATAAATAATTTCACATTAGCAAATAACATACACTTGGCAGGTGATCTTTTAAAGATTCATTTTATTTAGATACAATATTCATATAGATATTCACTAGACTGTGAAATTTATTAATCCCATAAAAATAATAATTAACTAAACAATTTTATATAAAATGTTAAAACATTTATTTGATATTTAAAAGATTAAATTGAAGCCCAGTTTGTTAGGGCTACAATTTTTAGTTTTTTTTTTTTGACAGTTGGACACAGTTATACAGTGAGCAAAAATGAAAGGAACTGTTGAGATTTAAAGTGCCAGATTTATATTAGTATCCTTGGTGTATTGTGAAAATACATCTATTAAGAGCTTGCTACTCCTGTGTAATTGTGACAGAAAAACTCATATGAGGTTAACAATGATCTTTATACAAAGTGTACACTGAAACACTACAACGTGATTTTTGAAACTTAGCGTTTGCAGATGTGATTACTTCTTTATCTTATAAGTTACAACCAATTTTTTACATCCTTTCCCTCTCACATTTTGTTGTTTTGCATATTTCCATTTGCCCATCTTCTCTCTCCTTGAGCCACCTTTATGGTTGCCCCTCAATGTTCTATGGCACTTGGGCATTAGTAGAGTCATCGTCTGTCTCAGCACTGGGCTCAGGAACCAGGCTGCCTGGGATTAAATTCTAGCTTCATTGTTTTATAATGTTCTTGGAAGGGATATTTTTCTCTTTAGGCACATTTACTGGTAAATATTTTTTGTAGCTCCCATGGATGAGACTACATTTTTAATTATTTGTTCAGAATATCATCATTTGTGTATTGAAATGTTACTGCTTTTTATGCTGATTTTCTGTCGTATAACTTTACTGAAATTAGTTATATCTTATAATAATATCTTTGTAATACCAGGGACTTTTTCTGTATAGAATCATGTCACACATAACTATGGATAATTTCATCCTTTCCAATTTTGATAGCCATGATTTATTTTTCTTGTTCAGTTATTCTTTCCAAGATTTCCAGTGCTGTATCAAATTAAAAAAGTGGACATCCTTGCCTTTTCTTCAGTCTTAAACCATTTAGTTTTTCACTGTTCTTTATGATTTTGACTATGAGTTTTTCATATATAGCCTTTTATATTTTGAGGTATGAACATTATATAATTTTAGCATTTTATTAATAAAGTGATATCTTTTGGCAGATGAAATGATAAGATATTTACAGAATGCAATACTACTCAGACACAAAAGGAATGAAATTCTGTCACTTGCAGCAACAAAGATATACCTAGAGAGATTTGTATTGATTGAAACAAGTCAGAAAGAGAAAGACAAATGTCCCACGCTCAGTCACATATGGAAACAAATAAATCAACCTTGTAGAGGTATGGGACGCATGGTGGACACTAGGGATGGAGATGCAGAAGAGGAGAGAGAAAAGAAAGAAATGTAGAGACTTTGGGTGGGGCGAATGCAAAGAAAGGGAAGGGTAGGAGGATGTGGGTTGAAGATGAGTAGACATTATCTGTGCACAGTATAAACACCTATAGAAGTTTCAGTGCATTGCTTTAATTTATGTGATTAATTCATGTTGAAAATGAAAAATACTACCTCCATTACTTACCAGGCTGTAAACTTGGACAAGTTGCCTAATCACAGCCTCTCTCATAGTGCTTTTGGGAGGAATTAAGTAGATTAGTATGCATAAACCTTCAGAAGTGAACCTGACACATGCTCAGCACTTAGAAAGCTGCCATCAATGCCCCGTCTGCACTGAGCCAATTTTTCTTTTCCTCAACTCTCTGCTCCTTCTTAACAGGACAGCATGGATGGGGATAGAGGGAGTTATCATTCTTTTTGATAGTGCACTTGAGTCATGATTCATCTTTTCCTTTCATTCCACATTAAGAAAGGAGCGTCTGATGCCAATCAGTGTATCTGTATCTCTGAAGTTCAGGCTAGGATGCCACCCCCCCAAAAAAAAATTTATGAAATATATGACTTCAACAAAAAAGGAAAGCTGACATTCAACTCCATTCCCAGATATCAGCTTGACAATGTAGCCTTACTAGTACTCTTTAGAGAGGAGCAAGGATCATTTCTTTTAATTCAAAATTCCATAGAGGTATAGAAAATAGTATATACCTGGGTTTATCTACAAGTATCTGTGAAATAGGATTCTGATTTTGTCACCATATATATGCTTAAAATTTCCTTAATATGGATACAGAATTTCACATGCCTCAGAGCATTTTGGAGTAATGTCATCAGCTGGGCATCAGAACAAAGTTCTCACCAGAGACTGATGCCTTGCCAAAAGACCTATTGAGGCCATTATTCATCTTAGGATGATATCATGAAGTAGGCTGGAAAGCAGTCATGAGGTCACAAGAGGATGAGCATATTCTAAAGGTAGGAACTTATGAAGTGTAAGGTCTTTATCTCCTTCCACATCAGCAAAGTGAGTATATGGAAGAGGGTGCATGAGAGCAGCCCTCCTTTTCCTGAGTGCTGAGCATGTGCCAGGTTCCCTTCTGAAACCTTACACATACATACATCTACACTAGTTGCCATTTCAACACCTGGGTATGGGCGCACTACATTAGTGGTCACAGAAACCAGAAAGTTTCTCTGTTCGCAATAGGTCCAGCTATCAGCTTTATATAGCTTGGGTTCAGATTATAATACAAAAACATAATTTTTGCTTTGTTAAAATTGCTTCACTTTGTTAACAGTTAGTGTTCCCTAATATATATCTAAAAATAATGTAGATGAATTGCTTTTAAAAAATTATTTTGTTTTATTTATTAGAGACAAAAAGAGAAAGAGAAAGAGAGAGAGAGAGAGAGAGAGAGAGAGAGAGAGAGAATGGCCATGCCAGAGCCTCTAGCCACTGCAAACGAACTCCAGATGCCTGTGCCTCCTTGTGCATCTGGCTTATGTGGGTCCTGGGGAGTAGAACCTGGGTCCTTGGGCTTCACTGGCAAGTGCCTTAACTGCTAAGCCATCTCTCCAGCCCCCGATGAATTGCTTTTAATGTGATTCTTTAACTGTTTAATCTATAACTGGTTCTGATCACATTGACAAACAGGACATTTACAGTACTGTTGATCTTTCAAAGAAGATATCATTTCTCTTTCTAATTTATTCCTTAGGTATTTTAACAGCTTAGTTCAAAACTGAGTTTGTTATTTCTTATGGGTAGAGCATTTTTTGACTCCTGAGCTAAGTCTCTTTGTCTATGTGGTATAAGTCATCTTTTTCATAATGTGTGGAGTATTATATCTGTCAATATTTTACTCTAAAAGGCAGTGTGGTATGTCCTAGTACATAGTTGGTGCTTATAATTCCATAATATAATTCCATAATAGGTTCAGAATCATGCTTATAGCAGAATAATATGGATTTTCAGAAAATCTGGCATAAGAAAATATATCAGGCAAAAAGATCAGTCAAAACATTACTAAAATAATGTAGATTAAAGACTAGATTACAAAAAATTAAAGTGCATGGGACAAAAATCCCTGAAAACTGGTAATAATATTTATTTATTTTTGCCATTACTATATCATTTATCAAATAATTCCTTTTTATGTCTTGCTTTTAATTGACTTTCTGCCCTACTTTAATAATTATTTGGCAATGGTGAGGTCAACATCTTTCATGTCAATACCATTACCATTATTGGAAAATTCTCTTTGCACAAAGTAGCAAAATCAAGTAGATATTGGGCAAACAGAAATTCCAAGAAGAGTAGACATAAAGACAGGACTGGGTAAGGTGCTGATTGATTTTTTCATTGGTACAAAACCTACATCAACAACCAATCAACAAATTAAATAATAATATGCTGTATTATCATCAGTGGTTGGGAAATCTTATTTAGGCTTGCACGTTTCTATGATATAGAATATTTGAATTTAACAAGCAAAAATTTGAGGATTCTTGGGGCCTGGAGAAATGGCTTAGTAGTTAAGGCTATTTCTTCTAAATCCCAGGAACCCTGGTTTGATTCCCTAGCACCCATGTAAATCAGATGCACAATGTGGTACATGCATCATTTGCAGTGGCTGGAGGCCCTGGTGTGCCCATTCTTTCTCCCCCCATCTCTCTCTCTCAGTCTCTCTCTCTCTCTCTCTCTCTCTCTCTGTATATATATATGCTTTTTTTTTCCTTTCTCTCAAATAAATAATGGATAAATAAAAGAAAGTTGTTTTGAGAAAAAGTTGAGGATTCTTGTCAGTGGTCTTAATATTTCTCTAGTTTGACATTGAAATGAAGAGCCAGTCTAATTTATGTGATGATATGTCCAAGCCGAATAAAATCAAAACATGAAAAAGAGCTATTTTACTGTCAACATATGTTTTGTGATAATAGTTACTCATTTCAAATACCTGGAACACATTATATGGATTCCTTGTTAGGTAACTGAAAGTATTTGATGTATGATTATCATAGATACTTTTGTCCTTAAGATGTTTTCCAAATATTAAATGTAGGAGTTAGATGAAAACTGGATCTCTTTTCCATGTGAGTATTCCTCTCTGGTCTTAGCATCTTTCACCACCGTCTCTAAATATCATGATAACTGAAACTATGCATTACATTTGACCATTCTGTATGTTCTTAACATTCACTCCAGATCCCTCTGTCTTACCTAAAAAATAAATTTTCTGCTTAATTATAGACAAGAATATGAAGGTAAATTAATATGAAAAGAATTCATTGCAATAGTGCTGGGGTTTACCTGTAATCTAAATTGGATGACAAAATTCTTACTTCCTACTCAGTATCTAGAAATAGTTTGAAGGGATTATGATAACATTTGACCTAACAGGACAAGTGATGCACTAAGTTGTAAAAGTAATTTTCACTTGTAATGTGTTGGCTGCACTTCTAATTTTGACCAGAAAGATAGAATCAACTCTAAGAAAAATTTCATGTTTTACAGTTAGCAGTTACTTTCTTATTGCAGGGACAAAATGCCCTCATAAAAGCAGCTTCTAGAACAAAAAGGGTTTATTTTCAGCGCACACTTTTGGGAGGAAGTCCCTCAAGGTAGTGAAATCATGGCAGGAGCAAAAAGCTTGTATCACATTTCAATCATCACAGAAGAAGCAGTGAGTCATGAATACTGAATGTGTAGCTAGCTTACCCATTTTTATACAGCGTAGAGCCTCAGCATACCCACCATTAAGGTGTGTTCTACCAACAAATCTAATCTAGAACATCACTCACAGTCATGACCAAAGATTTGTTTCTATGGTAATTCTAAATTCTCTCTAGTTGATATCCAGACATAAACCCCAGAAAGTGGTTAAAATCTCAAAGAGAGATGGCTTAGTGGTTAAGGTGCTTGCCTGTGAAGCCTAAGGATCCATGCTCTACTCTCCAGATTCCACATAAGCCAGAAGCACAAAGGTGAGGCAAGTGAAGGTAGCACATGCCCACTAGGTGGCACAAGGGTCTGGAATTTGATTGCACTGGCTGCAGCCCTGGCCCTCCAATTCTCTTTCTGTCTCTTGTTCTCTCTAAAAATAAAAAAAATGCAAAATTTCAAAGGATATAGACATCCAAATAAATGATTAAAGATATGTGCTGCTAATATGGTCGTGGTATTTCAAATAATACTTGTACTTTAATAGTATTTATGAGAAGTGTTAACATTCTTAGGGAGAATCAGTGGAACTAAAGTTATATGTTTATCATATTGAATTAACTACACAGGGAAGTCCAATATCTTCAAACAGAATTAACTTGAATCTTATTCCAAGGAGATACAAAATCATTTTATATCAACATTACCAAATGTGTAAATTGATTTTAAAAGAACATGAAATAAATGAGTGTGTAACAAATTAGAAAAATGAATTTATAACTTTACTAAATTATTAACTTGTTTTAAAAATATCACTAATCTTGTTTCCAAGAAAAGCATGTATTACATGAGTATCTTAAATATTAATTTCATATTTGTCTAGTAAATGAATTTTAATTTCCATTTACATGGATATATTGCTGTTGAGTATATGAGACTTAGGTATATCCCAACAGATTTTTTTCAAAGTATTTCAACTTGATACGTAGAGCTTGTTTCTTGTTAAGATAGGATAACAATAGGCATTTTCATATAATTTTTACTGTGAAATAATTAAAGCTTATTTTTGCTTTGTGCAATTTATGAGAAAACATGCCTTTGTAAGATTTTATTTAGTTATATTACTTCAACATATTAAAAATATTAGATTCCCTTTATGATTCATGACAGATACTCTTATTCCTACAAAATACTATACTTATGTCATTATTTTATGATAAAATTGTTGTGTCCTTTCTAGGGAAGAAAATTACTTTGTTGAAATTGTCCTACTTGATTCTAAGAATTTAGGTAATCCTTTTCTCAAAGTATTACTAAATTCTTAGTTTATTATGCCTTTAAGTATTCATTGTTGCTTTCTTATATATAAAAAGAGTACATATTTTAATCCTCAAAAAAGACACATGCATGTAATAAAACTAATATTCTATTTATTATTATTATTATTATTACAAATCTTAACATTTCCTCTTGAGTTTGAGAGAGGTATCCATAAGCTTTGGAGATCATTCAAATTTTATTTCATGAATGAAGGACAAAAAGTCAAATTTAAATTTTTATATCCAGAATAGAACTGTAGAAGCTGAAGTTAGAGAATAATCACAAAACCAGGCTTTTGAGAGATAAGAGGATTTCCTCTATCTTTTTACTCCTTGTGAATGTCAAGAGATAACCCACAAACTCAATCATAGGTTCTTCATTGCCTGGAGTGGATACAGCTCCTACTAACTTGGCTGTACCATGAGTCTGCTTGCTTCTAGAAGCAGAGTGGAATGCAAGAGAAATTCAAGTTGAAACAATGTGGGAATGGAAATCTGTGTCTTAGCCCAAACCTATGGTAGGGTGTAGAGAAGGATGCATAAAGAGGCTAGGTAGACTGAAGTGGACATCTTAGTTTTTTTTTTTTTTTTTAAGTATTGGAGAGGAAGAGAAAGTTAGTCCAGATTCTGTATGGGATTTCAGAGGGAGCAAAACCATTTTCTTGCATAAATAAAAAAAATAACTCAAGACAGTAAAATTATGTATGTTACATAGAAAATACCAGCTGTATGAAGGCCATTGGGTAGCTGTAGAAAAAAATAAAGAACCACCTTTACTTTACACTATTGAGCAATGGAAAGTGAACATGTGACCCCCAACATACACAATGCAGATACTACTCTAAAACCTGTATGATCCTAACAGGTAACATGGAACATTTAATGGCACTATGAAAGCCACGGGGCTCATGGAAAAGTAGACTGAGTGTGCAGCACTCAGAAATTTTATTCATGATATGCTAAGATATAGGAATCTAACAAAAGTTGTGGGATGGTGTTACATGTGTTACAACATTATAAAACTTGGACATATAGACTCTGCTTTGTCTTATGGAAATGGGTCTCATAAAAGGAACAGTTTGTGAAGTATGTGATGTACAGAAGGGGGATTGTCTGAAATCATACAGAGAGTTGTAATACCACAAATATGTGACTTAGATTACTGGGGTGCCATGTAACCTGCATTAGAGTTTAGGGTATATGTGTGTGTATGTGTGTGTGTATGTGGTGTGTGTTGCCACAGCTCAAGTGTAAAGGTCAGTAGATACCCTTAAGTGCCAGACCTGGCCTTCTCCTTCATTTGATGCAGGATGCATTGTTTTTAGCTGCATTGGCAAGTCTAGATGATGCACAAACTTCCAAGGATTTTCCTGTCTTGGCCTCTCATCTTGCCATAGATGTTCTGGAATAATAGACATGTACTACTACATCCAATTTACATGCACTATGGAGAGCTCAGCACAGGCCATAGTCTTTGTGTATTAAGCAGTTCCACTGAACCATCTCCTCAGCCCTCTGCTATCTTTTAAGGAGGTGAGCATTTTGAGATCATACCTCAGCATAAGACTTCTATGTCTTCAAGGAAATTATTTTATTATATTACAAATGAAAGGTAACTGTGGAGTATAGTAAGTGATCAAAACCTTCAAAAACCCTCAAAGATTGTGTTCTTTTGGGGATCAGTTTACAACAGTGATTTTAAAGTGGGTTCCATAAACTATACCCAACATGTACAAGGTAGGTACACAATTTTCAAAAATTCTTTTATGCACTAAATAGAGCATGTCTCATAAAGATAGAATGTTCCACGTATGATTTGGAAAGTTCAAATTTCTTAGACTCTTGAAAGAGTCCGTGAGGGTGGGAGTGATGTGTTGGGGGGAGGGAAGTTGAGGTCAGAATTAGGGATTTTACAGAATGAAGCACAGCTAATGGTATGCCGGATCTTGTCTTATAGTCCATCACTATACTGATTCTTCATTATCTATTATCTCCCACAACATTTGATTTTAAAAACTTTTTATATTGTGGTAAAATATACATAACTCATACTTTATGTTTTAAATAATCATCTCTAAGTGGACAGTTCAGAGAGAGAGCCTGAAACTTTCATCCTGAATTCATTCCATCATAACTCCCCACAGCATTTTTACCTTCCAAACTGAAACTCCATTCCGGTGAAACCATAACCACCATTCCCTCTCTGTTACCAGTGCTAACCTCTGTTTCACCTTCTGTCTCAAAGGTACTAGGTAGCTTATGTCATTGGAATCATCCAATATTTGTCATTTCCTAATGGGCTCATTTTACTTAGTACAATGTGCCTAAGATCCATCCATTGATAGCAGGTGTTAGAAATTCTTAATTTTTAAATCTGGAAAATATTCTTCCCTAATTTCCTTTAGAAGTTGAGTAATTTCCTTTAGATGCTGAGTAAAAAAGTACATACTAATTTCTTGAGTGTCACAGTTTGGATTTGAAATGTCTCCTAAAGGCCGTGTGCTGATTGTGCCATGGGGAGGTGGAGGGAATTTTAGGAGGTGAGGAAAATTGCAGGAAGCATGTCTTTTGGAGTTTACTCTTGAGAACAGTGGGACACTCCCACCTTCTCTGCTTCCAGGCTCCCATGAGGTAAGGAGGCCTCAAAGCACTTAGAACAAGTGACCTTGGGTTGGAAACTCTGTAAGATTGAGTCACAATAAATCATTTCATTCTTTTAACTTCCTTATTTCAGTTTTTTATCACTGTAATAGAAACCTAATTAACATAGAGATTCTGACATATTTTTGTTTTGTTATTGTTATTGTAGTGTGTGCATTGCATTTACCATTTCATTGCTGGGACAAACATCTAACCAAAAGCAGCTTATGAGAAGAAAGGGTTTATTTCAGGCTTATAGGATCCAGGGGAGGTTCATCACAATGGAAGAATCTGGCTCACTCCAGCATGCATCACAACTGAGAAAGAAAAATCAACACCAGCAAACACAAACAGCCAGATCTCAAATTGGCTCTCATTAGGGCTGGACTCAAGATCCTCCCCCACTGACATACCTACTCCTGCAGGTCTCGGTCCACTAAAGACCAAGTAGGAAGCTCAATCTTAATAAAAAATACCTGAGCCTATGGGGCCATTTATATACAAACAATCCCACTTACAATTTCAAGTTTTCTTTCTTGAAAGAAAATTGAACTATTTAGTAATTTTATAGCTCTGAATAACATTCATAAATGTAGTATCAAAACTTTTTCTTAGTTCAATATATCTTCAAATATTGTTCATAATTTGAAAATATTTCCATAAGAGATACTGTTAGCTTGATATAAGAAGAAAGTCAGCCAGAATGCTAAATAACCTTTACTGGTTAGTTACATCATTTATTTTTTGGTAATTTCTGTCGTCAAATGTTTCAGATGAACACATAGGAGAACTCAAAAGCAAATAACCTTTGAAGAAGAAAAAAGAATATAATGAACAAATTTCTCCATTTAGCTTTATCCTTTGTCAGGCAGTCACTCCCACTTGAGAATGTTGTCCTTTGAAAGCATTGAGAGACTTTTATAGAAATGACTATATTAATCCTGCAATCCATTTGTCTGAAGTTAGCATGAATCACAGCTATCAAAAGTATTTTAAAAATAATTGGACACATTTTAGAAACTAGTAGATACTATGATAACTTATTTTCTTGAGACAGCCAGGGACTAGCAGAAGGAAATAAGTCTATCAGGCATCAGAAAATGGGTGAATTAATTGAGTAATGGCAACTTTAATGTTAGTCAATGATCTTACATGGCCAGATAGGAATACAAATGGTCACTTTCAGGGATTATACCTTTCAGAGACATAGAACCTTCCAGGCAACTTCCCATTCCTTGTATATTTTAACTCCATCTGCACACACCAGCCTGATGGAGAGCCTGCCAGGATTCTGAAGAACAGCCTGCTTCACTGTAGCTCTCCATTCACACTAGCATGTGACATTGTATCGTAGGGAAGATCTTATTTTTCCTGGGGGATATTCCATTATTCTCAGATTTTCTTGCTTTCAATTCTTTGTGCAAATCAAAATAATTGACCTGTGGAGGTGGTGTTCACTCCCATATCTCAAGCTTTTCTCCACCCCTTGGGGAAAAGTGGTAATACATAGACTGAGAGGAAGTGTAGAAAGAATAGGAAGCCATCATATTTTAATCTACATATATACTTGATGGAGATTATATATTTATTTGATGGAGAATATATATATATGCACATCCTTTTATTTTTTTCTCTTGAAGTTAATTTCTTTAGCTCATCATATAAAAGAGCATATTTGAGTAGGTATTAGTTAAAAATAAGTATTACTAAGTAAACATTTTGAATTAGATTAACTACCATGACACTGCTAATAGCTATAACATTTTGTTTCATTTGTTACTCATGCATTAAACATATGTTGCTTAAAAAAAAAAAGTTGTTTAAAAAAAACTCTACTATTTTTTTTTTTTTTTTTTTTTTTGGTTTTTCGAGGTAGGGTTTCACTCTAGTCCAGGCTGACCTGGAATTCACTTTGTATTCTCAGGGTGACCTGGAACTCAAGGTGATCCTCCTACCTCTGCCTCTCGACTGCTGGGATTAAAGGCGTACGCCACCAAGCCTGGCAAATCTCTACTATTTTTTTTTAAACTTTTTATTTTTTATTATTTTTTTGGAGAGAAACACAGAGAGAGAGACAGAGAGAGAGAGGGAGAGGAAGACAAAATTGGGCGCGCCAGCAGTGTCTCAGCTGCTGCGAACCAAATCCAGATGTGTACGCCCCCTTGCGGTCAAGTGTGGCATTGCGCCCTGGCGTCACTTTGCATCTGGCTAAACGTGGGATCTGGAGAATGGAACCAGTGTTCTTAGGCTTAGAAGGCAGGCACCTTAACGCCTAAGCCATCTCTCCAGCCCCTTTAAAAAAAAAAAAAAAAAAAAAAAAAAAAAAAAAAAAACTTTTTATTTTTTATTATTTTTTTGGAGAGAGACACAGAGAGAGACAGAGAGAGAGAGGGAGAGGAAGATCTCTACTATTTTTAATGACACTATTTAATCTGTACGATGACTAGTTTAAAAAAGTATTTTATTTATTTACTTATTTAAGAGAAACAGGCAGATAGAAAGAGAGAATCAGCACTCCAGGGCCTGTAGACACTGCAAACAAACTCCAGATGCATGTGCCACATTGCTTATCTGGCTTATGTGGGTTCTGGGGAATTGAACCTGGGTCCTTAGGCATTGCAGGCAAGTGCCTTAACTGCTAAGCCATCACTCCATCCCTGGATGCTAACTTTTCTGACTTTTTTGGCAACTTTGGTTGGTAGAAACTCTACATGCTTCTGGTGCTGGGGAGATGGCTCCATAGTTAAGAGATGCTTGCTTTCAAAGCCTACGGGTCTAGATTCAATTGCTCAGTCACCCACATAGAGCTGGGTAGAAAGAATGGCTTACATGTCTAGTGTTTTGTGTACAGTGGCAAGAGAACTTGTGTTCTCTCTCTATCTCACACTCATGCAAATTAATAAATAAATAATAATTCAAAAAGATACTTTATTGAACAGAAATTTTAGCCATTATATATAAAAATGCTAAACAAATTGTCCGTATTTGGTAGTACACCATTGAGATGATAGACTATTGTGTAATTCCTGCTCAGAGCCTTGACATTCTTTCTCAACATCAACTTGAAATAGGTACGGTTATCAAGAGCATTTCAACTCCTTAAAAAATAATCTTGATATAGCCATGAAGCCATCTTTTGTATGTTTTTACCTCTTCTTTATCTTCTCTCATTTTCATTTACTCTTACTGTCCCTCTCCTGCATAGCCCCAAAATTAAAGGAAGGCTAGTCAAAATAAAACAAAACAAAGCAAAATTAAAAAAATGTGGCTTTTGAAGAAAGAAACCAGTTTAATTTAAAAAATCTTTGATTTTATGGAACCATACTATACACAAATTGCACACATTAACTCATGTAAAATGAAATATTTCTTTGTCAATGACTTTTTTTGGGAACCTTGTGGGGTTCCATGTTCTGGAAAAATAAAATTCTCTTTCTTTTCAGAGTGACATCTTCTTCAGTCAATTATGACAATATGGTAAGTAACATCATTGTGAGAAATGTAGCTTGTGGGATGGAATAATGGGTAGTACTCCTGGAGGGAGTTGCCAGCAGTGTCCAGATGGGCTGGCACTGTGGGCATGCCCTTCTTTGCCATCTACCAGATGAGACACAATATCCTTTTTTTCCCCACGCTTTTTATTCTGAGTCACATACAAAGAACAATGCTAAAGCTTCTTTTAGGGAGGCATTCTGATTCTTTTATAATATCCATTCCACACATCAACTTTCATGGCTAGAGCTTGATAAGTTAATTTTATCTATGACTACCTAATAAAAATTGCTATCTTTTTCTTTCCTCCTCTCCTTATTTCTCTCTCTTCTTCATTCCTTAATCATTTTATTGCGAGAATCTTCTGGCTTCAAAATATATATATATATATATATATTACATGAAAGACCATAATTATTGTGATAACCCAAATCTGCTACTTCAGTTACACTAAGAACATGTCTACCATCACCTCTGTATTCTCAGTGATTTTCATTGGTGAAATACATTGAAATTACTAAAAGCCACTGCAAGAATCGCACAAAAGCTGACCAATAATTTGTGCAGACCATCAACCGTGCTACACAATTCAAGTGCTGTGACCCCCAGGATTACAATGCAAGCTCAATAACATGTTAACATGTTATAGACAAATGAAGCTGTCATTCAATGGGGAAAAGTTTCCGTTATAGAAGATTAATACTTTCTAGAGTTCTGCTCTACAACTTTGTTCTCATCATTAACAATACTGTGGTATACATCAAAATTTAAGAGTAGATCTTGTGTTCAGCACTCTTACCTCAAATATAGTAATGGAAGAGTTTACTGTAAATGACAGCTTTCTGATGTAGAAGAGATTGCACTCTGTGGTGTAATCTTCTTTTCACCGTCTGCTTTTATTGTGCCTTTTATATTCATCTTTCTTTTATACTTCCACAACAACCTTCAGGAGTAATCTCTCATCTTGATTTCTCAGAATTTCGTGCTATCTTTCAGTTTTTTACATCTTCTCTTTGAATAGGGACATTTTACACACCTGACATATATGGAAGAGAAGGTGCTGTTGTCACACCTCTTTATACTAGGTGGTTTGAAGTCCTAGGTTTTGCTCTTCTTTTTTGATTATCCAGTATATACTGGAACTGCCATTGATGATAGGTTATTTATTTATTTATTTATTTATTTGTTGGAGAGAGACAGAGAGAGAGGGAGAGGAAGATAGAAAGAGATGGGTGCGCCAGCAGCCTCTCAGCTGCTGCAAACGAAATCTAGATGCGTGCGCCCCCTTGTGAGCAAGTGCAGCATTGAGCCCTTGCATCACTTTGCATCTGGCTAAACCTGGAACCTGGAGATTGGAACTGCTGGAGATTGGAACCAGTGTTATTAGGCTTAGGAGGCAGGTGCCTTAATGGGTAAGCCATCTCTCCAGCCCTCATGATAGGGTTTTATTTCTATACCTACAACAGCCATCAAGACACAAATTCACACACATTCATGAGGGGTTCCTGATTTTTTTTCATTTAAATACATTATATTTCAATCCTTTTTGTATTATTATTGTGTATTTAGTTGTCTTGTATCAGAATTTAAATATTTTAATACATCATAATCAACAAATATCCTCATTTCTCTTCATATAAATTTGGTTATTATTTAAAATGATTAATCAGATTGTTTTCAGTGAACTACTTAAAATCACTTCTAAATCATGGCTAACTGTTGTCCTCATGATTTTTCTGGAACTGTACATAATGTATGCATTTATATGTGAAATATGCATTCTACTCTTTAGTACTTGACACCTTGCCTATTTTTTGAGACTTGAATCAAAATTTTCTTTCAGAAAAAAAATTATATCTAATTAATCTTTCCTTGTATGTACGCTTCATTTTGATGGCATTTTGTTTGAATGCTTAATTATGTTATCTTACATTACATGTGCCTATTTGATGTTGAATTTCCCATTTTTTGTTTCACTGAACTATAAGGAATTCAATTGACAACTAACTTCTGAGATAGCTTTCTTCATCCTAGTGATAATCCACTGCGTAGTATTTGTTAATTATTTATAAATTAACAAAAGCCCTTGATGATTGTTTTTGAACCTAAAAAGGAAATCTTCACATTAGAAACAAGTATTTTCTTCCAGACATAACCATTGAAATGGGCTTAATTTCAGTAGGAAATAAGAAAATAGTAACATACAAATATAAACATTTAGTATAAAAGTATAGCACAGCTGGGCATGGCGCAATGACTTCAATCCCAAAACTCAGGAGGCAGAGGTAGGAGGGTCACTGTGGGTTTGAAGCCAGCCTGAGACTATGTAGTAAATTCCAGATCACCCTGGGCTAGAGTGAAAGCCTACCTCAAAAAACCAAATAAAGGGGCTGGAGAGATGGCTTAGCAGTAAGGTGTTTGCCTGCAAAGCCAAAGGATCCCAGTTTGATTCTCCAAGACCCATATAAACCAGATGCACAAGAGGGTGCATGCATCTGGAGTTCATTCACAGTGGCTGCATGCCCTGGTGCACCCATTCTTTCTCTCTCTCTCTCCTTCTTTTTCTCTCTCAAATAAATGAATAAAAATATATTTAAAAAAATAAAAATGTATAGCACAATCAAGCATTCATTAACTTTAAATTACACTATTTTATTTTTGATTTTATAATATTCACATATTATCCAAATAATTCCCTTTTCGTGGATGTTCTGTGTTTATCAGCTTTATATTGAATGGTTAGTTAAGAAATACATATTTAATTTTGAAATTAACTTATAAGGTATGCAAATAACTTCATATCTCACAGAAATGCCAACATTTATAAATTAAATCCTTAATAGGTTTGAGCATTTGTTCAGAACTCCTTCATTGAGGCTTACTACATTTATCATACTCTAACAGTTATTTCTAGGATGTTACATATGAAAATGTCAGGATGTTCAGTTATAGCTTACAGTGCAATGAAGTATGTCCAATTACTACAGAGCAAGTGTTTAATATCATCTATGAAACTCACATTAGTATCAATATATAACTAGGGGACGGTGTCATTTATGCTTCCAACTTCTTTTCCTATTCAGGAAGAAGGTCAAAGTATAAAAAATAAGAAATGAGAAGTACATCTATGCAAAATTTCATTACAGTGGTGCAAGTCTAAGGCAAAGGTATTTCTATAAGTTCTGCCCTTGTTCCCTGATGAAAGTCCCATTCATAATCCTCATATAATTTATGACTGTGTGAAATTACCACTTGCCACATGAATGAATCATAGCCTGTCTCTCCCACTCCTGACTACATTGCTTGAGGACATTTTTACATCTTTTTGCTCTTTCTGTTTTCCTTGAGAGGCGTATCTACCACTCTTTCTTTTACCAAGTTCCTTCTCTTCAAAACTCAAGTAGAAATTCTCCCCTTCATTAATGATGTCTTTTGATTTGATGCACTCTCAGCTACCACAGCCAATGTGCATCACTCTCTTAGACTCATAATAATAACTAATAATAAGGTTTACTTCTATATATCTTGTATTTGTTGAAAGTTCATAAAGGGAAAAATGACATCTTACTTGACCGCCTGACAGTCTCTAGTAAATGTATTATATAGCAGATATCTAGTTTATTATAATAAAATACTGGTCAATGAAAGCTTACCAATACCATTCATTTGTTTTTGCAAAGTTCTGGATGCAAAGAAGTCCAAGTCAAAGAGTCTGCAGACTTAATTTCTGCCAAGACTTAGTTAATAGATGGCTGATATTTTGTTTTGTCCTCACATACAGATCACTGGTCCTTCTGCAGCCTCTTTTGTTTCAGTCCATTTCAAGAGCATCCTACCACACATACCTGTCACTTGCCAAGACTCCACTTTCACTGCCATCACATTGGGGTTTCATTTGCTTCCTTAATTCTCTCTCTCTCTCTCTCTAGGTCTCTCTCTCTCTCTCTCTCTCTCTCTCTCTCTCATGTGTGTGTGTGTCTGTCTGTGTGTGTGTAGGCATACCAAGGCCTCCCAGCCTGCTACAAATGAACATTAGATGCTATTGCCACTATTTGTGCATCTTAATTTACATGGGTGCTCAGGAATTGAACTTGGGTTGACAAGTTATGAAAGCAAGTGTCTGTAACTGTTGAACCATCTCCCAGTCCCACAAAAAATGGATGGTTTTACTGTTTTTGAAAGGAAGATACAAAGATTTAGACTATGGCCAACAGAGAATATGTGATCAATAGATTATAAAATATGTGGTTTTACTGAACTATATATGACAGTTCACATGACATCTTCTTTATGTAATACATATTCCCTTCCATGGCACTACTCTGTGTATAATATAGATGAGTTTTAAAATGATTTGCTAACAATACTAAGATTGAAAGCAAAAATAAAACAAGCCACCCCAAATATTCCCCTTTAGAATTCATCTAATGGCACAATGGATAATACTGAGCAATGCTACCTAAGGACCAGTACAATAGTAATGCTTTTTCAACCTTAAGTTCTGCATCTCTTTACACTTTAAGTTTGCTGAAGCCAAAACATGTAACTGCTAATGAAAATTGAATTTCTCCATGATTCTGAATGAATCTTTTTTTTTTTTTTAATTTTTGGAGAAAGACACACAGAGAGAGACAGACAGAGAGATGGAGAGGGAGACAGAGAATGGGCGCGCCAGCAGTCTCTCAGCTGCTGTGAACGAAATCCAGATGTGTGCACCCCCTTGTGGGCAAGTGCGGCATTGCGCCCTTGAGTCACTGCATCTGGCTAAAGGTGGGACTTGCAGATTGGAACCGCTGGAGATTGAAACCAGTGTTCTTAGGCTTAGGAGGCAGGTGCCTTAACCGCTAAGCCATTTCTCCAGGCCCATGATTCTGAATCTTAAAAATATTCTGTAATGATTGGGACCATGGGATTTGAAGTAAGACAGAAAGTTCATGTTTTGTCTACTTTATAGTTGTCACTGCTAACTTCTTTCAGACAATTTCTTCATGTGAAAGTTAAACTACCTAGTATGGAACCAGGCAGTTGGGTAGGCCTTGAATTTTTTTTTTTTTTTGTAGTTGTGTAAGGGCCTTATTTTCTCACAAAGTTATAAAAAGTTGTTAAGGATTTAAGTATAGAAATCAAAGAAAAATTATTTTAAAGGGGTTAGTAAAAGGATACAATGGTATCAATTGTAAAGTGCATGACAATGAATGTTCTAAGCATCTAGCAAAAAAAAAAAAATGAGCCAGATATAGCAAGTAGTTGTAGAAAATGAAATACAATAAGACATGGGCAAGTTTTACCTTGCAGAACATAAAATTCAAAGCCCTCAATCAAATTCAACTGTGAATTACCTGAGGATATACCTCTATGTATTTCCAATGGAGTGATAATAGTTCAATGGAAGTTTTTTGTTGTTGTTGTTTTGTTTTGTTTTTTTGGTTTTTGAGGTAGGGTGTCATTCTGGTCCAGGCTGACCTGGAATTCACTATGTAGTCTCAGGGTGGCCTCGAACTCACAGATATCCTCCTACGTCTGCCTCCCCAGTGCTGGAATTAAAGCCGTGCACCACCACACCTGGCTTCAATGGAAGTTTTAATGTTTACCTAGTAATGCTTATATTTGTTGGCAGTATGAAATATTGTATGTCATAAATCTGATACTTTAGGGATGATTGACAGGTTGCATATATGTAACTTATCCTTTTTTCCTTCTGAAACTTTTCATTCTGCCACAATTTCTATTACATAAAGGTATTTGTGAAATTTCCACTGGGCTGTATTCTACCTAACATTGCATGTCCTTGCTTTTAGTGCTTATTAGGAATGGAAGGATGATATCTGATGGTACCTTCTCATCACAGTAGACCTGATCTAAGGTGGTGTTCTTTTCTACTTTAGATTATATTTGTAAAGGTGAAGATGGAGTATATTTATAAACACTATGTTTTGAGTTCTAAAAGTACAAATAAAAGCAGAATACTACACAAAAATGTAGCGAAAATATTTTTGTTGTTTTCTTTCCTTTTCCTTTGTCTTAAAAAATTGTCTTTCAAAATATTTCATTTTTATTTATTTATTAGAGAGAGAGAGAGTCAGAGTGAGAGAGAATGGGCATGCCAGGGACTCCAGCCACTGCAAACAAACCCCAGACACATGTGCCACCTTCTGCATTTGGCTTACATGAGTTCTGGGGAATTGAACCTGGGTCCTTTGGCTTTGTAGGCAAGTACTTTAACCAGTAAACCACAGCTCCAGCCTTGTTTTCTCTTTTAAATATATCTATATCACACTTTAACTCAGGGCTTTTACTCTTTCACTGTGTAGAGATATTTAGTGCAGTGAGAGGAAATTTGCTTAATTAGACTCTCTTATTTATTATTGTAATCACTTGTTTCCTGTGAAATTTAAATTAACCGGTCTCACACCTGTCTGCTATGTCTCTCTCATTGCTATGAAAATATGGCTAGTCTTTGCACTGCAGTTCTGGACGATATTTTAGGAAATCATGTCATTAGTACATGTTCTGACCTTGCAGCATCCTGGGACTGATTGTAAGCCTGGGCTTCAAGGACTATGGCCAGAAATCATAATTGCATAATTAGAGTGTTAAAGATTTCTTGAGTAATGTCTCTGAGCATTCTTTCTCCTCTTCAAGGGAAAGAACACAAATTTTCTACTTAGTTGGATAGTAGGATACTACTCTTGAGAACAACCTTAATTAAATGTCAATAAGAACCTTAATTAAAGGCTGGGGAGAGCCTCGATGTGTGTGTTCTAATATACAAATAGAACGCTTGTGTTTTCATTACTTGAATTGTGTTTCTGGCTAGCAGATGATCCTAAGATAGGAAGCAGAATAACCACCAAAAACAGGTTACAGACTAAGTCATTCAGACTGAATGCATGAATTTAGGCTGAAGTTTAGCTGACAATTGCTCATGAGAAAGTATTGCAAGCTAAACACATGCCCAATACATAGCTGAAGTCAGCTCTCTTTGATAACAGGAAGCATGCATTGTAGGTTTCATACAATATAAGGAAAAGACATTATATCTTTGTGTGTAACAGGTGTTAATGTTTAACCCCCCCCCCCAAATAACTATATTGTGAGCTGTAGAGGATGTTTCTCCTTTGATCTTGTAATAGTTTGTATTATGTGAGTTCTATGAGGTAGACACTGCTTTACATCCTTATGACATAGCAAGGATTTGGGATAGAATTTGAGTAATAAAAATCAGGAATTTTGGGCTGGAGATATGACTTAGCAGTTAAGATGCTTGCCTACAAAGCCAAAGGACCCAGATTCATCTCCCCAGGACACACATAAGCCAGGTGCACAAGGTGGTACATGCATCCAGAGCCTGTTTGCAGTGGCTGGAGGCCCTGGTGTGCACTGTGCCCATTCTCTCTCTCTCTCTCTCTCTCTCTCTCTCTCTCTCTCAAATGAATAAATGAAATTTAAAAAAATGTTTAATAATAAGAAATTTATGCCTCAGGCTACTGATGTGCATTCGTCTTGTGTTAATCCTTTTAGTAATTTGAAGGGTTCTAGAAGTGTCTAAGGTACTGGCAGTCCATCAGTATAGCTCTCCTGACTTTCAAATGTTTCTCAATGCCAGTAACATACATATATATATATATATATATATATATATATATATATATATATATATATATAGATACAGAGAGAAGAGAAAGAGAGACAGACAGAGAGATAAAGAGAGAGAGTCTTGTTGCCAATCATAATTTCATAATTTATAACAGTATATTGACATTAGTCTTTTGTGAATTTAGATTTGAAACTAATATTTTATTGTTGCTTCTTTCAATTCTTTAGCATATGTATGTGTTGGTAAACGTCCTTGTATATGCATGTTTGCTTGTGCATGTGTGTACCTGCTAATGTGCAAGCAGGAGTGCATGCATTTGTGAGTAGGTATGCAACATCAGTTGTCTTCCTTGATCACTGGCCATCTTATTTAATTGAGACAGCTTCTCTCTCTAGAACCCAGAGCCTGCTTATTTGGCTGGTCTAGCTAGGTTGTCAAGGGGATGCTTATCCAGCAAGTGCTTTGCTGTGGGAGTCATCTTCCCAGCCCTGGTTCTTGCAATTTTATTCCGGGTTACAATGATAGATCTTATTATGTACTTTGATCCTTTGTCACTATGGTTAACAACTTATCTAGACCTTCAGCATTCACAGTCATGAAAAACTCATGCAATATATTTTCCTTATTTAGTAGATAATATTATTTCCAATTTAAACAGCCAAGATATAGACTCAGAACATGTAATTCTTGTGAATATAATCACAGCAGCTTTAGTATTGTCCAGAAAGAAGGTGAACAAAAAATATGGACATTTTAGCATTCTAAAACTAAATATATTGCTTGCAAAATTCTATTTCTATCTACATTGATGCCATATACTTGCTCTTGTAGCTGGATATGGACAAAAATTATAACTCTTGATAGTGATTTCAACAACAAAGACATAGTAAATGAAAGATTAAACCAAGATGTGCCTTGATTGACAACTGATAATTTTCTGGAAAGCTGGAGTCATAACCTTCAGTGGTATACTTACTGTTGGGCTGCCCATTTTCCAGTAAATAACCCCCCACATGATTATGAAAGTGATCTTAATGTACCACAGTCAGTAAAAAAAAAAAAAGGCATGAAAAAAAGTATGGGGATTAAATGGGTTTTAATGGGAGGGGGAATGGGATGAGAGAAAAAAATTGAAAGAAAATGATATGAAAATACCATATATATAACATTTTTTGAAACTAAAAGATAATCCAAAAGTAAAATGCAAAAAAAAAAAATCAAAGAAAATTCATGTTGGCATTACAAAATCCTCTAAAAGTGAATAAAATCAACACAAATACTGTAAGTGAAGTCTTTGTTTAAGTCAACTATAATTTTTAAAAATAATAACAAAGATATTTTTCTCATTGTGAAAAGCTTAGTAAATTTATTTTGAAAAAGTATAAATTAAGGAATGATTTGTAGAGCAGGAATAGAAAATGGAATTAGCAATGAAAGGCACTCTCATGCAAGTAGAGAGAACAGTTGTCTGTCTACTGGCTTATCCAGACTACAAAAGGTTTACAGAAGAGTCTCTTTAGATAAATCATGCAAGGTTTTTACACAAAGTTCAAAATTATTATTGGCAACAATATCCAAGGAAAAAGGTTGTGTATATTTTCAAACAAAAATACACTGAATACAGCATCAGTAGCCCCTTTACAACAGTAACAATGTTTTTTATGCTTTTGATATTTTAATTAGTCTACTGAGAAAATGTAGTGAGGCTGTGAATGACAATTTAGGCACAGGAAAAATCAACCCTGCTGGGTGTGGTGGCACACACTTTTAATCCCAGCACTCAGAAGGCGGAGGTAGAAGGATGGCCATGAGCTCAATGCCAGCCTGGAACTGGAGTGAATTTCAGCCGGGACTAAAGTGAGCCTCTATATCTACTATCTATCTGTCTATCTATCTATCTATCTATCTATCTATCTATCTATCTATCTATCTGTCATCTATCTATCTATCTATCTATCTATCTATCTATCTATCATCTATCTGGTCATCCCCAACTCTGAAGTTGGCTGATGTGTTGCTTTCTGGGTAGTGACACTCAGAATGATGCTCAATGTGTCTCAAGAATAGCTCTGATAATTTTACAGCTTTCTTCTTATTAAAAAAAAATATGGGCCAAACATAGAGATGGCATTGATTGCCTTTATGATCACTGCATTTTCCCCCAAAACTAGTATCTGTCTCTGGGCCCCACAGGACCAGGAGAGAATGTCCATGTACTTTCAGAAGCAAATATTTAATAATAATCATGATTACAAAATTGGTTTTTCCAATTAAATTAGAGAACCTTTTTCAGGCACTATTTTAACAAACCTATTTTCTATTTAATTAATTTGTACTAAAGCAATTTTGCTTCTATAAGTGTTAGGTTTATTCCTTGCATTTATGTAGTTTATTAACTAATTTAAAATTTTTTATTTATTTATTTACTAGAGCGGGGAGAGGTCCTGGGGAATCAAACCTTTGGCTTTGCAGCACGTGCCTTAACCACTAAGCCATTTCTCCAGCCCTATTAACTAAATTTTTAAATCACTTTTTTGTATGTCAAAAACATAAGAATGGTCTCAATGTTCTAAGCCTGTCAATTATGATTAACTTTATCCTGTGGGGAAAGACAGATCTGTGGAGAAATTTCCTCAAGGCTGTGCATTAGCACAAAGGTGCTTGAGTTGAAACATAGCCTAGGCTATGAATCATGAACAACTCGATCCATCACTCCTTATGAAACACTTTTTGTTGGGCATTGTGACTCCTTCAGCATGATGGCCCTAAACTAACAGAAAAGCCTGTGGCTGAGCAACAACTATAAGTGAATATGTATTTACAGACAGAGAAAAGGGTTAGTCAGGAAAAGCACAGAGCCCTGTAGAAGCACATTGAAAGTGAAGGTTTTCCTAAGTTCATATTTGACCTGTTGTCTGAAAGACAAGGAAAACATGTTAAACTGGTAAAGGGCAGAATACTGGGTGGTGTTGGGGGATGCTTTAGGAAAGGGAACAACTTCAACATCATGCTAACATGATCAAGCACCATAAATGATATCAATATAAGAATAACATGGAGAAAGGGCAAATGGCCTAGCTGCCTCACTAACATAATAGCTTTATTAGCAGATGCTGATTATATTTAACTGCAAGTGAATGCTAAGGTATTTTACATTCCTATTTTTTTTTTCCTTTTGCAAGCAGAATGTAACAATAAGTCTTGGGTTTTTAAAAACACCCTGTAGAGCAGGGGAGATGGCTCAGTGTGTAAGAGCACTTATTGTAAGCATGAGGGCCTGAGAGGTCCTGAGAAACCTCCTGTGTTTGAATCCTCAATAGCCATGTAAACAACTGGATATGACCACACGTGTTCTCCCATTCTCTCCATTTTTACCATCCTGTGGGGAGAATGGTGGGGGCTCATGAAACCTCAGCTCCACATTCAGAGAGAGAGAGAGATTCCATCTCAAGGACATGTGTGCATGAGCTATACAGCTGATGTTCTCCTCTGGCATCCCTGTGCCTGTGAGCCCAGCTGCTCTTACACCTGCATAAACCACACATGCACATATGTAAACACCCACACACACCCACACACATTACAATGGCAACACATATGACATGCAAAAAAAATCATCCAAGCTAGGGTATAAGAAACAAATTGCAAGTGCGGAAATCACTGATGTGAGACAGCATTCAGGAGGCCAGTGACCACACATGGTATGCAAATGCTTTCAAGAGCTGGGTCTCATAGAAGGTGCAAACAAGTGGATGATTTATAGAACAGTTTAATAGATAAAATGAGTGCTGTTTTCTGAAGAAGCAAAGATGGGGCATAAAAAAGAAAAGGGTTTCAGAGATAATAAACAGATTTATTGCTTGCATAATCACTGTGTGTTTTGCTTCTCTGTAATCCAAACAGAGGAAAATACATAAAGAAGAAAATCTAACTTCTTGAGCTATATCTTCAAAAGAGGACTAGCAATCTCTGCTCCTTCCACAGAATAGCCTGAAGGCCAAAATGAACATGAGCTCTGGAATAATTTAGAGTTCAGGCAAGGGGTTTTTCAAGCCTTCTTCTTTTTGTTCCTTATATAAATTAATAATAGCATCTAACACCAGCAAAACCATAAAAAGTAAATTCAACAATTTATGTGGCTTTCTTAGCTGTTTAAAAACCTTTTGTCTGCCAAGGCCCTTGGAATTCCACTAGGAATAGATGGTAAGACCCTATTGCTGAAGACTCCACATACTTGGGTGGCAAGTTCACTGAAAAATCCTGCTGGAGTTGAGCTGAAAGTCTCCTCCATGAGGACCAGTGTTGCAGTCAGGTTCGCATTGCTGGCAGAAATCACCCGACTAAGAGCAGCTTGTGGGAAAAAAGAGGTTTATTTTGGCTTACAGGCTCGAGGGGGAAGCTCCATGATGGCAGGAAAAACGATGGCATGGGCAGAGGGTGGACATCACTCTCTGGTCAACATAAGGTGGACAACAGCAACAGGAGAGCGTGCCAAACACTGGCAAGGGGAAGCTGGCTATAATACCCATAAGCCCGCCCCCAATAATACTCTGCCTCCAGGAGATGTTAATTCCCAAGTTGCCATCAGCTGGGAACCTAACATTCAGAACACTTAAGTTTATGGGGGACACCTGAATCAAGCCACCACATTCCGCCCCTGGTCCCCATAAACTGATAACTATACATGATGTAAAATGCAATGAATTCATCCAACTTTAAAAGTCCCCATAGTTTTTATCAATTCCAATGATGTTCATATATCCCCATAATCCAAGGTCTTTTAACTGAGCCATAATACCAAAAATAATCCCCCAAAAAACCCATAATGGCACAGAATAAACATTCACACTGCAAAGGATGGCCTTGGGCAAAGCAAAGAAATACTTAACCGATACAAGATTTAAAACAACCAGGGCAAACATCAAACTCTGTAATTCCAATCCAACAACTAGTCAGTGACAAATCTCCAAGTCTGATAATTCTAACCAGCAACAAGTCTCTGGAGTTCCACTTCCGCCTCTCCAGCTAGGCTACTCACAGTCCTGGAAAACTTCATCCAGGGCCGGCAGCTCTCCTTGGCAGCCATCTCATAGTCCCGGCATCTCCACTGGGTCTCCACTGCAACCCACGGTCCATCCTCATGGCCCCATGGGATCTCCATGCAGGCATCCAGCAAACCTGCTTCACACTGCCCATGGCCATTTCCAAAACACAAGACCGCGTTACAAACTCAATGACTCTCTCTTTTCTGCATTTGTTATACTCCATAATACCAGGTAGGGTGCCAATTTGTTAATCCAGGGGGGAATAAATCAGACTTTGAAGAACAGGACACTCCTTCAGCATTCAGGCCCCTTCAAAAGAGTCTGCATTCTTCCTGTTGCCCCATTGCAGGTCAGCTGGCCCAATCTCAAAGGTTGTAATCTCTCAATTGCAGCTGAATGGGCAGAGTTCACCCAAAGATTTCATTTTTTCTGTGCCACATCCCTCTGCTCACACCAGTTCATTTCTACGCAAAGCAACCCTGCACAACTTCTCAGGACACAGGGCATAACAGCAAACTTGTCACACAAACTGCTAGCCCAGTCCAAGTAAAGCTCTTTCTCACCCTCATAAGCCAAACCTCACAGTCCATAGTTCTTACTGCATTCAGATCTTTCAGCTCTGACTAGAATAGTCCATCAGGCTGTACTTACAGCACTGCAAGGCATGTCTTAGGCCAAGATTTCAAATCCTTCCACATTCCTCTTGAAAATCAGCTCCAAAAGGCCAAAGCCACGCAGTCAGGTGTCTAGCAGCAATCCCACTCCTCGGTACCACTTTACTGTTGTAGTCAGGTTCACATTGCTGGCAGAAATCACCCGACTAAGAGCAGCTTGTGGGAAAAAAGAGGTTTATTTTGGCTTACAGGCTCGAGGGGGAAGCTCCATGATGGCAGGAAAAACGATGGCATGGGCAGAGGGTGGACATCACTCTCTGGTCAACATAAGGTGGACAACAGCAACAGGAGAGTGTGCCAAACACTGGCAAGGGGAAGCTGGCTATAATACCCATAAGCCCGCCCCCAATAATACTCTGCCTCCAGGAGGTGTTAATTCCCAAGTTGCCATCAGCTGGGAACCTAGCATTCAGAACACTTAAGTTTATGGGGGACACCTGAATCAAGCCACCACAACCAGCTGACATAAAGTTGGAAAAAGCTACACTGCATGCAGGTTAATGGGAGAGAGAAAACACCAGTGAAGGTACTCAACAGTAAATACTGCAAGCTTTAAATTTGGCCAGCCAGGCCAAATGAGCCAACTGTGCAATAGTGGCATGTCTGTTATGGGGGAAACCAACTGCTCTATAATTGGACTGGGGGCCCACTCCATGGGAGGGAACACATCCCCGATACTGAAAACGTACGACAGGAGTAGTCAGGAGACCTAAGGGTGTAATGTCTGCTGGTGTCTTGCTAAATGTATGTACTATGCTCACCAAATTGCCCAGTAAGCACTTCTCTTAATGTCCACACCCATATATTAATGCTACTCTCACTTTTGGTTAGAGAAGCTTTTCTTTTCAGATGGTGGCAACCTTGGGATGATTCAGAAGGCACCATGGTGCTGAGACGAAGTGACAGAGGAGTGCTCAGCACTGAAACATCTCAAACTACCTTCCAAGGCTCAGGGTCCATTGTGGAAGAGGGGGCGGAAAGAATGTAAGAGCCAAAGGAAGAGTAGGACTCCTTACAACATGATCCTCCAGACACAAAATGGCCTGGATATCCATGACCTCATAGTGCCTAACACTACCTACATAAGTCCATCATAATAGGAGGAAAAGATCATGACATCAAACTGAAAAGAGAGCCTGATTGAGAGGGGGAGGGGATATGATGGAGTGTGAAGTTTCAAAGGGGAAAGTGGGGGGAGGGAGGGAAATAACATGGGACATTGTCTACAATTACAGAAGTTGTCAATAAAAATAATAATTAAAAAAACCTTTTGTCAAATGGTATTTTCATCAAATAAATCCTTCTGCTCATCTTATTCACATTTTCCTCCATCCCTTATTTCTTCTGAGTCTTTTCTCCTCCATCTTTGTTTTCTCTTTATGTATTCAGTCACCATCCTATTCATAAACATCCTGTCCCTCTTCTCCTCACCCTTAACCTTAGTAGCTCCCTAACACTTTGTTTTTAATCTCAACATGAATTTTAATTTCCCTCTTTTACATTAGCTGATTTCTTTCCCCTTTTAGCCTGCTATTGACTGTCAGCAATTATTAATTTATTTCATTACCAAGATAAACTCTGCCATTACTTCATGTCTTATAGCTGCCAAGTTATATATGTTATATTATTGTCAGATTAATATCTCTGCAGTAATTGTTTATCATATCCTGCTCTCCAGTGGGGAACTATTTATAGCACTTTACTGATGATAAGTGAAGTGGAAATATATTGAAGCTTCTTGAATCAAAAGGGTTGTTTAGGTTTGTTGCAGTCACCTTCTCATTGCTGGGACAAATCACCTGACCAAAAGAAGGTTACAGGTACCAGGGAAAGTTTAATGACAGCAAGGAAAAGGATGTAGAGCAGAGGCTAGACATCACCTCTTTGCCACCATCAGGTAAAGAACAGTAGGAGAGTGAGCCTGATCCTAGCAAGGGCAATCTGGCTATAATGGCCATAATCCCTCCCCAAACAACACACCTCCTCCAGCAATATTTCATCTCTCAAAGTGCCATCGCCTTGGAACCAAGCATCCAAATCACATGAGTTTATGCGGAACACCTAATTCAAAACACCACATTGTGCCCCTGAATCCCATAAACTGATAACCACCCATTATGTAAAAGTCAATGCATTCAGCCCAACTTTAAAAGTCCCCATATTGTTTTATCAGTCCAAACACTGTTCAAACAATCAAATAGTCCCATGATTCTTAACTGTTGGCCTGTGAAACCAAAATAACATAATGGCACAGAGTAAATATTCACAGTGCAGAAGATGGCATTGGGTATAGGGAGGAGAGAATGATCAAATACAAGATCTAATACAAACAGGACAAATATAAATCCTGTTGCTCTAAGTCCAACATCCTTAACCTCTGACAAAGTCTCTGAGGTTAGAATTCCACCCTTCTAGGGCTACTCATGGCCCTGGGACAACGCCATCTTTTTTGTTTTCTTTTCAGTTTGGGTCTTACTCCAGTCCAAGCTGACCTGAAATTTAGTAGTTTCAGGGTGGCCTCAAACTCACAGTGATCCTCCTACCTCAGTCGCCCGAGTTCTGGGATAAAATGTTTGTACCACCTCACCTGGCAAAAACTCCATCCTGTGCTAGCAACTATCTTTGACAGCTATCCTATAGCTCTGTTATGTCCAAAAGCTCTGGAGGTCTCCACTACAACCCATAGTTCATCCATACCATGGCCTGCATGGACTCTATTCACATTGCCTAGGGACCATCTCCAAAAAACAACCCACATTGCAAATCCAGTGATCCTTTCTTTCCTGCTTCTCTTATACTCCATAGTACCAGGTGGGCTACCACATTTTATAATTCAAGATGGAATCAAGCCAACTTTGAAAAGCGGGACACTCTTTCAGAATTTAGCACACACACACCCCCGCACTTTCAAGAGAGTCAGCATTCTTTCTGCTGTACTAGTGCAAAACATCTGGCCCAATCTAAATGGTTGTGATCTCAAACAATCACAGGTTAAAAAGTACTGTCTCTGGCCTAAAACTTTCTTTCTGTGCCATATTTTTCTTCTCATACCAGTCCATTTACACACAACACAACCCTGCACAAGTTCTCATGACACAAGCAGAATGCAGCAAACCTCTCAGGCAAACTTCTTCCAGTCTAATATGAACAAAGCTCGTTCTTCTCCTCATAAACCAAACCTCACAGTCCATACTTCTTACTGCATTTAGATATTTCATCTCCAATCAGAATGGTCCATCAAACTCTGCCTTAAGCATTACAAGTGATCTCTTAGACTAAGGTTTCAAGTCTTTTCATATTCCTCCCGCATATCAATTTCAAAAGGACAAATGCCACACAGTCATGTTTCTATCAGTAATGACCCCACTTCTCTCTATCAGTTTTGTGTTTTAGGTTACCTTCTCATTTCTGAGACAAAGCACCTGACCTAAAGCGGCTGATGAGAAGAAATTTATTTTTTGTTTAGGCTTACACTCTTAAGAAATTCATGATGGCAGAAAAAAAAGATGTCGAGCAGAAGTTCCTTACCACCTCCTTGTTGCCATCATTAAGTACACAGCAAGAGTAGGAGAGCGAGCTGGATTTTAGCAAGGGGAAGCTGGCTATAACACCCATAAATCTGCCCCCAACAATAAGCCTCCTCCAACAAGAATTCACCCTCAAATTGCCATCAGCTGGGAACCAAACATTCAAAACAAATGATTTTATGGAGGACAACCTCATACAGACCACCAGTATGATTTTTTTTCTTTTTATACTTATGTGCTTAGATTTTCTGCCATTGTGTCAAATGACTTAGAAAATAATTTTGATGGAAATGTTTTATTTTAGCTCATTGACTCAGAAGTTTCTGTACAAATTCAGTTGGCTGCATTGCTTCGAAGCTATTGTGAAGAAAACATGATAGTAGATAGGAATGGTGGAGTAAAATTGCTTACTTTAGGGCAGCCATGTAACTAAGAGCAGTAATGAGGAAGGGTCAGCCCCAAGTCACACTATGTAAATGCATAGTCATAGAAAGCTACTTCAACAAACCAGGCCTTGCCTTCCACAGTTTCATCATCTCCTTATAGTCTGTTCAGACAGTGAATTAATTGCTGGGTTCAACCATTGATGAGACCAGTGTCCCCAGGATCTAATTTTCTCTAGAAATGGCATTGATACTGGAAGGAGCAGCTCTGCTCTCAGTGAGCTTTTCTGAAATGAATTCAATCCGTCAAGCATTAACCATTTTTGAGCCACAAGACAATCACAATGCCATTGAGAGGGATATATGTAATAGGCTTCATTCAATGGGATTCAGAATTACAGCAAAAATAGAAACATCAGACAAGTTTAATTACAAGCAAGACAGCACACGATCAGGAATTACAAGCAAGACAGCACCCAATAGGGAATGGGTGGGAGATCCAAGGTGGGGATGTAACTGAGGGCTGAATTGTGGGGGAGGGGGATTAAATATGTTGGGGCTGACTCTACCTATAATTGAAGGTGTCCTAGGGTAATTGATTATCTATTGAAGGTTTAGTAGTAACTGGGAGATAAGTATTGAATTAAATGAATAAGATGTGCTACCTGGCAGGGATGCGATCCTTTGTAACTGCCTCCAGCTAACGGCGGTGTTTCTGGCTGCACTCCCAGAGCCCTGGACTCCCAGAACCCTGGACTCCCATTGCCAGTTAACTGTGCAGTTTCTCAGTATCCAAGACAACCATACAACTCCCAGAAGGGATTTCTCTCTCAGTATGACAGACACATACTTTCTATAGTTACTTTCTCTATTACTGAGACATAATATCCAAACACAAGCAGCATATGGCAGGAAAATGGTTTCTTACAGCAGATTTTTCTAGAGGGTTGAGGTCATCATGGTGGGCAAAGCATGACAAGAACAGGAAACTTGTTCACATCATCACACTAGCAGGGAGAAAGGGTAGAGTGATGAATGCTGAACACTCAGATAGCTTTCCGATTTTTATGCAGTCTACAAACCCACTTTGTGGGATGGTGCCACCTACAGTTAGGGTGGCTCCTTCCACCTCACTAATCTAATCTAGAAAATCTCTCACAGATATGAAAAGATTGGTTTCTATTGTGATTCTAAGTCCTGTCAAGTTGATAACCAGAGATTAAGCATCATATCTCCACCCCTTGTCAACTTGATAGGCAAAACATAATATTTAAAGCCACAATCCTCCACCTCTTGCCCCATATGTTCATTCTCATCTCATGGGAAAAAATGCACCCAGTTTAACTTCAAAACCCCTCATAATCTTTAACTGTTCAGAAGTCTAAATTCTCACCAGCGATTCAAGATAGTGTCTTACCTGTGAGCCCTATAAAATGACAAAAAAGACGTGTTTCCTATTTTTACATGCATTGACACAAAGTAAACATTTCTAACACCAAATGGAAGATAGGGACATAGCTAAGAATGAACAGATCAAAAGCTACCAGGTCAAATGTCAAATTCTACAGTTTCATTTCCAGTATCTGAGACTCAGAACAAAATTATCTGGGTTCCAAAAGGCTCGGATAAGTCTACCCCTCCAGCTGTGTGATCTGTAGCCTATCAAATAGGCTGGATTTACCCTAAACCTGCAGTATTTCTTGTCAGATGTTCAATGATCCTAGCATCTCTAACATCCTGAGGTCTTGATTGCAACTCAGAATTCACCTTCATAGCTTCGCATAATGGCCTCACTGAATGGTTTTTAAAGGAATTTGACCCTCTGTCACATTGCTTAGTGTCAGTGGATCTCTGGAACCTTGTATAATATTTCATGGCATTCATCCTCTACATGCATGATGCTAAATCCAGTACAAAGTGGATGACATTGCCAGGCTCTGCTGTCAGGTCGAGGTGAAATCTGGCATTCATGAAACACAGGTTTAACAGCCTCTGTGTGCTGACCTTGGGAAGCAGAGAAGTGCATTCTTCCTTCAAGCCTTTTTCTTTCAAAAAAACACTTTCCCTTCTTATGATTTTGAGCCTTCAATGGGTTTGGTTTTTCCCTGAGGAAGTCCTTCCTATTGCCCCAGTGCACAATCCTGGCACTTCAAACTTTCTCCCATTTCTTTCTATTCCAAACTTCCCATTTTGAAAATCTTTCTGTTCCATATTTTCCTCTCTTGACATTTTCATATCTTTCATTTTTCATGCTTTTACATTTTTAAATCATTCTGTTCTGTATTTCTCTCTTTCATGATAGATATGAATCAGGGCAAGCAAAAAAAAAAAAAAAAAAAAGCCAGAGTTTCTTCTTCTTTTTCTTAATTTTTGGCTTTGAAATTTCATCTCCCAAACACATTAGTCCATTACTTTAAATTCAAATTGCCTCAAATTTTCAGGACATGAAATGCAAGCCAGATTCATTGCCAGAATATCACATAAACTACCTTTATCCCAGTTCCCAAACAGTCTACATTCACCTCTTATATCCCATGATCCAAACCTCCATTGTTTGCAATTTTCTTGGCCTGCAGTTCTCTCAACCTCCCCCAGAAAGACCCATTATATTCTCTCTGTATACAACATTTTAAATCTTCTCTAATGCAAAGTTTCAAACTGTTGAATGTTCCTCCTGCAAAGCAATTCCAAAAGCATACAAAGCACTTGGTCCGGTTTATTGCAGAAATGGCCCCTTGAGTGGTTCTGATGTTTTTGATCAGTTACTGTCTTATGGCTGGGACAAAACACCAGTCCAAGAATCAAGACCATGGGATGGTGCTGCCTACAGTTAGGATGAGTCCTCCTACTTCAAATAGTCTAATCTTAAAAATTTCTCACAGATGTAGCTTGAGACTTGTTTCCATGTTGATTCTACATCTTGCCACATTGGCAATCAGAAGGTAACCATGACATATCTAAAGTTGTGTTTTATTATTTTATTACTCTTCTAGGACACTTTCAATGCAGTCAAGATGACAATCAAGATCACTCATTATAGCCAGGCATGGTAGTACTTCCAGAACTCAGGAGGCCATCTGGAGACTACATAGTTAATGCCAGGTTAGCCTGGGCTAGAGTGAGACCCTACCTCAAGAAAAACAAACAAAAAGATTAATAATCACTACCTTTCATAAATACTAATAGCACTCATTACATATCTGAGAGGCTTTATGTACTCTTCTACAAAGTAGAATAATTCCTTATAGGCTTATAGCAAAGATCAGTTGAGAAATATATTGTGATGTTCACAATCCTGCCTTATATATCATAGGACTAATATATATCATAGTGACTAATGTTTATTCTAGAATGAATGAAGGTATTTTTGTTGTTTTTGTTGTTTTTCAAGGTAGGATATCATTTTGGCCCATGCTGACCTGGAATTCACTATGCAACAGTCACAAGGGTGGCCTTGAACTCACAGTGATCTTCCTGCCTCTGCCTTCCAGTGCTAGGATTAAAGGTATGCACCACCACACCCAGCTTAATGAAGCATTTTTAAATATACCACTGAAGATCTTCTAAATCTGATATGCATTTGAGTAAAATCTGATAATTTCTCTTCAATCACAATCACTCAAATGGAATTCTATATTGGTGTTACTCATCACCCGCTTTATTCCCTAAATACTCATAGTATGCCCCAAGCTTCAAGACAATTTTTTTTCTATGTCCTCTCCCCACTTCCACTGATTGAGAGCCTAATTATTTTGGCTCTGTGTGTGAAAGAGCATGTGGTGTGTGGTATGTGTGTTTGTATTGTTGTGTATATATTGCATTCACTTGTGTGGGCAGGTGTATTTGTGGAGTTGTGTGTGTGTAGATGCATGTGTGGAGTATGTAATGCAGAAGAAAGTGTTGGGTGTCCTTCATCTATTATCATCTGTGTGTTTCCTTGAGATAGAGTCTTTCACTGAACTCAGAGCTATCACTGGTTACCAGCAAGCCCAATAACTGTCTGGTTTCTCTGTCCCTCATAGGACTGGGGCTACAAGCATGTGTGACCATGGGTAGTTGTTTATGTAGTGGCTAGGAAATTAAATTTAGGATGAATCATGCCTCCATCATGAGTGTTCTTGCCCAGTAAGCTGTCTTCCCAGTTGTTCCTTCTTTCAGATTTAAGCAGTGTATCAGTCTTACATTTTCTGAGTTCTACTGGGGCATTTTGTTCCCTTGTATTGTGTTTATGTAAATTTTGTGAGGACATAAATCATTCTCATGTATGTTTACAATCCTTACAAGGTATAGTATGATACATTTCTTATTAGTAAATGTTTGATATCTACATGGGTGAATTTAATTATTTTATTTTTTAAAAACTGTAAAGCCTTTTCTGAAGCAATGAGAAATATTGAATAAAACAGAATATTAAGAGGGTCAGGCTCTTGGAAATTGTATCTACTCTCAGTAGTAATAGTTTGGAGTCTTTCTACATCATATATGTGTGTATATGTATATACAAATACAATTCTGTGTTCATATAGTTGTTATTTAATTTTATATATAAAATTGAGAACTGAACCTGGGCCAATAGGCTTTGTAATTGAGTGCCTTTAACCACTGAGCAATCTCTCCTGCCCTTTAAATAATACAAGATAATTATTTGTGTTGTAAGAGAGAGTGAGGGAGAGGAAGAGAAAGAAGAGAGAAAAGAGATAAGAGAGAAAATATGGGCATACCAGAGCTTCTTGCCACTGCATATGAACTCCAGAACCACACACCACTTTGTGCAACTGGCTTTACATGGGTACTGAGGAATCAGATCCAGGCCATCAGGTTTTACAATTGGTGCCTTTAACTGCTGAGCCATACCCCCATCCTCCTGGTTTGCTATCAAAAAAAATTTAAGGCAGTTTTTTGTTTTCTAAATATTGATACTACAATGCTACTTCAATATTTTTCTATATGTTGAAAATATCAATAGAATTTAAATCATTTTAGGTTACAAGTTGTTCTTTACTTACAGTCTTTCAATGCAACTGCACCCTCAGGTAGTTAGCTAATATGTGTGTTTTATTTTTCTCTAATTTTTCAATAATTATCTGTTAGACAGCTTTTACACAGAACTGTACTTAGAAAAGCTTTTGTAACTGTAATTTAGGTGAGTTGTGTTACTACTGGGGAAAGACATCCATGAAAACAGTTACTATAGAGATTTTCTGAATGATTTTCTGATTCTACATACAGTAAAATATGTATATTATTTATGTATAACATTTATTCTAGGGTCTATCTTGGATGCCAAAATGCATGGGTGCTCAGAGTACATGTGTACTCATTTATGCTTTAAGTCATCTCTTAATTACTTGTAATATTTGATATAATATAAATGATATGTAAATAGTTTTATATTGTTTGAATATAATCAAACAATAATAATATCAAATGTATCCTGTACATGTTTAGCACATATATAGTTATTACCTACATAGGAAAAATGATCTGAATTGTGTTGATCCCACAGGTGTGAAACCCACATGCATAGGCAGACCAACTGTATTCAAGTTTGTAGAAGATCATTTAATATAGGCTCACATTTATAATAAAGAAATACTTTAGCTATGTCAATTTTGGGGTAAATAGAAATACTTTATTGATTTATAGCTGAAAAAACTATAAATCTAGTTGATTGGAAAGCATAATTATTTTCATAATACCCATTTTAAATGTAAAATAATTTGATGATTTTTACTTAGATTGCTTATGTAATTAACTATGTTTGCTATACCTATATGTATCCAGAAAAACACATTTGATAGGCTACTTATTAATTAGATTAATATTTTCATTATTCCTCATGTTGTTGTGAAGATTATGTGCAAATATGTAACATGTACTATGATTTCTATGTATTAAAATTCTGAGAGCTTTATAATCTCTCACAGTAACTCATCTTTCTAAAATGAATGACTCATATACTACACAATGTTCACACTCAGGCATCATAAATGTAAAACTGCAATCATTTAATAAAATAGAAATAAAGTTACTGAAACATCATTCTTCCATTTGTGAACAAATGTATTATCTACAAAAAACTGTACTTTGTTTTAAAAAGGCACTAAACCAATTAACCAATTTGGTAATGATTCTAACCTTATTGGAGTTCTTGCCTAATGTCATTTTTGTTGCTCTTGATTAGCTGACTAGACTGTTTGTTGCTCAACGTAATTATCTACCATTACCACAAATCAAATTTGTATAGTAATGACAAAGCAACAAATGTGTTCTGTATCCATTCCTGGTAGGACTTTTTTTTTTCATTAAAATGAATCTTCATGTGTTATTTAATCATTTTCACAACGTGCTATATTTAGAAAGAAAAAAAATCTGTTTAAGCTATTTTATTAAAGATGAAAAGACTTGTATAAAAATTCTGTGAAAATTATGAAAAATATTATTGGTTGAGGCATATATAACAGAATAGGAAAAGTGTAAAATATTCATTAAATATATGATATATATTCCATCTCACCTACCATAATATTCTTGCCATAATAAAGAGCAGGGTGATTGCTTAGCAGAGAAAAAATGAATGCTTCATAATTTATATGTGACTACAAAATGAAATATTTTTAGTGCTCATAATGCCACTCTCATTATGAAAATAGCACTGAAGTGTTCTATTGAGGGGCCTGATTGTGCATTGTGAATCACACAATGTACCTATACTTAGAGGTTGAATAAAGGCTATTGAGATGATGGTTATTTGGTAAACTTCCAACCACAAATTTCAGGAAAATGAGGAACATGCCTATAAAATCTTATGTATATAGTATGATTAAAAATGATGAAATATAATTCAATGGACTAAAGGAGAATGTTACTTATTATATTTGTAAAACACAGAGTGAGTTTTTTGGCTCAGTTTGGAAATTATTTAGCCAGTAACAAAGTGGTCACAAGGAGTTGCTTATAGGAGTTCTCAAAGCCTGTGACTCCAGACCAGAGGAGATCAAGGGGATGTTGTCTGAGTTCTTTTCACAGGTAGTACATTTTAAGTTTGCCTGAATTAGACTGGCAGGTCCAGAGCCTTAGAAAATTTCCTCTAACATAAACAGTTAACTGAATATCTTTGCAACAAGTGTTCTTCTATGATTTATTTTTGCCTATTGCAATAATGTTAGCACTCTAAAAGGTCTATAAATGATGGGATACTATTGATAAGTCACATGAAATCTGTCAATTACATAACTTCAACAGGACAGCATAATAATTTTAAGTATGATCTTAGAATGGTTATTAAGTTGCCATTACAAGATACAGACACAGAGTATTATTAATGAAACAGTCTTCTTGAGACTATGTCACTCTGGTATCTCTGAGTAGTCTGTCCTAATTTTCCTCTCCTATCCATTGTTATATAGTACTCTATCCTTCTTAAAGGCTGATCTTAAAGACGAGCATTACTGCCATGGTTAGTTATCTAGGAAGAAGATGGGTGACCTGAACTACACACATATCAAATCCTCCACCTTGGCCATGTTTGTTAGTTATATACTAGAAACAGCTCAATTATGTATAAATATATATAAATATATCAAGCACATAATATGTCACCTGGAATTCCTTTTGGACTGATGTATTGCTTCTCTGTTTTGTCACTTTAAACTACTAAGCCCAGAAAGTAAAATGACTCCTTAGTAAAAATTCCTGGAAATTGCAATTATACTTAGCAAAGGAAAAAAAAATCGTAAAGTACAGTAATCTGGAAACCCTTTCTGATTCCATGTATTATTCCAGTAGCTTCTTTTGAAGTTACACTATAAGCTTTTATGTGATAAATTTGCCAATACTGAGAATAAAGTCTGGGCTCTAACCATTCATGTCTATTTAATGTTCTGTATTCATTACTGACACAGATTCTATATCCACATGTTTGAAACTTTGAAAGCCCTTGAGAAAGCTTTCACCTACAATGACTTTAAGTGCTTTGGAAATGGGGTCACTTTTAGTTATAACTTAAGAATTTCCATTTGATAATGCTACCAAGTAGCAAGACTATGGGAAGAAAAGGGGAAAAGAAACAGAATAAGAAAGTAGGCTATATAATTATATTTCCATTCTAATTATACTCCCAATTTAGAAGTAGCAGAACAAATTAGTGACAAAGATGTATTATCTATGGCATGAAATCTGAACTTTCATAGTTATGTCCTGGACTGGTTTCAATTTATTCATTTCCATCTATGTCTTTCTGATGTAGAGGTCTGAAAAAAAATCAATCATTGGGTTACTGCTGAGATTAATAGCTACAAATCTGCAGAGAAATAAACAATTTGTTCCTCTAACTGATGCAAAATTGATTTAGGGAATAATGAAACTTAATAGCAGAGCCTACCCTGGATGAGGGGAGAAAAATGCACTGTAGAAAGACAACTTTAATTCCAAGTGTGTTATCAACTGTGAGTCTTCATATTTTTAACCATAATGATACAATAAGTTAGTTGTTGTTATTTAACCAGGAACTAGTTAGTTGCTTAATGACAGTTGGTAAGAGAAACCCAACATATGTGTTTATCACTTCAAAATGTACCTAGTACCTGTATTCAGGCTGTTTTTTTCATACTTTTTGACTGATTTTACTGGTAGGAAATGATTGTTTTAACTGGATTTTGAGAGTATATAGGACTCACTTTTTAGTTAGCCTAACATGGTTCTTATTTCCATAGATCATACAAAGAGAATTTCCACAACAAACATATCAGTGTTTTTCATGCCTCTTTATTCTTTGCTTGCTTAATTTCTTTCCTAAAATTTATTTTTTTGATTTTTTGAGGTGTAGTCTCACTGTTTAGTAACTTTATTTGGAACTTAATATATGAACACACAACAGATTGGTCATAATTCCAGCCTCCATTCTACTGGAGAATTTTAAATTTTAGATGCATTGTTTTCTTTCATTATCAAATAAACTTTGATATATACTAACATACAGTTTTCTCACTCTAACTTGGGTTCTAAAAAATTAGGATGTGTAATAATCTGAAACATATGTCTCTATAGACAGTGACTAAAAATGTACCAAAACCTTTTTGGAATGCCATTGATTTTGCTTCATTAGAAGACTAATCATTTTCCAAGTTTGCATGTATTATATATTAGAGATGATTATTAAAAGGATTGACTGTTATACTAATTCTAGAAGGAAAAATCTAGAGCTTGAAAACTTTTGTGATCACTTGTAGTTTGAATGACCTCTTTTTCTTGCAATTCTGGGAAGGTGCAACAGAAGAATTTTTTCCTCTGAATCCAATTTAAAATAAAGTTGTGATTGAGTAAAGGAAGGCTGGGAGAGGGTTAATCAAAATCTATGTGGGTATGAATAAGTTACAGGGAGGCCTACTTTTTTGGACCATGGCCCATCCAGAAGCCATAGATTGTTATGAGAAAATTTTCAGAGATAGGCATAGGATACCTTCCAGTGAGTTGTTGACCAGGAAGGACTCTGATCCCCGCCCCCCCCAAACATACAGGCAATTGCTGAGGCTCTTGATTTCCCACTAAGAATAGATGGTAATACCCTATTGATGAAGACTCCACATGCTTTGTTTATAAGGTCACTGAAAAATCTTGCTGGAGCTGAGCCAAAAACCTCCTCTGTGTACACCAATTTACAAAAAGTTGGAAAAAGCTACACTTCATGCAGCTCCATAGGACAGAGAGTCATCAGAGGAGATTAACAACAGCAGACACTGTAAGCCTTCAGTTTGGCCACCCAGGCCAAATGAGCCAGTGGGTACATGAATGGCATGTCTGTTATGGGGGAAACCAACTGCTCTCCAATTGGAATGGAGGCCTGCTTCACTCCAGGGAATACATGCCTGATACTGAAAACCTATGATGGGAGAATTCATAAACCATAATGGTGCAATGCCTGCTGGTGTCTGGCTAAATGCATATATTATGCTCACCAAACTGCCCAGTAAACACTTCTCTTAATGTTCATACCCATATATTAATGCTACTCTCACTTTTGGTTAGAAAAACTTTTCTTTTGAGATATTGGTGACCTCTAGGATCACTCAAAAGGCATCATACTGCTGAGAAGAAGTGACAGAGGAGTGGTCAGAATTCAAACATCTCTATCACATCTTCCTAGGCTTTAGGTCCATTGGGGAAGAGGTGGTGGAAAGAATGTAAGAGCCACAGGAAGGGTAGAACTCCTTACAATGGGCTCCTCCAGACACAAAATGGCCTAGATATCCATGACCTCACAGTGTCTGACACTACCTACACAGGACCATCATAACAGGAGGAAAAGATGATGACATCAAAATAAAAGAGAGACTGATTGAGAGGGGGAGGGGATATGATGGAGAGTGGGAATTACCATGGTTTATTGTCTATAATTATGGATGTTGTCAATAATACAAAAAGAAATGTTGCACAAATTTGTAAAGTTAAATTAATTACTCCACCTTCTCATTAATTATAGAGACACTAAGCTAGGGTTAACAAATTTTAAATGTAGCTTTACAAATTTACATATATTTTATAATTTAATATTTTATTTTCTAACATTGATTATGATATAAAATAAAAATTACAAAACTTAATCCCATAGTACAGGTAAATGATGATATGACCCTGTTCCATACATATAGAAACAAATGAATTGAAATACACTGCTTTTGTATGACAAGAAAAATAGACTGAAATAGTGACATGTGTTTACGTGAACTCAGCAGAGGTGACTTCAAAGTCAAGATTCCCATCCTCTGTGGAGCCTGTTAAGAAGACAGATACTAGCAATTTGAAGAAGAATCTGTGTTTATTTAAGGAAATACATCCAGCTGTTCCTCTAAGGCAGTTTCAAGTTCACTAGGGGTCAAATGAGTCATATAATGTAAAATATAACATTTTCCAATGATAAGTTGCCTAAGGCATGAAACATTAGCAAAATATATCACATACTCTACAGAAGTTTTATAAAATTTGTAGAAATTTTATTTTTATGTTAAATGAAAATGAAATCTTGGTATAATAGAATGCTGATAACAAAATGAAGTCCCTAAATGAATAACATACACAAAATGTAGCCATATATAATTAAAAGTGTTAGAAATTCCATAGCCAGAAGTTGATGAGAGATCATTTAGAGGATAAAGTGAACCTCAGTTAGATTCCCAGCACTAATATTTAATGTGGAGTGAGGTGGTGAGCCCTTGTAATCCTGGCACTATGGATTGTGGAGACAGGAAGATTCCCAAGCTTGTTGCCTAGCTTGTCTAGCTCAATTTGTGAGCTCTGTATTCAGGAAATGATCTTGTCTCAAGAAGTAATAAGGAGAACAATTGAGTAAGAGACTCTACAATGACCTTTGGTCTCCATGTGCATATGCACTTATGCACATGGGTACCCCATACATATGAATAACACACACACACACACACACACACACACACACACACCCCATAGTCAGGTTGAGAATACAACTCAGTAAATAATGCCAAGAACTAATAAACAGAAAATGAATACACAGTTTATGCCAAAGAATTCAGCTAATTCTGGACCAGGAAAAAGTCACACTTACAATGAATTGGTGCATAACACTCTTTCCATCTTTGAAACCTTTCACTCTTTTGCACTTGAAACAAGGATATTTGTCTGTGGATTTTAAAAAAAAGTATATTTACTTATTTATTTTCAAGAAGAGAGAGATAGAGAGAAGAGAGACAGAGTGAGAATGGGCACTCCAGGGCCTCCAGCCACTGCAGAAAACTCCAGATGCATGTGCCACTGTGCATTTGGCTTTACATGGGTATTAGGGGAATTGAACCCAGGTTGTTTAGGCTTTATAGGCAAGTGCCTTATCCACTGAGCCATCTCGCCAGTCCCATCTGTGGATATTTTATTTGTGTATATGTATGAGAATCTTTGATCAGGATATTGATTTTTGTTTTTTTCCCATTCCTCTGTGTGTGTGTGTGTGTGTGTGTGTGTGCGTGCGCGTGCGCATTGATGTCAACTGTCTTCCTTGATCACTGCCCTTTATATTGGACTGAGGAGGGTCTTTTTCTTGAACTCAAAGCTCTCTGATTAGCTAGTCTAGCTAGCTACATTGCCCAGGGTATTCACCATCTCCAACTCCCATGTGCTAGGATTGCAGGCAGGTTGCTACACCTGCCTCCACTTAGGACTTGTAGCTGCTGGAGATCCAAACTCTAGTCCTCATGTTTGCCAGATAGCTGCTTTACCAACTGAGAAATTTCTTAAGACCTGATTTTTGTTTTAGGTGATTCAAACAGTAGGGATGTGGGTCTAATATCACATTTTTTCCTTTTAAAATTAATTTCTTGGTTTATTGTAGGCACAAATGAACTATTATTTATTCACTAGTGGATATTCCTAATTTAATTTAATTTAATTTAATTTAATTTAATTTAATTTTGGATGCTCCCTTTTCTAGAAGTAACTATGTAGATTTAGCTAGCCAGCTTGCCCAGGGGATTCCATGTCAGCCCCTTCCATGTACTGGGATTATAGGCAGACTGCAACTCTCAACCTACACTTAGAGTGTTTATGTGGGTTCTGGGGATATAAAGATTAGTTCTCGTAACACTTTTTAGGTGTTTGATTATTGCTGTTTTACAAATTAAATTAATCATACCTAACATAATGTTTAAAATATGCAGTAAGCATTTGAGATTTGAGAACACAATATTTGTCATTTTATATTATTATGAATCCATTTACTTTTACTATGTTCTCTCTTTGAGTGAAAACTATGTTAGAATTATAAAATCATCTCCATTAAAATCAAAACCCTTTTAATAAACATTTTAATTTTAGTCCTATATTTATAGCATTTAAAAATTCTGATTATTTTAAAATATTAGGTAAATTACATGCAAAACAATCTCATTAATGTTACTTCAAAGAGACTTTTCATTTCCTTATAGAAGTTTTAATCTTACTAAAGAATAACAATAAATTATTCTCTTCTTATAGTATTTAATTTTACTACTTCAGGTGGCCATCTTTAAGTTTACCACAAAACAGCAAATGCTTTTGATTTTCAGTACTGATGGACTCTCTGAAATATTTCCCCCTGTTGTTGCTCACTTTTGTGATAGCTGGTACAGAGAAGTAACTATATAAAATTTCCATTTTGACTTCTAATTTTGATTTCATATAGTTCAACCACTCAGACATTCCAAAAATCATAATCATGCCATTCAGGTGTTTTGTTTGTTTGTTTATTTGCTTGTTTCTTTGTTAGGGGAGAGGGTGTCTTTTAGTCCAGATTGGTTGCAGTTTTACTATAGGGCCGTGGCTGGCCTTGAACTCATGCTACTACCCATTCCAGTGCTGAATTGCAGCCAAGTGTCACTATACTGGCAACAGAAAATTTTTAAAAAGTAAGTTCCAGTCTGACCCTCCAAAGGAGAGTCATGATAGACCGTAAAAGAGTACGTCATGTCCACTCTTCATCATTTTTATGAAATGTCATCTTTTCATATATGTTAGTCCTTATGTTCATGAAAGTAGTTTATTTTATTTTTATTTTTAACTCACAGTAAACATGCTATGTATTTATAGTGTACCACAGAATACTTTGATATATGTGAATCAAAGTAATTAATATGTTCATTAATGCACATATTTAATCATGTCATTGTGATAAGACCATTTAAAAATTACTGTCACATTTTCAAGCAAACTATATTATTATGACAATACAATGCTTGACAATTGATCAGAGTATATATTTTTATTTTTATCTTATTTTTAAAAACTTATTTATGATAAAGAGAGAGAGAGAATGGGCATGCCAGGGCCTCCAGCCTCTGAAAACAAACTCCAGACACGCTCTGCTATACACCATTTGCCTTCATCGGTTCTGGGGAGCCTAACTTAGGTCTCTAGGCTTTGTAGGCAAGCACCTTAACCACTAAGCAATCTCTCCATCCCCCAGAGTATATCTTTGTATTTCATTTCCTGAAATCTCTCCATTTCCCTCCTATTCCTTCTCACAGTTTCTATCCTGCTGCCATCCTGCTTGTAGACCCCACAAGTTAGTGAGAGCATCCTATCAGAATTGGTCTGTGCATCGTTTATTTCACTTAGAAAAATGTCATCCTGGCTCATCCATATAGTTACAAATGACAGAAATGCCATCTTTTTAAAACCAGTAACCTAGTTTATTGTTACTACACACCACATTTTCTTTATCTATCTATATGGATGAATACTTTGGCTGAATGAATAACTATTGTAAATAGTTTTTCAAAGAACAAGGGAGCCCAGAGAGCTTTGTGAGGTAACTGATTTTTTTTCTTTGAATATACCTCTTGAAGTGGATTGTTTGATGACTAGCTGATTTTATAGTCCTATTTTACACTTTTTAAATAATGTCTGTTGTTTTTTACAATGGCTGTACTGACTCACATTCCAATAACAGTATAAAGGGGCACCATTTGATCTATATCTTTCTCATAATTTATTTATTTTGTTATTATAATTATCATTCTAACAACTGTGAGGTGATATGTGGTTTTAATTTATACTTCCATGATGATTGGTAATTATTAATACTGTTTTCATATAGGTATTGGATACCATCCTTTTAGATTTTAGAAATATTTTAGGCTTTTGTTTACTTTTCAACTAGATTATTTTTGTCCTTAGTATTGAACTATCTGAATTCTTTATACAGTTCAGATACTAACCTTTTATTAGAAAAAAAGATCTGGAACACACACACAGATCAATCCAGCAGTATAGAGCCCAGGAAAAAAATCTACATATTTATATAAAACTGTTTTGAACATTGGTGCCAAGAACACAAAATGGAGAAGGGACAGTTTCTTCATTGAACCATTTTGGGAAAACTAGATAGCTATATGCTGAAAAAATGAAATGAAGCATTTATCTCTCAAGACTGTTATTATTCAACATAAAAAAGTCAACTCAAATGGATTACAGATTTACATGTAATATCTGAACATCTTAAACCACTGAAAGACATATGAAAAGAGCTTATTTTATCCTTTCTAAAAAATATTTCATTTTTATTAATTTTATTGGCAGATCAAAAGAGGTAGAGAGAGAGAGAAGGAATGGGCATGTCAGGGCCTTCAGCTGCTGTAAATGAACTCCAGATGCATGCACCACTCTGGACATCTAGCTTATGTGGGTCCCAGGGAATTGAACATGGGTCCTTTGGTTTTGCAGGCAAGCACCATAACTGCTAAGCCATCCCTCCAGCCCTAAAAAAGTTCTTGACATTGCTCTGGGTTAAAAGTTTTTGCAAATGACCCCTACACATAACAAAAGGAAAAACAAACTGATAGGCTTCTCTAGAAGTAAAAAGCTTATACATAATAGAGAAATCAAGGATAGCATTTCATAGTGCCCTCTGGAGAGCTTTTATCAGCCAAGCTTCAAATCAATTCTTGAGTAAACTTTAAAACATCTTAAAACCTAGAAGATATCATTAACTAGATATGTATCAGAAGTATCAATATTTGAGATATGAAATAATTTGTGAATTGACATTTTTCACAGTTAGAAAGATTATTTGCTATAAATATTTGTTTTGGATAAGCATTTTATGCTCCTAATTTATGATAAACAGTATTAGTAGGTACTTATAAGAAATACTTGTCTAAAACACACTGTAGCAATAAATACTTATCTGGCAGTTAGGATACTCGAATTTGAGTAATTAAGATATACTCTGAGGGTAAGAATTCTATAGCAGCTCAGACTAGGAGCAGCCTTGTTTGACCTTCTAACTTGCCAAGAAGACTTATAACAATGTGTCAAATTACTAATTTGTTTTCTCTGAGAGACTTATAGAGAGAAAGGATAATATACCAATAATAGAAGGATGTTCATAATAATAAAAATATGGCAAATAACCCGATCAGATAAAATATTTCTAATATCTGGGTGTCTAAAGTTATTTTTCAGTGTAAAGATTAAAGTTCTTATAATTTCTCTTGTAATAAAAATATTGCATAAGTAATTTAGAAATATGGATACTGATTCTTAAATGTTGTGATCAAGAGTGATACCAAATGTTCTCTGACCTTCACATGTGCATACAAGAAGCACATATATCTGTACCCACACACCATCACACACATCATTCATACACACACTCACAAACTAGTTAGTAGATACAGAGTATGACAATTCAGTTGCAAATGAGATAGACTATTCAATTAAATTAGTTTTGTCCTATTTAGCCAATATCTGCAGTAGCTTTTGACATCTGGTTTTACTCACTTTATTCCCCAAACACCTGTTTTAGTTATTCCATTTTGGGTATTTTTACCTACATTGTTCCTACCTGGAACTATGCAGAAGAAAGCAGAGCCAGCCACATTGATTTCTTAAAGTGTCTAGTCAGATGTTGACTTAATAAGAGTGGCATTTTCTGACTATATTACAAAAAAAAACAGAAGTCCCTCAGTCTACCTTCCAAAACTCCTTTTAATCCTCACTTGTTTTATCTTTTGTATAGTGCTTTGTACAACATCTTCCCGTCCCCTTGTATTTTCATGTTAGTTATCACTACTGCCCAACACTAGAACAGTATCTGGAACAGTATAGATGATCAAACACTTATCTTTGACTGGATAAACTTCACTGGACAATTATGTACTGAAAGGACACCAAGCAAAATAAAAGAAAGCTACCTCATATGAAACCAACAGATGAGTTAAGTAGTTTCCTATGAACAAAACAGAAGGAAGAACTCATCAATAAAATTACAACAGATTATCTGAAGAGAGAAGAATAAATTGTCTTGGAAGATAGAAAGACCTGTATGAAGGATGCAGCATTTGAGTGATACCTTGAGTAGAGAGATTTTGTACATACTCACATTCAAATGAGCACGGTTGCATAACAGGAAGATGAATGGCCAAGGCATGGAGAAAATAGGTGAGCACACTCTATCCACAGGCATGAGACAGGACAGAACTGAACACAATCTATTCAAGACATGGAGGTAGATAGTGACTGCCATCTAGCTACAGGGAAACACATGGCTAATGTATGGAGATGAACTGAGTCAGGTTTGTCAACCTCTAGTGGCCTGTCACAGGCCATATGTAATACAAGCGGCACCAGGAAGAAAGGAGTGAGAGGATGACAGTTCTGAAAACTTCCATGTTATGAGGTTGCATTTTTATTCATTCTCTAATTCAGTGATTTTTCTTCATTTGTGTACATGAGGATATTTTGACATTGAAATATAGGATGTATCCATGCTATAGTTGTATCTTACATAAAATGGATGCCATTCTTAGCTATTTCGAATTTATACAAACTTTAGATTTTCATCTGATCAATATAAAATTGTTGCGTATATGAGGCACGAAATGATGCTTTGATTTATATATGTAGCTGAAGCATCATTTAAATATATTTGTTTGTATTAAAGATATTTTAGAACTCATATTTTAGTGTCTGCATGAACATATACTGCTATGTGTCCAATATTATGAGTTTTTCTTTATTCAGCAATCAATGTTCAACATACATGTGGATTATAGGACTCATGGTCTTTCCACAGTCACTTAAATATCTGAAGTGCACAAGCTTAGAGCTATCCAGTCAAGGAGACTTCAACAAATTTACTTGACTAGGAGAATGACATGATGAGGCCTCAGTGCTAGAGGCACTGAGAGTTAGGGATGGAAGGTACCTTGGGAAACAGCTTCCCAGAACAAACTGTGATAGTTACAAAAGAGATTGTACCCCACAGAGCTGAGTTATTTGGGCAAGATTATGGATAGATAACTATGATGGCTTGCATTCATATCCCAAAGTCATTTCATCAAGTACTTCTATAATAAAGTCATTAAGGTAGATAAACCCACCCAAATATTTCATTAGCAATAAAAATGAATAGCTGTTCTAATTTTAAAAAGATGAAATGTCAAATACTTAAATCTAGACTTACTCTATTCTAAAGGACAATATTTAATATCACATACTTAATATCTTCTTTCCCTGTAAGTTTGTATTTCAAAAGCATTAATTTTTTAAAGCATTTCAGTGTGTATTTTAAAAGGCAAAAAAGTATTTTCTCAAGGCCACTCATAATTTTAGTAAGGGAGGTTACAGGTTTTCTTGGTTTTATAATATTTTTGAAAATGTAAACACAAACCACATGATTTAGTAAATAATCTGGAATTCATGAAAGATAACATTAAGCACAAAGTTAAAATGTCATGTCTGTTAATCATGAAATTCTAATCAAGCTGATTTGTAAAAATAGCTATATGAATACTAGACTTCCTCCAAGTGATTTCCACCTACTTGGCTCCAGTAAAATCAACATCTGACACATGCAAACATCTTTAAACCTGAACAGGTTATGCATCTGTCTAGCCAGGGTGTGCTTGTGTACAGGTAAGGCCTGTTCTGAATGGACACAGAAGCTGTCATTTTGCACTGTTCCCTTGGAATCAGGGAAAGGGGTGTTGCCCTCTCAAAACTTACACAGGGAATTTAAATAACCAGTTAAGAAACAATTGTGGAATGGATTTAAAAGTCCCACATGGGTCTTCAGAGGCTTAGTAAAAATTATACTTTAAATAATCTCTTACAAGTATTTTGACTCTCCCTTTATTCAAATCACTGACACAGTCCAATGTACTTTTACATTGCCCTCACTAGAATTTTTAAATTGAAGTTGCATTATCTTATTAAAGTATGCTGTATTAAATCTTTAGGAAATGAAAAAAATAAGGCTTATTTATGAACCATTTTGATTTTAAAGAGGATCACAAGAATATTTTGCTTTCTTCCCATAATAAGATTTTTGTTAAATGTGCAATTATTGTCTTAATTGAAGTACAATTGCCTCCAGGAGACTTTCCACATTTTAGAAGATTGAAAACACACACACACACACACACACACACACACACACACACACACACACACAGTCACACTCTAGGTATAGATGAAAATGTAAATGACCTGAATGTTGCTTATGGAAATATTGACATTGTTTTTATGCTAACTGGATGACAAATAATTGTATTTCATTCTATTTTTGCAAATATTATTAGTGTAAGAAAGAAATACATTTAAGGATTTTATTTGCTTTTGTGGCTAAGCTTTCCATAGTCTTTAATTTTATTGCACTCCTTCTGTCTGATAGAACATGTTAGTAGAAAATCAAAACAGTTAACAGAACACAATACAGTTAGCAGATACAATTAAGAATAAGTAACATAGATATTTTTAAGCTTCATCATGTCATTTCACCCTACTGTGTTCATGCTTGTTTAATTATACATCTCCTGACTTGTCTCCTGTAATTCACAATTTCTTCCTGCTGCTTAATAGCAGACTTCAGCAAGCACATTTTTGGGGGAGAGAGTTGGTGCATTTTTTTTCTTTGAGTCTTTTATTAACCATGTGCATTAATGAAATGACTTCTCACAAGGGGAAGGATGAAGGGGTGTCTAAAAGGTACAGGAGTAAAGGTGGAAGATGGTTTTCAAGTACATGCATAATGTAGATTCATGCTTGTAGGAGGAAAATTACAAGGAAATTAACCAGGAATATATTTTCACACTTCAAACCAATCATGGTTATAGGTAAAAAGTAACAGATATCCTATGTTGTTTATTGGTCACATGAAAGAAATGGTATCAAAGGATAATTAGGCACCTAGAATCAAACTGACAGCCTGATCCCTGAAAGCTTTGTATAGTACATAAAACTTCTCTGAACAAGGAGAATATTAGTTTTCTGAAATAAAAATAGACAAAATTATCACACACAACATTGCATTTCCACCACTTTCTGGGTTTTCGAAAGATTCAGTCTTGATGATCATATTTGTTTTGACAATATACCTGCTAAAGTCTGAAGACATTGTAAAGAAAGATGAAAAAGTACAGACTTAGACTAAAGAATAAGTTATTCTTTCCTGTCTGTAATAGTAGACAGGGTCAGTTATAGCCATTCGGAGCTCAATAAGATCATATTTACTTTCCACAGCTGAGCAGATCAAATGAAAAGCAGTTTGATTTCCTAGAGAATGATGTGGTTGGAAAGCTTTTCATGGGAGGCATACTACCTCGCCATAAGATGGTCTTAAGGTGAGAACCTTTGATTTTTTTTTTTTAGTTAAATACTGATGATTATCAGTTCCATAATTATCTATGTTGTGGACTTTAGCATCTGATCTTTTTCAGTAAGAATTGTCTCCTTTATTGTGGGTTTATAGATGACTCCTTTTAACAATTAAAACAGTGTCCATAGAGAATTATGTTACAAATATGCTCTTGACCAAGAATTTGGCAATGTATAGTCTGTTCAGCTTGCTATTCACAATTAACTTTCCCCCTCCATTCTGAACTGCTTTATTTCCTCTGAGAGTTGTAAATGACATACGATGAATAAAGAGAACTTTTAGAGGAGCTTCTCAAACCCTTCAATAGACTTCCAGGAAAGAAAATCTATCACTCTTAGAGAAGGGAAGAACTGTCCAGTGCTGCCCGAATGAAGGATGCTGAGGTACACTGAAACTGCATTTGATCTGTTTCTCTGTTGATTTTGTAAACCTTTCCAGGGGTTTCCATAGTAACAAGCAAATTATCTCCTTTCCCCTAACATCTTTCAAGCATGTTACAAGGGATAAAGATGAAGGTTACTGTTAAGAGCTACAGAATCTTTTCTAATACCGGGCTATATCAGAAGTCGTGATTAGTCTTTTAAGGAATCAAGTATGTTTTTATCCACCCAATGGTCATATGAAAAAGTTGGGTCAGAATCTACTTACATCTCTGATGTCTGCGTTTGCTCCTGTACATGGTCATTTTGAAAAATAGATCCGACTTTCTAAGAAGTAATTGCTTTGACCACGGAGACAAAGAGACGGGTCGTGTTCCTGCTTTGCAGTACGGCTGTTGCTCGCTGACAGAAGGTAACCAGCAATCACACAGTGAAAGCCAGGGCAATACCATTCTCGTAAAATTACAGGGAGATGCCACAGCTTCTAACTACTCTGTCTCATGCAAATCTTCTATAGAAAATTGCCATTTTTTTCTCCTTCAACCAATATTAGTTAAATTCTGACTATTCACATGATTTATTTGAAGTAATGTTGAATTAGACACAGATTCATATTGGTTACCAGGAATACTAAAACTGAACATTTAATCATGTAATATAAAAACCATTGTTTGGTATTTTCAAATATAACTATCTTATTAGTTCATATATTTTATTCCCTCTAGAATACTAAGATTTGTGCTTTCTTATGAAACTCTGCTTAACTCTTTCCTCCTTCCCTTATGCACTTTGTGTTGAAGCATTTTCAGTGTTGTCTGTTTTCTCAGTGTGTGATTTTCCAGCAAAGCAAGAACTATACACTTTCACATTTGTAGTTCCAGGACGCAATACAGAAGGGGCACACAGTGGAATCTCTGCCTCACTATGTGCTAAGTATTGTGATGTTTCTTGTAGAAAGTTTTGCCAAAACCTTCCATCAACCGTTATCCCCTCCAACTTCAATTAAGCCTTCATGCTTCTACCTTCACCAATTGTGGGACACACCTTACCTAAGCACATCTTACACTGTAACTTCAAGTGGACAGCATAGAGGATGTGACTTCCTATGCACTGTGCTGTTCACATGGAGAACAATTTTGGGATCCCAGTCAGGAAGTCTGTCTCTTCTGTCATGCTTTATAGTGTGTGGCTTTACCACCCCTCTCAATTGTTAATAAGAGTGTCTGAAACTCAGTTTTTATTTAAAATGCAGGAGAACCCACAAACCAGTGACTTCTCTATAATAAGACATTCTGATTACATATTAAACTCTATCTTCTACCCAAGAAGAAGCAGTGGTGGCCATGTTTAACTATCAAAATTCTTTTTATTGGATTGGTACTTGGAAATATCATGTTTGTGAGTCCTCTTATTGGAAGGACTGTTTCAATGTAAAGAATATTTCCTAGTGTAATAATAAATGCAATTTATAATTACAGATGTCAAGAATGGTGCAAAATATGTTTTTATTATCTTGTACAGCTTTTATAGCTTTTGACAGCATACACATATTTTTTAAACAAGAATCATTGTCAAAGATCACTCTAAAAACATAGTCAGTAGGTGTAGCATATGGGTGCATTGCCTTATAGTGAGATTAACATATTTCAGTAAATAAAATAAATGGGTTATTTCCTACCTATGAATAATGCACTATACATCCCAAAACTCTTTCTCCTGATGACTCCATAATACTTAAGAATCACCTGAAGTAGATTATATTTATATGTTTTCAATTGTCTTTCTTATCAGAGCCTATGTCCCCAAGCACAGGTTTTCTTTAAAGAATTGATTTTCTTTAGCAAATGTGTCCAGACCTCAGATTGGAAGCTAACATGATGGAGAAACTCAACACATATTTACAGACTATGTGATTTAATATCCAAATTATAAAGTTTATAGAATTATTATAAAGTCTTTGTCAGTAAACTTATACAATAACCAGATATATATGTAGTGACTTAATTTGTCTTCTTACTTAAAGCAAACACTTATCCTTTCCTATCTGCCTTCTGGTTCCAAGGCTAGCTTGAATGTTCCCTGATTTGAATAAATGATATAGGCTTCCAGGTGTGAAGAGGTACTTTAACTTCACTGAAACAAGAAAAGTCTCCTTTACTTTCTTAGACACAATACCACGAACACAAGACCAGAAGTGATGTTGTAATCCAACAAATTAGAACATTCTTTCCTGCCACATGTGGTACACAATCATGATGCAGATAAATACGTGCTTGATGATTATTAGGCTGTCATAGTTAGTGGAAAAATGACAAATGTCAATAACTTTAACAATGCTATTTGATTATACACAGTCAAATTTAAGTTGTATTTTCACAAAGTTCTCTATTACTTTATTTTTATTTATGTGTGGATAGTATAAATATGTGGATGTATGTGGTGTGTGTGTGTGTGTGTGTGTGTGTGTGTGTGCTTTGCCCATACACACATCAGTGAAGGTCAGAGGACAACCTTGGAGTTTTTGCTCTTTCCTTCCACCTTCTTTTTAAAAGCATTTTTTAAAGGGACTCCACTTCTTTATTATTTATTTATTATATATATATATATATATATATATATATATATATATATATATATATATAGAGAGAGAGAGAGAGAGAGAGAGAGAGAGAGAGAGAATGGCTCTTCTGGGGCATCTAGCCACTGCAAACAAATTCCATACACCACCTAGTGCATCTGGCATTAAGTGGATACTATAGCACTGAGCCTGGATCCTTAGGCTTTGCAGGCAAGCATCTTAACTACTGAGCCATCTATCTTCCAGGCCATCCTTCCACCTTGTTTCTAAGAGAGGCTCTCTCTTGCTTTGCCACTACTTGTATGTGAGTCTAGCTGGCCTATGAGCTCCTGGGTTCTCTTGGCTCCACCACTCATTGCAATAGTTGAAATGGGATCTCAGATGCCTACACTACTTTGCATTTCCCTTTACATGGGTACCGGGGGATAAAATTCAGCCTGGCAAGCTTGCAAGCAAGTTCCTTTAACCATGAAGTTCTCCCAGTTATTTATTATCAATTACAATTTTGGGAAGACCTGATAATATAAGTAACTTAATTTGTACATACAGCTCCATTCCTGCCCATCATAATACCTGTTAAAACAAATTGCATGAGTAGTATTCATCTCCGGCTAACAACCTTAGCTAAGGAAACCTTGCACCAGGATTGTCTTTCTCCAGTTCCATAGAGGGACTTCCATCTTACTCATCCTTTCATATTTTACTTTCCTTACCTCAGAGAATACAGATCATATATTCTTGAGAATTATATCTGGTCGTAGTAATTGGAATCCTAGAGGACTTTAGGTTACCAAGAATGGGTACCACAAAATACCTGATTAGTAAACACCAACTTAGTGGACAGTCACCACAGCATGAGGGCCTGTGAGAGAAAGGCAGGGGCAGTACAAGAGGGAAAGGGGACGCTGTAGCAAAAGTGCATCATGGAAAATTTCCCTTCAGGAGTGTAGGGAAGAAAGAACAGACACTAAAGAGACAGAAAGAAACCTTGGAGAGAGGAGTCTTGTCCAGGACAAGCCCTTTTCTTCCTTCCTGCTCTTTCTAGAACCCTGAGTAGTTTAGCATGGCTTTGGTTTTCAAGTTTGCTTTACTTCTCCAACGTGAAAGACTGGAAAAAGGGTCTTACTCCTTTTCTACTTTTGGTGCTTGGCCTTTCTTTTCACAGGACCAATCTTATTAGTCAACATTTAAAGTTCAAAACCACAGAATGCTGAGAGCAAGGTGTGCTCTAAGTTACTCCATATTTGTATAAAACAGTAATTTTCACGGTGGGCCTTGTTCTGAAAGACATAATTTTACAAGAAGCTTTTTTACTTCATTTTGAGGATGGAAGATAACTCTATTCCTAGGCAGATACATGGACAGGACCATTTGGCATAATCCATGTAACACAGATCAATAAATGTCTTATTCCTAGGAATAGAAAGCGTGCCGCCCAATATGTGAATTTGTTGGGATTAATTGAAACTGTGGGGACAGATGAGTGTTTTAAAATTATATCATAAATCTGGGCATGATGGCATACAAATTTCATCCCAGCAGTTAGGAGGCAGAGGTAGGAGGAACACTGTAAGTTCAAGGCCAGCCTGAGACTATATAGTGAATTCCTGGTCAGCCTGCTCTACAGTGAGACTCTACCTCAAAAAAAAAAAAAATCAGCAGTTATTGGACTCACCAGACTGAGGAAAGAGTGTATATTATTCATCTTTTGTTGCTGGGACAAAATACCCAACAAAAATCAGTTTAAGGGAATGAAGGTTTATTTCAGCTTATAGCTCCAGGTTATTGTCCACCATGGTGTGGAAGGTATGGCTAGAGTTGTTGGTTACATTCAATTCAACCACGAAGAAGCAGAACAGAGTGATGCATGCTGGTGTTAACCAGTGATCTTTTCATACAGTCTAGGACCCCACTCACATTTAAACTGTGTCTTCCCACCTCAACTAACCTAATCAAGATAATTCTAGGGCCTATCAGTCAATACAAATAATCACAAGTTTTAACTGCCTTACTTGGTCCTCATAAAGCTGTGGACACCCAGCACTAGGATGGAGATGGTCCCATCAACCTATTATCAGACCATCCAGTCTGTGAGGTTTATGCATCAAGGAACTCTAGTCTGTTCCAGAGGTTTCAACTTGGTTGGTACCTGCTGTTGATATGGCCTGCTCAACGCCCATCTACCTATTTGCCCATCTGGAACTTCTGTCCATCTGTTCATCTGGAACCTGTCCTGTCATTCACATGGCTTCTGTAGCTCAGCTTCTCCATCTTCTCCTGCAAGTTGGCTTACCAATAAAGACTTTGGCATTTCTATCAGTTTCATAGCTGTGGTCTCAAGTGTCTTTGAAACTCATTAACTTAACTTTTTGTAGTTACTCTGGAACCTACACATATGTAGCGATATAGATTGATAGATTAGTAAATAATACTGGAATAAAAGAGCCCATGTTTGCCTTGGCCAGATTTATAAAAACATGGGAGTATCTAATAAATTGCTGCTATCAAAAATTTCATACTTTGTAAATTTTTTGTTATTCAAAAAGTTCAGACATTGTAGAAAGACACAAGAATATTGTCAATGTTTCTGACATAGTGTGAACACAACAATTGGAATGAACCCATTAGAAACAACAGCATCTGACATTTTAATATTAACAAAGTAACAAATATGAAATATTTTAAGCTGAAATAAGTTAAAATGCTCTGGATGCTTCTGGGAGATACTTAAATTAAGACAACTTGTACAGCTTTGCTAGTAATGTACAGAAATCAAAGAAATCACATTTTTGGAGCTCAACACAAAGTAACTGCTCAGTGGTTCAGGGAAATCTGAAATTTAAACAATGCTCACAAGGTTCTATAGCCTCATGAGTTTGGTATGAATTATTTCACCAAACACTGAAAACAATTCCATGAGCTATATATTACAAATGCCCTACTAATGGTATCATTTTTATTCTCATTTTATGTTTTAGTAAAGCAAGATTGGGAGGCTGTGTTATGGCAAGAACCTCACAGAAAGCAAGGTATTCTGTGCCTTGTTAACCCTGGCTAGGTGTTACTTAGAACCAGCAAATATGTGAAACAGAAGAAATACTTTCAGAAGCAATTCAGGAACTAAATGAGACCCCAAAAGAACATGTTCTAGTAACGATCTGTGAAGATTAACTTCCTTCTAGGAAGGGGGAATGCCATTAACTGCAGGGCATTTGATTCAATGACCAGGACACTCATTTGGAACTGAAGTTTATTTGCTTGAGATGAAAGGTCTGCTCAACTCTGAAGAAATAGTGACTTTGCTTTTACATATGCTCTCATCTGCCTCTCTCCATACTCCAAACAAAACACAAAATATGTAAGTCCAGAAAAGCAAGAATAACAGATTATTCACAAATCCAGAGTTTAGATACCCTTAACCTGGTTTTAAATTTTAAAACATGATTTTCACAAAGCTTCTAATAGTTTTTTGAGCAACTGTATGTAAAGTGTAGAAAACATTAAATTTGACTTGTGTTATGTAAAAACATCAGAGTTTTACTAGGAGTCTGGTAATTGAAAAACTCTGGGGGAGTGAAGAAGGCAGTCTCAGGTCACTCTTGTGCTATATGGACTCCCAGCAGGGTCTAAATTGGGGCTCTCCTCAAGTTATTCCAGAACTTTTCCTTTGAAAAAACACACTCTTGAAAACTATTTTCTTGAGTAGTACTTCAACTCTTTTCAGTTTTTCTTAGATTTGGGAAGTTAACTGTGATTAATCTTTGTCTTATGCCATTATTAACACACAATACCAGATGCACAAGCCTATCCTAGTGCCCTTCCCTGTTTATCAGGCCAGCTGCTCCTGTGCTACCACTGCCTTCCTCTTCTCAGACATGAGGTCTTTTTATGTACTGTAGGAAAGACATTATTACTATAAAATACTTCTTTGCTAGTACAATTCATTCAGTTCTTAAAGTCAGCCTCATGCCCATTCTGGATAACAACCAAGCTATTTTAAATCCCACCAAAATTATTGGTGCTTTTTTTTTTTTTTTTTTTTTTTTTTTCGAGGTAGAGTCTCACTCTGGTCCAGGCTGACCTGGAATTAACTATGTAGTCTCAGGGTGGCCTCGAACTCTCGGCGATCCTCCTACCTCTGCCTCCCGAGTGCTAGGATTAAAGGCGTGCGCCACTACGCCCGGCTTATTGGTGCATTTTTAAACAATTTACATACAAATAAATACCCAAGATTCTTTACATACTTATATTACTCACAATACTGCAAAATATCCCTGTCCTTGAATCCACACCTATTTATTCAATGTCAGGTGTTCTCCTCATAGTAGATAGTTGAAAATAGATTAAACTATACAATGGCTGTCATTGTTTAATGATATGAGCCAATTCATATCATTCCATCCAGAATCTCTCTGTCCTTTTATTTGTTTCCTATATTCTCATTGTTTTCATTTCAGTCCTCCTTCTTTGGGTTGAAGTTTTTACTTGTGGTATTGGTCCAAGTAATAATAATTTCCAGAAGAATGTTCTTATATCCTTGAGTGTTATTGTGGTAAAATAAGAAAACAAGCCATGGGCTGGAGAGATTGCTTCATGGTTAAGGTGCTTGCCTGCAAAGCCTAAGGACCCAGGTTCAACTCTCCCGGTCCCATTTAAGCATGATGCACAATGTGACACAAGTGTGCAAGGTTGCACATGCTCACAAGTTGGCACACGAATATGGAGTTTCATTGCAGTGGCTGGAAGCCTGGGAGCACCAATTCTCTCTCTTTCTCCCTCTTTCCCTTCACTATTTCTCTCATAAAAAAAGACAAAAGGAAGAAAACAAGCCAGTCTGTCTTCTTTGGATGTATTCATTAAATTCTTTAAGTGCATCTGGGAAAGACTGTTCTTTGTTTTTAGAGAGAAAATAATTAGATTGCATTATGAAGTCTTTATTCATTTCTTTGGACTTTCTCCAGCTCCTTGTGTGCTAATATCAAAGAAGTCTTTGAAATTATTACGGTCTTGAAATATTTACTACTTACAACTATTACACAAAGCTAAAATGTTTCTCCTTTATAACTTGCACTACAATTGATCTTATTTTCCCCAAATCTCATTAGTGGCAGTGTTCCTCATTCCTTCCTGCTTTTGTGGCTTCCCTTTCTTTGTATGGTTTCCATTCAATCTTATCTCAGCTTCTTCTCTTTTCTTAGTTTATGTTTAATTAGCCAGACTTAGTTATATCTTCTTAGTTGTTTTATTTTCTCATTTTCATTGTATTAATTTTCAGTGTTTTAGAAGTAATAGAATTCTATCCACTTTATTGTACTTTTTGGAGATACCTACACATTTAATACTTACAAACTCTCGTAGAAAGAAAATATATCTAATTAAATTTATCTTGAATCTAAATAGTTAAAAGTATGAAATAAATGATTTGTGCTTATATCAATAGTTTACTTCTTTTAAACACATTATTAACAAATGATGGCTATGTTGCACACTAAAAATGTAAAGTAATCCTTTACTCAAAGAAGCAAAAAGACCCTTTAGGGTGATAACCATATAAAGTGTACTATGTACTATTACTTTCAATAAATGATATCACAGACAGATGAGAAGAGTAACAAAGCTTATTATACTTGTGACTTTCTATTCTTCCCAAAATTTGTGACCCTCAAGTTTATATGTTGGACCTCAAGTCCCCAAAGTGATGGCATTTGGAGTTGGTGTTTTGTGGGAGGTTAATAGATGATGAGGACTCATAAATGGGAACCTGTGCATTTTTTAATACAAATAACATTCTTTTGCTTTCCTCCTGTCAAGACCCCAGCAAGTCTTGAGCCTACCGTAAGTCAGAAAAGCAGTCTTTCACCAGTTGCTTCATTTTGGACTTTCTCACATCTAAAACTTGGAGTGATTTCTATTTAGGTAAGTCAGAATTGATGGTATTTTCTTTAGCAGTCTTAGTAGCTTAGAAAAGGGAAATGTGGAGGAATGTCTTATCACACTCCCTAGAGCTCACAAATTTGCCTTCATGTCCTGAGTTCTAGGGAGAGTGTGGTTTATGGAGAATGGTGGTAAAAAATTAAAATGATACTGTTGTCATTTTGCTTTCTATGTTTATGAAAATGATGTGTTAAATTTCACTATCAAAGGTTTTACAAAATATAATGTGTATACTCTAATATATGTCTGCATGTCCATCCACTCATCTATCATTTATATTTCCATCTATCTGTCTGTTGTAAGAGCCACAGAGTTGAATTATATGCCAAAGAGCTACTCTAATCATTGAGTTTCCTGAGATGCTTACAGGATGAGTGCTACTCCAATGGTCATTCTGGCTGTAGAACAGTTTGGAAGCCTGAAAAATTCAGAACCATGGAGATGATGAGCAAATGGCATGTGAGACAAAGGAAGGCAGAATGCACACCCTATACACAAGTTGCTGATTTCCCAAAGTTCTTCCTCTTTTTTTTTTTTTTTTTTGGCTCATTCTTGGTTACCTCTTCTGTAATACTTGTCCTAACCTTGTTTCAAAGGTTTGAACTAGATTATCTAGTCTCATGTTTCTATTTATTTTTTTTCCTTTTTCTCTATTGTATCTATTCTTACCCCTCCACAAATTATGAGTTCTGTACCTATACAATGAACCAACTGTGGATCAAATATATTTGAAAAAGAAATTGTGTTTGTAATGAAAGTATAGCAAAATTTCCTTTGTTATGTTTTAAACAATAACTATATTATGCCAAGTATTTATAGAGCTTATATTAGGTATTATAGATGATACAGAGATGATTTAAAATATAGGAATACATATACATAATAAAATTATATCATTTTATCAATGTATTTTATTTTATCATATTTCATTATATCATTATATTTTATTGTTTGCTTATTTGAGAGAGAGAAAGATTGAGAGAGAGAGAGAAAGGATGGGGGTGTCAGGACCTCTAGCCACTGCAAAGGAACTCCTGGCGCATGCACCACCTTGTGCTTCTGGCTTACATTAGTCCTAGGAAATTAAACCTAGGTTAGGCTTCTCAGCCAAGCGCCTTAACCATTAAGCGATTTCTACAGCCCGAAAATCATATCATTCTAAATAAGGAATCTGAGCATCCACAAACTTTGATATCCACAGGGTAACTTAGAACCAATCTATCAAGGAAATCAAGGGATAGCTGTATGTAAAATTCTACTTTATTGTATAGATTAAATAGTGAGACATAAGTGGGGATAACTCACCTCAATTTCTTATTGTTATAATGAGAGAAAAAAACATAGTTCTGAAGATGATAAACTGTATGACTTAGTACTCTCTTTTATACTGCCCTTATTTTTTCTGCTCTAAAGAGCATATTTAATTATTGTTCAGATACATATTTTGGTTTTTCTCATCACCATCCTTAGAGTCCACCAATGTGAGCTTCATAGTGTGAGCACTGGATTAAGTACACATGAGGTATTATCATTAAAAATGGTTCACTGCTTAGTGGCAGATGTGGAATGGAATCATAAGCACGGAGTGCCTGCATACACTGTGCTGTGGATTTGATTTCTGTTACTTTCATCTCAAACAGCTCTGGATTCTTCATCATATTTACTGGCAAGGGAAGTGATGTGCAAGTTTCAAGCCCACAGAACTGGCAGAAAAAAAGACCTGAAGTGCATAAGTTTCTGAACCACAAAAGATATTCCAGTCCATAAAGTCACTTCCTCTTGAACTGGAAAAGTAAATGTCAGTGAAACAAAACCCTACCTAGCATTTTACATCAGTTATAATTACTTCGTTATTTTGATAAATACAACTGATTTTAAAATGTAAGACCAAGAATGAAGAAATCTGATCTATGGGTTGATAATATGGCCCATATTTTGATAGTCACCTGTCCTAATATTTCATATGAATAATTTTAGAAGTCCACATATTGCAATTCTAAACATATGGTAGAATTTGGGCCTGATAAATACATAAGTCCTATGGAAAATGTATATTTGTACTAACATGGAAAATGTTTGTTAGAGAAAGTATCAAATGGGTTTAAATGGATCAGAGAAAGGACTTACTATTAAAAGGAAAAAAAAAATGAAAGTGAAGGACTCCTACACAAACACATACATGAACCCATAAAAACACAGTCTTGAAAAATACTATGCTGGATATTAGAATGATTTGTCACTGGCCTAAAATATATTACTTTAATGTACCATTAGCCATCCTAATATTTGTAGTTATTTATAAAGATTTTAAAATGCCAATTATATATCAACTGCTATATATTGACCACCTTAACTATACTCTTGTTTCTAGTGGTAATGCTAAAATATTTACTCCAAACATCCAAATATTTCTGATAAAAAATGTCCATGAAATATCCTTAGTATATATTAATATAGTTTATTTAAGCCTGTCTGCAGAAGTATGCACAGCAGTACCATCCTGCTAGCTAATTTTCTATTCATCATAATAATTATCACATTGATGAGCTACTTCAGCCTGCTGAGTTGAATAGAATGAATTTTTAGGTATAATTTAGCATTACATAGCCCAAGGGTATTTCAAGAATCCATCTCCAATTTTCATTTTGTGTGTTTTTGTGTCTGCTAAAGGGCTCAGAACCACCTGGATATTCTTTGACCTCACATATGTGTTTCAAAGACAACTATTTGAATAAACTCTGCATTTGATATTACCAGCACAGCAGTAAGTGAGCAGTAAAAATGTAAATGAAATTCAGGAATCTCTCACCAATATAAAAACCAGTTGTAGATGTTTACTTAAATGCCCTTAGATTCAGAAAGAAAAAAAAAAAACCATGCAAAGAAGAAAAGAGACACATTTTATTTTCAAAACTGTATCTTTTAGTTTAGTGTGAAAAAGATGTCTCCCATAGGCTCACGGGTTTGAATTCCCGCTCCCCAGATATTGGCAATTCAAGAGGTGGAAACCTGGTGGAGAAAGTGTGTTTTGGGGGGTGAGCGTGGGGTGTTAGAGGCCAGCTTACCCATTTCCAAAGCTCAGCTCACTCACTTGCTATTTTATTCTGCCAGTTGAGATGGCAAGAAATGATACCCAGCCTCTGTTCTACCATGTTTTCCTTTCATGATGAAATTCCCCCTGAGACTGCAAGCCAGAATAAATGCTGATCTCCCATCAGCTGCTTTGAGTCAGTAGTTTGTCCCAGCAATGCGAAGGTAAGTACAATATTTAATGAATATTAAATATCATGTTAGAAATCCACTGGAAGGGCTTAGGGAAAATAAATGGATCACTAGAGGACTCACAATATCAAATAACAAAGACAAAGTGGGTAAAAAATTCATTACTCAATTTCATAAATTGCAACTTCTAAGACCACTAAAGGAAATGTTTATAAGAAAATGATATTGTAAACAAGTAATTTATCTTTCAGCTTTTAACAACCTAAACTTGAATGAATAAGAAAAAGATGTTTGTTGTTGACATTTCCTTGGATTGATTCTGCAAGTGTCTCCATCATCATAAATACACATATCTTCATTTAGATCAGATTAGCATAAATGTTTATTATAAATGTTAGAATTCTACTTATGATCTCTCCTTGAAATTAAATTCATTTTACTTTATTTTTGTTTTTTGGGGTAGGATCTTGCTGCCCCTAGGTGGACCTAGAATTCACTATGTAGTCTCAAGCTGGTCTCCAGTGCTCAATAATCCTCCTAATGCAGTCTCCCAAGTGCTTGGATGGAAGGCATGGACCACCACGTATAGTTTTTTTTTTTTTATGTAAACTTTTTGAATTTAAATTCTGCCATCTGTTGCTACAAAACCAGAAATGACTGTTCTAGTAGCTTTTACTTTGCTTGGGATACAGCTATCAATAAATTGATTACATAAAATATATTCTGTGGCTGTAGAGATGGCTTAGTAGTTAAGGTGCTTGCCTGTGAAGCCTACTCTCCAGATCCCACATTAGCCAGATGCACAAAGGTGAGGCAAGCTCAAGCTTGCACCTGCCCATTAGGTGGTACAAGAGTCTGGAGTTTGATTGCAGTGGCTGAGGCCCTGGCACCCGAGATAATATATACATACATACATACATACATACGTACACACACACACACACACACACACACACACACACACACACACACACATGTAGTTTCTTGGTCCTATCAGAGTATAAAATAATAGCATTGAGAGTGAAGCATCCTTTTGTCTCTGAGGCAGAGAGGGGGAGCATTACAGAATGAGTGTTTAAAGGAAGAAACCAAGCTGGCCAGTTATTCCACAAAAGGTAAAAACTTCAGAGCAAGAAGTTGTTGTAGGAGCAGAAAAATTACACATGATCCATACTCAACAAATAGTATTGACAGGTTATCCTTATACTACATATGTTACCACATCATAATTTTAACAATATCAATTGCTCAAATTAGACTACACTAATTGAGTGTTCAGATTCTATGCCTTCTCGCTCCATGTAACAATTCAATATATATTACTCAAGATCCAAGGAACAAAGATAAAACCCTAATAATCCTTACCTTGGACTTTGACTTATACTGGGTATTATATGAATCTCTATAGATTTATAAAAGAATATTTTATAAAACTATGATTTGAATTCTCTAGCTACCTAAGAGAGGATGTGTGTTTCCAGGATCTTCACACTCTAAACAATGGGTCTAGCTTTGCAAAACTTCTGTTCAGTGGTTAAAGAAGGCTAGAACTTGATTCCATGCAGTTTATTTCCAAAGAATCTGGTGAAATTTTAGGTATATCTGTTCAAATTATTTTTTCTCTTGAAAGTATTACAGAAATGTAAGCCAAGACATAATAAGCAAGATGGTGGTCAGTACAGGAATGTGTTAGTGACAGGCACCCAAATATATAGCAAATTCTAAAAAAAAATGCCAAATATCTATGCAAAGTCTGATATACTGAAGAGGAATAGTCATTAACAGATTAATAGATAATGCTTTGGATAGTGGGGATTGTAATACATTTATAATAAAAATATTAAGTCAAGGTAGTTTGGTTAATAATCATTCTATTTGATGTTAATATATAATGATATTTTTTTCCCTGTAAACTATATTACTTGGCTTCTATGCCATGGTAGGTGTTTCCCCAATCCCAATATTATTTATATATCAAATATATGTGTAAATCTTCTGAATTAAATTTTATAGTTGCTACAATTTTGGAAATTTTCAAACTCAACTTCTGGAGGAAGACTATCTGAGGTGTTTGAATTCAATTTTGCTCTATGGTTGGTCCCAGGTTGCTTTATATCTCTACTCAATTTACCTCATCTGTAAATGTTGCTTCTTCCTTTACATACACCATTTTTATAAAATTAGATTAATTGATGTGTAAAAATTGCTGAGGACCTAAGCATTAGCTGCTATTGCTCAGTTCTCTGAAGTATAAATTTGAAATATATCAAATAAAATGTTTCCAAAAGGTAAATATTTTCAGTGTTTCATGGTTAAATTAGAATATACTATTAGAAAAATCTTTCTTTATCAGATCCAATGGAGTTTTGGAATACTTTAGGAATATGTGGAGGGATGGGGCATGCACGTTTGATGTGTGATGAAGGCACATGTGTGTTCAGTTATGCATGCCCAGTGCACTTACATACACAGGCCAGAGGAGGAATTAGGGTGTCCTTCCTTGGTCATCTTCCTTATTTCTTTGAGACAATTTCTTACTGAACCTGGGACTCACACCATTCTTTCTTTAAAATGGCTGGGTGGAGAGCTCCACTGATCCTTTTTTCTCTCAACCCCTTAAGGCTGGGGTTACAGACATGCATGGCAACATCCAGTTTTTAACCTGGGTGCTTGGAATCAAGCTTAAATTCTCATGCTCATATAGAAAGTGCACTGAATAATCTCCCTACCGTGTCTGTGTTTGTTCTTCTAACTTAAGAATCCTGGATTTTGTCATTTTTATCTGTTCATTGAGAGAATCATGTGAGTTTTGAATTTCATTTTATTCTGTGTTTAATATTTTTTAATTTATTTATGAAAGAGGGAAAAGAGAGAGAGAATGGGTCCACCATAGCCTCTAGCCACTGCAGACAAACTCTGGACCACATGGGCTACCTAGTGTATCTGGCTAAAAATGGGTACTGGGGAATTCAACCTGGGTCTTTAGGTTTTGCAGATGAGTGCCTTAGCCACTGAGCCCTCTCCATCCCAAAATTTCATTTTCTTAACATTGTGAAACACAATTCTTGTTTTGAATTGTTGGTTCATTCCTGTATCCCAGTAATAAATCACACTTGGTCATGCCAAGCAATTCTTTTAATTCAATTTGCTAGTATTTTGCATCTGTATTCATCAAAGTTAGAGGCCTGTATTTCTCTCTCTCTCTCTCTCTCTCTCTCTCTGTGTGTGCTCACATATGTGCACGCAAATGTGTATGTCCTTGACTAGCATTGACATCAAGGTAATACTGACCTCAAACAATGAGTTTAGAATTTTTCTTCCCTTTGTGATTTCTTTTTATTTGCTACCACATGTCCAACAATGAGTCAGATGGCTAAGATACATTAATTGCTCTTTAGCTATTGATGATATGAGTTAATATTTTAGTTTTCTGTCATTGCTGTAACAAGTTACCACAATGTTGATGGCTTAAAAGAACACAAAGTTATTTTTAAAATCCTGCATTATAAATAACAAGTAAGATACTGATAAGCTACAATCTTTATGTAGGACTCAGTGGAGACTCTGCTTGTCTTTCTCAAATTCTGCAAGTCCCTTCTTCCATCCTCAGTGCTCACCATTCCAACCACTGAACCCATTGTCATTTCTCTTTTCTGTATTTTAGCCATTCTTCAACTCCATTTAAAAACTCCTGGGATCACATTAAGTTATGTGGGTAATTTCTAGAACTCAAGAAACATAATTTACAGGCTGGGTGACTGTATTAAGTGGTAGAATTTCTAATTTATAAGATATTGCAATGAGCCTTAGTAGAAATTGCAAAGACCTTGTCTTAATTATTGTATCTTTACAATGTTTTCCCAAAGGCTCATAAAAATTTATATTGCCCCTAAAAATGTAAATTTTAATTATTCCACATTTCTGCCAGTACTTGTCAGTGTATGTAGTTTCATGATGGATGTATATGAGGGATATAATTTTGGCCTTAATTCACATTTCCTTAGTGAATCATTAAGTTCAGGTCTGTTGCATTTCTGCAATTTGTATTTTCTTTTTACTAAAGTGCTATTTCAAGTTTTTCTTCATTTTTCCTTTGAGTTTTCTACACATGTACATATATAGTACTTGTTTGTACATTTATGGGAAATCTTTAGAAATCTGGATATGGGTTCTTTAACATGCATGTTGTACATATTTTCTTCCAGGTTCTGGCTTACTTTTCACTTTCAAAATAGTGCATTTAATGAACAGTAGCTCTTATTTAAAATGCTATTATAAAACTGAGAGTGGTGGCTCATGCTGTTAATCTCAGCACTTGAGAGGAAGAGGTAGGAGGATTGCTGTTAGTTGAAGGCGACCCTGAGACTACGTAGTGAATTCCAGGTCAGCTTTGACTAGAAAGAGACCCTACCTTGAAACCCGCCCCCCTCCCCCCAAAAAGAAACAACCAACCAAACAAAAAAGGACAAGGAAAATAAAATGTTATTATACATGGTATCTTTAAAATTTTCTTTTTATGTAGTTTTATTGCTAGTATTGGCATATATAAAAATATCTTATTTATTGACATTTTAGAATTACTAACTTAATCCAAATTGATATAAGCAGGCTATGTTGCTTTAGATTTTCTGTGTGTTAAATCAAGCTAGCTATAAACAAGGATAGGTTTTATTGCCTTTCTGCAGTAACACTGGCCTCCACTGCTGTACCAAGTGTCAGTAGGGAGGATGAGTGTCCTTTCCTACTCTTCACTTCAGGCCAAAATGCTTCAATAACTCATCTCTAAGTATGATGTTGCTCAAACACACATACTTTTTTGTTCAGAAAATTTTAGTATCATTAAAGAAATTCTTTTCATTTCTAATTTTTTCAATAGGTTTTTATATTGATTGATATTGAATTTGGTCAAATGTATATTCTTTATCTATGGATGCATATTTTTTCTCATTTATTGGGAAGTATTTTGATTTAGTTTTAAATATTTCATCAGGTCTTCAATTTTAGAATAAATCCCCATGTAATACAGATGTTTTATCCTTTTATGGATAATTGCATTTTGATTTGCTAATATTTTGCTACTGTTTGGAATTCTGCATCTACTCACATGACAAATCATGGACTATATTTTTCTCACCCCAGTGATTTTTAGTTATTACTTCATTTATGTGCTTTCTTTCATTCTGCATGCCATATCCCTTTTCATATGCTGCAAGATGACCAGACCTACTTGCCTGTGTGATTTTCACAGCATCCAAAGCTGCCCTCTGTTACAGGCTTCAGCACTTCCACACAAGAACGTGGAAAGAAAGGATGCCTAGAAATCCCAGTGTAGCACTTGCTCATTGGCACTTCTTAAATGAAACGGTGTGCTCAGTGCCTAGAAAATATAGTGCAATAATGACTGGAGGACTTACTCTTTGTTGTTGAATACTATATCCTTTCTCAATTCATTCTCACTTCCAATAATGATGAAAGTAAACTATTCTTATTATGAAAATGTGCAATTTAACTATATTCCAGTATTTAGAGAATTAAAAGGCTATATTCAATTTTCCATAAATGGTTAGAATGTCCCAGATTCAATCTCAAGAGAGATGGGTAGAGAAAGATAGCCTTCCTTGTACCCCAGTATGTCATACCTTATATATGACGGGACCGGAATCCCTTTGGCTTTCTTCAGTAGCTGTTCATCTCATGCCCATCTATCATTTCTAGATCCCTTACAAAGCTATTTGGACAAACAGTACAAAGTTTTGGATTCTGATAAAACTGAAGACAGTAATTTGAACTTTCAGCTCTAGTAAATATCAGCTGTGTAGAAACACTTCCAACAGTGGCTTGACTTGCCTGTAAAATGTTATAACTATAAAATGTTCAGAGGCTTGGTTTCCTTTCCTTTTAACATAAGAAATCACTGTTATGCAGATAAAAAAATTACCAATCATACCATTCTAAAGTAGTTTTGGCTTTTTTCTCTGTATAATCACATTTCTATGATTTTGCTTCAGTGATAATTTCTCAAGAATATATATAAAGTAACAGGGGCTAATTCCTGATTCTGATTCGTCACAAGTCAGCTTTAAAAACCTACAATCTACTTTTTGCTTTATTTCCTGTACTAGTCTGTTTAATTTTTTGCTACTAGACTTAAAAACTGAGTCCAACTTTTATGATATTTCCATGTGAGAAAGGAAAATGTTCTATAAAACATTAAGTATTCTTTTAGATACTGATTTTCCTTGATCTGAATATTTAGGTTTTAGATTTATGAAAGATTGCCCTTGTGTGCTTCAGTACTCCTTAATTAACCACAACTGTGTTGACTGATTTCTGGATTCTCTGTTTTGTTTGTTTCTTTTTTTTTTTTAAAGGTAAGCATCTTTTTTTAATATTTATTTTTATTTATTTATTTGAGAGAGAGAGATACAGAAATAGCCAGGGGGAGAGAAAGAGAGAGAGAGAGAATGGGTGCGCCAGGGCTTCCAGCCACTGCAAACAAACTCCAGATGCATGTGCCCCCTTGTGCATCTGGCTTATGTGGGTCCTGGAGAATAGAGCCTTGAACCGGGGTCCTTAGGCTTCACAGGCAAGTGTTTAACCGCTAAGCCATCTCTCCAGCCCCTCTGTTTTGTTTCTTAATGGTAGTATCATAGTACTTTGATTACTATAGCTACATGATAAAATTTGAAATGACCTGATTATTGAACACTTAGTTGCCTTTAACTGTGTATTGTTTTTCTAACAGATGTTGTTAGAAAACAGGTTTCCAAGGTCTCATTAATATAATTTCTTCACTGATCAACATATATTTTACACATATAGCAGTATTTAATCAAAATCATTCCTTTTACAAATATGCACACTGAAGCTAGTGAAAATGAAAGAAGTGTGGGACAGAGAAATATCTCAATTAATTAATGGCAATTTGGGGTAGAAGTAAAAATTAAATACTCTCAGAATTAATTTATACTTTTAAACTTATGTTTATGCCAATAATAGTGTTGATACTGATTTGAATTTGTTTTTCACATATTGATTCTATATGTAAAGTACAAAGAAGATTAATTACATAAAAAAGAGATAGGGCAGGATGGGAAAAGGAAGAGAATCACACTGGATCTGCATGTGTTAGCAGCTGCTATAACATCTATATGAGCAATTTCAGTGTTCTGAAGGTATAGTTGAAAAGTTAATGAATGCTCACAAAAATAAAATGTAATAGATTTTATATAACATAACTTTCTACAAGTTTTGTAAAATATTTGATAGAATACTAAAAGAGATAACAAACCACTAGTAGTTTATGAAGGTGTCACCATTTTGCTGATTGTTAATATATTCTCTCATTATTGCTATACTCTACATCACAAGTGCCTATTGTATGAGCTGTGGATACTGACCAAGATGAAACAGTGAATTACTAAAGAAAACATAGAGTATAGGACCTACATAGTATAAAATATTAACATGTTTTTTACCATTCATGATAAAATAAGACCAATTTATAGTATAAATCTATTAACAAATGGACTGGAGAGATGGCTTAGTGGTTAAGGTATTTTCCTGAAAAGCCAAAGGACCCAGGTTCGATTCCCCAGGACCCGTGTCAGCCAGATGCACAAGGGGCACATGCATCTGGAGTTCATTTGCAGTGGCTAGACACCCTGGAGTGCCCATTCTTTCTGTCTCTGTTCTATCTCTATCTCTCTGTGATTGCAAATAAATAAAAACATCTATTAACTAACCATATTTGCATCAATTGAATATAGTTTGGGGTCTAAGTAGATCACTCTGGTTCAGCATGTGCAGAAGTATGAAAGACCTGAATTTGGATCCCCAGAACTAGTATAAAGCTGAACACAACAGCACATGTATGTAGTTCCAGAGTGCCTTCAATAATAGGGGAGGTGGAGACAACAGAATCCTTGAAAGCTCATAGGCCTGCTAGCCTGGGGAATGTAGTGACAAAGAAACCCTGTTTTCAAACAAGATATAAGGCAAGGTTGAGCACTCAAGCTTATTTGGTGCCTTGCCTATAGGATTCCTGACATACAGATGCCTACATTTACAAACCCCAGACACACTCATTGATCAAATTAAATAATTTCTGCTGTCAATTTTTTTCCCACCCAACATGCTTCATTAGGCATGTACTAAGAGGTATTCAGGAAGGAACACTGAGTAGCATGAGGAAGGACTGTAAGTTCCTCGAGGGGAAAAAAAAAAAAAAGAAACAAAAACATCTTCTCTCCCTTGTTCCTTCTATACTTGCAGATGAATAGGGAATACTGTTTATTGAATGAATCAATTAATTTTCCTAGTACAGCGTATTAGTAAAAGTATCAGTGGTAGTTGAATATATGGTCCTACAAACTCAGGGTTGAATTTTGAGTCTCCAGTGGACTTAGCATCAGAAGAGGAGGTATATCACTGGGGGGTGAATCTTTGAGTCAAGCCCTAAGTTGTGTTTGGGGGCAGATCAGAATTACAGCCCATAGTTGTGAGAGAATAGTGTGAGCTCTATTAACACTTGCTGCTGTTTTCCATTTGATGGTGTTTCCCCTGGTTTCTGTAAGCCTGAAACAAACCCTTTCCTTTAATATGCTGCGTGTGGTTGGATGTTTGCCCCAGGAACATGGAGCTAACTGCAACAGTATCACATATTCAGGAAATTGTAATTATTATTATTAATTTTCATTCACTATTGTTGGCTCAGCATTACCTTTCTGTAGTAAATGGAAAATAACAGAGACTCAAGGAAGAATTCCATGCTGAAATAGATTCAAACAACTATTCTGACCTCCTTTTAAACCTTTTATCATTTTGTTCATATTTTTGTTTAAGAAACTGCACAGTATCGATCAGAGTAGGTAATTTGCAAAGGAAGTAATTCATAAGCTGTCAATTTAGCTAGGGTAACCAGGTTGTACATTCTTGTGTAGACAATGTTGACAAAAGATGTGGGGAAAGCAATATAGGTGGAATTTGAAATTCAGAATGAATTTTTTTTCAGTCTGCTGGTAATTTACAATAAAAGTAATATCACTTGACATCACTCTGAAGCACATATTCTGAAAAATCTATAGTGAAATAAAAAATAAAGTATAAATGAAGAAATAGAAAGCTTTTATTTTCCACTTGTGCTGCATGTGTTTATTTCTTGAAAAATGCTATTTGAAGTGGGTAGTGGAAGGAGCCCGAGCTAATAATTTAGGCTAAGAGTGCATGCAGTGAAGGTATATTAAATATCGTTCTGTGTGGGCACCACATTCACCACTGTTCTTAGAAGTTTTCCTTAAACACAGCTTTAACTGAGAAAAGTAGCTGAGGTAATTGCATTCTTATTTTATTTTATTGCACAGAATGTCAATAAATGCTGCTGTTTTTAAGCATTTTCTATTCAGAAACAATATTTATTCTTTGATATTTCTAGGTTTATCACCACTTTAAAGTGTTAGAATTTGTTGTAGGTACACTTTTCTGATTCCAAAAGTCACTGAAACACAGTGCATTTTGCCATATCCTTAAGAAGTGTGAAATTATTTTTTATTGATATGATAACATACATTTTCTTAATAGGTAATTTATTCTTATCCCCATTTATCATGCTTTTATATTTTATATATATATATATATTACACATTGACCAGGTTTACATATTTATAACATTTCAAAGTTAAATTTAGTAATATTTTACTTATATTTTATAAATATATAAATTTAAGTCATGTTAATCTATTTAAGGAAAAAAACAAGATCAACTTCAACTTTTATTTAACCCCGGATATTGATAACTTGAGGAAAACAAATTAAATCCTGAAGCTTAACAAATGGCTCTGCTTTAATGGATTACTATGTAGTCTCAGGGTGGCCTTGAACTCATGGCAATCTTCCTACCTCTGCCTCCCAAGTGCTGGGATTAAAGGCATGTACCACCACACCTGACTTTTTCTGCTTCATTAAAATTTTTTTTTGCTTATTATTTATTTATATGAGAGCTACAGACAGGCAGACAGAGAAAGAGGCAGATAGATAGACAGAGAATGGGCATGCCACTTCCAGCCACTGCCAACGAACTCCAGATGCATGCGCCATCTTGTGTATTTGGCTTACATGGATCCTGGGGAATTAAGCCTCAAACCAGGGTCCTTAGACTTCACAGGCAAGTGCTTACCTGCTAAGCCATCTCTCCAGGCCCTCTCTCTGCTTTTTATGTCTTTAATTCCTCACTTCCTCCCATAAAGCACAGGAATTCATTGCACTTATCCACGGAGTTCTAATCAAATCTTGGCAACTGAAAATAGTTTGAGCAGATTATGTACTTAAAATAGTACTAAGTAAAATGCTGCCATGTATTTTCTTATAAACACATTTTAGTACAAATAATATTAAATTAATAAAATAATTTAGTTAAAATTGCATTTAGTTTGTAGAAAATCCTTTAGAGTATTTTAGAATATTGACCTCATATACATTTTTTCTGAGGCAAGCCCAATAGACTGGTCATTTTTTTTAAATGTGAGGCTGTGAGAGCAAGAGAGAGAGAGAGAGAGAGAGAGAGAGAGAGAATTGGCACACCAGGGCCTCCAGCCATTACATTTTAATTCCAAATGGGTGTGCCCCTGTGTATATATATGCAACCTTGCTTGCTTGTGTCACTTTGTGCATCTAGGTTATATAGGTCCTGGAGATTGAACATGATTCCTTAGGCTTTGCAGGCAAGGCCCTTAACCACTAAGCCATCTCTCTAGCCCTCATTTATAATCTTATTAGCCATCACTGATCACACTGATAAGTGCACAGAACTCTTATTGTTTAGTTTTACCATCATACTTTCTCACCCCATATATTCTATAACTGTCAGGCATAAAATATTTTCTTCACCTTGGAATTATATAGCCATGATAATACAGCTATGATAAGAATTACCCTTTAATGGTGTATACCATACTTTGTTTTCCTCCTGACTGCATGGTTTAGTCTGTGGAAGCAAGAAGAGGCAGAGAGAGCAACAAGAGAGTGATGTCTAGAGCAATGTTTAAGATAATTGAAGCAGAAAATTCAGTTCTATATAAGTTGCTTTCATTTGCTCTGAAGAATTACCTGACCAGAAGCAGTCTAAGAGAGGATAGAGGCTTATTTTGGCTTATAATTCCAGGGGAATACAGTCTATCAAGTAGGGGAGGGATGAGAGTGATTCTGGCCACATTTCAGCTAGGAACTTGAAGAGAGAACAGTAATTGGTTTGGGTTATGGAAACTCAAGATCTGTTCCCAAGAATCCACATCTTCCTGCAAATCACCACCTTCCAAATGTTCTACAACCTTCCTAAACAGTGCCATAAGCTGGAGCTCAAGTATTTAGATGCATGAGTCTATGAGGGACATTTTGCCTTCAAACTCACCATACATTCTAAGCCTACTGAACCCTGTAAAGACCAAAAATCACTACTTTCTGTAAGCCTCAATTTAACTCTAAAATATATTAAGATGTTACTGTCAAACCTCTAAGTTCTTTTCACTTCTAAAAATGCTATAATTCTTTACTGTAAACTGGTGGCCAAGAGGTAAATCAGTCTGTGTAAATTCCCACAGCAGTATCATCTGAGCACAGTAACAGAAATCAGGACATCTTGATTGTTCACATTATGAAAGTTCTGGTTTATAATTGCTGCTTTGAGAAAGAAGATATTGCTAACATTTTATAAAGTCCCCTTTCTCTCAAGACAGTCACCAGAAATTGTTTATTGGTTTCTAAAAATTGTGTTCAAAGTGAGCTATTAGGCATAAAGATTTATGACTAGTTCATAAAATTGAAAAAGTATATAAAGGTAAAATAACAAATAGCTTTGGAAGCTCTCCAGGTGTATTTCACAGGGAATGCATTAGAAGTGAAACTGGGTGGAAAGTCCATAGCAGGATCCTCACAGGAGCTCAAAATCAGTGGAGGGCTTTGGTCAGTGGTTAAGACTCAGAAAATGTCTAAGGCAAGAAGAACCAAATCTCTATGTGGAAGGACAAACTCATGATACTTTTGGTCTCAAACAATTGAGGTACAGAGTCAACTGCCTCATGATATTTTGAGAGTAAATAATGGATATAAATATTATAAGGGAAGTCGTATATTAAATATGAATGTTTCTATCACTGCTTGCTTGAGAATCTTCTCTGGGGAGATAGAGGCCAGATGTGATGTCGGGGTCTACCTCTATTACTCTTCACCTTTTTTTATTGAGAGAGGGTTTCTCACTGAACACAGATCTGATGAATTTAGTTAATATAGTTGAACAGTTTGACATGAAGACTATCCTAGACAGCTTATGGAAGAAAAAGAGGGTTAAGATGGTTTACAGTTTCAAGCAGAAATTCCAACATGGCAGATGGCATGGTCTGCCAAAGTGGAAAGCCAGTATCACAGGATGTGGAGCCACGCTATAACACATCAAGTCCTGCCCCCAGAAAAACACTTCTTCCAGGAAGTTTCCACATGCTAAAGGTCTCACAGCTTTCCCAAATAGTGCCAAAAGCTAGAAATCAAATATTCAGACACTAGGGCATCTGGAGAATAATATACATTTAAACAACTACACTAAATGGCCTTTCTGCTTTGACAAACTAACACCACATGTCTTCTCTATGTAACATTGGAATTTTCAGCTGTTTATGTTAGTCTCTAACCTTGATGTTTCAATCAACTTCTCATTGCTGGAAAAAAATACCTGATTAAATGTCAGTTTAAGAGAGGAAAGGTCTATTTTAGCTTATAGTTCCAAGTCACAGACTTTCATAGAGGGGAAAACATGGTGGCAGGAGCTTGATGCAGCTGTTCACATTCAGCACAATGAGGAAACAGAGAGTGATGGATGCTTGCGCTTAGCCAGCTCTTTCCTTTTTATATAGTCCGTAGAATGTTGCTGCCCACAGTTAAGGTGAGTCTTCCAATCTTAGAAACCTAACCAAGAAAATTCCTCACAGACATTCACAGAGGCTAACTTAATCTACATAATCCTCCAGAGGTGATTCTAGGTTCTGTGACATTGTCAACCAATATAAACCAACACTGTAGGGATCAACTAGTAAATCATAGGGGTTTTATTCCTAAAGCTCTGTTTTAGTAATGCTGTATAGCTCTCCTCCCTACACACAACAGAACAAAGTTTCACTCCTGAATATGCTTTTGTCAAAACTTCTCACTCTATAAATGGTTCCCTTTCACTCAGGAAGAATTTATTGCTTTTATCCCCTGGGCTGCCATCCTCAACATTCATCAATTAATTGAAATGAGCTGATAGTATAGAATATTATCTTAAATAGGTACATATCCTTTGAACATAGCAGAGTGTCTGTCCAGTGAACATTTTCTGGTTGTTATATATAGACAGTCCCTAGATTACAACAGATTGGCTTTCAATGGTTCAATTTTAATGATTGTACAAAGTCAGAAAAATTTAAATGTACAATTTTGGTATTTTTCTGGGGTAGCAACATGCCACACAGTACTCCTTAGTACTGCTCAGCAGACTTGGGTCCTGTTCTCTCCCACCCACGTGATCATAAAGGTAAACCATAAATCCTCTGCAGTGTCGTACTAGCATTTTCTTTTTCTTTTATTTTGTACTTTTGCATCTCATGATACCTATAAAATGCCTATCAGTGTCCAATCATGAGATATTTCATATTCTCTCCAAAGCACCTGCCTGTGAAGAAAGCCCATTCCTTCCTAGGGTTCTCATTAAAGCACCAAAGCTTCAGTACTTAATGCAACAAAGACAGGGCTTTAGAGTGAGTCCCTCATGCTACCTCCCACTAAAGCCCATGGAACACTCGCTGGCTGTTCAGCACAGTGAAAGTTGGTCATAGACCACTGTGGCAGAATCACGTAAGCGTGGTCAGCTCTACCACTGCTGTAAGCCAAGATGTGTGCTTTTTAAGGATGACTTGAGAAAAAAAATGTTGTGACTGAAAAGTTAACTATTAAGGCCACAAGTTCATCATGATAGCAGGGAAAATGTTTTAACAGTTTCCATTAAATATCTTCAAGAAGCAACTCATAATTGTAACATTTGTTAACAAGTCATGAATTTATCATGATTGTCCTTTATCCACTTCACTGAAGCCTAACCAAAGAGTTGATCAGTGAAAGCTTCTTCTAAATGAGATATTATGTCAAATTAATTCAAGAGTTATAGAAAAACTAGCATTTTAGAGTTTATGATGAAATATTGGACTGATGTAATGATCAAAAATGGCCTGTAAAATCCAAAAAATACATTTAAAAATATAGCGTTAATCTTTGTGTAGTGCTTGGAGATAATTTGATGCCATCTTTAAAGAATATCTACTAAATTTTGAACTTGAATTCATAGTGCTGCACACCTGTAATGCCACCACTTGAGTTTAAGGTTAGCCTATTCACAAAGTGAAAGCCTGTCTCAAAAACAATCAGGATAAAAAATACAAATTGAAACTGAATCTTTTCTAAATATTTTTAATTATATTTTTAAATTTAGGACAGGCATAGAGAAAGAGGCAAACAGAGAGAATATGGGCATACCAGAGCCTCCTGCTGCTTTAAAAGAACTTCAGACACATGTGCCGCTTTGATTAATCTTGCTTTACATGGGGACTGAGGAATTGAACCTGGAACATAAGGCTTTGCATGAATGTGTCTATAACCACTTAGCCATCTCTTCAGCCTTGGAAACTAAATTTTATCAAGAAGTTGTTACTATGAGTTGATAAAAACAGCAAGTATCAGAAAATAAAAATAATAGCTAGTAGAAATTACTCAGAACCATAAGACAAATTAATGACTTTCACAAAGGAATTGGTTAGCAACATAGAAAAGAAGGCTAAGAAGATGCTTCTGTCAATAAAGCATTTGCCATGCAAGTGTCAGAACACAATTTCGGATCCCAAATATCTATATAACTGCCAGGGAGGCAAGACAACCCACCTGTAATCCAAGTGCTCATGAGACTGAGTCAGGGCAAACTAGCTGGTTAACTAAATGAGCTGAATCAGTGATCTCTAAGTTTAATTGAGAAGCCTAGTCTTAATAAAAAAGGAAATAAATAAAGGTAGAGAACAATCAAGGAAGACACTGATGTCATTCTCTGGCCTCCATGGGCACATGTACATGCACACACATACATTACCTCACAGGCATGTGAATATGCACACACATATGCATGCACACCACAAATATGTATGCATCTTAAAGAAAGACAGAAAATAAAAATATATATAACAGCAATGGGAAATTTGTTTTCTGCTTGAGCAAATATAGTACTAGCTTTGTCACATTCTTCTGGCTGCCCGAATGTCATCTTCACAATTAATACCTGCCATTAAGATTCATCATCACAGGTTTCTTACCTATTGTATGTAGTAAATAGAGAAGGCGTGATAGCTTGTTTCTCTTATATTGTAATTACACCAAAGTAAGTAACCAATACATGTTTGCAGAATAAATAAATGCAGAAATTCAAACCATTTATCAACTAACCAATTCTTTTAGGTTTTTAACTTCCCTTTATCAAATCATACCAAATCTGAGAGTAGAGACTATGAGATAAGTAAAGTGAGGCAGGGTGGTAAGAGCCTTTGATAAGTGAAGGTGAATCACTCAGGGGGGCCTTCTGAATTGCATTGCCTCACCAGCCATACCTAGCTCACCCAGAATACTTCCACCCAGATGATGGGACAAGATGTGATCCAGGTTTCTTGTTCATGCCATGCTTTGTCTACCATGATGAAACTTCCACTGAGGGCTGTAGGCTGAAATTGACCCTTCCTTACCATAAGCTGCTTTTTGTGGTGTGTTTTGTACCAGCAATGAAAAGGCAACTACACTATCATCACCTGGAATTTTTTTTTAAAGATTTAGTTGGCCCCTTTCCTATAGAGTTAAATTCAATCACTTTGGAGAGGGCCAAGGATAAGATTTTCTTAGTTCTTCAGTTGGTTTATATATGTTGTTAGGATGAATTGTTCTCCATTATTTTATATGTATACACACACACACACACACACACATTGATCTTACTCTAACTTCCAAAATGCCAATCTCCCTTCAGTACAGGTTTCTGGCTATGGCTTAATTCCTGGCCTGGTTCCTGGTTAATGCTACTAAATATTTTTCCCTCTGTGTCTTTGTTTGTATAGTATGAAATTCATTCTTATCTTCATGGATAATCTTGTTCACATGAATGGGTACGAAAACCCCCTTTCCAATAGAAAACCTCACTATGGTGTTCTGTGAAGTGACACAGGCCATAAAAAGCAAAAGAGAGACTAATATCAAAGTATTTCATAGCAAAACACAAATTGTTTGTTATCTATATGTACCAAAGCCACATCCTCATATAAAACTTGGGCAAAATATAGTTGGTGGAATAAATTCTTTTGTCATGTTCAAATACAAAAATGGGTCAATGCATGCACCATAATGGTGACTGCTGGTTCTTATTGTCCTTAGACCAAAAATATCTATATAGGTTCTAGAAAATACTAGATTAACAATTTTGTACCAGTATTTCTTTGCATTCAGTATTGCTGGATGGTTTCTTTCTGCATGATTTCTCATTTGATGATAAAAGAAAGATAAATGATAACTTATATCAGATAGTTTAATCAAAACCTGTCCTTTAAAAAATAATTATAGAAAATTTCAAATATACATAAAAGCCAAGAAAAACATGGGTAACTAACATATACATACATACATCATCCAGTTTAAATAGTGGTCAGCTCTGAACAACCTTTTTCACTTATTATTCAACCCAGATTCAATTGAACCAATTCTTATGTTTTCCATAAGTGTCTCATCTGAAGAAAAACCTTCTTATACCAAAGAGAGCATTAAAAATGTAGTTGGGGGCTGGAGAGATGGCTTAGCCATTAAGGCGCCTGCCAGCGAAGCCTAGGAAAGCCGGTTCAAACCTCCAGGTCCCAAGGTTAGCCAGATGCAAAAGTGATGCAAGGGTGCAATACTGCACTTGGCCACAAGGCGGCACATGTGTCTGAAGTTCATTCACAGCGGCTGCGAAGCTGCTGGCATGCTATTCTCTGTCTCTCCCTCTCACTGTCTCTCTCAAATTAGAAAAAAAAAAAAAAAAAAAAAAAAAAAACAGTTGGTAGTCATATCCTAGATTTTTTGAATATGTTTCTTCTTCTCCTTCTTCTTCTTCTTCTTCTTCTTCTTCTTCTTCTTCTTCTTCTTCTTCTCTTCTTCTTCTTCTTCTTCTTCTTCTCTTCTTCTCCTTCTTCTCCTTCTTCTCCTTCTTCTCCTTCTTCTCCTTCTTCTCCTTCTTCTCCTTCTTCTCCTTCTTCTCCTTCTTCTCCTTCTTCTCCTTCTTCTTCTTCTTCTTCTTCTTCTTCTTCTTCTTTTTTTTTTTTTCTGAGGTAGGGTGTCACTATAGCTCAAACTACCTGGAATTCACTATGTAGTCTTAGGCTAGCCTTGAACTCAGTGCAATCCTCCTACCTCTGCCTTCCAAGTTCTGGGATTAAAGGCTTGTGCCACCACACCCAGCCAATGTTTCTTCTTTATAGGTTGTTAAAGCACAGATCTAAATCAGATCAGTAATCTGATCAAGGATATAAACTGTATTTGCATAAATATGGTATGAAGTGCATGAAAAGATGATGTAAGCAGCAAAGTAAGAAATGAAAGCACGTTCCTATAATGAAAGCTAAAGTGGGTCACACAGAGGAACTGAGGATTATCCTGAGAAGAGGAAGAATCCATGGAAATATTATGATGGTTTGTAGATGAAAATATATTTGAGGACAGAAACTGAATGACTATTTATGGAACTACAAAACAGACCTTTTATGGAAACATGGATTTCACAAATTTCATTGCTGTGCTGATTTTTTTAAATAATTTTTTTAATAATTTTTTTTTACTTCATTTATTTTTGGAGAGAGAGACAGAGAGACAGAGAGAGAGGGAGACAGAGATAGGCGCGCCAGCAGTCTCTCAGCTGCTGTGAATGAAATCCAGATGTGTGTGCCCCCTTGTGGGCAAGTGCAGCATTGCGCCCTTGTGTCACTGCATCTGGCTAAACCTGGGACCTGGAGATTGGAACTGGGTTCTTCGGCTTAGCAGGCAGGCGCCTTAACCGCTAAGCCATCTCTCCAGCCCTGCTGTGCTGATTTCAAATATGGAACTCTCCCAATTTCAAAGGAAAACTTATTCTCATTGTTATTTGATCTCTTTCTTTATTTTTACTTCATTGAGAGCCAATGTAAATTTGAACATTACACACACACACACACACACACACACACACACATTTCTATTTCTTATTTTAAATTTTTATTAGAATACAAAGGATTAAGTTTCATTATAGTGTTTTCAAACAAAAGTTTCGTTTCCTTTCCCCCTTCCCTCTTCTTCCCTTGTTCCCTCCAACCCAATTTAACCTCCTTTGTGCTTTCATAATACATGTTTCCTATGTCCTTTCCTCTTCCCATCTACTTTTGTTCCTCTGTCATGTGCTCCAGTAGTACAGGAAATAGGCCCAAAAATCAGAAAGTGGGATGACATGAAATTTAAAGTTTCTTCACAGCTGAACAAACTAGATGCAGAATGGAAGAAAATCACTTCCAGCTATTTCTCTCATAGAGGGTTGACATCTGCTACATAAATAAGAACTGCAAATCTAAACACCAAAAAGACAAAACTGCCAATCAATAAATGCTTAATGAAATGAACAGATCAAATTCAAAAAATAAATAAATAAAAAGAAACAATGGCTAGAGAATATGTTTTAAGTGTTTAACATCCTTAGCCATTAGGGATATTCAAATTAAAACCATTTGAAATTTCATTTCACCTTCCTCAAAACAGCTATGGGCAATAAAACTAATGACATATGCTGGCGAGGTAGAAACTCAAAGGGAACTCTTTTTGACTGTTGGTGGGTGTATAAACTGGCACAACCTCTATGAAAATCATTACATAGGTTTCTCCAAAAGCTAAAAATTAAACTAGTATATAATCCTGCTATTTCACCCTGAGCATATACAAAGGACTCATACCACAGAGGTACTTTCATGTCTATGTTCATTTTTTCTGTATTCACAACATCCAGGAAATGGAATAAAGCTCTATTTCTTATTCCATTAATTGGGCAGTATTGGCTGAGTACTGGCATTTCCCTGTGATATTAGTAAGTCTACCTTCTCTTGAATTCTTCTCCACCATCAACTTGCAAAGATCTTTATCTATTATTCTTAATTACATGATCTTGTAACAGTCTTCTGAATTTCAACATGTGAACCATAAAATGCATAAAAACATATTTGATATTTACATAAAAGTATGTACAACTAAATCATATATTTCCTTCCAGATACCCTCTCCTACCCACTTCACAGATTTTGAAGCTGTTCTGTTTCCTTTCTGTTGCTGACTGTCATCAGGTTCTTGCATTTCAAGCTGATTTTACCCCTTAGGTCGTCTTTTAGGAAAACTTGCCTTAGCAGCTGGAAGTAGTTCCAGCAAGCTGCCATTCTTCAGCTGAGAGAGCACTCTGATACCCTCACATTGACCCAAGACGCATCATTCAGGGTCAGCCCTTACCTGACAACTGGTTCAGGTGAGGATAGAAAAGGCCTCCCATTCTTGCCTAATGGAGGGGATCTTATTCACACACTATCCACTCTGGAGCTTTCCCTGAGACAGCTATATCATGGTACCTCTTATCTCTAAGTCTAATTGTCTACTCCCCTCCTCCAAAATACTGGCTACCACATGGGTTCCTTATACACATTCTGCAAATTAATTTCTACCTCAGAGTCCAATTTCCTTTATTTTTTCCCATCTGATACAACTCTTCACTACCATGTCTGAAGAATCTTAGCTACATAGGATGCCCAATAATCTATGTTTTTATTTTTCTTAATTTCGCTTTTCCTTAAAAATCATACTCACTGAGAACCCTCATCTCTCAACAGATACATCAGATACAGTACCAGTTCTGGCAAAAACTGAAGAGTTTTTGCCTTGGACTAACTGCCTATCCATCTTTTTTATTTATTAATTTGAAAGCAGAGGGAGATAGAGGAGATACACAGCCTGTGACATAGAGGGATCAGCAACTACAAAGGTTTTGGCAGAGAAGAGGGATTCATATAATCCAGGAAAGCAAGGAAGTTACAGAAGCTGAACAGAGGCAGTAAAGAGGGAAGAAGGAGGCAAGCAGGATTGGAATGTGTGTGTATGTATGTGTGTGTGTTCTGTGTACATGAGTATGTTTGTGTGCATAATAATGTGCATATGTGTTTGTGTGCTCACATGCAAATATGTGTCTATTAAGGACTGTGTCCTCATGCTCAGTTTGTTTATTTTTATACACAGATGACTCTGTTGATTATAGTCCTTGAACTCGGTTGGCTAAAATAATATTTTTGTTTGAATATTGGTTAAGTAAAAATGTGTCAGGCATTAACAATTACAGAAGAATTTTTCATTCAAAAAATTCATCCAAGGACAAATTCTTTCTAAAGGAAGCATGATTGTAAAATGCAAAGTTTTCTAATGCTAAACTCTTTGTACCCACTCCCAAGCTTCATTCTCTTATGTTTTTCCCCACCGGTTAAGACAGTAGCACAGTGAGAGTCATGCACATTTCTGCAGACTCTAGTTTGAATACATGTTCAGATATTATTTCTATTTTTTTTTTAGCCATTTGAAATAGAACTGATCTCTGAGCTAGCTAGGAAATTTCTAAGATGTCTGAACCTTGACTAAGTAGACCTGGTTTCTTAGTGTGGTCTAAAATGACCAGAAGTTTTATCATATTAAACAGGACACTTTGGTTCAGGTCAAGTTCTAAACTGACAGTTTTACATAGACCTCAAATTGAGCAAAGACTCCTCATTTATCCCAATGGGCTTAAGCACATTACATAGACTGTGGTAGACATTTCAGAGGACCTGCAGTAAAACCCAACTCTGCTATGTGGGTAGATTGATTCAGATGAAAACACTCCAATTTAGAAGTGGACTGTAGGGAAATGGAGAGAATTATGGTCAATTGTTTTAGAAGTGATTAAAAAGACAATGATATAAAACCTTCCTGTGCTCAGTCACTCCCAAGCCATGAACTGAACATACAACGCACATCAGGTGCCCTGAGAATTCTATGAAATAAGTGACTATGAAGTCATCTTTCTTTGATTAAAATCATATAAATTGAGGTGATAGTATCATCAAACATACTATCCATCATTAAATAATATAGTAAATTGTAGTGGTTTGATTCAGGTGTCCTCCATAAACTTAGGTATTCTGAACACTAGTCTCCCCAGCTGATGTGAATTGGAAATTAAGCCTCCTGGAGGCAGTGTATTGTTGGGGGTGGGCTTATGGATGTTATAGCCAGTTTCCTCATGCCAGTGTTTGGCAGACTCTCCTATTGTCCACCTTATATTGACCAGGGAGAGATGTCCACCTTTTGCTGAGGCCATCATTTTCCCTGCCATCACAGAGTTTCTCCTCAAGTCTGTAAACCAAAATAAATCCATTTTTTCCCCAAAGTTGCTCTTGATCAGGTGATTTCTACCAGCAATGATAACGTGGCTGCAATGGTATAATTGGTACCGAGAGTGGCATTGCTGTTAGACACCTGACTGTGTGACTTTGGCCTTTGGGAGCTGATTTTCAAGAGGAATGTGGAAGGATTTGAAACCTTGGCCTAAGAGACGCCTTGCAGTGTTGTAAGACAGCTTGATGGACTATTCTGGTCAGAGTTGAAAGACCTGAATGCAGTAAAAACTATGGACTGTGAGGTTTGGCTTGTGAGGGTGAGAAAGAGCTTTACCTGGACTGGGCTAAGAAGCAGTTTGTGTGAGAGGTTTGCTAGTATGCCTGTGTCCTGAGAACTTGTGCAGGGTTGCAATGCATAGAAACAGACTGGTATGTTCAGAGGGATATGGCACAGAAAGAAATATTTGGGCCAAAACTGTTGTCCATTCTGCTGCAATTGTATGAGAGATTACAACCATTGAGATTGGGTCAGCTGACCTGCATTGGGACAACAGAAAGAATGCAGTCTTTTGAAGGGGCCTGAATGCTCAAGGAGCATCTTGTTCTTTAAAGTCTGCTTTATTCCCCTCTGGATTAACAAATTGGCACCCTACCTGGTATTATGGAGTATAACAGATGAAGGAAAGAGAGGGTCATTGAATTTGCAACATGGTCTTGTGTTTTGGAAATGGCCATGGGCAGTGTGAAGCAGGTTTGCTGGATTGCTGCATGGAGACACGATGGAACTGTGAGGAGAACCATGGGTTTCAGTGGAGACCCAGTGGAGATGCTGAGACCAGGAGATGGCTGCTAAGGAGAGCTGCAGCCTTGGATGAAGTTTTCCAGGACTGTGAGTAGCCTAGCTGGAGGGGCGGAATTGGAACTCCAGAGACTTGTCAATTGTTAGAATTATCAGACTTGGAAATTTGTCACTGGCTAGAGTTATTGAACTTGGAGCTGCAGAGTTTGATGTTTGCTGTGTTTAAATATTGTATTGATTGTTTGTTTCTTTGCTATGCCCATGGCCATCTTTCACAGTGTGAATTTTTATTCTGTGCTACTGTGGGGTTTGGGGGGATTTTTTTTTTTTTTTTTTTTTTTTTTTTTGTATTCTGGCTCAGTTAAAAGACTTTGGATTACAGGGATGTTTGACCATCATTATGACTGATAAAAACTATGGGGATGCTTAAAGTTGTACTGAATGCATTGTATTTTATATCATGTATGGATATCAGTTTTTGGGGCCAGAGGCAGAAAGTTGTGGTTTGATTCAGGTGTCCCCCATAAACTTAGGTATTCTGAATGCTAGTTTCCCCAGCTGATGAGAATTGGAAATTAAAGCCTCCTAGAGGCAGAGTATTGTTGGGGGTGGGCTTATGTATGTTATAACCAGTTTCCCCTTAGAGTGTCTGGCACATTCTCCTGTTGCTATTGTCCACCTTATGTTGGCCAGGGGGTGATGTCCACCCATTGCTCATGCCATCATTTCCTCCTGCCATCATGGAGCTTCCCCTTGAGTGTGTAAGCCAAGATACTCTCCCCCCTTTTTAAAAATTTTCCCACAAGCTGCTTTTGGTTGGGTGATTTCTTCCAGCAATGCAAACTTGACCGCAACAGTAATGCATTTTATATTATAAAAATATTAGTAGGGCAGGAGAAATGGCTTAGCATTTAAGGCACTTGCCTGTGAAGCCTAAGAACCCAGGTTCAATTATCCAGGTCACACATAAGCTAGATGCAGCAGGTAGAACATGTGTCTGGAGTTCGTTGGCAGTGGCTAGAGGCCCTGGCATGCCAAATCTCTCTCTCTCTCTCTCTCTCTCTCCCTTTCTTAAATAAAAATAAAATTAAAATAAATCTTAATAGTAGATATCAAATTGACTGATAAAAATGGAAAATTTGATAATAACTTTTCTTTTAAGGAAAAAAAATCCCTCCACTAATAATTCTAATCTAATAATTCTTTTACTTATACATTGCAGCAACTTCAAGTTCCTATGGGTAATCACAGCAGTCTGGACTCTTGGATAACGTTTAGTTTTCACATCAAGTACAAATTAAACTCTTTTATATGAAAAAAAAAATCTTGATGAAATAGCCACCGTTTCTGAGATTCCTGGATACAAACTCCACTTTATTAAGCCATATTAATCCAATAAAGAGTGCAGGGCCTCTCTAAGTAGGCTTTTAATGCTTCTGCCTCAGCCTCTCAAGTAGTGGGTTATTAACATCCAATCCCACAATCGCTTCTGTACCAGATTTTCTCTCTGGAATTTGACATTCTGCTAAATCTCTACAATCCTGTCAGAATATATCATCTCCTTTGCTCCTCAAATCTACTGTTGGATCTTGCTAGAAACAGGCTGGACCTGTGAGGAGGCTGGCTTTAACTATTGGACATGGCCAGGGACCCTGGGCTGTGGGGTTGCAGCTGGCCCTATGTCAAGAGTCCCTGGTGACAGTGACGGCCTTCCCTACTTCCCTACGTTGTAGGTTGTAGTGTTCTGTCATTGCCCAGAGTAGGCAGAACTGGCGAGGCGTTCCCCCCAGACCCCAAAAGGCTCTGACCATTCCATAAGTCAGACTTTGCCCCCCACAGTTCCTGACCTTCCGGCTAGCTGCCCAAGAGACCCTCATGTGGCTGAAGTCATGTAGCCTCTCCCCCCCCCCCCCGCAGTAACAGAAGTCACAGCCTTCTGTTAATCTCCTCTTCCGCCCTTCCCCTTATCTTCCCTTATCCTTCCCCCATAGCTTTGAAGTTACTAGTCCTTCCGCCACCTAGATAACAGTCCATAAACTATGCATCCGCTTGCCATATAGTCTGTACGTGCCATCTCAACCTTCCCCAAGTGTTTATAAACCCACTCCCCTTTTGAATAAAGGAGTGCTGTTCATCAGATGGTCTCCCGGGTGCTCATTGCCCCGTCATGTGGTCATGTGTTTGTCTTCGCACTCACCCGCTGCTCCAGGAAGGACCCTGCTGCTTCCCTCCCAACTGCTCTCTCCCTGGGACCTCGGTGGCCAACGACCCTGGGGAAATGGTAACAGGAACAGAACAAGACCCACAGCCTACCTTAGTGATTTCTTCATTTCCTCATCTATCCTTAAAAATATATTTCTTGGGCCTGGAGAGATGGCTTAGTGGTGAAGTGCTTGCCTGTGAAGTCTAAGGACCCTGGTTCTAGGCTTGATTCCCCAGGACCTACATAAGCCAGATGCACAAGGGGGTGCATGCATCTGGAGTTCGTTTGCAGTGGCTGGAGACCCTGGTGTGCCCATTCTCTATCTATCTACCTCTTTCTCTCTCTGTCAGTTGCTCTCAAAAAATAAACAGAAAAAATTTTAAAATCTTTTTCTGTTTTATTTTCATATAACATAAAATATTTTACTGCCAAAAAAAGTTTGCTAACAGTTATCTTACTTTCATCCACTTCCATCTATTCTGTAAGCACCAAATAACAAATTTACATATACCATTTTTCAGAGGACCATCAATTATTATGTTTATTCTGTGAGAAGCATTTGATTTAGTCTCTAAATTTAAGTACTTGAAAAGTGCATTTCAAATATGTTATTGCATGTTTATTTATTTTCCTATTTGTGTCATAATTAAAATTCAATTTAAAGTAATAAGTATTTTCACTGTTTACACCAAGACTTAAGTAGTATGATGTTGTGTTCATGTACATATCATTAATAATATTACAACTACTAGCTATATTAACTACATTAATCATAGTAATATTCATGCTGTCTTGGCCATACTGCCAGCCATCATTCTAAGTGAATTTATGGCCCAAGCAGCACAGCTCATGATCTGAAGAAACTTGTAACAGAGTTTTGGCAATAATATGCATAATAATATAGATACCAGCAAAGGCTGAATATTATTAATTATTAGGTGTTTTATTCAAGAACAGTAGAGTTTAAGGTATTGAAAACAAGATACCACTATAAGAGACTTTAATTCAACATTTCTTAGTGGATGAGCCATCCATGAACAAAATCACACTTCAGTGAGAAAGGCTTCAACAAGGAAGCCTTCCAGAAAAGTAGATGAGCTGGCATGAAATCTCTGTATACTTTTAAAATTGATACATACATCTGCAGCTCATTCAATACACTAAATTAATCAAATAGATATATAGTGATTTAAATAATATATTGGTATATTTTTAAGTGTTGAGATATTATTTTAAAATTATAAAGCATTAGAATTAAATGTTTAATATTCCCTCTCCAACTCATTTGCAATTTAGATATTTAATCTCTTTTTGAAAAGATGTAATACCTTCCTTGCATAGTAATGAGAAACTGACCAAAAGTCTTAGTTTTTTTTCTATATTAACGATTTTCTAAATGAAAGGAAATCAGAAGCCTTGTACAAACTCCTTCACAAAATACCTTTGGCTTCCTGGTGAGAAGCAACCCTCTGGCACCATCTACTGACAGTCTGCTTGACTTTGCTTTCTGGTCAAGCCATACACAAATAAGTCAGAGATGAGTGCATAGAACAATGATGTTTTCTTCACTATTTCTGGCTAGTAACGTAGAGCCACAGCCACGTTCATCATTGGGATTTGAGGCACTCAGGTTTTAGCTGCAACTGGTAATCTGATGCTGCTTGCTAGAGACTGAGAGTCTCCTGATCCTGTGTCTGCAGAAGTCACTTCCTCAGGTAATATTCATGCTGAACTGTCTAATCAGAGGACAAGATATGATCTTTGCCAGAGTTAAACAGCCCTGCCAGGTAGCTTAGTTTGTAAGTTCTCTAAATTTGTTGGAGGGTCATTTGGCACTATCTTTTGCATCAACTTTGAACCTGGGCATTCCAAAAACTAGCCAAGTAAAGTACTTGGTGACGTTATACAGTGGGTTAACTTTGTCACATACCATTCAATTTAATGATGTTCCAAATTACAGATGATAAAGTATAAAAGGTTAAAATTCTTGTATTAAACCCTCATGTGTTTCAGGTCCTTAATTCTAATGTTACTTTTCCAGTAAGTTCTTCCCTATCTTGTTTAAGAGTTTGAACAGTCTCCAGACTTCTACTTCCTTCTTACTAATTATTAACTATCACTTTAATATTCTGCACAATTAATTTAAAAATTCCATGTCTTTTCTGTCTTATTTCATAGAATATAAACTCCATGACACTAGGGTTTCTTTAGTTTTGTTCTTGACCAATATCTTATTAGATAGCCATAAAGCCTTCTGTAAAAAATGGATGAGTAAATGAACAGTTATTGAGTAATAAGGCAGGAGTTGACTAAAAGTTCAAACCCATTGAGGATATTTTAAGTGCTTTTTTCCCATAAGGTTTGGTATTTTTATTTTTGTGAACAACAAAAGGAACATCCCTAGTTTCTTGTGGTAACCTAAGCACTGGAAGAAAATAGCACTATTGTCTTTCATATATTCCTGAGATAACTGGCAAAAGAACATTTATGAAGTGTACTTCTGTGACTGTTCATTCCAATACTCACATGTTAATCAGTCTACATTGATTCTCACTAGCTGAGATTATTTTAGGTCAAGGGCACCCAGAAGGACCTGCTCACGCTCCTCTGTGTTTTCAGCTGCAAGACAGTCACTCTCATACCTTCCTGCAGAAGGCAAGTTGGGAGATCCACAGCTGATTATTTAACAGGTTAAAATATAGGAGGAAGGAACTGCCTTGTCCTGCTCTACTTAGTGAACACAGTTTCTTTGTGTTTACCAACCTCCCTCTATCAATTTGTAGGATACATGGCTATAATGACCACTGTACATTGTTGCCTGTCTGTGATCCAAAACATTCATTTATTGGAGTTTGCTTTGTAGCACTTAGAAGTAATTATTTGAATAATTATGTTGGATATTTAAGGCTTTATGATATACACTTATACAGAGTTGCTCCATTCTTCTGTCTCAAATGTCTTGATACTCGTGGTTAGGAAGAATATATTTATTTATCCAATAAAGTACAAAATAGATACAACTCTTCTTTTTCAGTGAACTAAGTACTTAACAAGAAGTTAAACTATTATAAGAAGAAACTGAAAACATGACAGAAAGGTTTTACAATAACCACTGACATTTGCTTCTCTCTGATTTTGAAAAAATAAGAAACTACCATTTCTATTCAGAAGTCAAGACACAGAGTAGGAATTCAGAAGACTAGGACTCTTTCTTATAAACAAAATCATTGAATTCTGGATTGCCTTGGGGAAGTTGCTCAACAGTGTTTCCTTTTCTTCACCTGTAAACTGGGATTAATGATAACATACCTACTGCTTTGGAGGCTAACACATGTAAAGTATTTATAATAATACTTAGCTCAGGGTATTGTGAATTCAGAAATAGTGCTTGTTTTAATTTGTTTCCTACATTTACTACATTAAGTTATTAAATTTTGAACAGTGTATAAGGTATAAAATGTTTTCTATTTTGAACTCCATGTTCAGAGTTCAGTTCTTCCATGGAAGCATAAATGGGGATGACTGGAAATTCATGCAGTTCTGGGGAAAGCTGACTACAAGATATAAACTGGGTCCACAAAGATCCATCATTTTGCCTCCCTAGAAGATTCTTTGCCAAAAATGAGTAAGCACACAAACAATGCAACACACATACATAAAATAACACAAAAACAATCTCTCTGAGTAGCAACATTATATTGTGGGAAAAGATTATATTTTTAAATGGCTAAAGGTTTAATAAATGTGTTATTTTCAGGTGGCTTGATTAAATTTATTTTATTTATTTGTTTGAAAAAGAAAGAGAGAGAGAGAGAGAGAGAGAGAGAGAGAGAGAATGAGCGTACCAGGGCCTCTAGCCACTTCAAACAAACTCCAGACATGTGCGCCCCCTTGTGCATGTGGCTATCGTGGGTCCTGGGGAGTTGAACCTGGGTCCTTTGGCTTTGCAGGCAAACACCTTAACCCCTTAGCCATCCTTCCAGCCTTTGATTTAATTCTTAAAAGAACACTTTATCATTTATTCCCTTGACCTCTTATTTTATTCTTTCTCTCACATACACATACATATCATAGTCCATTCAACCATACCTCACTTCTGTTCTTTTATGCTATGCATGCTCACAGTGCAGAATTTCATGGGGTATTGCATCAGCCTGAAAGTCACCTTCACCTTCATCTTCAAGCCCCCTTCCACAATATAACCTTTTCCATCATATTTTCTTTTTTGGACATTTCAGATCTTGAAGGCTGATAGATTTGGAGGATAGTTGTTTCTACATGAGTTGAAAATATACATGACCCCTCTTTACTACACCCTCTCAAAAAAACAACTATACATCCAAAAAAAGAGCAAATACAATCACATACTATTCATAACTTCAGCAGAATTAGGAATCAAAAATGAGATAAATTTTTCCAAAGAACTCTATGCAGAAGAAAAAGATTCCGGTATTATATTCCAGGAACTGTTTATACACATTTAGGTGTGAAAAGGAAGGAACCAGGGCCTTAAGCATTTAAAAATGGAAAAGAAGTGTAGAGGTTTAAAAACTATAATTAGAAAGAGACAATTCAATTCAAAATATCAAATACTGAGCACAATCAGGATATGGTGGCTTACATTGCGGGGTGCAGGGAGAATGAAGGTCTCTCAAAGTGGCAAGTGTGGCCAGTTATTTCTTTGGGAAAGAAAGGAAGAAGTGGGTGGTACAAATTAAATTTATGTTTGTGAAAGAAATAAACCAATGAAACAAAAGAGAGAAAAAACCCTCATTCCTCCAACCTGTCACACTGCCATCAACAAACTCATTGAAAGAGTTGCAAAATGAAGAGGACACAAGACTCATGAAGTTCACAGCAACGGGAAAGTAGATCACATCCACACCTACTGGGAGCAACAGTGAATCAAGCATTGCAGATTATGAAAATCCCCTCGCTAAATACCGATTTCTGGTACTAGTACTTACAGTCAGAGCCAAATCTTTAAGGTTAAGGCTTCATCCCACACTCTCCAGGACCCTTGTTAATAAAGACACCAAACAGAATTGCATATCCTCTGTTGTGGTTGGAAAATAAAATGTCCTCTACAGGCACATGTCTTTGAACACTTGACCCAGTAGGGGCAGTACTTGTGTTTTTATACCTTAGCTCCACTTCTAGTTCATCCTCTCTTCCTGTTACTGCAACATCACCAGCTCTACTCTTGCTCCTGCCTCCATGGCTTCCCTGCCATGATGGAACACATTTCACAAAACCTAAGGCAAAGTAAACTCTTTCCTCCTTAAGTTGTTGCTTATCATTGTTAGTGCTTATTTTATCACGTCAACAAGGAAGGCACTGATACAGATAATTTGTCCTTAGAAGTGGGGACATTGCTGTGAAAGACCTGACTGTGTAGTTCCTAGTCCTTTGGAACTGGGTTTGTGGAGGTTTGTGGACGAGTGTGGAACTTTGCTCTAGTGAAGCACTGCAGGGAGAGCTTAAGGAGCCATTCTGGTGGGAGTTTGGAAGACCAGAATGCTGAGAGAAACATGAACAGTAGCTCATGAGGATGCAGAGTGGAGCTATCCTAACAGAGGCTAGGTGTGCTACAGGCAGTGGAGCTAGGGATGTAGGACTACCTAAGCCTTTTGGAGCCCACGCATTGTTAATGTTCAATGAGCATTGCACTGAGTGCTCAGGATGTTCACTTTATGTCAAGAATCAGAAATTGGGCCCAACTTGCCTCCTAGGTACCGTTACTGTCTGGCAAACATTAAGTTCCCTCCTAATAACAAGATGAATCCATTGGTGTGGGCTTTCCAAGGTCAGACCTAGAATCCTGTTGCAATTTATAGGGTTAAAGTCTTCCATCCAGTAAATGATGTGAATCAACCTGAATTAGCCTAGTGGAAAACCATTGTTCCACTATTATTATATTGACATATTGTTCGTCAAGGCTGCCGTTGGTAACCAATTTAACATGCTCACCTTTCTGAGTGCCCAGGAGTTCTATGTTGTCTCTGTGTTACAGTGCACCTATTTCTCTATTAAATTTTTGGCCATTCCTTACCAGTTTTGGACATTTCTCATGTAAACTTTAATCATAGAAGATCATCTATCTTCTCTCTTTCTCTATCTGGTAATACCTATATATAATTCTATGACTTTGTATAAACTATATATGCTAATGATTCCAAAAAATATAACTCAAGTTTATTACCATAAAGAAACATACTAAACCAGGCAGCTGCCTACTAAACATATCTACTGGAATATTAATTTTAACCATTGTTGATAAAATGCTAATATCCCCTAGAACTGATAAGAACTTCCACACATATGTTAATATATTTCTCTTCTCCAAATCCTCAAACCAAGTTCAGTGAAGAATTCAAACTCAAGCCAGGGAATATCTTTTTCACTTGTACTACTAACACTTTGAAGGCTAAGCCAGGAGGATCATTTGAAAGCAGAAGTTTGAGATCTGCATGAACAGCATAAAGAGAAACTGTCTTGAGCAGGAAAACAGTAACAAAGCCAGCAGGGTGTGGTGGTGCATGCTTTTAATCCCAGCACTTGGGAGGCAGAAGTAGAAGGGTCACCATGAATTTGAGGCCACCCTGAGACTACATAGTGAGTTCCATGTCAGCCTGGGCTAGAGTGAAACCCTACCTTGAAAAAAAAAAAAAAAAAAAAAAAACAGAAAAAAAAATAATAAAAGCACAAAAAAAAAAAAAAACAAGAAAATTATCTACAACTAATGTAATTTCAAGCTAGAAAGCATTTTTCAAATTATTCTGTTGGGTACTGTTTGCCTCTGCTCTATCTAGTGCATGACAGAGGTGAATCTGGATGCCTACATGCTGATTTTTCCCAATTTATGGAGCTATATCCTTTAATTATTCATAAACGCAATAGATTTTCATCCATTTATATAGAAATTCTTTTCATCACTATAGAATCCTTGCTTTAGTACTACAGCTTACAGAACACATCTCAGTGTTCCCAGCTTTACCCTCATTGTTAAACTCATCATGTGGGGAACAAGCCCTGTGGTTCAGGGACATTTTCTGTGACTCCTGGGGTTCTACTGTGGCTTATTATCCTGACTATAGTCAGTTTAGCTGATGCTGAGTAATTTTACAGCTACAAAAGATTGTTTTGATGGCTTGCTTCTCCTGTAGTGATGTTTACTTCATTTCTTTCTACTCAACAGAAACTCTCAGCATCCCTTGGCCTGGGTAAAGCTGCTTGATCTGCCACAGCAGGACTCAGATGGCCATTCCCATTGTTATTTGCTCTACACCTTCTCTAATTACTGACACTTTGAAATGCTGCCATTAAGCCAGCTTCCAGTGATGGGCACCCACTTCTCATTACTATTCAGTGTCTGCACCTGAGAAGGACAAATTGTTGCAAGTAGAAAACAGAAGACTAATTTACTAGTCCTTTAACTTTTATATGTGTTACTATGTCAGTGCGCTCTGACCAAGATCTGCAACCCCTACAAAAGTCAGGCACGCTATTTATCAGAATTGCTTTCATTAGTGTATAAGTGCTTTTTAAAATTATTATTTTTCAGGTCATAACAGTGTTTTGATGGTAATTGCTACTAGAAATGTGAAAAGTAGATAAGTAAAGCCTTTAGTTCAAGCAGACATTTATCTCCTATCATTACCTATCATATATATCATATTTATTCTTGTGCCCTCAGTCTCATGCACATAGAAAGGACTAGAAAATTTGTGGTGAATGAATTGAACATATTAAAGCCATAAGATTAGGATGAGCTATGGAGAATGTAAAATTAAGTTATATTCATTTTGATGTTAGCAGATAACTATACAATGAGATGGGAAACATTTCACAAGTAACTTTAAAATATAAGAAAATAGTAAATAGGAACAGATCTATCCTATTGTGTTTCCTGTAAAAGCTTTATGGAGATAGACAATGCCACTGAGTTTCCATGAAGGCATATTCCTTTGAAAGGCTGGTACAAAGACACAGAAAGTACATAGGACTTCTGACAGAAGATATTGGCCCTAAGTAGGAAGGAAAGAAAGATACTTGTTAATGAAGCAGAAATGTTTAATAAAATACATAAATATGTGTGATTGGAGCATGTTACAGTATGCAACATCTTATGTAAATGTGCAAAACTTGCACAAAAATATTTAATAATGAAAATTGTAGGTAAACTTAATTTCCTGTCATTTGAATCAATAATGCCAAGGCAATTCTCAGTTTCATTTGTAGATCTTACAACTACAGTTAAATGATGATGTTACATCATAAATTGATCTGTTGGCACAACATGCTAACAACTACACGTTCAAATAGGCACTTACCTACTGTCATTACCCATGCCACATATCTCATTTACTCTGGTACCCTCAGTATACACCGACATCACATTTCAACACTAGTGCAATATTCTTTTTGTTATAATTTTTTTGTTTATATTATTCTAATTTTACATTCATATTGGTGACTCCATTGTCCTCCTCCCTGTCTTCCCCCCTCCAACAAAACCCTCATCAATGGTGAATGTGGGTCCTACATTGTGGGGGTAGTCAAGAGTTATAGGGGAAAGCCAAGTCTCTGTGTAGTGCAATATTTGTAAGGTGTGTAACAATTGCATCTGAAGGCAAAACATAAAATTGAAGCCTAACCCCTCACTTATTTAGAACAATTAAAGTTAGAGCAGAATTCAATAAGAGACATGCCTGATTGCAAGGTTTATTTTCCTACAATGTCAGGGTACTCACATATTAATAGTGGAAAAGGAGAGATTCAGACATACTTGCCTTTGCTAACTTCATGGGGTTATATTGACATGAGTAGCAAAGTTTGTGTCTATATGACAATGAGATATTTAATTTTCATTATCAAATGTGTTATCAGTTTAATCTTTAATATTGAATCATAGCCCCTTTTAAAATATTTGATTCTACTATTGTTTTATTATTTTAACATATTATTCTAGTAATATTTTATCATAAATAAAAAAGAGGGCTCAAGAGATAACTCAGTGATTAAAGACACTATCTTGTCAAGCCTGAAGGCATAGGTTCAATTCCCCAGTACCCACATACTACCAGATGCACAAAGCCACACAACTGGAGTTTGTTTGCAGTGGCAGTAGATCTTGGTATACCCATTTTCATTTTCTGTCTCTATTTGCAAATATATAAATAACATTATTTTTAAAACTACCTATTTTTTGTAAAACATTGCTGTACTGCAGCTGAATATAAAATAATTAAAATCATGATTTTTATTTGAACCAATATTTTTGCTTCTTCAAAGTATGCTGCTAAAACTAAAAGCAAAGAGAAAAGTGAAATCAGAGGACACTGAGTTTATGCCTTATTTACTGAAAGTGGTAAAAATATATTTACCTTCCAAACTCTATCTGGGCTATCAGCAAGAGATCTTATTGAGCCATAAAATTTAATGCTGAAACAGGATATTTGGAAGTAACACAAAAATAAATTGTACTATATTTCCAGAAAAGTACATCCACTAGAAATTCACTAAAGATCAAATTTCTAAGACCTTCATATGTTACAGGGAAAATTTCTTTAAAAATATCCCAACTCTATAAGCTTTAGCAAATAAATTATTTTATGAGAACTTTAAATCTATAACTAAACTATCCAATTTTATGAACAGGAAATGTGTGTTCAATTGCAGCTGCTATCATCAGTGTTTGTTAAAACTATTCTATGCTGAATAGAGATGTGGTATAGATCATGTGAAGGCATTACAGAGTTGTTCTCTGAAAATAGTATCATATCGAGTTGGTTACTTATTCAAGGCCACAAAAGTGTGTTTAGTGAATTCAATGTCTGTGGTGGTTTGATTCAGGTGTCACCCGTAAACTTAGGTGTTCTGAATGCTAGATTTCCAGCTGATGGAGATTTGGGAATTAATGCCTCCTCCAGGCAGTGTATTGTTAGGGGAAGGCTTATGGGTATTATAGTCAGTGTTTGGCACACTCTCCTGTTCCTATTGTCCACCTGATGTTGGCCACCCTCTGCCCATGCCATCATTTTCCCATGCCATTATGGAGCTTCCCTTCAAGTCTGAAAGCCAATATACACCTTTTTTTCCACACAAGCTGCTCTCGGTCAGGCGATTTCTGCCAGCAATGCGAACCTGAATGCAATAGTAATATTGGTACTGAGGAGTGGGGTCATTTGCTGCTAGACACTTAACTGTGTGGCTTTGGCCTTTTGGAGCTGATTTTCAAGAGGAATGTGGGAGGATTTGAAACCTTGGCCTAAGAGATGCCCTGCAGTGCTATAAATCCACCTTGATGGACTATTCTGGTCAGAGTTGAATGACCTGAGTGAAGTAAGAGCTATGGACTGTAAAGTTTGTCTTATGAGGGTAGAAAGAACTTTGCTTAGACTGGGCTTAAGCAGTTTATGTGAGAGGCTTGCTGTTATGCCCATGTTTTGGGAACTTGTGCAGGGTTGCAAAATACACAGAAATGGACTGGTGTGTACAGAGGGATATAGCACAGAATAAAATGAAATCTTTGGGCTGAAACTTCTACCTGATCAGCTGTAATTGTATGAGTGATTACAACTATTAAGATTGGGCCATCTGAAGAAGTATCCTGTTCTTCAAAGTCTGATTATTCCCCCCTGGATTAACAAATTGGCACCCCTCCTGGTATTATGGAGTATAAGAAATGCAGGAAAGAGAGGGCCATTAAATTTGCAACATGGTCTTGTGTTTTAGAAATGGCCAAGGCAGTGTGTAGCATGTTTGCTGGATTGCCTGCTTGGAGACACAATGGAGCCATGAGGATTAACCATGGGTTGCAGTGGAGACCCAGTGGAGATGCTGGGTCCATGAGATGGGTGCTAAGGAAAGCTACTGGCCCCAGATGAAGTTTTCCCAGACTGTGAGTAGCCTAGCTGGAGGGGGGAATTGCAACTCCAGATACTTGTTGCTGGTTAGAATTATCAGACTTGGAGATTTGTCACTGACTAGAGTTGTTGGACTTGGGGGCACAGAATTTGATGTTTGCCCTGGTTATTTTAAATCTGGTATTGGTTGAAGATTTCTTTGCTATGCCCAATGCCATCTTTTCCAGTGTAAGTGTTTATTCTGTGCCATTATTGGTATTTTGGCTTTTTTTTTTTTTTTTTTTTTTTTTTTTTTTTTTTTTTTTTTTTGAGGTAGGGTTTCGCTCTGGCTGACCTGGAATTAATTATGTAGTCTCAGGGTGGCCTTGAACTCATTTTACATCATGGGTGGTTATCGATCCTCCTACCTCTGCCTGATGGAGATTTGGGAATTAACCCTCCTGAGTGCTGGGTTTAAATTATAGCCAGTGTCTCCTTGCCAGTGTTTGGCCACCATGCCCCACCTTCTGCTCTTTTTTCCCCTGCTATGGAGCTTCCTTTGAGTCTGTAAGCTTTTTTTTTTTTTTTTTTTGCAACAATATCTGGAAATATTATGCCTCAGTTAAAAGACTTTGGACTATGAGAATGTTTGAACATCATTAGGATTGAAAAAACTATATTGGGACTTTTAAAGATTGACTGAAAGTATTGCATTTTACATCACGGATGGTTATCAGTTTATAGGGGTAAGGGGTGGAATGTGGTGGTGGTTTGATTCAGGCTGTCTACCATAACCTTAGGTGTTCTAAATGCTAGGTTTCCAGCTGATGGAGATTTGGGAATTAACACCTCCTGGAGGCAGTGTACTATTGGGGGAGGGTTTATGGATATTATAGCCAGTGTCTCCTTGCCAGTGTTTGGCACACTGTCCTGTTGCTATTGTCCACTTGATGTTGGCCAGGAGGTGATGTCCACTTTCTGCTCATACCATCATTTTCCCCTGCTATTATGGAGCTTCCCTTTGAGTCTGTAAGCCAAAATAAACCCTTTTCCCACAAGCAGTTCTTGGTAGGGTGATTTCTGCCAGCAATGCGAATATGACGGCAACAATATCTGTGAAATGAAATGGCTCTGTTTCTTTGGGAAAAGCTCTCTTTAATTTCCTGTTCAAACATTGCCATTTGGTGATATCTATTCCTAAAGCTTCCCAATTGTCTCTGTGGAACAATTTTAAAAAAAAAATAATGGAATTTAGAACTGCTCCAAGCTTGAACGAGAGAGAGACACAGAGAGAGACAGACAGAGAGGGAGAGGGAGACAGATAGAGATGGGTGTGCCAGCAGTCTCTCAGCTGCTGTGAACGAAATCCAGATGTGTGTACCCATATTGTCCCCTTGTGGTCAAGTGGAGGCTGCTCCAGGATTTAAGAGAAGTCATTGCTGCCCCTGCATCACTTTGCATCTGGCTAAACGTGGGACCTGGAGATTGGAACTGGGTTCTTAGGCTTAGGAGGCAGGTGCCTTAACCTCAGCTATATATCATTCATTATATGGATGATATTCTAAGCCATCTCTCCAGCCCCACAACAACATACAGAAAGATTTTGAGTGTAGCTATAGGCTGGATGCACTAAAAACTAATGTTTTAGAGATAGTACTGTCTTTAAAGCAGTGAGTGACTCCACAGCTTCCAAAAGATATTCACTGAAGTAATCTTCCCTCAAGTACCAATCCCAAATTGCTTTTGCTCAGTATGATATTGATGCCAACAACATTCATTTTCTAAACAGAAAATCAAACCATGCAAATGTTCTAAGGTTATGAATAACAGGAACCATTATGTCTTTCAGCCAGCTCTTCACATTACTAAGCTGGGTTAGCATGAAAGGCAGTGACAGATGCTCATTTATATTTAAGGAAGGGGGACACTGCTGTCCAGAATAGGTTGTTTGATATTGCTAAACACAAGTTCCGTTTGCCGCAGGGCTTCTTGCACCAAAGAATGTTAACCTTCTAACCCTGGTACATTTCCAATTACCAATATATCTGTGCTCAAAGGCAATAATGAAAAGACAGCTCGGATGAGTAAGTTTGATGGTTCAGAATAAATATTTATTTAAAAATAAATTTTGAGGAAAAAAATAACAGTAAATACCCATCAAGAATTTTTTTCTTTCTATTCTGATTCTATTTTCACTTAGTATATTTTATTTGTAAATGTTTATTCTTTGTCTGTAGTTGGTTTTGCTAATCTTAGCTTCTCAGTATTCTAAATGGCATTTTCTGATTCTTAATGTTTTATTTCTATTTATTTATTTGACAGAGAAGGGGGGGATGAGCGCGACAGGGCCTCCAGCCACTGCAAATGAACTCCAGATGTGTTCACCCCCTTGTACATCTGGCTAATGTCGGTCCTGGGGAATTGAACCTGGGGTCTTTGGCTTTGCAGGCAAATGCCTTAACAGCTAAGCCATCCCTCAGCCCTTCTGTTTCTTTAAGACTTTCCTTCACCTACATAATGCTCTGTCTGAGTCATCAGAACTAATCTTGAGGGTTTGACATCACTATTCCTTCTGGCTTCTCTCAATTCCTCTTCTCGCTGAGGCCTTCTTCATTAGCAGTAATCTAGATGGTGCCCTCCCCAGCACTCCATATTTATTTAGACATCACTTTAGGGGCTTATCACTTCCCATGATGATTTCTTCAGAATTTAACTGCCCTTGGCTTAAGTAAAATATATTCAATCACTCCTTTCATGAGCATGAATCATAGTACTTTACCTTCAAAGCCATTTATACACAACAAAGGATATGGACAAATAAATACTTATAATTTAACAAATATTATAAGTAGAATAGCAAAGTGGAACTGGGGAACAAAATGGATAAGGGAGTGAGGATGGTTTCTCTAAGGAATTTTTACATAGTGTGAGATGTGAAAGTTGAGAAGGGACTACAGCAATTATGGACTAAGGTCTTATCTCACTACCTTAGAGATACTTGCTCAACCATGTTTATTGCCACTCAAAAAATAAATAAATAAATAAATAAATAAATAAATAAATAAATAAATAGAGAAAGAAAGAAAGGAAGGAAAGAAGGAAGGAAGGAAGAACCTTGGAATAAATCTAACCAAGGAAGTAAAGGATCTCTACAATGAAAACTTTAAAATATTCAAATGAGAAATTGCAGAAGACAATAGGAAATGAAAAGACATCCCTTGGTCTTGGGTTGTAAGAATCAATATTGTGAAAATGGCAATTTTACCAAATGCAATCTACACATTTAATGCAATCCCCATCAAAATTCCAATGGCATTCTTCACAGAAATAGAAAAAACAACCTAAAAATTCATTTGGAAGCACAGAAAACCTCAGATATCTAAAACAATTTTGAGCAACAAAAATAAGGCTGGTTGTATCACCATACCTGATTTTAACCTATATTACAGAGCCATAGTAACAAAAACAGTGTGGTACTGGCACAAAAACAGACATGTAGATCAATGAAACAGAATAGGGGACCCAGATGTAAGTCCGGATAGCTATAGCCACCTGATCTTTGACAAAAATGCCAAAAACACTCATTGGAGAAAAGACAGCCTCATCAGCAAATGGTGCTGGGAAAATAGGATATGTATCTGTAGACGGATGAAAATATATCCTTATCTCTCTCCATGCACAAGAATTAAGTCCAAATGGATGAAAGACCTTAATATCAGACCTGAAACTCTGAAACTGCTAGAGGAAAAAGTAGGGGGAACCCTTCAACATATTGGTCTTGCAAAGACTTTCTGAATATAACCCCAATAACTCAGGAAAGAAAAACACAGATCAACCACTGGGACCTCATCAAATTACAAAGCTTTTATACAGCTAAGGACACAGTGAATAGAGCAAAGAGGCAACCACAGAATGGGAGAAAATCTTTGCCAGCTATATATCTGACAGATCATTAATATCTAGGATATACAAAAACTCAAAAAATTAAATAATAAGAAATCAATCAACCCAATAAAAAATGGGCCATGAAACTTAATAGAGACTTCTAATAAAAAGAAATACAGATGGCATATAAACATCTAAAAAATGTTCTACATCCCTAGTCATCAGGGAAATGCAGATTAAAATTACATTGAGATTCCATGCCACTTCTGTCAGATTGGCACCATCATGAAAACAAATGACCATAAATGCTGGCTAGGATGCAGAAAAAGAGGAACCCTTCTAACCTGTTGGTGGGAATGCAATCTGGTCCAGCCATTGTGGAAATCAGTATGGAGGTTCCTGAGACAGCTAAAAATAGATCTACCATATGATCCAGTTATACTACTCCTAGGCATATATCCTAAGGTCCCATCTCACTACCTTAGAGATACTTACTCAATCATGTTTATTGCCACTCTATTCACAATAGTTAGGAAATGGAACCAGCCTAGATGTCCCTCAACTGATGAGTGGATAATGAAGATGTGGCAAATTATACAATGGAGTTCTACTTGGTGGTAAAGAAAAATGAAGGAATGAAATTTGCAGGAAAATGGAAGGATCTGGAAAGGATTATACTTAGTGAGCTAACCCAGGCTCAGAAAGCCAAACATCACATGTTCTCTCTCAAATGTGGATCCTAGCTATAAATGATTGGACTTCTATGTGAGTAGGAATAAAACTCAGTAGCTGAAGCCAGTAAGTTACAAAGGGGATATGAAGGGAATAGAAAGGGAGGGAGGTGGGACTTAATAGGATGGTATTGTATATATGTAAGTAGAAGAATAAATAGATTAATGGGGGTGAAAAGGCCTAAGTGAGGTCAGGGGAAGAGATTGAGTAAAGGAAAGGTGGAGAGAGGGGTAATCAAAATCTAAGAGGATATAAATAAGTCATATGGAAACCTACTTTTCTGGACAATGGAATACTCAGAAGCCATAGATTATTACTAGAAAATTTTCAGTGCCAGGGATGGGATGCCTTCCAGTGAGTTGTTGGCCAGGGAGCTCACATATATCCCTAAAACATTATAGGCCATTGCCGAGGCCCTTGGTTTCCCACCAGGAATAGAAGGTAAGACCCTATTGCTGAAGACTCCACATACTTGGGCTGCAAGGTCACTGAGAAATCCTGCTGGAGCTGAGCTGAAAGCCTCCTCCATGTGGACTAGCTGGCAGAAAGCAGGAAAAAGCTATGCTGCATGTAGTTCAATGGGAGAGAGAGAAATCACCAGTGAAGATACTCAACAGTGAACACTGCAAGCTTTAAATTTGGCCAGCTAGGCCAAATGAGCCAATGAGTGCAATAGTGGCATGTATATTATGCAGGAAACCAACAGCTCTCTAATTGGACTGGAGGCCTGCTGCATGGGAAGGAATACATCTCTGTTACTGAAAACCTATGACAAATGAGACCTAGGGGTGTAATGTCTGCTGATGTCTGGCTAAATGCATATACTATGCTCACCAAACTGCCCAGTAAGCTCTTCCCTTAATTTCCACACCCATATATTAATACTACTCTCACTTTTGGTTAGAGAAGCTTCTCTTTTTAGATGGTGGCAACCTTGGGATGAGTCAGAAGGTACCATGGTGCTGAGAAGAAGGGAAAGAGGAGTGCTCAGCATTGAAACATCTCTAACACACCTTCCAAGGCTCAGGGTCTATTGCAGAAGAGGGGGCGGAAAGAATGTAAGAGCCAAAGGAAGGGTAGGACTCCTTACAACGTGCTCCTCCGGACACAAAATGGCCTGGATATCCATGACCTCACTGTGCCTGACACTACCTACACAAGACCATCTTCATAGGACGAAAAGATGATGACATCAAAATGAAAAGAGAGACTGATTGAGAAGGGGAAGGGGTATGATGGAGAGTGGAGTTTCAAAGGGGAAAGTGGGGGGCAGGAGGGAAGTACCATGAGATATTGTCTACAGTTAAGGAAGTCGTCAATAAAAAATAAATACTAAAATAAACAAATAACAAAGAAAAAGAAAGAAATGAGAGGGATTCTTTGATAAGGGGGAATAAAATGCCAAGTTTAAAAATTTTAAATAATTTTAGCTTACTCAGTAGATCTCAGATACATCAAGAAACATATGCTTCTATTGATACAATAATGTAAAAGCATCAAACATATTTATGATAGGAAATTGAGGAACATGGTAAAACAAGGATGGTCCAAAGGTGGTATACATGTATGAGTGAAGAGAGAAAATGGGATTAAATTTTCCTTTTTCTGAATCTGTTTATTATTTGTACTGGATTAGGGACTTAACTGTGACTCCAGCATCACATGAAATAAAGCTCATGAAAACACAGCCAATGGAGGTAGTCCATCCTCCTTGCCATCACTGTTTTTCTATTCTAAAGTATTGTTGGCTCAAGGTCAAAAGCTAAGTTTTGGAAGCATGTTAACTTGCAGAAGCTCATGAGGACATGTACATAAGCTACAGCAGAATTCAACTTCATCATATGATTATGTGCAACCACACATCTTTTTAGATAAATTAAAAATAATTCAGGGCTAGAACTATGGCTTAGTGGTTAAGGCACTGGCTGGCCTGCAAAGCCAAAGGACCCAGGTTCAATTCCCCAGGACTCACATCAGCTACAGGGTGGTGCATGTACCTGGAATTTATTTGCAGCAGCTGTAGGCCCTGATGCACCCATTCCTTCCCTCTACTCTCTCTCTCTTTTTCTGCCTCATTCTTTCTCTCTCAAATAAATAACTAACTAAATAAATAAAATAAGATGTAATTCAGATTTAAATAGCCTCTACTACACTAATCACAATATAACAGAATTCTGTACACCATTAATTATATATTTATAGTCTTTTTTAAAGTTATTAATCAAACCTGGATTAATTAAATTTTTTAAGCGATCACAAATTTTCTCTAAAATAATGTGGGGTTGGGTCTAAAGACATTTCAAATTTACTTTTGCATTCCTTGTCAATAAAATAACATAAAATTATCAAAGAAATATACTGACCGTAAATTTGACTGGATTTCTTAAAATTAAAAAAAAATATATATAACAAAATGTGAAGAAAGCACTCCATCGTGTGGTCAGAAACTAACAGTACAACAGAAATACAGAATCTGGATGTAAGTTTTTTTTTTTTTTTTTTTTTCAGCATTTTACTGACTGAACAATTGTTCAGGAGCTGGTGAATCTCAGCAGAAAAGGAACAGCAAGGCACCTGTGCTTTGCTGCCAGTGGCTCTGCTTGAGTTTCCCATGTGCATCTCTATGACAACATGCTCCACACACTAAATGGGAAACTTACAAATGCCCAAAATCCATTTATACTATCTCATTGAGAATTATCGCTTTTCTCCCATCCTCATGTCCAAAGCTATTAGCATGTACTGTTAGTCTACTTTCTTTCTTTTTAAATATTTATTTATTTATTTATTTATTTATTTATTTATTTAAGAGACAGAGAGGGAAAGAGAGAGAGAGAGAGAGAGAGAGAGAGAGAGAGAGAATGGGTACACTAGGGCCTCCAGCCATTGCAAATGAACTCCAGATGCAAATGCCACCTTGTGCTTGTGGCTTATATGGGTCCTGGGGAATCTAACTGTGGTCCTTTGGCTTTGCAGGCAAGCACCTTAAATGTGAAGCCATCTATCCAGCACCTGTTGGTCTACTTTCTAAATGTTCCTCCTAAGGCACTTTAGCTCACCTTCTGTACCCCATTGTCTTTTTTTTCCTGGATCAGGTTCCCTGTCTCTGAATTTGCATCTAGCCCATAGACCATGCCCCATCTTATCACCTTCGATTCCACCACATACCACAGACAATGTCAAAGTGAAATGTACTGCAACTTGATCATGATTGGTCTTCTATTTAACCCCTAGGAAGCCCTTCTAGTTGCTGCTATAAGTTCAAGCTTGACATATCCCCAGAGTCACCGTGTTGGTTAAAAAGATGAAGCATGGAGAAAAGGTGGCTCTAAGTAGCAAGCACTGTCCACTGAAAGCCACTGCTCCTGTTTATAGGAGCATCGTGATGGTCACTAAATTCACTCACTCTGCACTGTTTTGTGCTGCTGTGATTTTGATTCTTGTACTGTACAATTCAGAATGCTTTTTACTTTCCTGACTTGATAATGATTAAAGCTTAGTTCACAAAACAATTCCAGGAAAAATTCACAACACAAGGATATTCCATCCAAAGCTACCTACAACTCTTTCCATCCATCACTCTGTGATTATCATTTCTTTTAGGATAGTGATTTGTGACACTACCATGAATTAGTTCCACACCTTTCAAGTGGGAATATTTCTTCCCTTCTTTCCTCCCTCTCTCCTTCCCTCCCTCCCTTCCTTCCTTCCTTCCTTCTTTCCTTGTTTTGTTTTGTTTCTTTTGTTTTGTTTTGTTTTGTTTTTCAAGGTAGGGTATCACTCTAGCCCAAGCTGACCTGTAATTCACTATGAAATCTCAGGGAGGCCTCGAACTCACTATGATCCTCCTACTTCTGCCTCCCAAGTGCTGGGATTAAAGGCATGCATCACCATGCCTGGCTGCCTGGCTGCCTGACTTCTTTCCTTCCTTCCTCCCTTCCTTCCTTCCTCCCTTCCTTCCTTCCTTCCTCCTTCCTTCCTCCCTCCCTCCCTCCCTCCCTCCCTCCCTTCCTTCCTTCCTTCCTTCCTTCCTTCCTTCCTTCCTTCCTTCCTTCCTTCCTTCCTTCCTTCCTTCCTTCCTTCCTTCCTTCCTTCCTCCCTGCTTCCCTGCCTCCCTCCCTCCCCTCCTTTCCTCCTTCACCCATCTTTCTTTCTTTCTTCTTTGTTTCTTTCTTCTTTCTTTCTTTGTTTCTTTCTTTGTTTCTTTCTTTCTTTCTTTCTTTCTTTCTTTCTCTTTCTTTCTTCTTTCCTTTCTTTCTTCTTTCTTTCTTTCTTTCTTTCTTTCTTTCTTTCTTTCTTTCTTTCTTTCTTTCTTTCTTCTCTCTTTCTTTCTTCTCTCTTTCTTTCTTCTCTTTTATTTTTAAGGTAGATCGGTCCTCCTATGTGTCCCTCCAAGTGCTAGGATTAATGGTATGTGCCACCATACCCAGAAGGTGGTGATATTTTATTATATCATTATGGATCAATAAATGACTGGAGAATTGAAATGTGCACAAAATCCTTTGAAGGAATTTCGTAACCCTCATTACCTTTTCAGCAAGCATAATTTTCCATCCTGTATGAACTACTTTTTATTAATTTATTTTAAAATGGAGAATCATTGGGGAGGTAGAGATGGCTTAGCAGTAAAGGCTCCTGACTGCAAATCTAAGGACCCAGATTTGATTTCCCAAAACCCACATAAGCCAGATGAAAATAGCAGCCCATGCATCTGGATTTCATCTGCAGTGGCTAGAGGTCCTAGCATGCCCATTCTCTCCCTCCCTCTCTCTTTCTTTCATAAATAAATAAATAAAAGTGAAAAATTTTAAAAAGAGGATAACTGTGAATTTCTATGAATACAATTTAGTCATTTAAATGAAGAAATTCTAATTCCTCTGTAATTTCCAGCTCATATCTGAACACATTTTTCTGTATGCATAAAAAACTAATGTCAAGAATACACATGAATATGACTGATGTCCACTTGTTGATTCCATATTTTAGGAGGAAATTTGAAAAAAATAATTAGCACAACTTCCAAGGATGATGGTGAGCATTATGAGCTATGCCTAAGAAGGAAACACAAAGTCTTTCAGGGAAGAGGAGGGAAGGAACAAGAAACCTTGAAGGCTGTGCTTTATCATGTGGTAGGATTATTCTATGGATTAGGGAAGAGGACCCATGTTTATGGCATACTTCCATGGGATAATCAAGGGCATGTGCACAGAGGGTGTGAAAAGCATGGCTGTGAGGAGAATGTTCATGATTGTCTCATTTTACTAGATTATAGGACGATCTGAAGGTGTAGTTAAAGTTATGTTCTGTGGAATAGGGAGTGATCCTGAATATCCCCAGTCTAACCATGTAAATCCTTAGAACAAATAACATTAAAGGATATGAGGATCCAAGGAACATGAGGGAAAAGTCAAGGCTAAGGCTAGAGAGATGGTTCACCAGTTAAAGACTCTTGCAAGGCCTGATGGATCAGGTTTGATTCTGCCATGTCCATGTAAAGCCAGATGCACAGAGTAGTGCATGCATCTGGAGTTGATGTGTAATGGCAGAAGGTTCTGGCACACACATACTCACTCTCTCTCCCTGTCCCCTGTTCTGTCTACTTCTATCTGTCTAGTTCTCCCACATAAGTACATAAACATTTTTATTCATAGCTTCTTGAAAGTGCCTCCCCAAAGTAAGTGCATTACATATTTTCTAGATGTTATGACAAAATACCTGACCAGAAGGAACCTATGGTAGAAATGGTTTGTTTCCATTTATGGTTCAAGATTACAGTTCATCATGGTGGGGAAGGCATGGCTTCAAGAACTAGTGACAGCTAGACACATTCAGTCTAGAGTGTCAATGCCAAGAGTGATGAATGTTCATACTCAGCTCTCTTTCTCCTTTTTATTTAGTCCAGGACCCCAGTGTATGTAATGGTGCTGAACACTGTCAGTTGGGTCTTCCACTTCAAGTAACCTAATCTATATAATTCCTTCCAGGTGATTCTAGGTTCTGTCAAGTTGATGTTATATATAATCTATACAATCTGTATGATACAAACCATCACTGGAAGGCTACCCTGGAAATGTGTTATAATGTATCTATGCCATTCCACACCTTTCCTTTGTGATCATTTGTTACAGAAGTAGTAGAAGTCTAGTATAGTAAGGAAATGTTTTCTAAGAAGGGTATACTATCTGAACAGGAAACAGACTGTTCCTGAAAAAGTGAAGTCCTTATCAGGGGAAGACCCTATTCTCATCTCAGCATTACAACACTGAGTCCTGGCCAGGGAAGAAGATGAAATGTACTGTACTCCAAAAATGAGCAGCCATGGGAGTAAAGAATGAAAAGTTTGAAAACTGATTTAGCTGTTTTTCAATGATGAAATTACATATGAAGTTGTATTAGACAAAAGAGAAGTTTCTTACTGCAGAGTTACACCTTCCAACCTTGGGTGTATGTATGCTCTGTCTTTTTTCCTTTATTAGAGAGCCCTATGTCCCTTCCTGGTGCTGATGCAGTTTGTCTGTGGAGATTATCAGGTCCAATTCCCCTGCAATGCAATGATCTGTGGTGTAGTACTCAGATGTTTCTTACATGGCCATCCATCATAAGCTGTTGTGCAGAGTCTGGGACTGTGTGCCTTATCGTGGATGTGTCCTTTCTTGTTGTTATCCTATAGCCTATATGAGATGTTCTCCATAGTATAAAAGAATATATATATATATATATATATATATATATATATATATATATATATATATATATATGCAGTAGCATTCTTCCCCAATGTAAAACAAAACGTCAATGATTGTTTTTGTTTCAGCTCAGAGCAAAGTCCTTTATAGAGCTCTTTGATTTGGTATTCTCCCCTAACTCTCTCTCTTTACCATATTTATCTTGAGAATGTACTCTCTTTATTCTTTAAATGAACTCTTCACCAAGTCACCATTGATCTCATTGCTGTGGGAAGATAAATTGTATTCCACTTGCTATTAGAGACTTCCTGCTGAGCATTAAGATGACCTAAGGGAAAAAACTTTGCACAACATTGCTTTGCAGATTTATTGATTTCATAAACATAATCATCTTCTCTACTGGCATTCCTATGCATATCATAGTACCTTTCAGAATAAAAGTGGGAAGGAATCATTATTTTGTTTCATGAACAAGATCAAAGTAGTGTTTCCAGCTTTTAGACTAATATGATAATAGCACCCATTAGTTCTTTCTCAAATGATAACCCTATGTTGACTGGATTTTTAAAGAGTAAAGTAAAAGAAACATTGCCCACAAATCACAGCCGAGGAATGTAAGTATTTGTATTTGAAAAGGGAATAGAGAGGAGTAACTTCTGTGTTCACTCACACATTTGAATTTTTAAGAATGCCATCATTATATTGTCATTTGTGACTCTTGAATATCATAAATACAGATGACTTTAGTTATATTTTTAATATTTAAACATATGTAATATGGAAAATGCCTTAAAATAAGAATCTATTAAAATTTACATACTATTCAAGAAAGGTACAGATTGTAAAATTTCTCCCAGAACTTTAGGTCATATACTGGGAAGTTTACTAAGAGTATTTCATCCAACAGGTAACAACTTCAAATATACATCCCCATAGTTGCCTCTTGATGTAGGATGTTTCATTTGAAGAAGAAAACAGACTTATGCTTTTGTCTTTATTTATAATTTTTTAACAAGTATTCCATCATGCAATGGACTTTATATTGGCAGAGTTCACACCACCTTGATTCTAGAAGGCTTCAGTCTCTCCTTAAGGACAATAAGGAACTTGCACAGGGATTAATTTTTGGATCTCTGAGGATATTTCTCTAGAATAGTTATACTAACACCCATGTGACTCTTTTGAATCTATATCCTGACTCTGACACACTAACCTTAAAGAAACTTTCCCCCCACATCTGATGTACAAACTTTCTGAGAAGTGACACAAAACTGAAATTTGTTCAGAATTCGATGGTACAGGTCAGATTTTTAAGATCTAGCAATCAAATACAGCCTGCTCAAATAATAAAGAATATTCATGACTGGCTGAGAGTGAATCCTAAGCTCAATGATAGCCACATTTGAGATTTTGTTGATATCACAACAAAATAAACATGTCAATATCTCCCTCAAATGTGTTTTGAACAGGCTGTTCATGCAGAATTATATTCTTGGAAGAATATTTCTCTTTACCCAATACCACATTGTTATAACTCACTGCTTGCTCTTACTACTTTGGGGCATTCAATGTACTTCCTCTTTTTCTTGCTAATATAAAGTTTTAGTTCTCTCTCACTGTCATCATTCTCTTAAGCTCATCCACTTCCAATTCTGTGACTGATGCAGGAATAACTTCGTGTGGCTTCTGATTAGCTCCATGCAATTAAGGTCTTAAGTCAAATATTGAAGTTAACTTATAGGTTCAATTTCAAATTTGTAAGGTAGAAAATACCTTACAAATGGGTCATAATAATTTGCGTTCAGCAAAGGATGCATATTTTTGGTTGCAATGGTGGAAAGCTGACTATCATGGCATCCTACAAGGCTCCTACTAATCATAGTCTAAATTAGGGTAGTTACTCCTGAAGTTATTAGGAAAATATTGCTTAAAGATAAATTATTTTAGCAGAATTCACTCACTTTATGACAGCTCTTTAGTCAAATTGTCAAAGAATCTGTTGACTTAGATTTGTAGTAGATTGCTCAAACTGATTAACCTATAAAATATTTACTGAGAATTTAGGCACCTGCCATTTTGGCAAAACATAGTATATAAATATATTACAAAACTGATGACTAGGTATGAAAGCCCATACTCAATTGGCAGTAGTTAAGTTAATCAAAGTAAACTCAGTATTATGCAGGAATATAGGAAAATAATACAAGTATATTTTAAAAATAGTTACATAGAAATTTAAAAGTTCTCTTGTGATATTACAAGAGACTACTATTACAAAACAAAATGTACTTAGGTTAATTTATTAAATAATTGAAATATATATTGGTTATCACTATAAGAATGCCTGAAAATAAAATAGAAAAGAAGGAAATAAGTGGTTTAAGCATCATTTTACAGTAATGCATGCAGTTCAAGGGCATGTATTGGGCACATTTTGCCTTACTGAGGCCAGAAACTGCCATGTACTATAAAGGAACTATATCCTGAGTAACGAGGTATAGTAGAAAGTTCCATGCTGCTGGGATGAGATTCCCACCAAACACAGTTTTATGGGAGGAAGAGATTTATTTCATGCTTACAGATCTAGAGAAATTCAATGAATGACAGGAGAAGCTGGATCCTGTTCATAAATCCAAGCAGAGAGAAAAAACCACTGTTGTAGTCAGGTTCGAATTGCGGGCAGAGAACAATGACCAAGAACAGCTTGTGGGGAAAAAAAAAAAAAGGTTTATTTTGGTATATGGACTATAGAGAGTGCTCCATAATCACAGGGGAGAATGTCACATGAATAGAGTGTGGACATCACCTCCTGCCCAAGAACAGTAATTAACAGTGGAGATGCAAAAATGATTTGGATATACCAGAACTGTGCAAAAGCTACCATGGAGTTCTTTTGGCTCAGGATAGAACTTTTCCTAGTGTTGCAGTCAGGTTCACACTGCTGGCAGAAATCACCCAACTAAGAGCAGCTTGTGGGAAAAGGGGGGTTTATTTTGGCTTACAGACTCAAAGGGAAGCTCCAGTATGGCAAGGAGAAAAGATGGCAGGAGCAGAGTTTGGATTTCACCTCCTGGCCAACAATAGGTGGACAACAGGAATGGGAGAGTGTGCCAAACACTGGCATGGGGAAACTGGCTGTAACACCCATAAGCCCACCCCCAACAATACACCACTTCCAAGAGGCTTTAATTTCCAAATGCCATCAGCTGGGGAGACTAGCATTCAGCATACCTAAGTTTATGGGGACACCTGAATCAAATCACCACATCTGGATATTCAGCCCATCTGAAGGGATAAAAATTAGAAATCCAGAGACTGTGCTTAGAAATTAGAAATTCAGAGACAGATGTATTGGATGTCTGACTTGAACCGCAGATGTTTGATGTTTACCTGATTGCTATTGATTTTGCATTGGCCCAGTCTCTTCTTAGTATGCCTTTTAATGTTTACTCTGTTCCTTTATATGTTGGAAACATGTAACTTGTTTTGATTTTACAGCACTCACAGTTAAGGGACAGTCGTAAAATTGGTAAAGATTATGGCAACCTTGAAAGTTGGACTGAATGAAATTTGCAGTGTGAGATGTTGATGAGACTATGGAGGCCAGGGGTGGAACATGGTAGTTTGAAGGTTTGTCTCCATAGACTCAGGGGTTTTACTAAAGCTTGTAACTTGGGTGTCTAGCCTCCTGACTGAAGGAAGTGTTACTTGGGACAGATTCTGGAGTCTAGCGTTAGGTGTCAGTGGGTTGGATCTGCTTTCCAGCCCAAAGGTGTGCAGAGAGGTCTGAGCTCTGGGATTCCCGCTTGCTACAAGCTTGTGCCTGCTGCTTTCTGCTGTTTGCTGACTGTGTGTGGTGGTTTGATTCAGGTGTTCCCCATAAACTTAGGTGTCTTGAATGCTAAGTTCCCAGCTGATGGAGATTTGGGAAGTCATACCTCCTGGAGGCAGTGTATTGTTGGGAGCGGGCTCATGGGTATTATAGCCAGTTTCCCCTTGCCACACTCTCATGTTACTGTTGTCCACCTGACGTTGGCCAGGAGGTGATGTCCAGTCTGCCATCATGCCATCTTTTCTCCTTGCCATACTGGAGCTTCCCTTTGAGTCTGTAAGCCAAAATAAACCTTCCCCCCACCCCCACAAGCTGCTCTTAATTGGGTGATTTCTGCCAGCAATGCAAACCTGACTGCAACACCAGGAAAAGGTCCATCCTGAGCCATCAGAACTCCACGGTAGCCCTTGTACAGTTCTGGTATATCCAAATCACTTTTGTATCTCCACTGTTAATCACTGTCAATCTTTAGCTCCATATATTGCCCATTTTTGGCCTTTAAAACAGAAATATCCTGCTTCCCATGCCTCATCTAAGCAGAGGCACTAACTGCAGACAGTGGCCCAATGGCTACACAGGGAAATCACCCTGATTTATATGCTGCATCTCTGCAGTGGCTACTGGAATCTTGTACACTTCATGACTTCCATGAATTTTTCATGCCTCCAAAATCATTAACAGGCATGTAACTACACATCTATATTGTTAATACAGAGATAAAATTAATTGTGACCTTGAAGAACAGGTTACCTTTTAGAATTCTTCCTTTCAGTGATCTCCTTTCAGTCAATCTCTTCTGGGTAGACATCATGCCAGGCATCTTTCCATTGTTTCAATGTAAGCACCTTAATGGTAGTAATCTGATTGACAGTAGCAGCTTCACTAACCTCAAATCTATCTCTGTGCCAGTAACTTTAAACTTTTCCAACTTTAAATGTTATATTTTTTTCAGTTTTATGTCTTCTACTAAGCACATCATTCCTTTACTTTCAAATTCAACCTTGATCAAACTTAAGGTGTGGGCAGAAGAATGCAGATACTCTTTATGCCAGTGGCCCAGTTTCAAAAATGTTCTCTGCTGTTTTACTTCCCATTTGAAAGTTTATCAGCCAACATAATTCTCTTTATACTTAGCATTTTCAAACTCTTACCAGAATAGCCCATGCATTTTGGCTTACCATCCTGGATGGCATGTTCAGTCCCAAGGACCAATTCTGTCAACATTTCTCCAGGACACAAATTCCAAAAGACCAAAATCCACATGGTCAGTTTGATCACTGAGGAGTACCCTACTCACCTGGTATCAAACTTCTGTTGTAGACAGTTCCAATGTTGCTGGAATGAACATCCAACCAAACACAGTTTTATGGGAGCAATGGATTTATTTCAAGCTTACAGATACAGGGGAATTTCTATCAGTGGCAATGGAAGCTGTCTCCCATTCATAAATCCAAACACAGAGAGAAAACATCACCAGCCAGCAAATACACCAAAATCAGCGAACAGGACCTGTAGAGCTCAAAACTCTGTGCCTACCTTTGTACTAGAATTGGGATCTGCCCAGTCCCCCTCATAACTTCAGGATCCACCCCCATCCAGTGACACAGCCAGGCAGCTGGAGACCCAAGTTACATACCTTAATATGACACCTGAGTCTATGGGTGACATGTATTCATATCCCACACTAGGGATGGTGTTCCATAAGCTCAAAAAATATCATCTAAAATACATAAATGTTTCAGGAAAAGCAAAGAAAATACAGAAAAAGGAAAGAAGATAGGCACAATGTTACTATAGCCTTAGTTTCCTCACTGGACAATAGACCTTCACTTGTCAGCCTATTGTTCAGGTAAGGAGTGGACATAAGATTCCTTCCAATATTTATATGTAGGTGTTAGTAAAACGTTTCCCAGCTATGTTACAGAATCTGTCCTTTACGAAGGTAAGGACTGAGTCCATCTGGACAGACTGAGAAAGTATAAACTGAAGTATAAAAGTCATTCCTCAGGTTAGAGAGATCAAAATCTGTTTTTGACAGGTTCTGTAATACAAACTGATACAAGGAAAAATCCATTGCTAAGTGATCTTGATGGTTTGATTCTTATAATGGTAACACAGGATTTGAGTGAGGTAACAAGTTTTGATGTTTTTTATAAGGCTAATATTAGCTAATATTAATGTATATTGTTAACAATAGCAACAGCTGAGCCTTACTGAGCTCCCACTGTGTTTTGATTGTCTCTGAAAATCTCACAAATAATAATCTGTACATCAATTCTATGCTATGAGTACTTTTGATGGATCTAGTTTTATAGATGAGCTCAATAAGGCTTAACATTTTCACAACTTTACAAACGCTTGCAAACCTGGAAGCTGAAATCTGACAGGGAGGACTCCTTGAATCGAGACACTACACTATGCAGTGCAAAGAGGGAAGGTGACTGGAAGGCCCTATGTTCAGTAGCTATTGGAGTAGGAATGGTATTTCTCACATATCCCCAAACAAATTGTCCTAAGTATAAACTGCAGGAAGATTTCTGACCCTAAAAAATAATTCTGAGTCAATTAGGAAAAGATCTGAGAACCTGCAGGAACCTTCAGGATATCATGGGTTACTTATGATGGACATTGTTATTTTCTTCTAATATGTTACTACATGGAACTGTCAGAATTCTGTCAGTGGTGAGTTTGAGGTTTTCCAATTATCTATATTGAACTTCTACCAACTTCCATTATTGTGTGACTGTGGTTCCTTCCTGTTTATGTTACTCTGTGAGATCAGCTGAGTTCTGTAAGTGGTTGTGTATGGGCACTTCCAATTATCTACATGGAAACACTACTGATTTATGTGACTGCAAACTGTAGATAGCTTTCTTCACCACTGTTTAAATTTACCCACTCAGGGCTGTAGAGATGGCTTAGAGGTTAAGGTGATTGCTACAAAGCCACTGGATCCATTGGATCCAGGACCCACGTAAGACAGATGCACAAGGTGGCATATGCATCTGGAATTCGTTTGCAGTGGCTAGAGGCCCTGACATGCTCATTCTCTTTCTCTCTATCTTCCTCTTTCACTTTCTCTCAAATAAATAAATAAAATGTTTAAAAATAAATAAATAAATTTCTTCACCTAAAATGGGCATGTTAGTAGCAGCTGCTGCATAAGATATTGTGGTGGTTTGATTCATGCATCCCCCATAAACATTGGTGTTCTGAATGCTAGGTTCCCAGCTGATGGAGATTTGAGAATTAACACCTCTTGGAGGCAGTGCATTGTTGGAGGCGGGCTTATGGGTATTATAGCCAGTTTCCCCTTGTCAGTATTTGGCACACTGTCCTGTTGCTATTGTCCACCTTATGTTGGCCAGGGGGTGATGTCCATGCTCTGCTCATGCCATTGTTTCCCCCTGCCATCATGGAGCTTCCCCTTGAGTCTGTAAGTCAAAATAAACCGGTTTTGTTTTGTTTTGTTTTGTTTTTTTTGTTTTTTCCCACAAGCTGCTCTTGGTTGGGTAATTTCTGCCAATAATGCGAACCTGACTGCAACAGATGTCTATGATGTACATGCAAGTCTCTTGACAGTTACCATTATGCCTGTGGAAAGATTTCAATAGATTCTAGCTTTCATTGCCACCACTGAGAATCCAGATATTTTTATGGGTGAATTTGTCTGCATTTTGTGACCTTGAAAACATAATTAATTCTTGAAGGACTATAATTATAAGTTCAAGGCTACTTCTTCTCAAAGAACTATATCTTTCATGTTTCTTATCATTTTACAACCAAGAGTTTATTCTGCTAAACTTTTTTAAAGGATTCTTCTTATAATTTCTTTTAAAATGGGGTTTCAGACTGTAATTCTGTGAGATAAGCATGAGTCTATCAATTTAAAACCTTTCATGCTGAAATTCTATGTTTACCAAGTTTTTTTTTATTTCAACATATGATTAAATTCTTTACCTAAAGCAAGTCATATATGCTAATTTTTTCAAAAGCTTCTGCTGTCCATGAACTTAGATCACAAGCAAACACATTTTTCAATCATCTTAAAAGGAAAAATGAGCATAATCCATTTCTCACAGTAAATTTTACAGTTGTAACTGAATTAGTATTTACTGGAAACTACAAGAAGTTTACATGCAGTGACAATTTCTATCTGAATATAGTGTCACTATGTATTTATAACCATGCATTTAAAAATAACATTAGCAATGCCTTTGCAAGTATATTGAAGAGATGTTGCCTCCCTCTTAATTTGTAGTTTATTCAGAAGATATTTAAGTGTTGTTTATAATTTTTCTTTTTGTACCAACCCACAAAAGCAGTATTCTCAATGAGAAAAGAACTGCATCGTTCCTAATTTTTGTGGGCTGAAATAAAATTAATATGGGGATTTGAGGGGATGTAGAGTAGGTAATTAATTGATTCAGAAATTTCCTACTATATTTGCATATGAGAATGAATGATAAACTGTAAAGTGCACTGAATCCTAAGTTAAAGTCTATTTGGAATTTCCTAACTGCTTCTTTCATGCAAATTAGCTATGGTGCTGGATGTGACTTGCCTCAACTCTTTGGACATTACATTCCACACCTATAAAAGGGCCCAGTACACCACAGACTCCGTGAGTGGATGGCTTTGGTCTTAAGAAGCTTCTCTGTACCAGATTAGGCGCCTGTTCACTGCAGATATTAACACTTCTCAAATGAACTGAGGCAGAGGATGTATGTTGGAAATGGATCAAGAAAGCAGGGAATCCTGGGGCTGGAGAGATGGCTTAGCAGCTAAGGCATTTGCCTGCAAAGCCAAAGGATCCCAGCTCGATTCTCCAGGACTCACATAAGCCAGATGCACAAGGGGGCGCATGTACCTGGCATTTATTTGCAGTGGCTGGAGGCCCTGGCTTGCCCATTCTCTCTCCTTCTCTCTCTATCTCTTTCTCTGTCTCTCTCTCATTCTGCCTCTTTCTCTCTCTTAAATAAATAAATAAAATATATTTTAAAAAAAGAAAAGAAAGCAGGGCAGCCCTTTTCAGAGCCAGCCAAAATTCAGAAAATCTGTTTAATTCCTGCAAAAAAATTGTTAAGAATCTATACATTTAAGATAGGTACACTTGATTTCCCTTAAGAATGTGGTAGTGGGGCTGGAGAGATGACTTAGCAGTTGAGGTGCATGCCTGCAAAGCCAAAGGCCCCAGGTTTGATTCTCCAGGACCCACGTAAGCAGATGTACAAAGTGGCACATGCGTCTGGAGTTCATTTGCAGTGGCTGGAAGCCCTTACATGCCCATGTTCTCTCTCTTTCTGCCTCTTTCTCTCTCAAATAAATAAATAAATAATATCATGTTAAAAATGAAGATGAAAGCATTAAAAAAAAGAATATGGTGGTGGATTAATAGGTTCATCTTTAGAAACCACCTGAAATTGGGTATATATTCTAATGACATTTACTATATGAAATCTGAGAAAAATCAGAGATTTTTGAAGCCATGAAAAATTTTATTATATTAATTATAAAATGTCATCTTGAATTATACATTTTAGGAAAAAAAATCTATCTCCCTTTTAAGAAACTGAGAAAACATGTTCTAAAAATTTTCCCATTTCAACTTTTAAAAATAATTATGTTACTATAGCACTTAGTTTTGTGAGTGCTCAGATATTATTATCCTAGTAACTTTCAGATAGAGGAAGATGTTAATATGCTGTTTGATATTTTCAGAAATGTAACAGTACTGGGAAAGAAGTAATCACACAGCCATGACCTATAGGCCAGCTGATGTGTCTTTTCTGTTGCAATGTCTCCATAAATTTTCATTGTGCTAAATATTTTGCTGATTTCTCTATAACCTGTAACTTAAAGATGTATATTTTAAAACTCAGCAATTTTAAAGTAGTTTGTATTTAAATTTAATTAATCTGAATCCATATTTAATTATTCTTCAACTAAAATTGTCCTTACAAATTTCCTTAAATTTAGTACAAATTACAATTGACAACTGACTGGGAAGCATGAAGAAAATGAAACAATGACATGAGACATTGAGACATGGTGCTTCTTTTCAGGCTATGCTCCTAGAAGCAGTTTACCCATTTCAGGAAAGTTCTAGAGGTTACTTTTTCCTAAATTCAAAGCTGTGCCTCACATACACACACATTGTTGTTTAATGATTAGATATTTTTATTCCCTTTCTGTAAGTTTAAAATCAACACCTCTTAACTCCACAATACCAAAGGACCTTGTATGGGAATCTCTGGCATCCAGAATCAGATGTAATAAACTCTTAGATGCAAGTAGAAAACATTTCTTTGACTTATGTGGATGCAGTGAAACTATCCTGTGATTCTTCATGGAAAAATGAAAATATATTATAATCTTTAAGGGAAAATGAAAATAAATAATATTCAGTTAAATGTCCATATTATTTTCTGTATACAGAAATCTGTGGTATGGAAGCAGGTTCTAAAAAGTGTACATTTTGTGTTTATAAAATAACACATCATATGAAAATATCTTGTCATTAATATTTCCAGCACTGTGTTCATATGCATTTAAATATTAAATTAGAGATTATTCACAAGAGCAATGTCAATGGTATAGATAACATATTTGTTCTCAGATGGTTGGGAGATATTTGCTGGCAATTATTTAACCCATTTCTCATAGATGAGGCAGTTATTAAATTCTCTGATGAAGGACAATTAAGTAGGGAAAGTTGTATGAGATACAGAAGAGATCAGCAACTTTTACAAAAAGACGGTGGAGATCTTTGATGTACATGAGAATGAGAGGGTGTCCTGGGAACAAGGAAGCACACACAGAGGGGTATTCCAGAAAAGCAATGGACTGACTCTCGAGCAACATCTACAAAAAGTCAGTAGTGGTTAGGGATCCTCTGCAAGTGCATGCACATGTGATTATGACTTGGATATGGGGCATGTGCAGACTAGGCCCCATTTCCTCATCCATCAGAGTTCAGTCTGCCCACGGAGGGCAGAATCTTAGTTGTGTTCCTTTCTGGTATGAAATCAGTGGGCTAGGTTATTCAGACCAGTAGAGCCAACATCATGGGAAGGAGAATAAGGCTTCCAGTGATCATGGCATTGTCCTTGACATAACAGAGCCTTAATTTGGAGCAAAAGGTCTAGTAGACACAATGTATAGCATAAGCCATCTCTGTAGAAATAACCTGCTTAATCGAAGTGAAACTGATGTGAAACCCAAACAAGACTGAGCTTGTAAATGAAACCAGGCAGTGTTAATTGAGAGGCACTGTGGAAGCTAGAAGTTGATAGGAATGAGTAGCGAGGAAGCTACAGACAATGTGAAGTCCACAGAGGCTTCTTTCCTGGCAGGCAGAGCCCAGGGTCAGGAACATAGAACCTGAAGCTAATCCTGATGATGATGCTAAAGGTCACGTAGTGGCAGTGTTTGTCACAAAGGACTGTGAGTGAAGAATGAAATGTGATTCCTTTTTTTTTTTTTTTTTTTTTTTAAATATATTTCTGGGAATTCTCTAGATAAAGAAAGGGGAACATATATTCATATGATAAAAATATTGTGCTAACCAGTAATGAAATGATGTACTAAGATGGGAACTCAAGTAAAATTATTGTGTAATTCACAGGTATTTATGCAAAATACATAAATAAAACTTTAAAGTCAACTTACTCCCTTTTTTCACATTCAAAGGGAAAAACAAAGGTGTGAACAAATGAAAAGTTAAATATTCTTCAAATTAATTTCTGAGACTTCTCTTTATTTTATTTGTAATTTAAAAAATCACCTCTTCAAGGGTAATGGGAGAACTACCATTTAGGAAGGTAATGGAAGAAAAAGGTGTATGCAAGTAGAATAGAATGAAAGATTAAACAAGATCGGTTCCAGAGAATCAAGCCTTACCACACGGTGGCAGCAACGTACTTTGGAAAGGTTTGCCTCAGGAGCTCCTGCTTTGGTTGCACTCACTGTGAGCCTTCATCTATCACATATAATAAGTAAAAGCTACATAGCATTCTTCATCCCCTAAAAGGGAACAGGAAACCTGACAGTTAAGTTTCCCTTGATAACAAATCCAGAAAGTGACACATTGATGGATTTCAAACTGATATGAGGTTAAGGTAAGGAATAAAGTAGAGAACAATCCTTTTTTTTTTTTAAATTTAAATATATATTTATTTATTTATATTATTCTGATTTTACATTCATAGTATTGGTTCCATTGTCCTCCTCCCTGTCCTCCCTCTTCCAAAGGGACCCTCATCAATGGGGAATGTGGGTCATGCATTGTGAGTTTAGTCAAGAGTTCTGATAGATAGGCACCAGTCTCTGTGCATAATGCCCCAACTTGTGACTCTAACAATCTTTCCGCCCCCTCTTCCACGAGGTTCCCTGAGCCACATTGGGGTCATTTTAGTTCTGCTTCAGTGATGAGGTTTTGGGAGCCTCTGTGTCTCTGGATATCTGGCTTAGTTGGAGTTGGATGAGAACAATCCTTTTAAATGCAGAACAATTTCTGAGACAATAACTTCTTTTTAAAATTTTATTTATTTATTTATTTATTTATTTATTTATTTATTTATTTATTTATTTGCAAGCAGAGATACACAGAGATAGAAGAGAGGCAGACAGAGAGAGAATGGGCATGCCAGGGCCTCCAGCCACTGCAAACGAACTCCAAATGCATGTGCCTCTTGTGCATCTGGCTTACGTGGGTCCTGGAGAATCAAACTGGAATCCTTTGGCTTCACAGGCAAACACCTTAACTACTAAGCCATTTCTGTAGCCCGACAATAACTTCTTAAAGAGGGTATAGTAAATCTTCTCTCATAATATATTTGGAAAAAAATACTTCAAGTGTATTCAGAAATAAAAATTAGAAGTAGAAACACTCTTGGGGAAGTGTGGTCTACCGTGCCAATAGCAGCTGTGAAGTAGGACTCTATTTTAGTTACTAGGGATGCAGAAGGATGTCAGTGTATTTTGCAACAACTTCGCACTTGCACAAATAATATTCCTGGATCTACCTGACAGCATGTGCTAACTGCTATATATTTTGTAGATAGCCTAGGTTTAGAAGTAGTTGAGATAAATAAAATAATTCCAAAATGTAAATCCTATATTGACTAATAATAAGTCCCATGGTACTAGTGGCATTTTTGCACTTTCAAGCAATATTAGATGGGACATAGAAACATCATGTCTTACTAGAGGCTTGAGTGGATTAGTTGGCAGCTGTGCTGTTAGGATATGGCACGTATCAAAGGAGAGAGATATACATCTTATTTCTAATTGGTAATAGGAATCCTTGAAACATGAAGGTGCTAAAATTAACTTTTTCAGTTACTGCATACGTTCCACAAAGTTATTGAGTTAAGTTGCAGGTTCTGCTTTTACATAGTGTAGTCAAAAACTAGCGCATTTCAGGTAGAGAAGATTATCTTAAAAATTCCAAATTTGGGGCTGGGGTAATATCTTATTGGTTAAAGTTGAAGATGCTTGATTGTACAACCTGTGGTCTGAGTTCCATTCAGCAATACCCATGCAAAGCTAGATGCAAGATGTGGCACAAGCTTCTGGTGTTCATTTCTAAGCAAGTGGTAAGAAACCATGGGAGGATGCCCATTCACTACACACACACACACACACACACACACACACACACACACACACTTGTATAAGTAAATGGATATCTATCAATCTATCTACCATCCATCAAGCAAACAAACAAAAAAAAACAAGTAAATAAAAATTGAAAAGGAGTGAAGTTTGTTTATGATGGGTACAAGAACACATTCTTTACAAGGGAACATGTAAGTGGACTGCAATGAAGTGACAGGGAGCCATTATAACTGTATAAAACCACAACACAGGAATGACAATGCATCTCTAGTCCATACTATAGAGGTCCACATGTGTCATCAGAAATGTTATTTATGATTTTTGTTAATTTTTCAAGGTCTTTTTCAGCATGTCAGGCCAAGGGTGGCTTGCTGGCTCTTTCTCTGGCTCATGTGTCATTTGAGCGGGAAATTCCACTTGCCCTGTTGCTGTTGAGTGTGAAGAATGGCATTACTCATCTCTCCTGACTGAAATGAAATCTCATCCCTAATCAGGGTTCTTGTCTAATTATTGAATTTTCTTTTGATATTTTTGAAGTGTTTTCTAACAATCTATAACAGGAGACATCATACAACATCACTATTCATTCATCCATTTCACCAAGAGTTATTTGTTAGATTCTAATTATATGCTAGATTCTCTGAAAGAGACTGTTGATCTAAACATGAATGATTCCATAAACACCAAGAAAAAAATCTGGTCTAAAGCATAAGCAATGTGTTTCAGTAGGATGTGGCCATCCTTATTACAGTGTGATATGTACAGTGAAGAGTGAAGAGGTACCTAGTTCTAGTTCCCAAAGGAATCTGAGAGAAACTTAGAATTTAACCTGGGGAAGACAGAAGGAGGAGGCATTTGAGGTAACATTCTGGTAGTAAAAGTAAAATACCAAATGTGTATAAAACATGTATAAAGAAGAGGCAAAAGATAGTTGGTCTCCTTTGTGGGTAAAATTACACACAATTCATTCTAAAGCAAAACCTCTCATTATTCTTTTTCTGACCCTACTAGGCTTTGACAATTTCTGGAAACTTCCAGACATTTCACATTGTCGGGACACTTATAATCATCCTTCTTCATGCTTACAGCCCCTTTACCTCAATGCTTCATCTAGCATTTTCTGGCTTAAATGTCCTATTTAAAAACACTTTCCAGGACCATATACTATGTAAGATTCTTGCTGCCATTATTCTCAAATATAAACATATTTTTCTTTAAATTAGTATAAAAATACTGTAACACTATGTAACTTAACAGGAGCAACATTTTGATATTGTTAACATCTTTCTGTCCTCAAGGTATGCTCAGGAAAGGTGAGGATCATGTCCACAATCTCAGCAAATAGCCACATATAAGTGTATATCAGGCATTCACTTACCATTCATTACCAGATAAACGAACATTCATGCAAGGGTTAGGATAGCTAGAGGATGAAGACATTAAATAACTAATGAGGTCAGGGAATGTCATGCTTATATTTGCATTAAATACTAAGAATGCTCCGGAAAATTCCGGAAGGAACTTAATGGACAAATGGCACCAAAGTGCTTATATGAGGGAAACCTCTTTGGTGAGGCTGTGGGGAAATTGAATGGAATGAGGGAAATTGATTGCAGTGGAAAATTGAGGCAGGGGATCTATTAAGAACCTGCTATTGTAATTCAGGTGAGCAATTTTATAGGAGGGAATAAATAGTCTCAGGCTTACTACAGATTGAAGGAATTGGAGTAAAAAAACTGGAGAATGTATTGAAGTCTACAGTACTTTCTCTATTTATGACTTGGTCAAGTTAGCAGATATAAAGGGAAGATTTATGTGGAAATAGGAATAGTAAATATTGAATATTTTGAAGTAGAATCATTTTTGGATTTTTCAGTCTGGAACTCAATGTGAAGGTATAGAAATATAGTTTTGTGAATTAAATGCAAGGGGCTGGAGGACAGTTCAGTGAATAAAGCATTTGTTGTACAAGTATGAGGACCCAAATTCAGATCCCTACTTAATCACTGTTGGGGGAAGGGGCCTCAAGCTGTAATTCCAGCCCTTTGAAGGCAATGCAGGAAATTCAAGGCAAGCTATCTATCCAGACTAGCTAAATTGGTGAACTCTGCGTTTAAATGAGAGATCATGCCTCACTAAACAGAGTGATCAAGGAAGAGACTATGCTAACCTTGGCCTTCACATGTGTCCACACTGCTCCACATGAATGTGCACCTACATGTATATGAACATGCATAAACACATAAATGCACACACCACACACACATACACATACAAGTCAGAAGATACAAAGAATCAAATTCATTTAGTGGCATGGTAAAGGAAATTCTTAGGCAAAATTTCATGACAAGGAGATAGATCAGCTCACATAGAGTATGCAGAACAGTAGTGGGATGGACTGATAAAATTACAGTGGAAAAACCTTGGGTCAACAGAGGAAATTGTGACGACTCAGGGAGCTATTACAAAGCCAGGAAGAAATAGAGTGGAAGATGCAGGAGGATGAAGATGACAACAGAGTCAAGAGTTTATGATACAGATGCATTTTCTTGCTTAAGTCTCTGTTCAGGTGTAAATGACAGAAAACCCTACTTATAATGTACTACACCATCAGGGATTTATTTTTCTCACTTAGCAGTAAATATAGAGAAAGGCAGATGACATTGTGTTCAACAGCTCTTCCAAGGCAAGATGCATTTCTCTCTATCTCTGTTTATGCCTCTCTCTCTCTCTCTCTCTCTCTCTCTCTCTCTCTCGCTCATTCTCTCTCTATTTACAAAATGGTAGCAAACAGGAACACTGGGTAAAGTGTCACAAAACCATCTGATTTACTGTTAGTACTGTAGTAGACATCCTGGGATAGGAAGGCAGCAGAACTGAGTTTCACATATCCACCTCTAATGGAGGGGATCATCTGTTACAGCTTTAGTCATGGTTCAAGTTTACCGTTTCCACATTTGCTTTCCCTGTCATCTGCAGCTTACTGCTAAAAATATTACCTATTTGAGGATTTCACCACTAGTCTGTGCCGCTGACTTTCTCATAACCAAAGCCATACTTATATTCATCTACAGTCACTTCTCCTGTAAAATGGCTGTATTTTGTTGCAAGATTAAATTGGATAACATGGTCTTTAACTCAGAACTATTATATAGTATTAAGTATTAAGACAACGTGTGGCTGGGCTTGGTGGTGCAAGCCATTAATCCCAGCACTTGGGAGGCAGAGGTAGGAGGATCACTGTGAGATCAAGGCCACCCTGAGACTACAAAGTGATTTCCAGGTTAGCCTGAGCTAGGGTGAGACCCAATCTTGAAAAACCCCAAAAACAAAAACAAACAAACAAAACAAAACAAAAAGATTGTATGTGTGTGTGCATATGTGTGGGTGTTTATCTCCCCAATAGCACTCACATTGTTCTCTGAATACATTGTGACTTAACATACATAGTTTGAAACCTTCTTGAGTAAGGGGTACTTAGAACCCTTTGCACATCTAAGTTTTTTTTTTTTTTTTTTTTTTATAAGCCTTGCTTTTTTGTATTGATTGACCTCACTAAATGTTTCCTGGATGTGTTTATGGTTTAATTGTTATTGATGATAGCCCTCAGCACCATCACACAAGTAAAAGAAGAGAAACCTATAAAAATGAAATCTAAGAATTTCCTATGGAAACAAATATGTAAATGGGATCTATTTTCAGTGTGAAGTGCTCTGTGTTCTGAATGGGAGGATTATTTAATCCCAGCAATGTGAAATACTTGGGAGACACATGATTATGGAATCTAATTTTCAAAAATCCCTCTTGTTTTTACAGTCATATGCAGAATATCTTTGGCCTCAGTCTCTTTTGACAGATGGACTGAGCACAGAGCCCCCAAAGCCTGTAGACTCAGATGGTAAGATCTGGTACGAAAGCAAATGTCAACATTGCAAAGAGGGTCCTCCCAGGAAAATGTTTGTCTCAAATACCAGCCTGTCTTTACCTAGTAACTTCTAAAAGGGCACAACTCCGTACATAGTCTACAAAAGCAACATGTGTGCTCAGCAGGAAAATAACAGAAAGTGGAAAGTCACAAGGTAAACTAAACAAGTCAAGCTGAGAGAAAGAGTCTAGAAAACCCAAAAATGCAGGAAAAAAACTCACAGTGAGTACATTATTATTATTATTATTATTATTATTATTATTTTATAAAATAAACACAAAACAAAGAGAAAAAGAAAACCCTTCTTAGTCCCTGGAGAAATGTTATAATATTGAACAGAAAAAGTAGAGGATTACATTGTTGAATATAGTATAAATCCCACTTAAGTGTCAGAAAGTACTAAAGATTACAGTGTCTGTTCTGTTTTAGAGGCAAAAGAAAATAGCAGTAAAATCAAAATTAGAGCAAAAATATTAACACTGAATTCTTAAATTGAAGTTTACTTCTTATATAATGGAAACAATGATAATTCATAAATGTGTGCTCAACCATTACCTTTTATGTTGACTAAGATTGCCATTATAAAGCCAGATTCACAACAGAGAAGGGATCATCATCAGATTTGGCTGAGCAATGTGAATTCATGGTGATCTCAATGATAAGGAAAGGGAAAAAATGAACTAAACCTTGTACAAAATTCTTATTCAATAATAGCAAAAACAAAATGTTTTGGAACATTGAGAGAAGAGAGCTTATAAAATTTTCTTATCTGAGACAGTCCTTTGTTCATGAAACATATATACATATATTCCCATGTAATTCAATTAATTGAAATACTTTTTTATTTATTTGAGAGAGAGAGAGAGAGAAAGAGAGACAGAGAGAGAAAGAGAGTGAGAATGGGTGCACAAGGGCCTTTTCTGCAAAAAAAAAAAAAAAAAAAAAAAACAAAAAACCTCCAGATGCATGTACTACTTTGTGCATCTGGCTTTATGTGGGTACTGGGAAATAGAATCTGGTTCATGAGGCTTTGCTGTCAAGTTGTCAAGCCTCTAACTGCTATGACATCTCTCCAGCTCCCCAAATATTTTATTATTTTAATGGATAGTAAGAATGAATGGTAAAATATTTAAGAGTTTGGGTTCTTTTTTTTCTGGTTAGACATATCCAAAGGAGAAATTCCTTTTAGTATTAAATAAATTTCAATCAACATAAGAATTAAATACAACCATAATCTTAGTTTATGACATTTCATTAATATTTAATTGGTAATGTGTTATGACTATTTATTTTCCTAACTCTTTTAGGAAGTAGCAACTGACTTTATATAGTTTCCTAACTTAATACAGAGACACACTATTATCTAGAAACTTCAAATTTTCATTTTGTTAAATACTGATAAATTATGCTTATGCATATTCAATGAATATTTAGTGATGTTAGGATAAAATACTGCTAACTTTTAGGACATTTTCTTCTGGCCAAGACTTGAATGAAAATATTTCAACTATATGCATATTGAATTTTCTTTACCTGTAATCATAGTACATTTGTGGATTTTTATGGTTATTCATTACAAAATATAAGGCATTTGATAGAAAGGAAATCTGGATGAGGAAAATTGGTAATCTTACTTTTTAACATTTTTATCAAATGTGCTTTCTAACTATCACAACTATTGTATACAAAAAAGTTATTTTAATGTTATTTATCCTTGCTTCAATGTCTTCACAATAAAAACATATTTTTGTATAACAAATGAAAGTTAAATGTTTAAAAATAACTCTAATTTTGTATTTTATATTATGATAATCTTGTGCAAAGTCTAATTTTAACCTGAACTGCTATTGATTGACTCATATTTCAGATATTTTAATTTACTCAACCAGAACTTAAGAAGGCATTACTGAATGTAAGACACTATGATACTCACTCAGAATTATAAAAAAAAAAAAAAAGATTAAAAAAACTTTCTTTAGGTTTCACTAGATTCAAAAATCCAGAGCTTGTTGATCTAACAAATGCATAGTGAATTTTCAAAAAATAACACGATAATATAAGTCCAGAATTGAGAAAGGGCTCATCATTGTAGCTGCAGACAGGAAGCAGACAGCTAGTCTAGTTTTAGCAGCAGGTGTATCTTTCAAAGGTTCACCTCTCAGAACTTGACTTCACCAGCTAGGCTTACCTCCTAAAGGAAGGTAAGCATAGAATAGCATCAGCTGTGTGAAGCTGTCTTAAAAAAATAAACAACAACAAAAAAACTGCATCTTAATCAGAAGCAATAGTGATTGCATATGACTGACTCTCCAAATTAAGTCTGTTGACATTTTCCCATAGAAGATAGACTCTCTCTTAAGATCTCAGAAAACCCTTCTTCCAGTTGTATGCAATGATGCATGAGGTTGCCTGGCCTCAGTGGGAGATCAATACTATAGAGGATGGCAGATCAAGGACTGAAGCTTCATCTATCCAGTCATAGGGAAGTTTTTGCTGCTATTGTTTGTCCATATGGGGATGAAACCTTTCAATGATACTGTTTTAAGGTCTCCAGTCTCCTAGAAGTAATCTTTTTGACCATGCTGCTTAAAAAAGCCCAACAGAAGGCTCAAAAGAGGTTATGCTCTTTAAAAAGTTTCACAAATGTCCATGTTTATCCCTTTCCAGCTGCTGTCACTCTTAGTTATAGAATTTGCAGTAAAATCCAAGACATATCAGAATAACAAGCAAAGAAAGCCAACTGCCTAGCATGAGATGATTCATCTCTACCATATCTGCTGGGCCCAGGAAATATTACAGAGGAAGTAGCGTGTCAGGATTAATTTTGGTGGAATTGGCCTTTAGTTTGTCAAGGGTGTCTTGCCCTGAGAGAGCAGAGTTTGTTGGTGTCTCCTCAGAATAGAGTTCATGTAATGTACACTAACTGGTAGTCAAGCTTTCAAAATATAAGTGGGTGTTGCATGTCTCAGATTCAAATCATAACAGAGATCTAGAATCAAAACCACCACCAACAACAAATATGCCCTGGAAAATATGAGCTCAGTTTTCTTAAAGGAAAAATAAAAAGGTAAGAAAGAAAAGAGCCTTACATTCCAAGGAGACCAACACAGAGATTTGGAATCTGTAGTCATACAGATTGAAAAGCAAAGGTAAAAACAAAGCCAAAAAAACACAGAATATTTGGGCAATAAATTACCAGAATTTGGTAACAGAGAGGTGAGTATGAAGCAGAAATCATGTAAGACATACAGGCTTCTGGAGCAAATGACTAGGTAGATGGTGGTACTTTAGAATATCAGATAATTAGGAAAAGGAAATTGACTTTATGGGGCTGGAGAGACGACTCAGCAGTTGCAGGTGCTTGCTTGTAAAGCTTGAGGGTCAGGGTTTGATTCTTCAGTCCCCACGTAAAGCCAGATGCACAAAATCGTCATGGTGTCGAGTTAATTTGCAGTGGTAAAAGGCCCTGGCATGCGTGCGCGCACACACACACACACACACACACACACACACACACACACACACTGTATCTCTCTCAAGTAAGTAAATAAATAAACAAATAAATAAATTAATATTGACTTTAAGAAAGATAATAAATTTAGACAAATTCCAAGTAACCTAAGAGTCAAGATGTTCAACAACAGTGTATTCAATAACCAACATCATATTTCATTACTTTAGTGAATCGTTTGTTTCTTTCTGTTTTGACATTCATGAAACTCTCCACTGACATAATCAAACATTCAAGATTATTTCAGACTTTCTAGCCTCATAACAGTATATAAGTGGTTCTTGTTGGACCTTTTCCATCTTAAGTCTCGTGTTTTCCATTATTTATAGTTTATTTTGTATTAACTTAGGCTCTCTTCCTGCTTCCTTGAGTGACAGGGATCATCTATCACCATTTTCCTTCCAGTACTATCACCATCATGAGAGGCACCTCAGCTATTGAACAAGAAGTGAGTTCTGGGGAAAAGGAAAACTTCTGTTAGGGCAAGAGTTTATCTGAAGAAATCAATGAGAGTGTCCAGAAATTCTTCTCTATTTACACAATACAGTGACTGAGAGTTATTCTGGGGAATGAAGTGGAGGAAAACTAGTCTGTAGGTATCAAAGCACAGCTTGGAAGGACAAGAGAGACTCTGGAAACATCACTCAGGTCTCAATTTGGATTGAGTTGGCTTCATTGCTGCCTTTGCTCCCACAGCCTGTTTGGGAATAATCAAACAGTTAATTAAGGCCAGTGAGTTTAAGGGTTATTAAATTAAAATTTCTTGGCAATAGGAATAGTTTTAAAAAAAGCAGAAAGGTGTTCTTTGCTGAGCAATTTATTTCTCTAAGAGTGATGGCTTCAATCCAGGGGGACGGATTCAGAACTGGGTGTCAGATCAGCTCACATGATGAGAATTTGCCAGAGACACACGATTTCCTAATAATAGCAGTTACTGAACAAAACTCCACACCACTGAAAGAACTAAGATATAAATTCATTGATGTATAGAAATGCCTATACAAAGCAACACATACTTGCTAAAAGCAATAATGTGGGTAACTGTTCATGGAATAGATTAACACTGACATAGCTGAAATTGTCAGTCCATATGCATTAAAGCAATATACCTGTAGTTTTCATTAGTTTTTTCCTTTGTTGTTAACAGTAAACATAATTGCGACTTGAAGAATTTAAATTTCTATAACTGCTTTTATGTATATTTGGTGGTAAACTAATAAGCTAACTAAGAAAATAATTTTCATGTAAATACTCATGACTGTACTGGGATTATGCATATTGCCTGAGCTGTTCAGAAGGAAGGAAGAGGATGATAGGAATGGTACATAAGTTCTTGACTTTTGTTCCTTGGAAGGGTTTACTCTCTCTCAATGGCCATCCTACTTAGTCAGCCCCAGAGTGTTTGTTGTTTCTTTTGCCTGTGTTTATACATTTTGGAAATGCATATTTTAAACAATACACACATACTCAAATCGTATTTGCTTTGAATTTTCAGGCAATAGAATAAACAGAAATAATAATGATCTTGGTTTCATTCTTTGTCACTTTCTAGAGGAAAGAAATGCCTGGTCCTTGGCAGGTATATTCCATATATATATATTCATTACTATCTCCTCATTCAATATTTTGTTTACTTATTTTTGAGGTGACAGAGAGGCAGAGAGAGAGAGAGAGAAAATGGGTGTGCTAGGTCCTCCAGGTACTGCAAACAAACTCCAGATGCATGCACTACCATGTGCATCTGGCTTACATGGGTACTGGAAAATCAAACCTGGGTCCTCAGCTTTTGCAGGCAAATGCCTTAACTGCTAAGCCATCTCCACAGCCCTGGCTCCTCTTTAAAAGGCACAGTCACTTACAAACATGTTTATCCAACATTCATGTACTCTAAAATACATTATAGTTACATTTTAAAATGTGAGAGCAAAGGCTAAGAACTTTACTCAAAGTCACCTAACTTTAAGTGTTGCTGCCAAAGCACAAGTATAATTCCTTTGAGCTCCAAATGTACCATGTAGCTAGTAAAGTAAGTAGTCTCATTCATTATAAAAGAATGGTAAGTCAGCTCAGTAGAACACTTTGCTAATATATGTATATTTAAAGTCCAGGGTTTGATCCTCAGGACTGAGAAAGAAAAACAAACAAACAGCAAAACAAAAAACGAACCTGCCAGTTCTCAGTTAAATATTACAGTAATCTGTGAATTGCTTATATCAGGATAACCATTATGGGCCCAGTAGATTCCAAAGGACCACACTCAGTAGATCCAAGAAAACTACATTCTAATAATGCTTGAAAAGTAACAGGAACACAGGCATCTCCAACTGTCTATATAACATGACTTGCCAGTTTCTTTACGTGAAGACATCATAACTTGATATACAAAAGACATCATTAAGAATTCCTACTTTCTGAGAGTTATTTTCCAATTTTTAGAATTTATACAACTTGTTTTATTTTGCCTGAAGGTGGGGGAAAGTACAAGCGCCAAGTTGGTTTACTCTAATGTCTAAACTTAGACCTGCTCATGAAGTAACATGCTCTTTGAGATGATTTTTTTCTCTTTTTAAAACCATATATTTCTAAAAAGTGAATACTAACAAAAGTGCGAGTGGAAGATCAGTTTTCTAAATAAAATAAGTTAATTTTGTCTAAAATCACAAGAGATTGGTGTGCTAAGTATTCCTGTTAATTTTTTCCAAACTCAGACCTACAATCAATAGACTAGATTAGTGTAATTCAAACACACGCACACACACACACACACTCCCATGCAAGTGTGCCCTCTTCTATGTGTCTGAGTTGCTTTGGTTTTAAGGAGGTGATGGTTGTAGCAGAATAGAGAAATACAGATTAATGATGTCTGCTATAATAAAAATCAGTTCTTTATTAAAATGGTCAGGTTGACTACTATTTGCACATTTTAAAGCAAAATGGAATATTTCAGCTTTATGTTCCAAATGTTATTGAGAAGAATATGTCTTCTCAATATTGAAATTGTCAAAAGTGATTTATGTTTATTATGTATAGGTATGTACATTTAATATAAACTTGCTTCTGATATTATCCTTTAAAGGTCCCATTTAGGACCAAAAAGAAATTGAATAACATATTTATGATAGATAATAACTTAGAAGTTCTTATACATCTCCAGTCATGGTTTCTGGTAGCTATAATGCCAGCATTTGGAGGATCATCAGTTGCAGTGACTTGGAGGACAACCTCCAAGAGTGAGTCCTAGGCAACAGAGTGAGTCCTAGGTCATTTCAGGCTATATTAAGACCCTGCCACCAAAATGTATAACAAAATAATAAAAGTCCTTATATATCACTGAGTGCTAGGGATCATGATTATTTTCTCAAAAAGTCTAGTTTTCGGGATGGAGAGATGGCTTAGCAGTTAAGGTGCATGCCTGCGAAGCCTAAGGACCCAGGTTTGATTCTCCAGGTCCCACGTAAGCCAGATGCACATGGTGCTTCATGCGTTTGTATTCAGTGGCTAGAGGCCGTGGTGTGCCCATTCTCTCTCCCCCCACCCCTCGTATCTAATAAATAAATAAAAATAAATCTTTAAAAAATCTAGTTTTCTAAATTATTGTAGATTTAAATTTAACTTTTTTAGTCCTATTAAATTATGTTAAAATATTAATGCTTCTTACATATTGGAATTGATTCATACATGCTATTACAAATACATAAGTTAAACAACTGAGGTGTTATGGATATGAAATTGAAAGTGGCTTTTCAGAAAATGTTGAGATTGGTACATAGAAAACATAACAGAACTGATATGGATAAAACAAAAATGACAAATGACAATGAAATGGCCTAAAAGGTTACCCTGAATGACACAATGAGGGAAATCTCAGAATTATACATCTCATTCACAAAAGATGAGTATGAACAAGCAGACAGGTCAGCTCTATGAAAAAGTGGTACAGAGAATGAACAATGTGCTCAACCTGGAAACTTGTAGGGATAACAGACTGGAGTTATAAAAGAGGATGCCTACTTTCCAAAGATGTTAATTTTCAAGACAAATTATTATACCAGTGTTGCAGTCAGTATCATGTTGTTGGCAAAAAGTCCCAACCAAGAGCACCTTGTGGGAGGAAAGGGTTTATTTTGTCTAATAGGCTCAAGGATAAATTCCATGATGGTAGAAGAAAACGGTGGCATGAGCAGAGTGTGGACATCACCTCGTGGCCAACATCAGGTGGACAACAACAGCAAGAGACTGTGTTAAATATTTGCAAAGAGAAGCTATCTATAATACTCATATGCCCACCCCCAACAATATAACACCTTCAGGAGGCTCCATTTCTCAAATTGCCACCAGCTGGTGACCAAGCATTCAGAACAAATAAGTTTATGGGGGACATCTGAATCTGACCACCACATTCTGCCCCGGATGCCATAAACTCATAATCATACATGAGGTAAAATGCAATGCACTCAATCCAATTTTAAAAGACCCCATAGTTTTTATCAATCCTAATGGTGTTAAAGCATCCCTATAAATCTAACATAATGCCCAACATTGAAATAATTGACATACAAAATAAATACACTGTGGCCTCAACTTTCTTAACAGAGTCCATTTCACCCTTGAAAACTCAAAGTAATAGTTTCCTAAACCATAATATTATGAATATCACAAGAATAATTGTATTTTCATTGTATAATTTTAATTTATTTGAGCAATTTAAAATAACGATGCAACAAATACCAAATGTAAAGCATATGCTCTTCTGTGTCCTTAATATAACAGCATTTGGACATGGGAGAAATATTTTTCTCTGTGTACCACAGTCAAGAATAAGTATTTTTAGAAGTAGTATTTTAAGAAGAAGTATTTTTGTGTTCAGAACTTCATCATCATAACCATCAACCTATTCTGAGAAGAAGAAAAAAATGTGTTTTCTTTAGTGACAGCACAGGGAATGCCATACTGTGGGGGTAGCTACAACAGAGTACATCTCAATGTTTAAAGCATTGTGTTCTGTTTATTATGACTTCTGCTGGTCCCTGAGAGGGCAGTGAGCTTCTGGTATGTTCTTGTCAAGTGCTCCAGGTTCTCTGTCCAGTGTACATGACTCAAGAGGAGTCCTTCAATAGGACTTGCTCACATGCTAGTTGCTGCTGGAATGAATAAATTCACCCTTTAACAAAGAGTGAGAGGTAAAATCAGCTATAGTAATATAGAGTAGTTATTGTTATGACAAAGGCATTGTGTAGGTACTATACATATATATATATATATATATATATATATATATATATATATATATATGCATATATATTCATTATATATACATATATGTGCATATATATTCAATATATATCATCAAAGTAGAAATAAATCATTTTAGAAGGATAAATGGGACCATAGGTAAGGGAAGGGGGGATTCTAGGGAAGGAAGGCTATGTAGTTTAGAGGAGGAATATGATATGCTAACATAGCATACAATATATACATGTACAAAAATTTAATTTTTACATAGAAATAAAAAAGTATAAAGGCCACTATTTCATTATCTGTAATAATAACAAAAAAATGAAGCAGGATAAGAGAGACACATGTGTTTCAGCAGAGTTGCTAGAGAGAGTGGTTGGTTTATGATTTATTTTAAGGTTTGGGAGTATTTATCTAATAAGACTTAAAACTATCTTTATTGATCAAGGTTATTTGCAATGTCTATAAGAAAAAGCACATAAAAGTTGTACAGAAATATTTTGATCAATGGAAAGGCACAGATTTTTGTATATGTATATATACCAATGTGTGTGCATAGTGTGTAGTGTGTGTGTGGATGCATATTCATATGGTGTGAATTCACATGCACATAAGTTCCCACAGATCTGAAACTCAGAGGTCAATGTCAGGTGTTTTACTCAACTGATTTCCACCTCATCCTTTGAGACGGTTTTTCTTGCCAACTCTAGAGCCTAAATACTGAGATACTGGTTTGTTATTAAATTGGCCTCTGAAATTTTTAGTGCTAGGGAGAAAAATCAAATGTACAATTTAAACTTGCTTTTGCAGTTTTACTGAATAGTATGAATGACTAGGTTTATTTTTTCTAATGTTATATCAGTGATTGAGCTACCATCCTATATCCCATAATCTAGGGGAAATACATCATTAACTAATCAGACGTCCAAATACATACCTATATTATATTATAAGAGAAAAAGATAATCTGGGCTTATGAATGGCATATGATGGCTATAAAATCAAATAATTTATATATGTATGCATGATTCTCACTAAAATATCTTCACTGACAAATTTAATGAAAGTGAATATACTTTCTTGAAGACAGGTAATTATTGAGGAATGTGTTACTCGTCAAACCAAGTCACTTCTCTAATACTTTTGTCATTAAAGACAATAGAGATATTAATCATTGCTATTTTGCAAATAGGAAAGACTTTCTTACATACTTAAAATGAACATGGTGGTATCAGATAATGCCTCAATTTTCAGACACAATTGAGTTCACCATCTCATCACATTTAATCAATTGGACTTTATTAAATATGAATCCCACATTTGTGTTGTCCTACTTATTGATCACAGTTCTGGAAGCTAAAGAGTCCCAAATTAAAGTGCTGGAAGCTTCTATGCCTGGGGAGGGTTTGTTCTCTGCTCTGATAAAGATATGTTTTGGTGCTTTCTTATAAGGTGGAGTGGAAGGGGCCTGATGATTCCCCTTCTATGCCTTTTATAAGGACACTACTCTCCAAACTTCATTTCTACCATAGCAATAGTTTGATTTTTCTTTTCTTTTAAAAGCTATCTCTCTATGTATCCTAAAACTCACTATGTAACTCTGGCTTGCCTCAAACTCACTTTGAATGCACTGTCCTCCTGCTTACATCTCCTTGTGTTGGCATTACAAGTGTACCACCACACACCTGAAAAATGGTCTGTGTTTAGTAATCAGAAGTCCATCTTGTGGGCATGAACCCTTGGTCATATTCTGTGTTCTGTGACTCACATTATTCACACTTAGTGTGTGCATTATTAGGGAGAATTATATTACTGATAAATAGATAAGTTGTATTAAGAACAACAAAGCTGAGTAGAATCATAGGCAAAGATGAGAATTTTAGGGGGAAATCCATCTAAATGCAAAAGTTTGTATGTACGTTTAGAACTTAACATCATCACACAGTCTTATTCTGGTTTTAGAGTTAAGGAAATCGAGACTCCAACAGGCAAGTGATATTCCAAGTTCTTATTATATAAGCTGCTCAAGAGACTGTTTTCACTATATTAAACATAGTTTTTTTAATCTCATAAGTAGTCTAATCTGGGAGTATTTTTACCATCAAGCTAACAGAAACTGAAGAATACATGGGAATGATTAATACATAACTTCCCTGTAAAAAGCAGTTAGCTTTAATTTTTCTTATTAACAATACTGTGCTCATTACTATTTTGTTATATGGAAAGTTCAAAGGTAAGTCTGTAGGTCTGTGGAATTTTAGCATAAATTTCTATTATACAATTATTTCTGAAATTGATAAGATATAATTTTAACTAACCCTGCTTTAAAAGAAAGGGTAAAATCTAAACAAATTGTTTTGAAATTTTCCTATAAACTTTTACCATGGTAATATTGAGTCTAATGTTGGGGATTCTTACATAATTTTGGGATTTACCAGTGTGGCACATTTACCTAAAATGAAATCTCAGTGAGTCTCAAAAATACATATGACTAAAATTATATATGTCATATGAGATAATTTTATCAAGTAATGGGTAATGTCTTTATCCTTGCATGCAAATTTCACAGTGATAGGAAGAATAACTGATAAATTTAGTAAATAAAATGAGATATTCATTGATTTTTTAATTTGAAACATTCTCAGAATGTTCTTCTTATATGTCAATGTACTCACTTCACTGTAAATTACTGGATATTTCCTCTGTTCCAGGGACAAGGTAGTATATCCCAGTATTAGGACCTGCTTGACTATGGCATGCATTAATTATGTTTGTTCCATAATAGTCACAGACCCACACTCAATTAGAACTTCATAAAGTCTTGATGTTAATGAGAACAAAAAATTCAGTGAGATTACTACAGTGCTTATTTGTAGTAAAACCTTGCATGGGTTGAGTGTATTTTAAACTTTGTATTTTGGATATCTTAAATGGAAAGGCTTCTGTCAACTTAGACATCTTGGCTAACTACAAAGAGGCAAACAAGGATCTACAGGAATAAAGTGGAGTAAACACTCAATTTCCCTGTGCAAAGCTCTTATATCCAAAAGAGCTTTCTTTTTTTCCCTATATATATATATGAGATACATGATCCATAATTTAGAAATTAGTCATTCTTTTTGAAAGAATCAAACAGGCTATTGGAATGTTAACAGAGGATCTGGCTTTCAGGAAACGTTGTTTTATAGGAAATAGGGGCTTGTTTTTACTTTTCAGTTTTTAAGACTTTTGTGCTTGCTGGCTAGAGTCATCTTCTAATACACTGGTTGGAACCCATGTTAGAACACACAGCTAACAAATTATGTACAAAATTAACATTGTACAACATAGGAGAAATGAACCATTGTGAAGTCAAGGATTCTAGGCTTTCCATAGAAGAAAAGAATTTTCAAAAACTTGTGACTATTAATTTTTTTTTTTTTTTGAGACAAAGAGAGACAGAGAGAGAGGGAGAGGAAGACAGGCAGAGATGGGCGCGCCAGCAGCCTCTCAGCTGCTGCGGACGAAATCCAGATGCATGCGCTCCCTTGTGGTCAAGTGAAGCATTGCGCCCTTGCGTCACTTTGCATCTGGCTAAACGTGGGACCTGGAGATTGGAACCAGTGTTCTTAGGCTTAGAAGGCAGGAGCCTTAACCACTAAGCCATCTCTCCAGCCCATGAATATTAATTTTATAGACTCAATTATACTGAAAAAAATTAGAAAAGAACTGACACTAATAAAGACCTACCAGTAGTAGGATATCATATTAGTGCCAGTGATAGGTGATGAGTTACCCAAATTACATACTGTCTAAGAACCATAAATTCAGAGGGGACTGTAGAAGTCACAGAATTTTTACTTCCAGATCTGACTGCAAACATACTCTATATAATAACCTTTCCTGAATTGTTTGCATAGCTACTGCTTGGAAGGATTCAAGAGTACCCCTTTTCAAAGTAGTCATTCCATAGATATATATACACACATATACACATACACACATACACATATACACATATATACATACATGCATACATTATATATATATATATATATATATATATATATATATATATATATATATATATAAATTTCTTGAATTCAAAGCTGTTTACAGATAAATTCCTTAGTGTCTCCTGCCCATAGCTGGGAATCTCCATCCTCACGGGTACTCAGTAACACTGTTCACTAGTCTCACTCCAGTTTCTTTTCATGTAGTCACTCATTTCACAGCACATGTCTCCTTATATCACATTTGAAGAATCAGTCAGTTCAACCCAAATTCTAAGCACTCTGTTGATTTTAATTTGGTTGTTTTTCACCTTAAGCTACAGCTGATTGAAGTAATTTTATATGCTGCTATTGTTTCATAGTTATGGTGAGTTTCCAGGAAAATTTATGATCGTGAGACATGTTATAAAATTTATGAATTAGTTTTTACAATTACATTTCAAATCATCACTTATGCATATGTTATATTTTTATTTCTCTGGAATACTCTGGAAGTCCTGCTGAAGCCTTTGGTGACCCTTACATAGGTTTTATGCTCCTGTGATATTTATTTTTGCTACTATTAGAAAGTGATAAATCCATTATATGGCCTTTTGTCTCTCTCTATCTTTTTCTTTTCTCCTCCCCTTTTCTGAAATCCTGAGTTACAGGGAGATCGTCTTTGCCCAAATATTCAAAGAAGAATGATTAAGCCACATGGCATTCCATATTATTAATGATACAGTAGGGTGACTGGAGATACAGAGTTTAAATAGGCCCTCTTCAAATCATTCGGTAATTAGACCCTCTCATTATAGCACATTCAATTTATCATTTTCAATGTACAGATAATGGTGTGATTGATGCTCTGACACTGGCTACATGATATAGAAAGATTACTTTTTAATAATTTTACAAAAGGGAGTGTATGAGTTTATTACACATTTGTCTGTTTCTTTATATTTTTTGGCCTTTTAATTATTCAGCTAAAGTTTGGCACACAGTTAATTTAAATTGCCATTAACCCTATGGTTCTGACATTGTAAGACCACAACAGCTGAGTAAGACTAATACAATAATTGGGCTTTTAAATATTGATTAGGATAATTAGGCATTATATTACCATTTCAAAATATATATTTCTAATACATATGATGTTCTAAAATATACATGTCACAATACATTAATTTATTAACATCTCTTACATATGTTACGCATCCATGAATGTGAAATATGTATTACTTCTAAAATTTATTATAATCAATATTATCTGAAGTAAGTATACCTGTGCTAATATATAATATAATAACTTTGTAATTCAACATAAAATTAATTACCCAGACTAAACTTGATATCTGTGACTGGCTTGTTTTGAGGACTGAATCTAATAGAATGCAAGTAGAAGAAAGTATTGTTTTTCTCTAATCTATAGGTTCAAGATGTTCTTGTGAGTACCACTTCCACAGGTTTAGAAGGTATCTCCATGAGATCCTACAGTTTTATGGTGTTTAGAACAAGACCCATTACAAGACAGAGGGAAAGAAAATGAAAACAAAAGTCAGTTCCAGTTATTAATAACTGCTGTCATGAAAAATCCTAAAAGTCACATTTTGATCTAGCTAATTGCATATCTTTTCCCTTCATTTTAGGTCTGTGCTGGGATCCTAGAACCTTAGTGGGGAAGGGACTGTGGCCCATTTATTCTGAATTCTATCACTTTGGGAGTCAAAAATGTAAAGGTAAAGTTTCAGGTAAATACTTGGAGGTCCCCCAGAGTGGCACCTCTGGAACCCCTCCTGATGGTGCTAGTGATCCCTTGATCTCCACTGTAGCTCATCTGCAAACACTAGGTGTTTTGTCAGGCAGAAGAGTGCTTTCCTCAGAGACACTGTCCTCGTACATCTCCCAACAGTCAACTACCCAGTTCTCTTAGTGACTCATGTAGCCTGGTTCTGCCTTCACTGGTGACCTAGGGAGTGAGCCATCTGGATCTCTCGATCCACTGAAAGTTCCCACAGCCATCCTACTCTGGAAATGCAGAAACAGACACTTCTTTAGCTGCACCTTTCATTTTAGCATAAAAGGTTACAGCTTGGCTAAAGGGAAGCTTGGGTGTCAAGTGCTGGACTCTTGTTTCACATACTTAGACATGTTTTATTAGCAGTATATCTGAGGCTGTGGAGAATGAACCTGTGGAACTAGGCTCAAACAAACTCTTACACATTTTTTTTCCTCAGCTTATCAATTTACCAAATCTAGGAGAGGAATGCCACCCCCAACCTGCAAGGAGACAGAACATTGCAAGGGGATTCTCTCAGCTTAGGAGAAGGGGCAGGAGGTTCTCTCACCCTTTGTGATGTGTGTGTATGGATGCTCAAGAACATATAAGATGATAACTCCATCTCCAGGCCTCTATGCCTCTCTTTTTGAGTTTTGGCCTTCTTTTGACAGAGTGTGAACAATTGATGAAGACTGCTCAACGCGTCTGTTGTCTTGCATTCAATAATTGTGTCTCTATTGCTAGTGAATTATGGGCTAGTCATGACATATTATCAGCTTTAGAGTTTCAGAAATACAGTGTCACATATGAGAAGTTAAATGAAGTAACCAGTTTTACATTTTACTCAATGTTGCAGTCAGGTTCACATTGCTGGCAGAAATCACCTGACCAAGAGCAGCTTGTGGGGAAAAAAGTTTATTTTTGCTTACAGACTCAAAGCAAAGCTTCATGATGGCAGGGAAAAATGATGGTATGAGCAGAGGGTGGAAATCACTCCGTGGCCAACATAAGGTGGATAACAGCAATAGGAGAGTGTGCTAAACACTGGCAAGGAGAAACTGGCTATAACACCCATAAGCCTGTCCCCAATAATACACTGCTTCCAGGAGGCATTAATTCCCAAATCTCCGTCATCTGGGAACCTAGCTTTCAGAACACTTAAGTTTCTGTGGGACACCTGAGTCAAACCACCACATTCTGCCCCAGGCCCCTATGAGCTGATAACCATACATGATGTAAAATACAATGCATTTAGTCTAACTTTAAGAGTCCCCATAGTTTTTATCAATCCTAATGATGTTCAAACATTCCAATAATCTAAGATCTTTTAACTGAGGCATAAAGCCAAAAAATACACCCTCAAAACCCCCATAATTTCACAGAATAAACATTCACACTGCAAAAGATGGCATTGGTCATAGCAAATAAATCTTCAACCAATCAAGATTTAAAACAGCCAGGGTAAGCATCAAACTCTCCAAGTCCAACAATTCTAGTCAGTGACAAATCTCCAAGTCTGATAATTCTAACCAGCAAGTCTCTGGAGTTCCAATTCCACCCCTACAGACTGGCTACCCACAGTCCTGAAAAACTTCGTATGGGGCCAGCAGCTCTCCTCAGTCATCTTGTGGTCCCGACATCTCCATGCAACCCACAGTCCATCCTCACGGCTCCATTGGGTTTCCATGTAGTCAATCAAGCAAACCTGCTTCACACTGCCCATGGCCATTTCCAAAACACAAGATCATGTTGCAAATTTAATGACCCTCTCTTTCTTGCATTTCTTGCATTTCTATACTCCATTTTACCAGATGGGGTACCAATTTGTTAATTCAGGGTGGGGGGAAGAAAGCAGACTTTGAAGAACAGGACACTCCTTGAGCATTTAGGCCTGTTTAAAAGACTGCATTCTTTCTGTTGTACCACTGCAGGTCAGCTGGCCCAATCTCAATGGTTGTAATCATTCATACAATTGCAGCTGAACAGGCATCAGTTTGGCCCAAAGATTTCATTTTCTGTGTCATTTCCCTCTGCTCAAAATAGTCTGTTTCTATGCAAAGCAACCCTGTACAAGTTCTAAGGACCTGGGCATAACAGTAAGCCTTTCACACAAACTGCTTCTAGCCCAGCCCATGTGAAGCTTTTTCTCACTCTCATAACCTCACAGTCCTTAGTATTTAATGCATTCAGATCTTTCAACTCTGACCAGAATAGTCAATCAAGCTGTACTTACAGCACTGCAAGGCATCTATTGGGCCAAGGTTTCAAATCCTTCCACATTCTTCTTAAAAGTAAGCTCCAAAAGACCAGGGCCTTACAGTCAGGTGTCTAGTTGCAATCCCACTCCTCCAAACCAACTTTACTGTTGCAGTCAGGTTCACATTGCTGGCAGAAATCACCTGATCAAGAGCACCTTTTGGGTAAAAGGGTTTATTTTGTCTTACAGACACAAGGGGAAACTCCATGATGGTAGGGGAAAATGATGGTATGAGCAGAGGGTAGATATCACTCCCTGGTCAATATAAGGTGGACAATAGTATCAGGAGAGTGTGGCAAACACTGGCGAGGGGAAACTGGCTATAACACCCATTAGTCCACCCCCAACATACACTGCCTCTGCGAGGAGTCAATTCCCAAATCTCCATCAGCTGGGAACCTAGGAGTCAGAACACCTAAGTTTATGGGGGACACCTGAATCAAACCACCACACTCAACATCCAGTATACTTTGTCTTATCATAATACTTTTTTCTTGAAAATCTTCAGTTTTGGCATTCATTAAAAAAAGCTTTCTTCAACAAGTCAGTTTGGAAATGTTACATACTATAACTCTTCCTTTGAGGAAGAAAAGTTCTAAAAAAAAATTAAAACAACATTTTTATTTAAAGTTAACCCAGATCTTCTCTGAATTATTTGACTCCAAAAGGGCTGTTGTATATAAACTATGTAGTTTGGAACAAGTGTCTCTGAGTCATATGTTAGGGAAAATATTTAAGTTTAGCATTGAAATGGTGAAACTATAAGCAGATCCTCTGTCCATTCATAAGGCTGGCTTGATACATGATTGCCATGGTCTAACCTACAAAAACATTCACCTATAAATGTCTCTGATTTTGTTAAATAAGTTATGGATTTATGACTCATGCTAATAACCATGCAATGATAGAATTTTTTTTAATAAAAGACTTAACATAGCCTGAGTGTTGTGAAACTAACTTGAATTTGCATTTGTATTATTCTTAAATAATTGGCCTTCCATTTGTTATTTGATGACATTTTGACATTGTCAGTGAATTCTATGTAAACATAAATAGACAAAAGACAATGAGTTGCAATTTTAAAGAGAGTCCACTGGGAAGGGAATCCATAGCCCATGACAAGGCCTATCTGGGCTATGTAGTAAGAGCATGCCTTATTTATTTAAAGGACTGCAGATATAGTTCAGTGTTAGAGCACTTGACTAGCATGTGCAAGACACAAGGTTCAATCCCCAACACCAAAAAATAATTTAAGTAGTTTTAACAGATATTACTCCAAAACTCAGTATGATCATTTTACAGGACAAATGCATCAAAGGTAAAGTGAATTAGCAGTTCTTCAAGAACTGACTGATCTTTGGGACTTAGTATTTTACCATTACATCTCAAGGAAGCTTGTAGCCATTGGAAAATCTAGAAACTAATATCTTCATCTTAAACTATCACATTAACTTAAAAAATTATAATTCATCTTACTATCAGAATGAGTGCAGAAAATTTTAGAATCTATGTATACTTATTCCATAATCTATGATAAGTAAATGAAATGAACCATTGAGGAACAATATATTTACATTTGATCTATCTGTCCATTTAATGTTTCTTAAATGTTGAGCATTGCTATTTGAAGCCTATTGTGGAAGTTATTAAACATTGTGTTTAATGGTACATTCAATAGAAATCAATATTTTAGTCTTGGGCAAATGAAACACCAGCATTGCTATTTAACCCAGAGAAAGTGAACCAAAATGAGTCATTTTATTTTCTTACAGTAATATATGGATCACAGTAGTAGAAAATATAGTGCTCTAACAATCCTAAGTGAAAGCAGAAAATAAAGGCCTTTTAGAGAATTAGTGGGGCATGGTCAAGACATTTTTTTTAAATTAATAAGCATTCAAAGAATAAGGTTTCATTATATTGTCTTCAAAGTTTGTTTCTTTCTTTCCCTTTCTCCATTATTTTTTTGCTTTCCTCTCCTTCTCATGCCCTCTTCTGCCAAACATAGCTTCCTTTAAAACTGGTCCATCATTATGTATTCCCCCCTTCTGCTTGCCTTACTGAGCTCTCCAAGAGTCACAGCCTGTCATGGGCTATGGATTCCCTTCCCAGTGGACTCTCTTTAAAATTGCAACTCATTGTCTTTTGTCTATTTATGTTTACATAGAATTCACTGACAATGTCAAAATGTCATCAAATAACAAATGGAAGGCCAATTATTTAAGAATAATACAAATGCAAATTCAAGTTAGTTTCACAACACTCAGGCTATGTTAAGTCTTTTATTAAAAAAATTTCTATCATTGCATGGTTATTAGCATGAGTCATAAATCCATAACTTATTTAACAAAATCAGAGACATTTATAGGTGAATGTTTTTGTAGGTTAGACCATGGCAATCATGTATCAAGCCAGCCTTATGAATGGACAGAGGATCTGCTTATAGTTTCTTAGTTGGTGAGAGTTCTCAGCTCACCTGACTTCTTGCTTCCTGAGGTTTTCTTATAGCCCCATTTTTATCTAGATTATTGAGTAGAATATTATGTGAATAGTATCTATTTATTAATATCATCTGTGAGCAATAGATAGGAAGTTAATAAAATCATTGTCTGAGAAAATATTACATATTTCCAGCAATGCCAATCAAGAGTCATGCTAAATGGTGTGTGGGTGACTTTTTTACAAGGGTTGATTTTCCTTAATTGTCACTGTTTTCTTCAAATACACCATAGATGATGCTATTGTTAATATACTAACCTGCAATGCCAGTTCTAATATGGCATGACTCTTAATAGATTTATCCCTTATTCCGTTTCAAAAATAAACATAAAATTTGAACCAACTCTCAATTACATCTGATTCAGCAGTAGTAGCATAGAAATTTGTATGCCCTGTTTACTGATAAAGTTACATTTTAAAGCTAGGATTAACATTATTGGAATATGGAGTTATGTTAAGACATAAAATATACAGGAACATATATGAATATTAAATCAATCCAATGAATTTAGAATGTACCCAAATCTTACTGAAATATGTAGTCAAGAAAATGACAAAGGATCTCTACTAATAATCAAGCCTGTAAGAAGACAGCATATCTCAGTTTTATTTAAATAGCTAACAATTATAACAAGAGATGCAATTTATTTAAATAGCTAACAATTATAACAAGAAATTTACTTAGTTGAATAAATCTTTTACATAATGATCTTATGTATTGACATATATCACTTTATATTGGAATTGATAACTGTCAGAGCAATTTGAGTTAAAATTCCAGGAAATATTTGTAGAAAACCTATACCTTTTATTTGTTTATTTTAAAATATTTTATTTATATATTTATTTGAGAGACAGAGCATGAAAGAAAGAGGAAGAGGGAGACAGAGAAATAGAGAGAGAGAGAGAGAGAGAATGGGCATGCCAGGGCCTCTAGCCACTACAAGTAACCTCCAGACACATGTGTCACCTTGTGCATCTGCCTTTGTACGTACTGGGGAATTGAACCTGGATCCTTAGGCTTCACATGAACGTTCCTACTACATCTGGCCGTGGCTCAGATCTATGACTCACATCTTATATTTATAGAATAGCACTGGATTGAATCATTACTGGTTTTAGAAAATTATTAGGCACTGTAGGAAGAATAAAGAAAACACAATCCAATTAATATTTATGACCCGACAACATTTTTTAAAATAATGAAAAACAGAATGACTGATTTGATTTTCTTCAATGATTTCTATAACCCTCAAAACTAAAATAGGAGCTTTAATTGCTTTTTATTCCAAATATGTAGTGAAAAGACTTGCTATTAAAAAAACAATTGCAATAAAGATGACGATGTCTCATTAGGTATTGAATTTTACTGAAGCAAGGTTTTGCCTTTAAGTATATCTTCTTGCACTATTTAAAATAAATATTTAAAAATATTTTGTCACACTAAAATATTATAAATGAAAACTTCACACACATTTTCCTTACTTTCTCATTAAATTTCAAATTTTTGTTTAATATTATAGTTTGTTTACAGTTTCTCTTAAAACAGATATTACAGTGACCAAATTGTACTAAGTAAAGGCTGTAGACACAGCTCTGTGGTAGCATGTTGCCTAACATGCACAGGCTTCCAGGTTTAATCACCAGCACCACAAACAAAACTAAGAACACCACTAAGTAGAATCTCAACTCTTGAGAACTGTTGAAATTCCTAGAGTATTAAAAGTTATCTGTTGGCCAATTTCTGTTAAGTATTGAGCTGCTTATAAACTCCAATAAGTATACAGTCCAGCATTTCCAATCCCAGTCAAATCTCACATGTGCTCTAACCCCCGGGCTGGTTTCCTCTCTCACCAGCTGATGCCATCTTCCTTTTCCACCCACTATTGCTCTGTCACTCTTAATTCTAGACTTTAGTGCACCTGCCAGCCTACTATGGCGCTGCCACCAGTTTCATCTTAAAAGCCTGACATTTAGCCTTTCCCCCTCAGCTTCAGTCAATCAACTATTTGAACCTAGTTAAGGTACTTTGCAAAAAAAGGTGGATAGTGTCAGTCTGACTAAAACTGTGAGATTGACTGTTTCCTTTCCTCTAGGAAGTATGTAATTATGCCAAATGCAACTGTTGGCTTGCTTGTCTGATGGCCTTTCCGTCAGATGCTCTCCTCAGAAAGACCTGGAAACTGTCAGATAACAGCTGTGTAAAGCATTTGGTGTCACCACTGGGAAAACACCTGTCAGCTTCTATGTATAGTCACAAGTTCAGTGAATAAGACAGAAAGCGGGTGGAAGTGCAATAAGAGAAATTGGTACTATAGACTAGAGAGGAGACTGCTCAGGAGTTCTACCCTACTACTATAACATTCTGTGAAGTGTAAAGTCTGATTAAAGCTTTTAGTTACAGTTAAGCATGCAAGAGCTAAGCAAGTAAAATACATTTGTTACTACCATCATTACAACTACTGCAAGTGTTGAAAACTCGCTACACACCAAGTATCACATCAAGCAATATCTATCATCTATCATGAATCTTCCTGCTTATTCTCACAGACATACACACATATGTCTTTACATAATTCATTAACCCATTATATACATACTGTGAAGTAGAAATTGTGATTTCTTTTATATAGATAAGTAAAGGCTAGTGTGTTAAAAAATGTGAGGTTTTCCTCGTCTTTTTCTGGAAACAGTGGTCTTAACATCAAACCCTGCTGCTTCCAGGAAGGTGGTGACTATGTCAAGCTAAAAAGCAGTTCTTGCTTGAAGTCATTTAATTTGGGGCACAAAACAAACACATCTGCCATCTCAATTCAGTCACTTGTCTGTCTACAGTGAGGCAAAATAAAAGTTGATAATCTTCTGAAATTTCAGCCTCCTGTTCTCATGGTATCTGAAATTAAATATAAATATTTTACCATAAACATTCTATTTTATTTATAGAAATCAATATGCATGCAATAAGAAGTCTTTTGTATACTTATAACTTCTTCACAATTGCCCTTAATGCTTGACTTCACTGCCTGTTTTATTTATAAGTCTATATTACATAACAAGCTAACATAAATTCCATAGTTTCAGAGGTGAAATTGTTCATATTATTGGTCTATATTATCACATTTTAATAAGTTATTTTCAAACCAGCCAATATGTTAATCAAGAAAATGCACTGATTATTTCTTACAGTAGGTTGTTTTATGAACAAATAAGTTTTTCTTTATGGTAGGTTATTGCAGAACCAGATATGAAACACTATTCATCTTCATTGTAACTACTGGATAAATCATGATAAAAATCTTCTTTTTGTTTTTCAATTAAGAAAGAATGTGCAGAATATCAGTGGTTTCATGTCTAATATTCCCTTTTCTGAAAATGAAGGTAATCAAAACTGGAACTGACTCTAATTATTTGGTCTCAGAAGCTGTCATCAGATTTTGCCTGCTGAAATCACTCATCCAAATCTTCAGACAGAGAGTGATGAGAGAAAATTTCCTCCCTTACCCTGAGCTGATTAATGAAAAGAGTGGCCAGCCTATGCTTGAGTCCATCCTAGCACAGTCTCTCACTAATGCTCTTATCATTTGAGAATGAGCTTTTTCTGTGTGAGCAAAACAAGTTCCCAACATACAATTATATATTGAGTGAGCTGTACAGGCTTTTCTACACAGGTCCTGACCATTCATGAGGCCTCCACATGTACAATGTGTCAAGGAAGGTGTTATCTGTAAACAGTACTACAAAATAATTGTTTCAGTTAAGGTTCCCAAGATGGAGGTGAGCTTGTCAGACTAGCTTCAGTTATGTTTTAAAGAATTTTTAAAATAAGCATTCACTATTTCCGATAAGAAAATATGTATATCAAATATCACAACACAAGCTTGGTTCTGACATAAACAACATATGAAATTTTTATTGATGGAAATTTGGTGCCATTGAAATCACTAAAAGAACTTTAAATTTCCCTTGCAGAATAGAAACCAATTATTATTCTAACTTAATTATTTTATCTACTGAATCCTTAAGTCTAAGATTTTGACTCCATATCTTCAAGGCATAGAAATGAAAGCAAAACCTGAGATAATTGTTAAACTCAGTGAAAATAATCAAGAGTCTGTGTTGCAGAGAGTTTCCCTTTCTGTGGCATATAAATAGTTGGGATTTGCTTAAGGGAGAAAATACAGAAGAATTTGATGATGGTGTAAACTCTGTTCTGATCACATAGGAATGAAGTTGTATCCAATTAGTTTTGCTAGTGGTTAGAAATATGAAAGTGAGATATTAACACTGTTAGTCATTGTAGACTTATTGATCTTGCCTTTCTCTTATTCAGAATCAACCATAAGTTAGGAAGACATATATTTCAAACAGTAAACCTGCCCAGACATTGAGTAGGACACATGAGAAGACTGAGAAAATGATAGAAGAAATGAGTCTCATAATCACTATCCCAACATTCTGACAAGAGCTCTTTCCAGATCAAGTTCAGAAAGTGGGAAGGGATGGGGAGGGATAGGCAAAGGAGTAAGCTTTCTAAGTGTTTTGAGATAAAGAGGGGAGAGCTACAAATACAAAAAAAAAAAAAAAGAAGCAGGGGGAATGTGCAAGACAAAACACTTGGAAGAAAAGGGAGTAATGTGGAAAAAGGGAGATGGAAATATGTATTGAGATCTCTCTAACATTGTTACTGAATATTAAGCCATATATTAGACAAAGAATGTTTCAATTATATCAGTGACAGAAGAACAAAAAAAGAGATAATAATGAATTAAACATTACTAGAGTGAAGAAAGGACTGGAGACAATTGAATTTTCATCAGTCAGAGTGAAATGTCCTCTATTGCATAATCAGGACATTAAAGGAGGAAGAGACATATCTGTCATAGCCCAAACACAGATGACCTAAGAAAGCTTATAAATGAGCCTCAAATAAACAAGGTAATGAAGAAGATAATTACTTCTGAAATTAAAGTCAAAGACTTGTTACAGAAATACAATTAGATTTAACATGATCCAATGGCACCAGCACAATTTTATAGTGCCTAGTATTCCATCAAAGCTCACTAGGCAAGTGATGAAAATATAATGATAACAAAAGTTGGAGAAGAGGAAGAGAGCTAGAAATAGCAGAGCAGGTGGTAATAAAAAAAGTATACTCAAATAGTAAAGGGAAACATGAAAAGAATGAATACAGAAATGAGAAAGAGACAGACAGACAGAGAGAGAGAGAGAGAAAATGATGATGAGAAATGAAAGACGTATAAAAGAACCACACTGGATATAACAGTACCAGAAGTAAGGAAGTCAATGGAGGAGACTATAACTTAGTGAAGTCACAGCCATACCAAATACCCAAACTGGAGTAATGAGAAAAATAAATGGAAAAGGAATAAAAACTTCAGTATCCTGAAAATATTAATATCAAGATTTTCACACACATGAATTTAATACATGTGGATTGGATCTCAAGAACAAGAAAGAAAATATATATTCCAAGTTTATGAAGCCAGTGAACTTATAATTTTAAGCCTATTAAAACCCTAAAATAGATATTACTAAAGATAACTGTATCCCAGCATATCTTAATCAAATTATTGATAGCCCATGAAAAAGACAGCATCATAAAAGCCATAGCATAAAAAATCCATTATATATAAAAGTAAAAATCATCCAATATTTTCATAGAAATCACTTAAATGAAAAAAAAATCAGTGGAGGTCTGGAGGCATGTCTCAGGGGACAAAGTGCTTGCTGTACAAGCAAAAGGATCTAAATTCTGATCCCCAGAAGGCATATAAAGTTGGGTGCTTTGTGGTTGTAATGAAAAGGAAAAAGCTTGGGTCTATGCGAGGGACTGAAAGAAACCAGAAATAATATATTTATTGACAAATGTAGTTTTTTATTTCCCTGAAATAGTAATAATATATTAAAGCAAAAGCAACATCATTGCTCTGTGTCTCAATAGTATATGCAAACTGTAAGGCAGAAAAATAGATGAGCAAGAATAATAGAAGGTTGTGATTGCATAACATGGTGACCTTCTTTTAATAACATGAGGTTAAATGACAGGATATTAAAATGCACTGTAATAATATAAAGTTGCAATATTACAGTGTAAATCAACCACAGCAAAGAGGTATATATAACAAATAGTCTCTAAGTAATGATAAAATGATATTTTAACAAATAATGGTGATGATCAAATAGTAAGTCAAGAATACAGAAAGTGGACAGGTAAAAGGTGATTACAGATTATGCTTCCAAACTTTTTCACTCCAAATGATAGAAAATTGTTAATTAAGTTACAGACAAAGCAAATCTGAATTATTTTGTTAGGGCATTTAAAATTTTTCATTATTTATTTATTTATTTATTTTATCATTGGCCTATTTGAAAGTGTATCAAAATCAGAATTGCCCTTAAAATCTATACGTGAATCAATTTAAAGAAAACATTCTATTATTAGTATTAGGGAAAACTGCACACAAATCAGTTCATATAATTTAAATAAATAGAAACCTAATCTTTTACTACAGTATTTTAACACAATATTACCCAGGAAATTTGATTCTATTCATTTATTGACTTGAGTAGTTGAACCACAAAGCTCTATTATCATCTGATGAAGATTCATGCATATAGCAGCTCATTTGTTATGTTCTTTCCGAACAGACATCAAAGGCCCAACACACATTTGTAGCAGATGAACAAATAGACTAAAGGAAGCAAAAGCTCCCAGTGTCATACAAAGCTAGAATGTGGACTTATCAGGAAAACAGGTGGCTTCAGTATATGCAAAGAAGGACTATAGTACAGGTTTTTGTCATACTCTTAAAAATCATTAGTCACTAAGTCTTCAAGTCTTTCAAATTTGAGAAATTATCATAAGTTCTTGACTAGTTTTTTCATGGTCCTTTCACTACTCCATCAATTTTCTGATAGTCTGAATTCATTTGACTGCTTATCATTCTGGGGTGCAGTAGGGCAGAATATCACTTGATATACTTTGAGAATTTATTTGCTCCTGAACGACTTTCTTAAGTAGGCTGGTATAAGGACTGTAGCATGAGGAAGCAGGAAATGTAGTATGCAAGTCAAGATCATTTTTTCGTAACAACATCCAAATGGCCTACCATCTAATGGCCCTTGTGAAAACACACCAATAATATACCTATTATCAGTGGGTACTTGAAGTCAAATGACTGAATTTTCCTGACTAATTTAAGTGACTTGTTTTTGTGTTCAATGTACTAAGACCCAAGATGATTAATCTTTTTCATCTTCAATTACCTGGGGTGGTAGAGAGTTAAGAGGAGGAAAAGAACAAAATTAGCCGTTTTATGTTGTTCATATAAGTATTTTATTTAATCTCAACAATGCTTTGAGGTATGTTTAAATGACCACATTCTACACTGGAGAAATTAAAGAAGCTCAGATTAAGTTGTTCAAGAGTCTTTGTGGGAGTGACTGGCAAAGTTAATATTTGAACCTGTATTCCTTTGTGTCTAAGTCCTCCTCACTGCATCTGGATGGAAACATCGTGTTGTGGACTGGATGGCTTACAATTAATTTATCCTGTAAACCACGTTTTATTTGTAATAGAATACCTATCACTCATGAAACATACTAATATTAGTTCCTAATTCTGGTAGAAGTTTGTGTGGGTGCTTCCCTTTCTAAACTTGCTTTATACTTTTGGTGTATTTTATAGATAGTGACAGCCTTTCCAAAATGTGAGCCTTTCATCTCCTGATGAGCAATGATTGGAATAACTAAATTTTACCCCAAATGATTTGTTTCCAGAACTCTCTATCTCACAAATGTAGATTATGTTCAAATGGGATTATTAGCTAATACTATTTTTGCAGAAGTTCAACCATTTATAAATCTGCAAAACAATATGTTTTTATATAGCTGTGCATTTTGAATGCTATTTTTTGCAGGCATAAGAAAATTCACAATAAGACTATCAATTTCTATAACATTTAACTCACACTCTATCTGACATCCAAATAAGACACATTTATTTCAGTATCATTTAATCTTACTGAAACTCAATATAGTTTGTGAAGGGGATTCCTATGATTAAGTAAGAGTACCTTGAAGAGCATTTTGTAAACTTGAAAGCATAGTGTATTGAAGGGATTATTGAGAGCCTGAGATCTTTTTTAATATTAGGCTGTTCTATAGTTTTTTTCTTAAAAACCTTAAATATAAGTAGGTTTACAAATCTTCCACATCTTCTAAAGCAAATAGCAATAACAAATTTCAATGACAGTTTATGAAATGAATGCATGAATGTGTTGTGTAGTGTAGTGTGATGTGAACTCAGCCTGAGTTGCATGTCACAGGAGTCTGTGGGGTTGCTGCCCTTCGCCTGGAAAACAGAAGGACTGTAGTATGGGATGGGTTCTTTTGAGTGCACTTGAGAGATGAAAAGTAGAAAATGATAAACTCAGGCCTGTTACCACTCAGCTCCAATCACTATCTTAAAGTAAAAAAAAAAAAAATCCCATAGCAGCTATAAATGAAGCTCTGATACCTCAAAGCTACTCAATAGAAGGTGCTAAAAATCGAATACAAAAATGTAACTCTGTGTGCTGCTGTACTGCAAAGCTACTTGAATTCATTCTTGACAAAGTTTTTTCATTTGAGAATATGATGGTAGTTGACAAAAACTGGGCCTCTTAATCTTGGTATACTACCATCTTAGAAGAAAATGACAGTCTTGTGTCCTTAAATCACTTTGAGATTCACGTACTGTTGAAAATCGCTTGCCCTACAGTATTTGAAGTGATTAGCTTGCTTCTTCTTCTTTTTTTTTTCTTAAAAGCATATGTTAGATTCATCAGGGGTGAGCATCTTGAAATAAAATGTAAATTCTTAAGAATGATAATTTATTCTTTCTGTAATAAAATTATGAAACAATTTTGTAAAGGGAAACAAAATTAACAAAATGGACATAGAGTTTGATCTATTCAAAGCCTTGATTTTAATTCAGCAAGATAACTTGCATAATGTTATGCTGAGTGCACAAGAGAACACTTGCCTACACTGTATTTTTTGTGGATGAGATTTTATTATTTTTGTTTTTGAATAATTATTATAACCATGTTTTGAGTAATTATTATAATCATGTAAAATCAAAACATTGCTGAGCACAAAATTAAGCTTGGGTCACATTAAAATAAACATAATGAGGTATAGAATGAAAGAGTAAAGCCTTAGGAAATCTTTCCCTTCTATCCCTCAAATAAAAACAATTGAAAAAAAAAAAGAATTGTTTTAGGTGTATTACCCCACGGGTTTTCAAATTTTACCAACATTTTGAGTAGAATCCTGGTTAAGAAAAACAGGAAGATGATGAAAAGTTTAAAAAGTCATGGGCAGAATTATAATGAAACCGAAGGAGAAAGAAAAAAATAAGACTAAAAGGACAATGGTAGATGCATTAGTTACTTTGGCTCATTGCTATGAGTGAATACTTAAGTTGCAAGAAGCAACTTAAGGGCGGGAGGTTTATTTTATTTTGTTTCATGTTGGAGGAGATGTAGTCTCTCATAAGGTGAAAGGTATCTCAGATGGTAATCTGGCATATGAGAGCTGCTTGGTCACATCACAGTGGACCAGCAGACAGAGATAACTGGAAGCTGGCTTGCTTTCATTTTCAAGGTCTGCCCCACTTTCTACAACTACAACCCACAACTTCTCCAAACAGTGCTTCTAGCTCAGCACCAACTGTTCAAATAGTTGGCTCTGGTCCCAAAAATATGAGAGACATTTCAAATGCAAAGCATAACAGTAGAAATTTTCAAATATTTGAATGGGGTCACATAGATTATGCACAGAGTTTATCTAAAGATGCAGAGAGTGAGCTTAAAGAAATGGGTTAACCTAACAAATATGTAGTTTAAAATATGCAGGTGACTTTATTTTCAAGCAGTAATAGTCATTGCTGAAAATATTTGACACAAAACAAATTGCCATATATGACAGATTACTATGCAGGAATGTTTCCATAATGGATAAAAGATTGCACTAGAGATTACCACAATTCACCACCTTAATAGAGAAGGAAAAACACTCTCCAGAGGAGTAAAATTATATTAACGGGAAGGAGAAAGGCAAAGCTCCTTAACATATTTTTTTAAATTTTTATTTATGTATTTATTTGACAGAGAAAGGGGGGAGAGAGAGAATGGGCATGCCAGGGCCTTCAGCCACTGCAAATGAACTCCAGATGCATGCAAAACCCTGTGCATCTGGCTAACGTGGGTCTTGGGGAATCGAACCTGGGTTCTTTGGCTTTGCAGGAAAACACCTTAACCGCTAAGCCATCTTCCAGCCCAACACATTCTTTTTTTGTGTGTGTGGGGGGGGCGGGTCCAGGTAGGGTCTCACTCTGGCCCAGGCTGACCTGGAATTAACTATGTAGTCTCAGGGTAGCCTTGAACTGGCGGCAATCCTCCTACCTCTGCCTCCCGAGTGCTGGGATTAAAGGCATGCACCTCCACGCCAGACTCCCAACACATTTTTGTACCACATTTTTTATTAAGTTCAGCAAAGCTGGGGCTGGTATTGGTAGGGAAAAAAATGTTAGAAGTGTGAAAACTAGAGAGGAAAAACAATTATTCCTCAGGATTAAGCTTTAAACTAGTAATATGAAGACATTGCTTCTTTTTTTCTATTGTGTGTGTGTATATATATATACACATTCCAGGAAATTCTCACTTTTTTCTGTGTGTGTATGTGCACACGTGTGTTCATGTGCGTGCGTGTGTGTGTTGTAGGCATGTACACTATGTGCTTGTCCTCAACAAGGTGTGCTCTCCTGCACTGGTAAGTGGAACTACTGGTTTCCTGCTCCATCACTCTTCCTTCCACTGTTACATGAGTTGGAGTCTCTTACTGATCCCAGAGTTTGCCATCCACTTCCCCACCCCCAGAGCTCCTGCAATGATTCTCACATCTCTGCTCTCCTAAGAGTGCGGAAATGAGTGAGCTGGCCACTCTCAGCTGTTTATGCAGGTCCTGATGAATGAACGGGAGGCATCCTCGTACCTCCTTAAGCCCTTATGATTGCACAGGAAATGCTCTTTGCTGCTGCTTATCTCTCTCTAGCTCTTCAAATAAATTTTATGTAAGCATGTAAAATATATGGAAATATAAAATTCTAGAAACTTTTGGGTTCATATTGATGTCTCCTACAATGTTAAAATAATTTTCCTCATATATAAAAGTTAAAGCAACTAAGCATAACACTTTGCAAAATTGCTAATAAAATATGATTCATATACATATGTTTGTATAACTAAAATAAGTCACAAATTCTTACTGTACCACTTAAAACAACACAGTGACATTCATATAACACATTACTTTTAACTACAGTTTAAGGAAAAGCAAGTTTATTTCTAGTAAAGCAATCTCCTGCAATAAAAGCAACAAAGAAAAGATCTAAGTTCACTGCACCATATCGACTTTTGGGACTTAGGGGAAAAACGTTACCCAGTTTAATCAGTCAGCTTTGCTTACACAGAGGCTCTAAGTCTGTCTCCAAGTACTGGTGTTTGTAAGATAAAGTACAGCATTTTCCTTTTAGGTTCCCTGGGAACCTGAAGTCACATTTCTGCACAAATTTGTTCCAGGAATGTCAGGTTTAAATACAGTAAGTATTCACATATCCATATGCTCAAAAAACTAAAATAAATGAAATAAAAAGATATAACTATAATAAAATGTTAAACTCTTTTCCACTTCCAATATCAACTTCTATAAGATACAACCATATTTTACATTTTAAAGGAATAGAGTGTATTAATGTGTTGGATTTTTGGGTCAGATTAATGTGATAATTATGGCAACTGAATTGAAGAAACAATTTCTGTTATTTATTTACCAATGGAGCTGAATATCATCTCTAAGACCTTTCATGCAATTGTGTCAATTGTGGTACATTCTCTGAATGCAGGGAAAATATACACTGTTGGTTTGCTTTCAATATATGCTCTCAGAAATTTGCATTTCCTCTTGTTAACTAGGGTCAGGACTTCTCTCATAGTCTGATCTTTTTTTTTTTTTTTTTTTTTTTTGAGGTAGGGTCTTATTCTAGCCCAAGCTGACATGGAATTCTCTTGAACACACAGTGATCCTCCCACCTCTGCCGCCTGAGTGCTGGGATTAAAGACATAGTCTGATCTTTGTACCGTCCCACTGAAGAAACATCCTCTCCCACTGGTCTCCATAACTTGGAGGTTTGAGATTAAGAAGCTGTGGATGCAGATTGAGAATTCAAGTGATCATAGTTCAATCATTGCTTCCATTTTTTAGATGGGGAAATTGAGGCTACGGGAAATAATTTGTGATAAAAAATAGTTATATTGACATTTACACTACTTCCAGTCAACCCTTTCTTTACACATGGAAATGTGTGTCATGTGTGTGCATATGTGTATGCATATTTGTATGCAAGAGCGGGCACTTCTGTGTGAGTACACATGCATGTGTATGCCAGAGGTTGATGCTGTGTATTGAGCTCAGCGACTCTATTTATTGAAGCAGGGTCTCTCACATAAGCCCAGAGCTCACACATCTATCTAGGTGTAGCTAACCAACTTGCCCCAAGGATCCCCTGTGTCCCCTGCCCTGTTGCTAGGGTTACAGGTGCCTTCATGCCCTCTGGGCATAAACATTGGTGCTTGGGGCCCCACCTCTGGGCCTCATGCTTGTGCAGCAATTGTTTTATCCACTGAGTATTTTCCGCAGCCTCTCCTGAGAAACATTCTAAGGGTTGTTTCTTTGTAAAAGTTTATTTTTTAGCTGGAACATAAAACCATAAAATTTTGCATATTAGCAGTGGAAAACCATATAATATTTGGATGTGTTGCAAAATAGTTAAATCAAGATAATCCTATTTATCTCCCCAAACAGTTATCAATTCTGTACACGAAAAAAACTTGCAAACTAAGCATAGTCTCTTGAGTTAAATTCTGAAAGATGGCATAGAATCAGCAGTTGCCTCTTGTAAAAGGAACCAGAACAGGCACTTGTCGTGTCTGGAATAATACAGATTACAATCCTGGTAATGTAATCACCAGGTTATTAAACATAAAATGACACCAGCAGCAATGTTAACACTTTGCTCTATTGTCAGCTTAGGAGGAATTGAAGTAAAATGACTCAGAGTTCTCAATTTTGACAGCAAAGTTCTTCATGCCTAATCCATTGGCTACTCAGGAAAGCTAAAACTTTGCTTAGCTTGGATAGAGAAAAGTTAAATGTTTCACTCATTTTTTTTTCTCTAAAAGAGTTTTTGGCTAAATACATATTTCTTGGGTCACAAACCAATTATCCTACTGCCTTCCAGCATCAACTGCTGGAGATGAAAAGTCTGGTGCCACACTACTGTTTTGATACGTTGCTTTTAGTTTTATATGAAAACTTGCAATGTTTCCATTGGCTCAAAGTTTGAGAACTTTAGCACGATAAGTACAAGTAATTCCTTTTGAATTTGAATTCAAGATATTCAGAAATCCTTTCAACATAGCAGCAGCTTGAGGAAATCTGTCTTTACTTGCTAATTTTTTTCCATCTTTGAATTTCCCCGTATCATCCATGATATATGCATCTTTCTTTTGTTTTTTGGTTTTTATCTTTCCATATATGTTCTCTGTGTTCTATGGTGTTTCTCTTTGTAGATCTTCTAAGATAATAATACTTTGCAGTACCCATTCTCTTAACTCATTGACTAGATCTTAAAATTTAAATCTATACTATAATTTCAACAAAGTTTGCAATAAATGGCATCTTAATTGCTCCACTACCAGTTCCTTTTCTGTGTAGATGTCAGTCGTTCTGGTTAGTGTTCTTATTTTCCTCAGTCTGATTCATTGGAGTTCCTTAAAGGCATTTAGTGACATTGTCTTTATTTTTTTCTCACGCGTCTTCCTCAATAACAGAATTAGGCCAAGAGGCTTTATAGATCCTTTGCAAAATAACATGTAGTGTATGTCCACATGGTTTATGATATGCCATCTGGCAGACCAATCCTAAACCCATTCAATGGGGACATGTTTCTGCTCCCAGGTTTCTGTGATGCTGAGTTCAGTGCTATCACATAAGTTGGGCAGAAGATATCCTGATATCTTCCCTAGTCATAAGTTTACGAAGGAGTACTCATAGGATACCCTAGGCAATCGTGACTGCCATTCCTTGGCAGAAGAACTATTTTGTCAGGCAGAGTTCTCTCCAGCCATCTGACCCTCATCCCAGGGATGCCATGTCATCAAGCCAGAGGATCCTGTGTTGCACATATGGTCCTGGGCTTCTGGCCTCCTTTTGGCAATTCCAGTCTCTGATAATTTCTTGATAGATCATCATAGTTCTTTTCTCACTCAGTAACTTCCTGCACAAAAGTAACTTAGAGATCTTGTTAAAAATCCCAACTCTAATTTGCGAGTCTCTGGTTTGGCCTGAATATCGTGTAGGTAAGATAGATGTTTCTCTAATGCAGAGGATACTTGGTATAGTAAGGAAGAAGTTAGATTAGTTGGTAGTGATTTCTAAAGGGAAAACTGGGAAGAGCAATTATTTACTTGTGCTAATATTCCACATAAAATTGATAGTCCCCTACATAGCCACTCTGGCTCTTTGATCAATTCTAGCAATTACCTGAGAGGAATGCCCCATACCTTCCTTAATTTAATTTATGGTTTTTGAGAAAATGTTTTGCTACACAGCTTAGCCTGGCCTGGAATTTGTGATTCTCCTACTTCAGATTCATGAAAGCTGATATTACAAATGTATACTGCTACTTTCTGTTTATGTCCTATTTTAAGAAGTTAGCTCTCATCAATTTTTTGTTACCACCATTTGTCCACTGCTAGCATCCACAGTTACAGACTGTTGCAATTCTAACTTTTTTATTTTTTCTTCCCATTTTTCCCATTCTTTCTGTAATCTAGTCTTGACTTAAATACATACACATATCTGAAATATATATATATATATATATATATATATATATATATATATATATACTCATAAGTATTGATTAACTGGTCTACATACTATTACAAAGCTATTAGTACACAGTGTAAGCATGCAGCTTTGATCTGTGAAGTTAGGCTAAATAGGTGCTTCAGACATTTCTTATGGGTTTCTTTAAATGAAATAGTACCATCAAAATAAATAATTTCCAAAGTGATCAATGACAGCATATGTGTGTGTGTGGGGGGGGAGTGTGTTTAATTTTTTACTCACACTGATAGAAATTTATACATTACAGGAAAAATAATTGCTGAATTCATTAAATCCAAAATATACCCTGAATGAACATCATGTACCAAACGTTCTACAATTTCTTTTAACAGATTAAAAAAATTATTAGGGCTTAACAGATTGATTAGCAGGTAAGGTGATTTCCTGTAAACCATAGGACTCAGGTTTGATTCCCAAGGCCCCATGTAAGCCAGATACATAAGTGGCGAATGTGTCTGGAGTTCATTTGCAGTGGCTGGAGGCCCTGGCGTGCCCATTATTTTTAACTCTTTATCTCTTTCTCTCTCTCTCTCCCTTTCTGTCCAAAACAAAAAATAAAAATAAATGAAATAAGGGCTGGGGAGATGGCTTACTGGTTAAGACGCCTGCCTCCTAAGCCTAAGAACCCGGTTCCAATCTCCAGGTCCCACATTTAGCCAGATGCAAAGTGACGCCAGGGCGCAATGCCTCACTTGCCCACAAGGGGGCGCGCACATCTGGATTTCGTTCACAGCAGCTGAGAGACTGCTGGCGCGTCCATTCTCTATCTGTCTCCCTCTCCCTCTCTCTGTTTGTCTCTTTCTGTGTCTCTCTCTAAAAATAAAAAAATTAAAAATTAAATGAAATAAAAAACCAATTACATTTTTTAAAACTTTATTATATTAAATGGTGTGTATAAAAATTAAATTTAGTTATGGTATGGCTTAGGAAATATAAGCATAATTATTCTTGCTTTAAAGTAATTTGTAAATTTTATTAATAACACATATTAGTAGACATTAAATTAGTGGTTGCTGGAGAATATGTGATCAGAATTATACATAAATATGTTGATAATATTGGATATTAAGTTTCTGATACCATTACAAGTGGAGCTGAGCAGTAGCCTCCCACTGACTCCACGAGGCAGAAAAGATGTGTTTGGTTCTGCTGGCCAGATGAAGTTCATTCTTCTTAGGCACATGACATCATAATGATTGTGATCATATATCAATAAAAATATATCAGCCTGGATTGAGGTTCCAAGTTATCAGGCTAACAAATAGTTGGAACCAATAGTTTGACTATCTAACAATAGTGGAGTTTTAGCTTTAGAAGGCTGACATGGCTTCTGACTGACACAGTGATATGGCAGGAGGAAAAGGTAACTCCTTATGTCAGAGAATGACTGTTGATGGAAAATCTCAACAGTGTGGTAGAAAATAGCTCATAGTTACAGGCTGTGTTGATGCTTCATAATTACCTGGATGATAGTGTTTGCATGTGCATCTCTGTGAGTTGTATGTGAATGTGTGCATGTGTTTTAGTATGTGTGTGGGCACACTTGTATAATGTGCATATGTGGAGGCCAGGGGTTGACATTAGGTGTCTTTGTTACTTGCTCTCCTTTTATTGTTATTGTGACAAAGTCTTCATTGAACATGGTCTTTACCAAGTCAGATTAACTGGTCATAAAGCCCCGGCCATCCTCCTATTTGTTCCTTCTCCATGGGGAGAATACAAGTACATGCCACTGTGCCCAACTTTTATGTAGATACTGGGGATCTGAACTCAGATTGCTTTACAAACACATCTCTCTAGTCCCTGCTGGATGATTTCTTTAATGACCAATGTAGCTTCTTCAGTTATGAAGTTTGTAATGGGAAATACAGAATCAAACATAAAACTGTGTGTGCCTGCTATATCTTCTGTTATCTCCCAGTGGTATTACAGAGACACAATTCTTTAAGCATAATATGTACATAATAAATAATTTTAATTAGGCTAGAGTAAATAGAATAACTGTTCATTATCTTCAGTACTTTTGACGAGAGGTTTGTTTTCATGGTCACTTGAATGACCATTAACATAATTTTATTCAACACATATAAAGTTTATAATATGATGCTTTGCTACACATATATAGTGAACTGATTATTACAGTTAAACAAATTAACTCACCTGACAATTTTTTTGTGGTAAGAATGCCTAAAATATCTTTTCTCAGTAAATTATCACTATACTATATTATTTACTATAGTCTCTATGTTAAGTATTAGCTATTTAAATTTATTCACCCAACAAAACCATAACTTTTCATGCTTTCACGTGTATTTTTCCTTCTTATCTACTACCCCTAGGCCTTTCCTGACCCAGGGACCACCATTCCTTCTCCTGTCTTTTTTATATATTCAATGTTTGTTTGAGATTTACATATAAGACAGGCAATGACATATTTTGAAGAAAAATGTACTAGAATGAAACTATCCTTGTCAAACCTCTAGTTTAATAGTGATCTGAGTTCAAGAGCTTAGAACTAATGGCACTAGAGCTACAGTAAGAGTTTAATTAAGACTTTTTGCAAGACAACAGGTTTGGTATTCTGACAGATAGAGTAAATCCCCTATAATTTTAGACTCACTTCACTCATGCCAAATAGAAGACCATTGTTTTGCCTCTCAGACACAAACTCTGGTAGAAGGGAGAAAACAGTTGCTTAATAAGCAAAGGACCAGAATGAGAACAGTATAATGACCAAGCAAAGATCCAAAACCTTCTTAGACACAATTGGTGGCTGATGAGTTGCCTCCATGTGGGACTGAATCCCACTTCACACCAATGTCCACTGTATCTTCTCTTCTTGGTATTAGTTTGGCCTTAGTCTCAGTGCTACCAATAACAATGGTTTACATACCCTGCACAGTAAAAGCATGAACTGAAATGATTCTGACTGCAGAATCTGATGGAATCCTTTTTAGAGAAAGAGAGCTTTCTGCAAAAAGAACCACTTGATTTATAGTAGAAAGCATTGCTGGAAATACTACAACTAAGACACTGAAATGTTAGCAAGTGGGATTTCTTAATAAAAGTAACACTGCATCCAGAGGTCTGTACCCTTCAGAAGCTATTCAGTATCTGTGGTGTTACACATGTCTCTAGTTAGTTTCTTCTTGTTGTGGATATTTGTTATTATTTATTTTATTATTAGAGCTTTGGTAGCCACTCCCTTTTGGTGCTTTCCTCTTTGAGAAATTGCTCCCCCCCCATTGTTGATATAGCCTAATAAAGATTTTATTGGTATAGTCAAATGGGAGATCAACAACCCAAGCTAAAATTTGGAACCTTTCTCCTTATGATGTGATCCATGGCATGAGAACAGAGACTAAAGCAGGTAGACTTTTGGAATCTGAGTTACTTAGGGTGCATCGTTTTTCTGGTGTTATTCTTTAGTCCTCTATGGAAATTATATGCTCTCACTCAGCTTTCCATTTAATTGTTTTTACTGGTTAGCCAGTCTCTGGGTGTTCCATGAAACTTAGACCCTAATGCATTGCCCTCACCTGATTGTAAGGAGTACAGAGCAACTCTTTTTCTGCCCCCACAGCCCCATCTCTTGCTTTTCAAAGTTGGTTGCTGTTTTCAAAGTTGCTCCCAGCAACTCCATCTCTTGCTTTTCAAAGTTGGTTGTCTTTAGCTATTCACTCTGACAGGATTTCATCTATTTTAAATATTTGAGCACAAGCTGATCACATCCTGAGAGATATAACCATTCCAAAATAAGCTATTGCTGTGCTTACTACCATTTTTTAATTTTTTGCCAGGCAGCTTTTTGCCTTTTTACCTTTCATTTCATAATCTAATATGATTTTTCCATTAGGTTATAGCATTTCCCATGACCAAATTATTAACCAAAATTGTTTAACCTAACAACCTAAAAGTCACAATTATTTACATTAAAAATGAATAGGCATGAAATGCAAATTTTATAGTTGTATAGAAGGTTATAAGAAATCCCTATTTGCTTTCAGAAAATTCTATTTTTACTTGCCCAAATATAATTATTTCTGTCTTCATACTGGGAATTTTATGATTTTGAAATAATTCTTAACTATTTGAAATCTGCTCAATAAAACAATTAAAACAAGAGAAAAATACTCCACAAATAACTACTCATCTAAAGTTATATTAACACCTGTTTTTCCTCCACATAAGTAGAAAATATAGCTGTTACTACAACAAAAATGTTAGATGAAGAAAGAGAAAATGAAAAGAAAATGAGATTCAGGGACTCTGTTAATGATAATTATTTTTCTAGGAAAATGGTAATGGTATAAAATTGTGATGCATGCTGCATGGAACTTTTGTATTATTTATTAGTTACTGTTATTGTTGACTTCTTTGGAAATCCTTCACAGTCCTAGCACTGCATAGAGGGCAGTGGCTACTGACCTTCTTCAGAAGGAGAGGACATGTTTCAGATGCGGCTGAACTCAAAGCAGGGTGCCAAGGACAAAATCAGAAAGTTCTAAAAGCAATTATAGAGAACAAATCTCTCTGAAATTTACAACACATGTTGAAAAACTCCATCCGCACCAGCTAATTATCTCTGTAGAAGAACTTGCATTTCTAGCTACCAGAAATTTTAAATTCAAATTTCTGGATATATAGGTCAACATAAACCCAGGAAAAGAAACCTTGATAATTGCAAAACTTAAAAATAAATTAAACCTACAGACATGATTGCAACTAACAGAAATAGCAACTATCATTACATTATAAATTTATAAAAATCACTCAAATTAGATACAATGAAAAGCACTAGTCTTTTATAATTAAGCCAAGGTTTATAAATGAAACACTAGGGTAGTTCACAAGGTGTCATATCTCACCTTTTAAATATCAGTTTTGTAGAGGCTGTCTGTTCTAAAAAATAAAATCCTGGAATACATCGTAAGTGAATACCTAATTTTGATACTCGTCTGAGTCCCAGTGTATTTAAAAATTTGTACTGAGCATATTAGGAAAGTTTAAGCTTAGACAACAGTGTTTTCTGCAATGCAAAAGCACAATTCTGGGGCTGGAGAAATGGCTCAGCACTTAAGGGATTTGTCTGAAATGCCTAATGACCTGGGTTCAATTCCCTATTACCCTCTTAAAGCCAGATGCATGAAGTGGTTCATGTATCTGATATTCGTTTGCAGTGGCTAGAGGCTCCAGTGCACCAATTCTCTCCCCCCGCACCTAACTTCCTTGCAAATAAATAAAAATTTTAAAAGGCACAATTAAGTTAGTACCAATGTTGAGTTAAATGCATTTTCTAGTGCTTCTTAAAAATGTTTGAACATGAAAATAGGGAAAGACTCCTTATGCTTATAACATATAATTTTATAAAGTGAAAGTTATTTATAAATCAGAAATAAAACTGTAGCATTCACAAAATGAAAAGATCAGTATTAATGTGACTGATAGTGGTGCATCATGAAGCTAAATCATGATGAGCATATATTTGCCTGAGTGGTGCAGGTTCCTTAGATATTAACATTTTTCATGCAGAACTCTGTCCCTAATGACTACATTATATGACCTTTCTACTTACTATAAAACTTTCTATTAGGCAGTGTGGCTTGAAGTCATTTAACTTCTAGTTGTATTCAAATGTATCACCAGCCTATTATATCCATACTTGATTTTTTTTAGTCATTATACCAGGAAGTTAGAGCAACCATATTCTCTTTGTGACTAGAAACTTGAAATACTAAAGAGTAAGCATAGAAATACTGTCAGTGCTATCATAAACACCAACTGTGTATAAAGAATGCATATAAAATGTGATCATTTATATGATTCAGATTATGCAGGTATCATTTTAAAGACATATGAAAACATATTTATATGCTCATATACACTATATTAGGACTAAGAACATTTCTGCTATTTTCAGCTTGGGATATAAAGTAATCTGAGAGCTATACAAGTTTTCTCACAGTCTAATTTTGCAGGCAGTGCCACTTTTCCTCTGCTGTCAGGCTCCTATCCTTCTTTTCCCTTCCACCCAGTAAGTACTGATTGCTTTGGGTCCACCTCAGGCCTGCCCAATCAAGGAGAAAATTACTTTGATGAACACATGCGCAGTAAGCCACAGCTTACACAATAAGTAAGTGCTTCCAAGATAATTTATAATGACTCTCTGCATAGATGGCAGTGCCACAAAATGAATGAGCATCTATCATCCAGTGTCATAAATGTGGTGCATATTTACAAAGAAGCCCTTTATTGTTACCAGGACAAAAAATTGTGCTGAAAACCCGCATTCTGTGTATAAAGGATAAAATGTATTTCTAAAACCTCATTTTGCTTTCCACATACATTAACAGAGATCTTAAAGTTGGAGTTTAAATTATAAACACACAATCAAAGGTCAATGTTCAAGCTGGGCATATCTTCTCAATCCTCAATACAATTAACTTTCTCCAGATTATGGTATCAACTAATCCCAAAATATCACTGGGTTAGGTATTTTTTTATTAAAATTATATTCTGTTGGTGAGTATCTACCTCAGGCTATGGTCTTTATTGAGTGTCCTCTTAGAGGCAGGTTAAAGAAACAACCTTACCCCAAACATGCCCTTGTTAGAGTGCTTACTTAGCATTCACCAAGCCCTGGAGTAATACCCAGCATTGCATAAACCTGGATGGTGCAGCACATGTGTTGTAATCCCAGCACTCAGAAAGTTTAGGCAAGGATTAGAAATTCAAGTCTATTCTCTGCTAAATAGTGAATTTGAGGCCCTCCTGGGATACATGAAGTCCGTTCTCAAAATAAACAAACAATAACAATAACAAAAATATGTCACTGTCCAAGTAAAGGGTCAGTATAAAGGGGCAAATTTAAGACTTCCACTCCCAAATGGGACATGTTCTGTCCATCCATGTATTGTTATTCAAAAGTAGTTTCGTGGTCAGTTTTGACCATGGGAGAGGAAATACTCTACCTGCAGGTGTTATGTTTAAGGTACCAGATACTGAGACCAGTGTCATAGTAATTAAGAACAGCAATACTATAACTAGAATAGTAAATAATGTATCTTGCAAATAAACAACACAACTACTTTTCTTGTATATTAGTCCCTCATGATGGGTAATAGCACATTCTTTGAAGTCAAATAGCCTTAATAATTCTTCAGGCAAGTCTCTTATGCCTTAGTTTGTGCATTTGACAAATAAACAATACCTGTCTCACAGTGCTATCATTAAGTGAGCAACTGAATGTGAAACCCTAGGACATACTTTTAGGAGTTCTAACCTTCTTTAAACATTTATGTACTTTCTATCTCTCCCTCCTCCATCATTTCCACACCTCATTCCCATGTTTTGTTTTATCAGAAATTGCATATGCAATTTAAATGCTCATTTTTATCTATATTTTTCAAGAATCATTATTGTGCCTAAGTTAAATAACCCTACTTCCTTCTTAGAATTTGTCACATTATTCCTGCATATTTCTGTGATATGAAAATGGCTCAGGAAGGGAGTTTAAAAGTTATATAGAGATATGCTATAGAGGAAAGCTAACGGGAGCAAATCATCTAAAATTCTGATTTTCTTTCTAATGTTTATGACATTATAAAAGCAAATGATCCAATGTCCTCGACTTTGTTTTTCTTGTGAAAGTCTTCCCTTGATATTATCTTATTTCACTATAAAATTTTAGCCAGCAGCTTGATTTTTATGTATCGGTTACTGATATATTTAAGTTTAGAATGCAGAGTATAATGATCAAAAACTTGAAAATGATCTATATGTTGAACCTTTGGCTATTCCTAGGAAATGTTGACGAAAAGTTTTATAAGTTAAATATATTGACAAAAATATCTTAGAGGAAGCTCAATAACTAAGTAAAAATTTCTGAGCCAATCTTTAACTTGACTTTCATTCATTCAAAAGTTCATTGTTAGGAAAAAAATGGTCCCTAACATGTATTTTATTAGTGACTGAAAGGGAAGTGAAACATTCCCTGGTCCAGGGAATCTGTAGCTGTTAGCTGCCTGGTGAATCGAGTGAGATCTCACCAAGCAAAGCCAAGTGCAGAAGGATCTCTATGCCAGCAAATTACCAGGACTGGTGCATAAACCAGAAATTGCCCATACTGTCATAGAAATTACTAGATGGTCAGGGAGAGATACAAATTGTCACAGAGAAGCCATCAGGCTAGACGGGCAATTATGTGGCATAGACTCAAAATTATTCTTAAAATTTCCTCAAATAGGGCTGGAGAGATGGCTTACTGGTTAAGCGCTTGCCTGTGAAGCCTAAGGACCCTGGTTCAAGGCTTGATTCCCCAGTACCCATGTAAGCCAGATGCACAAGGTGGTGCATGTATCTGGAGTTCGTTTGCAGTGGCTGGAGGCCCTGGTGAGCCCATTCTCTCTCTCTCTCTCTTTCTCTCATGCTCTGAAATAAATCAAATAAAAATAAAATTAAAAAATAGCAAATTAAGTATTAAAAAACAAACAAAAAAATCCTCATGTAGTTCAAAGCTGCAGGTCATACATCATAAAGGTACGGTCCATCTTTTTAGAAAGAAGTAATCTACTGAAATGTGTAAGCGAGTGCTGGATATATTTTTGGCCTTCACTTGAAATCTTTGTACTTGAGAATGAGGTAGAAGGATTGCACTTTAGAGGCCAAACAACATAGCAAGAAGACACAGGAACAAAAAAAGGAAATTTACATTAGGTCTAAAACTATGTCAGCATTTAAATATTTATTTACTTGGACTTATCTAGGCTTGATTACTCTGGGCACAAGGACGGTTAGTACATAAGAGCCTGTAAATGAGGGTGGGAATGGTTATGGCTTGGCTTTTGATAATGAAATTAAATGTGTCATTCAGAAAAGCATTGTACTGAGGTAAGACAACAAGGATTCCAGGAGCTGTCAGGTGCTTGGATACAAAGAGGGCAGAGAAGTTGTAACAATTACCATTTCTATGCAAACAGAATCCCTTTGACATTTGTTTGTCATCAGCAATATATTTAGAGATATTTTCTTGTGTTTGTGTGCTTGTGCGCACATGTCTATAGTGTGTGTTCATGAGTGTAGGTGCGCATTGTATGTGAGTATGTGCATGTGGAGGCCAGAGGATAATTTCAGGTGTCATTCCTCAGGAACATGGTCATATTTGTTTTGTTTGTGTTTTATTTTGTCACAAAGTTTTCATTGTCCAGGATTGTGCCACTTAGGCTCAAGCCCCCTTGATTCCCCTATTTCTACCTTGTCAGTGCTTGGATTACAAGCATGCACCCCTGTACCACGTATGGGATTTGGGGATAGAACTAGGATCCCCTTTCTTGAATATAAAACTGAACCCTCTCCTCAAGCCTCTGATTTAAAAAGTTTTTTATTTCTATAATTTGGACTATTTCTTGAAAATGCTTCCTGCAGAGACAAAGTCATTTTATTCTTGGATTTATAGTGTATATATTTTCATATAATAGAAACATTGGACTATAATAAGTATAGTTATCTTGAAGATGTATTTATCTTCAAAGGATGCATACTAGCGTTTGAGGGAACATATTTGTCTGTCTGTATAACAAAACATATTTTTTGCCATAAATTGTTACATTCCTAATTTCCTCAATGTATGATGTTCTAATTAACTTAAAGTGAAAAATCCTGAAATGATCTGAGCTAATGACAAAATATTACTGCCAACAAACATTAGTAAATATCTTTAGCTGTGGTTACTTAATTTTGCAAGAAATTTTGTTATTACAAAACTACTATTACATAATGATAATCATGTTTCTAAAAGAAACCTATTAAATTTCAATTCAGTAACAGAGTTAAAGGAATATGAGAAAATAAAACTCTATTAAGGATATGATTATGTTACATTAATCCTCTAGTCAAAGGCTGTTTACAGAGTTTAATTTTATATTGTAAAATATTTTAAGATACTTATGTGCATGGAAAGATGAATCACCTTACAGGAAATGTTTGTACAGTAATTACCTTACTGCCTCCTATATGACTGTATGTCACTTAGCCAACAGTGTAAAATATCTACTCACATAGATACATATAAGAAATGGCCAGTGACAGCACAGGGCAAAGACATTAAGTTCTTTTAAAGATCTACTGTCACCTACAGTGTGGTTTTACTTGCATTTATTACCTAACTTTTATTAAACTCTCGTTAATTTTCTCTCCTGTCACCCAGGTCAGGAAACTACTAATTTTATGGTGCCTACATACTTCAGAAAAAGGCTACTCTTCATCCTTTAAAGACTTATTAAATAACCTACTGGGAACAGCTTCTGATACTCTTCTGTTTTTCATTTTTGCTAATTGTACCTTTGAATAAATTGAGGTTACATGTTTCAGGCCCCAAATATGGCTTCTTTTTTATGAGAGAGATAGATAGATAGACAGATAGATAGATAAATAGATGAGAGAAAGAAAGAAAGAAGAAAGGAAGGAAGGAAGGGAGGAGGGAGGGAAGGAGAGAGGGAGGGAGTTGGTACACCAGGACTTCCAGCTGCTACAACTGAACTCCAAATTGTGTGTGTCACCTTGTACATCTGGTTTATGTGGGACTTGGGGAGTCCGAACATTGGTCCTTAGGCTTTGCAGGCAAGTACCTTAACTGCTAAGCTATGTCTCTCAGCACCAAACATGTCTTCATGAGGGTGTTATGAAGTAGTGAATGAGATTACTGGAGAAATACTCCTCAGTTTGTGCCACTTGCCTTTCCTTGACTTGTGGCTATAAAGTGTGTAGTCTTTCTTTAAGACAATCCTTAAGATTTAAGTGTGCTCCTTTTGCGTGAATCAACATAGCATGACATTTCTATGTTTTAACTTTAAATTATTTTCCAAGTAATCACATAACATTTCTCTTTTCCACTAATTCAGTTCATGTGTGTGTTATGTACACATATTAACTATCATTCTTTCAAACACTTTCTCCCCAGCCTTTATCATAGATATTTAACTACTTTCTTTGCTAGCCAGTTATCTTTCCATTTTATTTTATGCTTTGAACTTTAAAAATTATATATTGTGCATTTCAAATGCTACCTAAAATGGTTTAAGGGAAATGTTCTAAATATAATAGTAGTAAAAGTTAACTTGATATCAAATGAAGTTGTAATAAGAGTTCAGTAGTTGACATATGAAAACCAAGGTTGGGCATGTTAGTCAATTTCCACTACTATAACAGTATATCTGTGGTAACCAAGTTACAATGAGTGAAGTTTTATGTTGATTCAGTTAGAGAGGTTTTGGTTTACCCATTGCTCTTGGGCACAGCCAGATACCATGAAAGGGAACCTGTACTAGACAAACTATGGGCATGAGGAATTGAAAGAAAGGATGAAGAAAGGATGGGGTCCGCACATCTCCTGTAGAGGAATGCCTCCAGTGAAACAACTTCCTTCCACAAGGCCCAACTTCATACAAGTTCCACTCTCCCTCAATAATGCCATGGACTAAGGAATCAAATTTTTAAATTGCAGGCCTTTAGGAGACACTGTCCATATGATAGTAGTAGCTTGGTCAGAAAGGCAAAGTCAACATGTTTATTTAAAATTATAACATGTGAAACTAAGTTTGTCAAGTCAAGAAGGGAAGGAGAAGTCTCAGATCAGTGTGAATCAATGAGCATCAACATTAGCTGTTTTAATTTATAATTGAAAATGTTTCCATAATTACATCTGGCTAGCTTGCTTGGGTTCTGTCAAAGCAAGACTATGTTTACAAGGGACATATTGGGAGACATATGTGTCTAGTTAATCAGTGCAGAAGCCTCATGGTGACACCAATTCCATTGGTTCCTCCTCTTCCTAAATAAATATGCATCCCACTGCAGTCTGCTTATAGGTACAATAAGAAGAGAACAAAGAAAGAAATGAAAAACAGTCAAAGAATAAAGAATGTACTTTACACATAATTAGAAGCACAGTTACCTTACTTGTATTTTCTCAGCACTTTTCCCAAGAAAATTGACCCCAGGTTTGCTCAACATTAGAGCAATTTACAAACCTTCTTTTCACTTTCTTTTTACATTTTGTGTATTTGACAACCAAGTCACAGATCTTCCTCTCCTGGAAAGTTTCTAACAGTGTTCATCCTTGCACTTTTTATTACCCTACTTTTGAACCCATAAAAATGCACGTATACAACATGTTTTCATGTATTGTCATTCTCTAGCTTCCAGAAAAAAATGTGAGAGAATGTTGAACTAATGGTCTAATTTGTCTCTTTGCAGTAGGACTCTATGGTTGTTAGGATGTGATTGTTTGAATGTTTGAATGTTTGGCCAACAGGCATATCTCTGCTAGTAGGGGCATGTCACCAGGAGGTGGATTGTGCAGCCCAGCCCTAAGGTGTGTTTGGGGACAGATACTCAGTCCAGCCCTACTAAGGGGGTCCAGAGTAGTTTGAGCTCTAGCAGTTTGTGCTTGCTGATAGTTCTGGCTATTGGTGGTTCTCTCTGCTTGGATCTATGAAAAGCAGCCAGTGTCTTCTGTAAGTCTAAAATAAACCCTTTCCTTCCATAAACTGTGTCTGGTTTAATGTTCATTCTAGCAATCTGAAGCTGACTACAACAGAAAATTTTAGAACCAGAGAAGTGGAGTGTTGCTGGGCTAAATCAGACCATGTGGATTTTTGTCTTTTGGAACTCATGTGCTAAAGGAATACAGAAAGACTTGGTACTTGGGACTGGAGAAGCCTTACAGAGGGTTAAGCCAAGTTTTATGGGCTATTAGTATGAGAGTTTAAAATGCTACATACAGAAAGAATTGTAGACTGTGAAGGCTTGGCCTATGAACTTTCAAAGTGGAAGTGGAGAGGCAGAGAATTTTGTTGTAACTGGCTGCATTCTGTTGCCTATGCCCAGAAAGTTTGATCAAGGTTGAATTTAAAAGCCATGGACTGGCTTGCTTGGCGGAAGGTACAGAATTGAAAGATGTATTTAAAGTTGGAAAAATTCAAGCATGTTTAAAGTTACTGGCACGGAGATTAGTATTAGGTTACTAAAGCTGTGATTTTAAGCAGATTACCATCATTAAGAGTGGGCCAACTGCTTTTTTTGCCATTACATTCATTATTTCATTATCACATTTAATTAATTTAGAATAGATCTTAGTAAATGAGGAGATATAGGTGTGTACCTTTTTCTGCACATAGATACCCAATTTCTTCAACAACATTAAAAAAAAAAAGACTATCTTTTCTCCAATGTGTATTGTTGCTACATCTGTTGAAAGTTAGTTGATTACAGATGTGTGGCTTTACTTCTCAACTTTATTTTCTCTTCCATTGATCTTTAGTTTATATTCATGCAAAAGCCATGCTGCTTTAATTAGGATAGCTTTGTAGTACATTTGAAGTTTTCAGTGTAATGCTTACTGCTTTGTTCTTTTTATTCAAAATAGCTTTGGTCCATCAAGTTTATTTCATAGCTACCTAAAAATTTTAGGATTGTCTTTTCTAGGTCTGTGAAGAATGTCATTGGTATTATACGAGATATTTAACTGAATTCATTAATCTTTATGGATACATCCTTCTAATCCACGAATATGTCTTTAATTTGTGTATAATATTCAATTTCATTAACTAATGTTTCATATTTTTCATTGAGGAGATTTTTTCCCTATTTGGTTATATTTATTCCATTTTATTGTCATTGGAATTACTTGCTTGATTTCTATTTTAGATAATTTCTTATTGATGTATGCAAATGTTGATTTTGTGACCTTTGAGCTTGCTGAATATTTTATCAGTTCTAATATTTTATATTTTTGCTAGAATCTTTAAGATTGTCTATAAATATAGTCATGTCAGTTGTAAAATGTAGTGACTTGAATCCTTACTACTAACTTGAATATGATTTATTTGATTTTATGACTAATTTCTTTGGCTTAGATTTTTACAGCCATGTTGAATAAAACTGATACATGTTGGCTTTCTTATCTGATTCCAAATAGTAAAGAGAACAACCTTAGCTCTTCTTCAGTCAGCATGATGTTAGATTATATATGGTCTTTAAGAGGTTGAGATACTTTCCTTCTATATCTAATTTATTCAGCTTTCCTTCCTTTAGACATGAAAAGATGTTGGATTTCTTTTGTCCTTCATTTTGTTGATTTGAAATATTGAATTTATTGTCCTTTATACTATTTTACATACAGTCCTACTATTGGTCTGGATGTCACATGTACCTCATAGCAGCAGCAGATGTTTGTAATTAAGCCTCATACTAGTTTCTACAGCTAGTGCAGCCTTTGGAAGGTGAATACTTTTGGGAGGGGGTGTGCTGCTAGAGGAAGTCTTTGAGGATAATTAGTCCAGCCTATTGTGTGTTCAGAGTCAGAGCATGCTTGCTGTTCTATCTCTCTCAGCAGCACGTGTGTGATGAAGTTAACCTGTTTCCTCTGTGATGATGAAACTTCCTTTTGAGACCATAAGCCTGAGGTAAATCTTTTTTTTTTTTTTTTTTTTCCATAAGCTGTTTCTGACTGGGTATTTGTCCCAGCAAGGAGAGGTAACTGCTACAGTTATATTCCACTATATCTTCCTTTTATGTATTTTAATATTTGGTTCATATATTTGGCTTCCCCAATACTGGATTTATGTACATTTAGATTTTTTTCCTCTTTTGCTGGATTGACTGCTTTTTCATTAAATAGAAAACTTTCCTGTATATTTTATTTCTTTTCATTTAAACTACAATTTATTTAATAGAAATATGATGACGACTGTTTTCTTTTGGATTATATTTGCATAAAGTGTCTTCTTTCCCTACTTAGTTATGTTATACCTTTCATTTGAGAATTTAAGCCATTGATATTTAGGGAAACTGTCAGTATGTATGTTTGTGCAAAAGGCATGTGTAACTTGTTTTCTAGTTCTATTGTACTCCATTTCTTTATCTTTTACTCTTTCACAATCTTCCTCAGGGGTTAAGTGCTTTACTCTAAAGGTAATTTTGATTTTAGATGTCTACTTCATAGATCCTAGAAGACACATACAAATATGCTACTTTGAAATAATAGCATATTAAAATGATTATAAAATAATAAACAGTGACTATATTAACAAAATTATACATTCACTTCATTCATTGCCATACATCTTACTATAGTGTTAAGCATATTAAATGTGGTGACTCTTATCTTTGTTTAGGTTTTCATTCTTTTACTAAAGGTATCAATGGTTTATGTACTATGGTTACAATATGAGTGCATTCTGAATTTTTCTGTCTAGTTACTCAAAATAGGGAGATTTATTATTCCCACGAATATTTCCTGTTACTCTTCTATGTATCTTTCTTTGTGCTTAAATAGCTTTATTTAGTCTTTATTTATTGATTTCTTTGTAGAGAAGTTCTGGTGGAAACATATTCTCTTGTTTTTTTTGTCGGAGATTTTCTTTATCTCTCCATTTCTAGAGAATAGATTTGTGGAGTACAGTATTCTAAGAAGGAGGATTTTTATTTCGGCACCAGTAGAATCTTGCATTTCTCCATCTTGGAACTGTAATGTTCATCTGAGAGGTCTTCTATTATAAGGTACATGAGGACAAATGGGTGCTATTTGTTTTATTTTTCTCTCAGATTTTTTTTTTTTTTTGAGGCAGGGTAATTTTTGTCCAGATTGCCCCGAAAACTAAAGGGATCCTCCTAGCTCAGCCTTCCAAGTGTTGGAATTAAAGTAAAACATCATGCCTGGCACATTTCTCTTCTTACACTCAAAATGTTCTTTTTGCCTTTTAGCTTTGATATCTTGATCACTATGTGCTTAAGGGTTGATTTAAATTAAACCTGAGCCTTAGCATCTGACCTCCATGTGCATAGGCATTTTTAACTTCTATGTTTAACCAATTTTCTGTTATCTATTAAGAGATTTTCTGTTATCTGTTTGAATAAACTTTCTATATCTCTCACATTCACAGGTCCTTCTTGAGCTATAATAACACAAATGATTGCTGTTCTAAAATTCCCATAAGTTTCTTCAAGCTCACTATTTCTCCTGTTTTATTCACTCTAATAAATATGCCTTATATTGTTTTTTTCAGTTTTGATTGGTACAGTTTTTAGGTCAAGAACTTTTTTATTCTTAATTGCTTTCATCTGTCCATTAATTTTCCTTGTAATAGCATTGATTCTTTCATGTCACTGTTCTTGAGGTATGTTGAGTTTCCTAGAGTAGCTCTTGAAATTCCCCTCCTACTGATTACTACTTGGGGAGTTTCCAGCACTATGATGATTAGATGACGTTTCCTGAAAGCACTTTAAGCTTTGGTATATAAACTATTTGGGCTTTTAACAGTTATCTATTTATTTCAATCTTGATAATTTGGCTTTTTTTTTTTGTCTTTCCAGAATTTCTAAATAGAAATTCCTCTGAGCCTATACTTATTTTTCCTATTGCAGTTCCAGATGGTCCTGTAAATACACATTTGCCTGGGTCTGTTTTTGGTATGTTTTCATTATTTTAGCACGAAAAGTTGATTCAAACCAATTTTTGTCCCAAATACATGATTGGTGTGTTTTAAAGAATAAACATGGGGAAGGGTTATACCTACAAAAAGGTTCCTATGCTCTCAGGCCTCTCACTGAAACTGAAGTAAGCATACATTCATCATCTATAGTCACTGGCCTATGGTCACATAATGTTCTACTTATTTATGGAAGAATTGCTGAAGTGAACTAGCCATAGACTCCTATATCACTGTGATCACTGTTTATCCTATGCAGTGTCACAACCTGTGTCATAGCCAGACACCTGACTGACTATACCTTTCTTAAAACTTAGGTAGCAATAAGGAAATCAGAATTACACAGGAGAGAGACAGAAATAATATATGACAAAATGGACTTGGAAGCATGGGTTAAATATAGTTGTAAAACAAAATTAAATTGAAGAAAACCAGTCCTAATAATCAAACATTACAACTGTAAGTACTTGGATGAAGACTCATTCCAAGTGATTTTACATAGTAACTTTGTTGTTACGAGTAAACTAGTCTCTGTGGAAAAAAAAAAGTTTCCCCAATAGGAAATTACGGAACTGTATTGTTGGCACTAATTGCACCAGTTTTCTTAGACGTGTCTGTGTACATTGGGGGATAATCAAATGAGTTGTCAGTGGGAAGTGAGAGTTCGGTCAATGATGAATAGATATAGATATATTCCTGATGACAGTTGCACAATTTCTTAGTATAAAATATGGTTCTAAATAGTTTGTAACACTAACTCAACACAGTTCTTTGGGAAACTTGTTGGGGCCAGTATGGGCCATAAATTATGATTCAGAAATATATGGTCATGGCAGAAATAAAGAAAACTATCAAACACTAGAGAGGAAATAAAGTAGAAGAAAAGATAACATGTTTAAACGTTGAAAATTACTAAATTGGGGTCTTTTGTACAGTTTTATTCTATTTTATGTGTGACTATAATCTTTACGATAAAAATTAAGAGATAACTCAAATACTACTACACTTATTTCAGAATGATCCAGAAACCAATATAAATGTTATAAATCAATCTTTGTCAGATAACTTAAGCATTACTTGCAGGGAAATAAAATAAAAAATATATTTAATCTTTCCTGGCATATTAATACTATACTTTCCAAAATCTGTTTTTTGTTTTGCAAGAATATGACAGAAAAATATTATTTTAAACACTAGTATAAAATTAAAGAATCAGATAGCTGCCCTCTGTTTTCTTTATATTCATTTTTATTTTGGAGAAAGACACAGAGAGAGATAGAGAGATAGGGAGAGGAAGACAGAGAATGGGTGCACCAGCAGCCTCTCAGCCACTATGAATGAAGTCCAGACATGTGCACCCCCTTGTGGGCAAGTGCAGCATTGTGCCCTTGCGTCACTTTGCATCTGGCTAAATGTGGGACCTGGAGATTGGAACTGATGATCTTAGGCTTAGCAGGCAGGCGCCTTAACCACTAAGCCATCTCTCCAGCCCTATTTTCTTTATACTATATACAATATAGTATAGATACTATATAGAATGTTGTGATTCAGTATACCCAGCATACAAAAAAAAGATAGTTTTACTTTTTTGGAATAATTCCAGCAAAAAAAGAGAGAAAATAACAAGAGTATATTGCTATATTTAGTGGTTGCAACACTAAAAGGTGAGGGAAACCAGACATCCACATTCAGATGGAGTTTACAGTCAATAAGAAAAACGTCTGTGAATAATTCCAATAAACATTTATCAAGTCTATATCTGTAACTTAATATTTCCAATAGATGTAAGAAGATGGAAGTATCTTAAGTCATACAAGAATGCAGCAATCAATTTGTAGACCCTGTGAGATCAGAGAGAATAAATAACCCAGTTCTACCACTGCCCCTATTGAATAAGATAACATTTCCAGATAAAACAAAAGATGGGGCTAGAGAGATGGCTTAGTGGTTAATGTGCTTGCCTGCGAAGCCTCAGGACCCATGTTTGACTCTTCAGATCCCATGTAAGCCAGACACACATGTTAGAAGAATCTATAAATTAAGATATTCGAGGAGCATATCAAAGAATTTCAATATACACATCTTTTATGGATTCCAGCTGAAACTCATAAAATAACTGAACTATGAAAACAGTAATTTCACTATATCAGCCTATGAAATTATGGCTATCATTTTTCAGTGGGATCAGATATTATGATTGTGTTTCTTCAAATTAATTCTTATAATATTTGTGTGACCTGAAATATTTTCTCATTAAAAGAATTGATACTTGTGATTTGTATCAACAAAATGAAGACACTAGAGAGGAAATAAAGTAGGAGAAAAGATAACATGGTTAAACATGGACAATTACTAAAGTGGGGTCTTTTATACAGTTTTATTCTATTTTATGTGTGAATATAATCTTTATAAAAATTAAGAAATAACTCAAAATACGCACAGAAATCATGACAAGTGTATCACAAAAATGTGGAATGGAAGAATATGAATGAGCATGAAGTATACCATATTCTTCCATTACCTGAAAAGAATGAATAGACATCAAGTTTACCATAGTTTTCCGTTACCTGAGCAGTATGTATGAATGTGGCCAGGCGTGGTAGTGCATGCCTTTAATCCTAGAACTTGGGAGACAGAGGTGAGAGGATCACTTTGAGTTTGAGGCCATCCTGAGACAATACAGTAAATTACAGGTCACCCTGGGCTAGAGGGTGACCCTACTACAAAAAACAAAAAAACAAAACAAAAATATGAATGAATGCAAAGTATATTGTAGACTTTGATTACCCAAGGAGGAATCAGAATGGATGCAAATTATACAACAGACCTCAATCACCTCAAAGAAGCATCAATGAAATGATGTATACTGTAGACCTAGGATTATCTGAGAAGCATAAAATCCAGTTTACATCAAACTATCAAATCAAAAAAGTCTGTTACAATCCACAGAAAAATACAAGTAGATTTATAAGGGATACCTAATGAAGCAGTAGAATAGAGATTTCAAACTATAACAGAAATATTGAACTCAAATAAGGCCATTTTCATACATACCATGGAGAACAAATTGCAAATTATAAGATTCAAATTCAAATACATCTGTATTTAATAAATACATTATAATATTTAAAATTTTAAAAAAAGTTGCTAGAGGCTTTTAGAAAAGATTCCATGTTGCATAGGATCATGAACTAGGAAGCATGAGCACAGAGCCATCACAATTAAGTCATAGGTAACATGAACTATGGAAACACTATCAAGAGGAAGTGAGTTTATCAAAAGTAGGATTAGAAAACCAGGTGTGGTGGCACAGGCCTTTAATCCCAACACTCGGGAGGCAGGGATAGGTGGATCTCTGTGAGTTCGAGGCCACCCTGAGACTACATAGTGAATTCCAGGTCAGCCTGGGCTGCAGTGAGACCCTACCTCAAAAAAAATAAAAAGAAAGAAAGAAACAGAGAGAGAGAGAGAGAGAGAGAGAGAGAGAGAGAGAAACAGTAGAATTAGAGAAAGTTTTTCTTTAAGACAAAAGTAGATACTGCAGGGTTGGGCAGTTGGCTTTTTAAAAATGTTTGCTTAGCCAGGCGTAGTGGCACATCCTTTAATCCTAGCACTTGGGAGGCAGAGGTAGGAGGATATCCATTAGTTTGAGGGCACCCTGAGACTATATAGTTAATTTCAGGTCAGCCTGGACCCGAGTGAGACCCTACCTCGAAAAACAAAACAAAACAAAACAAAAAAAAAAAGTTTGCTTGCAAAGCCTGCTAGCTTGAATTAAATTCCTCAATGTAAAGCCAGATGCATGGAGTACTTCATGTATCTAGAATTCATTTGCAATGGCAAGAGGACCTTGCAGATTCATTCTCTCTATCTCTATCTTTTACTTTCTCTCCCTCCTTGCAAATAAACAAACTCTTTTAACGAGTATATATTTATATGAACGAAAGAATGAAAAAAAAATTTGTAAAAAATGAGCTGGAGAGATAGTTTAGTGGTTAAGGTGCTTGCCTGTAAAGTCAAATGACTCAGGCTCCATTCCCCAGCTCCCATGTAAAGCCAGACGCACAATGTGGCGCATGTGTCTGGAGTTCGTTTGCAGTGGCTAGTGGCCTCTAACCATTCTTTCTCTCTCTCTCTCTCTCTCTCTCTTTATCTCTATGCCTCTCTCAAATAAATAAAATATTTGAAAGTAAATAAACTAATGAGTATATTAGCAAAATAAAATAATTCCTGGCCTCTATTTGAAAGTGGTATTCCTTTAAATATATCAAATGAAACATAAATAAATGAGAAGATAAACAGGAGAATCTGTAATTATGGTTCATTTCTATAAACAATCAGAACAGATGGAAGAAATCAAGTAATGCATAAAATGAGAGTGATCAATTGGCAGTTTTTGCCTCTGACATTTAAAAGAAGGCTGCAGAGCAAAAGTAAAGAATACAAATGCATATGGTGTACTTATAAAAGCTGACTACATAAAGAATGTTAAATTAGTTAAATGAATTGAATGATGTGTTAAATTAGTTTATGAATCTATTAATGTATCATTTAAAAGTATTTTATTTATTTGAGACAGAAAGAGAGAGAGAATGGACACACCAGGACTCCAGCCACTGCAACTGAACTCCAGATGCATGTGCCACCTTGTGCAACTGGCTTACATGGGTCCTGGGAAATCAAACTGGGTCCTTTAGATTTGCAGGCAATTGAATTATACTCTAAACTGTTTCTCTAGCCCAAGAGTATTTAATTTTATGTAAATTATTCCTATTTAAAAAATCATATGTTCAGCTGGGCATGGTGGTACACACCTTTAATCCCTGCCCTCGGGAGGCAGAGGTAGGAGGATGGCCATGAGTTTAGGGCCACCCTGAGGGTACATAGTAAATTCCAGGTTAGTATGGACTAGAGTGAAACCCTACCTTGAAAAACAAACAAACAAAAATCATATGGTCAACTATACTAACAAAATGTTAATAGCTTTCTCATATATAGCAAAGATAACTATCATCATTTCTCCTCTGCAATGGGATTTTGGAAGGATTACCTCACTCAAAGCAAGAAAAGGTCATCTTGAGAAAGAAAACTCATCATTTAAAAGATACCTGTTGTATGGGCTGGAGAGATTGCTTAGTGGTTAAAATGCTTGTCAGCAAAGCCAAAGGACCCAGGTTCAATTCCCCAGGACCCACATAATCCAGATGCACAAGGGGTGCATGCTTCTGGAGTTCGTTTGTAGTGGCTGCAGGCCCTGGTGTGCCCATTCTCTTTCTCTCTCTCTTGCTCTCTATCTCCCTATTTCTCTCTCTCTCTCTCAAATGAATAAATAAAATAAATAAAAAAGAGAACTGTTTTAGACACACACTATCCAAAATATCTATAGTAGACTATTACTATTAATAAGTGTATTTAGGAATTCAAAAAGTACATGAAAATATACTAATGATGAATTAGAAAATGATATGTTAACACTTACCAGTACTTTTTGTAACAATATTTGCAGCAAACATTTAGTAAGATGAAAATGGAGATATACATAAAGATGACTATCATCTATTTGTATATCTCATCTTTATCACATCCATATATATGTATCTTATTTGATTATATTATGACAAAATTATGACACTTTATTATGACCAAATTTGTTTCAGCAAAGTGAGAAAAGAATTACTCCAAAAATGGTGTTCAAATTCATTGACATTCCTGTGGACACATCCATCAAATTTTCTCTAAATTAATAACACATATCCCATTTAACCTGTGTTGACTTCACTCTCCATTGGAAAATCTTCTTTTCTTTATCAGATGGGAGAGGGACCCAAGGAGATAAACTACCCAAGTCCCAGCTGAAACTACAGAGGAATTGCAGAGATGAGCAGAGATGAGTGCTGCTTCCATGGTGAACCTGATAATCAGTGCCAGGGTGAAGCACACAGATACTGAGTACACTCAACACCTACTAAAGCAGAGATACAGAGGCTCCTAAGAGCCCATCACTGAAGTAGATTTAAAACTTATCCACCATGGCTCAGGGTATTTTGCTGAAGAGGGAGTGGAAAGATTATTAGAGCCACAAGTTGGGACATCATGCCCAGATTCACTGTCTCTCCCCAGTACTGACTGCTGCTCAAACAAAACATAACCCACAACCCCTGCAGGGATAACCTGCAACCCTGATGAGGTGGGCCCCCTTCAAGGGGCCAGGATGAGGGAAAGAATGATGCCAACACATGATGTATCCATACTAAGTATGTCTGTAATTAATTAAAAAGTTTAAAAAATATACTACATAAATGTCAAATCTGAAAGTGTTAAACAGTGAATCCCAGATCAGCCTGGGCTACAGTGAGACCCTATCCTGAAAAACAACAGTAGAAACTAAATACAAATGGCAAAGCAATACACAAAAATGTCTCTCAGAAGGAAACACAGAAGTATATATTTGTGGCCATGAAGTAGCCTACCTTCAGTATGGCAGAAGGATTCTTTGGGAACTTAAAGATCACTGAGTTCCAGGACCTCATTATTAATCAGAAAATAGGAATACATATGAGATGCATTTCCATACAAAAGACAAAGCTTTTGGGAAGTTAAACATCTATTCCTAATACCCAAGTTTTCTGAATTCATTTCTTAGCAAGCTTTTAATAATTGTTTATTTATTTATTTATTTATTTATTTATTTATTTATTTATTTGTGTGTGTGCATGCTTGTGCATGTGCACATGCCACGCTCTATGACCTGTGATCTCTTGAGACAGCAAATAAATTTCACACACATTTTCCATTTTGTACATCTGGGTTTATATGAGTACTTTGGAATAGAACCTGAGCTATGCAAGGAAGAACTTTTAACTATTAAGTCATCTCCTCTGTCTAAACAAGTTTTGTTGATGCATGAGAAATAAGATAGGGATACCCCATAATCATCTTTACAGGTATTATAACACTGTATATGTTTCATGAAATCCTTTAATCCCTTCCACAAATTTGTGCAGTTAATCCTCACCATGACTCTGAGTCTCTGGTATGAGTACCTCCATCTTATAGGTAAGGATACAGCATCCTGATACTGAGGACTTTGCCCAGGGTGCCAGACTGGCACATGGGTGGTAGAATTCTAACACAGAAGTCCGAGTTCAGAATGTTTTGTACTCTTTCCACCTTTCACAAATGTTGGTACCTACAATTTTCATTTCTGTGTCCCAGCAAAACAAAAATTAAAGGCTGTATCATTTATGAATTTTCTCAAGAATTAAGTTTGTTACTTATTATAAATCAATGCACATTTATTAATTATTAATTAGTTTATTAATGCCTATAGTTTTCAAATGACTCAACACTAGAACATTATAACTGTTTTATAATTCTTATACACTGGTACTGCACATTACATAATATTTTATTTTGAATTTTGCATGTTCTTGTATCTGTTATTTCAGAGATATATACTTTATTAGGTAATGGCTGTAATAGTTATTCTTTAAGAACAGTCACAATTCCATTCCATAGCTTCATATGACATTTGATTTGTCTTATATGTTTATTAAGCACATGTTACACATTGGCTTGTATTTACCATCTGCATTTGCGTAGATATTTTTCTGCAGAATTATAATCCTCCAGGAATTATCACCAATATTTTGCTCTATATTCCACTTTATTTCATAATGGTGGAACATGGTGTTCCCATGCCCTGAAGAGCTTCCTTCATGTTAATAAGCACCTAACACTGCTTCCCACATAATACTGAAGATAGTGTGCTTGGAGTAGAAGAACACTGTGAAATTGGCTTACAAATTCCTCTTGGACACTTTGGCCCTAGGATAGAGGGCTTGAGGATTTACTGTTTACCTGTTGTTATGTCCATGTTGTTTTAACTACAGATTAAGCTAAGCAAAGGTAGAATTAATACAATCCTTGTAAATGTTGCTTAGGAATTTCCAGGGGCGGTTGACCCATCAACTTTGTATTACTTTCCCTAATTCAGGTTCAGTGGTTGAGTCAAGTAAGCAATTTTACAATCATAAAGCAAATCCCCCAGGCTTTCTATCATATGTGAGGCCATGCATTTCCCTAGCTGACAGACCGTTATTTCTATAATTCACTCTATCATAGAGGTTTACTAATTAGCATTTGTTTATAGCATTTTAAGTAGCTCTGTTTAATTACTGAAAACTTGAAATGTGCCTCTTTCTTTACAGTCCACGGAGTATTGACTTTTTAACACTTTTGAACTGATGGGCATAAGGGATGAAGATGAACACTTTGTAAATAAATAACAGACCTTATAAACACAGTTAAGGATAAAGTTCCATAATCTTGAAAAAAATTCAAGTGAGTTCTGAAGGCTTTGTATTCATGAAAACATCTCCTCTCTTATATTGACTATGTCTTTGGATTTCCCCATTTTTCAAATGGGATGAATTAAATCTGCAATCTATTTCCCATGAAGGACATTATAAATAATAAAATGTGCTGCTGCAGCCAAAATACATCTTAAGCATAGTTGTGAGGGTTGATAAAAATAATTATATATAAAGAAATGTGAAATCATTATAAGTAAATATGGATTTGCAACATGTGTATAACTACAGAAAAAACAGGATGAACTATACTTCTCCCTTGTGTGCTATTTGAGACCATTCACCCTGTGTGCATAGATGTTTGAAAGCAAATATAACTATCTTTAGTATGTGGCATTCTGAAATTGATAATAGCTTAGAATATCTATACAACAAAATGTGTAGGAAAATTGCATGTGTAAAAGGTAAGGCTGCACTGGACATTTCTTTAGAGAGAGATAAGTTTAAAATGTTTAATAGTTTTAAAGATTTAAATGCTGGACATGGTGGCACAAGCCTTTAATGCCAGCACTTGGGAGGCAGGGTTAGGATGATCACCATGACTTCAAGGCCACCCTGAGACTACTTAGTGAATTCCAGATCAGCCTGAGCCAAAGGGACACCCTACCTTGAAAACCAAAAACAAAACAAAACAAAAAACGATTTAAAATCAAAAGTATACTTGTTCAAATGTTTTCATACATTTTTTGCTATTAATGTTCAGAGTAGGTGAAGGTTGACCCTTCATTTACCTTGGGAACCAAAAGCTTTGCTAAAAAATCTGGTTATGTTGAAGAAATATGAAAGCAATATGCTCTTCAGATGTTGAGACAAAAGCTAAGACTGTCTTGTTGTTATCATTGGCACAAATGATGATAAAGTTATATAACAGTGCATTGCTAATATTCTTTACTACCAGAAGCGCACTTCAGATATTTTCTGAACAATTTCTATGACTTAAAAATCCCCACAAGGTCTGTGCACTTCTTAAGGGGTTCTTCAATAGAATACATTGTCGAAAGTGATTATCTGAGCTGTTTGTTTCACTCTAAGCCCTCTGTCAATCTGTCTCTTCTATATGTTCAGACACTGTATCTAATTTGTACCTGAGGGCAGATGCAGGAGAACAATATTTCCTGCAATGGAAGAAAGTGGGTGAATGAGTAGAACCAATATGTTTGTTAAGATATCAACTAAAAGTGTCACAGCTTCAGTTTCTTTGTTTCAGCAAGGTCTTAGGTATTTTTACATAATATATATTTGAAATCAACCGAGTATTTGAGCAATTTCTGAACTCTGTAGTTTTCAGTTAATGCTTTAACAAATCACACATCTTTCTCATAATCTTAGTGGTGTTTGGACATGTATAAAAGGAGTAATTTTAATTGGGCAAGAAATCACTTGCATAAAAGCCAGTCTATTAAATATATGAATAAAACAAAAGTTTTTCCACCAGTTAGCTTTGGTTAATCAGTAAACACAATAAACAGGGCAATTTTATAGACAAATCATTTTTATATGTTTTTATAGACTAAAATAAATTGGTACCATAAGTGGTAGGCTATGGTCATAAATAAATAGAAATTTGTCTGAAATACTTGTACTGTTTTATTGTTGAAAAACTATAAAGTAGCTATTCTTATTCTAAATTATGACATCAAAAACACAAACATTATTTTAATGTAGTTTTCTTGACTAAAATGAATGTAATAGTTCTGAAAAGAAATGTGGTTTATTTTGGTATACTCTATGATCAGTCTAAAATAAGTATTAATTTCTAAATAGTGGAATTATTCCCCCCCCTTGGAGATTGCATTAGTTACTTTGTTCATTACTGAGACAAAATTTCTGACAAAAGCAATGTAAATTCAGAAGGGTTTATTTTGGCTCACAGATTGATGTTAAAGTCTATTTTGGAAGGGATGAAAGACATGGTGGCAGGAGTTTGGTCACAATTTGTCTGCTGACAGGAAGCTGACAGAGCTGAATGCTAGTGTTCAAATCACTTTTTCTATTGTCTTTAGTCCAGATCCTCAGTCTATAGGATGGTGCCACACACATTGAGGGTGGGTCTCCCCTCCTCATTTAAACCTTTCTACAAAATCCCTGTTACAGTCACACTCAAATGTCTGTTTATGTGATGATTGTGAATCACATCTAGCTGACAATCAAGATTAACCATCATACAGATGCTTGGCAATATTTAGATTATTTTATCATCATGACTTGGAAGTGGGAGCTTGTGGTCAGCTGCACATTGCTGGGAAGAACTTCTATACAGACACAGTTTATGAGATGAAGGTATTTATTTCCAGCTTATAGATCCAGGGAAAGTTCCATCAATGACAGAAAAAGCTGGCTCTCATTCATAAATACAAATGAGAGGAAAAAAAAAAATCAAACAGCCGGCAAACACTGCAATCAAGCAGCAAACAGAAACTCAGAGCTCCTCTATACAACTTTAGGCTGAAATTCTGGTCTGCCCCAGTGACACGCACCCCTGTAGCAGGAATCTGCCTGATAGAGGAAGAAACTGAAAACTTAATTTTAATTAAACACTGGGGCCATGCATTCAAATAACCATAGAAGGGATGCTATCAATATCCTACAATTGAAAGATAAAGGGACTTACAGATATTCTACTATACATAGAAAAGGCCTCTAGATAAAACAACCAAAATGTCAGCAACACTGACATTGAAGCACAATTCTCTAAAATCTTGTATGTGTTATAGTATATATGGGTAACTGGAAATTACAAAGTACAGTCCATGGTACCTAAGGTAAAGAAGTACATTGAAATAATAAATGAATACATAAGCAAATAGTCACCATAATTCACAATGACTAATGCCTGAGCTACTTGATGAGTAAGGTCCTGGCTTGGAAAAGCAAGGGCTGGAGATGTAGCTCAATGGGAGGAAGTTCAACAGCCCTGCTCAAGTCCTTGAGTTGTATACCTAACATTGTATAAAAATGTTCAACATCCGTAATCATCAGGGAAATGCAAATTAAAACAACTATGAGATTCCACCTCACCCCAGTAAGGATGGTAACATTAAAAAAAAAAAAAAATGAAAGAAAATGCTGGCAAGGCTGTGAGGAAATAGAAACAAGCTTTCATTTTCACATAAAATGGTTCAACCATTACGGAGAGCTATATGGAGACTCCTGAGAAGGATGACCATAGACCTACCAACAGATCCAGCTTTAGGGCATTTACCCTAAAGGCTCCAAGCCTCAGATCAGAGACATTTGCTCAACCATGTTTATAGCTGCTCAATTCATAATAGTGAAGAGCTGGAATCAACCCAGATGTCCATCGTTAGATGAATGGATAATAAAGAAGTGGTATATCTATACTATGGAATTCTACATAGCAGTAAGGAAAGATGAAATAATGAAATTCGAAAAAAAAATGGTCAAACATGGAACAAATCATCCTCAGTGAGCTCACCTAATCACAAAAAGATAATCATTGCATGGTCTCATTTATCTGTCACTCCTAACCTGAATCTGCCTGAGATGCTGCCAAACCTAATAAGTACCCTGAGGACCAGACAATAGGGAGGGTGGGATGGGGGAGGGTAAGGATGGGAGGGAGCAAGATGGTGGGAGGGAGGACAAGGGTGGGGAGATACAAATAGGAACCCAAAAGGAAATGATACTATAAAACCCTTTATTCTGAACAACAGGCTAAAACATTGATCCTTCAGCAGGCCCGCAGAGGGAACATCTGAACCACAGGAAACTGGAAAGAACATCATGAAGACCAACCTTAGTCTTTTCCTGCTTCTCTCTCTCTTCTCTCTCTCTCCCTCCCTCTCTCTCTCTCCCTCTCCTCTCTATACTTACTTTCTCTTTTATATTATCTATCTTTTTCTTCCCTCATCTTCCTTGGCGCTGACTTATAACTCCCAGTACCAGCACAGGGTTAACTTTCACAATGAGCTGTTGTCCTAAACAAGACAGATTTCTGTCAGAGTTCTTGATGATCCACCAAAGGTTAATGGTAAAACCTTACTGTCGAAGACAGCATATGCATGTGAGACAAAACATGGAGAAACCTGGTCATGGAGACCTGGCCAGAATCTGGAAGAGGGTCAGTCCCCAGACAGCCAGTCTAGTGCCAGAGGGTGCTACATAAGCAACTGGGGCAAAATGGCCTATATCTGTCCAAACAACTCGCAGTCTAAGCTACCCAGCAGGAAACATCTTGACGTAATGCTCAAACAAGTGCAGTAGTGGCACACAGCCATGGTGGGTAACCAAGTGCTCTTGACTTGGCTAATAGATCCACTCAGTGGGCTAGAAGAGGGCCTATGCATATAAAATTCCCTCCAAAATATCTATGGCCATCCCATCTATCTAGTACTTAACTTCTCTATCCCTGGAAAATTTGCTTATCTTTTTCAGATGGACAATGAACCTGAAGGGAGGATCAGCCAATCACACCTCACCAGGGCCCCAGCTGAAACCATAGAGTAATGCGGGGGAAGGGCAAGAGTACAGTGTTCTTGGGGATCATGATGCCAGAAAAAGGCTGAAGGAGATAAACACAGAGAACATCCAACTCCTGCTAAGCCAGATATCCAGAGACACAGAGGCTCCCAAAACCTCATCACTGAAGTAGAACTAAAGTGATCCCAATGTAGCTCAGGGAAATTCGCGGAAGAGGGGGTGGAAAGAATGTTAGAGCCACAAGTTGGGGCATTATGCACAGAGACTTGGCCTAACCCCCATAACTCTTGACTACCCCCACAATGCATGACCCACATTCCCCATTGATGAGGGTCCCTTTGGAAGAGGGAGTACCAGGAGGTGGATAATGGAGACACCAATATGAATGTTAAAATGGGTAAATCTGCATTGTTTTAATTCCTATATGACTTTACCTATGCTGATGTCATGGCTGAATTCAAAATTAATAATTGATAAATTAATGAACACGTGATGAATATATCAACACTAATACACATTAAATGACACATTGCACAACGAAGGACATAGCATTAAGTGGAATGATATGCAACCACATTAAGCTATTCTTTTAAAGTCAATTTTCATTACCATGATACAATTTCTCAAGTGCTTTTTAACCCTTGGACTTAATAACATACTCTCATAACCTTCCACAGACTGCAAACAATTTTATTTCCTGCTTTCCTTTCAATAAGCTGGATGCTTCTTCTAAAGAACTTCTCCTTCCTCAATTAGGACTCTGGGTCCAAGCGTTAATCTACCAGGACTTACCTTCCCATTCTTCCTCATCCTCTTAAATTAAATTTGAAATCTCAGTGACTCAGCCATAGTGTGAGCAACTGCCATCACATCTATGATCTGTGTGAGCTGTACCAACCTCATTTCCAGCAGTCACTCACTCCACCTTTATGTTTGCCTATAGATATTATTCACTAATGAATAGAATGGTGCAGCCAAATTAGATATATGATTTCCTAGAGCACCAGGATGCTGCTAGAGGTTGACTTTATGCATGAGTCTTTATTATGGCAAGAAGTAAGTTTCCATAGTTCTATGGTTGTGCATTATTCTCTATGGTTTAACCATCACTGTTTCCATTTTGTAGGTGAAGAAACTGATTCTTTCTGAAAAAACTTCAAGTTCACTTAACTATATGTGATACAGAAGCTAACAGTTTGCTCAGATTCTATGTCTCTGCTCCCAGCTGTCTGAAAAAAACTTCAAGTTCACTTAAGTATATGTAATACAGAAGCTAACAGCTTACTCAGGTTCTCTGTCTCTGCTCCCAGCTGTCAAGAAATAAGTAGCTTAATGTGTCATACCCTCTTTGTCATAATGTCTCACCTCTTAGAGGCCCAGACCACAGGACCATATGGCCATGGAATGGCACTTCTGAAACTGAAAGCCAAAATAGGTATTTGTTCCTTCTCAGTGTTCTTCTCAGGTATTTTATTATAGTGCAGAATGACAGAAAAATAACAATCATTTCTATATTTATATTTTAGGGATTATATTAATAGCTGATCTGTAAGGCTCATAGAGTATTGTTTTTGCAAGCATTATACCAGTGAAAATAATCTGAAAAAGGTTATTACAAATGCTTATTTATAGCCTATGTGTAATCAACCAATGTAATCAGTAGATACATAAAAATGGCACCAATGTAAATTAGTCTCTAACCTCTAAATGATATTTTAGTGAGAATGAGATGTGACCTCATTCCTAAGAAATAGCATAAAGCATTTTAAAGATTTATTAAAACTTAGAATAAGGTGTTTGAGGAAAAAAATACATTCTAATCATATCAGTATATTTCCAATATTAACAATGTAGAATCAAAATTCATCCTTATAGGAGATCTCATTACTGCATCTTCTCAGAATTAGTTTATTAGACTTAATTAAATAACCCAATACAAAATATAAGGATTTTACGTTATGGAAACTGTACATTTTATAACCTCTTCTCATGATTGATAATTTTTAGTTACTTTCTGTTCTTTTTTTGTTTGTTTGTTTGTTTTTAGGAATCCTGAGTAATATGTGTACATTGTAATCACAGAAATCTGAGCAATCCCTAGTTCCATCTCAGTGACAGGAAATTGAGGATAAAAGGAAATATTCTCTTTTGACTAGGGTTGATAAGTGCTAACGAAGTGGAAATGCAGGGGCTAGAGAGATGGCTTAGCAGTAAACCAGATGCACAAGGGGGTGCATGTGTCTGGAGTTCATCTGCAGTGGCTGGAGGCCCTAGCGTACCCATTCTCTTTCTCTGCCTCTTTCTCTCTCTCAAATAAATAAAAAATGTATATTTAAAATAAGAATTGGAAATGCAGAAGCAACCAAATTAAATTATGCCCAAATTTATTTTGCCAAATGAAACATTGATATTCTACTATAGGTGCTAAGGAGACAGCAATACAAAAAGACTCTCTGTTCACTTTAATAATTTGAAATTATGTTTCCTACACATATGATAAATGGCATTTATCAGTAGATTCCCCGAGACATCCAATATGCCTGGGAACAAGAGGAGAAATCAACAGTGGAACAAAGTTTGCATATATATGTTACTGTCTAGGACAGAGGCAGGTGCTGGGGCACATGAAAGTAAAGGTTGCATGAGTACAGTGAGCATGAAAAATGAAGAGAAAAGCTTTAAAAAAGAGTATGAAATTGTGGAAGGCACCATACCTAAAGTAATAGCTACCTCCCAATCAGGGCTAGGGTATGTGTTGACTATTGGTACTGAAGTCACCTGTTATCAGGGATTTTGCTTGGTGCAATTTTAGTTATCTGCAGTCAATTAAATCCAAAAATACTAAATGAAAAATTTTAGAAATAAAATTTTGTACTTTAAAAGTAACTCTCATGATTATATATGGTTATGTTTGTTTTATCTTATTGGATATCATTGTGAATTTCACTTTATAATTTATATATGTAACTTTGTCATAGCTATGTATATGCAAGGAGGGTCTACTGCTATCTGTGGTTTCAGGCAACTATTGAAAGCCTTGGAAAATACCACTGTGCATAAGGAGAAATAATGTACTTAGATAAAAAGAAAACACAACCAAAAATAGACTTGGAAACATACATTACTATTTAAAAAAATTAAACATTGTGGTTTCTGTTTAATTTCTTTTCAGTAATGAAGGTGTAAGTGTAACATTCTTTTTGAATGAATTCTAATTGAAATATTGCTTTACATGGTATGTACCTTTAAAGGAAGTAACTTACTGAGAGCTGTGCATTAAATAAGACATCCTTATGTTAATGCAGTTCATGAACCATTTCACTCACTCAAATACTTCTTTATATCTTCTGGAACAATATTTAGAAACTGGGGTAAACATAATAAGAATTCTTAATCCCAGAGACAGAAACTAATGAAGACACTGAAGTACAACCTACTTTCATAATCCAAGTTAAAGGATCCCAAGACCTCATCACTGAAGCAGTACTTAAACAAACACAACATGGCTCAAGGAAATTTGCAGAAGAGGGGGCGGCGGAAAGATTGTTAGAGCCACAAGTTGGGACACTATGCACAGGAGCATTGCCTCTTCCCCACAACTGATAGATACCCCTACTATGAACCATCCACAATCCACATGGGGATAACTCACATCCCCAATGAGGAGGGTCCCTTTGAAGGGGGAGGACAGGGAGGAGGCTAAGGATGGTACCAACATGTGCTGTTTGCACACTGAGTATGAAATAACTAATAAAGAAAAAAAATTCTAGAAGTTTAAACTCCAATTTCTAATCAAACTGATTTACTTGTTGCATCACAATTTTAATTAAGGTTTAGCAAGCAAATAATGTATCATTTTATATAACTTTTAAAAGAATGTACAGTATATTGCTATTTAAAGACCCAAACACAGACTTTGATGGCAATTCATGGGAAAAGTTATTTCTGCTGAAATATATAGAATAAACCATTCTTTCTGGGACTCTGCCTTCATGTCAATTTTTCTTTTTCTTTTATTTTTTGTTTCTTTCTTCTTTTTCTATTTATTTATTTATTTATTTATTTATTTATTTAGTTAGTTAGTTAGTTAGTTAGTTATTTGAGAGTGACAGAGAAAGAGGCAGAGAGATAGAGAGAGATGGAGAATAGGCACACCAGGGCCTCCAGCCACTGCAAACAAACTCAGTGAATGCTCCTCCTTGTGCATCTGGCTTATATGTGACCTGGGAAATGAGGCCCCAAACCAGGGTCCTTATACTTCATAGGCAAGTGCATAACTGCTAAGTCATCTCTCCAGCCCCTATTTTATTTTCTTTTTCTTTTTTCTTTTTTTCTTTTAGGTAGGTTCTAACTCTAGTCCAGGCTGCCTTGGAATTCACTATGTAGTCTCAGGTTGGGCTTGAAGTCAGTTATCCTCCTACTTTGTCCTTCTGAGTGCTGGGATTAAAGGTGTGTGTCGCCACACCCAGCTTCCTTTTTTTTTTTTTTTTTTTTTTTTTTTTAAGTTAGACAGTGAAACTTGGCAAAATGCATTTTCTTGTGGTACCCAGTGAGTGTGAGATTCAGTGATCATACAGTATTGACTCTGAAAAAAACCTTCATATTAAAGACAATGTGCTCAAACTATCAAGAACACAGCTTTTATATAGTAGAACAAACATAAAACAATAGGATACATAACTTTGGAAGTGTGAAAATCATTAGTCATCTAGCAGTGGTGACTTACGATCTCCAGAGCTAAGAAATCTGTTATCTCATATTGAAACTTTAGGAAGGTCATAAGTACTAGTCAATTTTCTGTTATTGTAATAAAACACCTGAGGCAGGGTAACCTCTACATGAGAAAAAAAATATTTTTAGCACACAATTTCAGAAACCTGAGTGATTTACAGCAAGCAGGCAGAGTTCTGATTGTCTCACCAAGGCACACTGGAAAATTGTTTCCAACAAAGACATTGTTTTGTGGTTTCTGATGTTTCCTCCATGCTTTCTCGCAACTTCCACTCTCACTTTGTGCCTAACCACAACTGATGTCATTTCAGTGACAGAAGAGTGCACTTACAAACTGTCTTGTTGAGGTGAGAGCAAACCAGCTAATACACATGAACTTATCAGCATGTCAGGTGAAGTCTGTATCAAAACCAAAGAATGACAATATGTGGCACAATTCCTGGGATTCTGTGCAACATCTGACTGTGGGTTGGGACAGCCCACCCATTTCTGCATGTAAGCTGTCTTCCTAGAATCATAAAAAAGGTAGCCATGGATCCTTCACTGGATTTAATATCACCTAGAAGGTACACCTTGGTCCACCAGTACTTTGAAGATGCTTCCAGAGAAGTTTACCTGAGGAGGGAAGAAATATCCAGAAGAGGGTTGTACCATCCCAGGGGCAAGGAGTCCCAGAAAAAAAAAAAAAAAAAAAAAGGGAGAAAGGATAACATCTGATTCCAGCACTCCTCATTCTTTCTCTCTCTCTCTACTTATTGCTACATCTAGATGTGAGGAAGTGAAGAGTCCCAGCTGTGTACTTCTACCAGCAAGCCTCCTCTTTGTCTGTCAGGTGTCTGATCTCCATCACAAGCAGTATACCTAGTTTGTATGGTACAGCTTGCCTCTGTGCTATCAGTTTTGTACTGAACAAAGTGACTCTTGAATTTCATCATTTTAAAAAAAAGTTGGCCTTTAATCCCAGCACTCGGGAGGCAGAGGTAGGAGGATCATTGTGAGTTCAAGGCCACCCTGAGACTACATAGTTAATTCCAGGTCAGCCTGGGCCAGAGTGAGACCCTACCTTGAAAAAAAAAAGTTGGCATACATAGATTTATATATCATTATATATCATTCATTTTGGCCTTTTCCATATATATATTCCTGTCCTCTGTGGTGGTTTGATTTCAGGTGTCCCCCATAAACTTTGGTGTTCGGAATGCTAGGTTCCTGGCTGATGGAGATTTGGAAATTAACGCCTGTTGAAGGCAGTGTATTGTTGGAGGTGGACTTATGGACATTATAGCCAGTTGCCCCGTGCAAATGTTAGGCACCCTCTCCTGTTGCTACTGTCCACCTTACATTGCCCAGGGGATGATGTTCACCCTCTGGTCATGCCATCATTTTTCCCTGCCATGATGGAGCTTCCCCTCATCTGTAAGACAAAATAAACCCTTTTCCCCTACAAACTTCTCTTGTTTAGATGATTTCTGCCAGGAATGCAAACCTGACTGCAACAGAAAAGTTGGTACCAGGAGTAGGGTGCTGATAAACACCTGACTATGTGCCGTTGGCCTTTTGGGGCTGATTTTCAAGAGGATTGTGGAAGGATTTGAAATCTTGGCCTAAGAGATGTCTTTCAGTGCTATAATTCCAGTTTGATGGACTATTCTGGTCAGAGTTAAAATATCTGAATGCAGTAAGAACTATGGACTATGAAGTTTGGCTTATGAAGGTGAGGAAAAGCTTTGCCTGGACAGGGCTACAAGCAGTTTGTGTAAGAGGCTTGCTGTTATGCTGGTGTTCTAAGAACTTGTGCATGGTTGCATTGCATAGAAATGGACTGCTGTGAGTAGAGAGATATGGCACAGAAATAAAATCTTTGGGATGAAACTTCTGCCTGATCAGCTGCAATTACATGAGAGATTACAACCTTTGAGATTGTGCCAGCTGACCTGCATTGGGGCCACAGGAAGAATGTAGACTCTGTTGAAGGGGCCTGAATGCTCAAGGAATGTCCTATTCATCAAAGTCTACTTTATTCCACCCTGGATTAACAAATTGGTACCCAACCTGGAATTAGGGAGTATAAGAAATACAGAAAAGAGAGGGTAATTGAATTTGCAACATGGTCTAGTGTTTTGGAAATAGCCATGAGCATTGTGATGCAGGTTTGCTGGATGGCTGCATGGATACCCGATGGAGCCATAAGGATGAACCATGGGTTGCAATGGAGACCCAGTGGAGATGCTGGGTCCACGAGATGTCTGCTAAGGAGAGCTGCTGCCCTGAATGAAGCTTTCCAGGACTGTGAGTAGCCTAGATAGAGGGGTGGAATTGGAACTCCAGAGACTTGTTGCTGGTTAGCATCATTGGACTTGGGAGATTTGTCACTGAGTAGAGTTGTTGGGCTTGATTACAGAATTTGATCTTTGTCCTGTTTAAATCATGTATTTGTTGAATATTTCTTTGCTATGCCCAATGACATCTTTTGCAGTGAGAGTGTTTATTATGTGTCAGTATGGGTTTTGGGGGGATTTTTTTTTTTTTTTTTGGTATTATGGCCCAGATAAAAGACGTTGGATTATGTGGATGTTTGAACATCATTGGGATTCATAAAAAATATGGGGACTTTTAAAGTTGGATGAATGCATTATATTTTATATCATGTATGGTTATAAGTTTATGGGGGCCAAGGGCAGAATGTGATGGTTTGATTCAGGTGACCCCTATAAACTTAGGTCTTCTGAATGCTAGGTTCCCAGCTGACAGACATTGGGAATTGACACCTCCTGGAGGCAGTGTATTATTGGGGTGGGCTTATGGGTATTATAGCCAGTGCCCCCTTGCCAGTGTTTGGCACAGTCTCCTGTTACTATTGTCCACCTTATGTTGGCCAGGGGTTAGGTCCACCCTTTGTTCATGCCATATATTTCCCTTGACATGATGGAGCTTCCCCTTGAGTCTGTAAACCAAAATACCCCCCCCCTTTTTTTCCCCACAAGCTGCTCTTGGTCAGGGGATTTTTGCCAGCAATGTGAACCTGACAGCAACATTCTCTTTAACCCCTCATTATCCTGGTTCCTAAATTTCTCCTCCTCCTTCTTCTCTTGAATGAGTTAGTAACATGAAAATGAACTAGTAAGTTTAAAAAAAAAATCTGAGCATTGCCATTTTGTTATTACTAACCCCAATTGAGCAAAAGTGCCCAGGAAAGGTTGTGAATCACAAGGACAAGCAAGGCAGCTCTGGTAAAACCTGTGTCAGGAGTGATCATGAGAGAAGGCACACAGGGAAGAAGCAAGAACCAGAGCAATACAGGGTCAGTCCTGCCTCTTTCCAACAGAACTCACCTCCTAAGTTCTCATCCCCTCTACAGCTCCACACCAAGGGCCATGCCTGAGGAAAGCAAAACAAAACAAAACAAAACAAAACAAAACAAAACAAAACAAAACAAAACAAAACAAACAAAGCCAAACCCTAGCACTATGGCACTGCTTAGAGTTCATAGGTCATATAACTGAAATCTGTTTTCTTTTTGTTATGTAACTGATGTCCTGTTTAACTGCCTGGAAGTATGCACACAGGTGAAGGTGACGAGCATCCACAGAGGTCTTGAGAGTGAATCAACTCTGACCAGGCCAACAGCTATGTCTATAGTGGCAATACCTCTATATTCCAGGCTGCCCAATGTAGGATGCAGGACAGCATGACCAGTTAGAGAAACATAATGGTATAGAGCCAAGTGGTGATGGTGAGTGGGGGAAAATGGGAGGCACAGTGGACTCTAACAGAAACCTCAGGCTGGAGGTAAGGTGCCTAAGCAGGGAGGGGTCTCAGAAATCATACACTTGCAAATCAAGAAAATCATTTGGATTCTGATTTTTGCTGAGCAATTATAAAGGACATTTGTTTTAGTAAACCAACAATTTCCCTACAAACTCAAATTTATCCAATGATCTCCTCTCACTCTTTGTACTTTACATGATAAATCCATCCATTCCTATAGCTTTAATACCACTTGAGTCGATGTCTCAAAATCTATACCAGTTTTCCAAATCTATTCACTTACTTTTGAGTCTGCATATATAATATTTTAGAAATTCATTGGCCAATATATCTCCATGTATCCATGTTTGTTATACTTGAAAGTAATGTACTGAATTCTGGATTTTCATTTCATTTTATTTTTATGTATTTATGTAGGAGGAGAGAGAGAAAAAAAAAGAGAGAGAGAGAGAGACATAGAGAGAGAGAGAGAAAATATGAATTGGTGTACCAAGGCCACTTGCCACTACAAACAAACATCTGATACTTGCATCACTTTGTGGATCTAGCTTGTTAAGAGTACTGGAGAATTGAATCTGGGCTGACAGGCATTGCGAGCCTTTAAGCACTGAACAATATCTCCAGCCATGGGCTCATACTTTTATGCCAAAAATTTTTCCCCCAAAATTCCTTCTCTGTAATCCTATAGACAGGTAACTTAGACTGTCCAGCAGGGAACCAGCCCCAGCCCAGAAATGGTACACTAGTTCTGAATCTTCTCCTTCTTTCTTACCCACTATCAAACTAGTTATTAAATCTTATCCACGTTACCTCCTATTCCACATTTTCCCTTTTAACCCTATAATGTGAATATAATGCATTAAGTAATTTCTCTTTATTCATGACACTAACTTTATAATACACTAATCCATCCGTCAAATTGCCATGTGATCTTCACTGAAAGGTTTATCACCATGTTACTGCCCAGCTTGGACCTCTCAGGGGCACTTGTCCTTACCCTATCAAAACACCACTAAATAATATTTGACATTTCATTTAATAACTGTAAAGTTTCATCATACATGTATGTTACTCTTATATTAAGGATGCATCTATGACTTTCATAAAACTTTAAGAACCTACATTAAAATGGTGGATTTTCCTTAGCACTACTGTTGTTTATTCCCTAAAATTTATGAAAAAAATAAACACATGGATATAATGAAAAGATTCTATAGAAATTGGAGCAAGAATATTCACTATTTAAGATTAAATGAATTAATCATATATTTAGTCTTATGTGCCAAGCTTAATAAATACTAATTTTTTCATAGGAAAAGGAAAATGCTGAGATAGTATACATTTCATGTGGTTATAACCTGTCATTTATATTCATGATTAACTTCCTGTGTATTAGGAGCATATATGTTTTCACAAATGCTTTGAGAGTCAACAATAGTAAAAAAAATTAGAGGCTGATTTGCTTTAGCTGAAACATTGCTCAACTCTACAAAGTGGATGCAGAGCACTTCAAGGCTGAAGGTGGATGTACAGCTTGGAAAATAGAAGTCTTGCTGGTAAAGACTGAGCAGACTACTTCATACAAGGACCGACAGACTGTCATGCCTTTGCAAGAATTCCTAGTGATCTGTTTAAAGCAAAACTGACATTTGAGACGCTTGACCTGAAAAACAAAAATATTAATTAAATTATAAGGCACTTATATGCCTTTGTATGACAGTCATTTACTTAAGCAGAATTTGATAAATTAGATTTCCAGTAAATGAACAATTTCTTTGTCTTGGATTTGAGCACAAGGTGTGATTAAGACATGCTCTGGAGATAATCTTTAGGACATACTAGGAAAAGAGCCACAGGAATTATTGCGAACAGGATATAGAATCTTATTAGAGGCCCCACTTCACTCTGTTTCCCAAAAATAAAGTATCCCTTGGCTTTGTGAGTAAGGCACTAAGGTTTTCTATGGATATTTATTTCTTTTCTGCATTACCATCTCCTATGAAATATAGTGACTAGCTGAGAGTGATGGGGAACAGAACTGAATATCAGGAATAGTGTATTTAAAATAATTTTTAAATTTGTCTTATGTTTATAATTGATTTTTTGAGAATCAGACATGACTAGAAGCATTTCTACAAGGACATGAGAGTTTCATGGAAATCAGTATAGACAATAAGTGCATTTTCTCTGATATTAGCTAGGATGTGACTCTGAAAGTAGTACAAAATGTAAAAAATATCCAAAGCCAGTCTGGGGAAATGGCTTAGCGGTTAAGGCATTTGCCTGCGAAGCCCAAGGACCCTGGTTCGACCCCCAGGACCCATGTAAGCCAGACACACAAGGGGGCTCATGCATCTGGAGTTCGTTTGCAGTGGCTGGAGGCCCTGGCGTGCCCATTCTCTCTTCCTCTCTGCCTCTTCCTCTCTCTCTCTCAAGTAAATAAATAAATAAAATATTAAAAAAATCCAAAGCCAAGGTAACTATTCAGAATGGAAATAATAAGGATAAAGAACTGGAAAACAATAATGCCTATTGGAAAATACCATTATGTTACCCACAGGTTTGATTTCTAAATCTCCATTTTCCTGCCTTAACTTAATTACATGCTTGGATTGTGAGAGTGTGCCACCACACCTGTAAATTCAAACTTTTTTTTTCTGTATTTATGCAATTTTCCCAGTTCAGGAACAGGAACCATCCTGCTGTGCACAGGTCATGTAGGCCCAACCAAAGCAGTTCAGTAAGAAAGAGTACAGAAGAGGGCGCTGAATGTGTGGCCATGAGGATTCATAGGGCTCAAGGCTATAGAGTGCAAATCTTACTCTGTTTGACAAGGTCTTAGAAGCATAAAAGCAAGTTGATAACATAACATAATTCATGTCTTTTTTTTTTTTTCCTTTTAAGAACACAAAGTAAAACTTGGAAACTGCCCAGCTGGGTGATTCTTTCCATTGTCTTCTGGCATAAAGTAGAACCTGTCCCAGGAGGCCCACAACACAGATTGAAAAGGTGACTGAGTTCGGGATGTACTGGCAAGAAAACCTGATGATGGATTGTGTTAGGAATGTAGACAGAAGAAAAGAATCAGAGTTCACAGCTAGGTTTTCATTCAAAACACTACATAAGTGGGGATTTCAATCAGTGTGAGAGAGAAGGTCAAGGGGAAAATAGTTGGAGTTATTTAAAAGTTATTTTTTAAGATATATTGGATTCTCAAAAGAAGACTTGTATAATCAGCTTGAAATGAGAATAAAAATAAAAGATATAAATTAATGAGGCATTGATATATTATTTTTATTTTTAGCCATGTGAAAAAATATTTAATGATAAGTTAAATTCTGTTTCTTTGAGGCAAGTCCAGACAGACTGGCCTTGTGTGTGTGTGTGTGTGTGTGTGTGTGTGTGAGAGAGAGAGAGAGAGAGAGAGAGAGAGAGAGAGAGAGAGAGAGAAAGACAGACAGAGAGAGAGAGTTGGTGTGCTAGGGCCTCCAGTCACTGCAATCAAATTCCAGATGCAAGTGCCCTCTTGTGTACATGCACAACCTTGTGCATGTCCATCACTTTGTGCCTGGCTTACGTGGGACTGGAGAGTTGAACCTGAGTCCTTAGGCTTTGCAGGCCAGTCCCTTAACCACTAAGCTATCTCTCCAGTCCTCTATTTTTTAATCTCTTCATTAATTATACAAGATGCACTTCTTATTTCAATTCTACTACACATGACATTCTTTTCTTTGCAAAAATGCTATACAATTATGTGAGTGTCAGGTGCAAATTGATCATTGTGCTTGACTGACAGGAATAAAGTACATAAGGAAAAGACACTTACATTTCTTTCCAGTTCTAGAAAATGTAGTTCTTTTTTTATTTTGTATTCTTTCTCCACCAAAATGAAAACAAGAAATAAAGAAAATGAATTAACCTCTCCAAGCCAATACTATACTGAACAAGGTCATTTGGCTTAGCATATGTTTCCTAGAAAATATATATAATTTCAAATCAAATAAAGTCAGCTTTTTTTCATATTTCTTGCATGGCTCTGTTAGAATGAGTTACCAAGAAAACATGTATAAACCTGTTGAGAAAGTATGTAAAGTAATATGTGAAGACTAGCACAATATAAATTGTAAATATTCAAACACTATAATTAGTCAAAGAAGCAACAGATAGTATGATGGTGTTGGCTCAGAAATAAAACCTCATTTCCATATGTGCAGGCACTAGGAGAAAATGAAACAATGATAGCATGGCTTACCAAGAGGCTGGCCTGCAATGATCCTGGCATTTTCTCCAGCCACTGCAGCTCTTGCATGTCGTTCACTCATGTACTGGACAAATGCATAACCTTTGTGAACAGAGCATCCAACTATTTTTCCATACTTTGAAAAAATTGCTTCAATGTCGACTTTCTTGACAATGGCTGTATTTAAGTTGCCAATGAAAACCCTGGAGTTGATGGACTTGGGGTCATTCTTGTTGGTCACGTTGCTGGTCTGTGTTTTGCCAGTCATGTTTAGCGCACTTTTTTTTAATCCTTAAAGAAACAGACAAAAAAAGAAACAAAAATAATCAGAAAGTAAATAAGTGGATTCAATAGATATCATTTCCTTTGAAAAGGCTTTTAATATTGTGCTCAGGAAACCTCAAATCCCTAATTGTCTTGACAGAGAATTTAGTAGTGTTAAAGGTATATAATGCATGGCTAAATCCAGTTGAAAAATTCTCATTACTTATAGTTTGAAATCAATTTGTCATTTATTTAATATTAAATACTACATGATGGCTGGATATTTTAGAGTTGGTTTAATTGTAGGTAGACTCATGATTGAAAAAGAAAGCTTGTAAAATAAGCCAACATATGTTGTGAACAAAAGAGAGAGAGAGAAAAGAAAAAAAAAAAAAGAAAACAATCCAACATGTTAACTTTTGATGATAGGTAAAGTATAGCGATGTGACTCTGTTAATTTTAGATCACATGTTGTTTGCTTCGCCATGTAATAGAATAGGCCCACATAAAGTCTGTTCAGCATGAAAACCTTACTGTCAGAATTCAACAAAAGATTCCATTCAAGGCTGTGGAGAAGGGGGGGAGGGAGCAGTTAAAATCAGAAGTTTAATTAGGAAATTTAGCAGAAGGAAAGAATAATTTTAAAAAATAAAGAGATAACTAGAATTAATTCTGCATATACATGTTGTTTAATAGAACCAACAGCATATGTTACATCTTTTAAAAATATGCATAGCTGCTATCCATCAATAATCAGAAAATTACTACACTGGGTAACTGTTGACATTTTATTTTCTTCTTATTTCCTTAATAAAAAGCTCTAATGTTTCCTAAGGACTGCTTGTGTTAAAATAAAAAAAAAAAAAAAAAACTTTTCTGAGCTTAGGAAAATTCTAAATTGTGCCCAAATAAACACAAATAAACCTTTATGTCTAAATACTATAGCACTTACAGATTTAGTTTAAAGGCCTACAATTTATTCAGTAATACTGACTAAGCATTTATATTGTACTTGCAATCTTTTTCTACTTAAAGCAATTATGATGGTGAAATCCCAGCTGGTGACACTCTACAAATTATTGTTGAAAACTATTTGATATGCATTGTCAGTGACAATTACATATTTGTATGAATACTCTTAAAATATTATAGCTACAAAAAGTGCAGTTGATGCTTCAGAATTATTTTTTTAATTTTTATTAGTTATCTATATAATGTGCATAGAGCCATGACGGTACCATCGTTAGCCTTCTCCCTGGCCCCTCCCCCTTGGGTATTGTGGGTCTTGCATTGTGGGGATAGCCATTACTTATGGGGGTGAGGCAATGTCTCTGTGCATAATGACCCAACTTATGGCTGTGACAATCTTTCTGCCCCCTCTTCCGCGAATTTCCCTTAGCCATGTTGGGTTCATTTTAGGTCTATTTCAGTGATATTTTAAACTTAATTATTAATGTAGTAGAAGTCTAGAAGTCATGTAAATTGAGTATGCACTAGGGACACTTTAAATGAGCTACTTCTGAAATCAAGAGCAACCTAGTAGCAAAATACTTAGGATAAAACTGTTCATTATTGCATATGAAATTGCTATGTTTTACCTCATAGCCTCTCTGTATTATTATATCTGTGTCCTTATGATAAACAGGATATTAAGTCATTTAAATTAAAATTAAGAGCACTCCATTGTTAGAAAGACAGATAATAGTACTATCATGCATCTATTAACTTAAGGTAGCTTAAATAATTTGTTCCTTTATAAATCATTCAAAGTAGGACTATTGCATTCTTCAAGACAAATGCTTGAAAATGGAGTCCATGAATCTATGCCAATTGCTATGACATATGTGGGCACAAGTAAGTGTCCAATTGTGTGCTTGCAAATCTGTTGGAAAGCTCTAAGCTTTGGTTCAAAGAACCACAAAAGACAAAAATAAATAAATAAAAAAATAAAAAAACAGTGGAGTGCTCACATTGACTCTTAGAATTATTATGATTATACATAGAAGAACTAGATAGACCTTAGTAAGGGTGAAAAAATGGTCTTTAAAATTAAATATGCTCTGGGATCCACTTTGTAAAATGAAAAATCAAGGTGAGCAGATTGGTATACCTGAGGGGTTAAAAGAGCAAAGTGTATTTCTAAAAAAAACTTAAAGCTCAGAAAATTGGTCACATGAGATACATATTCTTTAGCACTGAACTACAAACTCCAAGAAATCTTAGGAATTTCAAAAATATGGCCCATAACTAAGAAAGAAACCAAAGATATAAAAGTGAATCTAATAGAACTTTTTTTTTTTTAGAGAGACACAGAGAGAGACAGAGAGAGAGAGGGAGAGGAAGACAGAGATGGGCGTGCCAGCAGCCTTTCAGCTGCTAAGAACGAAATCTAGATGTGTGCACCCCCTTGTGGTCAAGTTTGGCATTGAGCCATTGCATCACTTTGCATCTGGCTAAATGTGGGACCTGGAGATTGGAACGGCTGGAGATTGGAACCAGAGTTCTTAGGCTTATGAGGCAGGCCCCTTAACCACTAAGCCATCTCTACAGCCCTCAAATAGAACTTTTAAAAATGAATATTATAGTATTTAAAAGCTGACATGAATATAGTGGATTGATTTTACAGGTGATATTGTTGCAGAAGAACAGATATGTAAATTTAAAATGGTAGATATAGGGAATTGCCAAAATGCAGTTTAGAGAGAAAACATAAAAATACAGTAATATAATAATATCCAGAGACAGGAAAGTGGGTAATATGAAGCTGTTTAGAATGTAGATATGTAGATAGATAGATGATAGATAGATAGATAGATAAATGCTTAATCCAGTTCTGAAGGTGCTGATTAAAAACATGATGGCCTAAAACCTTATAAATTTGATAAAAATGATAACCTCACAGATTCAATAATCTCAATATGTCCTAATGAGAATATATGCAAAGGAATTCACATGAGATATAGCATAATATAATTACAGAAAACCTGCAATAAAGAGAAATATCATGGGCAAGTAGGCATTGAAGAAATGTCTGCACTGCTACAGAGAACTGGGGAACAACAGTCACAGCAAAAACCCAATAATAATAGCAAAAGAATATTCCAGTGACAACCATTTCTTACCTTTTGATTTGTGTGTCTGTGAGGTTCTAGAGGATCTATCTTTGAAAAATGTTATGAAGCAAAAATAAAATGTTCACTACCCTTGCCCTGGCTAGCATTCTATGATGGTGGGAATACCTCACACTTGCATATCCAGCCACATATGGCTGTGGAGTACTTGCAAAGAGGCTATTGTAAATGAGGAACTGAATATTTAAATTTTTACTTAATTTAAAACAAGGCCATATTCTCCTGAAGTGTCCTACCCACAATGTTTAAATTAGTTCTGAGTACTGAGTCTTTTACATATATAACAAAGCAGAAATAATTTTACTTATGTTTAAGATATACACAGCATGAGCAATATTTAATTTCTCAGACTTACAGTTCTGGCAGCATTAGTCATATTTAAGAAAAACAATGAACAAAAAGTTAAGGTAGTTCTCATATTAAAGATGTTTTTAGATTACTTAGGTGTCAGTCTCAAAATACATGGAGACATTGAATTCTCTGAAAAAATAAGAATGTAATAGAATAAATACAACATCTTCATTAGTATTTGAGGTAGAATACTCACTTGAATCCCAGCATAAATTAATTATGAATTAAAAGGTGCAGTAAAATGTGTTTTTTCAGAAAACTATTTCAAGGGGTTTACAAACTTAACACACAGTAAATTCTACCCCTGCCCAGATTTAGTGGGTTTTGATTTTCTTATCTGGATTTTTGTCATTAGCACCTACATTGAGTAAAGAGTAAATAACAATAAGAAATATCCAGGTATTCAAGATAGCCAGCCACAATTCAAACCCAGAAAATAAAGGATACATAAACAAGAATAAGGATAAATAAATTCTATTGTAAAAGGCTATTATAATGAGCTGGAGAGATGGCTCAGCAGGAAAAGGCTTTGGCTTATAAACTGTGTCCACCCAGGTTTAATTCCCCAGTCACCAAAATAAAACCAGATGTATGTTAGTATTAGCAAGAGTCACTGGTATGACTACACACACACACACACACACACACACACGGATGTGCATGTGAATAAAGCTATCCTAAAAAAAAGAAAGAAAAAAGAAAAAAGCTATCCTAAACTACAATCTAGAGGTATACCTTCAAAATAACAAGAGATGGGAGACCACACTTAGCTGAGAACACCAGAGAAATTTTAATGTACATACAATTGGACTTAAAGATTAAGATGTAAGAATTCAAAAGTCACACAGATTAATTATTAGCACACATACTAAGACAGTTGTTTACAAAATATTTTAATCTAACATACATGTATTAAATTTATATTATTAAATGTGTAATTTAAAATTGCTGATATTCATAATTAGAAAATGATATAACAGAACTGAAATACATGAATATATTTAAGCATGACTTCTTCTTACATAACATAAAATAGAAAAATGTCACTAATGTCTGGATTTATTCTTCAGGAAATGATCCACAACTTCCAATAAAAAATGTAATTTATATTTCCTGATCTAGTGAAAGTTTTCAGAATATCTTACAAAAATTACTTTATAATATAAAATATATACAAAACTGTTTGTTATATTAGTTTTTGCAAAATACATAGCCTGTCTGATAATAAAGAAATTACCAGAAGATTTTTTTGTGATGTGTTAATTATTCATAAATATAAATGTGAAAATATATGGCGGGGAACTAAGTCTTAATCCCAAAACCCCTTTATAAAATATAACAAATGTAGCTTTTAAAATCTGCACAGTAGTGAAATACAAGCATGGTTTTGGATTGTATACTAGATAAATATTTGGAATTTCATTTTCAATTTTCAAATTTAGTAAGAAAAAATTATGTTATTGAAAGTACCTATTTGAAGGGGTGTGACAGGTGTGACAATATTTGTTACCAGTCCTAACTACTTTCCAGAAAATTGGAACATACTCTCACTCACTTAGCAGGGAAAGAAAGCACCTGTTTGAGCATGCTCAAAATAGTTTTAACACCTGCCAACTCTTCCCACTTGAAATATTTTCTAGTTCATTGCATTGAATATGAGGAATGGGTAGACCATATACTGAGGGAGGCAGGCTCTGCTCTGCGAGCCAAAAAAAAAAAAAAAAAAGAAAGAAAGAAAAAAAAGGAGCCCAAGTGTTAATCTAGGCAGAACAGCATTTCCCCATACATAGGGAAAAATGAAATAGAATTAAGAGAGTCCTGAATATAGCCTCAAAATGATTTTTATGTATAAACATCAGGAAGATTAATCTCCTTCCTTAAACATATACTTTGTTAAATCAGCAGATTGCATTTTAAATATTTTGATGTTTCAATAGAATGCTGCATTCGCTAAATTGCTGTGGCAAAATATGTAGTAAAAACAACTTAAGGTAGGGTTTAGTGATGCTTACAATTTAAAGGGATACAGTGTACTATGTCGGGTATAGCGTGGTGGTGGGTACATGAGATGACAGGTCACACTGCAACCATGGCTAGGATGCAGGTGATTAATGCTGATGTTCTGCTCACTTTAAACAAAATAAACTTTCCCCCTTTATTGAGTTCAGGACCCTAATCCATGGGTTGATGCTACCTATATTCAGGATAGGTCTTTTCTTCTCTGTCAAATTTCTTTGTAACTATGCTCCCAGACATACCTAAAAATATGTCTTCTGGAAGATTCAAAAGTCAGCCAATTTGACAATAAAGAATAACAATTACCAATGTCTTCTTTGACTTTTAAAAAGTCCAATTAAAATACTACATATAAATATTCTTAGTAATTGTTTCTCAATTCAGTTAATTTAATTATGAAACAACCAAAGACAAAGTGAAATTTCTTATTTACTACATTTAAAAATACATTGATAATATTAAAGTTAAATTCTAATTTTTTTCTATTTTAAACTATACTTCTTATACATTGACTATAACAACAGCAATCATACTATATGCAAAACTAACAACTCAGATTCGGTTTTCCTTTTTATCTATTTTAGGATTTAAAAATAAAATAAAAAGATGACTCAGTAGCTATAGGCATTGACATGCAAAGCCTGTGAGCCTGAATTCAGTTTTCCAGGCACCCATGTAAAGCTGGACAGAGCATTCATTTGCAGCAGCTACAGATACAAGCATGTGCATACACGCACACACACACACACACACACACACACACACACACACACACACACAGTAAATATACAAGTGTTGACTCAGGCTTGAATGTTGAATGTTTGGGTGCAGCCCTACTGGTGTCACTGGTTGAGGATCTTGGAGGCTAGTCCTAAGGTGTGTTTGGGGCCATATCTGAGTTCAGCCCTACTAGATGTTTGTGGGTTTGGGCTTGCTGGTGTTGATGTTTGCTGCTGCAGTGGTTTCTCTCTGATTTAATCTATGAAAGTAAGCAGTTGCTTCCACCACTGATGAAGTTTCCCTGGATCTATAAGCCTGAAATAAACAAACACCTTCTTCCCATAAGATATGTCTGGTTGAAGGTTTGTCTCGGCAGAGGGAGCTGACTAGTACAATACGGCATTTTATTTTTATTCATTTATTTATGAGAGAGAGAGAAGGAGGAAGAAAATGAATGAGAATAGGCCTGCAAACAAATTTCAGATGCATGTGCCACCCTGTGACACTGACCTATGTAGGTTCTGGAGAATTGAACCTGGGTCCTTAGGCTGCAGGGAAGCACCTAAACCACTAAGCCATCTCTCCAGCCTCAAGATATTTTATTTTTAGTAAGAGCCCACTGAAAATAAAAGTGATATGATAAATTCTACATAAAAGTCATTAATATGAGGAATGGAGAGATGGCTTACCAGTTAAGATGATTGCTTGTGAAGCCTAAGGACCTAGATTCAATTCCTCAGTACCCACATAAGCCAAATACACAAGGTGGAGCATGCATCTGGAGTTTATTTTCAGTGGTGGGAGGTAATAGGATACCCATTCTCCCTGCCTCCACTGCCTCTTTCTCTCTCAAATCAAAAATAGAATAAGATAAATTTAATTAAAATTAATTAATATGAAAAGGTTTTTGGAATAAGAAAAACTTAAAATCTCAGTGATTCTAGAATTAAAAGTTTTATGAAATTAGGCAAATGATAATATTTCATTCACTAGCTCACCAAAATTTAATTAATTGATAGCAGGATCAAATGTAATTACTGTAATAAAAAAGAATGCTTTTAGAGTAAATAATGTTAACTAATCTATGTCTCAATAGATCTTAGATTGATATAAAAACATTAGCTATTAAGAGCAAATATTTTTTTAATCTAAACATTAAAATTATGTAATTAAGTGGAAAGGAAGAATAATTACTTAAGCCTAGATAATGGAAGATATAGTTTAAAATTTTATGATTCTCTATTGGTTATTATAATTACTAAGTTAGTAATCAATTGTTATTGGTCAACATTAGATAAGAATCTGTAACATTATCTAGTACACTTTGTCAAATGTGATTAAAGCTATCCTGATAAGTTAAATAACTAAATACTTGATATTCAGCAAAGCCAAAAGTTATGGAAGGAGTTGAACTGTCTCTTGGAGAGCAACAGTGGAGAACGGCACATCCCAGCCCTCCTGGGCTGAGGGATTTGTCCTGTGAGGGACACTTACTTTCATTCATTCAGAGATAAACACATCCTGTGGCTCTGTAGCCAGTCAGAAGTACATTATTTGGACCAAGTCAAAAATCACAGATCAGATAGGAAAGAGTAATCATGCAGCTCTCTTCTTTATATATTCTGTATTAGTCTGAATTGGCACAAAAATGTTACATTATTGAATCCTTTCAACAACAGAAATTCATTTGTCACAGTTCTTTAGGCTTAAAAAAATTCAAGACCAAGCCGACTTGAGGTCTGATTATGTTTCTGGTGACAGATATCTTTTTGACATGCAGACAGATGCCTTATGCCTTATTTCCAGGATAAAGGATAAGGTGGTGAGGGGTGAAGAGATAAGACAGAAAGAGAGAGAAGAGAGAGAGAGAGAGAGCGGGGGGGGGGGGGGCAAGCACTGAGAGAGCAGAGACAGACGGGAATAAAAGCATTAGCTATTAAGAGACAGAGGCAGGGAAGTACACTGTGACTTCTCTTACTCTGCATGGAGTCCTTATTCTCATGACCTCATCTAAATCAAACAATCTTTAAGGGACACACCTTTAATCATAGCTCTCCAGAGACAGAGGTAGGAGGATCATTGTGAGTTCAAAACCAGCTTGAGACTACATAGTGAATTCCAGATCAGCCTGGGCTAGAGAGAGAGAGAAACGTAAAAAAAAAAAAAAAAAAGCAAAACAATACAAAATCTCCAAAATGTCCCCCATTCAAATATCAGCACATCGGACATTAGAATTTCAACAACTGAGTTTTAAAGAGGCATAGGTCCATTCCCAGTAGTTCACTGCAGCCAAATATACAGAAACACGTTTCTAGAGTTCGGGTTTGAGAAACTAACAAGTTTCCTCTGTGTTTTTAGAGGCATTGTTATTGGTGCTATATGTTATCTTTCAGAGATCACCATGAAATTATTTCTGTTTATCCAATCACTAAAGTAACTGGCAAATGCAAATGAAATTTTGACAAGGAAGGAGATTAAATACCAACTTTATCCTGGAAAGTTAAATATCATTTTAAAATTAAACAGTGAAGACTCTAAGAGATAAAACCCTGTGAAGTACTCATTTTAAAGGCTTATTCCAAAATATACTTATCTTCTCTGCAATAAGACTGAATTTATTTAATTCTAGAAAATTTAGTGTATGTGATATTCTTAAAATCTTTCTCCTCTGCAGAATGAACTATTAGTTACAAATGCCAAATATGCTGATTGTAATTATGCTTCTCTGATGTCTTACTGCTGGTCAGTCTGACCTAGTCCTAAGATTGCTCCAAATTATATAGAGAAGTGAAACCTCCAATCATGAGCCTCTCTCTACTTGACTAGAGGAGAAGGTCAGTCAGGGCCAGTGCCCACTATGAAGTAAGGCCTTAGGCAGTGAAATGATGAACAGATAAGTTTGCTCTAGGGTCAGTGAGGCTGTTGTGATTGATGCTGCGTCTGTATAACAGGGATTATATATAACAAGAACAGGTGGCCATGACTGGTATCTGAGCTTTTGTTTCTCAGACACATGAAAACTTAAGCCTCTATCATAGTTTGTGAACGGTAAACAATATTTAGTGGACATCAAACTTGCTTGAAAAGATCCTTGGAATGGAGATGGAATGAAGCAATCAGAATATTGAGAGACAGAAGTTAGTCAGGATTTCATTCTCTGTGCACATCACCTTTGCATTTAATGCTGTTTGTAGACATGACTTCAAATAGTTGCTTGAGGCTGGGGAGATGGCTTAGTTCTTAAAGGTGCTAGCTTGATAAACCTTGTGGCCCAGGTTTAATTCCACAGGCATACATATAAAGCCAAACAGGCATTTATTTGCATTGGTAAGAGACCCTTATGACACACACACACACATGACTATAAATAAGTAATATTTTAAAGATTGTCTGTAAATTATTAAAGTATCCTAAGAAGCAGTTGTGAATCTTCCATTGGTTTATGGGCATACTAATATGAATTCATACAGTAGTTTCCCTTCAGTACCTCTTAGGTCAGGGATGTTTTCTGAAAAATATTCCAGAATACTTCATGAAGTTATTAAATACTACAACTAATCATATCATCTTGAAAAGGGGGAAGTCTTTGAAACTTATGCTATGACTTAGAGATAATAGTTAATTGAGTATCTGGAGATAGCCTGGAGATTATTCTTAATTTTTCCAAGTAAATGATATGTTTCCTGATCCATAGACTCAAAATAGTTTCCTTGAAGTAATATAAAGTAGAAACTACAAAATTTTGTCCATCATCTCGAGTCATCCAATAATAGATACAATGACATAGTTCATATTGATGAAGAAGTTTCATAAGACAAGAATGGAGATGCAAGGCAGGAACATGACATTCACCTATAAATGACATATTATATGATGCCAGTGATGGAGAAAGGGGCCAAGAGCTATTAAAGACCTGATGTATTCCCATATTCACTAAATGAAACATCTTTATCCAACTTAAAGCTTCAGCCATATGAAACTGAATTTCAGGATCTAGGCATGTTATGCCCAAAGGAGAAATTCATTCACTCTTAGTTACCCGGCCTATTCCATTCTTGTCCTCTTTGTTCTAACTGTCAGTCATGACAGTTCCCTCAGGAGTTAAATTTCATCCCTGAAGTGATTTCATGTAGGCTAACCAAACTGCAGATATGAGCAACTTTCAGTCATTATTAACGTGGCTTTGGCAGACTGTCACTGGAGTAAAAGGTCTTAAATCCTACAACAAATCCTCTGACATGTTTTTTACTCCTCTGAAACTGAGGGAGGTTGGAATGCTGATTTCTTTTTCTCTGCAAACTTAAATGTTTTCGGTTATGTCAAAGATAAAAGAACAATTGTACAGTGATCATTTCATTACTATGTATATATTATATAATTTCTTTGTTTCCCAATTCCTAAAGCTCAAGGCATTTGAATGTACATTCACTGTCATGAATGAGAGCTTTAGCAAGCTCATTGTGACTCATAAAATAAGTTCTCCATAGGAAACAATTTATATCTATTGATGACAAAGTGTATCAATGACTGTCCACTTCTCTCCATCAGAAAGGGAGACAGTGGAAGCCTCCAAGTGATGTGAAAATTAAAAGTTATGTATGGTCTTCTCTAGATAAGAGCTATCATGTGTATATATATATATATGTACATATATACATATATTATATATATATATATATATATATATATATATATATATAAATATGTTTTAATAAGAATAGTGTAGTTTAAGTTTTTAGAAAGACTCCATGCAGCAATAATAGTAAGGAGGCTGAGAATAGGTATGAGGTGATTATGTTAAGTATCTAAGTTCACTAGACATTTGCTGTCTGCATACAGACTTTGCAATGTCTTTTAAGACTAAGATGACTAGTGTGGTGGTTTGCATGTCCCCCATAGTCTGAGCTCTTTTTGGCTTAGGTTGAACTTGCAACTTGAGTCTCTAGTAGCTCTGGTGGAGAAGGTGTCACTGTGGGTGAGTCTTTAGTCAAGACTACTAGGTGGAAAAAACTTTAACTATTTGACAAGTGATCCAGACTGAAAATTTCAGTTAGGAATACAGTTAATGTACATTTGATTTTAGATTATTTTAGGAAAATTGTTTAGTAACAAATGACCCAGTACTAGACAACTTCTCCATACTTGTGCTTCTCTCACTTGCTTTATTTTCCTTTCTAAGCTAAGTGTATGGAAGGCATGTAGTAGATATTATATGCATATATTTTAAGTCATTTTAGACTGTTTGCTCAGTGCTTTGAATATATTTGATAATTCTTACTAAGTTTATTAGGTATGTATACAATCTATTAAAAACTCATGACCAGATGATAGGAGTCTTCTTTTCTTCTTAGTTTTTATTTATATAACCAATTAAATTAAACATATGTATCTAAAACAGCACAGTGGCCCCAGTCCACATGGATCAGTGCAGTGGCAATTGAATTAATTTCTTTCTGCATTTTCAAGATAAGTTCATGACAACAGTATTCATGAGAATAAGCATTGCTTTCAATGATCACATGATAGAGTTTGCTGAGTCAAAACTCCTGGCAATGATAGTCAGAGATTCTATAAGAGGAGAAAAATCATTCTGGGAGGTTTGCATTTTTAAGAGGCTCTGTCATAACTCATGAACAGAAAATAGGATTGTTGTGTCAACTGAAAATTTATCCTTACATACTATATTTAGATTTTTTGTCCTCCTTGTATTTGAAGATAGTAATCATTTTTCTTTCAACAATTTAAAGCCCAAAGATTATGAATACCATTAATAATGCTCTGATTTTAATATTCTTTATATGTTTTTCAGAGCAGTGCTAAAGGGAATATAAAGTCAATGCTGAATTAAGGGACACACAATTCTTACTTCAAATGGAACTCAGTGTTTAAGATAGCATATAAAACATGCCTCCATACAAAAATGTATTAGCACCCACTGTTCACAGTACATGCACACAGTAAGAAAAGCTATTAACAACATGGACATTAGTGCTCTTGCCAATGTCTGAGAGAGTTTGGCTATAGCATATTTAAGAATGATCATAGTCACTATGGAGATATTTACTTGATAGCTATAAAGTGTATTTAGTAAAATAAAATTGTATATAACTTTAGATAATAAACACAAACAATAATGATCTAATTTTTTCAAAGGTTTCTATCCAACCATATAGGTATAGCAAGTTCATAGTCTGGTTTTACATAAGCTAGAAGTCTATAAGCCAAAATGATGTTGTCAATTGTATTCAGTGTATTTAGCAGGCACTATTTGTAGTTTATTTGATTATCCCCAAGGGTCTATAAAACACTTAGATTTAACAGCCATTTGTGTGGAGCCATCTGCTAGAACAGAGAAGGATCTCTAGAGTACTGACATTCCTACCATAATACCAGCACATGGAAATCCATGTTCCTTTCTGGGGAAGCCCACACCTGCAGGCAAAAGTTCACTGAGCACAAAAGTTGCTCAGACTTTGGACTTGGGATTCATACTGCCTAGTCATTCTTAGGGGAACAAAAGCAAGTTCCTATGGCTTGAATCTATGTGCTCCTCCAAAATGTATCAACTCATACCTTGATGTAATATCATACCATTAAGAGACGAGACCATTAGGAGGTGATTAAATCATAAGGTGAGAACCCATATTAATGTGGTCAAAGACCTTATCAGAAAGTTAGAGGAAATTAGCAAGCCCCTTTTGAATTTCCATCCAGTCTACAGATGAGGAAAGCATGCTATCTTTGAAGCAGCGTTTCACCAGACACCAAACTTGTCAAAACCTTGACCTTAGACTTCCTAGAAATAAATTTCTTTTCTTTATAAGTCACCCAGTCTCAGATACTTTTTATAGTAGCACAAATATTGTAAGGTAGGATGTTAATTTCAATTTTAAGTAATTTAGAGGCCACACACAATTAATATTGAAGATTTTGAAACATTAATGGTTCTCATAACATTCAGCGGCAACAGTGTTTTATTTAGAAGCAGATTATACTTCCTTACTTACTGAAGCTGCAGGGATAAGTGAGCCTGGTATATTTAGAATTACATTATCCTAGGAATTAAAATGTAGGGAAAATACTTAATAACTTTATATTTATAATTTCATCCAACTAGGACAGATTACACATTTTATGGGATAATTCATAGTCTACAATAGAGGGCTGGAGAGATGGCTCAATGCACAAGTGTTCAAGTATTACATAAGCATGAGGGCCTGAAGTGGGGGCTGAGACTGCCTGAATTCCATTCTCCAGACTAAATGTATGTGCACAGTATACACTGTACAGATAGCCAAACTATCTGTAGTCCTCTGGGAAGCAAAGACTAGAGAATGGCCAGGGCTTGGAATAACAAACTGAGTGATCTGTAAGAGACTCTATCATCAGATAAGTCACGTGTGTGCATTATGAAGAGGGACCTAACATTCTCCTCTAGCAGCATCAAATGTGATTTATGGGTTATTGAGCCAGCAGATGCACACACCATACACAACATACCACACACTCACCATACACACCACCCACACACCCCACATACCAACACATATACCACATCACACGTACTATACACATGCAAAAACAAAAAACCAAAAAACTTTAAGGCAAACTGAAAAAAGTCACCTGTCTAGCGATTACTAGGTATGTACTTGACATAATTCTTGCAAGTATTATTATATTTATATGGCTATTTGAATCTTGGAAATATTTTGCTATTATTATTTTTGTGAAGTAGATGGGCCTTGCATCGTTGGTGCTATGTGACATAGAAAGCAGATAAGCTTCAAATATTTAGCGATACTGAACAGAAGTCCAAAGCCTACTGACATCACAACACTTCTGTTTGAGGTGCATCTTAGTATAAATAGTCAGCTGAACCTAGGCTTTTTACTTATTGCTATCCCCATCACTGGATGGGGATTACCTATGTAGTAGATAACTCCATGTTGCTGGGATAAACATCCAAATCAGGCACAGTTTAGGGGAGGAAGGACTTTATTTCAATCTTATAGATCCAGGGTAAATTCCGTCAAATGGAAAATGAAGCTGCCTCCCATTCATAGATCCAAACAGAGAGAAACCACCATCAGCTAGCAAATACCAAAAAAATAGCAAGCTACCTCCAGCAAGCAGTAGCCTTTGTTGGAGCTCACACATCTCTGTATACCTTGTGGCTGCAATTCAGACCCTCGCCTAAACATCTTGGGATCCTCCCCAATGACACCTCCTCCAGCCAGGTGGCTGAAAACCCAAGTTTAAAACCTCAATAAAAAACATGAGTCTGGGCTGGAGAGATGGCTTAGCAGTTAAGGCACCTGCCTGCTAAGCCTAAGATCCCAGTTCCAATCTCCAGGTCCCACGTTTAGCCAGATGCAGTGACGCAAGGGCGCAATGCCGCGCTTGACCACAAGGGGGAGCATGCATCTGGATTTCATTCACAGCAGCTGAGAGACTGCTGGCGAGCCCATTCTCTTATCTGTCTCCCTCTTCCTCTCTCTCTGTCTCTCTCTGTGTCTCTCTCCAAAAATAATAATAAAAAAAAAACGTGAGTCTATGGGGGGCATACATTCAAACTACCCCAAGTATTAACGAATAAGATACTATTTATTTTCACAATGTGTTAATTTGGACAGTGCATTGTATTAGAAATCTGCCTTATGGGATAGACATGCCTACACCCTGTTTCTGAAGTATCTTTTCATGTCTAATATGGCACCACTCAATATTTCCTATGAACTCTCTCTAAAATTATAGCAGTAAGAAAACAATGACTTTAATGCACCAAGTTAAGGAGTACTTATTTAAATTCTTTCATGTAGACCCCTAGAAATATGACATCAATCTTTTGTTATCCATCAACTCATGAAATACATCCTTAGTTGCCTTCCTTCAGAAAGGATTAGCAATAAATATAAGATTCACCAGGGGAAATATCTACAATTCTCTTTTAAGAGAATTGCCAAATATAAGGTCCCTAGGACCTAATAATTATGATGTAAAATGTAAACTCAAATAAGCTGCTTGTTCAGACTGGTGTCCAGAACTGCCACTTATGGCTACATGTATGACTTAAAGGAACATTATGTGCCAAACATCTGCACTGTTATCCCAGGGACAAATAAACTTCTCTTTGCTATAAAGTCATTCAAGCTTATCTCTTGTGTCACAGAGCAATGAGAAGCAAAGACAGGCCCTACATACTTAATAAGACTTGACAATCCATCCTTGAAGGCAAATTAATACATTTTGTACATAGGTGGACCCATGTACTTCTTCTTAATATTGCAACATACTAACCATATGTTACAGAATGAATTTCAGGTTAGAAGCTGCACAGTTTATCCTGCTTGAGGTCCTGCTGCACTTCATTGAAGGACACCTACTCCATTCCACTCAAACACCAGCTAGCAGACAGCCCTTTCACATAGGTATATTCTGTTTGGGCTGTATTTGGCTCTGTCTAGTGGCATAATTCAGACACAGAAATTCTGTTATTCTCAAAAGACAGCAAAATGTCTGTTATCTTGAAGTTTTTTAAAACAATGTTTTAGAACAGAAATATTCAATAACAAATACTAAAACTAGGGAATATTAAAAGGAGTGCTTTCAATTTAACTGTAGAGGAATACTATAGAGAAGGAATATTTAATAATTGCTAGAAAGTAATATATTATCACTCAGTAGAATTTTCATAAATTTTAAAATTACTTTTTTAACTCTAATACCATAAAAACCTACTCTGTTTTCATAAGAATATCTGTCATTTCATTTAGCATAGCTAAATAGAATTCAAAATTGCAAAAACATATAAGTACACAGGGTTTCTGATTAGTAATTCTGCAAACTACAACAATTTAAAATTTGAAATTCATAATAATAACATATCAAGCTTGTTTTCTTTTTTTGAGGCAGGGTCTTACTCTAGCCCAGGCTGACATGGAACTCACTTGGTAACTCCAGGCTGGTGTGAAACTTACAACAATCCTATCTCTGTCTCTGAGTGCTGGGATTAAAGGGGTGTACCACCACACTCTGGCCTATCAAGCTTTTAAAATGCCAATTTTCTATAAATAACTTTAAATATGGAAGCAATAATAGAATATTAAAAAGAGACTATATAATCAAGTAGTCTTAAGTACAACTATAGTATTATTTTCTTCAACTGTGTATATATGAGAAAGTTTTTCAATTTCCCGGAGTCACTCCATTTTTAAAACTGAGAATTGGGCTGGAGAGATGGCTTAGAGGTTAACACATTTGCTTATGAAGCCTAAGGACCTAGGTTCAATTCCCCAGAATGCACATAAGCCAGATGTGTATGGTGGTACATGTGCCTGGAGTGCTTTTGCAGTGGCAAGAGGCCCTGGTATTCCCATTTGTTCTTTCTCTCTCCCTCCCTCCCTCCCTTCCTCCTTTCCTCCTTCCTTCCTTCCCTTTCTTCCTCCGTTGCTTTCTCTCTAAATAAATATAAATAAAAATAAAATAAAACTAGGAGTAGTCACCTTCCTCATTTTTTTTGGACTAGAGATAGACATGGTTTTCACATGATCTAGTGAACTTAAATAGTAAGAATGTCAGAGGCAGCATGGAGAGATGTTTGGATCAGTACTGGACCTAAAGGAAAAACAGAATTCTCAGAAACAAACCATAGGATCTATAGAGTAGTTCCTTCCAAGGTCATTGTCAAGGTGAGCAGAGTTGAGAGTCTCACTGCTACCATTACAGAACTAACTATGGAGTTCTACGTCACAATATGTTATCAATATTGACAAGATACAAAAATATGAAACAAGATAGTTATACATGAGTAAAACTAACAATATAAAGTTTAGATAGCAATTTATATAGCTGCATTTTCTGATGCCAGAAAATAGCATTTTAAATAAAGTGTTTGGTTGGAAACATTAACATTCCTACACACACATAAAAGATATGTGATGATGAAATCAGTACTCAATATATAAATGAAATTGTGGATGATGACTTATATGCTATCTTCAATTTTATTAAAAGGAATCTCAAAAGTATTAAAAGAATGATGTGATCAAGTTTGACAGCCAGAATTGAAGATTATTGTTTATATCATCTTTTCATTCCAAATAATTATAATACGTGTGTGTGAGGTTGTATATTCTCCACTTAATCCTGTCAACAAAATTAATTCTTTGACAGAACTAATTATTTTGAGATTCAAAATCCACTCAGTGGGGAAAGAAATTACACTTTTACATGCAAGCCCAGCTCCCAGGCCATGCTGCCAGAACACCCAGCATCACATTTAATTTCCATTAGTGAGGCCAGTCATTATTCTAATCTGATTACACAGCCTTGTAAAATGTCCTTATTTTATGAAAAGCAATTAATTTTCATTTAGTAACATTTCAGATGCCAAATTTGAGAAGTGGTTCTACAGAATGCAGTTTCTCCTACAAATATTCATATTATCCCTCAAATCAATATCAGAATAGAAATTAAGACTAAAATATTGAATGTATAAAGACCCACATTTTAAAGGCAATTACTCATACTATTAATGTGGAATATTTATACCAAAACATTGATAACAAATGGAGCATATGTAGCTCAAGAACTACAGGATTAAGTCTTATATGGCAGCTTTTAAAAATAGTTCATTTACGAATATATCTATATTGAAATGCAATAAGCATGTGGAAATGTTTTTTCATCAGATCTGATTACATACTGATTGTAGATGTTATATTATTCAGCCTTGATTATCAGTAAAGTTTAGCAGATGTCATGAAGTAAAAGGCCAGGAAAAGAGTCCAAAATAAACCCAATCAGTCAGAGCACTGAAAAGCAGCTACTTGCAACATGCTTAAAATCACATTTTCATACTATATTATAACAATACATACATATTTTATTCTGTTTCATATAGTCCTAGAGGCAATACAAAGGTAATTAAAATATGCTATGAGCTCACATCAAGAACATACCTTTTTTGTTTTTATTTAGGTAGGGTTTCACTCTAGCCCAGGCTGACCTACAACTCAAAGTCATCAACCTATCTCAGCCTCCCAAGTGTAAGGATTAAAGGCCTATGCCACCATGCCAGCAAAGATCCTGTTTTTTTTTTTTTTTTAATATATATATTATTTATTTGAGAGAGAGAAAGGCAGAGAGACGAGGGTGGGGGGAGAGAGAGAGCGAGAGGGAGAGAATGGGCACACTAGGACATCCCACCACTACAAACAAACTTCAGAGGCATGCACCCCCTTGTGCATCTGGCCTATGTGGGTCCTGGAGAGTCGAACCAGGATCCTTTGGTTTTGCAGGCAAATGCCTTAACTGCTAAGCCATCTCTCCAGCCCCATAGTTTTGTTTTATTTTGTTTTGTTTTTAAAGAAATTTCAATATATTTTCACAGTCTCTCAATTTTTGGAATCTAAGTCAGACCCTGAGAACAGGAAGAGGCATCCCAGCTCACCCAAAGGTGATTTTGCCTTGTCTTAGAGCTCCTAAATCCCATTGCAGAAGCACACTGCCTAACAGGTCCCTGTTTTCTCTACTCAGTGCCCTAAAAAATGATTGCCTAACTGGTTAAAAAGTAGTAATATTGGCACATACAATTTTTACTATGTTTTATTATCTTGCATGGAATTAGGTTTCATTAGATAAATACATTAAAAATAAAAGTAATTCTTAGATCTCACAAACGATTTGCATGATCTTCCATTTGTCTCTTAATGATTTGTTAATAAATGTCACAATGTACAAATAATCCTTTCCATTAGTTTTCCCAAATCAGTGTGCTGCTGCTGATAAATACAAACATTTAGATGGAGAAATTTTCATTTGGGAACTACTTTAGAAAGCCACATGGTATACTTGCCTTTTACTCTAAAGACTTTTCCCTCAGTAGATGTTTTGTAAAGTTTTATATAACAAAGTATATCTTTATAAGAAGGATAAAAAGAGGGCTGAAGAGATTGATCATCAATTAAAGGTACTTGCTTACAAAATCTGACAGCCCAAGTTAGAGTCCCTGTTTTCCCACATAAAGCCAGATGCACAGAAATATGTGTATGGAGTTATTTTCAGTGGCAAGTGGTACTGGCATAGTCATATTCATTCTGTCTACCTATCATTTCTCTCACTCCCTCTCTAATAAATATGTTAGTCCCTAAACAAATAGTACTTAACTAAATCAAATTATGTTAACAAACTGAATATTATTGCCACACTAAATCTAGTTTGGATTTTGTGGTAGTTTGAATTTATGGCCCCCAATATATTCAGTATTTTATTAGGTTATAGTTTGCATCTGCAGCCACTTGGCTGGAGGCAATGTCTCTGGGCAGATCTTAAGGTGTGGTGGTGGGCTTGATATTCCAATTGTAAAGATATGCAAAGTGTGCCCAGTAGGCGTTCCTGAAGTGTGCTGTGCTGTGTGGCTGGTGGCTTTTCTCTCTCTTGCCTGGTCCTGTAAAAGAACAGGCCAGCTTCTCCTGCCACTATGGAACTTCTGCTAGATCTGTAAGCTTCAATAAATAAATCCCTTCCTCCATAATTTTGCCTAGTCTGGAAGTTCATCTCAGTGAACCTGAAGCTGTCTGCTACAGATTTTTTTCTTTAGGAGTTACACAAGTTTACTCTAACTTCTCAGGAATTAATTTAAAAAACCTTCATATTATTTGGTCTATGATTTTCTGTCACACTTGATAACATTTGTCTGTTGAAAACATATGCCATCATCTTGCTTTTTGATTTTTTTTCCTGAGGTAGGGTCTCACTCTAGCCCAGGCTGACCTGGAATTCACTATGTAGTCTCAGAGTGGCCTCGAACTCTTGGCAATCCTTCTAACTCTGCTTCACAAGTGCTGGGATTAAAGGCATGCACCACCATACCCGGTTTAAAAAATGTTTTAATCTATTGTTTACAAGAAGAAAGCGAGAGGATGGGGAGAGCAGGACAACCAGAAGGAATGGGTACACACCAGGGCTGCTTGCAAGTACAAACAAACTCTAGATGTGTTCACCACCTTGTGCATCTGGCTTTAGGTGAGTACTGGGGAATTGAACCCAAGTTGTCAAGCTTTATAGACAAATGTTTTCACTGCTGAGTCATCCATCTCTGCAACCTGTGCCCCACCCCCCTGCCACTGCTATATTTTTCTTCTTCCTCCTGAAGGAACACATTAGTCAAAATATCATTTCATTTACTAAGAATAAGAATAAAAGAGCTGGAGAACTGGCTCAGTGGCTAAGTGTATTTCCAGCATGAGGGCACTAGGTTGCCTGAGACAGTGCTCAAATCTCCAGATCTCATGCTAACATCTGGATGTGGCCACATGCACCTGGAACCAAAATCCCAAAGGGCAGAATAGACCCAAGAATCACTGAAGCCCTTCAAGCTCTGGAATTGGTAAAAAGACTCCGGTTCCAAACAAAGATGATGCAGAAAAGTGATGAACAGACATCCCACATTCTACTCTTGCTTTCATAGGGAAGTGCCTGAAGTCACAATTAAGTTTATGGTTCACCACAGCACACCACACCATATACACAAGTACACACACACACATATACACACACACACATACACACACACACACACACACACACACACATACATGAGAGAGAGAGAGGGGAGAGAGAGAAGCAAAAAGATAAAATTAAGTTAAACAAGTAAATAAATAAAAAATAAAAAATGAAGCTACCAAAATTTTTGATAAACTAAATATAGAGCAATTAAAGCATTTCTCCTTTCCTTGGTTTAAAACACTGCTAATAAACACATCAGATTCTTAGATCACCAAGACAACTCATTATTTAACAGAAGTGCTCCAAATGAGATTGGACATTATGTTCAAGAATATTTTTCTTTAATTTTTTGTCATAGTAATTATTGATGGAATTATAAATGATGGTTATCCAGTAACATCACAGAATGACACTAAGTATGAAAAGAGAGATTTGGTATTGTTCAATAAAACACTTGGGATTTTCAAAATCTAATCATGTAGTAGGATAATATCCCAGGATGGTGAAGGCATACAACTCACAAATGAAAGGTCACATTCACTGAGTCATGAAATTACTTTACAAATTTCTAATTTACATTTGTGTGTGTGTTACAGCCTACACTATCTTCCACAGTATACACAAAGTCAAGTGATCCTTGGAAACTAATATTTACAATAGAATTATTTTGCTTCTAAAAATCAGTAATGGGGTGATAACTAGTCTAAATAAAATAAAATAACATTCTTATAATCATTTACTTTTTTTGTTGTTGTTGTTGTTGTTTTTCAAGGTAGTCTCTCTCTTTAGCCCAGGCTGACCTATAAATCACTTTAAAGTCTCAGGCTGGCTCTGCCTCCTGAAAACTGGGATTAAAGGTGTGTGCTATGATGCACAGCAAATCATTTCTCTTTTGTAGTTGTGGATATGATATGAATGGAATAAATCATTAATAATTCATGTAGTGCTATCCTCACAAATCTACATTAGAAACGGGAGAAGGCTTCCAAGATCTAGTCTTTTTCTGTGCTCTGTGGGACTGGGTTTACAGGTGCATGTTACCACACTGAGCAGTTTACATGGGATCTGGAGAGATGTCATCAGACACAAGCTTTAGAAACATGCTAGTGTATTGCTCTCTCAACCACATACAAATATTTTAGTCATGGAGGGAGGTGGCAATCTGGTCTTGTCATCCAGATTGGCCAGAGTTTTCAGTTGGAATTGTGACTGCTCTTGCGATTATTGATAAAACATACTTGGATTCTTATCATGCATTCCTAACAGGATTAGTTATTTTTAATTCCATTGAAACAAGAAGGTAATTTTATTTTCATAGATTGCTAAGCCATTTTCTCTTGAAAAAAAAAAAAAAAAAAAAAACACTCCTCAGGCTAAATAGATGAGTTATGACAAATGCCAAAAACAATGGGAGCAAGTGAAGAGAAAAGTACAATGGCATGATTATAAAGATGACTGTGATCTCTCTGACTGAGTTTGACTTCTGGACAGATACAGGATTTGTTTGCTACCCTGACTTAGTCTATCTAGCAAAGAGTGAAACTGCTTTACAAGCAGGATTTTTTGTTGATAATTTATTCTGCAAAGAAGATGCTGAAATGAAGATCTTTATATGATATACATGTGGATATGTGTTATAGTGTGAAAAATGAAAAGAAATGGCACCCTTCTAAGAGGATAAAAGTTATTAAGTGTTAAAATTTATCACTACATCTATAATTACAAACATAAGTATAATGTAAGAAACTATTTTAGGCACTGCCTTCATCTAGGTGCATTCATTTATTTATATACAAATGAATTCCTCTACATTATAAGCAGGCATGGTTGAATGAAGCAGTGTTTTATGGGATTTGTGTTCTTCACAGAGGTTATGGCATGTGAATGGTGGGTGGCATGACAGTTTTTCAACAGCATAAGTAAGCTCACGCAAAATTTAGTGTGCTCAGCACATGGAATACATAGAAAGAAGCAGTTGGAGATCAGCTGAGAAGATAATTAAGATCAGGCTCTGAGGCCTTTGAATGCCAAACATAGGAGTATATAGGTAATTCAGAGAGCAAGGAGGAGGCAGTGAAACTTTTGCATATATATATATATATATATATATATATATATATATATATATATATATCATATATCATATATCACAGTATTTTGTAATGAAATCCCTCCTTAAGCTTCATGACACCTCCACAATTGAATTAATTCACATGATTCTCTTTCTGCTTCTTCAAAGATCAGGAGTTTGTTCTGGATTTGGAATGTGATAGTTATTTTCAATCAATACAATTTTATTTAACCATTTTCTACATTACCCTTAAAGTGAAACAGAAAGGCGAAACAGCCCCCCCTCCCCGCATTCTATAATACATTCAAAGTTTTCATTCTCAACTATTTGCTGCTGATTGTGTATAGTTCTAAGTTAAATAGTACTAATATAATAGTTGTAAAGTAACTTCTAAAAATTGCACTCTTTGTATTTGTGATAAAACAAATTGTCATTCACTTGTTTATTTCTTATTTTTTGTGAACACTGAGGATATGTGGTGAAGAATAGAGGATTGATGCAATGCTTTCATGAAAACATACAACTTGAGAAATCAACCAGTGTTCCAAGAACACATGATTGTCTGTTTGGTATCTGATGCTGTGAACCAATGAGAGATCAGCATCAAAAACTTAAATAGATGAATTCCTGTGATTGGAATGACATACAATACAGTTTTTTACAATTCAGTGCAATTCAGGACGTACAATTCAGTTTTAAGAAATATAATGAGAAGTCTGAGAAGATTGTTCAGCGTTAAAGAGTGCTTGCAACTTAAGCATGAGGGCCTCCAGGGCTGCCAAGTTTGATTCTCTAGAACCCATCTAAAAACCTAGGTAAAGATGCACCCATCTGCAGACCCAGTGTCTGTGTGTGTTTCTAGGGGATAGGGGACAGCAGAGATATGAGAATCCCTGGAGATTGCTCTCTTAAGGAAGTATTTGGAAAAGTGATAAGGAGGACATCCAAAATTTTCCTTTAAACTTTACATGCTGGTTCATGCACACACTACACATTACATGTATAAGACCATCACATACACACACACACACACACACACACACACACAAACATACACGAGAAATATCATTAAGAAACAGAAGAATTTTTTCATGGGCAGTTTTTACTTTTTTTACTGTTGTTCTTATTAGGGGAGGGGAAGATTTATTCCTTAAAACAAACAAACAGCTAAGCTAAAATCTGTTCTAAAGACCCTTGCTCTATACACTAACTTTAAATATTTAAAAGCCTAAATGCTGAAAGAATCAGGACAAGACCTGTCTGTAGGTGGAACTTGTGTTATTCCATTCATAGGGAGTGACTTTGTTGGCCGTAGCACACAAGGGTGCTGGAAACTCAGGAAGTGTGGTCTGAGGCGATGTGGTCTGAGATTATGCTGTAGGATAATCTAGGGCCGCTGTCCTACAGACGCTGAGGGCATCATGACCCCTGTGTCCCATCTATTCTCATCCTACATGGTTGTATGTGGCTGTTTGCCTCTTGAGAGGAACACTTTCTATCTCTCTTCAACTTGGCAGGAACTGCTATGACCCCTTCCCCCAAGTAGACTGAACTCAGTCCTACCGTTGTATCTAAAATTTGTCTGATTTTAGAGACTGCAGAAATCTGGGTATTAAAAGCTGCTCAGTGGAGAAAAGTCAACAATGAACTGGTGTCACGAGAAGATATTTCTGTTTCTCCCTCCTGATTCCACTGGGTGGTTCCTCACGAGCTGAACTTCTCCTTCTATCACCAGAGACTAGCAAGACACCCGAGACTCCAGGACTGAGAAGTTAGCAGGAAAGAAGAATGCCAGAACAGGTTCTTCCTACTGAGTATCAGTGCTAGAGGAAAAAAGATAGTCACTTTAAAAGAAAGTAGACAGGGAGAGAGGGAAGAAGAAAGGAAGGCAGGAAAGATGAGTTTGACAAGAGAAATCTATCATGAAGATTTAAGGACTCCAAAAAAAAAAAAAAAAAGTTGGTCACTCCTGAGGACTTAAAACTGAAATATGTCTCAAACATACAAAAACATAAACGAATAAAAAATTATTAAATTAAGCATAAAATGAGGCTGTGATAACATAAAGTTAAATATAAGTCCCTATAAAGAAATGCACTAACTTGATGAGAAGGAAGAAATTTATAATAAGAGAAAAGTTTAATGTTGCATTATGTAAAGATTAGTTCAAGACAGAATTGTTTAAAACAAACAAAATCACCACATAGGAATATCCTAATAAAGCTCCAAAAACACCCTCCATGAACTTCTAGACAAATACAAATAGCTTATAAATAACTTGTAAGGGAAGTACATCAGATGTCTTCAGACTTATCATATCCCTTCAGGTAAACAAACACATGACAATAAAATAAAAAGGGAAATAGACTGTAACATATGTGTGATTTTCTGGTTATGTGGGACAGGTAAGATCAGAAAGAAATAAGAGAGAAAGGTACATGTGTTTTTAAGGTTATTTAAAATTTTTTAAATTTTATTTATTTATTTGCAAGCAAAGAGAGCTAGAATAGAGATTGACAGTATAGGCATGCCAGGGCCTCTAGTCATTGCAAACAAGCTCCAGCTGTATGCACCATGCTGTGCATCTGGCTTTATGTATATATTGAGGAATCCATTCTGGGTCCTTAGGCTTTGTAAGCAAGTGCCTTAACCATTGAACCATCTCTGTAGCTCTTTAAGATTGTTTTAAATAATATTATCCCAGGTGAATATATCATAAGTGATATGACATATTTTAACCTGAATGTATAGGGTTATTTTAGTAGAGACATCAAAAGCAAATAGAATCATTAGAAATACTTGCATCAATGTTTTCAAATTTTTCCCCTTAGTTCTTCACTTGAATTTTGCAAAAAAAAAAAAAAAAAAAAAAAAAAAAAAAAAAAAGCATAGACTATGAAGTGAGATGAAAAGTTACTGTTATTTAAGAAAAAAAAAAAAAAAAAAAACTTCTCAGTTTTGATAGTAAACATGCTTCCTCAGAGGAAGTTTTGAATTTGTTTGTGCAAAATAAAAGAAGATAAATGGATCCTTTCTTCACACAAATGTGTTCTGGAAATATGGGTGTAATTAAAATTACAAAGGAATATACATGCTAATAACTTGAGTGATATAACAGGTTTTTTTTTTCTACTAATGGTTCTTTGCTATAGATCTTTGTTTAAAATCATAGAAATCTTCTACTATCAGTGTCTACACTGAAGCTGGAAAAATTCCCCTCTCTATCTCAGCCTTAACCTAAATTATACTCAATTGTTTTTCCATATTAAAAATATATTTGGAAATATTTCCTTTAAAAACCCAAACATTCCCCTTCCTAGTTTTCTATCCCCTGCCTTCCTGTTTTCCTTCTTCAATCATTAAATATGTTAAACTGATTTGCCCCTTTGCATTAATGCTGCCTTAAGATTTGACAGTAACAGCCTTGAGTGTCCCAAAGAAGCATTAAAACACTTTGCATTAATGCTACCTTAAGATATGACAGTAACAGCCTTGAGTGTCCCACAGAAGCACTAAAACACCTCTCTAAGAAGTTTAGTTCCAGAAATTATTTTAGGCAATATCTTCTATCATCTTCTGTATGAGTTCCTTTCCATTTCTCATTGACCAATGAGCAAAGCATCTTCCTTACCTTTGGTAACTTGAGGCATACACTTGCCTTTTTTTGAATCAATTTCTCCCAGGTGGCAATTCTAAAATTGCCCTGATAGATAAGTATGAGGCATTATATGAAGGTAAACTTAGAAAATTTTACTGGTCAGAGGGAAATGAATGGCTTAGAATTATCAAGAATGGATAGAGCCCATCAATCACAGCTCTTAAGAACTGCAGTTGTGGCTGGGCGTGGTGGCGCACGCCTTTAATCCCAGCATTTGGGAGGCAAAGGTAGGAGGATCACCATGAGTTCAAGGCCACCCTGAGATTACATAGTGAATTCCAGGTCAGCCTGGGCTAGAGTGAGACCCTACCTTGAAAAACTGAAAACTGAAAAAAACAAACAAACAAACAAACAAACAAACAAACAAAAAAAGATTGCAGTTGTAATCACATTTGTTGTTCCAAAGATCAAATGTTCGTCATTCAGCATAATTCTGTGTTTATTATTTATTCTCTGTTCCAGACATGCATGAATGTGCGTGCATGCGCACACACACACACACACACACACACACACACACACACACACACACAAAATCTGATTTAATATTTTTTTAATGCAAATTTTATGAAAAACATATTTGGTTGTGTTATTGTCATTAAATGACAGTAGTCATGCTTCATCTTTAAGAAAAATTTTGCTTTTGAATTGCCTTTTAGAACTTGGTTCCCTTTTACTAATTTGGACAACTTCTTACCATTTTGTCACTGAAACAAACATTAACTCCATGTTTTGCAAACCACCTATAGCTTTCTGGATTGGCCATGTTTAGTTATGTGTTTGTATCATGGCTTGCAATTTCCTAAGCATAGAGTGTGCATCCAGCAATTTCCTTTACATGCCCACGCTATTACCTGGCTGATTCTTACTTATCTTTGAAGAATCAGCCTGGCAAGATGTTTTGAAAACTGGATTTTTTTATGGTCACCTACAATTTCCTGTTGTTCTTTCCATGTGATGTTATGGAGCGTTAATCTGTATTTCAGAATAAAATTTATAATATGCAGTAAATTCTGTTTGATATTTTCTTCAACAAGAGCACAAAGCACATGAGGGTCATATGTTAGATGTTTGAATCCAAGAAATTTGTCATAGTAAATGCATAGTGGATGCTTGCCAACTGCCTGGCATAAATTTCAGTAATGGATACATTGAGAAATTCACATGTGAAACTTAATACTTAAATATAAATACTGGTGCTAGGGTCACATTTCTCCTTACAGACTTCACGTTTGGATAACTAGTTTGGCAATTTGGTGGATCATTTGGAGTTTGTGGATCATGGGAATAATAGGAAGTGTAAAGCCATTTGAAAATAGGGACTTTAATGCCCTTCCTGGACTCTCAACCTCTACATCTTAGTCTAAGATGTACTTAGACTAAGAATGCTCTCAAACAGTTGTGGATTTTGGGAAGGTCTACAAGAGAAATATCAATAAAATACATATTTCATGTCCTCAATAGTGTAAACACCAAGAGTAAGGGAGGGAAGAAGGTAGAGCAGCCGGTAGATAGTGGTGCTGAACGTGCATGGTACAGATTGAGATGGAATATTTATTCATGCTCATATTTGCCAGGAAACTCTAGTTTGCGTTAGTTAAAGAAGAAAAGATTAAATATATCATAGTGTACAAATACAGACATCAAGTTCAAAGAGTGAGCATGTGTAATATATGTCACTAAGTATTACAAACATCCTATCCTACCTTTTCATAGCTCCATTTACTTTGGTAATAGCTTAAACTTACTGTTTCCCCTCAAATTTCTGGAAGCAATTAAAAAAATTTTGATGGTTATTAAAAACTACAAAGTGGCATATCACTTATAATTTTACTAATGACATTTTAAATGTATCAATGTAACCTGTGAAATAATTATTAAATCTTATTTTTAAAAAGAAAATTTTTATTTTCTCTAGCTGAGACATGTTGCTCTGTGGAAGAGATATTTTCTTTAGAGTAAATTGAGTTGCCCTGCTGGTTAAGTAAAAAGATGGCAAGAAACTACCCTTTTAAGAATATGGGAGAAGGATAGGAACATTCAGTGGTTAATTAAATTTGCTTTACGCGATATATCCTTTGTTTGTAAAACTAATCACAGACAATAAACTAAAAATATTAGCAAGACCAAATAGGCTCCTAGGGGTTAAAAAGAAAAGAGAGCAAGTTTGTGTTTGTGTGTATGTGTGTGTGTGTGTGTGTGTGTGTGAGAGAGAGAGAGAGAGAGAGAGAGAGAAAGAAACAAAATTTCAGAATCCCACCTCTGAGACAATAGAAAAGTGTAAATGCTGAAGCAACTTACAGCATTGGCATAAAGGCAGCAACAGAAGCCTGGATAATCCAAAAATGAAGTTTTGTTGGTTGGTATTTGTCAATTCCCAACTTCCATCTGCATGTTCTTTAGACTAAGAAAGCCTCAAAACATAGCAATTCTGTATTTTGAGGCTATTAATCTTATAGCTAAAATGGATAAGGTATAACTCACACAATGAAATGGATTAGTAGGATATTCAACCATGTTGTACCACAGAACTTATAAAGCAGGTCATACAACTTATACTGAAGGAGGGAAAATCATTTTTTGTTACACTCCTTTCCAAATATGAAATATTTGCACCATAAAACTCTCTGTCTCTATGAGGTAGAGTTATAAATCACTTCATGATAAATTATTTTCTGTTTCTGTACTGTGTGGATGTTAACTCCTCAGTCATTTTTCTCTATAAATGCTATTTTGGTTCCAGTATTAATGCTAACATCAAGTTAATGTTTCACAATCCCACTCCATGGATATAAACACCTTTCCTCAGCTCACTTCACAAGCATTTTAAAAGCACTACTGCCTTGTCAAACTTCTCAGTAAATCACTCACCTAACACTCTTCAATGAAATCTGTTATAAAGTAGATTTTAGCAACCCGATTCTCTGTATACAATGTGACAGAAGAGTTTGCAAACACTTTTGAGAGGGGAGTGGTGGTGTACATTTTAGGCTTTTCAGGCCACTAAGTATCTGTTTTAAATTACTTCTTCCTTTCCTTGTAGGATATAAGTTGCCATAGGCAATATGCAAATGTGTGAGCATGGCTGTGATCTAATGAAGCGTCACTTTATAAAAGCTGGTGTCAGGCTAGTTTTGCCATGTGAGCCATCATTTTATAACCCCTGTGGTCTATTAAAAGACTGGTAAATAATTTAACATGTTAAAGGGTTAGCAATAAAGTAAACCTCAATTAATATAAGTATTCTATGCTATAAAGTATATTCATCTGCTTCCTTCTTTGTCTGGAATCTAGTGGCCTTCCCATGGTGGAACAATGGGGGAAGTAGACTAGGGTAAAGGCAAAACTTTTCATAACATGATAACTTAATAGATTATATTCTAATTTAGTACATTAAAATTAGCAGGTTTTCCTTTTGAAAGCATTTTGTTTCCTCCATTATGCTTTCTCACTAACAACTTTATACAATTGTAATACCTTCATTCTCCCCATTCTGTTGGGATGATACCAATTTATTGTCTAATCTTGTCATCAATTATTATATATATTTTGCTTTTTGGTTTTTCAAGGTTGGGTCTCTCTCTAGCACAGGCTGACCTGGAATTCACTATGTAGTCTCAGGGTAGCCTCGAATTCACGGCGATCCTCATACCTCTGCCTCCAGAGTGCTGGGATTAAAGGCGTGCGCCACCACTCCAGGCTTAATTATTATGTTTTTCACCTTTGAGGTAATGATACTTTTGCTTGACGACAGGTAGATAAAGTTAAGTTTATGACCAAAGGATTATTGACAGGTAATTATTTGTGTTATTAAGTAGAAAACAGAGGACAGTTGGAACTCTGTTTGATTTTTGAGAATATCCCAGTCTCCTGAAAGCTATTCATCAACCACCTATCATGGCCTGTTTACCCACAAGGTGCAATGTCTGCAAGGCAAACACTGTCTCAGGAGCTATCCAGAAGTTAAAAAGAAAAGGTAAGAGCCAAGTCTAACTTAGGTCTAATCTCCAGAGATGAAGAAGAAGAAGAAGAGGAGGAGGAGGAGGAGAAGGAGAGAGAAGAAGAAGAAAAAGAAAAAGAATAATAAGGTCTTCCTTTAGAAAACATTAGGAGACAATCATACTGAATTAGGTGGCCATATAAGCTAGAGAAAATTATATGTAAGTTATATATACATATATAAATATATATATACATAAGTTATAAATATAGTTAAGAGTGGTTCTTTGCTTGTGGAAGAGCATAGGTTAATGGTGTAATTACTGAATATTTTGAAAAACCACAAGTTAGTCTTTGGGCACAAATGAATATTCAGCACTATCACAAAATTGATTGTTTTAAATATTCTTAACCAGACAAGCAATAACTTTTACCACATAGGATATGATTAAATGTTGAAAAAATGTTACATGGGATATTTTTTCAATAATGTTATTCTGAAATTCTCACTTCATCCTCAATTGCAAAATTAAACCAGACAAAAGCTGTCATGTGTTATCAGTAGCATTGTTACTGTTTTATTTTTTTCTTTTTTGTAACATAATAATGGAAGCACTAATGCATTAGCTGAACAGAAACTCTTTAGTGACTAATTTTAGATATTCTTGGGACAAGTGTGTATATGATTACATGAAGAGTCATCATAACAATATTTTCAGGCAAAGTTTCTTCCTCTCTTATTTTTTTCTCATTTTAAAATTAGCTATTGCTTTACCCATGCTAATATATATAGCATTTACACATCAAGCTTAACTATTAATTTTGTGAAAGTCAATATTCATGCTCATCTTTAAATCACTACCCACACAATATATAGGGCTTTTATACTATTATAGAATACACTTAATTATTGTAAACCTCCATTTTTAGACAGTTATCTTTTTGACTTCTATCACCAGAAATTAATTTTATTTTTCTAATAAGACAGAATGTAGTATGAATACTTTGTATCAAACTTCTTATGCACTTCATAAGGTCTATAATATTTGTCTGTGTGGATGCATGAATCAATATTTATTTTCATCTTGTTCAATATTCTGTTATTTTATATCACAATTTCCTTCCCTTCCATTTCTTACTATTGTCTTTAAGGCATATATTTAAACAGTTATGTATTTTGTTTATTATAAATGGGACTTCTGTGACCATTCATTACTAGGGGTTTATTTGATGCAACTATGGAAGAAATGAAATGGAACACTTTCAAATTGAAAAAGGATAATTGTGTAAAACATACAACTAACCTTACACACTGTGAGGAAATATCAAATGTCAATCCATATGTTGTGCTTCCAATGTTTGGTGATTTGTAATCCCAGTATACAATGGAGAGGTTGCACTTATTTTAAATATTTTTGAGTATCATTATTTTACTAGTGCTTCACATTATTACATCATCCTATTAATGACAGTGGAGATTCCCTACAGTGAAGATGATTATGTCAGCCTTGGGCATATTTTCATAGCTGTGCTTCAGAATCATAACTGTAGAGATTTAACAGTCATTATTGCCATCACTGGAGATTGGGCTTTGTCTAAAGAGGAACAGAAAGTGGTTTCTCTGTTCAGCTCAACATGTATGCCATAAATGGCTACTATGAAGCCTGGGTCTCATCACATATCTTGACTATCTTTTCAACTACTCTTCACAGATTAGCTAACACCCTTCAAAATTCATGTTCCTTTTTCTACCAAGCATTTTCAGCTGTCAAGACATTAAGTTATCTATTTTCTTGCTCCATACATCTAGAATCAGCACAGAAGTCGTTTGATTTCCAAACCACAAACTCTCATTAAGTTGTGTTCTTGAGCAACAATGGCTGTCTTTCTAAGGATAGCTTATAGACAACTCTTTTATATTTTTTGTAATAAAAGCAAAAGCCTTAAAATAAAATATAGTAAAATGCAAAATCATCCCTTAGACATCTATAACATCTTTTGGCAAAGAAGAGGCGCAGTTATGATTTACTTCAAAATAACTACTTTAGGGCTGGAGAGAGGACTTAAAAGTTAACACATTTTTCTGTAAAACCTACGGACTCAGGTTTATTCCCTAATACCTACATAAGCCATGCACAGATGGCACATGCATCTTAAATTTGTTGCTGTGGCTGGAAGTCCTGCTATATGCATTCTCTCTCTCTCTCAAATAAGTAAATAAAAATACTACTTTAACACTTTGCACTTCTCTATTTTATTATTCCCATATATTTCTTATGATGCTCTAAATTCAGAAAATACATTAATTGTATATTTCTGTATACTTCAGAATAACATTGCTCATACTCTACTTTAAATATAATGTGTTAAAATCAAAGCCTATTTAAAGACAATATTAAAAACAAAGGTTACATTGGGACTCACTTGTAGACTAGTTTATGTGAGTTTGATAACTCCGTTTAAAAACCCAGGTAACTATGTTAGGCTAAACACAGCCTATGTATTTAGATAATTTTCCAATTCTTATTCTCTCTCTCTCTTCCTTCTCTATCTTTTCTCTTATCTCTCTTACTCTATCATTAATTTACTCTATGTATTATTTTGTTATGCTCCAACACTAATTTGTTCAAACCCACTTTGAATCCCAAATCTCAAAATTCAATTTTTTACTTCAATTACATCCAGTCTATAATAACTGCTGGACATTAAAAGTTACCCTGGTGATTTGAATTAGTTGATGTTTCCAGTTTCTTAGCAGATTAAGAATCTGCTGTGAGCTCAAATAGAAAAAAAAAAAAAAAAAAAAAAAAAAAAAAAAAGCCTGGCTTGTGGTTCAATGACTTCTTGCAGTACACTGTGTTAAATCTAAGTCAGCTTGGAGCAGTAGCATGGGCCAGGAATAGCCCAGGCATCTTTAATTGGGTGTGCTGATTCTTAGTGATACTGTTTTCTTCATCTGTAGTAACATTCATTTTAACCATTATCCTTATCATTGTATTTATCAATACAGACAGCCAAACTGACAATCAATTCACCATCTTAAATATATGAAATAAAATGCACATGGTGATAATTGTGTTGAAAGGAGATATTTGTCCTTACATTTCAAATGTCACCACTATTTAGTCCTACACAAAACACAGATTGCAGTAATTTTAGGGATATAATCATGTTCCATTTTATAGTAAAAGAATGACTAACATAAATGTTTAATAGTGTGTTGCTCACCTTTGATTATAATAATATGGGAGGAAAAAAAAGAAAGACTATTTCTTCATTCAAAATAAACATTATAAACATCCAGTTTTCAGTATGCAGAGAGATTATATAAACAGTTTGAATCTTTAGGAAAAGCAAAATCAGTGTATATATACTCTAGTGTAATATAGGAGAGTTTAGTAACGTGGTCATTTACAGTGGCATGTGTGATTAAGTTTAATCTACAAAGTATGTACAGAGCTTTGTGTGGAATGTTTCCACACAACACAGCCTGAACAGAGGATCCAAAGAAAGATGAAAAAGGAAGAGAGAGAGAAAGACCACCCAGGAAACATGAGCACTATTACTATTTAGAATTCTCATTAAAATAACACTTTTAAAGCCAATTTGTTAAAAGGTGAATTGGAAGATTATTGTATTCAAAAAGTATTGAGGGATGGCTTCATATTATGTTTGTAGAGTGATTCGTGTAGGCCACTGAATGTAACAGCACTCTCATTTAGACATTTGATTACACTCCCTTTTCAAATCACCTAGAGAATTCATTTCTTCCTTCTGTCAGAGCACATGCTTATAGGGCTTTATACATTCAGATTTACTCATCTTTGACTTTGTTCCTTTGGCAACATAATGGTACCATCTGGGACAACATTTCTATCACTTTAAATAAATCATAGTGGTTTACCATCATTACATTCTGAATGAATGTATAGGTGGAATCTATAAAGAGAAGTAAGCATTGTAAATAAGGTATGTATGCATTAATAATTAATACAGACTAAACTCTTGAGTTTTTGTTTCAGTTCAATTATTTAAACTGCACCCCATATATATGTAATATATATAATATATAATATATAATGTATATATGTATATATACACATACATATACTGTCTCTCAAAAATATGACAGTATTTCATTGAGAATTCATTCTTGAAAGAAATGATATGGTGAATTTTATCATGAAAAACAAGCTGAAGTGCTGTTTCATTTCAGAAATTTTAAAAACACTTCATTTTCAACGTAACATTTTTGTTTGTAACCTTAAAAATCAATGAATTCCATTCTCTACCTATGGACCACAGTTTCCTTTTTTCGGCTATTTTCATGTTTTACTTGTTTTCTCTGATACAATTAACATTTATATGTATTTGACAGGAATTGTATATTCTGCTAAGTCCAGAGAGGAGTGAAAAATGTCATTGGCAAGAGAGGAGTTAACAATGTTACTGGCAGTCACTTCTTGGGAAATGGTATTAGAAAAAGTTACTGGTCTTTCTTGAGAATTAAAATGACGTTCTAAAGATTATCTTTTATCATGCTATTATGAAATTCTTCTTATTGAGTTTCACCCTTCACCCCCTGATGATTCTTTCACCATTATAGCAAGAGATTATGATATTGAACTGGAAATGATCAACTCTGAGTTTGGACATAAGCAGAGTGCTTTGTGAAGAGAAAAGCTCTCCAAACACTGAGAGATTGGGTAACAAAAATAAGGCATGATGGTGTGGAAAGAAGTGGGTCATCTGTCAATTAAGGCAAAGTGAAAAATTTAGCCATTATGTGAAAATAAATACAATAGTTAAAATCTAATGAGGAATTTAATATGGCCCCATGTTCTGAAGGAACCATAACCTTTCAAATGAATGTCACCAGCTAGGGACCAAGTATTCAAACACAAGAGACTGTAAGCATCTTGCCTCCATTTCTACACATGCTTTAGAGCTACAGGCTCTCTGCAGGCACAAGTGCATTGAGACATAAAATTCAAATGTAGTTGTTACCTTCATATCTTGGCTTTGTTCTACTTGAAAATATTCTTGCCTAAATTAAAACTGCTATCTCAAGTCACATGAAATTCTGTGTTTGCTCCATCATTGCATAGCATTGACACTATCTGTAGACCAATTCCAGATCATAAACCTCAAAGAGAATAATGAGGATGTTAGTTCTGAATCTGGGGATATCATTTAAAATGTGGCAAGAATTTGACAATAAAAGAACAATACTAAAATTGGCATGTGTGATGGACATGAGCAGTACTAGGAGAGAGCTTGCTGGTGTGAAGGTGGTATATGACCATGGATCACAAACTTGAGATTTATTAGAACATGCTCCTTTCTGTCAACTTAAGACAGAAACAGTAGAAAGGTTGAAGAAACTGCACTAATGGGGAAAAAAACAACAAAGAAAACAATCTTTCATCCTTTTTGGATTGGATCTTTAGAAGCTCATGTAAGTTCCATGAAAGTCCAAACATTGTGCATGGAAGTTAGGCATGCTACTTAGACAATTTGTTTTCATAATATAATTGCTATTTATAAAATGATTCTCTGATGACATTCTCCTTTATTTATTTATTTATTTATTTATTTATTTATTTATTTAAACTTTACATTCATGTTAGTACCTTCGATAGCCTGCTACCTATCCTCCTCCTCCAAAGGGACCCTCCTCATTGGGGAATGTGGGTCATACATTGTGGGGGTATCCAACAGTTAAGGGGAAGAGGCAATGTCTCTGATAATGACCCAACTTGTGGCTCTAACACTCTTTCTGCCCCCTCTTCTGTGAATTGCCCTGAGCCATGTTGGGTTCATTTTAGTTCTACTTTAGTCCAGATACACAGAGGCAACCAAAATCTCATCACTGATGACATTTTCTTCACATGCATGACTAATATAATGTATAAAGTAAGATTACATGAAGGTAACACTTTATTATCATTTTCCTCTGATTTTCTAATTTTTACTCCAATCTATGCACCTTTATTACTGTGTGTATTTATATATTTTTTTGGCAATTTTCCATCATCCATAATGGTTTATTGATATGTATGTGTTCTCTCTGTATTCCCTCTTGATTAGAGCAATAGGAGTTAAGGGTTGGACCCATTTTCACACATCTATTAGTTCTGAAACACTGATGACTTAATTATTTGTTGAATCAGTACCTGCTATGAGGAACACTTTTAAGAAGTCTTAAGTTTATTTGTGAGTCACCCTGTATCACTTAGTAGGTTTAATACCAAAGAGACAATCTTAACCTGAGACTAAGAAGTTAGTACTTTTACATATCATGAACTCATCCTATAATATGTCAGAGAATTTAAGTATTTCAAATTTTTCTATTTATTAATTGAATAGATTTGATACTCTTCTCTCCAGAGTCAAGAGACAGTGGCCATTTAAGCAGGCTTCACTTTATCTAGATACTTATTTTTGATATACTTTGGTAGTCAGGTATAAAAAATAAACCTTTGTTTTTTACAAGTAGCCTGTTCAACAAAAACTGTTTTTTAAGACTTTCCTAGTCTGCCTAAACATATTTTTATAATTTTTCAATGCTTCTAAAAATGAGTTGGCATAAAATCTGTGGTTTTTATTTCCTTCTTACAAAGAAATTGACAGAGTACAGTATACATCAGAGTCACTACATAAAATAGTCTGAAAGCACACCGACAATGTGAGTATCCAAGTTGTACAGCACAAACACACTAATACATCTATTTGACGGAATTTCTCTTCATGATGCCCTGAGAGGAAAATTTCACCTTCAGATCATTATCAAGACAGTGACTCTGGTAGTTTGAATGTCTCCCAACAGACTCATGTGTTTTTATTAAAACTTGATTTTCAACTGCCTGGATGGAGCAGGTGTCTCTGGAGGCAGATCCTGGGGACCAGCCCTAAGGTGTTACTGGGGGAAGATATGAATTCCAGCCTAAGGTATGCAGAGGCAGTTCTTCCTGGCTTCTTGTTGCTTTGCTTTTGGTTTGGTACTTGCTTGTTTGTGGTGCTTGCTGGATGATGGTGGCTTTTTATCTTTATGTGGATCTATGAAAAGGGCAAGCTTCTTCCACCATTATGAAACATCCCCTAGACCTGTAAGTCTTAAGTAGTTGTCTAGTTTGGAGGTTCATCCAGCAGTGTGGAGGTGACTACAACAGAAATTGGTATCAGATATTTGGAGTCATTGTGGAGATGAATCTGACCCTGTGGATTTTGGACTTTTGTAATTTGTATTCCAGAGAAGGAATATGAATTGACTTGGAACTTGTGAATGCAGAAACCTTACAGTGTGGTCAGTCACATTTTAGGAGCTATTCTAGTGGGAATTCGAAAATGCTAAGTGAAGAGAGAATTGTATTTTGAGGTTTTACTTATGAAATTTCCAAGGGGAAGGAAAGATTGCAGCAAACTGTGTTGGAACTGGGCTACTGTCATAAGAGATGGCTGCTTTCTGCTCCCCATGTCTAGGGAGTTTGATAAAGGTTAAGTATGAAATGAACTGATGTGCTTGGCTAAGGATATAGAACTGAAACCCCAGTGTGGTGGTGCACTTTTAATCCCAGTGCCAAGGAAGCAGAGGTAGGAGGGTTGCCATGAATTTGAGGCCACTGAGACTGCGTAGTGAATTCCAGTTCAGCCTGGGCTAGAGTGAGACCATATCTCAAAAAAATAATAATAAAAGAAAACAAAAACAATGAAAAATAAAAGAAGTTCACCATTTAAATTTGAAAAAAAAAAATCATACAAATTCAAGTTTACTGGCATAGAGGCTGATTTTATGTTACTAAAGCTGCATTTGCCAAACACATTAGCAATCTCAAGGAAGATGAACCAGGTACTTTACATTGAAACAATGGAAAGGATGCCTAAGGAAAGACTGAATGGTAGAAATGCAAACTGTTTTGAAAGGAAATGACTGAAAGGAATGAACCTGTTCTTCAAGGTCACAATTTATTTCATTCCTGAATTAAGTACATGGCTGTGTCCTACATACCTGACATTGGCTTCAGAAGCATGAAAAATGTATGTAGTGGGTCAGGAAGCAGTGGCCAAGAGCCACTGCTGAGATGTGGCATTTGAGGCAGGGCATGATGAGCCTGATAAAGAGACAAGTGAAGCCATTGGAAGAAGGATCATGGTTTGCAATGAAGACCCAAAAAGGTTTTGGATATACTAGGACAGTGAATGAGCTACCATGGTGTACCGTTGGCTTATGATGGTGGTTTTCCTTGGATGCTAAGCCCAGCTGGAGTGGCAAAATTGAATAATCCAGAGACTGTTAATCACTGATTATACATAATAGACTTAACCTGCAGATGTTTGCCTAATGGTTATTGATTTTGCATTTCCAGTCTGTCCTTCTTATGCCTTATAGCAATGAAAATGTTTCCTCTGTGCCATCATATGTTAGAAGCATATAAAATTGTTTAGATTTTACAGAATTTACAGTTAAGAGACAATCTTAAATTTTAGATGAAACTTTGGACTTTGTAATAGTCTTAAAATTAGTAAAGACTGTGGGGAACTTTGAAGTTGCACTGAATACATACAATTTACAATGTGAGATAGTTATGAGTCTATTGGGAGGCTGCTGCAGAATGTAATACTTAGAATGTCCCTCAATAGACTTCAGTGCTTTTATTAAAACTTGGATTTTCAGCCACCTGATTGGAGGTGTTATCATAGGCATGGATCCGGGGGTCCAGCCCTAAGGCAAATATTAAATCCAGGCTAAGATATGTGGAGTAAGCTCTGCCTGGGCCCCTGTTGTTTTGTTTTTGGTTTGGTGCTTGCTTGTTTGTATTTCTGGCTGATTGGTGGTGGCTTTTTCCTCTGTTTATGGATCTGTGAGGGGGGGGTGGCTTATTCCACCATTATGCAACTTCTCCTGGGTCTGAAATAAATGCCATTCCTTCTATAAACTGTGTCTAGTTTGAAGGTTCCTCCCAACAGTACAGAGCTGACTACAATAACAAATAAGACATTATCATATACTATCACTAAAGAGATACTTCTTACCTAATAATTCATTGTCTCAAAATTGAAAAAAAAATATGTATACATTGATCTAAAGATATAGAAAATTTTCTTTATCCTGTGATTTCCCCTTATAATTTTATTCACTCTGCTTTCTGGATATAACAATAGTTTGTAAATAATTAATATACACAGTGGCAAAGAACAATTCATATATACAGTGGCATAAAAATAGAAGTTTGCTTTCCCCAATACAATATCTATGACTTTTGTTTTAAAAGACCCCTTCTGTGTTCTTTACTCAAGTAACTCCAAAGATTTCTGCTGTTTTGTCAAACCACTGCATGACTTTGCATGCACAAGCATACTGCAGAGGGAAGCACACACAGCCACAGCCTCACCCCAGCTGGCTTAACCTTTCTACTTTGAAGTAATCATCAATCAGTTCTGCATTTGACTAATAAACCTCTATTTCTCATTTCAGATACATAATAAAGTGTCTATAGTGATAAAACTGGTGATAAATCAACTCTTAAAACACAGATAAAGTCATCTTTTATTATTTGACAAAAGACCTTATAATAAAATAATAAAGAATCAATAAAATTTTGAACACCAAATATTTTTAAGTAGTAGGAAAAAGATTTTCACATTGATGAGCTAAACTGCCTTTTTCTTTTATATATATATATATATATATAATTTCAATGGCTCTTAAACTTAATAGTGATGACAGTATTTAAAAGGGTATTAGTGCTAGTAACTCAAGGACTTCACGTAAAAGGAATTTATCTGCATAATCTAGAGGTTTTACATGATAGATGAGAAAAATAAATGCAAAATGAATATAACTTAAAACCTAAACACTACTACATGTCCTAAAATAACACTCCAGATAAAGTGTCTGTAACTTTATTCACTTAAAATTATTTATAAGATATTACTAAAAATGCTAGAAGCATAGGCCTGGGCTAGAATGCTTGCTGCAGCATGCACAAGCTCCTTGGTTTCATCTCTGCAATCACAATAAGTCAATCAACATATAAATAAACCTTCAGAAATATTCAGTTAGGTATATATGAAAGAATTTTTTATGGTAAAATTAAATAAGAAAACAAAATTTGTTTTTTGAAGAAATTATATTTTTATACATGTTTATATATGGATCCCTTTCACATAAGTCCATCAGAGCCACCAGGCAGAGCTCCATCTTACAGACAAGAGGCTTCAAGGAACATATGGCAACAGTGTTCTTTATTAGACATCCACAGCTTCATTCCTGGCACCTGAATTTTGGAGATGTGTTCTACTACTTAGTGATTGTTATGAACAGCTATAGCTTTATATGCCAACCAGCCAGGTTTGATTGTAATCTGTTGGTGAAATCACACCTCTAGCATGTAATTATACAAAATGATTAGTGAATTAGAAACTGACAAGGAAAAGACGTGTGGAGCTTTCAGAATTAAAGAGGCAGGCTCCTGAACAAAAGTGACATTTTATTGATACTCTACTGGTACAGCATGTGAGCTACTTTTAAGGTCCATTTAGAAGTCACTGGCAAAAATTCACATTCAATGTGCCTCCCAATTGGCCCAGCGGCCACGATACCAGTAAAACATTAAATTGTCATCAGGATTACATGGTACTACTAAATTTGAAAGTGTGAAATTACTTTAATTTTATACCTTTCTTGTTCAGCTCAAAAAACAATCTCTTTTTGGCAACAGATTTTTTTTTAAATTATACAATCAGTCACATCTTGCCCTTTCAATCCATATGTTTCAAGAAACCATGTATGGTTTTTAATTTCATCTCAATCAGAGTACAAGTATTAAAAAGGTACAATTTCTAATAAATCTGCTACAGAGAACTCAGTCTCTGCCAGAGAAAGAGACACATATTTTAAAAATTGATAGTAGAGCTGGAGAAAGTTTTACCTTAAAACAATGGACTATTGCTAGTAAACATCAGTGCCAGAACTGTGTTACAAAGCACAGTGAACTGATGGTCAGGGAGGCACACTAGAGATTATGCTAGAACTGACATGGAAGCCGGCTCTCTGCTGGCTTGCTTTCATAGTGCTGAAAAGTGTTATGCTAACTGCTGGTGTTAATTATCATCAACAACATAAGCAGGCAGTTGATCCTGCAAGCTAAAAAATCAATCAATATGGCAAGACATATACACTGGTACAATAGTGGCACACAGCTATGTATTTTATCATTGGCTCTTTCATTGGATATCAAGGCCACTCAATGGGAGAGAATTTACTGCTCTGACACTGAGAATAGAGTCAGAAGCCTATTACTTGTTAAGTCATAGGCTCAAGGGGGAACTTCCAACTATTATTTGGCTAAGAAGAGAGATTATGCCCATCAAAAAGTTTTCTAAATGTCTATGTTGTTGATCCATGCTGCTCTCACCATTGGTTAGGGAATCTGCTTTTAACAGATGGCTACCAATATTGGTGAGACCCAAGATCCATCAGTATGACAAAAAATAAAACCAACTACCTAGCACCAGACAAGTCACCTCTATCACATCTGCTGGAGTACAGGAAATGTTACAGAAACAGTGGGAGATTAATCATGAGTGTTGCTCTCACTGCTAGCCCTCGTAATTCCTCCAGGGAGGTGGCAGTAGAGACTGAAGAGACTCAAAACTCATCAAATTAGAAAATTGGAAGCAATTGAGAGCTCAATATTAAAGGAAGCTTGCAACATGCCTTCTAAGGTTCAGGGAATATTGCAGCAGAGGGGACAGAAACAATTTAAAAAACACAACATTGGAATCTATACTCTAAGGCATTGTCCTCACCACAGAAAATGACTGGTTATCAGTGATATTGTCAGTTCCACTGAGGAGGGCCTTCAGGGAAATGATGGCAGAGGAGAAGGAACATAAAAGTTTAACCCAATATGAACAAGACTAATATGCCAGACCTTTATACAATAAAGTAATCAATTAAAATTACTAAAAAAACTGATGGTGCATGCTTTCAGCAAAAAATGATATTGTTTATATTCCATGCAAGTAGTAGTAAAACTTGTTTTGCTTTTTTTCTTTTTCTACATAGGGTCTTGTTCTAGTCCAGGATGATCTGCATGGAATTAGTCTCAGACTAGCCTCAAACTCACAGTGATCTTCCTACCTCAGCTTCCCAAGTGCTGGAATTAAAGGTATGCACCACCATGCCCACCACTGGCTTGGCCAGTTGTACATCTTTAACTTTAATATAGGCATATACTAATTATTTCAAATAAATTTGCTTTAAAATTTCTCAAATTGTCATTGCTATTTTGATAAAATTAAACCTTTTCAAGAATTTTTATTTATTTATTTGAGAAGGATAGAAAGAGAGAAATAAGTACAGAGAGAGAAAAGGAGAGAGAAAGAATGGGCACACCAGGATTTGTAGTCACTGTAAATGAACTCCAGTTATTTGTGTCACCTTGTGCAACTGACTTTATATGGGTCCTGGGAAATTGGACCTAGGTCCTCTGGCTTTACAGGCAAGCACCTTAACTGCTAAGCCACCTCTCCAGCCTAAATTAAACGTTTTTGTATAACAATGTAAAGTAGCTAAATTCAGATAATCTTCAAGCTAATGTTGTTTGGATGTAAGATTTTCCAACTTTATAATGGTGAGAAAGGGGCATGTTTCTCTCTCTCTCTCTCTCGCTCTTTCTCTCTCTGTGTAATAAATAAATGAATAAATAAAAATAAAATAGTATGCAAAGAAACTGACATGTAGTCAGTAGGAATTAGAATTTTGAATATTGAGTTTTTCCTTAGCTTTTTTAGTATTTTCTTCTTATTTATTTGAGATAGAGAAAGAGGCAGAGTGTGAGAGAGAGAATTGGCATGCCAGGGACTCTTGCCACTTCAAACAAACTCCAGATACATGTGCTTGCTGCTTTACATGAGGATTAAGGAATCTAACCCAGCCGGTCACACATGGCAAGCAAGTGGCTTTACCCACTGAGCAATATCCCTAACCCCCCTTTCTTTCTCTCTTAATGCATAACTTGGTAATCCCATGTGATGCAGGTCAGTGGCATCAAGCCATGCCTCTTAGTCACCTGACAATTGCAAGAGTAAAGGACTAATACTACACAGTGCACTATAGTTAAGCTGTGGTGTCCAGTAGCTTATCTGTATTCAGTGCACTTTTGATTTCTGATTATATTAACATAAAATGAGTCAGGCATATAACTTCATCATAAGCAAAAAAGCATCTATACTGACTGATATACAGGACAACATGTAAGAATCCCAAAGAATCATAAAAGGTAAAGTCCCATCTTCTATGACTATGAAAAAATTAAGAACACAAAGCAAATCAGTGTTTGTTAGGAATGTATTCACAAGGTGAGACTAGAGTCTGATGGAATTATTCTGCACCATGATTGGCAAGAAGAGTCCATAAATATGCGTTAGTTAAAAGTAACAAAACTGTACTCTAAAAATTATTTTCTGTACATAAACTTTTCTTCTGTAAACCTAATTTAGCATTATATTCACATACAATTCCATACTTCATTTTTCCCCTCAGAGGAATAAACTGATGCTTAAAAATGTTAAAAATAACTCACTTAAGGACAGTCAATACATGCTATATAGACCCTAGTTCTAACTGGCTCAATGCTGTATGAATCATTTTCCTAGCACAGTACACTGCTTCCATGGGTATCTGGTATAATATTTAGCTGAGTTAAAATTAGTCAATTAAGATTAGTCACCAACTCCTACATGCCTTAGGGATTTCATATCAAGACTTTTCCATATATAAAAGAATATTGAATATGGCCACTAAGCAAATATTAATTTCATAAATAACTTATAGTAGTGCATTATGATACTTTGGCAATAAAATACAAATGATTTAGGGCTAAATTAATAGAGAATGTTATCCATATCCCACAAAGTAATTGGCAAATTTTATGTTATACTATTTAGCTGACTTCTGGAAAAGACTTTTCATATCTGAACAAATAATATATTTACAACAGTATGGACAAATGAAGTTGTTCTTAAATCAAAGTACACCAGTAAGAGGAGAAATGCAGATTTAAAAAAAGGAAAGTATTAAATGAGAGAAGGATTGCAAGTCATTTTAAACAAATATGAGTATCAATGATTTATAAGAGCAAGCAGCCATCAGTATGTTGTTCAAAGTAATAAACCTATGTTCTAATAGTTTTATCTTCTGTGTAATATAATTTGTGGAATTGTATCCATCATGAAATATGGGATCCATTTAAATTTAGGGGAAAAAGTAAGGAAGAAAGGAAGAAGTGAAGGAAGGGTCAAATACCTTTGGTCATGCAACACAGAGGAGAACTATTCTTTACCTATTCCTATTTTCAGATATAACAATAAGCTCTAGGGAAGGTTTGGAAGAGGGCCATCTGATATAGAACTGTTTGGACAATTTTAGAAGGTCCCTTTCAAAAGCAGATTATAGTGAACTGGGGCAGGAATCAACTCACACTGTGTGATACACAAGTGGTACTAGAAAGTCAACAAGGAGAATAGGAAAAAGAATTTTCATAAAATGAAGCCTCTGGAGACATGATGCTGGAAGAACTGAATATCCACATGGGAAAAAATTACTTTAAACATAGAATAAACATCTTCTATAAAAATTAACTCAAAGAGGGCTGGAGAGATAGCTTAGTGGCTAAGAGGCCTGCCTGTAAAGCCAAAGGACCCAGGTTTGAGTCCCCTAGACCCATGTAAGCCAGATGCACAAGATGGCACATGCATCTGGAGTTTGTTTGTAATGGCTGGAGGTCCTGGTGTGCCCATTCTCTCTCTCTCTCTCTGTGTCTCCATCTCTGTCAAATAATAAATAAATAAATAAATAAATAAATATAAAAAAATTAACTCAAAGAGAATTGTATACCAAGTGTAAGAATATAACTCCATTATAAGAAACCATAGTGAAAAATGTAGATATAAACTTTAATACCACAATAAAAGAAGGAATGAAAGGAAAATAGGACAAAGAGAATGAAGGAGGGCAAAGAAGGAAGGAATTAAGTTAAAGTTCAATTTGCTTAAAAAAATTCTTGATCTGTGAGTACAAACTTGCTCTTTTTTGGAGAATGAAACAAAAATACACAGATCAGGGAAATATTTCTAAAACTCACATATAGAAACCACATGTCAATAGGGACTATTCTTAAAACAATAGTCCTATATGGCTATGCACCTATTAAAATGGCTAAAACCCAAAACACTTCCACATCCAATCCCGGCAAGAATGTGTTTGCAGTGCCCTCTGCTCACTTTCTATATCTTCTTGAATAGGGAATGGTTGAGTCACTTGATGGACATGTGTCATTGTGCATTTGTCAAAACGTGAGTGGCACACCCAAATATGTCAAACCTGATTTTAACAGTAGGCTGTTGATTTTCTTAGTTGTTTCATTGTGGGTGCCATGGAAACAGCCATAAAGATGCTTAGATTCCCCACATTAAATTCGATTTAAAATGTCAATATTGTCTTTCCATGTATGAAAATTCAATCTTTTTAAATATTATAAGTTCATAAGATTTTTTTCTACCTCATCATTACCTGCCTTTTTATTTTACTTATTCTGTCTAGAAGTGTTAACATTGTATTTTGCTACAAATCTTAAATATTTAATGAGTTAGTATTGCTTTTTTTTTTTTTAGTAACATAGAAAAATTTATACCACTCTGTTCTTTTCACACATGGCAATATGGTAGATTTATGGCTAAATAGTTGTGTCAGACACTAAATAGACACTATTCACACAGAATTAAACCATTTTATTTCAAGCCAAAAGAAAACAATAACATGAATGGAACGTAAAAACTAAACTGATAATGACTATTTGGGGGAAGGAAAAAGGGCATAAGGAAAGTAGTCAAAGGCATTGTCTGCCCTATTTTTAATGTTCTAATTCATAAAGAAAAAATATATGCTGGTGCTATTCCCATATTTAAAAGTTAGGAAAAAGCCGGGCATGGTGGCACATGCCTTTAATCCCAGCACTTGGGAGGCAGAGGTAGGAGGATCGCCAGGAGTTCAAGGCCACCCTGAGATGACATAGTTAATTCCAGGTCAGCCTGGGCTAGAGTGAAACCCTACCTCGAAAAACCAAAAAAAAAAAAAAAAAAAGTTAGGAAAAAGTTACATGCATTTTACAGGTATCATGGCAAATTATCTGGAAAAAATGGCAATGTGTGTGTCCTAATAGAGTGATATTACACATTGAATTACTGTGAGTGTTCTTAAATATCCCTGTTCTTTGCAAAAAAAAAAAAAAAAAAAAAAAAAAGCAGAAGAACAAGACATCTTCGTAAGTTAAATAGGAGTCTGGCATGGTGGGGCACACCTTTAATCCTAGCACTTGGGACGTAGGCAGAGGTAGGAGGATCACAGAGAATTTGAGGCCACCTGGAGAATACATATTGAATTCCAGGTCAGTCTGGGCAAGAGCAAGACCCTTCAAAATATATTTTTAAAAATACTGGGGCTGAGGAGATAGTTTAGTAGTTAAGGTGCTTGCCTGTGAAGTCTAAGAACCAAGGTTTAATTTCCTAGTACCCACTTAAGCCATTTACACATGGTGGCCCATGCATCTGGAGTTTGTTTGCAGTGGCTAAAACCTTGGTGTTGCCATTCTCCTCTCTCTCTCCCTCCCATTTACCTCTTTCTCTCTCTTTCTCAAGTAAATAAATAAATAGTCATCTTTGAAAAAAGTTAATTAGGTCACTTCTGTTATGAATGATATTTTGAAAATAAAAGTGTTATACAATCTCAGGCCCAGACAAGAGGGAGGGTGGGATGGGCCTCAGATTGTACAACACTTTTATACAATCTCAGGCCAAGACAAGAAGGAGGGTGGGATGGGCCTCAGATTGTATAACACTTTTATACAATCTCAGGCCCAGACAAGAGGGAGGGTGGATGGGCCTCAGATTTTACAACACTTTTATTTTCAAAATATCATTCATAACAGAAGTGACCTAATTAACTTTTTTCAAAGATGACTATTTATTTATTTATTTACTTGAGAAAGAGAGAGAAAGAGGTAAATGGGAGAGAGAGAGAGAGAGAGAGAGAGAGAGAGAGAATGGTAACACCAAGGTTTTAGACACTGCAAACAAACTCCAGATGCATGGGGCGCCATGTGTAACTGGCTTAAGTGGGTACTGGGAAATTAAACCTTAGTTCTTAGACTTCACAGGCAAGAACCAAGGTTTCCCAAAAAAGACAGACTTCTGTCAGAGTTCTTGGTGATCCACCAAAGGTTAATAGTAAGACCCTAATGTCGAAGACAGCATACGTGTGTGAGACCAAACACAGAGAGACCTGGCCAGAATCTGGAAGAAGGTCAGTCCCCAGACAGTTAGCTAGTCTAGTACCAGAGGGTGCTACACGAGCAACTGGGGGAAAATGTCTGACATTGGTCCAAACAACTTGCAGTCTAAGATACCTAGCAGGAAACAACTTGATGTAATGCTCATACAAGTGCAGTAGTGGCAAACAGCCATGGTGGATAACCAACTGCTCTTGATTTGGCTAATAGATCCACTCAGTGGAATGGAACTCATTGCTGGAACTGGGAAATAAGTCAAAACCAGGTACAAAAAATGAGCTCAGTCTCCAAGATCAAGACACCACCAAATGTGGGCTAGAAGAGAGCCAACGCATATAAAATTCCCTCCAAAGCATATATGGTCATCCCTTCTATCTAGTACTAACTTCCCTCTCCATTGGAGAATTTGCTTATCTTTTTTCAGGTGGACAATGAACCTGAAGGGAGGATCAGCTAACCATACCTCACCAGGGCCCCAGCTGAAACCATAGAACAACACAGGGGAAGGGCAAGAATACAGCGTTCATGGCGATCACAACACCAGAAAAAGGCTGAAGGAGATAAACACAGAGAACATCCAACTCCAACTAAGCCAGATATTCAGAGACACAGAGGCTCCCGAAACCTCATCACTGAAGCAGAACTAAAATGACCCCAATGTGGCTCAGGGAAACTCGTGAAAGAGGGGGCGGAATGATTGTTAGAGTCACAAGTTGGGGCATTATGCACAGAGACTGGGGCATAGCCCCCAGAACTCTTGACTAACCTCACAATGCATTACCCACATTCCCCATTGATGATGGTCCGTTTGAAAGTGGGAGGACAGGGAGGAGGACAATGGAACCGAAACTATGAATGTAAAATCAGAATAATATAAATAAAAATATATATTTTTTAAAAAGTGTTATACAAATCATGATATTAACATTTAATTAACATTAACATTTAATAAACTTATTAATCAGTGGAAAAGCATTGTACTTAGGAATATTTAATTTTATATTGTTTCTGGGTCACTTCTGAAATGCAATATTCTGCACACTGTAACATATTAGACAAGCTGGTTTACCTGAATAAATAAAATAAGTTTTTCTAATTTCAATATGTTCCAGATATATAACAGTATATCCATTTAGTTTAGGCATGAATTATGTCACAAGCACATACTATTTTTCATTAAAACACTCTTGTAGCCTCTTTCTTAAAATAGTCTCATTCTACATTGGGGAGACTTTTATGAAAACATACTATACATCTTTTACAAGACTTGGCTTTAATAAAATAAAGGTTACTATAGAAGATACCATAATTCTCTTTAATATATTTTACTGAACACTATCAAAACATGATTTCCACATTTAAAAAATGATGTTTCTGGGATTATCTGGAATATTTTAAAAAATACTTTTGTGTAGTAATAAAATATGGGGTACATTAGTCCGTTTGTCCAAGTATACGCAATGTATGTGGGCCAATATATTTTAAATGCATTTTAACAAAAAGAAGTGAAGACTTCTGACAATACAGCCTCACCTACTTCCTGTACTTCTAAAATGGATAGTCTGGAGTGTTCTTACTGTTTCACTATGTCTCTATTATGGTGAATTTTATACTCAATCTTGTAATTTTTCTCCTTAATTCCAATATTTAGGTTTTTTTAAAACTTTTTATTTTTTATTATTTTTGGAGAGAGACACAGAGACAGAGAGAGAGAGAGAGAGAGAGAGAGAGAGAGAGAGAGAAAGAGGAAGTCAGAGATGGGCACACCAGCAGTGTCTCAGCTGCTGGGAAAGAAATCCAGATGTGTGCTCCCCCTTGTGGTCAAGTGTGGCATTGTACCCTTGCCTCACTTTGCATCTGGCTAAACATGGGACCTGGAGGTTGGAACCGCTGGAGATTGGAACCAGTGTTCTTAGGCTTAGGAGGCAGGTGCCTTAACCCCTCAGCCATCTCTCCAGCCCCAATATTTAGTTTTTACGTTAATTTTTATGCTTAAATTTGTTACATTAACAGTTTTATATTTTAAATTTCCAAATATACAATATGTGAAAGGTAAAGTAGGAAATAACATGAAATGAAAGATTATAAAAATATTTCTATATTGCTACTTTTCACCCTCCAAAGTGTCTTCTAAGAAACCAATGATACTATTTTCTTATATGTTATTCTGTAGATAAAACACAATAATATTCATATGTAAACTCACACATGGTCTTTCCTTAATTTATATAGCTGGATTATACCATACACTCAGTTCTGAATTTTGGTTTACTTCTGTTATAACTAATGATGCATCTTGAAGAACCTTTCATATCAGTGGAATCTCTCTTGCCTTTTCATACTCTCGCCTTTATGCCCTGTAGTCTTATAATAATGTGCCTGATGTGCTCTGAAGGACATTGCATACTTTGTACAACCCAGCAACAGAATGCCTGGAGCAAACTCAGAGAAGGAGAATTTTCCAAAACAGATCATTTGTATTTGCAATCAGTAAACAAACCCAAACTTCTTCCATATGGCTACTCTTTATTTACCTTTCTACAAATATGGACATATCACTATTTGCCTATGCCCTACATTATTGCACTCCTTACATATAGGTGATGGTTTACAGTTATTTCAAGGTTGTGATATACATCATAGCCTTATTAACAACATTTGGACCATTCTTAGTCTTTGCAGATTATATATTAGAAATAAAATTGAATTGGCTTCTTAAGACCATTGGTCATTTAAATTGATTTTCATTATGTTCTCTCACCAAATTGTTTCACCATTTGTTTTTAGTGACTGTCTTTAATTTTCCTTATAGTCCCCCCCCACACTGAAAAAATGTAAAATTTTTCTTTATTTTATATAGCCTTCATTTTCTTCCAGTTTCCAAACCCTTGCTCCTTCTACACATGTTCTAACTACTAGTAGTGGTCATTAGATGTATTAATTTCACACAATCCTCATTCCATTCAACTATCTGTGAAGCCATGTATCCTGTCTCTCTTAAAAACTTCAATTTCAAATCACATTCTGAGACTTGGACTACTAGTAAATAAGGTGTCCATGCCCTAGGGACATTGTGTTTTCTGTGCCTCCTGTCATCAGCTCCCAATCACACTGTGAGGCTGTGCCCTGATAACTCAAGGAGAATCAACAGCCAGAGTCATTCTTTAGAACTTTGCTAGACATTTGGCTGCCTTATTTTCCAACAGATAATATTTTAAGTCCTTACCACTTTTCATATAAATCTCCAGGCCATCCCTTCTTCTTCACTCACAGGATGTGATTTTAGCAATTATTTTATAGCTATAATGGAAGCCACTGGAATAAGGATTCTCTCAACTCACTGCCCTGTCTCTAGGTTCACATTCCCCACAGTGACAATGTGGGATAGTTTGGATAGATGGTCCCCAATATATTCAGTGTTTTATTAGTCTGTAGTTTGGATCTGCAACCACTTTGCTGGAGGAGGTGTCACTTGGCAGATCTGGTGGTGGGTTTTAAATTCCAATCTAAAGATATGAGAAGTGCCTAGTTCCACATGGAGTTCCTGAAGAGTGCTGTGTGACGTTGGGCTTTTGGCTTTTTCTCTCTTTGCCTGGTCCTTTAAGAGGGGGCCAACTTCTTCAGCCATTATGGAACTTCCCCTGGATCTGTAAGATTCAATAAATATCCCTTCTTTCATAACTGTGCCTGATCTGGAATTGCATCTCAGTGAACTTGAAGCTGTCTACTTCACAATGTCTTTTCTATAGAACATAAGGCTGACACTGAGTTTCTGCACCTCCTTCCCTTACTGTGTGTGTTCAGCAGAAGTTCCTCAGCAGGCTTCACCATGGCTTTAATGACCTGAGCTCTGGCTTCACTTTGCTTTGCTACTTTCATTGGCAGTTTATGCGCCACTGCACTTCCCTGATTTACAGTGCTTATGGACAGAGCCTAATTAGTTCTTTGAAGGCCATCTCTATTTCCTTCCTACTTATCCAGGTATGCTCCCTAATTGTTTGAGACTCAACTCATGTAATATTTTCTGCAAAGCTTCCCTGGACCTTTCAGCTTAGGTTATTTTTTCTAGATGGCTCACAGTCTCCTAACATATAGGTGTCTGCATATATAGCAGTCTGTTTTATAAATACAGTATAAGCTCAATAAATTTATTACAAATATCCATAAAATATATTATTATATATGCAATCTGATGCTAACAGAATTAAATAATGTTTAAACTAGTATAAGCATACCCACTGATTATATTGTCAAAGCATGAGTATTGCCTCCTGACTTGCTAATTTGTACACATATCTTTGATATATAACCATCTAGTCAAACTTACTAAGCTTTAATCAATGATTTAGAAACAGTATACTTGGACAGTCAAGGCTATTATTTAAAAGATCAGCCAGGGTTCAGGCAAAACCACAGAAAAATTGGTGAGTTAAGTGAGTGCTGCTCCTAGGACGATCCTGACAGCCTGTACCAGTGTGATGGTGATAGACACTGAGGACACTCAAAGCATACCACAGCAGAAATCCAAAAGTTGCTGAGAGTTCAACACAGATGTAGACTTAAAACATACCCACTAAGGCTTAGGGAACTTTTCAAAAGAGGGGAGGGAAAGATTGAAAGAGCCACAGAGGGAGAAGGAGTATCCAGAGGCATTCCCTCCCCAACAATGACTGACAGCTGCTCACACAACTCATAACCCCCAACTCCATGGTGCATGGCAGCTTCCCCACTGAGGAGGGCCCTCAGTGGGATGGGGGCAGAAAGAAACAGAATGGGGCCAACACATTATTTGTCCATACAAAGTTTCTACTTAATAAAGGAAAGAAGATTTCGAGATTTTCTTAAAAGATTGTAATTAGTAAATTATTAAAGAATCATAATTGTACTTTGGTATAAAATTGTTTTGGTATTAATAAAATGATTTGGATTTATATTGTGGTCAAATAATTGATAATAAGAAATATAAGTTATTTCCATATTTGGGAAACCAAAATATGACCAATAAAAAGAGTAAGAAAAAGTAAAATAAATAATTCTTAATAACAAAATGTTACAAGTGTACAATTATATTGCTTAATGCATCTATAACGTAGTTTCCATTCTGTGAAGAAATGTTTCTGCTTGTGGAAATGTTAATATGTCCCCATTTGAAATGTTGCATAACTACATTTGGTAAAGTAAACAGTTTATTAGATTAAAGGTAAATTAAGGAAATAAATTGCAATCAATGAAAAGAGGAATGAAAAATACTCTTAGGTTTACTGCATCTATAAAGCAACACAATATATACATAGCTAAGGTCAGAAAATTGGCTATGAAAATAACAACTTCTAAAGTCCCTTATCTATTCTGTGAATTATTACTACATTGTTTAGGGATGAGGGGAAAACAGCTTTTATGCCTCTTTTTAATGCAGAAAAAATACAACTTTCAAGGTCTACAATTCATTTATTCTTTAGAATGACAATTGGCAAGGAAAGTAAAATTCTAGAAGTGTTTCTATTGTACTTGGTTGTGAAAGGCAAAATAATTAGATTGTTTTGAGATAAGCATTTGCATTGTAAGTATAAAATAAAACAGAGATTCTTAATTTTAGATTAGTCTCTTTATTTTCAGGAAGTGTTATAAACTTTGAATTTGGGGAAGAAATGTATGAATCTACACAGTGAACCATAATATTGAACAACCATGGAGGTCAGTTAGGATAATTCAGTACAAAATGATGTTTGTACCAATTTCAAATATTAAAATTACAAAGATTTACAATTTAATACTATTTTGCCTAATGTAATGGTACTTCTTCTAAGATGATGTAGTGTAAACTGAAGCTTCCATTGATATAATGAAAACAAAATGAAGACTAGTAATAATATATTTCTGTCCTTATAAATCTCAGACTCATCAATAATGTCAATAATTACCTTCTAATATCGCCAGGTCAGAGAAGGGAGCTTAATAAGAAAGAGTTTGCACTCTGTGCAAATGCCCCGAGTGAGGCTCAGTACTGCATTTGTAAATCTTAATAATCATGTGAGCCTCAAGAAAGTCATGGTACCCTGCCAAGCCTCCTCAAGACCATCATCCTTCCCTCTTCAGTAAAATGGTGGTGCCAAGCTCATATCTCTCACCCCCATCTCTCCTTTTCTCCTGCCTTAACCTCTGATATTGGGTTACAGTGTATGCAATCATGCTTGTCTTGATATTGTATCCAACACATTCATAAATATGGGGCTTGACATGTCCTCATTCATATGTTTATTCATATATTTCTTCAAAATCTTTTGAGAGCCTGTAATACCTCAACATTTGTGCCAGACCACAGGAGAAATGCCACAGCCTCTGCTTCAAAAGCCAAACACTTCTGTCTGCCTCTTTTGTCTCTTCCTCGCTGTATCTTAGACATGTGTACCATTTGTCCTCAGAACAGAGAAAACAGTTCTATAAAATGCACTGGCAAAGAAGTGTGTTTTGGATGAATTTCCAAAGAGTGAGTATGGACTTCTTACTATCATAAAAAGTAGAAGTAGAGGTTGTGACTTTCAGCAGAAAAAAGGTTTCCTTGGAACTGAGATGAATGTAGGAAACATTTAAATAATAAAACTAGATGAAGTGGTCATAAGTAAATGCTTATGCAAGATATTTTGAGGAAAAATAAGTTGTCAAGGTGATAAATACTTTAATAGGATTTATGAAAATTTAAATAGAAATTGGCTTAAAGATCAGTTCAGTTCCATTTTACCAGGCATGCCTAAAAGAATAATACTAAATAACTGAAGTGCTGTTTAAGTGTTTAAGTAGGTAAACAAATATAAATAAACTCTTGTTGTTTGATTATAAAAGGATTTCTCATTCATTACCTCATCATATACAGACAAAACTCACTTTATTAACATCAAACCTTGAATGGAAAAATTCCATTTCATAGGTACGATTGTACAAAATCTTACATGTTCCTGAATTTTCTCTAGAAACAACAAAATATGAGCAACTTAGAGGACTTCTTTAGGCAAAACACAATACTTTGGGGAGATGGCTAAATCAGAGATTTATTCCATTTTAACTTGTTTTTCCTTGCTCCAACTAAAGGGTTTTTCTTCTCTCATCATAAACTTGTATTTCTTGGTGAAAGAAAATAATCGCAGGTTTTCAGTTTTGGATTCCACAGTGAATGCCTTATCTTTTATACCAGACTCAAAGCAAGTCTTATCACGTCCTAAAACCATGTGTAATTTCAATAAAAATACAAGGGTTAACCCGAAAAAAGAACCATCTGTTTTGAAGTGACATTAGCTGAATAATCAAGGGAGGCTAATGAACTCAGCCAGAGATTTGTTACATAATAGGCCTCTACTTCAGAACAGTTCTTCAATCAGTGTTCCCAAATTTTTCAGAGTGTTGTCTCATTTTGATTCTTTTTGTGTGGCAGTGTGTTTCATAGTATACTATACAAAATCATGCCGATATAAAAGAAAAAAAAATGTTTCAGAATGCATGAACCTTTCATATACTTCATCTTTCTGGAGCTATGAAGATTATTCTTGCATTAAGTTTCTAGTATACAGCAAAACTTGCTATACATATTTGTTACCCTTTATTGATTCATGAAGATTCCTTGAGAACCTCCCACATGCCTGACATTGTGCTGTTAATGGTGAGTCAGAACTGAATAAGACTGCCCAGTCTGCATAGACGCTGTGACTCTTATGGCAGGGAATTGGGGCATGAAAAATTACCTAAAACAGAGGGATAAAGGAGAACTTCCTGAGATACTTGTGTGAATGGCTTATTGAATTGGAGAGAAAGGATATTCTACTTGAGAGATGGTACCAGACACAGCAAAGAGAGATTCATGTATGTGCTGCAGTCAGCTTAGTGGCCTCTGATCTCATGCTCCATGTGGAAGAAAATGTCTTTTTGATCACAAATAAGGCTCATGAGATTCCTTATGAATGAAAGTGTAATACACACTATTATCTACTCTCATTGTCTCTATTTCTGTTCTTGGCCTTTAACCCGGCAGAGAATCTATAAAGTCTAAAATGTTATTTATACCAGTTTTTATTTATATAATTTTCTAGGAATTTCACCAAAAATTTTAAATGTTCATCTTATCTGACTGAATACAGAACAAGGAGAGTTCCAACTTCTGTCTACTCAATGCCAACCACCACTGTCCAACAATCCCTGGCCCCTTACAGCTATAGAATAGGTTTCTGGTTTAGGTTGCTTCATTTGAAAGAGGGTCCCATTCCTCCATGTTGGAACACACTTTGCAGAGCCCCAATATAAAAAGTGTCTTCAATTTCTTTTTAGGTAGCCCACAGGCTTCCTGGAGAACAGAGTTGTACTACTTCTGAAATTAGAATTCTAGAAGCAAACAGCCCATTGATCAATTATAATAATGAATCATAACTTCTGCTAATCTCTTATGTTAGAGATTGAATTGGTCTAGAGATGAATTCTGAAAAGAAAATAAATAAATAAACACATCAAAATAAGTGTATATGATTTTACGGAGTTTCATTTTCTAATATAAGCTCTTGAGTTCTGCTTGTCCACATGTACTACATGATTTTAATGCATACCTTGGTTTGATATTACTTTCAAGCTACTGTTTGAATCTTAACTATCCCTCAAAGATCAAGAGTTAATGGCTGAGCAATAAGGGGGTGCCACTGGCAAATTACAGAAAAACTAAAAGGACAAATCTCGTGGGGAGTAGGTTTTGGGGGTATGTGTTCAAAGGGAATCGTGGGATCCTAGCACTTTGCCTTTCTTCTTTTGCTTCATGGCAATCAGTAGAGAACTTTTATCCTATCACATGGTTCCCCCACAGTGTGCTGCATTGTTGTAGGCCTCAGAGCCACAGGACAACTGATCTTTGACTGGAATCATCAAAAATGTAAAAACTGTGAGCCACAAATAAACCTTTACTTTTCATTGGCATTTTGTTATGAGGTCAGCAAACTAATGCAAATGCATAACACCCTGAACATGTTGACTGAGATATTAATGGAGCCATCATAGTTATTAAACTCTGAATAAGAAGGATTCATGTCACACATTTTGCACATGAGGGCAGACAACATCAGCATCTGTCCATGACAGTATATGAGGACTGAATTGGGCATTCCTTTTTTGGTAATATCTCAGTGCATTAGATGCATTTGATTGCCAGTCTTTTAGGGACTAGTTTGTAATTTTTATCTGCTCATTTCTCTTCCTCATTGACATAAACTCCATGGGGATGAATTATGGCTTGATATTATTTATATAATTTTAATAGTTTTGCATATATGTCTGGTATGCATGTGCATATTCATACCATTCATGTATGTGTGGGCTCATGTGGGAATGCAGTTGCTTGTTGAGAAAAGGATCAAAGTTAACAGTCTATATATGTTTGTTTTGTGTGTGTATATATGTGTGTGTGTGTGTGTGTGTGTGTGTGTGTGTAATGTATATATGCATGTATGTATGTATGCATGCATGTAGATAGATGATATATATATAGATGATATATATACAGAGAGATAGATGATAGATCAATAGATGACAGATAGATAGAGAGTCTCTCACTAAACCCAGGAGTCACTAATTTGATTTGACTAGATAGCCATTGTGATTCTACATGAGGTACTTCTAGTGACACCTCCCCACAGTGCTGGAATTACACGTGTGAGCCACCACACTTGACCTTCATGTGGTTGCTAGGAATACAAACTCAGAACCATAATTAATTAATTATTATATTGATATATTATTAATATGTATCTCACTAAATTTAAGTTGTATATAAATAAATTTTATTTTACCAAGTTGCCTCTTCCTGTCTGGTCAATTTTTTTGATCTTGATCTTATTTTCTTTCTTAGATATCATATCTGAAATACACATACCAACTAGCACAGGGTAGATTAAGGAAGCATGTATGTAGAACTATGTATATCATTGAATGATTGTATAATTAAATAAAAACCTCTTATTTCAGCCAGGCATGGTGGCACATGCCTGTAATCCCAGCACTCAGGAGGCAGAGGTAGGAGGATAGCAGTGAGTTTGAGGCCACCCTGAGGCTACATAGTGAATTTCAGGTTAGCCTGAACTGGGAAACCCAATCTCAAAAAAACAAAAATCAAAACAAAACAAAACAAAAAAACGCTAATTTCTTACATGTAAGCACTTATAGTCATGGTATACATATAATTTTTTTCAAGGTACACACTCATAGGAAGCAATATGTGTAATATATTACATATGAACAAATGATGAAGAGAATTCTTAAGATTCAGAAATAACAAATTCAATGATAGTCTCATTCAAACCCAGTAGGAAATACTTGTTGAGCAAGATTATGAAATCAGTAATTGGCCTACATTTTCCTTTGAATTCCAAAAAAGCTTCATATAGAAAGGCACCTTCAAAGAGGAATAATAGTTTTATCTGTTTGTAGATATTTTAATCCTATGGTAAATTTATGTATTCATATTTTTCTGTATGAAATATATTCACACATATTTTAGGAAAGCAAATGATCAAGGATGAAGTCTGGAAAAATACTTGAAAAATTTGGACCAAATACAAAATGTTCTGTGTACAATGAAATTCTGAGAACTGAGATGTTGCTCCTTGTGTCTTGAAATTTTTCCAACTGCCAGAAAAATGTAATGGAAATAAAAATATTGTTCTAAAATGTCCTGTCAAGTCATTAAATTGTATACACACACACATGCATATATGCATGTATCTATATGGATGCTGTGATTTTTACACCAAATAATTGCATAATATAGTCAAAATATTATTGAGTTGCATGGTAATGGTGACATGGAAACAACTTAAATTAATATTAATACATTTAAACACCTTAAAACACCTTATTTTTATTCTGTACTGAAACCAGTCAAATGACTCCAATCTGGAGACAGTTGCTCAGATTCTGGCAGCCAAATATTAAGAGAAGCTCTAGTTATCAACTTGCGGACAAAAGAAGCATCAAGAATAAGCTGACTGTCACCCTGAACAAACTTGGAAAGGTCAATATAACATTGTTGGTTAGTATTAAGAAAAAAAAAAAATGAACTTCCAGTTAAGATGGTAGCATAGGAACCACACCAAAGCAGCCTATGAGAGAAAAAGTTAAAAAAAATAATATAAATAAATAAAAAATACAGCAAAACAAACTTTTCTACTAAACATTGTGGTGTATAATAAATTATCAGCTGCAGCAGAGAAGTAAGAGAGATCCAGAGCATCTACAGCCCACAGAAGTAGGCAGAAGTGGCTCCAGTGGCAACAGCACCAGTTCCATGCAGCCACAGCCACCAGGATCAGCCTGAGTCAAAAAAAAAGCTAGGTGAGGGGATTTTCCACTAACAATGGCATCCTTGGAAACTCAAGAAATGTGAATGGAGGACAGCAGAGACCAGCAGAGAGGCTTGTGAGGAAGAGGATCTTGAGGACCAGTGGGAGAACTTCAGCCACCATCCACAGCCTCCCCTCCCCTACCTCAAGCACAAGCACCAATAAACAATAGACATCTGGGTTATGAATAGGAATTTCAAGATATTTGGGACATGATGAAAAGATAAAACATAAGAAATAATTCAGGGTATAGTAGAAGGAGAAGAATTTCACTCCAAAGGCATAGTAGGTGTTTTCAACAAAATCATAGGAGAAAACTTCCCCCAAATTGGGAAAGAGATGCCAGTGCAGATGCAGGAAGCCATCAGAACACTAAACAGACAAAACCTGGAAAGATACTCTGCTTGCCATATTATAATTAAACTACTAAACATTCAAACTGAAGAAAATATATTGAAATCAATTAGGAATAAAAATCAAGTCACATACAAAGGCAAGCCTATCAGGATCACAGCAGATTACACAACACAAACTTTAAAAGCCAGAAGGGCTTTGAATGATGTATTCCAGGTTTTGAAAGATAACAACTATTAACCAACATTACTTTATCCTGCAAAGCTATCCATTCAAATAGACAGAGAAATAAGGACACTCCACAATAAAAGCAGGCTAAAGGAGTATTTGAAGACAAAACCAGCTCTACAGAAAATACTTGAAAGGATCCTCCATGCTGAAGAGAAAGAAAAGCACACATAAAAGGAACCTGGGGAAAAGAAACCATACTCAAATACTAGTTAATACAAAAGAGCAAAGGTAACCCCAGGAAAACTACAAAACAAGAAAAATGGCAAAAATAAATACACACCTTTCAATAATAACTCTTAATATCAACAGCTTTACTGCCCCAACCAAAAGACATAGATTTGCAGACTGGGTTAAAAAGCAGGATCATTCAATTTGTTGCCTCCAATAAACTTACCTTTCTACAAAGCATGCACGCTATCTTAGGGTGAAAGGTTGGAAAACTGTGTTTCAAGCAAACAGGCCTAGAAAGCAAGCAGGGGTCGCTACCATAATATTTGACAGGGTACACTTCAGACCAACATTAGTTAGGAAAGATAAGGAAGGTCACTTTATATTGATTAAAGGAACGTTCCAACAGGAGGACATTATAATCCTAAACATATATGCACCTAACATGGTGGTTTCCAATTTCATCAAACAAACACTATTAAAAATAAGGTCTCAGATAACACCAAACATAGTTGTAGTGGGTGACTTCAACATCTCACTCTCATAAACTGACAAGTCATCTCAGCAAAAAGTAAACAGAGATGCATCTGGATTAAATGAGGTCATAGAACAAATGGACCTAACGGATATCTACAGGACATTTCATCCAAATGCTTCAGAATACACATTCTTTTCATTAGCACATGGAACATTCTCTAAAATAGACCATATATTATGACACAAAGCAAATCTTAACAAATACAGGAAAATTGAAATAATTCCTTGCAATCTATCTGATCACAATGGGATCAAAGTAAAAATAAATAGCAAGAAAGCTATAGAGCACACACACAAACATGGAAACTAAACAAAACACTAGTAAATGATGACTGGGTCAATGAAGAAATCAAGAAGGAAATCAAAAAATTCATAGAGTCAAATGATAATGAGAACACAATATAGCAAAACCTTTGGGACAGAATGAAGGCAGTTCTAAGAGGGAAGTTTATAGCTTTAAGTGCCTATGTTAGGAAATTAGAAAGGTCACAAGTAAACAACTTAATGCTTCAACTTAAGGCCTTGGAAAAAGAAGAACAAGACAAACCAAAAATCAGTAAACAGGAAGAAATAGTAAAGATTAGGGCAGAAATTAATGAAATAGAAACCAAAAAGACAACCCAAAGAATCAATGAAACAAAGAGTTGGTTCTTTGAAAGGATAAACAAGATTAATAAACCCTTACCAAATCTGACCAAAAGAAAGAGAGAAGAGACACAAATTAATAAAATTAGAGATGAAAAAGGTACCATCACAGCAGACAGCTGAGAAATTCCAAAAAAATCATACGGACATACTATAAGAAAATATACTCCACTAAGTTTGAAAATCTGAAAGAAATGGATTATTTCCTTGATTTATATGACCTACCATAATTAAATCAAGATGAGATTAACCACTTAAATAGACCTATAACAAGTATGGAGATCCAAGCAGTTACAAAAAAATTCCCAACTAAAAAAAGTCCAGCCCCAGATGGATTCACTGGTGAATTTTACAAGACCTTTAAGGAAAAACTAACCCCAAGGCTTCTTAAACTTTTCCATAAAACAGAAAAGGAAAGAATCCTACCAAATGCCTTCTACAAAGCCAGTATCACCCTGATACCAAAACCAGACAAAGACAGAACAGAACAGGAAAATTTACAGACCAATCTCCCTTATAAACATAGATGCAAAAATTCTCAACAAAATATTGGCAAACAGAATATAAGAATATGTCAGAAAGATTATTCACCCCAACCAAGTAGGCTTTATCCCAGAGATGCAGGGATGGTTCAACATATGAAAATTGATAAATGAAATCACATGATCATCTCATTATATGCAGTAAAAGCATTTGACAAAATCCAAAACCATGTCATGATAAGAGTCCTACAGAGATTGTAAATAGAAGGAACATATCTCAACATAATAAAGGCTATTTATGACAAACCTACAGCCAACATAATACTAAATGGAGAAAACTTGAAGCTTTTCCACAAAATAAGGAATAAGACAAGGGTATTCACTGTCCCCAGTTTTATTTAATATAGTACTGAAGTCTCTGCCATAGTAATAAGGCAAGAGACACACATAAAAAGGATACAAATTGGAAGGGAAGATATCAAGTTATCATTATTTGTAGATTATATGATTCTGTACATTAAGGACACTAAAGAATCTCCCAGCAAACTAATAGAGCTGATTAACACCTATAGCCATGTAGCAGGATACAAAATAAACACACAGAAATCAGTAGCCTTCCTATGCTAACAACAAACACACAGAGGATGAAATCAGAGAATCACTCCCATGTACAAGTGCATAAAAAATAAATTAATAATTAAAACACCTTGGAATAAACCTAACCAAGGAAGTGAAGGATCTCTACAATAAAAACTTTAAAACATTCAAATGAGAAATTGCAGAAGACATTAGGAAATGAAAAGATGCCTTGTTCATGGATTGGAAGAATCAATATTGTGAAAATGGCAATCTTACCAAAAGCAATCTACAGATTTAATGCAATCCCCATCAAAATTCCAATGGCATTCTTCACAGAAATAGAACAAACAATGCAAAAATTCATTTGGAAGCACAAAAAGCCTCAAATATCTAAAACAATTTTGAGCAACAAAAATAAGGCTGCTGGTATCACCATACCTGATTTTAACCTATATTACAAAGCCATAGTAACAAAAACAGCATGGTACTGGCACAAAAACAGACATGTAAAACAATGGAACAGAATAGGGGACCCAGATGTAAGACCAGGTAATCTATAGTCACCTGATCTTTGACTAAAATGCCAAAAGCAGTCATTGAAGAAAAGACAGCCTCATCAGCAAATGGTGCTGGGAAAACAGGATATGTATCTGTAGAAGGATGAAAATAGATCCTTATCTCTCTCCATGTACAAGAATTAAGTCCAAATGGATCAAAGACCTTAATATCAGACCTGAAACTCTGAAACTGCTAGAGGAAAAAGTAGGGGAAACCTTTCAACATATTGGTCTTGGCAAAGACTTTCTGAACATAACCCCAGTTACTCAGGAAACAAAAACACAGATCAACTGCTGGTACCTCATGAAATTACAAAGCTTTTGTACAGCAAAGGACACTATGAATAGAGCAAAGAGGCAACCTACAGAATGTGAGAAAACCTTTGCCAGCTATATATCTGACAGGGAATTAATATCTAGGATATACAAAGAACTCAAAAAATTAAATAATAAGAAATCAAACAACCCAATAAAAAAATGGGGCATGGAACTAAATAGAGACTTCTCAAAAAAAAAAAAAAAAGAAATACAGATGGCATACAAACATCTAAATAATGTTCCACATCCCTAGTCATCAGGAAAATTCAGATTAAAACTACATTGAGATTCCATCTCACTCCTGTCAGATTGGATACCATCATGAAAATAAATGACCATAAATACTGGATAGGATGCGGAAAAAGAGGAACCTTCTGTAACTTCTGCTTGTGTCTGACTAAAGGTATATAATTTGCTCACCAAACTGCCCAGTAAGCACTTCTCTTCACATTCATACCCATATTCTTAATGCTACTCTTACTTTTCATTAGAGAAGCTTTTCTTTTCAGATGGTGGTGACCTTGGGATGACGAAGAAGGCACCATGGTGCTGAGAAGTGACAAAGGAATGCTCTGCACTGACATACATCTAACATACCTTCCAAGGCTCAGGGTCCATTGTGGAAGAGGTGGTGGAAAGAATGTAAAACTGAAAGGAAGGGTAGGACTCCTTACATCACATTCCTCCAGAAACAAAATGGCCTGTATATTCATGATCTCACAGTGCCCAATTCTACCTACACAAGATCATCATAATAGGAGGAAAAAATCATGACATCAAAATAAAAGAGAGACTGATTGAGAAGGGGAGGGGATATGTTGGGGAGTGGAGTTTCAAAGGAGAAAGTGGTGGGGAGGGAATTACCATGGGATATTGTCTACAATTGTGGAAGTTGTCAATAAAAAAAATTAAAATTCATGCTGGAGAGATGGCTTAGCAGTTAAGTCATTTGCCTGCAAAGCCAAAGGACCCAGATTCTCTTCCCCAGGAACCACGTTAGCCAATGCACAAGGGGGGAGAATGCGTTTGGAGTCCAATTGCAGTGGCTGAAGGCCCCGTCACCTTCTCTCTCTCTCTCTGTCTGTCTCTCTCTCTCCCTCTCTCTATCAAATAAATAAAAATAATAAATAATAATAAAATTTTTAAAAGAAAAAAAGAAGAAAAGACGTGAATGGGAAAAGAGAAGAGTCATACTGCCTGATCTGTGGGGAACCATGTATTAAATGTGTCAAGGAACATATATTTCAAGAAGGACTATTGGCAATAAAGAGCATAGATTCAGCCTATAATAAATACAAGCCTGATGTTCACTGAAATAACACTGTTAAGGCTGCCCTTTAGAACATTGATTCAGCCCTGGCAAATACTAGGTATGAGAATAATATAGCAAATACTAACCGGGACATTCTGTAATTGGACCACAGTGAAAAACAAAGTAATATGTAGAATGCAAAAACAAGTAAGACATACTGACAAATATTCTTAATCTTAAGGTGTTAGCTATATTCTCATTATAAATAGACAAATGTGCTTTGGCAGAGCCAAATAATTTAAAAATCCTCATTTTTTAAGTATTGCATATAGCAAATCAAATATGTTCTGTAAAATTTTATTTTTCTTATTTTAGGAATGCTGTCAATTCCCATGGTGAATAGTATTTTGTTTAAAATATAGTGATATGAGGACTGGGGACTTGGATAAGTAGATAAACCACTAATTGTACAAGTTTGAGGGCCAGATTTTGGATGCCCAGAACCCACCCAGATTCACAAGCTATATATAGCACAACCACCAGTATTTCTGGAATACTTAGGCAAGTTGGGAGACAGAGACAGGGGCTTCCCAGAAGCTGGTGGGCCAGCTAGCCTTATGTACATAGCAGCACATAAGAGATGCTTCTTTAACAGGGCAGAAAGCAAGAGCAGACATCAATGTTGTCCTTTGACCTCCCCACACACATTTTATGTCCACACTTGCATATACCTACTTGTACACACTACACACATACACAAACACACACATGCATATATTGATCTTAAAGTGACAGTGTTTTTCTAAATTATTCATGCAATAAAAACATGGATAATGTGATTTTAAACCACATTGTAATTCATAGTATCACTCAGCAATTTGTAAAATATACACACAATATATAAAAATAATAATATGATTAAAATGAAATATATCACCAAAATTTACCTATCCAATGGTGTCTGGTTGACTAATCTAGAATTATTGAAATCACTAGAGATTGTAACACATAATAATATTGATTTTTTAATATTATATAAGTATTCATTTGTTTGAGAGAAAGGAAGAGAGAGGGGAGGGAAATAGTGGGTACTCCACGGCCTCAAGCCACTGCAAATGAAATCCAGACACATGCATCATGCTATACATCTGGCCTTTGTCGGTACTGGGGAATCAAATCTGGGTCCTGAGGCCCCAAAGGCAAGTGCCTTAACTTCTAAGCCATCATCCCATCCCAGCATAGAATAATATTAATATCTCTGTCTTGTATGTGTTTCTCTAAATGATAAAAAGTTTTTAAAAGGATTAAGCATCTCTAGCAATCAGAACAATTACTCTGAGATTCCATCTGACTCCTGTCATAAAGGCTACTATGAAGAAGACAAAGAATAATAATGCTGGTGAAGGTGGAAGGAAAGGGGAACCCTTATTCACTGTTGGTTGGAGGGTAAACTAATACAGCTGCTATGAAAATTAATATGGAGATTTTTTAAAATGCAAAAGTAGAATTAATATATCACAAAACTGCACCATTCCTGGACACATATTCCAACTACAAAGATACTTATATAAGATGTTTATTGATATTCTTTTCACATAGAAATTAATGGATAGTGGTAGTGTGGTACATATTCCCAAATGGAAACTTATTCAGCCATAAAGGGAAATGAAACTATTAAATGTGCAGGAAAATGGATGGCTCTGGAAAACATTAGCATTATTAATCAATGAAAAGCTTTGAAAGAAAAATATTATATGCCCTCTCTCATGTGCTGAACCTAGCTTCTAACTTAAATATTCATATTTAGATGGGAGTAAATGTGGATAAAGATCAAAACCTCAAAAGTGACCCATGAGACTGGAAAAAAGAGGCTTTAAAGAAAGGGGCAGGGAAGACAATAGAAGACAGGAGATCTTAAAGTCTAAGAGGGATAATGGGGTGGGGGGACATAAGAGGGAAAAGCAGAGTGGAGTGAGGAGAGGGGAAAGGGAGGGGAAAATCAACAGAATAAAGTATGTGTAAATATACCATCAGAAAACCTATTACTTTGTAAACTATTTAAAAAATAAAGTTTGGGCTGTAGAGATGGCTTAGCAATTAAGACACTGTCTGCAAAGCCTAAGGACCCAGGTTTGATTCTCCAAGTAAGAAAGATGCACAAGGTGGCACATGCACCTGGAGTGTGTAATGGATTGAGACCCTGGTATGCCCCCTTCTCTCTCTTTCTTTCTCTCTATCTGCCTCTTTATCTTTCTCTCTCAATTAAATAAATAAAAATTTTTAATAAATATTAATTGGTTAGAATGTTGAGCTAAAAGTAAATGCCTGTAAGTGATGAAAATTTATCCAAAAACCACTTTTTATTTTATCTCACTACAAACCCAGACTGTAACTGGATACTGGAAGACTGGAAGTAGATTCGAGTAAGTATTGATCCAAAGCTAAAATTGACCTGCAATGATTCAGTTCTCTCCTCATCCAGAGCTAATCTCAACTCAAACAGGAACTGGATTCTTGCTTCACATTTTGACAGTTTCCAACCAGCAAATGTACCACAACAAAGTTGAGGGAAGTTCAGGGTAGCCATACTCAATTTGCTAGCCCAGGCACTGAGTAAAGATAACTGGACATAGACCATGCCCCACTATAAAGCAGATATCTAAAAAAAGAAGAACTATTAACACATGTGCAATTTTTTTGGAACATGAAATGTGCAGCTATTATATTGAATCATTTGATGGAATATCTTTTCAAAGGGTAACTACATTGTCCACAAAATAGACAAAATTAACTCTAATGAACAGGATCTACTAAAATGTTATTTTCCTGAAGTTTAAAGTTAAATAAAATTTCACAATGTACAGAACTTTTGCATGAAATACATGTGGAAAAAAATGCAAGGAATATTTGCTCTTTTATAGGCCTCCAAAAAGCAATTTAAAATGGAATAAAAAAGAAAGATATCATCTGAGCTGTAGGTATAGTGAAAATTGTGCTATGAAAATTAAAATACTAGTTTGTGCCACAGCCATAAATTACTAAACTAATTATCTAGTAGCAGGCATAACTGAATCATTCAAAGGGGTAATTAGCAATCAGACATAATGAGTACTGCTACTATTTCTTGTCATACTGTATTTAGCTTCCACGCAGCCTGGGGGAACTGAATTATTTCTTATCCTTGCAGAGGGCATTACTGCTATATTGAGTGCATCGGCCCATATTATTACTCCCCGTAGTTTAATTCTTCACTGGACTGCACATTTCTGATTTCCCCTGTCAAAAGTTTCCTAGTTCTCCCAGGCCTTTTAAAGCAGTCATCTTCTTTACAATTATTCCTTAATATAAATGTAAACTGCATATGAACTGATTTATATATTCCCTTTCTTACTTATACAGAATTCAGTTCCAATAATGTATGTAGGATCATTTAAAATTATATTTTTTTGAATAATCTCTATCATTTTAAATTTTATGCATCAAATGCATCAATTAAAATGCCTCTAGAAGTCACATATATATATATATATATATATATATATATATATATATATATATATGTTGCATAATGCTACAAGTTACCCATCTGTTAATTCTTTTTACTCCATGCTTCCTATGAGTTAAGATGAAGTCTGTGACCTAGGATGTCAGAATGACCAGGATACGTCCCAGAAGGATGGCACTCACAGGCAGAAGATGGCATTTAAGATCCTGTGCAACAATGTGATTAATGCATTGAAGAGGTAAGACAGATAACCTAAAGTATACAGTATACTGCCATAGGTCCCTTTTCTTGGAGCCTTATTAAATTGTGGACACATTCAAAAGCTTAGATAGGAGTAAAATTAGCAATGGAAAGGGAGAGGTCATATTTCAGAGGAAAAAATGAATGAAGTCAGCTATTTGATTCAATTGAGAGACCTTGAACGTCCACAAATACATGGATGTTAGATTTTATCTTGCAGATGGTAGGGTCCAGAGTTTCAGAATTAGAAATTTTTCGTGAGAGTAGCTAAGATCCAACCTGAGAACCATTGTCTAAAGATATTGAACTGTTAAGGGCAGTGGATCTTTATCCAGCCCTAGATTAAGTCAGGGGATGTACAGGGACATTTATAGTGAAAGGCTGAATGCAGCCATAAAGGAGCAGTTCATGAGAAACATGAACTTCAGGAGCAACACTCCAAGAGGATCATCGGCTTGTTCCTCCCAGCATCATCAAGAACACACTATTCCTTCCTTCCCTGCAGCAGAGCTTTGAATGTTCCTGCTTTCACATTTGAAGAGAGAATTCAGCAACTGCCACCCTGTTCTGCCTAGCACTAAAAATAGCAATTAACTCAAAGAATGAAAGATAGATATAAATACAGACACATTTTAGCAGTAGTAAAGAAATGTTCTCTAGGGATTTAATTTTTAATCTTCTGAGCTATCACTCTGCTATTGTCATACGAACAGTGATAGTGATGCCAGCAAAAAAAAAAAAAAAAAAATCTGACAATGTTCAAAGCCCAGTGTCATGCCAGGAGTATTGTGTTTGTGTTGTGACTGTTATGTGCCTAGATAGATGATGCTGGATTTTGAATATGGTTTTACATTTGAGGATAAACATGACCCATTATGACTGCATATTTTGAGTTTCCTATTAAAAAGCAGAGAAAAATGAAAACCCAGCACTATCTCACACCTCTATGCACTAAACATGGCCTGTGTTCATGCTGTGAAAGGAAGTTACCAAACACTAAAAGTATGCGTCTCTGTGAGTCAGAAGAGGTATGTTAGCCAGTCTTTATGTCTTCATTTTGGATTTTTCACCTCATTAGGGTGAAAGATCCCACAATTCAGAGTTGCAGAGGCAATGCTCCCTGAAGTTCATGCCAAAGTGCAGATAAAGCTGGCCTCTCAGGGAGCTGTGCATGTGATAAGAAATTCTATGGAGTGAATAACCCAGTCTGGAGGTATTTCATTATCGCTTCATGAATTGCCCACTAACTAAATGGCAGAAAAAGTAAAAAAAAAAAAAGTACATCATATAAAGTAATGCTTTTATGAGTCATAAAATGGAAATTGTCCACAAATAACTCATCAATTCAAATATGTAAATAACCAAATTTTAAAACTTTCAAACCCTCTGCTCCCAGAGCACACCCCAGCATGTGTGGATATAGTAGGTGTTTTAGCAACATAACACTTAGGAGGAGAAACCAAGATGCGAGTAAAAGGAGCTCTGTGGTTTGTTCCCACCAAAGCTCACATAGAACTGAGACTCTGGGTAAGTGTGTGTGTGGAGGGGTGATGGTGCCTTTTACAGATGTTTGGATTATGATCCTCCCAGGTCGAGATGAGATACTCAGAGAATGTGTTGTTACAGTGTGTGTGTCTACTTTCTTCTCTTCCGCACCTGCCCACTTGCCTGTAGGCTCTCACCATATAAGCTGAGGCCCTCAAGAGAAACTGAGTAGATGCCAGCATTGTGCTCTTGGACCTCTCAGTGTTCAGAGCTCTGAGCCAATATAGGACTCTATTCAGTATCCATTTCCAAGTCGTAGGTCTTTTGCTCTGACAATAGAAAATGGAATGAGGCAGGTGGGGAGAGGGCGGCTCCTGGTGGGAGGCCAGTCCTTCCACAAGTGGTGCTTCTTCCAGAAAACATGTTTTTTTCTTGCAACAACAGTTTTGACATTGCCTCTAGTTACTTATGTATAAAATTGAATATGTGTTCCAGTATACAAATTCAATCTCTCAAGCACTATTAAGAGGAAGGAGGGTTTTCTTTTGTCTCCACTTCCTTTTTTTCAATCTGCTTTCTCTCTAAATTTTGTATGTTCTATCTCCCTTTCATCAAACAATGTTAATATGCATTATTATTCCTCCATACATATTTTTTGCTAGAATCTTAAGACAGTTATCACCATGTAGAAAGTAAACATACTTCTTTAAAGAAGCACATAGAGTTCCACTCTAACACTAGCTTTTCACATTAATATATGTACATAAATAAATACAGAGTTCATTTAGTTCTGTGTCCTCAACTTTCCCTGATTGTCCTTATTTAATCTCAAGTTTCTTAATGTAATGAACATATAGTTATTATAGTGATTCCATAAATATTTTACATCTAACTGAACAAATCAATGAATGAATGGGTGACAATGTGTTAAGCATAAGATTACAGCTACCCATTGCACTTTGGTCCTAGCCCATCTACTCTTAGGCCTTGAATAAGGTACTGGTATATGGGAGAAGCTAGTTTGTGGACCAGAGATCATGGATCTGTCTGTGACCTGATGTTGGGAATATAGCAACAAAGTGGACTCAAAGCTAGCAGACAAGACATGGGTATGAATCAAAAGAGAGAGAAATTCAGGTGTGCACATGAACAAGACCAGCAATAATGTGGACATGAATAGTCAACATTGCAGTGACCCCTGGGTAGATGAAGCAGCAGTTGCTCCTGAGAGGAGCCCTTGGCTCGGGCCTCACATGTCAATGCAGCAGCAGTGACGGGGAAATGAAAACAAGTCTGGGAATGTTGATGGAGGCTACAAACTGGCATGCTACCCTGAATCACACAGAGTACAACAACCTGCAATAGGTCCAGGAAGGACATGTGGAATGGGGTGGTTGGGGTGAAAAAGAAGAAATGTAGTGCTGTATTTTTTAAGTTTATTCAGGGTTTTTACTTCAGCAAATACTGGATTATGTGGATTAATGTAAGTAAAGGGGCCTTAAACTATACTCACAGCCATAGCCTTCATAATCAATAATCAAGTAAGCCATGAAAATATATTTCCCACAAATGTGCTCATATGGAGAATAAGTTGATGTAATCCAAATATCTGATTATGCAACTGAAAAAAATGATATTCTATGAAAGATAGTGGCTTGCCCCAGGCCATTGGGGCTCTCCACAAAGAGCTAAGCTTCCATTTTGTCCTCAGTCATAGCTTAGTATTCAAATGATCTTAAGTGATCCATCCACAGCTAGAGTCCATGAACACAGCTATTGCATTTTGCTTTTTTGTACCCCCTCCAGCCTCCTATACACTTTTCTGCTGAAAGATAAATATATGCAAAAACAGAGTATGTATTTTCTTTGTTTTGTAAAAAACTGTATTGATGCATTTTCTTATTCTTGCTAAACATTTGCTGGCTTGTTGGTCAGTTTTTATGCTACTTCCTAGAACACAGAAGCAGTACCCCAGACAAGGCTGCCAAATAGAACAGAATCATGTGCATTTCCTGCAGTTTGAGCATACATACCAAACACAGGGAACACCCATAAGCATTCTAATAGTACACATAAAATGCAAAATAAGGAAAACAAATATTGCTTTTCCTCTTTCATTTGATATTTTCAATTGAACTAGGAAATCAAGAAATTTTATATTCTATAAATCATGAATGTTACCAGCAAATAATCAAATATGGACCTCTGAAGATATAACTTTTAAACTGTTATTAGCTGGAAAGATTGCTCAGGGATTAAGGGTGCATGCCCTGTAATTTTGTTAGAAAGAGTTGAAATCCAAAGCATCTATATAAATCCAGACACAAAGTGATGCATGAAGTATCCTATGGCAATAAGACATACAGCCAGGATAATCAGAAAGTTTGTAGGCTAGCAAGACTGGCCTTTACAGCAGCAAAAGGACATCACACACACACACACACACACACACACACACACGAGAAACACATCCACATGAATGCATACATACATACACAAAATGATAATTCTAATATTTAAAATAAAAGAATGATGTTTAAAACTTATATAATTGGTAGATAACATTATTTCTGAAAAAACAGATATCCATATACAGTAATGTAGTTTGCCACAAAATATTTTACAATCATTGATTTTGTCACAAGAGGGAGCCCATGATTTTCAATTAATGCAGGCATCATAAGCAACTAAAATTAAGGCAATTTGATGTGGAATGAATATGTAGCTATAAATATTATGCTATAATTCATTATTGATATTAAAATATAAATTAATATTCAATATCAATAGTAAGATCTTCTTTTCAATGTGTCTATACAGAAGATGAAAATATATTTTAATGGTTTTTCAAAATAAAAACAACACTGTGATTTGCATGAAGAAAATAAGAGATGGAAAAATATGATGTGATAATGGAAAACAGGTATATTTGTAGTAGTTTGCTATAAAAAGGGCAGAAATTTGTTATTTTGTGATTCATAATGATGTATTTGGTCTCTTCTGAATTAAATCAATGTGACTTCTTATAAGACTTATGTGACTTTAAAGCATTATGTATGCACCTGTATATTTATGATTTTATATAGCAATATACAACTTAGAATGAACATAACTTTACAAATTTTTAAAAATGAAAGAATGTAACATACCTTACTTCTATAAATTAATTTTCCCTCATATATAAGAGAAGGTCTTTGAGTTACCTTTGAGCATAACTGAGGATCAATGAATGAAACTAATAATCCTTTAAAATCAGTGCTTGATATCTGGTCATTGTTAATACAAGGCAGTTTTTTTAGTTTTTGTATGAATAGCATAAAAATATCCTTGATAATATATATTTTGTATCTTTCATAAATTTAGCTGCTTTTTTGATATTTAATTACCCTTATACCCACTTATCTTCAAAACTTATCTTTCTGATCTACATTTCTCTAAAGGGTAGCATACATTGCTACTAATAATTTAGTATTCTAAAACATACTCATAGTTAGTTGTTAAGTAAATTCAATGCCCAAACTAAAGGGCATATTAGTCTTTATCTTACAAGATTCTATGGATGTGCCTCTTCTTAAAACGATTACTGTGTTATAATGTTTTCTGCTCTTTTCCTATGAGCTTAGCCCATTTGTTTTTGGTTGTGCTTAGGGACAACACACAAATTCTTTGTTTCTTCTAGTCACATCTTCCTTTATCATTTTGCTCCCCCTCTAGGGGATGACATATCTAAACAGACAGATAGCTTAAATTTATCATTACTGGGATGGTGGGCTTGCTTAGTGGTTAAGGCACTTTCCTGCAAAGCCCAAGAACCCAGGTTCAATTCCCCAGTATCTGTGTAAGCCAGATGCACAAGGTGGTGCATGTGTCTGGAGTTCATTCACAGTGGCTGGAGGCCCTGGTGTGCCCAACTCTTCTCTCTCTCTCTCTAATAAGGAAATAAATAAAAATATTTTAAACATAAAAATGTAAAAAATAAAAATTAAAAAAATGACCAATTTAGTATGCAAGTCACCTGTTTCTTTTTCCTAGATAGGTAGGGGTAATTGACTAGGAGGCTGAAAAACATGTGCATGTCTTATCAAGGTCAGGTACCTGTGGTTCATTCATGTTTGAAATATCTTTGAATCGAACTACTTCATAAAACCTAAATAACACAAAATTCAACTCTTTTTGCTTTTGGTGAATAAACTAAAAATAAAAGGAAGATACTTAGTCCTCCTGCATCTTCAGTTAGACAGAAGCACAAAGTTTCATTCCATTCTGCATCTTCATTTCCATTCTTCCCTACTGCTGACTGACCTTGGAGATCAATAGCCATCATCGAGTGTGTGGTACTTTACTTATAAGCATAGAACTAAGAGAAATGGAAAACAATTTATATATATATTTCAAATGTGAGCCATTACAGGTAAAAACAAGGACTGTATTCCTATTGTAGTTACTTCTAGTTGCTGGGATAAAGCACTCTACAGGAAACAACTCATAGGATGAAAGGATTTATTTTGGCTTGTAGTTTCAATGGGAAACTTCATAATGGCAAGGAAAAGCATGATAAGGCTAGAAGGTGGACATGACTTCCTTGCTAACAGCAGATGGAAACAGCAGCAGGAGAGTGAGCAAAATTCTAGCAAGGGGGATCTGGTTATAACACCCCTGAACCCTCCCACAACAACACACCTACTCCAGTAAGGCTTCACCTCCCAAATTGCCACAAACTAGGGAACAATCATTCACAGTCGATGAGTTTATGAGGAACATCTGATTCAAATCATCCCAATGTGTCAAGAAAAATGATTAAATAGTTCTATGTAAAAGAATCAATTGAAGTTATTTTTATGGAGATAAGACAGCTGCCTTCATCAGGTCCTGCCTACCTGGATCCCATAGATGAGATGTGTTCTTAGGCTCGACTCAAGTGGCCATTCTGGACCAAGCAGGCTACTAAGGGATTTTCACAGAGAATGCAAGCAGACAAAAAACAAAAGCTTATATATTTTAGGCTCAATTTGTGCAATGGCAGTTTCTATCCACGTTGGAATCAGAAGGCAAACCGCCTGCTATGCTGTTCACAGAGTCAGGCAGATGCCTCAAACAGTGACTAAAAACAGAAGCCTTTCTGACATGCTAGTTTTTTTCTTTGTCTTCATTTGGAGCTTTCTACTGAATGAAGGTCATTGATTGTCTAACCAAGAGTCACAGAGACAATACTCTCCAAAGTTACTTCCTAAGTGCAGCCTATGGTTACACATTGTTAATGAGACAGATAATCTATTCTTTATGGATGTGAGGTTTGTCATTTAACTACCTTCATTATGTGTTGTGTTAAACAGACATTACTATCCACTCCATAAAATAAGGCTTCATAAACTGATAGATGCCATAATGTACTAAGTACTTGTGATGTGGTAATAATCTTCTTAGGCTTGTTAGAACCAGCATCTTTGGCCTTTTCTATTGCCTTGTGAGGTAGGCACATTTATACTCTTTGGTAGGAAGTAGGGGAGATCATATAGAAGTGGGGTGTGCATAAGGGGACAATCATATTAATGCTGCAAAATAAAATAGTTTACATTTAACTTACACATCATGCTGATTCTCATGTACTAAGGTATAGGACTACATGAATACCTGAAGCAGGGTATGCAATTTCTTCACAACAGATCTTAGCTGTCCTTTGCTCTTTTCTGCTTTGATCTGTGCAGTGAAAACTAGCACATGAACTACTCCTCCACACACTTGCAGAAAAAAATGCATTTCAGCATTGTCAAGTGCTGTCTGATGAGACAGGAAAGCCTCCACCCTCATCCCCTAATGCAATACAGAAATCATTAACTCAACCTTGATCTCTTTCTCTTCATAGCAGTTCCCAAGGAAACTTCATTCTCCATTTGAGAGAGTGCACTTTGGGGTTAGGAACTATGCTTTGCTTGGTTTTGAATCCTTATAGTCTTCCACAGTTTCTGACATGACAGGAAATATGGATTCTGTATGAGGTATAAGGAAATAAACAATACATGCTAATGGGGAAAATAGGGTCTGTGCGTAGCAGTTAAAATCCAAAGCTTTTAATTATAATTAAATTGCGAGTGCTAAAATGAACTGATCCTAATTTAAAAACAGAACATCCATAAAATATTTGTAAGAATTTAAATTTAGCTATACCATCACAATGATGTATACGTATAGCCTTTTCATATATATGCATAAATGAGAAGGGCATGACAAGTTCAATTATAGAAAAATGTGCAAAGGTAAAATCACATAAAAGAGTAAAAAATATGGGTCTGTAGCTTTTTTTCTGTTTCTTTTGATTCTCCCTTGTTTTTTTTGTTCTCTGAAATCCAAGTGTTCACTGATATTTCTTTTTCATAAAAATAGCATTTTTTTTTAATTTAAGAGAGAGAGAGAGAGAGAGACAGAGAGAAAGAATTGGTGCACTAGGGCCTCAGCCACTAAATCGAACTCCAGGCACTTGTGCCACCTACTGGGCATGTGCGACCTTGCACTTGCCTCACCTGTGTGTGTCTGGTTAACGTGGGATCTGGAGGGTGGACATGGGTCCATAGGCTTTGCAGGCTAATGCCTTAACCACTAATCCATCTCTCCAGCCCCAAAATAGCAGTTTTTAGGGCTGGAAAGATGCTCAATGGTTAAGGTGCTTGCCTGCATACCCTATGGTCTCAGGTTCATTTCTCTAGTACCCACGTAAAGCCAGATGCTCAAGGTGATGCTTGCATCTAGAATTTACTTGCAGTGGCTAGAGGCCTGGTACACCAATTCTCATTCTCTCTCTCTCTCTCTTTGTGTGTGTGTGTGTGTCTCTCTGTCTCTGTGAAATAAATAAATAAAATATTAAAAATACCATTTTATCATCATAATGTCATTATCCTCAGATTTTACACTTAATAAGTAAGCTTAGTCTATTTGTATGGAGTGACAGGTGACAGATACACAACCAGATCACAGGTAGAATCTTACAAAGGCAATTGAAAATTGATATTTGTGTTTTAGCATTTCACCACAGAAATGAATGTAGGGCAATTCTGAGAAAATATCCAAAAAATATACATTAAGAACTATACTCCAAAAGAAAAGTAAATTTGTCCAAAAAATAGTGATAATAATATAAATCCCAGTGCTCATTATGGGTTATCAGGTGTTGTGCTTGTAAGGCTTTAAGAAAACAGAAAATTCTTATTTGTTTGAATTTGGTTGAACTACAAAAATTTTTATCAATATTACTTATTAACAACAATTAAATCATTTGCTAATTTAAGATTTAATTTAATACATTGCTCTTTTTTGTATTGGTTCTTCTATCTGCATTTTTTTATACTCACTTTTCTTCAGGTATCAAAGCATTATTGTTCATGAGTGAAGGTTCTAAAACAAAGTGAGAAAGAGGAGACCACACTATTTCAAAATTGATGCCAATTTTGAATTTCCATATCTGACTTTGCCAAGCTCTATTCCATCCTATTGCTGTGAATAGCACATCTGTTCTAACATTTCTGAATGAACTTTTCTGATCTGTCCTGTCCAGTGCACAATATTCATCACTCAACTCCTGAACTGGACTCTAAACTCTCTCCTACATATCCCTAGATCTGTATTCAAGGATATACTTTAGTGATTCATGTTATTGTGAGCCAGTATAAGAAAATGTCCATTAACTATCTAATTTTAAACTTGTAGAGATCTCACTCTTCCTTATCAGACTCCCAGAAAGTGAACACAAACATGCCAAGTTTCGTCCTTGAAAACGAAAGGAGGAAATGGAAAACCCTCCTAAAATAAAATGTACAATGTGAATTACTATTGAGCCTGAAGTATATATTATTGTTTAATATGCTCTAAGACAATGCATATTTTCCATTGAAAGTTTTTTTCCTCTAAGTACTGGAATAAGACAATAACAGCTGCATTTATGTTTTCTTTCTTTCTCTCTCTCTTTCTTTTCTTTTTTCTTTTTTTCTTTTTCTTTTCTTTTTTTTTTTTTTTTGTTTTGTTTTGTTTTGGTTTTCTGAGGTAGGGGTTCACTCTAGCTCAGGCTGCCTTAGAATTCACTATGTAGTCTCAGGATGGCCTTGAACTCACTGTGATCCTTCTACCTCTGCCTTCTCAGTGCTGGGATTAAAGGTGTGAACCACCACGCCCAGCTTGCATTCATGATTTCTTTTTGGAAATCCTAAACTAGGCAAGGAAATTAGGCATGAGGAAGGAACAAAAGTCATTCAAACTAAAAAGAAATTAACATGTTCTAGTTGGCAGAAAACACAATCTTACAGTTGTAAAACTGTAAGTATTCCCCCCAAAATATCTATTAAATCTAATGAAAAAAATCAGTAAACATGTAAGGTAGAAAGTCAACACATATAAATTAGTAAGATTTCTATATATAGCAAACTTTCTGTAAAGAAAATCAAGAAATCACATTTATAATAGCTCCAAAAACAGGTATAAACTTAACTAAGAAGGTAAAAGATTTACACAGTGAATATACTTACTCATTGGTGAAACTGAAGTAGTTAGAAGTACATGAAACCTATGTTCATTGACTAGAATAATTAACATTATTAAAATGTCTACTTTATCTGTGCAAACTATTGGTTCAATGCCATTTCTATCAAAATGCTAATCACATCTTGCAGAGACCTAGAGAGAACAATTCTAAAACTGCTATGGAGGAATAAAGGCCACAATAATGAAAACCTTTCAACATAAAGAACAAAACAAGCATTAGCTGACATTGACACAAAATAATATGGTCACAGGCATGGAGCACACACATAGACTAATGTAACAGAAGGAAACAAATTCACACATTTACAAGACAATTGATTTTTGATAAGGGTTCCAAGATTAGGCAGTGGAACAAGTACTACATCTTCAGTAATAATATTGGAGAAATGGGATAACTACACATGAAAAGGTGAAATTATACCTTTATCTTTGACTATCTTCAAAAATGTAAATTAGGGTTGGAAAAATGGCTCAGCAGTTAAAGGTGCTTGCTCGCAAAGCCTGAAGGCCTGGGTTCAATTCCCCAGTACCCATATAAAGCCAGATGCATAAAATAGTGTAAGTATTTTGAGTACATTTGCAGTGGTACTAGGCCTTGTCATGGCCATTCTCTTTCTCTCTCTCTCTTTCTTTGTGTATCTCTACTTGAAAATAAATAATATTATTGAAAAAATATTAGAGTCCTGAGACTTTATATTGTAAATTAACATGGAAATATGAGCCTATAATGATTTGATAACACTATACTGAGCTAAATATAAGATTATGGGTATGCACGAGGAGAATCTTCAAAAATTTATTGTAGCCAAATCAAAAGATTTCTCATTACGAAGAAATCCATATATGATCACATTTGCAAACCCATCTGTCTTATCTATGACCATTTGCACCTGACAAGTTGTCAAGTTCAGCTGAAGAAAATGTTTGTTTAGTGATCTGTATTTTAATTACTAAAATAAATCACAAATAGAGAATAAATCAATGGAAACTATGAGCAAAATATATCACATCTAAAGGAAAAACAACAAAATATCAATCATTCCTGACACTAACTCCAAGGAGGAGAAACAAATCTTAAAAACAGAATTACAGATACAGCTTCCAAAACAGAATCTTCCACAAAACATGTTTCAAAAATAAACAAACAGAAGACATGCATATCAATAAAGACATATCAAAATGCAACTATAAATATGTTACTGTGTTGGGCCTTGCTAGAAGCGGGCTGAAACTGTGAGGAGGCTGGCCTGAACTATTGGACATGGCCAGGGACCCTGGGCTGTGGGGTTGCAGCTGGCCCTATCGTCAGGGAGTCCCTGATGACAGTGACTGGCCTTCCCTACATTGTAGGTTGTAGTGTGCTGTCATGGCCCAGAGTGGGCAGAACTGGTGAGGCCCTCCCCCCAGACCCCAAAAGGCTCTGACCATTCCATAAGTCAGACTTTGCCCCCCATAGTTCCTGACCTTGTGGCTAGCTGCCCAAGAGACCTTCATGTGGCTGAAGTCATGTAGCCTTTCACATCTCTCTCATCCCCGACAGTCTTTGAAGTCACAGCCTTCTGCCCTTCTCCTTATCTTCCCGTATCCTTCCCCCATAGCTTTGAAGTTACTAGTCCTTCCGTCACCTAGGTAACAGCCCATAAACTATGCATCCGATTGCCATATAGTCTGTACGTGCCATCTCAACCTTCCCCAAGTGTTTATAAACCCACCCCCCTTTTGAATAAATGAGTGCTGTCCATCAGATGGTCTCCCGGGTGTTCATTGCCCATCATGTTCATCATGGCACTCACCGCTGCTCCAGGAAGGACCCTGCTGCTTCCCTCCCAACTCCTCCCTCCCTTGCCTGGGACGTTGGTGGCCTAGGACTCCGGGAATGGTAACGGTAACAGTAAAGACGCACATTGCTGGACCCATAAAGATTATTTATCAGTATAGATACCTTTAAATATACCCTATTCATATTGTATAAAAGAGAGACAACCCAGACAGGACAGTGGGGAGGACAGGTCACAGAAAAGGGCTCAAACGATAATAATAGCATCTCCTATGCTGCTGAAAACATACTTTAAACTTATAACAGCAATGTTCCTAGAGAAGAAAATATCCTTCTACTCAATGTCTTCACCTTCAGAGAGCAGCTGCCAGGTGTGAGTCTAGAGGACATTGCAGCAAGTGTGAACTGGAAAGGCCAGATCCTGGATTGAGCAGACATTGCAGAGAGTTAAGGAAGAGGCCAAGTCTGAAATTACTGGCTAGGGAACCAAGGAAAGGAGATGGTGCTCTCTTTAGTGGGTAAAGCAGTGATTACCATGAATATTTGATCACTAGGAAACAAAATATAAGGTCTAGATTATTTGAGGGTACACCTTAAAAAAGGGAACTAATGTATTATGTAACCCAGTCTTGTTATACTGTGAGTAATAAAAATTTACCCAGTCATATCATTTAGTTACTCATTTTCATGTATCTACAGTACATTAAAAGGCCCCTCTAAATAAATTTTTCTTTAAAAACTGGAGCTACAAATTGTTAGTGTTCTTTTCATTGAATATCTGAAACACTTTAAGAACAAAATTGCATCTAATATTTGTAACATCACTGCCAGTAATACAATAACATTATGTCTAGAGGAGATGCTTTAGTGAAGGAATGTATATCCTTTTCAGATACAGAACTAAATTTGAATTACATGTAGCTATGCATTTCAATATCTGTGTAGGCTATGAAGCCCTGCTATAGACAGAAATAATTAGAGTCCTAGAACCACAGGATTCTACACATCAAAGGCTGTGAATACTTTCTTTGTCCACACCAGCTGTTTTGCTTTCCTTTCAAAGTTCCTCAAAGCCTAGCATACTCTTTAGGAGACTGATGCATTCTCAATCCACATGGATGCATACTGAGGCAACTGTACAGACCATGCTCTATGCCTGAAAACACCAGTGCATGGACTCAAAGTCATCACTGTTTAGATATTATCATTTCAAATAATAGAGATTAGTAAATTGCAAAAAAAAACCAAAAAACAAAAAACAAAAAAACAACCCTGCAATGCCAGGTTGATCAGGTATCTCAACAAAACTACCTTTAACAAAACAAAATTTCAAACCTCTCCAATTAGTAAAATATGAATATTTCTTACCTCAAGCAGATTACTACATTGAAAAACAGAGTTAATGGTACTATTTCAAAATATTTTATTTATTTATTTAATGATTTATTTATTTGAGACAGTATCACATAGCACATGAAAGCCTCAGACTTGTTGTGTAGCAAGAGTGACCTTGAATTTCTCATCTTCCTATAATTATAGAAATGAACCCCCACACCCAGTCTTTAATTAATTTCTATCATATGGGTGTTGGGGATTAAACCCAAGGCCTCACACATATTACATGTTATATCACTGATCTTTGTCCTGGACAATGACTAATGGGCTTAAATTTTTCTCTCCAAAAATTCGCTAGTTATCTCTGTTAATTCTTTTGTTATTATGGGTAAAATTGGCAAATGCAAATTGTATGTATTTACTGTGTGGAAATACGATGTTTAGGTATCTGTATACATTGAAAAAAAATGAATAAACTGATCTAATTGGTATATTCATCACCACAAACCACTTCACTCCTTTTATAGGGCTTTCTAGATGGGTGGGTCTTCAACTAAGTTGCTGAATGGAAGCTTCTGCCTCAAACTGGGTTGTGTTACTTCAAATTGATATGTTGGAGTCTGAGCCCCTGGAGCCTCAAGATGTGATTGTACTTGGAATAGATCTTGAAAGGAGTAATTATGTTAAATAGTGTCACTTAGGATAGATCCTCATGTAATATGATTGATGTCATTGTAAAAAGAGAGTTGGAGACATATAGGCTGGGGTTTAAGATGGTGAAAGAGATAGTGAGAGCATGGTTTTCTGTGAGACAAACAGGCAACCTTAGTAGAAATCAATCCTGCAGGCTCCTTGATCTTGCCCTTGTAACTTCCAGGATTGTGAGTCAACATGTTTCTGTGTTTTCTGATATGTCCTCTGTGGCACTGTTACGATGAACTTAGCAGACTGGTGAACTATCTCACAAAGTACTCTTTGAGAAGAGAATCTTACTAACCTAACCATGGGGGTCTCCCAAACACACACACACACACACACACACACACAGACACACTTATATAATTATATATAGTGTGTCTGTAAACACATATTTGTATGTATGTACATATATTTGTATACACACATGCACACAATTTATGAGAATCATCTTTGTTTATAAATTATGTTTATAAACATATAAATTATATTATTTTCCCTTAAAATTTGCAATGTAAATACAGAAAAAATATATATATGAAGCAAAAATACATGCCACAAGGCAGTGTAGACCTAAGTACTCATATAAGTGTATTAAATTATAAGTTATATAAAAATGGCAAGTTCTGGGTACATTTGTAATTATCTTAAAGTAAAAAGAAACCATCGTATCCTTAAGGCTCAACTTTTCTCTTGACAAAATGTATAATGGCTTACACAGTTTTAACTTTAGGAAATTACATACAGGAAGAATTTGAAATTTATAAGATTTCCATGAGGACATACTCTTATAATATTAACATACGAAGACAGGAACTAATAGTTTCAGCAATTAAGATATAACCACTACTCAGAATTGTATGGAATGTACATGAACAATATAAATACAAAACACTAGTATTCAGCTTCCACAATGAAGGTCCACTAGCCAGGGGCTTCCAGCAATGTAGCTTTATTGTCTCCCATGCTGAGGGTACAGGATTAAAATTAGGATGTCAGCAAGGCCATATTCCCCGTGGAGAGTCCTTTCTCTTTTCTTTCCTATGTCTATCATTACTATATCACAGCTTGACAATCTATGCTTCATATTTGCTTCCTCCATGCTCATTGTACTCTTCCAGGTCACCACCCATTGAATTAGGGGCAGCACCAGCTCCAGCATGAATTTTTACCCATTTTCCTGTTTCCCTCAGTTTTATTATTTGTAAAGACAGTGGCATGACTAACAAAACTTTATAAGACTGTTGTAAGAACTACAGTTGCTAATTTCTTATTCTTAGAAGAACTTGGGCACATTGTAAGCCTAGGAACAAGATGGCAACCATTATCACTACATTGGCCAGTAAATTTATCTTGAAGTTTCTTTTTTTTTTTATTAATGTTTTTGAAAGCAGAGAGAGAGTTTTTTAGATAGATAGATGATATATATATATATATATATATATATATATATATATATATATATATATATATGGATAGATAGGGAGATAGATAGATACATAGAAGAGAATGGGCACACCAGGAACTCTTGCAGCTGCAAATGAATTCCAGATGCATGTGCCACATCATGTAACTGGCTTTACATGGGTACTGGTGAATTGAACCCAGGCTATTAGACTTTTCATGCAGGCACCCTAACTGCTGAGCCATATCTCCAGTCCCTGATGTTGAGATTTTGAGTGGACGTAAGGCCAAATGTAAAAAATGCTACATAACACTCAATGAAAATGGGACATCATAAATCCTGGCTGAGTGACTCAACTTCATAATCTGCTTATATGAATTCTCAGCTGGTTAACACATACTGGCCCATTTTAGGTGACATGGAGAAATTAGTCTTTTATTGAAAGTTTTGCTGAACATGCCTTGTAACACTATAATCTGTTTTGAAGACTAGTGAATAAGTAACACATTATATATACTTTTTCCAAACAAAACAAATAAAAAGAATATTTTAAAACAAATGATACCACTTCAAAACTTATATTCATAATTTTACAAAGGTATATTTGTCTTATATTGTGCAATCTTAACAATAGCATAGTGTTTCATAGTTGCATTGCATGGTAGCTGGTTAGAGAGTAGCAGACTTGGAGGACATGGGATTGGATTCTTCCATCATAATCAGTAGTCTGAAGAAAAATAAAAAAAAGGACTGGAGCTGCAAGTCTCTAGTTACTGGTCAGAAGAATGGGATCTAAGCCCTGTCTCTGGCCCTGGAAGAAATTTACACTATCTCAAAGGTCATCAATAGGTAACTATGTAAAGCTGGGTCTAAAAACTCTAAAAATTATAAATTACATGATTATTGTGTAGAAGGACACCCTCCATCTCAGAAATCACAAATCCAGAGAGCCAACAGGAATCTAGAACAAGGTCTGAGCAACAAAATATTTTTTTCTTATATTCCAAAATAATTTTGATGAAGAAATCAGAACAAATATAGTCCCTGAGAAAAAGATCCAATTACAATTGAATGTTTAGTTTACATAGGGAAAATGTAATAAGCTACTTATTAAATTATAACTTGGAGAGATAATTCATATATATATATATATATATATATATATATATATATATAATGCAATCTTGCATTTTCTAAACTTTTCCTCCTGTAAAATCTTTTCATGAAGTAAATTCTAATTTTTCTCTGAGCTAAGGTACTGATGTTCACTGGTTCTCTTCCAGTGGTCCTTCCTGTGTCCAGGAACTGGTTTTAGGTACAGGGTGAGAATAGTGAATCCAGACATATTACTATTTTGTTAGGTGACTTTCTTTCCTCTCTTGGAATAATGGGCAGAGGACACTTGCATTTGAATTTAATGACTGAAAACAGGAATATAAAGAAACTCCAGAATGAAATGAATATTCCCCAAAGGCTATTATATAGTTTTTGAATTGCTTTCAACTAATGTTTAAAATAAATGACTGCATGATAGAAGGAAAATGTTTGTGAATCACATAGAAGGGGATTAAATTTCTTGCTCTGGTAACACTAAGGAATTTTGATTGCTCTTAGTTTTCTATTTTCTCACTGTAAAATACAGGAAAGATTATTGAGTGCCATTATTAAACATTCTAGTAAGATAACTAGCACATTGGCACAGATTGGGCCTTTGACAAATACTTTTATCATATTCTTTGGCAAATTTATCAAGAACAGGTAAAGCTCTATGCAGTATAACTCCATGGAAAATGCAACCATTTGCTTAGCAAACTCTTGTAGAAATCTGCTGTACATCTTTTTATTTGTTTGTTTGTTTGTTTGTTTTTTGAGGTAGGGACTTACTCTAGCCCAGTCTGACCTGGAATTCACTACATAGTCCCAGAATGGCCTGGAACTAATAGCAATTCTTCTGCCTGAGTACTGGGATTAAAGGTGTGTGCTACCACACCTTGTTGCTTTACATCTTTTGATGTTCTTCTCTTGTTTCAGAATAAACTGCTAATATGAATCAGAGGACAATGCATGTGAGAGAATAAATTTTGTGTGCGTTCATCATAAGCAGGATAGTGCATAATTATTGTAGAAATGACATCTATGGACATACTTTGAACTCTCCTTTCTGGAAGAATTAAGTGTTTTATTTCAAATTGCTGATGGTAAGGGAAGGTAAGAGGAAATTTTAGAGGCTCCCACCCACGGATACCCTCTGGTGCCTCAGTCTCCAAGCTTCCTCTCAATCATCAAAATAGCTTGTGGATGCTTGCAGTGTGCCACCCACTCTATTTCTATCAAGATTTAGGAATATAGGAATCTTCTAACATTTTAAAGATGGCAATTCAAATGCCTCAGCAGTTAACAAGCAAAACAAACTAAAAATAAAGATGTATACTTGTCCATATCTATTTTCACACAATAGTATAATGTAGACAGGAGAAAAGATGGTTTCTTTTATTCTAAAAACATTTTAAAGGTCTCATTTATTTCCATATTTATTGAAAGTATTGGTGCAAACTACATTGGAACTTTATTCAACACAGGAATAAAGATCAAAACTGCAGCTACAATATAAGGTTTTTAAAGATGTCAAATCTTAACAGCACTAAACCAGTTCTTCATTGTTCCTTATGCTATTCTTATTTTGTAAGTACTCAAACGGCCTGTGCAATTCTTTCCTGCAATGATTTCCTTTTCAATGATTTAAGCAGTCTATTCTCCAAAGCAATGCTCAGAAATCCAATTACCATTCCAACACCACGCTTTTGTAAGCCCATAGCATTAAAGCACAGAATATGCTTCTTCTTGCCCCTTCTTTACACCTCTCACTCAGGCTCTAAGTTTCTCTATCAAAGGGGGTTTTGGTTTTGTTTCTTATTACTTGGTTTTCCTTGGATAAGAAAATGTGACCATAAATTACCTTGCATAAATAGAAAAATAAAACATAAATCTTTCACATGAAAATGAATCCGAGACTATCTACAAAGGAAGGAAAATAGAGTATATAACTACTTCTTTGGGATGATGTTTGTAAATGACAATTCATAATGCATTAATAGACATAACTGGGTTTAATTATTTCATGTTCATATCAAGCTTATCTAACCTTAACAATTATGTTATAAAAGGTGACTCAACTATATAACTATTTTTATTTTATGTGAGTTCCTTGATCTTCAGGATACACTGTCTGCATCTGAGGATGAATGTGGGAGCAAATGAACAGACATGGAAGAGATATTATGTAACATTTATAATTTAATTTCTGGAAGTAATAGACCAAAGCAATGGAAATGCAAAGACAAAAGGCCGAGAAAAAGAAGAAAACTTTTAATTCAATTGAAGCTGACTAAATGCACTTGCAAGATCTCTGCATTTAAGATTTTATTTAGCAATGAGTCATTCATAACTTGTCCTATTCTACAAAGAAAAAAGAATGTAAGTTATTTAAGTTCTATATCAAACTGAACCAATTCTCTGTAATTCATGTTAGGGATGAAGTCAAGATATTTGTTCATTTACTCAGAGGTGAAAGAAAATTTATGATTATAAAAAATCATAATCTATGACCATCTGGTCATGATGTCTTTATAGTATACCATTAGCTGGGATAAAGAAAATTATGTTTAAAATACATAAATACACAATAACTAATGAAGAGCATATATATTCTACAGAGCTCTGTGTTTTTAAAGTTTTGAATGTAAAAATATACTTTGCATGTGTATGCATCTCTGAGATGGCTTAATGCAACCTTGTTTAGGGAACGTATTCCTCTGAAATCTATTTTAGATATAAGTAATCTCTGACACAGATATCAGAACAGACTCATTATTTTTCAGTCATGGATTTAATGACTTTTCTATGTAGGTAGAACATTTTACATGGGATTAAGCAGTGACATGATTTCTTACTATACGGAAACCACAGTTCAGGCATGGGAGGGAATGGCGGTAAGGTGAGACATGGATAACTACAAGACAAGACGAAAATAATTCAAAAGGATTATAAAAAGGATGTCAGAAAGACAAAGAACAATGTCCCTACCTGTTGGGTGACTTGGAAAGCTTCTCAGACAAGCGGGAGAATGAGAGTTGTTCAAATCTAAAGGAGCAACACACTGCCCTCTAAGGCACAGAGGAGAGTGAACCAGGGTATAAATAGTACAAGTAAATGACACACAAGATATCTATGAGCTGATCACTAAAAAGTACTCTTGTAGGACTGTAGAGATGGCTTAATGGTTAAAGCACATGCCTGAGATGCCTAAGGATACAGGTAAACCAAATGCACAAGGTGGCGCATGCGTCTGAAGTTAAGTAACTGGAGTGCCCTTTCTCTATCTACCCCTTCCTTCCTTCCTTCCTTCCTTCCTTCCTTCCTTCCTTCCTTCCTTCCTTCCTTCCTTCCTTCCCTCCCTCCCTCCCTCCCTCCCTCCCTCCCTCCCTCCCTCCCTCCTCCCTCCTTCCTTCCTTCCTTCCTTCCTTCCTTCCTTCCTTCCTTCCTTCCTTCCTTCATTTCTCCCTCCCTTCCTCCCTTCTTCCCTCCCTCCCTCCCTCTCTCTCTCTCTTTCTTTCTTTCTCTCTGTGTAAATAAATAAAATATTAAAAATATTTTAGTAGGTTTTAATTATTTCATTTTCAGCTTTACTTTTGTATATGTGTGATGTGTGTACATGTAGTGGTGCCACAGCTTGTGTGTGGAAGTCAGAGGACAACATTGGAGTGGTCTGTTATTCACCACCTTTCTTCTGCTGGGTTCTCTTTTACTGTTTGTTTCATGAGCTTTCTGCAAACTTCCAAAGTTCAGGAAGATTTCACTGTCCCCACCTCCCATCTTAGTGTCACTGTGATAAGATTACAGATACCTGCCATGCAATAGCTTCAGGATTTTTTTTTTTTTTTAATATGGGATCTTGGGACCAAACTCAGGTAGGTACTCATGCTTGAGTAACAAGTGATTTACATACTAAGCTTTCCTCAGCCCCCAAAGAATAGATGTTGACAAGTCATTTATTTGGAAATGTGTTTGGATATCATAGAGAGACTAATGACTTCTCCACATGTGTTTTTGGATCAGTAGTAATACAGAGATGTGAAATCCACTGAACTTCAGAATAATGAGGAAAACTCACAATCCGGATTTCTAGGGTTCAACCCCAAAATGTTAATTTGACCAAAGTTCTTAGATAGTTTGTTTCAGAACCACTTCTACATATGAAATAGCGGGGCTGGGGTGGGACATTTTCAGCTCTACATTAGACCAAAGAGGCTATGGGGGAAGTGTATGCATATAATAAAGTTGAGGGGCTAAAAGAAGTAAGAAGCAGATCTGAGACACTACTGCAGTATCCCAGGCACATTTAGGACTGTTCACTGTGGTCAGGTGCTTTGCACTTAATTAGTTGTTCATTTATTTATTAGAGAGAGAGAGAGAGAGAGAGAGATTGGGCATGCCAGGACCTCCAGCTACTGCAAAGAAATTCCAGATGCATGTGTTACCTTGGGCATCTGGCTTACATGGGTACTAGGAAATTGAATCTGGATGCTTATGCTTCCCAGGCAAGTGCCTTAATCACTAAGCCACCTCTCCAGCCTAGTCAAGTGCCTTTCAATTTTGGTCTTTCCACATCAACACATTTAATAGTATCCATTTTGAATGTTTGTGGGGTTAAATTTATAGGGTTCCCCCCACACTTAGGAAGAGGCTTTCAAAACCGATAAAACTGTGCTGTGTCTTTCTACCCTTTCCTCTGTCAATAGTATCAGGGTTTATTCATGCCTCAACTCTCATGGATCAATCAAACCAAATTATTCTGTGTAATTTGTATTTTAAACACTATGTGGCACAAATCTCCAGATCTTGTAAGTGTCAGTACTTGGAAATTTGAAGTGAATATGGAGGATTTGTCAATTACTTGTGGGTGAGGAAACCAGTGGATGCATATTACAGGATAAATTTGCCTTCTCATATTTCCTTTAGGCTGATGGTGACTTGTGGGGACATGGAGATGTTAATTATTTGTATTCCTGTAACATTTACATGTGTGAATATTAAAGAGTCAATTGTGGGTTAAACCTAAAAAACAAGAATGGTTACCATGAGGGAGTAATAGACAATGTGAAATAGGGTTAGGGAAAAGTGAAAAGGCACGTGTGACATGTAAAAAGAAAAAGGAGTTGATACAAGGTAGGAGATGAGGGAACAGATTTTTGAGTCTGCCATAATATACCCAACATTCTGTATCAGATAAACTACAAATAAAAAGGATGATCTTACTAAATTATAATGACATACACAAAATATTCCATAAATCCATATTTATGCATATATAAACACTTATGCATATCAAGTATTTAAGCAATATTGCCACTGTAACTTAGTACTTCTAAAACTGTATTTGTGGACATGATCTACATATCAGAACATGGTGCCTCTAATGTATAGAGAGGTTTAATACTAACTGTCAGAATTCTAGAATGGGCTTCTGAAACCAGGCAAAAAAATTGTTTAACAGTGTTTTTGGTTACATAAAAATAAAACAGACACCTTATATTATAGTGAAATGAGTATGAAATAGTCTAATTCTAGTTCCAAGAATCCTAGAAAGAAGTTATATGAGTCCTTACGTTCTTTCTGAAAGATTAAGTACACAAATGACAAGTTTTCCATATCCACAACACACATACAACTCTAAAGATGACAAATACCCAGTATACACCCTACGCCCTGAATTTCACTGCTACTAGGGAGAGGGGTTTGATCTTGTGATTTGATGACCACACAGCCAGAGGAAGAAACATGGTGATGTTTCTTGGCTATATATAAGTATTCTGCAGGAAAGACCTGCACACTTTCTTCCAAAACAACGCATTTTCAATGATTTTAAAATAATATAAACTATAAATATCATCAAAAAGCCATGAAAAAGATAAATAGACAACAATAATTATAGATTTTAAGGAACTTCCTACACAGCTAGAAAGTGTTACTCCAATCTTTTTAAACTACTGAATTAACAATGGTTAGTGCTAGTAGCTGAATATTAACTACATCAGCACAAGGATGTTTAGAATCATTTATCTTAGAAGCAATAAAATCACAGTGGAAGGCACAAAGTCTCAGAGAAAATAGGTGATTTAACTCTCTTATACACCATTCAATTAAAACAATTGATCTACCTCTTGTCTTATCTCCTTCATCTGCCATCATACAACCAAGGATGCTTCTTCATTAGAAGCGCAGCTGCAAACAAACCTTCAGAGCCATAGTCACATATTGCAGGAGAGGCTATTTTTAGCTCCCTACCCAGAAATTCTCATTACTAAAATATGGATAACATAGAAAATGGTCATTAGGAAGAGAACAAAATTGAATGACAAACAGCACAAAAATCATAACTTTCTTTCCTTCATTAAAAGACTATCAATGTGGAAACAACTATGAACAAATAAATGATATATTATTTGCAAGAAAATTGTGAAAAAAATATAAAGTATTATCAGCAGCAGATTTTTAGAAAATGACAAATTGTATGAAAGACCAAACAAGGAATTCTTAAGGTATTATTCTTTTGGACATACTAAAGGTTGTTCTTTAGTGTGTAATTTCATTATTATGTGTTTAGATTTGTCTATTTCAAAAAAAAGTATTAACCAGCACAAGGGTGAAGGAGATAGACACAAAGAACACTCAACCCCTACCAATTCAGATATACAGAGACTCACAAAACCTCGTCACTGAAATAGACCTAAAATGGACCCAACATGGCTCAGGGAAATTCGTGGAAGAGGGGGCAGAAAGATTGTTAGAGCCATAAGTTGGGTCATTATACACAGAGTCATTGCCTCTCCCATATAACTGATGGCTGTAAGGCAAGACCCACATTATCCTTGGGTGGAGGACAGGGAGAAGCTAACAATAGTACCATCATGGCTGTATATATATACTATATATATATATAACTAATTAAAAAAAGGAAAAAGTATTAATTTTTCTTAAAAAATAAAACCTGCAAATGATAATGAGATATTCAACAAATAGAAAATCTTTTGTCATAAATATTAAAAAGGAAAAAAATAATCAAAATAATAAACCAGGTGTGGTGGCTCAAGCCTTTAATCTCCGCATTCAGGAGGTAGAGTTAGGAAAGTCACTGTGAGTTCAAGGCCACCCTGAGACTAATTCCAGATCAGCCTGAGTTAGAATAAGACTCTATCTTGAAAAAACAAAAAATAAAATGAAATAAAATTAAATAAATAAAAATTATAATAATAAAATATGCCAGCCAGAAAACTTATGCTATAGATGTAATGATGTAGAATAAGTTTGGTACATGATTGAAAATATAAAACAAGAAAATGATCTTGATTATGCTAAGAACTCCCTATAATAACATTCATTATATATGCAAATCATCAATGATGAAGATTATTCAATTCATATTAAAACCTGATATATCTCTTCTTTGCTATGAGTAAAGCACAAGGTAAAATTTAGAACATGCACTTCTATGAATTTTTTTTGAGGACCAAGTGACTCAAGATGTTATAAGGTTTCCACAAAGAGGAAACTGCAAAGCATCACATCACTAACAAAGTAAAACCAAACTGAAATTGTTCCCTGTTCATATGCTAAGCATATATGATGGAAGATGGTAGAATGTTCAGCTAAATTAATTACCTAAAAGCATGAAATGCAGATTTTTATTGTCAGTATTGTAAGAGAAATGTTTTAATTTTATCACTCAGGAAAATTAGTAACACCTATATTTGCAATCCAAAAATTTTCTTAAAAATATCTATGTATGTATATGTAGGTGTACCTTTTAAAAGTTGTGAAATCCTTGCTTCATATGCAAATATAACTAATGAAAATATTAAATTATTTTCCTTTTAAATGTCCAGAACTTGGCTGTAGTCCCTGTAAAATGAATTGTTCTGCTTCTGTCCAGTGAGGGTGTTTGCCAACACATTTCGAAGAACCAGAAAAATTGCTTTTTATTAGTTATACTTTGTATTTATAGATTTAATAATACATATAATTGGTATTGTAAAAGTGGCAATGAGAATGGAGTAAGAGTAATTTTTATAAAACAACCTTTTGTCAGGGGGAGTCTCTTTTCTTTCCTTTTTTGCTCCCACACTTTCTCTTCCTTTTACTGAACTTGCTGTCTATCCTCCAAAGACTGAGGGCTTTGTTTTTGTAACCTCTTGCTAAGTAACCAATTTCTGAGTGCTGCTTGGAATTTCAGGTCAAAATGTTTTTACTTTGAACTACAGGGCCCCACTTGAGCCCAATTCCTTGTACCATTAGCAGATAGAGGACTATAGTTACCTCTGTCCTTAGTGAGGAAGCTGTTCTAGCATATCTGAATCTATTTTCTCTCTAAAGAGCCAAGAAGATATCTACTTAATTGCTTTTAGCCTAAAAGTTATTTGAAAGAAATTGCAGATTAGCTTTATCATTAATATAAAGTCTCAAATTAAAGAAAAGGAACCTATAATTAGTAGCATATTAAAGGAGTTAAATTCCCATTTAACTCAGTGACACAACTACTAATGTCATTTTACAATGTGAACACTTTTGGGATTGCCAATTCCCTTGTGATATAAGTGAAGTTCACAGTGAAGTCTTATTGGTCCAAAAAAAGTGAGCTTTCAGGTGAAGATTACAGATAGCATGGACTTCTATGGTATTCATTAAATATACCTTTACATTTCTCAGAAAAAAATACTCCCCTCAGACTATGTAATTCTCCTTTTTAACTTTGGACCTTGTATTTATGTCTTATCTTTATCTTTACATTTATTTGACTGATAATTGCTCTTCTCTAGAAAATAAGATGCATATTTTATTTCTATTGTACATACATAGTAGCACTTAACTGCATATTTATAATGCCAGAATACAGAATGAATGTTAAATATTATGAGATTAATAATGATTAAAAATTTAACTGCTTACCAAATGCCAGGCACATATATGTACTTTACATTCATTAATACACTTTCTTTGCTTTGCCATGTTGGAAATAGATACTAAGTTACTAGTCAGAGAATAGGCAAGTCAGATGTCTAGACAACTGCTGTGAAATTAGTGGTAAAAGGTGGGAAGGGGCCCAGGTGATAGTCTCTGATCCTTTGTTCTTAAACATTATTTTATTTGAGATATATATATTACATTAAAGGACAAATGAGAATCTTCAGCAATTGGATAGTACCTTATTTTTAAGGCAAACACTTTTATTCAAGAAAGGTAGGTCAATAATCCATTGTTTATTTGAGAGAGAGAAGGAGGAGAGAGAGAGAGGGAAAGAGAGATAGAAAGAATATGACTGGGCACACCAGGGGCTCCAGCCACTGCAAACGAACTCCAGACGTAAGCACCACCTTGTGTATCTGGCTTATGAGGGTCCTAGAGAATTAAAACTGGGTCCTTTGGCCTTGCAGGCAAGCACCTTGACTGCTAAGCCATCTCTGCAGTCCGAACTTCCACTTATTTATCTTGGAAAGAGAAATCATAGTTATTGTTCTGGGCTGGAGATGGTGCTTTTCCACAGATGGACTCCTGTACCCACAATGATGGGGAGATGGTCAGACAATGCTTCCTAAAGTATCTGCCAGGCACTTAGTGTAAAACTTGAGCCAAGCTGAATATTCTAAAGAGAAAATTTAGGGGGAAAGTGAGAATGCAGTGTTTCCCTTATTGATGGGTTTACTTTGTCTGTAAACAGAGAACAACTAGAAGAAGAGTGCTGAAATTGAAAAATATGAAACGTGGAAAAGGCTAATGTCAGAGCTACACAATCACTAAAATAAAAACAAGAAAAAACAGAGATTCTGAAACATCAACTGAGAGCTAATATGAGGCTTTGTGTGTTGTCAACTAAAACAGATGCAGGAGGAAGTAATATTATTTGGAAAAGTATGGCTTGTTATATGTATACATGTATATATTTATGTTTGTGTATGTGTGCGTGCTTTAAAATTGCATTCTAATTATTTCAGAATCACATTAATGAAGTTATTATTTCATTTCTAATCATATTTTGAAAATATTAGTTGCTAGATTTTCAAATCTAGAATAAAACCATTCAATGATTTTGAGTGCTTTGAAAGAAGAAATATCTTTCTATCTTAATAATATCATTATTAAAAATATTCATTCTAGGGCTTATTTTTTTCACTTTCTATATAAATTATAAACTAAAAATTCAAGAAGAAAATAATCTTTCCTTATTCTTAATAAGACACATTAAAATTGTCTCACTCATCTGTGGCTCCTAACCTGAATCTGCCCGAGATGCTGCCATACGTAATAAGCATCTTGAGGACGGGACAATAGGGAGAGTGGGGAGGAAGAGAAGGGTAAGGGTGCAGAGGGACACAAAACTGGACCCAAATGGAAATGATACCATAAAATCCTATATCCTGAAAAACAGACTAAATGGTTGAACCCTCATCATGTCCTTAGAGGGAACTACTGAGTCCCAGGGCCCTGGAGAAGGTATGAGGACAACTAACCTTAATCTCCTGTTTCCTCTTTCTTTCCCTCTTCTCTGTCTTCTCTCTTTCTCTATTTTAATACCTATTTTTTTCTTCCTTCTTTTCCCTTTGTGCTGGCCTCCTGTAACTCCCAGTACCAGCATGCAGTTAGCGTCCAAAATGAGCTGGTGATCAGAGAGACCTACAAGGTTTCCCAAAAGAAGACAGATTTCTGTCAAAGTACTTGATGACTCACCAAAGGTTAATGGTAAGACCCAACTGCCGAAGACACCATATGCTGTTGGTATGGGACATGAAGTGACCTGGCTGCAATCTGGGAGAGAGTTAGTCTCCAGACAGTTAGCTTGTCTAGTGCCGGAAGGTGCTACATAAGAGACTGGGGGAAAATGACCAACATCTGCCCAAGTAACTCATAGTCTAAGCTGCTCAGCAGCAAATAACCTGACGTGATGCTCACACAGTGCACTAGTGTCACACAGCCATGGTGGGTTACCAACTGCTCTTGATTTGGCTAATGGATCTGCTCAGTGAAACAGAACCCATACCTGGAATGAGGAAACAAGTCAGAACCATATCCGAAAAATGAGCCCAATCTCCAATATCAAACTCCCACCAATCATGGGGTACAAGAAGGCCTATACCTATTAAATTCTCTCTAAAATAATAATGGTTATCCCATTTATATGGGGCTGAGTTCACTCTCCATGGAAGAATTTACTTCTCTTTTTCAGATGGATGCTGAACCTGAGGAGATAATTAGCCCATCACATCTCACAAAGGCCCCAGCTGAAACCATAGAGTAATTGGGGAAATGAGCAAGAGTGCAGCTTTCTTGGTGAACCTGATACCAGCACAAGGGTGAAAGAGATAGACACAGAGAACACTCAACTCCTACCAAACCAGATATCCAGAGACACGGAGCTTCCCAAGATCTCATCACTGAAGTAGATCTAAAACGATCCCAACATGGCTCAGCGAAATTTGTGGAAGAGGGGGCAGAAAGATTGTTAGAGCCACAAGTTGGGACATGATGCACAGAGACATTCCTTCTTCCCAATAACTGATGGCTATCCTCACAATGCATGACCCACATTCCCCAACGAGGAGGGTCCATTCAGAGGGGGGGAGGACAGAAGGAGGCTAATGATGGTACCAACATGGCTGTAAACATACTATGTACATAACTAATAAAAAATAAAATAAAATAAAAATCAAAAACAAAAATAAAATAAAAATAAATAAAACCCCAAACTGGATTTTATACATAGGTAATTTGGAGTTCTATGAAAACAATTAATTTTCATATAAATTTAATATAATTTAAAATGTTAAAAATATGAAGGAGATAAACACAGAGAACGTCCAACTCCTGCTAAGCCAGATATTCAGAGACGCAGAGGCTCCCAAAACCTCATCACTGAAGTAGAACTAAAATGACCCCAACGTGGCTCAGGGAAATGCATGGAAGAGGGGGCAGAAAGAATGTTAGAACCACAAGTTGGGGCATTATGCACAAAGACTTGGCCTATCCCCATAACTCTTGACTACCCCCACAATGCATGATCCACATTACTCATTGATGAGGGTCCTTTTGGAAAAGGGAGGACAGGGAGGAGGATAATGGAGTCACCATTATGAATGTAAAATTAGAATAATATAAATAAATAAATTAAAAAATATGATCTTAGTTTGGACAAAATAATTCATGATGTAACAATAAGTAGACATGATGTTTATTCTTGCTCTTTGTCTCTTGTGGAAAGAACTACATTATTCCATCAGAAATCAAGAGATGATTATCCCACTATTACTTTTTTCTCCATTTGTAGAGTGCTATAAGTAATTATACCACTGTGCCTTCACACTTAATGTGAATGGTACTCTAAATAATAATTAACAAGTTCAGTGCATGCTCTTTCTTCTCTCACACGCTATTCTTTTATGATTGCTAGATTTAACAAATTATGGGGCATCCAGTTAAATTTAAATTTCAAGTAAGTATTAAATAATGCTTCAGTGGAAATATGTATCAAAGAAAACATTGGTGTGTTATGTTCTATCAACCTGGCAACTCTATGTGCATGACTTTCTTCATACTAACTTTTCTGACTAATGACCAGTAGTGCTTAAAAATCACCCTGTCAATTACAAGCTTGATAATGCTTTGGCCCATTTAGCTCTAAAATGTTCATAACTGAACTAGGCCTCAGAAGCACATATATTGCCTGATGGTATTTGTCTCTAACTCCTTAAGTGGTAATTGTAATAAATAACAAGTTGTCCTATAATAAAGCACCTCTTCAAAAGTGTTATTTCATTATAATTATGAAGAAGTTCACTTTACTGAATGTTTATTATTTTGCTCCTATGAATTTTAACTGATAGCAACTGACCAAAATCCTTGTTATTTACCAGCTTCTTTGCAACAAGAGTGAATTGTAGACATCTAATTCTAGCAGTACAATGTTTCCAAGCAACCCAATAGAGTGTTTTAAAAGTTCTCCTTTGAGATTTTAACCCTGTGTATTGGCTGTTAGAGAGCATCCCATACCCTTCCTCTCAATAGTGGGAACCCTAGCTTGTCAAGTCAGACTCACATAAATCAGAGTTACTGACTTGCATATCAAGTTTTACTAATAATGTCTGCATAGCAATATCTGTCAAGCAAGTCCAAGCTGGATGATATCTGTCACAATTGTAGGACTCACTCTTATCCAGATTTTTCATGAGGTTTGTAAGATATGTACACTGTCTATGGTTATACTAGAGAGAGGTTTTTGGTCAAAAAATAGTCATTTTATACGACAATATTAGCTTATTTATATCATATTTTTCAGTAGAAAATAATACATAAATGCATAGCATTACATGACAGAAGAACAGGGTCACTTTATGAATTTAAAAATAAGTTCTGATGGTAAATACACTGCTGTAGTATCTTTAAAGAAGTCTGTCAGTAGTCAAATTTGAAAAAGAAGACAGCCTTGTTCATCGATCTTTCTTACTGAGAATTTTCCCAGGAAGAGAGTATATGCATGGGAGACCTGATGTTGATACATTTCTTTAAAGAGAGCTGCTGTCAAATATGGAAATGCCTCAGTCCATGAATGTCCACTCTATCCATGTTAAGGTATTATATGAACAAGAAGCTTTTATTGAATTGAGCCATGATGTATGTATTTGAAATCCATTATAAGTCATTGGTCTACCTTATTCCTTTCAATTTTTAAATGACACTCTAAGTAGAATTAGAAAGATAAATGACTTAAAATCTTCATTTTAATTCATGGTAATCATGGTGATTTGAATGATGTGTCCCCTATAAGCTTGTGCATTTTGAATACTTGGTTCTCAACTGGTAGCAAATTGGGAGGTAGAGCCTTGCTGGAGGAGGTGTGTTGCTAGGAGTGGGCTTATGGATCTTCTAGTGAGCTCTTTTTGCCTGAGATAAGCTTATTCTCCTACTGCTGTTTTCCCCCTGCTATGACAGAGGTGATGTCCAGTCTCTGCTCATGCCATGCTTCCTTCTGTCATCATAAAACTCCTTTTAAGATTAAAAGCCAAAATAAGTCCTTTCTTTCCATCATCTACTTGGAGTTGGGTATTTTGACCCAGTTATGAAAATGTAGCTACAGCAATAATGTTTCATAACTTTGTTATTATTGTATTATTAGATGAATGATTGCAAAATGCTTTGAGATATGACATATGGGTTAGGATTTACACAGAGACAGCTGTGGCAGTAAACACTAGTTCTTGGATTATATACCATTTTATAACCTCAGTCTCTTCATCTATTTAATGGTAATTATAGCACCATTCAATTAATAGGACTGCTATGAGACTTGAGATGATGTTAAGTCTAGAAGCAACGAATAATTATAGCTAATATCATTATTATAATTAAACATATCAACATGATCCCTTAATATCACTAGTTTCACAGACTAAAACAATCTTACCATGAGATGTTTTCTCCCAGCTTTTTACCTAGTGAAAATACTTAGCAATCATTACATAGAACTATGGGAGGATCTACTGAATCAAATTATATGTACATGTGGACTGGATAGATGGCTTAGCAGTTAATGCACTTGCCTGTAAAGCCTAAGGACCCAGGTTCAATTCCCCATTACCCATGTAAGCCAGATGTGTAAGGTGGCATATGTGTCTAGGGTTTGTTTGCAGTGGCTAGAGGCCCTGGCATACCTATTATCCATATCTGCCTCTCTCTCTCTCTCTCTCTCTCTCTCTCTCCATATATATATATACATATATATATATATATATATATATATATATATATATATATATATGAAACAAATAAATAAGAGCTACAGTCCTTTCTTCAAAAAAATATATGTATAACTTATGAATCCTTGAGGCTGCTCAGATCTAACCCCAGCTCTGTGGGTATTGATAATGTCTGTTAATTGTTGAGTTTTTTTGATTGATATTTATCTCTACTTCTACACATATTAACTTTGACATAGAAAAAGTTTTAGTAAAACTTAATAAACTGATGTTTCATACTTTTGAAACTTTGGAATTTTTATCCATGATTATAAATGGTACTGCCCAAAGGCACAGTCTTTCTAGCACCAGATATATTCAACAACAAACCAAGAACCACACAAAGGATATGCCATTGAAAAAGTCTAATTAAATAGATGATATTTTTACAGGAATCCAGTTATAAAATACAATCTCAAATACATATCTGAAAAAATATGAAGTAGCTCTAAATAAGTAGAATTGAATTAGTGTGGCATACCAGCCATGCTTCATGTAGGGCCTGATCTCACACTCATACTAAAGGTGTGTAGACTCATCATTTACATTCCTGACACTCAGATTTGGAATGGAGAGATGGAGATGTTAATAGCTCATTCAATGACACATAGTTTTTCTCATTCTAGAACTAAAGTTAACATTTTATTGACAATTTCTAAGTGTGAAGGATATTAATGCTGACTGAACAGCTCTGTGTAGAACAAGATTGTCTACTCTTCACCTGTGTGGCAGGTAAAAGGAAATAAGTACAGCTGTTGCACTTAAGAATATGGTGTAAATATATAAGGAATGATGGTAACTATCATCTCATTTGTTTGTCAATAAAATTAAATACTTTAAAAATGATCAGGGAGGGGCTGGAGACATGGCTTAGGGCACTTAGGGCACTTAGGGCACTTTCTTGCAAAGCCAAAGGACCCAGGTTCAATTCTCCAGGACCCATGTAAGCTAGATACACAAGGGAGCACATGCATCTGGAGTTCATTTGCAGTGGCTGAAAGCCCTGGTGCACCAATTCTCTCTCCCCCTTTCTCTCTCTGTCTCTCTCTTTTTCTCTCTACTTGCCTATTTCTATCTTTCCCTCTCTCTCAAATAAATAAATAAATAATAAAAAGTCATTATTAAAAGTGATCAGGGATAGGGAGATTGCTCAGTAGTTAAAGGTGCTTTCCTGAAAGCATATTGTCTTGGGTCAATTATCCAGGACCCATATTAAGCCAGATAGACAAAGTGGTGCATGCTTCTGGAGTTCATTTACAGTGGCAAGAATCCCAAGCTCACTTTTGCTCTCTTTTTTTCCAATAATAATAATAATAATAATAATAATAATAATAATATTTTAAATACAAAATTAAATGATCAAAGGATCAAAGTAGTCACCATTCCTAAGATATATAAATAAGAACATGAAAAAATACTCAAAGAAGTGTTGAGATGGCTTAATAGGTAAAGTGATTGCCATGTAAGCATAAGGTTGTGAATTTGGATCCCTGGCACCTATGGGAAACCCAGGCATTGTGGCACATATCCCTGTAACAGTGCTGGGGAGGTAGAAATAGGGATCCCTGGAGCTTGCTGGATAACTAGTGTAGCAGAAACAGCGAGAGACCTTGTCTGAGTAAATTAAGGTGGAAAACAAGCGAGGATGACACCGACATTGATCTGTGGCCTCAACATCACTCACATATTGTTTGCCTGTGCACCCATACATATTTGTATTCAAATACATTCAACCATACACACACACACACACACACACACACACACACACACACACACACTCAAACATCATTAGCCAGCCAGTAATATTAAGTCAAAGCCACCATACTATATTACTCTACACCCAACCTGATGAAGATATGAAAAAGACAATTATAAGTGTTATTGAAATCATTAATTCTAGGTAAAGATGTGAAATGGAGCAGATATTTAGGACAATAGTCTGGGAATTCTCCAAAAGTGTAAAACAGATGTGCTTGTCATAGTTTGAATGTGAAATGCTTCCCATAGCCTCATGTGATTGTGATTAAGCATACCTGATTAGCAGCTAATAGAGCTTATGGGATGTAGAGTCTTGCTGGAGAAGATATGTCACTGAAGGTAGGCTTTGGGACATTATAGTCCTGACTCCCCTTGCCAAACTAGCTAGCTCACTCAGATTACTTCCTTCCCACCAATATGTAGATGTGACCCAAGCTTCCCGCTCAGGGGCTGTCAAGCTTTCTCTGTAATAGTGAAATTTCCCCTGAGACTTTAATCCATAATAAAACCTTTCCTTTCACATGCTGCTTTGGACTGTGTTCTCCCAGCAGCATGACGGTAACTGTAACATGTTCCATGCTTCAGCAATTTTATTCCCTGATACATACTAAAGTAATGAAAACACTCTTCATAACAGAATTGTATACAATGTTTAGAGAAACATTTTATGTGATAACCAAAAAGGTGGCATAATCCAGTTAGGTATATCTGATGAGTGAATAAATAAAATGTTTCATATAACAAAGTGCAGAAGCTTTAGCCAATAAAGAAGGAAATATTCATCTATGCAACAATATAAATGAACCATAAATGTTGTATTTTAAGTGAAAGAAGTCAACCACAAAAAAAGATGATATGTAGCATGATTCAATTTAGAGGAAATGTCTCTAATACTGGTTGCACAGGGCAGAAGTAGGAGTAAATAGTAACTGATAGCTAAAAGGTAAAAGATTTCTTTTAGTGGTTATAAACATGTTAAAAATTTGAATAAAGTGTAAATGTAAATGTGAAATGCAAAAAAAATTAATTGTATATTTAAAATGAGTAATTGTGTATGCATGGTATTTGTTGGTGAAAATGTCAAAAATGTGCTGGAGAATGTAAAGAAGATACAGGTTAAAATATACATTAATACCATTAAGGGATGATAATCTTGTCCTTTAAGTGGATGATTTTCTGCTGTTTATCTATCATATATTATCTATCGATCTATCTTCTATCTACTAATATTTATTGTCTATCTACCACCTTATATCTTTTTGTCTATATATCTGGTATATAATCTAGTTATCTATCTTTCTATCATTTATCTACCCATTTCCCTTTCTATCCGGATATAGAAGCAAATGAATTTATATATGAAACCATGTGTGTATGCATGCATAACACACAGAGAGAATTCAAATGAAAATCCATCTAATGTTCCTGCATTACTATCCAAGTTTTTCTTAGTTTCTAGATGTTTCAATGTCTATTAAAATTATTTTGCATATGTCTGCACTGGCACTCCTTTGAAGATTACATTTGAGAACTAGAAGCTTTGGCATTGTAAGCACCCATCATCTGTTCAATGCCAAAAGGGAAAATTCCAGTGAATGCTGAATACATGAGACTCTTTAATGACTGTAAAAAAGCATTTGCATTTTATTCATTTCAACATCTTAGACACAGGGTAGTAGAAATATTTCCTGATTATATAAATGTAAGTATTCAGGTTCAATGTTTGTGGATAAGAGTTTGCATGCATATGTTTGTGTAAATGCCTCATTCGAAATGGTGATGTTATATCAAAAGAATCTGCCCAGAAGCACCACCTCTTATTTTCCACTTACCCAGCACTTTCTGATAGAATATATTTGAATATATTTACCTAATAATATATTCCCAAATGCTATATAGCAAGCCAAATGGAAAACAGGGGATTATTTTCATTTATTTTCCGTACCAGTCCCATCATCAAGACATCCACATGGCTCCCATATTGAGAAATTGAATTTCAAAGTCGATCTACAAGCAAGGGTCATAGGAGGAAACATAGGTGGACTTCCTGATCAATGAAAATTCAGTCTTTCAATAGAAAGATGTATATCAAAGTTGCCATACACAAAGATAGTGATCACCATAAACACAGAAACATATTCACTTATATATACTAGACATACTCCTAAATATACACACCCAGAATCCCAGAAATGCCAGCTCTGCTTTTGAACATTCTCATTGTCTGTGTACCTACTTAGCAATGTGGAAAAAATATTGTCTGGAACAGGCCTAAAATTAAACATTGGTTATAATACCACTGCAAGGAAATCCAATTCTCAACATGGCCTTACTCCCCAATAAAATTTGCAGATTAAATATAATAATAATAATAATAATAATAATAATAGTACGTATAACTGAGTATGTTGAAAGCAGTGTACCTTTGTGTAGAGCTAGAAGCCAGAGGACCAAGTCTAAAGTACACATATATAGTCATTGCTACATGTGTTATTTAAATGTGATCAAATGAAAACCATACAATCTGCCATATTCTCCTCCATTCTATATTATATTACAGTAGGAAACTTAAAGAGTCTACTTTCAGATTCCTGTTTTGTAATTAGCCCCATTTGGCAAAGTATTTGAGAGTAATGGGATTTATGTATGCAGGATTTTAGGACTCTGCTGGCCAAGCAGTGTTTTAAGTAAAAAACGAGGGAAACAATGGAGTGATTATATGAAAGGTACTCAGCATTGCTCTATCACATAATAATTGATGAATACTAGGTCATATTATTATTTAGTAAATGAAACTTATGCTGTTAATGTTATTGTGTTAGAGCAGGGACCATGAATGAAAGGCTTTGCCTAAAAAAAACATTTCTACCTAGGCATAATTTTTTGAGTATAATTTTATGTTGACTGCTTTACAGAAACCAGTTTAGGAAGTGAATATTAGCAGATGACAGAATTATAATAAGAGTGCCAGGGACTGGTTTTTAAATGAACTATATTGTACTGAACCAGTTGTGCCCATTAGCTTGAGCATAATACCATTTTCAGCAATGAGTTCCATATACCAGGTTTTCATTAACATACTCAGTGTTCAAAAATATTAAAATTAAGACTCAGAAGCTAAGAAAGTACTGTGAAAGATAAAAATGGACTTATTTTGAGTTTTATGAGTGAAATGTTTCCAAGATCCTATGAGCTTTCACTTGATTTTATGAAAGAAGAAGTTAGGCACTTTATTATAGAGAAACATTCAGGATATAATATCTAAAGAATAATGGATATTAATAAAGCATTGGTAGAGTTAAATAAACATGAACAACTTTACCTTGTAAAACCAAAAAAAAAAAAAAAAATGCCCTGTTAACTGAAGAATGGATTTGAATGTTGGAAGTGCTTGGGGATCAAGCTCTTTGTAAAAGTATGATTTATACTGCAGGTATCATAATGTTGTCTACCTACTTCATAATGACAAACAGTATCTAGCTAGACTCACCATAGCAGCCCCAGAGCCCTAGCAACAAATGCCTTCCATCTTAATAGCCTAGACTGTGTCATTCTGTAAACTTCACATTCTGAGCTTTTAAGACTTCTTGTTGCATCTAAATCCAAACACAAAAACCTTCAAATCAAACTGTTTACCTCATCTTAAATCTGCCTTGAATAATTCATAAAACAAAAGAAAGATGGCACTGCAGATAGCTAAGGAAAGTTTTAATGAACTCCAGAGCTTCAAAAACCTGTCAGAGAAGCTCTGACAGCTTTCCCTGCACCCAACAGAAAAAGGAGTGGGGGCTCAACATTAAATTCTCCCAGCAAACAAGAGCAGCAGTGCAGGGTTCAGCTCTCTCCTTGGCTGTGACTAAATGTTAACAGCACTTTACAGAGTAGCCAGAGAGGTTCCTCTGTGAGTGTGACAGTGGGGGAATCATTTCAGTCTTCACAATTCAGTATCTTATTCTTATGTTGTTTCGAAAATCCCACTGTTAACTGAAGATTCTGCTTAAAAATACACTGTGAAAAACTGACACATGCTGTGGTCTGGTCTCTGTTGTACTGGTGTCTGCTTTGGTAGGACAGGCTGTCTTCAAAGACTTGGTTCAAATAATGGGTACTTAGTTACCAGTTAGCCCAACAATGTCTGTTGGTGAAACTTTCATGACTAAAATGACTGGTCAAATAACTTCAAGGAAGGACAGTCATATATGGAGCTTTGGTTTCAAAAGTCCACACTGGCTGTTTCATCATATCTGGGTTTGTGGTATAAGGCACAGCATCATGGAGAGAGGACATGGCATGGCAGAGCTGCCCACCTTGTGGTGGTATGGAAGCTGAGCAAGGTAGAATCCAGAGACCAGCACAAGATATATCCTTCCAAGTCAGCCTATGTGACCTGGGTATGCCTACCTGGTCCCACCTGCCACAATTTCTCTGCTTCCTGTTTTAAGGGTGTCCCTCGTCTTTAGCTGGAGCCCTGTCCTTTTTCAAAGTGCAGTACCCCAGCCTCCTCTGTCCTATCTTGTTCTTTGGAGCTGCATTTGACCTGTCTTCTGTCCTCGTGTGTGTGTGTGTGTGTGTGTGTGTGTGTGTGTGTGTGTGTGTGTGTGTGTGTGTGTGTGTGCAGTGTTTGTGTGGTGTGACAAATGTGTGGTATATGGGCATGTGTATGTGCCAATGTGCCACGCCATGCACTATCTGCTAATCCCTTGAGCTCACCTGCAATTGCCTTAATACCATGGTGAATGTTCCCCTCCCTCATTCACCCAATCTGCTTTCTTGCTTGTTTTATTCTTCTTTGAGATTGAGTGTTTTCCTGCTTTTGGAGCTTGCCATTAATGAGCCCCTGTGATTCACTGGCTTTTGCTCCCTAAAGGACTGGGGTTACAGATATATGTGGTTTCTTCCAAGTGTTTAAGTAGTTTATAGGGATTCAAACACCAGTGGTCTCAGGTCTCTTCAGGCCTTCATGCTTTTGCAGGAAACAGTTTCAACCAATGGCCCATCTCACTAGACCCTTTGCGGCATCTTATAAGGAAACAAAGACTTCACTGGATTCAAATGACAATTAAGATGCCCTGTTAGTTCTAGATACTTTGCACCCTGTAAACCCCTATGTGTTAGATAACTAACAGTATGGGGATATCTGGGGGAGGGGACATTATTTTGTCTATATGAGGGTTATAAAAACCAAATTAACATTTATTCCAAAGATATTTTCCCATTAAGACCTCTATGGATTGTAAAACAAAAGCAGAAGACAGATTTAATATCTATAATGTAACATTTCCAAATGAATATTTTTAAAGCTATTTTTCACAAACTTAAAAACTTAAAAAACTTTTAAAATGCATTTGAGTAGTTTATGTTGATAAGAATTGCTAGACATTTAAAAACATAAAAATTTTTATGTCAAAATATTTTATTAATTTTCTTGATTTTATTAGTCCTTAAAAGCAATATTTCATTATCTTTTTTAAAAAGTTGTGTTGTGCCTGTATAACATTTCCAACTGAGTATGCTGATGTGCAGTGATGCCGTGCTTAAGAAATAAATATGCAACTTTTAAATGTTTACTCAATGGAAAAAATGAATAAATTGGCACCTGAAATTATTTCTGATTTTAAAGATATTTCCTTTCTTTTCAGATTTGTTAAGGTATAATATTGTTGTTGAATGAAATGGTAAATGCAGAATTGATATACAATAATCCTTTAAGAACTATAAAATGATATTTACCAATTTTTATTCCAAATATGTAATACATTTTTGTTTGTTTTTTGAGGTAAGGTCTTTCTTTCTAGCCCTCGCTGACCTGGAATTTACTATGTACTGTCAAGCTGGCCTGAAAATCGCAGTGATTCTCCTACCTGTCTCCCCCAAATGCTGGGATTAAAAGCATGTTCTACCATGCCCAGTTTATTTGTCTGAGAGAGAGAAAGAAAAGGAGGCAGATAGACAAAGGAGGAGGGGGGATGAATGGGTGTGCTAGGACTCTAGCCACTGCAAAAAATCTCCAGATGTATGGACCACTTTGTGCATCTGGCTTATATGGGCACTGGAGAATCAAACCTGGGTCCTTAGGCTTCACAGGCAAGCTCCTTAACTCCTAATCCATCTCTGCAGCTCCTAAAACAATACTTTTTTTTTTTTTAAAGAACTAAGAGAACAAAGAGAAAGTGTTCATATACAATGAAGCAATCTTCATATAAAAAGTTTTAAAGAGTCAATTATCAAATAAAAACAAACTTACCTCAAATTAACTTATAGTTACCCTGATCTACAATCTAATGTAATGTAGGAAGTTTCAAGCTCAAATATTAGTCTAATGATCATGGGTTTTTTAAACAATATATATGAGATTTCTTTTAAATGATAATTTATAGATAAAACAATATAAAATATGAATATGTTTTCAAAAATACTAATGTTTTCATAGACAGACATAGAAGCACATGTGTGTCCCCACACTCAGAAATTTGAACCAGAAGGATCAAGAGTTTGAGACCATTCTGGGCTATATAATGAGAACCTAGCTTAAAAATAATAAATTAACTAAATATCATTCTTTCCTAAAATTAGTTAATGTATTTCCAAATTTAGATGTAATCATAAAAGCAGGGGAGATGATCCAATCATGCAAACAAGAGGAACTAAGTTTAGATACCCCACAAACATACAAGTAAACAAAAATCGGGGTATCATAGTATTTCCTTGTAATCACATCCCTGGGGAAGTAGAAACAGGAGAGTCCCTGAGGCTTGATGACCAGCTATTGTAGCCCAAGCAGTGAGCTCCATTTCAGTGAGATATCCTGTCTCAAAAAATAAGGCACATGGGCTGGAGAAATGGCTTAGCAGTTAAGGCGTTTGCCTGCCAAGCCACAGGATCCCGGTTTGATTCTCCAGGACCCACATAAGCCAGATGCACAAGGGGCACATGCATCTGGAGTTTGTTTGCAGTGGCTAGAGGCCCTGGTGTGCCCATTCTCTCTGTGTCTGCCTCTCTTCTATCTCTGTCTCTCTCTCTCTCTGCTTACAAATAAATAAAATATATTTTAAAAAATAAGGCACAGAGTGATTAAGACACCTCTGTACTCCATACCCATTCCCCACACATGTACAGTAGCACACACATGTAAGTTCAAATATATATATATAGAGAGGGGGGGGGGACAAACCAATAATAAAAGTAACCACATTCTTACTTAAGCAGCAAATCATTTTAACAAATAACTAATAAGTTATATTTAGTACACTTAATTTTTTGTTCCTGGGAAAGGAAACTGTGCTTGTGTTTTCTTATTCTGGGAAGCTTCCTCCAAAGTGGTGTTGTTGTTTCTTCATATATTTCAAGAAGAATGCATTGACATAAAATAGTTCTTGGAGAAATGCTTTGTGATGCAGGACTTTGGGGTTCAGGAGGAGTTCCACAGATTTATGAACCCTAAGTTTTCATTTCTGTTCTAACATCAATAAGGAATTAATGAAGACACATTCAAGAAGGATAAATCATTAATTATTATGTTTGTTTATGAGAAAATCACAAATTGTGGGAGTTTAATTAAAGGAGAAATCACAAATTGTGGGATTTAGGAAACATGCTCTCATGTGAAAACACTGTATAGTTTAGAACATTCACTTTAGAGAAACTGAGGTGTGGGGGGGACTGAAGTAGAGTCCCAAGCATGTGAATAGATTTTAGATATATATGCAGAGAGATTCAGAAAGAACACACATGACATTCTCCATGTGCTTTCCTGAAGAAGGAAAGTATCAGCAGAAGAGAAATTGAGGGGGTTGAGGAAAAAACTGGAGTAGACCAGCAAGCATGTGGATTGAACTTAGATATATATGTTGAAGGACTTAGGAATGCCATGTGCTTTCCTGAAGACGAAAAATATCAAGGCAATACCAAGAACTTCAGAGGAAAAAGGAGTAATGAAGACAGTTCCACTCATGATTACTGAAGTTTAAGGAAATTACACAGGTAACAGGCCTATAATTAGAGAAAGCACCCACATAGTAGATCTTAGAGTATGAGGAGACTATGCACATAGTAGACTCAGAGACCAGAGGAAAATGATACCTGTAATTAAAGTAAGAAGTTACCCCAAACTATAAAGTATATAAAGCTATTCACACGTAACCAAGCAGAAATGAGAAAGAATACAGAGACACACACACATACATACTGAAGGTCAATTCTGCGGGACAGGGGTGGAAAGTTGAACCCTTGATGTCATCAGATTCAGGTATGTAAGAAGACCTGAATGGCTAGTAAATTTGGAGAATGGACCACAGGGTCAGTCCACCTCCCTCAACTCATCCAAGTAGTGCACTAGATTTTGGGCAGAAGGGGGCACTGTAGATCAGTCTTAATCAGACACTTTACCATCTTCATTTGAGGGTCATTTGTCTCCCGCAGCAAGGCAGAGGTCACTTAAACTAAATACCCTTCTCTTCTATGCATTTTGATGCAAATAACAGGATTTTATTCTTTTTACAACAGAGTCATACCTCATTGTGTATATTTACACATACATATGTGCATAGAAAACATTTATCCAAGGCCAATAACTATTTGATCATTGTGGTCCTAAAACATTTTCTACTAAAAATTATAGTTTATTAAAATAATTATATGTAATATATACAGTGTTGAACCTATAAGCCAAAATAAGTAAATAAACAGATGACTTTAGTTTTATTTATATCTTAAGTGTAGTAACTGAGAAGTGGCAGGCCCTTTCTACTTTATGTAAAAGTAGAAGAATTGCTTAAATGAAAAAATGTTTTGATCTCTTATCTTTTCCCAGAATCTCTTGCACATAATGAAAAAAATATGATCATATGAGAAGAATCTATACTTGAAAACATTTACCTCCCATGAGAAAACATTATATATGTGTGTGTGTGTGTGTGTGTGTGTGTGTGTATACAAATGAAAACTATACAAATGAAAACTATACAAATGAAAACTTTACCATATGTATATATATATATATATATACACACACACACACATATATATGGTAAAGTTTTCATTTTAACCTATTTTATCATCTGTATTTTAGAGTTATTTGTCTCCTTGAGCAAGGGTTATCAGAGTAGAGATTATCTGATGAAGTTACTAGATGTCTTTTACTTGGTGACATATTTTACTCAAATGATATAAAATATCTCTTTATATAAGGAAGTAAACTCTATAAGTTGCATGCAGACTTAAATTAATATGAATAAATAAATGAATACTTTTGTTCTAAGTATCTCAATGATACTATTGCTGCATCATCAAATTTAAATGAAGTATATTTGAAGAAGAGACATGAAGATGGCTTAGATGGTAATGGGCTTGTTATGCAAAAATGACAAACTGAGTTTGGATCCCCAGTGCATATGTACATGCCCGGTGGAGGTGGGCATGCTGGTTATCCTGTAATTCCAGTGCTCAAGAGGCACAGACAGGATCCTCAGACAAGGTGGCTAGCTATGTAGCCCAATTCACAAGCTCTAGTTTTAAGTGAGAGACTTTGTCTCAAGTTGAACATAATCAAGGAAGACTCATCACATCAACCACTGGCCTCCCCATGCATCTGCCTACATATGTGTCACATGCATGCATCATGAACATGCACACACATGAATACTGAACACAGACACATGCATACTACACACATACATATATATAAAAGAAAAAAAGAAGAGTCATGAGGCTCCAAATTATATTCCTGAACTTTCATTTAACAACTATTTTGATGACTCTAGAAGGAAATAAGCAGCAGTTAATGACACTGCTTTTTACTGCTAGAGTATTTTCAAAGTGCATAATTTTTAAATCATTCACAAAACACCATCATACAAATTAAATTAATGAATTAAGCTGTTTGATAAATTTAGGAGACTCACATCATTGATAATAATTCTGATCCCTATTGCATGGATTACAGTGTTCTTGGCATTTATTGCTCAGCATGGTGAGATGACATCAGAGGCATTGCATTACAATCTTCACATGTTGGGAAAGTGACCTTCAGGATGGGAATCATGATACACAAGGGACATCTGTGGATGTGGTGGATGACTGGCCTACACCGAGGAAAGGAGTCAACGAAGACAGTAATATGCTGGTTTCTGGTGTACATTAAAAGCCAGGCAAGCTGCCCTGAAAGCGCTACACTTAATGTTCATATTCACATATTAATGCTACTCTCACTTCTGGTTAGAGAAGCTTCTCTTTTCAGATGGCGATGACCACTGGGATGACCCAAAAGGCAACATAGTGCTGAGAACAAGGGATGGAGGAGTGCCCAGCACTGAAACATCTCTGTCACACCCTCCAAGGCTCAGGGCCCATTGCAAAAGAGGGGGCGGATAGAATGGAAGAGCCAAAGGAAGGATATGACTCCTTACAATGCAACTGCCCAGACAGAAACTGGCCTCAATATCCATGACCTTACAGTGCCTAGCAATACCTTCGCAAGACCCTCATAATAGAAGTAAAAGATGATGACATCAAGTTAAAAGAGAGACTAATGGAGAGAGGGAGGGGATATGATGGAGATTGGAGTTCTAAAGGGGAATGGGGGGAGGGAGGGAAAAATCATGCACTTTTTGTATGTAAGTATAGAAGTTGTCAATAAAAAAATATTAAAAAAATAGAATAAAAAATTAAAAAACATAAAAAAAAGCCAGGCAAGCATTTGAAAGTGAATCTGTCTTGGTTATTCAGTACCAAATGTTCAAGCTAAGTTTAGTAGATAGACGTCTCAAAGAGATAATGAATTTCACACAGCAATAAGATTTATACAAACAGCAAAAATAACTGACATGTTTGGAATGCTTGTTATTTGCCAGGCACCATGCTCAGAGTTGTCCCTTAATTACTGTATGCAATTTACATAGTAGCTTTATCACATATGCACCATCTTATGATGAGAAATTATGCTTGAAACATTTAATAAAGTCAGATAGATAGATAGATGGTTGATAGATAGATAGATAGATAGATAGATAGATAGATAGATAGATAGATGATAGATAGATAGATTAAGCCTGAGAAATTAGTTCAATGGGGCTTCCTATGATACGCTGCCTTTGGGAGATTAATCAATGACCCCACTCCTGGAACTGATACCTTTAGCTTTCTTCTCTTGAGTAACCAACAGAACATGACAATGCTGAGTGGACATTTGTTTTCCTAGCTGAGCCTCTGCTGACCTCTCATTCTATAAACTTCAGTGGAATCCTGTGACAGATGCTCAATTCCATTACAGACAATGGAAAGTCTTGTTTCACAAAGGCCCTGGATACAACAGTGCTTGCCAACTGCTATAACAATGAGCTCAAAACAGTTACTTCACCAGTGGATCTCTCAGCTAAGATTTCAGGTTTCTGAATATTTGATTGCAGATGTGAAAGACACCCTAACTGGAGGCCCTGATTCCACAGTGTCTGGATTCCTGAATTACAGGAACCTGAAGATGATAAATGTGTACTACTTTAATTATGACATAAAACAGATAGCTTAGGGCTGGAGAGATGGCTTAGCAATTAAGGCACATGCATGCAAAGCCTAAGGACCCCAGTTTGATTCTCCAGTTCTTACATAAGGCCCATGTAAGCATGTGTCTGGACTTTGTTTGCAGTGGCTAGAGGTCCTGGCACACCTCTCTCTCTCTCTCTCTCTCTCTCTCTCTCTCTCTCTCAAATAAATAAATAAATTTTTAAAAATGTAAAATTTTTAAAAATAAAAATAAAAAAAAACAGATAGCTTAGTCCACTTCCAAAGGCAAAGAGGATACTTTATATTAGCTACAGATTAGTGGATTTCTTTAAGCCCATGAAACAACTCCTTAGCACCAACTGATTAAGTTAAAAGTAAGTGAAAGAAGGAAGGAAGAAAGATTAATGGCATTTATAGCCATTTGAAACCGTACTGTATATGGAAATACTGAACATTTCCTTCTTGAGGATCCTGGGGCCTCTGTATAGTCAGATCTCTTCCTCAGTCCCTTCAGGCTCATCAGCTTCCTCACACTGTTGCTATGCATTTTCTAGAATACCAGATGCAGAGAATGTGTTTTTAAATGTTTAGTTTCTGCTTTAAATGCACTTAGGCTAAAAGATCTCCTTCTGTACAAACGTAGCTGAGATTGAATTTACATTTTTTTGTCACTCATGGTTTTATATAGAAATCTCTGCAATAGATTCAATGTACCAAGATGTACCTATAATAACAATGTTAATTTCCAATGATATTTTCAGATTGATCTTTGTGGATTACACTGACACAGAGGAATATTTCTGAAATTGCTCAGCAGTTCCCAGGTTTTATCTAGATTTTTCTTCTCTTTGTGCAATGAAAGAAACATAGGGATTACTATTGCTCTGGATTAAACAGTTCTGCAGTGTCCATTTATCAGCATGCTTTAAATTTAAAAATGGAAAGTTGAGGCTTTTGTGAAACAGAAAAGATATATATATATATATATATATTCATACATATATGAAGTTAGTATTCTCTAGGTTTTCCTACAACTTGGCATTTTTAAATTGGTTCTTGCTGATTAAATTTTCAACTCTCAATCAGTCTGCTTTCAAAGCCGGGCATTCTTCTACTTGCATGTAAGGGAAATGCAGCCATCCAATAAAAATGTTGGAGACATTTCTTTGATCATACTATTGATGATGGATGTGCAAACAATACAGAGATCTGCACAATGGAAGCATAAGACAAAACTCAGCAGTAGCTGCTGTTTGCCAAGAATGCAACATTAGCTAACTTTGAATGTCTGCAGTTACTCATTTAACAAATATTTATTGAGTTCTCACAATGAGCTAGGAACTGCTTTAGCTATATTGAGTTTTGTTTTCACTTACTGCAGGGGAAACAGAAAAAGTCATTAGCACAAGTACAAGTGTCAACTAAGCTGGAAACATCTCAGTGCATCTACCTACAGTGTCAGCATCCAATTTCCTAATGCAGCTTTCTAAATAAATCCTAAAGACCATCTTTCTTCATTTGCAAATTACTTAGAAATGAGGACATGGGACTGTGTTTGGAACTAGAATATTCTAGATGCAATCTGGGCTTAGACTTTTGCTAGGTAAGCTTTGTGTCACAGGGACTATAAGTTGCCTTCTAATGCAATTGTCTACTCATGTAAAGGGTTGTTTCAAATAACTTGAGATTTGCAGTAGGACACTTCCTGTTGTCTCAGACATTGCAGCTAAAACCCTAATATCAACAACAGGAAGAGAAAGGAATTAAACAGAAGCTACCAGGGGCATCTTCCAGGGTTTCCCACAAGTAGTTAAAATGTCTACAAATTTAGAAATTTAGCTTCTTGTCCAGTCAGAATTTTAGAGTACAGTTAAGAAGAAAGTCCTGCAGGCAATAAGCTCTAACAGGGAAAGGGATGGGCTTTGACTTGTCTTCTCCTCCTCCTCTTCCCCCTCCTCGTCTTTCTCCTCCTCCTCCTCACAAGTACTCCACTAACATTGTTAGGAGTGCTATCTTGATTAGGTACAGCAATGAGCAAGCCACTCTCCATCTGGACTCTGCAATCAGAAGATTCTGGATCAAGAAGATGTGTGGCCCAGAAGGTTGGGAAACACCCGAATACTGAGATAACTGAACCTTGTCCTCCTGAATACTTCAGCTTGCTGCATGCCAGCTAGAGCAGAACCTATGAGCAGAGAGAAGACAGTAGTCGGGAGAGACCTGCAATCCATTTGTATGAGCCTGGCATGAGGAAAAGAAACACGGCCAAGTCAAGGAGCCCCAGAAGAAGGAGGTTCCTAAGTGCTGCAGCTGGGAGCTTTTACAACGCAGGTCCTTTGTCACCGGGATGAGAGAAGGGAAGGGAAGGGCAGTGCTCCGGCAAACTACAAATAGAGCTCACCAGAGTCAAAGCCTTTATCAAAGACAGAAATTCTTATTTAGAAGAGGGACTAGAAAAATACAGTAAAGGAGAATCTCCCACTTGGTACAGTGCTGGAGCTGGGAGGCAGTCTCAGACTGATGAAAAGGACAGGAGCTTCAATTTCATGTGAATTAAAAACAGTCTGGAAATTTTAATAACTGGAAATTAGCCTTAACTATTACAATTAAGTTGTGTTTATAACTGATGATCTGAAAATTATGATCTCAGCCTAACATACATCAAATAAAAGATCTGAGATCATGGTGTAAGAGAAAAGGCAAAGTACTCTTTGGCTTTGAGGACAGGCCTTTCAATAAAATCATTCTGTGAGGATTACAGATAATACCCATTAGGCACCTACTGCAGCACCTGGCATAGAAAATGAGCTTAATAAATATGAGTTACTGTTAATTTTATGGCCATGACTCTGGCACTTTCAGTTACTCTACTTATACATGTTGTCTCTGCTTGCAATCAAGCAACAAAGCGGCCATTTTATATTTATTTTATAGATGAAGAAAAAGAGGAAACACAAAAGAAGAAGGCAGTTTCTACCCTCAGTAGGCTAATCTGAGGAAACAGTGCATTAATAGCACTGCAAGCTGAAAGAAAGCTTGCCCCACACGCTGCCAGCTCAGATATTCTGAAGAATCTGTCCATGTAAGAAGAAATCAGTCCTGTTTGCATGTAAAAAAGAACAACAACATTTGCACCTGAAAGGCTCCATAGGAACGTTAGAATATCTTGGACAAGGAAGCTGGTTGTAGTGATCTAATGAGGTTCCTCATGATTCTCCTTGGTAATGCCCCTTGAAGTCAAGTTGGAGTGACAGAAGGAGTTCAGTGTGATTGCCCAGAGCAACGTCAGTTTCATTTAACTACACAGAGCCAAAAGTATAATACTGAAGTGGGACAGTTGTCAGGTGCAGAAATGAGGCAAGTCTTGTTTATTTTTTTTTCAAGAACTAGCTCTTGGTTTTATCAGTTTTTAAATATTGTTTTCTTAATTTTCAGTTCTGCTCTGATTTCATTATTTCTTTCTGTCTGGTATTTTTGGATTTTTTTTTCTGCCTTCAGATGAATGGTTAACTCATTGACTTGAGCTCTCTCTGACTTTGTAATATAGGTATTTAGTTCTGTAAATTTCCCTCTTAAGACTGCCTTCAGAGTGTCCCATAAGTTTCAGTATGTTGTGTTTTCATTGTCATTTAGTTCTAGAAACTGATGGTTTTCCATTTCTGTGATGACTCATACATTGTTTAAAACTTAGTTTAGTGTCCAGGAGTTGCTATGTTTTTGTTGTTTCTATTGTTGTTGATTTCTAATTTTATTGCATTATGAATAGATATAATGGAAGGAGTTATGAAAATTTTCCTAAATTAATGGAGGCATGGTATATGCCCTAATATATGACATATTTTAGAGAAGGTTTCATGTGCTGCTGAGAAGAATGTGCATTCTGTGGAGTTAGGGTGGAATGTTCTGTAGATGTCTATTAAGCCCAATTGATCGATGGTGTCATTTAGCTCCATTATTTCTCTGTTAATCATCTGCTTGGATTGCCTTCCTATTAACAATAACAGAGTATCAGTCTCTTATTATTATTGTGTTAGGATTTATTTCTTGATTATTTGTTTAGGACAATTTGCTTTATGAAATTTGGTCCACCTATGTTGGGTGCATATGTTTATGATTGTAATGTCTTCTTATTGGATTGTTCCTTTAATGAGTAATAAGTGGCCCAAAATGCAGAGCTGGTTTTTCAAAATAAATAAATACATGAATTAGTAAATAAGTAAGATTGATAAATACCTGGCCAAATTGATCAAAATGAAAAAAGAAAAAAAATACCTCAAATAAACAAAATTAGAAATGAAAATGGAGATGTTATAACAGATACTCATGAGATTGGGAGTATCATCAGGACATATTTCAAAAACCCTATATTCTACAAGACTAAAACTCTGAAGGAAACTGGTAATTTACTCTATTCTTGCCACCTATCAAATTTAAACACAGAACAGATAAATTATCTGAATAAGTCTATAACACCAAATAATATTGAAGTTGCAATTAAAAAGCCTTCCAACAACAACAACAACAACAAATCCAGGACCAGAGGGTTTTATTGCTGAAGTTTAACAGAACTTCATTGAGTTATTCCACATGATTGAAAAAGAGAGAACACTTCCTGATTCCTTTTATGAATCCAACATCACACTAATATCTAAACCACACAGAGACCCATCAAGAAAAGAAAATTATAGGCCAGTATCCCCAGTGAACTTACATGTAAAAAATTCTCAATAAAATTCTTGCAAACTGAATACAAGGACACATCATAAGTATCATCCTCTTTGGTCAAGTAGGTTTAATCCCAGGGAATCCAGGATGGTTCAACATATGGAAATAAATAAACATAATATATCACACAAACAGACTTAATGACAAGAGTCACATGATCATTTCAACTGATGCAGAAAGAGCCTTCAACAAAACACAAAATCCCTTCATGGTTAAAACACTGGAGAGACCATGGATGGATGGCCCATATCTCAAATTAATAAAGCCCATATATACCAGACTGAAGGCCTATATCATTCTAAATGGGGAAAGACTTGAAGCTTTCCCACTAAGGTCAGGAACAAAACAGAAATACCCACTCTTGCCCTGATTTTCAACATAGTACTTCAAATCTTGGCTGAAACAATAAGGCCAGAGAAAGAAATAAAAGGGATACAAATGGACAGGAAGAAATCAAATTATCCATTTTTGCAGATTACATGATTCTTTCCTTATGTGATCTAACAGACTCCACCAGAAAACTTCTGGAAGTGATATACTCTTTCAACAAATTGACAGGATATAAAATCAACACACAAAAAATCAGTGGCATTTGTATATACCAATGACAAACATATAAAGAAAGAAATCATTGAAGTAGTCCTGTTTTCAATAGCCATAAAAAATTAAGCATCTTGGAATATCCCTAAACAAATGAAGTAAAAGACATATCCAATGAAAACTTAGACACTTTTGAAGAAAGAAATAAAAGAAGACATGAGAAGTTATAATGATCTCCTATGCTCACAGATGGGAAGAATTAATATCATAAAAAATGGTTATCCTACCAAAAGTATATACAGATTCAATGGTTCCTATCAAAATTACTGCAGCCTTCATTATAGAATTATAAAAAAAAAGGTCTGAAAATTCCTATGGGATCCAAAAAGTTATTAGATACCCAAAAGTATCCTCAGCAGAGGAACTCCAATGGGGACATCACCATACCTGATTTCAAAACATACTCTAAAGTCATAGTAATAAAAGACCGTTTGGTACTGACAGAAAAACAGAGACATAGATCAATTAATTAGAATAGAAGACCCAGGTATAAGTTCCTCCAACTACAGTTATCTCATCTTTCAAAAAGGTGCTAAAAAGAGCACATAATAGTAAATTCTTCATTTTCAGCAAATGGTGTTTGGAAAAATGGACAGCCACATGTAGAAGAATGAACCTGGATCCTCTTCTCTCACCCTGCACAGAAATCAACTCCAAATGGCTCAAAAACCTCAATATAAAACCTGAAATTCTAAATCACCTAGAAGAAAAAAAATAGGTAGAACACTCCAAGAAATAGGTATAGTGAAGGACTTTCTAAGAAAATACCCATAGCCCAAGCAATGAGACAAACACTCAACCACTGGAATCTTATGAAACTCAAAAGCTATTGTACAGATAAGCTAACCATAAACAGAGTCAATAGACAACCTTCAGAATGGGAGAGAATCCTTGCCAGATATACATCTGACAGAGGAATTATATCTCGAATTAATAAATAACTCAAAAAACTAACGATAAAATGTCAAGCAACTCACACAAAAAGGGGGGGGGAGGAAATTGAACAGAGTTTTCAAAGGAAGAAGTTCAAATGGCTAATAAACTCCTAAAGTGGTGTTCAAAAATCCCTGGTAATCAGGAAAATGTAGATTAAAATGACTTTGAGATACAATCTCACCCTAGTCAGAATGGCAATCATCAAAAAAAATCGAGTGTCAGCACATGCTGGTGGGGATGTGGTATTGCAGTCAGATTTTTGTTCCTAGAAGAAAACACCCAACCAAAATCAGCTTGTGGGAGGAAAGAGTTTATTTTGGCTTACAGACTATAGGGGAAGCTCCATGATGGCATGCATGAGCAGAGGGTGGACATCATCTCCTGGCCAACATCAGGTGGACAGCAGCTGCAGGAGGGTGTGCCAAGCACTGGCAAGGGAAGACTGCATATAACATACATAAGCCAACAGTGCATCACCTCCAGCAGGCTCTAATCCCAAATTGCCACCACATGGGACCCAACATTCACACCACATAAGTTTATGTGGGATACCTAAATCAAACCACCACATGTGGAGAAAGAGGAACACTCGTCCACTGCTGGTGGGAGTGAAAACTTGTACAACCACTATGGGAATCAGTATGGAGACTCCTCACAAAGCTGAAAACAGACCTACCATTTCACCCAGCTGTACCATTCCAGGGCATATACCCTAAAGACTCTACTCTGTTCCACATACTGAGCCATGTTTGTAGCTGCTCTATTCACAATAAGTAGGATCTAGAATTAGCATCAGCCCAGATGCTAATCAACAGATGAACTGTTAATGAAGGTGTGGTACATATATACAATATGGTGCATATGGTAAGAAAAAAATGAAATAAAAATTTGTAGGAAAATGGATAGACTTAAAAAATTATACTAAGAGAATATACACAAGCACAGAAATACACACATCACATGCTCTCCTTCATATGTAGTTCCTAACATGGAGCTGACTGAATTTAGGGATACCTGTCAGGCAACTAGATGGACAGGTAATGTGGGTAAGGTTTTGGAGAGAGGGCAAAGATAGAGTGGGGGAGCTATCCCCAAAACTAAAGCAAACATGAATTCGTACCATAGAAATCTTCCCCTGAATAGTAAACAAAAGCCATTTGGAGTGTTGTGAGATCATCTGGGCAAGAGGGACCCCAGAGAGTGCAAGAGAAAGCCAAATTCTAAAATCTTTGGTTCTGGCTTGTTAATACCAGTACCAGAAATGGGTTATGCCCCCCCCCCCATTGAACAGTTGGTCTGAGAGATGCATGAGGTCCCTAAAATAGGAAGACTTCTGTTAAAGCATTTGACTCCCCACCTTAGCTAAAAGGTAAGACCATATTGCTGAAGATATCACAAGATGCCAACACAGAACATCAAGAGAACATGCTGAATCTGGAAGGAGCCAGCTCCCTGATTGCTAGAACTTATAGTGCTGCAAAGTGTATATGAGATGCTGTGTAAAAATGGCCACCAACATTGTGAACAAGCAGTGGATTCTACGCTAGACAAAATCAACCAGCAAGACAAGATGTACACATCTATGAAACAGTGGCACTCAGCCTAGGCAGGTGTGGTAGTTTGAATGTATACCCTCCAATAGACTCAGATGTTTTATTAAAGCTTCTAACTTGGGCCAGGCATGGTGGTGCATGCCTTTAATCCCAGCACTCAGGAGACAGAGGTAGGTGGATCACAGTGAGTTCAAGGCCACCCAGAGACTACATAGTGAATTCCAGGTCAGCCTGGCCTTAAGTGAAACCCTATCACAAAAAAATAAAAACAAAAACAAACAAACAAACAAAAAAGCTTATAACTTGGAATTCCAGCCTCCCTGACTGGAAGAGTTATCATTGTAGGTGGATCCTGGGGTCTAGCTCTAAGATGTTTCTGGGGCAGATCTGAATTCCAGCCTAAGGTATGCACAGTGAACTCTAGGGGTCCTGGTGCTGGAGATTATTGTTCTTGTTTGTTACCTTTCCTGTGTGTGATTGGCTTGTGTTTCTCTGCTTGGATCTGTAAGTGTGGGGCCAGCTTCTTCCACCATTTGATGGAACGTCCCCTGGATTTTTAAGCCTGAAATAAACCTCTTCTTCCCATAAACTGTCTCATTTGGAAGTTCATTCAGCCATATGAAGCTGTCTACAATGGCAGGTGGCTCTATGGTTGGAAAAGAGACCTGCTCAGTGGGGAGGAACTCAGCTGGCACTGGGAACCAAGTTGGCATCCTATGGAGATGAGGGTCATGGACTCCAGTGAGAAGCTCCCACTCATCTTTGGCCAAAATCAAGGATACATCCATCACAAACCTCTTAATTAACTATGCCTATCCCCTTGAACCAGTGCTGCTCTCACTCTCCATTGAAGAATCTGTTTTCTTTTTTACAGAAGGCAGCAAAAATCAGGGAGAACCAAAATCCAACACCATGACAAGAAAAGATAGCTGACTATCTTTTCCACCTCTTGCACATCTTCCAGGATCCAGGTAACACCACACAGGAATTGGCGAGTTAAACATGAGTGTTGTTCTCATGGCAGGCCTGACAACCTGGGCCAGGGAGATGATGATAGATGATGAGGACACTCAAAACTTGTCAAAGCAGAAATCTAGAAGTTGCTGAGAGCTTAACATTAAAATGACTTATAACACACCTGCCAAGGCTCAAGGAATATTGAGCAAAAGGGGGTAGAAAGATTTTTAACAGACACAGGATGGGAAGGATTATTCAGAGGCATTGCACCCCCCACACCACAGTGACTGACTGCTGCTCTCATAACTCGTATATCCCATAACTTTATGGTGAATAACCCCACTGAGAAGAGCCCTCAGTGGAATGGGGCAGAGGATGGGAAATAGACCAGCACATGATGTATGTATGTATGTATATGGTAGATATGAGGCAAATCCCTGAGCCCTCTGACTCCTGGTATCCACTTCAGACATCCACTTTGGTGTCCTTATCTTGCAATGAATGTAACACCATTCCTGTGTAACTGTATTTAATTTCTATTAAAAAAATAATAAGATTTCCCATAGTTTAGATGCAGAGATTGGAGGATCTCTGTGAGTTCAAGTACACCTTGAAACGTGAATTACAGGTCAGCCTGGACTAGAGTGAGGCCTTACCTCAAACAAAAATGTGACTATATGTGACTACCCTTGAGAACTTGAAGTTGCCAGTCTAATCTCCCTGTTTTATGTGAAAATTGAAAATTACGTTACTACCATTAAATTTTAACTCTTCACTTTGATGTCTGTTATGCAATGAAATCAATTCATATCTATTTTTTAAATTCCTGCACCAGTCTATAGTTCTATTATAAATCCCAACCAAAGAGAAAGAGAGGAGCATGTTTGTAGAGGGGGATTGATAAGGACAAAGGCTAATGATGGAGGCTTCACTGAAATTTGCAGAGTGGCGGCAGTAATTACAGGTTTGAGCTTTGAGCAATTAAAGCACACTCGTAACTGTAGTGCTTCTTCTTTGGATCTGTGGTGATTTAGGGACCTAATCCAGAATCAGAATCACCTAGCTCTTGAAGGACGCCCTCTGGTCTAAATGGATGCCTGAAATGCTTTGGGTAAGTGCCAAGAAAAAGACAAAAAGAAAAAAGAAAACTAAGAGTATGTTACTGAGGTTAAATATAATGACAGCATCTGGAGAGGCACTGCAAGATTAACAGGGAGGAGCTTGGCCTCTGGGTGCTCACTATGCCCTCTAGAAGATGAAGCTTGGTAGAACTGACCAACAAACTTCGAAGAGGAAAATGACTAGTCACATGCAGGCCCATCCACAGACTTTTTCCCAGGCACAGTGTGTGGGAGGCATGAGGTTAACAACATGAAATAGGGACCCTGGAAGCTGTAGCAGGAAAAGCCATGATTCAAAGTGTAAAGGGCTTCATAAACTTAGCAAGTACAGAGTCAAGTTCTGAGAGTGGAAGTCCTAAGGGGAGAGCATGTAGAAATTCAGGGAAAGAACAGGAGTGGAGACAGACTTCTATAGTGGCGTGGAGCATTTTTCCTAGGTTTAGAACTTTCTGTCTCAGCTGTTCACAGGATTCAGGAAGCTAGAATAAGGCTTCTCCAAAACGGGGGCAGCGGATAAATACCTATGATGTCAGAGTTCCTGTCTTTTTTGCTCTGAAACTGTCCCTCATTAGTGATGTGAAGTAAGACTCATGTATAAGGCTCACTTATTTTAATTTTTTTCTTATAAGATTAGATGGATTTTAATGATTTTCTTAAAACATAATACCACTCAATTTGTATAGTTTATTTCAATCTAATTAAAGTGTGAGTTTTGTTTTAAAAACACATAATGCCATATTACCTGGATTGTCTTACCCCAAATTCCACTTATATAGTATAGTTCTTGGAAGTGATTGAGTTGAACTTTTGGTATTTCTAAACAACATTGCTTTTATTTCCTTTAAGAACTTTGCAGAATAAAAGCAGTCAGGTATTATAATATTGTTTCCTATTATTCCAAAACACGATTCAGGACATATTATTGAAGCTTGTGATGCATATATCTATGTAAAATGTTATAATATACACAACACACTCAGAGATGGGAAAGGTAATCCTAAAATGCATATTTATAATGGGAGTTTGTACCTCTTGCTGTCATTACTATGTAAATATATACTGAACAACACAAATTTGGCAAAAGAAGGAAGTAGACATAAGAACCCTTAAGCATATTAGGAACTTCTTTGACTCAGTATCTTTTTAATTGTCATTTTTTTGTATTTTTTATGAGAAGGGCAGGAGAGAGAGAAAGAGAGAGAATTGGTGTGCCAGGGCTTCCAGCCACTGCGATTGAACTCAGATGTACCATCTTATGTGCATGTGTGACCTTGTGCACTTGTGTCACCTTGTGCATCTGGCTTTCTTGGGATCTAGAGAGTAGAAAATGGGTCCCTAGGCTTCACAGGTAAGTGCCTTAACTGCTAAGCCTTCTCTGCAGTCCACTGACTCAATATTTTTAAGAATGATTTGTACCAAGTTTTAATTTCAATCTTCACTAAACCATGATATCAACACCCTGTCTTCTGGATTACATACACCTTTACTATTCATTTTTATTCCAAGGACAGACAGGGGCCATCACATCAAGCCCATGGCAACCAAATAATTTGAACTCACAGACTGAGAAAAGATTAAGTGAGGAGAAGGAAGGATGGGATGTAGCAGTGAAGTTCTTATATAGTCTTTTTCTTGATGAAATAATTTCATTGTACCCATATAAAATAGGGAAAAAGCAGCTATGAAATGAAAGAGACAGAAAAAAACCTTCTGAAGTATAATGGTCCTTGAAATGTGTATTAGGCTTCCTCCAGAGTTCAAAGAATATCTATAATAGAAACAATATTATGCTTTCATGAAAATGCATTTTTCGTTGATTAAAATAGAGTCCTATGATAAAAATCTTGTGGGACATGCTCTACAGGAATTAAAAGAGTGACATGATAAATGCAAATTGAACGTTGTTTCAGGTTCATGCAGAGGGCAAGGCAGAATAGTAATGATGATAGCTTGCATTTGTAAAGGACTTTAGTTTTCAAAGTAGTTTCCTATCCATCATCTCTTCTGATCCTTACAACAATGCTGTGAGCTAGGTAGGGCAAGAATTATCATCCCCATTTTTAAGAAATAGAAACTTTATATCATTTTCAAATAGGTAATTTTATACTTGAAATGATTACATAACATCTCGCCCTTATTGAAATAAATGGAACTATAAGATATTTTACAAAAATGAGACCTAGTGAAGAATAAATTTAATTTACTTGTTGAAGTTTTCCTAGAAGAAATCAGCATAATTAAAGAGACTAAAACAATGTGAACATGTTGTTATGCTTGTATGGTAAGGAGGTCAAGGAAATTATTTTGTATAACAGAGATTCTATACTTCCTTGCTCTTTGGACATTTTATTTTCACCTCCCTATCATTAGCACCACAGTGCAGCTATTTATCAAGAACAGATAACTTGGTCCCTTTTGGGTCACTTCTCATTAACAACTATCTGAAATCAATCAACCATCTTTTCTCTTCCAATCCTTCCTGTGTTCTCTATGTCAAGCCAGGTCTTCTTTCATGTATGCGTTCCTTCTACAATACACCATGGATTATTCTTTTACTCACAGAAATTCATTATCTCTTTATTTTTTACCTTCCTAATGTGAAAAGTACTTTAATTGCCTTTGTAAATCCGTTATATCTAGAAGACCTTTTTTTTTTTTTTTTAATTGGACACCTGAAGACTCCTTACTCCTCAAACAACTCATGGCAAGCAGTTTTTTCCTATTATTGAAGATATTTCTTGTCTCAGCCTAATTATCATTTCTATGATTATGATTCTCCACAGAATTCCTGGATGACTTATACTCAGTGATGTGCAAAGAGAATCTTAATTATTTGATTCTGATATACATAATGACCCTGCATCTCCAGTCATATCCAAGGCCTCTCACAGGTATATGTGATGATCTTTCTCTGACCCATGAACATCATACTGTAATGGGAGTAGGCTCTTTTAGTTAAAATCTATATCAAAAATAGAAAAATATAGTGCTTTCAAAAAAAGCAATTATTGTGTGAAATGCTGAAAATGCCATGTCAAAAAAGCCCTGCTGCTGCCAGCCCTTGTTATTAGTACACACTCTGTTCCTAAGGAGCAAACAAGCAGGCACTCCATGGGGGAGACTCTGAATGCTGGCCATCATTGAAAGTCACAAAGAGAAATAAAGTAGAAAATTTGTTCAGACTTTCATATAAAAGATACTTATAAAATAATGTTTCCACTTCATGAATCAGAAAGTATGGATGAATGCTGCTATTTTACATATGAAAACTTGGGACCAAAAATACCTCATTTCATGATATGTGAAGGTAGGTGAGATGTCAGACATTTTACATTGTCATACTGATGCAAGATGATTTATAATTTAATAGAACATTTTTTTATTTACACATTTGTGTGTGAGGTGCATCTTACCCTTGCAAAGAAACACCAGATGCATGTACCATTTTTTGTGTCTAGCTTACATGGTGCCTTAGGAATTGAGCCCAGGCTGACCTGTATTGCAAACAAGTACCTTTAACTACTGAACGATGTTCCCAAACCTAAGGTAGCACAAATTTTTAAGATCATGAAACACTGTGTGGTTTAGATAATTCAGCTCTTAAAAACAAATGAACAATTACAAATATTCTAATAGGTATAGAATACATTCAGGAACTTTAAATTTCTGGTTACTCACTAACTGATCAAATAAATTGCATTAAATTAATTCTCCAAACTTACATAGCAAATTTGAATTTAAAGTGAATGTGCTGTCACTGAGGCTCAAGGACACATGAATCTCCCTGATCTTCACTTCCATTGGCAGATTTCCCTTTTCCACATTGTCACTGGCAGTCTTCCTGGCTTCCCCACTGGGTGTCCCTGATGATGCCTTTTTCTCTTGTCTTCTGAATGTTAGGGCTTCTTTTGATGACTTGGTCTGTCACCTTTACTTCTGATGCACTGGTGGTCCTTCTGAACTTGGTCACACCCTCCACCCAGCTCTTGCCTAAGATGGATAGCTCTCAGCTTCTGTGAAGCCAACATCCTGTGCTCAGCCTTGGAAGCTGCTTCTCAACACATGTGCAGTACTGCCACTGAGAGGCAGGCAGAAACTTCTGCATCCTTCTTGGACACCCTGGTATAGTAACTTAGACCCTCTTAAACACTGTATAAAACCACTTTTCTTATTTTTTTTGACTCTACCATTGATGCCTGTCATGATAAATTGTGTTATTTTTTTATTTACATACTTTGGTAATTTGAATAGATGTCCCCCAATAGATTCAGTAAATTTGTCCAAAAGGAAAAAAAAGGAGGAGAAACAAATCAAAAAAATCAGAAATGGAAAAGGGAGATGATATAATAGCAGATACTAATGAAAATTCAAAGATCTATACTCCAAAATATTGGAAATCCTGAAATAAATAGATGAAATCCTTAACTCATATTATCTACCAAAACTAAAACAAAAAGAGATAAATTACCTGAATAGCAACATAACACCAATTGAAAAGATTTCCAGAAAAAAAGAAAGAAAAAGAAAGGAAAATAAAAGAATGAAAGAAAGAAATACAGAAAGAAAGAAGGGAAAAAGTCCAGGCCCAGGCTGTTTCACTGCAGAATTCTATCAAACCTTCATTGAAGAAATAAAGCCAATTTTTCTCAAATTATTCCACACAATTTAAAAGGAGGGAACCCTCTCTGATTCCTTCTATAAAGCTAGCATTACATTAATACCAAAACTAGACAGAGACACCACAAAGGAGAACTACAAACATATCCCTAATGAACTTAGACACAAAAATTCTCAATAAAATTCTTTCAAACCACATGCAAGAACACATCAACTGTATCATCCATCTCCATCACGTAGGATTCATTCCAAGGACACAGGGTTGGTTCAATATATGGAAATCAATAAATGTAATATGTCAAATAAACAGATTTAAATTCAGGATCCACATGATCATTTTAATAGATGCAGAAAAGGCCCAAGACAAAATTCAAAATCTCTTCATAATTAAAACACTGGAGAAGAGAAGGATCAAGGGACTATATATTAATATAATAAAGGCAATATACAACAGACCTAAAGCCTATATCATACTAAAGGGGGAAAAAAAACTTGAAGCATAACCATTAAGATCTAGAAGTAGGCAGAATTGTTCACTCTGACCACAGCTTTTGAAAATAGTACTTGAAAACTTAGCTCAAGCAATAAGACAAGAGGAGGAAATAAAAGGGATAGAGTTTGGAAAGGAAAAACCAAACTAGCCCTATTCACATATTGTATGATTTTATACCAAAGAAATCCAAAAAAAAAAAAAAAAAAAAAAATATATATATATATATATATATATATATATATATATATATATCACCAAAAAAAAATCCTAGAAGTAATGAGCATTTTCAGCAAAGTAGCTAGATATAATATCAACACACAAATATCATTAGTCTTCATTCATACTAATGATAATAATATGGAAAAAGAAATCAAGAAAGCTGTTCCATTTACAAAATCACACACACACACACACACACACACACACACACATACACACACACACATGCACGCATACAAAGATCAAATATCTTGGAATCTCTAAAAGACCTACACCATTAAAACTTAAAAACATTGAAGAAAGAACTGGAAGTAAACATGAGAAGATGGAATGCCCTTCCATGCTCAGGGACTAGAATTAATATTGTTAATATTCTACCAAAATCAATAAATGGATTCAATGCAATTCCAGTCAAAATCCCAGCAACATTCTTCAAAGAGTTAGAAAAAAATGGTCCCAAATTCATATGGAAGCCAAACTGTACTGAGCAAAAGGAACATTTCTGGAGATATCACCATATCTGATTTCCAATTACAGTATAAGGCCATACTAATAAAACTGCCATGTTAATGACACAAAACAGGCACATAGATCCAGGGAATAGAACTGAAGGTCCAGGTATGAGTTTCAGTAACTACAGCTACCTAATCTTTGACAAAGGGGCTAACAATTCTCACTTGAGCAAAGACAGAATCTTTGGCAAATAGTGCTGAAGAAACTGGATGGCAACATGTAGAGGATTGAGTTTGGACCCTCTGCTTTCACCTTGAATAAAAATCAACTTCAAATTTATCAAGGACCTCAATACAATTCGTGAAACTGAATATACTAGATGAAAACTCTAAATATACTCCAAGATATAGGCATAGGGAAAGTCTTTCTGAATTAGACTCTAGTAACCCAGGGAATTGGGCAAACCCTCAACAACTGGGACCTCATGAATGAAATTCTAGCTGGGCATGGTGGGTGCATACCTTTAATCCCAGCACTCGGGTGGCAGAGGTAGGAGGATCACCATGAGTTCAAGGCCACCCTGGGACTACATAGTGAATTCCAGGTCAACCTGGACTAGAGTGAGACCCTACCTTGAAAAAAAAAAAAAAAGAAAGAAACAAAAAGAAAATAAAAGAAATTCTATTTTACAGATAAGCACACCATCAACAGAGTCAATGAACAACCTACTGGATGGAATAAAATTTTCATCAGCTATAACTCTGACAAAGGTTTAAAATCCAGAATCTACAAAGAGCTCAAAAATCTAAACAAAATAAAAAAAAAAAAACTCAAGCACTCCACTTAAAAATGTTATGGGGAGGGGCTGGAGAGATGGCTTAGTGGTTAAGGTTCCTGCCTGCTAAGCCTAAGAACCTGGTTCCAATATCCAGGTCCCATGTTTAGCCAGATGCAAAGTGATGCAAGGGCGCAATGCTGCACTTGCCCACAAGGATTTCATTCACAGCAGCTGAGAGACTGCTGGCGTGCCCATTCTCTATCCATCTCCTTCTCCCTCTCTCTGTCTGTCTCTCTCTGTGTCTCTCTCCAAAAAAAAAAAAAAAAAAAAAAAAAAAAAAGTGATGGGGATTGAATAGAGAATTCTCAAAGGAAGAATCCAAATGACTGTAAAACACCTAAGGAGACAGGCAACATTGCTAGCTATCAGGAAGTTGCAAATTGAAAGGATGATGAGGTTCCATCTCACTCCAGTGAGAATGGACACCATAAAAAAAAAAAAAATCAAATGACAACCCACGCTGGTGAGAGGTGTGGGGAAGGAGGAAACCATCATCCACTAGTGGTGGGAGTGCAAAGTTATGCAGCCACTATGGAAATCAGTTTGGATTCCAAAGAAGGCTGAAAATAGAACTACCATTAGACCCAGCTCTATCTCTCTTGGGCATATAATCTAAAGACTCTACTATGTATCACGGAAACACATGCTTAACCATTTTTATAGCTGCTCTATTCACAATATCCAGGAACTGGAATCATCCCAGATGACTGTTAACAAACTAATGGGTAATGAAGTTGTGGTACACATACTTACTTATCTGTTCTGTTTTTGGTGTGTGTATGATTTGTATGAGTGCATGATTGTGTGAGAGAGTATGAGTGTGTATGAGTGTGAGTACATGCATGCCACAGTCCATGTGTAGAGGCCAAAGGAAAACTTCAAGTGTCCATCCTTGCGTTCTCCCTTGTTTGAGGCAATGGCTCTCACAGTTAACCACTACATTTACCCAGCTTATTGGCCCATGAATTTCTGTGGAGAGAGTCTCCTGCCTAAATGGGATTTTACTGTCTCCATCTCCCATATTACCAGAAGTGTGCTAGAATTAAAGATGATTGCTACAGTGTTGTACTTCATGTACTTCTGGGGTCCAAATTCAAATGATCACCTTTTTTTTCAGCAAGTACTTTTTCCACCACTGAGCCATCTCCCCAGCTTGTGGCTGAATTTTCCTCACAAATGTATAAAATAAGCTACAAACGAGACCTCTGAAAATTTTCAGTCCACTGTTTGGATCTCTAAAGAATGGGCCCACATTCATTTCTCCAGGATGCACATGGTAGTACATATGTCTGGAGTTCATTTGCAGTGGTTGGAGGCCCTGGTATGCCCATTCTCAAACTCTCTCTCTCTCTAATACATATGTACATACATACATACATAAAGTGTTCATAGGAAAATATATGTACCTGTTTCCTTCCTCTTTTCTAGACTCTGGAGGAGCAGAATGTATCTTATGTCATCCATGCAGCATTAATATAAGCAGAGCCTCAAGGCCTTGTGAACTAAGGTAGGAAGATTATATTACCCATTATATGAAACTCTTCAAGCAAGGACCACTATTTTGGCTCTTGATTTTTATAACTATTGGGGTATCCAGACACTAGGGTCGATCTAGAAAGATCATAAAATATTATTGCTAATACTGTAATTTTAAAAAAATCACAATTACTCCATTAGAGGATTGTTGGAATTATCTTCACAATGGCTCCTTTAGAGATCTTGTAACAATTAAAGTATACAAATGAATTTTGTTTCTTCTGCTCAAGTACACATCTTCTTTTTGGCCACAAAGCCTGATATGAATGAAAAAGTTGCTTTAGACATATTCACAGGTTATAGAATTTTGAGTTGAAATAGGATGCAACCAAAAGTCAGGGCCCAAGAACAGGCAACTATCCAAGAGAAAAGCTGAGGTTGAAAGCCAAGCATAAGGGTTCAATGTAGAGGAAAAAAAAATCAAGCACAAAACCATAACATCTAGTCTGGCATGTGACCAGCCCTATATTAATACAAACACTGCTGTATTCACAAGAAACAGGACTTAATGCCACATGAGCACAATACAAAGCCAGGTGAGTGGTCATTCTCTTCTTTAGAAGTAAGTGAAATAGGCAAGCTATTACCACAAGGACAGGAGTTGCCATCTCATAGCACACATTAGGCCAATTTAAGACAGCTCCACTACAAAAGCCCTCCTTTGTGGGTAGTATATTTAATTCATCCTATCAATACATAACTGCTCCTCACTACAGGGGGATTTTACGGGGCCCTTCCCAGTCCCTCAACTATACCATTATTATCAGAGAGGGGCCTGCTGCCATACATAAAATTTACATGTACATAGTTTTCCCTGGATGTTTCAAATAAGTGAAACACTGGAAAATCAAATATATTGATTCTCAAATGCATATGTATTTTGCTAATGGTAGGAGATCCATTCATAGTTTGCACATATTAAGAAGTTTAAATAGCTCAGGCAAAATCTCATGCTAATTTAAATACTATTAGTTTAAAACTCAAGAGACAGTACCAAATATCTGAACCTTTAATATAACTTCATTGAACCATTTTAAAATTTGTTACGTTTTAAGCAAAGTTAGGAAGGCATTACTGGATATAAGCAAATATCTTCCTGTGCTTTTACTTCCGTTTCACTGTATTAAGCAAGAGTGCTGCTTAACCTGTGAACCTGATATTACCACAAGGGTGAAGGAGATATACAGTGAGGACACTCAGCTCCTACCAAACCAGATATCCAGATCCAGAGGCTCTGAAGTGTCCATCACTGAAGCAGACCTAACATGACCCAAGCATGGCACAGGGAATTTCACAGAAGAGGGTGTGGAAAGACGGTTAGAGCCACAAATTGGGTCATTATGCACAGAGACATTGCCTCTTCCCCATAACTGATGGCTACCCCACAATGAACAACCCACAATCCCCATTGAGGAGGGTCCCTTTGGAGGGGTGGGGGCATGGATGAGGGAAAGGATGGCACCAGCAAGTGCTGTTTACATACTGAGTACGTCCAAAACTAATTAATAATAATAATAATAATAATAATAATAATAAAACCACATTTCTAGGGCTGGGAAGATGGTATAGTGGCTAAATGGGCTTGCTTCCAAAGCCTGCTGCCCTGGGTTTGATTCCCCAATACTCACATAAAGCCAGATACACAATGTGGCATATTCATCTGGAATTTGTTTGCAACAGCAAGTGTCACTGGTTTGCCCATATCTATATCTGTCTCTCCCTTTTCCCTCCTTCTTTCCATCTCATAAATAAATAAAAAATAAATAAGCATATCTAATTATCAAGTTTGTGTAAAATTTCCAAGTGGGGTATATTGACATGTTCAGAAAGTTCTCCCCAATATGTAAATCACCAGAATCAATCATATAAGACTTCAGGATCCAGTTGGACTCTGATATCAGAAACTAACATTTCAGCAGAAGGAAAGGTTCACTCAAGCATAGGAAATGAAAAACTCACAAACATATGGGTCAAGTGAATCTGCTGCATCCTACTCCAACCTTGGCCCAGTTTTCTTCCAACTTGGCTTGTCTACTATATCCATGTTCCAGTCATTAAATTCTTTTCATTCCAGTAATTTAAAGCCCATTCTTGACACTTTGCCAAGAATCCTCCTTGCCCACTGGGAAAGCCCAGGTTGTAAGTATGGGCCAACCAACCTTGACCTAGATTTCATTTCTGTGCTAGTGTTACCATTGATTTGGGCAGGTATTCATTGAGCCCTGGACCCACACATTTCAACAGCAATAGATGATGATGAAACTCAGATACAATTTGAGTTTCATTATATTTCTTCACTCAAATCTACTTGAAATATTTCTGGCATACCTGAAAATCCACAGTATTATCTGCTTAATTATATATTTTACTGGACACACACTGTCAGATCTTTTGTAATCTTGTAAAATGAAACTATTCCCAGAAAAGAAGTTTAGTTCAATTTTTTTCCATGTGAAGAAGTATCTGTTTCATCTCCTATTACTTTTCCATTAGTAAGTTCTCTATAACATAAGCCATCCTATATTGATTTTGATTTTAAATGGTCTTTGGTATTTTACCTTCATAAAGGGCTTTTGAAAGCTTCAAACAAACATGCTGTGTATGAAGTAAGTTATATTTCCACAGAAATTCACTTACTTATTCCTTCAAAGAATTCTAGAAAGTTTTCCATGTCGGAAATTTTAACTTCTCATTCACTTCTGCTTGTTTTAGTTCAATAGTTTATAGAGAATGGAAACAATTAGTCTACTCTGGAGTCCTAATTAACAACATTCACATTGCTTATCACAGGGGTTCTTTCACACTAACTGTTTATGCAGTATGTGGGACATTTTTGTGAAGGACTTCTTATTTGATTTTATCATTTAAAAAAATGTGATATTGCATCACATTATCATTATAAACTATTTACATTCCCTTTGGAATATTAAATTGAATTTCCATTACTGTTTATCAGTACAGTTATTGTTAAAATAATTGAAATCATTAGAAATGATATTCTTTATTAAAGAATGGTGCTCACTTTTGCATATCACTCTTATACCATTAACATTCATTTTGCTCAATTTTTACAAAAATGGCATAATATGTCTCCTGTTAGAAAGTTTGCATCACATAAAATGCATGGATCCAATTCCCATTGAATCATGCATAAAATACTGACTTTATTTTCCCTTGAAAGAGGTGTTTATTAAATATTACAATGTGCTTTCTTCCAGACTGCAAATAACAGAAGACATGGTACATTATAAACATAAGCATTAAGATGCTTACAGTAATAACAGATCATAGAGTTCATTAGGGTTTGGCTCACAACAGAAACTAGGACAAAATGTATCCACTAGAGCCTTGGGTATTGTATGTGGATTATAGTCAAGACTCTAGTTGGCAAAAAATAGAAAATGACTCTTTATACCTCAAGTAGAAAAAGACCTTAATGGATAAGTAATGGGTAATTTACAGAATCAATGGGAATGTAGGTGACTCAGGCTTGAAAATATTCAGCAATCAAAGGAAACTGGGTAGTGAAACTTAGGTAGGATGATCACAAAGATACCTTTAAAATTGTTCTTGGCCCATTTCTTACACACACACACACACACACACACACACACAAACACACACACAACACATATCCTGTCATTGTTGCTATGACCACATGAAGAACATATGTTAGCTATTCTTTTTCCTCTCTCTCTCTTTTCCCTCTCTGTCTTTTATTTTTAGTTCCAGTGATTTCAATCATAGGCAAACACTCTTTCACTGACCTATATCCCCAGCCTTATATTCTTGTTTCTTCATGATGCGTCTAGACCAAACCAGTGCCAGAGGGATGTGCTGAATATTTGATTATGGGCAGATTCCTTCTCACTCTCTGCCTCCCAGACCTGACTTTCTTCATAATGACGGATTCCAGCCTGGTTACTAACTTACTAACATTGGCCCAATAATTTTGATTTGATGTTGTATACATATGAAAGAATTTTTTATTAATAATTAAGAGGTTCCATTTCTTCACTGTTTATTTCTCTGTAAATACTCTTTGAAACTCTGACATTATTTTTAGGTAAATGGCTTGAGTTGCTATCAAACACTCTAAAATATTTTAAGGCATTTTATTCCTAGTTTTAAACACAGATGGAAGACTTCATCCTCTGGCCATTCTTTGCTACTGCTCATCACAGATATTGAGTAATATTAGACAGCTGATGTAGCCTCATCATCATCTTCTGAACACTATTCTCTCTGACTGTGATGTTTCTGTGTTCATTCTGGCTGACATTTCTTTTCTTTTATTTTTTTTAGAGAGAGACACAGAGAGAGATAGAGAGGGAGAGCTGGACAGATAGAGATGGGCATGCCAGCAGTCTCTCAGCTGCTGTGAAAGAAATCCAGATGTGTGCGCCCCCTTGTGGTCAAGTGTAGTATTGTGCCCTTGCATTACTTTGCACCTGGCTAAACATGGGATCTGGAGAATGGAACCTGCGTTCTTAGGTTTAGGAGGCAGGGACCTTAACCACTAAGCCATCTCTCCAGCCCTGGCTGACATTTCTGTAGAAGAAAAGCTACAAAACTATACTGGAGTTACCCAACCTTAATTATTTTTCCATGATCAATGTTCAGAAGGGCTGACATGTTTACAAATGCAGTACCAAATTGTTTATGAGTGTGTTTCCTCATATCAAGGTTGTTTGTAACATAACACTGGATTTCACATAGCAGCCCATGCAAAATTTTTGAATCTTCATGTTTAATATTCTTAGCAAAATAATATAATCAAACTCAGGACATCCAGCTATCTATCTATCTATCATCTATCTATCTATCTGTCTATCTATCTATCTATCTATCTATCTATCTATCTATCTATCATCATCTATCATCAGATGTGTTTCCCCATTTTTACTAGATTTGAGCTTTTATAATAATAGGAGATTCAACCTATAAAATAAGGATAATAGGCTACAAGTAGTTGTATGATGTGTGTGTAGAATGAGAGATAGAAACTAAGTTTATCACATTAAAGTATATCTTAGCAGAGATACTATCTTATCCATGTTTATTGCTACTTTATTCACAATAATAAGGACATGGAATCAGCCTAGATGTCAATCTACAGACAAATGGATAATGAAAATGTGCTAAATAAACCCACAGGAATTTAAACCTGTTACTTTGTATGTTAATTAAAAATAAGATAAAATAAAAATGTAATCTTTAATATGTATTCATGGGAAGAAACAAAATATTACCAGTGCCTTTGACCCAATATTAGTTTCATGTGATTATATTTGATCACTGAGAGTGATTAGTCCAGATCTTGACATTGAGCAACCAGTGAATAAATGAGGAAATGAGAAATTGGTTTTAATACATGTTACCAATAGACTTCTGTGAGGAGGACAAAATGCATAACCTTAAGCACAATGGAGCACAATTACTTCCTGTACTCAATATCACAGATAGGGCTGTTGGCATAATTATTATATTTTTCAGTACTTCTATTCCTTCAAGATTTTTCCCAGAGATGACAGTGTTAATGAATCTTGGGACACCACTTTATTACTTTTTTGAAGTAAGGAAAATTTTAGGCTTTAATAATCTGATGGTTCCATACTTATTGACCTCATAGCCATTTCTATGGAGTGAACAAATTGTAATGTGTACATCCAGGCTTCTACAAATTGCACACTCATAGTATATGAAAATACTTTTGACTACTTAACCATATGCAGATTGCAGAGTTATTCATATCTTAAAAACTGGAACCTAGGGCTGGAGAGATAGCAGTTAAGGCCCTTGCCTACAAAACCAAAGGAGCCAGGTTTGACTCCCATGACCCATGTAAGCCAGATGCACAAAGGGGCACACGCATCTGGAGTTTGTTTGCAGTGCCTGGATGCCCTGGCATACCCATTTCCTCTCTCTCTCTCTCTCTACCTATCTATTTCTGTATCTCTCTCTATCATAAATAAATAAGAAAGAAAGAAAGAAAGAAAAATATTTTTTTAAAAATTGGAACCTACCTATGATGAACATTTCATGTTGGTATTTATTGGTGATGTACTTATTTATCTGATATTCTAGAAACTTTCTTATACTAATGTAACTGAACAAATCACTTTGTTCACCATTTTTCAAGATTCATGATCAATTACTTTTATATATGAAGCCGACTTTATAAGTGTATGCTTTTATTTTATATGGCATTTTGTTTGTATGCCTGTATAAATAATTTTTATGCTCTAATTACTCTGGACTTTCTTTTGTGTAAAATGTTTGTCTTTGTAATCCTTTCACTTCAGCAATGGGTTTAAATGTCTAGTTGACTCATCTGAGCCTTCTTAGACAAATGTGTTTTTTTCCTCTCTGAGGATTATTCAATGATTTTAAGTACTTGTATTATTTTTGACAATTTCATATATGACATATATTGTCATCTATGACAATTTCATATATATCATAATAAATATATACATATAGATGTGTATGTGCTTTGATCATGTTTAGTTCTTGTTATCTTCTCTTATCTCTTCTCACTGAATCCTTTTTCTTCCCAACTAGTTCTGCTTTTACTTACCTGTCGTGTGTGTGTGTGTGTGTGTGTGTGTGTGTGGTATATGTGTGTGGAGAGACAGTGAGAGATGGAGAAACAAAGAGATGAGAATTAATTATATTCTTTTTGACCATGGATAGGGGTTTTTCCTAGTGCATGAGCAATTTACCAGTGGCTACTTCACTGGAGAGCATGACTTGCCTCCACCAACAACCATGAATTGTCAATAATTCTTCTGGGAGGGTTAGGGTTTTGTGAGCCCTTCCCCATCCATTATGGAATACTATAGGCAATTTTTTACTCATAACCAAGGTCATTAGATGACTAGTATTTTATATAAATAAAGTAAATGTTTTTCCAACTTAATTTCTCAATATCGACTTTATGAGATGAATTGTCCATCATGGAAAAGAATTTAGACATATACCTTTAGAATCCAAATAATGAAAAGACAAAACTTATTTGAAGCTGATAGAGCTTTATAAAAGCATCATTGTCATGAGTTTTGTAGTTAATAGCATTTGAAGCTGATGGAATTAAAATGAAGACAGGCTAACTAAGAAGCAGTGCTAAAATAATGCTTTGGTTGAGTATTCATTATCTTAATGTGTCTAATCCTTGTGTTTTGAAATGTAGCTGCCAAAATGTTATATACATTAACTGATAGAATGCTTAAATAGTTTTCTTTGTGAAGACATGGATTCACTAGAATTTTAATGGCTTACTATAGGCTAATATATTGTAGTCAGGGAGCACTTTTGTACAGCTTCTCAAAGTATTATGTGAAGAATTGGTATTTTCAATTCACTAGTATAATTTATTTTGTTTATTCTTTAAGAAAATGCATTCTAGCTAGCTAATTTGCAATGTTGAAATGCTTAAAACCAGTGTATTCCTAATTTTAAAAATCTAAGGAGACATGCTTGAGTAAAATATAAAGCCAGTTGTTAAAATAAAAAGAAATCCTCCTAGTAGTAGTTCAAAGGGCATTACAACTGTCCTCTCTAACTCCCCTTCATCTATCCTTTAAACCCAGGTGAGAAGCTATGTAGGAATCAATAGTACTAGGCTGAAAGAGGGGAGAAATTGTCTCTGGAACCCAGCATACCAATCACAACATCTCTTGACAGAAAGCTGGAACTCCTACCAAGGCTGATCTCGATAAACTAATTTCTGTTGACCTCTGTTGGTTAACATTTTTTGAAAGGAAATATGTTTTTTTCCTCCAGCATATTTGTTAAGTTTGATGCTCATTCTCTAGTGGAAAATTTAGTGGCTACCATGAGAATACTGTGCATCCTACTTACTCAGTACCCAATGCTGCTGCCCCACTCAGCACCTCCACCTTCCTTTGCAGCACATGGAGTACCTGACTTGTCATGGACATAATATGTGTCACTTATGGGAGAAGTATCCATTACAAGTTCTGCATTCCTCGGTTCTCTCTTTCTCCTAAAATTGAGTGGAAATTCTCATTCCCAGAGGAAGAAGATAAAGGAGGGAGAAGCCTTTGTAAACCTGGCAAATCAGTGACCTTATGTTGTAGTTAATTTCCAGATTACCATGATAAAATACCTGAAAAAGAACTTAAATAAGGAATGGATTTGGGCCTATAGTTTTAGGGTACAACCCATCATGGCATGAAAGGTATGGCAGCAATGATGTGAGGTAGATGGTCATATTGCATGCAGTCAGGAAGTAGAGACAATAATGCTGGTACTAGCTGACTTTTGTCATTTATATCATTTTAAAATTCAGTCTGTGATCTCTGCCCATAGGATACTGATGTCTCCATCCAGGGTAGAAACTCTCCTTTGTTAAACCTTTCTCTACACACCCTCATAGACACACCCAGAGATGTATTTCCATGGTAATTCTAAATCCAGTGAAGTTGACAATGGAGAGTAATCATCACACCATGGGAAGTAACACACTATGTAAACCAACTTTGATGTACTGTAGACAAGAAATACAGTTTTCATGTGATAAACCAAGGACCTTTCATAGGTAATTTGTTACTACACTATTGACCTGTGATTGGTAAAGCATAAAGTAGGGTTTGAGAATCTGGGTATCTGTAGAGTAAAGATAACTGAAACCCAGCTCAGATGATAAGCAAATGGAGATTTTGGTTTGTTGAATCCACAAAAACCACAAAACTGTTGGACCATGGTGCAGATAGTACACTGAGTGTCCTTCTGATAGGACACTCTCTATTTCACACTTTCCACCATGATATGGGTTCTATTTACTCTCTTTTCTACAGTCAAATTGTTCCATATGCCAAAATGCATAACTCTTGGTGGTCTCAATAACTTTCCACCACTGACAGATGAGGTCATGCCATTGATTACTCCTCTTCATTGTCAACTGGACAGGATTTAGAATCACCTAGGTCATTGCTGAGAGACAACTCTGAAGGTGTCTGTGAAGGGTGATTTTGAGGGATTTCCTGGTGTGGTGGGAAGGTCCACTCTGAAAGTTGGTGGCACCATCCTAAGGGTGGGGGGCATTTGAAGGGATAAAAGGAGGAAAAGGACTAGAGCCAGCTCACTTGGGTATTTCTTTTCTAAATTCCTGTCTTGCATGAGGTCAAGCATTTCCTCTACCATGTATTCACACATCCATGACATTCTGCCCACAAACATGGGCCCAAGTAAATATGAACTCAGCTCCCTGAAAAGTCAGGAAAAATAAATCTATTCTCCTGTAAGTTGTTTACATAAGGCATTTCATCACAAATATGAGAAAAGTAAATCACACAATACCTTCGTTCATAAGTTCAAAAATCCCCAGGAAAAGCCGGGCGTTGTGGCGCACGCCTTTAATCCCAGCACTCGGGAGGCAGAGGTAGGAGGATCGCTGAGAGTTCGAGGCCACCCTGAGACTACATAGTTAATTCCAGGTCAGCCTGGACCAGAGTGAAACCCTACCTCGCAAAACCAAAAAAAAAAAAAAAAAAAAAAAAAAAGGAAACATATGATTGTTATAGATGGAGTTTAAAAAACAAAACAAAACAAAACAAAACAAAAACCTAGGTGAGTCAAGCAAATATATTTGGAAGTGGGTGTGGCCTACAGACACTGTTTAAATTTAGTGCAAAGTACAGGGTTGTGGCAGAAGTAAACTCAAAGCCTGTTCTTCTAAGTGTGGGTCTGTTCAGATAAAAGAATGCATATACAGACTCAAAACCTTTGACAACACTACCAAAATACAGAAAGTTTGCAAACTAAAAGCATGGTTGTCTAATTACTTGATGGCAAAGCTTTACCTAAGCTGAATTAATTCAGCAGATGAATTTAGCATGAACTTCATGTGCAGCTAGCTTACTCCAGGTTTGTTTATTTGTGAATACCAAATACATTTCAATGTCAAAATGGCAATTTGATTGTGGATTTCTCTTGGGGATATTATTAAAACTTGCCATATATGTATTATTATTTTTATTTTAGTAGAACTTCTAAAACATGTCTTGAAATGTTGTAAATAACTGTGTGTCAGATGACTGAAGAGATGTCTCAATAGGAGGAGCACTGCTGAAGGAGCTGAGTTTAATTCACAGAATCCACCTAAAAAAGGGCTGACTATTGCCAACCATGCCTACAAGTGCTATGCCGAGGGTGTTGGACTCAAGAGAATGGCTGGAACTCCCTAATCTGCTAGTCTGATTGAAAGACAGCAAGTGTAGGTCCAGTGAGAAACTCCTTCTCAAGGACATAAAGCAGAAGAGCAACAGAGTAGGACATTTTATGTTCTCCTCTGAACACACACACACACACACACACACACTCTCTCTCTCTCTCTCTCCTCTATTTAAAAAAAGAATTGTATACCAGAATTTAATAGTAAAATATAATTATGCCCATAAAACACAGACCACAATTTAAAATTCACATGTGATATTAACATGTGTATATTTTATAATTTCTCTATATCCTAATCGGTAGGTTAATATTTGTTTGTTTTATAGTTGATTGCCCTTTGCCAGCTACATATTTTGAACAGAAGAGTAAAACTTACCATGAAACAGCCACTCAAACATTTTTTTTTTTCACATAGTACAAGTTAGAGACTTGCTAGGTAGTGGAGTGATGTGCTTTGAGAAATGAGGGTGATCTTATACATTTAAGACCTTCCCTTATTAACACAGGAGAAAATTGAAAAGATGGCTTCCCTAAGCTGAAGTAGATGGTGCCATCATGAATCTAGACGTTCATTTCAGAAGTAGAACTTTAAAATTTTTAGCCACTATGGTTTGAATCTTTTCATTATTACTTACTTGCCTTGACTATATTGATGAGCTGAAGTAAAGGAATCATGTGAAGTTACAAAACCATTCAAAAGCCCTATAAGAGAAATGATATGAAAGGGCTATTTATTATTAAAAATATTGGGAAAGCCTGCTATGTCTAAATACAATTAGGAATAGTATAAAAACTATGAAAATAATAATAGAACATTTCCATAGTTCTCCTAATCTTAAACTTTGTAAATCATTTATAAAATAGTATCTTGAGAGCTGGACATGGTGGCACATGCCTTTAATCCTAGAACTGAGGAGGCAGAGGTAGGAAAATCACCACAAGTTCGAGGCTACCCAGAGAGTACATAAAAAGCAAAAAAATAAATATAAAAAATAAAAATAAAATAGAAACCCTTGAGGGCTGGTCAAATGTCTTAGCAGTTAAGGCATTTGCCTGTGAAGCCTAAAGACTCTGGTTTGATTCCCCAGGACCCATGTAAGCCAGATGCACAAGGGGTCGCATGCATCTAGAGTTTGGTTGCAGTGGCTAAAGACCCTGGTGTGTCCATTCTCTGTTACTCTCCCTCTCTCTCTCTCTCTCTCTCTCTCTCTCTCTCTCTCTCTCTTAAACAAACAGATAAATAAATAAGTAAATTATAAATAATAATAACTGTTAAAATAGTATCTTGATTATATCCTATATAAACTATGTTTAAATCTATGAAAATTTTCAAGAGAACATGTGTTGGAATTATGAGAAAATGTGATAATACTTTCAAACAATATAAGTGGTTTTCCTTTAAAAAGAAGTTCCTTGCAGACCTGAGGAAATGGTTCAGTGAGTAAAACCTGTGTCATGTCAGCATTAGGATCTGATGGGTCTCCTGCTTTCACATAAAATCCAGGTGTGAGGACACATGCCTATATTGCCAGCACTGGTATAATGGAGACAAAGTATCTCTGAGACTTGCTGTCTAGCTCTTGAGGATGAATCAGTGAGGCCCAGGTTCAATCAAAGACTTTGTTTTAAAGGATAAAGTGGAGAACTATTGTACAAGACTAACCTGTGTACACCACATGTAGGCATATACTCTAATATGTGCACCTGCTCATGTAATTATGCCCCCACCCACATGAAAATACACATGCTACATGCACTGCATACATACACATGAAAAAGAAAGAGAGTGAGAACTTCTATAGTGTATTTCCCCACCCCCTCAAGGCCCACAGGATAGTTCTATCTGCATCTGGTAATATTTTTAAATATCATTGTGTCATGGCATGTGTTATTTCCTACTGTACCACAATTTCCTCAGCTATTGCCACTTTTGGGAGACATTATATAATAGTAATAATACCTAGGTGTTACTGCTCTCCCATGCACGTGAGGAACCACACACATCATTCAGGTTTAGACATAATTAACCCCCAAGTGCTCCTGCCAGGCATTTTGATCATCTCCTTCCACATGTAGTTATCAAACAACGTCAAGCTTTCCTTTTATTATAATTCTCACTTGTACCACTTCAGAGCCTTTTTAGTTTTAGTTGCTGTGGTTTATGGGGTTTACATGGAGTTTGTTTTATTGTTCTGAACCTAAAGCCTCCACTATGCTAGGGAGACACTTTACATTCTCAGTCATTATTTTACTGAACAACAACAAAAGATAAGTAAAAACAGATAACTACAGAACTGACTTGTTCTTTCACATAATGAAACTTTTCAGTGTCTCCAATGTTCATAAGTTTTTTTGATACATAACAGTGTTGGGAGGTTCCTGTATGTTTTGGTTAGAGTTAGGGTCCCTTTACCCACAATGGAAAAAAAATTGCAATCAATTCCTCTTTCTGTTTTTTTTGTTGTTGTTGTTGTTGTTGTTGTTGTTTAAAAAAAACAACTTATTTCCCTTTTTATTATACAAATACCATATATTTATTGTAGAAAAATTTCAAAATATAGATAAACAAAAAGTGATCGATTTTAAATGGGAGGCAGAGGTAGGAGGATTACCATGAGTTCAAGGCCAGCCTAGGACTACAGAGTAAGTTCCATGTCAGCCTGGGCTAGAGTGAAACCCTGCCTAGAAATTAAAAAAAAAAAAAAACCCAAAAAGTGATAAAATTTCCTATTTTCTCCTTAATAAGGTGAGGTGGTCATGGACATTGTACCCAGTGATGGACATTTTTACCTATTCATAAATACATGTTGCTTTAGACCATTTTCTGTTGCTATACAGAATACCAGAGACTGGCAATTTATAAAAAGAAGTTTATATTTTTCCACAGTTGTGGGGGCTGCTACACCAGCTACCCATGGAGCAGTGCAGAAGGGCAGGGGAAACCCATGAGTGTGGAGCATGCTTTATATTGGTTTGCTTTGTGATAACTAATCCACTCACTAATCTCGCCGGGTTGCTGAGGTTGCCCTGGAACTCTCCATCCTTCTGCCTCAGTCTCCCTGGAGCTGGGATTACAAGTGTGCATCATCACACCTGGCTTGGAGTGGTTATTTTTCAGAAATGTCCACAAAGTTAGGAAGAAGAGACAAAGCTTTTCTCTTCCATTCCTTTCTCACTGAACTATGTGAATCCCTCAGCCCAGCAGATGGCATTTTTATAAATGACATTCTTCTGTGTGCATATGTGTGTTCATATGTGTGTGGGGGTGCACATGTGAGCAGGTGCATTTGAAGGCCAGAGGGTGATGTCTGAGTGTCTTTTTACTGTTTGTTTGTTTGTTTGTTTTTGTTTGTTTGTTTGTTTCAAGGTAAGGTTTTGCTCTAGCCCAGGCTGACCTGGAATTCACTATGTAGTCTCAGGGTGGCCTTGAACTCATGGTGATACTCCTTCCTCTGCCTCTGAAGTGCTGGGATTAAAGGTGTGTGCCATCATGCCCAGCTGAGTGTCTTTTTTATTATTTTATTTATTTATTTATTTTATCGACAACTTACTTAATTGTGGACAATATCCCATGGTACTACCCTCCCTCTCCCCACTTTCCCCTTTGAAACTCCACTCTCCATCATATCCCATCCACCTCTCAGTCAGTCTCTCTTTTCATTTTGATGTCATCATTTTTTCCTCCTATTAGGATGGTAATGTGTAGGTAGTGTCAGCACTGTAAAGTCATTGATATACAGGCCATTTTGTATCTGGAGGAATATGATGTAAGGAGTTCTACCCTTCCTTTGGCTCTTACATTCTTTTTTCCCCCTCTTCTGTAATGGACCTTGAGCCTTGGAAGGTGTGTTAGAGATGTTTCAGTGCTGAGCACTCCTCTGTCCCTTCTTCTCAGCACTATGGAGACTTCTGAATCATCCCAAGGTCACCATCACTTGAAAACAGAAGCTTCTCTAACCAAAAGTGAGAGTAGCATTAATATATGGGTGTGGACAATAAGAGAAGTGCTTACTGGACAGTTTGGTGAGCATAGTATATAGATTTAGCCAGACACCCCTAGGGCTCATGACTACCCCTGTAGTAGGTTTTCAGTATCAGGGATGTATTTCCTCCCATGGAGCGGGCCTCCAGTCCTAGTAAAGAGTGGTTGGTTTCTGCCACAACAGACATGCCACTATTGTACCTGTTGGCTCATTTGGCCTAGCCTCTTTCTGGGTCCACATCAGAGAATAAAATACCAGCTCAGGTCAATAGTAAAATACCATCATCTTGGATTATAAATCCTTAGTAAGTGATATAAGAATTTGGATGATTCATAACTAAATAAAAAAAACAGCTACAGGAATGAATGTCTATATGTATATGAAGTGGCTGGTGACAAGGATGTGTGTAAGGTCAGAATATGGTCAAGTATCAACAGTGGGAACTTCCTAGCCAGTAGGCTAAGGGCCTGAGTTTTCTAAACAGATACCATAGATTTCTCTAAGTCCCTGAATTCTGTCTACTTTCCATTCTTTTCCTCAATTCTATGGAATAATAATTTCTTCTATATAATTCATTTTCTGCTTCAAACCAAGAACATTGATTAATGCAATGTCAGTTCTGAGTAAGCACATGGATGCACTGACCTTTAAGTCTTCATTTTCCTTGCCTATGTATTTCACTGGCTGGATAAAATGCATTTACCTTAATTTTCTACACACTGTTGGTGTTAGGATTTGCTAGCAGTATTTCCCTCTTAATTGTTCAATTTATCCTTTTATTTATTATAGAAATTGGGTTATAATTACTAACATAAATTTTAAAAAATAGCTTATAGATTGTAGGCAATGCATTGACTTTTATGGGCAACATTAATTTTGGAACATTGTAAATTTGTTTCAGGCTATGCAGATGGAAATGGTTATAGGTCATTAATACATTTGAAATGGAAAGACAAATGGTGTCCAGCTGGAACTGAGAAAGACATCAGGTGAATATATAAGTGAAATATTTACATCAGTGTGTAGGAAAATAATTGAAGAACCTTAAATAAAATATTAAATTTATCATACATTTATGTCGCAGAACCTCTCAATAGTTATTTACTTTGCATTATTGACTAGTAAATAACTTGAAATTGAAAGAAAGAAAAAGCATATAGTCAAAGGGTAAAGATTAATATGAACTTATCCATCCACTTATCTGCCTATCAACACAGTTCCAGTGCATCATACAGGCATCAATTGTCTTTTCTGCTTTATCAGCTATTGGAGCTTAGTACAGATGTGTATAGTGACAAATACCTGCAATGTATTCTGGGGGCTGCAGCAGGAGGATTGTCATAGCTTTGAGGTCAGCCATGCTACTAGCAAGTCCCTGTCTCAAGAAAGAAAAAGAAAAAAAAACAAGAAAGAAATGAAGGAAGGAAGGAAGAAATTTTCAATATTGCCTATCACTCCCATGAAAGGTTGGTGAAATGAAATTTAAAGGAAGGTTATTTAACAAGGAAAAATAAAAATATTTTCCAGACCTAGTTATTTAGAACTGAATAAATAATAAAATAAAATAAAAAACTAAACTTGTTTATTTTTTCTTTAAACCTCTCTATAGCATACAAACCAGACTTCTCTAAATCATATGTCCATTTCTCTTTTAAAAGATGCTTGGTTAATTCCTTGGTGCAAACCTTAAGAGACAATTGATTAAGTGAATTTGAACAGTTAGGGCAAGATGGTTTTGTACATGCCTGTGTACTTGTGTGTTCTCTGGTGTGCAGGTGCACGTGACTTTGTTGTGTATACATGTGTGCGGAGGCCAGAGAAAAATCTTGGTGTTGTTCTTTAGTGCCATATATCTTTTATTAAGATGGAGTCTTGCATTGGTTGAAGCTGTCCAGTTAAGTTATGCTAGCTGGTCAGGGATCCTCATGTATCTTCTTCATGCATATCAGGATTATAAGTGTATATTGTGTATTACATGCTTTTTTTCAAATTTTTGACTTTTGGGAGGTTTGTTTTCAAGGCAGGGTCTCACTCTAGCCCAGGTTGACCTGAAATTCACTATGTTACCCCAGGCTGGCTTTGAACTTAGAGTAATCCTCAATCCTCAACCACCCTAGTGCTATGACTAAGGGCATATGACACCACACCCTACATCCAGCATGCTTATGTCAGTACTGAGAATCACCCTCAGGCCCTTATGCTTGCAAGGCAAGCAACTGAGCAACTGAGGTATCTCCTCTACATTTACGACAAGATTTTTAACTAACAGAAAAAAAGCGTATAATTCCTAATAAATGTTGAGTAAAGCTACTAAAATTTAATGTGATAAGCTAGTAATTATGAAAAACAAATTTTCTCATATAGAATTTTTGCTGACATAAATATAATCTGTATCATTTGTTCTTTTAACCCACTTGTATTAAACTGGTATCAACTCTACTTAATTACAAGTTAAAATTATACCTTCTGTACTACTGACATTGTTTAATGTTTTGTGTATTACAAAAGCATAAAGTAAAACATATTTTCTCCAACTCATAGATCAATAGCACTAAAAAACTTATTCTATTAAATCATATTCTTAATTCACTGAAATAGTAAAACTTCTGAGCTAAAAATGAATACTTCTCTGGTCTCATAATTGTGTTGTATGTCCCACTCATAAGGACACTTGAGTTTGAAAGCTGAGAAAACTGGAAAACAAGTCTGTAGATATAGGAGTACGTTGGAGTGAAATATATATACATTCAAGATTTCCTTTTGTTTTCAAGGAGTCACAAATCCATTAGTAAAAATAAGCAAAAGCTTCTTCACAGAACAGTGGCTCTTAGCTTTCTTCCTTACAGTATTCTTCAGTGGAAAGAGCTTTTGCCGCCAACACTGGTGTCTCTCTGTGCTGAGATGCTTAAGCACAGCAGGGTGGGTCCTTGTCCTCCAAATGAACTACAACAAAAATGCTCAGGGTGGTGGAGGAGGTGAAGGAATCAAAGAAATCCTGAGTCAGGTACCTCTGCAGATCCCTTCTGAAGGGCATAATGTGAGTGTGTGTGTATGTGTGTGCACATGCACACACATGTGTTATTTGTACAGATGTCCAACATCACTAAAGTTAGATGCAATGACAGACAAACATGGTTTCCCATTTGTCTCAGTGAGTTTGAATATGTCTTCTTGTTCCAGGTTTGTCCTCACAAAGTTCTTCATGGACTCAAGCTCATCTTTCCTTTGCTTTTCATGTATATCCTAAAGGAACTGCACCACCACCATGCTCCAAACACAGGCAGAGGTAACAGCTTCCCACAGAACTTTTTCACAGGTTCTCTTTGTGCTCTTTCAGTCATGAAATACTTTGTTTCCATTTGTTTCCTGATCTCAGATCACCTCTGCTCAATGTTTTACAATGATGTGAATTTTAATTCCAATGCAAACTCCCTTCATCAGAATCACCCACATTGGTTCTGTTTTACTACTATGATTTTGATATAATCTATGTTAGCTAAAAAAGCCTTTAATTTCTCCTCAATCTTGTGGGATTGATCAATGTTGTTCATAGATAAATACCTACAGAGGAAACAATTACGGACGTGCTGAGATGACTGAATACGATGAGCCCAACGGGTATAGCTGTTCACCTCTGAATGAAATACTTCCTCCCTGATGTTCTTCAGGTTGGTCTTCATGCCTTCTACCCTGTGGCATGTACTGCTGATACATTGTTGTAAGGATTCATAACCCAAGGATGTTTCCTAATGGCCAGCCATTTTAAGAACTAATAAACTGCTGACTTTATCCTCTGTCACTGGTACTCCCTGGCTTTGGGGAATACTCAATAGCTGTTACAGCATGAACAAAGGATGGCACAATGACTGGGTGCTAAAAGACTCTCCAACTCCCAGAGAATGCAACCTAACAGAGCGTATTGAACATTGATTTTTCTACTGAGTCAGGCACCATAATTGCTCAATGTTGTAGTGTGACAAGTTGGAAAGTAAGAAGTATTATTGGTGTTTTTCAGATAAAGAGACAGAGATGCAGTATCTTGCTCAAAGTCGCACAGCCAGCATGTGAGAATAAGCTTGTGTTTGTCTCACATCAAAGCACAAGCCTATATTGTTTCATAATTCTGCTCCTCATTAGGACAATATCCTCCCTCAGTGGAACCTCCCAAGCAATGATCTGGAATTGCTCAACTGCCTGCCCCTCCCCCTGCCTTTTTTGCCTGTTCTCATAGTGTTGCTGTCCTTACATTTCTTCACTTATTTGGTTAACTATTCCCAAACTTAGTGGTTTGCGGATTTGGGATGACCTCTGCCTACAGCCTTTGATTTCTTCTTCCTCCTAGTTTCTCCTTGTATGACTCAGCCTGACCTGTTTTTGCTTCCCATTTTAAACTTGGCTAAGAATTACATCATTCAATTTAAAAAGCAGCAATTGGCTGCTCAGAAGAGTGGGGGCTTTGGATTTCATCTTTGATGTAAAGGATGTGTGAGGAGTCTGAAGCTCTGACTCATCTGCACCATCTTTAAAGGCACTGAGCCCAGCACTGCCATCCCAGATCCCTCTCTGTACAACTTCTTTTGTTGCTTCCCTAGGGAATGCATTCAAGCCACTTCCCAACACCCTGGTTCTCCATGGCACTGAGCTGGGTGCTGGCTGAAACACCACATTATATAACTCAGACAGAATATTCCAGTACTAGGTATCAGCATGAGTTTCTCATGTGTGAAACCAACTTAGTCATTCAGATGAAAACACAAATCATTAGTTTATATAGTTTTTAAAATCATAATAATTAAAATTTTCCTCCAACTCAATAAGAGTAATGAAAATTTTTCAAGTAACAATGCATACCCATGAAAGCAAATTCTTTCATTACTACAGAGAAGACAAAATCCTAATCCATATCCAAGACACAGAACTTTTTGACATGATAAATTATTAACAGTTTCTAATTTTTGGTTTACTCTTTTTCATGTTTGAAAAGTTGTTGACTAGAAGGTAATATTTTGTCCCTAATTTACTACTAGAAAAAAACAGCCTGGAAGCCTGACTCCCCAAAGAACACAGTGAAAAATCATCCAATTTTATTGTCTTCCCCATATTCATAGACTTGTGATATGAAAATACATAGCAATGAATCTGATTCATCTCCACACTTGAGCCTGTAACCATATCACATGCTTCCCTAGAGAGCACAAAATGTATTCTATTTTTAAAGATTTCCAAAACTCCTACAACTTGACTCAATAAATCCTTCCAATATACAATTACTTTTCACACAAGGAAACAGTTGTTTACAACTAACTAAAATCTCTCTTACTCCTATAGTACCTATGGGTTCACTGCTTCCTTTTGTCTTGCTTACAGCCAAGATTAAGAATGGATGTTGACCATTAATGTTGACCACCAATTCTCATTGCAATGTATAACTCATTAGAACTTTTCCAAACATTTCATTCGAAAGAAAAGTATTGAATGCTTCAAGGTCTTTTACTAGTGGTACATTTTAATTAGACATAGTTTTATACAAAATTACAGGATGTTGTATTAAAACTAAATGTTTGAATTAATTGTCCAGCATAAATACTTATGAAGGAGGGTGATTTTCAGACATTTGTAGATGGTTAGCAAAAGTTCTGAATTTCATAATTCTTAGATAAGCTTCAAGAAATGATTTCTAAAAGGTTCAAAGAACATTTAGGTTACACTTGTGTTCTACATGAAGGGAAGAGCCATCACTATTGTTTAATTTATACTGATGTGAATATAACGAAACTACAAATGCCTAGTGGTTTGAGGGTAGATTTGAAAAAGTTTTTCTTCAGAGATTTTATTTATTATGGTTTAGAAACACTTCATAGAGCACCTCTTCTTGAAGGAATGAATTCAGATTCTAGAAGAATCCATTTTTTACATGTAAACTAGGCATGTACTTTTTATTTTATTCTCAGGGTATTTTACTTTCAATGTGATTAGTTGCCATGAAAATGAATCAATATTGGACACAGAATGTGTCTATTTCAAACTAAATAGAATAAAGCATACCTGGAGAGTGGAAAACATACTAAGGATTTATTAAGTTAGTATAGTCAATAAGTACATTGGAACTAGAATAAATTTTATAAATTATATAGACTACATTGGTTTTGAATCTATAAGAAAATCATTATTCTAGTAAGCATTATTCTATGCAAACCAGTGTTATATGATTATAAGATTAATAAATGTGCATTTATGCTGACTCAGCAGAAAGTTATGATTAAAACAAGACCACTAAATCATGGAAATTGTCTTGTCTGGATTTGTTTGCCATTTGAAAACCATATCTCAAAATAATTTAAGTATCTTGGACTTTTGGATCTAATTATCTTGCTTTTTTGTCACCTAATACTTAAACTGGTCAAGCATTTTATGTACATTATTGATCTCTCCAACCTTCTCTTTTCTTCAATAAGATACCTAGACTTCGGGATGAGGAGATGGTTCAATGGGTAAAAATGTTTTCTGTGCATGAATAATGATATGTGTTCAGATCCACAGAATCCACTTGAAGTTGGGCATTGCTGCAAAGTTCTATAATTTTAGACCTTTTAAGGCAAGATGGGAGGCAGAGACAAGAGAACCCCTGGAAGCTTGTGGACCAGCTAGCCTGTCATAGTCAGCAGTCAACAAGAAAGCCTGCTTCAAATAATGGGGTAGGGGTGTAGATTGGCACCTGTTGTTGTTACACTCCTACCTGCAAATAGAAGAACTTTCAAACACACACACACACACACACACACACACACACACACACACACACACCCATTGTAAACAAACACAGAGATAAGGAAAAACATAGACCTTGAATTGACTTCTCAGATAGCACTTCAAATATCAACCCCACATAAAAATCTCTGTCTCTCTAATATATATTGTTAAGACCAATAACTTGATGATCCAGTATGCTCATTAACAAATCTCAAAATTGAAAACTTGGGAAATAAATATATATATATATATATATATATATATATATATATATATATATATATATATATTGCCTAATTTTAAGGCATTAATTACACACCCTCTTACCTCACTCTTTCAATATATTTCTTAGAAATTCTTTACTATATCTTAGCATAGATTTTCAGCAATTCATTCCTCTCACACAGTCACACCTCACTGCTTTTTTCTTCCCTGTTTTTTTCACATCAGTATGCCAGCATTCTAGGCTTCACAAGTGCTTTAGCTCATGTTTCAGCCCATGTTTAGAACTGCATTCCCCATTAGTAATTTATCACTTGTGATTCTTGCCTTCCATCTTTTCTAATAATACCTATCTTACAGTCCTCCATATTTTAAACCTCACAATATTAAACAGCATGATTTCCTGGACCCATTCTATCCCTTTTCAGTACTGTAAAGCACAAATATGCATATGCACACATACATATGTGGCTTCCTACCAAAACCTGAGATTCTGGGGAAAACTGTCCAAATTCACTATAAATGTACTACAACCAAAAAATATCCTTTTGCTTTATATATAGTTAAATAATTGGAAGAAATATTTATTTTATTCATTGTTTGTGATAACACTAATAAAAATGTCTATTTCCTACCTAATTTGAACTTGTAAAGGAAACTAAGAGATATTACGGCCAATAATTTCATGATCCAATATGTTCACTAACAAATCTCAACACCAAAAACAAATGGGGAAATGTGAGTCACACATGATATATCTGGCAATCTCTACTTCTATTTTTTACTGGACACTGTTTAACTCAGGAAAATAATTCTAATGTACCTGTAATGCAAAATGAATTTTGAATGGTTGCTGAGTATGTTAATGTATTCTTCAAAATTATTTGCCTCTTTTCTATGCTATCTATGTTGATGAAGAAATAAATTATTAATAAAAATACTTCCAGGTAATAGAGTTGGTGCTCTCCTGTTATCCCTGCTATTCTGGAGACTAAAGTAGGAGGATCCCACATCCAATGCCTATATGAGCTACAGATGAGTTCAAACCCAACCTGAGAAATTTAATAAAATGCTGTCTCAAAATACATACTAAAAATAGGGGCTGAGGAAGTTGCTTCATGATTAAAGTTGCTTGCACACAAGTCTGACAGCCTGATTTCAATTCCCCAACTCCCATGTAGAGCCAAACACAAAGTGGCATAAGCATCTGTGATCCCAATGTGCCTGTGGCAATCTTAGGCAGGAACTAGGAGACCAAGTATACTAGAGCACCTGGCATGGCAAATGCAAATCAATGAGACTCTGAAGCAAATTGGAAGGAGACAACAACACCCTGATGTTGTGCTAAGATTTCTACACATTCACTATAGCACACATCTCAACTGAAAACAGGGTTGGAGTTATAGGTCTGTGGCAAAGCACTTGTCCAGAATATATAAGGCACTAGGTTCAATACTTCGTACTTCCATAAAGAAAGCACATGGAAAACGTAACATAGCAGAGGGAATGATATTAAATATAGAAACATTACTAAAATAAAACTCCATTTTGTTAATTAGATTTTTTTGTCAGGTGAATTCTTTTTAATTTTTTTTTTTTTTTTTATTTGGTTTTTAAAAGTAGGGTCTTGCTCTAATGCAGGCTGACCTGGAATTAGTCTCAGGCTGGCTAGAAATAACAGTGATCCTCCCACCTCAGCCTCTCAAGTGCTGGGATTAAAGGCTTTTAACTTTTATTTTGATGAGTAAATAGCCACCAAAGAAAAACTGAACTAGGATGAATGATACTGACAAAGTTAAGTTAGGTCCAGAGAATGGTGACCTGTAGAACTTATTTATATAAGAATAAATCACAGAGGACTTCCAGGTAAGATGGCGGCATAGGAGCCATGACAAACCAGATTAGGAAGGGATTTAAGCAAAGCTACAGCAAAAGACACTCTTCTGAAAAGTGCAGAATAGTTTCTCCAGTGAAACAGTGGAAAAGCAGGAGATGGCCAGAATCCCACTGTGTAGCTTGTGGCCTGATCCTCGGCATCCTGGTATGCCACGGCCAATCCACCACAGCCCCATCCACCATGCATGCCTAGAAACAGCCATAGAGACCAAACAAAAGGACTTTCCAACCCCATCAGTCTTATTGCAGAGCCCAGAAATCTAAAAAATGTCTGCTGAGCTACTGAAAGAGATACAGGGGAACAGTTTGATAAACTACAGGACTCCTGAACTCGCTCATCCCCCAACCATCAGAACGGTGAACTTCCAGCATTCAGCTCCCAGAGGCAGCTCATCCAGCACAGTGGAGCCAAGCTCAAGCTCCACAGAACATCAGTAGCACCTCCAGAACAACTGAGCCCAGTGCATCCAGCACAACTGAGCCAAGCTCAAACTCCACAGCACAACACCAACAGCGCATCCAGCACAGTTAAGCCAAGCTCAAGCTCCACAGCTCAAGAAACGAGGTGGGCACTCAGCATTGGTGAGTTTGGAAGCCACACCAAAAGGTAACAAGGCTGGCTGACAAAACAAAAAAGGTACATAGGCCTGCATAGGAAATGCTAATCTCTCCAGGTCAGGGCAGGTTATGGGTTATATATTTGTGGTTGGCTTTACCATTTTCAAATAAGCTGAACGTGGGGTGTTGAATATTACAGCCTTTAATACTTTTAGATTTATAGGGCCTTTATCTTTTGCTTTTGTCATTATTGGGGGCAGGGTCTGATCCAGATCCAGGCTGACCTGGAACCCAATTCAGAACAGAATCCTCTACCTCCTAGCTGACAGGATTAAGGGTGAAGAGCAACACACACCCTTAGGGATTTTGACCTTATAAGACTGTTTGTTTTAATCCCCACACTTGTATACTCTGTGCTCATTTTAATTGAATGTGTACTTTGCTAATTTGAAGTTTAGAACTTGCCAGTAAATTGTTCCACCAGAACACTACAATACTTGCTTAACAAGCAAACTCAACACCTAGGATTAATTCTGAGGTTGGATTTGGGTACAAGGGCTACACTTGGCAACTTAAACTCATATTCTAAAAGTATATAAAGGTAGATAGCCACATTCAAGAACACTGAAGATAAATAGAACACCTAAGCATCAAATCAATCCTGGATGCAAAAGTCACTATATAATAATACAAGAAACACAAAGAATCAAGACAATGCAATCCCACCAAAAATTACAAATCCATAACAATTGTTCACCAATGAGACTGTTTTAGATGAAGTTCCTGACAAAGATTTCAAAAGAAATTATGTTATCTATACTCAAAGAAATGAAAGAAGAAATGAAAGGAATCAGAGAAGAAAACAAAGGAATTAAAGAAGAAAATAAACTTCTGAAAGAGAACACAGGAAACCAGCCTAATGAAATAAAAAGGCCATTATAGGACATGGTAAGGAAATAGAAATACTAAAGAAAAAAAAAAAGCTAAAATCCTAGCTCTGACGAACATAGCCAGGGGGACAAAAAAAAAAAAAAAAAAAAAAAAAAAAAAACTCTTGGAAAGTCTCACCAGTAGAATGGATGAAGGAGAGAGAAGAATATCTATACTAGAAGACCAGGTGAAAGAACTAATATAGTCCAACAAAGAGAAAGACAAGCTAATAGAAAGGTATGAATGGGAATTCCAAGACATCCAGGACAGTATTAAAAGATCAAACATAAGAATTCAAGGTATAGCAGAAGGGGAAGAATTTCAATCCAGATGCTTAGTAGGTGTTTCCCACAAAATCACAGAAGAAAAATTTTCCCAAGTTGGGAAAGAAATGACAATTCAGACACAAGAAGCTTTTGGAACACCAAACAGACAAAACCTAGAAAGATCCTCTCCTTGCCATGTTATAATTAAACTTCTAAACATGCAAGCCAAAGATAATATATTGAAAGCAGTTAGAGAGAAAAAGCAAGTGACCTTCAAAGGGAAAAGTATCAGGATCACAGCAGATTACTCAGCACAAACTTTAAAAGCCAGAAGGGCTTGGAATGATGTATTCCAAGTTCTGAAAGATAAAAACTTTCAACCAAGATTACTTTATCTTGCAAAACTATCTATCAAAATTGATGGAGAAACAAGGATATTCCACAACAAAAACAGACTAAAGGAATTTATGGCAACTAAACCAGATCTACAGAAAATACTTGCATGAAGAGAAAGCAAAACACACACAGCAGGAGTCAGGAAAAAAAATAAACCATACTCAAATAACAGTTAAAACAAGTGAGTAAAATGAAAACAGGAAGAACTACAAAACAAGAAGAATGGAGAGATCAAATACATATCTTTCAATAATAACTCTTAATATCAATGGCCTCAATGCCCCAACCAAAAGACACAGACTTGCAGACTGGATTAAAAAACAGGATCCTACCATCTGTTGCCTCCAGGAAACTCACCTCTCAATAAAAGAAACCTTCTTAGGGTGAAAGGTTGGAAAAAAGTATTTCAAGCAAATGGGCCTAGGAAACAAGAAGGAGTTGCTATCCTAATTTCAGACAGGATAGACTTCAAACAACATTAGTGAGGAAAGATAAAGAAGGTCACTTTATACTGATTAAAGGAACACTCCAAAAGGACATTACAATCCTAAACATGTATACTCCTAACATGGGAGGGGGGTCCTAATTTCATCAAACACTATTACACTTAAGGTCAGAGATAACTCCAAACACAATAGTAGTGGGTAACATCAATACCCCACACTCATCACTTGACAGGTCTACCCAGCAAAAAATAAACAGAGACATCTGCCTTAAATGATCTCATGGAACAAATGGACCTAACAGATATATACAGAACATTCCATCCAAATACTGCAGAATAAACATTTTTCTCAGCAGCACATGGAACATTCTCTAAAATAGACCATATAATAGGACACAAATCAAATCTTAAAAAATACAGGAAAATTGAAATAATCCCTTGTATGCTATCTGACCACAATGGGATTAAATTGCAAATCAGAAACAAGAAACACTACAGAGCACACAGAAATTCATGGAGACTAAACAGTACATTATTGAACAATGTATGGGTCATTGAAGAAATTAAAAAGAAATCAAGAAATTCATAGAATCAAATGATGATGAGAACACAACATACCAAAACCTTTGGGACACAATGAAGGTAGTCCTAAGAGGGAGAAATTTATAGCGCTAAGTGCCTATAATAAGAAATTAGAGAGTTCACATGAAAACAATTTAATGCTTCACCTTAAGGCCTTGGAAAGTGAAGAACAAGGCAAACCAAAAATCAGTAGATGGGAAGAAATAATAAATATTAGGGTAGAAATTAATGAAATGGAAACCAAAAAAAAAAAAAAAACAATCAAAAGAATCAATGAAACAAAGAGTTGGTTCTTTGAAAGGATAAACAAGATCAATAAACAACAAATCTGACCAAAAGAAAGAGAGAAGAGACAAAAATTAATAAAATTAGAGATGAAAAAGGCAACATCACACCAGATACCAAACAAATTCAGAAAATCATATGGACATACTTTAAGAATATATGTGCCTCTAAGTTTGAAAACCTGAAAGAAATGGATGATTTCCTTGATTCATATGACCTACAAAATTTAAATCAAGATGTGATAAACCATTTAAATAGACCTATAACAACTAGAGAGATCCAAGCAGTTATAAAAAGTCTCCCAACTAAAAAAAGTCCAAGCCCAGATGGATTCACTGCCAAATTTTACCAGACATTCCTGGAAGAACTGACACCAATGCTTCTCTAACTTTTCCATAAAATAGAAAAGGAAGGAATTCTACAGAAATCCTTCTATGAAGCCAGCATCACCCTGATACCCAAACTGGACAAATACAGATCAAAAAAAGAAAATTACAGACCAATCTCCCTCATGAACATAGATGCAAAAATTCTCAACAAAATACTGGCAAACAGAATACAAGAATATATTGGAAAGATTATTCACCCCGACCAAGTAGGCTTTATCCCAGAGATGCAGGGATGGTTCAATATATGCAAATCCATAAATGTACTACACCATATAAATGGTCTGAAGGACAAAAATCACATGGCCATCTCAATAGATGCAGAAAAGGCATTTGACAAAATCCAACATCCCTTCATGGTAAAAGTATTACAGGAACTGGGAATAGAAGGAACATATCTCAACATAATAAAAGCTGTTTATGACAAACCTACAGCCAACATAATACTAAATGTGGAAAGACTTGAAGCTTTTTCACTAAATTCAGGAACAAGACAAGGGTGTCCACTTTCCCCACTTCTATTTAATATAGTACTGGAAGTCTCAGCTATAGCAATAAGGCAAGAGACACTCATAAAAGGGATACAAATTGGAAGGGAAGAGATCAAAATATCATTATTTGCAGATGATATGATTCTATACATAACAGACCTAAAAGACTCTACCAGCAAACTGTTAGAGCTGATAAACACTTTTAGCAATGTAGCAGGATACAAAATAAACACACAGAAATCAGTAGCTTTTCTATACACTAACAACAAACATGCAGAGGATGAAATCAAGGAATCTTTCCCATTCACAATTGCCTCAAAAAATAAATAAATAAATAAATAAAATACCTTGGAATAAACTTAACCAAAGAAGTGAAGGATCTCTACAATGAGAACTTTAAAATACTCAAGCGATAAATTGCAGAAGACACAAGGAAATGGAAAGACATCCCATGCTCTTGGATTGGAAGAATCAATATTGTGAACATGTCAATCTTACCAAAAGCAATCTACACATTTAATACAATCCCCATTAAAATCCAAATAGCATTCTTCACAGAAATAGAAAAAAAAAATCCTAAAAGTCATCTGGAAACTCAATAAACCTCGAATAGACAAAACAATGCAAACAAAAGAATGCAACAAAAATCAGGCAGGTGGTATTACCATACCTGATTTTAAGTTATATTCCAAAGCCATAGTAACAAAAACAGCATGGTACTGGCACAAGGACAGACAGGTAGATCAATGGAACAGAATAGAAGATTCAAATATTAATCCAGGCAGCTATAGCCACCTGATTTTTGACAAAAATGCCCAAAATATTCATTGGAGAAAAGATAACCTCTTCAACAAGTGGTGCTGGAAAAAAATGGATGTCTGTATGTAGAAGAATCAAAATAGATTCTTGTCCCTCTCCATGCAAAATAATCAAGTCCAAGTGGATAAGGGACCTTAATATCAGACCTGAAACTAAAACTGCTAGAGGAAAAGGTAGGGGAAACCCTTCAACATATTGGCTTAGGCAAGGACTTTCTAAATATAACCCCAATTGCTCAGGAAATAAAATCACTGATAAACCACTGTATCTCATGAAATTGCAAAGCATTTGTACAGCAAAGGACACTGTGAATAGAGCAAAGAGACAACCTACAAAATGGGAGTAAGTCTTTGCCAGCTATACAACTGCACAGACAGAGGAATTACATCTGACAGAATATTTCAGAATATACAAAGAACTCCAAAACCTAAAAACAAAAATTCAAAAAGAACAATAAAAATCAAACAACAAATTAAAACAGTTAAAAAATGGGCTGCGGAAAACTAAATAGAGAGTTCCCAGAAAAGGAGAAATACAGATGGCATATAAACATCTAAAAAATTTGCTCAACCATTGTTCCACATCCTGTAGCCATCAGGGAAAAAGATGCAAATTAAAAAAATGGTCCACTTTGAGATTCCATTTCACTCCTGTAAGAAAGGGTACCATCAAGAAAACAACTGACAATAAGTGTTGGCATGGATGTGGAAAAAGAGGAACACTTCTACACTCTTGGTGGGAATGTAATCTGGTTCAGCCATTGTGGAAATCAGTGTGGAGGTTCTTGAGACAGCTAAAAATAGATTTACCATATGATCCAGCTATAGCACTTGTAGGCATAAATCCGAAGGACTCTTCTCACCTTAGAGATATTTGCACAACCATGTTTATTGCTGCTGTATTCACAATAGCTAGGAAATGGAACCAGTCTAGATGTCCCTCCACAAATGAATGGATAATAAATATATGGCACATCTACACAATGGAGTTCTATTCAGCAGTAAAGAAAAATGAAATTATGAAATTTGCAGGGAAATGGATGGATCTGGAAAAGATTATACTAAGTGAAGTAAGTCAGGCTCAGAAAGCCAAACGTCACATGTTCTCTCTCATATGTGGATCCTAGCTACAAATGTATAGATTTGTGTGTGGACTGGAACCAAAAATTGGTACCAGAAGCCAGTAAGCTGGTAAAAGGCTATAAGGGAGGGAGGAGAGGGAAGGACTTAAGTGGATTTTGTTGTACATATGTAAGTAGAAGAACAGATTACAGGGAAGGGAAAGGCCTAAGCAAGGCCATGGGAAAAGAATGTATAAAAGAAGGGCAGGGGAAGGGTCAATCAAAATTCAAGATAGTCTGAATAAGACTTATGTAAACCTACTTTTTTGAATAATGGCACATCCAGAAGCTATAGACTGTTACTAGAAAATTTTCAGTGCCTGGGATGGGATACCTTCCAGTGAGTTGTTGGCCAAGGAGGTCCCGGTAGCCTCCAAACCATTATAGGCTACTGCCAAGGCCCTTGGTTTCCCTTGAGAAACAGATGGTAAGACCCTATTGTTGAAGACATCTCTTGCCTGAGAGGTAAGGTCACTGAGAAAGCAAGCTGGTGCTGAGCAGAAAACCTTCTCCCTATAGACCAGCCAATGGAAAGCTGGAAAAAGCTGTACTGCATGCAGCCATATGGGAGACAGAAGTCATCAGCAGTGAAAGCAGTGGACACTGGAAAATTCAAGTTTGGCCATACAGGCCCAATGATTGAATGGGTGCAATAGTGGCATGTCTGCTCTTGGGGAAACCAACTGCTCCATAATTGGACTGAAGGCCCTCTCTTTGGGAGGGAATACATGCCTGGTACTGAAAAAACCAATCCAAAGTCTATGGCAGGGGAGGTCATGAGCCTTAGGGGTATAAAGCCTGCTCTTGTCTGGCTAAATGTATATATTATTCCCACCAAGCTGCCCTGAAAGCAGTACACTTAATGTTAATATTCACATATTAATGCTATTCTCACTTCTGGTTAGAGAAGCTTCTCTTTTCAGATGGTGATGACCACTGGGATGACCCAAAAGGCAACATAGTGCTGAGATGAAGGAATGGAGGGGTATCCAGCACTGAAACATCTCTGTCACACCCTCCAAGGCTCAGGGTCCATTGCAGAAGAGGGGACAGAAAAAATGTAAGAGAGAAAGGAAGGGTAAGACTCCTTACAATGCAACTGTCCAAACAGAAATTGTCCTTGATATCCATGACCTTGCAGTGCCTAGCAATACCTTCACAAGTCCCTCATAATAGAAGAAAAAGATGATGACATCAAATTAAAAGAGAGACTGATGGAGAGAGGGAGGATATGATGGAGAATGGAGTTCTAAAGGGTTATGGGGAGGAGAGGGAAATATCATGTTTTTTGTATGTAAGTATATAAATCAATAAAAAATTAATAAAATAAATAATAAATAATAAATAAAAGAATAAATCACATGCCACTGGAAAATAGAAGTCCAGAATGGGAAATGTGCAGTGAGAAAGACCTGGTGAAGGTGCTGGAATTATCTAAGAAAAATGAAGAGGAGTCAGGAAGATGCGAGATGTGGCAGTGCAAGATCTCCTTGGACCTGGCTCTGGCAAGAAGGGAAGTAGCTGCATAAGATTTCCAAGGAAATTTGCTCCCTGGAACACAGTGCATAAACTCCCCTCCATTACACATCCAGCATACTCCACAATAAGCCACAAGAGCAGTCCAGGCTTGGTTTTATATTTGAGTTTAAGGAAGGCTCATGTTGGGATGAACCATAAAGAAGTGTTGCACTCAGTGTTGGGCTTTATAAGTGACAGATACATGCAGTTCAAGTGTCTCCTAACACCTAGAAATGTCTAGCAAACTGTTTTTCATCAGGGTGGCTTCCACTGGGTTGAGTAAAAGGAGAAATTATTATAATGCAAATGGCAATTCTTAACATAGTTTCTGGTAATTTCTCCAGGTGGCCACAAAGAACTCTACTTTCTAAGGGCAGGTGAATATTTTCACTTGTTAAATAAAATGGCAGGCCCCTTAAGCATGCAAAATAAAATCTATGTAAGAGCCCATTCCCACAACCTGTCAATGAAAGTAGCTCTGGATTTTTTGTTTGTTTGTTTTTGATTATCCAGTTTTAGTGACAAAATACTTTATGACAAACATATCTGTATTTAAAAACAGAACATCTCTTATTCAAAATGATGTGTGTTACATATAGTTTTTAAAGGGGAATAAATATATTTTATGGCAGTATCAAATATGAATAAAATAGGACAGTGTGTGGGTGGGCATGGCATGCTGGAGTGAGTAGGCCAGACCCCTGTTTCAGGACTCCTTCCACCTCCCCAGTCTGAGTTCCTTGCATGGACAGTGCCTGGGCAGGCCAGGAGGGCTAGAGGGAGAAGGCCAGACCCCTGTTTCTGGGCTCCTCCCACTTCATCCTTTCTGGGTTGCCTGCACAGACAGTGTGTACAATGTGTAGGCAAGTGTGAGTAGGACAGACCTCAGCTTCCACACTCCTCCCCACTCCCCCTTCTGTGTTGCCTGCATGGACAGTGCACGGGTGGGCACAATGGTCAGGAATAAGTAGACTAGACCCCTGTTTCCAGGTTCATCCACCTAATTGGTCTGGGATCCCTGCGCCAGTTTGTGTATGCAGTGGTCTGGAGTGAGCAGGCCAGACTGCTGTTTCCTCTACCTCCCTGTCTGGCTCCTTGTCCTGGTCTGTGTGCTGGAGGGTGAAGTATGAAGTAGGCCAGATCCTTTTCTCTGGCTCCTCCCAGTCCCCTGGTCCTAGTAGGTCCCATTATGCCTTGCTTGGGGAGGCCTGGTTCCTATGTGAGCTGTGGAATCAGGCCTTTTACTCTGGTATCCTGACTGGCCACGGGTAGCAACATCCCTGTGCACCTGAGTCAGAGGGTGCATGGGCCAAAGGACAAAATCTTGCTTCCTCAATAAAATAAAGAGTCTCCCTAAAATGGGTAGACAATTAGCCCATCTAGTGCTGGAAGGCACTACATAAGCTACAGGGGGAAAGTAGCCAACATCTGTCAAAGCAACTCAAAGTCTAAGCAACTCAGAAGCAAACAACATGATGTGATGCTCACACAAGCACAATAGTGACACACAGCCATGATGGGTAACCAACTGCTCTTGGATTGGCTAACAGATCTGCTCAGTGGAAAGGAAACCATATCTGAAAATGAGAAACAAGTCAGAATTTTATCTAGAAAATGATTCTGCTTTACATTGTCAAGCTCCCACTAACCTTACTCTATAAGAGGGTCTACATCCTTTTAATTCTCTCTAAATTAATAATGGTTATACCATTTAACTGGTGCTGACTTCATTCTCCATTAGAGAATCTGCTTCTTTTTTTCAGATGGGAGCTGGACCTGAGGAGATAAATGACCGAGTGCACCCCATCCCCACCCCAGCTGAAACCCCAGAGGAACTGGGGAAATGAGCAAGAGTGCTGCTTTCTTAGTGAATCTGATATCAGCACAAGGGTGAAGGAGATAAATACTGAGGACACTCAACACCTACCAAACCAGAGATCCAGAGGCTCCTAAGTGCCCATCACTGAAATAGAATTAAAATGCTCCCAGCATGGCTTAGGGAATTTTGTGGAAGAGGGGGCGGAAAGATTGTTAGAGCCACAAGTTGGGACATTTTGCACAGAGACATGCCTGTTCCCCCCTCCCATAATGCATGACCCACACTCCCCATGGGGTTGACCTGCATCCCCAATGAGAAAGGCATACTCAGAAAAGGGGCAGAGAGGAGGAAAATGATGGTACCAACATGTGTTGTTTACATACTAAATATGTCCATATCTAATAACAAATTAAAAAACAAGTAAAATATTTATATTTCATTTGAGAATGCTTAGAAAAATTTGCATATATAATAAAAATATTATTATATTACTCATCATTGTAACCCCAATCAGAGAAACAACTCCCACTCCTTTTAAATTGTTCATGATCCCATGTTTTCAGTGCTTGAAATGATTTTCTTAAGTTAGGATTCTTGTCAATGTTCAGCTTCCTACCTTATAATGCATACTCTACAACTAAGGAATGAATCACACTTTATGAGTGACTCATTGATTAATCACAGATTTGCATTTCTAAAAGTAGAAAATTTATGAAAATTTCTAGCTACAGAGAAATTGTAAACATTGTCACAGCTGGATTCTATTTTAAGTAGAGGGATGGATTTTATGAAAGCATATTTTATATAGCTTTGATTGAGAAAGTTTACCAGAAGGCATGCAATGAGGCTATTGCTGTGGTATATGGGATAAAAGAAAATGAATCAAACACAACTTTTATCTACAGAAGCCTAAAAGAGTCAAAATTAGAAAAACCGGGCTGGAGAGATGGCTTAGCGGTTAAGGCGCCTGCCTCCTAAGCCTAAGACTAAGAACGCTGGTTCCAATCTCCAGTGGTTCCAATCTCCAGGTCCCACGTTTAGCCAGATGCAGTGACGCAAGGGTGCAATGCTGCACTTGACCACAAGGGTGTGTACGCATCTGGATTTCGTTCACAGCAGCGTGCCCATCTCTATCTGTCTTCCTCCCCCTCTCTCTCTCAAAAAAAAAAAAAAAAAAAAAAAAATTAGAAAAACCTAGATGGAAGAAGTACACACCTCATCCAGACTGGAGTGTCAGAAACCTACTTGAGAAACTGGATGATGAAAGGAAGCTGTAGCATCTCAGTGCAAAGCCAGAATTAATGACCACTACTTCGGAGAACTGTTCACACCGGTGTGAATGTGAGAATACCTATCACATTTCTTGTCATTGACAATTAAAAATACTAGAATGCCTTTAAGCAGTGCATTTGCTTTGGTATGTTCAAACCCCTGATGCCCTGGCAAAATCTAGGGTGTTCTAGCAGGTGGACTCTGCAATAGACATTTTTCCAGGCTTGTGGTGTGAGAAAGGTGTTTTTTTCAGACAGTTTTTCTATTAAAAAGAGTTTTGTGATGCTTTTGCATTGTAGAAAAGGTATAGGTTTGGCAATTAGAGTTCTATGTCCATATGCTAACTTTTCTGCCTAATAGTTGGGCAACGTGGGTTATGCTGTGAAGGCTCGTGTTTAATGTTCTGCAACAGGAGCTGATAGCAAATTCACTAGATGACAGCAGATAACATGTTCCATTGTTTGCATCCGTGGACATCAGGGCATGTTATGTGATTTCCAACAATAAACAGTAGGTTCCATTCCATTTCCCTAATAGATTTTTTGTTTGTTTTTTTTTTTTTTTCAGGTAGGTCTTGCTCTGGCCCAGACTAGCCTGGAATTCACTATATAATCTCAGGGTAACCTTGAACTCATATTGATCCTCCTACCACTGCCTTCTGAGTTCTGGGATTAAAGATTTGCACCACTATGACCAGCTTCACCAATAGTTTTTCAAGCCAGTTTAAGTTCAGTATGAGCACATTTATCCCATATGGACCTTCTAGTACTCATGTAATTAGGGAAAAAAATTCAGTTGTCTTGTCTTTAGTTTTTCCATTTGGAAAATGTGGTATTGATACCTAGTCATAAAGTCCCACAAATACATAAACTGACATTTCAAATATCCCAACTTCTTTTGAATTCTGTCAGGGCATTTGAAAGTATATTTAATAATTTTCATATTTTATTCATTAGTTTTATTATAATTTTAAATATTTATTTATTTATTTATTTATTTAGAGAGACAGAGAGAATGGGTGCACCAGGGCCTCCATCCACTGCAAACAAACTCCAGACGTATTTGCCCCTTTGTGCATCTGGCTTATGTGGGTCCTGGAGAATTGAACTGGGGACCTCTGTCTTTGCAGGCAAATACCTTAACCACTAAGCCATCTCTCCATCCCAATTTTATTATAATTTTATTCTTCATCATTGCCAGCACAATTTAAAAAACCTATATGTATACCACACAATATTTTTAAATATCTTCTATGATACATTATCATTAAAAATATGAGATGAACACAACAGATAAATAGTAACACTTGAAGGAGTCTTAGTTTTCAAGGTTCTAAATTAACAGAGGTTATAATCACAGACAAGCCAGTGAAAAGAAAGAACTTGGGGATTCTCTTCTTTGAACTTAGCATTGTGTTTATATTATTAGCATGAGGATAGCAAATTAAAGGGGGAAAATGCTTTCCAATAATTTCATTAACAAAGAAGAATAAAATTAAAACAATATCGGTGGATAAAACTTCCTTAATTGGATAGCTCTCCACATTTAATTTGCTTTAAGGTCAAGAAAATAACTGACCATGCACTCCCTTTCCATTGTGGGATGAGAGTCATGCTAACACATAAATGTCTTCATCTAAAATTAATAATCATTTCATGCTGTGAAATTAACTTTCCACAATACCTGGTAAATGTTCTCTACCATTCCATTCAGACTCTATGAACTTCAATTCTTTTCTTAAGTATATTGCAAACATAGTGATGCATTTAAAATATGAAAGATGCTCATTATTACTGATGTATAAGGTAATGTGTATTTCTAGTTACAGTGGCATGTACTTTGTATGTCATTCTAAACCATGATAAAGTTATCCATCATATCAAGGATAACAATAGAAAGTAAAACCCCATCCTGGCTAACATTCAGGGAAGTCTGTACAAAAAATTAACTGAAAAGATGCTGGTGAGAGGGGAAAAATGATCAGAGCAACACCATGAGAGGCCATCTGAGGAAGCTGTGTGGAGCTGAGATGGGCCACAGTCAAGAAAAAAACCATATGATAGGGGTAGATATGAACTGATTACCAACTGCCTACCAATAGAGCAATAGAGTAGAAAGAAAGTTTGAACCACTGAAGGCTATATAATTGTGTGTGTCAGCATTCTACAGATTTTTAGTCATAATGATAAAGAATTGATCACTTTTTTTTTTTTTGAAGTAGAGTCTCCCTCTTGCCCAGGGTGACCTGGGATTCACTACATAGTCTCTTGGTAGCCTCTAACTCATTGAGATCCTCCTACCTCTGCCTCTTGAGTGCTTGGATTAAAGGTTTGCACAACCACACCCAGCTTGATCACTTTTAAAAACATAAACCTCAGCTGGGCGTGGTGGCATATGCCTTTAATCCCAGCATGGAGGAGGCAGAGGTAAGTGGATCTCTGTGAGTTCAAGGCCACTCTGAGAGTACATAATTCTAGGTCAGCCTGGGCTAGACAATGAAACCCTACCTTGAAAAACCAAAATAAATAAATAAATAAATAATAAAAAAATTAAAAGACCCAATACAAAATTTACCTTGAAAATAAACCTCATTAATATACCAAAGACCATATATTTGAATATAAGTAGATAATAATAATTACTTATTGACCAATTTAGAGTATTCTTAACAAGTGACTAATAAATCACATACAAAGTGACATGAAAATATCTTTTAGCAGTTTTACTTCTCTATTACAAACATTTTGCTTTAATGCAACATTGTACAATATTTAAAGATAAAAAGGGGAATACCAAATCAAACAAAGGTAATAAATTATTTATGATCATGGAATTTATTGGTTTGTTTTGCTGTTTACAGAATGCTTATGAGGCCCAATGTTGTGTCACAATCCCCTACCCACTGGTAATCACAAATATCCTGTGTGGCTGTCACAGAGGTCCTTTCGGCCCAGATTCACTTCTCCTTCAAAAATAGCTCCATTTCACCACTGAACAAAGCAATCTGTAAAAGTTCTTCTGAGCATAGAAAATGACACACATCGATCCCTTTCCTTCAAAGAATACTCCAAATCCTGCCTTCTAATTATGGTGTTCAATGTACACAAAGCTACTTGCCCCTAATTATTCTTAACAATTTTGCACTGGAGAGTTTCACTGCGATTTTGCTTATTAGACACTATTGTCACAATAATGATGACAAGGGACTATTCATCATTGTGAATGATAGAGCACTCTGATTAATGTCACTTTGTAAAGTTTACTAGCACCCTGGTTCTGAAGCAATATGCCCATCAGTTGGATTTGCTTACTTATTTACTTGCTTGTGTATTTTTCTTAAGTGTTTATTTTTAATCTCTAGTGGCCATAGGCAGATGAGTTTCATGTAGTGCAAATTACTGGACAATACGGACTTTAGAAAAAGAAGGAGGAGGAGGAGAAGAAATGTTTAAATGTTTTTATTTATTTGTTTTTTCTCTTTAAAAATAATTCTATTTTCCTCTCTAGGCTGTTTTGGCATGGTTCCTATGCTGTTGGAGAATCTGCTTCTCTTTCAGATGGACGCATATCCTGAGGAGAGAATCAGCCCATCTCACCACATCAGGTCACAAGATGAAGCCATTAAGTTATAGGGGAAATGAGCAAAACAGTGCTGCTTTCTTGGTGAATCTGGAACCAGCACAAGGGCAAAGGAGATAGACACAAAGGAATCTTAACCCCTACCAAATCAGATATCCAGAGACAGAGACTCACAAAACCTTGCCACTGAAATAGACCTAAAATGTACCCAACATGGCTCAGGGAAATTCGCAGATGAGGGGGTGAAAAGATTGTTAGAGCCATGAGTTGGGTCATTATACACAGTCATTACCTCTCCTGCATAATTGATGGCTATCCACATAAGGCAAGTCCCACATAACCCATGGGGGGAGGACAGGGAGAAGGCTAAAGATCGTACCATCATGGCTCTATATATACATAACTAATAAAAATATATATTTTAAAATATTTCTATTTATTTATTTGCAGGAGAGAGAAAGAAGAGAGAGAGAGAGAGGGAGAGAGAGAGAGAGAATAGGCACACCAGGGCCTCTAGGCACTGGAAACAAACTCTAGATGTATGCACTGGTTTCACGTAGGTACTGGGAATCAGCCCTGGCTCAATAGACTTTGCAGGCAAGTGCCTTAACTACTGAGCCATCTCTCTAGTCCAATTATTTGTTTTCAATGTAGGTCTCACTCTAACCCAAGCTGACCTGAAACTCATTCTGTAATCCCAGTCTGTCCTTGAACTCACAGCGATCCTCCTACTTCTGCCTCCCTATTTCCTGGATTAAAGGTGTATGTCACTATGCCTTAGAATTTTTTGAAAAAACTCAGCAAAATAAATGTAATGTTTGAATTCATAAAGAAATGACAGATCATTCTTTCATTATGCAAGAAGACTTACAAAGTAATACTCAACAGCAACTGCTTTTACACAGGCTTTTGATATAAAAATTACTATTAAAGTTGACTATGGATTCACATCTGCATTTCAGTTCACTGTGATTGATTTTCTGGGAAGGGTCACGTATGTAGCAAAATGTGGTTTTAGGTTTGCCAACTGTGGTGTCCCTTTGTCTTATATAAAGCTTCTTGATGTCTTTTGAAATAGTTTTCTTTTGAAAATATTTAGTACTTGAAAAAAATTCAATACCTAACTTCAACTCTTCTAAACCATAAACCCAAAGTGAAATCCCCATGTTCCTTCTGTGCTGAGGTATGTAGGTATGTAACTGTGGCTCCAGAAATACAATGCAAAATCAAGGGATGTTTGCATCCAGGTGGAATAGCTTCTGTTCTGATGGGGCACTGGGAGAGTTCTGTAGTGGTGTCTGAACTTTCCTGGTAACAGAAAGAGATAATGCTAAACCAAATAATATCAAAGCAAGTTCTCCCTACCAAGATGGCAGATGATGCATCCTCACCATGTGATAAGCACAAGGTTAATCTCATGTATGACCAAACTTATGATATGCATCTACACATATCTCCAGGAGACCAGATTCCACAGACTTCCCGCTGATTCTGTGATTGACCAAATGCATGAACATTGACAAATTTAATAGTTATAATCTGCATCCATTGAATTAATCTAATAACAACAATAGTTGGAACTAACTGGGTACAAGGGTGGCAAAGGGGAGCGAAAACATCCAGGAAAATTTCAGATTTTGAAACTTAAGTACCTACCAAAAAAAGTGACCTGCTACCAAAGGTGTCCAATCATGTGGCATGGAAAATCCCACCTGTGCAAGCTGTAAGGATCCTACAGCTTCCAAACTTAAGTCAAAGACTAATGTGGGTAAAGAGATGGGCTCTTTCACTTTTCCATGCTCTCTAAAGCATATCATAATTGTGAGAACTGGATATAATCTATGTAAAGTGCTTACAAAGCTCATATGAGCTCTGTTGACTTAAGTGAAAACTAGATGAAGCATTTGGTGTATGGACCTGCCTGCAGAGAAGCAGGACAAAAGCATTCCCTGGAGCATCTGCAGTCCGAGCCAAAAGGGAGACTTTGGCTAGAGTTGTAGTCATGTATGTGGTCTGGAAAAATGACAAAGCTGAGGTAAGAAAGCAAATCCAGGGAAATGCAATAAACAGCAAAGCATGAAAGGTTGTTTCCTGAACAGATGACTTGGACATACAGATCCTGCAGCTGAGGCAGGAACTCTGATCTGTTGATGTGAGGAGGCTCTTCTTTATGCAGGCTGGATCAGGGCTTCCTGAATAAGTTTGCCTATTGGTGAGTGGACACACACACACACACACACACACACACACACACACACACACTTCTTTCCCCCACAATTTCAGTCATAGACTGCAACCTACAAACAGCTTAGTTTTGTATAGGCATTTGTGGGTTGGATGAAATGTTGAAATGTTTAAACTGAATATCTTTCTGAGAACCTGCTAAAACATGGTTTTCTTGTTATTTTGATCTAGAGAAAAATGTTGAAGATCGATAAAGGAGCAATAGTTCCTGGTGGTTTAATTGCCTGGACACTGTGTAATGATTTGAGCTGCTCTGTACAAACACTTCTGTATGTGCAATGGAAAACCAACTAGGTAAAACAACCTGCTTTGTAAAATCCACTATCACAAGAATATGAAATGGCCTGGGATGAATGGGTGTCTGTGGGGCACACAGTGAGGTCCTGAAAGACAAACTGAAATGGAAAAATAGAGAGCAGAGTGGAGGGACAGACACATTCAAGGCAGCATGCAGCTACCCATTGTTTCAGATCACAAGCTCCACCTCTGGAAATAGCATGCCATTCAACAATGTAACATGACACAAGACACAGAGAACATGGGATGCAAAAATTGAGGGTAACCCCCTGCAAACAGAAGCTACAATTGTTAAGTTTAACTTCATTCAAGTAATACAATCCATCTGAAGTCTATAATTTTCAAATGCAATGAACATATACTTTATGCTGCCTGCTCAGAAAATAGAAAATGGGAACCAATTATCCTCTGTGAGACTAGAAACAAGTCCAACCAATAGGCAAATGTCACTTTAGAGAAAATCAAGGAGAATCATAAGTTCATGGTCCTTAAATCCATAAAGTTTTTTTGAAGATTTTTTATTAGTTATGCACATAATATGAATACATTCATGTTGGTGCCATCGATATCCTCCTCCATGCCCTCCCCCTTCAAAGGGTCCCTCTTCATTGGGGAATTATGCACAGAGACATTGCCTCTTCTACATAAGGCTTTTAAGGGCATCCTTGGCTACATGACAACTTGCATCAAAAAAAAAAAAAAAAAAATGGTGGCATATACCTTTAATCCCAGCATTCAGGAAGTAGAGGTAGGAGGATTGCTGTGAGTTCAAGGCTAACCTGAAACTACATAGTGAATTCCAGAATAGCCTGGGCTAGAACAAGACCTTACCTTAAAACAACAACAACAACAAAACAAAACAAAACAAAACAAAAAAAAAACAGGAATATTTATCTTGGAGATGTCTGTTCAAAGGAATCCTCTGTAGCTCAGTTACAGAGGAGGAAGGGAGATAGAATAGGGAAGTGAGAGTAACCTGAGCAGGAGGTGAAACCTTAGCAGAACTGATGTTAGCAAAGGTATTCAAACACCATGGATGGTGTGGCAAAGAATAGCAAGATGCATAGTCTACAAGGGAAGAAAAAGGTGGAAAAGACACCAAAGCAAAGATATTAAAAACATAGATTTATTACTAACAAGAACCTGTGGAAATAGCTAAAACATTACAAGAGTTAACACTTATAATCAATATTTCATAAATATCAACACATTATTATAAATTTTATTCATATGGTGTTCTGATATATATCCTTTAAGACATGAGATATATTATTCTTTGATTCTATGTTACATTTAATATTCTGGCATAGAAACTCATAGGCCTGAAAGGAGCATTACAAACCCTCATGTATTGGACTAGAGAGATGGCTTAGCCATTAACATGCTTGCCTACGAAACCAAAGGACCCAGGGTCGATTCCCCAGTATCCACATAAGCCAGATGCACAAGGGGGCACATGCACCTGGTGTTTGTTTACAGTGGCTACAGGCCCTGGCATGCCCATTCTCTCTGTGTCTGTCTCTCTCCTATCTCTCTCTCTTCTTGCACATAAATAAAATAAAGTTAAAATTAAAAAGGAATAAACCCTTATATATTGATTTATCCTACAACAAGATTAATCAAGCTGTGTGTGGTGGCACAAATCCACAACCACTCTAATTGTGAGGCTGAGACAGGAAGATTGTCATGAGTTTAAGGCCCACCTGGGTTATAGAATGAGACTATGTCTTAGCAAAACAATAAAAAGGAATAATCATAAATATTTATTGCATCCATGTTGTTAATACAAGTATACTTTCATGATAAGCAGTAACAATGTATATCACAAAAACCAACATGGATAATAAAATTGCTTCTTAAAAACAGGTTAGGTAGTCAATCAATCTGTGTTCCCCATTTTCAGAAGCATCCAAGGGTGCATAATAATTTGATTTGTACTAATCTGCAAATAAGTCTGTTTTCAATTTGTTTATGCATCTTTTTAAAAATAAGGAGTACAGTATTTAATTCTTCAAATATGCTTTGAAAAATTCACATTGGGCTAAACACCTCACCAAAGGCTCTGGCTACAAGGAAGGTTGACATTGAGAGCTTGCCTTAAACAAGCTCTCTGTTAGGTATAGATTTAGTCCACCACACAAACTTTAGCATCCAGCAGTTATGGAGAGAAGAACAATAGGAATGGCTTTGGGAGAATGACACAATGTTTTTTATGAAAACATCCCTGGGCCAACAACTATCTAGAAGCCTTTTCCACTGCACCATTGGGAAGGAGGATCTATCTGGGAGCTTTCCCTACTTGGTATGCCCCAGAAGAATTTTCTGCTTGTCTTCCTAACATATAACGAAGTAGAAAAAGGGATCCCTATATGCTTCTCATGAATGCAAATTATATAGCCAGTAAGGAACATGGTATAGTGATTCCTCAACAGTGAAAATGAGACTCTTAGCATCCAGAAATTATCTTTCTGAGAATATATCATAACTAAAATCAGTGTGTTAGAAAGATACTCTTCCATGTTCACTGAAGTATTACTCATAAATAATTAAGGGATGATTCAGGCTAAATAAGATAAATTCATAAAGAAAATTTACATATATGCAATAGAGTATTATTAAACCTTGAAGAAGGAAATGTTCTCATTTATGTCAACATGGATGAACCTGGAAGGTCATATGTAAAATGAACCAAACACAAGAAGACAAAAAATAAAAGTTGTTATAACTTACATGTGTAGTCTGAGGAAAATGAGCTCATGGAAACTGGAATAGAAAACAGTTATGGAATAGGGTAGAAGTTCAGAAATGAAGGCATGTTGCTCAGTGTTGAAAGTGATGGGGGAGGAGTAATAAACAATGAACATTCAAGATGACAGGATATACTGATGAGCTTACTCAAGCAGTTAACAATGCATAACAACATTACTGTGCATCCCATAATAATACATGATTAAATTTTGTCTAAAAATAATATAAATAACAGGACAGAAAAAATATTTGTCTTCAAAATTGTAAATATAGGGGCTGGAGAAATGGCTTAGAGATTAAGTCATTTGCCTGCAGAGCCAAAGGATCCCAGTTCGAGTCTCTAGGATCCACATAAGGCAGATGCACAAGGGGCACATACATCTGGCGTCTGTTTGCAGTGGCTAGAGGCCCTGGTGTGCCCATTCTCTCTCTGTCTGCCTCTCTTGTATCTCTCTCTCTGTTTTCAAATTAATAAATAAAAATTTTATAAAATGTAAATATAACAAAGGTTGCATTCTTCCGACCAAACCTGGGACAGCTCAGAGCCATCACTCTCACCTGCATGCTTGATTCACTTATTCCCTTATGCCACTATTCCAGTCCAACTTTAAATGAATGAATCTATATCTCAAATAAAATGTTTTTTTAAATCATCAAATTTAAAGACTTTTTAAAGAATAATGCAGTTTATGCCTATTTTGTAATAAGCAAAATCTTGATCAATTGTGAGATTTACAATCACTCCTCACTAGGTTCATCTGCACAATAGTTAATTACTTCTGAGATCCCGGGTTACAAGTTCTATAAATACATTAAAAAGGAGGAAATATCACTCCAGCTTCCCTCCCACTCTGAAAAATTCCTTTATAAAGTAGAAAATTCTAGTTATACAAGATTGTATTAATGACGAATATAAATTTAGAAAGGATTAGCCATTTCAATGTGAATTTGGACACACTGGGATTTTTCTAAGCATCACTAGCTAACCAACTATCACATCTCTGTGTAGGTCACCTATGGTCACCTTTCCATTTTTACATAATTTGTTTATTTTGTGTACAATTAAAAACAAATCTGATTGTGGCTAGCTTCCTATTTCTGTATACTTCTCCCATAGATGGAGAAGAAAAAAGAAAAACAAATCATATTAAGAAAGAGTAGAATTAATTCACTTGTACCATAAATATGCCAGCTATGGAATTTAACGTTGCCTACTTTATCTGTCCATTTTTAAGCTTTATAAGATATGGATGTTTCTTTGCTGAGGAAGGTGGAATGACATCAGTGTCAGGACTGGTAAATACATGTACTCAATTTGCTTTACAGAGTGTAAGGAATTTGTATCCGATACTTGCAGCAAATACAACAGGGCTTATCTGCACTGGTAAAGGTCTTTGAAAGTCTCATAAACTGTATGAAGCTGATAGAACTAATATTTTATACCAATATAAATGCAATTCAGTAGGAGCATAAGCCTATTGACAGTAAATATCCTCTGTATCTTCCTGTGAAAGGATTTTCTTTGAATTCCTGTAAAGTAACCTATAGCACTAAGTCTTTAAAATGCACTCATTTGGTAGAAATTATGCTTTAATTCCAGGATTCAAAGCATCAATATTCAAAGCAGAACATTTAATTCTTCACTCATCTGATGCCCACCACATGACCAATGTCTGATTGTTTCTATTATTTTGCAGAGCTTCTGTGCATTTGCATAAGACATATGCATAATTCTGTCTTGACTTCTGATTCCAATTTTAGAGACCAAACTAGAGTTGTATATGCATGTGTGTGTGTGTGTGTGTGTGTGTGTGTGTGTGTGTGTGTGTGTGAGGCAGAGAGGTCAAAACACCTGCATCATCAGATTTTCTCAACCTGACCCTTTATTTTCCCCATAATACACTAATATACCAAAGGAAGGCAGAATAAAGTACAGTCTGACCTAGAAAAATGTCAGCCAGGCATGCATAAGTGACAGGGACATGAATCTGTATCACTTGGCTGTCTGGACTTCACTGTGTGACAGCCAGGTGTGACTGGCCTGTGAATCCCTGGTCAGACACTTGCCTGTCAAGTGAGTAATTACTAACACGGTGCTTCTGCATGACCATTGTGAAATATACATCAGCTTCCATGATTTATCCAGAAATTAGTTAAGGAACTCACTCCTATCAACACAAAAACTTCATTTTGTTTAATTTTCCTTTCCTGTTCAATGTGTTAATCATCCCCTGTTATCTCAGAAAACAGAATTTATGGACCATGATTTTGGTCATGTGTTGCTCTGTACTGATACTTTCACAGTGCATTATGTACAAAGGTCTGGATGTTCTCACACTGAAGGCTTCATGGGAACAGGCATTTTGGTTTATGTGGACATACTTTTATATACATGTGTATGCTTATAAATATTTACTAATATTCTGTATCCTCACTCAATGTCAAGGTACTGTGAACATTCTTTACTTTTTTATTTTTTGCTTCTGCAAATATCCTATCACAAATTCTCCTCTCTTTGCCCTTTTTATATTCTGTATAATAATTTCCTGAGTAAAAGTTTGGTCTTCCTGTAAGTGGTGTACATCAAATGTACATGTATCAGTGTGTGTGTGTGTGTGTGTGTGTGTGTGTGTGTGTGTGTGTATGTGTGTTTTCAACTGTGAGTATGTGTATATGTTTGGACCTATATAAGCTCACATTCCCTTCTACTGGGGAGGTTCACTCTTATCAACAATATCATAATGCAAATGAACTCACTTTATATGTATAACCTAATTAAATTTTTTCATTATATTTTTTTATTTTACTTTTGAGAGAAAAAGGCAGAGAAAGAGAGAGAGGGAGAGAGAGAGAGAGATAGAATGGTCACACCAGGGCCTTTAGCCACTGTGAACAAACTCCAAAACTGCCTAACTCCACAGACTGTTTTCGCTGACTCTGAAGTGATATTTGCTTGTTTTTGTGTATGTGTGTGTGCGTGTGTGATTATTTTACTTTTAGATATTTATAGATGTTTTTGAACAGCTCTTGTGAAGCATTGACTTTGCAACTGCTTATTGTGAAATTTATACTTCATCTTTGTTAGATGTATTAGAAAGGCTCAGGAAAGCTGATGAACCTGCTGATGCCTTTCTTCTCGGACAATGCAAGACAGGGCTTCCATCATGTTTTAAGCAAGTCTGAAATGATTGCTTATGTTTGGCAAGTGGTATTGTTAACGCTATGGCTACAGACTAGGTGGCTGTCTTAAAGGAGCTATTAGTATATTCGGGCAAGCAAATGATAACAAACGAATACATAAACTCTCTAGAGCTGGGCTGGGGAGATGACTCAGTAGGTAAAGTGCTTTCTAAAGTCAGTAAGCATTTGGATCTGAGTTCAGATCCCCAGTACTTATGTAAAATGCCAGGGGGCAATGTTCATCTGTAATCCCAATCCTGGAGAAGCAGAGACAGGAAGACCCTGGGTTTTGGCTACCCAGCCTAGCTGAATAAGTAAGTGCCACATTCAATTAGAGACTGCCTCAAAGTATAATAATGTGCAGTGCAATAATGAAGACACCAAAGCTAACCATGTGCATGTGCATTCATTAACACACATATACACAAAAATAATAACAAAACTAGTTTTTAATTAAAAAAAAACACTATTTGTGGGATGAACTATAAGAAAATGTGTGGGAATGAACTATGAGACTAAACTATAAGAACAAACCATGATAAATAACTGTGGGAATATTTCTTATGGACCTTTCAAATAACTTTACTGAGAATATTGTTGTGAGATGCTACATTCCTTATGCATAATTTGTCCTAAAGTTAGTCTTACAACTGCATGATACACTTGCTGAAAGCAATGTGGCTATGTTTCTTCTGCCTTGGTGTACCTTTGGCATTAACAGCACAGATGACCAGTACTAAAAGGCAAGGTTTAGAGATCCTGCTGATATGTTATGTTCCTTTCCTCAGAGGCCTGGCTGGACTCTTGACTCATAGCAAATATGCATGCATAAGATGTGCTGATCATAGTGGTGAAGACAATGATGCCAGCAACTATAGGCCCACAGATCTGGTGAAGGCAACAGGTGGGCCTAATATGATCACTTTTGTGATCAAAGTGTATATGTGTTCTGGATCATCAGAGTCCAACAGCTCATGACCTTAAATCCTTCCCTTTAACAAATATTTAAGGATTTTCCAATGTCAAAAGTTCCTTATTCTTTGATCATACAATGTACTAATGTGCTAATCATACAATGTGCTAATGTTTCTTTGCTGTTTAATAAGCATGCCAATGAGTATATATATGCATAAGAAGCCATACCTGCAGTAACTTCAGAGCAGCAGTGATAGCATATGCAGCAGGTTTATTAGTGTCTTAAACTAAACTTTTATCAGTTTTCTTTTACTTCAGGCTGCTGATAGAGGCAGCTGGCCCACCTCTGGGATAGGTGTAACAGAAGTTAGCTCTCTCACCTCTCAGGATCTGCTCCTAGAAGCAATTTTCCCAATCTGGATAGGAAAGTTCCAGAGGTAAGTCTTTTCTAAATTCAGGGCTGTGCCCCTGAAACAGGGCAACTGTTAACCAACATATAGATATTTAGTTGTCATTTATTCTGAAGTTTTCAAATGTAATTGATTTTTGTTGAATCCTGTATAGTATCCCATCTCTCTCCCTTATAATTTTACTCCCCCTATTATCTTCCCTCTTTTGTTTTTTGGCTTTAGTTTTGGTTCCAGTTATAACTTTATTTCTGATTTTTGGACAGATGAATAAGGAATGTATAGTTCTTATCAACAGTTCATATTTATTATTGTGGCATGGATATTAATAGACCATGGTTCTTATAAAAAATTAGTATCTGCTATATGCAATACAATGGATGAACCCAGAAGATACTATGACATGTAAAATTTGCCAGTCAAAGAAAGATGAAACATTGCATGATTCTTTTTGTATGAGGTATCTAAAATGGCCATATTCAGTGTTGATGCCTGGAGTATGAGGGGAGCACATGAGGAGGTGCTGTCCTCTGAGTATAGAGCTTCAGTCATAGAAGAGTAAATTCTCAAATGCTGTTGTATACCTGCAGTTAATAATATTTCATTCTATAATTAAAATTTTTCAAGCAGGTAGAGCTCATGGAAACTTTTCTCGACGCAGAAGGAAAAGTAAAGAAAGGTATGCCTAATGTGTCTAAAGAAGGCAAGACTTAGCAGGGACAAAGAGTACTTATAATATGAAGGGGCATGTTCAAGAGAAAGGACTGGGCTTATACTCAAGTGTTCTGTACAGAGTAGGAAGGAGCCAGAGACAGAATTCAGCTTTTATACTCCTATGCCTATGTAGTAAATTATTTCTTCTTCATCTTGGTGACAGTCCTAGGTAATTTCAATTTACACATTAATATAAGCTGACATATAATTTTGGTCACATGGACAAATAATAAATTATACTTTGTGTCTAAAAAAATCTAACCCAGACACCCTGAGTCCTGCTTAGCCCCACTTGCAGAACCTCCCTGGATTTGGTAGTCTATTGGTGTTTGGTTTCTCAGGATATCCCTGGGGTTTCTGAGCTTATCTGTACCTTTATAAAAGAAGCATTCCTGCAGGGAAATACTTAGATATCTAGCCCTAGGTTAATAGTTTTTGAACAGGACTGCAGTCAGTAACATATGAAATAACCAAACAATTGACAAATGGGATTATATAAAATTAAAATAGAAACACCTTATAGCAAAACAAAAGTATCAGAGGAGTTATAAAGACAGCCTAGAGAATAGTAGAAAATCTTTTCTGGCTATATTTCAGAAAGGAGGTGAATATCTAGAATACAAAATGATCTGTAAAAATTAGCTACAGGGCTGAGGAGATGGCTTGGGTTGAGCAAAAGTGATTGTTGTGTGAGTATAATACCCTAAGATCAGATCCCTACAACCCACATAAAGCCAGAGTTAGTAGTACATATCTATAATCTCCATTCCTCTCTGGTGAAATGGGATGTGAAAACAGGAAAATTCTGGCATCTCCTATCATGAATAAGAGACCCTACCTCAAACAAGGTGGCTGGTATGGAGTGACACTAGAGGTTGTCCTTTGACCTTCACATGGGCCACTTGACATGGGGTGACACACACACATACACACAGCAACCCATCATGTACATACACACATGATGATTTTAAAATAATTAAGCACCAAAAAAACCTTGAGTAAATATAGTATGTAATGAACTGAATAGAGAGATCAAAGCTGGGCACGGTGGTGCACGCCTTTAATCCCAGACTTGGGAGGCAGAGGTAAGAGGATTGCCGAGAGTTCACGGCCACCCTGAGAATACAGAGTGAATTCCAGGTCAGCCAGAGCTACAGAGAGACTGACCAATAAATATTTTTAACATCCTTAGACAACAGGAATTGCATTCCATTTCACTTCAGTGAGATTGGTTGACATCACACAAAATAAGTACATCAAATGCTTGTGAGAAAGTTGGGGGGGACACAAACACTTAGTCACTCTGGATGTGAGGATAAAGTAGTGCAGACATTATGGAAATCCATAGAGAGATTTCTCCAGTAAATAAAAATAAAAATGCAGTATGACCCAGATATAGCACTCCTAGCTATATATACAGAAGACTCTAAGTCAACACACTCCAGAGATAGTTTCACACTCAAGTTTATTGCTGCATTATTCACAATGGCTCAGAAGTAGAAGCAATATGGATGTGCATCATCAAATGAATGTATAAAGAAAATGTGGTACATATACACAATAGAATTCTATCCAGCCATAGAAAACAATGAAATCTTGTCATTTGTAAGAAAATGTATGGAATTAGCAAAGTAATCTGCATTCAGAAAACAAATACCATATGTTTCCTCTGTTATACAGATCCTAAATTTTAGTTTTATGCATGTGGATATTTGGAGGAGGTATAAGTCAAGAACCTAGAAAAGAGGCCCTAGGAAAGAGAAATGAGGTCTTAACGAATGGGGAAGTCTGTACACGAAGAGAATCACAGGATACATATGACATTGTTTTGTTGCTGCTTCCATTAAGGGTTAGGAAGTAAATAATACATATCTCAGGATGCTCTTGAAATTTACAGGGCTCAGCAGGCCCCCTCCTCACCATTATATTAGCAATAACAATTGTCCAGGAGGGAAATTATCCCACCACTGAGGCTGCAGGAAGCTCCAGGGATGGAACTTTTATGATTTATCTCTTATGCTGAAATGGGCCTTCTTGGTGATGTAGTTGCCTTTGCATCATCTGTGCTCTTGGAAGTAATCTCTCACCCATATTCCTGTAAGTAACCCTAAAAATTCTCACAGTTGCTAGGCTCTCTTGTGTAGCATTGTTTCTTTGGTTAGTCCTCAGAGTCTCACTGTTTTGATCGCATCTCTTAAGAAGTTATGCAAAAGATATTATGGAGAATATGAGATCTAGGGATAAGAAAGGAATGAGTATTAATGGTGTAGGGCCATAGGGAATGGGGTCAGAAAGAAGGTCAACAAACCAAAGTCAGTATGAAAATGGCACAATGAAACACATTACACTGTATGCTAATTTTTAAAGTAAGTTTTTGTGTGTGTGCACACATGTGCATGTGTGAATTTATAGGTATGAAATGGTCTTTGTGACTGCAAAGAACTTTGCATTCTACTCAACATGAATGATGGGAAAGTGAATCTGGGCTCGTGCCAGGCTTTGCAATGAAGTTCCTTCAACCACTGTGCTGCCTCTCAAACCCCCTTTGTAAGCAAATTTGAAAAGCAAAATGAAATACTGTGATCCCACTTGGTGACACTCATCTTCATGTAACTTTTCTCAACTATGAAATGGTTATTAGATTATAGTCAACATTTTTGTTGTAAAAGTATTCATGAAAGTGTTCTTGGAAAAGATGGTATATTTTTCCTTAAAAATAACTCACATTTTTCAAACAGCAGAAAATAAAATAAAAATTCACCCAAGTATACATTATAAAACTATAGTTTCCCAGTACCCTTGGTTAGTATTCTAAGCAAGGCATGTTTTCATGTTTTTTTTTTTTCTTATTTCAGTTTAGATAATCATTCATTAGATAATTCTTATCACAATACCCAACATGACACTTGGAATTCAGGAAACACTGAAAACCAGCCTTTTTTTTTGTTATTTTCCCATAAATGAAAAGCTTATCCTGAAGCTTCAAAGATAAAAAGAAGACTCCATCAATGTAAAAGGTGACAGTAGCATGTTTTTACTAGCTTTTACCAGGTATATCACATGCCTATTTACAAAAGTAAGGAAACTGTCAATTTGATGAAGTACAACTCACAACTCATTAGTGTTGAACACAGAAGAAGTATTCCACATCAAAAATGACTGCTGAAATATTCACAATTACCAGCTGCTCAGAAACCATTTTATATGTATAAAAAACATGTCACATTTAATTTATCAGATGCTTTCTGCTGTCATACTTTCCTTTCATTCAATGTACTGAAAAGTTATAAAAAACAATTTCAGTCTCACTGTAGCCATGTATAGATATTAAGAATAACACAAATCCATTATCCCCCACAATATAATTGTGTCTACATGGATGAATAATCTTCTGTAGCTTCTTTGCACTCAAGACTGAATTAAGTATTCTTTTAAAGATACTTGAATACACAGCATTCAATATCTCTTAAAAAAACCTACCATTTCTGTAGAAAGAGGCAAAACCACATTGTGTTCTGATCCCATGTTCCTTGAATGAGCTGCCATTATTAGCCCAATTTCTATAGTTACTACAATGGAAAATATCAGAAAAATAATGCAACTTTCATTTTCTAATAGCACTGAAATGAATCAAATATACACTCAAGCACTTGTGAACACAAAATAACAGTGTAGCTTTCGATTGTAAGTCCTTAAAACATAGACATGACTTTTGTTGCTTATTGCCTTATTTTGTTCTCAGTAATTTATTAAGATGAAGCAAGAGGGAAAATTATTTTTCACTATTCCTGGGTTTGTTTCACAGATCAAATGACACTGGTGTTAGCTACACAGAATTCAATGGATGCTGAAAAGTGCATGATCTATCTGGCCATAGTAATAAGTGGAGAAGCACAACAGGAGCTCCAGGTGGTGGGGCAGACATGGTGATTAAGCACACCCTATCAAAGCCGAAATACAGAAGAACTCAACACTAAATTGGACTGGCACCAGGCCTGCCATGGCTCAGGGAACATTGTGGAAGAGCCACTGACTGGTTGAGAATAGTCTGAGACAGAGTACCCCCACACACACACACATTATCACATTTGGTATGACAGAGGCCTTCTTGACCCCACAGTAAATCCCATAAGCACACATAAGACGGCCCCAAGGAAAAGGGAACAGAGAAGAGAGAATAAAAGACTATAATCTGTTAAAAAAAATAAATGAGTTTTTAAAACTGTAGGAAAAAGAAAAACAAAGTTCATGATGTTAGTTTGGAAGGTGAAAATGCTTTCATCTCTATCTGGATTGGCAACCCTTTGGAGATTGGCATACCTACTGCTTATTGTTAGTCGGAGTCAGGCACAAGTATAATCTCAGCCATGAAACTTCATGTCCCATGCATTTAATTACATCACCAGGTTTCCTATATAGTACCAATATATAGTATCAATATAGTACCCATTAACTAAATGTGGTCATTTAAATTCAGTTTAAAACAAATGACAATGAGGCCGAAGAGATGGCTTAGTGGTTAAGGTGCTTGCCTGCAAAGTCTGACTAGAGCAAAGACAGATATAGTTAATATATATATATATATAGTTAATATATACATATATTATATATATATATAGTTAAATACTGGCATTTCGAGAAGCTACCCTCACCAGCCCTTCACTGAGGCATATGAGAAATGAAACTTTCTAAGCACTAATGCTCCATTGCTGATGGTAAGATAAATAAATGATTTAGAATGTTGTATATGATGAGCTAGAAGTACTTATTCTGTGTTTTTTTTAATAAAACATAGACTCTTTAGAGGCAGTCTGCAGCCAATGTTTCAAAAGAAAAAATAAAGAGAAATTCATTTTTGAAGCAAATTTTATGAAATTATTTATATCAATAAACTGTAACCACTGAATTTCACAGAGAAAAGGATTAGTCTCCACCTTGCACATTATTTTTTTAGCCAGATTGTAGAAAGTCAAGTTCAACTCATGCAAGTTGGAACATGTCAGGACTTTAGGAAATACAGAAGTCAGCAGGATTTTGCACAAACTACTTGCATTAGATTGTCCCTCACTGATGATCCTGCCAAATAGAATAAAAGGAAAATTGCTCTGGGCTATTAATAGGAAACCTAGAATGGATAATTAGTAATGATTTCAAATTCAAGGTAAAAAGTTAAAAAATGCTTTGAGTCCCTTTTATTTTCCCTTTATAATTACTATCAATATGCATATATTACTCTGTATATTAGACTGACAACTTTCATAAAATGGACTCTATTTTTAATTCACCTTAAGAGTTGTCTTGGTGCCTAATAATGTGCATTTTATTTACAAGAAAACTAATAGCATAGAGCATCCACTGCATGTCAGCATTACTATACAGCACCTGCAACTTGAGGGCACTTATAGCCATGCCACAGTTGAACAAGTAGCTAAGACAATGTTGGCAGGAGTCCAACCTTAGCACAGCAAGCTAATGCTACACACTGGTTAGTGCAAGTGTTCATTTAGCTAGCTGAGCAACCTTTGACCTGGTAGCAAATAAATCATTATGCAACTGTTAGATTGGAATGGCCAAAGTTTTTCCATACACCCCTAGATAAGGTGAGAGAAGTAGGGAATGATGAAACAAATAAAAATGAAATGTTATGTAGCTACAAATGCTTTTCAATAACAGGTCTATGACAATTTTTACCTCACAGGAAATGATGGTTCTTACCTCAAGAATGTATTAGATAGAGTAGAACCTATCTTTATACATACATATGATGAAATTACATGAATGCTGATGTAACTTTTGACAAATCATATAAGAAACTTCTATAAGATTTAAAGTGCCTGCTTTTACTCTGGATCTCAATTTAGTGTCCAGGTTATTCCTCCTCTGGCTTGGTTCTGGGTCAACAGAATGCCTGGCAGGGACTTTTCTTTGCTGACATGGTCTGCACATATTCCATCAGTTTTTCAGTTTTTCTTCCCTGTGGAATCATCTGATCAAGATCTCCAGAAAGGAGCTAGCAGCATTACTAGGAACTAGAGGTTTTAAAATGATAAACATGGAGATGTTAAAAAGAGAAATTCAAAAGTAAATTTACTATTATTAATGACCATCACTATTCTCATAAATCAGAAAATATATAAATTATATAAATTCAAATAAGATTGCTCTGTTAGCTTATTCCTTCACCAATAGCTTGGTTGTTTTTGGTTATAGTACTTTTGTATAATAAACCTTGCATAATTTTATGTCTAATTTTTATATTGCTAAGTCCTCCCTTTGTAGTCTTTTGAGACATAGAAAAGTGACAGGCAACTGGATTTATCCTTGTATAATCTAGGGATTATTATATTTCCCCTCTGCTTTCTCTATGTTGTTAAGAATCAAACTATGAAGATACAACCAATAAGGCTTTGTGACTGGCCATCAGGTATACAAGGTTCAAAAATAGTCAAATGTTACTTCAGAATAACATTTTGGAAAAATTTCCTTCTGTTTTGCACAAAACCCCCATTTTTTCCTTCACAAGGAGACAATCATTTTGTGAAAAAACTGGACTGCCTGCGGCTGCCAAAATCTATGAGATGAGGAAGACAGAAGATCAATGGAAGCTACGAAGATGTAAAAATACCAAATCATTGGCAAATTGAGGCGGTTAATTTTGGAGTCAAGAAGCTTCAACTATCTTACTATCTCCACATAATGAACATAACTTTACATAATTCACATTTTATAGTATGAGCCTATTTATAATACCTATACAGTTAAACAATTATTATAGCTTGAATAAGCACATGATGACTCTGAACTATTAAGTGAAGTTGAGATATGAGGTTAATCACAAAATATTTTGCTCAATGTCAAAACATGATTAATTTATTCTAAAATTTAGTCAAATAGTGTCATAGTTATGGGAAAATAAGGTGTGCTGATCAATTTTATTACAGTATTGCTTACTCATAGCTATTACTTCTATGGAAAATAAGAAAAAATTAATTTCCATATTCTATTAGGTAAGATTTTTCTTATTCAGAATGTCTTCCTATATCCCTAGAGAACAGAACTGGCATAACTTTTTGATGCAAAGGAAGGCCAAATTTTAATAGTATATTTGAAGGCAACTTCAGAAAAGATGTGGGACCCAAGTTTATATGGTGTATAATCAGATTCAAACAGCAATTACTTGAAAATGTATCCCAAAACTGAATTGGATCCAAATGATACGAGGTTGGTTGAATAAATCTGATGCCATCATTGCAGTCACATGTACTATAAGTGCACAAGTTAAGATGAATATTATTTTTTGCTGACTCAGACCCACCTAACTCCCAGTTTTTACCTTAATAATGAAATCAGACATAGTTGTTATAAATGCAACCACTCTAAAAATGCAATGAGCAGTACCTTGATGGCTAATCGCTCTAATAGATGTCAGTATCAACCTAGATATAGGAGGTGCTAAAATATCTTATGTGTAATTTAACTGTGACAAATGTTTTTCCTGCTCATAAAGATATGTACAATAAACTGTCCAATAAAATCCCGCTAATATTTTCATCATTTCACTGTCATTGTCAACATAATATGCTATCCATTGTTCGTAGCACAGAAGCCTTCCTTGGCTCTTCTCTCCAGTCTCAAGTCTTAGGACATATTAAAACAAACAATAGTAGAGTTTTCTTTAGAATATCATGAATTTGCTCAAACCAACATCATTTGCAAGCACTTTTCCTTATATTTCCTTTCACCTAGCATTTTATTAGTATTGAGAACTTTAATGGATTAACATACTGTAAACTGATTATATTCCCATCAGATTATATTATGTCCCCTCTCCCCCATCACCATAACACTGAGGCCATGCCTCACTAGAGTTATTAATAATCACTGTGAGGTCATGAATGCAGAACCTAGCTTTGAAAATGCCAGTTGTTGCCCATTTACTGATTTCATGTTATGAATGGAGCGTCAGCCAGTCTGAGAAAGGAAATATGAGAAGGAAAGTTAATAGTAGGTAAAAATATTTGAATTTCAATTTTTTAACAGCCAATTAGCAGAGAATGAGCTTTCTGAGAGAGGCAAAATTTAGAGTATATAGGAAAATCCATCAATGGTGTGGTGGAAGCTAAAACAAGAGTAATTTAAAAAGTATCTGTTACTTTTGCTTGTCACTGATAATACTTGACTCATAAAATTTGTATGGACATACAATGTAGTATTTTTCCAACTCTCGACAGATAATAGCTTTTATTGTTTGTAGTTTATCCACAGTTTCAATAGTGTGATAATGACAATATATATTTCTTTAACATAAATTCCTACAAAATACTAAAGTATGTAAATAATATGACATTTAAAATGTACACATATATAGCCCAACTCTCCTCCAGAATGTTGAAATACTATACTCCTGTGAATAGGATTATGGAATACTTATACTTTCACATGACCCAGGTACTCATGGAGATCTTATTTATTCACTTCACAATAGAAACAAAAGTTTCAGAATGTTATCATGCTTTGAATTTGCATTTATTTTATTCTAGTGATGTTTCATGTTTCTTCACATATTTATTAATCTTTGTGTCTCCATTATGAATAGAATGTCTATATACTTGTTTAATTTAAAATGAGACATGACATTTTATTAATGGTATTCATGATAGTCTAAGAATAGCTCTATCCCGTGTTTTGACTTTTGTGTTTTAAATATGAAGTAGTGCTTTTAAAATAAGTCTTGAAGAGTTTCTTCCAATATATTTTCCAAGAAAGAAGAGTTTTAAAGCTGGACATGGTGGCACATGCTTTTAATCCCAGGACTTGGAAAGCCAAGGTAGGAGGAGCACTGTGAGTCTCAGGCCACCCTGAGATTGCAGAGTGAATTCTAAGTCAGCTTGGGCTAGAGTGAGAACCTATCTCAAAAAACAAACAACAGTTTTATTGAAAACAGAAAATATTGGGTTTTATTTGATTAGATTACAAGGTTAAAAACATAGTTTTTAACTATGTTTGTTTTAGCTATATTTGTCTTTTAAATCCATGGAATTGATGGGAAATTAAGCCACTGTGGGGAACACAAGAGTTGTAACTGGATTTGCTTATTTAATAAGAGCCACATTGCCTTACATTCACATTAAAGGAGAACATGATGTCATAGCAATGGAAAAGAACAAAAAGATGATAAGAGTGAAATATAAGCTTAATACTTTGTAATAAACAGTGGTAACAAACACAGTGGAGAGCTTGAGGATTGAGCCATCTCCTTTCAAATGTACATTTCCAACACAAGACTTTTCTGTATCTACAAATATCACACTCCAAAGTGATTGCTGTTGGCATGTGAAATTGAAGCTTACAGAGGACAAAAGAAATGCAGTAGGCAGTAATTATTTGCAGCATAATGTGTGTCAGATTCGTGTAGACTTAATGAACAGTGCTCATTGTGGACTAATACCATATGACAACTTCATGAAGAGCTCTTACAAAGCTTCCAGCTTATAAAAACCTGAGGTGACTCAGTTTTACAAAGAAATCATTCTGAAAACCGACAAAGTCTACTTGTAGAAATGATGAACCAATCCAGATGTTCTTTGCAGTTGTTCAGTAGTTGTCATGGTCCAGACGGCTGTACTGTAACATTTCCCATTGTGTTGAAATGACAATGAGCATAGCCAAGATAATTCCCATAATTAATGGGACTGTGATAAGTTCTAAATGAAAACCAACCTCAAGAAGTAATTAAAATAGCAACCAAAGCTAGTTCATTCTATCCATGTAAAAGTTTTTGTTGTCCTCTCCTACTTTAAAAAGTATATTTTTGACAAACTTCTTTAGTTCTCTTTTCTATGCTTTTCCCAGTGGTAGTGAACAATCTATTTATAGTGCATCTTCCCCCAATGTGTAAACATGGCCTATCTTTAGAAAATAATTGAAGCCGGGCATGGTAGTGCATGCCTTTAATACCAGCATGTGGAAGGCAGAGGTAAGAGGACTGCTGTGAGTTTGAGGCTGCCCTGAGACTACATAGTGAATTCCAGGTCAGCCTGAGCTCGAGTGAAATCCTACCTTGAAAAACCAAAAAAAAGAAAACAATTGAATATGTATTCAAGATATAAAAAATAAGCAAGTTGTCGCTTCTCAGCGTCTATAAAGTCCTCCTAATAATGGGTTTTGATTGCTATAAAATTTCCAGACTGTTCACTGTAGAGGAGATTGCATGGCAATCTTTTTCTGTGAAGAACCAAATCGAAAGTACTTTCAGTTTTCTGTGTCCTATAGCTCCTGTGACAACAACTTCACTCTGCCATTGCAGTGGGAGAGCAGACAGATTCAAAAGGTAAACAAATTGTCAGTGTACATAACCCCTTTACAGAAACACACAGGCCTGGATTTGGCGGCTGATCTCTCCTTTGCAGATCCCTGGTGCAGATGAGGAAGATAAAGTTTGCACAGCCCTTTACATTTCATCAGCTGCCACATTTGTAGTTCCCCTCATGGCAAGTCCTTTCTACAGACGACAAAACTGCCACATGTTTCTGTCTCCAGATTGCATCAGACAATGACACAGTCTGTTCTCATGTGTATCTGACCACCTAAAATCTTACCCAATTTTTCTTTGGGAAATTTAAAAATAATACTTAAAAGCAGTTTTAAAGGTCAAATCTCCTCATAAACTCTTTGCAATCCCTTCTCCACCTCAAATGGTACTGATCATTTTCACTGCTAAGCTTCCCTGGGGTAGCTCCCTTATGCTCTACTGCACACTGCCATCCTGAGTTGCTTATAACTTTTTCATTTCCATATCATCCAAACCCAATGTGCCATAAGATGTCAACAATTTTTTAAATGTTTTCTAAAGACAGTTGCCTCCCAATATCCGTTAACACCTCAGTCATTTCTGTCTATTTTAAGTCATTCACAGATACCCAGAATGAGAATGCATTCAAAACCTGCCATGCAGTAAACTTTATCAGAAGAGATCAGGACAGAGTACAGAAGTAATATATAAAAATTCTTAATTATATACTGAAACAGACATGGGCAATAATATAGTGTATTTAGTTGTTAATAGTGAAAAAATATATTGGTTTGTAATGTAAGCACTTACTACTTTAAAAAAAAGTGTCACAACTATTTATTTTTAAGAGCAGAGCAACAAACTGATCTTTTTGTGTGTGAGGGAGAAAGTTAGAGTGAGAGAGGGAGGGAGGGAGGGAGGGAGAGAGAGAGAGAGAGACAGAATTGGTATGTCAGGGCTTCCAGCCACTATAATTGAACTCCAGACACATATGCAACCTTGTATACATGTGCAATTTGTGTGCTTTCATAATCTTGTGCATCTGGCTTACATAGGACCTGGAGAGTTGAACATGGGTCTTTAGGGTTCACAGGCAAGCACCTTAACCACTAAGCCATCTTTCCAACCCACACAACTATTTTTATTCTGTAAATTTTACACCAAGGAACACAGACCAAAATTTTCATACTACCTATATAGAATCCTCATAGCAAAGTGGAACTCTTGGTTGGGAGATAGGGTGACACTGATAAGAGCTGAAATAAGTTATCCAACTCTAACTTAGCAGCAGAGATGGCTTAGTCAAGAAAAATGGGCTTAGGGGTCAAATTCAGGTTCAAAATTGTTCACTGGGGTGTCAGTTGTCAAGCAAGTACACAGAGATCATCTGTGTACATCTTTGAGACTGCCTGCATAGAGATGAAAAACCTCCAAGGTATGACATTATCCAGGACAGAAATTGCCATGGATAATTGAAATGAAGAAATGTCAAAAGCTTAGAGGAGTTGAGGATGTTAGGAGACTGTGAGCTAAGGACATTTCACCCATTCTAAGTAGTGATATTATAATCATATGAAGACTGTCATGGGGATAAAGTATCATTTTAAATTTAGCATGAAGAGGAGAAATATAAAATTCAGTGAAAAAATGATAGGACATTGAGAACACATTACAAGAGGGCAATTTGGTGATAAAAGAAGATATATATTGTATAATAGTAATAAAATTTTAGACATGAGGTTGCCTCTCCTAACAATAGGAAATCTACCATAGAAAATTTGGTGACTTCCAATGAAATGTCCCACAGAAATATGGAGATAGGAAATATCAAAGGAAATAGAATTCATTTCCTACTACTACTATAATCTTTATGCTATAACAAAAAGGAGTAAAGACTTGTAATGGAAAAAGTACTTGTGTGCACTGTATCCCTGCTTCATAGAATCAAGTGACCAGAGGAAGTACAACTGTGGCAGATTCAGGCTCACAAGATCCTTCACACAATGTACTGAAGTATACTCTGTGATTAAAGCACCATATGGGCATGAGGGAGTGCACGTCAGTCACTGACATGTCAGCCATGTCATTCACAATTGATGTAGGAGACAAAATGGCTTAAAAGCAAATTCTAGGAGTGAGAAATCCTCCATGATTTTTCTGTGCTGACCTGTATGCCCATAGAGGGATCAGGAGCTAGACAAGCTCTTGATCCCATAGCAGTCCCACTTAACGATAGAGAACAAAGCATCATACCAACAACCACAGGTTACATTATGAAGCTGGTTCTAAATGAGGAACTGAGATGTGGAGTGAGTACGAAATGTTACTCACAAATGTCTCTAAGTTATAGTACAACTCAGTTTCATTTTGCTTCACTTATAAATCTGAAATAATTCTATCCTTAGTCCTGAAAAGAAAAGAACTGGGAAAGAGCAGAGAAATGGGAAAGAGGAAGGAATGGAAGTTAAATGTACTTAGTATTAAAACACTTAATTCAGCCATATAGTATTCCAATATTCATTACTCTCATAGGTAGTATATTTGTTGAACTTCTCAAATGATTACTTTAAATATCACCAATTAATGAACTAAAGAGATCCTTTAATTCATTCCAGTACTTGTTGACTATATACAGTTATATTCATGATCCACTATCACAAATATCTACACAGGAATACTTCAAAATTCACTGCAGTACTGTTTTACTGTTAGACAGGTGTTATTCACTTTATGACACAATGCCACTATGATATAAGAGACTGAAAAAGAAGATATTTAAGAGGATGATTATATAACTTCTGTAGTGACATTCAGGTACCTTACAGCATACTCTAATATTCCAAACCTGTGATTACCAAAGCAATTGCTGCATTGAGTAATTCCATGAACCTCTCAGTTGTGAGATGGCATATTTAACATGTTAACTCACAAAATACATGGTTGATGATAGATAATGGAAATTTGAATCCAAAAGAATCTTCTCTTTTACCAAAGGTCCCTTTATGATATTATGGGTAACCAACAGTTGTCCTCTGTTAGCTTATGTGAAGGTATTTAAATTAAAACTATGTGTCCATGATGTTGCAGTGCCTAGCAAAACCTTCACAGGACCCTCAAAATGGAAGAAAAAGATGATGACATCAAATTAAAAGAGAGACTAATGGAGAGAGGGAGAGGATATGATGGACATTGGAGTTCTAAAGTGGAATGGGGGGAGGGGAGGGAAATATCATGTGTTTTTTGTATGTGAGTATAGAAGTTGTCAATAAAAAAATGAACAGAAAAAAAAACTATATGTCAAGTGCATTTGCCTAATACTGTACAAGCTTACAGATTTAGCCCTATAGACTGAATCATACAAAAGAAAATATACTTTCTTTCTTTCTTTCTTTCTTTCTTTCTTTCTTTCTTTCTTTCTTTTGTCTTTCCTTCCTTTCTCCCTTCCCTTCCCTTCCATTTCCTTTTCTTTTTCTTTACTTTTGTCTTGGTAGACCATACATGTTGGTTAAGAAATGGAGTGATTTTGTTAAAAAGCTAAAGGACCATATACTAAGATTAAAGGAAACAAACATTTATTCAAAGTTCCCAGGACAGATTTATTTGAGTAACCTTCTTCATCTAAATCCTTCTAACTCTTCTCATTTTAAGGGAACAAGGAAATTGAAACATTTTTATTGCTAACTTCTTAGATTTAGCTAAGTTCATGATTCACTGGATTTATTTACATATGAGTAGTATTCTTTCATATGAAGTACATTTAAGTTTGTACTAGGTACATATATAATGTTTTTATAAGGTTTTCAGAAATATTAAGCATGTTTTACTATAAAATATATGTGAAGGATTATAATGTATCAAACATGTACCAAACAAAACCTATTTTAGAAGGAACAAAAAAAGCCTTATAATCATTGCCTTTAAGAAAACTGTGATGTACAACAGTATGCCATTGTTTTGAGGAATATTATGTCATGTGTGCACAGGTGTATGTATGTATGTATGTATGTATGTATGATGTAGAGAATGTGTGCGTGTGTGTATGTGTTTGGGTATGAGTTTGGGTGTGTGCATGTCACAATACATGTGTGGAAGTCAGTGGATAACTTTCAAGTGTCAGTCTTTGCCTTCCATATCATTTGAGTCATGGATCTTGTTCATTTCTGAGTAGTTACCTTACCATGACATGCTGGCAACACTAAATTGATTAATAGAGGAAACCAAAAATGGTAGGAAAAGGGGTGTAAGAAGTGAGAAACCAGAAGTTTTAACTGGATGGACAGCATCTGAAGAACAATGGGAGAACATCCCTTCAGGATGGGAATATATTAAGTATGAGTGTTCACTGTGGACTGTCACTGACCCTCTGGGAGACTGCAATAAAAATAAACCCTTTCTTGCTTGGGTTAAAGATCTGTTAAGTTCTTTTCTTTGGATAACAAGTCTGTTATGAAAAAATACTGTGGATATATATCACAGTCATTGCTTTTACTTTTCCCTTTACAAAATCATGATTAACTCACGAAGTCAAACCCATTATGAAATGATGGCTTCATACCATGACTGTGCCCCAAGGAGTTTCTCTTGCTTGCACTCTTATTTATCAAACAACTTTGTAGATATCCATACCAATTTGGAGCTTCAGTGTCCTCTGCTTAGGGAAAACAGCTATCTTGGATGTCAGGGGACATCTAGACTACCCAGTTTCTTCAGAGTTCCATACGGTAGTTAATGCCCAAGGAACACTCGCGATCTTCTGCCTTGTCAGGTTTTTTTTTTTTTTTTTCTATTGTATGTAGAGGATTAGTAGTTCCATGTTCTTTAAAGGTAGAGGCTAAATTTGCAAGGTCCATTTTTGCCTTTCAGACTTATTTATCTTGTCTTCACTAGCATTTTCTTTATCACATCTCTGCTTCCTTCTTTCTATTAATATCAAAAGAAGCAGACTTTAACCTCCATACAAATGATATTCATCCCAAATGACTTGTCTCACAAATTTAGATGTCTTGGGTTATGTCAAAAAATGGAAGTGGTATGAAGAATAGTGCCACAGTAGGTGGATAGAAAGCCCACACAAGAATGAGTTTCAGTAAAGGGTACCAGTACCTAAATTAGTCATTAATCATAATTGATTTGATAAAATGTTTCTAATAATCTTGTTGGAAAACATGAATTATCAAAATAATTTTTCAGTTTCCTACCTTAACTGTATATGAATTAATCAAAAAATGGGAAAAGAATGCTCATAAAGCATAGAGACCTGAAGACACAGGAACAATGCTATTGGAATGTGATACACAGCAAGGAGTACAACCCTTTGAGGAGTGGATGAACAAATGACTCTAATTACTTTTAAATATTAAAAACTACACATATGGCTGGAGAGATGGCTTAGCGGTTAAGTGTTTCCCTGTGAAGCCTAAGGACCCTGGTTCGGGGCTCTATTCCCCCACACCCATGTAAAGCCAGATGCACAAGGGGGTGCATGCATCTGGAGTTCGTTTGCAATGGCTGGAGGCCCTGGAGTGCCCATTCTCTCTCTCTCTCTCTCTCTCTCTCTTTCTCTCTCTATGTGTCTGTTGCTCTCTAATAAAATAAAATTTAAAAATTAAAAAAAAAACTACACATACGCATTCAACTCTGTGTCTTTAGTGTTTGCACTCTGTTGTGTTTTATAGATTGCATAGTCAAAAGATAACACATATCAGTATAAATACATTGCTCTGTTTGGACTGCAGCTTCATTAATCGAACATGTTTATGTGTTTATGTGTTTATATGTGTGTATTCATATATACCTTATTTTTGTGTATACATATAAACATATACATGCAGGCACATATAAATACTCATACACACACACACACACACACACACACACACATACACGAGAGAGATAGAGAGAGAAAGCTGAATACATTAAGGAAATGTCCAGCTTCAAATTGCCTTTGTGTCTTGACTTGTACTTCAGATTACTCGAGACAGTGCAGGCAGTCAGGATTGGCTGCTTCACTAAAAACCTAAGCAAAAATATGGCAAATATTTTATTTAAAGACTTATGCACATTGATTCAATTTTTATATTTAAAATTCAAGACCTTTGCATGTATATCTATGTAAAAGTAAATTGTAAGCAAAAGAATTAATAAGTAAAAGAAATAATAAGCTCAGGACAAAGGGAAGCAAGGAAGAGAAGTATATCTTTAGTTACTGAATCATCCAGCCACTAATCAACAAGCTAAAGTACTCTTACTCTATAGAAAGATTCCTTTTGTTTAATCCTAGCAGATTTAATGCCCTTGAGGTCAGAGGATATTTTACTCATCTCTGATTGCCCATGGGATCTAACAGTGCTTTCAATCTCTTAGCTGCATCTTATGTTATGATAGATGAGTTAATTTAGAAGCTTAGGATCTGTGCAGCTAAAAACTCCCAGAGTAGTATTTGGACCTAATTCTCATGGACCCCTCCCTGCAGCTCTCACTGTATTCCTTTCAACATGGGATCATTATGTTGAGTAAGAAGTGGGCATTTTTGCTTCTATGAATAATAAAACCTTGCTGAGACTTGCTTCTGAGAATATCTTACCTAATTAAATGAAGTGTTATTAAATTTTAATTAATGTGTGTTATTCAGAATTAATCAGATCCATAACTTGCTTAGCAAATGATGACAGAAGAAACTGTAGCTCTCTACTGATTCAAATCATGCTTTATCTTTTTTTTTTTTTTTTTTTTTTTTTTTTTTTTTGTTTTGAGGTAGGGTCTCATTCTAGCTCAGGCTGACCTGGAATTCACTATGTAGTCTCAAGCTAGCCTTGAACTCCCGGCGATCCTCCTACCTCTGCCTCTTGAGTGCTAGATTAAAAGCATGTGCCACTATGCTGGGCCATGCTTTATCTTAAAAAGGCTGAATATATCTTTTATCTGTTTAAATGAGGACCTCCCTATTTGTATATACTTTATCAGGCAACACTGACTAATAAATATTCTAGATATTAAATATGGTCTTCTAAATTTTCAAATAATTGAACGTTGCTTAGTTTAAGCAATGTACAGAACGAGAATAGTCAAACTTGTTGAAATAAGATATGAAAAGATCCACCAGGCAAACAGTCTCAGCAGTCAGTTTAACCATGGTTAAGCTGTTAGACAGTAGATAGGATATAAAACAAAATAATAAATTGAAAAGGTACTTTTTGCATGTACATGTATGTAGTGTGTATATGTGTGTGTGTGCACACACATTTGTATGGGTGTATATGTATGGGCACATGTGAGCATAGATGTATGTACATACATGTGGAGGCCAGAGCTTGGTGTTGGTTATCTTCTTCAGTCACTCTTACCATGTTGTTTTTGAGAGAAGTTCTCTTTCTGAACCTGAAGCACACCGATTTAGCTAGAATAGACAGGTATCGAACTGTAGAGATCCTCCTAACTCAGATTCCCCAGTGATGGGATTATAGGCACAAGCAACTTTGCTTGGTATTTACATGGGTCCTCACCAGACAGTGACTTTGAAGTCATTTCATATGTTTAAAGTCTATTTATTTTCTGTGAACTGCTACCTTTAATCCACATTTTGTATTAATTTTTCATCTTTTTGTTATCAATTTTGAAAATAAGACCTGTTTGCATATGTCTAAAAATATATATATGATACATATGATTTATATGAAATATCACAATTTCATTTTACTGTTTTCCCTATTGTGATTATATTGTCATAATACCAAGAAGAAAATGTAATTCATTTCTTCATTATGTTATATTACCCTCAGTGCCCAGATCCTAATTATATCACTGTCCTAAAGTACTGCTATAGACCTGGCAATTGGGTTTGTTACTAGTGCATACAGAACATAGAATCAGAACATTTTTATTTTAGTACTGTGGCAATTAATATGTTCTTAAATAAATTTATGCTCATAAATTTTAAATAAGGAAAATTCACACAATTCAAAATAGTTGTAAAATATGAACTTTAATATTTTTTTTATTTGCAGAAAGAGGACAGAGAGATAGAGCAAATATGAATGAGCGTAAGCCAGGGCCTCCTAACACTGCAAATGAACTCCAGATGTATGTACAACTTTGTGCATATGGCTGTACATGTGTACTGGGGAACAAAATATAGGCCGACCAACTTTACAAGCTTGTCTAGTGTCAGAAGGCGCTACGTAAGTGACTAGAGGAAAATGACCAACATCTGACTAAGCAACTCGTGGTTTAAGCTACTCAGCAGCAAACAACCTGATGTTATGCTCACACAAGTGCAGTAGTGGCACATAGCCATGGTGGGTTACCAACTGCTTTAGATTTGGCTAACAGATCTGCTCAGTGGAATGGAACCCATTCCTGGAAACGGGGACCAAGTCAGAACCATATCCAAAATGAGCCCGCTCTCCAATATCAAGCTTCCACCAACAGGGGGATACAAGAGGGCCTACATCTATTAAATTCTCTCAAAATAATAATGGTTATCCATGTATCTTGCACTGACCTCACTCTCTGTTGGAGAATCTGCTTCTCTCTTTCAGATGGATGCAGAATTGAGGAGAGAATCGGCCTATCGCACCTCAACAGAGCACCAGCTGAAGCCATTGAGTTATAGGGGAAATAAGCAAGAGTGCTGCTTTATCGGTGAACCTGGTACCAGCACAAGGGCGAAGGAGATAGACACAAAGAACACTGAACCCCTACCAAATTAGATATCCAGAGACACAGAGACTCACAAAACCTTGTCACTTAAATAGACCTAAAATGAACCCAACATGGTTCAGGGAAATTTGAGGAAGAGGGGGTGGAAAGATTGTTAGAGCCATGAGTTGGGTCATTTCACACAGAGTCATTGCCTCTCCCGCATAACTGATGGCTACCCCCATAAGGCAAGACCCACATTACCCATGGGGGGAGGACAGGGGAGAAGGCTAAAGATGGTACTATCATGGCTGTATATATACTATATACATAACTAATAAAAATATTAAAAATAAAAATAAAATAAAATGAGGAAATTACTGCAAAAAAACAAACAACAGAGGCATCTCCCCAGCCAAAAAATATATTTCGTTTGCAATTGGAGTTTCACTTTCTCACATTCACCCAATAACATCTTTTTTTCTATGTGCTATTCTGTATATTCATTTAAATCAAATTAAGTTATTCATGTTTTCTAAAAAACTATTCTTATATCACCATACTTCCTGAGCATATTTTTTGTTTTCCATATAAATGAGCATCTGTTGATGAATAAATGTCAGGTAAATGACTGGATGGATGATTAAAGACAGGAATCCATGAAAGTTACTTACACACAAGTCTCTTATTACTCTGTGTTACAATTATTTAAATGAAAACAATTTGCCCTGAAACAAAAAGCTCTCTGATTCAATTTTCACATGAGCAAATATTATATACTTAATAAATATTGGTTATATGCTTGGATGAAAGAACGAATAAATGACTAGCTGGCTTTTTTACCCAGTTATTCATGTGTCCCCTGGAGTTTAAGCTCAATACAAACAACAGCAACAAAAAAATTAAAACTGTCTTCTAGTTTATCATGCCAATTTTTCATGCATTTAGATGCAAGTTCTTTTGGCAAGCCAGCTCTGTAACATTTGTTTCCCAAAAGCTGTGCAAGAAAATACCTTTAATAAAAATGGATTGAACTTAACAATAAAATTCATTCTCACTCTGACATAAAATTCCAAGATCAGAAGCTATATGAGTTTAAGACAAGTTTAGTATCTAGAATTTTCTAGAACAAATCCTTTTATCTCACTGTACTTTGATCAAACTTTAATTACTCAGACACCACAGTATTCACTTTTCACATTTTCACAACTGTGTCAATCCTACTGTATTCTGAAATAAATTATTAAAAATATATAGCATCAAATCATCAAATAAAAGATATATTTGCAGATGAAGCAAAATAAATATAAGGCTCTAAAAACTGATATTATTATGGGGCAGAATTAGATGTCACTGTTCATAAAATACAGTGTGTGGTCTGGGTGTGTAAATCAACTATAGCTCACAAACTTAACATTCATGAGTCCCTGAGTCTAATTTTCCTCATTTAAACTAAAGAACAGTGTACAACAGTAGAATTCATTTCATATAATAGATAACTGAAAAATCTGAGGCTTCAAATTAATTTTATAAAGCACTGAAAATGCATTTTTAAAGAAGGTAACTGAAGCTAAATAATTGTTAGTGGATCTCACTAACAGCACAATTTATTGACTAACAGATGAACAAAATTACTTTGAATGAAAACGCATTTTTAAATGTAGAAAAAATGATGAAAAAATGAAAAAGGGTCATCAATGTTTAATGTATATATAACACAGAAATGTGACTTTATTTTAGCTGATCTATATTCAGGTAGAAATAGAAATGACCATTTTACTATGTGTGCATATTGTATCTTTCTGTAACCAATCGACCAAAAAGAAAATACCATTCTGAAGTAAATTATAGAAATTAAAATTTAGATATTTTTCTCATGATACACTATTATCTTATACCTATGGTCCCCACAGAATACAGGCTGACAGATTTTATAAGCAAGTGCATTAACAGTAGAGCCATCTCCCCACAAGCATGATTTTGCTGAGCTCTAGTTTCAGGTCACACATTTCTATTTTAAATTTCTTAGCAGGGTTTAATGAAAGACTCCTAAATACCTACATCTCTCTCTGAATAGCTATCTTAGAAAACTAATTAAGTAATCAATAAACAGAACAAGTATAAGTCAATACTACCTCTGATAAGCATTGTGATCTTCAGCCTACAACAACAAAATTGTCAGCAGTTACAGGGGAAGCTATATCTTAAGTTCATTAAAGACACTTGTAAAGCTATTAAATGTTATCTAGAAATGTTTCTGTACTACTTATAACATAGATCTTTATTACTGAATTTCAACTCTCATGGTTTATTTTTAAGCACAGTAATAGAAAACAAATATTGTCCAGCTCACTCACATAAGTGATTTGAAAACAGAAGGTTTTGTCTGTCATTCAGTGTCTGCTCACTAGAATATAATTACATCATTTGTGCTATGTTGCAAATGCTGTGCTATTTACAAATGCACAAACATTACAATGTTAGACTCTCAACTATCATTCATAAAATAGTCTACTGATGCAGACACATAGCCAAATTTAATTTGTTAAGTTAAGTATAAATGTACCTTGGATGTACCCTTATCTTAACAGCATGAGGGTAAAAATAAAATTATGTTAATGCTAATATTAAAATTCTCTGGTTCACATACTCTCACCTATATAACTATAGGAGTTATAATTCTCCATCTCTAGGTCCCTCCAATTATTTCAAGGGCTTCATATGAACTCTTGGCCAACCATGTCGCATTACTCTGCTACAGATACTTAGAAATGCCCCTTGACACAAAGGTACTTGAAGGACTTTCTTACTCAAATTAATTAAATTCCTTCACAACCCCAATGCTGCTTTTTAGCACCAATCCTATTTCTAAAATGCCACAGAGAGCACATCACAAAAAGTGAAGCTATTTCATTTGACATACAATCTTTAAGTGGTTTTCTTTTGAGCTCAAGACTCCATCTTCCAAGATGTGTCCCTTGATCTTCAGCACAAAGCAACCAGGTTTACCAGGTTGGATACATGTGTAATACAAAGAGTAAAGATGAGGGCTGGGAGGTGGCTCTGCAGATAAGATGCTTGCCTGCAAAGTCTAATGACCTAGGTTCAATAACCTATTGCCCACTTAAAGCCAGATGCACAAACAGGTACATGCATCTGGAGTTCATTTGCAACAGCTAGAGCCCCTGGCACTCCCATTCTCTCTCTCATGCTCCTCTCTCTTTCTCTCTCTCTCTCTCTCTCTCTCTCTCTCTCTGTGTGTGTGTGTGTGTGTGTGTGTGTCTTCTCTGTCACTCTCTGTTTGCAAATAAATAAATAAAATAAGAAGAGTAAAAATGAAACAATGAGCCCAGTGAGGCTTCCAGAAGTCATAGAGGGAAAGATACACTGTCTGGAGAATGAAGAGAAGTAAGAAGGGCTCTTTGCTATGAAGGGAACTCTCATGTGATGTAATGGGAAGTCACAAGCTCAATAGGAGTAATACTTTTCCAGTAATCACCATGTCAATTACAATGTGAAGCTCTCTCAAGAAAAAAAGAAAAAGAAAGAAAGAAAACAATATCAAATTGTTTGTGTGGTAAGATCACCCGAGTCCCTGTTCCCTGAGTCAGAGACAGAGTCTAGTGTGGCCCATCAGTATCACATTGTTTGGTAAGATATGATATATTCCATCAATTGTTCCTGAGTTAAAATGTTCCACCTAATAATAATTTAAAAGGATAAATGATAACTTTGAAAATTCTGTTGCATAACTTGGACATCTGAGCATTTACTTTAAAAATTTGGGCTTGTAATTAATATAGATGTTATTTTTGTTGTTGAAATTCCATACTTTAAGATCCCATTGTCATATTTTCAAATTGATTAACTAGACTTCTGTTTTGTGCTCTCTGTATAAATTTGCTAGTTATGTTTATCATAAAATGCAATGTTCTTGCTATAATCATGACTACATGTAAGAATCTCAGTGTACTAACTGTTATGCAAACTAGTAGCCTATAAAATTGAAGATATTTTAGATTTTTTTTCTTCTCATTTTGCTTTAACCCAGCATCAAAACAATAATACAGCTTTTATGATCTAAGTAATATGCTGATAATTTTCAGTCTACCCTTAGCTTTAGGTAACTTCACTCATTTTCAAAGCCATCTTACCTGTGCTTATAAAGGGCTGCAAGTAATGACATCTTTGTTCTAAATGTATTTGTTTCTGAATATTTAATATTTATATTTAAACATGTATTTTTAATTATGTATATCTTAAGAAATTGTATATAGTTAATAATACACACATAGTTTAATTGTACATATATGTAGAGATACATACATAAATATATGCTTTTCTAATTTTCTTAAAGACTATATCAGAGGTGCTCCTTTATTCTATCATATTTACTTGATTTTTCAATACTGTCCAAATTCTTCATCTATTTTCCACTCATTATTGTCTGCAATCCTCCTAAACTCAAAATTTGATACTAAATATTTAATTCAAGATTTTTCAGTAATATTTTGTAATATTTCAGTAATATCTGAGTAATGACATTTATTTCTTTTGACTACATCACAAGATAAAGAATAAAAGTTTTTACCTACTTATAACACCGATTGTAGGCAGTTGTGTGCTATTTCACATGAACAGACTTCAGACACCAAGTTCCCTTGAGTAATACTAGTCTACCACAACTACACTGAAATAAAGTGTCTTGCTACACTAGCTAAGAGCAACAAGAAGTGCTTTGCTGCCAGTTCTGAAACTTAAACATAAGTACATCATGATCTGTTTCCAGTCATATCACTGTTTCAAAATCTGTGGGCAACTGGTTGCTATGCCCTCATTTTTAGTTCATACCAACAGTAAAAACTGTGTTTATGTTCCCTCTTTGTCAATTGGTTTTAAAATTTACCAAGAGATCTTGTATAAGTTTAAAAAATCATTTATCTCATTTAAAAAAATATTTTATTTATTTAAGAGAGAGAGAAAAAAATTCAGATATATAGAGAAAGCAGAGTGCACCAGGGCCTCTAGCCACTGCCAGTGAACTCCAGATGTATGTGCCACCTTGTGCATCAGGCCTGTGTGCACACTGGGGGATCAAACATGGGTCTTTAGGCTTTGCAGGTAAGTGCCTTAATCACTATGCCATCTCTCCAGCCTTTTTTGTGTTTTATTATATATTTTACTTATTTATTTGAGAGAGATAGAGACAAGCACAGAAAGAAAGAATGTGCATTATCTCATCTTTGTATAGGACCAAGTAAGCTAAACACAGCTTTAATTATTCCTACCTGTTTAGTAATATTCCTCTCAGTAAAATTTGTATATGAGAAAGATGTCGTCTGCCCCAGAAATAGGTAAAATAGGTCTCTTTATGATTCATCATTCTACATCTTAGTATGCAGTACTCTGGAAACTGGATGACATAATTAACATAAAGAGCCTGGGGCATTTTCAAGGGAAAGGGAAGATGAATATAGTGAACAGAATATAGTGAACAAGACATCAGTGCCCTAAGAAAGGGGTCTAGAGATATAATTGTGTAATAAAAATATCGCTCACAGAAAATGTTCTGGGTGCCTAAAAGTCTTTCAGTTAAAATTCTCTCATCTGAGTTAATTCTCCCATTTAAGTTTATTATTAGGCAAATTTCTATGCCTTGAACAATACCATTGTTTTAGGAAACTTCCATTCAGCCAGTTGTAATAATGCCAAAGTAAGACTCTACTGGTTACGGACCTTCAATTTTCTTGAAAGGTCCACAGAGTATCAACGAGTGCAAGCTTATCAGACATTCACAATTTCATGAAAACCCTTCTAATTTCATAAACATTTGGATACCAGCTTTCCATTGTCCTCCCCAGGGACAATACTTCCACCAACACTACTTCTAAGAATAGCTCAGCATTTTCTCCTCATCAACTTCAAGTCTCTTGAGACAGCTGAAAAAGAGAGCATTGTTCACGCTGCCACATTTCACACATAAATTTCACAGACTTCCTTTTATCCCAGAGAAAATGCACCTTCTGTAGTCCTCAAGACCAAATAAGGTCAAGTTCCAACAGATGCAAAGATCCTTATTGCCGTACATCAGACCTTTGGGTGCTGTGGAGATTGTTCAGTGGTAAAAGAGACTTGCTGGTAGAGCCGTCTTAACTGGGTTTGATTCCTCAGTACCCATGTAAAGCCACATACACAATGTGGTATATGCATCTGGAGTTCACTCACAGTGCAAGAGACTCCAGAAAGCCCATACTTATGCTCTTGCTCCCTTATACTCTCTCTCTCTCTCTTTCTGTGTATTTCCCTCCCTATCTGCCTACTAATCAGTCAATAAAAAAAAATTAAAAAAAAAAAAAACTTTCTACTGCCATAATCAGCCTGTTCACAGAGAGCCCAAACTGTAACTTATTGTCTGTGCTTGCTCTCTTCTGTTTTCAGTAGTATGTCCTCTCCCTCAACAGGAGTCTCCTTTTCTAAACAACTTTTTAATTGTTCTTTGTAGTAACAATTGCTAAAGATATACTCAGTGATATAGCAATTGAATCACTGGGCACCGTTGCCTTACTGTTTCAACCAATTTGAGGTTCTTACATCCATAATCTTACCCAATTCTAGCAGAGACTCTCAACTTTGAAAGACCTGACTAAAATTAACATTCCAATGCTCAACAAATTATAACTTTGTCTCCCCACCCAAAGACACAATCAATTATTTGTCACAATGCAATCTCCTTTTTTGAGATAAGAAATACACTCAGTTTTGACTTATTTACCAATTGGCAATGTTTGGCTGAAGGAATGTATTAACAATAGAACTCTAGCGCATAAGCTCATTTGGTCCTAAGGGTCAGAACTTCGTCAGGGGTGATTAGTTTGCCTAAGTTTTGGATGCAGGACCTATCTTAATGCTCCCATTCTTGACATCCTAAAAAGAGCCGTTTCATGCCAGCAGCATCCAATTTGAGAAAAAAAAAAAATCTTAAAATGTTTAGTACAATTTTCCCTCCCCTCTGTACTTGTGAGCCTATGCCAAGCACAGATGATGCTGAGGGACCTTCCTATGATAGCCGCTGATTAGATAGACTCTATTTTTATTCTCAGTTCTTATTCTGGTAGTCTGTCTTGCTTTCTATGAGCGCTATCTTTTCTTAATAGGATTTGAAAATGCAGGAAAAGCTTTTAGAAAATTGACTTGGTAGTATTTTCTTCAGAATCAAAGTTACAGTCAAATTCTTAATTAGAACATACGTGTTCTTTACCTGTCCAGTTTCAGTAACAATAAAGACATGACACCACTGGTATCCAATTACAGTACTGGAGACATCTGAAGATAAGACCTCTCATCCCTGAATAGTATATTCCAATCCATATCCAAGATTAGTCCTCAAGTCTTGTAACTTTGCCATTCATCTTTCAGGTTTTATTGTTTTTTCCATATCTAGATATATAATTACATACTCACAATTTACTTTTTCTACTTTACCATTACTTACAAGGATACTAAGTTGTCAATTTCATTGTCTTTATACACTTTCTTAATATGCCACTGACTTTCCCTAATCACCTACTTTGAACCAGGCACCAAAATAAAACAAAAAGAATATGAAAGATTATAAATATTTTCATTATTCTTGTTTGCATTTGAAAGGGAGGAAATTCTTGATGTATGGAGTGAAGAAAATGGGCAATGAGCTTTCTAAGAGAAGTACATAAATTTTCTACAGGGTGAATGACTACACACACACACACACAAAATGTTACCAGCTACACTCATATAAAAAAGCTAGGGACTTCTCATAGATAGGAGGAATTAATATGATGATGTTGGCCATCCTACCAAAGGCAATCTACAGATAGGTTCAGTACAATTCTAATCAAAACTAGTTGATCATTCTTAATTGAAATGGAAAAAATAAACTTAAAATTCACACGCATGCAAGCACAAAAGACCCTGGGTCCCCAAAGCTATCCTAAGGAAAAACAAAAAACAGAACAAAACAAAACAAAGAAAAAAAAAACAGTTTCTAGAGATAACATTATGCCTGATTTTAAATTATAGTACAGATTTTAAATTAAATTAAATCAGCATAGTACTGGCACAGAACAGACATGTATATTAATATAATATAATAGAAATTCCTCTATAAATTCATGTAACTAGAGCAGTCTCATTTTTGATAAAGATACCAAACACATTGGAAAAAAGACAGCATTTGGTGCTTGAAAATTAGATATTTACATTAAAAAGGAATGAATGTAGGTGCTTATTCCTCACCTTACAGAGAGTAAATACCAAATGGTTCCACGATTTCAGTTAAGATCTGAAATTCTGAAACAGATATGTAAAAAAAACTAAAGTGATCGTTTGAAAATATAGGCTTAGGAAGGACTTTATGAATAGGAACCAGGAAACTCAGAAAATAGGGCAAACTATGAACATGTAACATCTCATGAAACTAAAATGTTATTTTATAGCTAAGGCAGCCATCAACACAGTCAAGAGATAATATGAATGATGGGAGAAAATTTTCTCCAGATATATACCTGACAGAAAATTAATACCTAAAATAGACAAAGTGTTCAACAACTAAGTAATATGAATATAAACATTTCATTCAAAATATGGGCTATGGAAGTGAGCAAAACATTCTCAAAAGAAGAAATAGAAATAACACATATTTTTTAATGTTTTATTTATTTATTTGAGCGAGAAAAAGAGAGAGAGAGAATGGGCAAGCCAGAGCCAGATGCATGTGCTATGTGCCTCTGGCTTATGTGGGTACTGGGTAATCAAACATGGGTTCTTAGGCCTTATAGGAAAATGCTGTAATCACTAAGGCATCTTTCCAGCCCCACAAAGAAATATTTTTTTAAAACATTCAACAATTTTAGCCATCAGATAAATTCATAAAATTATTTTGAGATTTTATCTTACTCACTTCTTATGAAAATAATTGCTAGTAAAGATATGGAGTGTAGCAATTGTGGAAATCAATGGAGAGTTTTCTCAAAAGATAAAAATAAATAAACCAAATTACCCAGCTATACCACTCCTTGGCATAAAGACTGTATAAGTAAGTTAATTTTCTTTTTTTTTTTTTTTCCTGTGAACAAATACCCTACCAGAAGCAGCTTCTGGAAGGGATAGGTTTATCTGGCTTACAGTCTTGAGAATTTCCTCATGCTTGGGAAAGCATGGCAGGATCAGATAGATGGTATTACATGTTCACATCAGTAGTGAAGAAAGAGAAAATGCACCAAACAGGGTGGACCACAACACATGAAGGCCCACACCAGTGGTATCCTTTCCCCTGCAAGGCTCCACCTCTCAAAGGATACACAAACTTCCCAAACACCACCAACAACTGAGAACAAACACAAGTCCATGGAGAACATTCCATGTCCAAATCATCACATTCCACCCCTGGTCCCCATAGACTCATGGCCATCCATGGGACCAAATTATTCTCACAATTATAAAAAGGCTCCATAGTCTTTACCAGTCCCAACACTTTTCACACCCCAAATTCCAAAGTCTTATCTGAGACTGAATGTAATCTCTTAACTGTGAACTCCATAAAATCAAAATAAAAGTTACATAATTCCAACATATACTTGAACAGAGAAAACATTCTTATACAAAAGTTGAGGAATCAGGGCATAGAAACAAAAAGTTGGACCAAATCAAGGCTGAAGCACCAGGAAGGCAAATTTCAAAACCTACAGCTATGAGTCTCTGCACTGGGGCTCATATTGAAATCATCTGGGCTTCATAAGACTTAGGGAGTTGTCGTCTTCTTTCTGTGTCGCCTATAGCCCAGCTGCTGGGCAGGGTCTACCCTGAGTTTGCAGTGCTTCACATTAGACATCCCATGTTCCTGGCATTTCCAACTTCCTAGGGACTCCATTGCAACTCATGGTGCATTTTCACAGTTTCACACAATGTCATCAAAGGCCCTCCCTTTGAATGTTTGATCCTGCCTACATTCTTCAAGATCAGCAGCTCTCTGGAACCTTGATGCTCTACTTCTTGAACTTTCCATACGCCAGAATGTAGGCAACACTGCCATTTTTTTCTTTTCTTTCCTTTAAAGTTTTATTTATTTATTTACTTATTTATTTATTTATCTATGTGTTCATTTATTTATTTTTGCCAGGTTGAAATGAAATCAGACCCTGTAGAGCAGGAAACTTCTTCAGCATTCTTCCTTTAGGTCAGATCCTGGCTATTCATTAAAAAAAAAAAAAAAAAAAAAAATTAGAATTCTCATTACCTTGAGCCTAAAATGAGTCTTGCCTGCAAGTCATCTTTCTCACTGTGCCTTTAGAGAGCCATTCTTTGTGGTGTCGATTTCAGCTAAGGTGGCTGATACCTTCAGACATAGGACCTGAAACTTGCTTCCATGTCTTTCTGTACCAAAGTTTATATTTTTCATAACATTCTGCTCCTATTTTTCTCCCTTTCATTGTCAATATGAACAACTGTATCAAGGAGAAACTAATCATATACTATAGCTTTTTCTGCCTTGATGTTTCCTCTACTAAACACATCAATCTTTATCTTAAAACTTTATCTTAATTAGATAAATCTAAAAAATTTATCTTAAAACTAAAATTCATTCACATTCTGGGGATACTGGCAAACCAGTCTCTGAGCCAGAATATCAAATAAGCTGCATTTAGCCCAGTTCTCAACAGAGTCCTTTTACATGTCTGAAACCTCATAAGTAAGCCTCAACATTCCACATTTCTTTTGGCATACTGTTTTGTCCAACTCCTATCAGAATTGCATTTTAAGCTCTGCTTGCAACATTGAAAGCATTCTAAAGTCCAAAATTCTCAAATTCCTGTACATTCTGCACACTAACCTGTTTGAAAAGACTAAGAATCAATGGTCAGGTTTATTGCAGCAATGTCTCTGTAACAGTTGCTTTACTATTGCTGTGAACAAATACCTGACAAGAAACAGTTTAGGGAAGAAAAGGGCGTATTTTAGCCTATGGTCTCAAGGGGAAGTCCAACATGCTGGGGAAAGCTTGTCAGAAGCAGAGACAGCAATTCCATAACGGCAGAAGTAGCGGCCTGCTCTCACAAGGCCAGGCAGAGAGAGCAAAAGCCAACCAGCCACCACAGCACACAGAGCAAAACAAACTACAGCCAAAAGGTCACACAGCAGACTTCAGGAACTCCTGCTAGACACATTTGCATATCTTTACAATGGAATCTCAAACCCATCACCACACCTTAAGACCGGGCCCCCAGTGACCTTGCCTCTAGCAAGGTGATTGCAGATGCAAACTATAAACTAATAAAATACTGAATATATTGGGGGACATATATTCAAACTACCACATTCCGCCCCTGGCCCCCAATATATTTAGCTCCTGGTCCCCAATAGATTTATAACTATCACACATTGTAAATTGTACTCAGTCCAATTTCAAAGGTTCTCACAGTCTTGATCAACTTAAGATAGTGAGTCCTGTACAATCAAACAAGTTAAATACTTTCAACATGTAAAGGCACAGAGTAAACATTTTAACTGTATAAGGAATAGCAAGGAGAGACTAAAACAATGCAAACTCAATCACCATCAGCCATCATCAAACTTCTGCAGTTCAAGTTCAATATAACCAGAGACTAACAGTCTCCATGTTTACCAATTCCGCCCCTCCAGCTGGGCAGAGTCGCCAGGGAAAACTTTCATCCCAGTTCAACACTGCACTCCATGGTAGTCCTTTGCACAGTCCTGGTATATCCAAAACATCTTCAGGTCTCCATGCAACCCACAGTCCATCTTCCAAAGGCTCTTCCAGCCTATTCCTGAGGGTCTTCATGCCCTGCTTCATGCCGCATCTCAGCAGCGGCTCCTGGAACCATGTGCAACTCATGACCATTCTATGCATTTTTCATATTTCCAAAACTAATACCAGGTGTGCAGGACACAGCCATATTCTAAATCCAGGGACAAAATAAACCATAGCCTTGAAAAGCAGGTTCCTTCTCCAGTCAGCTCTTTCCAAGAATTTGCATTTTTAACAGTCTTTCCTCAGGCATCCTCTCCATTGTTTTAATGTAAATCAAGTCTGGCCACCTTCCTTCCACCTTCCTTAAGATTGCTAATGTGTTTGACAATAGCAGCTAAACCAGTCTCAAATGCCTCCACTTTTAACTTGCTTGAGTTTTCCCAGCTTAAAATCTTAAAATCTCAGTCCAATACCTTTAGCCAAGCATATCAGTCCATTACAAATTTAACCTTGATCAAACTTTCTGGGCCTGGATAGCAGAACGTAGCCATCCCTTATGCCAGTAGCTCAGTTCCAACAAAGTCCTCTGCAGTCTTTCCTTCCCCTTAGAAACCTCATAAGCCAAGCCTCGAAGTTCAGTACTATCTGCACTTAGCATTCTCAAACTCTCATCAGAATAGTCCATAAAACTTGGCTTACCACTCCAGAAGGCATCTTCAGTTGCAAGCACCAAGTCCATGCCCATTCCTCCAAAACAAAAGTTCCAAAAGACGAACATCCACAAGGTCAGGTTCATCTCACCCCACACTCCTCGGTACCACTTTACTGTTGCAGACAGCTTCAGGTTCGCTGAGATGAACTTCCAGACCAGGCACAGTTATGGAGGAAGGGATATTATTTATTGAAGCTTACAGATCCAGGGGAAGTTCCATAACGGCAGAAGTAGCGGCCTGCTCTCACAAGGCCAGGCAGAGAGAGCAAAAGCCAACCAGCCACCACAGCACACAGAGCAAAACAAACTACAGCCAAAAGGTCACACAGCAGACTTCAGGAACTCCTGCTAGACACATTTGCATATCTTTACAATGTCAAACACACAAGTCTATGGGGTACATTCTATATCCAAAACATCACATACCCCAAACACTCTACATATTATCATAGATACTTTCTCATCTGTGGATATTACTGTTCTATTGACAATAGCTAGGAAATACAACCAGCTTAGATGCCCTTCAACTGATTAATGGATAATGACAATGTGGCATATTTACTCAATGGAATTTTGTTCTGCTTAAAGAAAGATGAAGTTATAAAATGCACAGGAAAATGGAAGGATTTGGAAAATCTTATACTAAATGAATAATGTGGGCTCAGAAAGAAAAATGGCACATGTTACCTGTCATATGTGGTTGCTAACTTCAAATTTTTAGATCTGAGTGCAAGGTGGAGTGAATACAGGCCAGGAAGCTGGAAAAGGACTTCGAGGACTAGGCCATAAAGGGAAGGTGTGGTAGATATGTTAGTACAGGGACAGATTACTGGGTATGAAAATGTTAAATAAGAGTCATGGGATGAGAAAGAGAGGGGGTGAATGGAGGTTGAAAAAAAACTAACAAAGTTATGAAAGTCTCTAGGGAAATCCACTTTCTTTTATAACTAATTAAAATATAATTTAAAGAAGAAATGTCTAGTTGGACAGAAACTTCTTATGAAGGTGAATAATGCTGTTCTCACTAAGAGAAGACATAGGCTGTTACAGGAAGATTTCAGTTCCATGCGTAGGATACTTCCCTATGATTTGTTGGTCCCAGAGGTCCCTAAAAACCCTAAAGACAAACAATACGAACTATTGACAAATTTCTTGGATGTCCAACAGAACTAAATGATAAGAGCCTATTGTTAACGGCACTTTATGTGTGAGTCATAGGACAGTGAAAATTGAAGCTGGAATGATGCTGGAAGCCACCTCTCTGCTTGCTACATGTCATAAGGCTAGAAAATGCTATATTGGCTGATAAATAAGAAGAGTCATTCAACAACAGGTTTACCCAACTGTGAATCAACTCTAAATGCTACACAGCTAACTAGCCAGGTGTGAAGTGTCAACTGCTGCAATACTGGCGTGATTGTGATAGAGGAAGCCATTTGCTCTCCGATTGGCTCTGAGACCCCCCAGGCCATGGGAAAGAATTCATAGCTTGTACAGCAAATTTAGTCAAAAGCTGTAATAGGAAAAGGTCATAGACCTTATGGAGCAAAACAGTACTATTTCTTGATTAAGTAAATATATTATGCCAATCTAATTGCTTTCTTAATGTTTATATTATGCTTACCCTTATAGATTAGTGATTTGTTCATCTTTGGTCAGAGGAGCTTATTTTTGCAATGGTTAACCACCACCAGGAGAATCCAAGTCAAAAATCAAAGTGCTAATAATAAGTAATGACTGAGGGTTCAGTGCTAAGTACAACACCATTATCACACTTTATAAGTCTCAGAGAACACTGCAGATGAGGGGGCTGAAATAATGCAACAGCCAGAAGATGAGGATGAGGACTTTGGTACACAGTCTTCCAGATAAAAAGTGCCTGTTACTGTATGACCACACAGAAACCATCATTACTTCCATAAGACCTGCACAATAATGACCTCATCAACACAACAACACAAGTGATGGATGAGGGCAAACCAAAGGGTCATCATTATAGATGTCCTATTGTGCCCACACACAAACACACACACACACACACACACACACACACACACACACACACACTTACTCACTCTATCTCTCTCTCATACACATACATACATAGACAAATAAAATAAAATAAATAAATAAATAAATAAATAAATATCAAGTTGGAATTAAAGGGGTGAGGAGGTATAAATACAGAAAGTAGATATGGTAGTTTGAATGTATGGCCCAAAGACTCAGGTGTTTCATTAAAATCCAGTTTGCAGCTTCAGCCCCTGGCAGGCAGACTCCTGCTAAGGGGACATGCCACTGGGATGGATATGAATTCTATCCTAAGGTATGCAGGGACTTTTGAGCACTGGGGGTCCTGTTGCTGCTTTCTGGTGTTTGCTGGCTGCTGGTGGTTTCTGGAACTTTCCCTGGATTCTGTAAGCTTGAAATAAATCCCTTCCTCCCATAAAACTGTGTTTGTTTGGATGCTTGTCCCAGCATCATGGAACTGTCTACTACAGTAGGTAATGAATCTCAGTAATGTCCTTAACTGTGGAGACATGAGGACAGTGATATCTGTTACAAAATGACAAACAGTGTGAAATCTCATATGGGCAAGCCTGAGAAAAATGCTAATAAATACCAATAAATAATAATATTTGAATGCTATGCTGTCAATTTGCTATTATTTAGTATGCTTGCTTTCCCAAAAAGTTCAGACAGACTGTGAAAATCAAGTGCTCCATCGTCATGAATAATGTGGAACATAAAAGGGAAACCAAGTAGGAGTTAGAAGTGATACAAAATACAGACAAAATATCAGAATACTGAAAATTCAGTAGAAATTAGAAATTTTGCCAAAGGGTGATTAGAAGGAAAATAGAGCTCAAGTCCTCCTGTAGGTAGACTGGAAAAAAAATCTGCTTTGTAGCAATTGGAATGAAATTACTGTAGCTCTCACCCACGTATTAACAGAACAGACACGGGCAGAACCGTTGAGAAACTCCAGGCACTGATATTTAGGTGATATATTCCTGTAATTGCACCCATATAAATGCTGATTTATAGAAAATAACAGGAATAATCTTTCATTTCTTGGTCCTTCCTTCCTTTTTTCCTTCCTTCCTTCCTTCCTTCCTTCCTTCCTTCCTTCCTTCCTTCCTTCCTTCCTTCCTTCCTTTCTTTCTTTCTTTCTTTCTTTCTTTCTTTCTTTCTTTCTTTCTTTCTTTCTTTCTTTCTTTCTTCTTTCTCTCCTTCTCTCCCTCCCAAATCAAAAGACAGAAGCATAATAAGAAAAAGTGAGAAATGGGACTAAAGAGATGGCTTAGCAATTAAGGCACTTGCTGGAAAAGACAAATCACCCAGCTTCAGTTATCCAGTACCTACATAGGGTCAGATGCACAAGGTGGCAAATGCATCTAGAGTTAGTTTGCCATGGCTAGGAGGCCCTGGCCTACCCATTCTCTCTCTCTCTCTCTTTCTCTTCTACTGCCTCTCTCTGTCTTCCCATCTCCTAAATGAATAAATAAATAAATAAAATAGTCTTTAAAAAGTGAGAAATGTATGAAAAGCTCTTTCAGTGGAGTGTGAGCCATCTGTTTTCCCTATATGTTCTCAAATAATACAATAATGGTAAGAAAATGATAGGTTACAGATTGTACTAAGATATTTTAAAAATAAAAATATGTTCTACATCCTTTAATACCAGTGAAAATGTTCCTGGATTTCCTACACTCTGTACATTCCTATTCAAACAGAACTGGTTTTGTGCTGGATTGTATTGTAATGTCTGAGGAGACAAATTTTAATATGAAGCAGAGCTTCCCCCAAGCCCAGCAGTCAATAGTGCTCTCTACTCAGATGGCATGGGACTCAGAGCATGAAACTTGCTAAACTTAATGTCCTCTCTTACTCCATCATTTCTCACTACTTATATATGTGCTTAAGCCTTTTTGCAACATGCTACATTGTAATTATGTAATTCTATTACAGTCTTGCTTATAATAAATTTGCAGGTCATTATTTTGGCATTTCAACCAAATGAATAAGGTCTATTTTGGAATTGTACCAATAATGTTGTTGCTGGGAACATAGAAAATATATATCATAGAAATATACCTAGATGTCAGCAAAAGTAAGTTCACATTATTATAAATAATAGTACTCTACTATACAGATTATAATATTTTAATAAAATACAGTAATATTCTAGTGTTCAACTGCTATTCTTTTCTATGTGGCACTACTCTCAGTAATACATTTTCCACATACCAATTTTATCCTGTGATACATGATTGTTTCTGAGAAATACTGAAGCATTCATAATCTAATGAATATGCAAAATGAAGGTTCTTCAAAAATGTGTAAACAAGAAATGGCCATAGAAGTATTATAACCAAAAATACTCAATAGAGCAAGTTATAGCATATATAGGGTTATTCATTCTTCTTGCTATAGGAGAATTGGTGTGAGGGTGGGCAGCACATGGAGAAATGGCTTTCATGCTTCCTTATAGTTCTGTTACCTGATGTTTCCTGGGAACCTTTACCCGTTCCGTCCTCCAACAAGAAGGACTGAACCTATGCAAAACAAGTATGCCCATTATTTACCCAGAACTATAGCTTTTCTACTCGTCTGAAGCCAAAAAGGACAAAAATGCTAATGCATATTCTCCTATCCCAGTTATCCTTATTCATAATTATGGAGTTTAGTAGAAAACAACATGAACTTTCTATGAACAAAATAAATATCTAGGTTTTATTAACTATTGGCACATTTTATGGACTGTTTCCCATTTGTAATCCATTAAACAGAAGAATGTCACCATTTCTTAAAAATAAAATAAAAATAAAATAAAATAAAATAAAATAAAATAAAATAAAATAAAATAAAATATGAACGGAAGCTGGGAAGGTGGTTCAGTTGGTAAAGTGCTTGCACTATGAGCATAAGGATCTGAGGTCAGATTTCTAGCACCTACATAGAAATGCCAGGTAAGATGACACCTTCCTGTAATCCTAGTACTAGGGAATCAACTATTTCTAATCTGTGGGGTCTAGATTGAGAGAGACTACCTCAAAACATTAAAAAAAGGTGGAGGAGATGGCTCAGCAATTAAAAGCATTGCTAGCAAGCCCTGACAGCCCAGGTTCATTTCCCTAGTACTCATGTAAAGCAAGATGCACCTAAAAGCACATGCATGTATCTGAATAGTGACATTCTGGCCTCCATACACAAGCACAGTCAAGTGAACAAGCACCACCCCTCTCACACAGGTATATTCATACATACACCACACAGATACATACTAAAATCATAATAATATAGACAGTAAAAAGGACAAAAAATTAAAAATTCATGAACTGGCAATTTTAAACAAAGAATTTATGGGTAGATAAAAAAATATATTAAACTTAATCATACTTATAGTTGAAAGTGTGACGATGCATTCTTTATTTACAAATTGGCAAAAGAGTAAAAGTTGGAAATTTTTAAAAATAATTCTGTGTTGTAATATACATTGGAATACGGAGCCCATTATAGTCTATTTGACAGAATAAAATTTTAAAAACAGTATTCCAGAAAGTAATTTTCCAACATGAATCAACTGTTTTTAAAGCATTGCTCCCTGACCTAGCAACTCATGACCCTTCTCTAAGAAAGAAGACTAAGTGTGCATTACCAAGCGGCCTCTCTGTTCTCAGCTGGAGAAAAGCACAGCCATGGCTCTTCATGACTGGAGGCCCTGATCTCCCTTTTCTCAGAGCATTTACCTTAGGAAACTTGCAATAGTACTTTTTCTGCTCTATCCTTTGAGATGTAAATCTTTTGGAAAACTTCTTCACAGTTTTACAACCCAGGAATGTCTTTCTCAAGGCCTCTGCTTTTCAAAAGTAAAATGTATACAATACGGTGTCTCCCATCTCTATAGAAGGGCAGAAACCACACTTCTGTTAAGTGAAACGTCTTGTTACAAATTATATAGTTATGTCTTATCAAAAAGATAAAAATAATTTTCTTTCCTTTGAGGAAAGTCAATCAGCAATCTTCTTCTATGCCTCTTCCCCCTACCTTACTATCCTTCCTTTGAGCAGAAGTTAGACTGTATTTTACCTTCTCCTACTGTGGTAGCATAACTTAAGTCACATTTGTCAGTTTAAATATGTCCAGTGCAACCCAAAGCAATCTACACATTTAATGCAATCCCCATTAAAATCCCAATAGCATTCTTCACAGAAACAGAAAAAAAAATCCTAAAATTCACCTGGAAACAGAAAAAACCTCAAATAGCCAAAACACTTTTGTGCAACAAAAATTAGGCTGATGTTATTACCATACGCTATTTTAAGTTATATTACAAAGCCATAGTAACAAAAACAGCATAGTACTGGCACAAGGACAGATGGGTAGAACAATGGAACAGAATAGGAGATCCAAATATTAATCCAGGCAGCTACAGCCACCTGATTTTTGACAAAAATGCCAAAAATATTCATTGGAGAAAAGATAGCCTCTTCAACAAATGGTGCTGGGAAAACTGGATATCTGTATGTAAAAGAATAAAAAAATAGATCCTTGTCTCTCTGCATGTATAGTAGTCAAGTCCAAATGGATTAGGGACTTTAATATCAGACCTGAAACTCTGAAACTGCTAGAGGAAAAGGTAGGGGAAACCCTACAACATATTGGCATAAGCAAGGACTTTCTAAATATAACCCCAATTGCTCAGCGAATAAAACCACTAATCAACCACTGGGACCTCATGAAATTACAAAGCTTTTGTACAGCAAAGGACACTGTGAATAGAGCAAAGAGACAACCTACAAAATGGGAGAAAATCTTTGCCAGCTATACATCTGACAGAGGATCAATATCCAAAATATACAAAGAATTCAAAAAACAGAACAATAAGAAATCAAAAAACCCATTTAAAAAATGGGCTATGGAAATAAATAGAGCTCTCAGAAAAAGAAATACAGATGGCATATAAACATCTAAAAAAGTGTTCCACATCCTTAGCCATCAGGGAAATGCAAATTAAAACCACTTTGAGATTCCATTTCACTCCTGTCAGAATGGCCGCCATCAAGAAAACAAATGACAATAAGTGTTGGTATGGATGCGGAAAAAGAGGAACACTTCTACACTGTTGGTGGGAATGTAATCTGGTCCAGCCATTGTGGAAATCAGTGTGGAGGTTCTTAAGACAGCTAACAATAGATTTACCATATGATCCAGCTGTAGCACTCCTAGGCATATATCCAAAGGACTCTTCTTACTACCTTAAGATACTTGCACAACCATGTTTATTGCTGTTCTATTCACAATAGCTAGGAAATGGAACCAGCCCAGATGTCCCTCCACAGATGAATGGATAATAAAATGTGGTACATTTACACAATGGAGTTCTATTCACAGTAAAGAAAAATTAAATTATGAAATTTGCAGGGAAATGGATGGATCTGGAAAGGATTATACTAAGGGAGGTAACCCAGGCTCAGAAAGCCAAATGTCACGTGTTGTCTCACATATGTGGATCTTAGCTACAAATGTATAGACTGGTATGTGAACTGGAATCAAAAATTGGTACCAGAAGCCAGTAAGCTGGTAAAAGGCTATAAGGGAGGGAGGAGAGGGAAGGACTTACGTGGATGGTATTGTACATATGTAAGTAGAAGAACAGACTACAGGGAGGGGAATGGCCTAAGTGAGGCCATGGGAAGAGAATGCGTAAAACAATGGCTGGGGGAGGATCAATCAAAATTCAAGATAGTATGAATAAGAATTATGTAAACCTACTTTTTTGAATAATGGCACATCCAGAAGCTATAGGCTGTTACTAGAAAATTTTCAGTGCCTGGGATGGGATACCTTCCAGTGAGTTGTTGGCCAAGGACGTCCTGGTAGCCTCCAAAACATTAAAGGCTATTGCCAAGGCCCTTGGTTTCCCTTGAGAAACAGATGGTAAGACCCTATTGCTGAAGACATCTCTTGCCTGAGAGGCAAGGACACTGAGAGAGCAAGCTGATGCTGAGCAGAAAACCTTCTCCCTGTAGACCAGCCAACTGAAAGCTAGAAAAAGCTGTACTGCATGCAGCCATATGGGAGACAGAAGTCATCAGCAGTGAAAACAGTGGGCACTGGAAAACTGAAGTTTGGCCAGACAGGCCCAATGACCGAATGGGTGCAATAGTGGCATGTCTGCTCTTGGAGAAACCAACTGCTTCATACTTGGAATGAAGGCCCTTTCTATGGGAGGGAATACATACCTGGTACTGAAAAACCTAAGCAAAAGTCTATGGCAGGGGAGGTCATGAGCCTTAGGGGTATAAAGCCTGCACTTGTCTGACTAAATGTATATATTATTCCCACCAAGCTGCCCTGAAAGCACTACACTTAATGTTCATATTCACATATTAATGCTACTCTCACTTCTGGTTAGAGAAGCTTCTCTTTACAGATGGTGATGACCACTGGGATGATGCAAAAGGCAACACAGTGCTGAGAAAAAAGGATGGAGTGGTGTCGAGCACTGAAACATCTCTGTCACATCCTCCAAGACTCAGGGTCCATTGTGAAAGAGGGGGCAGAAAGAACATAAGAGCCAAAGGAAGGGTACGACTCCTTACAATGCAACTGTCCAGACAGAAATTGGCCTCAATATCCATGACCTTGCAGTGCCTAGCAATACCTTCACAAGACCCTCATAATAGAAGAAAAAGATGATGACATCAAATTAAAAGAGAGACTAATGGAGAGACAGAGGGGAAATATGATGAAGAATGGAGTTCTAAAGGGGAATGGGGGGAGGGCAGGGAAATATCATGAGTTTTTTGTATGTAAATATAGAAATTATCAATAATAAAAAAATATGTCCAGTGCAGTCTTAGCATTGAAATCATAGGAAGTTATGTATTACTACATTGGTCAATATGTTATCAATTATAGTGAAAAAAATGTACATATTTAATGATACTAATTAAATTAAAATATTCCCAAAAAGTGTATCAATGAAAAATTTATTTTGTTTTATAAGCCTTGATACACAAGTTTTATTAGGTAGAGAAACAAATAAATTACAAATGGGACTATCTTGCATCTTTTTTTTTTTTGTTCAGTTGTTAGGGTCAACAACTTTGTTAGCCAATTATGGTTTCAAATAGGGCCATAAAATACATTTCAGTAATAACATGCAGCAAAAATGCAATCAGAAGCACAACCTGATATTACAAATATTCCACTGATGCAGAATTCCATGTAATTGATGGATGTGACATTCGGCAACTATTTATACAACGGGCTAAGCCACTGAAAAATGTGGTCCTGTCACAGTTGGAACAGATAACAACTGAAGAAGAGAAAATCAGCAATGATGACATGACAGATGCCTTGAGTGATTTGTATATCATAGGATTAAGAGATAGCCTAGCACAACACTCTCAAACCAGGCTGCCTTTCGGATTCTTGTGGCAAAGTTCTTAACATAGTGATGCCTGGGTTGTGACCTGTCAGCATTTTCAAAAACCCAGATTCTTGAATACACTGGAGCATTCCTGCTGTAACTGGTAATCTTAGAATGTTAGTAACCTGCATAGGGCCCTCAGTGCCCAGCTTTATGTTTACATGAATATATACCTATATCTATCTATCTATCATCTATGTAATCATCTATCTATCCATCCATCTATCTATCTATCTATCATCTATCTAGATAGATAGATGATAGGTAGATATATCCTAGGTCTCAGCCTCTAAGCTTTCTTCACCTAGTGGAACTTGGAAAATTGCCTTACTACTTTCATTTCAGGATACAGGCAGTGCTTGCTTTGCACAATTCTCTAACACTTGTGATTTGATGGTAACATAATTTTATCTCTGTAAAAATAGATTCAAATGAACATGGATCACCAAGAAAATCCCAGAAGTCAGATTATCATTCAACTCCAACAAAAATCTTTTACATGGGCTGGAGAGATGGCTTAGTGATTAAGGCCCTTGCCTGCAAAGCCTAAGGACCCAGGTACAATTCCCCAGTACACACATAAGCCAGATACACAAGGTGGCACATGCATCAAGTTTATTTGCAGTGGCTAGAGGTTCTTGTGCATGCTTATTCTCTCTCTCTATCTGCCTTTTTATCTCTTTCTTCTTCTCAAATATAATAAATAAATAATATAAAAACATTTTATAGTTCTATAGATCCCATCTTCTTATATCTTTTCCCTTCTATGATATATGACCTTATTATCAAAATTCTTTACACAACTACCGCCTTTGAATATTTCCATAATTGTTTCAACCTTGTCTATTTCTGGGGTACACTACTCTTATAGCTCTATAAAACTGATTATTTTCTCTCCTGAACCCTTTGACCCATTGTTGTTTCTCTTTGCTATTTCCAGAACATTTCCCTATATACCATACTTTGTTTCTGATTTCACCCATGCAAACATGACCAGAGACAAACAATAGATGTGCCAACTAGTGACACTTCCATCTTTTCAGTTATGTAAATTCAAAACATTTAAAGCAGGGCTGGATATATGGCTCAGAATATAAAAATACTTGCTTACAAAGGGCAAGAGCTTGGGTTGAGTATTGAGTCTGCAGTAGCCACATAACAACAGATGTATGCATCTGAAATTGGATAGCAGTGGCTAGAGGCCCTAATATGCCTAATTCTCTATGTGTCCCTCTTAAATAACTAAATATATTTTTTAAAAATGTCTGAGTGTTACTTGTTTGCCATCTGTTATTTATACAATAAGCTTATTCAACAGGAAATCCCACCATTTAAACTATGGGTGAGTGTGTATCTAAAAGTGTTCATGAGTCACCATCTACTGCTACACTTGGGATGATACCAACATGATTTCTCTTGGTTATTACTGGACTGACATTCCATGTAGTCTTATTGCTTCTTCCATTAATACAGTAACCAGAGGTATTCTCTGAAAAATATGTCATGTTTACTCACAACACTTCAATAATTTCAGCTCTCAATAAAAGCTGAATCCCCCAGCAGCCCTACAACCAACCACTCTTGAGTATGACCCAGTGCTTTTCACAGTTTCTATGGCAGTCCATGGCCCTTTCCAACATGCTAGTCACTCTTTCTCTCCAAAACTTTTCACTTGCTATACCTTCAGGTTAGAATCATCATAAGTGATTCATTTAGCCATAACCAAATGCCATCTTCTCAGTAACACCCTTATATAAAATTGCAACCCTCTTCTATGCTCCTAGCATATATATTTATCTGTCATATTATATCATTTATTTGCTTTTTTCATTGTTTATTAATATGATTCTTTTAAAACATGGTTGATCATATAGACATTGGTAACCATTATCGTCTATTAATGAGACCTCTATGAATTATTACTCAATAACTCAAATCACAGGACATATTTTCTAGTCTCTAGAATATATAATTTGTTTTAATTTGAGTTTTTTTTTGTGGGGGGAGAGGGGAGATTGGTTTGCATGTGTGTGGATCTGTATGAGTATGTTTTCACCTGAGTGTGGAAAACATAGGTTGAAGTTGGGTGTCTTTTGTTATCACCATCCACCTTATTATTTACTGAGACAGTGTCTCTCATGAACCCAAAGCTTGCTGATTTGACTAGTGTAGTTAGCAAGCTTTCTCAGGGGATCCCCCCTGTCTCCACTCTCCCACCTCTCTGGTTATAGGCAGATTGCCATATATACCTGACTTTTTATTATTATTAATTTTGTTGACAACTTCTATACTTACATACAAAAAAACATATTTCCCTCCCCTCCACCCATTCCTCTTTACAACCCCATTCTCCATCATATCCCCTCCCTCTCTCCATCAGTCTCTCTTTTAATTTGATGTCATCATCTTTGTCTTCTATTATGAGGACCTTGCTAGGTACTGCAAGGTCATGGATATCAAGGCCAATTTCTGTCTGGACAGTTGCATTGTAAGAAGTTGTACCCTTCCTTTGGCTCTTACATTCTTTCCACCCCTCTTCTGCAATGGACCCTGAGCCTTGGAGGGTGTGACAGAGATGTTTCAGTGCTGGACACTCCTCCATCCCTTCTTCTCAGCACTATGTTGCCTTTTGAGTCATCTCAGTGGTCATCACCATCTGAAAAGAGATGATTCTCTAACCAGAAGTGAGAGTAGCATTAATATGTGAATATGAACATTAAGTGTAGTGCTTTCAGGACAGCTTGGTGGGAATAATATATACATTTAGCCAGACAAGAGCAGGTTTTATACCCCTAAGGCTCATGACCACCCCTGCCATAGGCTTTGGATTAGTTTTTTCAGTACCAGGCATGTATTCCCTCCCATAGAGAGGGCCTTCAGTCCAAGTATGGAGCAGTTGGTTTCCCCAAAAGCAGACATGCCACTATTACACCCGTTCAGTCATTGGGCCTGTATGGCTAAACTTGAATTTTCCAGTGTCCACTGTTTTCACTGCTGATGACTTCTTGAGAGAGCTAGAGAGAGAGAGAGAGACAGAAAGAGAGGAAGAGGCAGAGAATGGGCACACCAGGGCCTCTCAGCTGCTGTGAATGGATTCCAGATATGTGCACCCTTTTGTGCGCATGTGCAACATTATGTGCTTGCATCACTTTTGTTTCTGGCTAAACGTGGGACCTGGATTTGAACAAGCATTCTGAGGCTTTGCAGGCAGGCGCCTTAACTGCTAAGCCATCTCGCCAGCCCTCTACCTGACATTTATATGATGCTGAGGATCTAAACTCAGATCCTCATACTTGTGTGAGAAGTGCTTTACTCACTGAGCCATCTTCAAAGCCCAAAATCAGTTTTTAAATCCTTAAACTTCAGTAAAAATAATATTTGGTTGCAGATTTAGAATACATCACCCTACCTATGGTCAATCATATCATATGGTCAATCAGGATCATCAAGCAGACAATCATACGGTCAATCAGGATCATTGAGCAGACACATTTGGAATCAGAAAAATATCCAGATTTTCACAGAGGCTGAATTAATATGTGACCTCATTAAGCGTAGATTCCCACCACTATGTACAATATTTCTCCCATCATTTCTTCCACCCTCTCTTTTCTCTCCTCTTTTCTTTATTTTATATATTTCCACAGAGCATTGGAACTTACTTTAATACAAATTCCCAAGCAGATCTATGTTGAATATTCTCACATTAGAAATGACACTAATTTTGGGTTTCCAAATTACCATATCCTTCACTGCAATTAATATAATTCAAGTAGATATTTTAAGATAATGGAAAAAGTACTAGTTAGAAAGAAAGAGCATGGCCCCATCTTTTGCCATTGCAGAGTATATATAGTGCCTCTGCTAAATGGGTTTTAACCCAAGCCTCTTTGTGTCTGATGACTTCATGAGCTCCTTTAATCTGCACATCTTGGGGGCATGCCCAGCCTGGTTATGATAGGTTAGAGTACTGCTAATGGCACAGGAGTCTTCTGCAGAGAAAATTGTTCTGTATTCCTAAAGAGCTTTCCTTGAACATCCCTGTTATATATTCACAAAAATATTAAACAAAAAGTATTGAAAGCTATATAACTAGGCCTCACATATTTCTGAGTGTCTTATTTCAGAATCAAAACATTTTATTATTCAGCTGAAAATGCACATGTTTGCCTAACAAAAAAACAGTGTCACTCTTACAAGAGATTAAAATTGAATTGTATATAGTTTGATATCTGAATTTCTCTCATGTTGAACCACAGATGACAGTGGAAGCTAAAAAACAATCTTTCAAACAGAGCAATTTTCTGCATTAATGCTTGACTTTCTCAGAATAACTAACCTCTTACATAATGGAAAATTGAGAGAAAAATTGTAGTACTAAATAAGATGTTTTCACACCTGGTAATCTGGGGTAAGAAAAAATTACTTTATTATCAAATGAGATTACTTTTGATTGTAGAATTTTCCTTAATCTTATTTTGTTATTACAAAAGAATAATTCTTGTGTGTCTGAAAATGATTATGATTCAAGATGGCTGAAGTCACCTGAAACAGAAGCGTTCCAACTTGTGGGTAATGGGTGATATCATATTCAGACTGAATTTTAAGTTTCCTGTGCTACAATCTCTCCTTTTTTAAAACATTTTTAACTAGCCTAGAGTAATGTTATATTCAATAAGTATAGCAACATATTTGATTATTCAACTAAAATACACATTCTTCTCTGCATATTGGCCATTTCATTAACAATGATAATTGTATAACAAATCACATGCTCTTAGTATTTTCTTCTAAGGAAATTCTGAATCCCTTAAATATGCTTCTCTTATTATACAACTATCTTCTCTTGCATAAGCCCAGCTAATTGGGAGACACTATAGGAAATGAATTGTATATTAAAATAGTATATTTTGCTATACTTACTATGGCTTAAATCATGGAAAGTTTTTTTGTCACTGAAATGATATGATATTCTAAGATTAAATCATTGATTAAGTAAGGAACCAATCTCTTTGCAAGCCTGTGCTTTAACTATGAGCCATCTGTGGTAGTTTCAATGGATGTTCCACAAAAGATTCAGTAGTTTATTTGAAATTAGATCTCCAAGCCTGAATAGAAGGAGGTGTCACTATGGGTGGATCCTGAGGTCCAGCCCTAATGTGTCCCTGGGGTCAGATCTGAATTCCACCTTAAAGGTATGCAGAGTACTTGAATTCTGCCTGGGGTTCCTAGAGTGAGCTTCCTTGTGGTGCTGGTAGTAGTCTTTATCTCTGGTTAGATTTGGTAAAGGAGGGCAGCTTCTTTTGCCAAGCAACCTTAAACTGATGACTACACCATCATCTTCCCAGCTTCCATTCTACATTAATTAATTGTAACATCAGGTTAGAATTTCTTTCTCATGTATTTATATGGTGTTCCAAAATGTATCCTATCTCTACAGAATTGTGTCTTTAAACCAGTATTCCATGAATGAAGAGGGAACACAGAAAATCATATTTCTCCTCATAATACTGCCTTTTAATATGAAATATGTCTCCTGCATTCCCCTTCTCTTATTCCTGGCAATCAGAGATGAAAGACAACATGAATGCACAAGTACATTTTTTGTTTGTTTTCTTCCTACAGAGACAGATCTAAAGTAAAGATAACTAACTAACTAACTAAATAAATAAACAAACAAACAAACAAAACACTATCAATACCCAGGGATAATAGCCAATAGCAAGTCAGGCTACCATTTTCATTTATAAGTCAAATTTTATACACCAGTATTTTATTCTTTGTAGTAAAAATAATTTCCAAGTCCTAAAAATAAATAAAAGAAGACAACAGGATCTTACTAGAATAGCAATGATACATTTTTGTATAATACCTTATTATAATGCCAGTGAAACAGACAGTGGTGGTCTAACTTCTGTGCCTACCATGAATGAAGCCCACATTTCAACTTAGTAGAATGTTCTGATCCATGCTGCTAAAATCCAATGAATCTCTTATTCCATAAGACTTTTGCGTAGGAGAACAACAACAACAACAAAAAAGCCAATGTATAATTTCTTATGCATTTGCCTTAAAGATTGGGCAGCCTACATATATTCATGTGCTTTAACTGACCTCACCTATTTTGTTTTTGCTTCTTGCTTGGATGGTAAAAGTAACCTTCTTTAATCAATTAAAACACTATTATTCTTTGATCAAAACCTCAACAAAAATGACAATACAAGCAAATTAACAGAAGTTTGTAAAAGCAGAGCTGGAACATAGTCTAAAAATCATCGTTAACTTCTGAAACACCTCTCATCACTATTGGCTACTGCCTTTTGAATTTAAGCAATAAGAGTTTAAAGTTTGAAATTAAAATATTTTTGAAAACAGAAAGCAAAATGAAATGAAAATGATACTACAGTTCCATTTACTCACTACTTCCATTCAAATATAGTTAGCAAATATGACTCCATAATATCCAAACTGCTAAGGACTGGATATGCAATAGAGAACAAAGGTGATTTACTCCTTATCTTGTGAAAGCCACAGGCAACTAACTAAATATATACATAAAGGAAGTTTTTCAGTGTTAAATAGTCTTTAAAGATTCCATACAGTGACAGGAGGCATGAGAAGGAGCTACTTACATACAATTCCTAGGACTCAGACAGGAGGGTCTCTCTGAACATATACCTCACAAAATAAGCACTGCAGGGCAAGAATACAATCAAAGAAAATGGAAGATATTTCCAAGAAAAGGAAGTAATGTACAAATTCATGTGGTAACAAGAACTTGGCACAGGTGATATAAAAGTTACTTTTGTGAACAAAGCTAAGAACAGAGAGAAGAGTATTACATGATAAAGAACATTTAGATGGTAGGAAGGGCTGGACAATGGAGAAGGTTCAAGAGAAAGTGGGAAGTTATTCAAAATGTTAAAAGGGTGTGTGAGGAGAAAGAGTAAAATATATATACATACATATATACATGTGTGTATGAATATGCAAATGCATATATATATATATATATATATATATATATATATATATAACATTTCATATATAAAATTTTAGATATTCTGTTATTACTTTCAGTTGGGCAGATGACAGAAACAGTTTGGCAATGAATCTTTGGGGAAGGACTGTTACTGACTTTTCTAATACTGATAATTCATGCAATGATTTCGAAGATAATTCTGACAGAAAAGGCTACAACAAATGTCAGGAAGTAAATAGTACATTTTAAAGACAACCTCTGGATAGAGCTATATTTGCTTTATATTTGTTTTTTTCATATGCGACAAAATATACATTTCTTTCAGTTTGTAGATTAAACAATATACTTCAACATAGTGTTCGCTACGTAATACCCTCCTCACTTCCCTTACAGGACATGATCTTTAAGAGAGAGAGTACAATTAATATAATAAAATCAACAACAAAAATCTCTTCACATTTTGTCATATATCTTGAAATTATCCAGGAATACTTAGGAAGATAGTTCTACCCAGATCTTATATCAAAGTCAGATCATAAAAACACAGTAATCTTGGAAACCAGGTGAGCAAAGAGGTCACTGAAAATTCTCAGTACAAGCATAACCCACACAAATGTTTTCCAGAAATTACACAATTTGCCAAGACTTTTATTTTATTTTACAATTCTGGCATGCAGTTGTATGAGTTATCCAAGAGCAATAAAAAAATTACTTCACTTTTGTGATAGTTTGAACGTAAAAGGTGTTTGTGATGAAATCTCATTCTTGATTCCCATCTAGTGCAGTCTTTGGGAGGCAGAGCATTGCTGGAGAAGGTGTATTGTTGGCAGCAGACATTAGGCTTTTAATCTGGGTTTACTGAGTATGAGCTAGCCAGGTAATGCTGGCAACTCCCTTATGCTGATATGTAATGACATGAGAGACAGCTTCCTGTTCATGCCAGGCTTTCTCTGCCATGATGAAATTTTACTCTGAAATTCTATGCCTGAAATAAACCCTTTTCTCTTGTATGCTGCTTCTGTGTTTTGTTTTGTGTTGGTTTTTTTTTTTTTTTTTTTTTCACAGCAATAGGATGGTAACTGCTACATAAAATTAGTACCTAGAAGTGGGATGTTGATGCTAGAAACCTGAGTGTGTGACTCTTAGTCTTTTGGAACTGGTTTTCTAGAGGAATACAAAAGGATTTGGAATTTTAGAGTGGAGAAGCCATTCTGGTAAGCACTTGAAATGTCTACATGCAGAGAGAGGTGTTGCTTATTAAGGCTTTGCTTGTGAGGTTTCAGATGTGAAAGAAAATATCACTGGGAACTGGGCTAGAGGCACAGATGCTGGCTGTGTTCTGTCTATGTCCTGAGATTTGAAGAAAGTTAAGTTTGAAAGTGGTGGATTAGTGTATTTGGCTGAGGAAGTGTGAGCAGGTTCAGATCCTGGGCATAGAAATGTCAGCCTCCAGCTAAGATTCTTAAACTAAGAGATGATTACCATTGAGGAGGAAGCTGCCGTGCATTGAAACAATAATAGGAGCACTGACTCTTTTGAAAGTAGAAGCCCAAAGGAAGAATGTAGAAGGAGTTTCTTCAAAGGGGTCTTTACCCACCCTATATTTATAAATATGACAGTGTTGCCCACCTGATATTGTTGTTGAAAGTATAACAGATGCAAGAAATAGGGCCACAGAGTATGACTCAAGTTCATGAAGCTACTGATGCTGGACAGTATGAAAGGCAGGGTAGAAGTCCTTTCAAGGAAGTCCTGTGAGGCCATGGTGTGAATTATAAAGGTGATCCATGAGTTGAGACCTCTATATGTTGGACATGCCCAGGTGTGGGCAAGCTTTCACGGATAGAAGGACAGAATTTCTGAGGCCCTTTAGAGTACAGAGGAAGTCTGATGTGCTGAACATAGTGATAATGGATATGATGTTTGCCATTTTGCTTTTTTATCTTGAAGTGGTTCAGTCTTCCCTTGCTGTGTCCATATTTCTCCTTTTTTCAAGTAGGAATATTTACTCTGTGTCATTAGGTGTTGGAAGTATATAACTTGTGTTTTAAATGTATACGGGTCACAGTTAAGGTCCTATCTTGAGTTTTATATAAAGCTTTGGACTTTTGACTTTTAAACTGATTACACCAATAAAGACTATGGGTACTATTAAAACTGGACTAAAGGAATTTTGCATGATAAGCTTGCCAAGAGTCTATGGGGTCCAGGTTTAAAAGTGATTGAAGGTAAATCAGCTCCATAGCCTTATGATTTTTTAACTAAGCTTCATACTCAATCCCAAACTTGTAGGATAAAGCCTTGCTGGAGGAAGTGTGCCATTGGGGACAGACTCTGAAGTTTACTAGCCTGGTCCTACTGGTTGTCAACGATTTACCTCACTCAGAATACTTCTTTCTGCTGATATATAATGATGTAAACCTACTTCTTGCTCATGCCATAATTTTTCCACCATGATGAAGTTTCCCCTCAAAGCTACAAACTAAAATAATCACTTTCCTGCAATCAGTTGTTTTGGTTGGGTGCATTGTTCCAACAACAAGAAGGTAACCGTAACAATTTCCTTTATAAAACAACCCTGATACTACCTTGTTTCTTAATTTGGTAAACATTACTTATTTCTAGTTTTACATTTAACTTTCCTGGGACGGATATGAAACTTAGCTGTCTTGTTGGTTGACTAAGCCTTAACTCTTGGAAGTGTGTCCAAGGACAAGAAATGTACTGCACAAATACCCAAGTGAAGAGGAAAAGGGGGATAGAGATATGCAAAAGCATAGAGAGGAACACTGTGCTTGTTGCATTTTGTTTATTTCTTATAGGAAAACTTTGGCTTACTATTTTCCATTTAGCCATAACATGAAGACAGAATGATTAGGTCTTGTAATCAAAACTGTCTTAATAAGTCTAAATTTTACTAACAAATGCTAAATAATTTTGTTTCATTCTCCAGTCATCATATTACTCATCATTTCTCAGACCTATGTCTAAAGCTGCGCATATTTGGCTCCAAACTTTTAAGTAACACATTTATCATCTTCTCTTCCTTGACCTCAGGGAGTTTCTTAAATCACTTTTGGTCTCACCCTTGTCTGCATCTAAGCTCACTAGCACATTACTGTGATGATGGTAACTGGCATATTTTTTAAGTCCTTTAATGTACTTGCAAGAGTATCCCAGATCTAGTATGTTCAACTTTGCTTTTTGGTCTGTTTGAACACAAGTTAGGTAGTTTAGCATACAGCTTCAGGTTTGCTGAGATGAACTACCAGACCAGGCACAGTTATGGAAGAAGGGATATTTATTGAAACGTATAGATCCAGGAGACATTCCAAAATGGCAGAAGAAGCTGGCCTGCCTTCACAGGACCAAACACAGAGAGAAAGAAACCACACAGCACAGCACACCTCAGGAACTGCTGCTAGGCACACTTTGCATATCTTTAGATTGAAATATCAAACCCACCACCACAACTTAATATTCACCCAGTGACATTGCCTCCAGCTAGATGGCTGCAGATGCAAACTAATAAAACACTAAATATATTGGGAGCCATCTATTCAAACTACAACAGGTAGACAAGCTTTCTTTCTTACCAGAGAACCAATACTATGAGGCTCAAAATGGCATTAGTTAAAAGAAAGTGCTTTATGAATGCCAAAGAGCACAATACATTTACTGAACTTCATTATGTTCCTCAAAGGGGTTTCACATATGCTAAAGAATTTCACCTCCCAGCAAGGCAATTCAGTGTGTGACCATTAGAAGCTAAAATATAACTGAACTATGTCCAAGTTCATTATTAGCCAAAACGGGATTCCAAGTCTGTCTCCAAAGCTTATCTTTAGTCCTAAATATCATGTATGTATTACTTACAAAGAAATAAAAAGCAGAACTTAATATAGATGGATTGTCCTGACTTCTAAGTTTATAGCACATATAAAACAGTATGTATAGATATCAATACATTTCTATCTTGTTATGTTTCGACAATAAAAAGTGTAATGATGAAAGTGCTATAAACACTATACACCAGCGAGTATAGTTTAGTGTGCCAGGAGATGAATAATACCATTCCTGAAGATGTTTTCAAAGTAAATTCATTTATTTATGTATCTATTTATTATTTCTGCCTGATAGAACCAAACACAAAAACTGTCTTAACTTCTTTTAAGCAAAAAGTCTATGAAAGCCTTATTAGGAAGTTAGAAAAATTGACCACACTGAATACTGGATCTTGAGAAAGACATGAATGTAAAGCTGAAATAAGTTGGTGATAAATGGGAAAGTGAAGTTCTGGCTTGTCAACTTAAATTTACCATTCAGTATTGGTATCCAAAACATGTCCACTGCCATTTCTAAATATAGTTTTACGGTGGCATCATGGTAGATTGAGTTGGGTTTTCTATACTTCCCAAAACATTCAAAAAAGGGAACACTGTTTTCACATACATGGGTACATAGGGGTTGCAGTGGCATCCTCACTTAACTCTTTCTTGTATGTTCTGTGTTCCATTGGTACAAGAAATATCCCAAAATAAGCAAAAAATATTAGGCTTATTAGTCCAAAATAATAGCTCTCACAATGTTTGTCTGTTTCCCAAACTGCTGTATTGTAACTGATCAGTGTAGAAAACCCAGCTATAGTCAGACAAAGACCTGATCATTTGGCCACAAGTAACTAATCCCAAGTTAGACCCCCTACCCAGATCTGTGCCATCAGAGGAATCTCCAAGGAGTCTTTCGTCAAACTCTACAAGTGGAACTTTCATGTGTCATAGAATGAAAACCTCCAGTGAGAAGGAGTTTTGGTAGCGTTCTAGACAGCCAACCAGATCTGGTTTTAAAGCCTTTCAGTGGTAATAAAAATGTCTTTCTATAAAATTCCATTTTTCCTGTAAATGAGGGGAATTATTAGCAACCAGTCAAGAGAAAGTACCTAAAGAGGGAACACTATTCTACCTACTTCAGCAGAGCCAGAGTTCAGCATCTGATCCAGTCTATCCAATCTGCTCTCTAGCTCCCTACTGGTGAGCCAGACCCTGAGCCTAGACCAATCAGCTCTCTCTCTCAGATTCACCTGAGCCTGAGGGTAAAGCCCACCACAATGAGATTACTAATATGTCCTTACTAGGGAGGACAAGGCCTCTTCTTGGCTGTCATCTCTCTTGAACTTCCAGGGACCTCCTCTGGTGAGCCCTCCATCATCTCAGCCCACGAGAAGAGACTTCTGCACCCATGTGGGCTCTCTACCACCTCTTACCAGCCACGTGGAAAGAGCTCTCTGTACTTTTATCTCTTTTTTTCTCAATCTAATAAAATCTCCTTAAATCTTACCCTCTGCTCTATGTATTTTAATTCTTTAAATTCACAAGACAAGAATCTGAGGGATCCTAAATTTGTTGGTGCTCTGACATATTGGTGTATTGATAAGGAGCCCCAAAACTCCTCTTACATACCAACTTGCATTTGATCTCTTTGCTTTTTAGATATGAAATGTATAGATTATATGAAAATGTCATCACTTAAAGGAATAGTCTGTCATGGTGTCAGCAATACTCTTATTAATATATCATCTATGAGAAGTTTATTTTTTAATGTTTTAATTTGCTTTATAGCACAAAAATGAACTTTGAGTTTCACTTTAGAGAATGAAGTTCGTCACTTTGATGAGTGGCTTAGTTTCAGGGCAGCATGATCTTAATAGACAGATTTCTGTACATTCTTATGCATAGAGCTAAGCTACCTCAAGGTAACTGGGGTGCCAGTAATGCACTTCCTGTCTTGGTTATCATATCCAAATAAAACTCATATTAAATACAAAGCAACCCAAAAATATAGTAAATAGAATATCATTAAGGTATTAGTAAGAGAAAAATAAAGGCATCTAAATAGGTGTGACATTCAACAACAGCTTCCTAAAGTAAGGTTTACTGAGGCACCAACAAAATAGCTACCACCAATTTTAGTGTTAAGATATCATAATCACATTTCTACTGTGGCATACTATCCTCTGGACATGAAATGACTGGTGCATCAACGACCTCATAGTGTAGGCTCCTGCTACCATGGAAAAATATGGAACTCTTTGCAATTCTGGCATATAGGTGATGGAGGAACACACACACACACACACACACACACACACACACACACACGGAGAGAGAGAGAGAGAGAGAGAGGGCGAGAGAGAGAGAGAGAGAGATAGTATGAGACCTCAAATAAAAAAGGCATTACCTAGAAAGATAAGGGGGTTCAGTTGGTTAGGGGTGAGAAAAAGAGACAGGAATAAGTAATGGGCCTGGCATGGTGGCACACACCTTTTTTAATCCCAGCATTTAGGAGGAAAAGGTAGGAGAATGACCATGAGTTAGAGGCCACCCTTCCAGGACATACTGGGCTTGAGTGAAAACCTACCACACACACACACACACACAAAATAATAATAATAATGGGAGATGAATATGATCAAATCACAGTACATTTATGTATTAAATTTTCAATATATTTTAACACATTTTCAATAATGAAACAAATTCCATTGATGATCATGAACCTGGAACTTGTAGACTAGATTAAAAATATGCCTTGCCAAATGGCTTACCAAAAATGATATATGATTTCAGTATGAGAAAGCAGAAAGAAATAGAGAATGGGCAAAGAGGATATCTATCTCCTTTAAGAAGAGTAGACACACGTGCAAAACATATGCTTTATTGCAAATACCCAGTTGAAACCCAAGACAAAGGTCATTACTGTTACAACTTTTGAAATAACATCAAATTCTTTATAGCAAAGTTAATATCCTCTCTATTGTCATAACCCATTTTCAGATGTTTTCTAGTGCATCTTAATCTCTATTCTAATCTATATATTCCCTTGTCTTACATGAGTTATCAAAAAACCTTTCAAATCGCATCTGTTGTATGTACTCCTGCATCACCACCTCTTCTGACCACTGTTTGCACCACATCTTTTTTTCCCACAAAGCAACAAGCTCTTTATTTGCCTGCCATTGATCACAACACAATAGACATTTAAAAATCGGGCTTTTTTTCCCTCTTATTTCTCATAGTATTTGGTATTGAACCTCGGCTTTCTTTCACACATGCTAGACAAGCAATCACCCACCTTTGTTATTTACCTTTCCCTTTGACACAGGATTCATTACTTTGTCCAAACTGGTCTTGAACTCACTCTAATAAGAGCAGTCCTTGAATTTATAATCTTTCTACATTAGCCTCCCAAATAATACTGATAACAGGCCTGCACCACCAGGCCAGGATTTTACTTTTTTTTCTTTTTCATAGAGTTTTCATATGTAGCCCCAGCTGATCTCAAACTCAGAATTTTGCATGAAAACAGGGTTGGTGCCAGGGAGAGTGAATCATAAAGGACCAGTGGTTGGTCACTGAACTCCAGCTGCATGAACCTCAGCTTGCATACAGGCTTAACATTCATCGGCTTTCTTCTGCAAGGGCATTGCTATGAATAATGAAATAATATTTGGTATAATTGAGTCATTCGGTAAAATGATACAACCAAATACTATCCTATTTGCTTTTATTTACCCTCAAGCAGTCTAGAAATACTGTACATTAATATTTCAGCTACAATTGTCTAATGCCTGTTACCTTGAAAATACACTTAAGATAAATTTTAATATTATCATTTTCAATGAAATTGCTTCAAACTTATTTAGAACTTTTCAATAACAATCCAAAGCACTACCACCCATGATTCTTGGGAAATATTTATAAAGACAAAAATATATATATATATTTGTCTTAGAGTACTGAATCCAAATATTGAGAGTTATGGTTTCTCTTCAAAGTAATAATTAGAATTTTTACACATTAAATATAATTGAAGTCTCTTTGCTATTATTCAGCCATTGATAATAACTGTGAATTATTAATTAAATTTAATGGGAAATATTTTTCTATCTTTGACAGCATGTGGTTTTTAATTCCTAATGAACTTAACAGAATAGAAACCAGACTAATAGAAAAATCAAGTGGCATAATTTTATATCAGACAATAAATACTATATTTACATGATACAATCATAAATAATTAATAAAGTAAAAAGCTATCACTAACCCCATCTGCATTCATAGCAGGCCCTGCATCTCCACATTTGTCAATCACTCCCAATATGATGTCTGTTGAATAATGCAGCTGCTCACCAAAGCATTCAATGTGTCATGGAATAAGTGGTCACCAGCCCATAAATTTTAAATTAATTAGTTTCTAATTTATCTGTATTCACCAACATAATTCTAGTCTTATTATGCAGTAGACTCATTCTTCTCCATATTAATTAAATAATTCCTATAGTAAAGCAAGAGCTCTTGCTCCTGAAAGAGCTAAAACCTTGAGAGAAAAAAATGAATTATAAACTTATAGTAGTCACCTGAAAAGGAGTACCACCAGCACTTTATTACATGGCAAATACAAAGAGTACTGTGCTGAGTACTATAAGTACTGAGCATTACTCCATCATTCACATTTATCATATTTAGCAATGAGAAAGTTTTAATTATTACATGTTATATGCTATAATATGTGTTATAAATCTATATAGTTGTGGTAGACTGCAATTTTACATTTTTAAATATTGTAGTAATTTATTTACTTGAGAGAGAGATAGACAGAAAGAGAGAATGGGCACGCCAGGGCCTCTAGCCACTGCAAACAAACTCCAGACACATGTGCTACCTTGTGCATCTGGTTTATGTGGGTGCTGGGAAATCAAACCTGGTCATTATGCTTTGTAAGCAAACACCTTAACCACTAAGCTATCTCTCCAGCTCCAATTGTACATTTTTATTCTTCAATATTTAAATTAGCACACAAAATAATGGGTTTGGGACTGGAGAAATGGCCTAGCTGTTAAGGTGTTTACATGCTAAGCCAAAAGATCCCAGTTTGATTTTCCAGGACCCATGTAAGCCAGATGCACAAAAGGCACATGCATCTGGAGTTCATTTGCAGTGGCTAGAGGCTCTGGAGTGTCAATTCTCTCTCTCTGCTGGCAAATAAATAAATAGAAATTTAAAAAATAATAATGGGTTTCATTAGGGTATTTTCACACATATGTGTTATAATATGTTGTTACTCATCTGCATCTCTCACTTTCTTTTTTTTTCATTCCTTCTGCCCTCCTTTTGCTGTTCTTCTACCTCCCCACAAAGAGATCCATCCTCCCTTCTTCTACTTTGATGTCACATGTATTCCATTTCCTATCTTTCTCCATCTTCCTCCCTTCCTTATAATTTCCTTATTAATAGATATTTGGTTAACACTCAAGCCTCAGTTTTTTTTCTGTAAAATAAACTTTATGCTTCCTTTGCATTCAAAGAATCCCCATACTGAATAAAATACAAAACATATGTCACAATGGGAGACAGCAAAGGACCCATTACATTTTCCCTTGTACTTTTGAAAGCTAGGACACTAGATAGATATCAACACTCAGTTTTGGAAATGTCTGTGATAGCTTGAACAATCAACCACCTGTAAGTAGTTCTGTATTTATACCTTCAGCTAGCACTGAATATTATGTCTACCCTATAGTATATTTTAGTCATTTTGCTCTAATTTTAGAAGATACACACCTGTGTTTTAGTGAAATAAATATACTGAGGAAATAAACTGCAAGGTAATGAAACTAAATGTAAAATAATGCATTTATTATTAATTTCTGTTATTAATGTCACTACTTATCATTGTGCTTCAAGGAATTTGTTTTTATTTTACTTTATATAAACTTGCTTAACTCTAATCATTCCCTGGAAAATAGTAGTATTGAAATCAACACATTAGGAATGATTGTGAATTGCAGTTGGGATTAATGGTTCTCCTAGTGAAAATTATGCTTTCTTAGTATATAGGGGTTTTCACAAAGGGTAGAAGACAGCGAATGACTCTCAAAATGACAACTATGCAAACGTGAATTATGGTTTCTGGTTTATGATTGCAACTGTCAATAGAATCACTCACTGTTTGAGTATTTCTTGTATTCCAATACCCTGAAGCATTGGCTAAAAAAAGATGTCACCCAGTTATGACAGCTCTGTCACACAGGATTAGCCCCAGTTTTCAGAGCTTCCACACATGGTATAAATTAATCTCAGTGTACCTCTAAGTAATTTATTTCTACTTATTACTGAAAACTTTAGCTTATCAAGCAGATTTTCAACAACTTGAAAATGGGGTGGTACAAGTTTACTTTGAGAGTAGTGATAGCAAGCCCAGGGTGAAAACTAATTCACGTAGACTAGTCCAGGCTCCCTAGATAGTGATCCTAGTACAATCAACACTCAGAATGCATCCCATCCTGATTTGACTTGGTCTGGTGGAGTTATGTGAACTTGTGGAATACAGCTCTCTCACTTGCTGACCCAAAACTTAATTTTGGGCCCAAACATGGTCTTTGTAACCATTTTGTGCTCAGTGCAACCATGTCTCTGAATACAGAGGTGATGTTTTATTGCTATTATTGTTTGTTTGTAGGCTTCTTGGAATCTGCTGAAACAGGCAATTTTTTTTCTTTTTGGAGAGAGACAGAGAGAGAAAGAGAGAGAGGGAGAGGAAGACAGATACAAATGGGCACACCAGCAGTCTCTCAGCTGCTGCGAACGAAATCCAGATGCATGAGCCCCCTTGTGGTCAAGTGCAGCATTGTGCCCTTGCATCACTTTGCATCTGGCTAAACGTGGGACCTGGAGATTGGAACCAGCGTTCTTAGGCTTAGGAGGCAGGCGCCTGAACCGCTAAGCCATCTCTCCAGCCCCAGGCAATTTTTTTTTTTTTTGGTGGAACATCTTAAATGTCATACCTGAAAAGTGGGGAAAAAATACTCTGAAGTATACTGACTCATGCCCCAGAACTCAGAATCCTGAAGCAGGAATATTGTCATGAGTTTGAGGCTAGTCTGGGCCACCTAGTAAGCTACAGATCAGCCTTTCCAAGGAGTGAGATGTTTCCTCAGAACAAGTGTGGTCTGTAAGTGTTATTTGGATAAAATCTCTGCTGGGCACAGTTTCATATTCAACCAAAAATAAAAAGCAGTGCCATCTCCAAGGGACATATAATTTGGTTCAGGATATTCAACAGAGTATACCTAAACACAATATATGCTCAAATGAAATACAAGACACTACACAAGGAAGAGTGATGTGACAGCTGGTTGGTCCCGTTAGCCATGCGACTCACCTCCAGTGCTTGCTGTAGGGAGGATGGGCTTCAAAAGGGAGGCGAGGAAGGAGGGTTGCTGTCCATTTGAAGGCAGACTGGGACTACATAGTGAGTTCTTGGTCAGCCTATGCTAGAGTGAGACCCTATCACAAACAAACAAAAAAATAAATAAACAAGAATTCTGGCGTTAGCAAGACAGAGGCTATTGAGTCAAAGTGTTGCAAAACATTAAGGGATATTTCTGAGATTCACAGAGAAGTAACCAATGAGGCCTAAAACTAACAGTTCACTAGGAAACAACTTTTCTTTCTTATATAAATGATGGAAAGAATCAATATTGGTCATGCCCACTTGACAGCAGTACTGTGCATGGACACTCTGCCCTTCTGTGTGAGATTCCTACAGACCTGGTCTGCAGGGCGTATCTTGAACAGCTACTACTTATGGATCTTTTCTGTCACTTCTGTCAACGTAACCCAGACAGAGAAGAGTCCTTTTGTTTCCCACTTCAACTAAAGAAAAAGTATTTCCCTACTGAGAATGTAATTTGGTTTCATCTGGAAGTTTCAATCTCTGCCCGAGGGCTGCCTCATCTACCTGACCCAGCATTGAGATCTAGGGTGTTTATATATTTCTGATTCCCTCATTCAATAACTAAAGAGGAAAGTGATATTGAAAACATCCAAAGATTACCTGACATCACATTTTACATGAAAGAAAAAGAAAAGAAATATCATTGGCATTAACTCATGGAGCTGTAAACTTTCCTTTTCATAGTTATTTGAAGAAAAGGAGCACAACCTCTTCCAGAGCCAAAGCATTTCCTAATTTGGAAGACATGGAAACAAAAGGAAGAAGGGTTTGAATAGAAAAAGGGTGCCAGGGAGTAAGTACATTGAAGGTGAGAGGAAAGAGAGTAGCAAATCATTTTGGCAAAAATCCGAGCAGTATATATTTAAGGGATTCTGAATGAGCCAAGTTGGCTGGATAACATGATTTCTGTAGAAATATAATGGGAGATGAGGCATAGTAAATGGAAGTTGAAAGTAGGTTACAGAGTACCTTGAAAGCTATACTACAGAGAAGACTATAAATGTCAAGGACCCATTTAAGGTTTTTGACCCAGGAAGCAACAAGATAAAAGTAGCTTTAAACCATTATTATGGAGTTGAATCTAGACAAGACTAGAAAACATCACAAAAAAAGATTCATGTATTTGACAAATCAAGATATGACCAGGACACAGTTAGGATTGTGGGAAGAAGGGTCTGAAGATGATCAGCACAATGACACAGAGTGCAGCCTTGGGGGCTGATGGAGTTTGTACTAATGTGTGGAGAGATGAGGTAGGAGGGTTGTAGTGCTACTCCACAGGGGGAGAGGAGAACCCATTAAACCTACAAAAGGTTATTATTAGCTGCCTGAGTCATGAACTGATAAAGCTGTACCAAGGCCCTAACTTTAATTATTTTATTATTCCTATAACTGATGCCCAGGCAGCAGAGAACCTGTGCTTCCTTGTGTTAGGACATATGGATCATTTTCCATTTCTCTTTTGTCCTCTATGAATATTTCAAATTAATCACAAACTATCTTTAAGACTTCTGTCTGATAACATTCCTGTTATAGTCAGACTTGTTTTGGTGAAAATGATGTCTTTAAGTTATCTAAATAAAAAAGTCAATTAAAGAATAATATGGATTGTAAGAAGTAGAAACACAAAAGGCTGACGCCTCTTCCCCTAGGACCTTTGGCGGTATGCTTTGTTCTTCTCTACAAACCTATTTACATCTGACTTGGCTGTCTCCAGCCAGTCCCTATCTCCTTCTCTGTCACTCCATCTTACCCAGGGGCCATGAACTCCCAATCCAGATTTCTGATTTTTAACATTCTTTTTATTATGCTAGGTCAATGTTCAGAGTAAGAGAGATAGAAAATTTAATCAGACAAATTTTGTTTTGAATAAGGAAAGACATTGTGTGGTACTAGATTTTGTATGTTATTTGCTAAATTGTGGGTCAAATGCCTTTCAGTTGGTAATACACTTCTGTGTTCCAGAGGAGCAAAAAGTGAAGAGGTGCTATCCAAACCAAATCATCAACATATTAGGATTTAGGCAGATGAAACAAACTACTAGTGGCTTAAACACCATGATTTATTACCTCACAGTTCTCTATGTTTGGTATTGTTCTTCCCAGGTTAAAATGAGTGTCACATAGCTGCCTTATTTTCTGCTGGCTTTGGAGGACAGTCAATATTCTTGTTCCTCCAGGTTATTTGCAGAGCTCCTTCCTATGTAGGTGTAGTTCAGAGTTGTCTATCGATTTCCTGGTAGTCATCAGAGGCCGGTCTTGGCCTTTAGAATTCACCAACATTTTGTATCTCCTCACAACTGCTTCTAACTTTAAAGCCAGTAATGGGTGACTAAGTCTCTCCCAAGCGTTTTAAGCTTGCTTTCTTCCAACAGAGCACAGTTTGGCATAGCTGGCAGATCTCTGTCCCTTTTCCTCTCACATGCTTATTTTGGCCACCTGGATAGTATAGGAAAACTTTCTTGTCTTAATGCTCAAACACTTAGTCATGTTGGCAAATTATTTTTTTAAATGTGAAATATTATTCACAGATTTTGGATATCAAGGTGTAGACAACTTTGGTTGTTTTTATTCTCTCTGTCCTAACAAACCAATGTCAGTGGCTGCTTTAAAAACAAACAAACAAACAAACAAACAAACAAACAAAACAGAAAATAGAAAAGAGATGAAATGGAAAGAAGGGATTCAGAAGAGGCAGATTTGCAAGAGGAAAATCAGGGAGGTTGAAAGGGTGTTATGGTCAATGCACATTGTATATACTTATGGAAGTTGTTAATAGAAAGTTACAAAAAAAATACACTCTATAGAATACAGTGTATAGAATACACTGATAGGCTTTACGTAGCTCATAGAAGGAATTATTGCTCAGATACTTTGCTATTTCTGGGCCTGGCAAGACTGAGTATCATGGCAGGCAAAATATGGTGGTGTGAGCCTGAGCATCTTGGTGGTGAACATACAGTGGAACAGAGCTGCTCCCCTTGTGGGAGCAGGTAGAGACAGGCAGATGAAAAAGAAGGCACATTACCAGGGAACTACTTCCTTAAAGCACCCACCTCCACCTCCCAAGGTAGCTCTAGTATATAGGAACCTGGGCTTAAACACATGAGCATGGGAGGGACATCTGATTTAGATCATTCAGGAGTTTCCAGATGTAAGACTTTGTGTGTAGAACACATCATATGAGTCATGAACTTGAAGTTGCTGCCACTCTCCTCAGATCACAGGGCCTCCATTCTTTTGCCCCATGCTGAACACGGTGTGTTAAACATTATTTAAAGAAATTCGTTAATTTTTATTTATTTATTTATTTATTTATTTTGGTTTTGTGAGGTAGGGTTTCACTCTAGTCCAGGCTGACCTGGAATTCACTATGTACTCTCAGGGTGGCTTCAAACTCTCGGCGATCCTCCTACCTCTGCCTCCCAAGTGCTGGGATTAAAGGTGTGTGCCACCACACCTGGCCGTTCAGTATTTATTAATGCAACAATGCTACTGAGATTTTGTGAAGGATACTCCTGAAGGTATAGGTCATAAATATACATTATAACTACCTCAAGAATTCTAATATTTTTTTTCTTTTCCACTAAAATGTTAGCTTCATGAAGAGAGAATCCCACTCTTAGTGCCTTAGTAAGATACTAAATCAAAGTTAATGATTAAATGCATAATTAGCCAATTAAAAAAATTAATCTTTAATAGCAACTTAATACACTGGTGCTAGTATAGTATTTTTTACATAGAAACTAATGATTTAAATTAAATTCAGATTAAGGAAATTAGCAAATATATTTATACTGATTTTATTTCCAAATTACTTGATAACACAATGTTCATAAATCCTTCCTATGTGTGACTATCACAACTGTTTCTGTCCTGTAAGTACATTTACTGTTGAATATGTAGTATCTTCTGAGAATGTTTCAAGAATTGCTGACAATTGTCTAATGAATATGAACAATAAACATGAAATTAGAGATAAGTCAATAGATAAATACTAGGTATTTTAATATTTAAGATAGGTATTTAACTGAGAACCCCAATATTTACTTAACAGTTATAAAACCAAAATCTCACAATTTTCTGATCAAAAATACAGTATCCTTAGAGAGGTCTATGCTTCATAAACTCACATTGGAGACACAGAACTTAGTTTATAAATAATATTCATTTTCAGGTTGTCTTTTGTTGTGATGTTTTGTATTTCTTTTTATTTTCTTTTATCTTATTTTTGAGAAAGGATGAAATATTCATCCTGAAATATTTATCCTAGTTTGGTAATCCATTGAGTTTTATTTTTATTTGTTTATATTAATTTTATTTCATTTTAAAAATAAAAAAAAGAATTGAGCCTACAAAATCAATTTTGTAACCTTCTCAACAGATCATACATAGGGTGGGAACTCAATTAAAGAACATACTATATAATTCACTTCAGAAGCTAGAAACTTTTATTTATAAATTAAATAATGTGCAAATATTTCTTATAGTAATTACTTTCCAGAGGAGGATATAATTAATTACTAACATATAATTATTTTATTTTCATTATAAACTGTCATAGAAACAACAATTATAGATAGATTTGTTCACTTTTTACTTACAGAAATAGATTATAATATTGTTTAATTTTTATCTAGTGTCTCCAGAAAAAGAATCCATAAACATTTTGATAAGCTCCTCAAAAGAATATCTGCTTTCAGGTTAATTTTGTGAGTATTATTTGTTCATCTGTAAAACTGAACAATTATTAATTATTATTAGTGTCCAGAGTGAGTCACATCAATCATTACTTTACATATAAAGCTTCAATAAAAAAGTACAATATATTTTTTCTTGTAGGGTAAAGATTACATTAATAAAAAATATTAAATAGTAGGACTATGTTTTAATGACAAGAATTTGAATTGATGAAAGAAAAAGGAAAAAATATATTTCTTAAATTCACTAAAATGGTTATTGTGATATCATCTAATAAATAGAGTAATAAAAGCAATATTAAAAATGAAACTTAAAAATAACTTTTTCAAAATTTCAAATACCAAAAAGTGAATACATAAAAATAAAAATAATAAACACAAATCTAAATATTTAGACTAATATTGTAAATCATATTTTATGATATTTAAAAAAGGACTTTACATAGAAAACTTGAACTTTTGGTCTGGAGAGATGGCTTAGGACTTAAGGTGCATGCCTGCAAAGCCTAAGAACCCTGGTTTGATTTTCCAGGTTCCATGTAAGCCAGATTTAAATGGTGGCGCATGCATCTGTAGTTTGTTTGCAGTGGCTAGAGGCCCTGGTGCACCCCTTCTCACTCTCTCTTCCTCTCTCTTTCTCTCTCTCTGTTACTAATAAATAAATAAAAATAAAATCTTAAGAAAAGGAAATTGGAACTTTTAATTTTTTAATTAAATTAAATTAATTATTTATTTGGAAGGAAAGAGAGAGAATATAATGGGCATGCCAGAGCCTCTTGAAATTACAAATTAATTCTAGACACATGTGCCATTTTGTGCATCTGGCTTTACATGGGTACTAGGAAATTGAATTCAGGGTGGCAGACGTTGCAAGCACCACCTTTAACCACTAAGCCATCTCCCCAGTCCCCCCACCCACAGAACTTTTGTTATATATCAACTAATACATGATAAAAACAACAACGGTAATTCATATCTCTGCCTAGATAGCAGAATTAGATATTTGCTAAAGAATTTTTTATGAAAATTAGTTAAAAGTAACCTATGCTATATAAGTAAAATTCAAGAATCAGTCAAAACCTAAGTAATATACTATAAAAGTAAATGCCACCTTTGATAAAACTCATTTGAGTTACACAAAAGTTTGTGGGATTAATCCTAGTTATGCATAATTAAGTATGTGAAACTCCTAAAGTGATAAGTAATAAGTTCATGAATGATAGAAAATCATGCTGCATGGTGAGGAAATGTTTCTTCATCATAACTCAAATTACAAAGGCAACCAAATAGCAAGAATGTAGCTATAAAAGTAAGGGTTGATATCATATTGACTGTAAAAACTATAAAAAAAAGTTTAGTTAGACTTTTAAATCAACATATACAGAACATCACCCACATATATTTCCATCTTAAAAAATTACCATCAATATTAATATGCAGGCTCATTTCTGTGTTTTTATTTTTTTTTTCTGAGGTAGAGTCTTGCTCTAGCCCAGGCTAGAGCTGACTTGGAATTCATTATGTTGTCTCAGGGTGGCCTCGATTTCATGGTGATCCTCCTAATCCTGTGTGCTGGGATTAAAGCCATGTGACACCATGCCTGGTTCTGTCTGTTATTATTATTATTACTGCCCTGGTTTCTTACTGCAATAAGCTGTATGCCAAAATGGCCAACTATAGTAGCCACCAAAAATTTCTGTCATATCTCTTGTACATAATGCTCCCCCATTCAAAAGACACAGGCACGCTCTCCTTCTATTTGAGCTGGCCTGAGACTTGATATGCAATGATCAACACAATGTACCTGAGGCAATCTTTCTGGCCTTCAGAGTCTATGCTTAATCAGACTGGAGGCTTCTATACTCTCTCATAAAGCTCATGTGAATGATCAAACCAGCCCTCTGAACAGTCGGCATAGAGAGAAGGAGATCCAGCTGAAGTCGTTGTGCAGTCATCAGCTGACAATTACTGCTGAGTGATCTTGTGTGAGGCAGAGAATTATATGAAAAAAGAACTGTCATGGACTCCAAAAGTACATTTTGGGGTGGAGGAACCACAGGAACAGGTAATAGAAAAGATCAGTGAACTACCTCCATACAGTTTTAACCTTCTTCCAGAAAATGTTTAAGTGAATCTCTTTTAAATAGGTGCACGACTAGAACCCAGACAAAACATAATAAAATTAAATGAAACTGAAGCAAACATCTCCTCTGTCAGTAGCCTTGTAAGGAATGCATTGAAGCCATCATTCCTGCCAAAAGTAATTGTTATCTGGCAATAGGCTTATCTTTACTGAAAATCAACATGGGATTCAAGTCAGTCTCTCATGATGCTATATGCGTCCTAGACAGTGGACACACTTAATATGTGAGCTTTGCTTGTTTTCAAGATCTATGTTTTATGTTTACTACATGCTTCTCAGCTGCTCTACAGGCTGTTCAAAATCATCAATAATTATGAAAATTGATAGTGGCATAAAAATTAAGCATGAATAAAAGCATAATCAGAAAAACACATCTCTTAATGAAAAATATATAACTATGTACCCTCAAATGTTAAAATGGTAACTTCAGATATTCTATCTAAAAATAAGTTAGCAAACGATTTCAAGGAAGATTATATTCTGGTCTCAAATTTAATGCTGACTGAATATCCCTGTTCAAGTCGCTTAACTTCTTTATGCCTCATTTTACTGAGCAATTAGAATGATAATACCTTTCCCCACATACACCAGAGGAAATTTGTTCAAATAAATGAGATAATATATATGAAAGTGTTTTTGAAGACTTCCTTAGAGGGTAGTAAATGACACTAAAGGAAAAAAATATAAAATATAAGCAGAAGAACTGGAAAGGAATTCAGAGGTGAGGTTATGCAACATTTCTTCCACATTATCATTCACCTTGTCTTGACCTACATTGTAAAGACAGGCCATTTCATTTTCAGACAGCTCTAATTATTAGTAATGATCTTAAATAATCATTTGCATTGTTACTGCTACTCTTTGACCTTTTTTGTTTTTTAACTTCAGAGCATAGAACATCTTTGGCCTTTTATTTGTTTGTTTGTTTGTTTGTTTTTGGTTTTTCAAGGTAGGGTCTCACTCTAGCCCAGGCTGACCTGGAATTAACTATGAAGTCTCAGGGTGGCCTTGAACTCGCAGCAATCCTCCTACCTCTGCCTCCCAAGGGCTGGGATTAAAGGCATGCGCCACCAGGCCTGGCTTTTTTTTTTTTTTTTTTTTTTTTTTTTAACTTCAGAGCATGGAAGTGCATTTCTATTCTTCCTGTTCAATTCAGAACAAAACCCCATTCTCATGAATTAAGACCTGGCCACAAGCATGAAAGTTCATGATAGTAAAAATAAAGTTTGCCTAGAGATTCAGACACATATATCAATAAATGAATGTCCTTCAATTTGGTAAGTACTTAAACAATTAAGACAGAACACAAAGAGACAAAGATTCATTGCTGCTAAGAACATCAAGGAAGTCTAGACAGAAGAAGTGTCTTTGGATTGAATTTTTTTGTTTGTTTGTTTGTTTGTTTTTGGAGAGAGACACAGAGAGAGATAGAGAGAGAGGTAGAGGAAGACAGAGATGGGAGCGCCAGCAGCCTCTCAGCTGCTGTTAATGAAATCCAGATGCGTATGCCCCCTTGCGGACAAGTGTGAAGCTTCATTGCAAGACTATCACATGCCTCTAGACCAGTTCCTGATAGAATCCTTATTCCAAGCGGAACCCTCATGAGCCAAAACTCTACCATCCACATTTCTTTAGTCTTTTGGACATCCAAATTCCCACCAGACTCACCCATTATGCTCTGCTTACAGAATGTCAAATCCTTCTACATTGCTCATGCAAATCAGTTCTAAAAGACTAAGAGTCACAGGGTCATTATCACAGCAATAGCCCCATTTGTTAGTACTAATTTTCTGCATCAGTTGAACTTGAGCAAAGAGTCAAACATGGAAGGAAAAGCATGGCATGAGTAGGAAGGCAGCTTCTTATCATCTTATCGGCAAGGTGGAAGGAAAGAGAGAGAGAGAGACAGCAGGGTTGGACTATAAAATCTCAAGGCCAGCTCCTATTGACACACTTCTTTTAAGTAAGCTCTATCTCCTAAAGGTTCTACAACCTCCCAGAACACCATCATTAACGGGAAAGTATTAAGTCAAACTCAAAAGGGTATAGAGGACAGTTCTGCTTAAACTACCATAATATACAATTTATTAGCTAATATTATATTATTATTATATCATTTATTAACATCATAGCTAACAATAGATTTGATTCATATCCTATACAGGATAATTCAGTATTCCCAGTTCAATATAGAATCTAATATCTATTTCTTTAAATGTTCTATTTGTTTCTTTCCAGATACTGATTTCAGATGAATAAAAATTTTGGAAATCTGATTTTTTCATCACATATTACTAATCCCAGTATATCTTTATGAAATCCTGGGTGGAATTCTCTGTGCTCATATGTGCTCATTGATTTTTAAGTGGAGAGAGGCCATAAACAAACTCATTACTATGCCTGCCCCACTATGACTGCATGCCCTATTATATCTGAAAAATACAACTCTGTGGACTTGACTAACTTATGTCCCCTACTTCAGGCACCAAGGAAGCTGATGATATTGTCACAATTTCTTCCTTAAAATTAAAATCTCTGTGTGTAGTAACATACCAGATTTTCCACATACTCAAAAAGAATTCTAAATACATTGGTAAAATACAGGTGTATGTTGGAACCCAACTTGTAGCCTGAATTCCTTACAGAGACTTATGTGACAGATAACTGAATCTCAGAATTATAAAGTGATAAATGACATTATGGTTTTGACACCATTACTATAAATCAGCATATTCTGTTACTTTCAAAGGTGGTTTTCCAAATTATCTGATCTAGCAATAATGATTCATTAATTTTTTTTCACAAAATAATTTGGCACCCAAACAAATGAGTTTAAATACTTCTAACCCCATAATTTGAAACAATTTTGCTATCCCAAATCTTTAAAAGAAAAATCTACTTCATGTAAATGCAGAAAAGAAGGCTGTGCAGTGAAAAGAGCTCAGTGATCTCACCAAAATGATGTTGTGGGCACCACTCCACTGCCTAGTGGAATGGAGTCATCCCCAGAAAGCCAATGGCTCAACCTTCACCAAGCATGATGCCATTTTCTGACATGGTATAGGAAGACATATGTGAATATTATTACCATGGTAATATTGATAAAAATTTATAACACCAAATGGTACTCCTACTATGAACTTCTAGCCTTTTATGGCTGTACTTGGCATTTTCCTGACCCATTAAATAATTAATAGGGTATTCAGTTCTTCAAAGTGACACTGCTTTGAGTATGGTCCTTCAACTCCAGGCACAGCCTGCTGTAAATGGAATTAATGTGGGTAAAAACAGTGAAATCCTGCATAAATTTTATTCTATAATTCTAAGATTCAATTATCTGTGACCTAATGTTCTATAAAGTAATTCAAGTGTAAAGTGGGGCTCCAATAACCAACTGAATATCTATCTATCTTTACGGAACAGATTAGTCACAATTTCTTTTTCCCAGCAAGTGACCTTTTCAGAAATAGTTTTGTTTATATTTAAAAATTAGCTTATGAGCTGGAGACATGGCTTAGTGGTTCAGGTGCTTGCCTGCAAAACCAAAGGAACCAGGTTCAATTCTCCAGGACCCATGTAAGCCAGATGCCTGCATGTGGAGTTCTTTTGCAGTGGCTGGAGGCCCTGGTACACCTATTCTCTCTCTTTCTCTCTCTCTCTCTCTCCCTAAATAAATAAGTAGAAAATGCAAATTAACTTGAAAAAATTCCACATGTTTGTATTTGCAATCATAAATTATTAATAAATATGTATTCAGACATTATCTTACTTAATCTTCAAAATGAAATGCTCTGAGATAGATAGTATTCAATAGGAACAGTAAATTAAAAGGCCTAGAGATGAGACCAAATCAATTCCCAGGCTCACATGATTGAATAAATCATACTGGCTGGGAAAACTTCTTGCCGTGTTTTACTTCAGTTTCTTAATTTAGGGAAAATGAGTATTATCTCATTTCTATAGGAAATTGACATCTAAAGGAGTTATTTCCTTTAAACTTATAGAGAAGAAAAGTGAATTGAAACATCCAGAGAGAGGCAAGTCACTTGTTGAAAGATATGTGATCAATAATTAGCATTTCTCTGAGTAGATGAATTTCTGCTATTTGAGAAAGGTTTGATTTCTGTACTAAACTACATGGAAACTCTATTATTTGAAGCACATAAATGAGGAAACAAAGTAGATTCAAGATTCCTTTATAGGTATTTAAGACAGGAAGCATCACCTTCAAAAATGGTTTTATGTCAAAGGATGTGTCTTAGTGTAAGCGATTCCAATTTTTGAAAAAGAAGCCATTTCTCTAGTATCTTGTTAAAGAACACATTCCAGCTAGTGAAAACTGGTAAGCAACAAAGCATAGGTTTCTTCTTGAAAATTTACAAGGTCCTATTCAAAACTAGAAATGTTATTCTTTGTGTACAAAACCTGTATGAATAAACAAAATGGAATATATTTTTGCACATATGTCCTGTCCTGCCTGGAATAATTGCAGAGATTTTATTAAGACTAAAAACAAAATATCCCCAAACATCTCATAGATGTTGCTAAACAAGCCAACACACATAACCCTTCCCAACCTCAGAGATAATTACACCTTTCCCCAGCAGTCACACATACTCTTTGCATCTTTGGCCTATGGAATACCTACCATTGTGGCAAATTGCTTCTTTCCCATGACTATGACTGGTTCATGATCCTCAGCCCATGTTTTTCAAAATATTCCTAAATGCAACTTTTCTCATAATGATAATAATTTTGCAAAGTGTCATCTGTATTTATGTCCCTGGTTATAAGAGGGGAAATGTCTTGTAATTTAGTCTACAGTGAAATTATATACAACAACATATTCACCAATTTCCATAACATTAATTTAAAAAATATAAATGAGATTAGTGAGTGAAAATTTTTGTAGAGTGCTTCTAAGCACATAGAATAACTACAGATTTTCAGGTATAATTATGATATCATTAATCAATTTAGATACATATCTTTTTTTTTTAATTATTATTATTAACATCTTTTGAATGGCTACATTATGTATTGGTATTTCTGCATACCTGCCCCCATTCCACTGGGGACCCTCCACAGTGGGGTTGCAGGTATTCCCTATGGGTTGTAGGTTACACTTTGTGGGAGCAGCAGGCAGTAATTTTTTATCATGTATTTCTTCCTAGGCAAATTCTAGGCATCGAAAAACAAATAAGTTGATACTTCTCTCCTAAAGTCCTCAGGTGACTGTAGAAAATCAGGCTTCCAAACCTGAATCTCAAAGGCCTGCGTGCACTGGCCTGTACTCCTGTTGAGCCTGCAACTGACGTCAATGTACCAGTTTCACACAGCTTCTTCTCAACTGCCAAATGTACCCTGAGTTTCCCTATGACCACTGCTGATCTCAGTGGCCTGAGTGCTCACTCTCTCCACAATTCTGTGTCTTGCAATAAAATGCATCTTGTACAATCTTCTGAAATAATCCTTCCATAGCCCTCCAAGTAAGCTCTTTCCCTGGCACTTCCAAGTAACCTCTGTGGTTTGGGTTGATTAACTATTAATCATCTGAATTATTAACAAAGGAAACCATGTATTTAATTTCTTATAAATTATACATTCTGCTATAATACCTTCCAAACAGATTGCATTCAGAAAATTTAGGTTAAAATTTTTGAAATAATTAAAATATTCTGTTTAAACATGCATCCTAAGTTGATTTTGAAAAATTAGGGGCTAGAGAGAGATGGCTTAGCAGTTCAGGTGCTTGCCTGCAAAGCCAAAGGACACAGGTTCAATTCTCCAGGACCCATGTAAGCCAGATACACAAGGTGGCACATGCATCTAAAGTTCATTTGCAATGGTTGGAAGTCCATTCTATCTATCTATCTATCTATCTATCTATCTATCTATCTATCTATCTATCATCTATCATCTATCTATCTATCTATCATCTATCTGAATCTGCCTTTCTATCTCTCTCTGATAAATAACAAATAATAATAATTTTTTTTTAATTAGCCAACACTTCAATTTTGTATTCCCTTTAACCCAATCAATGTCCTCTGCCACACAGATACCTCAAAATTCCCACTTTTCTGACATGTTAGAAATCAAGATAATTTTTCAAAGGCAAAGGAAATGAGAGTATTCAGAATGGATGCTATCTTACACACAAAAAGAAGTTACCCAGGCCTCCCCTTAAAGAATGCACCTGTGTTAACTTCCAAGGCCTTCCTGATCACTGAGAAAACCAAGGGTCTCCCTGATATCCGTTCCACTTGTGTGTATCTATATGTCTATGGCATTTGAAGGCAAGCTACATAAGCATCAAAATTACTTCATTTGGTTTATTTCACAAAATGGCTTTTAGTTTTTTATACATACTACATTTCATTATCTGTTTAATAGTTAATTTATTATAGACTCAGAAATTAAATAAATGTATTCAATATTATAGTTTATTTTATAAAACCCTTAATCCATAAACATCATATTTAATTGCTTTCAAAATATGTATGACAGAAGATAAACTTCATAGTTAAGAGAAATTTAAAAAAAGACTTCCATTACTAGAATTAATAGAAACATTGAGAGACTTACATTAAATTTGCAAATAAAGTGAGCATCTATTCCAGTTTGTTCTGATTATAGATGGTGTCCATGAATCTAAGGTTAATAATACTAAAACCAATAAGGTCCTGGGAGAGTTATGATGAGTTTGTACCCTTAGTTATGAAAGGAAGAGAAATGATTTTCAGTCATCCTAGAAACAGTGTTTGCAGGAAAAGCAATATGGATTGGTCTGAAGAGCAGGAAAAATGATGGCTACATCTTGGGATGTTGGTTCATGGTAACGATGGCTTGGACCATAGAAAACTGTCAGAGGAATTTTACCACTGATTTCAGAGGAATAAATATTGCTTTAATTATCTAGGGGCAAATTTTACTAGACTTAGCTAGTCAGTAATTGAATAAGATATTTTTTAGTTCAGGATATTCATATATAACTGCCAGTGGAAGTCCCAAAAGAATAGCTTGAAGGTTTACACAACAACTTCTTATTCATTTTCAGATCTAAGATAAGTACTCTCACTGCACTCAGGATGTCAACTACAGGACATTCAGAGTCTGTCTTTCTCGATCAATTACTTTTGTAATACCAGGCCCTGAAAGACCTCTTGTCATTCAACATTAAAGTAGCATGAGCTACACACACATACACACACACACACACACACACACATGCACACGAGAGAGAGAGAGAAGAGGGACAGAGACATAGATCCATATTTTAAAGAAATGCATATGTTCAAAGGCTAAGTGTACAAATACAAGTAAAATTCTGCAAGTAAAAACATTTTATTCAATATAAATACTATGGCAGAGTAAAAGAAGAATTAAAAATAAGAAATGTATAGTGTCCTTTTGTAGAAAACTGAATCTATAAATGGAATGACAACTTGAGAAGAGGCTTTGATAATGCACGACCAATAAAAATATGTGAAATTAAGGAAAAGCGGATCACTAATATTCTTCAAAAGGCCAGAGAACATAAAGAAGTTATATTTAAAAGAAATAGTTGAAAATCTAATATAAAACATGGTTTTCCAATTATACTTCACCTTAATTAAGTGTCTATATATAACCATATTCTGATACTTTTTATTCAAGGATAAAGAGGGCCGGAGAGATGGCTTAGTGGCTAAGGCGCCTGCCTACTAAGCCTACGAAAGCTGGTTCCAATGTCCAGCGGTTCCAATCTCCAGGTCCCACGTTTAGCCAAATGCAAAGTGAGACAAGGGTGCAATGCCGCACTTGCCTACCAGGGGGCACACACATCTGGATTTTGTTCACAGCAGCTGAGAGACTGCTGGCGCACCCATCTCTGTCTCCCTCTCCCTCTCTGTCTATCTCTCTCTGTCTCTCTCTCCAAAAATAAATAAAAAATAATTTTTTTAAATAAAAAGGATAAAGAAATGCCACATGGAGAAAAACATGTCATATCCATTAGGAATCACCCTTGTTCCAGATTTCACTTCATTATCCTAAGGTGTTATAAACATAGCCCTTGTGAAGTGGGTGATTGAGAGACAGAGAAGTGCTAATTTCTTCATATTCTACATTAAGTATAATTTTATTAATAATAATAGCTGAAATCAGATTGAAGTGTTTTATTAAATATTGTATTTACTTATTATTTTCAATCAGAGAGAGAGAAAGAGAGAGAATGGGCATGCCAGGGCCTCCAGCCACTGAAAACGAACTTCAGAAGCATGTACTACTCTGTTCATCTGACTTTATGTGGGTACTGGGGAATCAAATGCAGGTCATTAGATTTTGCAGACAAGGTCCATAACAGCTAAGCCATCTCTTTAGCCCTGAAATGTATTTTAAAAATATATCTAAACTAGAATTACCAGGGAAATTTGAAACAGGAGATAAAAATCTTTAAATATTCATTAAAAACAGAAACAACAACAAATCCCACACAACAAAATGATAGCTAGCCCTTGCAAGGCAGAGGAGGGAATTGGAGGCCACTCTGGTCTGCGCTACAGAACAAATTTTGCACCACCCTGGGCTGCAATGTGACTTTGCCTCTAAAAAAACCAAAATAAGAAAACAAATCACAAACTTATACACAAAACCCAGATAGCAGAAAGTTATATATATATATATATATATATATATATCAGCTATAATGACAAAGGGAAGGGGATACATTTCTTTATCAAAATATAAATATTTAAACGTGATGAATAAAAATTAAATAGATGTAGTTTAAAACTATTTAGAGAAAGGACATATAAAGGCAAAGTTAAATATACATTAGAGGACAAATACATGAGTTTCAGCTAAATCAAAAAGGTATCTTTGCTTCATACTGGGCTATATAGATTCTAGGTTCCAAAAAGGGAGAGAACTTGCTCTTCTTTGCATCCCAACTCAATCCACTGATGTGAAAATCAATAGAACTCATTAGTATTGAACAGATGGGGATGGATGAAGAAGGGCTGAGTGAGCAGAGGAGGGGAACAGAGCATAGGAGGCCCCAAGTGGCTACCCTGGCAGACTCTAGTCTTCAGGAGGTTTTCTTTCATTTGTTGGACATTTCACATTCTGCTTCCTTGGAACCTCTTGCAGAATCTCCCAAACCCCTTTAGCTGACGACTGCACATTTGAACAGCAGCCTTCTCTTTCAAACCGGTTTGTAAACCCATGGGAGCAGTGGAATGTTATTGGATGTCCTAGATTATGTCTGTGTGCAACTTCTTCCACAACTAATGAGATTCTATAGAAACAAACCTGCAAAACATAAGTAAATGATATATCTATATCTGTTTCTATATCTATATCACCTACACCTAAATTTATATCTATATTATCTATTCATATCTATACCATCTCTCTATCAATATAGATATATATCATGTATTTGTGTTTTGTATATGTCATCAGAAATGAATAGCTAGCACACATTTGACTCACAGTAAACTTGAATTTTTTACAACTTTGTATTTCCTTATCTGTTCATTCCACGTTCACAGAAGAAACAAATAACCAACCTCAAGAGCCCTCAAGAAGCAGCCCACATTAACCCCTTAAACCTCAAAAAAAAAAAAAAAAAAAAAAAAAAAAAAACCACAACCCACCACAATATGGCTGGTACTAAATCAAACCTCAAACTAATATCTCTGAACATTAATGGCCTCAATTCACTCATCAAAAGACATAAGCTAACAGGGTGGATCAGAAAACTGGACCCCTCAATCTGCTGTCTTCAAGAAACCCACCTCACCACTAAAGACAGCCACGTTCCAATGCTGAAGTCACTACTCATGTTGACATACTTCTTAAATACTTTTTATATTTTATTTCTTTATTTGAGAGAGAGAGAGAGAGAGAGGGAGAGAGAGAGAGAAAGAGAAGAGATAGAGAGACAATGGGTGCACCAAGGCCTCTAGTCACTGCAAATGAACACCAGATGTGTGTGCCCCCTTGTGCATCTCACATGGGTACTGGGGAATCAAACCTGGGTCCTTAAGCTTCACAAGCAAGCATCTTAACCAATAAACCATCTCTCCACCCTTTGTGTTGACATTTTATAGAAATGGAAGTGAATATGTGGAGAGGTAAAATAATGTACTTAAGGTCACAGGGTTCAGACAGTCCTGCCCAGAAAGTCTTACTCTAGACTCTAATTTTTTCAAAAATCCCACTGTAATACTAAAACTAACTGAAATCCTAAATTGTCAAGTAGACAATTTTATGATTGCAAGATACAGCATATTCTTATTATCAACCTTGTCATTTTACAATGAAAATACTACCAAATTTTAAAACAAGCATACTACCACAGATTTTTTTTCAAAGTCCTGACATAGTATCTTCATGAAAACAATAAAGTAACTTGATCTGGACAGCCAAGTTTCTGGGCCCTGGCTGGAGGTCTCTGACATTCTCCACAACACAAAAGTCAGTACTTATATGTCACCTGCTTCAGTGTTCTTAATTCTATAAAGACAGCAGTGTCATCCTATACACATTTTATAAGATTATGGAGAAATGAAAACATCATCATCAGTAAACAATACTGCATACATCTTTCTTTGAGCATGTGACAGGTCCCATTGTATAAAGGAAACACTCCTTCATTTTTACTCTGTATTTATAATTTCAATTAGGAACAGATAGCTCTGCAAAGATAGTAAAAAAAAATTAACATGTTAAAACATGAGTAGGAGGTTAACCATGGAAGACACTATTCCAAAGTAGGGCTTTTGGGAACCATTTCTTTTTAATATACAAGGTTGTGGAAATGGAGACTGGGAGTCTTCGTACTATTCATTAAACCTACTTCCTCTCTAAGGAAACATATGGCAGACTTTTTGAACCTGCATGTTTTTGTTTGGTGGGGGGAAGCATGGGCTTCACAATGAATTTTGTATGTGACTTTTAAAATATGATTCATAACCTGTGCATATTTGTTTCTCCTTTTTTCTACTGCAAATCCCACATAAGAGTATATTTCTATCTTGTGATAGAATAACTAGTACAGTTAATATACTAATCAATTTTCCAATACTATTATCAAAACAGTCACTAGGTTCCTGGCAACCTGGAAAAAAAAAAAAAAAAAAAAAGGGTTCACTTAAAACTAGAGTACCACTAGGTTCCTGCCTATGAAGCCTAAGGACCCCGGTTCAAGGCTCGATTCTCCAGGACCTGGGGGTGCATGCATCTGGAGTTCGTTTGCAGTGGCTGGAACACCCATTCTCCCTCTTTCTCTCTCTCTCTCTCTCTCTCTCTCTACCTGGCTATTTCTGTATCTCTCTCTTTCAAATAAATCAATAAAAAATAAAATATTTAAAAAAAAAAAAAAACTAGAGTACCACCACAGATTTCCACTATAAGTTAAAATGTGTATGAATATGATTATGAGACACACTGGAAGTTTTGATACATGACATTTGCTCCATTTCTCAGAAGGATTTAAATTTCAAAAATTATAAAACAGCACATGAATTGCTATCTCATTGTAAAAATGCTAGAAAGTCTTTGTTTTCCTAAAGTTAAGGATATAAATTGATTTTGAGTTTTCTGTTTTATGTTACCACAGATGTTTAATAAAAACATGGGAATAGTAGGGCGTGGTGGCACACACCTTTAATCCCATCACTCAGGAGGCAGAGGTAGGAGGATTGCCAAGAGTACAAGGACACCCTGAGACTACATAGTGAATTCCAATCAGCCTGAGATGGAGTGAGACCCTACCTCAAAAAAACAAAAAAAAAGGGGGGGATTATAAAAATCTAATCTGCATAAATTCTGTGCAAATATTTTTACAAAGTTTAGACTTTTTATTTTCATTATAAATTTTAAATTTTTTTCAATGTGTGTAGTATCTGTGATATGGTATGTGTGATATATGCATATGTTTGTACAGATGAACATGCCCCATTTGTGTGCATTAGACCACAAGATAATGTCAGGTAGCCTCCTCTGTTACTCAACTATATTTTTCTTGAGATCTATTCTTTCAACCCTGGGCTGCCATTTTATTCTGTCAGACTGACCAGAAAATCCCAACAATTCTCCAGTCTCCACACTATACAGACGTGTGTGGCCATGTCGAGCTGTATACATGAGTGCCGGGGAATCAAAATCAGGATGAGTCAGGCCCATGTGATTTCATGACAAATGTTGGTATCATCTACACTGCTCTCTGATTTTTCATTTTTGATATTTCACTTTTAGTGCTGTGGATAGACCCTATATATTGAGAAAAATTGAATTAAAATGATAGTAAGTTATCTCTAGATGTTATGATCACATATATAATTTTCCCCTAATGTAAAATGTTTACTAAGAGAGAAAGCATCCTATATATTCACAGAAAATATAAAAGAGGACATATTATAATACATGAAGCTAGTTTGCCTCGCAGTTGGAAGCACACTAGTGGAATTATTTGATTTTCTAGAACAATGAATTGATTTCTACCAAATATAGAACAATTTTTAGTCAGTTGCTTCTGTTTTAAAAACTTTAGCTCTTTCATTGTGGTTGGCACTTTAACATGGCAGAATTATAAAATTATAAGTTTCATTTAGTATCTCATAAATGACTGTATAATACTATGAGTTAATATTTTATTGCTAGAATGTAAGTCACAAGGTCACTGAAACATCTTAAAGAGATTTCCAACATGCATTATAATATACCTTATTCTAATTAATGTTGTTCTCACATAGATTGAGAATAAACAATTATCTATGATTTTTTTTTTTCTCTTTGTGACAGAATCTCACTATGTAGTCCAGGCAGGCCTTGAACTTGCCATCCTCTGGCTTCCATCTCTGCAGTACTGAGATTATCATTGTGCAGGCAACCTCACAACACTCATTAATATTAACTCTTCAATAAGATTTTTCTGTTAATATTGAGAATCATCCCAATGGATGTCAGATGGCTATCCTGATAGCTACAGGAAACTCTTGTTTGCAACTGAAAAACATGAGTAACTTTATAAATTAATTTTCCAATTTCAGTCAATTTTATTTTCTTTTATTTCAATCAGGTGAAATGAGATTTTCTTGAAGGCATTTTTCACCCTATTTTATTCTGATCTATTTCGCAACTGTCTGCAATGTTCTCTTTTTTATAATGTCATTCATTGTCATAACAATGAAAAAACTACCTTTATTTAAGAGAAATAGTCCCTCCATGGTTATTAAATGAAAAAAATACATAAAAATAGAGGTATGAATGCAAAATGATATTTCTTCCTTTCTTTATAATCAAGCCAGGTGACTTATGCTTGTATTGTAGCAAGCTAATTATGTATGTTAAAAAAAAAAAAAAAACTCAGTCCCTAAAGCAAACCTGTTGACTACATCCTCTTTGGATTCTATAATTCAAAAGAAAAATATAATTATTTCTATAAAATGAAATTGCAGCTCCTTTTATGTTCCCATTTTCAGAGTTTACTACTATAAACATAACTTATGAACAGATCCCAAGCCCGCTTTCAAAATGATTGGTTCTTACCATCAATACCAATGGCATCAGAGTAGAGAGAGAGGGGGAAGCAGAGTCTTTTTCCCATCTGTAGCAATACAATGCAAATGTGTTTGGAGAACATCACATGGCTAAAGGTTGTGCAGAAACAGGCTATATTACCAAACAGAGCTGAGAGATGTAAGTCCCTCTGCTGTTAATATTTTGTAGAAACAATATTAGAACAATCACAATGATGTATGACTTCTGACAATAAAGGGCTCCTTGGTGAATTAAAATGTATGTATCAGATGTTATCCACACTAAAAGGCTTGGGGTTGTTTTCCTATCAAAAGATGATTTGGCTCAAGCTTTGAACAATTTCTGAGTAGTAGCATTACTAAGTAATCTTTACTTCTAATATCCCCCATGGTACCCTAAGCCATTATTCAAGCTATAAACTCAGACCTGGACAATTTCTTTATTAGGATCCTGAAGAGGTGCTTCATGAAAGCTTGATGTGCCCAACGAAACCTAGTCAGATATTTTAGTATACAGCACATAAAGTGAAAATCCTCTAATTTTTCTCCTCTTTAATTCATAAAGTCTTCGGTCTTCTACAAAAATGAAGGAGAACTAAAGGTAGAGGTGCTTTGTGTGTAATAATAATTATCATAGGATTATAACTTAATAGTTCAGTAAACTTAAGCATAAAATTATTTTTATTACAAAATACCTTTTGCACTGGAAAAGAGCTTTTGTTAAGTGTATTCATTTAGTGCACACAAAGAGACTATTCTATACAAGTGTCATTTTTAAGTGTTACAAATTAAATGCAATGCAAGGATTGCCTGGGTCTCATCATTTATTTTATTTGCCTAACTGAAACTCTGGCAGACTGTTTTTAGCATTATCCCTGCCTAAATAGCAGAACTGTGAACAGATGGTGAGCTGGTTCACTTCGATTAGACATGTCTGGATTACTACACTTGAAGAGGTACTTTATAGTAGGAGCTTGGAAAATAATAAAATATATTATTATTTTTAGATAGAACTTCAAATAACAAAACTAAATAACAGATTCATTTAACAACTCACTAATTATTATGGTATGCATTTTATTTCATGTGTATCTTTTCCCACTATTGGACTGTGCCTTTTGTTTTTAATATACAAAGTGCATCATTAAATCATTGAACCATATTGTAGGCATGAAATTCAGACAAGATTTAATCTTTAAAATGTTGAGGAACAGTGAATGTGCTAAGTAACACTTACAAAGTGCAGTGACATGAGGTGAGTGCTGCTACCAGTCAAGTGTACTTGATAGCCAGTACATAAATACTGGAATAGACTTACATAGTCATATAGAATGTGAAGAAGAGTAAACACTCAGGACAGGAAAAAGCTGGGACACATCTACAGCTCTAGAGTACATGGCGTGAGGGGGTGGGCTCTTGCTCCTCTAAGAGGTATAATGTAAAAGTTTGTTACATCTTATAACAATGTTCACCTCTAATACACTTCCTTAAAGGTAAAAAGATGGGTGAGTGTGGAAGTATTAGGATAAATGGAAAAGCCAGGCACAGAGACAAAAACTGAATGACTTCTGTGTCAGACAGCTTCAGGTTCACTGAGAAGAACTTCCAGACCAGGCACAGTTATGGACGAAAGGATATTATGTATTGATGCTTACTGATCCAGGGGAAGTTCCATAATGGCAAAAGAAGCTGGCCTGCCTTCACAGGATACAAACGCAGAGAGCAAAGCCACAAACAAAAGCCACACAGCACACTTCAAGAACTCTAGCTAGACACAATTTGCATATCTTTAGATTGAAATCCTGAACCCACCACCACACCTTAAGATACGCCCAGTGACACTGCCTCCAGCAAGGTGGCTGCAGATGCAAACTATAAATTAATAAAACACTGAACATATTGGGGGCCATCTATTCAAACTACCACATTCTGCCCCAGCTCCCAATAGATTTATAACTATTACACATTGTAAATTGTATTCAGTCCAGTTTCAAAGGTCCCCATGGTCTTGAGCAACTTAATAAAACGCTGAACATATTGGGGTCATCTATTCAAACTACCACAACTTCACTCACACACAGCACAAAAAAGTTGATCTCATAGAAGCAGAGAGTAGAATGTTGCTTGCTAGGGGCTGAAGGAGGAAGAGGCTAGCTAACAAGAAAGATGTTATAGTGAGACAGGATGAACAAGTCTTGTTGCACAGTAGAGTGACCACAGCTAACAGGATGTACTGTATATTTCAAAGTAGTTAAAGTGAGGATTTTGAAAGGTTTCACGACAGAGAAATGATAAATGCTTAAGGTGATGGACATGTTAATGACCCTGATTTGACCATTACAAAATGTGTATGTAAGCATACATATTGTATTGTACACCATAAGTACGTTTAATCCTTATATACCAAATAAAAATTAAATTTTAAAAGAAACTTTTATACTTTCTAGTATCTTTCCAAAGATTACTATCAGTGTTTTGATCCTCCACATAATTTATGAAACAGATAATTTAATGCTCTAAAGGCCATGTGCAGAAGTTCATTCAGGCAGTAAGCAAGAACTCTAAGATGCAGACACAGCCAGCATCAGTACAGAGTTAGCGCTGTTAGCCATGGTGTTTCTAAGGATCACGGGCAGGTCGTGGCAGGTAGAAAATACTATTGGGGGAGAAGCTATCTTTTCTCTTTAAATTAGGTCAGGACTAAGTAGCATTGAATAGCATCCATCCATCTTTTCTCCCCAAGTTGTTAGTGGACAATTCACTGGTCATGGTGGGGAACTCAGACCCGGCACACTAACTTTCCATGCCAAAGCTGAGTTCAGTTTCTGAACATTCCTTTGCCTCCCGGCTAAACTAATGTCTCTTGCCTATAGAAATGTAGGTCTACCCACTCGGGTCTTCTACAGTTTTCTCTCTCTGCTGAGATCTTTCCTATTCAGTTCTTCCACGACAGAGCCCACTTTATCTGGAAATCTTATTTGAATCAAAACTTAAGCCTCAGTTCAACATGATTTCCCCCCAAAACTTACTCTATTCTATCAATTAAGTTATTAATCTTTATGATTTAAGATGTTGTGTTTCTCTTAGTAACTTCCGTGTTTCTCGAAGGACAGAAGGTCACAATTTCTGTTCACTTACATAACCGTCTATACTTAGATCTGAACTCAGTGTTTGAGACAAAGCACATGTTCATATAATGAAAGAAAGCAATGGAGGGAGGGAGAGAGTGGGAATAATTGGAGAAAGGTGGAAGGGAGGTAAGGGAAAAGCTCATTTCTGGGTCTGCTCCATCATCTCCTTTAGGGTAAATGTATCTCTGTAAGCTTACTATAAGGTGTCCAGACTTCCTGTCACTGTCAAATTTAAACTAAACAAATGCTTCCCACTCTTGACAGGGCCTGCTCTCTCCCATGGTCACTCTACCACTTCCATTTCCCATCCTGCATTGGCTTCTGAATACTGGCACATGCCTCGTAGTCTAAGGGCTCGGCTTCTCTAGGTTCTGTCTTGTGCTGCTCTCAGAATTTGTTTTAGGGCTGCACTTTTTCCTTGCCAATTATGATTCCTTCCAGGCTGTGCTTTAATTATTAAAAAAGGTCTTCTTTGTAGTGAGAGTGAACTGGCCTCTTCATAACATTTCATCATTGATCCTGATTCTCTATTTTGGAGCAGTCTAAACCTGCCCTCCTCTCTCCCATACAGCATTCCTTCAGATTATTTAATCATGGTATCATGTATACTTCTGAGTCTACCTTTCTCTAGTATAAACATTTACTTAATGTTAATAAATGTCCTGATGAAATTATGCTACCAATAGCTACTCAGGAATTTTTAGAAGTGATGACATATGCTTGTGCTCAAACAGCTAATAGCAATAACAGTGAGGACAGCACTGGAATATGAGATGGTTTTTCTCAGTAGCTCATTTGCTCCATTAAAGACTCTTCTACTCGAGGTCTTTCAAGCCTCATGGACCCAAGGAGAATTGGTCAGTTTGTCTGTCGGCTATCAATACAAGATTCCAAATTCCTTCATATTTAGGTGCCATTATCTTAATCTATCTTAATAGACAAGATGTTAGAACTGCTAATTATTTTAAAAGCCTATTGCTTTCTTCTTTCACTGGGAGAAAGTTCCAATGAGTCTTATGTGTTTGTAAACACTTTACTGGCAGAGACACTGGTTGTCCAGGTGATCTTTTCAGGGATGGTTTTAATTTGGAAGTGGAGCATTCCCTGAGGTGCAAGGGCAGACCTGTTTGTTAACAAATGAAATAACAAAGATATGAGGGCTCTGTGGGGCAAGCTAGGAATCTTTGTTTACTTGTGGCCTCTTAAAATATCAAGGTTTCCTGACTCAGGCTGGTTCAGCTGTAGAGCTTATACTTTGCATGAACAGTGTCCACCTGTGAGTCACTCCATGTCCCCAAGAGTCTGTAACATCATACTTCCTTCTGTACCTTCACTAATGAAGAGTTTCATTTTTTAATGTCTATTATTATATTAACAACATGTTTCTTGTGGATACATCATGTGTTGGTACCCTCTTTTCCCTCATCCTTGCCCCCATTCCTCTGGGGATGCTCCTCAGTGGGTTTGCAGATATTCCCCATGGGGTTGTGGGTTTTGCATTGTGGGAGCAGCAGTCAGTTATTTTTGGGAGAGGGAATACCTCTGAGCATGATGTCCCAACCTGTGGTTCTTATAACCTTTCTGCCTTCTCTTTCACAAAATCCCCTGAGCCATGGAGGGTGTATTTTAAGTCTACTTCAGTGATGAGCTCTTAGGAGCCTCTGGATCTCTGCTTTGGTAGGTGTTGAGTATCCTCAGGGTCTGTCTCCTTCACCCTAGTGCTGATTATCAGGTATAGTATAGAAACAGTAGTCTCCCTCATTCCTCTGTGGTTTCAGCTGTAGCTTGGCTGAAGTGCAAGGGGTAGTTTATCTCCTCCAGTCTTGCTACCTTCTGAAAAAGAAGAACAGATTTCTGCACAGTGCTCACCTTCTGACATTGGGTATCACAGAGTTTCATTAAAAAAAAAACTTTATTTATTTGAGAGAGAGAGAGAGAGGCAGAGAGAGAAAGAGAGAGAAAGAGAGCAGACCAGGCCTCCAGCTCCTGCAAATGAACTCCTGACACATGTGCCACCTTGTACATCTGGCTTATGTGGGTACTGGTGAATTAAACTTGGGTCCTTAGGCTTTGCAGGGAAGCACCTAAAACACTAAGCCATCTCTCCATTCTCAAGTTTCATTTTTGACTCATAAATCTTATATCTTCTGCAATTACCCACACAAACTGACACATCAGGTAAATGTTAGACACTTCACAATTCTTCATGGTTCCCAAGGAACAGCAAACTCCCACCTTCCAACATATGTCCAAGAGTCTCCTGAAGGTCCCAGCTCCTATCCTAAGATTCTTTTTTATTTTTAATTTGATTTATTTGAGAGAGAGAGAGAGAGAGAATGAATATGGGTGCACCAGAACTTACTTGCACTGCAAAAAATCTCCAGATGCTTGTGCCACTCTGTGCATATGGCTTTATGTGGATACTGGGCAATCAAACCTGGGCTGTCAAGCCATGCAAATAAGCACCTTTCACCACTGAGCAATAATCTCTCCAGCCCCTATCCTAAGATCCTTTCATCCCATCCCCAAACACTATATTACATAGTCAAGCCATCATTCCTGTGCTGTGTCTGAACTTGTGATTCACAAAACATGAGAAATAATAAATTATCATTTCTGCTTGAAGTGGGTAGGTTTTGGGGAAATTGGTTTAGTAACAGAGGATGAGTAAGACATACAAATAAGGTTCTATCTTGACTCCCCTCTCAAAAACTTGTTTGAACAGATGAGACTATAAGAAAGAGACACTATGAAAAACTATTGGGAAATGCTTGGAAGCCTTCAGAACGGCTAAGGGAAAGTCATGAAAATAACAATAAAATCTGAAAGAAGGGAGAACATTTTCTTGGTGGGCTACCCTGATTACCCATGCTGCCCAGAAACATTGGTTGTGCAATTAGAGGAAAATGAAAGGAAGCAAGACTGTGGTATGTAGCTGTACAGTATGTTGATAGGCTATCATTTGATACAAAATCCAAATGTAAGGGATATTAAAAATGGGTATTTTTAGTCATAAAGTAATAATCTTGTATTCTCATATTCCTTTATTCTTCCTTGGAGCCAACAGAAACTTATGAGCCTTAGGAATCAAACCCTGCTGGTAATCTTAGTGAAATAGCAATATCTTCACCTGGTAGAAGACAGAACTCATCGAATAACTTGGATGATTATTTAAAACAGTCATAATACATATATTTCAATTGCACACTGGCAGAAAGACAGATGTGTTCCTCTCATGTTTCTTCTCAAAATTCATTAAGATGGTGCTAACCACATAAAGCAACAAAGGTAGACATGAATTCCATTTATTCTGGAAAGAGCCTCTGAGTTGCCAGTAGGTCTGTCATTAGAGGGAAACAGCAAGGGTGGGGACCTGTATTTTTCCCATAACCCCTACTTCTGAATACAGGTACCCATTGTCACTGCATTCTGAAAAGAAGGTTATTCTCTTGAAATATTAAATCCAAGAGTCCATGTATTGGAGAACATTGTACACAGCAAAGGAGATTATATAAATTAAACCAAATCCATGGTAGGGAGTGGTGGGGATGAATAAAGAAGAACCATCTGTATATTTAATTCAGATTCCTCAACTCTTTACTCCACATCTTGCTTCTACAACATAGGGATAGGAATTGATACCTCTCAAACAGGAAACTAGCATATTCCTTTTGGGGAAAACTAAGAGAACTCAAAGAGAAACACTACACATGTATTTGTGAGGCTTCCTGTATAGAGGTTTTTGGCCAAGTCACTGGTAATGCTCTAGGAACCCTAGCAGCTGTCTATCTCACAGTAACCCATCCTCATTTTCTAACTCCTACATCAAGCTTAGAGCTTTTTGGTACCTTGCTTTCAAATATGTATGTAGTCAGAGGTTACCAGATATTTGAGAAAGCCCCCAACATATTGAAGAGATCGAGAGGCAGAAAAAAAAAACAAACAAACAAAAAAATTAATGGAACCATTAGCAATCCCACTGACAATATACACTTATACTTTATTGGAAACTAAGTTAGGAAGTATTGTGGGGAAAGCTGGGGCATGATATGTGTGCATAAGCACTCATACACACATATATGTTTGCATGTGTAGGTGAGGTGTAAGTTTAAGAAAACAAACTGTTCCACTATTATAATAGAAACTTAATATATCATGCTATATTAAGAATCAGAAATTATGGTATACTTACACTGTTTAAAATATGCATTGAAAGAAATTTTTCAGAAATTTGTACCCTCTATGCTGGGCATGGAGGCACACACCATTAATCCCAGCAGAGTTCGAGGCCACCCTGAGACTACATAGTGAAATCCAAATCAGCCTGAGCTAGAGTGAGACCTTACCTCAAAAAAAAAAAAAAAAAAAAATTTTTACCCTCTAATACACATAAGTAGAGAAGGTAACATTTACTTATTTACTTGTTATAAGATAATCAGCAGTACTATAATTTTTAAATATGCTTATGGGTAAGTTTGATTATTAGATATAGTTTAATCTCTGAGTTGAGCTTCTTGTGTGTGTGTGTGTGTTGTGTGTGTGGTAAATGAGAATATATATGTAAATGCACACACCCCATGCCTTGCTATGTGGAGTTGCTTGAGATGGAGTTTTTTCCCTGATCCCTAAGCTTTTGGATTTCATCCTCTCAGCAATTTTCAAGTCTCTGCTTCCTATAGAACGGAGGTTACAGACATGCATAGCCATGCCTAGCTGTTTGCAAAGAGTGCTGAGGAATTGAACTCAAGCAGTCATAGGTCCCCTTAGGCCATCATGCTTGTGGGGGAAGTGCTTTTGCCTGCTGAACCATCTCTAGCCCTGGTTTGAGCTTTACTGTATGATTTTTACCATTCTCTGCTTAGGTAAAAAACAAAATCTGCTTCTGTGCTGGAAAAACTTCTGAAGTCATTGATTTAAAATGTCCTACAAATACCCACTTCAAACTGGTCTGCCTTGAGAGCATCCTTTCCTTGGAGACTAAAATATACAGCACTCTCACATCCCTTAGACATACAGTTGTTTCTTATCTAATTCATATGTTCAAGAGTTAATGTTATCTTGGGGATGGAGATGGCTTAGAGGTTAAGGTGTTTGCCTGTAAAGCAAAAGGACCTCCGTTTGATTTCCCAGGACCAATGTAAGCCAGACACACAGGGTGACGCATGCGTCTGGAGTTTGTTTGCAGTGGCTGTGGGCCCTGGTGTGCCCATTTCCCATTTTCTCTCTCTCTCTCAAATAAGTAAATAAAAATTTTAAAAAATAAAAATGAGTTAATGTTATCTCCTAATTCTCTTTCATCTTGAAGAATTAAACTTGCCTACTACCAAGACTCTCTGCATACCATTATTTCTTAGAAGCTGGGTTGTACTCATCAGCACTCAATATGTAACTGTTGATCAGAATTGATCATAGGAAAGAAGCAAGGACTCTCAATATTCTGGATCACAGGAGGTCAAGAGGCCAAAATAAGCAACCCCTGGATTAACACTAATTAGAGTTCTAAAAAGGCAGTCTACCACAGACAATTGAAACTATAAATATTACAAAGAAAATCCAAATGTCATATTGCTTAAATGTTCAATATACAATTTATTGAAAATATAATCATTATTTAATTTTATATTTTTAAAATTTAGCTAATTTCATAGACCACATGAAGTATTTCTATTAGTCATTTGTCTCAATTTTGGTTTATGAAGTATATCAATTACTGTGGTTTTAAACACAAATAGGCAATGTCAGAAATTTCATCATCACCACAACTGATTCATCAGTGTCCCATTCAAACATGGGCTTTCCGTAGTGGGTTTGGTATTTTCACAATGTAAATCTATTTTGAGGAAAAGCGTAAAGTATAATTCTCTCTACATTGGGCCTCAATGAAAATATTGGAAATGCTAAGCTAAGTAATTTGGAGGAAATTGTTTACAGTTCCATGCCTCAATTTCCTCATCTTCATAAAAGGAACAATGATAATCACTCCCTAACAGTGCCACTTGGACTTAGTTAGCTAACCCACAGAAAACCTATAAGCCCCACAAGCCCATCTGTAAACACAATGTTGCAAATTATTATTATTATTATTATTGGAAATATATTTTCCAAATTTTCGTGCTATAATGTAACTTATTTGGATTCTTATATAATTACAAAATGGAATTTTACTCAGCAGTTAAAGTAAATAAGGGCTGGAGATATGGCTTAGCGGTTAAAGCACTTGCCTGCAAAGCCAAAGGACCTCGGTTCAATTCTCCAGGACCCACGTAAACCAGATGCAAAAGAGGGTGCATGCATCTAGAGTTCATTTGCAGTGGCTGGATGCCCTGGCACACCCATTCTCTCCCTCTCTCTCTCTTTCTCTCTCTCTCTCCCCCTCTTTCTCTCTCTCAAATAACTAAATAAAATATATTTAAAATAATAAATAAATAAATAAATAAATAAATAAATAAATAAATAAATTTGGAGGAAAATGGGTGGATCTTAACCCAAATTCAGAAATCTCAAAGCTACACGTTCTCTCTCATTTGCAAATCCTACTTTGTATTATGTGCAATCCATGTTGAGGAGGGAAATGTGAAGAAAATCTAAAGAGCTAAAATAGTGACCAAGAGCAGGTAAAACTATATGACATGCAAGGGAGGGGTGAGAGTGAAGATGTGCATGTGACATATAAACAGAAGAGGGTAGAGGTTTCAGGGAATAAGGGAAAGGGGAAGGAGGAGAATCAAGTAAAACAAATTGTGTTTGAAAAGACCATACCATGAATGCTAACTAAAAAATACAGTTAAAATGATATTATCAATGGTCAGTTTGTGAAAATGCTTCCCATCCTCTCTCATGAAAATGTTTCAATTCTTAAACTTATTTTATTTTAGAGAGAGAAAAAAAATTAGTGGTAATATGGGCACCACACCAGGGCCTGTAGCCACTGCAAATGAACTCCAGATGCATATACCTCCTTGTGCATCTGTCTTACAAGGGTACTAGGGAATTGAACCTAGGTTCTTAGGCTTCATAAGCAAGTGCCTTAACCATTAAGCCATCTCCCCAGCCCTCATCATGCCATTTTGATGCACTATTGTCAGTACCTATGAAGGAGAAAGCTGCTGCCTCTCACAAGCAGAGTGGAAACTGCCCAGTGGTGTAAGATGCCTTCACCACTTTGCAGCCTAAGGAAAGCTCTGCCGCTCACTGGGGAACCTCTGAGCCACATCTGGTACCAGGAAGCAAGATACTTGTGATAGACCCTCATAAAACTAGACTATGTTTGATTCAGCTCACTGATTTTACATCTGCTACTAATAGAGTCAGCAGCTGCCACCATGCCCTCTGCTTTCTGGTTGCTGTCATTCTGTGCCACTCGGATGTGTTAAAACCTAAGGGAGGAACATGCTGTTTCCACCCTCCCCTCTAAGGTGAGGCCATGGTAGCCCTCAGGACTTCTAAATTGTCCTCAGTCTCCAATCCTGCCCATCACTTCCCTGTGAATCTGTCCTTTAACATCCTTCCCTGCCCTTATCCCTTGTCTTCATCATGAATTTTTAAGGCATACTTTAAAAAAGTCTTCTCTACTGAAAGTGTCAGGCTTTCTTTCACAAGCTAAGTAGAACCAACATGAACTGTGTATAGTAGAATATATATGTCACCACAAAAGCTCTGAACAAAAATATAAATGTGACTGATAAAAAAAATGTCCTCAAGAAAGTTAGAGTTTTTGAAAAAAGAAAAATATAAAATAAGTAGTTCATATACATTTTATACATAAGCAATGAAAATATCTGCAGCAAAATATTTTCTTTGGTAATATACAAAGGATCAATGTCTGCCCATTACCCCACAGATATATTATAGATATTTTTCAGTCACTAAAGATTTTCACACTGGAAAAAATTTGTATCTTGCCTCTGGTAGTAGACTGTTCTAATTTTATGAAGAAGAAAAGGGTGTTCATAGTGAAAATATTTTGTTTATTAAATTACATACAAGCAATTTGAGGTCAACATTATCAGTAAAACAAATGGCTCCTAAGGTTCACATTTAACTTTTGGGAAAAAAAAATATTCTTTCTGAAATTACTTTTTCTTTTTTAAAAATATTTTATTTATTTATTTATTTATTTATTTATTTATTTATTTATTGGAGAGAAAGAGAGAGAGAGAGAGAAAGAGAGAGAGAGAAAGAATGGGCACACCAGGGCATCCAACCACTACAAATGAACTCCAGACACATGTGCCCCCTTGTGCATCTGGCTTATGTGGGTCCTGGGGAATCGAATCAAGGTCCTTAGGCTTTGCAAGCAAACACCTTAACCACTAAGCCATTTCCCCAGCCCATTTTTTCTTTTCTTTTTTTTTTTTTTTACTATTCTAATTTTCCACTTCTACTCTACACTTTTAGTCTATTTGATTCTGATGTTTTGAATTTTTAGCTTTAAATACACTTAAAGTGCAAATGATTGCTTGATATTTATTTAATGTTACATCCATTTTCTTCTTTCTTGTGACAGATATTTTAGACATATCATCAGATTAAAAAAAAAAAAACATATTCTCAGTTTTTACCTTTGTTTTATACTACTGTGGTTTGGAAATTGCTTTTTTTTTTTTTTTTTTTTTTTTTTTTTTTTTTGCTTTTGCTTTGAGACATTCTTGGGACTGTTTTGCACCAATTAAATGTTTTTTTTTTTTTCCAAGAGTAAACAAGATTTTTTTTTTTTTTTTTTTTTTTTTTTACAAGGTAGGGTCTCAACTGACCTGGAATTTACTGTCATTGTTGAAGTGCTGGGATTAAAGGATTTTTTTGACTCTGGTTTAATAAAGTGTAGTTTTACAAGATTAACTGCTGACAGGAAAGGTGGTTATCTTTGCACTCCCTGCTATCTCCTTCCTTACCCCCAAGGAGATCCTGGGGTATTCCTTGTGCATTCTTTTGTGAGGCAGGTCTCTTTCTCATGCCATCAAAAACCTTCTTTATGATTCTTCAGTAATCAATGTTTGGCCATCTTAGGTACCTCCCTCTTGTCATCTCCTTAAAACTCTGGTATCCTCTCTCCTTGTTACTGTCTCTTCCTACATCCAGCACTGGCTTTTGAACAGGCTCTGGAAGTTTTCCACAGAACACCTCCCTTTACAGGTACACAATATTTAGTTTCCCAGCTGTTCTGCAGGCTTGGTTATAAACCCTTTTAATTTGTTCTCTTTGTTTAATTTTACACAAGATCAAATCTACATAGTCATCTTTGGACCATTCATAATCTTGAAACTTAATAAGTTTACACAGTAATTAGGTAAAAACTCAGTGTATTACACTACACCATATTATTTTAGTTTAATATACTTTCATTATGCATCATTTCCCATCATTTAAATATATTTTGTCTGTAGTGAGACTTGCAACCATTTTTGTCATTAATTTTTTTTCTTTTACATTCTTATTAAGCTTATTACTATAATGGCACAGTAAAATGATGTCACTGAATTTACAACATGAAAATATCTATTTGAAAGGTATACAGAGTGGGAGAAAAAAAGTCTCTGCATCCACATTCATGTTCCTAGGGTGACCTGTGGAAAAGTAATCCTGGGAACCTTTCCTTCATCTCTTCTCCTCTCACCATGAGTCATAGTGTCATGCTTTCTCTACCAGGAAGAAAGTGGCAACCAGATCCCTGCATAACAGAAAGGCACTTGTTACCAGCAGAAGGCCATAACTCTATTCACAGCAAATGTTGCTGAATGGTGATAAAACCACCCAACAGAACCACTCTGGGGACTCATCACCCAGCCAAAGCTATGGATATAGATTCTGAATAGTTGTTGAGCCGATTAAAAAAGTTAATTACCACACAACTTCCCTGAATGTGCTTAGCATAACTTTTATAATAACCATGGTGTCTCATGCCTGTAATTCCAGACTTGGGAAGCAAATGTAGGAGGATTGCCACAAGTCTAAGACCATCCTAGGTTTTGTGTGATTCTAAGTCATTTTATATTATTGGCCAGATATTAGAATAAAAAGCCAGTCCTAAACATAAACCTAAAATAATGAGAATGAGCATTCTCACCCTTTTAATTAGGATTTCAGTTCTTTTTTTGAATATTAGTTATATTAAAAATGTATTAATAAGGTTGATTATACTGAATGTGGCAGAATCAAACTATTTATTGCCATAACAAGATATGAATGATAGCATAATGACAGTCTAAACTGGAATCATCCAGTAATAACTAAGGACTTAATCAGGTAATATTTAGCACTTTACATCAATTTTCATTTATTATTATTTAGTTGGTACTTGAGTGTTTAATAAAATACTATTATCAGATGCTGTGCCAAGGAGTCAACATCACACATGAAGTGACTAGTACTATTGAAGTACTGATTCCTGCATGTCTCTTGTAATTTATGTAATTTTTATATTAAGAATTTTCTGAGGTTATCTTCTGGTATAATTTCAGGTTGTCTTCAAATTATAACAACAAAGTTGTTGTTGTTGTTGGTGGTGGTGGTGGTGGTGGTGGTTTTTGAGGTAAGGTCTCACTGAATCTCAAGCTGACCTGGAATTCACTATGTAGACTCAGGTTGTCCTCAAACTGATGGTGATCCTCCTACTTCTGCGTCCCAAGTGCTGGGATTAAAGGTGTGCACCACCACACCCAGCCAAAGATGTTTTAATACAAACTTTGGAGAATAGTCTCCAACTGTTAATAGAATATCTCTGACTATCTTTCCAGGAGTCACAACTGGAAGTTTGTGGTATAGGTCAACAAAAGGTTGGGTATCAAAGTTTTATGCTAGGGAAGGGAGACTGAGAACAGGCTATTTGAAAGGAAGTACACTTGCCTCATTCCACTGTATTCCATTCATCTATACACATCTATACAAATTCTTAAAATGAAAATTAAACAGTCAACTAAAGGTAAAATTTACACTATAGTTAAATAAAACTGAATTTTGAAGAATGGAAACCTTGAATGGAGATTTTATAAAGTACTCAAAAAACAAAAAGGAGGAAAGAAGTCACAAGGAAATAAACAAGATTTCTACTATTTATAAGCTATTGCAATTAAAACCAAAATGATAAAAGATATATTAAAGAAGCCAGGCTCTGACCACTTGGGAACTTCCAGCTGTGGAGGCAACTAGATCCAAGGACAAATTCGACAAAATTCATGAAAAGATACCTGAACCCCTATCAAAATAGAAGTTGTGCTTTGCCAGCTGAAACAGGACCCAAGACATAGCACAGAGATCTTGAGGAGAAGAGCCAAAGGCCTGGTTGTAGGCCGACTTTGAAAACCCACACCAGTGTGATAGGGAGATAAAATGTACGGAGCAGAGTTCTAGAGGCTGCTAAACTCTGAATATTAGAATTGACTTAAACACAGCACAAAGGTCAAGGAGATAGGCACAGAGAACACTCAACTCCAGCCTCACTGGGGTGGAGATCCAGAGACACAGATGCTCCCAGACCCCATCAGCGAAGTAGGCATAACACTCAACCGAACCAGCTCAGAGAGATTCATGCAAGTGGGGGCTGAAAGATTGTGAGAGCCACAAGGTGGGACCTAAAGCACAGAGACATGGCCTCGTCCCAATAACTGATGGCTTCCCCAAATGCCCACAATACCCACAATACCCATGGGGATATAACTAGCATCCCCCAGAGGAGGGTCCTTTGTGGGGAGGGGCAGGGATGAGGGTAGGGACGGATCCCACACATGGTGTTTACACACTTAGTAGGTATATAACTGAAAAGCAAACAACCACCACCAAAAATCAAACAGAGCCACCAATGCTGAGGAAATTGCGCAAAAGAGAGTGTGCAGAAACCAGAGGGCATGGGGCAACATGGACAAGCACTGAATCCCCCCACTGGTGGACTGCTGCTGCCAAAAGTTAGGAACCAGAGCAACATGGGGAATGCCTACATCCCACAACGACGGGTCCTCCATCGCCTGGCACGGGTGAAGATGGGCATGATGGTACCAACGTGTGATGTGCACTTACAATGTTTCCTCCGAAATGAAGAGAGTGAACGAGTCATAAAAATAAGCAACTAAATAAGCGAGAATGACAATGCAATTGGGGCTCAAACTAGGAATCAGGTTCCTACTGGCCTGGGTCAGCAGGTAGAAAAAGAACACTGCTCCTCAGATGTCATGGAGTCCTGCCTCTCCTTCAAGGATCCTGCACCAACACCCGAGCGCACTTCAGAAAAGCTGAGTCCCTCTCGTCATTAACAACAATGACAAGCGAGTCAGTGGTCCAAGTAATTGAACTCAAAGCTCCAGTAAGATTTTTAAATCTCTATAGCTTAATATTTGAAGCAGGGTCTCCCTCTCCAACAGCCAGCTTCTAACTCCTTGAGATCCTTGCCTGTCAGTCCTCCAAGATCTCCTTAGTTGTGCTGTGCTATTCCTAGGAAAACACGCTTTTTGTGTCCTGTTCATTCATTTTTCAGACACCCCCCTTACAGTAGACTTGTCACTTCCGAGTGATGGGATGAAATGTGAGATATCGCTCAATTTCCAAAAAGACCATTCTGTGCACCACCTGTCCCCTGGCTCAGCAGTCCATTCTCAGGCAGTCATTTTGACCATTTTTTTTTTTTTTTTTTTTTTTTTGGAACGAGCAGTCTGGAGCTTGCCGGGGAAGGAGAAGGCCTGGGAGATCCAGGGAATCTCTGTGTGGTAGAAAAATGGGGCTCCTGACAAGCACCTGAGTCATCTGCTCACATCTGTCTGGGACCTCCAGAACTGACAGAGGATTTGAGACATTCGGTAGGAGTTTTGAGCACCCTTTCTGCCTGAGGCCTACCCTTCTGGTAATCCAGCAGACTTGGTGGAGATTCCTAAGTCCTCAAAGGAAAAAAATAGGGGTGTCTTAAACCCATATGCATCTACTGACGTTCCTTTTGCCTTATAAGCCTTCTGAGCTAAAAAGTGGGCAGAAGGAATCAAGAACCTCAGACATGGAAAGTGTACCCTGAGGCATGGTGTCCCCACAAGGAGGCACTGGAGAACCTTCCTGGCAACACAGTGCATGCAGGTGTGGTGATGGACCACAAAAAGGGTGAGCTATGGAAAAAAATCGCCAATATGCCATTTGTTCATTCAGTCACACTTCCAATCAGGAATGAAAACATGGCCAGTACACAACACCAGGAGCCCTATTAACACAGTGAGAATTTGTTGTGGCCTGACTTGATGCACAAAAGAATTAAAACTCCACATCTGACGTTGAAGAGAAAGAGCAAGCGCATAGTTATGCTTTACGCTTCTATGGAAAATATCATTTCAGACAGTGATTCCATTTTCTGGAAACACTTTAAAAGGTTTCTCAGTAGAATTACGCCTTTACTTGCCAGGACAGGATCTAAGGAGATCCTTAGTGCTGGGGACAAGTCTCTAGCAAACACATGTTCCTTTCCAGGGCATCTCGGTTAAGTTAGAAGTATTGAAAACTATGTGTGAAATTTGACCAATGATGAGATCTTGGGATTTTTATCTGTGATTTTCCACCATCAGGAGAGATGAGTAAACTAAATCCCTTGAGTTTGATGTGGTTCAATGCACCTTTATTTCCAGCACTGACAAGGCAGATGTACACACTTAGCTATGAGTTCAAAGCCAGCCTGAGATTACATCGTGTGTTCCAGTTCAGCCTGGGCTACAATGAGACCCTACCATTAAAAACCAAAATAGATCTGGGTGTGGTGGTGCACGTCTTTAATCCCAGCCCTTGGGAGGCAGAGGTAGGAGGATGGACCTGAGTTTGAGGCCACCCTGAGACTCCACAGTGAAAGAAAGAAAAAGCCAGGCATAGTGGTGCACGCCTTTAATCCCAGCACTCGGGAGGCAGAGGTAGGAAGATTTCCATGAGTTTGAGGCCACCCTGAGAATACAGAATGAATTTTTTTAAAAAGATATAAACTATTGCAATTAAGTAAATTATTTAACATAATTAATTGCTTGGGGGTGGATAGATGGCTTAGGAGTTAAAGCAACTGCCTGCAAAGCCAAACAACCCAGGTTTGATTCCCCAGAACCCACATAAGCACAAGGTGATACATGTGTCTGGGAGTTCATTTACAAGGGTTAGAGGCCCTGGCATGCCCATTCTCTCTCTCTCTCTCTCTCTCTCTCTCTCTCTCTCTCTCTCTTTTCTCTCTCTTCTTTCTAACTCATTATTTGCAAATAGTGAATTAATTAATTTAAAATTATGGCTTTTTAGAAAACTGATAGTAAGTTATTTCAAATGGAAAGAATGGACAGAAATAATATTCTAAAGAAGTCAAATCACTCATGAGTGGCCATTCTTTCTAGAGAAGGAACTTGAAGCTTAGCAGTGTTAATCAAGGCCAATTGTGGCTTTACTTGCTTGTGATCCCAGGAGCTGGGAGTGGGAGGCAGGTGGATCAAGAGTAGAAAGCCAATCTTGCAGGTGTAAGGAGCCCAGATTTCTTTGAATATATGGGTAAATAAAGGCAAATAAGTGTCCAAAGGTACTAGTACCATCAAGCTATGACATTCATCAACCATGTAAACTCAATACCTCTTAATCATTACAGATGAGCAATTCAATCCCTCCACTATATTGTATGCTGGTCATCCTGTGTTGAAGCTTAAAGATCCAGGTTGAGCCAGGCATGGTGGCACACGCCTTTAATCCCAGCACTCGGGAGGCAGAGGTAGGAGAATCGCCGTGAGTTCGAGGCCACCCTGAGACTACATAGTGAATTCTAGATCAGCCTGAGCTAGAGTGAAACCCGACCTCTAAAAACCAAAAAAAAAAAAAAAAAAAAAAAAAAAAAAAAAAAGGTTGATGGTGCCTGGCACAGCAATGTCATTTCTGATGAAGATAGAAAAATAAATCTTTTCATTTTATCAGACAGAATGGGAAAAATTATATAGAAAATAGATTTATTGTTATTTTTTCAGAGCTTTTACAAAAGTAAAATTCTGTTCATTCAGATGGATCAAAAGGCACACGAGTGAATGGATCAGCCTGCTAAAGCTAGGAAGTGGCTGAGCTGAACAGAATAATGAACAATGGCCTAGCTCTTGTGAGTCTATGAACAATTTCACCATGGATTTTTTCCAAAAATCCCTGATGCACTTAAAATTAAGAAATTATCTGCCTTCCTTTTATGATATTTCTTTTTTTAAATTTGTCTGGGAGAGATATACAAAAATAGGAATAGATAAAAAGAGCTATGAACTAAGAACAGTAAAGGAGGCAAGGATTCCAATCACATCAAGGGGACAATGCCAACCAACTGTAGCTTTCATCCCCAGCATCTGAAGCACCAAAGCCAAATCAAACCAAAACAAGACAAACCAGAGCAGTAAATCCCCTCTCCATAAGTATCAGGAAGTGACTAAAAGAATTTGAATTGGGTTAGGGAGATAACTCAGTCTTTAGAGTGCTTGCCTCCTAAGTATGAGCACCTGAGTTCAGTCCCCAAAACCGACATGAAATACCAGGTGATGTGGCCTGCAACCCCTACACTGGGGAGAGGAAGACAGGAGGAGTCCTGGGACTTACTGGATACCCAGTCTGGCCTCATTGGTGAGCTCCAAGCCAATGAGAGACACTGTCTTAAAGATATAGACAGTGTTTCTCAGGGTAACACCCAAAGTTGTCCTCTAACTTTCACACACATGAATGCATAGAAACACACATAGATACACACACTGGGCTGGAGAGATGGCTTAGTGTTTAAGGCGTCTCTTGCTAAACCTAAGAATGCCTGCTCTATTTTCCAGGTCCCGTGTTTAGCCAGACCCAAAGTGATGCAAGGGTGCAATTCCACACTTGCCACAAGGGGGCACATGCATCTGAAGATCATTCACAGCCACTAAGAGGCTGCTGGCATGCCCATTCTCTATCTGTCTCTCTCTCTCTCTCTCTCTCTCTCTCTCTCTCTCTCTTTCTCTCTGACTCTCTCCAAAAAAAAAAAAAAAAAAAAAAGTGGTTTAAATAGGTTAAAGAGAAAGGCAAATGAAAATTAAAAAAAAAAAAAATTAAAGTTATTTTATCACTTCTAGGTAAGACCCCAGAATATGATTGATGTTGGTGTTGGGCCAAAAGGAATTAAAAAAAAAAAAAAAAAAAAGAAAGGAAAAGAAAAACAACTGAATGATAGAATTAGTGGAACATTATAAACAGTAAGAGCAAGTAAGACAAAGAAAATTTCCCAGGAAATTTCACAGGGTTTTGAACACCTGAACAAATGGAAGTGGGATAGTGGCAAACAAGAAGCAATGCTATTGCTTCCTTTCTCAAAATGCAGACTTCAAGTCTGCAAGAGTAATAAAATATTTTCACCACTCCTATCCAACTTCTCCTTCCAAAATGAGTTTATTTTTATCTGGATATGAAGGTGAACAAAAATAAAAATTTAAATATACAAAAGTATGCCATATTCACATATATTAAATTTTAATGGCTGATTATATTATTACAATATAAAATATATACTTATAATATGGTAATGTTATTATGTTTCTGTTTCATAGTTTCCTGAAAGATTTTCAAGTTGTTTTATCCATTTTGATCTCTTTAATACTGTGTAAAATGACTGTGCTGATTAATAGTTTACTCACTTATATGACTATATCCTAAGGGCACCTTATGCTATGTACAAACCTTACATTTAAACACATAGACTTTTCAAACATCTTTCTATTTACCACTCAGCTCCACTCCTGACGGATGCTAATTTATGTACACAGAACAGTGTGTTCAAACGCCTTCAGGACAACACTGAATATTAACTCCTAAAAAAACTAGTTTTCCATTGGAAAGAGTAAAGAAACATATTGTTAACATTTTCATTTGCATTTTAAAGATTGCTTTTTGAATCTGAATACATTTGAATATTTCATTGGCCATGTGAAATATTTTCTTACTTATGTTAAAAATGAATTTTGGCTTTTTCTCAGAATGTATATGTTATGTTCATGGTAGAACTTTATGTTTTAATTTTGGGTAGTTGATTTTGTCTTTTTCAATTTCTGTATTTGGTAGTATTTAGTGAAAATCTTTTCACATTATAAGCCATCCAAACTTTTGAGTTGGGGCTTATATCTTTTCTGTTTTGACAACTAAACCTCTCTAGCATCTAAATCTGAAATTTATATTAAATTGATGTCATGAAGTACTAAATTAACTCTTCATTTTCCAAAAGTGATTTAGTTTATTTGGCAAGGCCAAATTTTAAGCAATTTGCTTTTTCTAGGATGAGCTGAAACACCACTTTCACCAGAAAATAAATGTCTATGTTCCAGTTAGCTCTGAGAGAGTGTGTCTGCTGCATTTCTTTCTCAGTGTCTTGCTATAGGCTCTTCTTTTCTGAACAGGGAAAGGAGCCCTACTCAGAACACTGGAAAATTTACACCTCTTCTCCTGGAAAGGGCCAGGCCTGTTTATTCAGTAGAAATAAGCTTAAAAGGGACACACTTGGAGAGCATGAAGATCTTATGGACACTTCACATCTACAGAGATATTTGTAGATAGAGCTCTGGAGCAATTTAAGTGTGTCAGAAATAAACAGGACTCAACAGATGTGCTTTAGGGCATATAACCATAAAATATATTCTATAAAAAGGGAATGCATGTCAATATCTGCTATCCTTAACACTAAGCTATGTTTATAGTGTCCTTGTGAGAATACTTACTCCACTGTGACTCTTTTTCGTGATATTTCACATTATATCCACAGTGTCCATGTAGAAAATGCATAACTATTTTTCATACTGTAATGTCAATAACAGCATCACTAAACTGTGAAACATGTTATGACCTCTTTTTAGTATGTGATATGAATAAAGTTTGTACACTATATTATCATAACATGGCTTTTCCTCTAGCTTTTGCATCAGGTATGCATGTGTCAATTCTCCTACCAACCTATCCCTTCAATTCATATATTGAAAGTTCTAATATCCATGTGCAAGGAGGTAAGGCTTTATGCTGGGTGTTGGCATCTCACTACTCAGCACTAAATGAGAACTAATACTATAATAAAGAGAGCTTGCAGGAGTGTGGTCTCTTGTGTGGTATTCTGCAATACCAAAGCACAGTCTTCATTCTCTATTACCCCTTCCACCTTCCTTCATGTCAGAAACCAATAAGAAAGTACACACTACACATAAAATGATGGGTATTTTGTGTTCAGACTTCCCAGCTACTAAAACTGTGATGAAACAGATTTTGATTTCTGTGTTTATAAACTATCTAGTCTTAAGTCTACTTTTATAATAATACACATAAAGTAGAAAATACCTCCAGATTCATTTTGATTCATTTTGAATTCTTTCTTTCAACTGATCCTGACTCTATAATCACTTGTTATTCACCAATCAAAATTTAAACTTATGTCATCTCAACATTTAGTGAATGATATGAACAGGTGAACACATAATTTTTATCTCTAAATAGAACGCATAAATGTAGCTGGTTGTTAGCATGGACTGTTCTTGAAGTGAATCAGTCTCAAGACTTGAAATGCAAGGTTAATATTCTCAAATAGTTCCAAAGTCTCACCACGTTGAAGCAATGTAAGAACTCAGATACTGTTCTGACATAAATTTATTCTCTATGAGTGGAGATCTTCTAGTATCTTCTATCTTCAAATCTTGCTCATTCTTCAAGATTCATTTCAAATTCCTCTTCTTTTCTGAGGCTTCTTTTCTGATCCTTCTGTGGACCCAGAGGCATATATATATATATACTTATGTTTTAGAAAACTATTTTCAAGGATATATTTTAGATAATTGTTCCTAAGAAACTAGAAATATTCTTTTCTTTATAAATTCTGCCCTTAAGTGGATTAAATGAATGGACAAAACCATTCTTATTGACTATGAATTCCTTCTCATTATCAACAAACACAACAAGCATGTTCCTTTGTCAATTTGAAGCTTAGGAAATTGTCCTCTAGGTACTGATAATCAGCTGATAATTTTGTTATTCGGGGTAAACCTTACTCTGAAGACTAGTACTAACTTAGCCATATGTGTTGAGTCCATAGCTTAGCAGAGACATCAATGTCTCCTATGGTTACAATGTTTCATGGGCTTTCTCACACACTTGCAAACCTCCTCTTTGCTTGGGCTGTAGCTTAGGTTTGGTTGATAACCTATGTTACTATTTTTTATGTTGTTGTTCTGTTTTTTTTTGTTTGTTTTTGTTTGTTTTTCAAGGTAGGATCTCCCTCTGGCCCAGGCTGACCTGGAATTAACTATGTAATCTCAGGGTGGCCTCGAACTCACGGCTATCCTCCTACCTCTGCCCCCTGAGTTGCTGGGATTAAAGGTGTGCACCACCATGCCCTGCACCTGTCATTCTTGTGACTTCAATTTGCAGCTCTTATTCACCCTCAAATGTCCATAGTGTGCTATTTTCTATGGCTGGCACATTAATTACCACAATCATATCTTTTTGCTAAGTTATATTCATTCCCTATTTCTATTTAAATGGAATTTCAGAATAAAGGTGCTTAACTGAAAACTCAACAATGGGGAGTATACCTTCAATTCTCTCCTTGATGTCTTCATCTTGAACCTACTGAAGCACTTACACCCTGCATACAGTGGCTACCTGTTTATCAGTGTATATTTTCCACCACACGCTCCCTATAGGTTAATGCATCTCTTAAATGGTAGTGGCAGGCACAAAGCAGTATTTGAGGAATAGGTTTTAAAGGGTACACAAGTGGCATATGTGATAGGATTAACATTATAAAAAGCCAAAGAGAACAAACTACTTATGACATCATTACAAGAATGCAGCTGATTTTGAAAATGTAACCCATGGTTCCTATCCAGCCGTAGCAACTGCATTTATAATTAATTCTTATCAACTTTGCATCAAGAATTGGCAGTAATAGGAGAGTCATGAGTAAGTGTTGCCTGGGAAAATGCAGTAACATAATGCCACTCTGGTATAATATAAAGGAAATCACACCAAAAAAAAAAAAAAAGACAATTTAATTGTGGAATAAGATCACATAACCTTTACTTGGAAATATTGATTGAATTCATTATATTTTGGTGATGCCTACAAATAAATGTCTATGGAGTTTCCCCCAAATAAAGCTATGCATAAGATATAGTTAACAAAGATATACAAATTTTAGAAAGACTACAACCTCATATTTACGTGGAGAGTCTTTGTGGAAAAACTTTTTCCTAAAACTCAACATAAAAACAAAACAAAACATAGAATATAAATATGAACAAACATGTAACAGACACGTTTCATGAAATAACTATTCTATTACATAACCATCTATATTTATCTTCTGCCCAAATCCCTTCCTTTACATTATTTCACCAACACTGTGTCAGATTAAACCACTGATAAGTAACTGTGTGACACTGTGACCTATATATACACTGAGGAAATGACCCTGGAACAAGTTCATTAAGTCTTGATCACTACCCACCTGAGTTTTCAAACTAAAAATTGCCCTCAAATAATTCCTGGAGAAATCTGAAAGTAACTTCAATATAAACTATACTTTTAAAAATATTTTATTTATTTATTTGCAAGCCAAGAGTGATAGAGAGAAGAAATACAGAGAGAAGGATGGGCACACCAGGCCCTCCAAGCCATTGCATATGAATTCCAAGATGTATGTGCCACTTTGTGCATCTGGCTTTACATGGATTTTAGGGAATCAAACCAAGTTGTTAGGCTTTGCAGGCAAGCACATAAACTGCTGAGCCATCTCTCCATCCCTAAGCTATAGTCTTAAAGCATATAAAATTACTGTTATCATTAAATGTTGAGATTTCCACATGAAATCTTCAGCTAACTATTTAAGCCTTGACACTCTTTTGCCATTACTTACTAAACATATTTCCTTTACAAAGTACTTTTTAAAAGCAAAAACATATAGTCTTTTCTTTACAAAATATTCCCTGTGGATATGTATTAGTAATCATATTCTGTCACAAAGATATATCTTGATTTTTGTATAGCGCAGACTATTCTTGAATTTGTAAACCTGTTGCCTCAAACTCCTGAGTGCTGGTTCTCACACACACTTAGCAGACTTCTGGCAACAATTGCTCTCAATATACAAAAAGTCATGCTTGAGCTGGGTGTGGTAGCGCACAACTTTAATTCCAGCACTCAGGAGGCAGAGGTAGAATTGCCATGAGTTTGAGGCCACCCTGAGACTATATAGAGTATATTCCAGGTCAGCCTGGGCTAGAGTGAGACCCTACCATGAAAATCAAAACAAAAAAAAAAAAAACATGCTTGGATTATTTTATGTTGCATTTTGGTTTCAGTCATAGTATTATTACTAATAGATTATTAATTTAATGAGTAATAAAAAATAAGTCGAAATAATAAAGTCATTTAAAATATAAGTGAAAAGCCCCAATTCCCAATCAGTGTCTAAATAAGAGACTGAATTTTCCTCTGAGCAAGCAAATTCTGTAAAAATATCAATCACTGGGTTTTTCTTTGACAAACACAGTAGCCACTTGATCTAAATAACAGGAAGTTTCATTTGTACTTCTTTGTATTAGCATCCAAATCAGTTTTTAAATATGCTGCTCTTAACAATGGTCCCTCCCTCCACTCTTCTGATTAGACTCCTTTAAAACATACATTCATTTCTTGTTAGGCATTGCTACAGTTTGGACCTTGAATCTACCTCAGATGCCCCTGTGTTAAAGGATTGGCCCCTGTGCTGACACTACTGGGAAGAGGTGGGACTTGCAGGAGGTGGACCCTAGCAGCTAGTCTGTAGGTCATTGAAAAATGACCTTGATAGAGTTCACAGGAGCCTTCTCTTTTGTTCTCATTCACTTCTTAGACACAAGGTAAGTCATTGTTGTTTTATTATTTATTTATTCATTTATTGCTTTGACTTTTATGCCTGTGCTCAGGCCAGGGCACAGTTCTATAGGGAAGTAGTCAATTGAAAGCTTTAAATCTGTGAGTGGAGATAAAATTTTAACTACATAATTTCATCATCATATGTATTATAGTGATGGGAAGTTTATTAATACAGTCATACACTTCTTTAAAAGCGTGTGTGCTCCTGTTTCAGACATGTGCAGTGATAGAGACCTGATGGAGGAAACCCGAGGCTTGTGCCCATCCTCATGAAGGATTCAATCCACAGAAGCAAACAGAGCAGCTTTGCATCCTTCTTCATTCCAGGAAAGGAGGCACTGAGAGAGTGAGAACTGAAGAGAAAGGAGCCTTAGAAGTTTGAGACCAATAAATTTTTTTTTCTGAATAAATAAAATTTCGAAATGAGAAGAAAGAAGTATGACACAGTATGGGGAACATTTTATATGCACACGGAGAAATGACCATGACTCCAGGCAGAAACTGAGCTGCATTCAGGAAAGAGTGCTCTGTTGGTCAAAGAGGAACGCAGGAAGCAACAAGTCATGGTTTGAGAGCTGACTTGAGACAAATCATGTTAGACCTTTCAAGCCACAGCAAAAAATTGGATTCTGAGTAATGATAGACTGTTAAAGGATGATGTCAACTTGTGACACGATCTGATTTGCATTCAAAGAACAACTCCAACAACTATGTAGAGAATGGATTAGAAAGAGTAAGTAAAAAGTCCAGTGAAAAAGCTCTTGTAGCAATTTTAGGGTAGAAATGGCATGATTTGGATGGTGGTGATACACACAGAAAATGGGAGTGGGGGGGTCCAATGAAAATTGTTTAAGAGTCACAAAAAGTTCCTTATTACTGGTAAGTAGGGATTTAAAAAGGAGGAAGTAAAAATGACCTCTAACTCTCCAGTTTGAGCAACTGTATATGGATGGCATTGTCATGAGTAGGATGGAGACAGTGAGAGTAAGGAAGAACCATGCACACTCTTCATAGTACTTGAGCATTGTGAAACAGAAATCATGGAATAAAAACTATGTGCGTAACTATGGCTAAAAGACAAATTAAGTTTATCATCTATTTAATGACTATTCTGTCTTGACACTATTGAGGTAAACTGCAAATTCTTAGGTTAAGGAAAGGATTTTTTCATTGCACAGACCTCTGCACAGATGTGTGAAAACAGAGAGAAAGCTAGTCCTGGAGCCCAGCACTCCACACATCCTACTTTGCTTCTGGAGAACATCACCCTTCTGTTTATGCCTCACTGTTTCCTATACTACAGACACATCCACACTCATGACATTTGGCTGCCTCTGTGTTAATATTCAGTACTCTGATGTACCCACTCCTGCAAACTGTGGCTACCTTGACGTGTGTACTACAGTGATCCTTGAGAGAATGAGCAAAAGAGGGACATGGACCATATGACCAGGCAATTTGTGGGTCTTGGATGCCTGGAATTTCAGCTAGAAATTGAGTCCAATATTGATGTAAGGTGAACTCTTCACATGACTCCATAAGTGTGAACTACATGTAGAGGAATAAGAGCAAGTGCAGGGGCAAGTCTCAGCACACTTTTCTTTCTATATATGAGTATTCTTATCTAGAAGAAGAGGACTGATAAAAATGTAAAAAAAAAAAAACAGTTTTTACTATAATAAGTTAAGCTTATAATGCCTAGATTAAGTCAAATAGGGGTATGAAGTAGGCAAGTGGTCCTAAGAATTTGGGATACCTAAGTAACATCTGAGTGTGAGGTATTTGGTCCCTTCCTCACCTCAATGGCTGTTGCTATGTATGAAAAGTCTAGTGGGTAAGATTTCATGTCATATTTTCTTGAGCATGTTCATTATAATGAACTTAATTCATTTACTCATTCATTTAGAAATAGGTGTTTATCTCTGATGTTTGCAACTTAAATACAACACTTTGAAATTTGCACAGGGCAGGATGTTACCAGACCCCATCCCACCATCTAGTTTGAAATCCATTGTCTCCAGCATCATAGAATCCCCAAATTTCACCCTGATATATTTAAACTCCTTAAAACCAAATACCTACCCTTTACTAAAAGCTACTAGAGACAATTGTTTCATTACATAGATTGTGACCAAATGATATCTTGGTTCAACTATAGTTTTTAGTATAACACCTGGCTATCTACAGTTCTTCCTGTAGATAAATATTTGCCTCTCTGTCCCTTTTCCTCTATTGAAAGTTCCAAACTCTTGATCCTGTCCTTGGTCACTCTTCTATGTTATCTTTGATGACTACTATAGAAGAAAATACTTTGCCTGGCTTTGAACACTTTCTTGCTGACCATCCTAAGAGTCACAGTGTCAGAGAAGGAAATTCAATATTATATTTTAATAATAGATTCTAATAATAGCCTAATAATTTTCATAATTTAGAATATGTTAAAGAAGGCATAGGAAATGAAGGAGACAGGAAATAATGGAATGTGGCAATGAGAGGGTGGGGGGAAGGACAAGGGGCAGGGATACAATTGGGACCCAAAAGGAAAAGATGCTATAAAAACCTTTACTCTGAACAATAGGCTAAAACATTGATCCTTCAGCAGGCCCGCAGAGGGAACACCCAAACCACAGGAATCTGGAGAGAGCATCATGAAGGCTAACCCTAATCTTGTCCTGCTTCTCTCTCTCTCTCTCCCTCTCTCTCTCTTCCTACCTCTCCTCTCTATACACACTTCCTCTATAATATTATCTATCTTTTTCTTCCCTCACCTTTCTAGGTGCAGACTTGAAACTCCCAGTGCCAGCACGGGGTTAAACTCCACAATGAGCTCTTGATCTGAGACACCTACAAGGTTACCCCCCCGCCAAAAAAAAGACAGACTTCTGTCAGAGTTCTTGGTGACCCACCAAAGGTTAATGGTAAGACCCTACTGTCAAAGATAGCATACGTGTGTGAGACCAAACACAGAGAGACCTGGCCAGAATCTGGAAGAAGGTCAGTCCCCAGACAGTTAGCTAGTCTAGTACCAGAGGGTGCTACAGGAGCAACTGGGGAAAAATGTCTGACATTGGTCCAAACAACTTGCAGTCTAAGATACCCAGCAGGAAACAACTTGACGTAATGCTCATACAAGTGCAGTAGTGGCAAACAGCCATGGTGGGTAACCAACTGCTCTTGATTTGGCTAACAGATCCACTCAGTGGATGCAACTCATTGCTGGCACTGGGAAATAAGTCAAAACCAGGTACAAAAAATAAGCTCAGTCTCCAAGAGCAAGATACCACCAAATGTGGGCTAGAAGAGAGCCAACGCATATAAAATTCCCTCAAAAACATAGATGGTCATCCCTTCTACCTAGTACTAACTTTTTCTCTCCGTTGGAGAATTTGCTTATCTTTTTTCAGGTGGACAACGAACCTGAAGGGAGGATCAGCTAATCACACCTCACCAGGGCCCCAGCTGAAACCATAGAACAATGCAGGGGAAGGGCAAGAATACAGCATTCATGGCGATCACGACACCAGAAAAAGGCTGAAGGAGATAAACTCAGAACATCCAACTCCAACTAAGCCAGATATCCAGAGATACAGAGGCTCCCAAAACCTCATCACTGAAACAGAACTAAAATGACCCCAACGTGGCTCAGGGAAACTCGCGGAAGAGGGGGTGGAAAGATTGTTGGAGTCACGAGTTGGGGTATTATGCATAGAGACTGGGGCCTACACCCCAGAAGTCTTGACTAACCTCACAATGCACGACCCACATTCCCCATTGATGAGGGTCCCTTTGAAAGTGGGAGGACAGGGAGGAGGACAATGGAACCAATACTATGAATGTAAAATCAGAATAATATAAATAAAAAAAAAAAGAGAGAGAAGTGTTTAGCACACCCGACAAGGCTCAGGGAATGTTGTGGAAGAAGTGGCGAGCCAGAGGATGAGGAGGAGTGGTTTGGGATGCTCTCTTCTGCACGTAAAGTGGCTACTGACTTCGTGATCTCACAGCGGCTGTCATTTCCTGCCCTGCACAATATAATATTGGGTGGGACCATCAACAAGTCATCATGAATGATGGAAGATGGCCAAAAAATAAAACAAAACTAAACAAACAAAAACCAGATATCACAGTAGTAGAGGGACTAGTTGGAAAGAGGAGGGAGTTCACTGGAAGGAGTACGGGGGAAGGAGGTCAAAAGAAAGTGACGGGAGGGGATTTTGATCAAACTACATTATGTATATGCATGAAATTTTCAATAAAAAGTTACAAAAAAGCCGGGCTTGGTGGCACATGCCTTTAATCCCAGCACTTGGGAGGCAGAGGTAGGAGGATCACTGTGAGTTCGAGGCCACCCGGAGACTACATAGTGAATTCCAGGTCAGCCTGGGATAAAGCGAGACCTTACCTCGAAAAACAAAACAAAACAAAACAAAACAAAATAAAACAAAAGTTACAAAAAGGGCTGGAGATATGGCTTAGTAGTTAAGGCATTTGCCTGCAAAGCCAACGGATCCTGGTTCAGTTTGACTCTCCAGGACTCATATAAGCCAGATACACAAGGGGGCACATGCATCTGGAGTTCATTTGCAATGGCTGGAGGCCCTGGCATGCCTGTTCTCTCTCTCTCTCTCCTCCCCTTTCAGATAAATAAAATATATTTTAAAAGTTACAGAAACACTGAATTATGAGGATAAAGGCTTTGTTTTATATTTGCTATACCAAACTCTATGGCTTTGTAGGTGAATAAATTATGTGATTGTTTGCTGAAAAAAGAGAGAGAGAGAGAGAGGAGTGGGAGGAAAGGAGGAATAGATAGGATATGAAGGCTTATCTACTTTCCCAGTCAAATGTATTCCCTCCTGCAGTTTGAAGACCCAATGTGGTTTAATAAAGAAATTCTTCTATGTTAATACTGCAGGGATTGGCATTATATTCATGGAGCTTCTGGTTCCTGGGTCCCAACAGGCTTCATTTGGGGGACTTGGATACCAGGTTAGACATGTCAAGTCCAATTATATGCAAACATCGCAACAAACAACACAACATTTTTATAGCATTATTTTCCTTCTCCTTTCACCCTTGCATATGAGAAGGGAATTAGTTCTTGAACAAACATGGATTCCACTTGTTAAACAGCAGAATTGAGATTACTGTTGATAAAACTAGGAGTACACTTTTTCCAATAATGTTTTACTGGAGTAGCATTATTTATAAATGATTTATAAATAAAAGAAATTCAGTGGCATAGGCAGTCATGTGTTGTTATTTCTTTATTTGGCAAGATGAGAATAATTGTTCTGTTTATTCTCCACTCAAACTTAAGCACCAGGGGATGTTTTGGAAACACTTAAAATACTCTGATACTAATAAGGTTGATCCATTACTAACTCCAGGAAACCACTATTTCTACTTACACCCTGTCTCTCATCACTCTGCAGTGTAATCCAGGATCAAGTCTTATGTACTTTGTGTGTGCATCCCAAGGTAACTGACAGAAGTTGCTCAATATGTTATTCTGAATGAATGAAATTACTTACTGAGACAATAGAATGTTGATGAAACAGGGATTAAATGTGACAGATGTTCAATACGTGACTGAAGATTGTATTAATTTCAATGGATATATTTACATATACTTATGTTAGATTTTTATCTCATGTTGCAAGCATAATAATTTACCACTGCATATTTCTGAAATTTCACAAAGCATTATTTTGGAAAATAAAGTCTTAATTAACCCTCAGAAACTAATAGGTGGTGCTGATGTTAGTGTGTCTATTTCACAAATTCCTAATAGTGCTTCCCACTTATCCTCTATCATAAGCACAATATCCATTTGTCTCAAACAATGGAAACAGTCACATTAAGCCCATACCTAAAATGGATATTTGTAATGAATTACTGAAAAGAGGTACTATAAAAGTTGTCTGCTCTGTGCTGAGAATTACGAAAGGCAGACTCTTCAAAGGTCAGTTCCAAATCAAGAGTCGTAACATTCGCCTCTCAAGGGATCCCAACAATCCTATATCCCAACATGCAGATATCAAAACTGAAGTAGTAATTATTCACTATATATTTCCCTTTGTGTCAAAATATGAAGGAAGGAATCAATTCTACACCTTGGATCTTTCATATGTAATAATACTAAGTAAGATATTTAGTGTTACCATAAGCATTTTGCACAGAACACCTGAATTCTTTAAACATCCTCTTTTGTTTCATTCCACTTTGTATTGACAAAGCCTGTGTCTAAAGAAGAGCCATCATTTGCATCAGATCTCACCGCTAGTGATCGATAAAGCAAGTCTCAACTCAGGATTTCCCCAGAGCTCACACAATTAAGTGTCACAGTGTGCTGACTTCCTGTTTATCATGCTGTCCCCTCTCACCTCCTCTTCTCAGACAATTCCTAAACTATAGTTACTTGCCTCTTCCATAAACCTGAAAATTGTAATTGCTTGTGGTCCCCTTCCTCCTCATGTGTATTAGGTACATAGACTACTTTCTATTTTCCTATAAGTTAACTTGTTTCTTTAAATATTATTTATGTTCAAACAAAATCTCCCAGTGGAATTAATTAACTTACATTCTCTATTGCTTTGTAGTATGCAAAGTAATAAATGCCTTCTCAGATTAATAGCTAGAGCAAAACTAAGGTGGTTAATGAGTCTCTAAGCCTATTTACTATGAGGAAATAGTGATTATTGTTCTTTTACAGTCAACCATATCATTAGGAGGAGATACAAGAAAACATGTATTTTCAATGACCTGAAATTGCTGGAAATAGTATTTATTTGAAGTGTCCAGCAAGATAAAGTCCAGTATATCTATATACATACATACATACATATATATATATATCCAGTATGTCTAATATATTGATAGATTTTTTTTGTTAAACTTTGCAAGGTTTACTAAGTAAGATACTGAAATGTACATTGATAAAGTGAATATATTTGAGAAAATTTTTAATGAAGCAAAGGAAAATGAAAAATTCCAGTTATAATAATGTACACCTAAACACTTGTGTACAACTTCTATTTTATTTGGCCAGACTGTGGTTTACAAAATTGTCCCTCTCTCTTGAATTAAGTGCAAAAATAATCACTGTGAAAGAAACTCTCATGAGCCACTAGTTTCTTCACCTTAGGAAAATAAACAGTTTTCTAATGTGGTAACATAATGGCTATTATGTCAGTACGAAAATGTGTTTGATATAAAAATCAGAATGATATTTGGAAGTGAGTTATTTTACCTCTTGTTTCATTATCACTAACCATCATCCTCAATGCTAGCATGGTAAAACAATGAAGTCTATGCCATTCATTTCCACGATTAATGATTACTCCAGTTAGTGCTTCAGAGCAACTGAATTCCAGTTGTGGGTTTATCAGTGAAAGAAAAAGGCACTATTATACTCTCTATATGCATATTTTTTACACAAATATATATTCTGGCTTTTGATTTGCTTAAAAGTCAAAATCTTATATATGATATCAAGCTAAGCCATTCAAAAATATACCATGCATGTAGCTGGGCATGGTGGCACACGTCTTTAATCCCAGCATTCAGGAGGCAGAGTAGGAGGATCACTGTAAGTTTGAGGCCACTCTGAGAATACAGAGTGAATTCCAGGTCAGCCTGTGCTAGAGTGAGACCCTACCTCAAAAAAAAAAAAAAAAAAAAAAAAAAAACACACACACACACACACACATATAGGGAAAGCAAATGATGAATATATAAAGTAAAAAGAAATTTATGGACTCAGAGAACTTAAAATTCCATAGTATGTACAAAAGTAACAACACTCATTCATAATTTATTAATGCTACAGTTTTTGAGATGTGAGATATCAGTACATTATTATCCAATCTAACCTAACCTGTTAGGAAGAACATATCCAAATTTGTATGTATCCTAGCTTTGTAAGATTTTTCAAGCTTTTCTGGAAGTAAAATATTCATGATTAGGTTGGGAATGCCAGGAACCCAATGACAGATTATTAGTGTGGTCAAGGTGAGATTTAAAAAAAAAAAAAAAAAAAAAAAAAAAAGACTACTTTTCTGTTTGTTTTACTTCATCAAGACATAGAAGGAATTTTTTGTATTAATCCTCCATAATTGTTTCTTTTTTTTTAAATCTGTGTCTTCTGTTGTTACATTTGGAGGGAAGTAGTGATGTTCTGCTTCCAATATCCTTATTTTCTTATCATCGAGATCCTACAAAGTTAGACTAGGTTTTAGTTACTGTTTCTTAATAACTTTCACTATCATACTTATTTTTTTCATTTTTATTCGGTTATGCTGCTGTGACTATACATTCTCTTCCATTTTCCTTGAAGGAAATAGGTATATTTCTTTTGTATTGTGTAAAACACAACACATGCACACACTTTTCTTATTAAAGCTACACATGATATTAAAAAATGAATGAACCTAACTAGATGAATCAAGACACAAATAAAATGCCCAGAAAATTTGTGAACGAAATGATGTCAACTTTTCTTGTCTGTAAGTTTGTGACTTAAAACCACTGATTGTATCTCTAGGTTTCAAGTGGGCATGGCATCATCCAAGGGCACGTACTAATTTTTTTTTTATTTCAGTATAATTTGAACATATCTAAATATGTGACTTTGATGTGGAGAAATCATCCTGTTAGCCATTCTTTGCAAGAATTTTAAAGAAAAACCTTCACTTGGTATCATGTGGCTGACCTCAGCAGCTGTGGTGTTTATTGTCCACTCATTTGTCCATTCATCAGAGTCATTTAGCACCAGCCAACATTCCCAGCTCTGTGCTACAAGCTTGCAAAAAGCTATCAGCTGTCCTCAGAGCTCTGAGAGTTATGCTGTGGTACAGAAGATCAATGAATCGACCACTGAGACAAGCTTCAGTGGCTGTGCACACAAGTTGTGGGAACTCAGAGGAGGGGTGCTGAGATCAGACTTAAAGTTAGAAATGTTCTCCAGAGGGAGTGAAATTCTACTGGAGCTCTGGCTTGAAGGGCATGAACGATTCGCCTGGTATCAGTCTGTAGTGTTTAGGGAAAAAAAGGATATATATATATATATACATATGTATGTATAATATAGTAATATATATTACTAAGGAATCTATGGAAAAAATATACAAAATGATCAGCATGTATTTATCACATTTAGCTAGACTGAAAGAATACCATTGCAATTGCAGGAATGAGCAGAGTTGAATTGCTAACATTTTCTCCTTGAGAAAATAACAGTGCATTTATATGCAATACCATTTTAGATGTAATGATATACTGAATTCTTTTGTTCTACTGATACTGTGGCCAGTGTTGTTCATAGCCAAGCAAGCCCTGAATAGGTTTTTCTATAAAAGCTGCATTTCCCACTCACCCCATTATCAATGTGGGTTGGAAAGTGCCTCACATTTCATTTTCTGATTAGTCCACTAACCTTTAAGGAATAGCTGTAGTCTCCTCATACATTTTACAGATGGTTAAATAAAATTTAAACATTTCTAAAATTTATCTCTTAAAATGTCTTTTTCTGGAAATTTTGTTAAATTATATTGTATACTTAAAATTTTCAAATAGGGATTTTAAATTTTGTACACACACACACACACACACTCACAAAGTACGGAGGATAGTAGATTTGTTAATTATCTTGTAGCCATTCTGCAATGTAACCACAATGTAAAAAAAAAAAAAAAAATACGTAAAAGCTTTAATAAAACTATTGGATCAGTGATGAGAACTAGTTACTGGAAGAAATACCTTCTTATGTCTCTGTAATTTTATCCCCAATCAGTATTTTACATCCTGCTATCAGGAAACATTTCATGAAAATTCAGGTAGTGAAAAACTATTCCAAAGACAATTTACTATGAGATGTTTTCATGCATATGTTTCTCAACTGTATTTAAAACTTGACATTAAATAGGGAACAACTCCCATAGCCTGGAGAAAAATCATACAATAAAGATAAATATGAATGTTTTATTTTTTCTTTTGTTATTAAACTTTGCTTAAAATTTCTTTCTTTTGGGTTAACACCAGAATCTAGCCTTGATGTACACAAGTCATTGATTACTATACTACTTGTCACCACCTTCTTTCCCATACTTTCTAAGATAATCTTATGTGCACATGTAACTTAAAGTAAGACTAAGACATTTTAAATATGTAATATATAATGCTATATAGTCTATATAAAATAATGATTTGAGATTTTCTTACAATGTTGATTTTAGTAAGCATCTGTTAGATAAATTTTGTTTGGAAATCATAATTCTTTTCATAATCAAAATACTAAATGGTTAAGTAGTTTCAAAAGACTAAACTTACAAAGCACAAAATAAAAATGCTGCATGTGCTTGCCTGGTAAGATGATTCATGCTAAAGCAAGGGCATACTAAGTAGACAGCAGTACTGCATGAGCTTAGGTACTGCAGATGAGATCTGTATCAGGACAGAGTCTGCATAAGCTCACAAGCCAAGCTGGACTCAGAGTAACATACAATACTAGCATGTAGGTGTAAGCTTGTTCCAACTATATAATACACAGATTTTAAGATTCCTGCCCCAGAGACCAGCTTAGACTGTGTGTTTTATATGAAACATACAGACAGATGAGATGTGGAAGTCCATTGGCTTACATATGGTGCTTAAGAACTGGTAGTCTTTAGCTATAGGTACTTACTTAAATGTAAATGAATTAAAATTGAATGAAATTAATATTTCCTCAGTTACAGTAGTCACCTGTCATACATATCTATTAGGCACACATAGAACCCAGCACTGCAAAGTACATTGGAGGAAGTTCTACTGCAGATCTTTGGTTTATACTTAATATTTTCAAGGATATGACAGTCTGAACTGGAATTTCTGAAAAATAGCATAGATTGTACTTGTTCTGAACATCCACACAAATAAAAGAGAGACTAATGGAGACAGGGAGGGGATATGATGGAGATTGGAGTTCTAAAGTGGAATGGGGGGGGAATATCATATGTTTTTTTGTATGTAAGTATAGAAGGTGTCAATAAAAAAAAAAGAAAAAAAGGAAAAAAATTAAATAGTAATGTGAGATTAGGGCTTTACTATCCATAACTACTTTCCTTTTTTTGAACTCACAACAGTAATTTATGTCTAACACATACAAAATAAATTTTATTAAGTTATTAAACAGCTATTTCTACCTAGATGTAGCAAATGAATGCAAAGTTAGTAAGCATAGCTGGAACCAGCAAGTCTCAGAGAAATTCTTAATGTTCTACAGATTTATTATCATTATTATTCTGTCAAAACACTTGTCCTCACAAGTATATGTAGCACAGTGGCCCCTAAATTTGAGGTATGCCATGTTATCTAGGAAACTTCAGCATCTTGGATCCTGGTATCAGTGTTGTTCCAGGGACTCATCCCCATGGGAAAATTGTACAACCCAGACTACAGGGTACTAAGTAGGAGAGTAAGATCAAATATGTGCCATGGTGTACTGATGCAAAGATTTCCTCTCGAACTATTCTATATATATGGATGGATGTATTTTTTTTGGTTTTTCGAGGTAGGGTCTCACTTTAATTTTGAGTTATATTTTATACAAGTATCTGGCTATTATTTCTCCTAATGAATGAGTGCAAAGATGAGAATAGAGACTGAAAGTTCACTTTATATCTTTTTAACCATTTTATTATCATTGTCATATGCATGCACTACTTAAGCAGAATCTCTTTTTAAACATTTGTTTGTTTGCAAGCAAAGAGAGATAGAGAGAAGAGAAACCAACAGAATGGGTGCACCGGGCCTCTAGCCACTACAAAGGAGCTCCAGATGTACCACTTTGTGCATCTGTCTTTACGTGGGCAACGGGGAATTGAACTCTGGTTGTTAGACTTTTTGCAGACAAGTGCCTTAAACACTATGCTATCTCTCCAGCCCAGATCACTTTTTTACTGATCTTTAAATAACCTTTTAGTCTCTTTAGTTTCTTTGTGAACTTTGGAGATAAATTAATGTGGGCAATGTGATCAAGAAATCATAAAACTGATTAAAGGGTAAAATATTAGTTTACTCATGGAGTAAAGATTAACAAAAGACAATGAATTGAATCAGGAGGAGAAAGAAATGACTTACAGACAGAAAAGTGAAGATATAAACTCTGAAAAAGATATGTTAAGAATATGCCCTAGGATATTTTCTATAATTAGTTAAAATTCAAATTTAGCTATGAATTCTGCATGTATTTCCTGTATTTAATATTGTTAAAACAAAATCATCAACACAGTTCAGAACAATAAATGTTAAGTGAAATATTTTCTTTATTAGCAGAATGGATCCATTTTAGTTCTGAGGAACATTCCAATAAATGTTTTATTATTCAAATGGCAATACTAGCTTCTGCATTTTACATGCCCAGAATCATTATGGACAGGACATTTACTGAGATGTTTGTTTACTAGCAACTTAAAATGCTAAGGCATATGTCACATTTGGTTTGTGGTATTGGACATTTTGAATCATAAATCAGATAAATCAGTGCTTTTAAAACTCTGATGGACTACTAGGTTTTCCCTCTCTTCCTGGAATCTTAACTTTTATCATAGCATTCCATGATGGATAAAACATAGCACACAAATAGACAAGCCAAAATATCATATTAAATATGTAAAAATCACCTACTATTTTGTACAGACATGCTTAAGTGCTGATTCTCATTTCTGTCTCCAAGAGACGCTGATGAGACAAATATGTTAATAGTACAATATGAACAATGGAATATACAATTTACCAAAAATGTCTCAAATAATTCCTTTTTACATATATTTTTTTGTCATTCCAATTTATTAGACCAGGATTTCAACCATTGAACAATATTCCCACTCCTTCCCATTTAGGTATGTACATGTTCTCATGGTCACTATGGCAAGTAATATTGTTACCTGTCACCAAATTTAACACATAGCTCAAATAGCCACTTAGATTATTATCAGACAGATCTGTAAATATTTGGGTAAATAAGGCATTAGGAAAATTATGTGATTTCAACCATACCAAATATAAAGGCATATATAAATATAACATTTTCTTTAATTTATGTAAAGTACATAGTGCACAAAGATACTCTTCCCTAGTTGGTATAAATCCATCTAATTATCATAAATAAAGTTAGATCATATCACCTATCCACATTCTTTTTTTACTCTTCTTGGCATATGTAATATGTATATGTATATTTGTCTGTTATGAAAGCACATATGTGTTGGTGTGAATTCACATGCGCATATATATGCATGGAGGCCAGAGGACAACCTCAGGTGACATCCTGAAGTATAATATCCACTTCTATTTGTAGCAGGGTGTCTCATTGTCCTTGAGTTAGCCAATTACGCTAGAAGGGCTAATCACTAAGCTTCAGGGATCCTGCTGACTCGACCTTCCCAGTACAGGCTTGCTACATCACACCCAAAACTCAGGTACTCATGTTGTAAAGCAGGCTGTTTACCCACTGAGCTATTTCCACATCTCTCATACTCAGGTTTCTACCACTTATTTTATGTATCCAAAATAGAAATTCTTTTAACACAAATTAACAATTTCCATTACTGAAAATGGATTTGCATATAGCCTATGCTTTTTCCATCCAAAACAACAGGGAAAAGACTTATATGACAAAATTGAAAATATTCTATAAATAACAAGTCTAAAACATTTTCATAAACTAGTAATAATGAACTGTATCCCTGGCCAAATACATACATATATATATATATATATATATATATATATATATATATATATATATATATATCAACTAATGAAAAATGTTTTAAATATTTTATTTATTTATGTTTTGAGAGAGAGAGGAAGAGACAGAGAGAAAGAGAGATTGGGTGTGCCTGGGCCTCAAGCCACTGCAAATGAATTCCAAATGCATGTGCCCCCTTGTGCATCTGGCTTATGTGGGACCTAGGGAATCAAACTAGGGTCCTTAGGCTTTGTAGGCAAATTCCTTAACTGCTAAGCCATTTCCCCAGCCCTAATGAAAAAAAAATAAATGTATATAATGATGGAGAAGTAAAAACAAGGGGATTTCCATAATAATTTTTTATTAATTTTATTGAACATTTTCTTTATTCAGCTTCTAATGTCAGTGAAAAGTCCACCCGTTATTTATGAAGAAATTATTCTTACAATATCAAGATAAGTTATGAACAGTCATACTGTCATCATTGATAATGATGTGTGTAATAGCCCATGTTTATGTCAGTTTTGAACATTTGAACATAAATTTTTAGAACAAAACACAAATGAAAATATGTAGTTATACTTCTCAAAATGTAATTAATGGAACTATGTGAAATTAATTTGGAGACTGATTTTAAATATAAGTGTGGACTGAAGATATAGTTCAGATGGTAGAGTGCTTGCCTTGTATACATGAGATCTTAGATTTTATCCCCAGCACTGCAAAAGTAAATAAATACATAAATAAATAAATAAATAAATAAATAAATAAATAATTAATTAATGGATAGCTTTGTAAAATGACAAATGTAGGAGTAAAAATGACAGACTTTTAACATATTTTTATTAGTGTTATGATTACTTTTATCTTGGACAAAACCACACACATTCACACATACAAACACAATTGCCTTACAATGAAGAAACAATCTATTTATTCCAAAATAAAGAAAACTTGAATATGAATATCTTTCAGGGAATCCAATGCATATTTTCAAAATTACAATTAATTTGAAAATAAAACAACCTTTTGTTATATGTGAAATGTCTGTTTACACACTGTAAAACAGTAATATATTTGTACCCTGAAAATAATCTACAAAGTTAGAAAAACATACTGGTAACTTATGTTGTATAAAAAAGTTTCTAGTAGTTTTAAATTAATGCATTTTATTTATTTATTTTATTTTACTTCATTGTTTTGGTTTATTGAGGTAGGGTCTCACTGTAGTCCATGTTGACCAGGAATTCACTATGTATTCTCAGGGTGGCCTTGAACTAATGGCAATTCTCCTACCTCTCCATCCTGAGTGCTTCTATTAAAGGCTTCTGCCACCATGCCTGGCCTAATGGAGTTTTTTAAATTTGTTTTGTTCAGAAGATTTATATAAACAGGGAACATTGTCTCATTATTTAGTTGCTAATAAAATTTCCTTCCTGGGGCTGGAGAGATGGCTCAGTACTTAGGGTACTTATTTGTAAATCCTAATGACCTGGGTTTATTTCCCTAAAACTGATGTAAAGCCAGATGAACAAAGTGGCATATGCATCTGGAGTTCCACTCAGTGGCTAGAGGCCCTGGTGTGCCCAAACTCACTTTCTCTCTCTCTCTCTCCTCTTCTCCTCTCTCACCCTCACCCTCCCTTTCTCTCTCTGTATGTGTGTGTGTCTGTATCTCTCTTCTTGCAAATGCATATATAAAAATATTTTTTAAATATTTCCTCCCTCTCATGAAATCCTTTACAATGAAATCTGACAAGAAAACACCTTTCAAAACATGCAGAGTTATCTGACAAAACATGATCAAGACTAGTCTTTCAAGTTAAATTCTGTAAATTCAGTTTAATTTAGGGAAGTATTAAAGAGATCAGTCTTACTTCTATTTTATTTTATATATTTTATTTATTTATGAGAAAGAAAAAGAGAGAGAGAGAATGGATGCACCAGGGCCTCCAGCCACTGCAAATGAACTCCAGATGTATGCACCCCCTTGAGCATCTGGCTTGTGTGGGTCCTGGGGAATCGAACCAGGGTCCTTTGGCTATGCCCACAAATGCCTTAACTGCTAAGCCATCTCTCTAGCCACCAGTCCTACTTTTAAATTTTTGTTTTAATTTTAGACAATTTCACATATGTATAGAATGTATTTGATCATATTCATTCATTTACCTTCTCTCACACCCCCTACCCTACTCCTGTTTCTTTCCAATTGACTACCTCCTTCTTTCATGCCTTTTTTTTTTCTTTTTCTTAATTTCTAATTTTTGATGCTTACCCATTGAGTTCAATTAGGGTTGTTTGTATGAGAGAATGAATAGGGCATTATGTAATAGAGCATAGGAAATTTACCAATGGCTACACCACAGAAGAATACAAATCATTTGTGTCCAGCAACCATTAACTATTAATAGCTACTCTGGAAGGAATGGGATATCATGAGAGCCTCCTCCATCCAAGTTAGAATACTGACAGCTCCATCTTGTTCAGGAAACAACAGCTGCTGTGAGCTCCCAGGGGAACAGCCATGTTTTGTCCAGAAGAGCACTGCTCCTCACAACCCTGCTCTTACATCCTTTCGCCTTGACTTCTGTAATGTTACCTGGGCCTTGGAGGGGGTGGTGATGTAGATGTTGAAGTGCTGAGAATACCTGGCAGTTGTGTGATTAACCCTAAGAGGTCTTATTTTCAATGGGATGATTTCTATTTGTATAACACTCATATTTATCTGACCTTATCTTTGCTATGCAAACCCCAAGGGCAGTTCCAGACCTTGCTACCAAATCCTAGCTTCCTAACATCTGAGACTACTTCATCAAAACTGGGACAATGCAACAACCTTTGTGTCTTCAGAGGTCAATTTGTAAATCTCAGATTCATTGCCTGATGAATGTGTGCTAATTATTACATGTCCCTGAGATTAATTATTTTACTAAAAGTAGAAAAACATATCTTTCCTGAACATGAAAATGTTATAAGGATTATTTCAACAAGGGGACATAGTTAGTTATATTTTGAGAATTTCATACACTCAGGTAATGTTTTTGATCATGTTCATACCCCAGAACCCTCTTATCCCACTCTAACTAAACTGCTATTTCTTCTCAAATAATCCCCTTCCTGCTTTCATGATTTTTTGGTGACCACCTGGGGTAAATTAGGGCTGCTTGCATGAATGTGGATAGAGGAAGGTTATTTACTAAAGCACAGGAAAGTTATCAAAAGCAAACCACTGAAAATCTTGATTTCCTCTCCCCAGCAACCATTATTGCCATTAGCTCTTCTAGGAGGAATGGGGTCTCATGAGCCCCTACCCAAATGTGATAGAACTAGTTTTGGAATCACAAAACATAAATGAAAAAATGATGCTAATATCATAAAGCAAAGAATATTAGAATATCTCATGTTAAAGATATGTATAATTTGAGATAATTATATTTTTTTGATTTGTAAAAAAATACTATATAATTCATAGAAATAGTGTGCACAAGATGTAGCAGCAGAATTATTAACCTCTGGGCAATATATCCTCATATGTATAAAATCTTCACCTTCAACTTCATTTATTTCCACATCAGGTTTCCAAAAGGCAGAGTTTATCAGGGTTGAAAATATAAAAATTAAATGAAACTGTCTAAGTAGCTACCCTATACTTTCTACTGCACAATCAAAAGCTTTCTCTCTTATGCCTTCATTTCTTCATTGGCTATATAGAAATGACTGGAGGTATAATATATACAGTGGGCTTAGACTATTGCTTGGTAGACAAATAATAAGTGTTCAATGTTTAATTATATTATTACTATTTTTACATTGCTGATATGTTCTCTCCTGAGATTTTCCAGCTGCATGCATCTCCTCTTCTACATTTCTAAATATATTTTCATGTGGTTATAATTCAATAATACATTTACCCACAGCCATATAAAATCATAACACATCTTGGTGTGTGCCAACAAAGCAGTTTCCTGAGTTCCATTCATCAATATGTAATTTTGGATCAAAGTACAGGCAGTTAGTGGATTAACCTAGAAACCATCATCAAACATGAAATAGAGAGTTGCTTATTGTGTATAGTGGGGAAACTATGCATGTTAATCATTGACATTGTAATCTAATCACAAAATGATAAAAAACAAGAGAAGGAAGCAAGATCTAGGGGCTGGATCTAATTACATTACTATTCAGCAGCTTGATGGGAAAGATGGGCAAGTTGCTGCAGTCATTTATACAACCAAACATTCAACAGGACATTCTAGGCCCCTGTCCAAGTTGTGACTGGAAAGCTACTAGCTGTGCATTTCAAATCAAGACCAGTTGTTAGAAATGAGCTGAAGGTATCTGGGAGCTCTAATTGGACCTCTAATTCCTATGATCTTTAGGTAGCAGCCACTCTGAAGAGGGCAGTTATTATGATATAGTATCTTATGCAAGAAGGAGGTCAAGTACACAGTCATACATATTTTCAAATTTCTGTTCCACCATTTACTAAATTATATAAGTGACCTACATTTTCAGTCCCATTATCTGAAAAAATTAGGACTCAAAAGACATTCACCTTTTCGAGATTATGTAAATATGAAAGGCAATGACCACAAATACCTGCACACAGATAGTATTCATTGAATTAGTGCTACTTTTACAGTGGTATTCAAGAATTGACCAAAAGTAAGTAAGAAACCAACATTTAAACACTGTACACTGCACATTGTTACTCTATAGAGTTAGAAAATAATGTGGGGTTATTCAAGGTTTTCATATATCAGAACACATTGGGTGCACAGAACTTCTAACATAATGCTGATGCTTGTGGTACAATGTATGGGGATGGTAAATCTTACACATCAACCTATCATAACAGTATGATTGCCATGGAACCTCATGGTTACCTTCTTTGTGAAAACAAATGTAATATAAAATATTTATTAAACTATAAACTTCCAGTGGCTCATGACCTTACAGTATGGATTCTGCTAATGAAGAAAGCAAACTATAGCACATTATGAGCTTTTTTTAATTTTCTGGACTATTAGAGGGAATGATCCACAACAGCAGGTGACTTCTACTTCATTGCCATTTGGACTGTTGAGTGATTGCTTGTATAGATATAATTTTTACATCACGGTAGCTTTCTTAACTTTTTGGAGATCAATGAAATGCTGTATTGTGAATGAGCCACTAACTGAAAAAGCAAAGCAATTTGGGTTATACTAAAACAACTGGGTCCTAGGGTGACATAATGGTATGGCTTCTTTTGAAGGCATAGGAGGCAGCTCAGTGGAAGAGTACTCAGAATTGACAAGGATTTTAATTGAACAACCACCTACTAAAGAAAAAAAATCACTTAACATTGTGAAATCCATATTGCATTGAATATCATCAATTAAAAATATTAAATAAAGGATTTAAAGCTATAGATACAAAGTCTTTGTAAAAATAATAATTTGAAAAGCAATTAGTAAAGTACACATTCACATGTAAATACTATGCATACATACATATGCACATTTATTAAACTTGTACTATTCTGAGTCTATAAAATTAGCCAGCATATAAAGAAATGAGATTCATTTGAGATCAGACCATGCACTTTGAGGTATATACTGCCAATGCAATGGCTTCAGATATGCATGTAGTCTAACTATGTGGTCACATGAACTCTCTAATAACTAGCTTTGCCTGTGTGTGTGTGTGTGTGTGTGTGTGTGTGTGTGTGTGTGTGTGTTTCTACATGAGAAAAGTAGCTCAGTACTTTGTGACAATACATTCATTCATGACAATCATTATCAACTAATGAGGAGCAACCTGAGATTAGAAACACAAGAAATTAATATATTCTACAAATAACAGCAACTTCCTCTTCAGAAATTCTCATTGTATTGGAACACTGTTGCAGTTACTTTCTAATCATTGTTTGTACAAAACTAGGAAGCAGATACAGCTTAAGGAAGGAGTTTATCCTGGTTTACATTTTTGAGGGGGGAATTACATCATGGTAGTGAAAGTCTGGCACATGTGTGAAGCTGGCACATCTCCTCACATATCAGCCATGGAGGGAAAAGTCAATGAGCTAAGCTAGCATTGGTAAGTGGAGATGGATTATAAGCCCCGGGCTTACCCACAGACATAAGCCTCTCACAACAAAGCTCTTTCTCCACCAAGCAGGGATCAAGTATGAGGCTTAATCACAAACACATGGGGATATAGGGTATACCTTAAATTCAAACCAACACATGCACACACATGCATGGTTGAGATGAAGAGGTGAAGGAACACTGTACCAGAATCTTGTTCATATTTCAGGTATATCTGTTTGAGTTATATCACTGGTTTTCATCTGATGTCACCTTACAGTGAAGTGAGAAACCTCCCTCAATTATATTTACAAAATGTTTTCCAGGCTCTGGAGAATCTTGTACCAGGAGGCTTCAGAAAGTGTTCTAACATCTCTTGAAATTCCCAGGCAACTCTCAATTTGATTCAAGGACAGCAGAGTGGCTGGACATTGTCCTAAGAGAATCAGTTTATACAAGGTAACTCCTGAGAACAGCCAATATGCTGGATGCTGTTTTCCCTGATTTCCAGATGACAAAGCGAAGCTTTGAAAGACAGGATTCAGAGCCAGTACCTGAGTCTAGATCTGACACATAGAAAGTCTATATCATATATGTGGAGTGTAACATCTATAACAAGGACCACAAAAGATTTGTCCTCCTAGTATTCATGTTGATATGAGAACTTCATATATGCATGTTGAGTGCCAAGTAGTAGAAAAAAGACCCTCTCTCCTGAAAAATTATCTTGACCTTGCAAATACAGTGGTATTTTTCTGTTCATTTGTCCACTGATTTTTTTTTTCAGTTTTTATAATCTTTTCTCCCCTCACCTTTGCTCCCATTACCCTGCAGGCCATCCTCAGTGAGTTTATGGTATTCACTGTGGAGTCATGGAGGCCTCAGTCAGTCTCTGTAGGTTAGTAAGGGGGACCATTTCTCAGGATACTCCTACACACTCTGTGGCTCTTACAATCTTTCCATCCCCTCTTCTACAATTTTCCCTGATTCATGGCAGACCTGTTGGTGGTCTGATTTACTATTAGTTCTCTGTAGCTTCTGTATTTCCATTTTGGTATGTTTTGATTGATCACCATGTCTGTTAGCATTGCCCTGGAACTGATTGTCAGTCTAGCAATAAGAGCAATATTCATGTCATTGTTTTTTCTGCAACTTATCTTGGGCCCTGACAGATGTGGTAGAGGTGGGACATCTCGGGGTGAGATGTTGGCTGTCTTCTTGTCTTATCAATAGATCTTGGTGCTCTTCCATTTTCTCTGCCATCTGAAACATGAAGCAGATTCTAAACCAAGAGTGAGAGCAGCTTGGCTTAATGGGGCTTTGCAGCTATTGGAGAGCCCACTCTTCTTCTCCAAAGAGCACTGGGGACTTCTTTGTGAAGTCTGAGTTTCCTAACCACAGGATTCTGACTTGGTTTCCAGTACTAGATATGAGTTATCTCCCACTGAGTAGGCCTCATGTCCAATCAAAGAACAGTTGGTCACCTGCAGAGGCTGCATGCCAGTATTGCACAAGTGTGTACTTTATGTCCAGCTGGTTGATTTCATACACTGCAAGGTCTCCCTGTGTGTTCATACAGGTAGTTGTCCTCCACTGGCTCCCCTAGGGGTTTCCAGCACTATGAGGGCAGGGGAAATCTAGTTCACTTTTGGTTCCAGCATGGTATTTTCATTGCCTGTTACTGTAGCCTATAGTTACCTAAAAGACTCCACCAAAAAATTTCTAAAGGTGATAATTTCTTTTACTAAAATGAATAGGAAGACAATTTCTTTCACTAAAGTGGCAAGATATAAAATCAGTACAAAAAAATCAATAGACTTCTATACACCAAAAATAAACATACAGAGAAAGAGATAAGTGGTGCTAACCCATTTTCAATAGCCACAAAAATTAAATACCTTGGAATGACACAAACCAAGGAAATGAAAGACCTATACAAAAAAAAAAAAAATTAAAGTGAGGAAAGAAATGGAGGATAATGCAAGAAGTTGGAAAGGCCTCCCATGTTCATGTATTGGAAGAATTAATATTGAGAAAATGGCCATTATACAGATTTGAGGTAATTCTAATGAAAATTCCAGCTATGTTCTTTACAGAGATAGAACAAAGTAGCCTCAAAATTTATATGTAAGAAAAGGAGGCCTCGGATAGACAAAAATATCCTCAACAAATGAAATATATCTGGAGGTACATGATGCCTGTATTCAAGATGTATTACAAAGCATTGATAATAAAACAGCATAATACTGGCACATAAAGAGATACACAGATCAATGGAATAGAACATATGAGCCACCTGTAAATTCCAGTAACTACATCTACCTGATCTTTGACATGGGGGCCAAAAATACACACTGGAGAAAATACAACATCTTTTCAACAAATGGTGCTGGAGAAATTGGATAACCACATGTAGGAGAATGAAAATAGATCCATTTATCTCACTTTGCACAAAAGTCAACTCTAAATGGATTTAGGACTGGAACATAAGAGCTAAAACTCTAAAACAACTAGAAGAAAAAGCAAAAGGAAAACTCCATAATATAGGTGTAGGGAAAGACTTCCTGAATAAGACCCCATAAGCATAGGAAATTAGATCAGCAATCAACCATTGGGACCCACCTTTTTAAACAAAAAGCTAATGTAAAGACAAGCAAACCATCAACAGTGTCAATAGAGATCCCACAGAATGGAAGAAAATCTTCACTAGAAATACCTCCAACAAAGGTCTAATATCTAAACTCTACAAAGAATTCAAAATCAAAATCTAAATAATAAAAATCTAAGAAATCTAAATAATAAAAAATAAACCCAACCCAAAAAAAGGTAGAAAATTGAATAGAGAATTCTAAAAGGAAGAAATACAAAGGGTAATTACACACTTAATGAGATGGTCAACATCATTAGTCATCAGAGAAATGCAAATCTAAACAAATTTGAGCTTTCATCTCACTCCCATGAAGATGGTATTCATCAAAAAATCAAATGACAACAAATGTTGGCTACTACATCTGGATTCCTTAGATTTAATGAAAATGCTGATTTTAATAAACATTATGTGTTGTATTCGGGTTCACATTGCTGGCAGAAATCACCTGACCAACAGCAGCTTTTGGAGAAAAAGGGTTTATTTTGGCTTACAGACTCAAGGGGAAGCTTCATGATGGCAGGGGGAAATGATGACATGAGCCGAGGATGGACATCATGCCCTGGCCAACATAAAGTGGACAATAGCAACAGGAGAATGTGCCAAACACTGGCAAGAGGAAGCTGGCTATAATACCCATAAGCCCACCCCAACAATACACTGCCTCTAAGAGGCATTAATTCCCAAATCCCCATCAGGTGGGAACCTAGAATTCAGAACACCTAAGTTTATGGGGGACACCTGTATCAAACCACCACATTATGTAAATGATATAAAAATAATTTTTCAAGTAATGATAAAAATTTCTCATGCCAATACTTTTCATAATTATTTCTCAATTTAATGCTCTAAAGAAAAGACAATCATGCAACCAGGCTTAAGGATTACTTAGGAGTATCATCAGATTCATGTAAAACAACACATAACTTAAATTCTTGCCTGAAAACTGGATGCTTTTTATCTGTGTTTGAAAGCTACAAACAATATTTGGAGCTAGAATTCTCCTGCGTAGCAAATTAAACGTAGTTCTATACTATTCAAACAATACTTCTGGAATTCTACCACCATTGTTCCTTTGCTTCATCCATCCAGCCCAGTGTAAGTAATGTATAACTGACACAGACTACATACATTCATGTTTGGAAGCATAGTGCTTGGATCTCCATAGACAATGTGGAATGATGACACAATCAAGCTAATTCCTGTGGTCACAGCTTCACAGTTAGCATTATTATGGGAAGAGAATTTTGACATCTATTATCTTTGTAAATGTCAAGTACATGATACATTATTTTTATTTTTAAAAAATATTTTATTTATGTATTTGAGAGAGAAAGGGGGGGGTTAATTCCCACACCTGGGCCTCCAGCCACTGGAAATGAAATCCAGACGCATGCGCCATCTTGTGCAGAAAACAACCTGACGTGATGCTCACACAAGTGCAGCAGTGGCACACAGCCACGGTGGGTTACCAAGTGCTCTAGACTTGGCTAACAGATCCATTCAGTGGAACAGAACCCATACCTGGAAATGGGAAACAAGTCAAAACCATATCCAAAACCTAGCCTGCTCTCTAATATCAAGCTCCCACAAATAGTGGGATACAAGAGGCCCTACATCTATTAAATTCTCTCTAAAATAGTAATGGTTATCCATATATCTTACACTGACCTCACTCTCCATTGGAGAATCTGCTTCTCTCTTTCAGATGGATACAGAACCTAAGGAGAGAATCAGCCCACCGCACCTCAACAGGGCACCAGCTGAAGCCATAGAGTTATAGGGGAAATGAGCAAGAGTTCTGCTTTCTCAGTGAACCTGGTACTAGCACAAGGGCAAAGGAAATAGACACAAAGAACACTCAACCCCTACCAAATCAGATATCCAGAGACACAGAGACTCACAAAACCTTGTCACTGAAATAGACCTAAAATGAACCCAACATGGCTCAGGGAAATTTGCAGAAGAGGGGGCAGAAAATTGTTAGAGCCATGAGTTGGGTCATTATGCACAGAGTGATTGTCTCTCCCGCATAACTGTTGGCTACCCCATAAGGCAAGTCCCACATTACCCATGGGGGGAGGACAGGGATAAGGCTAATGATGGTACCATCATATATATATATATATATATATATATATATATATATATATATATATAGTTATATATATAACTAATAAAAAAATATTAAAGCCGGGCATGGTGGCGCACGCCTTTAATCCCAGCACTCGGGAGGCAGAGATAGGAGGATCGCCGTGAGTTTGAGGCCACCCTGAGAATACAGAGTGAACTCCAGGTCAGCCTGAACTAGAGTGAGACCCTACCTCGAAAAAAAAACAAAATAAATTTAAAAAAAGAAAAGGAGGAAATAATATTTGAAGTGGAGGAAAATGACATATTAAGTTGACATTTCATTATTGTTTAAAAAGCAGTGTAAGGGAGCTGGAGAGATGGCTTAGTGGTTAAGGCATTTGCCTGTGGAGCCTAAGGACTCAGGTTTAATTCCCTAGTACTCATATAAGCCAAATGCACATGCTAGCACATGTGTCTGAAGTTCGTTTGCAGTGGCTAGAGGACCTGGAACATCCAATTGCCCCCCCTCTCTTTCCCTCTTTCTTTCAAATAAATAAATGTATTAAATATCTTTAAAAAACAATCTAGTGCTGGAGAGATGGCTTAGCAGTTAAGGCAATTGCCTGTAAAGCCTAAGGCCCTAGGTTCAATTCTCCATTACCCATATAAGCCAGATGCACAAGGTAGTGCATGTGTCTGGAATTTGTTTGTAGTGGCTGGAGGCCCTAGCATGCCCTTTTACGCTCTCTCTTAAATAAGTAAGTAATTAAAATTTAAAGAACAACAAAAAAAGAAAGAAAAGAAAGGAAAATGAAAGAAAAGAAAGAAAAGAAGAAAAGAAAAGAAAAGAAAGGAAAAGAAAAGAAAAGAAAACAAAAGAAAAAGATATTGAGACCCTTCAGAAAGCCTGAATGGGGACACGGAAGCTGTGGCCATCTGGTTCTCCTGCCTGTGTATTGATCTTGGACTATTAGTCTTCATGGAAAATCAGTCTTTATGGTTACATCTACGGTTTGTTGTTCCAGAAGTCCTTCTACACTGACCAACTACTTGGAATTTAATTGCTAGATTGATTAAAATTAATAATTTTCTGATTATTACTACATCTCAGGACAGATCTTTGTACTTTTTATTGTCTCTTTAAACCACCCCCCAAAAATATCACTTTCATGTTTTCAAATAACTTATTCCTCCAGGAAGAAGCATTGAAAAGTGAAAACTTGCAGCTACATAGTAGCACTGTCTTTTCCCTTCTTGACTTTGTGCAGGTGTTGGACAGAACTGCACAATATGTTCAAGTTATAATATTTTTGGTTTTCTTTCTAATTCAAACTTGAACAGTTCATTTCCTAACAGCTGAACAGAAAAATAAAATGTTTCATGCAGATAATGCCCAGCCTCATGGCCTTGACACAATTGACTTATTTTACTCTGAAAATACTAATCACAACAACTTTAAGACTACAGGGTTTTGGAAAGCATTATGTTGTAACTTTAGCTAGCTTGAGCCAAGGTAGCAAATATTCACTAATCGCATTTTGAAAATATTACCTGTAGCCAATGGATTTGAAGGCATTTCGTAGTATCAACATGTGCTTTATGGGGCATAAAAAATAACAATCAATGTAAAATGAAAAGGCGATTTTTGTAAACAATCATATCCTCATTAACCTAGCATATAAAATAAGTACATTCTAGTTGGTCAGAGCTAAAGGCTCTCCAAGTCAAACTAGCCATAAGTTATAACTATATTTCTTGCTATTCCTCTCCTCATGAAAAGATACTTCCACCCTCTGAACCTCCAGTCTATCATCTGGAAAATTTGGATTTTAAAAAATGAGCCAGGGCTGGAGAGATGGCTTATTGGTTAAGGCACCCACTTGCCACGGCTAAGAACACCCTTCACTCTCCAGGTCCCACGTTTAGCCAGATGCAAAAATGAAGCAAGGGAGCAATGCTGTACTTGCCCACAAGGGGGAGCACACATCTGGAGTTTGTTTACAGGGACTGAGAGGCCGCTGGCACACCCATTCGCTCTCTGCCTATTCCTCCCCCTCTTTCTCTCTCTCTCTCTCAAATAAAAAAGAAATGAGCCACCTGAATGTGTCTGGAGTTCCTTTGCACCCTGGGGTGCCCATTCATTCACTCTCTCTCACTCTCTTTCTCTCTCTCTGCCTAACTCTGTTTCTTTCTCTCTCACAAATAAATAAATAAATAAAAGTTAAAAAGGAAAAGAAAAACAATGATCCATCAAGGATGACTTGTGACAGTAAACAACCACAATTTGTGAGCCTAGCTCATAGTAAGAATTCAAAACACTGGGGTATATGAGTATTTTAAGCAGTATTATTGAACACTGTCTTGGAGTTCTTAAATTATCTTCAGAGTGAATTATTTTTGAAAATGATTACATAAATAACCACATAAGCTTCCCAGAGAGATGTGAGGCAGCAATAGAACATATGGCACATTCAAAGAAGATTCAGTTAGGAATTTCACCAAGTACTAAAAGGCACAGAGAATCACAGTGGGGCTTTTGAGATTATACTATGGTGAGACAACGTTTTTCTACATACTAACAAAATTAAGCAAGTGACACACAACAAACTAATTCAATTTAGGTAAAACTGATGCTGTTCAAGAATATGTCAAATTAGGGCTGGAGAGATGGCTTAGCAATTAAGGCACTTGCCTGCAAAGCCAAAGGACCTCAGTTCAATTTCCCAGGACCCACGTAAGCCAGATGCACAGGGGGGTGCATATGTCTGGAGTTCGTTTTCAGTGGTGGAGGCCCTGGTGTGCCCATTCTCTCTCTCTCTCTCTCTCTCTCTCTCTCTCTCCCCTCTCTCTCTCTCTCTCTCTCTCTCTCTCTCTCTCTCTCTCTCTCTCTGCCTCTCCTCAAGTAAATATATAAATAAAAATAAAATATTAAAAGATAATATGTCAAATTATACTTCCAGAACTAGTAGGCAGTAATGATAAGCTATTGTAATGCATGTGTATTCAACATAAATCAGACAAGAGTCAAAACATGTTTAATCTTTATAAGAAAAAAAAAAAAGTAGGAGCTGGAGAAATGGCTTATTTGTTAAAGTGTTTGCCTGCAAAGCCAAAGGATCCCGGTTCAATTTTCCAGGACCCACGTAAGCCATATGCACAAAGGGCACATGCATCTGGAATTCATTTGCAGTGGCTAGAGGCCCTTGCATGCCCATTCTGTCTCTGTCTGCCTCTCTCTCTCTCTCTCTCTCCTTGCAAATAAATAAATAAATAATTTTTTTTAAAAAAGTATTTCATTCCCCATGTTTACCTTAAAATAATCACAGGACTGATAGACTTTAGTTCATCCAAATCTTCCAAACAGCTTAGTTTGATCCAAAGAGAAAGACAAATAGTTTTGTGTGTATATGCTTTTCGGTTTTTGAACTCTGTTAAAAACTTGTTTAAGCTCAGATCTTTTGAATAACTTCCTATTAGTATCAGTCTCTGCCTGATTTTTTTTCTATTTTAATGAGGATATCATTAAATTATATAAATAACGTAATTTCATTCTTCGGTGGTTATTATTTTTTAAATAGCAGACAATTCATACAGAATGCTAATGGTGTGAAAAAACATCAATGTATAAGAACATGCTTGTGCTAGCACTTGGGAAGCAGAGGAAGGTCTAGGCTAGCCAGGCATATGTAGGAAGTTCAAAAAGTCCAGCTTAGGTTATGTAGCAAGACCCTGTCTCAGCACCTGCTAAATTAATAAATCAATAAATCATATATACACTCATGCACTTTATATAGACACAGACACATATGTATTAGCCAACATGTCTTTCACACGTCCATCTGCTTCTCCTTGCAAATTACCACATTTACTAATTATATAGCTGGAAATAGTTAAAATAAAAAAATAAAAAGAACTATAACCTGATCTCTCTCTTCTCTTTCTCTCTCTCGCTCTCGCTCTCTCTCCATGTTGCATGAAATTGCACCTGGGAATTAAATATTTCTAAAAAAGTGCCATGTGTCCTCAAAAGCTAATATAGAATATTAACAAACCATTATATCAGTTTAAATCTTAATTGAAAAAAATGGCAAATTTTTAAGCTAAGTGTTCATAATATGGAAGAGGAGTAGTTATGTACACTCATAATCCCAGCTTGAGTTCAAGGCCAAACCTGGGCAATGTATAAAGTTCAAGGCTTTGGCCTATAAAGTGAAGCCATGCCTCAGAACAAAGGGGGAAAAATGTTATTCAAAATGAAACATTATGTGTATGGATTTTGAAGCTAAAATACAACTGAAAAGCATATTTTCTAGTGGCTAGATTCTCGAATTATCCAGAAACTATGTAAAATTGCTTTATAAAATATTTCAATAGTTCAAACAGCATTTATATATCACTAAATATGTCCTATATAGTTTAGAAGTAAGTCCAATCCAGTAGGTTTTTCTACAAGGATTAAATTAAAAGACAAAGTATTTGTTGAACACTGGCTGAATGGCTAGACTTGTGTTTTCATGAAGAATGTAAACAAGTGTATATACATTCAGGTAAATCAGAAGTATATATGATAACCTGGAGAGATTATTCGGTGGTTAAGGTGCTTGCCTGCAAAGACTAAAGACCCAAGTTTGATTCCCTAGTATCTACATAAAGCCTGAGGCACAAAGTGATACATGACCTGGAGTCCATTTGCAGCAGCCAGAGGACCTAATATGTCATTCTCTCTGTCTGTTTCTCTTCTATCTCCCTTATCTCCCTCTTCTGGCAAATAAATAAGTAAAAATACTTTTTTTTTTTTTTTTTTTTTCGAGGTAAGGTCTCACTGTGATCCAGGCTGACCTGGAATTAACTATGTACTATGTAGTCTTAGGGTGGCCTCAAACTCATAGCGATCCTCCTACCTCTGCCTCCCGAGTGCTGGGATTAAAGGCGTGCACCACCACGCCCAGCTTAAAAATACTTTTTTAAAAAAGTTTATATTATGCTATACCCTAGAGAGAAAAACCTTCAAAAAGTACAGCATCACACTTTATTCAAAACAGCAATACAGAATAGGAAAATATTGCAAATATTAAACTCTATCTTTCCCTTTGTCAAAAATATTAAATATACCTCATAAAATTTGTTTAAAATTAATATATTTCATAGATATTTTAGGGATAAAAAGAAACAACGTCAAATAAATGTACCATAACCTTGAGAAATACTAATCTAATTTGATGTTGTAACAACTAAATACTAATGTCATTTCCTAAAAATGTTCAAAAGTAAACTATGCCCAAATATACCTTCATACTCACACTTATCTCAAGAGGATACTCCTGCAACCCTTGAAAGACTTGCACAGTGCATACTGATGCTTAGCTTTGAAACATCAAATAATAAGAAATGATTGTCTGAAATTCTATGCTCTGATTTGCCCCAATGTCTACATAAATTATTTAATATTCTATATATTTGAGGCATTTCTTTAGATGTATTGCCTTTAAAAGCTGATTTGACTTTATCCATTCATAGTGAGTAATATTTTTACATTTTAAATTAAGTATAAATAAATCCTCTGAATAAAAATATGAGGTACTATTTTACATATGAAATATATTTTCACTTCTTAAATAGGCATCATATCTGAGCTTCATGCCCTGTAACATTCAATCTAGTAGATTATGTTGTATCTTACAACACGGAATGTTGAAAAAATGAAATTATTTAAAATGTTGGATAAGTGCATTATAAAATCATGAAATGATAGGAAGTCAAAATATTTTATAATTAAGGTAAATACTAAACTCACATTGGGAGCTAATATTTGCCATAAGTGATTGATTGGTCAATATTATAAAAATGTCATTCTATCTCTCTCATTGAAACAAATAAGACATTTTCAGGCCTTTACATTGTATGATCAAAAGCGGACAAACTATAACACTAGTGGGCTATTTTTAATACAGCAAGACGTCAGAATTATTTTGTCTGAAAATTATTTAAATTAAAATAATTCTATAGTTTTAAGTAATAAATATTGAAATGTTTGTGATTTTGCTACCTGAAAAGGATCAATAATGTTTTGTTAAACTTCCGTTAATGTAAACTGAAAATACTCATATATTTTAGTGGCAAATATTAAACAGCTGTAGTTACATGTTAAAAGACCTTCAAGATAAGTTTTCAAATAATTAAAAGTTGACAACTTCACAAAGTGGTTTTCAAATTGATTTTACCTGAGAATACTTTTCTTAAGGTAAATTTATACAAATTGCCCTAAAGTAAGATAAAATTAGAAATGTCCATGTAAAACTACTTTAGTTGATATTTTTGAAACGTGTAAACTCAGTATCTAAGTTGAGCTTTGTCTTGATGAAGGAGCAGCTTTGAATATAGAATGTGTAGGCTATTACTGCTACCTTATATCAGTTTCAGCATCCATTGTTTTTATTTTATTTAGTGCTCAGCGCTATGAACATTCTTATCAATATAATTAAGCATTATAGATTTAAAATCATGATAAATGACAATGATACTCTTATAGATGTTTGAACTTTTTTAAAAAGAGAAAAAAATTTAATATTTTTATTAGTTATGTATATAGTATATATACAGCCATGATGGTACCATCATTAGCCTTCTCCCTCTCCTCCCCCCATGGTAATGTGGGTCTTGCCTTATGGGAGTAGTCATCAGTTATGCAGGAGAGGCAATGACTGTGTATAGTGACCCAACTCATGGCTCTAACAATCTTTCTGCCCCCTCTTCCACGAATTTCCCTGAGCCATGTTGGGTTCATTTTAGGTCTATTTCAGTGATGAGGTTTTGTGAGCTTCTGTGTCTCTGGATAACTGATTTGATAGGGTTTGAGTGTTCTTTGTGTCTATCTCCTTCGCCCTTGTGCTTGTACCAGGTTCACCAATAAAACAGCACTCTTGCTCATTTGCCCTATAACTCTATGGCTTCAGCTGGATTTATTTCAAGTTCAAGCCTAAGAATATCTCATCTCTCTGAATTTTGTTATACATACTATAAAACATCCAAAACTTATATCAAGAATGCTTTTGATCAGAAATAAATGATTCAACTTAAGCTATGAGCTCTTGAAGACTCTTACATTTACTGGGTAAGTCACTTTGATACTGCACTAGAGCTTCCACACTTAAAATCAAAGTAGTGAGAATAAATTTCAAATGTTTCTAGAAGTAGTTTTAAATGTAAAAGATGCAAATAACTCTATTAAGGCAAGTTATTTCCTAATGCAACTCCACATAACATTTAGAAGGTTAAGTTTTCTTCTGCTAAATTATGCTTTCCTTGGACACATATTCAGAAATAATTGCTCAGCCTGTCCTGACATCCTTTTGCCTTCATTTTTTACCAATATCCTGTGAAATAAAGTTCAAGTGCCTGAAGTCACCAGTGAAGCTGTACTTAATTACATAATGAGCATATTGTATGTGGAGAGCACTGACTACTTACTAGATGTGGTTTTAACAAGGCCATGTTGTTACTAAGCTATAGGCTTGTGGTAAGAAGCAAATATTCAACCAGCAAACTAAAAGATGAGCTGTACTTTCAGGTATTGATAAAAATTCTCAAGTTTCATAACATATTGCAAGTTCAGTATACTGGAGATCCAAGGATGTGCGGCAGAGAGAGGTAGGGGCACAGGTGAAGCTTTTGGACGACAACACCTGTTGCATGTTAAATACTAAATCAGTAGTGTATGCTTGGGTGTGTTTGTCAGTGATTTTACTGTCACCATCATCTTGAATATAAAGAGACAATGGTCTTGCAGGCATTGCTCTTCATTTCAGAGCTGGGGACCTCACCATAGGTAAAGGTTCTTTAAGGTAAAACTAGAAGTCATATGAGAGTGAGATCCAAAACATTTAATCTTGTAAAAACAGAGTAAGTGTGCAGAATGTTGGGTTGAGGAGTATCAGGAGTGCCACAGTATGGAAATTGTTTAATTTTCCACACCTATGAACCTCAAAACACAAGAACCTGGTTATTAGACACAGGATTAGTTATTTCATTTTCAGATAACATCTGGAACTAAGTAGTAGTGAATAGATATTGGATTTTTATGTAAATTTAGTTATGAAATACACCATCATAGGGGCTGGAGAGATGACTTAGCAGGTAAGGCATTTTCTTGTGAAGCCTAAGGGCCCAGGTTTGATTCCCCAGTATCCACATAATCAGGATGCACAAGGTGGTATATGTGTCTGGAGTTCATTTGCAGTGGCTGGAGGCCCTGGTATACCTATTCTCTCTCTCTCTCTCTCTCTCTCTCTCTCTCGCTCTCTCTTTCTCTTTCTCTGTTCCACTTTCTCTCTCTCTCTCAAATAAATAAATAAAATATTAAAACAATACATCATTCTATTTTTAATAGCTCTCACCAAACACATCTTAATTGCTTGACAAATTTAATAGAAAAATTTATTCCATGAAAATGTCCATTCCCGGAATCATATTTTTCTTTACAGGTAAAACCAAATTATGAAAGAATGGATTAGCAAAACAAACAGAAAAAAGTGGCTATCATGCATCTAAGGAACAATAACTATCAAGATAAATTTAATATTTCTTAGTCAACTGACCATATTTTAGGATTACTTCTTAGCATGAAATGAGCTTGAATGGACTTCAATTTATGTTCTTAATAAAAAGTGAAAGCTAAAATTGAAGCAACCAGAGTATTTTTAAAATCTATCTTGGCTAAGCTCTGATAACGAATAAGATGTCAAAAAGACATTGAAAGTGTGACATAGTCCTGAGACTTTTCTGGCCAGCTTGGGTCTGCACTGGATGTGTGGGAGCCAAGGGCCTGAATTTGTGAAGTAGGGCTAGCACAGTACTGAAAGTACAGTGTAAAGCCAGATTCCATAGTCAGTTTAAGAAAGGGCAGAAAATGTGTAATTTTATATTGATGACATATTTAAATATCTTTTGATTCATTGGTCTAAATAAAATATATTAAAAAGCTTCATCTGTTACATTTTACTGTTTCTTTGGCATGCCTTCTAGAAAGTAGAAGATGACATGAGATGCACGGTTTTGTGACAGGCTCTGCATTTGTGTTTGATGGTGCTAATCTCACGGTCTTCCTGCTGATGCTGTCCTCTTCCTTCTTCCTACCTCTTCCTTCTTTCTTTCTTTCTTTCTTTCTTTCTTTCTTTCTTTCTTTCTTTCTTTTTTTCTTTCTTGTCCTTGAATTATATGCAAGAGACCTTGAGCATGGATAGAAAATCTATCAATTCTGAAATGAAAACATTATAAACCTGATAAAATGCATTCAGAAGTGAAATAAAACAGAAATATTTTCATTCTGTCTAATCTAATTATGACATGACTATACTCTCAGCCTTTTTAAAAATCTGGAAACAGATATTTCTAAATATATTTCATCTACTTTATGTCACTCATGAGTTTACATTCAGATATATTCCTGGAAATTGTGAGTAATCTAAATAATTTTAGAAACAAACTTCCTTTTCTCAAATAGTAAATTATATATTATGGTAGATTGAATGTATGGCACAAAATCATATTAATTTACCTCTCTACTCTGGCCTTCTTTTATTGTCCTTAAAATTCTGTTATTTCTTTTTGCCTCACAAGACTATTTCAAAATTAGTGGCTCTAAATTTTCGAATTATGTTCAGCCTCTTCCTTGGCTCCTTCTCTTTTTCCTCCTGTATCTGTCTTCTGTGCACTTCCATGTTTCCTAGCTCAAGGATATATCATAAAGACAACAGTACCACCTGACAAATGTCACAAGCAGAAAGACAGACATTGCTTTCCAAGTCTTTCAAGGTGTTAATAATCTTAAGAATTCTAAATGATCATCTATATTTCTCTTTATTATTAGCCTTCTGTTCTTTCAGTTCTGACATTCTGTATTTCTTTCCCAAGTAAGTTTGCAGATGCTGAGAATGAGTTGAGGGTTTCTTATTTTGTTTCAACTTTTTACAAAAAAATTTCCCTAAGTACAAGGAATTAGATGTAACAGACACATAACAAATACTGACTGAAATAAATTGTGCTTATAGAGAACACATTTTGGAAGGCTCTAGAAAGAGGGACCAGTGCCATTCCAAATGGAAATGTTGAATGCTCTTAACAATCTTCTATTGTACAGAGTTCATGTGAGAACATAAAATATGAGCTTGCAATTTTATTAGATATCACTGCCTTAGTGATATACAAATCAGAGTATCTCTTTTATTTATCTGCAGATATGGCATAGGAAGCTGTAGCAGACAGCTTCAGGTTCGCTGAGATGAACTTCCAGACCAGGCACAGTTATGGAGGAAGAGGTATTTATTAAAGCTTACGATCCAGGGGAAGTTCCATAATGGCAGAAGAAGCTGGCCTGCTCTTCACAGGACCAAACACAGAGAGCAAAGCCACAGCCAAAACCACAGCATACCTCAGGAGCTCCAGCTAGGCACACTTTGCATATCTTTAGATTGAAATCCTAAACCCACCACCACACCTTAAGATCTGCCCAGCGACACTGCCTCCAGCAAGGTGGCTGCAGATGCAAACTATAAACTAATAAAACACTGAATAGATTGGGGGCCATCTATTCAAACTACCACAGAAGCCATCTTCAAGTTCTGGAAGAAATACATCCTGAATTCAGATCTTTACAAAGTCACTTCATAGCCTTGAGACATCTGACTGAAAGGTAGTTCAATCCTCAGACTTCTGAATATCCTCTTAGCATAATAACAATTAGGGAAAATATGACTATGTGTCAGGTGACAGTGTGGTCCAGAGGTCAGTCCATTAATTGAATGAGACAAGGAAGTAGCAACAAAAGAACGAGTAGTAACCACATCCCCTGGTACCTGGAATGCTCACATAATAAAGCAAATCTGAACTGGATTAACCCATTTATTAACAAAGATACTGAAGCTCTGGTTTCATACAAATCAGGTGGTTAATATTGATTTTAGTTAATTACAGTATCCCACATTCATTTTTGTGGTTCTAATCAGTGAATTCTTTATAAAAGTCTATATTGTTATATCCAACGTAGAATTTATCTTTTAGTACCTGAAATTATACTCAAATATATGTGAGATAATCATACACATTACATGCCCACAACTCTCTTGACACAAAAGTCACAGATGGGTAAGGGCAGAGAACTCTTTGGTGCCAGTTGATTTTGAATTTGAAGAAACATTTATAATTTTCCTATCAACTTTCTCATCTGCCATTCAATTATGGTTTTTAAGTACTCTTCGCACTCCACTTCACTTCACAGTGTTTTAACATCACAGCATCTCAGCTTCTTCCTTATAGCAGCTTCACTACGCTTTGGAATGCAGTCGTCACCCATGCTTCTTTCAAAAGTTAAGAATATTCTCCTTTAAGTAAAAGTAATTATTCTTTTGTCATTTTCAGCCTGTGGAGGTGGATTGTGCTGTGGCCAGAAGTTATAGGATGTAACAATAAAACTTCAGTGTCAGTAGTTGGATATCTCTGAGTGAGTTATTGATCAGGGAGGCTTCTGAGGCTTCCAAAATAATGCCAAGGCTTTTTGCTGCCCAATAGAACTAGATGTTAAGACCCAGCTGCTGAAGATACCAGGAACTTTGGTTGTAGGACACTAAGCAATTAAGCTAAAGCTAAACTGGAAGCCTCCATCCTGTTGACTAGTAGTCATAGTGCTAAAAAGTGACATACAACCTGAGGGAGGTAAAAAGTCATTGATGGATTTAATGAGCAGTTAAAGCTACTCAACTAACTAGCTATTACAAAATGTGCTCACTATTACAATAGTGGCATGTTTGTTAAGGTGGTAACCAACGGATCTGATTGAATTTGAGACTTGCTCCATAGGAGGGAACTCATGTCTGATACTAAAAACCTAACAAAAGCTTGTAGCTGGGACGGTTATAAGCCCTAACAAGGAAACTACTATTGTTGTTTGGTTACATGAATATAGTATATCCACCAAATTATTCTTGTGTTTATCCCCATATACTAGTGATGTTTTCACTGTTGTTTAGAGAAGGCCCTCTTTTCTGACAGTGGTGGCAGCTGTGGAAACTCAAAAGGTACTAAAACTCTAAAACCTGACAGTTGAGTGTTCATCACTAAATAAAACATCTCTATCACACCCTCCAATGGCCCACAGACTATAGGTGAAGAGGTAGCAGGAATTTAAGAGCAAAGGATGGGGAGGAGTGCTTTTGGAATGCTGTTTTCAAGGCATAAAGTGATTATTGTATCCATGATGTCACAGCAGCTGCTGTTAGCCGCACAAACTTGCATAATGTTGGGCCATAATGTTGTGAATGGTGGAGATTGGGAAAAAAAAGACATGAGGCAATAGTAGGAAAGAAAAGGGGGTTCACTGGAGGAGGATGGGGAAGGGACAAAAGATTATTGTGGAGGTGATTATGCAATATTTTAAAATAACATATTTTATTTTAATCTTAAAAAAGGAAAAAATACTGAAACCATTCTCAATCTAGCTACTCCACTAACAGTCATTCAAGCCACAGCCCACGGCATGTTGACTGAGCATTAACAATTCCAATTAAATCAACAATGGAAATGTTTAATAAAACCAATTTTCTGAAGGAAATTGAGTCACCAAAATAAAATCACTTCACAAAAATAATACTAAAACTGAAATTGGTCTCTGTCATTAGAGTCACACTCTCAAACCCATTGCTCTTCCTGTATCATCTAGCTGAGCAGCCTTTCCTTCCTTTTCCAGGCCAGTTTCATTTATGTAAATAACAATCTATGTGTATAAGCTTTCAGCACCTGAAGGGCCACTGCTTTGTTTTACCCCCATGTCTTACAGATTTCACTATCTACTTGATAGATTCAGATTATAGGCCAAGTATTTATAACTAGAGAAAGTGTGTGTTGATTAAAGTGACATGAATTTGACTCTTGCCACATTCATTAGAGTCTTAGTTTGAGATTCCAGTAAACTCAAGCTATGACTGTGAAAAATCAGGTTAACTGGAATGGGGATAGGAGCTTAACACTTAAGAGAACTTTTAAAAATAGACACGAGTTCTATCAAAGATTCTAATTAACACTTGTATCACTTTCCCTAGCAGCATTGAGCCTGTACTTCAAATAGGTAGAGAAATCTCGTGAGATCAGTAAGGCATGCCCAGTGTAAAGCAAACATGGGCTTCATTTAGGTAATAAATGCATTTAGTTAATGTTATTTATGAAGAAACACTGTCACTCATTATCTAACATAATTTCTTTCCAAAATGTAAGCTAATATTTAAATTTTTCAATTTATTGTCGATTTTTATATAGTTTTAATTTAGACTATGCCTATAAACTCATATATACAATGTTTTAAAAACCATCTTACATTTAAACACATCTCAATGTTTCACAATATGTTACACTCTTGATATTCAACTTCATCCAAATTTAGCAACTGGAAGGCCCTTTGAGGTAGTTCCTGTTTCCATTGATATAATCTCACTTCCCTTTGAGTGTTCCCTTACTTTCTGACAGGAGCTATCCCAGATATTTTCTGTGCTTTGTCTGCCCAGACTTCAGATAAACCACTTCTCTAGAATCCTGGACTCCCTGACAGGGGACTGACACATGTGAGACTTGGTTTGTATACTAAGTGTAGCTCAGGCTGCTTCAGACACAAAAAATTGTAGCTTTTTCAGGAGACAGTGCTAGGCAAATAATTTATTTTTAAAACTTTCTGGTATATTTTAACACTTGATAAATCATCCCTCCTTTGATTTCTCTTTCTTAGAATCCTCTTAGCTATTCTTGATTTTTAATATTTTTCTATGTCTAACTCAAAAGTTATTTATGTACTTCTACAAAGTTTCATTGGTCTTCCTATAAAGGTCATGTTGCATGCACACACACACAGCTTGCACAGCTACAGAGAAAATGCAGGTATTTTCCAAGTGTGTGCCTTTGCACATCCCATCATAAACTTTTTGTATATTGTTTTGTAATATCTCCTTGCAGACTTAAATATGCTTTCTTCCAGAAATTAATATTAGAACTTCAAATTAGTTTTATATTCAGAACTTAGGCAGTCTCCCACATAATCCATACCAGCCTCTTCTTTAGAAGATCATCTTAACTTTCTTTTCTTTTACCAGTTTCCAAGATATCAGCATTCCAAGGTTGGTAGGCAGCTTTTAAAACCTATCCTCAGGACTGGAGGGATGGCTTGGCGGTTAATGTGCTAACCTGCAAAGCTAAAGGACACAAGTTCGAGTCTCCAGGACCCACATAAGCCAGATGCACAAGGTGGCACATGCTTCTGGAGTTGGTTTGCAGAAGCTGAAGGCTCTGGTGTGCCCATTCTCTCTCTATCCCTCTTTCTCTCTCAAATATAAATAAAAATAAAATGTAAAAATCTTTCCTCGAACTTTGCCTTCAAATGCACCGATTTTATGATGTGTAGGTTTACCATCAAAGAACCATAAAACTCATTTAGTGTTGTTCATTCACTATTTTATGTGTCTCATTCTTGAAAATGTTAACTTTCTCAAGTTCCAAGGAAACTATTTCATAATAGAAGATTTCTCACACATCTGAACAGGTGATTAAACACAGCATCCAAAAATAACTTGCAATTATATGTGTTTTATGTTATTAGCAAACAGATAAAATGAATTTGAAAATGTCACATAGGAGTTGGTATAACAGTGAATTTCTGAAAGGGAGATGAGGTTGATGGTGAGATGTTGGTAGATGGAGGAGACACCTATATTTATAGGCTTGCTGTGTGATGAAAGAAATAGCTCTTTGGTTTCCTGTGTGCAAATGACTAGTTTCATCATGCTGCAAGAGCTTCTATAAATTTACGAACTACACTTGTACTTAACAACAAAACGTTGGAATCTTTTTTCATCAAAACCACCATAGACAGAACCATTGATTTGGTAACAGACTCAGAGCACAGTTTTGCCTAACAAATTTCTATGATTCTGAAGGTGCTCCTACAGTCTTATAGATTGTGTCATAGAGTGGTCCCTTAGAAGTACTTTTAACCCTTACAAGTCACTGTGTAAGTCATGCCATTTTCTATATTGTCCATCGGAAGAACTCAATGGTGAAAGGCACTCATTAATGAAAACTTGCCTAACTCTATTCATCGTGATGTATCAAGACAGAGAGAAGTTGTTTTATATCAGAAAAAAAATAAACAAAAATCATCTCTATAACTGAAGCATATCTGTGCAAAAGGTGAGCTGGGCTATATAATTCAGACTTCCTGCCTAGCACTTGTCCTTCCACCATCTGTCACTTTTCTTAAACTTATAAAATAATGATGTACCATATGCTTGGTGAGAGAAGAACAAATGAAAGGTCATTCATTTAGCATATCAGGAAATGTTAGTTTTCCTCCTTTCCTTTTTCTCTTCAATGAAGAATAGCCTTTCCCTAATCCTCACTAATACTAGTTTCCAGACTTATTCAGAAATATGTTCTTATTGTAAATGTTTAGGATATGGCTATGACAATATGTATAAACACTCTCTAAACAAATGAAGTATATGCAAATACAATTAATTTCCACTGTGAAATTTTGGGGTAAATTCAATTATGTTATTGAAAATACGAATAATATTAAATTTTTAGTTCAATTAAATTTTTCAAAAAATGTTTCTGCGAGCCTGGCTTAGCAGTTAAGGCATTTGCCTGAGAAGCCAAAGGATCCCAGTTCAATTCCCCAGGACCCACGTAAGCCGGATGCATAAAGGGGCACACACGTCTGGAGTTCATTTGCAGTGGATGGAGGCCCTGGCATACCCATTCTTTCTCTCTACCTCTTCCTCTCTTTCTCTCTCAAATAAATAAATTTTTAAAACAATGTTTCTGCATATGAAATCTTTACCTTTGCTTAAGAAGGCACCCCATGGCATGTTTTAGTAAACCAGAACAGAATTATTATGTTTTCTACAGTACCTTTCTCCACTTAAATTTATACATAGCCAAAGAAATAAATCTTGACATCTTGAGCTCAGCTTAGAAGTCTCCAGTGACAGTCCGAAGGACATTTATCCTAGACAAAGTTCTCCTCTGTCGTTTTGGTAACTAGTAACAAACAAATAGTATATCAGCTTCCTTATTCTCCAGGAATCAGTTTCAGAAAAGTACCAAGACAATCCAACACAAACAAAACCATTTGAAGTGTACAAAATCATAAGAAAACACAAAGTCAGTTCTCCAAAACATAAATTTAGTGTTTAACATCAACAAAACATAAAAATTGAACACTTACTCAATGTTTTGTGAATATAATATCTAAGTGAATAAAAAAAAAAAAACCTACTAAAAGTTGGCAACAACTGAATTAGATATATGTGTGTTTGGAAAGTGAAAATTAAATAAGAGATGGAAGGGTATGACAGAGGTGTTCACATAACATCTGTTAAATCAGGTTTCTATAATTTGAGAAATCACCAGTTTCTTACATTTTACTTACAAAAGAAATGTTACAATCATGACACAGTAAAACAGATTATTACCATTTCCACTAATGTGGAAGTATTCATTGAATAGCTAGTCTTTTATCAGAGTTTCAAAAAGTAAACAGGTTATCACTTTCCAAAATGTAATACACCTTTTGTATTTAGAAATATGAAAGAGTATGTACGAACTGCATTTGGAACTTTTTCTTCTGATTCTCAACCCCACCACAATGTGGAAAACTTGACATAAACTCCTAAAGAGTACCACTTAGCTGGGCGTGGTGGCGCACGCCTTTAATCCAGCATTCAGGAGGCAGAGACAGGAGGATCGCCGTGACTTTGAGGCCAGCCTGAGACTACATAGTAAATGCTACCTCAAAAAAAAAAAAAAAAAAAAAAGAGTACACCTTGAGCGCTGGAGAAACGGCTTATCAGTTAAGGCATTTGCCTGCGAAGCCAAAGGACCCAGGTTTGATTCCCCAGGACCCGTGTAACCCAGGTAAGCCAGATGCACAAGGGGCACATGCATCTGGAGTTCATTTGCAGTGGCTAGAGGCCTTGGCATGCCCATTCTTGCTCTCTCTCTTTCTCTCTCTCCTCTCTCTCTCTCTCTCTCTCTCTCTGTCTCCTTGCAAATAAATAAACTTCTTTTAAAAAGTACAACTTGAGGGTTTACATGTGAGGACAAATTTTATTAAGTAACTTTATCTTTAATAATGCAAATGTATTCATTTGCATATGTTTGGACAAACCATAAACACAAGACTGAAGTCCAGGTAGGATTTTTTTTTTCCTCTGCAAAGTTCAAAATGGAGACAGCCACTATACAATCCATCTACTAGTCCTGGATTATTTTTAATTTTTTTATTATTATTTTATTTATTTTTGGAGAGAGATAGAGAGAGAGACAGACAGAGAGGGAGAGAGAGACAGATAGAGATGGGCGCGCCAGCAGTCTCTCAGCTGCCGTGAACGAAATCCAGATGTGTGCGCCCCCTTGTGGTCAAGTGTGGCATTGTGTCACTTTGCATCTGGCTAAACGTGGGACCAGGAGATTGGAACCGGGTTCTTAGGCTTAGCAGGCAGGCGCCTTAACCGCTAAGCCATCTCTCCAGCCCTTCACTAGTCCTGGATTTTTAAAAATACCAACAGTATGCATCCCATAGATATGTTACAGGAAATATAACAGGCTGCTTTATATTTGCAATGACTTATTCATCATACCTTATTAAATTTTATTTTAGTTTTTATTTGAAAGAGAGAGAGAGAGAGGCAGACAGCGAAAGAATGGGCATGCTACTGCCTCTAGCCACTGCAAAAGAATTCCAGATATATGCATCATCTTGTGCATCTGGCTTTATGTGTATACTTGGAAATAGAACCTGAGTCCTTTGATTTGTAGGCAAGCACCTTAACTGCTAAACCATCTCTCCAGCCCCCATCATACCTTATTAAAATAACTGAGGTTATTCAGTCGTTCAACAACCAATCTGGCTCTTCTTTCGCTCTCCCCCACATTCACCTGGAAAAAGCATTCTCTCTTCAAAAATAAAAAAGTTTTTAGGTTGTTTTAAAATTAATTTATTTGCAAGTATAGAGAGATAGAAAAGAAACACACACAGGGAGAGAATGGGCATGCCAGGGCCTCCAGCCACTGCAAATGTACTCCAGATGTATGTGTCACTTTGAGCATCTGGCTTTAGGTGGGTACTGGGTAATCGAACCAAGCTGGTTAGGCTTTTCAGGGAAGCACGTCCAGCCCAAAAGTTTTGTTGTTATTGTTGTTATTGTTATTGTTTTTGTTATATAGTACACATTAGAGTAGAAATGATTAAATTGATCAAATGCCCATGTAGTAGTATAGCCAATGAAAATGAAGCATTTCCAATGGCAAGCAGTAGGCAATGCCAACTAGGTTACTATCTTCAACAATTTTAAACTCAAAACCTTATGGAACAGCAGGACTCTTTATGAAATTGCAAAATTCTAAGTTTAGTTCTTGGAGAATGGAATTATGAAAAACTCAAAATCACAAATAGAAACATATGATAAAAATGTAACATAATGAATACTAAACAGTAAATAAACAAAAACATTAGCTGACAATAGATTCTTCACATGATATTTATTCACAGAATTCAAAATGCAACTTCCTCTCTGCCCTACTTTAAAATTTTCTGGAGGGCTGGAGAGATGGCTTAGAGGTTAAGCGCTTGCCTGTGAAGCCTAAGGACCCCGGTTCGAAGCTCCATTCTCCAGGACCCACGTTAGCCAGAAGCACAAGGGGGCACATGCATTTGGAGTTCGTTTGCAGTGGCTGGAGGCCCTGGCGTGCCCATTCTCTCTCTCTCTACCTGTCTATTTCTGTATCTCTCTCTCTCAAATAAATAAATAATAAAAAATATTAAAAAAAAAAAAAAAAAAAAAAAAAAAAATTTTCTGGAAATTTTTGGTCCCATTCAGATCCAGTTTCATGGGGAAAAATCACATAGTACAACTAATGTGTTGCCCAATCTCAAGGGAAACCACACTCAGAGAAAAACCTGGATCTAATAATGAATACAAGGTTTGATCACACAATGTGTTTCTTGCTTACTCTGTCTCTTTCTTTTCAAGAACTAAAAGATTGTTAGTTCACATAACTTACATGTACATTATCTCAAATGAACATTCTTTCTTCTGTATTATCTTGATGAAAATGACTAAAAGTTTGGACGTTGCAAATAGCCTTTAAAAATATTTTGTTAACTATCTAAACCATATCAAAGGCCATAACTGAGAAATTACCTCACTGTTACAAAATAAAAAGTCTATATTTAGGCAGAATGATATAATGTTAGAACTATAATCTTGGAACTATGTACTTCAAGGCATGAAAAGTGCTGTTTACAGACAAGAACACAGTCTCTATCATACAAAAATGCAACAGGGTTTCTTTTACCAACAAATGCTGTCATGAGCATAAAAAGTTATAAATAAAAATAAACATTGCATATATTGTAGCTTCCAAGGACCTCTGATGTAGATGAACTCATTGCAAACAAAAATTCATCCAGCTTTCTAGATGCTACCCTGCATGTAATCTATATGTAAGCTACATGGTCTATCTGATGGTTTGCATTGTCTCCAAAATTGTACAAACTAGGCACAAAAGTTTTCATACTGAACATGGGAAGTCAGAGAAACGTGGGCTTGAAAAGATGAAGGGGAAGTTATGGATCCTTTGGTTATGGATCTATTTTTATTTCTTTAGCTACCTACAATAAAACCTAATCTGACAAGTAAAACATTATTTCATTTGTTCATTTTAATATAATACAAAATATTACACATGAGAAAATAAAATCTGAACTTTTCAAGAAAGGTGGGAAAGGAAGAAAATAAAACCTTCAGATTCCAGTTACAAGAGTAATAGTGACTTCAGATCTTAAGATCGAATATAATTTTACTATACTTATTGGAGACTACATTTCCTAGTAGATTCTGCTACTGTGTTAAATGCAGAAATGTTTCTTACTGCCAAGTAGTGCATCTCTGAAAAGTATGGCCGGGTTCTCCTAAAAACATGCAACAGGACAGACCTCAACCAGCACAAAAGCCAACCAAAGCTGACCACGGCACAAGTAGCATCTCCAGCAGCCCCTGCAAAGTCCTGTCCTAGGGCATGGGGTGGGGTGAGGTTCTCAGGAGACCAACTTCAACAACCAGTATGGTTACTAGAAAGGAAACCCTGTGAATTTAAAATTTAAAGATTAAGTTCTTTGGGACCTTGTAGGCGTCCTCTCATTAATGACAATTTTACAGTTTCTGATTCTCCATGAAACCATGGGCCACTCCCTGGAAAAGGGCAGCACAGAGCTCACAGCCAACTCAACACCACTGAGAAAGCATCAGTTCTGCTGGCATCCCAGCGCAAGGCAAAAACCCAAGGACAGCGGAAGAGGCTGGGGAAGACCTACTGCATGCACTGTTCACTCTGCGCTAGGAATGGCTGACATCCTAAGGGCTTGGGAAATGTCTAGAGCTCCCCCGCCTCGCCTGGCAGGCTGCCAACCCCAGTGACAGACCAGCCCAGGCCACCCCGCATCTCCCCGGACGCCCGACGGCCAGTGCTACGCGCGACTTTCAGCCTCCAGCGCGGCAGAGTGGCCCTGGCCAACTTGCCCAGCCGGCAGCCTGGCTCCCCGCCCGCCCGCACGCACGCACGCACGCAGGTCTAGGCCCGCTGCAGAGGCGACCAGGGCGCAGCCAGCCGAGGAGGTGGCGCACGTCTGAAACTGGATCCCTGCGGGGAGAGCACTTTGGTTCTGGCGCCCGTCGCGGATTTCCCTGTCTTGGGCTCGGACACTGCCCGGAACTTGTGCGCGCGCGTGCGCGCGCGCGCGCACACACACACACACACACACACACACACACACACACACTCTTGTTCGGGGACCAGCATTACCATCACACACCCCAGAAACGCTTCCGAGGGGACCAAGTACCTGCTCTCTGCGAGCTGCGGTGCTGTTCACTTCATCCTCCGTTGACAAGGAAACCAAACCGCACTTCATTTATTTTTTTCCAGAAAAACCTTCCATTGCCATCATTTGAAAATTGATTTACGGGGAGGAGAAAGGAAGGAAGAAGGGATAATATAGATATAGATATCAGGATATCTATCACAAAATTATCTCGGTATTTCATTTAAAAAGTCAAGTGTGCAAAAGTGATAGTTAATGTAAAAGAGGAAAAAGGCGTTTTGCTTAAAAATTATCCCAGTAACTAGCTGCAAGAAAAGTTTCATGTTATCAATAGATATAAAAAAACAGGAGAGGAACAAAAACGAAATGTTTCTCACCGACTTCCAAAAAGGGCATAAAAATGTAAAATCAATGTCTTAACTCGGTGGTGTGCAAGACCACAAACTTGCGAACACTGCTGTAAAATCCCACCTACACAAAAATGTTATCACAAAAAGAGTATGCAAAAAAAGAGTTAGGAACATGCTTTCTCATTTTTATAAAGGAAAAAATAGGCACCATACTTCACATCGCTTTTTCCATAAAACCAGTTGCACATTTTGCTGGACTTGGGAGTCGCTCGCAGCTGGCACGGTCGCCTCGGACTCCCGGGCACAGCGCCTCGTCTACCGAACCATTGCATGCTAAGAAAACTTGCTTCAAGAAAAGGCTCAAGATCATGCTCTGTCAGCTTTCCCAAATACAAACAATAATCAAAGTGGGAAAAAAAAAAGAAGAAGAAAAACCAAAAACAAAAACAAAAAAAAAGGACAAAAAAAAAAAAAAAGAATAGGACAAGAATGCCACTAAGGTACTCACCGAACGGGAGTAAAATGTTGGAATAAAAATGAGATTTAGGAAAATACAGTATGGCGGTGGAAGAAGGAATGAAGCGCGTTTTTTTCTCAGTCTCTGCCTCGGGCACTGACACGTGACTCGGAGCTAGGCGGACTTGCAGGCGGCAGGGGGACTGAGGCTGCAGGGGCACCCCGGAGCCCTCGAAGCCCTCGGAGCCGCTCAGGCGGGCGCGGCGGCTGGGAGCCCGGCGAGGCGGCCTCCTCCGCGAGCCGCGACGAGCAGGTGCCGCTCACGCTGGGCTGAGCGCACGCACACGCACACGCAGACGGGCAGGGCGCGGGCGGGCGGGCGGGCGAGCGGGGACTGCGCGGGGCGGGCCGGAGGCGCGCAGCTGCCTTCGCTGCTGCTGCTGCTGCTGCCGCCGCCGCCGCCGCCTGTGCTGCCGCTGCTGCTGCTGCTGCTGCTGGTGCAGCGGGTGCGCCTCGGAAGGGGGCAGCTCGGGGATGCTCAGCCGACGCCTCCCAGGATCCACAACTTGCTGCCCGCCTCAAAGTTGCTGCTTGCCACTTCCGTGTACATCCGTCTGTCTTTCTTCTGCAGGGAGTGAGTTGCCTGAAAGGAGCTCCGGTGCTGTCCACTCCTCAAGTTTCACTCTTCAAACCTGCCTTCGTGCCATCGTTTTGTTTATTTGGTTTCGGAGTTCCCAGCCCTCCTAAACTGCGTTGCCTGTATCGCTCTGCTAGGTTTGCATTCTTCCCTCGTGGCTCTTGGGGAACCTGGCTCCTTGTGATGCGATACTGGGGGCGTTGTCACCTTACAAGAGCCCTGTGAATCTCCGTGGTCATCCCATTGACTGACTTCGATGAGGAGCGATGGCAGTCTGAAAATTCAAACGAAATCTTTTATTTAGAAAAATTCCACACTCCATTTCTTTTATTCGGGTTGCATGTTGGCGGGTGGGGGCGTGGACGTGGCTAATTTATTTCTTTGTAGACCAGGCATTGTTTGTTTTGTCTGCTTGCGCGCCTGCTTCGACCTGTCTGGAAAAGGCTCTGGGGGTCTGAGATCCCGGCAGGCACTGGCCTCACTCCTGCAAGTTGTTTTCTCAGGCTGCAAGTCAAGGAGGGGAGCAAGGAAAACAAGCAAGTCCATTGTGTGAGCGCTAGCCTGACAGCAGGCACCTGGCTGTCGAGAGGGGGAGACGTGCACCGCGCACCATCCTGGAGAGGCTCAGCCACCCAGCCAGCCGGGTGGTGGATCAGTGCTGTTGAAGGTGAGGGGAGACAGGGACTTCACCTAGCACCCGCTGTAGATGTCTGTCGCTGGAACAAAGATGCCATGAGCCAATCACTGGATGCCTTGGAATTCTGCTGCTACTGCCTGTTGAAGAATCGGCTTTCTGGACGCTGGAAGGCATCTATTTTTCTTCATTTTTGTGCAATATTCATATCAGGACTATGTTCCTGTGTTGCTTTGCACGGGATTAATGGCCACTTCTGTGTTTGGATATGAACAATTAATTCAATTCCAGAGTCCACGTTTCTCTTCATATCTTTATTCACTGTTCGCAATGTTGACACTTAAGATAAAATACCAACGTGTGAGGGGGTCCAACCTGGACCACTCAGGAAAACAGGCACAGCCATTAGAGAGAGCTGAAAGCATAAATACGGTTCGCAAATATTGTGGTCAGAATTTACTGGTCAAATAAAGTATGAATCCACAATTAAAATAGAACATTGAAAATGGTCATTAAAATATCATTAACTATTTATTTTGGCGAGTGGCCAACTGTAAACCCACTAATTCTATACACTTGCCAAAGAGGGATGCTGACCAAGAAAGATGAAGGCATCAAAGTGGAACCCTGACCACTGGAAGCGTTAAGTTCTATTCGGAAAATGCAGGATCTTTCACCAGAATGAAGCATAGGAAATGTGTGCTCTGTATTGTACAAGATGTTAGGCATCATTTTTAATGCATCTCCTCAAATATGGCCTTTTTCTCTCATGACTCATGAATTATTTTTATGTGGTATTTAAATCTGAGATTGTTAAAAATTTTCCAAATTTTTTCTTCTATATCAAAATGCATCCAATTCTAATCATTTTTAAAGAGAACACAATTTTAGTGCATATAATTTTTTCATCCATCAATTGTATGAATTTTGAAATGTGGAAAGCTTCAGTCTAAAAATGAGTTTTGAAACTTCCAATCAGGCTACCGAATGTCTGGGGTTTAAAGAGTTAGTCAAGAAGAACTTTGAAAAACAAGCTGTTTGGAATTACACTGCAGCAATGGCTTCCAGCCAATCACAGTGATTGTCAGGCTTTTATTATTCAATAAAACGACTCCCCTTTATGTTTAATGCAGCTCTGCTGAGAAAAAGCAAGACATCAATATCCTCCTTGCACTTTTCCCACTTACTTATATAATTGCAATACAGTGCTTAAAATATTCCAATTCCATTTATTTCCAAGGTGCCATTTTCATCCTGTTACGTCCCATCACCACATTAAAAACAAGAGTAAACAAAGTCAGATCTGAGGAAACTAGAATTTACAAAGCATATGCTTGCACTTAATTTTTTTTACAGTTCTATGCCATTTACACTTTTAACAATTTAGAAAAAATAAAGTCAGTGTTTAATTCATTTGCACAGAATTCCATTGTAACTGGATAGAAAAGAAGCTTTTTGGAATAATCCTAGATCTAGTTTTACAGCTAGAATAATGTGTTTCAAAAACTACGTAAAAGGCACGAAATATTCCTAAGGACTGTTGCTGCCACTAATTAGCATACTTTACTTTTAAATTTACCCTTCTAAAGGAAATTTGCAGGAACTTTTTTAGTTACATTGGTTACCACAAACAACAGCCATGATATATACATATAACATTAAATATATTATTGTAGCTTTTTTCTTTTACTTTTTATTTTTTTATTTTTATTATTATTATTGTTTTTGTTTTTTGTTTTTTGAGATATGGTCTCACTCTAGCTCAGGCTGACTTGAAATTCACTATGTAGTCTCAAGGTGGCCTCGAACTCTCGGCGATCCTCCTATCTCTGCCTCCCAAGTGATGGGATTAAAGGAGTGCACCACGACACCTGGCTTCTTTTACTTTTTAGAGGTGGGGTCTCACTCTACCCAAGGCTGACCTGGAACTCACTCTATAGCTCAGGCTAGCCTCAAACTCATAGCAATCTTCCTACCTTCCTAACTCAACACCATGAGTGCTTGGATTATAGGTGTGCACCACCATGCCCATCTCTAGACCATATATTTTATTGACACTTTGGTTCCATACAACATCGAAATAAGTAAATAAAATGTATTTAAAATACAAGTAAAGTACTGTTAAGGGGGTACTAAAGTTAAGGTGAGAGCAATGGATGATGATGTTAGAGGAAAAGCTTAGTTTGAATTCTATGCTACACAATCTGTATTCAATATATATGAAATATTTATGTGCATAAACATCTGGATATAGACTTAATTGAAAACTGTCTCATTATCATAGCTTAAATAGATGTTTAAATGTTTGCATCTACTGTCCTCAAATAACTTTCTTTACATTTTGCTAATTATTTTTTATAACACTGTTTTCTTATGTTTGATTAATCTTTCTTCATTATGTATCATATTCATACTAATACATATATTTAATTATAATTATGTTTCCAATTTTGATGGTTCCTTCAATATTTTCCAGCATTCCTGTTTGAAGGAAATGTAAATAACAATATCAAAACACATCAAGTAGTAGGTACAAATTAGTCAAGAAAATGACTAGAAATTATAAAAATACATATAAGATGGCATGAGTAAGGAAGGAATAACTGTTCAAAATCCATACACTTTAATTGTGTATATTTTCTATTTGACTCTACACATATTTTATACAACCCAAAAAAATCAGATGCTCTGGAAAATATATACCAAATCTATTAGGGTTTATATACATTCATATTAATTCACACACCAAATTAATATTAACATTTAGAACAAGTTAGTATGCCTATTATTATTGTTACCTGAGTCTTAAGTATGTTTAAGTGAGTGCATTAACTGCAGTTCTGTAATCAAGTGACCTGCACAATGAGAGTTTATAAAGAAGAGCATGTGGCTTCTTGGTAGACACACTTGAGAAAAAAGAGCAGAACACATTCATTGTTCCGTTGTTGTTGATGACTGATGTGACCATCACCCATGCTAATGAGACTAATAAGTGTGTCACTTTGTCATTTATAAACTGGGCTTCTTTCCAAGGTATTTTCTTAGGCTTTGTTCGGAATAAAGATAGTAACGTGGCAATCTTCACATCAGACATATGTATATGTGTATATATATATATATATATATATATATATATATATATATATATTTAATATGAAGGATGTTAAGCTAAATTAAAATGATTTAGTACATCTTATTATAAGTAGATGAGAGGCCTATAGGAATAAAAAGATAACTTATGTAAAGCAAAACAATATGTATTTGAGGAACATCATAAAGAAAAATATTCTCCACTTACGTTGCTTTTGATAATTAACTTATGTGCTATAATGAAATCCTTGTACTGAGAAACTAAGGTTCTGAAATCCTCCTCCAAAAATCATCAGACAGGCAAAGGTGACAGATAGGGAGCTTTGTTATCTTTTGAAACAGCTAAAGGTGATGTAATGTGAAAAGTTACTTCCATGAAGGCACTGCCATTACTGCTAAAACACTGAGGAAGTAGATGTGAAGAGAGGTGAGAAGGAGAAGAAAGAAGATGGATACAGGGATGAGTCAATGAAAGGAGAGGGAAAATGAGGACACATTAGAGAGAAAGGGTTACTGTAGAAACAAGATGCTGGATGCCAGGAAAATCTCCCCCAGAACACCCGAGAATGCAAGACAAGTGCAAACACTGGACAGATTCGGGTCACACAGATGGGTCCTAAAAGACATGTGACAAAACCACCTTAGAAAAACATTGTTGACTTTACAATTTGTTTCTTTAGTTAGCCTGAATGTTGATTTAGAAAATAATTTTACTAAAAACAGGACATTTTTAAAAGAAGAAAATAGTAGAAAGATTTATTTTCATTTGTGTCTAAAAGTCAAGAAATGTGTTTATCTGAATAACCAAGACTGACATCATTGCTAAATTAATTATGTTTCAGGAGATGAATCTTGAAGATGATTCAGAGAAAAATGACATTTTACCTCTCACTTACAAGATCTTATAAATATGAATCTGCTATCATTCTCCTGTTTTATATTCTTTTTCTTAAAATTAAAAACTATGGATATAAAGATAATCTGAATTTTAAGTATCTGTAATGATGTAATGCAATGCTGGGATCTGTTTTCGATTTAAGGATTATTCATTTGTCAGAAAGTTATACCATTCAAAAGATGAATGCAAGAAGTCTGTTGGTCATCCATTTGGGATCCTGTCAAGAAGAAGCTCTGCAACTTCCATGAAGTTTAATATGCAGCTTAGTAGCATGCATATGAAACTTGAGTTTAAAAGTCCATTTGTAGGGACTGGAGAGATGGCTTAGTGGTTAAGGCACTTGCCTGCAAAGCCAAAGGACTTTGGTTCGATTCCCCAGGACCCATATAAGCCAGATGCACAAGGAGGCACATGCATCTGGAGTTCGTTTGCACTGGCTGGAGGCTCTGGCATGCTCTCTGTCTCTCTCTCTGTCTCTCTCTCTCTCTCTCTCTCTCTCTCTCCCTGACTATTTCTGCATCTCTCTCTCTCTCAGATAAGTAAAAGTATTTTTTTTTTTTTAAGTACATTTGTAGGGATGAAATTAAGGTGTTTTCCCCCAATGGCCAGAAAATAGAATATTTTATGACAGATGACAATCTGCTATGCAATCAAACATTGAAATGATCCATACTTATTCATTCACATCTCTTCATTAATTATGAATAGATACTTGGGGAAAATTGTTATAGGAAAAAGTCAGTTAAATCTACATTGTGGTCAGCATAGATCTGTATTCTCCAGAAGCCTTTGTTTGCTCATTAAAAAGATACAAAGGATATATATTTTTGTGTTTAATAATTTTTATTCCCTCTATTAATCTTTCCCTCTTTTTACTCTCTTTAAGAGATCAGACTAATTAAATATCTCTATGCATGTTCAGGGTTTATTTTTGTGGTGGGAGAAGATATGCTAATATATTCACTCTTTTACTTATACTTTTATTTAAATAATAAGAAAGGTCTTCTGTGGCAGTAAATGTTTGAATTTATACTTAGTTTGAATATACTTATGGAGGAGTGATGTTATATCATCTATATTATGTATATCTCATTCCCTCTTTCCCAGTAGATCATCCTTTTTCAAAGCAGGAATGGTCAAACTTGCTAAGATCTGAGAACAGCACAGCCTTGACTGTTTGGCTTCAAGGTAGTAAATTATTTGTTGTTTTATTCATTTAAAGCTCCAGAGAAAACAGGAGCAAAGATCAAACACAGGATTTCCAAATAAAAAATAATGAACTGTACACAGGCCACTGGGCAAGATATGAATACTTCAAACTATAAACTTATAAATATGCCATCATTGTCATCAAGCAGCACATCACAGCAAAGTGTTCCTCCACATCCCACAAACCCTCACACATGTCCTGGTAGCTGGTGTTAGATATACTTATTTTTATAAGAGTATAGAAATCAAATCCATGAGTCTTTCCTATCTATCTATCTATCTATCTATCTATCTATCTATCTATCTATCTATCTATCTATCGTCTATCTATATATCATCTCTCTATCTGTCTATCTATCTATCTGTTTGCCACTTATGGTATGATGGAATTATAGCATATTTATTACCTAAAAGAAAAAAATAAAGACAGTCTTAAATATTTACTGGAATCAAAATTGATTTTAATAAATTTTATCAAAACATTAGCTTACAACAAAGTAAAGCTAACAGAGAGAATGGAGAATAAAATTGAAATTTCTAATTCAAGAAAATGCTATTTTTCTTTTATGTGTGATGGTGACTTTATAGACATAATTTTATTCAAAATGAATTTATGCCACAACTTACATCAACTTTCAGTTGCTATGATAGTGAATTTATAACACTCAAATTGCTAAATAGGTAGAATATGTATACACTGAAAGGATGACTGACTTAAAACATATAACTTCTGGGGATGGGGTGATGCCTAAGTGGTTAAAGAAATTTTCTTCACAAGCTTGCTGACAAGAACCCAGACCCCCAGCACCCACTTGCAGCTGGACACAAGATGGCATATGCATCTAAAATCACAATGAACTTCAGGCAATGGAAGTTGAAGTCAGGAGAATCTCCAAGTTCACAGACCAGCTTGCCTTGCCAGTGGCAAAGTGAGACACTGTCTCAAGCAAGGTGGAAGGAAAGAACCAACACCCTGAGGCTGTCCTCACCTTCACAAAAGCACACAGTGGCACATATACAGACATTCACACACACACACACACCACACACACACACACACACACACACAAAAGCCACCAGACTAGCACAGGCAAACACATTTCAGGAACTGAGGCTAATTTCCCGCAATTTGCATATCTTTAGACTGGAATTCCACACCTTAGGGCTGGTCCCTAGGATTCACCCACAGTGACACCTCCTCCAGCCAGGTGGCTACAGATCTAAATGTGAGAATTAGTAAAATCCTGAATATATTGGGGGCCATCCAGTCAAACTACCACAGTAGATTCATAACCATGCTATATTATATATTGTAAAATTCAAAGGTCCCCACAGTCTTTACCAACTTAAGATAGTTTTAAAGTCCCAAGTCTCATCTGAGATTTAAGATGGACTCTTAGCCATGAGTCCTATAAAATCAAAACAAGTTATGTACTTTTAACATACAAGGGCACAGAGTAAACATTTTCAACTGCTGTAAGGCATAACAAAGACTAGAACAATGCAAAATCAATAACCATCAGCCAAACATCTGCACTTCCGCCTGACATCATAACTAGTAACCAGTGAGGAGTGTCTGGATTTTCCAATTGTGCCCCTCCAGCTGGGCTGAATAGTGAGGGAAAACTTCCATACCAGGCCAATAGTCTCCATGGTAGCCCTTGCACAGTCCTGGTATATCCAAAACATCCTCAGGCCTCCATGCTAATCATGGTCCATCTTCCAATTGCCTTTGTCAACCTATCACCACTCCCTGTCTCATGCCACATTTCAGTATCATTTCCTGGGACTGTGTGTACTTCTGGACCCAGTCCATATCTTTTTCATACTTCCAGAACCAATGTCAGGTGCACAGGACACTGCCATATTCTTTATTCAGGAATGAAATAAATCATAACCTTAAAGACCAGATTCTCCAGTTAACTTTTTTGCAAAAGAGTTTGCATGTCTATGATAGTCTTTCTGGGGTGGGATCAGCACAGGCATTCTCTCAATTGTTTTAATGTAAAGTCCTTAGGCCATATTCTGTAAAATTGCTAATGTTTTTGACATTAGCAGCTTCAGCAACTAGCCTCTGTGTCAGTAATTATAAACTTATTTGAATTTTTCCAACTTAAAATCTTAAAACTCTCAGTCTTACATCTTTAGCCAAGCACATCAGTCCATCACAAATTTAACCTTAATCAATCTCTCTGCCCTTATGCCAATAGCCCAGTTCCAGTAAAATTCTGTCATTTTTCCCTCCCCTTAGAAAGTTCACAAGCCAAGCCATCAACCACAATTCTCTCCGAACTTAGCATTTTCAAACTCTCATCAGAATAGTCCATTATACTTGGCTTACCAGTCCAGAAGGCATCTTCAGCTGCAAGTACCAAGTCCATGCCCATTTCTCCAAACAAAAGTTCCAAAGGACAAAATTCATCTCAGCCACACTCCATATTCTGGTATCAATTCTGTAGCAGATAGCTACACTTAGCTAGGATGAGCCTCCAAACCAGGCATAGTTTATGGGAGAAATGAGGTGTTTATTTTAAACTTATAGATCCAGGGGAAGTTCCATAAAGGCAAAAGAAGTTTGCCCCCTTTTACAGGACCAGGCAGAGAGAAAGAAAAGCCAAAAAGCACCAGACCAGCTCAGGTAAACACGCTTCCCTATCTTTGCCTGCCTTTAGACTGGAAATCCAAATCCAAACCCAAACCTTAGGGCTGTATCCTAGGATCCACCCACAATAACCCCTCCTCCAATCAGGTGGCTTCAGATCTAAATACAACCTTTAATAAAATCCTGATATATTGGGGGTCATGCATTCAAACTATCACACTAGCTAAATAAATAATGAAATATACAGTGGGCTTATTCATATCTTTTAAAATATTCTTTTAAGAATTGATAGAGAGATGTTCATGACATTATTTAAAAAATCACTGTTAGATAAATGCTACTTTGGGTATCCTAAAATATTTTGTTAATTATTTTTAAACATATAGAATTATTTTATCCTATTCAAACAGGAACTCACATCTTAATAGGTGAAAGTTGTTTAAATGATATCACCATAGAAAATATGTTCTTGTGAGTCAAAAAAAACTGAGTTCAGATATACCTTGTGCTTCTAGTTGCTGCTCCAGAACACAATAATATTATCTCCTCTCAAAAATTTCAAACTTGGTTCTCCCTGGTTTTAGTTACCATCTGTAAAAAAATAAAATAAAAAATAGGGAACTCATATCTGGTACTGGAAACTAAGAATCCCATGGTCAGGAAAGAGTGGGCTGGCAAACCAAAAATCTCATAAACAACTTTGCATACTCCTCTAACCCAAATTTCTCTCATGCTTAGTTGGAAAACCTGGTTTAATTTACAGATGGTAGAGAAAATGGAGGAAAGCCTAGATCCATCAATATGACAGGAAATAGCCAATTGGCACCATAGGACTTTCCACCTCTGCCACATCTGCCATGGCCCATGAGAAACTGCACAGGAAGCTCTGTCATGAATACTGCTCTTATTGCTAGCTTACTAGACTCCAATTAATGGTGACATGCATGTAAAATAATCACCGAAGTAGGCATAAAACCCACCCACCATGGCTCAGGGAATTTTGCAGAAGAGAGGGCAGAAAGATTATAAGAGCCACAGGTTGGTTACATCATACCCAGAGACATTGCCTCCCCACAATAACTGACTGCTGCTCCCACAATGTATAACCCACAACCGCATGAGAAATACCAGCAACCCCGCTAAGGAGGTCCCCCATAAAATGGGGGCAGGGAGGATGAAAATATCGTACCAACACATGACGTAACCATAGAAAGTATGTTCTAAATAAAAAATAAATAAATAAAATTATGAAAGCATAAATTCAGAAAGTACAAATAACAACACTAAATCAGATAGCCAACAGGTCTGCAATGGCCAGTAATATTGTGGAAGAGGGGGTGGAAAGACTGTAAAAGTCACAGAGCTGGTAGGAATCCCCTGAGGGTCAGTGCCCTCCTACCCCAAGGGGACCGACTGGGACTTTCATGACCCCAAGTGATTCCATGACCTCACCAAGGAGGGCCTGCAGGGTAACAGGAGTTGGGGCAAGGAGATAATAGTAACAAATCTGATTATATGTGTGTGTGTGTGTGTGTGTGTGTGTGTGTAAATAATTAAAAAAAAAATAAACAGACACTCCAACCAAGAATGAGACAGGGCCCTCAGTGGAGTGTGAGTGGATAAGAGGTGTTATAAGAGATTAACAAGAGGAGATTGGGATCAACACACAATTTGTTCACATAGTAAAGAATATAATTAGTAAAAATTAATTTAAAAATTTCAATCTTGGCTTTCCTTATTCAATTCTACAATATCAAAATTGAAACATATATTATAAAATATTCAAAAATTAAATTAAAATGAAATTATCAAGTTTTATTCATGTTCTTTAATTCTTTATAATTTATAAAATATAATTTTTAAGTTTTTTAAATATTTTATTTATTTATTTATTTGACAGAGAAAGAGGGAGAGAGACAGAGAGAGAGAGAATGCTCATGCCAGGGCCTCCAGCCACTGCAAACTATCTCCAGACTCATGCACCCCCTTGGGCATCTGGCTAATGTGGGTCCTGGGGAATCAAACCCCAGTCCTTTGGCTTTGCAGGCAAACACCTTAACCATTAAGCCATCCCTCCAGCCCGTTTTTTTTTTTATAAACATTTTTATTTATTTAAAAAAGAGTGAAAAACAGAAAGAGAGGAGTAGGGAAACAGAGTATGGACATACCAGGGCCTCTTGCTGCAGCACATGAATTTCATAGGAATGTGCCACATTCCGCATCTGGCTTTCCACATGGGTACTGTGGAATCAAACTAAGGGTAGCAGATACTGCAAGCAAGCACCTTTAACTGCTGCGCCATCTCCCCAGCCCATTATTTTTCTTGTTTTGATAAAACAAAGTATTCTGAAAGATGTAAAGAGAAGTCTTTATGCAGGTATATGATACAGATTATTTTCCTCACAAAGATTAAATTATCTCTGAACTTTTGTTCTGTAAGGAAGATTTCCTTTAGTATAATGGTGAACTATCACAGCTTATTTCTTAAAACCCTGGAACCTCTGTTGTGATTTAAAATAATTTTTAGACATAATATAGCATCTTTCTAAGAATAGTGAGGAACAAAGATGAATTCTCTCAAGCTAGTAAAAGCATTTCTAAGCATAAAGATTTTGTGAACCTGAAGCACTGGACAGTTCATGAGTCCCCAACACATCCATAAAGATCAGATGTTCAAGCAAGCTTCTCCAAAGTATTGGATCACAGTCAACACATGGTTGAGTTCTTTGACAAGTGCCTGCAGTGCTGATAGAGGGATTTTCTGCAGAGACATCCATCTGCTTTAGATACCCAGCATACAGGCAGGAGAAATGTCATTCTTTTGAAAATGCAGAGCTCAATCTGTCTGCACCACTGAAATACAGAGTCACCCCACTTCCTCAAATTGGAGGAATGAGGTATAGGTCTCAGTAGGTAGGTTGAAGAGTTTTATATGGAAAACAACAACAAAACAAAAACAAGTTAAAAAAAAAAAAACTTCATAATCTTGCCAAGAGGAAATAAAGAAGACCAGTAAGTTTAAGGACTATTGTTTCAATAAGCAGCCCAGAGCTAGAAATATGGCTTAGCAGTTAAGGAACTGGCCTGTAATGTCAAGGGATCCAGGGGATTTAGTTCCTCAGTGCCCACATAAAGCCAGATACACAAGGTGGCATACATCTCTGGAGTTCATTTGCAATGTCTGGAGGCCCTGGAATGCTCACTCATGCTCTCTCTTTCTTTCTCTCTCCCTCTGTGTTGTTTGAATAGATGGCCCCCAATATATTCAGTGTTTTATTAGTTTGTAGTTTGCTTCTGCAGCCACCTAGCTGGAGGCAGTGTCACTGGGCAGATCTTAAGGTGTGGTGGTGGGTTTAGGATTTCAATCTAAAGATATGCAAAGTGGGTCTAGTTGGAGTTCCAGATGTGTGCTTTTGGCTTGTGGCTTTGCTCTCTCTCTGTTTGGTCCTGTAAAGCAGGCCAGTGTCTTCTACCATAGTGGAACTTCCCCTGGATCTGTATGCTTTAATAAATATATCCCTTCCTCCATAACTGTGCCTGGTCTGGAAGTTCATCTCAGCGAACCTGAAGCTGTCTGCTACAGTAAAGTGGTACCGAGGAGTGTGGGATGAGATGAACCCCACCGTGTGGATATTCATCTTTTGGAACCTTTGTTTTGGAGGAATGGGCATGGACTTGGTGCTTGCAACTGAAGTTGCCTTCTGGAGTGGTAAGTCAAGTATTATGAACTATTCTGATGAGAGTTTGAGAATGCTAAGTGCAGACAGTATTGAACTTCGAGGAGTGGCTTATGAGCTTCCTAAAGGGAAGGAAAGACTGCAGAGGACTTTGCTGGAACTGGGCTATTGGCATAAGGTACGGCTGTGTCCTGCTGCCCTGGCCCATAGAGTTTGATCAAGGTTAAATTTGTAACTGACTGATGTGCTTGGCTAAAGATATTGGACTAAGAGATTTAAGATTTTAAGTTGGAAAACCTGAAGCAAGTTAAAATTAGAGGCACTGAGAGTGGTTTTAGGTTACTGGAGCTGCTATTGTCAACACATTACCAATCTTAAGGAAGGTGGCCCAACTGCTTTACATTAAAACAATGGAAAAGATGCCTGAAGAAAGACTGTTAGAAATGCAAACTCTTTTGGAAAGAGTTGACTGAGGAAGGAACCTGCTTTTCAGTTATGATTTATCTCCTCCCTGAATTAAGAATATGGCTGTGTCCTGCACACCTGGTATTAATTTTGGAAACATGAAAAAGGCATGGAATGGTCATGAATTGCACACAGTTCCAGGAGCTGCTGTTGAAATGCAGAATGAGGAAGGGTGTGATGCCCTGTAGGTGGAAAGAACCATTGGAAGATGGACCATGGTTTGCATGGAGACTTGAAGATGTTTTGGATATACCAGGACTGTGCAAGGGCTACCATGGAGTGCAGTGTTGGCCTGGGATGGAAGTTTTTCCTGGCTACTCTGCCCAGCTGGAGGGGTGGAATTGGAAAACCTGGAGACTGTCAGTCTTGGGTTATAGTGAACTTGAACTGCAGACGTCTGATGATTGCTGATGGTGGTTGAGTTTGCATTGTTCTAGTCTCTCCTTGCTATGCCTCATACCAGTTAAAAATGTTTACTCTGTGCCTTTACATGTTGAAAGTACATAACCTTGTTTGGTCTTACAGGACTCACTATCTTAAGTTGGTCAAGACTGTGGGGACCTTTGAAACTGGACTGAATACAATTTACAATGTGTGATAGTTATAAATCTATTGGGGGCCAGGTGGAATGTGGTAGTTTGAATAGATGGCTCCCAATATATTCAGTGTTTTATTAGTTTATAGTTTGCATCTACAGCCACATTGCTGGAGGCAGTGTCACTGTGCAGATCTTAAAGTGTGGTGGTGGGCTTAGGATTTCAATCTAAAGATATACAAAGTGTGCCTAGTTGGAGTTCTGGAGGTGTGCTGTGCTGTGTGGCTTTTGGCTTGTGGCTTTGCTCTCTGTGTTTGGTCCTGTGAAAGCAGGCCAGTTTCTTCTGCCATAGTGGAATTTCCCCTGGATCTGTAAGCTTTAATAAATATCTCTTCCTCCATAACTTTGCCTGGTCTGGAAGTTCATCTCAGTGAACCTGAAGCTCTCTGCTACACACTCCCTTTCCCATGTTCTCTGTCTCTCAAATAAGTAAATAAATGAAATAAGCAGCTCAAACAGAAAACAAGACTATTGACAAGTTATATTTATTTACTTATTTGAGAGAAAGAGCATGAGAAAGAGGGAGAAATGTCGGGGAGGGTGTACAAATCCTGAGTCTCATACATGCTAGGTAAGCACCCTACCATCTAGCTACTCTCCTAGCCCTACTTTTATTACTGAAAAAATCCTATCCCAAATGACATGTGAACAATATCTCGGGGAAAAAAAAGTTGTTAAGTTGGTTTGGGAATATATTATTCTAGGAGTTACAGCAAGATATACAAGTAGAATTACTTAATAGGTAACAGTTGCCTTTTTCAAGCCTTGAGAGCAGTTGGCATGGATTTTGAGAGTTGAAGTTCTTTGAATGAATGATCTCACTAGAAGAGACATTAGAAAAGAGCTAACAACTTAAGAGTCCAAGTTTAAAGAAAAAAGTGAAGAAGAAAAAAAAAAAAAAAAACACCCTGTAGGAAAACAACTTCTGAGAGGATTGACGTTGAGAACATGAACACTTCAACAATTTTTTTATTCAGAATATGCTTAATGATCACACCCAGTAGAAAGATGCCATTCTGCATTTGTTTGAATATATAAAGTGCAACTACATATTTTAATATATTTTACTGGCTTATATTTCTGAAGAGATAGCAATACTAAGGGCATATTCCCCTATCCTAGGGAAGGTTTTCTTAGTTGTTGCATAATTTGGTACTATCTTACAATTTTAAAACATTATTTTATTAAAATGCATAGACTTCAATTTATGATTTAAGCATATCTTGTCATTCTAATAGAAATTAACTATTTATTGTCCTTCATATGAATTCAGCTCATGTCAATTTAGGAATATAAATTCCATTGGTAATTTATTCAGGACACCAATAATGGCAAAAGAACACAGATGCTGAAGGTCAGAGGAGTGACCTCTCTGCTTTAATTCTCCAAGTTGCTGTTCTGCAAATATCTAGGAAACATACAATGGTACCATGTAGATATATGCTGCATGTGTGGCTCGTACTGCCCTCATTTATAATGTGTTCAGGGATGAAGAATCATAATTATACTGAAGTAATCTTAAACAGGTTCAAGAAGAATTAGCCATAAGGAAGATACTGCTGAGATGCTCAAGAAAGCTATGCAGTTGTCCCTTGTGATGCGTTTTGTCATGCAGAACTAATTATCTGTGGATGATAAGAGAAAATATGGTGGAAAACAGCAGCTATTTCCCATGGTGGGTGTATCCACTTAAAACCCAACAACTCCCTGAACAGTAAGATAATTGAAACAGTACCAAAGCTGGCCTGAATAACAAGGCATGTACTGTCTTTCTTAGAAAGTAGTGGGGAAGTCATGAAATTAACCTTAAATGCATCTTAGAGAAAATATAGTTTGGTGGCACACATCTATGATCTCAGCACCTAGAATTTTGAGGCAGGAGGACCATGAGTTCTATCCAGGATAGCCTGCACTACATAATGAGACTGTGTTTCAAGCAATTGCAAAGTAAACAAAAAGAGTAACTCTTACAACTGATAAACATAATTCATTTAGAATAAAAAAGGAGTTTGTAGCAGACAGCTTCAGGTTCCCTGAGATGAATTTCCAGACAAGGCAGTTATGGAGGAAGGGATTTATTATAGCTTACAGATTCAGGGGAAGTTCCATAATGGCAGAAGAAGCTGGCCTGCTTTCAGAGGACCAAACACAGAGACCAAAACCACAGCCAAAAGCCAAAAGGCACAGCACACTTCAAGAACTCCAACTAGGCACACTGAAAACCTAAATGCACCACCACACCTTAAGATCCGCCCAGTGACATTGCCTCCAGCCAAGTGGGTACACATGCAAACTACAAACTAATAAAACACTGAATATATTGGGGGCCATCAATTCAAACTACCACAGAGTTACTATGCGTACCCAAAGATAAAACTTAATTCAGTTTTCCACTGTTTAAAGATCGTATAATTACGTAACCCTAACTTTCTCTTTGGGGGCTGGAGAGATGCCTTAGTAGTTAAGACACTTGCCTGCAAAGCCTAAGGACCCAGATTTGATTCCCCAGTACTCATGTAGGCCAGATGCACAAAGTAGCACATGTGACTAGAGGGCCTGGTATGTCCACTATTTCTCTCTCTCTCTCTTTTCTCTTTCTCTCTCAAATAAATAAATAAATATTTTAAATTATATTTTAAAACCTTCCTATTTTGTAGTTTTTAGATAAAACAAACTATAAAAAATTTGAATATAATTTTTCTTATGCAATCAACAATCAGAAATAAAATATGATTGGATTAGTGAATATTTGTATTGAGTTAATAAATAATATGAAAGATAATACAGTATTCAAACAACATATTGTCTACCAAAAGGAAGTCTTCCTTCTCCTTACTTCAGATGATAGTAGCTGAGGTGATTCCGGTGACTTTGTTGCAGTTCCCTCTCAGAGCTTTCACCCAGTCCCATACCCACGATTTCCCAGAAGGAGCTGCTTTGAAAAAGTCTTCCATGTTTACCATGGATAGTTTCCTTAGTGGTCACACGTGCCTCTAATTATGCTGATGCCAAATTATAGCCTCCTGCTCAGAGGAAAGAGAAAGGTCAATACATTAAAAAAGAAAGGCAAGTGAGAATGCATAATTAACACTTGAGAAACTCAAGGTTTTGTTAGCATGATTCAGCAGTGCTTGCCAGACAGGTAATCTGTTTTGTGGTAAGAAGATAAATAAGAGGTCAGGAATCTTGTCTTTTAGGATTTTTAGCTAAACCCATGAGGTGACATATGAAACTGAAATTGTAGTTTTTAATAAGTATGTATTCAATAAAAAGATGATCTGATCATTGATATGCATGTATTCAAAAAGAGGTGATCTGAACATTTCTGATATACTGGGGGAATAAATGCAACAATATTTAGGAAATGTGCATATCAGTTGCTTTCCCATGGCTACAAGCAAACATCTAAGAAAAGCAACAAAGGAAGGAAGGGTTTATTTCAGCTTACAGTTTGTGGTTACAGCCTATTGTGGCAGTTTGAATAAGCTTGAATGACATCCCACTGGAACCCATATATGGCAGATTCCTGCTAGAGGGGGTGTGTCACTGGGGCAGATCTGAGTCCAGCCCTCAGATGTGTTTGTATGAAGATCTGAATTTGAACCCAAAGGCATTGAGAGAACAGTTTGAGCTCTGGCAGTTCCTGCTTGCTTGTGGTGCTAGCTATTTTGGTGGTTTCACTCTACTTGGATTTATGAAAGGAAGCCAGCTTCTGCTACAAGTGGAACTTCAGCTGCACCTGTATGCCTGAAATGCATTCATTCCAGCAACATGGAGCTGACCACAACACTCATCATGGCAGGGAAGGTGTGAAGGCAGGAGTATGAAGCATTTAGTCACACTGGGTTTCCAATCAGGAAGCAGTAAGAGTGAATGCTAGCTCTATCTCCTTTTAATCTATTTAAATTCCTATTCCATGAGATGGTGCAGCCCATAGTTAGGGTGGATATTTGCACTTTAATGTAACTTTTCCAGATACTCCTTCTCAGACATGTTTGGAAGTGAACCTATTCTACAAAATCCCTCATGGATATGCCAAAAGTCACCTTTGGTAAATAAATCCAGATAATGTCACATTGATAATTAAAATAGATTTTCACAAGTTGCTTAAATGCTTGTTTTTTTATGTTTAGTCAAAATGAAGTGATAACGGTAAATGTATGATGAATTAAGTGTGCATTTGGACTTTTTCCATGTATCTTCTTTGTTCTTCATTAGTTTTCCACCATAAGAGTTGATCACAGATTAATAGCAATTATAAAAATGTAGTAATCTATGCTATGTACAAAAATGGACTAAAGATATGAAGTTTGTCTTATGATTAATTTTTAGAAACTATTTGTAAATTTAAAATAATGATGAGATTTTAACAGTATTTTCTTTTTTAATGCCTATTGCTTTATTCTTAATGAATTCCTAAAAGGAATATAATTCCTAGTGAACCACATTGCTATTCATGTATTCCTTTTTTCCACTGCCTATCTCTCCATCTCTTCAAAGAGGCAGCACATTCCTGGTGTGTAAAATGCTACTGATAGTTTAAATGCAACCTTCAGGAAACAATATAAAATCAACCTGAAATGAGTAGGTTGCATGAATCACTTCTTCTAAAGGAGATTTAAACAAGAATATATATGTATTATGCAAATTGAACCTGGAATATTTGCAAACAGTAATAATACTGACATATTAAGAAGGTGAATTTAGAGTATAAAAATTGTTGTTAGTGAATAACATAATTACAATATAACTGATCACATAATTCTCCTGAACAAGTAAATCTGCACTTCTTAAATATGATACTGATTTACCTAAGGAAACAAAAATGCACCTTGTCCAAAGAAACTAAATGCTGACATATTTTAGTAAAAGATATGACTGTAAAACTATAACTACAAACTTGCCCACATTATGAAGAAAAAATAAAATTGACTTCTCAAAATTCCATCTTTTTGACAGGTGTGGTGGCACACACCTTTAATCCCAGTCCTTAAGAAGCAGAGGTAGGTGGATTGCTGTTATTTCAAGGCTACCCTGAGACTACATAGTGAATTCCAGGTTAATCTGGGCTAGAGAGCAAGACCCTAACTTGAAAAAGAAAAAAGAATCCATCTTTTTAGTCAAGTCAAATTTGAAGCAAGTTATTAAAAAATATCAATAAATTGAATGTGTTACTCAAATCTTCCACTTTATAATACCTTGTACTAACTTTAAACATAAACGTCCATATATATTCTGTTAGATTAATAATTACCATTTATGATATTAGTGGTAATATTTATACAATGATGCTAAAATGAGTCATACAATACTGTTGCTAAAATATAGAGAAAAAAAATTATACTGATACAATTTGTAAACTATCTTGTGCTAAAATTGGACCCATAGCCCCATCACCAATAATAATGACAAAGAAACATTTTGTCACGTTTCTCTAAAATTGTAACTACAGTGGGGTTTGGGAAGATCAATAACACCAAACTGCCATAGTTACTTTTACAGATGCACACATACATATAAAACAAAATGAAGAAACCCTGTGCCCTTCAGAGCAAATCTTGTTAGAAGACCATGTAAGGTCCTCCTTCTATAGAAAGAAGAGTACTGATAGAACCTAAAAAGGGGAAGTTAGGGCTGGAGAGATGGCTTAGCAGTTAAGGCGCCTGCCTCCTAAGCCTAAGAACACTGGTTCCAATCTCCAGATCCCACCTTTAGCCAGATGCAAAGTGACGCAAGGGCACAATGCCACACTTGACCACAAGGGAGGGCACACATCTGGATTTTGTTTGCAGCAGCTGAGAGGCTGCTAGCATGCCCATCTCTATCTTCCTCTCTCTCTCTCTGTCTCTCTCCAAAAAAAAAAAAAAAAAAGGAAGTTGTAGGAGAATTTCCCAGAAAAGAAATACAGGAGAAGGTAATTCCTTGCTTTGAAGTCTGATAGGTGTATAGTGTAGAAATCCATTTCCTGAATGAAGGGAAGAATGTCCCCAAATGAGATTTTTTTTTTTTTTTTCTGTAAAGTAAAAATTAAGTATAGGGATGGATACACATAGGTTTTATAAAAAAATCATAAATATTATATTCCTTTTATAATTTTGTAGTGATATTTACTGATTGCACAAAGTGATGGGTGTCCTGAAGACGTTTTCATTCATGTATATCAAGTACTTTCACCATATGCATTCATTATGCTCCAACCAAACCCTCAATAGTACCATTGTTATCGTGACCTTTCAATGAAATAATGTAGTGAATTTTAAATGAAGAAGTAAAAACAATTATTTTTCTTTTAGAGTGACAGAATCCTTGAAGAAGTGGAAAGGGAAAAGGAAAAGAAGCTAAATCTTGGTGAAGCCCTCACCAATTGTATTATAGAATTAAAGGCAGAGGTCAGGCAGGAGAGTAGGCACAAACACTGGCCTGTTTCCTATTGCATGTATTTTCTTGTATTGAAAAGGCTTTATTCATTGCTTTTAATCAAAAATGGAATTACTTTTAAACATCCAAATTCAATTAAAATTATATAATTTTCCCTGTGTCCTGAATAAAAATAGCAATTTCTTCCTATAATGAAACTTTTACAGTAAAATGGATTTCCACAAGATTGGTTTGGAAATTCAAAGACCATGGCAATGGAAGTAAATCCTTGTTGCTCTTTACTTGGGAACATGTGTCAATGAGGTCTTCATATGTGATACAGCTTTATTACATATAGACACTTATGCTCTCATCATCTTTCATTTGTTTTTCAAATTGGAAAATAGTTTTACATCCCTATGTGTCTGAATTGCCTAGTGAATTTGCCATGTCTCTTGCAGTGAGTACCCATCATCCTGTTTGTACTAATATTTTTAGCTCTTGGCTTTGCCATGATCTACTTGGTTTGCCACCTGGCTGTTCCTAAGTAAATCCCATAAATATGCCACTGATGCTATTCTTGAAATCTCAAAGTACCTCTTGAAATTGAAAACCTGTCCATGAATTTTCACAAAACACAAAAGAAGATGATCAAATACTTTTTAAAAAGTGTGCCATTGATTCAGGAAATCTACAGTATGGTTTTGATTAATTTACCTCTTTATTTTCAACAGGTTATTTACTTCCAGTTTACAAACTTGGAGTCTGTATGTATGTGTGAGGAACAAGACTTGTCTTTCAAACTACATACTCAAGTTTCTGCAAGCAAATGAACACTGTATGCTCAAACTATCAGTTATTAGAATTTAAATTTAGAAACAAAAGAAACACATTTTTCTAGCGAGCAAAGGCAGGAGGAAGCAAATATGGGATATTGGAGTCAGTCCATGGCATCTTCATGCTTGTACTCTTTCACTGTCTAGTGCACACATGCATGCATGTGTACATACACACACACACACACACACACACACACACACACACACACCTGTGCAGGTATCATTCTCACTAATTGAAAACAATGCCTAAGTCACAAGTGTGAGTTTCTGCCTTTGAGTATGACTGTTCCCTGCACTGGAGTTCAGCTGGACTTGCACTTTGCACAAAATTCTATAGTAAACCCTTCTTAAAAAGTATTTTAGGGCAGGAGAGAGGGCTTAGCTATTAAGGCATCTGCCTGCAAAGCCTAAAAATGCCCGTTTGATTCCCCAGGTCTCACGTTTAGCCAGACTCAAAAGTGACACAAGTGCACAATGCTGCACTTGCCCACAAGGGAGCACAAGTGTCTGGAGTTCATTGACAGGGGCTGAGAGGCCACTGGCATGCCCATTCTCTCTCTCTCTCTCTCTCTCTCTCTCTCTCTCTCTCTCTCAAATTAAATAAAAGAAGAAGAAGAAGCCAGACATGGTGGCACACACTTTTAATCCCAGCATTCAGGAGGCAGAGGTAGGAGAATAGCCATGAGTTCAAGGCCAGCCTGAGACTACGTGAAATTTCAGGTCAGCTTGAGCAAAAGCGAGACCCTACCTTGAAAAAAAAAAAAAAAGTAAGAAAGAAAGAAAGAAGAAGAAAAAAGAAAAAGAAAAAAAGGTATTTTAGATCATCAAATTATATTTCAGGGAAAGATATAAAGGATGCTTCATGTTGAGAATGTTCTGAATCGTATAGATAGCAACAGCAGCTCTATTTTGCTGGGACATGTAGCCACAGTCTTCCACATTTTCATTTTCCTTCAGAGACAAATCTCCAAAAGTGAGCAATGCTCTTTAGTCTTATAAGGGAGTGAGTATATATTGCCATATAAGTGAGTTAAACAGAGTATATTTTATAATATGTTAGAAAATGTAATTTGTTAAACACATAAATCATTCTGATATTTCATTTTTCTTAGTAGTCAGAAGTTGTATGCAGCCTCAAGACATGAGTGCATTTCATCAAAGTCTGACTATAACAGCAATTAAGTAAAACTACATTCATAAACAGCATTTCATTGTGATGGTTAATTTTCCATAAGATGTGGTAACAACGAGTCTGTAAGGACGCTTCTGTCATGATAATAGTGATGCCTTTGTATTAAAGACCACTTTTAGTATTTATCTTTCTACAGCCTCAGTAGAGCTTGGCCTATCTTTTATAAACCCTTGGGTTGTCCTAGCACCTGCAGTGCTAATAAAATACTGGAATATTGGATGTGTGGAACCCAGATGTTTTATTGGCATACACATTGTGTGTGTGTGTGTGTGACAGATTTATGCTGCCTGTACAATAATAATGGAGAAAATGGACGTTTTCTTTTATTTTTAACTATCAGATGGCATAGACTATATGTTATGAAGAAGAGGGGGATGGAGAGATTGCTCAGTGGTTAAGGTGCTTGCCTTCAAAGCCTAATGACCTGGGTTCAATTCCCCAGTGCCCATATAAAGCCAGATGTACAGTGGAGCATGCATCTGAAGATCATTTGTAGCAGCTGGAGGCCCAGGAACACCCATTCTCCCTCTCTCTCTCTTTTTTCTATTTCTCCACTTGAAAAAAAAATTAATAGAAATAGTTTTTTTTTTTTTAATGAGGATGGTAGAATCTGAAGATCTATAGTAGCAAGCCTTTAAGAAGATTTAAACCTTTATGAAGGGTAGAGGACTATATTGAGCAGGACAATGAGATGATAAGTTAAAGACTGCACAGTTCAAGTGAGAGCTGATAGACACTGGGACTAGGCAGGAGGGAAGGAACTTGTAGGAATAAAATGGAGGAAATTGAGGTCATCATTTAGAGTATAAAACCAACAGGACTTATTATCAAGTAGGAGACAGAAAGCAAAAAATGGAGAGGACTAACCTGGCATGGTGAAGTTAGCTAGTGAATGGACTGTTATTGATGGAGGTTAGCTGAGTTAGCTAGTGGATACGGCAGTGTGAATAGAGGTTAGTAGAACAGTAGGTGACTTAGTAAAGGATAATGCTAAATTCAGTTCTGAAATCTGGTTTCTTTAACTTGACAAGTTCAATGAGTCACGCCATTCAATTGGTTTAGTTTAATTAGTAAATCTAAAAATTATTAGGCAGATTGAGATAAAATAGAACATCAGAGTAAGGAACATGTCTGGTGTTGAGTAAAAAACAGAGAGCAAAGTGTGAATAAGTCCTTTACATAGCATGTTGGTCAAGCCAAAAATTACAGATTGAATATACTAACACTTAAGATATTACAGCAGAACTTGAAATGAAAATACCAGATACCTCTGGTGCCTGAAAAATGAATCATTGAATGCTTTCAAAAGTGGGTCATCCAGACCACATCTAGCTCTTAACTTCTGACACCATCCTCATGTAAAGCAAACCAGGAATCCTTACTTAGATTTTGATTCCACATAGAACAGATAATACACAGGATGATCCAGGATGACCTTGTATTGCAACAAGTAAGGAGCTGTTCAAAGTATAAAGTAACAAATCAGATACACAGATGGTGGCAAGTCAAAGCAACACAGAAGTCAAATGAAAGAGCTCCCAGCGGCTGAATGTGAAAAAGATTTGAGCAAGGAAATTCAGGACCATTTGATTATAAATCAAAGCATAAAATAAACACCTACAAGACCATCCTGAATAACTAAAAGATTTCATGCATAAGAAAAAAGAATAAGCTGGGTGTGGTGGCACACACCTTTAATCCCAGCACTTGGAAGGCAGAGGTAGGAGGATCACCATGAGTTGGAGGCCACCCTGAGAGTACATAGTTAATTCCAGATCAGCCTGAGCTAGAGTGAGACCCTACCTTGAAAATCCAAAAAAAGAAAAAGAAAAAAGAATTTTAAAAATCCTCAGAATTTACTTCCAAATACATCATTTTGTTTTGTATTGTTTTGTTTTGACAGGATCTTGAGATAATACCAAAGCAAATCTCTAACAATTCCCATTGTTCCTGCCTCTGTCTACCATATGCCTACACTACAGGAATGCAATACTACACCTTGCTCCCTAGTAACTTATGTAGATAACCTGAATTTACCAAACAAAAATAGGTATCCTATTACTTGAATGAAGCCTTCGTATGGTGTCTTCCTTACAAAAGGAAAAGGGAAACTTTGATGTCAAGAAACCTTATGAATACTGCTTTCTAACACGTGATGTGATTAAAGCTAAAAATAACACTGATAAGTCCTGTTAGTACCCTGAACCCTTGCTATGATATAATGAGCATGGAATTCTGTCTTCCTCCCAAACTTCTTTAACAATTGTCTTAACAACTAAAGAGATGGGGTACTAAGTACATGTACATGTATATGTCTAGTACTTCTCAAAATTGACTATCAAAAATTAAGAGTTAGTAACAAAATAATTAGTAATGGTAAAACATAATTGCTCAATAAATATGGGATTTCCTTCCTTTTTCCTCGTTATCCCAGTCTCTCTTCTTGTGAAGTATATCAAGTAGCAGTCCTCTTCCTTAATTATCTTGTGCACATTTCACTACTTAAATATAAAAGTAGAAAACCTTCCAAGATACTTTTTCTTACCTTCATCTCCATGTGAACTTCTCTCATCACATCTTCATCTAGTGTTTTTATATCTTATTATAGATTACTTCAGGGCAACTGGAAAATAAGTCCTCATCTGTAATAACAAATTGGAGATGCTATATAACACAAGAATGTCTTACAACTTCCCAAAGCTGAGATAAATCAAATGATTGAGAATGCTTACGGCCTTAGTGCTGTCACACTCTTGAAATGTAGTATATAGCAGTGATAAACTCCCAATTTCAGACAGAGTGACTCTTTCTGTATTTCCTGGACAAAATCTTTTTGTCTTTAGTCTCTTCCTTAAGATCATCCACTTTTTTTTTTTTTTTTTTTTTTTTTTTTTGTTTTTCGAGGTAGGGTCTCACTCTAGCTCAGCCTGACCTGGAATTCACTCTGTATTCTCAGGGTGGCCTTGGCCTTGAACTCACGGCGATCCTCCTACCTCTGCCTCCCGAGTGCTGGGATTAAAGGCGTGCGCCACCATGCCCGGCATCATCCACTTCTTTTAAGAAGTGATTATTCCAAGAAAATACATGCAAGGAGTTGAGGTCAGTATTTATCCTGAAATGCATTTCTCCAAAGCAACATTCTTGATGCATTGTGATGTAGAATCCTTGAGGCAAACGGCCATTTGCCTCTATCTAGTGCTTTTGTAGATCTTTTACTTTTACACTTGTCCTTAAGAGTAATCAAAACTTTTCACTGCACATTTGCACTCAAATCTGCTGTTTTCAGTCCCTCATATACTCTGCTTCCTTGCTTTGTTAACAACAAAAGTATCTCTTCTAGTCCCTTGTGAGTAATTGATTATGTATATACATACATACTGTGGTAGTTTGAATATATGTTCCCCAATATATTCAATGTTTTATTACTTTATAGTTTGCATCTGCAATCACCTCCCTAGTGTCAATGTGTCTTAAGTGTTAATGGTGGGTTTGTTCTGTGATATGCAAATGTGCCTGTTTCTGTGTGTGTGTGACCTTTTGGCTGTAGTTTTGCTTTATGTGGTGGCTGGTTGGCTTTTTCTCTCTCTGCTTGGCCCTGTGAAGAGCAAGCTGCTTTTCCTGCAGGAACTTCCCCTGGATCTGTAAGTTTCTTTTCCCTGTTGGTCTGTATTTCTCATGATTGTGTTACTAGTTTTTTCTGTTCTGTATTTCATGATTGTGTTACTAGTTTTCTTGACAGGAAACAGTTCTGACATAGCAAGAGAATTCTCCAAATAATATTAAAACAAAATGTAATAATTTTAAGTGTAAGAATTTAGAGCCATTAGCCAAGAGATAGGATGACTGTATACATATCTTCCAAATTTTCAAATCTATTTCAGACCAAAACAGTGTAGTTTGGTGCCTATGTGTACCATGAAATATCTATCATAAAAATTATATAAAATTACATATACATACAAATTATATAATAATACTGTGGCGATTCAATTCAGGTGTCCCCCATAAACTTAGGTGTTCTGAATGCTGATGTAGATTTGGGAATTAATGCCTCCTGGAGGCAGTATATTGTTGGGGACAGGCTTTTGGGTATTATAGCCAGTTTCCACTTGCCAGTGTTTAGCATAGTCTCCTGTTCCCGCTGTCCAGCTCATGTTGTCCAGGAGGTAATGTCCACCTTCCGCTTATGCTATTGTTTTCCCTGCCATTGTAGAGCTTCCCCTTGAGTCTGTAAGCCAAAATGAACCTTTTTTTTTTTTTTTTTTCCACAAGGTGCTCTTGGTTGGGTGATTTCTGCCAACAATGTGAACCTGACTGCAACAGTATAGTTGGTACTGACAGTGGCATTGCTGCTAGACACCTGACTGTGTGACTTTGGCCTTTTGGACTGATTTTAAAGAGGAATGTGGAAGGACCTGAAACCTTGGCCTAAGAGACACCTTGCAGTGCTATATATACAGCTTGATGAACTATTCTGGTTAGAGTTGAAAGACCTGAATGTAATAAGAACTAAGGACTGTGAGGTTTGGCCTATGAGGGTGAGAAAGAGCTTTGCTTGGACTGGGTTTGAAGCAGTTTTGTGTGAGAGGCTTGCTATTATGCCTGTGTCTTGAGAACTTGCTCAGGGTTGCTTTGCAGAGAAATGGACTGGTAAGTGCAGAGAGATATGGTTCAGAAAAAATCTTTGGGCCAAAACTTCTGCCTGTGGAACTGCAATTGTATGAGAGATTGCAACCTTTGAGATTGGGCAGGCTGATCTGCATTGTGACAACAAAAAGAATGCAATGTTTTGAAGGGGCCTGAATGTTAAAGGAGTATCCTGTTCTTGAAGTCTGCTTTATTCCCCCCTGAATTAACAAATTGGCACTCCACCTGGTATTATGGAGTATAGAAATGCAGGAAAGAGAGGGTCATTGATTTGCAGCATGGGTACTGTGAAGCAGGTTTGTTAGATGCCTGCATGGAGATCCGATGGAGCCACGAAGGTGGACTGTGGGTTTCAGTGGAGACCCAATGGAAATGCCAGGACCACGAGTGGGCTGCTAAGGAAAGCTGCCAATCTCAGATGAAGTTTTGCAGGACTATCAGTATCCTAGTTGTAGAGGTGGAATTGGAACTCCAGAGACTTGTTGCTGATTAGAATTATTGGACTTGGAGACTTGTCACTGACTAGAGTTGTTGGACTTGTTGTCCTGATTGTTTTAAATCTTGCATTGGTTGAATATTTCTTTGCTATGCCTAATGCAATCTTTTGCAGTGTTAATGTTTATTCTGTGCCATTATGGGTTTGGGGGATTTGTTGTTGTTGTTGTTGTTGTTATGGCTCAGCTAAAAAACCTTGGATTATGGGGATGTTTGAACATCATTAGAATTGATTAAAAATATGGGGACTTTTAAAGTTGGACTGAATGCATTACATTTTACATCATGGATGGTTATCAGTTTATGAGGGCTGGGGTGGAATGTCGTGGTTTGATTCAGGTGTCCCCCATAAACTTAAGTGTTCTGAATGCTGGGTTCCCAGCCAATGGAAATTTGGGAATTAACACCTCCTGGAGGCAGTATATTGTTGCAGGCAGACTTATGGGTATTATAGTCAGTTTCCCCTTGCCAGTGGCTAGCACACTCTCCTGTTCCTGTTGTCCACCTTATGTTGGCCAAGGGGTAATGTCCACCCTCTGCTCAAGCCATTGTTTTCCCCTGCCATCATGGAGCTTCCCCTCTAATCTGTAAGCCAAAATAAGCCTTTTTTTTCCCCACAAACTGCTCTTAGTTGGGTGATTTCTGCCAGCAATTGTTTGCTAAAAAGAATTTCTCAGTAACCTTAATACAATTTTTTTAAAAATTTTTGATTATTTGTATTTATTTGAGAGTGACAGACACAGAGAGAAAGAGAGAGAGAGAGAGAGAGAGAGAGAGAGGACACACCAGGGCCTCCAGCCATTGCAAACGAACTCCAGATGAATGTGCCACCTTGTGCATCTGGCATATGTGAGTATTGGGGAATTGAGGCTTGGACCAGGGTCCTTAGGCTTCACAGGCACGTGCTTAACCACTAAGCCATTTCTACAGCCCCTTTATACAATTTTTAGAAATCTAAAATAATTCATTTCACCTTAATTTTTTTTTATAATCTTGCATTACCATTTTTAAATCATGCATTGATTTTTTGGTATCATTTTGTAAAAACAATGGTCATCATTTAATTAAATTGTGGTAGTAGTTTCTTCTACTAGGAACATTTGCTCACATGATGATAAATCAACAAGAAGATGCACAGTGGCATACTAGTTTCATAATATTAGAATCGGAATTATTTTTAAAAAAAAGAATTGGAAGTAGTCAATAAATGCAAGTTCCAAACATAAACTGAATACTATATCCAATCTCACAAGTTCAAAATCAATTGTAGACATGTATATTGTAAAGGATATAAAAACCTGTATAAATGAGAAGGGCAAAGTGGCTATTTATAAGAGTGAAGAAACAACTAATTATCATAATAGAATGAAAGGTTACTTCCCTTTGATATAAGTCAGGCACAGTGAAGTACAAGGTCAGGTGACATGCAGCCTCTGTTTCTTCTGCCTTCTTATAAGTACTGACCGCTTGTATTGGGCCTAGTTCTAGTTCATAGGGGAAGGAGATAATAGGAACATGTTCTTGACCAGTCATTTTCTTTTAAATCTATGAGGCAGAAATCACATACATACTTTGTTCATATTCTTTGGTTGACAGCTGTATCACAGGCCTTAGTGTGAAGGCTGAATAAGCCTTTCTTTATAAGATGAAAAAGCTGTCATGCAGCCCGTGGCTTAAGGAGTCAACTGCACTGAGCATTACAATGTCTATACTATCGTGAATTCTGAGAAATAAATTAATAAAAACCCTTCTTTTATGTAAGGTAGGAAACAATCATCAATTGCTCTCTGGCTTCTTCAATTCTCCCGGAAAAATATTACATGGAATATTAGAATATCTGCTGGAAACCCAGAAAACCAGGTAGCTTTGAGGACACAAAAAACAAAGCTGGAAAGTCAGGACTGCAATATAGGGTTGTACTGAGACAAGCAGCAGTTTTCTGGTTTTAAAAAATTGTTCCTTGCCATGAGTACCTAGTTCTTCTCTCTTGAATTGAAGACAAATTGGACTTGGTAATTGAAGATTATGAAAAGTGACACTTGGTTGCTGGATGTTGTAACTTAGAAGGTCTAGTTCTAGCATTTAGAAAACATATTTTTGACATTCAACAAGACAAAACATAAAGAGTGGCCTTTCTACCCAGGTAAAAGAGCTCACTGATTCATTATGATCACAAATACAGAGCATTTTAAATTTATAAAACTTATTTTTATTTTATTTTAAAATGTATTTATTTATCTGTGAGGAGAAAGAGAGAGTGGGGGAGAGAGAGAGAATGGGTGCACCAGATCCTCTTGCCACTGAAAACAAACTCCAGATACATGCACTACTTTGTGTATCTGCATTTACGTGGGTACTAATGAATTGAAATCTGAGCCAGCAAGTTTTACAAAAAAAAATAATAATAATAATAAATGCCTTTAAATGCTGGTCCATCTTTCCAGTCCCAAATATCACATTTAATTGAGGATGTATACACAGTACAAACTGAGTTGAAGGTAGCAATGTGTAGCAGACAGCTTCAGGTTCACTGAGATGAACTTCCAGACCAGGCACAGTTATGGAGGAAGGGATTTATTGAAGCTTACAGATCCAGGGGAAGTAGCATAATGGCAGAAGAGGCTAGCCTGTTTTAACAGGACCAAACACAGAAAACAAAGCCACAAGCCCAAAACCACACAGCACAGCACACTTCAGGAACTCCAGCTAAGCACACTTTGCATATCTGTAGATTGAAATCTCAAACCCACCACCACACCTTAAGATCTGCCCAGTGACATTGCCTCCAGCCAGGTGCTACAAACTACAAACTAATAAAATACTGAAAATCTTGGGGGCCATCTATTCAAACTACCACACAATGTCACAGGGTCTTTTGATAAAGACTTTTGGACTAAAGTGAAACACTTATTGGAGATTCGGGGTTGCAGAAAGCCCAGTGTTCTAAAAAATATGCAGATATGCAAAATATGAAGATTGGATAAACTGTGCAGAATAGCAGAATTATTATGAATTATCTACACAATGAAGTAATACTTTCTTTTTTGTATGGAAGTTACAGGAAGAAGTGACTATTCTATTTCAGCTAATTATTTTGGATTAGGCAGGATAGTTCCATATTCCAAATGCTGTGGATCCATAACTGGATATAAGTTCTGGAAAGTGTTGTCCAAACACTGACATTTGCTTGAAGTTTACCTCAAATATTAGGTGCTCATAAATCGATCACTTTAGTATGTAAAATAAGTATGTTATTTTAAATTTGAATTTCAGCCTCACCTTCTCTCTCTCTCATTCCTACACACACACACACACACACACACACACACACGCACACACACATACTCACACACACACACACTCACACACACACAACGGTTTAATATTTTGCAAAGTAGGGTCTTGCTCTAGCTCAATAGCCAAAACACCCAGACATCATGGTAAATGATGAGAATCACGAGTAAAGATGTCACCAACAGTAATCAAATTATATTAGCTAAATGTATACATATGACTCATATCGCTTTAATATGAACAGGCTCCAGTGAGTCATGACATTATGAGTATTTACAAAAGATCCTATATCAGGAGAGAAAATAAATTGTAAGATGTTTTGGTTGTATATGATGAAAGGGCTTTCTTTGTGCTACTTCCAGAAAGGATAACCATGATTAAATAAATGTTTTCTGCATGTCAGAATGATGATTCTTCTACAAGCAGCACATTTAACAAATGAGAAAAATAGAGGTAAAGAGATATTTTCTAAAGATCTCCAGTAGTAAAGAAAGGCACTGAGGCTTGAGTTACAATACTTCATCCCAGTGCCCCATGCACCTTTGTCCTCTGTCATGATGTAATCCAGAATGCCATCTGTGTTTGTTAGTGATGATATCCCTTTGTTTTTCGTGATAGCAAACATGTGACATTGATTTGATTGCTAAAAATACTTTTTATTAATAGAGAATTTAGTCACTAGTATTATAGATCACATATTCAATGCAGTTATCATATGAATCTATAAGAATTCTGTTCCTATAGTTTTCATAGAGAGCACATGTTGTCTAAGGGTCAGAGCATTGTCATACAATGACATGACAACATTTCCGTCTCTCTGTTTCTCTGTCTTTCTGCCTCTCTCTCTCTCTCTCTCTCTCTCTCTCTCTCTCTCTCTGTGTGTGTGTGTGTGTGTGTGTGTGTGTGTGTGTGTGTGAATACTAAGAATTAGATTCCAAATTCCAGGTCAGCCTGGACCAGAGTGAGATCCTACCTTGCAAAACCAAAAAAAAAAAAAAAAAAAAAAAAAAAAAAAGAATTAGATTCCAAATACTTTTTTCATGTATCCTGTCTGTTTTTCTACTTTTGTCACCTTAATTTGAAGTTAGGCTGGAGTGGGAAGAGTAGCTCACCTGCATGTGATTCAAAAAATGTATTGAAGGAATGAATAAATTAGATGAGTTGCCCGTCTGAATAATTTCAGAAGCAAGTGAGGAAATATAGTGACCTTCCATCAATGTGTTTTACCAGTGAAATTATATATATCCTCATATGTCTATATAGGTATTAATATTTACATATATACTTACAACTATCTATCTGTGTCTTCTTATTCAAAGTTGTATTCCTCCTGGAATAGATTAGAGTAAGTCAAGTCTATGCTAAAGTTTATTTCTAAGTGTTGGTCAAATAAAGTCCACATTTTCTTCAGTTTGGATCTCTTCAGATCAAGGCTAATAAAACTGAGAAGTAGCTTGCCACACAAGAGTTAGTATTATGAGGAACTGTGGTTCTGGAAAAAATCCTTGAACCCTAGACCCTGAGTTTGTGTCTGTTATTTAACCAAATAATTGGATTAAACCAGTCTGAGAAGAATATTTTAATTAATTTAGTTTTTATTAGTTATGCACATAATGTGAATACATTCATGTTGGTGCCTTGATAGCCTCCTCCCTGTCCTCCCCCTCATAAGGGACCCTCCTCATTGGGGGATGTGGGTCTTGCATTGTGGGGTAGCCATCAGTTATGTGGAAGAGGCAATGTCTCTGTGGATAATGCCCCAACTTGTGGCTCTAACAATCTTTCCACCATATTTTTATTCAAAAACTATCAGGGATAAGAGGGACAAGAAAAGAAAGTGGCTGAGGAGAGGAAGCATTCACCATGTGGTCAGGGAGCCCATTTGGGAGAACCAACCTGAGACCTGGAAACAAAAATGTGAAAAGAGTTTTATAAAAGGAATGCATTTCCAAAGAAATTAAAGGGCAATGAAACTTGGGAGGCAGAGGTAGGAGGATCACTATGAATTCAAGGCCAGCCTGAGACTGTTATATAATATATTTCAGGTCAGCCTGAGCTAGAGTGAGACCTTTACTTAATAAAAAAAAAAAAAAAAAAAAAAAGGAACAAAGAAGACAAAGAAATATCCCGTGCCATCCTGACAGGCAGGCTCAGTGGGAGAGACATGGTCTCACCTGAGCAGGGGACCCAGAGGGAGAAGTTGTTCCCATCTGTGAGCCTGACTTAGATTTGGAGTCAGAGCTTGGGAAGAGATTGGCACACCTGTGTCAGATGTGTCAGCCATTGGGCCGAGGCTCAGAGAAGGGGTACACCAACACATGGATGGGGTGCATGTAAGAGACAGAGAGAGAGAGAGAGAGAGAGAGAGAGAGAGAGAGAGATTTTATTTTATTGGATGAGGCAGATGTTGAGTCTTGCAACTGAGATAGGCAGGGCTGGCTGAGGTAGTGGATGTGAGGGTATTACCTAAGGATCCTCCTTTTGACCCTATTTCTTATATGTCTGAACCAAAAGCTACATGCCTAGTCACTCTCATTAGTATTCTTAGAGCTGAAGAGACTCAGAGGTTAAAGGCTTTTGCTTGCAAAGCCTGGGTGCTCAGATTTGAATTCCTAATACCCATGTGATGCCAGATGAACAAAGGTGCCACATGCATCTGGACTTCTTTGCATCACCAACAACAGGCCCTTACTTGCCCATCGCCCCCTCAAGTAAATAAAAAAAAACATATATATTCTTAATATTCTCAGGCCTTTAAGAAACATTGTATTTTATGACACAGTATCCTGTACAGAGACAAGAATTATAATTCATTGGTCCTGAAGGAAGAACAGGATAAGATAGCATTTTTTTACAGGCATTCAGCCAGAGACAGAGGCCCAAAGAGGATATGAATATCACCTTGCCAGGACTAGAACCCACATCTAACCTAGTTTCATTCAAGATGGCAGCAAGTAACACTCCCAAGCAGCAGCTTCCTGCTTCTTCCTCAGCTTAGCACACCTGTGGGTTGGCCCCTCCTGAGTCAGCCTCTTGAATCCATCAATAAATCAGGTTCTTCCTTACATACCTGAGTCTACTGACAAGGTTCATCCTAATTGAATGTCTAACCTATATATGAAAGAGTCAAACCAACACCATGACAGGCTTCAAGAAAATATTTCCTAGCTAGGCCTAAGTTTCAATTTCTCAAGAAGCCTGAACAAGATTCAGGGAGAACAGAACAAAGAACCAAGTCATTTACTGGAAGGTTTCAGAGATGTCCTAAGGCCATTTCCCCCTTTTTGGCCCCGGCCAATCAGAAGTAAAAGAATGTGAAATATGCTTACTAGCCATTTAACTAGCCACATTAGGAAACCTTACCTTCCCTAGAGCCCCCCTCCCTTAGCCTCTCTTATCCCATGCACGTGAAATTATAATCAGTCAAGAGTGGCACAAGTACTATATTGTTCAAATTAGCCAATTATGTTAGAGGTCTTTGTTTAGCTGTCCTTAAAAAGAGCCACTAAGCTCTTCCTGGGGTCGCCAGTATAAATGGTGGACCCCCCGCATGCTGGACTTCTCTGCACAATAAATGCTCTATGTTTTTACATGCTATAGGAGTCTGAGTCTCCCTTCAGCAATTTTCAGACCCTAAAATATACAGGAGCTTAACAACATGTGTAAATCTCTTGGCCCCTTTTCATCCTCCTGGCACCTGACATCCCTGGTCCTTTCTTTAGTAAGCTTTCCCTCTTCCCAGCCTGCCTGGGAACATTTCTCCTTTGCCTGACATTTTCCTGCTTGCTTTCTAACTGTGTTGTGTTCTTACATGCTTTCTTGTTTTGCTGCATGTGTGATCTCTCTGATCTCTTATGTGAGGGGTGTAAGGTTTGTCAGTGACCTCAACCACACAAACTACTCTGAGGCAAAGATGAAAGCTTTATTTAGGGAAAGCACAAGCTGCCAGGGCTGGCTCACAAGAGAGGAGCACAGCCCATCTGAGTTCCTCAGGTAGTGGGCTTTATAGGGCTTTCAGTTGGGGGAAGGTGAGGAAAGGAAGAGCTGAGGGGAGATCTGAGATAGCCAGGGTGTGACATCAGAACAGTGACCAGGTGATTTACAAAATAAAGGGGGCAGGAAACCTGACCTGAGGGCATTGCAGGCAAGGAGGGAATAATGGCTGGGTGGTTTCTCCAGGAACGTGGATAATCCACTTATGCTTCTGTCACCATCCTGCAGTCCTTGGTGACTCCATACTGGGGCCTGTCAGACCTAACATTCCAGCCTTTTGTTAATGATAAGAGATGAAGGTTAATTTCTTCATGCTGACCATAGGGACGATGAGTTCTTATAGGAGAAGCTGGATAATGTGGCTGATGGGTCTCCCTTCAGGGCAGGTGATGAGGAGGCAGTTCCATGGTGGCTAGAGGTGGCCTAGTGGTGAGATCGATAGTAAGCAACCTCCATCAGCACCAGTGTAGCATGCTGTTTTGACTTGGTCCTGAACAAAACAGAGACTTCTTTCCTACCATCCCTGTATTGAGCTTGCTTTGGGGCAGTTGCTGGCGACATGTGTTATAGAGAAAGTCAGAGAGATGGGCTGTGAGCACCACATGAGAGGACAGAAGGAAGAATTAAGGAGCATGTTATGACATCAAAACCCAAGGCGTAAATAAGGGGAGGATGAACACTCAAAGGCTAGGGATAGAGGGCTTAGGGCAAGAGAGAGCAGACTGAGGGGCATCAGTGTATTTGGGAGGAGCATTTGGGGATCAGGGTACTGAAGCTAATCAGGGACAGGCAGAGGCAGAAGGCAGAAGTTAATGTTAGAGTTTAGTATTATAAGGCAGCATCAGATAGGGGAGTTTATTAGTCTATTGTAGTTATATTTTGTAGTTACATTTTTCTTACTGGGTGATTAAGACCATGTAGGCTGCCAGAATTAACTGTATGTTTTGGAAGTCAATAATGGCACTGTGGGAGAGACTTTTAGGGACCTGTGAGGAGTTCGGTGACTCTCAGCATTGTCATCTGCTAGGATAAGCCAAAGTCATGCTGACCAAGTGGCCCTACCTCTTTTGGGATGCCTGGAGGACTGATTTTCCTCAGATATGACTCTCCTGTGGCTTCTACATATGGTTATTAATCACTCAGAAAGACTGTACATATCTGAGTAGTAAAACAGATTAGTTAAAAGATGTAGAACATATCTGGTTAGCAAAGTAGATCTGGTTAGAGAATGATACAATAGTTTAAAATTATTTTGATTAATATTTAAGTTTACTTGTCAGGAGACAGAATGAGCTATAAGGACAGTGTAGGAGAAAAGCAAGAAAGAGCATCTAGAGAATGACACAATAGTTTAAAATCGTTTTGATTAATATCTTTTTAGTTGTCATGTGACAGGTAAGCTATACCTGGAACACAGAAAGCATACACATTCTATCTTTTAAGTATCTGTCAGTTATAAGTATAGGCAGAACATTTTAGTAGCCCTGAAAACAATATTTTATCAATTATCTTATCAATAAGGCAATTGATTTAATCTAGAAATTATATGCCAGGGAAAAGACAAGACAGTATAAAAACTTGGCATCTGTGTTTGAAATCAACTTTGGGTAGTCTATATACCAATGTCCCAAACTGGAAGCAGAACAGCAATTTAAGATTATTTTTGAGGGCAGAAAACATGTCTTAAGTATAAAATTTTTATTAGCAATGAACTTAAAATTATCAGGAATGACACAATTAATTAAGTGAAACTTAATTATACATGACTTAAGAATAAAATAAAACTTGGTTATTGTTGAGTTAAGCAAGTCCAATTAACATACATTAGACACAATATAAAACTTCGTTACTATTGAATTATGCAATTCCTATTTTAACATTCATTAGAGACAATATAAAACTTGGTTATTGTTGAATTAAGCAAGTCCAATTTTAATATACATTAAAGACAATATGACAGACATAAAGCAAGTTTTTAAATAAGTACCTTTTACCATTGAACAATGTTAAGACTCAGCTAAAGAAATATTTATGACTATTATATGAAGCTTAAACAAACTATATTAACATTGTTTGTGTGCAGTGGATTTCCCTAAGACATGGGGAGCTTTGTCAGTTTTCCTAAGAACAAGATTACAATAAGTTACTTTTTATAATACTATGATTTTAAATTCAGTGATAATCATTAGCATGAACAAGACAAGAACCATCATAAAATTACAGAATTTTAGCCAGGCATGGTGATGTATGCTTATTGATGGCCAAGCATCATGTACTTTGTATAAACCAAATTACAATATTCTGATAGCTGGAAAAGTTTGATATTAACAAAAAGTAGAGTTCACATATTTAAGGCACATGAGGCTACAGACAGTAAACTATGAACAAAAGATCTGCTAACAGAATTTAAAATAAACAAGAAATTTATATTATGTACTAACATTTTGGCTTAGATATGAAGACATGAAACTTCTATAATTTTATATATATGAGATTTAGCACTTTTAAAAGTTAAATAAGATGTCCATCCAATCTATAAGTCTGTTTCTGAAATTAATTCAGCTATATCTAACATATCCAAAGAATAGAGGAAATAGATTAGACTGCTATGATCTAATGAAAAAAGGAGACAAGTCTCATGGAAAGAGAGGGAATTCCAGGGACATTAGCCACTGCAATCTCCAAATGCATGCTTTGCTCTGTACATATTGATTTGCAAACAAGCACCTTTAACTGTTGAGCCAAAAGGAAATATTTTCAATTTCTTCTAAATCATACATAAAATATACACAAAACATACATAAAATTTCATGACACAATCTATAACTACTCAAACCTTAATCAACTATAATTTTGTCTGTGGCACTTTGGTAAACTTGCTCAGTAATGACATAAGTTAAATCTAAAGTGTTAAGATTGATTGTTGGAGGAATTGAGGAATTACATCTTAAATCACAATATAACTTTGTTTAGAATTTTTTGAGGCAGTGTATTAGATATAATAACCTTAGGAGAGAATTAAATATTAATGAGTCAATTTTAACCATAAGATTTAGTTAAAAGGTTAACAAATAGAGGAACCTAGCTAACTTGGTGGGTACTCTAAATTCAGTCTTTCATGACCATTATGACCAGATTAACATCAACGAGATAAATTAAGTTTACAACCTGAATACCATAGCAATGTGCTATCAGCCAGGACCATACTTTGTTAGTCTGATGTATGCCCTAGGCTAATAGTCATTTTATATCTCACTAAGTCTGTAATCTGATTGACTTTTAACCTTCTGTTTAAGTTTACTCATACCTTCATCCACATGCTTTTCCAACATTTACTTACTTTACTCATACCTTCATCAACATTCTTTTACTTTACAATCTATGTAACCATTCTTTAACAATCTTTTTCATCTAACATTTAACATCCAACATTTAATGTTTTTCTCTCCAGTTTATCTTTTATTAAAAAATCAGTTCATCACGTAACTATCAGCAAAAGCTTTCATTGTCCTTACCATAAGATTTTTTTTTTTTTTCAAAAAAGTAGATCAGGCTTAACTTATACTGTTTATCTAGAACAAACATCATAGAGCTTGTCATTTATTGACTTTGGAACTTTGTTTCTTATAACTTTCCTGAAACATACTTTTTTAAAAATATGAAAGCAGATTGAAACATTATTAAAAATTCTTACAAATTCAGTATCGAGCATGTGGAAATTTAAACACTTTTTTTTTTTTTTTTTTTTTTTTGGTTTTCTGTGGTAGGGTCTCACTCTAGCTCAGGCTAACCTGGAATTCACTATGTAGTTTTAGGGTAGCCTCGAACTCTTGGCGATCCTCCTACCTCTGCCTCCCAAGTGCTGGGATTAAAGGCATGCTCCACCATGCCCAGCTTAAACATAAATTTAGAGATTGTTTTCCTGTTAGTAGTCCCACAGAAGCATAGAGAGATAAGGTAAACTTAAAACAGTTGCAAATTCTTATAAGAAGTCCCCATCTATTCACAGCAACTTGGTATTCACCTGTTATGCTACTAGCTCTGAAAAGGCAGGGAAACTAAGAAAGAACCATTAAGGATTTCCTGGAGCAGCATAAACACTAGAGAGATCTGTGTCTTGAGATTTGTGTGTTAGGCTTCCCTCTTACTCCCAGGGCCACGGGCCATCTACAGATCAAACCCTTCAGGAGAACGCACTAAGTAACATTAGTTACTAACTGCTTGGATTGGCTCAGAACTTAAAATTATTTTTGATCTACTTTTTGTCCCTGAGGAATACAGTGGGACAGCATAACTCCCCAATTACTTTGTGTTTCTTCTGGGGGACATTCAACAGTAAATTTGGCTATACCATCTAGTATAGAGGGCTTGGTGGAGAACATCACCCACAATGGAATGGCACTGTTCAGAACAGAAATCATTCTACAGCCTTAGGGCTGTGAGCCACATACATATTTGTATACACACATTTATTTCAAGTGCACTTTTCATATAGACTCCAGACAACAATTTCCCTCTCACACATTCATTCATTCATTTAGAAACTGTGTATTTTTATTTTAAATTTCTGTCCTATTTACAACTCGAGAGACAAAAACAAACCTTGTTAGTGGGTGCATTATAGAGCAGAGAGAAGCAATGCAAACAGTGAAAAATTTCAGACCATTTGCCTGTAGGTTGGCATAAGTTTTCTAAATTAGTGAGAATTTGGACATCAAAAGTCTATATTTAGGCCATTTGGACCCATTGTCTGGGTTAGATTGTGGTGAGGCAGAGTTGAAAAGAAAGATCAGGTGATGAGGTCTGATGTCATCCAAGAGACATAGAGGCTTTAAGTTCTTAAGGAAACAGGGAAAGAGAAAGGAACCAGGGCTTAATCTGGGTTTACACAGAACACCAATATGACCCCCTGGCCCATTAGGGTGAACAGGACCTGCACCTCCCACGTGGTCAGAGGTTGTACAGGTTGCAATTGTCTGCTGTTAGTGGGCAAGGAGGGTGACTGTGCTCCCAAAGGCAAAAGCGGCTGGCAGTGAAGGATGAGACCTCAGGAAGGAGAGGAGGAAGGGGGAGAGTGTTCTGAGATGGTGCAGCTGAACCAAAAGGCATCCCTTAGGGTACAGGAGACCAGAGAGCAAGAGACCCCAGGTGTGAAGAGTGTGTCTTTCTTGAGAACTGGGGTTGAGGCCCAGAAATGGCTGAGGGGTGTAGGGTGTAGCCTGGCATGCCTGCACAGCTTCCACACAGACAGATTAAACCTGAGAGCAGGCCAACCCAATGGGGATGCTTACCTAGAAGGAGGGAGGAGATGAAGAGGAGAAGGGTGAGGTTGAATTGTGGTGGATGTGAAAGCCAGTATCAGGCAGAGATGGTCCAAATCCATTAAAGGGTAACCGGCAGCTCAGTGGTCTGGTCGGGGGAAAGGAGGTCTGGCCACCAAAGAGGGCAACCAGTTGCCTCCTATCTGAGTCAGGGCACCAGATGTAAGGTTCAGGAGTGACAATGACCATGCAAACCACTCTGAGGCAAAGATGAAAGCTTTATTCAGGAAAAGCACAAGCTGCCAGGGCTGGCTTACAAGAAAGGAGGGCAGCCCACCTGAGTTCCTCGGGTAGTGGGCTTTATAGGGCTTTCAGTTGGGGGATGGTGAGGAAAGGAAGAGCTGAGGGGAGATCTGATATAGCCAGGGTGTGACATCAAAACAGGGACCAGGTGATGTACAAAATAAAGGGGGCAGGAAACCATGATCTGAGGGCATTGAAGGCAAGGAGGGGATAATGGCTGGGTGGTTTCTTGAGGAATGTGGATAATTCTCTTCCTTATGTCTGTCACCATCCTGCTGTTCTTGGTGACTCCATGCTGGGGCCAGTCAGACCTAAACTAACAAGGGGATCTTTTGACTTGGGCTCACATATTTTGCTGTGTGCATGTGTTTGTTTGTGTGTGTGTGTGTGTGTGTGTGTGTCTGTCTGTCTGTCTGTCTCCAAACTTTTCCATATGTAAGGAAGACATTCTCATTCTCTCCAGCCAAGCTGGGAAGAGGGAGAACTCACTGTTGGCTCAGACTCCTGGGAACCCTCCCTGTGGATCCTAAGTCTCCCTAAAATAAAATTCAAAATTCATCATTCACCCTTCTCAGAATTTTCAATTCTTTGCTAAATCTGATAAGAATCCAAAAGTTGGGGTCCACAAGCCTGGTATCTTCTGCATCTTTATGGAATTTAATCTTTCCCTGGACCCCAAATCCGGCAGCAGTCTCCAAAAATATTGGATGCATGTATTGATTAAATTACGGAAAAAAATTTCACAACTGGCTTCATAATATTGTATTGATTTCTTTGTACTATGAAACTTTAAAAACATTAAGTATGTAAAATGCTTAGGTGCATGCCTAATTGAGTTGATGAAAATCTTTCATCATTTTGCTTTTAAATTACTTAAAATAATTTTATGTAATTGTTTCTCACTTGGTGTTTTTGTGTTTTCTCCATATGTATAAAGCCCGATCAAGAAGACAAGAATAATTCCTGGCTCTTAGTTATTTTGTTCCTATTATACCAAATATATCAAATATTGTCTAAGGATGGATTAATTATCTCACCCAATTTAAAGTCATCCTGTTAACAGATAATTGCTTTCTTAGTTAATTGGTGTTAGGGAAATATTTAACATCTTTTAAAACTCAGAAAATTTATTCACAAACGTAGTAAAGCATGCAGTTTTATTATTAAATAAGCAATAATTCATCCTATAACTATCTGGCCTGATACTGACTGCACAGGTAACACTATATCTCACCCTTTTATACAGTCCAGCAGGTACACCCATCATATACATGACCTCAAGATAGACAACAAATCTTCAAGTAAGAATACTTGAGAGCATCATTTGTCACAAGTAGGTCACCCTAAAACTGGGTCACTATTTATGCTACATAATTAACTTTATCAAAAGAAAAAAAAATCCTCTTCAAATTTTTAAAACAGAGGTAACTGTGGAACAATAAGAAATCTACCCACTGACTTTAAGTGGAGGCCCACTCTGACCCTCCCTTAGGAATGGAAAACAGGAGTTCTCTCTCACTTGATGTATGCTTTTCAAAGACATGGCTCCCTGCTCCTTGAGAAAGAAATCCCTGGATCATAAAGCTGACAAAGGGCTTATCTGTTTGAAAAGGGATTTATATACAAGTTAAAGGGAAAGGAAAGTATTTAAAAGCTTTTTAAAGTAAAGGGTCTAAGAAAAAGGATTAAAGAAAAAGACATTTCCTTTATTTTTTCTAGGGAAAAAAGACACTTCAAATTTAATAAGTAAAATAATTACCTTCTTCACAGGTATAATTTGGACCCAATAAAATACATTCATTTTAAATGAATAACTTGATTTTTGACAATGAATGTAGTCCTACAACCATAAGAATTAATATATGGACCTTTTCTGACACTTTATGTCCCTTAGTTCTCTCTGTAGTCTCTCTCTTATACATACCTCTTAACCTGAGCATTTCTTCCTTTTTTAGGACTTTGTATTTCAGCCTTATTGAGAAATAATTGTCAAATAAAATTTCATTTGATACTGCTATGCATTGTGAATCAAGTTAAAAAACATATTGATCACCTTGGTTCTGGAATTTCAGGATAGCACAAATCAGCTCTCCATACAAAAGAAAACTTTGAAAACAAGTTAGAGAATGGGAAAGGGCTTATTCAAAGCCAGTCCTGACAAACATGGAGGAAACCATCCATCCAAAGTCTTTATCTCAGAAAACAGTGGAAACTAACTAACTAACTAACTAACTAACTACTAACTAACCAACTGACGGCATTCATGGCCATTCATGGTTGGATGTGGATGGGGTCTAGGGTAATTAGGGGAGGATTTGCCTTTTCTCTTGTCTGGTGGAAAAAAATCACTAAAAAATACACTTTGCTCTCCCAAATTTACTTAACTAGAGTTTGGGAAAGGGCTGCAGAGAGCTCTGGGCAAATGGCTCTGAGCTACCATGCTAGTGACTTTCAGTGTCATGTTCTTCTCTACATTAAGAATTGAAAAATGCAGGCATGAAGAAGGGTAAACTTTTAAAGATTTATTTAGAGAGAGAGAATGAAAGCTGTGAAGCTCTCAAGGTGAGAAGCTGTGAGGGTTCCTAAACAAGTTGCCTAGTGGTGGCATGGATTACATTTATTTATAGCCTTGGAAATGTAATTATGTAATTGCCTAGTTCAAATGTACATGTAAAACCTTGATTGTTTGGTGTGCCCAGGAAGAAAGTACAATCACAGAAAAGGTTAGGCAACCTGAGGGAGTAGGGAAATGCACATTTGGATAATACCCAGGAAAACTTTACAGAACAAAAGACCAGAAAGTAGCTCCTGATGACTATATTAAATCAGACTGGATTTTAAAATTTGTTTTTATCAAATATTATTTGTTATAAATGTTACTTACGTAGCTTATTTTCAGAATTATCAGTTTAAAAATTATTAAAAGCACTCATTTCTGTATTGGAAGTTCATTTATCTGTTTATTTCATACTCAATATCACATTGGAATTGACTTGGGATGCTTGATATCTGATATTAATGAGCTGTTGATTTTAAGAAATAAATTGTTCTGCATCATACATTTTAAAATTAGAATACATTTGTTTAAAGTAAGAACATATATTTGTGTAAACACATTATGTTAATGGAAAATGGTAAGAAAGCTATTGGGAGATGCATGGGCTTCTCTCTCTCTCTCTCTCTCTCTCTCTCATATATATATATATATATATATATATATATATATATATATATATATATATATATATATATGTTGGGTCCCCCCAAGGCCAGCTCAGGAGGGACGATAGGGTCTCTGCCGAATGGGGTGAGCAGCGCGGTCAGTCACGACACAGACTCCGGGAGTTGGGTGAAAGTGGGAGCGAGAACCCACAAACTCGTTTATTCAGGAAGTGTACATGGGTTTTAAGGGGCTGTTAATCTTTGCATGGGGCGGTCCCCTTTGGTGACCAATGACAGCTTGTCTCTGGACAGGACATCTCGTAGTAGGCCTCTCGCGAGCATGGGGCTGTAACTCTTGTCACACCAAGCCTGCAAAAACGCCATTTTTACAGAAGCCACTTCCTGTTGTCTTTTGCCATGCGGTCTGGCTAGGACCAGGCCTGTATTGTGCCATACATATCCTCCTTTTTGTTTTTATTATTGGCAACCCTGAGAGGTATGGTTTATTGCCAAGCCATTGTTGAACCCAGGCCCCAAGGGATCATCATACGTGACAGTGCCTGTCTTAGGTTGATCCATCTCATGGAGACTTACCCGTCATGGGCCAAATGCCACCTAGGTGAGGAAACCCAAGGGGGGATAGCCTGGTATGGCTTTTGGAAAGCCATTGTTGAACCCAGGCCCCAAGGGATCATCACATGTGACAGTGCCTGGCTTAGGTTGTCCCATCTCATGGAATCTTACCCGTCCTGGGCTGGCTGCCATCCTGGTGAGAAAACCCGAGGGGTATGGCCTGGTATGGCTTTTAGCATGAGGTCTGGCTAGGACCAGGCCTGTATTGTACCATACATATGAGGCTGTTGCCTAGGAGGCATGGAAGGGCCAAGTTGGCGTGGCTCTGTGGCATGTGAACAGTCCCAGCAAGCAAGAATCAACTAGAGAGCCTGAAGAAGACTGGGGTAGGACAGGTTGCTGGGTGAGTTCACCCTAGCGTCATAGTCAGTAGCATTGAGTGTCCTTAATGGTAGCAGCTCAATGTAATGAAAGGAGTTGGAAAGGAATTTATAGTTAGGTGGGGGGGGGGATAAGTTTAAAGTCCCATATGTAGTCTGAGGGGTCTGGCATCATCTTCTTCAGCAAGGCTGGTCGCTGAGTCAGTGGCTGGTGGAGGGAAATAAGTTTAAAGTCCTGTATGTAGTCTGAGGGGTCTGGCATCATCTTCTTCAGCAAGGCTGGTCGCTGAGTCAGTGGCCGGTGGGGGGAAATAAGTTTAAAGTCCCGTATGTAGTCTGAGGGGTCTGGCATCATCTTCTTCAGTAAGGCTGGTCGCTGAGTCAGTGGCTGGACGGACGGACGTTTCTGCAGGAACCCAAACTGGGATCTGTGAAGTTTCTGGAAAGACACAAGCATACCCTCAGCCCTGCGTTAAAAGAGGGTGGGGCCCCTTCCAAATATTAGTAAGAGGATCTTTCCAGCGGACTAAGGGTAAGGGTGTTGTGGTTGGTTGGGATCTCCAATGTTTGTAGGCTGGGGAGAGTCCTGCCTCATCAAAGGTGAGAAAATTGAGGGTGAAAAGAGCTTCCACTAGGGCCAAGTGGGGGTCCTTGGGCGACATAGTGGACTTTTGTTTTATAATTAGTTCCTTTAGGGTCCGGTTTGTTCTTTCCACGATGGCCTGTCCTTGTGGGTTGTAGGGGATCCCAAGGGAGTGTTTTATTCCCCAAGATTCCATGAAGGATGTGAATTGGGCAGATGTGTATGTAGGGCCATTGTCTGTTTTAATGGACCAGGGCACTCCCATGACCAACATAGCAGTTTTTGTTGCCTTAATAACATGGGATGCCTTTTCCCCAGAGAGAGCAATAGTAAAAGTAAGCTTAGAGTAAGTGTCCACAATGACATGGACATATTTGAGGTTACCAAAGGAAGGTATGTGGGTAACATCCATCTGCCAGATAGAATTTGGGGTAAGGCCTCTAGGATTGACTCCTTGAGGCTGTAGGGGGCCCAGGGGGGCTAGGGGGGCACATGTCTTAGAAGTACGGGTTAAATGCTTGAATTGGCCAAGCAAGAGCTCAGGATATAGGGTTTGTATACGGTCCTGTGCCAAGGAGTATGTCCAAGGTAATTGGAATTTCATCCCTAAGATTTTGGCGGGCCTGGAATTTAGCCAGGTCACTATAGGTGGGATGGCCCATTGTAAGAGGACTTGTTCAAAGTAAGCAGAATCAACACCGGATTCCTGGGCTGCCTTACGGATGAGGGCCAGATCAAAGAGGGGGGTGGGGAGCCACGGCCTGATTGTGGCATCTGGCCCTACGTTAACAGGGAAGGCAGCGAAGGGGCGTGTCAGGGAACCAGTGAAGGGGCGTGTCAGGGAACCGGCAGTCACCTGGGTGTGTCCAGGACTGAGCAGGGGGAGGTCCCTGGAAGGGTAACGAGGGGGAGGGGTGGTTGCAACTGTGGCCGTAGCAGGAGGGGGTTGTGGTGGTGGCCTATTGTAATGTAAAGGTTTGACTTCCTCCTCATCCAAGTTACTGTAAGAGGGGGCTGGGAGGAACGAACTTTGAAGAGCCAGTTTAGGATCTTTACAGCGTTTCTTATGGGCCGAAATGACGTTCTCCACAGTGGAGTCTTTAAGGCTGGCAATTATGGCAAGGAGGATAAGAATCCATGGGGCTAAAACAAGAGTTTCATCCCAAAAGCTATGGAAGTCTTTTTGTTTTAATTTTAAGCCACATTGCAGAAGGAGGGCCTTAAGAGCTTGCAATTGCGCAGCAGGTGGGGAGGGAGGTTGCCCATTGCCGCGTGGTGTTGTTTGATGGGGGCGGGGCTGGGACACTCCTGAATCAAAGAGACTGAGAAAATAATAACCCAGATCAAAGATGATAGACCAGAGGATAATCATGCAAACCACAAGTCCTAATGTTGGGGCCAGCTGAGACATACGGATAGATTGTTTAGGACCCACGTGTCTTGTGCTTAGTGGGGAGGGTCCAACATAGGCTTAGGGCCGTGAGGCAGTGTGTGCCTTACTGGGGGGGAAGGTGAGGACAAACAAAGGAAAGAAAAAGGGGGAAGGGGCTGCCTGCTCACCCACAAGCAACCGTTAGCCCTTTTTCTCTCACCAATGAAGAACTCGCATGCTCCCATGAACTTTCAGGGACGAGGCATCGCCGAAAAGGCTACTGACACAAGAACTGGGCGTTTGCCGTTCTGCCAAACGCCGAGGGCTGCTCACCGGCTCACGGGGCGTGTGGGGCATCTCGCCAGATGCCGATAGGGCAGGGGGGTCACGGATGGGGTGTCTCGCTAAAACACCGACGCCGGGCAGAGGGTCCCTGTTCGGGCGCCAGATGTTGGGGTCCCCAAGGCCAGCTCAGGAGGGACGATAGGGTCTCTGCCGAATTGGGGTGAGCAGCGCGGAGTCACGACACAGACTCCGGGAGTTGGGTGAAAGTGGGAGCGAGAACCCACAAACTTGTTTATTCAGGAAGTGTACATGGGTTTTAAAAAATCTTTGCATGGGGCGGTCCCCTTTGGTGACCAATGACAGCTTGTCTCTGGACAGGACATCTCGTAGTAGGCCTCTCGCGAGCATGGGGCTGTAACTCTTGTCACACTGAAAAAAACGCCATTTTTACAGAAGCCACTTCCTGTTGTCTTTTGCCATGCATGGTCTGGCTAGGACCAGGCCTGAAATTAATCATATATATATATATATATGTGTGTGTGTGTGTGTGTGTGTGTGTGTGTGTGTAGAGGCTTCTGGAGTTCTATCTCAAAAGGTTCCTGAGAAAAAAAAATATTAGGGACTCCTGGGTAAGATAGTAGAGCAGAGCCATGCCAAGGAAACCTAGGGAGGAAATAAGCAGAAAAACAACAAAATAAACTCTTCTACTGAAAAGTGGAGGTGTATAAAAAAATTTCAACCACAGCAGAGAAGGAGGAGAGAGCCAGAGTTTCTAGGGACCACAGAGAAACAGCTCTATACGGGGTGTGGGTCTGTGTAGCCACTAGGCTCTGCTTGAGCCATAGGAAAAATAAGGTGAAGGGATTTTTCCACTCATACCAAACTCCTTACAAACTCAAGAAACCTGAAGGGGAAGACATCAGGGACCAGCTGAATGACTCATGAGGAAGAGGATCATGGGGACCAAATAAGAAGCTCTGGTACAACTTCTAGCACCCTCCACAGCCTCTCCTCTTCCAACCACCAGTGCCAGCAACCACTGGAGAACTGGGAAAGGGAATTCAGCTACACAGCACCAAGCAACAGTGATCACAGTAGTGACACATGGACCCAGCCAGCCTACCTGAGCCCACAGTGCAAGAAAAAGCATAGCTGAGACTAAAGCCATCCCTAAAGGTAACAGGGCTTACACCAGGGAAGTACACATCCAAAAATTCTGGTATATAGGCCCGCATTGGAAGTGCTAATTGCACCTTCATATCAGTGAAAATTATGTGTTAAATTTCATGGATGTTCCAATTGGCCATTCTTAAATAAGCTATATTTTGGGCTTGTCCTTTGTTGCATCCTGATTTATAGTGACTTTGTCTTTTCCTCTCACATTTGTGGAGGCAGAGTCTCACTCTACCACAGGTTAACCTCAAACTCTTTAAAGACCAGAAATCTCACCCTCACAGTTGACAGGATTAAGGGTGTGGGGGTAACACACATCCTTAGGAGCTTTGACAGTTTTAGAGAATCTGTTTGTTTTAATACCCACTCTTGCATAAATGTGTGGGTCCTCACCGTCCCTGGGGGTCATGGGCCACCAACATCCCAAGCACAGGAGGAGTTGGGGGAAGCAGGGTCCTGGAGCAGAGGGTGAATGAAACAACAATGGGCAGTGAACACCTGGGAGGCACTCTAATGGATAGCATGCTTTCGTTTATTCAACAGGGGAGGGGTTATTATAAACACTTGTGAAACCTTGAGAAGTAGCATACAGACTATATGGTGATTGGATACATTATATATATATATATATATATATATATATATATATATATATATATATATATATATACATGATTTGAAAAAGTCTGGTTCTCGGGCTGGAGAGATGGCTTAGAGGTTAAGGCACCTGCCTGCTAAGCCTAAGAATGCCCATTCAATTCTCCATGTCCCATGTTTAGCCAGATGCAAAAAGTGACACAAGGGCACAATGCTTCACTTGCACACCAGGGTGTGCACTCGTCTGGAGTTCGATCACAGTGGCTGAGAGGTTCCTGGCATGCCCATCCCGCCCCCATTCTCTCTCTCTCCAAAAAAAAAAAAAAAAAGTCTGGTTTTTAAGTAGAGATTTTTGGTCTTGGCCTAAGTGCTAAAAAAATGTAAGTTTTTTCTGCTAAAGCTGTTTCTCTACAAATTTCCAGCAATAAGATGGTTAACTGTTTGAAGCTAGACTACTTGCTTCTTTGTCAGTGGGTAATGAAATTAATCAATTTGGTATAACCTCTCTTAATAGTCTCATAAGAGAGATCATTAATTATGGGGTGAGATAAGATGATTAAAAGAACTCAAAAGAAATTTTTCAATGGACATAGAATCCTTGTTAAGAAATGCTTTTTGATTGGAATTTAGATAAGAATGTTAAAGTATGTGGATAAAGGTGTGTGTATATAGAAAAGATATAGGAGATCTAAAAAGACAAAATTTTGCCTAAAATTAATTTGCTTTTATAAGAAACAAAAATGGTGATTTCAAGCTAAATATATATGAACACAATGCCTAAAATTAAAGATTTTTCAACTGTTTACAGACACTTAATGATGTTCTAAAAGTTATATAAAATTATATAAGGGACATAATGTAAATTCAGCTTACATTAGATATAGGTGATACAGTATACCAGGTGAGTCACAAAGTCATAACAAGACCCAATCACCCTGTGTTTTAAAATTAGTAAAAATACATTCCCTAGGTAAAAACAAATAACTTCAGAGTAAGACAAAAAATGTCAGGATGCTTGGGTCTCTGCTGTATCATTTCTTTTTGCTTTTACTTACTGTTATATGCTGTCATGACGAACTGGACTCTGGAAAAAAGGATGATACCCCCTTTATCTCAGAACCCATGAAAATTTAAGCCATGTGTCCCCCAGACCCTATTCATAGACAAAATGGCCAATTGTCTCTAACAAAAAAAGAAAGAAAAAAAGAAAGAAAAAAAATGACAAACAACATATAACTCTTTATAGTTGTCTTTATAATTCTTCTCTTTTGACCACCTGAAGTTACATCTGTTAGATAAAATTTCTCAATGGACAAAGAGGTAAAATAGGTAAACTGAGTCAAAGTATTTGATCAGGTTACTGTAAGACTCAGGAGTGACCATGACCACACACACCACTCTGAGGCTGCCAGGGCTGGCTCACAAGAGTGGAGCACAGGCCACCTGAGTTCCTCAGGTAGTGGGCTTTATAAGGCTTTCCATTGAGGGAAGGGAAGGAAGAGCTGAGGGGTGATCTAAGATAGCCAAGGTGTGACACCAGAACAGTGACCAGGTGATTTGCATGATAAAGGGGCAGGAAACCATGACCTGGTGGCATTGCAGGCAAGGAGGCGATAATGGCTGGGCAGGTTTCTTGGGGAATGTGGATAATCTATTTCCTTATGTTTCTGTCACCATCCTGCTGTCCTTGGTGACTCCATATTGGGGCCTGTCAGACCTCACATTGCAGCCTTTTGTTAATGACAATGGACAGTGGTTTCTCTCTTCTGTAGCATTTTCATGCTGATTGTTCTTATGGGGGAGGCTGGACTGTGCTGTGGATGGGTTTCCCTTCAGAGCACGTGATGAGGAGGTGGTTCCTTGATGGCTAGAGGGTGGTAGGAGGTAGAGGAGGGATAAGTCAGTAAAAGTCGAATTTTTGGTGGGTGAATTGGTCCACCTGATTTTGGATACATTGCAGAAGGCAAGGGACCAGGAAGAGTAGCAATAATAGTCCAGATATGGGCCCTAGGAGTGGCAAAATCCAGGGCCAGACTGTCCCAAAGATGTTCCATGACCCAGAGGGAACTGGTGTTCCTATCTGAAGCTGGTCGGCCAGGTTGTTTAGTTTTTTTAATTTCGACCTCTACCTTGCCTGATTGGTTAACATAGTAGCAGCATTCCTCATTCAGAAAAAAAGCAGGTCTCTCCTTTGTCAGCTGTCAAGAGGTCTAGGGCTCCGTGGCTCTGTAGCACAACTGAGGCCAGAGAGGTAAGTTGTTCCTGTAGCAGTCACAGGGCCTCAGTGGACCTCTGGACTGGGATGCTCAGTTCCTTAGAAAGCCTTTCATAAGAGATTAAGCTATGCCTCAAGCCCCCTGTAACCAGCCCTGTGGCAGCTATAGAGGCTGCCAGGCTTTCAGATAGGAACACCCCTATCATCACAGGCAGGTGGACAGCTCTTTTGTAATGATGAACCTGCTTAGAAAGAAGGACTGCCAGCTTTACCTCCATATACATGGTGAGGCTGGGTACCAACATGACTGGGGTGTAAGGACCCAAGTGTGTTCTTGGGGAGATGTAAGTGCACAGCATGGAGTCACACCAAAATTGAATTCCCTTTTGTAAGTTATGGTTTTTAACAATAGAATTATTCCTGAAAGCTCCTGACCAGCATTGAGAGATGTCCTTAGGCCAGCAATCAAGGTGGTTTGGAAGAGAAAGTGGGTAGGGAATTTGGAGAGAGGGTGCCAGAAGCAGGGAATATCTGAAGCAGAGGTGACATTGAACAAGGGGACTGCAGTAACAAGGGGCCACTCAAGTGAAGCACACAGGAAACAGGCAGTGTGATTGGTAAAATTGAGTTGGTTGAGGAGGAAGAGGGAGGAATTAAGGATTGACATCCAGGGGTGGTGGAGAAGGTTAGATCACTCAAATCCTCCTGGAGCTTGCCATGAGCCTGTTTGATGTCTATAACAGTCTAGATATGGGCATTTTGGATAGTCTTAGGGGCATTTTGGATGGATCTAAATATTTCTATTTGGCCCCCACAGCAAGAGCCCATAGTGTATTGGGTTGCCACCCCTACCGTCCCATCTGCCCACTTTTGGTTCCATGGGTTTGTGATGGAGAAAATTGTGAGTGCCCCCTGAGTTTGAGCTGTGGTGGTTGGATGCCATACGATTTAGTTGGGTGGAAGTGGTGGTACTGACAGGATGGTGAGATTGACAGTGAGCACCCTCCAACAGAGCCAGTATACCATACTGTTACAACTTGGTCCTGAGCAAAGCAGAGACTTCTCTCATACCATCCCTGTATTGAGCTGGCTTCAGGGCAGTCATTGGTGACATCTGTTATAGAGAAGGCGAGGGAGATGGGCTCCGTGCATCCCGTGCAAGGACAGAAGGAAGAATTAAGGAGCTTGTTGTCCTTGTCAACAGCTATGACATCAAAATGCCAGGCACAAGGGGGTTGGGGAAGAGCATTTAGAGGTGAGGGATAGAGAGCTTGGGTCAAGGGAGAGGAGGCAGAGGGGCATCAGTGTCAAGAGGAACATTCTGAGATTGGGGGAAGAGTGGGAACATGAGAGAGTTTAAGTTTGAGAGGGTCCATTGGGGTGGCAGTGTACTTACCCCTGGATGAGGTAGAGTAGGACAGAGGTGACTTGACTCTCTTTAGCTGTGATAGGTGGATCCAAGGGGAATTGCCCTGAAGCTTTGTAGCTGTGGGGGTGATTAGGATCACCATATGGGGTCCAATCCAGAGCAGCTTGAGTCCCTGTGGACAAGACTGTTTAAGGTACTTAATCTCCAGGGTTAAGTGAAAGAGCTGTGGCTCCCTTTGGAGGTTGGGGGAGAAGACAGTCAGCTCGTTCCGGAAGAAGGTTCCTGATAAAGGTGGAATCTGGTAAGTACCCATGGAGAGGGGTTTTCGGTAGTGGGGGAAGGTTGTTTAACAGGAAGGGGCACCTGTACATGAGTTCAAAAGGACTAAAGAAGGAGGGAGCCTGAAGAGTAACTCTGATTTGGGCCAAGGCAAGTGGGAGGAGCTGGGGCCAAGATAGGTGATGTTCAGAAGTCAGTTTAGACAGGTGAGTTTTGAGGATGGCATTTGCTCTTTCCACTTTGCCTGAGGACTGAGGCCTATATGGAATATGAAGTTTCCAATCTATTCCCAGGGCTCTGGATACTTCCTGGGTTACTTTGGAAATGAAGGCTGGTCCATTGTGTGACTGAATGGTAAGGGGAAGGCCAAAGCGGGGCAGAATAGACTCAAGAATGTGGGAGATGACTATATTTGCAGTTTCCCCTGTCATAGGAAAAGCCTCAACCCATCCTGAGAAAGTGAGAAGATATTTATTCTTTTTGTGAGGAGGCATGTGAGTAAAATCTATCTGCTAGTCCACTGCAAGAAGTTAGAAGTGAGCCCCCGTGTTGGTGGGGTTTGAAAGAGGGAGGGGGATGGATTCCACCTTGTGGAGAGGTGTTGGAACACAGTGAGCAAGCCTGTGTCACAGAGGAGATTAGAGAGGAGAGGCAAGGATGGAAAAGGAGTGGGGTCAGGAATCTTTGTAGAGGGTGGGTTCCCACATGAAATAGATTATGTAGGTGGGTTAGGATGGTAGTAGCTTGGAGATCAGGAAAGCCGTCAAGGTCCCCCAGGAGTAGTCAGCCTTGGGGTCCTGGAATAGCGCCAAGTTTAGTTAGAGTTTGGTACTGTTCTGGGGTGTATGAAGGAGTAAAGGAGGTGGGGGCAAGGAAAAAGGCTGAATGTGTACTGTGGATGTGGGATTTCCTGGCAACTCTTGTCTCCAAAAGAGTTCCCATGGCCATGGGTGAAGTTAGAGCCTGGTGTCCCTGCAGTGAATGACAGCTGCCTTTGCAGGGAGGTAGGAGGCATGTAGGAGTTTAAAGATAAGGGGCCCATTAGTAATGAGGGTTCCTTTAGCTGAGAGGAATCCTGTCTCCTTCCAGATAGCAGCATGGTGATGTAGAATATGGAAAGCATATTTACAGTCAATGTAGATGTTAACTGTCTTGCCTTGTGCCAAGGTTAGGGCTCTAGTGAGAACTACCAGCTCAGCCTTTTGGGATGTACTCCCCTTAGGCAATGGGCCAGTCTCTATTATCTGGTCATCTGAGACAATAGCATACCCCACTATTTGAGAGCCCTGTCAGTTAACAGAAGAGCTGCCTTCTATCTACCAGGTGTGATCAGGGTTAGGGAGAGGAGATAGAGAGATTCTACGATTATGATAGGTGAGTTCCTCTAGGGTCTCTAAGCATGAGTGTGTAAGTTGTTTGGGTAGAGGCAGGAGTGTAGCAGGGTTAAATAGAGGACAATAGTCAAGTGTGATGTTGGGGTTGTCAAGGAAAGAGTTGAATTTTAGATGGAGTCACAGTAGACAGGCAAGAACTGGAGAGCAGATCTTTAAGCCTATGGGGGCAGAGGACAGTGAGTTGTTGCCCAAAAGTGAATTTGTGTGCCTCTTGGGAAAGGAAAGCAGCTTCAGCAAGAGCATGTAGGCATGGTTGCCAGCCCTGGACAGAGGTTTCCAATTGTTTAGAGAGATAGGCTCCAGGGGCAAAGGATGGGCCCTTCATTTGACCTAGAACTCCCAAAGCCTTACCCTCTGTTTCTGTGGAATAAAGAAGAAAAGGCTGCTGAAGGCTGGAAGTGCAAGGGCCGGAGCTTCCAAAAGGGCATAGCACAGGCAGGAGAAGGCAGCATCTGTCCCTGATTTAGAGTCCAGGGCTTCGTGAGGGTTTCCCTTAGCTTTGTCATAAAGGGGCTTTGCCAGGAGGGCAACATTTGGAATCCACACATTCTAAGGAACCCAGCAAAGCCAAGAAAAGAGCAGGTAGTGGGTTTTATAGGGCTTTCAGTTAGGGAAAGAAAAGGAAGAGCTGAGGAGAGATCTAAGACAGCCAAGGTGTGACACCAGAAGACTGACCAGGTGATTTGCAAGATAAAGGGGTAGGAAACCATGACCTTGTGGCATTGCAGGCAAGGAGGTGATAATGGCTGGGCAGGTTTCTTGGGGAATGTGAACAATCTACTTCCCTATGTCTCTGTCGCCATCCTGCTGTCCTTGATGACTCCATATTGGGGCCTGTCAGACCTAACAGTTACAAGCTCCTTACATAAGACAAATATCAGACTTACCTAAAATGTATAGCAAGGTAAAAACATAATAAAAATACATCAAGTAAATGATGGCTTAACTGTTAAGGTGCTTACCTGGGAAGCCTAAAGACCTAGGTTCAATTCCTCAGCACCCATGTAAACCAGATACACATGATGGCACATGTGTCTTACATTTGTTTACAGTGGCTAAAAACCCTGGCACACTCTCTCTCAGCTGTCTCTTTCTCTCGCTAATATCAATAAAGGATAGGATTCCTATATTTAAGGTAATAAAACCAAAGATTACCTTTAAAATAATACCATTTTGTCCCTACACCATGCTAAAATGTTCACAAATGGGGGGGGGGCATATCCTAGACTACCACAGCACAGAGAAGGGAATACAGTCCCAGGAAACCCCTTCCTCCAAAAGGACATACAGGCTGTCAAGAAAAGAGTCAATGCAAAAGTCTTCACACTTGGGCCTATCTTGCCAATGGATCTGCTTATATGCTGCGATGCAAGACACGTACAAGGCTGGGGGCACTCAGGCTTGGGAGGGGTCCATGAGGATGAGCACAAAAATCCTGGCCTGGACATTCCTTGCTCCAGGAGGCACATAAACTGCACTATGTGTCCCCATTTGATTGGGAGGAAAGCAACAACAACAACAACAACAACAACAAACCTGGGGTAAGGACACCTGTAAAGCCCTAATTTCTCCTCCCAAATCTGCTTCTGAGAGATGCTCCCCTTCTTGAAGAAGATGAAAGCCAGGACTGAGCATTACCTGACTCTATACTCTTCACTTTCCTCCATTTTGTTTCAGATGGGAAAATTGGCCTCCAAGCTAGCCCAAAACAGGCTCTGCTAGCCTGTCTCCTTAAAAACTGGGCTCATTTAGATAATATAGGGGAGAACAGAAATTGTCCATTACTTCTCTCCAGAGACTTAAAGAGATAACTAGAAAACATACTAATGTAACTCCAGACACCATGGAGGAGGAAATTCTTCTTATAAATTAACTCATCAGCATCTGATATTTGTAAGAAATTATAAAAATTGGTAACTAAACCAGATAAGAACTTTAAAATGGTTGCTCCAGGTTGCAATTTTTGTTTTATTATATTTGGGAAGCCAAGAAAAAAAGGGACTAGAGAGGGAGAAAAAGAAAAAAAAAGCTAGATGTCACCAGGATATCAAGATAGTAATGAAAGTTGCTCAGGGAAGGGAATTTAATTACATAAAATCTAAAAATATGTTTACCTGATGCCAAGGTTCTTAGCCAGAGAAACTGAGTGTTATGGTTAAGGCCTCACTCTTTAACAGCTTGCTGGTGCTAATTTGTTATGGTTTGAGGGTTATAAAAACTGGCTTTAATACTCTTAGTAAAGTAAATTAGGTTCTTCTGTCCATCAAGGTTTTAACTATTAGAGAAACTGAATCTTAAGATAAAGGTTCATGTATAAGTGTTTAATTCCCAAAGATGAGGTACTCATACCTAAAGACACTGTGACTTTAAAGATAGCTTCTGTTTTATTTATGATGATTATATTGATAGGTTTAATCACTTAGGTTTAAATGATTTAATTACAGTAACAATAACTTTCATCTTCCTGTTAGGTAAAATATGTTGAGATAGCTTGCCTAAGCTTTATCAATTTTAAGTCATGGGTAAAACATAAAATTGTTTTATGTTAATAAAAATTTCTATCATACTAAGATCTATTGCTATCAAGAATAAGCTAAGCACATTGGTTGTCAAATTGTGTTTTCTTTTTCAAAACAGAATTGTCAAGAGTTATGTTAGAGCTTATTTGTTTTGGCTCAACAAAGAACAGATTCTGCTCTATTGTATGTAAATAACTGTCTCATTTCTGGCATCTCAAGTCCAATGCCTATAATAAAATTAACTTTTAAGACAATTCCTTATGTTAGTGTACAGCCTCATGCTCGAACAATGGTCTTCATCTGAGAAAAATAATTTCAAGCTCTGTGGATCTGTTTCCAATGTTTCCCGGGTAATTGGTACCCACACAAGTATTTGGACTAGTCAAATACATTTTCAAACACAGGTGCTAAGATTATACTGTCTTTTTTGTCCTTTTCTGAAAATTTCTAGGTTAAATTAATTGGTTTAGATTTGTGTTGTTTTCAGGACTGGTAACAGGTTCTGCCTGTATTTATGGCTATTAGATATTTAAAGGATATGTGCCTACTTTCTATGCCTCAGATATGGCCTACGCTGCCACTGAACAACCAAATTTTAAAAGGATGGACAAAATGATTTAAGCTTTTGTGCCATTCTTTAAATCTTTTTCAGTCATCAAATGTGCTCTATATGAACACACATCCTGATAGGTGTAACTTCCTAAGTGTATTAATCACCTATAGAAGAAGGCAAAACCAGTTGAAATAATTGAAGCAAAAAGGCCAATAATTTTTGCCTGTGTTCCCAGGTCATGAGGCCACTGGAGATGATGGGACACTTCTACACTGGCCCCCTGGTAAGTTACCCATCTTCCTGATCAGGGAGGAAATGGAGACCCAAACAGAAAATATCATTGTATAGGCTGAAACAGGAGAGTCACACATAGGAGAAATCAGTCCTCCTGGCTTCCCCAAGAAGGGGAAACTACTTGGCCAGCATGGCCTTGACTCTTCCTAACAGACAGGAAACACCAGTAAGTTATAGGGCTACTCCTAGGTCCCTAAAGCCTCCTTTGGAGAGCCATTAGTGACCTCCAAAATTAATCTGTAATTAAATTTTGGCTATCTGCTTAGTCTTAAACCCTCAGAGAGAAATGTATAACCAAAGATAAAGGGATACCTCAAATATATAACTGGCCTATTAAGTAATACAACAAGAGCTTTCCAGGAGGAGAAATAAGCAAGGCCTTAAGACATGTTGTCCCTATATCTAATAGTTCTAATTATATAATAAGGAAAACATACATAGATGTCAAAAGGATTATTTTCAAATCTGAAAACAAAGATAAATAATAGATAGATAGATGATAGATAGATAGATAGATAGATAGATAGATAGATAGATAGATAGATGATAGATAGATGACTCTGAACAAAGGTCGCTTAATGCAAAAGATTTCCTTATACAGAAAACAACAGTGAATTTATTCTAACTCGTGCCAGGACATCCTTAAGAAAGTCCTGATACCAAAAAATGTATTTGCACAGCCTTTAATAACACGCAGGCTCTATGGTACCAACCTTTGGCCCTGGCTATCCCCGGGACACTCTGGAAGGCTATTATACAAAATATGGTATCAAAGTTAAATGTTGTGTGTATGTTTCTGATAACTCTGCTAATATCTCATCTATTTTACAAGTGATAGGGAAACAGATTCTGGCTATGTCAAACACTACTGTGCCATTTGATGAACTGTTCTGGAAGAAAAATCTCAGTCAGATCATGCTCAGATGGTCTTGAGACAATCAAACAATACCTACCTGGGTTCTCCTGAATGCTCTGCAAATCCTAGAAGTTCATAAGAAGGATAACCCTGAAGATGACCAGATTGCTGTATGCTCACTTCTCTTTAACTCCTTACTTTTATTCTTTCTCCCCAACATTCTCTTACAAGACTATCTTCCTGCACTCCGTCCATATATTTCCAGGGTCCTTTAGAATAGTTCCCCTCTCTGGGAGAGACTCCAACCACCACAGCTTTGTGCTCCATTCAGCAAGAAATAGTTAACAATATGACATCATTACCCCTTTTTCCTCTAACAGCAGTTAGATTATCTTCTCATGAGAGGGGGAAATGAAGGGTGGTAGAGTTAGGGTGACTGGACCCCTGAAGGTAAAAATGGCAGGAAAGTATTCCTTATCTCTTGCCTAGTTCCAAAGAACTGGAACTGTTTTACCACAAACAGTCTGGAACCCTCTTGAGAGGGAGGTCTTTCATAGGATTTAAACACTGTGGTGGGTCAAGTTCAGCCCCTGGAGCTAACCTCTTTCTGAGACAGCCCCTAGCCCTAAGGAAAAGACAGACCACTACCCTAAGGTTATAAATTCCTTTGCAAGGGGGGGGGTGGGGGCAAGGTCTCTTGCTTTCTGATCACCTGGGTACTTCCAGCTATGGGTGAGTATTTCCCAGGCCCAGCTGGGAAGGACCCCATAACCATTACTCTCCCCATGGGGTCTTTATCCTCTCCAGCTCCCCTCATGGCAGGAGCTTCTTGAACTTTCTTTTTTCTTTCCATGCTCCCCCCAGATCCATCTGGTCACATGGACTCCTGAGCAATACATGGCTCACATGGGCTTTCAGGTTCCAGGTGGTATACTTCTCTTCTCCCCACTTTATTTCGCCTTACCTCTCAGCCTTCCCCTTCCCACACATCTTTGTAAAATCTGAATAAAATGTGGTATTTAAAAATCATTCTCTTGAACCTGAAATTGCCAATTCTTTAGTTTACAGATATGAATTCAGGGGTTGGGATTCCAGGACTCACTCCAGAACCCGAATTTCCCCATTACAATATTAATGAGGAAAGATAAAGAAGGTCACTTTATATTGATTAAAGCAACAATTCACCAGGAAGACATTATAATTGTAAACATGTATGCACCTAACATGGTGGCTCCCAATTTCATTAAAGAAATAATATTAGACTTAGAGTCACATATAACACCAAACACAATTATGAGTGACTACAATACCCCACTCTCATCAATCAACAGGTTAGCCTAGCAAAATAATAATAAATAAACAAACAGACATCTGGATTAAATGATGTCATAGAAAAAAAAATGGACCTAACAGATATCAACAAAAAATTCCATCCAAATGAGCAGAATATATATTTCTCAGCAGCACATGGAACATTCTCTAAAAGAGACCATTTATTAGGACACAAAGAAAATCTTAACAAATACAGGAAAATTGGAAAACTTCTTTTTACTCTATCTGATCACAGTGGGATTAAACTACAAATCAGTAACAAGAAAAAACTACAGGACATACACAAAATCATGGAGAATAAACAGTCCACTACTTAACGATGAACGAGTCATTGAAGAAATAAAAAAAGTCAAAAATTCATAGAATCAAATGATAACAAGAACACAACATACAAAAATCTTTGGGACACAAAGGCAGTTCTAAAGGGAAAATTTAAGTAACTGTATTATGAAATTATAAAGGTTACAATTAAACAACTTAATGCTTCACCCTATGGCCATGGAAAAAGAATAAGGCAGACCAAAAATGACTAGATGGGAAGAAATAACAATTAGGGAATAAATAAATGAAATAGAAATATAAAAAAAAGAAAGAATCAAGGAAACAAAAAGTTGGATCTTTTAAAGGATAATAATATTGATAAACACCTAACAAATCTGATAAGAAAGAAGAGACACAAATTAATAAAATTAGAAATGAAAAAGGCACCATTAACACATAACAAAAATTTCAGGAAATCATAAGGACATATTTTAAGAATATATACTCCTCTAAATTATAAAATCTGAAAGAAATGGATGATCTCCTAGATTTATGAGACTTACCAAAATTAAATCAAGATGAGATGAACTACTTAAATAGGCCTATGGCAGTACAGAGGGAGAGGTAGGAGGATCTCCATGAGTTTGAGGCCACCCTGAGAATACACAGTGAATTCCAGGTCAGCCTGTGCTAGAGTGAGACCCTACCTCAAAAAACTAAAACCAAAAACAAACAAACAAAGATCTCCCAACTAAAAAAAGTCCAGGCCTAGAAGGATTCACTGGTGAATTTTACCAAACCCTCATGGAAGAACTAACACCAATCCTTCTAAAACATTTCCATAAAATAGAAAAGGAAGGAATACTACTGAATTCCTTTTACAAAGCCAGCATCACCCTGATAGCAAAACCAGAAAATAATAGAACATAAAAAGAAAATTACAGACCAATATCCCCCATGAACATAGATGCCAAAATTCTCAACAAAATATTGGCAAGCAGAATAGAAGAGTATATCAGAAAGACCATTCACACTGACAAAGTGGGCTTTATCCCAGAAATACAGGGATTGTTCAACATAGGCATATGAATAAATGAAATACACTATATAAGAGGACTGAAGGACAAATTTACATGATCATATCAATACATGCTGAAAAGTCATTCAAAGAAATCCAATATCACTACATGGTAAAAGTCCTACAAAAACTGGAAATATAAGGAACATATCTCAACATAATAAAGAGTATTAATGACAAACCAACAGCCAACATAATACTAAGTGGGGAAAAACTTGACGTTTTTCCACTAACATCAGGAACAAGACAATGATGCTCACTGTCCTCACTTTTATTTAATATAATACTAGAAGTATTAGCTATAGCAATAAGACAAGATGCACTCATAAAAGGGATACAGTTCGGAAAGGAAGACATCAAATTATCATTATTTGCAAATGATGATTCTATACATAAAGGACTCTAATGACTCTACCAGGAAACTGTTAGAGCTGAAAACACTTTTAACAATGTAGCAGGACAGAAAAACCTATTACCAAAACCAGGCAGAGATGACACAAGAAAAGAAAACTACAGGCCTATTTCTCTGATGAACTTAGATGTAAAGATCCTGAACAAAATCCTCACAAACCAAATTCCAGGAACACAGGGATGGTTCAACTTAAGGAAATCTGTCAATGTAATAAACGACATAATTAAGCTTAAACACAAAAACCACATGATCATTTCCATAGATGCACAAAAGGCCTTTGACAAAATACAACATCATTTCATGATCAAAACATTGGAGAGACTAAGCATGGATGGTCTATATCTCAACATAAAAAAGGCTATGTAGAAATCTCCTAAAGCCCAAATACTTAATAGGGAGAGACTGAAGGAATTCCCACTGAGATCAGGAACAAGACAGGGGTGTTCACTCTCACATCTGTTATTCAACATAGTACTAGAAGTACTAGTTCAAGCAATAAGACAGGAGAAAGAAATAAAAGGGATACAAATTGGAAAGGAAGAAGTTAAGTTAGCTCTATTTGCAGACGACATGATTCTATACATAAGTGACCAAGGAGCCTCCATATCAAAACTCTTAGAAGTGATTAACTCCTTCAGTAAAGTAACAGGATACAAAGTCAATGCACAAAAATCAGTAGACTTTCTATATGCAAAAGTCAAAGGTACAGAAAAAGAAATAAGCAACATTGTCCCATTTTAATTAGCATAAAAATACCTTGGAATAACATTAACCAAGGATGTGAAAGATCTTTACAATGAAACCATTAAAACACTCAGGAAAGAAATTGAGGAGGAATTGAGAAAATGTAAAGACCTCCCATGCTCCTGAATAGGCAGAATTAACATTGTGAAAATGGCAATCTTACCAAAAGCAATATACAGATCTAACGCAATACCAATAAAAAAATGCTAACATTTATTTATAGCTGCTCAATTCATAAGAGCTGGAACCAACCCAGATGTCCATAATTAGATGAATGGATAACTACGATGTGGTATATCTACCCAATGGAATTTTACACAGTAGTAAGGAAAAATGACACAAAGCAATTTGAAGAAAAATGGTCAAACTTGGAACACATCATTGTTAGAGAACTCACCCAATCACAGAAAGTTAAGTGTCACATTGTCTCACTTATCTGTGGCTCCTAATTTGTATTTTCCTGAGATGCTGACGCACCTACTAAACATCTTGAGGACTGAGTAATAGGGATGGTGAGTGGGAACACAGGGAAAGGATGAGAGGAGGGAACAAAAACTGGACTCAAATGTAAATGGTACCATAAAATCCTATATACTGAAAGATATACTAAAAGGTCAAACCTGCATCAGGTGCTTGGAGAGAACACCTGAATCACAGTGACTTGGAGAGGGTATGATGAAGACTAACTTCAATCTTCTCCTGTTTCTCTCTATATCACTCCCTCTTTTCTCTTTCTCTTCCATATTATGTATACTTTTTCTTCCTTCTTTTACTTGGCACTGACCTGTAACTCCCAATACCAGCATGTGGTTAACATCTACAATGAGCTGTTGATCAGTGAGACCTAAAAGGTTTCCCAAAAGAAGACAGATTTCTGTCAGAGTACTTGATGACCCACCAAAGGTTATTGGTAAGACCCTACTGCTGAAGACACCATATGCTGTTTGGACAGAAAATGGAGAGACCTGGCTGAAATCTTGGACTCAATAGAGTCAGTCCCCAGACAGTTATCTTGTCTAGTGCCAGAAGGCACTACATGAGTGACTGGGGTAAAATTACCAACATCTGTCTAAGCAAGTTGTGGTCTAAGCTACTCAGCAGCAAACAACCTGATGTAATGCTCATACAAGTGCAATAGTGGCACACAGCCATGGTGGGTTACCAACTGCTTTAGATTTGCCTAACAGGTCTGCTCAGTGGAATGAACCCATACCTGGAAAAGGGAAATAAGTCAGAACCATATCCAAAGATGAGCCCACTTTCCAATATCAAGCTCCCACCACATAAGTGAATTTCTGAAGCTTCATAGGAGTGGCAGAGCTTTCCCTGTTCTCTGATTGTGTGGCACAATTTGAAAAAAATGGTCTCAGCTCTTCCATGAAGGTTTGATAGAATTCAGCTGAGAAGTCTTCTGGTCTTGGACTCTTCTTTTTAGGGAGGTTTTTGATTACCCTTTCAATCTTGATGGTTGTGATAGGTTCATTTAGAAGATTAATATGCTCTGGGTTTAGCTTTGGTAGGTGATATGTGTCCAGAAATTCACCCATTTCCTCCATATTATCCAGTTTTGTGGAATAGAGGTTTTTGAAGTAAGTCCTGATGATTCTCCCAATTTCACTTATGTCAGTTGTGATCTCTCCTTTATCATTTCTAATTTTGTTAATTTGAGTTGTCTTTTTTTTCCACTTTATCAAATTGGACAGGGGTTTATCTTTTTTTTTTATTTTTTTCAAAGAACCACCTCTTTGATCAGTTCTCTTAGTTGTCTTCTTAGTTTCCAATTCATTAATTTCTGCTCTGATCTTAATTATTTCTTTATGCTTGGAGCTTTTTGGGTTGGATACCTGTTTTTCCAATGCTTTTAGGTAGATGGTTAGGTTGTTGATTTGAGATCTCTCTGTCTTTGTTATGAAGGCATTTAGCTCAATGAATTTTCCCCTGAGGACCACCTTCATTGTGTCCCATAAGTTTTGGTATGATGTGTTCTCATTGTCATTTATTTCTAAAAATTTTGCAATTTCATTTTTTATTTCTTCCACTACCCATTTATTGTTTAAGAGTGTGTTGTTTAGTTTCTAGGAGCTGGTTGGGTTGCTGGTGCAACTTTTGTTGTTAATTTCTAGCAATACACCATTGTGATCTGATATCATACAGGAAATTATATTGATCCTCCTAAATATATGGAGGCAGGTTTTATGGCCCAGTAGGTGATCTATGTTAGAGAACGTTCCATGGGCTGCTGAGAAGAATGTGTACTCTGTGGGTTTTGGGTATAATGTTCTATTGATGTCCGTTAGGTTTAATTGATCTATTGTGTTTTTGAGCTCTCTTACTTCCCTGTTAATTTTCTGTTTGGATGATCTGTCTATTGCCGATAGTGGAGTATTCAAGTCTCCTACCATGATGGTGTTGGTGGTTATTTCTGTTTTGTTGTCAAGTAGAATTTTTTTATGAATTGTGGTGCACCTGTGTTTGGTACATAAAATTGATGATTGTCATATCCTCGTGTTTGATTGTTCCCTTGATGAGCAAGAAGTGGCCTTCTTTGTCATTTTTGATTACTTTTAGTTTGAAGTCTATTTTATACGATATAAGTATATACTACACCTGCTTGTTTCTTGTTTCCGTTTGCTTGGAATATCATTTTACACCTTTTCACCCTGAAGAATTGTCTGTCTTTAGTGGTGAGGTGGGTTTCTTGAAGACAGCAGATTGAGAGTTCTTATTTTCTGATCCACTCTGTTACCTTATGCCTCTTGATGGGTGAATTAAGTCCATTAATATTTAGGGTAATAACTGTGAGGTTTGATTTAATACCTGCCATATTGTGGTCATTTATATGGTTTGGTGTTTTCTTGGTCTTTGTAGTTTATGTGCCTTCTCGTGGTTTGGTTGTTGTGATCTGCTTCTTGTGGGCACTTGTGGTTGATTATTTGGTTCTTCTGCGTGTAGAATTCCCCAAAGTACTTTCCATAGGTTTGGCTTTGTGTTCATGTAGTTGTATTGCTGACTTTTACTGTAGAAAATTTTTATTTCACCATCTATTATGAGGGATATTTTTTCTGGATAGAGTAGTTTGGGTTGGAAGCCATAAGTTCTTAGAGTTTGCAGTGTTCCATTCCATGCTCTTCTGGCTTTTAGAGTTTCCATTGAGAAGTCTGAAGTAATTCTGGTTGGGTTTTCTTTACAGGTAATGTGTTTTTTTCTCCCTAGCTGCTTTTAGGACTTTCTCTTTGTGTTTGATGTTTAGAGTCCTAATGATAATATGTTTTGGAGAATTTCTCTTTTGGTCCAGTTTGTTTGGAGTTCTACAAGCTTCTTGTGTCTTGATGGGACTTTCTTTTAAGAGAGTGGGAAAGTTTTCTTCGATAATTTTGTTGAATAGCTTTTCCATGCCTCTGGTCTGAATTTCTTCCCCTTATGGTATACCTATGATTCAAATGTTCAGGCACTTAAGGGTATCCCACATTTCCCTCATGTTCTCTTCACAGACATTTTTGAACTTATTGAAACTTTTGGACTCATGAACTGTTTCTTCTGTTTTGTCTTCAAGTTCTGAGTTTCTATCCTCCACTTGGCTGACTCTATTCTTGAGAGCTTCTATAGAGTTTTGGGCTTGTACACTTTGGTTCATATTTTCTACTGCTTTTTTTATGTATAATTTCCATCCCTCTGTCAAGTTCCGTTTTCACATCATTTTCTGATTTTCTTAATACTTCTTGGAGTTCACCCCTTCATTTTTTAATGTCTCCATTGAGCTTAGCCAGTTGGTTATCAAGGTCCTCTTTTTTTCACTCTCTTTCAGATCATTTAACTGTCTTTGGAACCCTTCCTTGTTCTTTTCTATTAGGTCTAATATAGCAAGGACACCATTCATACAATTATTGGCTGTTTGTTGAGTTTCTGCAAGTTCTGCTATTTTCTTGGCCAGGGTTGCATAGCTTGTCTCTTCATTTTGGGGTTCTAATCCTATTATCTCTTTTATGTGGTCAATCACAATGGTACAGAAAGCCTAGGGTGTGAGATTCTAGACTGTTGACCTGGGGTGGAGGGGCAACAGGGATTTTTCAGGGTGATTGCCTGAGGATTTCAGAGAGGCTGGGGTGAGGGCCTGGGTCCATGTTTGGGGATGGGGTGTGTCAATGGTGAGTGCATGCAGGGCTCAGAAAGGCTAGGGCAGGGACACTGGCCTGCTGGCCTGGGTCCCTGTTCCTGGGTGGGACCAGATATTAGGACTTGTGGTCCCATTCTGGTCTCAGAAGGGCTACAGCAGGGTCACTGGCCTGCTGGCCTGTATTCCTGCTCTGTGGCTGGACCTTGGAATGGCACAGGGGTCACACCTGAGGCTCAGAAGGGCTAGCATGGGGACACTGGCCTGCTGGCCTGTATCCCTGCTTGGAGGCTGGACCACAGAGTGGGACAGGGGTCATGCATGGGTCTCAGAAAGGCTAGGGTGGGAACACTGGCATGCTGTACTGTATCCCTGCTCAGGGGTGGGACCACAAAATATAGCTTATTTAAGAATGTCAAATCTGACCATCCATAAGATTTAACATATAATTTATCCTGACATGGATGGTGCAATTAGCCCTTCCAATGTAAGCCTATATAATAGTCTTATTTGGCTGATACTGACCTGGTGTAATCCCAGTTTACTTTTTGGGATGGCTTTGGTCTCAGCTATGCTGCACAGCTGGTTGGGTCCCTCTTTGCTGTGCTGTGGGCTCAGGTAGGCTTCCTGGTTCTGTGGGTCACTGCTCTGATCATGTCAGGTGCTATGTAGGTGAGCTCCCTTCCCCAGGTCTCTAGGGCTTGATGGCACATTTGCTGGTGGTGGGGGAGGGGAGGCTGTGGATAGAGGCTGAAGTCCACCCACTGGTCCTCACAATCTTCTTCCTCACAAGTTGCTCCATTGGTATCTGCCATCCTCCTTCCACATTTCTTGACTTTGCGAGGAGGCCAGTGTGAGTGGAAAATCCCCTCACCTGTTTGTTTGTTTTCCTGTGTCTCAGGCTGAGCCTGGCAGCTGTGGCAGTTTGGAACTTGCCACCTCTGCTGGAGCCGTTTCTGCCTGTTTCTGTGGGCTCTAGATGGCCTGGATCTCTCCTACTTGCCTGCTGTGGTGGTTGATAATTTACTATCCACCTCACTTTTTAGTAGAAGAGTGTATTTTGCTGTATTTTATTTTATTTTATTTTATTTTATTTTATTTTATTTTATTTTATTTTATTTTATTGCTTTTTCTCCCTTATGCTGTTTTGGTGTGGTTCCTACACTACCATCTTAACCAGTGACTTTTTGAATATAACAACAGTAGGTCAGGAAATAAAACCACTGGTCAACTCCTGGGACCTGATGAAATTACAATCTTTTTCTACAGCAAAAAACACTATGAATAAACAAAGAGACAACCTACAGAAGGGAGGAAATCTTTGCCAGCTATACATCTGACAAAGGATTAATAACCAGAATATACAAAGAACTCAGAAAACGAAATAATAGGAAATCAAACAACCCAATAAAAAATAACCTAAGGAACTAAATAGAGAGCTCTCCAAAGAAGAAATACAGATGATATATAAACATCTAAAAACATGTTCTACACCCTTAGCCATCAGGAAAATGCAAATTAAAACTACTTTGAAATTCCATCTTACTCCTGTCAGAGTGGCTACAATCAAGACAGAAAAGGACAATAAATATTGGTGAGGATTCAGAAAAAGAGGAACAAATCTACAGTGCTGTCTGGAATATAATATGGTACAGCCATTTTGGAAATCAGTGTGGATGTTCCTGAGACAGCTAAAAATAAATTTACCATATGATCCAGCTATATCACTCCTCTGCGTATATCCTAAGGACTTTTCTCAGTGCCTTAGAGATACTTGCACAACCATGTTTATTGCTTTTCTATTCACAGTAAGTAGGAAATGGAACCAACCTATTTGTCCCTCAACTGATGAATGGATAATGAAGATGGAGTTCTATTCAGTGGTAAAGAAAAATGAAATTATGAAATTTGCAGGAAAATGGATGTATCTGGAAAGGATTATATTAAGTGAGGTAACTCAGACCCAGAAAGCCAATTATCTCATGTTCTCTCTCATAGATGGATCCTTGTGTGTGAGTTGGAGTAAATATCAGTAGCAGATCAGTGAGATAGAATAGGACTATAAGTGATAGAAGGGAGGGGAGGACTTGAGGGGATGGTATTGTATATATTTAAGTAGATGATCAGATTGCTGGGGATGGAATGGCCTAAGTGAGGTCAGGGGAAGAGATTGAGTAAAAGAAGGGTGGGGGAAGGGTTAATCAAAATTCAGGTTATTGTGAATAAGTGATATGATAACCTACTGTTTTGGATAATGTCACACCCAGCAGCTGCAGACTGTTACTAGAAAAATTTCAGTGACAGGAATGGAATACCTTCCAGTGAGTTGTTGGCTAGGGAGGTCCCTGATGCCCCCAAAACATTCTAGGCTATTGCCAAGGCTCTTGGTTTCCCACCAGGAATAGATTGTAAGACCCTACTGCTGAAGACTCCACATACTAATGCTACAAAGTCACTGAGAAATCAAACTGGGATGGAGCTGAAAACCTTCTCCCTGTAGACAGAAAGCTGGAAAACATTGCACTGCATGAAGCCCTATGAGAGAAAGAAGTCATCAGCAGTGAAAACAGTGGACAGTGCAAGCCTCAAATTTGGTTCAATAATGGCATGTCTGTTATGGGGGACACCAAGTGCTCTCTAATTGGACTGGAGGCCCACACTATATGGGAGTGAAAAGATGCCTGATACTGAAAACCTCATCAGAAGCCTATGGTGGGAGAGGTCATGAGCTTTAGGAATATAATGTCTGCTCTTGTCTGCCTAAATGCATATATTATGCTCACCAAACTTCCCTGTAAGCACTTTATTTAACATTCATACCAATATATTGATGCAACTCTCACTTTTGGTTAGAGAAGCTTCTCTTTTCAGATCGTGATGACCACTGGGATAACTCAAGAGGCATCAGAGTACTGAGAAGAAGTGATGGAGGAATACTCAGAACTGAACCTTCCAAGGATCAGGGTCTGTAGCCAACAGCTTCAGGTTCACTGAGATGAACTTCCAGACCAGGCACAGTTATGGAGGAAAGGATATTTATTGAAGCTTACAGATCCAGGGGAAGTTCCATAATGGCAGAAGAAGCAACCTGCTCTCACAGGACCAGGCAAGAGAGCAAAAAATGCCATCAGCCACACAGCACACAGAGCAAAGCTACAGCCAAAAGCCACAGCACACTTCAGGAACTCCTACTGGGCACACTTTTCATATCTTTACAATGGAATCTCAAACCCACCACCACACCTCAAGATCTGCCCCCAGTGACATTGCCTCCAGCAAGGTGGCTGCAAATGCAAACTATATACTAATAAAACACTGAATATATTGGGGGCCATATATTCAAACTACCACAGGGTACATTGCAGAAGAGGTGGTTGAAAGAATGTAAGAGCCAGAGGAAGGGTAGGACTGCTTCCAATGAAATTTTCCAGATAAGAATTGGCCTCAATATCCATGACCTCACAGTTCCTCATAATAGGAGGAAAAGATGATGGCATGAAAATGAAAGAGAAATTAATGGAGAGAGGGAGGGCATATGATGGAGTGTGGATTTGTGAAGGGGAAAGTGGGAAAGGGGGAAATATCATGGTTTGTTGTCTGTAAGTATGGAAGCTATCAATAATGAAAAAAAAGTTTTTAAAAAGAGGTTACTGGGAACATTTTCCCCCCTTTTTGATTAAGAGCTCATAGGCTGGATCCTGAAATACACTGGGCAGAACTGCAGCTGGTAAAACCCGAGATACAAGGGGGTGTATAAAGCAGTTAAAACATGATTTCACTGTAATTAAAGTGCTAGCCATGTTTGTCCGAGTCCTGGAAAATTGCAGGTTTACATCTGGAAAGAGGAGTAAGTCCAGGTGCATAGATCATATATATTTAGGCCTTAAGCATGTTAATTGTCAGCTGCTAGAGATGTAAATCAGAGTACAAGGTGAGGGACTCTTTTTCCTTTCTATGCCCTCTCAGTTTTGCTTTCTCTCCTCCCACAATATGAGTTTTTATAATCATCTTGGCAAGCATTTTCTTTATACCCATTTTCCCTTTTGATAAGGGACTTATAAAATTCAGATTCATGGTATAAATACAAGCCTATGAAAGAGGACAACTCTGTATCATAGTTGCTTCAATCATCTTAAATTTAAATCACATTTGTCATTATTTGTATTATTGACTGATTTACCTTTTTAAAAAGATATTAGATAGTTTTTTCTTTTTTTAATATAGCCCAGGCTGGCATCTAGCTTTGAACTTGCAGTTCTACCTAGACTTCCCCAGTGCTGAGATTAAGTATGTGTGCTACAATGTCCTACAGTATTTTCTCTTTTTTAGTTGAAAAAACATGAATCATATTTCCTTATTGTAATCATTCTAAAGTATGTATGCATTGTAATATAACAAAATCTTGCTAAATTTTACTCAGCATTTTTAAAGACTACAACTTGTTTTTATATAATCATTATATCATAGAACAGTCCTTTTTAGCTTATCCCTTCTATCTTATAATCTGATACCAGAGTCCCACAATAGATGACCTGGTCTCAAGCTCCACTTAACCAAATAGGAGACAAATGGTTGTGAGTGTAGGAAAGAAATGATTCAGCATGACCATACCGGGGAGAAACAATGTCCAACATCCTTAGCAGGAGGCCAGCATCTTCAGAGCTATCTTCCTACTTACTAAGTGTTGAACACAACTCCAGGCTTATATAAGGTAAGAACAAAGGATGGCTAGACAAGAAGCATAGTCAGTCTTGGTCAGCTTGTGGACTCCTTTATCTTTATCTCAGTGGTGGTTAGGTGGAACCTTGTGTGTGGTAAGTCCTTACTATCTGAGGTTTACTTTCCATTTTGTCAGAGATATTTAACTATCAGACCTGTTGTTTCTGAAATACAAGGTTGACCCAGGAAAGAATGACTGAAAGGAAGCACAAGGCAGAAAGGCAAGGTGTCATTAATGATGGTAATCACGGGCTAACACTTCATGTTTAGGGCAATACAGGATAATTCTAGAAGCCTCGCAAAGAGTCTCAAACAAAGACAGTGTACATATTGGTGGTCAATTATCTATTGATTGCAATGTCTATGTTGAAGGGAGAAAGGTCACTGGTTTTAAATACATATTCCTTAAATGACTAGATGTTGATTAGGATATGATCCAGTTTTTCAGTATGAAGCAATATGAAAGCAGACATGCCAAGCTTTTATCCTCTTTTTAGTCACCAATCACATAAATTTAGGCAGTCTGTACATTTATGATGAATTTGCCTAACATTCCCATACTGTCTCCTCCTCAAACACTACATCCCCTCACCATCTTTCTTCTAGTACATCAACTGTGTAGATTCCACAAATAAGTATGGACTGAGATTATACACATTCTCAGCCATGTCCATGTGTTCATGTGGGTTCTGGAGATTAAAAGAATCACATTGTTAGACCCCCACAGCCCCCCTGGTAGGCTTAGCCTGAGCCACCTCTCCAGTCAGTCCTGATTTTTTTTTTTTTTTCATGTACTGGTTGGCTATTCATTTGCACAGTACACACTTAGGTCCTGTTGTGGTTACCTTCACATTGCTGGGCAACCACTCAACCAGAAGCAGCTTATGGGATGAGGAGTTTATTTTAGTCTTAAAGAATCCATGGGAAATACCATCAATGGCAGAATAAAACTGACTCACTTCTATAGATGCATAGCCAACAAATGTGAACATAGAGACTTAACTTGCAAGCTTAATCAAAGATATCTCAGGGAGAGGTAGGAGGATCGCCAAGAGTTCAAGGCCACCCTGAGCCTACTTAGTGAATTTCAGGTCAGCATGAGCTAAACTGAGACCCTACCTCAAAAAACAAAAAAACAAAAAACAAAACAAAACAAAAAATCTCAGGCTTAAAGGTGAAACCCTGTTACTAAAGACACCATATGCTGTTGGCACAGAACACAGAGAGACCTGGCTGGAATCTGGAAGAGAGTCAGTCCCCAGACAGCCTGTCTAGTGCTGGAAAGTGCACATGAGCTACTTAGGGAAAGTGGACAACAACTCTCTGAGCAACCTGGGGTATAAACTACTCATAAGCAAACCCCTGGACGTGCTGTACACACAAGGGCAATAGTGGCACAGAGCCTTGTTGGGTAACCAACAGCTTCCAGAGTGGCTAAGAGATCCACTCAGTGGAAAGGAACACATATCTGCAACTGGGAACCAGGTCTGAATCCTAGGAAGAAAAATATTATGCTCTCCAATGTCAAGCCCCTACTAGTCTTTGGCTAAAAAAAGGAGCTACATCCATCCAATTCTCCCCAAATTAATAATGCTTATCCAATTCAACCTATGTTGATGTTATTCTCCTTTGGAGAATCTGTTTTTTTCTTTTTCAGAATGTAGCAAGATGCAAGGCGATAAACTACCCTTCACATCTCAGTCAAGGCCTAGGAAAAACTAACTGGGTATTAGGGACCCAGGAAAGTCATTGAACCACAAACCCTAGGTTTGCTTTTAATTTTATTAAATAATTGAATAAAAATATTGAGAAGGAACATTGTTAAATTATTACATTTATTGAGAGACGTACAGATCCAAGGAAAGTCACCCATGTGGCTAAAGATTCCATGTGGAGGGACTGGGAAAATGATGGAGAGAAAAGAAAAAAAAAAAAAACCAGAAAGTTCATAACCCATGTGGAGAGTAAGGGCTAGGGGGCCCATCAGGCTAGGCCTGGGGCCAGGCTGAGGCAGGGCCAGCCAAGGCAAAAACTCACGCACAGCTGACAGTTTCCAAGTGGTCAGAAGCCTGCCCTCCCCTTGCAAAGGTATTTGTAACTGTATATTGGTGGCTGTCTTCTAGCTCATGTGAACCAGAGGGACAGCTGGTTGTTTAGGGCTAGGGGTTGCCTCAGGAAGAGTTTAGCCCTGACACCAAGTTCCAGGATTGAACTCAATTGACCACAGTGTTTAAATCCTATGAAAGCCCTCCCTCCCAGGAGGGGTCCCTATTTTTTGTGGATAAACAGGTCTAGGGAACTAGGCAAGAAATGGGAAGTCAGTTCATCTTTGCTTTCTAGAAGTTGCACACTTTCTTACTTCCAGGGGTCCAGACACTCTAACTGTAGCCCCCTTTCTAAACAACAGAAAAAGTGGGGAGATGAACAAGAGTGCTGCTTTCTTGGTGAGCCTGACAATCAGTGCCAAGGTGAAGGGACAGACTCTGAGGATACTTAACACCTACCAAAGAAGAAATCCAGAGGATCCTAAGAGCCCATCACTTAAGTAAACTTAAAATACACCCATTAAGGCTCAGGGAAATTTGTGAGAGAGGAGGCAGAAAGATTCCAAGAGTCACAGATTGGGATGTCATGCTCAGAGGCACTCCCTCACCCCAATAAATGACTGATGCTCACATATGCATAACCCACAACCCCCTGGGGAATACCAGCAACCCAACTGAGGAGATCCCTTTGTGGAATGAGGGATGGAGGAGGGAAAAGATGGTATCAACACATGATGTATCTATACAAAATATGTTCTTAATAATTAAAAAAATACCTCAAGCAATGGGGGAATAATTTACACTAAAACTATCACACATCCCTTGCTTATTTTTGAGTTGGGTCATTTTTTTCTTATTGTTGAGTTCTTTCTTATATATTTTGGATATTAACCCTTGGCTAGTTGTATATTATACAAATGCTTTCTGTAATCTTCAGAGTTTTTGATTGTTTCCTTTGCTGCGCAGATGCTTACTTTGCTGATATAATACCACTTGACAATTTTGTCTATAATTTGTAGTCATATTCTAGCCTTAATCTTTGCTCAGACCAATGTAAATTTTTTAATATATTTTATTTATTTGAGAGGGAGAGAGAATGGGTGCACCTCCAGCCACTGCAAATGAATTCCAGATGTGTGTGCCCCTTGTGCATCTGGCTTACATGAGTCCTGGAGAATTGAACTGGAATCCTTTAGCTTTGCAGACAAGTGCTTTAACTGCTAAGCCATCTCTCCAGCACCCCCAAAGTAAATTTTAAAATGCAAACAGCAATTACTCAAACATGATCATGTACACTTTACATTTAGTAACATATTTTAGTTTTCATGGTGGACACTAGTAATGAAAGACAGACATAGTGGTTTCTTCAAGCTCATGTAGGTAACTTACAAAAGCAATGGGATTCAGCTCTGAGCCTCAATGTTTAACAGCTACTTCACTGCATCTCTTTGATGGCTGCAGGGGTATATCAGATAATTTACTCTCAGCATCGAGGATGTAATTAATGCTTTCTTCTTATAATTTTTTGGTTTTTCTGAGTTAAAGTTTCACTCTTGCCCAGGCTTACCTGGAATTCACTATGTAGTTCTCAGGTTGGCATCGAACTCACAGCAACCTCCCTACCTCTGTCTCCCAAGTGGTCGGCCACCACACTTGGCTTTTGGGCATTGTTTCTGTAGTTGAAAACTTTTTTCTGCAGACTACTAGGGCGATATTTACCTTCCTCCACTAATTCAAGAAAGATTTGGGCTATAGATATAGTTCAGTAGATGAGCATCTAGCAGATAGTTGGTTCTGGGTTCCATCTACAGTACCATGAAAAATGAAAACAAGCAACTATTTTTTTCATCTGCTCACAGTTTAGTGAAATATCATAAGAGTGAATTTCTAGCTACTCATGAAGCTAAGGAAGGAGGATACCATCATATCAACCTGGGCAATAAAGCATGACTCCCATCTTAGAAGCAAAAATAAATCTGTCTCCTTTATATGCAATATGAGCATATAGATGTGGAATTTTAGGGTTATGAAACTAAGAGTGTATTGACATTACAATTTGTTTTATAATAAAGCCTGCAAAGATTATATGTCAATATTTTGCTACACATGGAAGCTACACATAGTTGAGAATTTTCTGATTGCAATCATTGTTTATTAATTAATTTTGTCAACCACAATCCAATAAGTGAGGCATTATTCTAAGTGTATGTATTAAGGATTTAAGGAGAAATGATGTGTACTAAACATTATAGGTCCAAAGTGTATGAAACATATTATTGAAGTTTAATTTTAATTTTTTTAGTATTGTATTTTTATTTATTTATTTGAGAGCATGAAAAAGAGAGAGAGAGAGAGAGAGAGAGAGAGAGAGAATGGGAGCACCAGGGCTTCTAGCCACTGCAAACGAACTCCAGACCTTGTACACCTTGTACTTCTGGCTTATGTGGGTAATGGGGAATCGAACCAAGGTCCTTTGGCTTTGCAGGCAAGTGCCTTAACCACTAAGCCATCTCTCCAGCCCCTGAAGTTTAATTTTAAATCAAAATTGTTCAGAGCTACATGGAGTATATTTCTATCCTTTTTAATATAGCCCTGTCATCTTTCTTTAGATGATTGATTTAGAGATATATGGCAATTTCCTGGAAGTGAAATGAACATGAATGATTCAATGTTTTCATTAATGGTTTTAATTTTTTTTTTTGTCTCAGCTAATTGCTTCAGCAATCTTCTTATGGTAAATACTTTAAGACTTTAATTCAAGCCTGGCTTCTGCTTAGGTAACTTACAATTAGCAAAAGCAAAATGTTGAATTTATAAAGGGAGGAATTAAGAAGACTAATATGGTAATAATGTTCCAAAAGTGGGCTGGGGTTACAGACAGAAAAGAAAGTGGGATCCGGAAGATATCTTAGTTGATACAGCACTTGCCACATAGTCCTGTGAAACTGACTTCTATCTGTAGCACCCATGTAAAATCCTGATGTGATGGTACACACCTGTAATTCCAGCACATGGAAAGTGAATACAGATGGATTTGTACAACAAGCTAGATAGACTAGCCAAATCAATGAGCTTTGCATTAAATGAGAGAACAAATCTCAGTAAATACAGTGGAGAAAAACAGAGGGACACACCCAATATTTAACGTTGAGCTCAAAACACATGCACCTATATCACACACACTTAAACATGCAAATAAAAGAGAAAGTGAGCTGAACACCAGCATTAATCTATCACAAGAATCAATAAATCCTAAGAATAACATATTTGAAGTTTGTTAGAGTGTTCTTCACGTTAAAATACTACCTCCTTGACTCACTACATTTGCCAATGGAAAGTGGAGATATAGAACTGATGAGAATTTGGATGGATTCAGGTCAAATTACTGCATTTTTACTTAGTTATTATGTAATTTCAGATAGTTTAATCATGTCCATAAATCTGTTTGGGAAATGGATTGATATACTTTCCATACTTCAAAAATTAATTGTATTAGCAAGTATGATCCTTATCTTTAATCTTGACTGGAATTAGAATCACTATGGAAACAGACTTGAGTTTGTCTAGGAGGTTGTTTTCAGAAAGGGTTAATGGGAAGGGGAAGATCCACCTTGAATACTGGTCCCAGCGTATAATGGGCTGAAGAGTAGCCCTCATCCTTTTCTGCTTTCTGACTATAGATGCAGTGTAACCAGCTACTTCCTGCTTCTACCACCATGGTTCTCCTGCCTAGAATAAGTGAATTCACTGAAACAATAAGAGACAATCAATACTTTCTCCCTTAAGTTGCTTCTTTCCTGGCAGTTAGTGACAGTTATAAGTAACTAATATAGGAAAGTCAAAACAAACATCAAACAAACAAAAAAACCTCCTATTTGTGTTGAGATAGTGAATCCATAGTGCCCACGAAAGCATGTTTCATGAAACATTTATTTGATTCAATAAGCCCACATATTTCTGTATATTCATTTATGTCAATACAACCATGGGAATTATCCTACTTAATTAAGTCAAATCAAAGCAAACATCTTTTCACCTTTACATACAAGCCTTTACTTGGTTGGCAGTCCTTGGTCTGCTTGACCTCATTTTCTTCCATACTCTTTTCATCAGATATCTCTGCTCAGGCCCCAGTAGCTCAAAACTTTCTTGCTGTTCCAGAATCAGGGGCAGGTGTTTCTTCTCCACCCATCACTCAGCATTGTTTTTCTTGAAAAACCTTTTGGCCTATTTTTTGTTGTGCTTTGTCTTTCCTCATGGAATGTCATCTCTCTAAGCTCCTTATAGTCTTGCACATTTTGGTCTTCCTTATAACACTTAACATGGCTTCTTGTTTGCCCCTCCTACTTTGATATCAATATCTTGAGGGCAAGGTTTGGTAACTGATTTCCTCAAAGTTGTGAATCTGCTTAAAAGACAAGTCTATTCTACAAAAAATACAATAGACATTTTGGAATATAAATTATCCAAGTCAAAAACCCTATAACTATTAGAATGTGGATAAAATTGTATAATTGGACAGGACACACAGAAATGCACTATGATGAAGAAAACTTTTAAGTGGGAGCAATGGTTGAGAAAACTCTTGAGAAAAATATAAATCACTTTATATCATCCTTAACAATCTTATTTATTATCCATTTTTGTTTATTTTTTATTTTACTCATGAGAAAAAGAGAGGATGGGCACACCAGGGCCTCTTGTCATTGCAAACTAACTCTACATGTATGTGATACTTTGTGCATCTGGTTTTACATGTGTAATGTGCATTCAAACCGGAGCTAGCTGGTACTGCAAACAAATGCCATTAAGTGCTGAGCCATCTTATTTTCCCTTCTTTTATACTTTAGATTAACAACAACTATATTTTAACCTTCAGAGTGGGTATGATCACTGCTTGCCTATTTGTTAAAATACACTTACTTCAAAATATTATTCTTGTCAATAGAAATATTTTATGATATGTAAGCACAAAAAACTAATAATGTTCCTTCATATTCAAGAAGTGACTCAAAAAACCCCTTCAATAAGGTCCCTTAACATTTCTAAGTAGCAGACTAATCCTAATTCTAAATTAATCAGAACACAGAACCCAGATATGACTCAAGAATCCTATAGCACTCCTTTCCCATGTCTGCCAACATTAAATTTATGAAATTAAAGGAAAGCTTGAAAAGATATCTTCGTATGGAAAAAAAGTATGTTAATTTGTGTTGTCAAGTTTATGCAAATGTCCCTTCCAGGTTTCCAAGTTATATTGTAGATGCTTTTTTTTTTTTTTAAAATGTGTGTGTTTTGTTTTGTTTTTATGCTTTTGCTGACCTGGAATTCAATATGTAGCCTCAGAGTGGCCTTGAACTCACAGCAGTCCTTCTACCTCTGCCTCCTAAGTGCTAGGATTAAAGGTATGTACTAAAATGCCCAGTTTGTGATGGATTTTTCTATGATATAGCGTCATCTCACTCTCAGAAGTGCTTATGTCTAAAGAAAATTTATGGTCTATAAAAATGGTCAGTCTTAAAAATATATGATATTTATAAAAAAGCACACTGTGCTTTTTACTAGACTTAATTTTATTTCTTTGCTTACATCCTAGGTATTACATGCAACAAATGAAATACTGTTATTGGTTATACAGTTTTATTGCTATTAGCTACACGTTACATTTTATCCCATGACTTGTATATCCTGTGTCATTGACAAATGATCCTTACATTTGATAAAATGTATTGAATATTAGATTCTTCTTGAGCTAGAAGTAATTGCATCTGTTTCAATTACTCAGATCACTTTCTGAAGCATTTGTATCTTTTTATATTACTATTGTAAACTCAATTCTATCTAAATAAATTAGTGATAAGCAAAGAGATGTTTGTGAAGAGATTCTATCATTTAGTAGATAAAGACATTTAACAAGTTTTTTCAACATTAATTCTTTTCACTTTCACATTAATATGCAACCTTAAAAATGTGTTTGTCATTTGGGAAATCAATCAGCTTCATAGATTATCTCTGAAATTACTATGCTTAGTTTAAGGTGAATTAATTCTTCTTCTGTTATATAGCTAAGTACATTCTTTCACCCTGTATTAAGGCAGGAATTATATCTAATTTATCCTCTTATGACAGAGTATCTAACAGTGGTAAGTTCATGACAGATACTCACTAAAAATTTTGTAGATTAATAAGCTTACATAGATAAAATTTAATTGTTTTCTAATTTGAAGGGAATTGTAATATTAAAAAACATAAAATAAAAATAAACTTCCATCCTGATAATAGCTTTTCTTTCATTTTTAATTATTAATATTCACAAAGACATTCTCAAATGTTCTTTTCTTTTCTCATCCATGAGTTCTGGTTACCAGTTCACCTCAGCACAGGTAAATCAACCTTAGAATTGACTAGAGCATGGAAAGCACAGAGGGGCAGGGCACATGGGGTCTTTCATGATTCATGTGATGAGCTGGTCTGGAATTTTAAGTTAGAGTCCCTTGGATACTTTTATAGTTCTACTGTATTTGTGTCCATACATATAAGATTTTTTACCCTGAAGTGTGGGCCAAGATTGAGACAGTCCATGATATAACCTCCTCACCTCTGAATTCCTGTTGCCAGCATCACCATTGGCAATAGGTTTTTTTTTTTTTTTTTTGTAATTTGAGAGAGAGAGAGAGAGAATGGGCATGCCAGGGGCCTCTCAGCTGCTGTGAACAAACTCCAGATGCCTGCACCCGCTTAAGCAAATGTATGACATTGCACGCTTGAGTCACTTTTGCATCTGGCTAAACGTGGGACCTGGGGATTACAATGGGCGTTCTTAGGCTTTGCAGGCAGGTGCCTTAACCGCTAAGCCATCTCTCCAGCCCAGAAATAGGATTTTCAAAGATCTCACTCCTATAAATCTTTAAGGATATTGAGAAAGCTGACCCTCCTATGAGAGTCCTAAGAGGCATATGTATATATAGTAGCAAGGTAATTTCCACTCTTTCATTCATTAATTGTGCCCATATAGCAGTGGCTGACATCTGTGTCATGTATTCTTATGGAAATTCAGAAGGCTTCCTCCAAAAGCACCAGATGCTTCCCGCCCAGCACCATTAGCAGCAGGGCTGGGAGCCTCATGATGAAGGATTCTGTGATTATTTAGACATCCAAAGTATAGCTTCTGGTTGTTTCTTTCATTAATTAGAGAAGTTTCCAAACATCAAAATTGGCATTGAGAAACTTACTTCTTTTAGTGGAAGTTGGATATTGTGCCTTCTCAGCTTTTCCTTAATTTGTAAAATATTCTCATCATGTACAAGTCTGGGCATGAGTACAAGTTTCCAATAATATAATCATGTCTTTAAAATAATTCATTTTTCTATGTGTTACAATCTAGACTTAGGCCTAATGTGAATGACTTTGCTTATGGTCTTTTGAGACCCCAAACTTAATTTTGTCCAAACTACTAGAATAACAGATATGATTATTCAAATTAATGAATGCCATTGGCAGGAAGGAAACTACACGCTATGAAATCTGACTGGCCAGTTTCAATTTTCTATATTTCTTTTTCAAAAAGACATACAATTATTTAGGGTTGGATACTTGCTTTTTAATGTGTGACTTAATGGATAAAAAAAAAAAATAGGTTTTACATTCAAATAGAGTTAGGCTTGAATCCCAAGTCAATCAGCTAGTGGCTTTGTGAGTTGGCCAACTCATCTGAGCTTTGTTTGCTCATTTCACTTGTTTTTGAAATACAGGTGACAAACTGGAGAGATGGCTTAGCAGTTAAGACCCTGTCCTGTGAAGACTAAAGACCCAGGTTCAACTCCCAGAACCCACATAAGCCATACACACAAGGTCATAAATGTGCATGAGGTGGCACATGTTTCTGGAGTTCAATTGCAGTGGCTAGAGACCGTGGAATGCTAATTATCTCTCTCTCTCTCTCTCTTTCTCTCTCTAAAATAAAAAATAAATAAATAAAATACAGGAGACAATGTGGTCATCCAGGAAGTTACAGGATTATGTGGAATGATACCTGCAACCTTCCCAAAATGGTAGCTAACACATGAAAATAGAGGATCATTTTACTTTTCTAATAAAATTTTATCCCATTTCTTCCTTTTCTATCATGGTTTGTAGAAAGGGTCATATACATGATGCATAAGATATACTGCCCTCATTTTCTCATGTTTGAGAATTTCTGATAATTGATGATTTATCACTAACACGTTTTTTAAACATTTTTTTTTTTATTATTTAGAGAGAGAGAGAGAGAGAGATAAAGAGGCAGAGAGAAAGAGAGAATGGGCGTGCCAGCAGTATGTCGGCCACTTTGAACAAACTCTAGATGCGTGCACCCCCCTTGTGGGCAAGTGCAGCATTGTACCCTTGTGTCACTTTGCATCTGGCTAAACGTGGGACTTGGAGAATCAAATGGGCATTCTTAGTCTTACCAGGCAGGCGCCTTAACTGCTAAGCCACCTCTCCAGCCCATCTAACACTTTTTTTGTTTTGTTTTTTGTTTTTTTTCCAGGTCTCACTCTGGCTCAGGATGACCGGGAATTCACTATGTAGTTGCAGGGTGGCCTCTAATTCACAGCAATCCTCCTACCTCTGCCTCCCTAGTGCTGGGATTAAAGGCATGCACCACCAGCCTGCCCCATCTAACATTTTTTTTAAACTTTTTAATTTTAATTTTACATTTATGTTGGTGTGTTTGATAGCCTCCTCCCTGTCCTCCCCCCTCTGAAGAACCCTCTTCAATGGGGAATATGGGTCCTGCATTCTGGGGGTAGCCAGCAGTTATGGGGAAGAGGCAATTTCTTTCTGCATAATGACCCAACTTGTGGCTATAACAATCTTTCCACCTCCTCTTCTGCAAATTTCCTTGAGCCATGTTGGGTTCATTTTAGGTCTACTTCAGTGATGAGGTCTTGGGAGCTTCTGTGTCTCTGGATATCTGGTTTAGTAGGAGTTGAGTGTTCTCTGTGTCTATCTCCTTCAGCCTTGTGCTGGTATCAGGCTCACCGAGAAAGCTGCATTTTGCCCATTTCTCCCATTACTCTGTGGTTTCAGCTGGGACCCTGATGAGGTGTGATAGGCTGATCCCCCCTCCCCCGACCCCCTCAGGTTCAGCATCCATCTGAAAAAGAGAAGCAAATTCTCCAATGGAGACAAAAGTCAGCTCCAGATAGATGGGATGACCATTATTAATTTAGAGACAATTTTATATGCGTAGGCCCTCTTATATCCCGCAATTGGTGGGAACTTGATATTGGAGAATGGGCTCATTTTTTGGACATGGTTTTGACTTGTTTCCCAGTTCCAGCTATGAGTTCCATTCCACTGAGAGGATCTGCTATCCAAATCAAGAGCAATTGGTTACCCACCATGGCTGTGTGCCATTTATTACTCTGCCTTAATTGGGTTGCTATAGATTCCCATTGACCTTGATTACTGGCCATAATAACACAAAGAGGTGCTCTAAATGATCACGTGCCCTTGGGACATACTCTTGCTTACTTCCTTTTGGAGAAGCAGTCCAATAACACCCTGGAAGTCCTGTTCAATCGTCCCTCCTAGCATTGTAACTCCTTTATTAGCTTCTTCATTTAATGGGAATCAGGGGACCAGAGAGAAGCCTTCGCTACCAGTTCAATGGAGTGGTTTTGTGTCTTCTGGTAGCCATTCCCTCCTGCCCTTTGGGGCCAAGACTTCTAGGCAAGAAGATCACAAGGTTATGGGAACTTAACGCATAAATTTGGCTAATGGGACACTTGCTGGAGACAGTGCCATTCCCATGTTTACCTTGTGGTCCTTGGACCTGTGAATTCTGGCTTTAGGAGAAATAGTGCCACACATTGGCCACTGATTCAGAGAATTCTGGAGAACACCCTTCACTTTCTTGCCACCTACTTGACATTGTAACTTTTTTTTTTTAAACATCACTTTACAATTTTGTCAAGCCAGCTGTTCAGCATTGTGAGGAATATAATAAAGTCAAAGGACACTAGAGAACAGAAGTAGAGAATGAGACATGCTACTAAAGTTTGTTAGCTCTTGAGATGATACCACCTTTTCCTAACTCTTGACAAAGGTGAAAAAAATGTTGTGATGTTCTGTGAAAAATGTTGGAATGCTTCCCCTTCTCCTTCTCTTCCTCCTCCTGCTCTTCTCCAACTCCTCCTGCATCTTCTTTTTGCTCCTTCTCTTCCTGCTCCTCCTTCTTCCTCTTGTTCTATTTTCTATTTATTTTTGCATTTTTCTTCAAATGTCTATTGTAATAAATATAAGATATTTAATGTTTGTGTTGATATGTTCTTAAGGAAAATCAGTATCATTTATTTAGCTAAATAGGCTAAATGAACAATAATGATCAATTAGGAACCAGAAATATTTTCAGAATATATATATTAAAACCATAAAATAAATGTCTGATAGCATGAATTACTTGTATATGGAAAATACTTTTAAATCCAAATTTATACAATGGTTCATGAAGGCAATTGATATTAAAAATCAGTATCAATGAAAATATCTAATACCCTTTTCTTGAGTCACAAGTATTTTTGATAATATAAATTTAAGAAGACATATATTTATACCCAATGAAAGTGCAACAATTGAACAAAACCAGACTTTTTTTTTTCTTCTATACTGGTTGGCTTAGCTAATGAATGGAAAGTGAAATTTTACTTCTTACACTTCTCTTTTAGAATTGAATATGGAGAAGGCAAAGGAGGGTCAAGTAATGATGCCAAATGGGATACTGACAAATTGTAGACTGCAGTTTTAGAGCAAAAATCCTGGCTCTAGGAGTGGCAACAGCCTAGGCTTGTCTACATGTTCCAGTATGCCAATAAAAGACACCAGTAAGTGTGAAAAACTATGGAAGTAGATTTAATCAGTGTGGCTATCCCTAGGCATCAGATTAAAAATAAAGAGGTCCGGTCACTAAGTAAATCTGTGGGGCAGAAACATATACTTTAGTTTTTTTTGTCATCATCAAAATCATTATTAATATTACTATTATTATCAAAGTGAGATTCAAGCCTTGTATGTCACAAGTGCATTGTGTTGAAGAAGATAAGCAGAAATATACAAGATAATAAAAGATAACTATGAAAAATAATTTAACAACAAATTAAATAACTTAGAGTAAATGAAAAAATTGCTCTCAAGAGTAAACATGAAGAAATAGAAAATCTGTATAGGCCAATAAAGAGAAACGATATTGAGTCAAAAATTTCCTCTGAAAGAAAAGCTAAGGATTGGATTTAATGGTTGAATTTCTCTACAAATTTAATAAAGAATTAATTTCAAGGTTTCTCAAGCCGGGTGTGGTGGCACACACCTTTAATCCCAGCACTTGGGAGGCAGAGGTAGGAGGAGTCCTGAGACTACCTAGTAAAGCCTGGGCTAGAGTGAGACCCTACCTCGAAAAACCAAAAATAAATAAATAAATAAATAAAAAAGAATTAACATCAAGGTTTCTTATATAGTCAGCATTACACTGGTGCTGTATTCAGAAAAGAATACCTCAAGAAAATTGCAAGCTGATAGTCTTAATGAAAATACATGAAAAATCCTCAACAAAATCAAATTCAATGGCACATTAAAATGACCATTAAACATGATCAAATGTAATTTCTCACTAGATATATCTGTGGTTCAACATATGCAAATCCATAGAAGTGATAAGGTACATTAACAGAATGAAACATAAAACTCACAGGAACATCACATAAGATAAAGTAAAAATCTTAACAAAATTCAGCATTCTTTTGTGTTTAAAAACCTTCAGCAATACCCAGGAATGGTGGCACACATCTGTAATCCCAGCACTTGGGAGGTAGATGCAGAAGGATCAGGAATTCAAACTTTAGTTTGAAGAAAAATAATTGGGTCAAGGAACAGACTGAGGAGAGGTCTGCATAATTAATCAGTCTTGGTGAAGATGTAATATGGTTGTTTCATTCTGGTTTTATAATGTGGTTTAAAGAACTCATTACTTGAGAAGACAAACTAGTTGCAATGTGTTTGCTCTTGTGATATTTGACTGTTTCTGATATCCAAGGTGCCAGGCCCACTCAAGGGTCAAAACATATATTTTGTTTATAAGTATGTTACCAGTACAGAGGGTATGGTGGATGAAGTGTCCACTATAGCCTCATGTGTTTGTGGTTAAGCCTCTGAGTGTCCAGCTGGTAGAGCCTTTAGGAGATGGAGCTATAACTAGTCAGCTGTTTTGTCCAAGAAATGAGACAGTTTCTTCTACAGAGGGCAAGAACTGGAACACAATGATGAAATACGCTTGTTCAATGAACTACTTAATACCAGTAGTACCTCATTCTAGTCAAAGTACAGTCAACGGAAAGTGCAATTGGATAGAAAAGAAATCTGTGAAGTGTATAAAATTATTTGAGGGGCAGTACAGGCATGAAAAGATAATTGAATAATCTACATTGCAGTAAGAAAATCAGTCTACCTGAATAGTATAGGGAGGGGTCAAAGGGACAAGATGAGGCTGGAGAGGGCAAAAGTAAAATTGTTTGGCTTTGTTAGGGCATGTAGCACTTATCGTGATGATTCATTGGTGCATTATTTCAGTTTTCCAAACATAGAATTTAGTGATTTGCATTTTCAAAAGATTATTTGACAGGGGTTGCAAAGATGGCTTAGTGGTTTAATGACCTTGCCTGAGAAGCTTAAGGACCCAGGTTCAATTTCCCATTACCAACGAAAACCAGATACACAAGGCGGTGCATGTGTCTGAAGTTCCTTTGCAGAGGCTGGAGGCCCTGGATAACCCATTCTCTCTCCCTCTCTGTCTCTTTGTTTCTTCCTCTGTCTCTCCTTTACTTCTCTTCCAAATAAATAAATAAATAGCTATTTAAAAAGAAAAAAGTTTATTTGACAGACTGAGGGAGTATAGTTGAAGGCATATAATGGGGAGCTTAGAGAAGCTAGAGAGGTGTCAAGTTATAAGTGATAATATCTGTGGAGATGAACAAGTGCAACAGACAAATTGGGTGAATTACCCATTTAAAATGTAAACTAGGGGGCTGGAGAGATGGCTTAGTAGTTAAGGCATTTGCCTGAAAAGCCTAAGGACCCTGGTTTGATTCTCCAGGTCCCATGTAAGCCAGATGCACATGGTGGGGCATGCATCTGGAGTTTGTTTGCAGTGGCTAGAAGCCCTGGTGCGCCCATTCTCACTCTCTCTCTCTCTGACTGTAATAAATATATAAAAAAATAAAAATATTAAAAACATAAATAAAATAAAATGTAAACTAGAATGAATCAGATTGGCTAGACCATTAATCTTTATTAAGTTATTGAATATAACTAATATTTAAACTGGCATTAAATCTTATAATATTGATGTTGTTTCATGATACTGTCTCGCCTAGAAAACATTGCCATGTAGAATAAGTTTGATAATTTTCAGTGTTTTTACTTCCTGATTATATAAATAGTGTAAATGTAGTTGTCTTCATGAAATTTGTGAGTTTAATAAAACAATATTTGCAAATTGAAAGGATAACTCATTCAACAATCAATGAAATTATACAGATTGACCAACAAAAAGAATAATTTAAAAATTCTTGGTCACCAAGCAGTTTATTCCTGAATATAGTTTCCTTGGCAGTTTTACATGCACTAAAACATTATACTTGGAAAATGGGGTAACTTTTTACTCTTTTTTTGTGGTGCCTCTTTTATTAACAGCTACGTTCATCATTTTGAATATCATCAGTTTCAGGTAGGAAAAAATAGTCCAGAGAATTTTTTTACAAGTTTAAATACTTTTCCAAACATGTCAATATCTATTGCAAATTCCTTTAAAAAACAATTGATACAATTGTATTAGAATTTACAATAAAATAATCGTTTATATTTAGGGATCACTTATTCACACAGGTTTTAAATTTTTTCTTAATAATATGTGTGTGTGTGTGTGTGTGTGTGTGAGAGAGAGAGAGAGAGAGGGAGAGAGAGAGAGAAAGAGAAAGAGAGAAACAAATCAAACTTCCAGGCACAATATCACACCTAAATTGACAAGGTGTTATTTTTTACAACTCTGATGTAGGTGGTCATGCTGCATTGTTAAAAAAGATGTTAGGTGGACTAAAAAAATTGACCTTATTTTGACAAAATCTCTGACATTAAAGATGTACTTTCAAAGACAGACTACAATTTTAATGACATGTAGCTGTGAAAAAAATGCTTCATATTTTTTTCATACTTTTCTGATTTTTATCACCATATTCCTGCTTCCCAGTCCTTTCCTGTTGTGAAAGCTTTTTCCTTTGCCTTTGAGCTACCTTCACATGTTCATATTTTACACATTTTGGCTGACCTATTTTCCTTTCCTCTGTGGGTGGTGTCCATTCTGTTCCTTGGTTTTCTCTATTACTCTGATTCTAATAACTTTGCTAGCCATATTTTGTTACTAATTTTGTGAAATTAATTTTGTTAAACTTTTAAGAGAGAAGTTCTGCTATAATGAATCTAAATTTATCTGTTTCTGCTTGTTTTTATTTTTTAAAGAGGTAATGAATAAGGCAACTAGCAACTTATTCTCTGAGACCTCTTCAACTTTCTCAAAGCTCCTTTTTTTCTTTTTCCTCCAATGCTTCTGTTTTATTTGAATTAGAAATTCACACATTTCTCCACAGTCTTGACAAAGAGAAATAACTATCTCATAACTAGTTCATAGAAGGCAGAGTCACCCAAATTTTGGACCTTATCTTTATTTCTATGTTCTCCCTATTCCTGCAAGTGTACCCTCCCATTCTTCCCATTCCTCACAAGTCCTTTTGCATTCTTCTCTTCTCCTGCAATTATGTGGTCAGAGATCTGTCACCATCTGCTTGCTTTTGCTAATTATAAGCATACATAAGCAGCTTCCTTTTTGTTGTCCATATCCTTTTGTTTTACCTTTCTACTTGGTCCTTATGATGTGTTAAGCTCTTTCCAGAACTCTGTTTTCACTATAACAAGCAGAAGTAGTTTTGCATGATACTAAAACCTTAAGAATAAAAAAAAAATCTAGAAAAATTATGTTTTGTTTAAAGTCATTAAATTGTGGACATGTGTGCTTGTCTTGCTTATGGATTGATGTTTATAATGTCACAAACAATTCAAAGAGCTTGGATAAAGTTATGCTCTTTTATGCTAAATGAAGTAAAAAAATATAAGTGTTCTACTCATGTCTAGATCCTACCACTTTCAAATATATATGATTTTTTAAAGGGTAGTTTATTTATATGTGTGTGTGTATGTATGTTTGTGTGTGTGTGTGTGTGTGTGTGTGTGTGTGTGTAAATAGTGTCTCTTTCTTGCTGGTGCAAAGAACTCCCATTTGGCTTTAAATGGATGGTTGACAAATTGAAGCTGGGCTGGCAAGATATGCAAGCAAGTGCTTTTAAACTCTAAGCCATGTCTTGGGCAGAGAAGTTAGATATTTCAAAGAAAGTATATTGCGGCAGTGTTGTGTCCTCCCATCTATTGCTGAGAATCATTTATTTATTTATTTGTTTGTTTATTTATTTTGAATGTCTTCCTTTGTGTTTTATGATTTTGTATGTAAAGCACTGGCTCACCATCTGGTTTTCAATTCAGTTGCCAATGCTGAGGAGTACAGCCACTGGCCCACATCCTGCTGGTGATAGACAGTTGCATAGGGAAAGCTGCCCTTCCCAGGCAAGATCTAATATGGTAGTTCTGAAAGGGTTTTGCAGACTAGGACCCAGCAGCTACCTCCACCATCTCCTCCTCACCATAGGTAGTAATCTCACTCACATCTGCATTCCTGGCCCTGTAATGTCACCTTTACATCAGGATTCTGCATTGTACCAAGTCCACTTAAATGCTTCTACTAAGACTGCTTTACTTGGGTCTGGCTGGGAGCTGGATAAGGGCTTGAAGATATGTTCTGCATGCTGAGCCAGTGTCACTCCTGTTACTTTCCTTTGGCAGCTGTCTCATGGATTCTGGGTTTCAGCGTTGAGATGTGTGATCATTCACTTGTCCTTATTGCAGGCAAAATAATGGTCTATCATGTATGTGTACGTGTGTGTCTGTGTCTCTTTGTGTGGTGGAGTGATACTACTACTGACCCCCAATCTGTCTTTTACCTGTTCTGTCAGTGAGTGACTCCAGACCTAACAATTTCATTTGACCTTGTCTTGAGCAGCTACCATGCCTGGCAATTTAGTCTTTCTCAGTTCAGCTCAGCTCTTGACAACTGGGTTTGTAAGCTTTCCTTCCCCCTTCCTTCCTTCCTTCCTTCCTTCCTTCCTTCCTTCCTTCCTTCCTTCCTTCCTTCCTTCTTTCTTTCTTTCTTTCTTTTTCTTTCTTTCTTTCTTTTCTTTCATTCTTTCAATATGCTATTAATTTAACTAAGACAGAGAGAGAGAAAGAGAGAGTGGGGGGGGTGCATATAGAGATGGTGGGCATGCCAGGGCTTGCACTACTGCAAATAAACTCCAAATGCATGTGCCACCTTGTGCATCTAGCTTATGTGGTTCCTGGGGAATCAAACCTGGGTTCTTTGGCTTCTCTGACAAGCACTTTAACTGCTAAGCCATCTCTCCAGCTTTTCTAATACTGGTCATCAGTGTGCAGAATACACTTTCTTGCACAAGTTATCTTCCTAGTCATAATATCACTATATCTTCTCTGTTTCTTCAGCTTAATACCAAAGTTAAGGAAAGAGGGATGCACGTAGTTACTTATTTAAAGCATTAACATCTTTTACAATGGGCTAAAGTTTTGAGGAAAGCACAAGTCAATTAGAGAAACAGAACAGCATTTGCTTTTGTGAGTTTTGTTGGAATGGGTGTCTGGGCTTAGGACTCTGACAACTTACAGCAACCCATAAACCAGGCAAAGGTTCACAGCAATAAAACTAGAATTGAAGTGTCATGACCTGGAGAAAAAAAACTCTGTGACCTAGGTCACGTGAGTTTGACTTGTGTGTCACCTGAGAACATGGTAGTTTTAATCATAGTAAGGAGTCATTTTAATCTTGGCTCAGCTGACCTTAAGCAGGAGAAATGCATACCTCAGCAAAAGTGAGGTATACTGAGACTTAATGAAAGGAGTGGAAGAATAAATAGGTGATAAAACAATGACTTAATTTCTACCCTTTAATAAAGTCTGCGACAGAAAGTCATGGTACCCAGAGCAAAAATGCCAGAGAAGCAATGTTTTGAACAGCTCTATGTAACTATCACCAGGATCCTGGTAGCCTGGATTCTGAAGCAAAAACACAATCAGAGCTCATGCAGATGGCTAAGGAATTCCACAGGCAAGTAAATGACTTAAGGTAATGCTTTATATGAATAAAAATGCTCACAAATGATAGTCTAAACTCTCTCTTGTCAATGCTTTTAATATAGTTCAGTTTTGCCATCAGCACAAGGCAGAAGGGGAAAGGCAAATGAGAATATTTTTATATAAGACAGGCAAGTAACCTCCAATAAGACCTGACCCATGGATGGCATTGTGGGAAAGTTCCCAAAGTGCTGAACTGAAGATCAGCCTTAAATACCTTGGGCAGAGTCACCTTAGGATAACCGGCTCTCCATCATGCCTGGCCTCTGGTTGCTTCTTTACTTTCTCCTCTCCTAGAAAAGACAGAAGAGTGGTTTAGATGGTGCATTTGGGAGAGAAACTGAATGCCTGCTTTTCTGTTCTAGGAGATAACTGGCTTTTTACATCCTATTCCTCTTTTGTATTCCTCTGTGTATAGGAACTTTGCTCTTCCTCTTCTGCTAAGACTTGGTAAATCAGTATTCAATAACTTGATTATCTAAGACATGAATAACATAACTTGCTCCAGATTCATCTGTAATAATTATCCTTTTCTTCATCTATTCATTTTAATAGTATGTTCTTAACAATATTTATCTAAAAGAACATTATTTATTTACTCTCAAAATCCCACACTTCCCCCTTTCAATTTAGTGTGGTCTTTCTGCTGCTGTTTTCTCATACAAAACCACCAATAATCCCCGTGTTCACATCATACCTCATGAGTTTGTCCGCATTAATCCGCTTTTAGAAAATTGCATTAACAATTTAAATACATGCATATGATGTATTTTAATCTTAATACCCCCCATTGCTATCTCTTGAACCCCTCCCCATTCCCTTGTGCTGAGCCACCTATTCAAAAATAATCTTTGTTCATTTTTGATGTTTCTCTTTTTCTCTTTTGTGTGGGTGTTACTCAATGAGTTTAAGTGGGGTTTCCTGCATAGGCACAGGTGAGGGACTATTTACTAGAGTATGTGGGGTCCTATTGATGGCTATACTACTACAAAAATGCCTCTCACTCCTTCAGCCACCATTAATTGCCTAGCATTCCTCAAAGAGGGATAGAGGCCTTATAAACTCCTCCAGTAGCCACCATAAAATGCTAAGGGGTCCAGAATTGTGTGGGCCATATGCAGATCATGACAGTTACTGTGGGGTCATGAATGTAATAGCCATGCTATACCTGTATGACAGCATCCCACAGCATTCCTCTCCTTCCGGTGGCTCTTGTGTTTTCCCTGCCCCCTTTTCCACATTGCTTCCTTAACCTTGGAGGTATAGATATCTCATTTAGTGCTGAGACACCACTGTCACTTATTCTCAGCACACTAATGATCATTGAGTCTCTTTAGTTCCAAACATCTATGTTTCAGTAAAATGGGTCATCTCTTAAGATGTCTCATTTATCTTCTTTTTCCCTTAGTCCCAAGTCAGAATTGAGAGCCGCCATATTTCTTCTTACTTCTGCTTTCTTCTTACTTGTACAATGTGGCCTCCTATATAGAAGTTAGTTAATAATCTACTGACTTAGCTTGGGTTGGCATTAAAACAAGTCATAGTGTAGGTGGCTTAAAGACAGGAATTTCCTTCTTAAAACTCTGGTTGTTACAGGTCTAAAATCAGATAATCACTATGAGTGGATTCTGCAGAGGACATTTTTATCTGATAGGTAGATGGAGGCCTCTGGCAGCATCCTCAACATGATGAGAAGGCAGAGTGGGTACTTTGGTGTATCTCTTTAAAATTTATTTACTTACAGAGGGATGTAAAGAAAGACTGACAGAGAGAATGAGCCCACCAGGACCTTTAGCCACTGCAAATGCACTGCAGCTACATGTGCCACCTTGTACATCTGGCTTTATGTGGGCACTGGGGAATCAAACTTGGGTCATTAGGCTTTGCAGACAAGTGCCTTAACCACTAATCCATCTATCCAGCCCTGATGTATCTTATTATAAGGACAGTAATGGTATTATATTCGAGTTCTACCCTCATAATCAAATTGAATCTTCATTAACCCCCTAAAGCCCAATCTCCAAATATTATCACCCTGGGAATTAGGGCTTAAACATATGCCTTTTAAAGGGGAAACCAACCAATCAGTAGCCCTTTGCTTTTCATGGAAAGTACATTTTATTTTTTTCAGTTAGCTTTGCTTGTCTTATAGGCACGAACCCAGGTTTATGGACAATTAAGGACAATTTTCTTTGATGTTCCACCTAAGTTTAAGTATAAATATTAACACTACCTTAAAATATTTCTGCCATAAATCTTTTCTCATTTTGACTTGTTCCTGTCACAGAAATAAATTAATATGTACCTGTTCAGAGGCTATGTCTTTTGTGACTATAAATAATGTTGTGGGAAGTGAAAAAAAAAAAAAACTCAAATCAGATCAGAGTAGGAAAGGAGAAGCTGATTGAGCACATTGCATAGGTGCAGTGGACAAGGGCAATAATGAAAGATTCTCGCTGGGTGCAATAGTGGACTATGCTGGATTTTATTGTCCCCTGGATTAGGGTTATCCTTATGCAATTCCATCCATGAAAATGAGTATAGCCCTGATTGGTCAGTGCTCGATATGACTTTGGGGCTGGTTTCCAGAATGGCAGCACTGTGATACAGTGGAATATGGCTAATCCAATTGACCACCCTCAGTCATGCAATTCCTCTGTCATTGTTTTCCTTTATGAAGTTATTAGAAATATACCAAAGACTTGGCTTTTATTAAAGACAGACCCTGATAGTAATCTTTTCTTTCTTTCTTTCTTTCTTTCTTTCTTTCTTTCTTTCTTTCTTTCTTTTTTTTTTTTTTTTTTTAACTTTCTCAGCTATGGCCTTCACTATACTTAAAGAACAAAAACAAAGCCCAGGAAGAGAAGTTAAACAAAGTCTCAACAAAGAAAAAGACTACGAGCTTCATATATTCTGTAAAAATAAGAAACACTCCAGGTAGCCTAAGCAGGCTAGGAGCAATTCTCTATAGAGCTTCAGTATGGCATCCCATGAACACAGGTGCTTTGCATCCCCATTAAGCTGTTCACCTTGCTTGTGGTCAACATTTTATTTTTTGGTTATTTTTGCAATATTTATTTATTTATTAGCTTACTGTATCATCCAGCTTTCTATCATTTTTATTAGATATGGACATATTTAGTATGTAAGGAACATAGTACCATCCTTTCCCTCCTCCCTGCCACTTTTCTGCATCCTCTTTGGATGCAGGTCAACCCCATGGGGATTGTGAGTCATGCATTATGGGGGCAGCAGTCAGTTATGGGGGAGAGGAAATGTCTTTGTGAAAAATGTCCCAATTTGTGGTTCTAACAGTCTTTCCACCCCCTCTTCCACAAAATTCCCTGAGCCATGCTGGCAACGTTTTAAGTCTACTTCAGTGATGGGCACTCAGGGGTCTCTGGATCTCTGGTTTGGTAGGGGTTGAGTGTCCTCAGTGTCTATCTCCTTCACCTTTGTGCTGATAACAGATTCACTCTTCTTATTTGCCCAATTCCTCTGGGGTTTCAGCTGGGGCAGGGGTGAGTGTACTGGGTCGTTTACCTCCTCAGGTCCAGCTCCAGTCTGAAAAGGAGAAGCAGATTCTCCAACAGAGAATGAAGTCAGCTCTCATTAAATGGGATAACCATTATTAATTTAGGGAGAATTTAAAGGGTGTAGACCCTCTTATAGTTTTGTGGCTGACTTTTCACAGCACTTTCAAAATGGTCTTTTGAGCACTACAGAAGATCTGGTTTGTAACTAACAAATTAGTTTAGGCAAAAGTAAGATGACAAGATTGAAATAAGTAGAAAGGCTTCTCTAAGAGCTTTTCTTGCAGTAAGAAAGAACATGCCTCAGAAACAAAAAGAGAAAAGCGATTTTGTCCTGGATGTACTAATGTTCTCCAAGTTATATCTCAGTACTTGAAGTTGATTTCCCAAAAGTTTGACTTTTCAGAATTATGTAATTCCATTCTCATTCTCCTTTAAGATTTTACTACAACTGAGACAAAATTCATCATAATTTTAATAGTTCAGATATTTAAAACTCTTATGCATAAAATTGCCTTGAACATACATATGAACATACATTGAGACATTTTAACAATGAAAAATGTTAAATCTTTTTGGTATTTATCTGTACGTTTAATCTACTAATTACTTATGTTATTTTCATTTATTAGGATGGACTCCCATATGGGTGACATTGTTTCCTATTGTTGATATTTTCATAACACATGTACGTCTAGTGATGCTTCTGTATTGATTGTGACATTGTAATCCAATCAGTCAAAGAATTGGATACTGCAAACATTTTTGAGTCCTCTTTAAACATATTTTACTTTTCCCCTGTTTTAAAACCACAAAATCATTCTCTACAATTAAGAACATTGTGCTTCAACTGGATTATTGAAAGGAATTTTCATTTTGGGTGGGGGGAGGTTCTGAGGTAGGGTCTCACTCTAGCTCAGGCTGACCTGGAACTCATCATGTAGTCTCTGGGTGGCCTTGAACTCTTGGCGATCCTCCTACCTCTGCCTCTCAAGTGCTGGGATTAAAGGTGTGAGCCAACACGCCCAGCTCAGGAATTTTCCTTTTTATTCCTTTGTCTTTCTTTATTTTGATTGCAATGTATTAACCTCCCTCATTTTAGGTGCAGTGGTCTTTTTAAATTACAAATTATCATACTGACCTGTGATTTACCTATGACTAAGTTTGAGTTTTACTAGTCACATGAAGTTATTAGTATCATAAACTTACATTCATTAGCATGTGATACTGCATCCTCTAAAGTCTACTGAACAGATATATTTCAGCCAAACTTTCACTTCTCCATCATAATATCTTCTTCAAATGCAGATAAACCTTTTAGTTTCTTGAAAATAGACTTTATACTCCATGCATGTCACACTTGATGAAGCTCTTTTTCCCCTCTTCACATAAATCCATCCTTTAATGATTGTATTAAACATTTTCTCTTCTGTGAAGATGTACCCTATCATTCCAGGCAAGAGGAGGTAGCTCATATTATTTGTCATAATTCTGTATTTTTGATTTATAAAATTCATTTTTTTCTGTTTTCTAACAGCTTATAGTCTATTTATTTCTATTATCATGGCATGTGATCTTAGCCATGATATCCTATATATCTGCTTTAGTTTGTTGCTTAATAAGTATATGTTTATGTAAGACTATCTGTACAGGATTCCCTTACTTGGGAAAAGGTATCTCTGACAAATGATATTAGCTGACATTTTCCTTTCCTGCTCCCTATTATCTTTTGCCATGGAACATCTTATATTTCCTGGATTTTTTTTTTTTTTTGTGATTGTTACTGATCTTTCTATAAGCTGTGTTTTTCTTGAACCAAGACATTTATACTGAAAAAGATACATCCTAATTTCTTGTCTGAAAGAATTTTTTGTGACAATGGTATATGTTACATACTCATTTGTTTGTAAGAGAAAGAGAGACTGAGTGATTGCTTGATTGAGGGGTTGAAGGTCATTGGTCTGTTTAGTGTGATCTCCCTCACCTTGCTTCATTTATAATCCACTTTGCGAAAATTTAACTTACTTATTAGGTTTAAGAACATTCTTATAGTAATTATTTACAATTATTTTCATTGTTCTCAGCGAGGAATTTTTTGTTTTTATGTATATTCAACTTTTATGTAGTACATTGTATAATATCAGTAGCATTTTTTACCTTGATTACATCTATAGCTCAGATATATAGTTGTGTACAAATGTCACAGAAGATGATTGAGGTGGTTTGAATGTAATGCCCACTCATAGGCTCATGTTGTTGGTGCTACTTGTGAAGGTTGTCGAACCTTTATGAAGTGAAGCCTTGATGCAGGAATTGTGTTACATCCTTGATGTTTTTAGTCTGGCCCCATTTACATGCTAATATGAAGAAATGCTTTCTACTTCTGTCATACATTCCTTATCATGATAGACTCTTCCCTTTGGACTACACATCACATTAAACCTTCCTTCCATATACTGCTTCTGGTCAGATATTCTGTTTCAGCAATGAGGAATTAACTGACACAGAAAATTGGTATTGATAAGTGGGGCTACTGGTGAGATAAATGTTACCATGTAGTTCCTAGACTTTTGAAACTGGTTTTGTGGAAAGGGATGTAAGTAGATAAGGAAGTACTTGGAATTTTCAACTAAGAGAAGCTTTATGATACTTTAAGCAGAGCTTAGTAGACCATTCTGGTAAGAGTTTGGAAGCCTAGAAGACAGAGAGAAATGTAGACCGTGATGGCTTAGCTCAGGATGAAGTTTCAGAGAGGATAAATTACTCTATTAGGAATTGTGACATTCTGAGAAAGAAAGTAGCTTCACTCGGCCCATGTCCTGAGAATTTCAGCAGTTACATTTAATAGTAATAGTCTAAACTGTTAGGTGTAGAAAATTTCAAGGTAGAATAACATTCACTTTGTAAAATAGATTCTTTAGGCTACTCCAATTCAAATTTCTTGTTTTTAATTATTTTTTTTTTATTTACAAACAGAGAGAGATAGAAAGAAAAGAGACAGATAGAGAGAGAATGGGCACACCAGGGCCTCCAGCCACTGCAAATGAACAGACTCATGTGCCCCTTGTGTATCTGGCTTATGTGGGTCCTCGGGAATCGAACCAGGGTCCTTTGGCTTCACAGGCAAATGCCTTAACTGCTAAGCCATCTCTCTAGCCCCTCTGATTCAAATTTCTAATGAAAGAGAACAAAATGGAGAGAATAAAAATATAAAAATATATACATTTTGGCAAAGGAAGAAATGTAAAACTTTAACAGTATTTGGAGCAGAAACTGGAGAAGTTTTGAGTAAATTTGTTATAGAAATTACTGCCATTAAAAACAAGAAAAACAAAAGTTAAGCCAACTGCTCTGCACTGGAACAATAGGAGAAATGCCTTGCAGACAAGACCTAAACCATTGAACTTTAAGGCAGGATAATGTGAATTCTAGTGAGGAAAAAGGCCTGAAAGAAGAATGCAAGAACTTCTTGCTTCCCAAGATCAATACAGAAAAGCTGCTACAGCTTTGTGTATGAGTGTAATGATCCATCCCAATATGACAACAGAACTTTTTATTATATTATATTATTATATTATATTTTATTATATTATTAGTATATTATATTACTAAGGTGTTACTTATTTTGGATGAATAAAAGATTTAAGATGGGGGAGGTCATGGAATATTGTATCATGGTTCCAGAGACCCACTAAGGCTAAGCAATGTGAAGCCCAGTAAGAGTTCCTGTACATAAAACTATGAAGGTGAACCCTAAGTTGCAATGGAAGATGTTGGAGATGGCAGGGACATGGGGCATCTGCCAAGAAAAACTGGGCTCAGGGAAGATTCTGCATAGAAGAGGCTCTAGTCAGCACAGCGGGAGGGTCAGAATTTCCTAAGCCTTTTGGAGGCCAGATCAATTCATCATAAGTCACTGGTTCTGGAAAGGGAACTAACTGCAGGATGTATTTGCCATATGGATTTCGGTCTTGTTTTACATTGCTGCACAATGTTTCCTTCCTATGCCTCCATTCACCCTTTATTCACTGACAGTATGTAGCTTGTGTTCTTACAGTACTCATCATAAGAGACTGCCTTGTGTCTCCAATGAGACTTTGGACATTAGAAATGTTGGAAATGGTAAAGTCATTTAATGAATGTGCAAATGTCACTTTCCACAGCTTGGACAGAAATGTGTTTGCCTTTCCTATATTAGTTATTCAAAATTCCATTTTTGGATTGAGATTTTACAATTAATTAACTGAAAAAATTTTATGCTCTAAGGTACCTGTAACACATTTTTTTGTTTGTTTGTTTTGGTTTTTTGAGGTAGGGTTTCACTCTAGTCCAGGATGACCTGGAAACATTTTCATTATAGGCAGGGAAATTTGATTGTATTCTGAGAACATGGGCTCTAAAATCAGATTTTGATTTGAATTAAGGTTTCCAATATTAGATTTACTTCAAAGATATTTAACAATTTTATATCTTAGTGCCTTTGTTCAAAACAGGAATGATTATAAATATTTCATGAATTTATTTATATTATTATTTCATAACAGTATTAAGAAACTGATGTCTAGGATCAATTCCCTAAAGCTAGTTTTAATATTATAGTATATGTTTCATTCAGGAGAGTTTTTTCAATTCAACTTGCAGTTAATTATAGGAGATGAAATTATGGCTTCCAGGATTTATAGCTAACAATAATGCTGTACTATTTTTCTTGTCAAATACCTTGGGGACTCTATTCATCCCAAAATTCTCTTTTGATGTCTCCAGTATCAACACTTGTGGTTTAGTCTCACTCAGAATGACTTCTCCACAGGAAAAAAAAAAAAAAAAAACAGTTGCCTGTACTTGATTTTGAAACAGGCAGATGGAAATATTGGAATAGGTGAATTGGTAATTGAAAACACATGTTTTCATGACCAAGGATACTTGTTATAATGTTGAGTATAAAATGTACTTTATTTAAAATACTTTATCTGAATTTTGTATTATGGTATGCAATAAATTTGCTTACAAATGAATGATTTCCTTGCTTGCTCACTATGAATTATTAGTATCCTATAAATGAATATACATGTTCACTTTATAAAAATCACAGACATGTTTAAGAATAGTGTATTTGAACTCATATGACACCTAGAGAAATACTTTACATTAAGACAATATGCATTAAGACTCTTAAAATAATATTATTCGTATCAAATTTAGAATGAAACAAGTAGTTTTTAAATCTGGCATAGCATATTTACTTGCTTGTAATGTCTGTACGGTCATATTTACTAGGTTGTAATGTCTGTAAGGTCTTACTCCAGCTCAGGCTGACCTGGAACCCACTATGTACTCTCAGGGTGGCCTCAAACTCATGGAAATCCTCCTACCTCTGTCCCCTGAGTGGTGGGATTAAAGGCATGAGCCACCACGCCAGGCTTTAAGTACACTTTTATGAACACACATGGAATGAAATTTTTACACAATTATGAAACTAACAGGGTAAGAAATGAGACATTGCTAAAACACAAATCTCTACCATGTTTCCTTTTAGTCTTTAACCTGACACAAATTCACTATGCTCTAAGTTTTTAATCAGTGATAATTTAGAGGTGTGAAGTATCAATGCAAGGACTCATTGCTGTGTTATTATATCATGCTTACATTCATGCTTTCAGTCTATGTATAGACATATATGTATGTGATTCTTACGCATATTTTAAATAAAATTATTGTTGCTCACTGCTGTGTACATACATTCATAAGCAACATGACAATTTCCATCTAGGAATCCCATATATTTTGTTGCTATTTTTACTTTTGATGAGTCTTTTTTTCAGCATGTGAAATAATATCTGTTTGATGTTATAAACTAGGAGTAGAATAACTAACAAAGTATATATTTAGCTTTAGAAGGTAACACAAAGTACTGTTCTTAAAGGGGATGGTGTTCTATAGAGTTATTCATAGTCGTTTTTTGTACTAATAACAATTGGAACCATTTCATTGAGTTTGCAACATGAATTTCAAGGAGAAAAGGTGAATTTCTCATCTCTTCTTTCCCAGATATCTGTCTCCATGTCCAAAAGATCCTCTTATGAGATGATAGACATGATCATTCTCTTTATATTTCCATCAGAATCTTACTGCATCCTTACCTTGCATGATCATAGCTAAGACGCTCCCTCAAATGATTCTTCCAAGAACATAGAATAAGTACTCAGGAGTGGCTTCATATGCATCAAGTACATACAAAATCATCTGGCAACTTTAACAAGGCATCATTACAAGAGTTCTGCACACTCAGGTACCCAGACACAGATGGGAACTTCTTCTTCTTCTTCTTTTTTTTTTTTTGGTTTTTACTTTTTTGGTTTTCAATGTAGAGTCTTGATCTAACCCAGGCTGACCTGGAATTCACTATGTACTCTCAGACTGATCTTGAACTCACAGTGATCCTTCTATCTCTGCCTCCCAAGGGATTAAAGGCACGTGCTACCATGTCTGACTGGAAACTTCTGATATATTGAAATATTCCAATATTTTCTCTATATTTGCACCAATTAACAAATAATCATGAAGAATGTGTGTTTAAAATGAGGCAATTGCTTACAATTTATTAATTCCAAAATTTGAAAAATATGAATTTGGACCTACCAAAAATACTTAAATTTTCAGCTGCATGACCTCTGTTATAAATTTCTATTGAAAACCATTGTTAGTCTATACAAATACAAATGTTTGTTTTCAATAGTTTTTTGAAGAATTACCATATGTCCTATCTTATTTCAAAATTTTATCAGAGAAGAATGCAGTGAAGATAATACAAAATGCTAATATATTTATAAATATTACTTTTATTTCTGTTTAGAATAGTGCCTGTTCCTTTGTTGGCATATAGCCATAGCTTTAATTTTAGCATTTCATTTTATGTTTATGTTTTTAAAAATTTAATTTTATTTGAGAGAGAGGCAGATATTGTTATGGGGTTTGGTGTCGCACAAGTAAGACCATTAACTCACAGAATGTGAGGCAAAGTTTTATTGGGTAAAAAAGAAAGAAAAGAAAAAAGGAAAAAAGCTGGTGCCCACCAGGGCTACATCCAGAGTTTGAGTCCTCAAGATGTAGCATTGTACAGTTCAGCATGACAGCTTTTATTAGAAATAACCACATGGTGTTTATAGAAAAAACAGGATGGGAGTTAAACCATAAATTACAATTTACATTCTTAAAGATTATAGGGAAGAGAAAACAGAATGAACTTGTGAACAGGTCTGTTGGTAAGCTATGGGAAGTGCCTGGGGTGGAGGGTGGTATGAGGTAGGCCTGGTCTGCTTATCTGCCCTTAAGGACTTTGCACAACAATGCTGGCCCTGGGAAATGCTATTCAGACCAGCAGAGCATCCTGTTCATCTCCCATCCCCACCTGTTCAAGTTATTGTTTCATCCCATTCTTTTATGTGCTCTTACAAGGACGTGACTTTTATTTTTCTCTAAGCTTGATGTAAAGAAATAATAACATTTTGCCCTCTTTACAATATATATAGAGAAAATGGGCATGCCAGGGCTTTCAGCCACTAAAACGTAACTCCTGATGCATGCATCACCTTGTGCATCTGGCTTACATGGGTCCTGGGAAATTGATCCTCTGTCCTTTGGCTTTGTAGGCAAGTGCTTTAACCACTAAGCCATCTCTCCAGCACAGACCATACACCATTGCAGTAGGAATAAGAAATTTCAGTTTCTTTTGTTTATTCCATTTTGGATGTATTTTCCAATAAAAGATCGGGCTTTCATTCTGAGAGATTGCTCAGAGATTGCTTAAGTGTAAAGCTTAAGAACTCAGGATCAATTCCCTGTACCCACATAAAGCCAGTTGCACAAGATGGCACATGTGTCTGTAATTTGCTGGCAGTGATTGGAGGCCCTGACATGCCCATTCTCTCTTTCTTATTTGCCTCTCTCCCTTTCTCTCTCTTTCAAATAAAGAACAACAAAAACAACAACAATAAAAATGCAAAAAAGATTTGGCTTTTTCCACAGTACCTTAATCTCTCATCTTTCCAAAATATTGAGTAGTTTGCCCTGGGTTTAAAGGTAGTGTTTCTGCATCTATATGAGGACTAAGTTATATATATATATGTATATATATATATATGGTGGTTTAAATAGATGGCCCCAATATATTCAGTGTTTTATTAGTTTGTAGTTTGCATCTGCATCCACCTGGCTGGAGGCAGTGTCACTGGGTGGATCTTAAGGTGTGGTGGTGGGTTTGAGATTTCAATCTAAAGATATGCAAAGTGTGCCTAGCTGGAGTTCCTGAGGTGTGCTGAGCTGTGTAATTTTTGGCTTGTGGCTTTTCTCTCTGTGTTTGGTCCTATGAAAGCAGGCCAGTTTCTTCTGCCATTATGGAATTTCCCTTGGATCTGTAAGCATCAATAAATCCCTTCCTCCATAATTGTGCCTGGTCTGGAAGTTCATCCCAGCAAACCTGAGGCTGTCTGCTACAATATATATTCTTTTGTTTGGGTATTGCTAGAATAAAAATACTACATAATACAAGCTTTGAAATAGTCATATACAAAATACAAATTTAGTGTTCATTTCTGTCTATGTTTAATGGATGCATTTAATATAATAGTTAATATTGTTTAATGGATGCATTTAATATAATAGTACCTGCCCTTGACTCAGCACCTAAGCTTACCCAGCTGTGATATAAAATAGAAGACAATATTCTTAATTAAAAGAATGTTACAATTTCAAATATTATAAGACAAAATGTCATCTGTCTCTTGGGAAAAAAAAAGTAGTGATATAAAATAGAAGACAATATTCTTAATTAAAAGAACCTTAATTCAAATATTATAAGACAAAATGTCATCTGTGAGCAAAATAAAATTATAGAATGATTAGCAAGATTTAGAATGATTACAATATTTAGCTATGGATGCTGTGGATTAATTTAAGCTTCACATAATCCTAATACATACTGAAGAATTATCAGAAATGTTCATTTATTTTTATACTGAAATTTAAATTAAGGTATATACATACTGAAACACATATACACATGTATATGCCACAAAATAACCACAAAGACATATCACTGGCCCCTAGATTAATTTTCAGAATATTAAATTAGCACCCATAGCTAACACGCCCTGTGTTCCCTCTATGCTATGATCAGTCTACTATCCTATGACAATGAGCCTAGCCTAGAGCATAAGCCATTAGCTGTGCACTCTTTTGAATTATATGACATTTTTTTTCAGGTGATAGCTATGCTTAACTTTATATTTGTGAAATAAATGTGCATCCACTCTACTTATGAATGACCAATTTTCATTTCTCTCTCCATATATCTATATGTCTATATCTATCAATTTATCTATATATTTTAAATTTATCAATCCTTTTTTGTATAATCTGCAGAGTTTGACTTGCATAAAATTTGGGCCATTAAAAAGAATACCTCTAAGATTATTCTTTTTCATATTTTTGGTAAATATGTGTGTGTTTTGCACATGTACACTTGTATGGAATAAATGAATCATATAGAATTTGTTTCAGTGTGAGGAATCAAACTTACAGGTACTAACATGCACATGCAGCTAAGTTCACATTTTTTTTCTTTTGGTTTTTTGAGGGAGCTTCTCCCTCTAGCCCAGACTGACCTGGAATTCACTATGTAGTCTTAGGGTGGCCTTGAACTCACAGCAATCCTACGACCTCTGCCACCTGAGTGCTGGGATTAAAGGCGGGCACCACCACACCCTGCTTAACTTCACATTTTTAATGTGTTATATTCAATATTTTCAGACTTGTCTATGCCATGAAGCAAGTGGCTGATGATAGTTGATATGTTTAAGTGTATTAAAAATTGCCTTTATTTTATGAAAATATGTGATTTCTCAATTAGTCAATTCATAGTTTTCATAGGTCCTTATGTAAATATTACCAATAGTGCTACTATAATTTGTCAGTTAAGAAGTTAGCAACAATTATTAGTATTATATTTCAAATCTATTAAATGCTAAACTTTTACCATGATAGAAACATTTTGCAGAGGACATAGAGTAGCCAGATAGATCATCATTGGTAAGATGTATTCTTACTTTCATCCAAAATGCATATTGATTAGAGATGACAATTCTTTGTTAGGCAGGTTAGGCACCTCCTAAGAATGAGACAGAAGATTGAGGAGATGGCTGAGGGGATAAATCACTTGCTATGCCAGAGAGAATACATTGGTTTGGACTCCTATAACCTATGTGAAGCTAAATGATAGCACCAGCATCTGTCTTCCACCTGCCTATGTGGAGATGGAAGACAGTGGCAAGAGAAACCTGGAAGCTCATGGGGTAGATAGCTTAGCGACTTCATTGTGGAACAATGAGAGACCCTGTGTCAAACATGGTGACAGGTGAGGAGAGACACTTGAGGGTCTCCTATAGTCTACACACACATTCATGCATACACACATACACACACACACAAACACACACACACATACACACACACACACACACAGAGAAAAGAGATACAAAAGGGTGGGTTTTATGACCCTAAATCCATCGATGTCTGTTTTAAATGGTATTATCGAATTATTAGGAATGCTAACTAATTTCTGGAAGAGATGATAGATTACATTAGCAGAAAAATTCTGTCTGCATTCCACTTTAAAGTAATTATATTTGTGGGTATTTTCCAACAAACACATATGATTCCAAATTCCTGTAAAGAAATGTTTGCCTAAGTCTTAGCAATAAGTTTAAGTTAATGACAGACTATCTTCTTCACCCAGCTTATTATAACTTTAATCCTCAGCCCAGTCATTTAAAAGAACACTTAAAGATTTAATAATCTGCTTTTCCCTATTATAAGAGTAGCATCAAAACAATTGAAAGTACGTAATATGATAGTAAAAAATGTAAGATCACACATATGATGAAAAATCTTTATGTCAGCAAAAAGGTAATTTTAATACTTTATATTTGACTTTCCAAAAAATAATTCATATTAGAAATTATATTCTGGCTGGAGGGATTGCTTAATGGTTAAAGCATGTGCCTGCAAAGCCAATGGAACCAGGTTTGATTCTATAGGACCCATGTCAGCCAGATGCCCAAGGGGGTGCACGCATCTGGAGTTCATTTGCAGTGGTTGGAGACTGCATGCCCATTTTTTCTCTCTCTCTCTCTGTCTCCCTCTTTCTCTCAAATAAATAAATAAATAAAAATTAAATTAAAAATATATATATATATATTCAACATGTAAATATGTATATTCTTATTTTATTCTTTTTTTTTTTTTTTTTTGCAAGGTAGGGTCTCACTCTGGTCCAGGCTGACCTGGAATTAACTATGTAGTCTCAGGGTGGCCTTGAACTCTCCGCGATCCTCCTACCTCTGCCTCCTGAGTGCTGGGATTAAAGGCGTGCACCACCACGCCCGGCTTATTTTATTCTTTTGACAGTAAAAATATTACAATGTGAAATTCAATTAAGCCAAAATGCATGAGAGTAATATGATACAGTGAATATAAACATATAAAATCCTCACAGTTTACTGGTAAGAAGTCTGTCGTGACTAATGAGATTTGCTGTAGTCTGCAAAGGGATTATTCACATGTGTTTTTGGTAAATAACTTCTCATGGTTACTTATTTTCAGAGCTGTATTTTATGGGGTAGTGCTTGGACTCTTGGAAGGAGTTTTCATTGTATGCCCTTCAAAAGTAAAGCAGTAGCATATTAAACAAAGGTTTAGCTTCAAGACCAATTGAAAGTTTCTGATAACATGATTCTAGGTAGAGGTGTCCTTCAAAGTGACTCATACAACAGCACACTTATTTCCATAATCCAGAGTCCTTGGTGTGTATGCTACTAGTGTGATTTTTTACAATTGAACTGGTGGAAACAGAGAGCAAATCTGTCCTGTAATCTCCAAACATACTCCCTGGGCCTTGCATCTAACACCATCTGGACACCAAGAGAGTGTTCTATTTATTACATACAAAAGCTTGGATCCTGCTGAGGCATAAACAGTAATTAAACCCACAAGCCAACCATGCATGCCAGATCTGTGAGAACTATCCTTTGAGTATCTTAGAGTTTCCATGCCAATGAGCTTATTGAGAAATTGGCTGGTGATTAAAGATTAATGATTTATGTCTGCAAGCGAGGTTCATTTGCTGCTTACTGAAATATGTTTGACAGCATCTTTGTGATTTTCCTAGGGCCCATAGTCACAGGGATAATATTCTTAAGGCAATATCTAAGTTAATTTTAGACCTGAATTTGAGGCACCCAAATATAAAATCACAGAGATTTTTAACATCTATTCATTGTATAGCATGATTCTTTCCCTGTATCCTTCTGAATAACTAACTTTATTTTCTTTGCTTGCAAATGTAACTCTTACAGTTTCCATATTGGAGCATAGAACATTTGAGTGTGTGTGTGTGTGTGTGTGTGTGTGTGTGTGTGCACATGTGAGAGTTGTTTTTTTTTTTTTTTTTTTTTTTTTCCAATTTAGCTTCTGTAATTCTTATCTTCTCTGACTGGTCACAGCCTGTGCTTAAAGGAAAAGGACATGATGGATTAATAAGAAGAATAAAGGAGGCACATATGAAGGAGCCTGATGGTACTTCTGGTTAATCAGCATTTTACTTTTTAAGGTATTTAGATTTTTCACAATTTGTTGACTCCCATGAGAAAGCAGGTGCTGGGGAAAATTAACTCAGTTGACTATAAAAATAAATGAAGTTACAGCTTTGTGTTGGGGGTGTAAGTTCTTTTCCAGAATAGAGTAGATATTGGGGTACTAAAAATCCTTAGAACTACTGAAATCTTGTAATTCACTGATCTCAACATAACATATAACTTCCTTTATAAATGCACTAAAGTAAAAGTGAAAATACGACTGACCCCTTCATAACCTTAATGGTTCTATAAATACAGAACGAAAGTAATTTATAAAGCTGTTAAGATTAATTCTGCCATTAAAATAAACTCCACAGTACATTACATTATTACTGTAGTAACCGAACTATGAACTTCTGAGTCAGCAAAGTGAATCACTGGTGATGAATGATGCCTGCGGCTCAGCAGCATGTGGATTCAATGTCTGCTGGCCAGGGAGGTTCTTTCTCCCCATACAAATGGCCTTGTCTTCATTGACTATGTTTTTTTCTTCAATTTCTGGACAATAGTCTTTGTTTGTGTATGTGCCTGAGTTTCTTCATCTTGAGGGCTAACCCAGCAGACCTACATTTGGCTAAAGATTCCTCTCCTGTTAAATTCTTCTTAACCTTTTCACACTGACTTTTACTCATGGTAATATGTCATCTAAAAGCTTTCTGAAGGTGTTTGCATGGTTTCCCAATTTCATTTCAATTGTGATATCTTCATGTCTTCAAGAGCTTTTGCTGTGAATGTGCTGGCATATCAGGTTAGGGAGCCTTAATGTATCTTTGGTATTAACCTCTCTCCCTCATTTATCATTTATCTCTCTATCTATCTATCTATCTATCTATCTATCTATCTATCTATCTATCTATCTAATCTATCATCTATTTATCTATCTATCTATCCATGCATCCATCCATTATCTACTATCTATCTATCTATCTATCTATCTATCTATCTATCTATCTATCATCTATTTATCTATCTATCTTTCTAATCTTCATCATCATCTGTCTTTCTATCATCTCTCTATCATGTATGATCGTCTATCTATCTTCTATCATCTATCTATATCTCTCTATCTCTCTATCTATTATCTATCTATCTATCAATCATCTATCATCATCATCTATCTGCCTCATGTTGTCAAGGTCCTTGCCAAAAAGTTTTAAGAAGTACATGGGTTTCTCTGCTCAGCATAGAATAAATGTGAAATAGCTTAGCAAAAGTAGATAATTGAATTAGAATATCTACTACATTGTTTAAAACCAAGATTTTGATTTCTGAACAATAGCCATAACCTTCTGAAACTTATTAAATTTTTTCCTGGGGCCTATTTCTGTTCTTTTTTAAAAAACATTCATATATATATTTATTTAATATTTTATTTATTTATTTGAGAGTGGGGGGAGGTAAGGAGGGAAAGAGAAAGAGAGAGACAGAGTGAATGGATATGCCAGACCCTTCAGCCACTCTAAATGAACTCCAGACACATGCCCCACCTTGTGCATCTGGCTTATATTGGTTCTAGGGTATTGAACCTGGGTCCTTTAGCTTCTCAGAGAAACTACTTAACTGCTAAGCCATCCCTCCAGGCCCTGGGTACTATTTCTTACAGTAGAACAGAATGAGTGCTTTCATAGATGCAGCAAAGGGTCTGTCAGTCAATAAAATGCTCAGAGATATGCAGATGCCTTGACTTAATGACTCATTTCTAAGCCAAACTCACAAGTGACAATCCAAATTTTTTTTTTTTGCAAAATTATCAATAATTATGAGTCCTAGACTTCCATAAGTCAGTGCTTACTTGTTTACAACAGACATTCTAAACACATGAATCAGGGGGTCTTCTGTGTATTCTGAAATAGAAATTAAAAGCTTGTCCAGGAACAATGAAAACTATGTAAATGAGGCAGAGGGAAGTACTAAAGAATACACATATATACATATATATATATATTTCAAAATAGTTGAATTTACTTTCACAGTCTGATGCAGGCATTTTTTTGTTTTAACAAATAATAAAATAAAAATGAACAACTGCCTAGAGTATAGACTGAGAAAGGATTTAATAAAATATGTGATGAATTACAAAGTGCAATATATTACTTCATATTCACAGTACTAATGGAGGAAAATTCAAGAACAGAGAGGCTATAGCATTATGGTATGCAATAAAGTCAAAACCAGCAGGCTGTCCAGATGAGATGTTGATAATATTTACTACAGCTATTTATATTCAGATTTACTTCCAAGAATTTTACCTACGAAAGCATAGTTATATAAAACATTTTACCTGAAAAGGTGGACCCTTTTAAAATTTGGATATCAAAGAAAGTTGGCAATAGCTTAAATGGTGAAAAGTAGAAAATGATTTAAGTAATGTTGCACAATGTAATTGAAAAAATGTTATACTATATACTGTAGCATTTTATTTCTGTTCAGTGTAGATGGTAGAAGCAAGCATTATGTCTTAAGTGTGAATAATTCGTCTCTCCTCACCATTACTACATATGAAATCTTAGAAGGCCATTAAAAGAAATGATTAAATATCTATACATTGGTGCCGAGTGATGCATGTGAGATTTGGTGAGGGGATATCACATATCAATAGAAAAGGCGTGTGTGTGTGTGTGTGTGTGTGTGTGTGTGTGTTGGGAAGAGGCTGAGTGACCCCATATATTAGGATAAGAAGAAAGCAATCGGGCTGATCGGAGTTTTGTGGCTTGAGGAGAAAGGAAGAAGAAAATCCAACAGGAGGATGCCTTATTGATAAGGAAAGATGAATAGCAAGTGAATAACAAGGCTTCAGGGAAAGTCTGTGTTCCTTGGAGAGGTGATTTGATACAAACTTGTCTCTTTACGAATTCTAGAAAAGTGCTGAATCTGGTCACAGAGTGACCCAGTTTTATTTAAAATTATCCAATTTATATATATAGAATGCTGTGTGTTTCCTGGATGACATTTTATCTTCTGTATGTGTATTCTTAAAATCAATACAAAGCCCACGATCTTAAAGCTTTAGTTATTTTTATCTTTCAAGATAGAGACAAAAAATGATGTTGATTGATCACAATCTTATAAGATTAATATTAGATGCTTAATGAATATTCTACAAAGATGAGCTCTCTCACTCTTTTAGCTTTCCATTTGTTAATTCGATAGTTTTTTTTTTTTTTTTTTCCACCTCATAATACTATTCTTAGAGTAGATTACAACTTGGTGGGCAAATAGCATAAAGAAAATCATGATTTAATTTTCTTTCTGAAATTTTATTTCTTTTAAAAATCCATTCCAAAAGTTCAAATTCTTCTTGATGAACAAATTGAAATGTTTTATAAAAATCTGCTTTAATCTAGCCACTCATTTTGACAGAGGAGATCACTGAACAGAGATATCATTGAATGGTAAATTACACAGCACGGAATGATGTATGGGATTCATAGCCCAAATTCTTGACCCAGACTTACCTCTACTGGATAGCATCTAAAACTTTTAGAAAAAGTTAATTAGTTCATAACATTGAATAAGTCCTGTAATAGACAACTTTAGGTTTACTGAGATGAACTTCCACACCAGCCACAGTTATGGAGGAAGGAATTTATTGAAGTTTACAGATCCAAGGGAGGTCCCATAATGGTAGAAGTTAGCCCCCTCTTAAAGGACCAGGCAGCGAGAGAGGCTAAAAGGCACAACCACAGAGCACACTTCTGGAACTCCAGCTAGGCACACTTTGCATACCTTTAGATGGGAATTTCAAATCCACCACCACGCCTTTGGGCTGGAGCCTAATGATCTGCCCAGTAACACCTCCTCCAGTCAGGCGACTGGAAACCCAAGAAGTTTAATAAACTCCTGAATCTACTGGGGGCATTTATTCAAATGACCACAAGTATAAGAGTAATGGTACAGTCGCATCCTCATCTTGTCCTTTTGTTACTTATGACTTTATTTTCTTGATCTGCTATCTATTATAAAAACCCGCACAACTGAACTTATTCTTCTGGATAAACACATCTGTTTGCTCATGCATAGGGGCAACAAGCTGGGACACAGAAGCTGGCCTGAATGTCTCTAATGACACAACCACATCCATATCTTGTGGATGCAAAATGTCTTAATAATATTGCTTGTGTTCCCAAATCCCAGCTTTAAAAAAGAAGTATTACTGTTTACTGTTTTATATATTTCATTTCCTAGTAAAATGTTACTTTCACAGTAGATTCGGTGATTTAAAATTTAAAATAAAAAATGTAAAGAAATTACAATGTTTCAGCCAATAATTCTCTTTATCTCTCTTGGCTGACTGAATAATGTGGTAAGGACTCTTGGAGGAGACTCTTCCAAAGACTATCAATTTTATTTTTTATGTATAAGGTCAGTATTTTCCTTTGCTTCCTAGTGAGCAAAAGGCCCCATCTGATTTTAGATCCCTGTTGTCTCTATTATATATATATTTCTTTATAATTTATTTATTTATATTATTGTAATTTTACATTCATAATGGTGACTCCATTATTCTCCTTCCTGTCCTCCCTCTTCCAAAGGGACCCTCATCATTGGGGAATGTGGGTCATGCATTGTGTGGGTAGTCAAGAGTTATGGGAGATAGGCCAAGTCTCTGTGCATGATGCCCCAACTTGTGGCTCTAACATTCTTTCCTTCCCCTCTTCTGTGCTGTGAATTTCCCTGAACCACATTAGGGTCATTTTAGTTCTACTTCAATGATGAGGTTTTGGAGAGTCTCTGTGTCTCTGGATATCTGGCTTAGTAAGAGTTGGATGTTCTCTGTGTTTATCTCCTTCAGCCTTTTTCTGGTGTCGTGTTCCCCAAGAACACTGTTCTCTTGCCCTTCCCCTGAATTACTCTATGGTTTCAGCTGGGGCCCTGGTGAAGTGTGATTGGCCAATTTTCCCTTTGGGTTCATTGTCCATCTGAAAAAGATAAGCAAATTCTCCAGCGGAGAGGGAAGTTAGTACTAGATAGATGGGATGGCCATAGATATTTTAGAGGGAATTTTATGTAAGACCCTACTGTCAAAGACAACACCCATGTGTGAGACAAAACATGGAGAGACCTGGCCAGAATCTGGAAGAGGGTCAGTCCCCAGACAGCTAGTCTCATGCCAGAGGGTGCTACATGAGCAACTGGGGGATAATGGCCAACGTCTGTCCAAACAACTTGCAGTATAAGCTACCCAGCAGGAAACAACCTGACGTAATGCTCAAATAAGTGCAGTAGGGAAGCACACAGCCAAGGTGGGTGACCAACTGCTCTTGAGTTGGCTAATAGATCCACTCAGTGGAATGGAACTCATTGCTGGAACTGGGAAATAAGTCAAAATCATGTACAAAAAATGAGCACAGTCTCCAAGATCAAGACACCACCAAATGTGGGCAAGAAGAAGGCCTATGCATATGAAATTCCCTCTAAAATATCTATGGCCATCCCTTGTCTCTATTATACTGAGGGAACTTCAGTTGCTGAACTTTTGAGCATGTTGGTTCCTGTCTAGAATGCTTTTTCCTGCAAATTGTCATGACTTTACACCTGACCTCAAATGTTACCTGAAATATTACTTGCATAGTGAGTTCCTATCTACCAACTTATATAAAACTATATTTTCCTTTATATTTTATTTTAAGTTTTTATATTTTTCTTTTTTAATTTTTTTCATTATTGACAGTTTCCATAATTATAGAAAATAAACCATGATAATTCCCTCTCCCCCTGCACTTTCCCCTTCACAAATCCACTCTCCATCATAACCTCTCCCCCTCTCCATCAGTCTCTTTTATTTTTGGTGTCATCATCTTTTCGTCCTATTAGAATGGTCTTGTACTGCCAGGCACTGTGAGGTCATGGATATCCAGGCCATTTTGTATCTGGAAGAGTGGATTGTAAGGAGTCATATCCTTCCTTTGTCTCTTACATTCTTTCTGCCACCTCTTCCACAATGGGCCCTGAGCCTTGGAAGGTGTAATAGAGATGTTTCAGTGCTGAGCACTCCTTTGTCACTACTTCTCAGCAGTATGGTGCCTTTTGAGTCATCCCAGAGGTCATCATCATCTTTTTTTTTAATTGACAACTTCTATACTTTCATACAAAAAACACATAATATTTCCCTCCCCTCCCCCATTCCCCTTTAGAATTCCAATCTCCATCGTATCCCCTCCTTCTCTCCATTAGTCTCTCTTTTAATTTGATGTCATCATCTTTTTCTTCTATTATGAGGGTCTTGCGAAGATATTGCTAGGCAATGTGAGATCATGGATATCGAGGCCAATTTCTGTCTGGGCAGTTGCATTGTAAGGAGTTATACCCTTCCTTTGGCTCTTCCATTCTATCCTCCCCTTCTTCCACAATGGTCCCTGAGCCTTGGAGGGTGTGATAGAGGTGTTTCAGTGCTGGGCACTCCTTCATCCCTTTTTCTCAGCACTATGTTGCCTTTCGGATCATCCCAGTGGTCATCACCATCTGAAAAGAGAAGCTTCTCTAACTAGAAGTGAGAGTAGCATTAATATGTGGGTATGCATATGAAGAGAAGTGTTTACTGGGCATTTTGGTGAGCATAATATATACATTTATCCAGACACCAGCAGGCATTATACTACTAGGGCTCATGATTTCCCCCATGAGAGGTTGTTCAGTATTGGGTATGCATTTCCTCCTGTGAAGTAGACCTCCAGTACAATTAGAGAGTTGCTGGTTTTCCACATAATAGAGATGCCACTATTGTACCCATTGGCTAATTTGGCCTGGCTGATCAAACTTAAGGCTTTCAGTGTCCACTGTTATTTATCTCCACTTCTCTCTCTCCCATAGAGTTGCATGCAGCATAGCTTTTTCTGTCTTTCTGTCAGCTGGTCTACACAGAGGAGGTTTTCAGCTCAGGTCCAGCAATGCAACTCAGTGAACTTGCACCCAAAGCATGTGGAGTCTTCATGAATATGGTCTTACCATCTGTTCCTGATGGGAAACCAAGAACCTCAGCAATGGCCTATAATGTTTTGAGGGCATCAGGGATGTCCCTGGCCAAGAACTCATCACTAGAAGACATCCCAACCCTGCCACTGAAAATATTCTAGTAACAATCTATGACTTCTGGGTGTGCCATTGTCCAGAAAAGGATTCCATATGACTTATTCATACCCTCTTAGATTTTGATTAACCCTCCCTCTACCCTTCCTTTACTCAATCTCTTCCCCTGACCTCAATTAGGCCTTTCCACACCCAGTTATCTGTTCTTCTACTCACATATATATGATGTCATCCCCTTAAGTCCTCCTCCTACCTCCTTTATAACCCCTTTATAACTTACTAGCCTTTGCTACAGAGTATTATTCCAATTCACATACAAGTCTATACATGTATAGCTAGGATCCACACATAAGCCCAAACATGTGGCACTTGGCTTTCTGGGCCTGGGTTACCTCACTAAATATAATACTTTCCAAGTCCATTCATTTCCCAGAAAATTCCCTAATTTCATTTTTATTTACCACTGAATAGAACACCAGTGTGTAAATGTACCACATCTTCAATATCCACTCATCAGTACAGGGACATCTAGGCTGGTTCTATTTCCTAGTTATTGTGAATAGAGTGGCAATAAACATGGATGTGCAAGTATCTCTTACATAGTGAGATGAGTCCTTAGGATATATATCTAGGAGTGGTATAGCTGGGTTATATGGTAAACCTATTTTTATCTGTCTTAGGATTCTTCACACTGATTTCCATAATGACTGTACCCGACTACATTTCCCCCAACAGTGTGGAAGGGTTCCTCTTTTTCCACATTCTTTCTGGCATTTATTCTCATTTGTTTTCTTGACAAGAGTGAGATGGAATCTCAAAGTAGTTTTAATTTGCATTTTTCTGATTGCTAAAGATGTAGAATATTTTTTAGATGTTTATAAGCCATCTGCATTTCTTCTTTTGAGAAGGCTATTTTTTTTTTTTTTTTTTTTTGAGAGAGACAGAGAGAGACAGAGAGAGAGAGAGGGAGAGGAAGACAGATAGAGATGGGTGCACTAGAAGTCTCTCGGCTGCTGTGAACGAAATCCAGATGTGTGCTCTCCCTTGTGGTCAAGTGTGGCATTGCGCCCTTGCGTCACTTTGCATCTGGCTAAACGTGGGACCTGGAGATTGGAACCGCTGGAGATTGGAACCAGTGTTCTTTAGGCTTAGGAGGCAGGCCCCTTAACCGCTAAGCCATCTCTCCAGCCCAAGAAGGCTATTTTTTAATTTAGTTGTGTTAATTTGATTCCTTATTATTTATTTATTTTTATTTCTTTTGTATATCCTGGATATTAGTCCTCTGTCAGATCTATAACTGGCAAAGATTTTCTTCCATTCTGTATGTTGCCTCTTTGCTCTGTTCACAGTGCTCTTGGCTGTACAAAAGCTCTGTAATTTCATGAGGTCCCTGTGATGGATTAGTGGTTTTATTTCTTGAGCAACTGGGGTTATATTCAGAAATTCACTGCCCATGCCAATATGTTGAAGCATTTCCTCTACTTTTTCCTTTAGCAATTTCAGAGTTTAGGTCTGATATTAAGGTCTTTGAAACATTTGGACTTGATTCTTATGCATGGAGAGAGATAAGGATCTATTTTCATCTTTCTACCTGTAGATATTCAGTTTTCCCAGCAACATGTTTTGAAGATGCTATCTTTCCTTCAATGAATACTTTTGGCATTTTTGTCTACGATCATTTGGCTATAGTTCCCCAGACTATGTCTGGGTCCTCTATTCTGTTCCATTGATCTGCATGTCTTTTTTTTTTTTTTTTTTTTTTTTTTTTTTTTTGCCAGTAACATGCTGTTTTTGTACTATGGCTCTGTAATATAGGTTAAAATCAGGTATGGTGATATCACCAACCTTATTTTTGTTGCTCAAAATTATTTTGGATATTTGTGGTCTTTTGTGAACCCAAATGAATTTTAGGCTTGTCTTTTCTGTTTCCACGAATAATTCCATTGGGATATATGGAAAATTAAATATACAGGTATTTGTGATGGTTAAGTTTGTGTCAACTTGATTTGTTTAGGAATCAAGACATTCCTCATATTTTTTCTGTTGCCTCAAAGGATTATTTTGGATATTTGTGGTCTTTTGGAACCTCTGGGAAATGGCTGCCGGTGCTACTTTTGGTGTTTTCTGCTTGTACCTGCTTTGGTGTTGCTGTTTCAGTGTGGACTGAAGACCAGGGTGGACTGAAGAGCAGCGTCTCTAATTCCATTGGGATATTGATGAGCAGCTATTTCTTGATTACCTGCAACCTGCTATTGCTGGACTGATAATTCTTTTCTGTCCATTCTGTTCCTCTAGAGAACCCTGACTAATACAACATTTTTCTCTTTTCTAGTTTCTTTCCTGATTTATTTACATAGTACTTACCAAAGTCTAGCATGATATGCACCATGTACATGTGCTAAAAATTTATTCCATTCTCTAGTGAGAGGTACAGAGGATGGTAAAATAGGCAAACTACTTTTGAGAAACTGAGGATATTAGAATCTGAATAATGGTTAATATTGATAGGTTATATACAAAAACTGGATAAAATCCCATAGGTCAATATATTAATAAGATTTTGTTTCTATTAGGGAAATGATTTGAATTTCATTTACACAATAATCTGCAAAGGTCAACTGATTTCCCAGTGTCTGAACACTATTCAACAGCACTCCAAGCAAAGGCATGTTCAGTTATATAGATACTATTGCTGGGTGTGTCTGTTAAACAGTTTTCCAATATGATGTCAAAAGAAGTTGCTCATGTTTCTAAAAGCTCAAACACTAATGCAGCATTTGTCCCAAAAGTTAATGATTATGTAAACAAATGAGATTATCTTCCAGTTCATTTTTTAACCTTCTGTAATTAACTTGAGTCTCTGAGGTTTTGTAATATTTTATATTTTATACTTTATGTTATGTTTTGAGCTTGCTATGTGCTCATGAACTACTTTGGACAATGATGCCACTTTCTGTGTGTTTTAGCAATCACAAGGTGTGCTTGATGGAGCACAGGCATCACAAAAAAAGTTATCTTAGCAAGAAGAAAATTCTATGCCAATACAAATGTGGTTTCTTAAGGAGTAAGCTTGTAATAGTCTCCCAATTATTTGTGACAAACTGACCTATTTGTTGTGCTACTTATTTTTTATACTACTTATAAAAGAACAAGACACTCATTGAATAGCAGAACAAAAATGTAATTTGGGTCAGCCTTTCTGAAAGACATTTTCAATAGAAGGATTATAAATATATTACATAATTGACATCAGGCAGTTACTACCCCATGCATTTTGATCATAGACAATTCAAGTTGACTTATGATTCTTTTATTGTTACTTTTGTTCTACAAAGAACAGACATTAACAAATTACACTGAATATAAAAAGGGACTTATTTTAAGTAACTTGGTAAATGCTAAATTATTAAATGGATTCAGCTACTAGGTATAACAGCAAAATAAGTGCATTTTGCAAGTAATGCATTTGTGTATTTGAAAGTATATTTGAAATATTTCTTAATTTTGTGTCATTTCAAAATCTCAACCACTGGAAAGTCCAAAATGCCAGAGTGGAATGATAAGGCAAGCTGCATGTTGCTGTTCTTTTTATCTCAAATATGGTACAGAAAACTTAACTTTTGATACCTAGTGTCAGAATCATTCTTTACATGACCAGCAAATCCATGTACTTTACAGTACGTTTCCCACTGTTCTTGCTCCTCAGTACTGGCTGTACGGAACTCCTTCCTTCCAATGAGAAGAATATGCAAAGAGGAAAGTTATATTAATTCACAACAGAAAATTCTAGCAAACACTGCCCTGGTCAGGTGACCACAATTACATTGTCAGTGATTACTCAAGTTGATGAAATGTTGTATGAAGAGGCACTTCTGTCCTTGATATTCTTGCTAAATATTTACTGTCTTGGTGAACCACAGGAGAAAACCTCATACAAACCTAAATTCAGAGACATGAAACAAATTACCTTACTGAAAATTAAAAAAAAAAAAAAAAAACAACTGTCAAGTTCTCCCCTCAGAATTCTATTAAGTTGCCACAGATCAATGAAAAGAGGCAGATGGCTTATTCTTATGCTGTGCTGTGATTCTAGATGGAATATGAGAACAGAATAAAGAACTTAAGTTAAAAAAGGGCCTGGAGAGATGGCTTAGCATGTGCCTAAAAGGTCTAAGGACCCTAGTTCTATTCTCCATCTCCATGCAAAGCCAGATGTCCAAAATGAAGTCTGGATTTTGTTTGTAGTGGATAGAGGACCTGGTGTGTCCATTCTTTCTCTCTGTATCTGCCTCTTAGTTGCTTTGTCATAAAAAATAAACTAATTTTAAAATAAATCAACACTATATAAACCAAGTTAATGGTAAGATATCAATGTTCATTTCTTAGGTATTTCAAAGGAGCCTGATAATATATTACAATAGGGATGTTTTCTCCAATGACAAGCATTCAACTGTCACTACAACTTGATGCTTCTTGGTTGTCTTTAGTGGTCACTATCATCTGTAAAAAATAATGTTCAATCTCCAAAAGTAAGAAAAACACAGATCTGTGGGTATGAATATAAACACTCAGAGGACAATTTAATAGGCAATGTATCCATTTCATCAAAGAGCACATGTAGCTCCCTTCCACTAGGGCTTGTGAACCTCTGAGTCATAGGATTTGATGCCATAGGGGCAACTTAGAGAGATGAACAGAATTTATTTTGCCAACTTTTCAGAAAAGTGAGAACTAATCTAATTCTTAAAAATTGTTTTAAAAAATAAGCTCCAGTATTCTTTTAAATGAAGAAAAACTAAGTAGAAAAGGAAGAAAGAGAGGAATGGAGGTGAAGATGAAGCAAACACAAACTTCAAAAACAGAGAAATCCATAACTGACAGTAATACCAGAAAATTCTGAATATTATTTTTCATTCGTAAATAATAAATCATCAATAAGCTGCAGCTCTATGCTCAAATGTTTCCTTCCAGTGGGTTTCATTCACATGTGCGTTAGTGGTTTTCTTTTTTGTTGCAATTTTGTTTAGTTTGTCACAGAGAGAAATGTCCAAAGGCTGCTCCCATCTCCCACAAAGAAGCACACTTCATTGTCACACTGCCCAGCCATCTTTTCAGATAATTTCTTTCCGCAAGTGCTATGCACTCACAGCCTGTAATTGTTAATTATCTGGATATTTTAGGGATTATTTCAGCAAATTAGGCATGAATGTTCAGGATAATTGTTTCAATTACCCACTTCAACTTCTGTTTCTGTACATGCTTTGTGTTGGGTTTTGTTTTACTGTGGTATCCTAAGTACCACTGTCATTATGCAAACCTTTCTAAGCAACTAGAATTTTTATATGGGATCTATTTTCAAGTCACAAGAAACAATCATTAATTTAATCAGTGCAGTGTATTTTGTGTGTGTGTGTATGTGTGTGTGTGTGTGTGTGTGTGTGTGTGTGTGTGTGTTGTGCACTGTTTTGTACATTACTGTAATACCGGTTCACAGAAATAATTGCTTAATTAGTTTTGACTTAGCCCTGCATTCTTTATTGCATTTGCTATTTTCAATTTATAAGTAAGATGTGTTACTTTTTACTAGGATCAAGTATATGATGTAGCCTTTCCCAAATCATGAAGAGACTAATCTCACTTGCAGTTTTCTCAATCACATATACATAAAAGTGTTTTTTGTTATTTATTTATTTATTAGAGAGAGAGGCATATATACATATTTGAAGAGAATGGGTGCCATGGCAAAGTAACTTCAGATGAATGTACCACTTTGTACATCTGAGTTATATGGGTACCTGGGAATCCAACCTCAGTCCTTAGGCTTCACAGGCAAACACGTTAACTACTTAGCCATTTCTCTAGACATCAACCATATTTTTTAGTTTAAATAGTTTTCTCTTACCAAAGAAAGTTTTATTTCATGGACACAGAAACAAGTTAATTTTTTGTGCACTGTATAGTGTGCTAAAATATCATCCTTTTGTCTTAGTTTTGGCTGCAAACCCAAAAGAAATATAGAACAGACCCCACATTGTAAATTAAGTGTAGGACATGGAATGTGGACATAGCAAGAATAGATCAGATTGATTCTCCTCCACTTGAGGAAGAAAAGGACTGAATCCCATGTGCCTGCCTGGGAGTTTGGGGAGGAGACTCTTTAGTTAAATGGTTAGATTGGGGTGGCCTGTGACCAGGTACACCTCAGAGCTGCTTGAGGAAGAGTAGCATTGGTTCACAAGTCACTACAATCCTTGGGGATCAGGGCTTCCATGAGGACACTGCTGGGAGGAATGACACACTGGTACATGGATATCTGGCCCATACAGTTTGGCAAACTGAATTTAGATGGGGTTGGAACGGATGTAGCTAGGGCAGTCGAAACAAATGAAAGATTATTGTTACCCACAGTGACTTTGTCTTCAAGGTGTGCAAGTCCTCCAAGACAGATATTGATGGTGCACTGGTTAAATGAAGTTGATTTTAGTAGAGGTTTGTCCTGCAGTATGTCAAAGACAAGCCTTCTTCTTATGACACTAGCCACCAATATGGCTCAGAAAGGAAAGGTATACATGAACAAAGAGTCTGCTATAAACACTGGCCCAGGTCACCAGTGGAAGTCACATCAGATTAGTACTTTCAACTATGGTATTTTTCTCCCCTTATTTTTATTTTTCTTCCACTCTTTGTCCTTTGGAGTAGTTCTTAAGAAAGAAAGGCACAGCTAAAGATGCCCATTGAATCAGTTACTTTCTTACTGCTGTGAACAAATACCAGAGCAGAATCAGCTTTCGGAAGAAAAAATGACTTTAATTAAGGTACATTTCCAAAGGGTGGATTTACTCCTTCATGGCAGAACAGTACAGCAGGAACAAGAAGCCAGTTTCACATTGTTGTATCAACAGGGAGAAAACGAGAGACAAAAGAGACCACCAAGTAGGGCTTGGACTATAAAACCTCAAGGCCACGCTCAGCAACACAATTCTTCGAGGAAGGCTACACTTCCTAAAGGTTACATAACCATCCTAAAGGGCACCATCAACTGGGGAGTAAATATTCAAGCACAAGAGTATTTGGGTATTTTATTTCCCAAGATCCATACCTACTCAGCAAGCCAGTTTGAAATATGCTAGGCAGGCAAACAGTTGTCCTTTAGATGACCTTTAGACATTTCCTTCTTGCTTTTCTTCCCTTCCTACCTTCAACTTTCCTTTAGTTTCCTTTACTTTCTCAAGACAAAGTACTGAAGATATAGAATATTGAACCTAACTTAATGATTTGCTTTTAAATGAAAGTTGGAGTTTATTCTTGTAACATAAGAGTTGTAGGGGTGTTATTGAACCTGGAGGCCTTTTTATTATCTGAAAATGAGTAGAAAATCATAGAGCTTGTAAGATGAGGGAAAGAGTTGACTGACTTGGCAAAGAGAAAATATGACTTGGCAAAGAGAAAAATACCAAGATTTCTAAATGCAATTCTGTTCATTCAACACACTAACTGAACGTTGCCACATGGCACATGCTACTTGCCTTATTTTATCTGTAGTTAGTTCTGTTCTGCAGTCCAGTTTTCTACAGAAATGTTATGCACAATTGATTTTGTGTTACAATTGCTCATATAATACATTATGGTGGTATTGTATATTTTGTTTATTATGCCATTTCCAAAAGCCATACTGATCTTTAAAGGCTTATAAAGCTCAGTTTGCTATTTTGGTGGAGACATACTCTGGAGTCATATCATCCAATCACTCACTCAAATCAGAGGAATTTTTACTGTAAGGTAGTGATTGTCAAAATGTGTTCTCTGTTGCAATTCACCATTGTCAGACTTTTCTTTAAATATTGCCAGCTTAAGTCTCTGCCTTGTAGCCAAGAGTAAGCTCATAAGCTTCAGATACTTTCCCTTTGATTTTTTTTTTCTGTCATTGTTCATTGACTTATCTCAAGGATTTGGGACATTTTACTATCTATAGAATTACATAATACTTACATAAACCAAGTCCCGCTTTTTACTAATGTTCTCAGTTCTAATTAATTGTTATTTTCTGTACTTCTTAGAAGTAAATATAAGCTTTGGCCCCAGGAGTGTCAACTCATGAGCTGTGTCAAGCGTGGCTCAATCTCTGGCACACAGTACAAGCTCATCTTTATTATGTACAGTCATTCATGTCTTTAGATAGGACTCTTTTCAAAGAAGAGGACCATGATAGCATGGGTTAGGAAATCTGTTATTTTTAAAGAGCCCTTGCTCATATGATTTAATAACTTGTTTCTTGCTTTTAAAATTTTATAATCATAAAATAAGACTATAGTTTTTAACTGTAAGATGACTTGTATAAAAGGTTTTACTATCCTTTGTTATTTTTCTTTTTCTTTTCTTTTTTTTTTGAGAGAGACACACAGAGAGAGATAGAGAGAAGGAGAGGGAGACAGATAGAGATGGGCCCACCAGCAGCCTCTCAGCTGCTGTAAACAAAATCCAGATGTGTCCGCCCCCTCATGGTCAAGTGCAGCATTGTGCCCTTGTGCCATTTTGCATATGGCTAAACGTGGGACCTGGAGATTGGAACGGGCGTTCTTAGGCTTAGAAGGCGCCTTAACCACTAAGCCATCTTTCCAGCCCTGTTATTTTTCTTATAACTTATTGTCCTTTCTTTGGTTTTATTAAATTTTGGATTAAGTACCTAAAAGAAAGAAAGTATTTCCTCATGACATTTTCATACATATTTGGCATTGCACAATGAAAATATTCATCCCCCAGCAGCTCTCTAATTTAATGGAAGAAAAAAAATCATTTACATTCATTTTAAAAGTAATGAGCAAATGATTCCTTCAAATACCTTAATTATATTTAAAAGAACTAGCTACATTGGCTTAATTATATTCTTATACATATCTTGTATTTAGACAGTATTTAATTTTTTCCTTTGGAAAACAACACATTCATATTATAGGAAAAGTGTAAATATGAAAAGTAAATAAAATATATACTTTTATAACTGAAAAATTCACTGCTAACATCTTAGTGTGTTTTCAATAGCAAATTACTATTTAAAAAAGGTCTATTATATTATCTTCAATATGCTAAAATCTGACATTATTAAAATTTGCCATTGTAAAATTTTACTGAGATAAGTTTTTGATACTTTTTTGTATATTGGCCAATGATAGAAAAATTTGTTTAAATCATTTTGTATGAATTATATCTTAAATTCAGATAGTTTTTATTTTTATTTATTTTAATTTTTTTTGGAGAGACAGAGAGAGAGGGAGAGGAAGACAAATAGAGATGGGCACGCCAGCAGCCTCTCAGCTGCTGTGAACGAAATCCAGATGCGTGCGCCCCCTTGTGGTCAAGTGCGGCATTGCGCTCTTGCATCACTTTGCATCTGGCTAAATGTGGGACCTGGAGATTGGAACCGCTGGAGATTGGAGCAAGTGTTCTTAGGCTTAGGAGGCAGTCGCCTTAACCCCTAAGCCATCTCTCCAGCCCTAGTTTTTATTTTTAATTAAATGTAATATCTTTTGGTATGATTTTATATTTTCATAATCATATTTAAAATTTATTTATTATCCTGTTATTTAAGTCTGTTATACATGATATCATCAAACATATGTGTTTATTCTATTTCAGTAGAAATAATGGTCATAGTATATGGTATTACCTGTGCAGTTCATATACATATATACCCAGCTACTAATTTCCATAATGCCCTTTGCCTTTTATATCTCTTCCCCTCTCTTAAAATTTTTTTTTTATTTATGCTCATAATGTGAATACATTCATGTTGGTGCCTTTGATAGCCTCCTCCCTGTCCTCCCCCCTCTGAAGGGACCCACCTCATTGGGGAATGTGGGTCATGCATTGTGGGGGTAGCTATCAATTATGGGGAAAAGGCAATGTCTCTACGCATAATGACCCAACTTGTGGCTCTAACAATCTTTCCTCCCTCTCTTCTGCAAATTTCCCTGAGCCATGTTGGGTTCATTTTAGTTCTACTTCAGTGATGAGGTCTTAGGAGCCTCTGTGTCTCTGAATATCTGGTTTAGTAGGAGTTGAATTTTCTCTGTGTCTATCTCCTTCAGCCTTGTACTGGTGTCAGGTTCACAGAGAAAGCTACACTCTTTCCCTTTTCCCTAGTTACTCTATGGTTTCAGCTGGGGCCCTGGGAAGGTGCAATAGGCTGATCCTCCTCTCATGTTTGGCATCCATCTGAAAAAAAGAAGCAAATTCTCCAACGGGGAGAGAAGTCAGCACAGGATAGCTGGGATAGCCATTATTATTTTAGAGAGAATTTTATATGAGTCGACCTCTTATAGCCTACAATTGGTGGGAGCTTGACATTGAAGAAAGGCTTAATTTTTGGGCATGGTTTTGACTTGTTTCCCAGTTCCAGCTATGAGTTTCATTCCACTGAGAGGATCCTTTAGTCAAATCAAGAACAGTTGGTTATCCACCATGGCTGTGTGCCACTAGTGCACTTGTTTGAGCATCATGTCAAGTTGTTTACTGTGGAGGAGTTTAGACTATGAGTTGTTTGGACAGATGTTGGCCATTTTCCCCATTTGCTCATGTAGCACCTACTGGCACGAGACAAGCTAACTTTCTGGGGACTGACTCTCTGAGGTTTTTTCCAAACTAGATTATTCATGGCACAGCAAAACACAAGAGGATAATATGTTAAGTTTTGTTGCCTTCCAGGTCAAATAAGGAGACACAGAAGTACCTAGGTGAGAACAGCATAATAAGGCAGCTTGGCTCACCTATGAGGAGCCTGTAGTTTGTGAATCCCTGAATCTTATGAGGGCCAATAGCAAACCTGACTAAACTCTGTCCAAACGGGTCCATTATTGTTATTATTTTAATAAAGAAACAATTCTGCTATGAAAATACTTAAAGAGATAATTGGTAATAGAAATGAATCAAACATGAAGAATCTCTGAGGGGCATTGGATTCCAACATTATATATTGGTATATAATAAGCTTATAGTATTGTCACACAAGCAAAATTAGCTGCAACTCATATGGTATCAATTGATTTTGTTGGTTTAAGAGTATATCAAAAAGATAAACACAGGCTACCAAGAAGTTTTAAAGTTCATTCTTTAGTTATTAGTAATAACATTTATGTTTTTTAACTTATTAGATTTATTTTAAGATGAATAAAATAATTCAAAGCTGGAGAGATGGCTTAGTGGTTATGGTGGTTGCTTACGAAGCCTAAGGACCCAGGTTTGATTCCCCAGTGGCCACATAAGCCAGATGCATAAGGAGGTACATATGTTTGGAGTTCTTTTGCAGTGACTAGAGGCCTTGGCATGCCCATTCTCTCTCTCTCTCTCTTAAATAAATAAAGACCAAAAAGTTAAAAAGTTCAAAAATTTAATGTCTTTAGGTATAAAGACTTTTCAGTACAAAAGTCAAAAGAGATGTATTTTTAAAATCATGTAAAAATCTTATGTAATCTTAAATTGAATTTGGAAACATAAGGATCAACGATCATTTTTTGCCCTATAAGATGATTTCTCAACATGATATTTAAAATACCTAGAGGCAATGACAACCAGTGAACATCTCCAGCACCAAAAATTGTGCTGACTTGCTACCATTCCTGACTAAAATGATCTTGGTTTATTTGAAAAAAAGAATGTGTTCTAGTAGATACATTGAAAGAAATGTAAACTATTTGAGACATGAATCTGTGTTGCAGCTTTGTTTATAAATGTCTATGTGCTGTCATTTCATATATATATGATGTGTGTGTGTGTGTGTGTGTGTGTGTGTGTGTGTGTATTTTACTATCAGTTACTTTATTTATTTATTTTTTAATGTTGTGTTTCATGTAGTTTAAGCTGACCTGTAATTCTCTATGTAACCAAGGATAATCTCGAACTTCTGATCCACCTGCCTCCAAGTCCAAAGTGCCTAGATTACAACAGGGTGTGATCACACACACTGAGTCATTGTAAACACTGAAAGTAATCAAGTTACCTGTATAACTAGCTTTTTGTGAAGTTGGAAAATGGAGACACAGACCAAGTTCCTAAAGGCCTCATGTAAATAGAAACAGGACCTTCCCTGATTGAATTTGTACTAGAATTTTATGGCTACCTTGAGGGAGAGAAAAATGATTACAAACAAAACGATTTGATTACATATAAAACCTTTCCCGAGTTTCTATAGTAATATATAAACTCATACTTATAGATGCATGCACAGCTCATTAGCCACCTTTGTAGCGGTTAGATTCTAACTCATTGTTCTAAAACATATCAAGTGATAAAAGCACATAATAGACTATTTTCTCTTTTTCCCATGTAAACAGAGTAATTGTAATCAGTGGGGACCCCATTATTGCCTGATAAATTGCCAGGAAACATAAAGTGTGCATATCTTGAAGCTGTCATTTGATCAAGTGACCTGTCTTAGCATCATTTAAATATTCAACAATGAGGCCACAATAAGAAATAAGCAGTGAAGATGAGCTGTGTTTTAGTCAAAAAATGGTTGTTTTGTTGACAAAAGCATTATGTATACTTTAGTGTAAAATTCTGAGTTTTGGCAAGTGCATCTAGTTGTGCATTTGACACACCTCAACCAATATATACAATTGATTTCTTTCATTTCCACAATCAACCTGTCTCTCTCCACCCTCCAATCTCAGAAACCAAGCATCTGTTTTCTGTTCATATAGTTTATATTTCTCAGAATTAAAGACAAATGATATAAAAAGAATGTGTCCTTTTTTGTCTTGCTTCTTTCACTAGACATAATGAATTGATATTGATTTTTTGTGTATTCAGTTAGTCCTTGTAATTGCTGATTAGTAATACATTGACTGAATCACAGTTTGTTTAATCATTTGCAATTGAAGAAAAACATTTGAATGATTTCTACTTTTGTCTATTATGAATAAGTATGCCATATCCATGTATATGTAGGTTTGTATATAAAGATAAATTTTAATTACTGGAAGATAAATATGCAGTGATTGAAATACATGCTATGTTTAATTTTGCATATACATGGCAAGCTACTACAAGAAGTAGGTAGACCAATTCAGATTCTTCTTATTAATTCATGAACTTTTCCTTTGTTATATGTCCTTGTCAACACTTATTATTATCCATTTCTTTTATTAGTCATTGTATGAGAGGTTATAATGAATTTGATGGTAATTAAGTCTTATTTTCTTAGTAATCTACATGGTTGAAACTATTTTAATTGCCAATTTAAAATTTGTATATTTTTATTTTGTGATAAATCTTTTCTATTATTATTATTTTTTTTTTTTCTCAGATAGAATCTCTCTGTAGTACAGGCTGATTTTCAACTCACTCTGAGACCCCATGTTGTGCTCAAACTCAAGGCAAACCAAAGTGTTAGGACTAAAGGTGTGAATCACCACACCCAGCCCAAGTGTGTGTGTATGTGTGTGTGTATTTTTTTCTTTTCTTTCTTTCTTTCTTTCTTTCTTTCTTTCTTTCTTTCTTTCTTTCTTTCTTTCTTTCTTTCTTTCTTTCTTTCTTTTTTTTTTAAATAGGTTTTGAGATAGGCTGACCTGGAATTCACTATGTAGTTTCAGGGTGGCCTCAAACTCACAGTGATCCTCTTACCTCTGCATCCTGAGTGCTGGGATTAAAGGCATGCACCACTATGACTGGCAAAAATATATTTTTGATACTATATCTATGTAATACTACTTTCTAGAAGTTTTACAGCTTTAGGATTTATATTTAAACCTCTGATTAAATTTTGTGTTAATCATCTCATGTAGTACTAAGTATGGGTTGCAGTTTATTATTTTACATATTGATAACTGACAATATATGTGTCTGTCCCATCACTAATACCACAGTCTTTTTTATTTTAAGGTATGTGTTTGTGTGTGATGAGCATGTGTGCATATGCATATTCCTATGTGAGTTGGCACAAGCATGTTTGTGCTAAGCCAGAAATTGACTTCAGGTCTCATCCTTAGTTTCACTCCACCTTATTTACTGAGAGTCAGGCACTCTCACTTTAACCCAGAGCTTGCTGATTTGGGTAAGCTAGCTAGCAAGCTTGCCCAGGGGGTTTCTTGTCTCTGCCACCCAAGCACTAGGATTATAGGAAGGTTACTATACCAAGCTGGCATTTACATGGGTGCTAGGGATCCAAACACCCATCTTCTGCTAGTGTGACAAATGCGTTACCCACCAACTCATAACACAGCCCCAGTAAAACAACCTTGTAGTTTTATAGCAGTTGTTGAAGTTAGGATATATGATTCTGTCAACTTTATTCTTACTTGAAGTTGTTTCTGTTATTCTAGTTTCACTGTCCTCTACCTTTTTCTTTCTTCTTCTTCTCTTTCTTCTAATTCCTTTAAAATTAATGTCACTGTCTCCACCATCATAACTGCTAGATCTTAAAAAAATACAGATGTGGGCTGGAGAGATGGCTTAGTGGTTAAGGCATTTGCCTGTGAAACCTAAGAACCTAAGTTTGATTTGCCACTACCCACGTAAAGCCAGATGTACATATTTGCACGGGTTTTGGCGTTTGTTTGCAGTGGCTGGAGGCCCTGGCAGGTCCATTTTCTCTCAAATAAATTAAAAATAAATCCTTAAAAAATACAAATGTCATCTCATGTCAGTTAATAAAGCATATGCTAGTGATGTTAGTAATGTAATATTTTGTAGCTTTATTTCTTACTTGATGCATTTTCCTTCATCAGCAGCATACTTATTGGTATTAAACGTATTTGCAGAGGCATGTTATGATCAGATTTCAAGAAGATGAAAAAGAAAGCTTAGAGGGAATCAACAACAAATGTTCAGCTCCAGTGTACTGCGATAAAATGAATGGGAAACCATCAACATTCCTTGGTCTAAAGGATGAAAGAAAGTTATGATTACATAGAAAATTAAGGTCAAGTGAGAAAGCATTCCAGCTGGAGCTATCCCTGAATTTTACTTATTGGCACAAGTTTTCAAAGGAAGTTTAGAAGAGATACTTTCTTCCATTTCTTTTGTTTTATGACCTCAAGGCTATTCTATATATTGGTTGAAACCTGCCAGAAGCACAGTGACAAAGGAAGTTCACATAAAGTAATCAGAGGAGGTTAGTACCCAGGGAACAGAGGGCAGCAGGTAGATTCAGAAGGCCAGTGCTTTGGAACATCCTTGTAGCCTGGACACTATTCAATGTGTCTCCATGGATCATAAATGTTTAGTTCAAAACTGTAAAACACTGTGATTACACATCACTTTAGAAAAGACACAGAAAACCATACAATTTAACCAATCACTTTGGTTTTCACAACAAAAAATCTTATTGTCTTTAAACTTAATTTTTCCTAGATTTCTTAAGTTGAAATTAATATATAAATTTATATGTTAATATGCAAAATAATATTTGATATGAAATTATGAAATGTATAAATGTAGAATGATTCCATCTATCTAATTAAACTATATATCATCTTATATTTATAATTTTGTGACAACATTTAAGATAAATTGTTAGCAATTTTCCAGTTTCAAATGCATTCACGTTACAATAGTGATCATGCTGAACTTTCTCATTCTAATTGAAACCTTATAGAATTTGGACACCATCTCCCTGATTCCCTATAACTCCACCTCACAACCCCTGGAATCACCAACCACCTCTTTGCTGCTATGATTTAGCCTTATTTAAATTATATATATATGTGTGTGTGTGTGTGTGTGTGTGTGTGTGTGTGTGTGTGGTGTGTGCATATATATTTACAGAGTATTTTCCTTTCTGTGATTTCAATACTAGACTCCAAAGGCTATGAAATATTAAAATCTGATCAATAGAAATGATTTGATAAGTATGAAAATTAGCAATTCAATTAAAATCACTAAGATTACTGATCAACTCAGTCTTCTATTTCACTTTTATGCTACTAGTTGCTCTTTTCAGTATTCTGCATTTTTTTTCTTTCTCCCTCAATTCCCCTAGATAGTGTTTCACTCTAGCCCAGGCTTACCTAGAACTTTACCAAATGATTTCTTGTTACTTACGAAAGCCAAACAATTCCAAATAAATGATCTTCAATAAAGGCTCTTCTTGTGATAAAGATTCTTACACTTGTCACATTTTAGTATATTCATTGAACATATTATATGAATATAAATATATCATATATTATAATAAATAATAATAAATGTAACTCATAGAGAATATATATTACATTAATTGCCATCTTCATATTATTTCCAGAAGGAAATCATGTAAAAATAGCACCATATTTTATATTTAATAAGAGGTAACAGCATAGAAATATCAACTATAATCTGAGTTGTATTTCATTTGGTATATAAAACAAAGCAAATTCATACATTCTGTCAATTATACAAGTTGCTTTTGTATATGAGGAATGATATTTGTAAAGGTTTTGTTGACAGATCCACGCACTGTAGAAATGAAATGATTATGCTCCTCAAGCAAGTATTTGGAAAGGTAAGATCAGAATTAACTTCCTTTAATATGACACATGAACTGAAATATAGCTAGCATCTGTTTTTATTTATTACCTGGTATTTCAAATTGGCATAAGTAGTAACTTCATATCAAGCATATGCAACTGAATTTATAGAAAATACAGGCAATATTATAAGAGAATAAGAAGAAAAAGACTAGATTTTTAACAAACTTCATTTTTAGCATCAGGATTTCAAATAAATGTTATAATAGTCTCATTGTTTATTATTGTTTATTTAGACATTTAATACTATGTATCCCAGGATTGTTTATTCTATGTGCATAAGCATGCAAGATTGATAATATTTGCCTGGTGCATTAAATCCTTTAATAGTTGGTTTCATCTTACATTAACAGGTAAAATTATATGCTATCGATCTCTGCTGCACTATACTAATTCATTGTATTGCTCTTTATCTCTATCCATGCATGATGTCATCTCATTTCTTACTTGGATAGTTGTCTGTTGAGACTCTTCTTTTGTCTAATCCAATAATTCATTTAAATATCACCCACATTATTAGAAGTATGACTCAAGAGACATTCCTTGCTTATATGTTACTACTGTAAATAATATTGTCACTAGGATCTCTAGAGTATTCATATTAAATTTTGTGTGCTTGTTCTATATTTATATATATTTTCTATATTTATTTCTATATATTCATATGTATTATTTTATATATATATATTTATATATATTTTTTTTTCCAAGCAGTTTTGTAAAGCTAAAATACTCACTTATAACTCTTTAAAATTTGCAGAATGTTGGTGTATAATAAGTATTTAAAACTATAGCAATTTACATGTTTATAAATGGCAAATATCATTTTTCTGTGTCTATAAAATCTTATCAAGTGTACTATGAAATAATGATAAATAAAAAATGAAAGGAAAAGAAAAGATGAGAAAAAAAATCAGATTTGGAAGATATGGTTTAGATACATGTTTAGGTCTAAGCACAAACTATTCACTTATTCTTGGTAGCTTGTCATCTGTGATTCCCTGTGTTTACTTTTATGCTTTGCATAAAGAAACTTTTTTTGTGAAATTTTTAAAATTTTTAATGTATTTTTATTAGTTATATATATATAGTATATATACAGCCATGATGGTACCATTGTTAGCCTTTTCCCTGTCCGCCCCCATGGGTAATGTGGGTCTTGCCTTATGGGGGTAGCCATCAGTTATACGGGAGAGGCAATGACTACTCTGTGTATAATGACCAAACTCATGGCTCTAACAAATCTTTCTGCCCCATCTTCCGCAAATTTCCCTGAGCCATATTCAAGACTGTGAGTAGTGAAAATCTATGGGAACAAGTATAGCTATTTAAAGGTAGTTTCGTATGCTACTCAATTAGCCTAACCACAGTATTGCATTCCCACATAGAGCATAGATTCCTATGTTGGGCCCTGCCCGGGTGTGAGGCCTAGTGGTTCTGAGCCCAGCCAGAGTTTACCTGTACTTGGCTTCTTGTGAGGCCTAGTCAAACTTCTGGAGCCTGAGTAGAGTTTTGCGACCTGTCCTTGGAGTGACTCAGCACCTGAGCCGGAACTGCCTCCGCCCAGCTACTGCTGACGTGGTGAAATACTATTGGCCCTTACACCTTTATCTCATCCTTTTTCCCACCCTCTCTCAAAATATATAAATACCTTCCCATGACAATAAACGGAGAGATTTCCACCTGACGGACTCCTGGCTCAATGTGTTTTTTTTCTCCCCGGCATTTTTTGGGGGGGGGAGGTTTTTGAGTCGCCGACACCCGCCTTCCCGCTCAGCCTCGAGAAGAAGCGACTGGCCCGGCTCTCTCTCTCTTCTGCTCTACCTGCCGGTGGTGGAGGAAAAGAACCAGCAACTGGTGCCCAACGTGGGGCCCAACAACTGGTGCCCAACGTGGGGCCCAACATTCCTAGGCACAGAAAAGGTCAGATTTTTATAACAGTCTTGATTTTAAAATTAATACTAACTTCCATGGGATTATATTATATATTATATTATATTATATATATTATATATTTATATAAGCATTTCATTGTCAAATTAAATTCAAGAAATCAAGCAATTAAACACTTTGTTAACTTTGGTTACTCCAGTATTTTACCTCAAGGATTTAGTTTTTAATAGAACATTGTATCAAGATAGACATTCACTTACATACATTGATACATTTGCTGCCTCTATCTCCTATACCTATTTGTTAATTCTGATTTTTGTTGTTGTTGTTATCTTTTTTTTTTTTTTTCGAGGTAGGGTTTCACTCTAGCCCAGGCTGACCTGGAATTCATTGTGTAGTCTTAGGGTGGCCTCGAACTCATGGTGATCCTCCTACCTCTGCCTCCCGATTGCTGGGATTAAAGGCGTGCACCACCAAGCCCGGCTTGTTGTTATCTTTTTAAGATGGGCTCTCATTCTAGTCCAGGCCCCACTAACCTAGAATTTACTATGTAGTCTCAGACTGGCCTCAAACTCACAGTGATCCTCCTACCTTGGCCTCTGAGTGTGAATGCTGGGATTAAAGGAGGGGTGCCACTACCCTTGGCTATTTTTGTATCATATGTGTATATATATATATATATATGTATATATATATATATATATTTTTGAGAGAGAAAGAGGCAGATTGAAGAAAAGAGAGAAAGAGAGGGAGAGAGAGGCAGAGAGAGTGAATGGTTGCACAGAGACTGCAGCCACTGTGGACAAACTCCAGACACATGTGCCACCTTGTGAATCTGGCTTTCATGGGTCCTGGGGAATTGAACCTGGGTCCTTTAGCTTTGCAGACAAACAGCTTAACCACTGAATAATTTCGCTAGCTCCTGATTGTTTATCTTTTAATAACTACAAACTTGGTAGCTGAAGGAAGCTGAACAGCTACTCTTTATCTTATAGTCATGTCAGTCAAAAGTCCTAGAAGAGTCTTGCTCAGGTAGTTCTCTGCTCTGTGATGCACAAATGCAAATTCAAAGTGTAGATGACATTTGTCTGAGATCCTTCCTGTAATCCTTGGTGATAAATCCTGTTTAAGACTTACGTAGGATGTTGGAAGAATTATGTTCCATGGATACAGGCCTTTCTTCTTGGCTAGCCGTGGCCCAGTGTATCCCCAGTATCTCACTGATGTTAGCAGTTTATGGAGACAATCTACCTATCTACCTTACTTGCTACACAATGAACTTTTTCATCTTCTAAGAGGAAATAGTATATTGAATCTTTTACAATTTCAAGCCTCTGACCCTCTTTTCCACCTCACTATTCTAGTTTTCCACCAGGAGAAAGGTTCATGATGTCAAAGCCTTATGTGGCTAGATTGATTCGCCCACCCAGTTTATCTAGAGATAAACTAGAGTAACCCTTTTTAATATAATATCTTATTTTTCTTTCTTTATTTGTTTGACACAGAGAGAGAGAGAGAGAGAGAGAATGGGTTCACCAGGGCCTTCAGCCACTGCAAATAAACTTCAGATGCATGCGTCCTTTTGTGCATCTGGCTAACGTGGGTCCTGGGGAATCAATCCTGGGTCCTTTGGCTTTGCAGGCAAACTCCGTAATCACTAAGCCATCCCTCCAGCCCCTGGAGTAACTCTTTTTAAGGTCTTTAAAATTTATGACATGTAAAAAATCCACTTTTATATGAGATACTACATTGAAAGGAGTTAGACCCTCCCCTTCCCTTTAGAACTCCACTCTCCATCATATCCTCCTCTCCCATTAGTCTCTTTTTTTAATATGATGTCATCCTCTTTACTTCTACTATGAGGGTCTTATGGAGGTATTGTTAGGCACAGCAAGGTCATGGATATCAAGGCCAATTTCTGTCTGGGCAGTTGCATTGTAGGGAGTCGCACCCTTTCCTTTGGCTCTTCCATTCTATCCGCCCCTCTTCCGCAATGATCCCTGAGCCTTGGAGGGTGTGACAGAGATGTTTCAGTGCTGGGCACTTCTCCATCCCTTCTTCTCAGCACTATGTTGCCTTTTGGATCATCCCAGTGGTCATCGCCATCTGAAAAGAGAAGCTTCTCTAACCAGAAGTGAGAGTAGCATTAATATGTGAATATGAGCATTAAGTGTAGTATTTTCCGGGCAGCTTGGTGGGAATAGTATATACATTTAGATAAGGGCATGCTTTATACCCCTAAGGCTTATGACCTTACCTACCATAGACTTTACTTAGTTTTTCAGTACCAGGTATGTATTCCCTCCCCGTAGAGAGGGCCTTTAGTCCAATTATAGAGCAGTTGGTTACCCTAATGAGTAGACATGCCACTATTGCACCTGTTCAGTCTTTGGGCCTGTCTGGCCAAATTTGAATATTCAGCGTCCACTGTTTTCACTGCTGATGACTTCTGTCTCCCATACTCTGCATGCAGTGCAGCTTTTTCCAGCTTTCAGTTGGCTGGTCTACAGGGAGAAGGTTTTCTGCTCAGCACCAGCTTGCTTTCAGTGACCTTGCCTCTCAGGCAAGAGATGTCTTCAGCAATAGGGTCTTACTATCTGTTTCTCAGGGAAAACCAAGGGCTTTGGCAAAAGCCTTTAATGTTTTGGAGGCTACCGGGACCTCCTTGGCCAACAACTCACTGGAAGGTATCCCATCCCAGGTACTGAAAATTTTCTAGTAACAGTCTACAGCTTCTAGATGTACCATTATTCAAAAAAGTAGTTTTACATAAGTCTTATTCACAATCTTTTGAAATTAGATTGACCCTCCCCTTGCCCTTCTTTTTATGCATTCTCTACCCCATGGCCTTGGTTAGGCCATTCCCCTCCTGTAATCAGTCCTTCCACTTTACATATGTGCAATACCATACACTTCAGTCCTTCCCTTTCCTCCGTCCCTTATAGCCTTTTACCAGCTTACTGGTTTCTGGCACCAATTTTTGGTTCCAGTTCACACACAAGTCTGTCTATTTGTAGCTAGGATCCACATATGAGAGAGAACATGTGACGCTTTGGCTTTCTGAGCCTGGGTTACCTCACTTAGTATAATCCTTTCCAGATCCATCCATTTCCCTGCAAATTTCATAATTTCATTTTTCTTTACTGCTGAGTAGAACTCCATTGTGTAAATGTACCACATCTTTATTATCCATTCATTTGTGGTGGGACATCTAGGCTGCTTCCATTTCCTAGCTATTGTGAATAGAGCGGCAATAAACATGGTTTTGCAAGTATCTCTAAGGAAGTGAGAAGAGTCTTCTGGATATATGCCTAGGAGTGCTATAGCTGGATCATATGGTAAATCTATTTCTAGCTGTCTCAAAAACCTCCACACTGATTTCCACAATGGTTGGACTAGGTTACATTCCCACCAACAGTGTAGAAGTGTTCCTCTTTTCCGCATCCACGCCAACACTTATTGTCCTTTGTTTTCTTGATGGAAGCCATTCTGACAGGAGTGAAATGGAATCTCAAAGTGGTTTTAATTTGCATTTCCCTGATGGCTAAGGATGTGGAGCATTTTTTCAGATGTTTATATGCCATCTGAATTTCATCTTCTGTGAATTCTCTATTTAGTTCCATAGCCCATTTTTTAACTGGGTTGTTTGAATTCTTATTATTCTGTTTTTTGAGTTCTTTGTATATTCTGGATATTAATCCTCTGTCAGATGTATAGCTGGCAAAGATTTTCTCCCATTCTGTAGGTTGTCTTTTTGCTCTACCCACAGTGTCCTTTGCTGAACAAAAGCTTTGTAATTTCATAAGGTCCCATTGGTTGATTAGTGATTTTATTCGCTGAGCAATTGGGGTTATATTCAGAAAGTCCTTACCTATGCCAATATGTTGAAGGGTTTTCCCTACTTTTTCCTCTAGCAGGTTCAGAGTTTCAGGTCTGATATCAAGGTCCCTGATCCATTTGGATTTGACTCTTGTGCATGGAGAAAGACAAGGATCTATGTTTATCCTTTTACATACCGATGTCCAGTTTTCCCAACACCACTTGTTAAAGAGACTATCTTTTCTCCAATTAATATTTTTGGCATTTTTGTCAAAAATCAGGTGGCTGTAGCTGCTTGGATTAATATTTGGGTCTTCTATTCTGTTCCATTGATCTACCTGTCTGTCCTTGTGCCAGTACCATGCTGTTTTTGTTACTATGGCTTTGTAATATAACTTAAAATCGGGTATGGTTATACCACCTGCCTGATTTTTGTTTCGCAAAATTGTTTTGGCTATTCGAGGTTTTTTGTGTTTCCAGATGAATTTTAGGATTGTTTTTTCTATTTCCGTGAAGAAAGCTATTGGGATTTTAATAGGGATCGCATTAAATGTATAGATTGCTTTTGGTAAGATTGACATTTTCACAATATTGATTCTTCCAATCCAGGAGCATGGGATGTCTTTCCATTTCCTTGTGTCTTCTGTAATTTGTCGCCGAGTTTTTTAAAGTTCTCATTGTAGAGATCCTTCACTTCCTTGGTTAAGTTTATTCCAAGGTATTTTATTTTTTTTGAAGCAATTGTGAATGGGAGAGATTCCCTGATTTCATCCTCTGCACGTTTGTTGTTAGTATATAGAAAGGCTACTGATTTCTGTGTGTTTATTTTGTATCCTGCTACATTGCTAAAAGTGTTTATCAGCTCTAACAGTTTGCAGGTAGAGACTTTAGGGTCTGTTAGGTATAGAATCATATCGTCTGCAAATAATGATAATTTGATCTCTTCCTTCCGATTTGTATCCCCTTTATGAGTGTCTCTTGCCTTATTGCTGTGGCTAAGACTTCCAGTACTATATTAAATAGTAGTGGGGAAAGTGGACACCCTTGTCTTGTTCCTGAATTTAGAGGAAAAGCTTCAAGTTTTTCCCCATTTAGTATTATGTTGGCTGTAGGTTTGTCATAAATAGCTTTTATTATGTTGAGATATGCTCCTTCTATTCCCAGTTTCTGTAATACTTTCACCATGAAGGGGTGTTGGATTTTGTCAAATGCCTTTTCTGCATCTATTGAGATGACCATATGATTTTTGTCCTTCAGACCATTTATATGGTGTATTACATTTATGGATTTGTGTATGTTGAACCATCCCTGCATCTCTGGGATAAAGCCTACTTGGTCAGGGTGAATAATCTTTCTGATAAATTCTTGTATTCTGTTTGCCAGTATTTTGTTGAGAATTTTTGCATCCATGTTCATGAGGGAGATTGGTCTATAATTTTCTTTTTTTGATCTGTCTTTGTCCGGTTTGGGTATCAGGGTGATGCTGGCTTCATAGAAGGATTTTGGTAGAGTTCCTTCCTTTTCTATTTTATGGAAAAGTTTGAGAAGCATTGGCGTTAGATCCTCCAGGAATGTCTGGTAAAATTCAGCAGTGAATCCATCTGGGCCTGGGCTTTTTTAGTTGGGAGACTTTTTATAACTGCTTGAATCTCTGTGGTTGTTATAGTTCTATTTAAATGGTTTATCTCTTCTTGATTTAATTTTGGTAGGTCATATGAATCAAGGAATTCATCCATTTCTTTCAGGTTTTCAAACTTAGAGGCATATATATTCTTAAAGTATGTCCGTATGATTTTCTGAATTTCTTTGGTATCTGTTGTGATGTTGCCTTTTTCATCTCTAATTTTATCAATTTTTGTCTCTTCTCTTTTCTTTTGGTCAGATTTGCTAAGGGTTTGTCAATCTTGTTTATCCTTTCAAAGAACCAACTCTTTGTTTCATTGATCTTTTTGATTGTTTTTTTGGTTTCCATTTCATTAATTTCTGCCCTAACCTTTATTATTTCTTCCCGTCTACTAATTTTTTGGTTTGCCTTGTTCTTCTTTTTCCAAGGCCTTATAGAAGCATTAAATTGTTTAGTTGTGAACTCTCCAATTTCTTAATATATGCACTTAGGGCTATAAATTTCCTCGTAGGACTGCCTTCATTGTGTCCCAAAGGTTTTGGTATGTTGTATTCTCATCATCATTTGATTCTACGAATTTCTTGATTTCCTTTTTAATTTCTTCAATGACCCATACATCATTCAATAAAGTGCTGTTTAGTCTCCATGAGTTTCTGTATGCTCTGTATATTTTCTTGTTGCTGATTTGCAGTTTAATCCCATTGTGGTCAGACAATGTACAAGGGATTATTTCAATTTTCCTGTATTTGTTAAGATTTGATTTGTGTCCTAGTATATGGTCTATTTTAGAAAATGTCCTGTGTGCTGCTGAGAAAAAATGTATATTCTGCAGCATTTGGATGGAATGTTCTGTAAATATCTGTTAGGTCCATTTGTTCCATGGTATCATTTAATGCAGATGTCTCTCTGTTTATTTTTTGCTGGGTAGACCTGTCAAGTGATGAGAGTGGGGTATTGAAGTCCCCACTACTATTGTGTTAGGAGATATCTCTGACCTTAATTCTAATAGTGTTTGTTTGATGAAATTGGGAGCCCCCATGTTAGGGGCATATATGTTTAGGATTGTAATGTCCTCCTGTTGGAGTGTTCCTTTAATCAGTATAAAGTGACCTTCTTTATCTTTCCTCACAAATGTTGGATTGAAGTCTATCTTGTCAGAAATTAAAATAGCAACCCCTGCCTGTTTTCTAGGCCCATTTGCTTGAAATACCTTTTTCCAACCTTTCACCCTAAGAAGGTTTCTATTTTTTATTGAGAGATGAGTTTCCTGGAGGCAACAGATGGTAGGATCCTGCTTTTTAATCCAGTCTGCAAGTCTGTGTCTTTTGATAGGGGCATTGAGACCATTGATATTAAGAGTTATTATTGACATATATGTGTTTATTCTCACCATTCTTTATTTTTTAGTTTTTCCTGTTTTCCTCTACTCACTTGTTTTAACTGTTATTTGAGTATGGTTTATTTTTTCCTATTTCCTGATGTGTGTGCTTTGCTTTCTCCTCAGCATGAATGATTCCTGCAAGTATTTTCTGTAGAGCTGGTTTAGTTGCCAAAAATTCCTTTAGCCTGTCTTTGTTGTGGAATGTCCTTATTTCTCCATCTATTTGGATAGATAGTTTTGCAGGATAAAGTAATCTCGGTTGACAGTTTTTATCTTTCAGAACTTGAATACATTACTCCAGGCCCTTCTGGCCTTTAAAGTTTGTGTTGAGTAATCTGCTGTGAGTCTGATGGGCTTCCCTTTGTAGGTCACTTGCTTTTTTCTCTCTAGCTGCTTTCAATATATTTTCTTTGGTTTGTATGTTTGGTAGTTTAATTATAATATGGCGGGAGAGGTTCTTTCCAGGTTTTGTCTGTTTGGTGTTCTAAAGGCTTCCTGTATCTGCATTGGCAACTCTTTCCCAATTTGGGGGAAGTTTTCCTCTATGATTTTGTTGAAAACACCTACTATGCCTTTGGAGTGAAATTCTTCTCCTTCTACTATCCCTTGAATTCTTATGTTTGATCTTTTCATAGTGTCCCAATATCCTGTAATTCCCATTCATACCTTCCTATTATTTTGTCTTTCTCTGTTGGACTGTATTAGATCAGCTACTTGGTCTTCTAGCTTCGATATCCTGTTCTCTCCTTCATCCATTCTACTAGAGAGATTTTCTACAGAGGTTTTAATTTCACTGACTGTGTTCTTTATTGCTAGCATTTCTGAGTGGGTTTTCTTTATTCTTTCTATTTCCGTATTTATGTCTAGTATTGACTTCCTTATTTCATTAAATTGGTTTTCTGTGTTTTCTTTGAATCCTTTGATTTCTTCTTTGAGGTCTTTGAACCCTTTCATTTCCTCTTTGAGTTCTTTGAACATAATTATAATCATTCTTTTGAAATCTTTCTCGGGATGTCCTCTAAGTCAGCCTCACTGAAGGTCATTTCAGATATATTAATACTTTTTGGTGGATTTATATTGTCTGGATGTTTTGTGTTTCTTGTATTGTAATGTAGAGATCTTTGCATCTTGAATTAATTTAATGCTTGGGTTTTCTAAATATCTGCAGTAATGTTAGATGTATCAATCAATCTGATATTATATGTCTTCAGTGTAGGAGTTTAAGGTGTTAAGTGTGGTTCTTAAGGCTCTCAAAGTAATCACAGAAGTGACCCTTGCCTGCTATGAGATTATCAAGTGGGGTGAATGGAACAGAATACAGTCAAGATCCAAAAATTTAACTCAACAATGTACCCTTCAATGAAATACAGCACAGAGTATTTGTGCAAAAGCAGGTATTATGACAAAGTCACAGTTCCTATGATATGTGTTAGCCCACGCCTTAATCCTGTCAGCTGGGAGGCTAAGATTTCTGATCTGTAGAGAGTTCCAAGGTCAGCTTGTGATCAAGAGAGACCTTCCCCAATGAATAAAACCAAATTACCTTTTGGAACGGGTTTGATCACAGCTATGCTGCCCGGCTGCTTGGTTCCTTTGCTGTGACGTGGATTCAGGAGGTCAGCTGCGCTTTTTGGGTCTCTGCTTTCCCTGCGCCCGATGCTGCTGGCGAGCTCTTTCCCAAGTCTCTGTACTCCCGCATTTGCATCCGTGGGGGGATTGGGGGAGGCTGTGAGTGGCGGCTGAAGTCCGCCTGTTCCCCACGCGATCCTCTTCCTCACTAGCCTCTTTGTTGGTCTCTACTGTCCTCCTTCCACGCTTCTTGAGATTGTGAGGAGGCGTGTGTGAGTGGAAAATTCTCCTCGCCCGCCTTTAAAAAATTCTAGTGGATCAGCTGTCTCAGGCGGCGCTTTTGAGACTCTTGTTAGTGCACAAATATTGTAGAGGCGGAAAAAATGTAAGGAGCCGCTTTGAGTGTGGGCTCCAGACGCCTGGAACTCTCCTACTTTGTAAATGCTGGGCTTGAAAGTTTACTATGTATCTCACTTTTTAGTAGAAAAGTGTATTTTGCTGGGGTTTGTTTTGCTTTTGTTTCATTAAAATTTGCAATAAATAAATAAATAAATAAATAAATAAATAAATAAATAAATAAATAAAATATTTAAAACAATAAATAAACAGCTAATTTGAAGCTGAAATTTCTCCTGCAGGAGCAGTGACATAGTAGGAACATATCACCTTCCATCTGAACTGTTGGGTTCTAGGACAGGGCTCAGGAAGCCACACCTTTGATCCAAATCTAGCCTGTGTCTTATTTTGCAAACAGAACTTCTCAGAACCCAATAACACTCATGAACCATGAGCGTGTATGGCTAATCTCTTGCTGCCCCAGCAGGAATGGGTAGCTATGGAAATGTTCAAATTTGCAGAAGTGAAAGATATTCACTCTCTGTTCTGTAACAGAATACATTGGCCATCATTGGTCTAGACTAGAGCATGCATTCAGCACATGCTACTTTCTCTTTTTATTTTTATTTATTTATCTGAGAGAGAGAAGCAGAGATGATAGATAGATGATAGATAGACAGATAGATAGATAGATAGATAGATAGATAGATAGATAGATGATAGATAGATGATAGATAGATAGCTCTGAGAGAGAGAGAGAGAGAGAGAATGAAAATGGGCACACCAGGGCTTCCAGCCACTTCAAATGAATTCCAGATGCCTGTGCCACTTTGTGCATCTGGCTTATGTGGGTCCTGGGAATCAAACCTAGGTCCTTTTGGCTTTGCAGGCAAACGTTTTAGCCACTAAGCCATCTTGCAAGCCTACATATGCTACTTTCAATAATGTTAAGAAAAGTAGGAAAATTCTGTCAACCTTTGTAACCCTCCTTCATAGCAGGATGGGCTGATCTGTTATCTATAACATATTTATTAACAAGAAAGATCATTGAGTAAATGTGGAAAAACAATAAAAAAATGCAGCATTTTGTATGTGATATAATGGTATCCTGGGTCCTTTGGCTTTGCAGGCAAACTCCGAATCACTAAGCCATCCTCCAGCCCCTGGAGTAACTCTTTTAAGGTCTTTAAAATTTATGACATGTAAAAAATCCACTTTTATATGAGATACTACATTGAAAGGAGTTAGAAATTATAATATAGGAACCTTGTGGAGCATACATTATTTTTTCCTATCCTACTATGTTTTATAACTGGCTTTCAAACCAGATTTTTTCCCTTTTTGTTTCAGTTATTAAACTCTCCATGGCCTGAATACTTTATTTACTATTTCTTAGTTGCTTTTGCTTCCTTTTCTGCTCTGGTTTGGAAGTATTTATCCAAATATTCATGTTGAAACTTCATCCTCATGGCAACCATACCTATAAGAGGTTTTAAAGTCCTGGGGGAGTCACTCTCATGGATGGGATTCTTCCCTGATGAGAGATGTGGGAGTACAAGGCAGAGTTCATTCCACTCTGCATTCTTTTGACACACTTCCTTCAAGGAACCAGAGTGGAGGCAGAACCCACCAACACCAAACTTGACTGCACCTTGGCTTTGGCCATTTCAACCTCCTGAACCATGACAAATACATTTTGGGTGTATATACATTTCCCAGTTTCAAGTAGTCTTGTAACTGCCAGAACAGATTAGGATTTCTTTTTCCAAGTGCAATTCAAATTCTAGTTCCTCAATGAGTTAACTACCATTTTCAGATTTATAAACTGCATTTCTGAAAGAATACACAGAAATCAATGGAACTTTGAGACTCTTGTTAGTGCACAAATATTGTAGAGCACCAGAAAAATGTAAAGCCTGAAGCTAAACTACTTGAGTTAGAATCTTACTTCCATGACTGTTGCAGTAAAAGTCTTAGTTTCTATTTGTAAAATGTGGCTAAAGTCATACTCTCCTCTTGCCATTTTTGTAGTCTTCATAGAATTGTTGAAAGAACACTTAAAAAAATTGAACTTCACCTAAAAACTGGCAACACTTAATGATGATGGCATTGTTCATATTATTATTTCATTAAAATTTGTGTGTGTGTGACCATCTTCAAACAAATTTTCCCTAGCTAACAAAGTTCCTGGGACATCAGTTAGGATATTTTACTTCTTAAAATTGAAGTATCTCAATTAGGGTGTCTTAATTCAAAAAAAATAAGTAGGAGCTGGTTGTGGTGGCACATGCCTTTAATTGCAGCACTTTGGAGGCAGAGGTAGGAGGATCACCATGAGTTTGAGGCTACCCTGAGAATACAGAGTGAATTCCAGGTCATCCTGGGCTAGAGTGAGATCCTACCTCCAGAAAATAAAAATAAATAAATAAATAAATAAATAAATAAATAAATAAATAAATAGGGACTGGCGGGATGGCTTAGAGGTTAAGGCATTTGCGTGCAAAGCTAAAGGACAGCATTCAATTCCCCAGGACCCACATTAGTCAGATGCACAAGGGGATGCATGCATCTGAAGTTTGTTTGCAATGGCTGGTGGTCCTGGCATGCCCATTCTCTCTCTTTCTCTCCCTCTCTCTCCCTTTTTCTCTGCCAAGTAAATAAATAAATAAATAAATAAATAAATAAATAAATAAATAAATAAATAAATAAATAAATAAAATATTTAAAACAATAAATAAACAGCTAATTTGAAGCTGAAATTTCTCCTGCAGGAGCAGTGACATAGTAGGAACATATCACCTTCCATCTGAACTGTTGGGTTCTAGGACAGGGCTCAGGAAGCCACACCTTTGATCCAAATCTAGCCTGTGTCTTATTTTGCAAACAGAACTTCTCAGAACCCAATAACACTCATGAACCATGAGCGGTGTATGGCTAATCTCTTGCTGCCCCAGCAGGAATGGGTAGCTGCGGGAAATGTTCAAATTTGCAGAAGTGAAAGATATTCACTCTCTGTTCTGTAACAGAATACATTGGCCATCATTGGTCTAGACTAGAGCATGCATTCAGCACATGCTACTTTCTCTTTTTATTTTTATTTATTTATCTGAGAGAGAGAAGCAGAGATGATAGATAGATGATAGATAGACAGATAGATAGATAGATAGATAGATAGATAGATAGATAGATAGATAGATAGATGATAGATAGATAGCTCTGAGAGAGAGAGAGAGAGAGAGAATGAAAATGGGCACACCAGGGCTTCCAGCCACTTCAAATGAATTCCAGATGCCTGTGCCACTTTGTGCATCTGGCTTATGTGGGTCCTGGGGAATCAAACCTAGGTCCTTTGGCTTTGCAGGCAAACGTTTTAGCCACTAAGCCATCTTGCAAGCCTACATATGCTACTTTCAATAATGTTAAGAAAAGTAGGAAAATTCTGTCAACCTTTGTAACCCTCCTTCATAGCAGGATGGGCTGATCTGTTATCTATAACATATTTATTAACAAGAAAGATCATTGAGTAAATGTGGAAAAACAATAAAAAAATGCAGCATTTTGTATGTGATATAATGGTCAGATATACCTGTGTGGGTGGGTATGGAGGTTTAAAGATCACCTGAAGCAGTGACTGCAGGCAAACTAATCATTTCTACAGCTATAGAAAGAAGGCCCACATTTGTACACCATATCTCTGCAAGATCCGAAGAAAGAGGTGATACTAGAGTTCTGTCTTTTTTTTTTTTAAACTTTTTATTTTTTATTATTTTTTTTGGAGAGAGACACAGAGAGAGAGACAGATACAGAGAGAGAGAGAGAGAGGGAGAGGGAGAGGGAGAGGGAGAGGGAGAGGAAGACAGAGATGGGCGCGCCAGCAGTGTCTCAACTGCTGCGAACGAAATCCAGATGTGTGCGCCCCCTTATGGTCAAGTGCGGCATTGCGTCCTTGCATCTCTTTGCATCTGGATAAACGTGGCACCTGGAGATTGGAACCGCTGGAGATTGGAACCATTGTTCTTAGGCTTAGGAGGCAGGCGCCTTAACCCCTAAGCCATCTCTCCAGCCCCAGTCTTTTTACTTAAAAGGTCTTTTTTCCCACTGAGAGATTTTCTCTCCGCATTTTATTGTTCTCATTTATTTCACATCTCATTAATTAAGTTGGTGATGGAAAGAAGTGTAGAACATCTTTGCAATATAAATGTTTGCTGAGAATGATGAAAGAAAATACTTCTGTGGAGATGGTTGATGTGCTATCTTCAAGAGAAAATAATTTCTGTGCTTGACTTTTTGAGACAATACTTGATATTTATCCCAAATTGCCCTTGAACTCTTGAACTCATACTATTCCAGCATCATTCTCAAAGGTTACTAGGATTGGACCTGGCAGAAGCAAGTACATTTTTATATGTTCTGAAATATTAGACATAAAATTATATTCTGTATTAGGTAAGAATTTATATTAATTTATTTTTTCAAACTTTAAAAATTTTTATTTGAGAGAGAGAGAGAGCGAAAGAGAGAGAGAGAGAGAGGGAGAAAGAGAATGGATTTGTTAGGCCTTCATCCACTGCAAACAAACTCCAGACACATGCTCCACCTTATGCATCTGGCTTACGTGGGTACTGGGGAATCAAACCTGGGGCGTTTGGCTTTGCAGGCAAATGCCTTAACCACTAAGCCATCTCTTCAGCCCTATATTAATCTTAATAATGATGGTACTGATGAAATATTTTAAATCATATACGAGTTCTCCTTCAGAATACTCAATTACTCACATTGTATTTAATATAAGTATTCTATGTTTAATATTATTCTGATGATACACTTATCTTATAAATCTTATAAATTTATAACTTCACAAATTACTTATAAATAACCCCAAATTTTTGAAATATCCTTTCTTATAAAATGATTTTTTGGTTATTTAACTATGGTATTAAAATGAAATATACAATCTTGTTTTTTATTATTTATAATTTTGTTTTTTACTCTGCCTCAAGTCATCTTGATTTCTTGATATCACTCCTTTCTTCCTCATTAGCACATAGAACATGTATTGTACAACCTACCATAACACTTTGACTTCCTTTATTTCAATTAAAAGGCAAGTGGAAAAATTTTCCAACAGGATAAATCATTTTCTCCTTCACATTCTTATCACAAAATGCTCAGCCCATCTCTTCATTTTTGTTAGTGAGAAGCCATTGTCTTCATTTCAAGTGGAATTGATCCAACCTATTTTCCAGTGATTAAAGGTGGAATGGGTGGAACTTCCTGTCTTCCTTTGCTTTACTCCTCATGGATAGTAATTCTAATACAAATTCATTTTTGAAATGTTGTGTTCCCTATCTTGTGTGATATAAGGATTGCATCCTTTTGGCCTCTAGGAATATTGGAATAATATTATATAAGCATCATGAATATATACAGATTTATGTATGTACATATAACGTATTTATAAATTGTATAGTGTTGTATTAAATTTAATGATCCTACATATATAATTAATAATAATGCAGAAAGTGCAGAAATTATGGTTCCTATAATTAGAAAAAATCAGGTATATGCATATATATCAATCAAGTTTTATTTCCTTAATTATTTAGATATAAATAATATAAAATCTGAAATAATGATTTTAGTATATAATTTAAAATTTTTTATAATATTGGTAGCTATAAGTTACAAGTAAACTAGTTAATTTCAAAAGAAATTATTGGCTTTGACAATCCAACTTGAAACTAAATAAGTAAAACATTAAAATAATTTTAATAATGAATACCTGGCACGGGACTTTTGGGGTATCTTTTAGAGCAACAGAGCCTTATTTCAGCTTTTAGGTGGGCTGAGTTTGTGGTCTTCTCAAGTTCCTGTCTTATGAATTTGACGATGAGAGTCACAGAGCACAGGAGAGGGAACTATAGATTTCAGAAGAAAGACTCCTGTCTGTATGGACAGGAGGGAGTCTCCAGGGAGGAGGAGAGCTCACTGGGTGATTTGGGCTTTTATGAAACATGGCACAGATTGTAACGTGCCAAGGACCAGAGTTGCAGGTCTCTACGTGACAAGGACCAGATTTCCCATTTTCTAGGGGAGAAAGACCAAGTTTCAGTAAAATGAGGCAATGTTTCCAGAATTTGAGGAAGGGATCAGAATTTATGTCATCTAGGAAGAGTGTAAAATTAATCTAGAAATCTTTCCTGGAAAGTGTAATTTTCCAAGGAAGAAAGGGTAGATGGAAAACATCCAGATTTCTGTAAATTTAGTGTCATTTCCTGCTTCTAGTCAAGGAAAAATATACCAATCACTTTTGGGGCTCCATTACCCTAATTGCCTAGACAATTTATGTCTCCTATAATATCTAGGTGTTCAATTTAAATGTTCAAAATTGTCTGTGCAATTGGTCCTGGAAATGACTAAAGATCACCATCAAACTGTTTTACTTTGGTTTGTAAAACAAACATTGATTTGGAAACCCAAGATCCCCTGAAATCAACAGTTATCTTTATTTGGCAAGCAGTAACAGTAGCAGCAAAATGCATATCAGCATGTGCTAAGCCTCTCAAACCCCATTCAAATCCAGCTTGACAGTGATGTACCTCACACACTGATCAATGTTTCTGGGCAATCCCTCACCTGGGCCTTTTCTTTTTTTTTTTTTTTTTTTTTTTTTTTTTTTTCCAGGTAGGGTCTCACTCTGGCCCAGGCAGACCTGGAATTAACTATGTAGTCTCAGGGTGGCTTCAAACTCATGGTGATCCTTCTATCTCTGCCTCCCAAGTGCTGGGATTAAAGGTGTGCACCAACATGCTCAGCTCCCTTTTTCTTTTTCATATCACCGTATTTAATTAGGATGATCTGAGAATGTTTAAGCGTTCTTAAGATTCTAGATAATATAAAGTTGACAGACTCAGCAAGGTATGTTTTTCTCACACCTTTCTGATACATACCATATATCTGTTTTAATTTCACACATATTCTAGTTTTGGATATAACGTTACAAAAGCTATTCATATGGAGTAAAACAAATTAGTCATTCTGACAACAAATTTCTATATACATTCTGAATGGTTAAATCTGATGAGCACGTAGGTCTATTAATCAAGCCACTGATGAGAATTCACAAAGAAAGCATTCCATGTTTCATCACATCTTCCAGTGCGCCTGGTTGCTTTATGCTGCTTTCCTGTTCACCTTTATAAATAATTCAGTGTCTGCTCTCCTTCCCATACAGTTACATCTCTTTCATTAACACCTGTGGAAGTTGTAATTTTATACTGGAGGTAGAAAAATATTTAGCTCAACTGGAACCTTTTCATTTTTTTTAGATCAGAGAAATTATGTATAAATAAGCTCTGGGTCTATAAGATAAGCAAAATGACACATTTATTTATTTACATGTTCTGGACAAAGTGGTTATTCACTTTATTTTCCTATCCCAGGCCTTGTTTTTATTCCTATTAGGTAGGTCTATTGCCTGCAGGATTTCTGCACAGGGAGAAAACTATCTTTGAAGTAATAACAAACTATGCATGGAATCTTTCAAGCTGCATGTTAGTGATTTCCTCTCCTGCCATGTTAATTGACCCATTAGCCACATTTGAAAATGCATTATACATTTTGGGATTCCAACAATATTTCTTTTCAGAATAAATTTATTTTAATTCTGCACTATTGACAAGCACCACCATAGGAGCTTTAAATCATGTTGCTTTGAGATACTAAATGTCAAACATTTATCCTCAGGTAATATTTCATCTCTCTCTTTGTCTCCCTTTCCTTATTTTGGATAAATCATTCCAGAAAATATGTTTTTGAAAGAGGAAAAGGGACTTTTGTCAGTACTGGACCTCTCTGAATTTGATCCACACAATTGCTACCCTTTCCTATTACTTTCTCATATATGAAAGGCTCAAAATAAGAGTGAGGAATATTCGTGCATAACCATTGGTAATTAAGTGAAGATGAATTTTTGCTTGTTAATTATATACACTATACTGTACATGAGTCAGCAGACATTTTCTGTAAAGATCCAGTTACAAACATTAAACTCCAAGGGTCAAACACAAGCATAAGAAGAGAAAGAGATAGAGAGGCATCAAAGAAGAAAGAAAACTATTTGATTAAAAACAAGTGGGGGGAGTCCAGCAGAAAGTTACAAAGAGGAGTTGAAAGAAGGGAATGGGAGGGATTGTGACCAAAATATAATATATACATATCTACCAACTGGCAATAAAAACAGTAAAATGATTTTCTACTTTGTGTGTTCTAAAATATTTGTCCCAACATAGCTTTTCTATTTTTTTTGAAAAACAATCTTAGCTTACATGTATTTGAATGGATATAAATATACTTAAATGGGGCTGGAGAGATGGCTTAGTAGTTAAGGTGTTTGCCTATGAAATCAAAGGACCCCAGTTTGATTCTCCAGGACCCACCAAAGCCAGATGCACAAGGGGTGCACACATCTAGAGTTCGTTTGCAGTGGCTGCATGCCCTGGCACACCCAGTCTCTCTTTCTCTCTGCCTCTTTCTCTCAAATAACCAAATAAAATATGGCTGGAGACATGGTCTAGCGGTTAAGGCATTTGCCTGTGAAGCCAAAGGATTCCGGTTCGATTCTCCAGGACCCATGTAAGCCAGATGCACAAGGGGCACATGCATCTGGAGTTCGTTTGCAGTGGCTAGAGGCCCTGGCATGCCCATTCTCTCTCTGTCTGCCTCTCTTCTATCTCTCTCTCTCTCTGCTTGCAAATAAATGAATAAAAATTAAAAAAAATTAAATAAATATATTTAAATTAAATTTTATTTAAGAATATAGATAAATGTGTTCTATGTATTATTCAGAGGCCAAATATTTTATTTAATATTTTAAATTCCTAAAGTATAAACATATTATAAGGATTCTGGCTATACCAAAATAAATTTCAGACAATATTTGGGCAACATGGTATATATAAACATCTGGTTAAATCATGGTTATGGTGAAGAACAGGGGATATATATCAAAGTTTTGCAAAACAATTTTTTTTCATTGATTCAGAATGCGTGTAGATATTTGCAAAGTCAAATAACTTATTTCCATAAACTTTATATTGTTTTAAAAGGTACTTTGTTTTCTTATGCATTTATTTATACATTTGCATTGTGTGTGATGTTATAATTAAAATATAAATATGCATGTTTTTCAAGCCACGGACATAGGGATGTGTCAGCTCTGTATAACCAATTTACACAGTCATGAAATGATGTGGAAATATTCTTGGGATAAACTTGAAATGATTTCTAATGATTTATATATTTCTTGTTCTTGATCCTTCCATGTAAAGTGAAAGTCATTTTTTTAAATTTATTTTCTATTAGATTACAAAGAATTTGTTTTCATTATAGTTTTTGTTTCCCTTTTCCTCTTTCCCCATTATCCTTCCTCCTTTGTGCCCTAACCTCCTCCACCACACAAAAACAACTCAGCATCCATCTGCTTTCAATCTATGTTGCCAGTTATTCTTTCCTCCTCTATCATCCACTCTTGTAGCCTCTTATCTTGGATTATAGATTATCCTAACACATTTATTTACATATAAACATTACAAGTAAGGATCCACTTATGAATGAGAACATGTGATTTTTGTCTTTCTGGGCTCAGGTTACTTCACTTCATACAATTCTTCCCAATTCCATCCATTTTTTTCTCAAATTTCATTTTTCATTTTCTTTACACTTAATGCTTATTTAGCTTGATTCCATTTCTTAGCTATTGTGAACAGAGGAGAGGTGAGCATGGATGTGTAATTACCTCTGTGATAGGATATATAGTTTTTTGGCTATATGTCCAGAAGTGGCATAGCTGAGTAATATGGTAGTTCAATTATTAGCTTTTTGAGAAGCATCCTCACTGATTTCCATAATAACTTTAGCAATTTATACTCACAACCACAGTGAATAACAGTTCCTCTTTCCCCAAATCCTTGCTTACAAGCATTTATTGTCATTTTTTTAAATGATAGACCATTTCCCTACTATGCCTGTAGACTTTCAAAGTCAAGCCTGATTATCTTGTGAGTCTGTCTGAACACGCCTGTGAATGGGCACAATTACGTACCTTACCCATTTGACACGCTTCTTCAAAAGTATTTTTTTTTATTGACAACTTCCTAAATTGTAGACAATATCCCATGGTGCTTCCTTCCCTCCCCCCACTTTTCCCTTTGAAACTTCACTCTCCATCATATGCCCTCCCCCTCTCAATCAGTCTCTCTTTTCAGTTTGATGTCATGACCTTTTCCTCCTATTATGATGGTCTTATGTAGGTAGTGTCAGGCACTGTGAGGTCATGGATATCCAGGCCATTTTGTGTCTGGAGGAGCATGTTGTAAGGAGTACTATTCTTCCTTTGGCTCTTATGTTCTTTCCACCACCTCTTCCACAATGGACCCTGAGCCTTGGAAGGTATGCTAAGAATGGTTCAGTACTGAGCACTCCTCTGTCATTTCTTCTCAGCACTATGGTGCCTTCTGAGTCATCCCAAGGTCACTGTCATCTGAAAAGAGAAGCTTCTCTAACCAAAAGTGAGAGTAGCATTAATATGTGGATATGGACATTAAAAGAAGAGCTTACAGGGCAGTTTGATGAGCATAGTATATACTTTTAGCGAGACACCAGCAGACATTACATACTTAGGGCTCATGACTACCCCTGTCACAGGTTTTCAGTATCAGGTATGTATTCCCTCCCATGAAGCTGGCTTCCAGTCCAATTAGAGAGCAGTTGAATTTCCCCCATAACAGACATGGCACTGCTGCACCCATTGGTTCATTTGGTCTTGCTGGCCAAATTTAAGGTTTTCAGTTTTCACTGCTGAGTATCTTCACTGGTGTTTATTTTCTCTCTCTCCCATTGAACTGCATGCAGTTTAGCTTTTTCCAACTTTCTGTCAGCTGTCCACATGGAGGAGGCTTTCAGCTCAGCTCCACCAGGATTTCTCAGTGACCTTGAAGCCCAAGTATGTGGAGTCTTCAGCAATAGGGTCTTACCATCTATTCCTGGTAGGAAACCAAGGGTGTCATCAATGGCCTATAATGATTTGCAGGTATCTGTCACCTCCCTGGCCAGCAACTCACTGGAAGGTAACCCAATCCCTGGCACTGAAAATTTTCTTGTAACAATCTATGGCTTCTGTGTGTTCTGTTGTCCAGAAAAGTAGGTTTCCATATAACTTATTTATATCCTCTTAGATTTTGATTAGCCATCTCTCCACCTTTCCTTTACTCAATCTCTTCCCCTGACCTCACTTAGGCCTTTTCACCCCCATTCATCTGTTATTGTACTTGCATATATACAATACCATCTTATCAAGTATACTCCTCCATCCGTTTCTATTCCCTTTTTACAGCTCAAAGAAAAATCCCTTGGGAAAGTTTATATAATTTCTAATAAGCAAAGTCACTGAATACATTTTGTGTTTAAGATGACATATTTTTGAATCATCTTTGCTTGTTTGGTGTTTTAATTTTTCCACAAATTTAGAATATATATTAAGTTTTGAGGAAGAACCCACTTTTACCTTTCTATTACCTGTTTACTATCATAAATATTCATTTGATAGAAACTATAGTTTAAATGTGAATTGCTCCCAACAAGTTCATGTTGTATGATAGTTGAGCCCTGTTTTTCTTTTTCTTTTTGAGGTAGGGTTTCATTCTAGCCCACACTGACCTTGAATTCAGTATGTGGTCTCAGGGTGGCTTTGAACTCATGGCAATTCTCCTACCTTTGCCTCCCCACAGAGCTGGGATTAAAGGCATGCACCACCACATCCATATTCTGCACTTGTTTTGAATCTTATTTTCAGTTTGCTGACCCACCAAAATATAAGCATGTCATGCTACAAGCTCTAACCCTTTTCTGACACAATGAACAGCATTTCCTAAATTGTGAGCCAAATTAAACCACTCTTCCTTTAAGTGGTTTCTGTAAGCTATTTTACCACAGCATAAAGAAATGTCATTAACATTGTGAATAATTCAGAGTGACAAAAATTTTCTCCCTTAGTATTGAGAAAGTTATATATTTTTTCTTCCTTCATTTCTTTCTTCCTTCCTCTTTCTTCTCCTCTTTATTTTCTTACTTTCTCTTTTTTCCTTCCTTCCTTCCTTCATCCCTCCCTCCCTCCCTCCCTACTCCCCTCTATTTCTTTCTCCTATTTCTTCTTTTTTAGTATTTTATTTTTATTTATTTATTTGAGAGAATGAAAGAGGGAGAGAGAGAGGGAGAAAGAGAGAGAGAGAGGGAGAGAATGGGTGTGTCAGGGCTTCCAGTCACTGCAAATTAACTCCAGATGCATGCACCACCTTGTACATCTGGCTTACGTGGGTCCTCGGGAATAAAACCAAGGTCCTTTGCCTTTGCAGGCAAACGCTTTAACCGCTAAGCCATTTCTACAGCCCTCTTTCTCCTATTTCTATTCTTTCCTTGACAACATCTATATAGTCCTGTCTGTCCTGCTACTCACTATATAGCCCAAACTGGTCTCAAACCTCAGCCTCATCACAATACTTCTGTACAAATTTCTCATTTTCTGAGGATATAGTTATGTGTCACAAAACCAGGCTTATAGTCATATAAGCCTTACATTTTTAGAACAGAAATTTATTTGGTTCATTTAATGTGTGTCTTGATTTGCCATATGCTTTTATTTCAGTAATAGTCTTAAAAGCCCCAATTCTGCATGATGATAGCTTTATATGATAAGGAAAAGAGTAAAGGGATCCCTCCAGACTTTAAAATGTTCTACTTTTTCTAATAAATCAGTTTGCTTATAATATAAAGTAGAGTAAGACCCATTTATAATTGTTAACAATACATACACAACACTTAGGACAGCCTCAATATAGAGCATGTACTATATTGATACCTCTTCCCAGATATATTGTGAAGTAATGTTAATTGCATTAACAGATAATAGTCTTCCTATATTAAAAAATAATATAGCTGATTTATTATAGGAAGCAACATGTATTCACTTTATGATTTAGAGAAATCTGAACTAAATTTTTTTCTACCTGAATTTCTAGGTTGTTCAATAGGATTTCCACTATTTGTTCTACTTTAAGCTACATTAAAATTCTCTTTTTATACTGTATGCTTTATAAGGTAATTGTTTTGTCACAAGAATAGCACAGAAAAAAATAGTTGTTGTTTATCACTTCAGCATTATTGAATCAATTATATTCTTCACCCAGGGCATCATTAAACATATGCCCATAAAATAAGGTTATATAGGGATTGTACAACAAGGGATTGTGAACAGAGGCTCATATCCTTGTATTTCCCTCAGGATCACTGGCTTGGCACTCTCTAACTCAATGTTTGCAGTGATATTATGAAACATATGAACAATCAAAGGTAGATGAAGAATCTATAACAGCTGTATTTCTTTGACACATATAACAGTCTTCTGATGTTATTGCTATGTTTAGGAATGTTGGATGACCATACAAGGTTGTTTTATGCAAAAAATAAGGTCTATCAAAAAAGATGAGAAAGATAAGGGGGGATACCTCTATGGAATGAAAAGAAAAATAGATCTGGATAAGATTTTTTTATTTCTTTTATTTCATTATTTATATGTCATTCTGAGCAAGGCTGCTTTGGATCATTCAGCCTCAGTAAAACATCTAATGAGTTTATTTCTATAGCTCATTAGCTCACTTTTCTTAGAGAATTTCTTTAGAACACTTGCAATTGTATATTCTTTTTTATATAATTCATTTTTATTTATATTATTTTGATTTTACATTCATAGTGTTGGCTCCCTTATCCTCTTCCCTGTCCTCCCTCTTCCAAAGGGACATATCCAGAGACACAGAGGCTCCCAAAAACTCATCACTGAAATAGAACTAAAATAAAACCCCAATGTGGCTCAGGGAAATTCGCTGAAGAGGGGGCGGAAAGAATGTAATTGTATATTCTTTCTCTGCTCTTTTAAAAGATAATCTTCTTAGACTTTGGCCTGTTTTATAAACTGAATTATGCCTTTTTCAAAGTTCTAAGGGTTTTTGGAATGTGACCATAAAGGAAGTATCCCTTACTCTCTGGGAGTGGGTGGGGCCCTGATTCCATCACCATCGATTGCCAAAGTTAGGTAGCAGAGTCCTTTTGGCCAACCTCCCCACTGATGCCTTCCAGTACTTCTCTGATAGCTCATTCTAATACCTTAAAATGATCCTGCCTTTTGTTTCAACAGAGATAAATTCAATATCTCTCCCTTATTAAAGTAGTTTTGAATAAACTTTTTTTTACCTGTTTAACTAGTCAGAACTAATATTTTTTTATTGATATCCCCTGTACTAGGTGTGCTTGAAGTGAGCCTGAGTGCTTCTGGTGGCAGGCTGGAAATATGCATCTACATGCATAAAAACTCTGCTTAGCAAGCATAGCAACAAATGGTTCATTGTGTGAGTATGGGTTATACCTTGTTCAGCTTTATCAGAGGAACAGAAGCAATGGAAGATTTGATCGATGAATCCATACATAGATGTAAGTAATATATTATGAAAATTGGAATGAAAGTTTGGCAATGGAGCAGGCCTTCAATACTCTATCTGCATGGAAGAGAACCAGGAAAGCTGTAGAATAGCTCAATTCAACTCCAAATTTATGAAAACCAGGAGTGTGGTACAAGTTCTAGAGTCTAACTACCAAAGAGATTCTGTCATGATTTCTATGGGTGGGGGACAATGAGTGTACCAGCCCTACGCAAAAGACTAATTTCTCTTTCCTCTACCTCTTTGTTCTCTATAGGCTCTCAGTTGAGGAGACAATGTCCACTTTTATTGGGCGAGAGCATGGCTTCCCAATGAAATCTGAATTTGATTTCATCTCTTCTGGAAATACCTTCACAAATAAGTCCATATCTAATGCTTCATCAGCTTACCAGGTAGCCCTTGACCAAGTTAACATCTCCTTACAGGTGCTCATGAAAATTCTTACATTTAGAGGGAAGAGACAAATAAAAATTTCCATTTAGTAAGAGGTTAACCTATTGTTAGAATTACTGCCAGTACCCCACTTAAAATGGCACGATTCCAGGTTGGAAAGATGGCTCAGAGTTTTAGGTGCTTGCCCATAGAGCCTAGCAACCCAAGATCAATTCGCCAGTACCCATGTAAGCCAGATGCACAAAGTGGCACATGAATTTGGAATTCATTTTCAGTGGCTGGAGGCCCTGGCATGCCCATTCTCTCTGTTTGTCTCTCGTCTCTGCCTCTCTTTGCTTATAAATAAATAAATAAAATTTAAAATTGGCATGATTCCATGTGGAACTAACTGTAAATGCATAAAAGTTTCCCTATTGATGCTTTGAGTCAGCATATCATGGTCACAGTAATGCTGAATATGAGAGAGCTGAAATGTATGTGGAATAAAATCAATATATTTTTAAAATCAATATATTTATTTGGCACCATAGTTTACAGAGTTAGCAAAATTGGGTAGGCTTTGTTAATTTTTCTGCTGTCAATCATGGTCAGTATGGCCAGCTTTTATGGTCACTAGTGGGTCATGTAGGCAGCTCTACGCACAGGGGTTCATAAAACATATCTTCATCTAGTTATGTTATGATTTTTGTCCCCTGAAAAACCTAGCTGAAGCACATCTGGAAGAGAAACAAAGGACAAAGAGAAAGGCACAATAAATTCCCTATCCTCTTTATGCCTCAAGTCTGCTAACATCATATCTAGTGACCTCCACAGAGAAAAGCAAGTTATACCACCAGTCCAGAGGTGCCATAGCAGTAATAGTAATTTGATAGTGGGGGAAGTAGTTGAGAGGGACCATCAAAGTCACTTTGAAAAAGCATGAATACAGTCAGGGAGAGAGAATCAAGGCCATTTATTTGCTAGATCTATTATAGCACTGACACATTTTTCTTACACCGATTTCTGTATTCATTTTTATTGTGTATAGTAGTCTACTTTATCTCCTATACTTGGAGGGAAACAGCCTAATTATTATATAACTACATGTACAAATATTAATGTAAATAATATAACCCAAATGTGGTTGCTCTAAAATTATGTAATAATTAAAGATTGGTGATTTAAAATTTATTCTTTTTAAAGATTTAGATTTCTTTGTTAGTATTTTATTTAGTCATTCATTTACAAGCATAGAGAGGTAGAAGAGAGACAGAGAGGAAGAGAGACAGAGAGGAAGAGAGACAGAGAGAAAGAGAGACAGAATGGGCATGACAGGGCCTTCAACTACTACAAACAAACTTCAGATGCATGTGCCACGTTGTGTGTCTGACTTTACATAGGTACTGGGGAATCAAATGCAGATTGTTAGGCTTTGCAGGCAAACACCTTAACCGCTGATCCGTCCCTCCAGAGTATGAATTTATTCTTGGTTGGATTTTTCATTGTTCTAAGAATACTAAGAACCTTTATTAATGGAATGATGTAAAATATTAATGAAATTCTCAAATTGAAGCACTTTAATTAAACTTTGAGTAGTTTTACATATAATTTTATCCTGTGCATTATGTCTCATTTTTGGAAAAATTAATAAAAGGTCTCATGACATCCATGCTTTATTAAGATGTGGATGCAAGCTCCGATGGAACAAGTGTTAAATCTTGTACAGTGGTATTATGTGAGCACAGTATAACCAACTATTGAATCTGAGTTCCCATCTCATCTCATTTTAGGCCGATCCCCCATTTTTCTGTATTCGCAAACAAAAACACTGCTGTTCTATTGTTTGTATAGTAGCTGAAATTATGCAAATGTCTGATTCTTTGTAGTCCTGGGTCTTTTTATCATCTCGTATTCTTGGGGGACCAGCTACAGTGTAAGGCTTCCTAATTGCAATCTTCCTCATCAGCCACAGCAGTTGGTGAAAAAATAATTTAAAAAAATCTCATTGTATGATCTTTGAGTTTCCCACTATTTTTTTTGCATTCACTCAAAGCATAGTGGCACTTATGCTAATGGAAAAATTTGCATTAAACAGGTATTTTCCCAAGTACTCATGATGCATGACTAGAAAGATAAAAATTTAAAGAATCTACAGTTCAAAATATGATAACTCAGATTTTCATTTTCTGTAGGAGGGAAATGTGCAAAGCAATCATTGACATGTGATAGAGGGAGGTTTATATAATCATTATTCAGGGTCACAAATGGCAATTTCGTTTTTATGTACACATATATATGTATTTTGCTGTACTGAGGACAGAACTCACAGACTCAGGCATGCTGAAAAGACACTGTATAACTAAGATACATCCAGGACCCTCTGGTTTTAACTTTCTGAGGAACTTTCATGAAATTTTCCATAATAATGTTACTAATTTACATTTTTCAACTGTGTACAATGTTCCTGTGGTTTGGATGTCATTTCCCTTATGATAAGTGATGCTGAACAGTTTAGTACATCTGACAGCATTTTATATCCTCTTTTGAGACACATATGTACATATAATATGCATATCTTTGTTTAAATTGTTCACATATTGATTCTGATCTTAGGTTGTTTGAGCTCTTTATATGATCCATATATTCATTAACTGTCAATGCAGAGTTTGGAAACACTCTCTTCCATTCTCTAAAGCATCTATCCACTGCTGTATGTGTTCATGTATGTGTGTGTACTTATTCACATATATGTATGTGTCTTCATGTGTGTGGATGCACATGTGCATGTGGGTTTGTGTACCCACGTGTATGTAGAGGACAGATAACCTTGATTTTTCCTCTTTAGGAATATTATCTACCTCCTGTTAAATGAGGATTGTAATTGGCCTAGAGCTTTCTAATTGTGTTAGACTAGTTGTTTAAGGAGACCCAGGGATCCTACTGTTGCTACTGACCTAGCACTGGGGGCACACACCACTAAGCCTAGCATTTTATTTGGATACTGATGATCAAACATTGGTCCTCATGTTTGCAAGGTAAGCACTTTGTAATGGAACTAGCTCCCCAAGTCTCTGTTTTCATAAATGATTGCATTAGGTTTGGTGCAATCCCATGTGATTATTTTGGATTTTACTGTCTGTGCTTCAGCTTTTATCCAAAACATCCTTGGTTCTCTTTACAACCTCAGATTACATTATTTCTATAGAATTTCAAACATAACATTTTAATATTTGATACTATCCTCTTTCTCCTTCTGTCTCTGTCCAAACAAGCATTCAAAAAGATATCATGATTTTTTTTTTTGATATCTTTTTGAGGTCAGGTTTCGCTCTAGCCCAGGCTGACCTGGAATTCATTATGTAGTCTCAGGGTGGCCTTGAACTCATGGGGTCCTCCTACCTCTGCCTCCTGAGTTCTGGAATTAAAGGTGAACGCCACCACACTGGGTTCACCCATTGTTTTGAAGACTGTTTTTGCTGTCCTCCAAAGCTGCTCCTTTCTTTCTCTTCTCCTCTCTTCCCCACATTGTGCGGTCTCATTTTCTTGGTCTTTGAGCCTCAGATAACACTTTACACTTTGTAAACACTATCCCACATAGGTACAGCACACATAATAATAATGCTATATGTCTATTGTTTAATGCATCATATGATGTAAAATAGTATAATATACAGACATACATGTAACAATGAATGAATATTTTGCTTTATGTAAAAGACATTATAATCACCATTTATTCATCCATTTAAGTATGTATGTCTTTATTTTAATTTACAAAGAAAATTTATTTCTCACAGTTGCAGAGTCTAGTATTTCAAGATCAAGGCTGTCACAAGGTTAGGGTCTAGGAGGTCAAGGTCTCTACCTTCAAGGTGGAACCTCTTTGCTGAGTCTTCACAAGGCAGAAGGCAGAGAAGTAAAAACAGCCTAATTAGGTTCTTCTGGGCTTTTTATTAGGTTACAAGTACCCATGATGGAAAAGCCTCATGGTTTAATTACTTCCTTAAAAGATCTATCTCTTTTCTTTTTATAACTTTTACATAAACTTTAATAAATGATCCACAAATTGGTCATGTTCTCATCCAGTTACCTTCTTATTCACCATCTCCCATTCCCCTATTTCACCAAAGGCTCCCCTCAGTGGTGGTATCATGAATCCCTGTGTAGTCATGAATGTACCTATGGCGAGGACAGTACCTTACAATACACCTTCACGATGCTGTGACTCTTATATTCTCCCTCTCACCCTTTCTGCAATGTTTCCTCTGCCTTTACGGACATGTTAGAAGTCTTGTTTAGCATTGAGCCTCAAACCTCCCCCACTCACCGGGAGAAAAACCACATTGAGTCAGCTTCTTATTTTCTGTCAGGGGAGAGATTTTATGTGAATTTTGTGTCTCCTTGGTGGAAGAGGGAATGAGAGAAACCAGCCCACCTCAACCTGCTGGTTGCAGTTTCAGCTGCTGAGTCAAGGGCAGTACTCAGGCTATAGGCCAAGATTGGCTAGCTAACCACTCGGGGGCATCCCAACAATAATAGAAGTCTTGTTTAGCATTGAGCCCCTTTGGTGAATTTTGTGTGCCCAGCCCACCTCAACCTGTGGAGCATCCCAGCTTGTTTAAAACCTACTATATGCACCCCAGTGCCCACCCAGTGGAGTCCCCTTCCCCCTAGAATCCCCCCCCCACCCCCCGCCCCATCCAATTCTTAGCTGGTTTCACCAATGACGCTCTAGTGTGGTTATGAGTAGCCATCTTGATGAGAAGTCCCTGTGTTTGTTGTTATATTTTCTTTTTCTTTCTTTTTCTGTGAAGAGTTGTGCTGGCATGGGAAATTATACATATACATACACACACACACACACACACACACACATATATATATATATATATATATATATATATATATATATATATGTATATATTAGTTTTTATTTATTTTATTTTTGTGCCATTAGAGTGGAACTCAATGACTCAAGTATGTGGTGTTCTACCACTTAGCCACATTCCTAGTCCAATAATCACCATTTGTTTATGTACTTATTTTATTTATTTATTTAGAAGCAGGGTTTCAATTTAGCCCAGGATAACCTAAAACTCATTCTGTGTCCCAGGCTGACCTTGAATTCCTAGAGGTCCTGTCTCAGCCTCCTGAACGATGGGATCACAGGTGTGCACAATCATGCATGGAATTAATCACCTTTATTTAGTCATGCAGGTATTACAAATGAATCCATTCATTTTTTTTTTTTTTTCAGAAGGAATATCACAGAGAATATCCTTGTACATATATTTATACAAATTTTCTTATGAAATGAAATCGAGTATTATCAATCATTAGCATTTGTGCTTTAAAAATATTTTCAGCTATTTCAAGCCATCCTCAAAAATGATATGTTGTGTTATTCCAAATGCAAGTAACAATATGCATTCCAGCATACTACATATACAGTGTGATCATTTCTATGTACATTTCCTGTGCTGGCCATAAAGTCTTGTCCCTTACATTTGCATTTCTTTTTGTGTAGTGAAATGTAAAGTGTTCGTGTACTACTGTTAACTTATAGCTTATATGCTTTGTTCATTTTCAACTGATTATTTTAAATATTTTATTCTATTTTCAGTTGATTTTTAGCACAGCATATCTATCCATGTTTGTCATCCATATATTGTTGGTGACATTGTTGGGCTTTCAGTTTTCTCCCGGCCATTTAAGAGAATGCATAAAAGAAGGGCAGGGGGAGGGTCAATCTAAATTCAAGATAATGTGAATAAGACTTATGTAAACCTACTTACTTGAATAATGGCACATCTAGAAGCTGTAGACTGTTACTAGAAAATTTTCAGTGCCTGGGATGGGATACCTTCCAGTGAGTTGTTGGCCAAGGAGGTCCCGGTAGCCTCCAAAACATTAAAGGCTTTTGCCAAAGCCCTTGGTTTCCCTTGATAAACAGATAGTAAGACCCTATTGCTGAAGACATCTATTGCCTGAGAGGCAAGGTCACTGAGAAAACAAGCTGGTGCTGAGCAGAAAACCTTCTCCCTGTAGACCAGCCAACTGAAAGCTGGAAAAAGCTGCACTGCATGCAGCCATATGGGAGACAGAGGTCATCAGCAGTGAAAACAGTGGCCACTGAATATTCAAGTTTGGCCATACAGGCCAAATGACTGAATGGGTGCAATAGTGGCATGTCTGTTCTTGGGGTAACCAACTGCTCCATAATTGGACTGAAGGCCCTCTCTACAGGGGGGAATACATACCTGGTACTGAAAAACCTAATCAAAAGTCTATGGCAGGAGAGGTCATGTGCCTTAGGGGTATAAAGCCTGCTCTTGTCTGACTAAATGTATATATTATTCCCACCAAGCTGCCCTGAAAGCACTACACTTAATGTTCATATTCACATATTAATGCTACTCTCACTTCTGGTTAGAGAAGCTTCTCTTTTCAGATGGCGATGACCACTGGGATGACCCAAAAGTCAACATAGTGCTGAGAAGAAGGGATGGAGTTGTGCCCAGCACTGAAACACCTCTGTCACACCCTCCAAGGCTCAGGGACCATTGCAGAAGAGGGGGCGGATAGAATGGAAGAGCCAAAAGAATGGTATGACTTCTTACAATGCAACCGCCCAGACAGAAATTGGCCTCGATATCCATGACCATGCAGTGCCTAGCAATACCTTTGCAAGACCCTCAAAAATAGAAGAAAAAGATGATGACATCAAATTAAAAGAGAGACTAATGGAGAGAGGGAGGGGATATGATGGAGTTTGGAGTTCTAAAGTGGAATTGGGGGAGGGGAGGGAAATATCATGTGTTTTCTGTATTAAGTATAGAAGTTGTCAATAAAAATAATAATAATTAAAAAAATAATACCTAATTTGGGCTGGAGAGATGACTTATCCATTAAGGCGCTTGCCTGCCAGGCCTTAGGATCCATGTTAACTGTCCAGATCCTCCATATGCCAGATGCACAAAGGTGAGTAAAGCACAAGGTCACACATACCCACTAGGTGGTGCAAGCATCTGGAGTTCATTTGTAGTGGCTAATGCCCTGGTGTGCCAATTCTCTCTCTCTCTCTCATAAATAAAGAAGTGCCCCAAATGAGAAATTATAAAGAATATTGCATATTTACACTATCAAAACAAGTTATTTATTGCCACTGAATAATATAGGTTCTATTTGATTTGCCTTCCTTCTGAAAAGATTAAGTGAAATATGGCATTTATTTTATATTCTCCAAATTCTTTGGTTATAGTTTAGGTGGGATCATTAAGGCTGTTAACTTTGTTTTCTTAATAATTGATTAAGAGGACTGGAGAAATGGCTTAGCTGTTAAGATGCTTGCCTGCAAAACCAAAGGACCCGGGTTCAATTCCTCAGAACCCACATAAGCCAGATGTACAGGGTGGCACACGCATCTGGAGTTCATTAGCACTGTGGCCATTCTCTCTCTCTCTCTTTCAAATAAATACAAATAAAATGTTTAACAAATCATTGAGTAAGAGTCTTCTATAGTCAAAATAGTTTCCTCAGTGAAATGGAGATGAGTTACTGACACCATTTCCTTTGGGGTACTCATTACTACATAAGCATAAATGTGAAAATGTACATGTGCTATGCTTTTCAGATGGTTATATTTGAAACAAAAATTTCTGAATAAATTTAATACAAATAATTAAAAAATAATGATACAATTGTGATGAGTAGTTTTCAATATTCTACTTTTTATCTTAAACAGATACAATATCAAGTTATAATCTGTACTCATTTTAAGATTCATTAATTTAGCTTAACATGATGGACTGCTGGATGGAAAAGTTAATCAAAGATGTGTTTCACATCTATGTGTGTACACACACATACATATTTTAAAAGTTCTTAATCAAATGTGAGTCAATTGTATGATGGAACACAATGAAAAAGAATTGATAAAATATACCACATCTTAGTTACCCATTCATCTAATGATAGACATCTGGGGTGATTCCAGCTCTTAGCTATTATGAACTGAGCAGCTATAAACATGGTTGAGCAAATATCTCTGAACTAAGGCATGGAAGTTTTAGGGAATGGAGGTAAGGGGATAACTGGATATGCTGGTACCTCTATAGTCATCCTTTTAGGAGTCTCCATATTGCTTTCGATAGTGGTTGTACCAGCTTACATTCCCACCAACAGTGAATGAGGGTTCCTATTTCTCCACCATCTCTTCAGCATTTGTTGTCATTAGATTTTTTTTTTTTTTTTTTTTTTTTTTTTTTTTTTTTTTTGAGGTAGGGCTCACTCTGGCTCAGGCTGACCTGGAATTCACTTGTCATAGAATTTTTTAATGTTTGCTATCCTTACTGGCATAAGGTGGAATCTCATAGTTGTTTTAATTTGCATTTCCCTGATGGTTAGGGATGTTGAACATTTTCTTAAGTGTGTGTTTGCCATTTGTATTTCTTCCTCTGAGAACTCTCTGTAAAGTTCTCTGCCCCATTTTGTAAGTGGGTTGTTTGACTTTTTATTGTTTAGATTTTTGAGTTCTTTGTAGAGTCTAGAAATTAGGCCTCTGTCTGATTGTATCTGGAAAAAAAATTTCTCCCATCCTGTGGGTAATCTATTGGCTCTGCTTATTGTATTTTTATTATTTATTTTATTTTTTAATTTTTTGAGGTAGGGTTTCCCTGTAGTCCAGGCTGACCTGGAATTCACTATGTAGTCTGAGGGTGGCCTCAAACTCACAGTGACCCACCTACCTCTTCCTCCCAAATGCTGGGAATAAAGGAATAAGCCACAATGCCCTGCTTGTATGTTTGTTTGTGAAAAAGCTTTTCAGCTTCCTGAGATCCCAATGGCTGAGTGATTGTTTAATTTCTTGAGCTACTGGGATTTTGTTCAGGAAGTCTTTTCCCACTTGTATATCATGGAAAGTTCCTCCTACTTTTTCTTCCAGTAGTAGCAGAGTGTCCAGTCTTATGTTGAAGTCTTTGATCCATTTGGCCTTATTTTTTGTGCATGGTGAAATGTGTAGATTGAGTTTCATTTTCCTGCATATGGTTTTACAGTTATCTACACAATGGAATGCTACATAGCAGTCAAGAAAAATGACATAATGCAATTTGAAGAAAAATGGTCAGACTTGGAACAGATCATTATCAGCGAATCCACCCACTCACAGAAAGTTAAGTGTCACATGGTCTCAATCATCTGTGGCTTCTAACCTGCATTTGCCTGAGATGCAGACACACCTAATAAACATTTCTAGGACTGGACAATAGGGGTGGTGGTGCAGGAAGGTAAGGTAAGGGTGGGTAAAATACAAAAAACTGGATCCAATTGGAAATGGTACCATAAAATCCTATATCATGAAAGACATACTAAAAGCCTAAACCTTCATCAGGTGCTTAAAAAGAACACCTGAATCACAAGGGACTGGAGGGTGTAAGATGAAGACTAACCCCAATCTTCTCCTGTTTCTCTCACACACTCCCTCTTCTTTCTTTTATCTCTCTCTTTTTTCCCCTTATTTTCCCTTGGCACTGACCTGTAACTCCCAGTACCAACATATTGTTAACATCCACAATGAGCTGTTGATTAGTGAGTCCTACAAGGTTTCCCAAAAGAAGACAGATTTCTGTCAGAGTACGTGATGACCGACTAAAGGTTAATGGTAAGGCCCTACTGCCAAAGACACCATATGCTGTTAGGATGGAACATGGAGTGACCAGGCTGGAATCAGGAAGAGAATCAGTCCCCAGACAGTTAGCTTGTCTAGTACCAGAAGGTGTTACATGAGCAACTGAGGGAAAATGACCAATTGTGCAATAGTGGCACAAAGCCATGGTGGGTTACCAACTGCTCTTGATTTGGCTAACAGATCTGCTTAGTGGAATGGAATCCATACCTGGAACTGGGAAACATATGTCAGAAACATATCTATAAACGGGCCTGCTCTCCAATATATAGCTCCCACAAATAGTGGCATAAAAGAGGGCCTACAGCTATTAAATTCTCTCTAAAACAACAACGGTTATTCCATGTATCTTGCACTTACCTCACTCTCAGAGAATTTGGAGAATTTGCTTCTCTTTTTCAGATGGACATAGAACCTGAGGAGAGAATCAGCCCACTGCCCCTCACCAGGGCACCAGCTAAACCCATAGAATAATTGGGAAATGAGCAAGAGTTCTGCTTTCTCAGGGAACCTGGTGTCATCACAAGGGTAAAGGAGGTAGACATAGTGAACATTCAACTCCTACCAAATCAGATATCCAGAGACACAGAGACTCCCATGACCTCATCACTAAAATAGACCTAAAATGGCTCAAGGAAATTCACAGAAGAGGAGGTGGAAAGATTGTTAGAGCCAATGAGTTGGGTCACAGAGACAATGCCTCTCCCCCATAACTGATGGCTACCCTCACAATGCAAGACCCACAATCCCCGTGAGGGGAGGACAGGAAGAAGGCTAACGATTGCACTATCATGGCCATATACACATTATATAGATAAATAATAAAAAAGAATTGATAAAATACATGTATAATAGTGTTATGAAGTTTTATTTAGTGAGTTGAGTGAAAATTATTATAAACCATCATTATGAGAATTTTCCTCCTTGTGTTTGAAATAAACCATTATATTGGAAAGATACAATGTAGAAGAGATGATTGCATATGAATAAGACATCAGGAAATGTGAATATTGTCATTTTTAACAATTTTAAGGAAAATTTTTTTTAGTATTATAGTTCACACATATTTTCACTTTCAACTTATCTGCCACACACACACACACATATATACACACACACATATATATATATATACACACACACGAATACATGAATCAGAAATTTCTTTCTAGCCCTAATACACTTATAAAAAAATTATATTAAATAAAAAATGTTCTTATAAGAAAGGTTAGGTGCTGGAGAGATGGCTTAGTGGTTAAGCATTTGCCTTTGAAGCCTAAGGACCCTGGTTCAAGGGAGGCTCAATTCCCCAGTACCCACGTAAGCCAGATGCACAAAGGGGTGCATGCATCTGGAGTTCGTTTGCAGTGGCTGGAGGCCCTGGTGCACCCATTCTTTATCTCTCTCTCTATGCCTCTTTCTCTCTCTGTCACTCTCAAATAAATAAAATAAAACAAAAATTTTAAAAAAAAAAGGTTATAATTTATATTTAATATTTTTGCATACCTAGATATGAAGAGAATTTCAAGCTGCTCCTCTGAATAATTTACCTAGTTTTAATGAGTCCATATATGCCTAGGTACAAAGAACAGAAAGAAGGCTTGCCTGTGGACAAAGTACTGACCCAGAGCCCATGTGCATGGCACCCAGTGCCTGTAATAAAGCACCAATCTGGTCCAGGAAGCTTGTGTTAATGAAGTGAAAGTGTCTGCTGCTAAAGCTTCACAGGAAATATGTCAACTCGCCCCAGAAAAATGTCTCTTTTCAGCTCAGGGAGTCACATTGGTTCAACTTATCTTCCATGTGACGAATCCTGCCCATCCTTTTCCTGCATTTCCCATTTTAGAAAGCTCCTTTGCTGTCTAGTTATAGTGCATTAGTTTGAATAAACTGCAATAGTTTGTAACTTCCTATGTTACAAGGTGACTCCTTTCTCTGTTTTGGGAGCAAATTTATTGAACTTAAATAAAATAAAACTTTGCTTGTAAACTTTAATATGAGTTTAGCCTATGAGTCTAGATAAGTAAGCTGTATTAAAAAGACCCAAAACCTGCAGTAACATATGAAAGTAACATATGAAAGTAAAATATGTCAATGGAATTTGAAAAAAAAATATTTTTATACACAAATATATTTTAATGAAGCAACATTTTCATTCTTTTAAAAATATTTTATAAATTTATTTATTGGAAAGAGAATAAGAGAGAATGAAAGTGGCAGATAGACAGAGAGAGAATGGGCTTGCCGGGGCCTCCAGCCACATTCCCAGAAGCATGCACCACTTTGTGCAGCTGGTTTATGTGGGTACTGGGGAACCGAACCTGGGCTCTTAGGCTTAGCAGACAAGTGTGTTAGCTGCTAAGCCATCTCTCCAGCCCTTCTTTATTCTTTATTGTCCTGTTGCTGAATATGCACAGCACTGCAGCTTTTCAGTCCTCCTGTGAAAGGTTTACCAGCCATGCTCTCTACCGCACACCTCTGTGAGTGAGATGGCAGCTCAGTGAAGGTGTTCATTGAGTCCATGGCATTGGCAGAGGCTGCCAACTAGCATACCACATGCCAACTGGCCCTTGTTGCAGTGCCATTTCCCTTTATGATAATTGCTTATCAACTGGGAATTTTATTTATTCATTGGCACTATAAATTTAACTACAGCTTATTATGCATGTTCTAATTTCTCCAAAATTTCTGTCAATGAAATTATTTGAGCTTTTTTCTCCATTAGACTGGTGTTTGAAAACATTGTATTGTTGGCTGATTTTGTTTCTCTTCATTGCCCTAATTGTTTATGAAAATTGCACTCCATAAGCTTTTTGAGGAAACAAGTACTTTAATTGCATAACATTTCAAAAATTGAGGATAATTTACATGATATGAAAATTCTGATATTAGGACTTTCTCTCAGATTATTTAAAAATATTATCCAGTCATTACTTAAATTTATCATAAGTAAAAAACAAAGAGGTAATACCTTTACAGTTTTAAAGTTTCTACACAAACATAACTTGAATGACCCTCCCCACATCTTCTGATCAATATCCAACATGCAATTCATTTCTGCCACACATGGGGACCAGGGGTAGAGATGCATGTTCCTGTGCTATTAAGAAGCAGAAGTGTGCTGTTACTGTCACTGTAGACTGAGTAAGGATGGTAGGGAAACTACCACTGTGGCTCAGACAAAGAAGGTCTCTGTTTTTAATAATAATTATTTGTACTAGGAAGTTTAAAATATGAACATACTGAAAATTAGTCATATTCTAATTGGGTTATCTTTTGATGTCCCCTGTCCTCTGCCCCCATTTCACTGATGCACCTGAGCAGTGGGGTTGTTTGTAAAGACTTTGGGGTTATAAATGCACCAGTTAGTTCCTATGGGGAGTACCATACCTCACTGTGCACTGAAAAGTCTCCAAACTCACTAAAGCAGAAAATGAGTCTGCCACGAGCTCAATACTAAAGGTACAAAGAGGAAAAAGAAAAAGAAAAAAGAAATCCAGGTCTGTACACCATCACAAATAAGAAAGAAGAAAAGGTATTGTATTGCTGAATAACAGGTAAAAGAAGGGAGGTCTTCCTTCTGTGGCAAAAGCATAAAGACATACGTAGGGATGTTCTGGAATGTAGCATAGATACTAATCAAGGCTTTTTACACACAAGTTGGGATGTTTGGGAGTGTAGCAGGGATATGAGAAAAGTTTCTGTGAGCACCACATTTGGCAAAAAGAAATAGCCAATGATGGAAGAAACTGGAAAATAATGAAAACACCTATAATAACAAGCAAACCTAACCTCAGCTCACCATCAGATACTCAACACTGATCCCCTTACTAATGACAAGAAAAATCAGTTGTGCATATTTTGGAAGATATATATTATTTTCTTGGAACATCTACTATTTTTCAAATCATACTGCCTGTCATTCAATAAAAACTATGGTGTATAATGGAGAGACCATGCTTGAGCTCAGAAGGAAACCAACTACCTGCTGGCTAGCTCTCATAGTTCTAGAAAGTGCTCTGTCAGCTGCTAGGAAATAATAGCTACCCATAGTGTGAACAAGCAGGCGATACTGCAAGGTGGAAAATCAACTATCCAGACAATATTTATACACCTGTGCAATAGTGGCAGACAAGCTATGTAATCAATGGCTCTCTGATTAAAATAAATAGCAACTCAGTGGGAAAGAACTCATATCTGGTACTGTACTGAGAACAAAGTCAGTATCCTACACAGGCGACCTTCCTGGATTCCAGAGAGAAGTTCTTACAAGTTGTTGCAGCCAGGTTCACATTGCTGGCAGAAATTACCTGTCCAAGAGCAGCTTATGGGAACAAAAGGGTTATTTTGCCTTACAGACTCGAGGGGAAGCACCATGATGGCAAGGGAAAATAATGGCATGAGCAGATGGTGGCATCAACCTTCTGGTCAACCACAGATGGACAACAGCAACAGGAGAGTGTGCCAAACACTGGCAAGGAGAAACTTGCTATAATACCCATACCCATCACCAATAATATACTGCCTCCAGGAGGTGTTAATTCCCAAATTACCATCAGCTGGGAATCTAGCATTCAGAATACCTCAGTTTATGGGGGACACCTGCATCAAACCATCACACTAGTATTTGGCAAAAATGTGTAGACAAATCCATCAAAAGTCTCTCGATTAATTATGTATATATGCATATCATTTTTAATAAAAAATGCTCTCAGTCTTAGTTGGGGAATCTGTGACACATGGTAGCAAAATCCAGTGAGAACCCAGATCCATCAGTACATCAAGAAAAGATAGCTTGTCTAGTGCCAGAAGGTGCTACATGAGCAACTGGGGGAAAATGACCAACATCTGTCTAAGTGAACTTGTGGTCAAAGCTACTCAGCAGCAAACAACCTGCTGTGATGCTCACACAAGTGCAACAGTGGCACACAGCCATGGTGGGTTACAAGCTGCTCTTGATTTGGCTAACAGATCCACTCAATGGAATGGAACCCATACTTGGAAACGGGAAACAAGTCAGAACCATATCCGAAAATGAGCCTGCTCTTCATTATCAAGCTCCCACCAATAGTGGTATACAAGAGGGCCTACACCTATTAAAATCTCTCTAAAATAGTAATGGTTATCCATGTATCCTGCACTGACCTCACTCTCCATTGGAGAATCTGCTTCCCTTTTTCAGATGGATGCAGAACCTGAGGAGAGAATCAGTCCATCACACTTCACCAGGCCACCAGATGAAGCCATAGAGTTATTGGGGAAATGAGCAAGAGTGCTGCTTTCTCAGTGAACCTGGTATCAGTACAAGGGTGAAGGAGATAGACACAGAGAACACTCAGCTCCTACCAAATCAGATATCCAGGGACACAGAGACTCTGAAGACCTCCTCACTGAAATAGACCTAAAATGAACCCAACATGGCTCAGGGAAATTCAGAGAAGAGGGGGAGGAAAGATTGTTAGAGACATGAGTTGGGTCATTATGCAGAGAGACATTGCTTCTACTCCTACAAAGCAAGACCAACAATCTCCATGGGAGGAGGACAGGGAGAAGGCTAACAATGGTACCATCATGGCTGTATACACACTGCATACATAACTAATAAAAAAGTTTAAAAAATAAATGCCTTATTTGATAAAAAAAAAAAAAGATAGTTGACTAACTAGAATGAGACTAGCCACTTCTATCATATCAGCCAAGTCCTAGAAGACTTCACAGAGGAAGTGGCAATTTAAACATGAGTGCTGCTCTCCTGTTATCCTGACAAACTGATCCAGGGAGAAGGCAATAGACACTGAGGACACTAAAAATTCATCAAAGCATAAATCCAGAGGTTGAAGAGAGCTCAACGATAAAGTCGACTTATAACACACCTGCCAAGGCTCATGGGACATTGTGGAAGTGGGGTCAGAAAAACTGTAAGAGCTGCAGGTGGGAAGGAATAGCCTGACACATTGTTCCCCTCTCTGTACAGAGACTGACTGATGCATTCATAACCCCATGGTGAACACCAATAACTCCGCTGAGATGAGGGGATATAAGAGGATGACAGGAGGGGAATAGGACCAGTATCCAATTTGTTCATACAGTGAAGTTTAAAATTAATAAAAAAAAAATAGGATGAATAAAACAAAGCAAAACACATTGCTCAGAGGGAAAAAAAAAGTAAAAGAAAATAATAAAAAAAGTAAATCCATAGACATGCTTTCAAATGGATGTAAATATTAGATTGAGACTTTACTATAGTTATCATTATTGTGCAAAGTGATGTGAAATAAAAAAATGAAAGATGAAATTGCACATAGGCAAATGAAAAATTTGAACAGCTGATGGAGTTTTTAATAAAAAGTCTAAATGAAATATTGAAAAGAGAAACAGGTTGTGACAAATGGAAATAAAATCCTGTAATGAAGTTGAAACTCACAAAAGAGCTATGGAAAGACTATATGAATTGGAAGAAAGGGCATGGAAATCATTAGAATTGAAACAAAAAGAGAAAAAATATATAAAAAGAATATAACATGAAAAAGCTAATAGGCAAGGTAAATAGACAAATAATATCATTCATATGTTATAGAAAATTAATAGAATTAATATATTATGAATATTTAAAGGTATAATAAATCAAGTTTTCAATATAATATTTACAATAATTCAGAATGAGAAGGCTAAGCATCAGGTGTGACTATAACATCCACAAGACAAGCTGAATTCTGAGTCACGGGTTAAATTTTAGTACATTTAAATTACTGAATTCATTCAAGGTATGTTCTTGAAAAATAAAGAATTAAAATAATAATTTTGAAACTATACACTGATAATATCACAGAAACATCTGAAAAGTAATCTATCCTTCAAACAGATTTATTTTACTGTATAAGTAGAGAGTCACATACGTATTTTCTTTTCTTTTTTTTTCTTTTCTTTCTTTTTTTTTTTTTTTTTTTTTTTGCAAGGTAGGGTCTCACTCTGGTTCAGGCTGACCTGGAATTAACTATGTAGTCTCAGGGTGGCCTCGAACTCTCAGTGATCCTCCTATCTCTGCCTCCCGAGTGCTGGGATTTAAGGCGTGCACCACCATGCCCGGCTCACATACCTATTTTCATCCCAAGTCCTTTGACACAAATTACTAATATTACCTACAGTGGTAACACATACTCTAAATTCTATATATATTTATCTAGAGCAAAGATGGGCAAAGTTGTCATTGTTTTTGAGACAGATCTACATATCTGCTGTTGCCCAGGATGTGCTTCAGCTTTCTATGTACCAAAGATGACCTTGAACTCCTACTTGAGTCTACCACCTAAGTGCAGAGATTAATCAATATACTTCTGAATCATCCATCTGTTGAAGAAGAAATTGATAGTGACTGTGCCCTCTACAAAGGTAAATCAATCCTCTGTGCAGGTCACCAAAATGAGGGTATGCTCCTTGGGATACTATGCAAAAGACAGAGTAATATGGTGAAAAATTTTGTTCTAATCAACTCATCAACTCAGGTAAACTCTTCAGATTCTTTGGAAGATATATATATATATTCAGGAAAATGTATTGCTACTAGTAATATATTTATTAAGACAAGAATGCACAGAAAAATACAAGATGTTGAATAAAAGGTAGGGGACTTTAAGTGACCTCAATATTAAAAAAATAACTTGCAATAGATCCTAGGTTCAATACAAGAGCTAAAAGTCTAAAAAAAAGTCCTTGTATATTAAACTAGCCAAATATCCCTGAAGAACACAAAATGTACAAAACACATGCAAAAATTCTGATTATAAAATCTGATTTTATTTGCTCTCCCTCCACCTTTCCTTTACTCATTTTCTTCCCCTGACCTCACTTAAGCCTTTTCACCATCATCAATCTGTTCTTCTACTTATATATATACAATACTATCCTATTAAGTCCCCCTCCCTCCCTTTCTATTCCCTTTATGTCCCCTTTCTAGCTTACTGGCTTCTGCTACTGAGTTTTATTCCTACTCACATAGAAGTCCAATCATTTGTAGCTAGGATCCACATATGAGAGAGAACATGTGATGTTTGGCTTTCTGGGCCTGGGTTACCTCACTAAGCATAATCCTTTCCAGATCCATCCATTCTCCAGCAAATTTCATGACTTCATTTTCTTTACTGCTGAGTAGAACTGCATTGTGTAAATGTGCCACATCTTCATTATCCACTCATCAGTTGAGGGACATCTAGGCTGGTTCCATTTCCTAGCTATTGTGAATAGAATGGCAATAAATATGGTTGAGCAAGTATCTCTAAGGAAGTGAGACGAGTCCTTAGGATATATGCCTAGTACTTTTCTGAACAATGGAATGCTCAAAAGCAATAGATTGTTACTAGGAAATTTTCAGTGCTAGACGGGATACCTTTCAGTGAGTTGTTGGCCAGGGAGGTGCCTAATATCCCCAAAACATTATAGACCATTGGTGAGGCCCTTGGTTTCCCACCAGGAATAGGTGGTAAGACCCTATTGCTGAAGACTCCACATATTTGGGTTGCAGAATCATTGAGAAATCCTACTGGAGCTGAGCAGAAAGTTTCCTCCATGTGGGCCAGCTTACAGAAAGCTGGAAAAAGCTATGTTGCATGCAGTTCAGTGGGAGAGAGAGAAAACACCAGTGAAGATACACAACCGTGGAAACTACAAGCTTTAAATTTGGCCAGCCAGGCCAAATGAACCAATGGGTGCAATAGTGGCTTGTCTGTTATGGGGGAAACCAACTGCTCTCTAATTGGACTGGAAGCCCTCTCCATGAGAGGGAATATATCCCTGATACTGAAAACCTACAAAAGGGGCAGTCGTGAGCCCTTGGGGTGTAATGTCTACACCCTTATATTAATGCTACTCTCACTTTTGGTTAGAGAAGCTTCTCTTTTCAGATGGTGGTGACCTTGGGATGAATCAGAAGGCACCATGGTGCTGAGAAGAAGGGACAGAGCAGTATTCAGCTCTGAAATATCTCTAACACACCTTCCAAGGCTCAGAGTCCATTGAAGAAGAGGTGGCAGAAAGGATGTAAGAGCCAAAGGAAGGGTAGGATTCCTTACAATGTGCTCCTCCAGACACGAAGTGGCCTGGATATCTATGACCTCGCAGTCCCCTACACAAGACTATCATAATTAAAAGAGAGTGTGATTGAGAGGGGGAGGGGATATGATGGAGAGTGGAGTTTCAAAGGGAAAAGTGGCAGGAGGAAGGGAAGTAGCATGGGATATTGTCTACAATTAAGGATGTTGTCAATAAAAAATAAATTTAAAAAATTAAAACTTTGGCTTTTTTTCCAAAGGACATTCCTAAGAAACAACAAACTAGTAGCTTAATTACGACATAAGATAATCTAAAAGCATTGACCCAACGACAACATGCACATCATACATTTTCTAATAAAAGCAATTTGAACAACATCATTTGACATGGCATAGTGGTGGTACTCCTCAATCCAAGTGCTGTTACCAAGTGTGGGCAAGGATGCAAAGCACTTGGACCTCCCATACATTGCTAGGTAGAATGAACTATGGCATGTCTACTCTAGAAAGTAATCTGTCAGATTCATGTAAAAATAAGTACTATATAAAACTATACTATTACAATACAACAGTGGGTTGGGTATTTAGCTCAATAGAAGAGAGCTTCCCTAGGCAGCTCAAGGCCCTAGGAAAAAATCACTGAGTTACAATCTAACAGCAATGGAAATACATGTGTACCCTAAGGCAAACAAATTAGCCTCAGAACATGCAATCCTTCACAATATCTATAAAGACAAAAGCAACCCAAATTTCTACTAACACATAAATACAAACCAAAACTATGATCTATCTGGACAATGAAATACAATTTAGCAGCATACAAGAACAAGATATTAAAGTTTATACCACCACGGATGAATGTCAAGTTCTTCATGCTAATAGGAGGCAGCCAAACACCAAAGACCGCATACCATATTGTTTTACTTATGTGATATCAATATCAAGAGAAAAATGGTGTAGCACAAAAGGGTCAGTACTTATCAATCAACTGAAGTGTAAAGAGGAAGAATAAGAAATATTCCATATGGTAACAATGCTGGTGGTTGCCACAGGACAGATTTTTCTAATGTCACTGAGTTGTATCCTTAAGTGATATTTATATTTTAGGCAAACTTGGTTCAGTGAAGTTAAAAGAAGCTCATGGAATATGTATAAATGGAAGATGGTAATTGCCAATTAAATGTTTTGTAAAGTGATCTGGTTGTAGAGACATTATATTGGGGAACACGTGACAGCACATGGTTTGTGTACTCTCTTTTCAGTTGTCATCCTCCAGAGGTACATATTCTCTTGATCCTCTTATAAGGTATCATCTCAGTTGCAAATTCCATTAACATAGGTGGAAGGAATTCTGAGAACAAATGGTCTTCTAAGATTGTGTTTAATGCATCCTTTTAGTAAAACTTGTTGGCCATAAATATAAACCATGTTTGGTGTTTCCTAGTCCACAGATCCTCTGATATGCCCTTTCAGAGAACTAAACTTCAATATTCTGCAAGGGAGAATACCTAGCATCACTCATTTTCATGGTAAGTGTGGAGAACCCCCTTCTTCAACTTTCAGCCTGATGCTTTTGCTGAAGATTGCAATTTTCACTCCTGTCTTAAAGAAGCCCTATAACTATGCATTTCTAAACCCATTAGAAGTTCTTTAGAGTACTGTCCTTCCCTCTTACCAGATTTAGGTTAATTTTTCTCTCTATTTCTTTTCCTGATATTTATTCAATCATCCAGTTCTAAAACTTGGTCCTAATGTTGTCTTTTGTGTTGAATTGTATTCTTTACAATTTGCTTTCTTTGAAGATATTTATGCCTCTAAAAACACCTTGAATGTTGGCTTTTAGATAAAAAAAAAAATACACAAATACAAGGTTTTTATCCAATTTCATTATCTACTTTTAGAGTATATATGTTCTCTATTTATGAGATAAATACAAAAGTGCCTCTGGTTCTCAGAGACAGTGGTGTGATATGTTAAAAATTAAAGAACAAGCATTGCATGAGGTAACTGTGCCTGCAGAGCAAAACTGGTCAGATTTCCAGGGACCTTGCCTATCATGTTATACCATGAAAATTTACTTAGTCTGGCCCTCGTGGTGACAGGTTCACACTATTTGTAATATCAAAGTCAATGCCCGTGGATACATTTATTTATTCTTATTTATTCATTCACTTTAGCAGTAGATGACTTTTGGACCACACTGTGCATCAAGATATGATCCTAAATTACACATCATAAAAAAAACAAACTACAACCAGAAGCCAATTTACCAGTTTCCAAAGAGAAATAGAGCTATCCTGTGGACATGCATATTTACAGGAACTTGGCCAACTTAATCTTTCGCCTTCAGCAAGTCATATTGGAAGCCAAATTCTACATAGAAGTTTGCTATAGCAAGGCAGAAAACTCTTATGATCCAGATATTTATTGGCATCAGAATACGAAAGAGATAAAGGTGCCAGAGAACCTGGTTTGATTGAGTCATTGGCAAGAAAGGCAGCTCCTTGGACAGGAGTTCCATGCATTCTGCCAAAACACAGCTCTCCATTGCTTATTAGTATGTACTTCCATTCCTACACCTCTCAAAGAAATAATTGTCATATTTACTTTGGAGCCTTTCAACATGTGTTAATGTAACTTTGTTTATGCCTTCTATAATACACGTTATTTATATTGTAACCTCATATCCCGATTTTGTATCCAGCTTAACAGTTTAGCCTCTATTATGTCCTTCACACTTAGCAGAATTAGTTTTGAATTATTAAATAGTTTTAAATAGTTCTAAAAGTACAACCTGATTTCTCTATCTACACTTCTTAAACTTAATCATGACACAAATGAAAAGACAGAATTTCATATTACTTTGCTTGAAAGCAAGAACATATTCTCCTCTGAAACTCAGGAAAACATTTAACTGTGATATACTCCAAACATGCATCTGCAGAAAGTAAATATTTCTAATCCAAAAGGGAAGAATTGAGTCAAACCAAGGAATTTTCAGACCAAATCCAGCATGATTAAGTCCTAAACTTACAGCTCCACATCTGGTATCTGTGATCATGATGACATGGTCTGAGCTCCACCCCTTTACGTGTGCATATCTTGCAGCAGCTACACTCTGAATATGCAGCTTTCCTTGGCAAATATTCCATGATTTTTGCATCTCTAACATCCACTTCAATGTACAATTCACCTTTGTACCCTCATGCAGTGGCCACTCATGGCCTCCTTGCAGGGATTCTAATGATCCCCAAAATTGCCTGGTTTCAGAGCTTCTCAGAAGCCATAGTGAAATATACCATAACCACTCAATTTTGCACATTTCATATCTCCAAAACCATTACTATATCAATGATGTTTCCAAGTTCTGATGACAGCTTAGGATGAAGCCTGACCCTTTAACCTACACCTCTGTATGCCTTTCAGTCTGATTTTAGTGGAACATTTCCCTAGGTGGTAGTGTCTGAGCAAGAAACCACCTCAGTTTAGGCCTTTTTTCTTCAAGTGACTTTGGTATTTCACAAATGGAAAATCTATATGTGGGGTTTGGCTAAAAGGCATCTTTTTTACTGTTCCAGTGTCATTCAGGAGATTTCTCCTCAATGAGCCTGAGCTCCTTAAAGAATGCAGCTGCTTTGTAAGTAGCAGCCTAAATGCTATTTCACCTTATGGTAAGAGGAGTGATTACTATATTACATTTAATTTCACTATCATTCGCAGGAAATAAGCAGAATCTAGTCAGTTTATCTGATAGCATATAATATGAACTGCTTGTAACCCAGTTCTTGAGAGAGTCTGGGGTCCTTTCTGTAACATTATAACTCAACATTCTACTGTCTGAGGTTCTCTAAGCATTAAATTCTGAGCTCCCACCAGAATGATATATTAAGTGTTGCTTACAGTACACAAGAGGTTCTGCAATCCAAAGTTCCTCCCCCCTACTCCACCATCCCCTCCCAAATCTAAGAACCACATGGTCAAGTTTATCACAACAAGAACAACACTTCTTGGTACCAGTTTTCTATATTACTTTACTTTTCATTGCTGGGAGAAAATACCTAATAAAAATTTAAAGTTTAAGAGCCATGTGTGTTGGCACACACCTTTAATCCTGGCACTTGGGAAGCAGAGATAGGAGGATTGCTGTGAGTTCAAGGCCACTCTGAGACTACATAGTGAATTCCAGCTCAGCCTGAACTAGAGCAGAAACCCTACCTCAAAAAAACAAAGCAAAACACAAGAAAAATTAGTTTAAACTGGGTATGGTGGTGCATGCTTTAATCCTAGGAGGGAGATGTAGGAGGACTTCCATGAGTTTAAGGACACCCTTAGCCTAGATAGTGAATTCCAGGTCAGCTAGAGTGAAACTCTACCTTGCAAAATCAGAAAAAAATAGTTTATAAAAGGAAATACTTATTTTGACTTATAATTTCAGGTTCTAATCCATCATGTGAGGGAAGGTATAGAGACCAAAGCTTGGGGCATGGATGATAACATTCATTCCACAGTAAGAAAGCAGATGAATGGATATCTAAGATGTGGTATATCTACACAATGGAATTCTACACAGGAGTAAGGAAAAATGACACAAAGCAATTTGAAGAAAAATGGTCAAACTTGGAACAGATCATTCTTAGTGAACTCACCCAATGACAGAAAGATAAGCATCACATGGTCTCTCTCATCTGTGGTTCCTAATTTGTATTTCCCTGAGATGCTGACATACCTAATAAACATTTCAAGGACTGGACAATGGGGATGGTTTGGTGGGAGGGCAGATAAACAGTGGGTCTGGGGGTGGACTGGTCCCAAATGGAAATAGTACCATAATACCGTGAAGGACCTACTAAAAGGTTGAACCTGCATCAGGTGCTTGAAGAGAACACCTGAATCACCTGGAACCTGGAGAGGGTATGATGAAGACTAACTTCAATCTTCTCCTGTTTCTCTCTCTATCACCCCCTCTTCTCTCTCTTCTCTCTTTCTCTTTCATATTACTTTTACTTTTTCTTCCTTTTCCCTTGGCACTGACCTGTAACTTCCAATACCAGCATGTGGTATCACATGTGGTATCACAATGAGCTGTTAATCAGTGAGACCTATAAGGTTTCCCAAAAGAAGACAGATTTCTGTCAGATTTCTGTCAATACCAAAGGTTGTTGGTAAGACACTACTGCTGAAGACACCATATGCTCTTTAGATGGAACATGGAGAGACCTGGCTAGAATCTGGAAGTCAGTCCCCAGACAGTTAGATTGTCTAGTGCCAGAAGGTGCTACATAAGTGACTGGGGTAAAACGACCAACATCTGTCTAAGAAAGTTGTGGTCTAAGCCACTCAGCAGTAAACAACCTGATGTGATGCTCACACAAGTGCAGTAGTGGCACACAGCCAGGGCGGCTTACCTACTGCTCTATATTTGGCTAACGAATCCACTCAGTGGAATGGAAACCTTACCTTGAAACAGGAAACAAGTCATCACCATATGCAAAAATGAGCCCACTCTCCAATATCAAGCTCCCACCAATACAGGGATATAAGAGGGCTCACCCCTATTAAATTCTCTCTAAAATAATAATGGTTATCCATGTATCTTGCAATGACCTTACTCTCCATTGTAGAATCTGCTTCTCTCTTTCAGATGGACACATATCCTGAGGAGAGAATAGCCCATGGCACCTCAACAGGGCACCAGATGAAGCCATTGAGTTACAGGGGAAATGAGAATGACTGCTGCTTTATTGGTGAACCTGGTACCAGCAGAAGGGCTAAAGAGATAGACACAAAGAATTCTCAACCCCTACTAAATCAGATATCCAGAGACACAGAGACTCAAAAACCCTCATCACTGAAATTGACCTAAAATGAACCCAACATGGCTCAGGGTGGAAAAATTGTTAGAGCCATGAGTTGGGTCATTATACAGAGAGTCATTGCCTCTCCCACATAAATGATGGCTACCCACATAAGTCAAGACCCACATTACTAAAGGGGGGAGGACAGGGAGAAGGCTAATGATGGTACCATCATGACTGTGTATATACTATATACATAACTAATAAAAAGTAAATAAAAACGTTATTGCTCTAGTAACTTACGGTACTTTTCCCAAAATATTTTTCAATGAATTGAGAAATTTCAACAAGTCAGTTACATATATTGTCATTACATATATTGTCCACTACCTAAAACTTTAAAATATACTTTGAGTACAGTTGAAGAAAAAAGTACTAATGAATCTTTATTCTAAGATAAATACAATGATGATTTTAATTTCAGACAAAAGTTTTGGAAACATTTCTGAACCTTACATAGTATTAGAAGTAGTAGCCCAGATTCTCACAGTTAGCTAGACTAGTACGAGAAGGTGCTACATGAGCAACTGGGGGAAAATGTCCGACATTGGTCCAAACAACTTGCAGTCTAGGATACCCAGCAGGAAACAACCTGATGTAATGCTCATACAAGTGCAGTAGTGGCAAACAGCCAAGTTGGGTAACCAACTGCTCTTGATTTGGCTAATAGATCCATTCAGTGGAATGGAACACATTGCTGGAACTGGTAAATAAGTCAAAACCAGGTACAAAAAATGAGCTCAGTCTCCAAGAGCAAGATACCACCAAATGTGGGCTAAAAGAGAGCCAATGCATATAAAATTCCCTCCAAAACATATATGGTCATCCCTTCTATATAGTACTAACTTCTCTCTCCATTGGAGAATTTGCTTATCTTTTTTCAGATGGACAACAAACCTGAAGGGAGGATCAGCTACTCACACCTCATCAGTGCCCCAGCTGAAACCATAGAACAAGGCAGGGGAAGGGCAAAAATACAGCATTCATGGTGATCACAACACCAGAAAAAGGCTGAAGGAGATAAACTCAGAGAACATCCAACTCCAACTAAGCCAGATATCCAAAGACACAGAGGCTCCCAAAACCTCATCACTGAAGCAGAATCAAAATGACCCCAATGTGGCTCAGGGAAACTAGCGGAAGAGGGAGGAGAAAGATTGTTAGAGTCAAAAGTTGGGGCATTATGCACAGAGACTGGGGCCTGCCCCCCAGAACTCTTGATGACCCCTACAATGCATGACCCACAATCCCCATTGATGAGGGTCCCTTTGGAAGAGGGAGGACAGGGAGGAGGATAATGGAACCAATACTATGAATGTAAAATCAGAATAATATAAATAAAAATAAAGAAGTAGTAGCCCAAGCAATAAGGCAGGAGAAAGAAATAAAAGGTATTCAAGTTTGAAAGAAAGAAGTCATGTTAGCCCTATTTGTAGATGACATAATCCTGTACATATGTGACCTGAAAGTCTCCATCTCAAAACTTCTAAAGGTGGTTAATTCCTTCAGTAAAGTGGCAGGATACAAAAATCAATGCACAAAATTCATTAGTTTTTCTATATGCAAAGGACAAATATACAGAGAAAGAAATCAGTGAGGCTGCCTCATTTTCAATAACAAAAACTTTAAAACCTTGGAATAACACTTTGCAAGCATGTGAAAGACCTATATATTGAAAACATTAAAAAAAATAAACCTCAAGAAAGAAATTGACAAGGACTTGAGAAGATGGAAAGACCTCAAATGCTCCTGGATAGGTAGAACTAATATTGTGAAAATGGAAATTTTACCCAAAGCCATATATGGATTTAATACAACACCAATAAAAATACCAGCATCACACCTCACCAGGGCCCCAGCTGAAACTATAAAGTAATGTGGGAAATGAACAATAGTGCTGCTTTCTTAGGGAACCTGCTACCAATACAAGGGTGAAAGCAGATAGACACAGAGAACACTCAACTCCCAGCAAACCAGGTATCCAGAGACAGAGATGCTCCTTGACCTCATCACTGAAATAGACTTAAAATGATCCCAACATGGTTCAGAGAAAATTGTGGAAGTGGGGGCAGAAAGATAGTTAGAGCAACAAGTTTGGACATTATGCACAGAGACCTTGCCTCTTTCCCATAACTGATGGCTAACCCCACAATGCACTACCCACATTCCCCTATGAGGAGAGTCCCTTCAGAGAGGGGAGGACATGGAGGAGGCTAGTGATGGTACCAGTATGACTGTATACACACTATCTGCATAACTAATAAAAAAAGGAAAAAAGAAAAAAAACCAGCATCATTATTCACAGAGATTGATAAAATGATCTCAAAATTCATATGAAATGGCATGAGGCCTCATATATCCCAATCTAAAGCTGTACTACAAAGCCATAGTTAAAAAAAAATGGTACTGGAATAAAAATAGAAACATAGACCAATGGAACAGAAGTGAAGACCCAGACCTTAGGTCAAGTAACTATAGCTGCTTGATCTTTAACAAAGTTGCCAATAATGTAGACTGGAGAAAAGACAGTATCTTCAACAAATGCAGTTGGGCAAACTGCATGGCCGTATGTCTGGCCATATGAATTTCTCCATACCCCCAAATCAAGTCCAAGTGGATTAAAGACCTCAATATAAGACCTGAAACACTTCCACTACTGGAATGAAAAATGGGAGGTATACTCCATGATATAGGACTGGGAAAAGACTTCCTGAAGAAAATCCCAGGAGCCCAGGAAATTAAACAAGCACTCAAACCATGGGATTTCATGAAGCTAAAAAGCACAGACAAACATACCATAAGCAGAGCCAATAGATTACCCACTGAATGGGAGAAAATCTTCATCAGCTTTACTACTGACAGAAATATAATATCTAGAATCTACAAAGAACTCAAAAAACTAAGTGATAAAAAATCAAACAAACCACTCCAAAAGCGGGGCGGTGAACTGAATAAGTAGTTCTCAGAGGAAGAATTACAAATAGTTAAGATACACTTAAGAAAATATTCAACATCCCTAGCTGTATGGCACAGTGATGCCAACACCACGCCATTATGGAAATGCAAATTAAAACAACTATGAGATTCCATCTTCCCCCAGTAAGGATAGAAAACATTAAAAAGTCAAAGGAAAAACAAATGTTATCAAGGATGTGGAGAAATAGAAACACTCATTCAATATTGGTGGGAATGTAAGCTGGCATAACCACTATGGAAATCAATATGGATACTCCTGAAAAGGAAGAATATAGACTTACCAACAGACCCTGTTATTCTCTTAGTGGACATTTACCCTAAAAGCTCCACATCTCAGTTCAGAGATATTTGCTCCATCATGTTTATAACTACTCAATTCATAATAGCTAAGAACTGCAATCAATCCAAGTGCCCATCATTGGACGAATGAATAACTAAGATCTGGGATATCTGCACGATGGAATACTCCTCAGCAGGAAGAAAAAAATGACACAATGAAATTTGTAGAAAAATGGTTGAATTTGGAACAGATCATGCTATGCAAACTCACACAATCACAGAAAGACAATCGTCACATGGTCTCACTCATCTGAGGTTCCTAACTTGGATCAGTCCATGATGCTGACATACTTGAACGGCATCTCGAGGCTTGGTGGAACAAGACGGAACCTAAACTGAACTTGTACCATAGAATCCTATATCCTGGAAATCAGACTAAAAGGTTGAAACCTCAACAGGACCTTAGGGTGAACACCTGAATGGAAGGATCCTGGAGCAGGTAAGCTGAAACCTAACTGTAAATTTCTCTTGTTTCTCTCTTTTATTTTTTCCTTTTCCTTTGGAACTGGCCTGTATTTCCCAATACCAAGACATGGTTAACATCCACAATGAGCTGTTGATTAGAGAGACTTATAAGTTCTCCCAAAACAAATAAGATAGACTTCTGTCAGAGCACTTGATTACCCACTAGAGGTTAATGGTAAGACCCTACTGCTGAAGATACTATACATTGTCTGCACAGACCATGGAGACACCTGGTTGGAATCTGGAAGATACCCAGTCCCCAGATAGTTAGCCCCTCTAATGCTGGAAGGCGCTACTTGAGCTACCAGGGGAAGTGAGCAACACCTGTCTGAACACTCAAAGTCTAAGCTACTCAGAAACAAGAGATATTTCCTAGCATTTCCAAAATTTTAGTTCAGTAAACAGAGCTCTAACTGTTCTGAAATGTGCAACAAATTGCCTTTTGTTCCAACCACTTCTTGGTTTTTCCTCTGGGATGAATTTCTGCTGACTTTGTGGTACATTTTCTTAGGCCCTGATAGGTAATGTTGGGGATCTGTCCATTCTGGGGTATTCATAATTTATTAATTTAACTCAAGATTACAGAAATTGACAAAACTTTCTATATTCTTAGAATACCTTTAGGTAATTATGAAGTGAAATGTGAGCAGACTAACAGAAAATATATTTTAGCTGGTAGTATCAACTTTTTTATAGTGAAGTAAATCAACTTGAGGGAAAAAATGTTCTCTGGAAAAGTCTGGAGCTATAGCAAACGAAGGAAGAAAACAAAGGAAGGAAGTGTTGGCTTTTACCATGAAGGCAGAAGCAGAACATCAGCTCAAGAACATACACACACACACACAATTTAAATATAATAATTATAACACATATTATATAATATATAAGTCTACATATAATTTTATGGCAAGAATAGCTCATGATAAGTACAATCCTCATCTAAATGAGAGATGAAATTATAGTTCAATAAATCTAGCACCTCTGGTCATGTGCTATGAAGCGTGTCTTGTCAGTTACGATTGATTCTACAACCTCATTTCTTTTAAATTAATTTTACTTTTTATGTTATCATACAGGTTCAGGTATTTCTTTTTCAACTTTAAAATATTTATTTGCATGTGTGTTTGAGGGGGTGGGTATAACCTCTCCCTGCTATAAACTAAAAAAAAAATCTGTCTGTATTTTCAAAACCTTTTGTTCAGCTGATTCTGCTCCCTGTGTTCCTATGCCCTATGCTCAATCCTGGGGTTGTTATTCTCCCACCTGTCAGATATCTCTTTTAGAACTTCCCCTACCATCCTTTTTTTTTTTTTTTTTTTTTTTTTTTTTAAACAACAATATTCAGCTCCACTAACCCTTTAAAAGGGAGCCAATTACCTGATGGGTATTTCTTTTTCTTTCTTTCTTTTTTTTTGGAGAAAGACACAGAGAGAGAGAGAGAGAGAGAGAGAGAGAGAGGAAGTCAGATAGAGATGGGAGCGACAGCATCCTCTCAGCTGCTGTGAATGAAATCCAGATGTGTGCACCCCCTTGCGTTCAACTGCAGCATTGTGCCCTTGCCTCACTTTGCATCTGGCTAAAAATGGGACCTGGAGATTGGAACCGGTGTTCTTAGGCTTAGGAGGCAGGTGCCTTAACCGCTAAACCATCTTTTCAGCTCTTGACATCTTTTTTAAAGTTCCCTGCTCATCTCCTTGGGAAGATACCACCCCAAAAGTTTTAGTAAAATTGTGAAATAGGAGATATCATGAGTGTGAGGAGAAAAAACAGCAGGCCAGCTGATGCCCAGAGTAGGCAAGCAACTAACCCACAAACCAAGCAACTATGCTTACTAAGGGACCTGTGCTGATGTTCACTGCCACTCACCAGAAACTCTCTAAGAAATGAGCAGCTACTGAGACCTGAGACTTAAAAATAGAAATGAGGGCTGGAGAGATGGCTTAGTGGTTAAGGCGCCTGCCTGCTAAGCCTAAGAACCTGGTTCCAATCTCCAGGTCCCAGGTTTAGCCAGATGTAAAGTGGCACAAGGGCGCAATGGCGCACTTGCCCACAAGGGGGCTCACACATCTGGATTTCGTTCACAGCAGCTGAGAGACTGCTGGCATGCCCATTCTGTCTCTCTCTTCCTCTCTGTCTGTCTCTCTCTATGTCTCTCTCCAAAAATAAATAAATAAAAATAAAAATAAATAGAAATGAAAAAAACAAAAGAGGATGCTGCTTTTTTTTACAAGAAGTCAAGCCATGAAACACCATGCCTTCCTTAATCACTCTCTGCATTAACTTTTTGAGGCAAGGTCACACAATAAACTTAGAGCTCATCAATTGTTAAATTAGCATGCCAGTGATCCCTGGGTATTTCTTACCTCTCCATCCCTGCACTGGGATTACTGACAAGTGTCAATTTTGGCATTTTACATGGGTTCTGGGAATCTGATCTAAGAATCTTTTTAAAATTAAATTATTTTTTTTAGTTATGCACATAATGTGAATATATTCATGTTGGTGCCTTTGATAGCCTCCTCCTTGTCCTCTCCTTCCAAAGGGACCCTTCTCGTTGGGGAATGTGGGTCATGCATTGTGGAAGTAGCCATAAGTTATGTGGAAGAGGCAATGTCTCTGTGAATGACCCAACTTGGGGCTCTAACAATCTTTTCACCCCTTCTTCCGATAGAATTTCCCTGAGCCATGTTGGGTTCATTTTAGGTCTACTTCAGTGATGAGGTCTTGGGAGCCTCTGTGTCTCTGGATATCTGCTTTAGTAGGAGTTGAGTATTCTCTGTGTCTATCTCCTTCACCTTTATGTTGGTATCAGGTTCACCAAGAAAGCAGCACTCGTGCTAATAATCTTTTTGTTTTGTTTTTGTTTCTTGTTTATGTTTTTCGAAGTATAGTCTTGCTCTAGTCCAGGCTAACCTGGAATTCACTTTTTAATCTCAGGGTGGCCTCGAATTCACAGAGATCCTCCTACCTCTGCCTTCCCAGTGCTGGGATTAAAGGTATTTACCACCATGCCCATTAGCTGAACTAAGAATCTTATGCTTGTGTGATAAGCATGTTACCCACTGAACTTGCTTTCCAATGACCCTACTCCCTTTTTGAGATAGTGTCATGCTATGCAAATAGTTCCTAGTTCAAATTAGTGACACTCCTGGCTCAGTCTCCCAATGCTGGAATTACAGATATGTTGTACCAAGTTTGGCTCAGGAAAAATGGAAAGTTTTGCTCTCTTTTAATTATCTAACATACTAATTATAATGTCCTTGGATTAGTTCAGCCTCCTACTGTCGCCTTTCCTTTTTTGTGAGAAGTATGTGTACAACTCTGTGAGCTAGTAGAGTGTAAAAAGCTGAATATGTAGAACCCTGTATAATTTTGCTCAAATTAAATATGCTTCACTTAATTCCATCCTCAAAATTGAGGGTGACATCCTTGACTATCCCCTATCACTTTAAGGTTTAGTTGTGTCCATATATATTAAACTTGAGAGGTTGTTCTCTTTATCTCATTTATCTGTAAATATATTTTTGTGGGTTGTAGAAATGGTTTAAGGCGACTTCTAGGAGAAAGTCATCTTCTTAGCGGCTTCTTATTTATTCTCATCCAACTATCAATTAACATATGTATAGAGATAATAAATGTAAAAACTTTTAATAAAGCTGGCCATGATTTTTTTGAGTGAATACTTGGGAAATCAGGTGATTTTCTACTATCTATGATACTTTTGGTGCTGAAATGACTTGTGAAACTGAAAATATTTGTGTGTTTACCATCAAAATGTGGCAAAAAACCCCAAATATTTCCTTGACAATACATGCAGTTAAATAAGTAAGTTTAAACTGTTGAATGAGATGTAAGCAAAAGTGAAGAATGAGACCAATGAGCAAGGTTAATAGCTATGGGCTTAAGATAAAAGAGCATGTGAAGCAGTAATAAAGGGCAACAATAATTAATAGACTAATCCAAGTCAGTATTAGTCAGCTTATTGAGTATTAATGATTCAGGATAAAGAGATTGCTCATGAAGTGACAAACTTGATGATAACATTTCCAAATTTAGGAGAAAATGACAGAGAAATAAAAAATAATGGAAAAGAGTGATTAATGGAACTTCAAATTATAGGTGTAAATACCAATGGTCAAAAACAATTTCATAAGCAAAGGCATTATTTTTTTATTTGAGAGAGAGAAAGAGGCAGAGAGAGAGAGAATGGGTGCACCAGGGCCTCCAGCCACTGAAAACGAACTTCAGACACATGTGTTCCCTTGTGCATCTGGCTTAAGTGGGTCTTGGAGAATCGATCCGGATCCTTTGGCTTTGTAGGCAAAAGCCTTAACCACTAAGTCATCCCTCCAGCCTGCAAAGGAATTTTTAAAGAAATCAAAACATTAACTATGCGTCCATAACCATTTGAACAGAAAAAATAAACCTCTCAAAATGAATATTAAGGACATTTAAATTTCTTTAATGAGAATTAAATTCCCAAAACAATAATGAAATATTTTTTGTTGTTTAGAAAATGTTATCAATATAAAATGTTATATTTAGTCAATTTCACCACTGATTAGTATAAAATGGGGTCATATAGGCAAATTCAGCAAAAATTGCATTTAAATATTGGATTTTGGACATAAAGATAAACTAAAGCCAACCAAAATTATTACAAGATACACATCAAAAATAAAATTAAGAATGAATTGTTACTATGAATGCTGACCACATTATCTTCATTCATGTATTAATTGAATTCTAACAAATGTATATGTCCAGAATTATCTCTGTCCCCTAAAGAAATAAATCCAAGGGAAATGATAAATAATAAATTCATATTGAGCCAGAATCAAATTTAGATAGTCTGGCTTTATGACTTCAATCACTTGGCCAAATATCCACCATCTGGAGGAAATGTCACATTCAAATTACACACACACACACATGCACGCACGCATATACACTCACACTCACACATGAGGGGATGTTAAAACTCTGTGAACACTGTCAAAGGAAACAAAGTGCATCTTGAAAACCACATGTATTAAAATGCAAAAATAAATGTGATTTGTAAATAATAAAACAAGTTTTCAAGAGTCAGGCCATTTAATCAATTTTGTCATTTGTGAATTTCTTGTTAGAAGTTACACAATTTTATAGTAATATCTATAAATTCAATAGAAGTTCCTTAGACACACAGAGAATACATATATATATGTGATGAATAACTTATCAGTACAGGAGAAAAATCCTAGAAATAACAAGCTTCATATTTAAATAATTCAAACATGTAAAGTTCTGCATCACATTCCTTACTGCATCCTCATCCACTTAGAATTTATTAATTTACAAATTAATAAAAACTGAAACTTGGCAAAATAAAGTAATCTACTAATGACAGAAGAGTGTCTTTCAGAAATGAGATTAAAATTGGACTCTTCAACTTGAAGGCTTGGTTCTTCTCATCATAGCAAATAGTGTTTCTGATTAGAAATACAAGATTAGAATCTAAAGAAAAAAAACAAGTACCATCATGGATTAGAAACCTATAAATTTATGTAGAGACAGTTTAGTACAATTGCAGACTTATTTTATCTCCAGGAAATTAAAATTACTGGACCTATGAAAGTAATAAATAAAATTATTTTGATATATGTTGTTTATACATGGACATCATGACTTAAGAAGCAAACTTTGATCTCATAAATAGGACACCATATTTTCTCAGGTGAGATTTTCATATATTAATTATTAAACTTTAATTCTGTTTCCCAGGAAATTGAACTCTGGAATTATCAAGTGTTGTAATGCTGTTTAAAAAATCATAAATTGTTATTTACATATTGAAATGATTTTAACCTATTCATTTTAAAGGAAATTCTGAAATTTCTGAAGTTTTTTCCCAATTTAAAGACTCATTGTTGAAATAAAATGTGTTGTGTTGATATTGCAGTCAGTTCCTCTTTGCAATGATGAACATATAACAAGACACAGCTTATGGGAAGAAGGAGGTTTATTACATGCTTACAAATTCAAGGGGAGCACCATCAATTGCTAAAGCAGCTCACTGTCTTTCATTGATTCAATGAGAAAGACATCACCAAATAGCCAGAATCACCAACACCAGCAAGCAGGAACCTACCTGCCAGTGCTCAAACTGCTCTCTTTACACCTTTGGGCTGAATATCCCAAACACCTGAGGCCTAGACTCCAAGACCTGCCCTTAGAGACACCTCTTCCCTAGTAGGACTCCACCCACTAGAGAACTGAAGACTCAAAATTCAAGCCGGAGTGCATGGGACCATGTACTGAAACTATCACAGTTGATCACTGAATATTGTACATGGATATTTTAACACTCCTTAAAAGCACATATATACACTAAAATGTGTGGATTGCACAAGCACCACAATGACTCAGATGCATTCAGCAGAATTCTGACTGTTTACATTGGTAGCTCCACATTTCCTTCAGAGTAATATTGTACTTCATTATTTTCCAGATGAGAAATCTTTGCAAAAGTAGAGGCTCCTATAATATGTGTTATTTTAGCCTTGAAGTACAAGAGGAAAATAGATAATGTTGTCATTGCATCAGTATGAAGCATCACACTAGTTGTTCTGAAGGCTGATTGAGAAAAGTTTCCTATTCCTTATTCCATTTAAAGTGATCTTGCAGAGGTATAGCTATAAAAACTGAAAAGACCACAACACAGTAGAGCCAACATGACTATTTTACCATCTCAGTAGTTGATGCTATTGTCAGCTAATGATGCCATTGAGTAACAGTCCACGTCTCTCCTCAGGCAGCCCATGTGATTGGGTGGCAACACCACATCAATTTACTTCTATGTATTTATAGGTGTATGTGTGTTGTCATGTGCATGCATACATTGTATAATTTATTTTCCTCATTTAAGGAAGTCAGTGAGATCATCAGAGCTTGCCAAGCAGGATACTTATGTTGAGGTAGGCCAATGTCAGGATTGGAGGGCGTGTCAGAGTTCAAAGAGAAAAGAAATGATCTAATCATCTATTGCCATGGAGACATTTAAAATATAATTTACTATAGATTTAAAATATTATTATCTATTTATTTTCAAGCAAAGATAGAGAGGGAGAAAATGAGAGAGAATGGGTGAAGCAGGGCCTCCAGCCACTGCAAACAAACTCCAAATGCATGTGTCACTCAGCATCTGGCATTGTGTAGGTAGTCTTTAGGCTATGCAAGCAAGCCCCTTAACCACTAAGCAATCTCTCCAGCCCATATTTTACTATAATTTTAATGATTCTTAGTACCCATCTATTAAAAACTCATATGGGGCTGGAGGTATGCCTCAAGGTTAAAGTGCTTTGTTGCAAACCCTAAGAGCCTGAGTAGCAAATAAAACTCATTAGAAAATAGACTCAAATTTTTTTTAATTTTTTAAAAATTATTTTATTTATTTTTGGAGAGAGACAGACAGAGAGGGAGAGGGAGACAGAGATGGGCGTGCCAGCAGTCTCTCAGCTGCTGTGAACAAACTCCAGGTGTGTGCGCACCCTTGTGGTCAAGTGTGGCATTGAGTCCTTGCATCACTTGGCATCTGGCTAAATGTGGGACCTGGAGATTGGAACCGCTGGAGATTGGAACCAGTGTTCTTAGGCTTAGCAGGCAGGCGCCTTAACCACTAAGCCATCTATCCAGCCCAGACTAAAGATTTTTAAAATTTGTGTGTGTGTGTGTGTGTGTGTGTGTGTGTGTGTGTGTGTGTGTGTGTGTTTTAGGGTGTGCTGTTGCAAAAGAATGAAGATGCTTATTCCACTTTTTACATCTGCCTTACAGGAGTGGCTTGGGAATTGAACTTAAACCAGGACACTTTGCAGACAAGAGTCTTTACCTCCTGTGCCATCTTCCTAACCCAAGAATTCCCTTTCATTTTTTAAAGCAGATTTATTATGCATGCTCAAGCAATGGTGTATCTAATGGTGGGTCCAGGTGATCACATCACTAGTGGGGCTAAAATGCTGTTATCACAATGGTGAAGTACAGGTGATGGTATCTTCAGTGGTGAGGCCCAAGCAGTGACATCTCTAATGATTAACTCCCGGTGCTGAAATCTATAATGGTGGGACATAGTCAATTATTATTAGCTCCTTTAACCGTGTGTTCTTTAAAGGTCTTCTCTAATGCTGTGGCCCAGTAGATGGCATATGTAAAGGGCCCCACTGATGGCAACTCTACTTGTGGACATCAAGCAATGATGTTTAAAATAAATACCAAAGTAACAAATTGCCTTTAAATTTATTAAAAAAGGAACACTTCACTAATATGTCCTCCATGGTCTCTTAGCAAACACTCTCAGATCTTATTCATTTCATATATATTATGATTATGCTTTAATACCTTGCTTCTTTATAAACTTTATATAACATTTGTTTGAATCCCTTTCAGTCTCAGGTATGAGATTGTTAATGTTGTACACAGTAAGTTCCGCTAACTCTGTTCTTGAACAATTTGTTCTTCTTTACAACATCACTTCCTTTCTGTCTTTGCCTCCGTCTCTCCCTCTTATCTTTCAGTGTCTTTCTACATATATGAAGCTCTCTATGTGCCACTCTGTCTGCCTGAGACTCTATCACTCTGTGGATTCACATTGTATTTGTGGTATTGTATATTTTTGTTTTCTATTTTTCAGGCCTATATCTTTTTCTTTTTTTCCACATATATATTTTTAAAATCTGTTTCTCTCTGTGCCTCTTCTTCTTTGGGTGTGAATCTCTTTGTTGTTTCCTGCTTTACTGCTTTTCTTTTCTTTTCTGTTTTTCCTCACATCAACCATTCTCCAATTGTAGTAATACTCTGTCCCACATGCCTGTATCTTTCTCTTTTTCTACTTTCCTCTCTAAAATACTTGAAGCCCTGCTAGACTTTTCTATAACTCATTTCTTCCATAATGAAAGATAGATACACTCATTTAATGTACTCCTCTCTTCCATTAGGAAAGGCAGCCACTACATGGTTTTCAATATCCTGCTACTTGCTTCTTCCTTAATTTTAGGGAGACAAACTTAATTGTGACTACTTTCATTCATTACAACCATTTATTTTTGAATTCATTTTATTCTGGATTGTATTTCTACTATGAAGTTAAACTGTTCTCTTTTCATATACCAGCAACCTACAAATCCTAGGTCTACGAGATATTCTTACTCATTAACTCAAATGGTACTTTCCATACCTCATTTTTATTATTCTTTCTTTTGTCTTCCATGATGGAATTTTCTTATGAGTCTTCTTCCATAAGTATGTTATGATGTTTCTTTTAGTTTCTGCCTCCATGCTCCTATAATAATTAAACAAGAGTCACATGCCGTGAAGTACTCTGTAAGGGAACCAGCTGAGAAGTAAGAGTGGATGCAGGTATGTGACGAATGCAGCCTTAGGGCAATGTAGAACTTAAGTATAGCTGAATGAGTGAGCCTGGACAAGACTGGCAAAAACTTTGTTTAGTTAACCTACAAAGATATGAAAAGTAGTTGTTTTTGTTTTAATCCTTTGAGATATAAAATACTTTGGCATGCAGTATGAAAAGTATTAATACAGGTATTGTCTTGCTGGTGTTAATTTCTCCTTCCATTAGTAAACTATTCCAAAATAACCTAATTTTCTCTCACTACTATAGTCTCTGTGTTCATCATTTAAACAATTGTTTATTTATCTCTGAACACTTGAGGGTACTCCAGTCACAAATCCAAATTTTAATCAATATCAGTAATTGAATGTCTCAGATTTACTTTTATTTCAACAACAAATGCATTATTAATTTGTTGTTACCATAATACAGTATTGTGCAACACTGAAAACTATAGTTGATTTCTGCATCTTCTTTTTCAATATGCTCATCCAATCAGTCTCCCAGGATAAATCCCAGAAGAGACTACATTTTCATAAACAGCCTCCTTCTGCTCTTCATGCCTGTACTGCTGCCAACTGCAGACACTTGTCATCTTTTTCCATGGCTTATAGTAATTTATTGAGTAGCTGCTCTCATTTATGTCCCCTTGCTTGAATTTCTGCTACACTGAAACAGAACGAAATTAGACCAAATCTCTGCTTATCTGTTCATCTATAAAGTAGAGTTTGCACAAGCATGACACTTGAACCCATTCCATTTGAACCCTGAGAGACAATCCAGCTTTGGTCCCTGTAGGCTATTCAAATGTATGTATAATTTTATGTCTTCATATTTATTTCCACGACATTTTAAAACTATTTTTACTTGTCTACTTGAGACAGAAAGACAAAGATAGAGACAGAATGCATATGCCATGGCCTCCTGCTATTGCAAATGAACTCCAGATGCATGTGTCAATTTTGTGCATCTTGCTTTATGTGTGTCCTGGGGAATTGAACCCTCGCCATCAGGTTTTGCAAGAAAACACGTTTAAGTGCTGAGCCATATCTCCAGTCCCTTATATATTTTAATATTAAATTTGAATAATAAAAGTGTGAGTATATAAGATAAATTTACAAATATTGTGCTTCTAGCAGTTCCTTTTCTGTAATGTGTAGCATTTTATATACCTGATTTATTTGCTTGGGCCAGAAATAAAATGTCTTCAAGATGAAACCAAAGAATTATATATCCAAGAAGTCTTCACTAAATCTCTGCAATTTAAGTCAAGAGAGTGTCTTCTGTATTGTTCTGTGCATATTTCTGTCACTGTGGTTCTCATAATGTAGTTACCTGATTTCCCAGCTATCTCCATAAAATTTAAGTTAGGAAATTGAGCATTGTGAATACATCTTTCACACAATTGCCAGCATCTTATTCAATGTCTGATTCAGAGATTATTCAAAAATATTCTGTTCAACTTATGAACCCTGATTTCCTAGCAACAATATATGAATAGTTATTCTGTCTTCATGCAGTTGTTGTGAGGTACAATTGACCAGTTTAAATAATGTCAAGTAACACTGATGAAAATATGAGCTTTATAATCTATCTCTCACCCAATAAAAAGAGTGCATGAATAGAAGGAGGGATGATAACACAGTACTATTCTTCCTACATAGAGGAATTTGTTAAATTATAAAAATAGACTCTAGTAGATATGGGGAGTTTTACTCTCTAAGACACTGAAGTGTTCATAGATACTCCATTTGCTTCTAGAGAGAATTCCTAAAGTAATTTAGGTCTCGTGATGCAATACCAACATTCTAAATAATGGTAAGGGCTGCATGTTTGGAATGGAATATATATTATACTCATTATATGTGCAGATGAATATCTATCTGTGTATCTATCATCTATCTGTCTGTCTATCTATCTATCTATCTATCTATCTATCTATCTATCTATCTATCATCATTGGTCATCTATCTTGGCTATTTATTTATTTTGATTAATATGCAGTATATTCGTATTTACCTTCTTATATTTAACCAAAACATGTCTCTGAAGAAATTCTTCTGTCTTGATTCTTTTCTATAGTTAAACTTTGTTTTATGCTTCATGGATAATTAAATAAATTATATAGATAAATTATATATGCTTATCATGCGAATATGATATTGTAATATATGTAAGCATCGTGTATGATGAAATCAGATGCTAATTGATTGTTTCTTCTGCTGTTAGAACAGTTAAAATCCATTGAAGCAAGGCTAGGCATGGTGGTACACACCTTTAATCCCAGCATTCGGGAGGCAGAGGTAGGAGGATCACCATGAGTTCAGCCAAGGCCAGAGTGAGACCCCACCTCAAAAACAAAAAAAAAAAAAAATCCATTGAAGCACATCTATCCAAGTATAATCAGCATGCTGTACCTATGCTTCCTGTCTAACTGAAACTGTACATACTTATCTACCTCCTTTTCCAGCATCTGGGAAACACACTTTACCAGACATGTCCATGAGTTTGGGTTTCTGTTGCTAAGTACTGGGTAAATTTCTCTTAACATATTTAGGGAAAATCCTGTCATTTGTAACAATATGTGTGGCCCTGGCTGATAGACAGTTAGCAGTCTAGTCCGTGATGTTGACTAAAGAATTTCTCTGAGGCTTGACTAGCTGTTTATTGTGCATTAAACATTGATATCAGCTTTCCATGCTAGGATTTGATTAGAAAGATTTAAAATCACAAAATTAAATTTATGTTTTATAACAATCAAGGTATTCACATAATGGAACATATTCTTTTTGGGAAGTATAGGTCAAATTCAGTTTTCAACATATCTATGTGTTCTCAAAATTTATTTAAAATGGTTTAAAACAGTAATAAATAATTATATGCACCTCCACCATCTATTAAAAACTTTAGTTCATTGTTTAAGAATCGTGTGTGTGTGTGTGTGTGTGTGTGTGTGTGTGTGTGCCAGAAGTCAATGATGAGTGCATTGCTTAAGTGCTCTCTACTTTGGTTTTGAGATCAGTCTCTCATTGAACCTGAAGTTCACCAATTATTCCAGGCACCAAGGTCTGCCTGGGCTAGAGTGAGACCCTACCTCAAAAAAAAAAAAAAAAAAAAAAAAACACCACCACAATAGCAACAAAAAGACTAAGGTCTGCATCACCTTTTAAGTGGATACGGGGATCTGAACTGAGATATTCAGAAATCCAGAAAGTCTTTGCCAAGACCAATATGTTGAAGGCTTTTCCCCACTTTTTCCTCTAGCAGTTTCAGAGTTTCAGGTCTGATATTAAGGTCTTTGATCCATTTGGACTTAATTCTTGTGCATGGAGAGAGATCAGTATCTATTTTCATCCTTCTACAGATACATACCCAGTTTTCTCAGCACCATTTGCTGAAGAGGCTGTCTTTTCTCCAATGAGCATTTTTGACATTTTTGTCAAAGATCAGGTGGCTATAGCTACCCAGACTTACATCAGGGTCCTCTATTTTGTTCCACTGATCTACAATGTCTGTTTTTGTGCCAGTACCATGCTGTTTCCGTTACTATGGCTCTGTAATTAATATAGGTTAAAATCAGGTATGGTGATAACACCAGCATTATTTTTGTTGCTCAAAATTGTTTTATATATTCTAGGTTTCTTGTGCTTCCAAATGAATTTTTGGATCTTTTTCTATATCTGTGAAGAATGTCATTGGAATTTTGATGGGGATTGCATTAAATGTGTGCATTGCTTTTGGTAAAATTGCCATTTTCACAATATTGATTCTTCCAATCCAAGAACAAGGGGTGTCTTTCCATTTCTTAGTGTCTTCTTCAATGTCTCACTTGAGTATTTTAAAGTTTTCATTGTGGAGATCCTTCACTTCCTTGGTTAGGTTTATCCCAAGGTAATTTATTTATTATTTTTTTTTGATGCAATTGTGAATGGGAGTGATTCTCTGATTTTATTCTCTGTGTTTGTTGTTAGCATATAGGAGGCTACTGATTTCTGTGTGTTTATTTTGTGTCCTGCTAGATGGCTATAGGTGTTTATCACCTCTGACAGTTTGCTGGTAGAGTCATTAGGGTTCTTTATGTATAGAATCATATCATCTGCAAATAATGGTAACTTGATCTCTTCCTTTGTAATTTGTATAACTTTTATGTATGTCTCTTGTTGTATTGCTATGTCTAACACTTCCAGTACTATATTAAATAAAACTGGGGACAGTGGACACCCTTGGCTTGTTCCTGATTTTAGTGGAGAGTTTCAAGTTTTTCTCCATTTAGTATTATGTCGGCTATAGGTTTGTAATAAACAACCTTTATTATGTTGAGATATGTTCCTTCTATTCACAGTCTCTGAAGGACTGTAGGAATGAAGAGATGTTGGATTTTTGTCAAGTGCTTTTTCTGCATCTAATGAGATGATCATGTGATTTTTGTCCTTCAGTCCATTTATAGAATGTATTTCATTTATTGATCTGCCTATGTTGAACCATCCCTGCATCTCTAGGATAAAGCCACTTGGTCGGGGTGAATGATCTTTCTGGAATACTCTTGTTTTGTGGTTGCCAATATTTTGCTGAGAACTTTTGCATCTATGTTCATGAGGGAAATTGGTCTGTTATTTTCTTTTTTTGTTCTGTCTGTGTCTGGTTTTGGTATCAGGGTGATGCTGGCTTTGTAGAAGGAGTTTGGTAGGATTCCTTTCTTTTCTATTTTATGGAAAAGTTTGAGAAACATTAGTGTTAGTTCTTCCATGAAGATCTGGTAAAATTCACCAGTGAATCCATGGATTTTTTTGGTTGGGTGATTTTTGATAACTGCTTGGAGCCCCATTTTGGTTACAGGTCTATTTAAGTGGTTAATCTCATGTTGATTTAATTTGGTAGGTCATAAAAAATCAAGGAAATCATCCATTTCTTTTAGATTTTCAAACTTGGTGGAGTATATTTTCTTATAGTATGTCCCTATGAATTTTTGAATTTCTTTGGTATCTGTTGTGATGGTGCCTGTTTCATCTCTAATTTTATTAATTCATGTCTCTTCTCTCCTTCTTTTGGTCAGATTTTCTAAGGGTATATCAATCTTTTTTATGTTTTCAAAGAACCAATTCTTTATTTCATTGATTCATTGTTTTTAGAGGTTTCATTTTTATTTATTTATTTATTTATTTATTTATTTATTTATTTATTTATTTGAAACAGAGAGGGGAAAGAGAGAGAGGGAGAGTGAGAATGGGCTTGTAGTCATTGCAAATGAACTCCAGATGCATGCATTTGGCTTACATGGGACCTGGGCAATTTAACCTGGGTCCTTAGGCTTCACAGGCATGCACCTTAACAATTAAACCATCTCTCTAGCCCATATTTCATTGATTCTTCAGATTTTTTTTTTTTTTTTTTCTTTCTATTGCATTAATTTCTGCCCTAATCTTTATTATTACTTCCCATCTACAGATTTTTGCTTTGTCTTGTTCTTCTTTTGCCTTAAGGTGAAGCATGAAGTTATTTAATTGCAAACTTTCTAATATCTTAATATAAGCACTTAAAGGTATAAATTTCCCTCCTAGGACTACCTTCATTGTGTCCCAAAGGTTTCGGTATGTTGTGTTCTCATTATCATTTTATTGTATGAATTTTTTTATTTCCTTCTCGATTTCAGAAGAAATCTTTACACAGCATTCTTCCCCATCTCTGAATCTGACATGCCTATCGGATCCTCTTCATCCATGTTCTCTGGGCTTTAGAGAGAGTGATAAATTCACACACACAACACAGAAACATACACAACCCCCCCCCCACACACAACCCAGACACACACACACTTTTACAAACATGTGTGTGCTAAGTGCATAATAAGAGTGTGTGTTGAACTAAGATAATTGTATAATTCTATTGATAGTTGTTTATATATCAATAGTTATACCATTTTAGGGGTAAACACTCAAACATATCTGACTAATTAGTTCCTCAAAGCTTGCATATTTAGGGAACCATCATCTTAAATGAGTCACTCATGGGACTCACACAAGTGAACAATGAATCATAGATTCTTACATTTAGAGCATGCCATAGTCCTATTCAGAATCTTAGTCTCCACATCAAACTAATTATAATCAACTCTGCTTAACATTTCATTTTATGAGGGTAATAAGAATTAAAAGAACAAATCATCAAAAGATAAATGAGGTTACATATGTCAATTAAATTTGCAAAGTTTCATAATCTTTCCTCTTAATATACCATTATTGCTTGCACATATTATGTGGTTAATCCAGATACCATTGTATTGCATTATTTTCTTGATGCTTAGCTTATAAATAACATATTTTTATGAAAGGTATAATGTTTTTAGAATAAGACTTTTATTTTCTCTTTAAAAGCATTTGTGGAAAACTGATTTAAGTTATTAAATAATTCTTTGTTAATTTATCTATTGGTATTTCAAAATCTGATATATTTGCAACACAATAGCTTCTCAGAAAAAGAATGAATTTCAAAAGATAAAAACAGAAAAAACAAAGCAAAATTAAAATTTGAAAAACAACACAAGAAATTAGTTGAATCATTTTAACATAGCTGCCAGAGAGGTGTGAAGAGAGGAAGCTCCCTCTGAGGATCAGGCTGTACACTTCATCTCAGCTCTGACTTGCAATATTTTTCAACAACAGATGCATGAGGACAGGCAGTGTCCCTGCACATGAATGTTTCATACAGGTGTGTGATGCTCACTTTGGCTACATACTGCTGAACCTGCCAGGTGTGCAGCTGAGCTTCACACGTTAAAGTGATGCTTAAGAACGTCTTTTAAGTTGACATGTTCTTGTCTATAACGAGAATCAGGTGCTTTGCAGGGAAAAACATCCTATCTCAAAATTCACTCTCTCCTTGAACACACTATCTCAAATCTTTGTTAGAAAGTTGGACTTTGGTGGCCTTTTCTTTTTTATTATATAATATTAACTATGAAAACAACCATTATCATGTCTTCACAAAATGACTTTACTAAAGGGATAATAAAGTTTGTTTTCACCCTTCTTAATATATATGTCTATGCTCACAAACGTAGTAACAATTTGATATTTCCAAAACAGACATGTTTTAAGGTAATTTTCAAGGACTTAATGACTATAATTATACATTCACTTCTTATTTTGAATGCTGTTGTTGGTATTGCTTTTTTATATTTTCTCACTGAGATTCATTCTATCTTCTAAAATAAAGTAACTATAATATGTTACAATAGGTGTCTCAGATCTTATTGTTGGAGATATTTATTTATTAAAATGTCTTTTTTGTCTTGAAGAACTGAAAATGGGTCTGGAGAGATGGCTTAGTGGTTAAGCACTTGCCTGTGAAGCCTAAGGACCTGAGTTTGAGGCTCAATTCCCTAGTACCCACATAAGCCAGATGCACAAGGTGACCACATGCATCTGGAGTTTTTTGCAGTGGCTGGAGGCCTTGGTGCACCCATTCTCTCTCTCTCTCTCTCTCTCTCTCTCTCTCTGCCTCTTTCTCTTTCTCAAATAAATAAATAAAACTTTTAAAAAAGAACTGAAAATAACATAGAATATAGGAGTTTGAATACAATTAATATGTAGTCTTTAAAAATACATAGGAGGGCCAGGCGTGGTGGCACACGTCTTTAATCCCAGCACTAGGGAGGCAGAGGTAGGAGAATCGCCATGAGTTCAAGGTCACCCTGAGACTACATAGTGAGTTCCAGGTCAGCCTGGTCTAGAGTGAAATCCTACCTCGAAAAACCAAAACAATAAAAAAATTAAAAAAATAAATAAATACATAGGAAGGATGGAGGGATGGCTTAGCCTGCGAAGCCAAAGGACCCAGGTTCAATTCCCTAGGACCCAACTTAGCCAGATGCACAAGGGGCACATGCATCTGGAGTTCATTTGCAGTGGCTAGAGGTCCTGGAGAGCTCATTCTTTCTCTCTCTTTCTCTCCTTCTTTCTCTGTCAAATAAATAAATAAGTAAAACTAAAATATTAAAAATACATAGAAAGTGTTTTCATTGTGTTAGAAGTAAACATAAGATATTTTAGTAAAGTATGGTGACTGTAATATTTTATTTATATGGCAATAAAGAAAAAATAATATTTCTCTGTTTACCCTGGCTGTACTCTCCTATTTGATTTATAAGTTAATAAAACTTACTTTAAAACATTTTTAATATTTTAAACCTTTATACCTTTACACAATTCATTCTAATTCCAATCTCTCATTTCCCTCTGTCATTAAAATCCTTCTTCCTCCCATTAAATCCCCATCCTTTCACCTAACCTCCCACTCATGATCAAGTAAGTGACCCTAACTTAATTCAGTGGGTCAAAATACTTACACACTATGTTATACATTTCAGATTTACTTTTTGAAAGATCATTTTCATATTCTTAAAATATTTTTTTCTTTTTCTCCCATTGTATTTGTTTATTTATGGTGCTCATTTTCATACATGTATCTAATGGGTTTTGATCATTATTTCTCTTTACCCACTAATCACCCTCTAATACTGAATCTCTTCTTCTCACCTAGTCTTTCTTCTATGTTTTTAATGTCTTTTTGTGTGGCTATGGGTGTGACCCACTGAGTTTAATTAGGTTTGCATGTGCACAGGTGTGGTGGTGGGGATAATTCACCAGAGCATGTGGATGATAGAGGAAGGGAATGAGGACTCCATTCCTCCCTAGTGATTTATTGGCAGTTAATGGTGAATGAGTAATTGGGAAATATTTTTGGTAGTGGCCCCGTTTTGAACAGATTTTACAAATTTAATTTTTTATTAGTTATGTAGATAGTGTATATACAGTAATGCTGGTACCATCGTTAGCCTCCTCCCTGTTCTCCCCCCTCTGAAGGGACTCTCCTTTTTGGGGAACGTGGGTCATGCATTGTGTAGGTAGCCATCAGTTATGGGGAAGAGGCAATGTCTCTGTGCATAATGGCCCAACTTGTGGCTCTAACAATTTTTCCATTCCCTCTTCCGAGAATTTCCCTGAGCCATGTTTTAATGTTTTTGAGGAAAATATCAATAGTTGTGGAAATGCCAATTTTATATAATTTTTCAATTATTTATATCATGATTTTAAGAAATCAATAGATAATAGAGTTATTCCTTTTGTCTATGAATAAGTCCCTTGATGGAAAAATATGCACTTTTTATTGGTTATGGACATACTCAGTATGTAAACAGCACATGTTGGTGCCATCCTTACCCTCATCCCTCTTGTCCCCTCTGAAGAGACCCTCCTTGTTGGGGATGCTAGTTATTTCCATGAGGATTGTGGGTCATGCATTGTGGGAGTAACCATCAGTTATGGGGAAAACATGCAAGTTTTGAAACACAAAACACTAAGAAAAATAGAAGTGTCATGTTATTGATCATAAAAATAGTAACATTATAAAAGTGTGATTGCTAGTTTGTTGTTTAATACATTCTGTCTATAGTATGAATTCATGATACTTTTAGTTAGCACTTCATTCCACATCTTCTTTTGGTTGTAAATCAGTAGCCTACTAAAAGCACTTTATTGTTTGTTTTTTTGTTTGTTTTATTGTTTGTTTTGTTTTTTTCAAAACAGTAAGATCTGTTTGGAGCTGTAGTCCATATAGTTTGGACTTCAAATATCCCTAAAACCTCAGATTTATTATAAAGGTTTGGTCACTGTTTTGACATTGTTGGGAGATGATGGGACTTTAATAAGTGGGAACTATGAGAGATCTTCAGGTCATAGTGTGTCTTCAGGGCCTTTTGGGACCTCAGTCCATTGCTTTTTCATTTCTTTTGCTCCCCAGTTGTGAAGTGAACAGATGTTCTTTGGCACATGATACTACCATGAAACCACATGTGCCCATAGTTCCCAAAGCAGTGGAAATAGCTTCTTGATCATGGACAGCAATTTTCAAACTGTGAGCTAGGACAAATCTTTTCTTTATCAGTTGATTATAGTTAGGCTTGTGATCTATTAACCTCACAATTTCAAAATAAAATATGGGCAAGATCCTACCAGACCTTTCTCAGTATATTACAGGGATCTGTCTTATACTTGTCAAAAAATTTTATTGGTCTTGAAACATATTTAGAACTGAAGAGATTGTTCAGTGGTGAAAATCACTTGTTAGCAAAGCTTTACAGTGTGGGTTCACATCCCTAGTACCTCCCTAAAGCAAGATGCACAAAATGGTGCATAAAAGTTCATACACAGTAGCAAGAGGTCCTGGTATGTTCATTCTCTCTCTGTGTCATTGCTCACTCTTTTTCTTTTTTATCCTCTTTCTCCTTGCAAATAAATAATAAGTCAATTAAATATATGATATAAAGGAATTAGCCATATTTTACTTTATTATTTTCTCATTTAATCTGAAAATGTTGATAAATGTAGTAATTTTCACATACTGGGTCAGAGTTGGCTTCTATTTAATTGAATTACTATATTTTAGGGAAGAGAACAAGCTACCATTGGATGAGAACCTTTCTTGAAAGATATGATTTATAAAAGGCACCTTTTCAAAACATTGAATTATATTATTTTCCTTGAAGAAAAATTAACTTTTAAAATTTGTTTTATTCTTATTGGCTTGCCCTTCTTGTTAAATTTTAAAAATTGATATTTATAGATAAATATGCATGTTGTGAAGAATGTCAGCTATATTACAATAAATATTAATTTCAATCTCTTACTTTATTTAAAATTTCTCTTTGTGGTAGTTTGAATATATGTCCCCTAATATATTCAGTGTTTTATTAGTTATAGTTTGCATCTGCAATCACCTTGCTAGAGGCAATGTCACTGGGGGTGGATCTTAAGGTGTGGTGGTGGGTTTGAGATTCCATTGTAAAGATATGCAAAGTGTGTCTAATAGGAGTTCCTGAAGTGTGCTGTGGCTTGACTGAAGCTTTTCTCTGTGTGCTGTGTGCCTGGTTGGATTTTTTTCTCTCTCTTGCCTGGTCCTATGAGAGCAGGCCGCTTCTCCTGCCATTATGGATGGAACTTCCCCTGGATCTGTAAGCTTCAATAAATAATATACCTTCCTCCATAACTGTGCCTGGTCTGGAAGTTCATCTCAGCTAACCTGAATCTGTCTGCTACACTCTATATCTGATAATATTGTTCCTCATCATTTATCTTGAATAATTTGACTTTCGATGTTTTTATTTAAACACATTATGATAATATTGTTTCTTTGGTATATATGCATGCATTTGAGAAGCAGAGATTTTGAACTAGTTTTTAAGATGAGTCTTTTTCAGTCATGTTTTTGTAGTTTTTATTTGTTCTCCTTTGATGTCTTTGACAATTATTTCAAGTGATACATTATACAAAATTATTATATTCATTGATATGAATTTATCTTACTTGTGCACTTCTATATTACCAGTAGCATTACATATTGATTCTTGATGATTACCACTTGTCAAAGTGATAAACCAGATTGCTAGAACAAAATCTCTTGCTGAGATTATAGGACATCATGTTATAATTTGTTTCAATACAGAGAAAAATAATTTCCCATTTACTAAGGAACTAAAACATTGTAAGCACAGAGGGAGAAGACTAGGTAGTGGTTGTGAAACTCTTACTTTATTATGTCGCTAATTCCAAAAGAAATGGCTAAGAGGCTCCTAAGAAGAAGTGGTTTTAACTAATGTGTGCATCTTGAGCAGAAGGAATTTGGATATAGTTTTAATCATGAAAGAAGAGCCCAGAGAGAATAATCAGTCTTTCTGCTGGCAGCATGAAGAGAACAGGAAGTAAGAGTGAATAGGAAACAGTTCATCTTTCACAACTGAAACACAATGTTGTATTACCTAAGACGTTTAAATTAGAGCCCTCATGCTTGAATATTCCTTGGATTTGGATGCTAGCCATGGCTATTGGAACCACAGATATATTATTTCCAATAATTCCTAATCAAAGGAGTAAAATTGAGGAAAATGAATACACACACTTATAACCACATTGCTGAAGTAGGTCTAGGGATACAAAAATATGAGGGAAATAGAAGATGGAAGGTTATGTAACTATTCAGTGGAACATACAGGAGGGAGACACCCTATAAGATTGTTTAATAGAAACCAACCTGAAATGGCATATCGGGCATTTCCACTTTCATTGAGTTCACATACAAACTGCCATGCTCTATTCTACAGTTAAAATTTAGGACTGTGGTTCTCTTGCAAGTAGGGGGAAGGGAGGGGCAGGGTGGATTGGAAGTGGAACGCTTTTTAGGACCTTGCATAAGTGTTAATGATTGAGTTGCACATCTGTATTTTTGCCCTTACAATGTGCCACATTTTTTATTCTCAACAGCAAATAAAATAATCAAAAGATAAAGTGGTAAGCCAGGCATGGTGGCTCATGCCTTTAATCCCAGCACTGGGGAGACAGAGGTAGGAGGATTGGATCACCATGAGTTTGAGGGCACCCTGAAACTACAGGTCAGCCGGGCTAGAATGAACCCCTCTCTTGAACCCCCCCCAAAAAAAAAAGAAAGAAAAAAGAAAAACTAGTGTTCTTGTATATATACTTGTCTACGTGAAGATATGTTAACACATTTTACAAATGAAGGAAGGGAAATCGAGGAATATTGCCTTTATAATGTCAATATGAAGGAGACAATATTGTGTAGTTAGTACTCCAATATGACCTAAAATTAAATGTCACAATGTGGTTTACTAAATTTACCAAAGTAGTCAATATATCTAACTTCTAGAGCTATTTTGCTTTATGAATTTAGGATTATCTACATTTGGTGATTTCTGCCTTCTTCTTTTACTAATTTTCTATATATACACACATACATGTTTATTGTGGACAGTGTCACTTTTAGAAGGCATAGGTAGTCCTCACAGGAATGTTATTTCACTAACCACCAAGCAAAAGACTGACAAGTGTATGGATTTCTCTATATCTGATCTGTAGGAGGCTTGTTAAATCTTTGAGCCTGTCCCTCTTTTTACCAGATGCTGTTGCAACACATTGAACTATGAGGCTTCTTGATCTAAATTGCTTGGGTTTACCCCTTAGACTAATAACGTCATGGTAATTCAAGTTCTTCTCATGTAGGATGACTCTCATAATACAATTTACCCCATGTGTTTACCAGAATGTTTTTCTTACTACTTAAGTTACAGAATAAGAATTAATAAAAGTGTAAAGAAACACAGACTCCCATGCCCTCATCACTGAAATAGACCTAAAATGAACCCAACATGGCTTAGGGAAATTCATGGAAGAGGGGAGGAAAGATTGTTAGAATCATAAGTTGGGTCATTATGTGCAGAGACATTGCTTCACCCCCATAAATGATGGCTATCCCCACAATGCAAGCCCCACAATCCCCGAGGGGGGAGGATAGGGAGAAGGCTAACAATGGTACCATCATGGCTGTATACACACTATATACATAACTAATAAAAAATGTAAAGAAAGTATTTGGAAATCACTTCAGTTGAAACCTTAGGTATATTCTAAATTTTAGTGCAGTGAGATATTTGACCTATGCAATTGAATTAAACTGTCTTTAAAATGAAATAGTAAAAAAACCACAAGTATATAGTAAGAGGAAGTTCTAGTACTCTACAGACTAGCAGGATGACTAGAAATCAAAATGGCCTGTCATATTGATAGAAAACAGAAACTGGGTAGGCAGCTTCAGGGTGTTTGACCCCAAAGTGAATGGCCCTTGGTCCTTGGTAGGAGAAAGTCTAGGTCATTACACTTCACTACAGGTCAGAAACATCAGAAGGGTCTGGCCTTTCCTTACTTCTGCCCCCATAGGGGATCCTTCCACTCCCTTCCCAAAGAATTCTTAAATTCCTGACCCCAGACTCCTGGCATTAAAAGTAAACTGGCTAAACCAGCCACCTATCCATGAGACTCCTAAAACAACTGTGAACTTGGTTTTTGTCAGGTAGCCACTCCTCATTAAGAAAAAAAAAAAAAAAAAAGATCTGAGTGTCAAGGTAGGCTTCTCAAACTTCCGCTTGCCTCTCTCTGGAAAAGCTTTGCCTTCTTTTCTCATGGGGCTTCTCAAACTTGCTCTTGTTTCTATGGACAAGAGTTCCACCTTGCCTTCTTCTAGTATTTTCTAGGCTTAAGCCCCTTCTTCCTCCTAAAATTTTGAGCTATAATAAAATTTTTCTGAATCTTATCCTCTGGTCCTTTGATCATTAGGATTAGGAATTTTTTTTTTTTTTTGAGGTAGGGTCTCACTCTATCCCAGGCTGATCTGGCACTTACTCTGTAGTCTCAGGCTGGCCTTGAACTCACTCCGATCCCCCTATCTCTGCCACCTGAAGCTGGGATTAAATGAATGCATTCATGGGGCAAGGCCCTCAACTTATTGGTGCATTGGCATACAAGAACCTCAAAATTCCTGTATCAATATATTGTAAGATGATCTATAAGAAAGGAATTTGAGGGCTGGAGAGATGGCTTAGCAGTTAAACGCTTGCCTATGAAGTCTAAGGACCCCAGTTTGAGGCTCGATTCTCCAGGACCCACGTAAGCCAGATGCACAAGGGGATGCATGCATCTGGAGTTCGTTTGCAGTGGCTGCAGGCCCTGGTGCACCCATTCTCTCTCTCTCTCTCTACCTGCCTATTTCTGTATCTCTCTCTCTCAAATAAATAAATAAATAAAATATTTTAAAAAAGGAAAGGAATTTGATAGTCTTAAACACAAGGAAGTGACTGGGAGAAGGAAATGGACATTATTTTGACTTGATCAGCACACACTGTGCATGTGTATTGAATATCACACTTCATCCTGTAAGTAGGTGTATTTACTGCTTGTTAATCAGTAGATAAGACATATACACATATGCATACACACACATAACACTTCAGATTAATTTCCATTAACTTCCATAAATGTTTGCATTTTTCTCCCACAATGTCAGCCTAACCCCGTCATACACTTTGTTTTCATTGGCCTTTCCAAAAATCATTCATCTCTCTTTGGGCATCTGGGCAATATACACCTGGTGTTATTAGCACAGTTGGTGTTTGCACTCATTATCCTGGTGTGATTGTGAGCAGAAGCTCTTCCTTTCTCAAAACCTTGAGCTTGCATAGTATTTATGTGGTTACTCTAGCCAATTTAAAATATCTAATTTAAAAACTTTCAATCCAATTGAAAGGAAAAATAGGATTCTCTTATTGCCTTTATTTGATTATTCATTTTATTTTTCACTGTCATGTGGAACTTTTTGAGCTGATGCCATTTCCCTATAGCATCACAGTTGTGCTGGGGACTTGGCAGAGATTATTATCCACAGGGAATGAGTTGATACTGTGGTGCCAATTTCATAGATAGGCACATTGTTAAAGTAAATTCACAAATGTGGACATTTTCCATTTGGGGATGTTATATAATTTCTGCAATACTCTCAAAAATACTTTTGCAAGTAGCTTTCCTTGGAAATAAATAATGTGGGTTTGATTCTGTCATTTCAGAAATTTGAGATTTTTTAATGTAGATGTATTTCTATAACTTTTAGGAATTATGTTTTATAATCCTACTGGATATAGCTAGATTGCTACATAAAACATTGAAAATTATTTTATTCATGATATAACTCACAATAGGATATATTACATGAATCATACTAAGGACTAACTTAAATTTTATTCATAAAAATATTAGAAATAGGGTTTGAGGGATGGCTTAGCAGTTTAGGTATTTGCCTACAAAGCCAAAGGACCCAGGACCCATTCTCCAGGACCCAAGTTAGCCAGATGCATAAGGGGACACACATGTCTGGAGTTCATTTGCAGTCACTAGAGGACCTGGTGTACTCATTCTCTCCCTGTCTTTCTCTCTGTGTGTCTTTGTCAAATAAATAAATAAAAATAAAATATTAAAAATATGTGAATTAAGTATTTTGTTTATATGAAATGAGTGAACTCTGATTTCTAAGACAAGTGATACCACAGTGGGAAGATGAAGTACAAGTTTTTTGTTATTATTATTGTTATTTAATAAGGATTGTGATTTTATGACACTTTGTTTATTATTTAACGATTGGGAGATGACTGAAAGAAGGCCATGGAAAGAGATATAAAATCTTAACAATTTTCAAGAATTAAAAAAAATAAAATAAAGCTAGGCCCAAGAAAAATAGAAGGGGAAATTCATTTGGTTTTATAACCAGAGATTTTGCTCTACACTTGTAGAACTGGTTTCAGAGCTAAGATCCTTTGCCTCCCAGTTCATAGCTTGAAATGACTTCATCATTTAGACATGTGATGTCAATTCTTTCATAAGATGCATTCAAAAATAGTAGCTCTTACAAAAATACCAGGAACAGGAATAGAAAACTCATCAAAAACACAGCTGTCCCAGCTCTCATGCCCAGTTCTTATAACGGTATGGAATGTATGCTTTTTGCTTCCTCAACAATAAGCAGAATGCATCTAAGATTTAGGTTTTAATTGAAGCTAGAGGGAAAAAATAGTGAAAAAAATTGAACACTTAATGGGTTTAAATAAAGTATATATCAATGAATACTATAGCTCATCAATAGTTATGGGTACAGCACTTAACAAGCAACATTCTCTACCATGTTACTTGTTCCAACTAGACTACTCAAAAATGACAGAAGGAGGCAGAATCTATATTTGAACCTAAAAAGCACAGCCCAGGAGAACATCCTGTCAAATATAAGATGACAGATAATTCTGCTTCCACCAAGTGCATGTAGTAATGAGTTTAAATATGACTGATATAGGATCCTATCCCAAAATAGATATAAAATCTCTAGTAAGAAATGAGAGCCACAATAATGTTGTATACCAGCTATATAAAAATAATTGAATCCAAGTAAGACTAATTAATTTCATGGCTGAATATTTTGTAGATTTGTTCACTACACAAGACAGAGAGTAACTCTGAAAAGAATTTCCAAAGTTTAATCTAAAATATGTGCTTGCATATGTAAATTGGAAACATTTTACAGTTTTTCTGCTTATTTAAAACTCTTAAGAATACTCATTTTCATAAAGGGAATTGTCAATTTAGTAGAGCTTGTTCAGTTGCATCTGAGCAAAATAATTTGGGCCAGTGAGCATCCAATATTTATAGTTAGGAGTTTACATACAGATTTCAGATTAAAATAATTCTTACTGTTATTATATTAATAACGTGCCCACATTATTGAGTGGAAATCATTGATGCAGTGATAACATGAAGTATTTTTTGTTTGAATAGCATCATTTCTTTCCACTAAGTTTCTAGTTGAGCTTACATCATGGAAGGGAAAGGGAATGTCTCTCTGCTTCCATTTAGATATGGGTCTTTAGTCACACTGGTTCATGCTCATCCTTGCCCTCTTATAATCTTGTGTTGACTTCTGTACATTCCATTTGGAATGACCCTAGTTTTGTCAGAGATTTCCAAGATTAGCAAATGTGTTCTCAGTATTTTTGGCTGTAATTTTTTCAATATTAAAACCATTGCTTAAGAGTGTTAATTAGTGTGTTTTATTATTTCTTCTTGCCTCAAAATCTCATTCTTTTTATCATTTACACAGAATATCCAATTCTTTGTATAAACAAAGCCTCAGGAAACACTGGAGGTAAGGAAGTTGCACGCTGTCACTCAACATGTGCGTTTTAATTATGAGTGGTGCAGCTGTTTGGACATGGATGAATCTTTAGGCTTTATCACTATGTAACGCTAACTCATGTGGTAATTTTCTGGAATCAGTTTTGAACCTGATATATTTAAAGGGTCTTCGCCCACTAGGAAAATGAACAAGCCACAATAAATTAAATTTGTGTTAATACAACATGTGTCAACTTATAAGCATCTCTTTAAATATGTAGCATATGCCATTATAAAAACCTTTCAGATTTATCCATCAAGTAAACTATGAACTTTTAATGTTTAGTACTTCCTGGAAACAAAATTGTTCAATAAAGACCAAAAGGGTAGAATGAGTCAACTGTCACTTTTCTTAACATGATTAATGATTACAGCAATTATTAATTTTATACCTTATAGATGGCAGCATTTTCTATGTATTATTTCTAATCTTAATGACATTTGTATAAAGTGCTTGGTATTATAATTCTTATTTATTGTTTTGGAGAGAGTCAGAGAGACAGGGAGAGAAAGAGACAGGTAGAGATTGAGTGTGCCAGTGGACTCTCAGCCACTGTGAATGAACTCCAGAAGCGTATGCTGCCTTGTAGGCAAGTGCGGCATTGCACCCTTGCATCACTTTGCATCTGGCTAAACGGGGGATCGAACAGGCATTCTTAGGCTTAGCCTTAACTGCTAAGCCTTCTCTCCAGACCAATTCTTTTTATTTTTATGTGAAGGAACTAAGAGCCAGATAACTAAGTGTCTTTGACTTTTTAATTAATTCAAGAAATGGCAAGTAACTAGCCTGTGTGAGAGATGTTCTGGAAGCAGAGATTTCTCACAGTGAAATGAAAGGGCTTGAGCCTTCATGGACCTTAAAGTGATTATATTGCCAGAAAACACAAAAGCCAATGAGTCACCTGGTAGCCACTCTATTTTCTCTTTCAGTTTCATTTACACATTATGTGCTATATTCTATTTGTATATAATTTATTCTAGGTAGCAGGATTTTCTTAAGGTTTGATAATTGTCAATTTATGCTATATGTAAAATGAGTAGCATAGGGTAAAATTAGCCTTAGTGAGGTTTGATGGACTATACAATTTTTCATTATTTTTATTATTATATGTGTGAACATATGTATGTATGTGTTGGCGTTCTGTGGGTGTATGGCCATGTGCATGCCATAGAGTACATGTAGGAGTCAGATGACAACCTTAGGGTGTTTTTCCTCTCATTCCCTTTTCATTGAGACAAGATTTCTTTTGTTGTATTTGCCTATTTTGTCCTATTGGCTCCTGAGCTTCCAGACTCTCCTGGACCCACTTCTTATTGCTGTAGGCATGTTGGGATCACAGATGCAACTTTGTGTATGTCTGGACTTAGGTGGGTGCTGTGGAATCAAACTCAGCCTATCTGCCTGGCAAGCAAGAATCTTTAAAACTGAGACATCTCCCCAGCTCCAATTTCTCAGCAAGCGACAGACACATTTTAAGGCTTTATGACAATTATGTTAAAATATTAATATAATATTATAACAAAATATGTTGTAATTCATAATGGAGAATACCATGTGAATATATTAATTGTTTATTATCATTATTGATTATTAATGTATTAATATTATTGTGTTAATATATCTCATTAAATCCTATATAGTTCTTAAGACCACTTTTTAAATATTGCTCAGTTTTAGCAAGTTTTTCTCCTAAAATCTATTGTATGATGAAGTTTATTATGCTTTTCATTTATCAGAGAAGAATATGACAAGGTCCTTTAATAAACCTTTATTCAAGTGTATAAGGCAAAAGTTATTCAATTGTACCTTTTTAAAAATAAAACTTGACTGATAAACAGTCTTAAATTTTCTACAAGATAGAAAGTTTTTAATATCAGAAATACTTGCAAGTGACCCTCTTCCCTCTGAGACTGCCAGATTCAGAGATGATTGCATAAGACAAGAATCCACCGAAGAAGAAAAAGGGGAAGGAGAAGAAAAAGGTCTTCAAATAGGTGAAAATTTTGATGTGTTTGTCAGCATCTCTTGCTCATGGCTTCTCACATAGTTGGGGTTCCACAAGATGCCATGTAAGTAGCAAGCCTATGAGGCATCTGAGGAGGCCTGGGAACTCCCCATTTTAACAAGGGGGCATCTATGAGGTCTGTCAAAACATTTCCCAGAAGAAAGACATTTTTCATATCTGTGCAATTTTGAAAGGGGATGTTTTCATTATTTACCAAAGTTATAGGTGACACATCTTTGAAATGGTGTCCAGAGCCAAAGATGTATGGAAACAAGTACACGTGAGAAACAGAGAATTTTATCAGAAAATATTCTAAAGAATTTGTGTGCAAGCAAAAACTAGGAAATTCTGAGGAATCAGAAATGGGAAGAAAGAATGAAGAAAGTTACTGGCAAAATGCTACCCTGCATCAGAAGACACAGTAATGTTTAAATCCCAAACCACCACCCTTTTCAGAAAATGGTTTTGTCTTGTGGGCACTCTGCTGCATCAGTCTTTACTTGGTTTTCTATTTCGGAACTTCAATCTAAAGAGCATACATAGAATGTTTGCCAAGTTTTCAGCATTATATTCAAGAAAATATTATGATAGAATCATAATAAACAGAATTCCAACTCATGATCTTTTTCTATTAGGAAAATTTGATTAACAAAATTCCCCAAGGTACATAATTGACATGGAACCAGAATGAAGTTAGAAGAAAGGGGAAATATGGAGGGAGAGGAGGATAGGTTACTCTACAGTAAATACATTACTTATTATACTTCATTTAAAAATTAATTTATTGACTCAACAAATCACAATGCCAACAGTACAAACCCCCCATTCATCCCACCAACATTAGTGCTCTCACTTGGATTTCCATAATTTTTCATAGCTATATTCATTCTTCAACATCCTCTGTCTGATACCAACAGTGTCTTTTTTTGTTTGTTTGTTTTGTTTTGTTTTTTTGGTTTTCCAAGATAGGGTCTCATTCTAGCCCAAGCTGACCTGGAATTCACTCTGTAGTCTCAGGGTGGCCTTGCACTCACCTCCTACCTCTGTGTCTGGAGTGCTGGATTTAAAGATGTGTGCCACCACACCACACCCAGGTTTTTTTTTTTTTTTTTTTTTTTTTTTTTTCAAAGTAGGGTTTCACTCTAGCTCAGGCTGACCTAGAATTCACTCTGTATTCTCAGGATAGCCCTGAACTCATGGCGATCCTCCTACCTCTACCTCCTGTGTGCTGGGTTTAAAGGTGTGTATCACCATGCCCGGCAACAGTGTCTTTTGAGATTTTGAGACAATAACTTATCAGACAAAATAATATAAAGCCCTTTACCTGTCTCTATCTCATTACAGTTTTTCAAATTTCATGCTCTCAATAAGCAACATACAGACATTTTCTAAATAGTACAAGTCATTTCAAATAAAAATTAGTATGCCAAACAAAACATGCATTATTCCTTAAAAGAGTTTTGATAGATCTGAAATGCAAAATACAAAAATAAAAAAATAATAATAAAGGTCTAAAACCACCCAAAGTGTATGTTCTATAAAAATGTCATTAGGAGTGTCAGAGTCCCCAGATTTAGATGAGAACATATGATATATTTACTGGGAGAAACATAAGACTTCCCCCCAAACACATACCTCTACTGCCTTAGTATGTCTGCACAAGCTCCAAGTGAGGTTAAAAGCTTAGTGGTTCATGAGAATAAACACATGGCAAACAAAACAGAATCCTGAAATTGCTGCAGGAAGTGTCAAAAACTAGTACTGGAAAAAAAAAAAAAAAGGATTATTCAACCAAGAGGCTGGCAAAATTGGATATCTACCTGAAGAAGAATAAAATTAGACCCATATCATAAAATTAGATCCCTCTTCACAAAAATCAATTCAAACAGTATGAAAGACCTTAATTTAAAATCAGAATTGATGAGTCTATAAAAACCATGAGGAGAACACTTCAAGATATAGGCATAGTAAAGAACTTTGTGATGAGGACTCCAATAGCAACACAGGAAACAGCTCCAAGAGGTGATAAATGTGATTACATGAAAATGAAAATCAAATGAAATTATAATCAGAGCCAACAGGAAGCCCACAGCATGGTGTACATAAAAATACAAAAATTAAATGTACACTGGTAGAAAAATGGCTCATCAGTTAAAGTACTTGCCTTCATAGCCTAATTCGGCCTGAATTCAATTCCCCAGTCATACGCACAGTGATACATGTGTCTGGATTCATTTGCAGCAGCTGCAGGCACTAATACACGCCTCGCCACGCCTCACCCTTCCTTTTCCTCCTACTCTTCTTCTTCCTTTCTCTCTATCTTTCTCTTTTCTTGCAAATAAATAATAAAAACATATAAAAATTAAATGCACACACAGAAAACACTGCCAATAAATAAATGGTATAATGAATAGGCGATTATCAAATGAAGAAAATAAATAGCCAGTAAATATTTTTAAAAGTGTTCAATATCCTCAGCCATAAGAAAAATGCAAATTAAAACTACTTTGAGATTTCATCTCAGCCAAATCAGAATGGATATCACCAAGAAAACAAATAACCAGTCTAGTTGTCCATCAACTGAAAAATGGATAGTCAATATGTTATATATAAAAATGGAATTTTATTCAACCCTAAATAAAAAAAGAACTTATCAAATTTATAGGAAAGCTGAGAGATCTAGAAATTATTTATTAAGCAATATCACTCAGTTTCATAAACACAAATGTAGCCTGTTCTTTCTCATATGCAGATCCTATCCTTTAGTGTGCATATATGGGTGTGAGTCTGGGTATAGGTACTGAAACGAGAATGGGATTCAAGAGAAGAGAAAATACTTGTGGAAGAGGGAGTGATAGAACAAATGTAACATGAAGAACAAAAGGAAACTTACAAGTTATGGAAGGACACAAGGAGGTATAGGGGAGAAATAGGGACAGCAAGGATCAAGAAACACACAGTATCAATTAGAATGCCACAATAAAAACTGATACATTGTATGCTGAGAGAAAATTAAAATATTATGAAAGTAGTGCAAATATAAATAAAAATTAGTTCTACCTGAACGTCACAGAATGGGGTTTTAAGCTATAATATTTTGTTTTATTAGGAGGTATTACATGGTAGTTTAGTATAGCACCTGCTAGAAAATTTTCAATACATTAATTTACTTATTTGTGAGGAGAGGAGAGGAAAGAGAGGGAGAGTAAGAGAGACTGAGTATGTGGCATGACAGGGTCACTTCTTACTATGAACTAACTCCAGACACATGCAACACTTGGTTCATCTGGCTGTACTGAAGGTACTGAAGAATCAAACTTGTATGGGCAGCGTTTGCAAGCTAGCACCTTAAACCACCCAGTTATCTCCTCAATCTTCTTAAAAAAGTATATTTTATTTATATTCTTACAAAGTATAATATTCAACTGAATTTAATATGATTAATAATTGTTTAAAATAAATATCCTTTCTTGTTTAATGAAAATACTGTTGACCAAAGCTTGGCAACTTTTACGATAAATGTAAAGATATTACATGATATCCCAGGGGTGACACAAACAGAGACCATGAGATGCTATCATCAAAGCAAAATGTGACTATTGTAATATCTGAGTAGTACAGGTTTAATTTAATTAAAATTATCCTTTATGTTGTAGCCATTTAAAAAGATTGGCATCAGAATATAAACTGGGATGGTTTTACAAATATTGTAAGTATGGTGTAATTGTCATGTTACACATTGAAAGAAAACCTATTTATTTTCAAATCCAGGCAGGCCATTGGTAATTTATTATTGGGAACAGAATGTTGAGGTGGTAAGTACCATTTTCTTCACATAAACCAGGGTAACATGGAATTTAAAAAGGGGGAATAAAGATAATTATGAGATTGTTTTTTATTTTTGGATTGTTATTTCTAGCTCCAATGAAATGTTATCAATCATGACTCAGGAAATATTAAGTAAATATTTTATTGAGTTGTTCATAGTGGTTTTAAAACAATTGGATCACAAGTTATCAGAGCTGTAATTATTCTGTTTTAAGAATTAATAATACATATTTGAAAAAGAGATATACAAATTCCCAAAGATGTTAATATCTAATTTACATTTTCAAAAGAAAAAATACTGCAACTCATTGTTCTATGAGACCAATCTTTGCTTTGAGTTTTTTGGTACTTCCTAACTTCCATCAGCCTTCTGGACTACCTCTCAGGCCAAACACATTTTGCTGAGTGAAGCAATCAGATGCTGTGCAGGAGATGTAATTTTACTGATCTGACTACAAGCTCTCTTCTTCATACTAATCTTTCTTTTTGTTTAATTTGGCTCAAGACACAGCTCTAGTTAATTTGCTTTCAGTTTACATAAGGAAAAAAACCTTGTCTATGTAAGCTTTTGGCTGTGGTTGTTATTATTTTGCATTATAACTTTTATAATTACATTTAAAGGAAATAATGTATGTTTGTATCTTACAAAATTTGGCCAACTCAAATCTGTGTTCTTAACAACTAAAGATTGCTTCAAATCAATACTCAGTATTAATTTAATGATGCTATAAGAAAAAGTATGACTTTGTTGTGTTAGATTTCTATTGTGATCACAAATACCTAAGATCAGATAAAAGTGAGAAAGATTTGTGGTTTCTGAGGTGTTAGAAATGGCTCTGTGGCTTTGGGCCTGCCATGAGGTAGAGAACTTCCTGTGGGCCATGGGTGATAGGAAAGGCTTATTCATCTTATGGTGGTCCAGAAAACAGAGATTAGAAGGAGTTGGGGTCTACTATCCCCTAACATGTATGCCTCTGATAACCTAACTTTCTCTCACAAGTCCGTACCTCACAGAGGTCTCACCCCCTTTCAGCAGCACTATGATCTCAGGATCAAACCTTCTACAAAGAGAAGATATTTATTACTCAAGCCATAATGTAGTTACTGAACAGTGTTGATCATTTTTATTTAATTTTGAAAATTTGGGATATTATTTGTTTTAATAATTCCTAAGATACTATTTTAAACAAGAATTTTGCCCTATTTTCTATACTGTCTAGAAAGTTAGGACCTAGTTATATACATTCTTAATTAAGAACCTGAGAACATATTGCTGTAGTTACCATCTCTTTGCAGAGAAGAAACACCAAACCAGAAACATCTTATGTGAGGAACATGTTTATTAGCCTAACCATTTCTAGGGGCTGATTCATGATGCAGAAAGCATGCAGAGCATCACATAGCTGGGTGGAAGCACTCTAAGTACTGGGTTTGGAGGTGGGCCAACAAACCTCCAGGTCTGACTCCAATGACACCCCTTCTCCTGTAAGGCTCCATCTCTAATATTGTCAGCACCTGGAGAATTAGGCTTCATCACAAGCACATGAGGCTATGTGAGATATTTCAATTCAAACTACTATACATGTAGATATATTTGTATACTTCAATATTTTATAAAATTTATGTATGCTACTTTAAAACTTAAACTTATAAATGGATTAAGTTGTAAATTGGGCTAAGGCTTATTTTTAATGTGTAATTCATCATTGGCACTATAGAATTCCATTATGGGGCTAATTATTTCATTTTTAGTGGCTGGTCAAGACCAGATGATCATAGTGAGAGTGGAATCAAGCTTAAGCTTTGTTTATATTATTTGTGTCTATTTGTTTTGTTTTGTTTTGTTTTGTTTTGTTTTGTTTTGTTTTTCGCGGTAGAGTCTCACTCTAGCTCAATCTGACCTGGAATTCACTATGTAGTCTCAAGGTGGATTCAAACTCATGGCAATTGTCCTACCTCTGCTTCCCGGGTTGCTTCTCATTTCTACTTGTTAAATAAACCTATCCTATTCCTTTGGAGGGTGTGTACATAAACAAATTAATTCTACATGTCATTTGATATAAAAACTAATTTCAAATCATTTTCCTCTAGTAGGAAAACAAAGGTAGAGACAAAAACCAGAAGCTCCTCCCATACCCTGGCATGGAGGGATTGCTGTCAGTGTTATCCTGAGTCAGGAGGTGGACAGCATAGACTCTTCATTTTACCTGTGTCATGAGTCCTCATTCATCACTCCTCTTCAGAGCAGGGAATTTCATGATCAGTCAAGTGATGTAAAGCACCTCTAGCTAGACCTGTCATTGTCAGATTATGGTTGGAAAAGTATAAACTGACTAATGACCCAAGTGGTTGCCCTAGAGCAGCTGTTGTACATACCTCTATTTATCATCTACTAATCAGACCCTCATACTTCTGAGCATCTCCAAAAGAAATAAACTACCTTTCACCCCTTGGGAGATACATTTTATGCACACAAAATATTGAATTGTTGCACTTGTCAAACAAGCTGTAGTGGTATGAACAAGTTATAGTAATTTGGAAAGGAAATTGTCTTTTCTCTCTGTCCCTGCTTCCCATTCTTCACCACTAACATACTTCTATTGGCAATGAATACAGTAGAGTTCTCTGTGTTTATAGTGAAATAGGGGAGTAAAGTTAGCTAGCTAATCATCTTAGTTTTTAATCACTGTTGTAATTTCATTCATGATGTGCAGCGAACCTCCCGACCTGCGGGAAAGGAACGACAACAAGACGAGAATTCTTCTTGATCACACTTTATTGGAGAGCCTCTTGGTTAACAGGAAAGCTGATGGCGAGGGGCGCAAATCTGCAGCTGCTTTTATAGGGCGTACTGCTACGAGGCGCTTACTGATTGGTTGCAAGAAACTTGCCACAAGCAGATACCACGGGATAGGCTCAGGACAGGTTGCGTCATGTGCATGCGCATACCTTGAGTAAGGTTAGCGCCAAGACGCTGCCTAATATGGAGATGTTTACCTCAACACTGACAGGAAGCCAGCGCCATCTTGTAATGGCGTTTGCTCTAGCTCCCTGCAGTTCCCCCTTCTTTATTATAGTAGACTAAGCTCCAGGGCAACCAAAAAACTCCCGATCAGGTCTTCACCTCATGATGTGCTGACCGATCAAGGGAGACAGTTCGACCTCTCCTTACTCAGTGCAATGGGAGAAATCCCCTCGAGAGTGCAAAGGCAGTGGTCAAACAGAAGTTACCATCTCCTGCCCATCCTCGTGCAATGGGTACTCTAAACCCCGAGGGTGCAAGGCCAGGGGAACTAGTTGCCTTTCAGGGCTGACAGCCAAATTTGGGGGAGGATCCACACTCCAATGCAGCTAGTGCCTGAGAGATAATCACCTTGTCCCTCCTAGCTTGGGCTCGCATTTTGCAAACCAACCATAGGCAGAACAGACATCCTCCAAAACAGCAGACTGCAAACAGTCCTACCCGTACCCACTCTTTGAAGAAAGAAAAGGCTGATGAAAACCAGGAGGTGAAACCTTTTGCCAAACTAAGGTCCACCCGAGTGGAATTGATGGCAACAATAGCTCTTCTTAACTCATCTAGGTTCACATCAAACTCCTCGGACCAATTCCCGAAAGATACAAAGACAATTTGAGAGACAAATTGGCTGCTGGAAAAGCAACATTTCCCCAATTAATCACAGATTGAAAGAAAGAGACAATTTACATTACAGAAGCAACCTCTATACAGGTACTATTAATAGCAATTATTTGACCCCTTAACGTCCTAGTAAGATTATCAAATTTGTGGTCCCAAGTCCCATTGAGATACAACAATGTCCATCTGTTCTTGTAAGAGATCAACTCGTTGGTTTACTAGCAGAATGTCTGCATGCAACTGTTGGTTGATTTCTGTCTGGGTATCAGGGCCAAAGCAGTCCTCTCGGATAAGCTGTTTATTGCTTGGGCCGCTGGGATGGCCTTAGCTAGGGCTGCAGCAGCTACCGCAGCAGTGGCAGCAGAAGCTGCAAGAGCAGCCACGATAGCTGCAGTAATTCTAAAGTCTCTCTTAGGCCGTAGCAACACCGACAGTTCTTACTCTTGAATGACCACAGGAACAGGCAGGTAGGTGGGGATACACATCAGCATGCCCAATGGAAATTGAGTGGCATTCCAGCATTCTGAAAGAAAACAAGAACTAATTAATAACAGTTTGATTGCTCACTAGAAACATAAAAGGAGGTCTTACACATATAGGTGTGGATCTAAAGTCGATGGTCTTACTACAATTTAGCATTGGTCGAATATGATTGGCTTCCAGCTGTTCCTAACTAGTTGATGGGCTGCTTCCAGGTTATTCCAATTGGCTCAGTGGCCCCAATTGAAAACCCTGTCTATCTTAGGTTGAATTTGAAAGCGGTAAAGGAAAAGGCCACATTTTTACAATGCTAGCCAAGGATTTGAACTCAAGATACTGGCCTTTTGAAAGGCAAGCCTTGCTAACTCCATCCAATCTGTAGGAGTTAAAGGGAACTGCAATAATCATGCTTCTTGAGTAATCTGCGCCTGGTCCAAAATCTTTCACTGCCTGAACCAAATCCTTCAGTTGTTTATAGGAGACCGGTTTATGCCTTCTTTGATTGGTTGCCGGGTCTTCAAAGACTGGGAAGGCGGAGGCCAGCCGTGACCAGGTTTTTGCCCTAATGAAGCGGCACCTGTCCTCTGGGGGGATATAGGGTGGCGGTGCCGAAGGCTCCACCTTCTGTACAGGGCCATACCCCCTATCTTCTGACCTCCCCATCAATAGAGGGTGCCTGGGCGGAGGCCTATATCGCTCCCTATCATAATGGGCAGCAGCCTCCTCCAGTCCCTCCTCTTCCTCTTCAGTTAGTTTATCTTCTTCCTCCTTTTCAGAATCTGAGCTAGTCTCATCATCTGCCTCCAGCACATTTAAATGTGCAAACTCCTCTAGAATAGGATACTTCCTAACAGAGGCTCCTCTGCCCCCTCAAAGGGCGGGCAAGAGTAAGTTTCACCTATTTCTTTGAGCTCTTCTTGTAAACTTTTATCTTTTTCTTGTTTTTGTTCTCCTTTTTTTATTTTCCCTTTTTTCCTAGGCCTAGCTTGTATTTCCCCATTTGTGTCTGACTCAGAAAGGCTATCCTGGTGTCTTGCTAGCGCCCTCCGTCCCTCTCTGATGATGTCCGTGTGACTGCCCTTACTCAAACAGGAGTACACGATGAAAAGCAGTACCCACAGGGGAAGGGCAACAGCAAGGACCAAAAAAATCTCTAAGTCAAAAACAGCATACCTGGGGATGACAGCATACCTCTCCGTGACTTACCGAGTTTCCTCTCCGTCCGTCAAGTTCTGATCCTCTTCGCCCCCGCCTGGCGACCGCAAGGCACCCGGCGCCCCGGCTTCGCACCCCTTTGCAGCGAACCTCCCGACCTGCAAAGAAACGACAACACGACGAGGATTCTTCTTGATCACACTTTATTGGAGAGCCTCTTGGTTAACAGGAAAGCTGATGGCGAGGGGCGAGGGGCAAATCTGCAGCTGCTTTTATAGGGCGTATTGCTAGAGGCGCTTACTGATTGGTTGCAAGAAACTTGCCACAAGCAGATACCACGGGATAGGCTCGGGACAGGTTGTGTCACGCTACCTTGAGTAAGGTTAGCGCCAAGACGCTGCCTAATATGGAGATGTTTACCTCAACACCGACAGGAAGCCAGCACCATCTTGTAATGGCGTTTGCTCTAGCTCCCTGCAATGATGTTGGTACAAAACATCCCACCAGAAAAGTTTGATGGGAAGTAAGGTATATTTTGGCTTACAATGTCAAGGGGCAGCTTCATGATGGCAGAGGAAAGTATGGTATGAGCAGAGGCTGGACATCACTCCTTACCATAGCAGGTGGAAAATAACAGAGAGTGAGGCAAGCTCTTACAAGGGGAAGCTGGCTATGACACGCTTGAAAGTCTGTTCCCAGTTACATACCTCTTACATCCAGGCTCCGCATCTTCTAATTGCTACCAACTGAGAATCACTTATTCAAAATGCATGAGTTTACAGGAGGGAATCTGATTCACACCTCCTCAGTCACAACTCTAAATATTAATTACTACAGAATATGAATAATATTAATTTAGATGATTAGATGATAATTAGATTTAGACAAATGATATATGCTTTTTTAAATGTTAATATGCCATTTGCATACAAAATAAAACAAAACAGTAAAACAATATTGTTTGCATTGCTCTTGCCTTGACATATATATAATTCAACACAGAAATGAGGAGAAAGTGTACATTTTTAACATATTTAAAGTATTTAAAGATATCACATCACTCCTTGAATTATTATCAGGTCTTCCACATGACAGGATGGCAGTAAGTGAAAGATATATTATTTTCCTTAAAATTGTATGCACTCTATAGTCTCATCTAGAATTAAATCATCATTCCATGTTCACATGTCTTCCTAGCATGTCATGTGCTGGACATTATATTTGTATCTATATATCTTTAAAGTTAAAATGTAAATAATGTACCTCTCACATAAACATATTATGTATAATGTATATGTTTATGTATATGTATATAAATATAGTAGCCATATGTATACATTATTATATCCTTAAGTTAGAATGTAAATAATGTATATAACACATAAACATATTATTTATAATGTATAAATTTTTAAAGAATTGTTTTATTTATTTATTTATTAGAGAAAGAGAGAGGAAGAGAGGGAGACAGAGAATGAGAATGGATGCTCCAGGGCCTCTAGACACTGCAAATGAACTCCAGACATATGTGTCACCATGTGCATCTGGCTTATGTGGGACCTGGAGAATCGAACCGGGATCATTAGGTTTTGTAGGCATACACTTTAGCCACTAAGCCATCTCTCCAGCACTATAATGTATATTTTTATGTATATACATATGATACATAAACATAAAGGGGGAAGGGATTACAGTGAAAGATGGATTAGTAGAATGGAAGGCCCAGGGGAAATGGTGGAAACAAGAGTTCATCAAGTCAATAATCATAATAATTAATAAGAAATTATTATTAGAAATGGTATTGTCACTGAGATTGGCATTCTTTACTGTCAAACTTGACTACTCAGGTCTTTGTGACCCAACAGAAGGAGTGATCTACATACTATAAAACTATAAAATATTGCATTGTGCTGCTCTAAAAAATTTCCTTCAATGAAATTTTATTATTGTTATGTAGATAATTTTTAAAGATATTTCGTTCTTAAAACACAATTCCTTACACTGACTTATATGGCGTTTACCTTGCTGGAATATAACACCCTCTCTGGATTGCATTCTGACAGTACTGACAGAAAATCATTATTTTTACTGACTGATATGTTTTGCTTTCTGTCTTTACAGGATTGAATGTTGTAATATAATTAAATGTAATTCTACTTCAGGTTCCTACATGGATTTTTGCTCCTTTAACACCTAATTCACTTTTCAAAGTCCTTCAGATAAGATTCAGTTAGTCTTGGGAGAGGGAAGATTGAGAATCTGGGAAAGATGAGAAGTGAGAGATGGGCTGGAGGAAGGAAAAGGGGATAAACACTCTTCAAGGCATTATAATGCTGGCCATATACTCCCTGAGTTATTTCAAAGGCATTCTTCTTTGTCAACCATAAATTTTAAGTTCATCTTCAACTGACAGGGGGAATAATGTGGTGTATTTAATTATGCTGAATATTGCATTATGTTCTTCAAAAATCTTATCTTAATGATTTTTTTTTTTCTGGAAAATTAGCAACAAAGGCCATTTAATGTGTTACTCAGAAGACAAAGGCAAAAAAGTCACCAATGCCCCTGGCCTTCTGAGAATGGCACTTTTGTTTCGAATCATGAGAGGACCATACTCCTTGTGCTGCTATTTCAGAAAAACTAACATTCTGGGCACTTATCATCTTCTTTTGAATGTCTACTAGAAATCAGGATGAGAAATAGGAGACAAACTAGCAAAAAAAGGCACACATATGTTAACATCTCTGATCACAACAATGTGAACAGAATCTTTCTATGAGCATATTAAAAATGAGGGTAATGGAGACATGCTTAGACACAGGGCCTTTTTATACTAATCCTAAGAAAACAAGAAGTTATCACATGGTCTTTCTGCTTTGTTTGCTTGATATTTCTAAAAGGTTAAATTGGTTCCTGAGTAGAAATATTAAAAGGCATCCTTAGGGTTTATCTGAAAGTTAAAATTAGCTATAAATGAATAGATACTCACATATGAAGACATTGGAAGTATTTCTAGAGCTACAGAGATGGTAAGAGGTTAAGGCATTTGCTGCAAAGCCAAAGGATCCTGGTTCAATCCCCCAGGACCCATGTCAGCCAGATGCACAAGGGGGCACATGTATCTGGAGTTAATTTGCAGCAGCTGGAGGCCATCATCTTTCTCCCTCTTTCTCTCTCTCAAATAAGTAAATAAAATATATTTAACAAAAAAGAAAGTATTTCTATTAGTCCTTAATATATAGACTCAAATCAGACACAATGATATTTTGAGATATTTCACTTAAGGAGAAAACACAGTAAATTCCTAACAAGGAGAAAAATATTGCTGTTAAATAAAATTGACTCCATAGTTTCTAGGAATTTAATTGATTGTATAATATGTATATATTTGCAAATTTCCTTATGTATAATTAATAATGTTTTATAATGAATACCATAATTCCAATAAAAATGTAGAAGAAACATAAGTAATTGTGGGTAGCATTATATTCATTCTATCTTCTTTTTCTCTCAGTAAGGTAAATATATTTTATAAAATTACATATATTATTATGTAAGTGTGTAACCTAATATTTACACATTCATATTTATAATTATTAACATTATGATACATGCTAGATTGTCTTTACAATGTTACATTGTTAGGTGTGTCCAGAGATGTCTTTACATATTTGTTACCCATTTTATTAATTGTCCTGCCTATTTCCACATCCTGGTTTCTTTGGTGAGCAAATTTTTTTATCAATTTTATTAATATTAATATAATTTACTATAATTCTCTATAGTGTTATACTTCTGAGTTAAGTTGTGCTTAAAATGTAATAAATCAGGGATCAAAATAATATACAGGTTACATTAGTACTATGAGTAATTAGATGGTTCCTAATTCACCCAACTCAAGTGAAATAGATTTTTAGACAGAAACAACTTAAAATTTTTTTAAATTTTTTTTAAAAATGCTTATTCATTTATTTGAAAGAAGAGAGAGAGAGATAGAAGAGAGGCAGACAGAATGGGCATGCCAGGGCCTCTAGCCCTTCAAAGGAACTCCAGATGCATGTGCTCCTTGTGCATCTGGCTTACGTGGGTCCTGGAGAATTAAACAGGGATCCTTTGGATTTGCATGAAAACATCTTAACTGCTAAGCCATTTCTCCAGCTACAAAATTTCTTAATAATAAAAAAACATAACATGTAATTGCATCTATAAAACAGAATGGTTTAAAAATTGGAAAATTTCCAAAAGGAATATCTCAGGCCAAAATGACTTAAATGATGATTAGTATTAAACTTTTATGTCAAATTCATGTTAATTCTAAACTTATCTATCAAAAAATAGAAGAGGGCTGGAGAGATGGCTTGGCAGTTAAGCTGCCTGCCTGCCAAGCCTAAGAACCTTGTTGGATTCTCCAGGTTCCATGTTTAGCCATACGTATGATGCAAGGGCACAATGTTACACTTCCTCACAAGGGGGTGCATGTGTCTGGAGTTTGTTCACAGCTGCTCTCTCTCTCTCTCTCTCTCTCTCTCTCTTTTTGTCTCTCTCTCTCTCAAAAAAAAAAAATAGAAGAGACACTTCCTGATTAACTCTATGAGACTAGTGAATCAGATATTGAAAAGCCATGGTAGTCAAGGCAATGTGATTAAAAAAAAAAAAAAAAACAGAATTACATAGTGTCTACCACTGAAGGACCTAACAACATTAGATATATATTAACAAAGCTACAGGGAGAAGTAGACATCAACACAATAGTAGGGACTTCAATAACCCATTTTCAACAATGGATAGATCATCCAGACAGAAAGTCAATAATGAAATTGTAAGCTTGAATAGACTATGGACAAAATGGACCCTACAGACATGTAGAGCATTTCACTCAAAGTGGAACATTTACTTTCTCAAACAGGGGATAGTTCAAAAATGGATCATGTGTAAAGAAAATATTAACAAGTTTATGAGGATCAAAATTATATCAAGTATCTCTTTCAGGGACAAAGTCACAAATCAAGAAATCAAGAGTAGGACAATGTTTGGGAAATTTACAAACACATGGATATTGTAGTATTTCTAAGAAATCAGTGGACTAAAAGGAAATGAAATTCAAGCTTTCTTAAAACAAATGAAAATGAACACATGAACTACTAAAAATTATGGCAAAAGTAGCATTAACCTATAAATTTGGGAATTCCAGGATAAAAACTAAAAATTAAAAGCCAGTTATATTTTTTATACTAAGAATAAAGCATCTATAGACTGATTTTTAAATAACTCCATTTAATTACATAGAAAATTATTTAGGAATTGATATAATTCAGATCAATAAAATATTCCCATTCATAACAGAAAAGAAATTAAGACAAATTAAAGAAAGAAAGAAAATTTTTATGAACAAAGGAAATCAGTGTTGTTAAGGTATACCACATCTTCCAAGATGATCTACAGATTTAATTTCATAATTTAATAATATCTTTTAGTAAAATAAAAAAAAAAAGAAAATTTCCCTGGAGTAAAGAAAAACATGATCACAAATAGCCTAAGGCAATCTTGTAAATTCAAAACAATACAACACATGACCTGCTTTCTAACATATTTTCCAAGATAAGAAATCAAACCTTATGTAACAAAATACAGCAATGAACTGAATCAATTGCACAGAAATATGAATAAACCATTTTTTGACAATTTTCCAAGAATATATTATGGAGAAAGGAAATTCCTTCAATGGATGGGAATAAAGAAAATGGACATACACATGCAAAAGATGTTAGAATCTTTTTTTAAACATCATATAGAAAAAATAATTCAAAATTGCTTAATGATGATGAGTGGAGGATGTGACACCCTAGATCTAACAGAAGACACAAGGAACCTTCTCTTTGGCATTGATCTTTGCAATGCTGCTCTTGAATATTGCAAGACCTGAGAAGAGACAACAAAGATAAACAAGTAGGACTATATTAAACCAAAAGATAAAACTGAGGAAATGACCACCATAAGAAATAGCACATGTGTTTGGGAATTATATATGTTATTAATATCCAAGAAATTTGGTTGTATATCTGTATTATAAAATCTATTCTTGAGCTGGGCATGGTGGCACCTGCCTTTAATCTCAGCACTCAGGAGGCATAGGTAGGAGTTCAAGGCCACCCAGAGACTACATAATGAATTCCAGGTCATAGTAAAACCCTACCTCACAAAACCAAAAAATAAAAAATATAAAAACTAAAAAAAATTATTTCAATTGTGATATATAAACTCCTAGCAGGTATATGAAAAGAGGCTCAAAATCACTAATCGTCAGAGAAATGCAAAAATAAGAGGGACCATATGAAATGTATCACAATGTTTTTTAACAAAAAAATTGGTAATTATTATCAGGAAGGATTTAGATGAAAAGTTACTACTATTATGTAAAATAATATGGAAAATCCTCAAAAAATTAACAATGAATTTACCATCTCACAACTCCACTTCTAATTATAGAACTAAAGTAAATGAAATCAATGTATTAGGAGACAACTGCACTCTCATACTCATTATATCACTCATGGTATAAAATGTCCTTGACCAATAAGTTGATAAAATAAATGTATTTCCCATATATTCAGAAAAAAATATTATTCAGTCATAATAGCAAAAACCATGTAATGTTCTTTAGCACAGATACATTGTTTGACAGTATGTTTAGCAACATAAGAAGATCAAAGGAAAGCAAAGACCATTTGAATTCCCTTATACATGAAAAAATTGAACTCATACAGGCAGAAAATAAAATGGTCCTTGCCATGGACTGGAAATGAGGAAACTTTAAGTTATTATGTGAGTAAAAAAAAATCCAACTAACATAATATGTTTATTTAGAAGCAAGTTAAGTCAGGAGAGGTGATCTTGGTTTGCAGTTTAAGCAGGGATATAGTGCACCATGGTAGAGTAGACCCGGCAGCAGACGCATGGGAGCTAGTCACACTGTGTACACATTCTGGAAGTAGAAAGCGATGAATGCTGGTGTTCATTGAACTCTCTTCTTTCTATTCAGTCACTAACTCCAACCTACATTTAGGATGTGTTTTCTACCTCAATTAATCCAATCTAAAAATTTCCTCATCAACATACCCAGAGGTTAATTTTCTTGGCAAAACTAAATCCTGTCAAATTGTCTATTAATATTAACTATCACACCCGGTTAATAAATTGACAAATGATTTGTATAGATATTTTCTCTATGAAAACATATAAAGTATCATTAAGCTATGAAAAGTACAAAAGATGATTAATTAGAGTACAAAGAAAATACAAACTATGAGATCCCTGAAATCATGCACTGTGTTTGATATCTTAAAAAAATAAATCATACAGTTTGGGAGTATATGGAGAAAAATTCAAACCCTTGTTCCCTGCATGTAAAAGTGCATAAATTCCTCAGAATGTTTTCACAAAGTTACTACTTGATCTAGCAAGTCCAACAAATTCAAGAGGTATGGAATTCTATGTACACACAAAACTTTGACATAAATTTCCCAGAAGTGTTATTTAAAATAATCATAAAATGGAAAGAATAGTATTATCAATCTACTGAAAAATAACATGTGGTATACCTGTACAGTGGAATATTATCCATCAATTAAAATAATGATGAGAAATTAACATGGTTAAGTATTGAAAAAGATATACCAATGTAAATAAATAAGTTACTATATGAAGTAGCATCTCACTAATGCAAAATATCCAGAAAAGGAAAAATTTTCAAAGACTGAAATTATACTACTGTTTGTCAAAGGGCACAAGAAGGAGAATGGGAAGTAGATAGTGGCTACTCAGTGTGGAGATTTTTTTATTATATGTGTGTGAACTAAAAATATCCTATAATTAGATCATAGTCATTGCTTCAGTTACCCTCTGGTGGCTGGGGTTAAACACCTGAAGAGAAGCAGCTTATAGGAGGAAGGGATTTATTTCAGGCTTACAAATTCCCAGGGAAGTTTTGCAATGGCAGAAAAGAAGCTGGCTCACTTTATCATACATCCACAGCACAGAGAAAGAAGTGAGCGTAAGCATAAGCTGCCTCTAAAAACATGTAGTAGATCTGGACTCAAGATCAGATTGACTCCAGTCATACACCTCCTCTATCAGGGCTCTGAATGCTGAAGACTAATAAAAAATATGGACCAGCCTCTAAGTCCCCAACTCTCAGTTCCCCTGTATCAGTGGGTGCATGTTAAGAGTGAGTAGGCCAGAGCTCCTTGCTTTTTCCCCACCTCCCAGGACCCCAGCAATGGAACTCCTGCCACTAGCAAAGGGTGGCCTGAACCCTGCATGGGTGCTGTGTAAGCAAGCCTTTTGCCCCTGGCTTCCTGATTGACTGACTTCTGGGCCCAACTCCTGAATTCCCTGCACCAGATGGTGTTCATGCAGAGTGAGTAAACCAGAGATCCAGGTTAGTTCCACACTTTCTAGTTCCCCAGGTACCCTTGCTGCACTGCAACCTCCACAGTCTGTGCATCTTCAGTTATAACCCCATTCTACTCCAATCCTGTTTACATTTACAACATAACACTCACTGGAGATCATACAAGGACAAATATCTGATTCCTCCTTAATAAAATAAGACATTTATCCCAATATGGGTGGACCACAATGTAAAACAAACAAATAAACAAAGGCGTGGTGGTGCACGCCTTTAATCCCAGCACTCTGGAGGCAGAGGTAGGAGGATCACTGAGAGTTCGAGGCCACCCTGAGACAACATAGTTAATTCCAGGTCAGCCTGGACCAGAGTGAGACCCTACCTCGAAAAACCAAAATAAATAAATAAATAAATAAATAAATAAATAAATAAATAAATAATAAATCGCAGACAATGGAGAGATCTCCTAGTCCCACAATGGAAGACTCCAATGAAAACATGGAGAAAATAATAGAAATTTTATACTAAAATGAAAACACAAGAAGCCATGCAATGCCGATCAAGCAAATAGCTAAACTAGAAGCAAATCATTAAAAACAATAACAAAAAGAATAATAACATAAATAGAATTTAATTGAATCATCTTTTAGAGTACTCAGATTTGACACTAATCTTAATTGAATTGAAAGAAACCAGATAGGCCTCAAATGAGAGATAAATGAGTAGGTGAGTCAACAAATTGAGGATCTCAATAACCAGCTGATTAAGCTCAATGAAGACATGATCAAATGTAAAAATGAATTCCAGATAGCATGAAGAAAATCAGACCTCAACCTAAAATTGTACCTCAAAAAAAAAAAAAAAAAAAAAAAAAAAAAAAAAAAAAAAAAGGACTCACTAACAGAGTCATTCATGTAGAGGTCATAACCTCTGAGTAGATAGACATGACAGAAGAAATTGATTGGGAGACAATAAACTTTGCTAAGTTCAAAAAATCATGTGAACAGAATATAAAGTAACTGTGTGATACTCTAAAACAATGACCAAACATCATGGCTATACCAGAACGGGAATAAATCCAAGCCAGAGACATAGGGAACATATTCAAAGAATTATTGAAGAATATTTTCCCAGTCTCACAAACATAGGCCTGTACACATACAAGAAGCTAAGAATGCTAAACAGACAGCACCAGTGAAGAGACTCTCTAAGACACATAATAACTAAAACTCTAAACAAAGAGAGAGTGCTAAAATCACCAAGAGAGAAACAAGTCATTACAAACAAAGGCAATTCAATCAGAATTACTCAAGATTTCTCAGTGGAAACCCTGAAAGCCAGGAAGGCCTGGAATGGAGCAACTCAAAGTCTAAAATCTATGGCTTCTAACCCAAATTACAGTACCCATTGGAAGTATCCTTCATAATAGATTGTGAAAGGAAAATTTTCTATGATAAAAGGCAGCTCTATGACTATATGAACACAAAGCAGCTGAACCTACAGGAAATACCTCGGGGAATATTCCACACAGAAGAATCAAACAACAAATCTCAAAAGCCTACAAGAAGATGACAATTACCAAAAGTAGAGCAGGCTCAAAAACGTACAAAGCCCAAGAAAGCACCAAACCTTACAAGGGACCCATCATTTCAGGGATTAAATTGAACCCCACATTTATAACCTGAAATATCAAGAGTGTTAAGCCACCCATCCCATAAGGGTGGATCAGAAAAATGCACCCTTCTATCTGCTGTCTTCAAGAAACCCACCTCATCACTAAAGATAGCCTCCTCCTCAGGTTTAAAGGATGGAAAATGATATTCCAAGCAAAATGGCAATAAGAAACAAACAGGTGCTGCTCTATTATTATCTGATAATATAGACTTATACCAAAAATAATCTAAAAGGACAAAGAAGGCCACTTCTTACTCATCAAGGGAACAGTCATAAATTTATATGTGCCAATCACAGGTGCACCACAGTTTGTAAAACAAACCCTACTTGAAAACAAACAGAAATAAACATCAAAACCATCATAGGGAACTAATAGAGCTCAACAACACTATAGATCCACTAGACCTAACAGACATCTACAGAACATTCCAACCAAATTGTACAGAATACACATTCTTCTCTGCATCCCATGGAACCTTCTCCAAAATAGACCATATTATGCCATAATACATGCCTCCATAAATTCAGGAAAATTGATGTAATTTCCTACATCATATTAGATCACAATGCTTTAAAGCTAGAAATTAATAACAAGAGACATATAAGGAATTCCGCCAGATCTTGGAGATTGAACAACACACATTTAAACAATGAATGGGTTGTGGAAGAAATCCAAAAAGAAATTGTAAAATTTCTAGTATCAGATGTTAATGAGAATACAACTTATCAAAACTAATGCGACACAATGAATGCCAGGGTTTTTTTTTTCCTCCACCACCAGCAGGTAGAGCGGAAGAAAGAGAGAACCAGGCCAGCCGCTTCTCTTGAGGCTGAGCGAGAAGGCGGGTGTCGGCGACTCAACCCCCCCCCCAAAACACCAGGGAGAAAAACCACATTGAGCCGGGAGAAACATCTAAGGCGGAACTCACTCCTTTATTGTCATGGGGAGGTATTTATATATTTTGAGGAAGGGGGCAGGAAGAGAGGATGAGAGAAAGGTATAAGGGCCAATAGTATTTCACCACGTCAGCAGTAGCTGGGCAGAGGCAGTAAGGGCCAATAGTATTTCACCATGTCAGCAGTAGCTGGGCAGAGGCAATTTCAGCCTAGGTGCTGAATCACTCCAAGGACAGGTTGTGAAATTCTACTCAGGCTCTGGAAGCTCAACCAGGCCTCACCAAGAGCCAAGTACAGGTAAACTCTGGCTGGGCCCAGAACCACTAGGCCTCACACCGGGCAGGGCCCAACAAATGAAGGCACTCCTAAGGGAAAAAAATCATTATGCTAAATGCATTCACATAGAAGACAGAGAGGTCTCAAATTAATAACATAACCATACACCGAAAAAAATTTGGAAAAAGAAGAATCCTACCCTAAGAGCTCCAGAAATAATCAATATTAGAGCAGAAATTAATTAATCAGAAACTAAGAGAACATTAAAAATGATGAAATGAAGGACTTTTTTTGAAAAAATAAGCAAGATTGGTAAACCCATGAGCAATTTGATCACACAAAAAAGAGAAGTCTGAAACTTACAAAATCAGAAATGAAAAGGGAGAGGTCAAAAGAGACACAATGAAATTGGAAGCATCATCAGGACATACTTCCAAAACCTCTACTCCACAAAATTGGATGATCTGGAAGAAATGGATGAATTTCTAGACATATATCACCTACCAAAACTAAACTCAGAGCAGATTAATTGGCTTAACAAATATATCACATCCATCTAGAATGAAAAGTAATCAAAACCTCCCCAAATAGAAAAGTCCAAGACTAGATGACTTCTCAGCTGAATTCTATCAAACCTTCACTGCAGAACTGAAACCAATTTTTCTCAAACTGTTTCACTTAATCACAGAACATGGAATTCTCCCCAACTCCTTTTATGAAGCTAGTGTCACTCTAATATCAAATCAAGACAGAAATACAACAAGAAACCTATAAGCCTATATCCCTGATGAACTTAGATGTAAAGATCCTGAAAAAAATCCTCACAAACCGAATTCAACAACACAGCAAAAGCATTATCCACCTTGATCAAGCATCATTCATCCCAGGGATGCAGGGATGGTTCAAAATACAGAGATCAGTCAACATACTACACCACATACATAAACAATCACAAGGACCACATGATCATCTCAATAAATGCAGAGAAGGCCTTCAATAAAATATAATATCACTACATGATCAAAACACAGGACAAAATAGGCATGGAGGGTTTATAGCTCAATATAATAAATCCTATATATAAAGCACTTAAAGCCCCTGTGGTAGTTTGAATATATGTCCTCCAATATATTCAGTGTTTTTTTTTTTTTTTTTAGTTATAGTTTGCATCTGCAATCACCTTGCTAGAGGCAAGGTCACTGGGGGCCCCGGTCTTAAGGTGTGGTGATGGTTTGAGATTCCATTGTAAAGATATGCAAATGTGCCTAGCAGGAGTTCCTGAAGTGTGCTGTGTGACCTTTTGGCTGTAGTTTTTGCTCTGTGTGCTGTGGTGGCTGGTTGGCTTTTCTCTCTCTCGCTTGGTCCTGTGAAGGGCAAGCCGTTTCTCTTGCCATTATGGAACTTCCCCTGGATCTGTAAGCTTCAATAAATAATATCCCTTCCTCCATAACTGTGCCTGGTCTGGAAGTTCATCTCAGCGAACCTGAAGCTGTCTGCTACAGCCCCAATATTACTTAATGTGGCAAGCTTCAAGGAGTTCCCACTAATCAGGAACAAGACAGGGGTGCCCACTCTCACCACTGCTCTTCAACATAGTACAAGAAGTCCCAGCTCAAGCATTAAGACAGGAGAAAGAAATAAAAAGGATAGAAATTGGAAAGGAAGAAGTCAAACTAACTCTATTTGCAGATGACATGATTCTATGCATAAGTGCCCCCTAATAATTGACTGCTTCTTCAATAATGCATAACCCACAACCCCATGAAGAATACCAGCAATGCAACTGAAGTGAGCCATCAGCAGAATGGGTGCAGGAAGGAGGGAAAAGTTGGCATTAACACATGAGTTATCCATACAAAGTGTGTTATTAAATAAAATAAACTAAATAGCTAAGGTTATAGGGGCATTTCACTGGAACCACCACAATAATGCAGTTATAGAAACATACTGTAAATCTCTTCTGTCATCATTTCATATATGTTTTGTAGTTACAAATTACACATCAAGAAATTTGTTGAAATGTCTATAGAATTGTCAGAGACTTATAATACCCTTTTCATTTTCTCCACATTGAAAAGCCATTGGAAAGAATAGTAAAGTATGTTATTATTTCATTGGTAAGTTCCCTTTTTATGAAATGCAGGCTATGCAATAAATGGTGGCATATTCCCAAAACTAAGGATGTTGAGGCAGAGGACTGCCATGAATTAGGTACTATTTTGAACTAGAAGGAACCTGTCTCTAAAAACTAAGCAACCCAAAAGATGGTGTTGGTCTTTCAGAGGATTTTCTGTTCTTTACAGATGTTCACCTGTAGTGAACAATCTGGATATAAGAAGCTAGATGCTCCTCACTCGCACTTGGAAATGAAGTTAAAATCATTTGGAATTTAGTAAACATCTTTGAAAATTGGTAATTTTCAGTTAGAAGTTTGCTGTGAATCTACTGTAAATTATGAAAATGAAGATCCTTTACTGGTGAGTACTTAAATGAAAAGAACCATCAGCTCTGTGTGGTTGTTACCAGAGAAGGATGCAATTAAGTGTTTCCCCAAAGAGCCATTGCTCAGGAAGTCAACAATGGGGCTTTACCCATGGGCTCAATGCTGAAAGAAGAGAAGAGTTTCCCTCTAAACAAATCTGAGTCTTCTTCATTGCTTTGGAGCTGTGAGGCATCAGCATAGCAGGGTCTTCATCTGCTGAACCAGGGCTGAGCCTCTATAGGCACCAAGAGCTGGGAAAATGGAATACAGGATTAAACTCACTCTGTGATTCAGGCTTCTTCTTGTTGCTGTTTCAGTATCACCTCAGGATAGAAGGGGGAATTAACTGAAAACATGAATAACTGTTAACTCTGTAGGATGATTTTACAGGGACATTTTTGGCTATAGGAACAAAATACGGCTAACTGATTCAAACAAAAATAAATTAACAGATGTAAGCTGGTTGTAATGACTAGGTATTAATTTCATCAAAGGGGGTTTATGATAATATTCTTTATTTTACACCAAACCTATTTGAAATTTCACTTGCATTATTAATCATGTTATTTCTCATTTTGAAAATTAGAAAATGACTTAATTGTACCTGGAAGGATAGTAATGTAAAATTGATTATGGCTTACAGTGATATTGAAGTGTTAGATGACTGTTAGTTTTCTCTGAGGAAAACACTGAACAAGAAAGGAGATATATTGATTTTCAAATTTTCTTCCTAGCAATTTTGAATTCCATTACCACCCTTTTACAAATGACTTTTTATTCAATGAAATATAATAAATGACAAAGAATTTTTGGCAGTTCCAAGAAAAAAATGACATATTAATACTCTTAGAGATATTTCCACAAAAATAATAAACTTAGAATATACAAATTTGGACTAAGATTATATCTCAGTGGTTAATATTTAAATGTGATGGCCATGTTTAACTACCTAGGGTCCATGTAAAAAAAAGCTGATCATGTAAATTCAGTCCATGTGGTAGAAGAAGGTAAGACTGTAGAAATAGCTGAGCTTCCCGAAAAGGCAACAGCTCAAGGTTGAGAGGTAGAGCTGATCTCAAAGATATATGCAGATGAATGATTACCTCTGGCTTCTGTACACATAAGAATAAGAATGTGTGTGTGTGTGTGTGTGTGTGTGTGTGTGTGTGTGTGTGTGTGTGGAGAGAGAGAGAGAGTATGTGTGTGTTATGAGCAAATTCTTGAAGCCAGGCAAATATGTGCAAGAAAATGAGATTATAAGACTCACTGATAGTTTAAAAAAAAATTCTAAGTAGCTCAGGGAGAAAGTATTTTTATCTACACTGTTATAAACATTCAATATTTCTACTTTAACTCTACTTTTTTAAAAATAAAATGCTTCTAAAAAGTATATTTTTAGAGAGTAAAATTAAATATCATTTAAAAATAAAAATAAATTAGCTACTTTTAGTCAAAAATAAAGTCTAACTATATTTAACCTATAAGCTTTCATTATTAAATAAATGGTCCATAACCATTGACATCTGATATCATAGTTTTGAAACTTTGAAAATATGTGCATATTTTAAAAAATTGCAAGTCACTAAATGTTGTCTAATAGTGACATCTGCATAAAACTTGTAATAGCTAAAGTTAATTGAGCTTAAAGGAATTGTTACCACTAAAGTCTGTGTTTAAACACACACACACACACACACACACACACACACACACACACACACACAAATTGTTACCTAAATCCACAAAGTAAAAGCATAATTTCAAATTCTGTTAAAGGAATATTTTCCAGTAACCATCTCTATAATGCTCACTTAGTTATGGAATTCTACTGATACTATTTGTCTAGTATCTGAAGTTAACTATCAAGTGGCCCATTTGTGTAATTACATGTCTGTGTGCTATTCCTAAGAATATTCTCTATTTCCCAAAGAAAAATCTAATCTTGTATTCTGAGCTTCTAGCCTGAGCATGCAATTTTAAAGGGTCTTCAAAATGTGGGTATTTTTTCTTCAGAAAGCCACATCCTAAATAAAGCTATTTCAACTGCAAATTACCTATTATAAATAAGTAAATGACTCCTTTTGAGTCAATGATGAGCCCATACAAATAGAGGTTCTAAGTAAGAGTATTTGCTTTACACAGAATGTAAGCATTGCTTATCAAATTATATTTGTATACCAATATTTTTCACATCTAATTTACTTTTCTGTACTTAAAATTGAATCTCACTGGAGATCAATGCTCAGATTTGCTATATCTGTAGGATCCAATAAAGAGATAAGTGTCTATTACATTGCCATAGACGAGTGGATCATTTTATAGTCTGTTTCATAATGAGTTTGAATTTATGTCTCTAGAAAACAAGGCCTTAACCTTGATTTTGCTGTTAGTGGAAGTTTCGAAACCAAACTCTCCTCCACATTTTCTATGATTTATGAGATGCATGGAATATTAACACATTATTTATAATGTAACTAAGTATTTATATAGAGTAAACAATATTGAAATTATAATTATGTTCATTTTAAGATTAAAAAAATAAAGCAACAGAGGCACAAAATCCTTAGAAATCTTGGAAATAGTTTTATTTAGTAACTATTTTCTCAATTTTCAATAAAATGACAATCCTTCACACATGATAAAAACAAGATTTTGGAAGCACTTATTTGTGTGTGTGTGTGTGTGAGAGAGAGAGAGAGAGAGAGAGAGAGAGAGAGAGAGAGAGAGAGAGAGAGAGAGAGAGAGGAGGAGGAGGAGGAGGAGGAGGAGAAGAAACAGAGAGTATCTAGACTTTAAAAGCAGTTAGGGAATCACAATGTTTATATGCCCATTAAAGCTTATCAAATATGGGTCATTCAGCTTTGGCCAATTCTATTGTAGATTGCTTTTGGGCTTTGACTTATAAAAAAAAAAAAAAGAATAGGCTTGTGCCTTATGGAGCTGTATAAAGAATTAAATAGCATAAACATTTGCAAAGAAATCTCTCCATAAGATTACAAAGTTTACTATAAACATATGGTATATATAAACATATTTCAAAATAAAAGCTGATCCAAATACTTCTGAATCTCTATATATTTTCTAAAGTCTCTCAAGAGTGTTAGATATTTCAAACAATGAACTACTATTAAGTACTCAAGAGAAATGCACCACCAAGTCAAAAGACAAGGAACCTTAATTATGCCAAAGGCATTTTCCTTTCTTTTATCCTAGTTTTCACAGTTAAGGTAACTTTCCTTGTGCTACTGGTGTATCTGTTTAATCAGTTGCTGACTGGCCTTCATGTCTACAGGCTTTCATCTAATAAATAAAAATCTGCACATATTTTGAAATGTAGAGGCAATATGTGCAATTATTAGCAAAATATTATTTCCTTTTTCTTTTTTTTTATTTGAGAGAGAGAAGGAGGTAGAGAGAGATATATAGAGAGAGACAGAGACAGAGAGAGAACAAGCCAGGGCATTCAGCCAATGCAAACAAACTCCAGACTCATGAACTACCATGTGCATGTGCTTATGTGGGTTTTGGGGAATGGAACCAGGGCCCTTTGGCTTTGCAGTAAGTGACTTAACAGCTAAGCCATCTCTGCAGACCAAAATATTACTTCTGAAATGATCTGGGTCCAACTCAGTGTCTAAGATTTCTTCACTGCCATATAAATTCCATATGCCAGCTCAAGTGCAAGGAGTTTTACTCTTCTCTTAGTACATGCACAGCACTGTCAGGTATCTGCTTCACAGTAACAAGCTGACATTCATTTGAAATGATTTCCCCAAATACTTAGCTGATCTCATTGAAACATTCTTTAAAATCTTGAAATTCTCTCAGAAATGAGTAATTACAACCTCCTCCCTTTGAGCTAAGTTCCTAATTATTGCTTCTTGTTGGCCTTTACCTTCTTCCCTTCAGCACTCTTCAGTACTTCACTAGGATGACATTGTGCATGTGTGGGTACTGTGCTGTGCTCCTCATGATGTCTTCCCTGAATCCCTTCTCTAACCGATAGCATGTTTTGTAATTGCATGACCCATAACCAGCTCTTAGGAGACTGAGCTCTCAGTATTGTTGTCTCCTTCTCTTAGTGCTGCCATCACAGTATCTGTCACACAGCTGGAGTTCAATAATCTTGCTGAGTGTGTTAATTTACTTTTTTACTTTTTAATTTCTTGATCTCTAAATTGTAATCCTATTACAGTACTCCCTTGCTTATATATTCTTACTGTCATTGTTTTCCTGTTGTTCTGTTAGTATGACTAACTATAAAGCAAGGTTCTGCTGGTTTTTTCCTTAATATCTTTTCAGTAAAAATTTCCACCAGTCCCAGTTTCTCTTAGTGAGTCATTCTGTCCATGTCCTCACTTGCCTCTGGATATTTGCATTGCTATTCCTTCTGCTAAGCATAGTGCTTCTATTTATATTCTGGGAACTCTTTCCAAATACCCTAAATGTCTCACTTTGAGTTATACATTCCCTTCTGTACTAATCTAAGGTACCCACACTTACTCTATCAGAGCACTTGCCAAGATCTTATAAATCTAAGTCCACATCAATGCAGCATCTTTAGCTTGCTATCTAGTCCTTTAGTGACATACCAGAAATTTCCTGTGGATCAACTTCATTTTATAGATCTAGATGCCAGCATGGTGCCTGATAAATGGAACATGTTTGAATAGGAACTCATGGAGTGAATGGGCACAGGAAATGTTCTACCTTCTGGTGGAGGAAAGAAACCTAAACAGAGAGAACAAATAGTAATGAGCTCCCTGAGTATAACATCTACTCAGAGGGAATATCCATTTCATGTCTGTATACTTCTTGTCAAAGACCATGATAGACAGTAGATGTTAAGAATATATTTAGAGTTGAAACAGGAAGACTATCCCATATAAAGGAGAGAATTCAAGAGCTCCGGAGAAATATGGAAGATTCCCCCTGCTATTCCCTTAAACTTTTACTAGAGGCTTCATCAGCTACTGAGGAGAAGAGCAGGAAAAAAGCAGTGAAGTTGAGACCCCTCAGCAAGACCTCAGGGCTTGCCAACAGGCACCACCATGGCACAAGCTCAGGAGTTCTTGTTCTAAGAACGACAGAGCCATAATTGGGGTAGTGGCTTCTGAAGTTTGAGACAGATAAAGCAGACTGAGAGTACTATTATTTTTTTCCTGGTTCTTTTTATCTCCAGAGAAACGTCAGAGTAAGGAATTGTAAAGACACTTTATCATGAAACTCACATTGGGAGATGAGTGCAGGCTTCTGCAGAGACAGTCATATTTTAAAGGCTTTTCGGGTGGACTTAATACTAAATCTGGAACATGCTGCACAGATAGTTTTTTTTTTTTTTTTTTTTTTTGACTAGGGTGACTTGACAAGGAATACTTCATTTCTTTGTCTTGTCAGGACACAGGTTAGAAGGTCAGGTTTGACATTTGTAGTTGAAGTTGTTTTTCATTTAACATAAAGCCCAGTTTGATAGTTATTGATTGCACATCCAGAAACTATATGGTTACAGGCCATAAGTTCCTGACTTTTATATATTTTAAAGTTGCTATTCTTAAAATTCTTCCATTTTACCCCTCTCTGCTCCTAAGACCATCCCTATTTCATAGTCAGCATATGTCTTTTCAAAACTCACCGATTGTGTTCCTAAAAAAATCTGAATCTGGAAAACACAGCCAGGGGATTGTTTAAATGAGTGTATGCTATTAGGCAAACTGACCTTTCTGTCCTCTAATTCTCATTTTTTCTGTCACTTCTGAACAGTGGGTATGCAGGAGTTCATCCGTTCCATTTTCTAATCCATGCATTTGCATGCATGATACAATTTACACTTTTTAATCTCAATTTCCTATCTTTCTTTCTATTTATTTTCCCTTGAATAATGTTGCCTTCTTTCCAGAAAGAGATACTTACTTATCTTGGCTTCTATTCCTCCTGGCCTTCATGTGTTCCTATATTCATTTCCTTTAACACATTCTGTTTTTAACAGTTGCTGTAAAGCTTAAAGTACAGTCTTTTTCCAAAGCAGAGGTATCTTTGTCTAGAAATCCAGTATGCTATCCATTGTACCACAAAGTCAGGTGTCAGGAGTATTTTTGAGGGCCCTGAAGACAAAGAAAATTCTTTAAAGATAATCTTTAACAAATATAGGCTTTGACCTTAGGGTGAATATGATACTTACATATACATACATAAATATGATCTCTGTCTATATATCTACACAGTGGCATAGATATAGATAAAATGATATAACATCCCCATCATTGCAAGATATTTACTTTCTAACTTATTATATATCTATACACAGAAAATAAAAATACCTCATATACCGGAGCATTATATATATGTGTGTGTTTGTAAGACAAGACCTTGTCTTCAGAGAATATTTTATATGAATTGTCCTGTGTTTGTTTTGTTAGGTGAATATAATTAAACTGGAATTACTAGAGTCTGAAAATACAGACCTTCCAAGTCTATTTATAAAGTGTACACAGAGCAATATTCCATTTAAAAGCAGCACTTGCATAGTGCTTTTGAAACAGACCTCTGTGGACATAGCACCTCATCTTTTCTAAAATGGTTACTTAGCAAATAGTCCTAATAGTGCTTTTATTTTGTAGTAAAATGGTGGCCATTTACATACATGGACCATATAGAGTCCACATTGTTTGCAAGAACCCTTTATTTTTAAATGAGAAGGTATTTTATTTAAACTTTAGAATGTCTCAAATTTAATTTCTCCACAATTCTGGGATAGCAGAAACAAGATCTGTATTTTCTTAAGAGAAAATTATCTAGAACCATTTGTACAATTCTTCAAAACAGAGCCACACCATTATCTGTTATTTTCCTATAAGACAAACTATGTGAGTTTTTATTCATTTGTCTGGTGGATGATTCCACTAGACTAAATTTTCTATGTCTCCTACATAGAGCTAATTCTTAATAATAGTTGAATGAATGCAAAATAGCATATGCATATAGCCATAAGACAAAGAAATCAAGGCTGTGTATCTCATTTAAGAACTGCTGAAAATGCTTTCAAAATCAGTAGTAGAGAATGTTCAAAAGCAAGGGACTGAGCAATAATCTGAGCTCTGAGAGACTGGGGAGGTGAAGCTAGACTGTAGGGTCCAAGGAAACTGCAACTCTAACTATGGCTCCTGGTAGTCAGAACTCCTCTGTGGTTCAGAACTACACACAGGATCTTTCCATTATTATCACAAATTATGATACCAAGGTAGTTTCCCAATTGTCACAAGTGCACTATTGAAGGGTCTGCTTTCTGAAAGACTTTGGCTTCAGTATAATATCATTTCATTTTCATTGTGGTTTTGGGTCCTAACTTTTGTTTTTTCCAGAGACTACTTTGTGAGTTTCAGGCCAATGAGAGTCTGTCTCAGAAATATGGATGACAACAACTCAGGATTTCTTCTGTCTTCTTCAGGCACATGTCTATAAGTGCATGTGCAGCCCACACACACTTGCACTTGCATACACACCTGTGTGCGCACACACACACACACACACACACACACACACACACACACACACCTAAAAGAGAGCCAAATTGCTGCTACCCCTCCTTTTATTAGTCTCAATTATCCTAGTTTGGAGTATGCTAGTGCCTTCCTTTGCTACATACACTTTTTCTTTTTATTATTTTTTATATTTTTAATATTATTCCGATTTTACATTCATAGTATTGGCTCCATTGTCCTCCTCCCTGTCCTCCCTCTTCCAAAGGGACCATCATCAATGGGGAATGTTGGTCATGCATTGTGGGGGTAGTCAAGAGTTCTGGTGGGTAGGCCCCACTCTCTGTGCATAATGCCCCAACTTGTGACTCTAACAATCTCTCCACCCCCTCTTCCATGAGTTTCCCTGAGCCACATTGGGGTCATTTTAGTTCTGTTTCAGTGATGAGGTTTTGGGAGCCTCTGTGTCTCTGGATATCTGGCTTAGTTGGAGTTGGATGTTCTCTGTGATTATTTCCTTCAGCCCTTTTCTGGTGTAGTGATCGCCATGAATGCTGTAGTCTTGTCCTTCCCCTGAATTGTTCTATGGTAGACTGGGGCCCTGGTGAGGTGTGATTGGCTGATCCTCCCTTCAGGTTCGTTGTCCATCTGAAAAAAGATAAGCAAAATTCTCCAACGGACAGAGAAGTTAGTACTAGATAGAAGGGATGACCATAGATGTTTAGGAGGGAAGTTTATATGTGTTGGCCCACATTTGGTGGTATCTTAATCTTGGAAACTGAGCTCATTTTTGGTACCTGGTTTTGACTTATTTCCCAGTTCTAGCAATGAGTTCCATTCCACTGAGTGGATCTATTAGCCAAATCAAGAGCCGTTGGTAACTCACCATGGCTGTTTGCCACTACTGCACTTGTTTGAGCACTATGTCGGGTTGTTTCCTGTTGGGTATCTTAGACTGCAAGTTGTTTGGACCAATATCAGACTTTTTCCCCCAGTTGCTCGTGTAGCACCCTCTGGTACTAGACTAGCTAACTGTCTGGGGACTGACCCTCTTCCAGGTTCTAGCCAGGTCTCTCCGTGTTTGGTCTCACACATGTATGCTGTCTTCGACAGTAGGTCATCAAGAACTCTGACAGAAGTCTGTCTTTTTTGGGAAACCTTGTAGGTGTTTCAGATCAACAGCTCATTGTGGAGGTTAACCCTGTGCTGGCACTGGGAGTTATAAGTCTGCACCTAGGGAGGTGAGGGAGGAAAAAGATAGATAATATAAAAGAGAAAGTGACTATAGAGAGGAGAGGGAGGGTGAGAGAGAGAGAAGAGAAAGAGAAGCAGGACAAGATTACGGTTGTTCTTCATGATGCTCTCTCCAGTTTCCTGTGGTTCTGGTGTTCCCTCTGCAGGCCTGCTGAAGGATCAATATTTTAGCCTGTTGTTCAGAGTAAAGGGTTTTATAGTATCTTTTCCTTTTGGGTCCCAATTGTATTCCCCCCTTGTCCTCCTTCCCACCCTCTCGTTCCCTCCCACCCTCTTGTTCCCTCCCATTCTTTATTTCATCCACAACCCATTTATTGTTTAAACGTGTGTTGTTCAATTTCCAGGAGGTAGAGGGATTCCTGGTGTACTTTTTGTTGTTGATTTCTAGCATTACAGCATTGTGGTCTGATATCATGCAGGAAATTACTTCAATTTTCTTGAAAATATGGAGGCAGGCTTTGTGCCCCAGTACATGATCTATTTTAGAGAAGGTTCCATGGGCTGCTGAGAAGAATGTGTAATCTGTAGATTTTGGGTGGAAGGTTCTGTATATGTCTGTTAGGTCTAGTTGTTCTATGGTGTTGTTGAGCTCTCTTACTTCCCTATTAATTTTCTGTTTGGATGATCTATCCATTGTTGATAGTGGAGTATTGAAGTCCCTGACTATGATGGTGTTGGTGTTGCTTAATGTATTGTGGTGCACCTGTGTTTGTTGCATAGATATTGATGATTGTGATATCTTCTTGTTGGATTGTTCCCTTGATAAGTAGGCAATGGCCATCTTTGTCTTTCTTGGTTTCCTTTAGTTTGAAGTCTATTTTATCTGATATAAGTATAGCTACGCCTGATTTTTTCTTATTTGTGTTTGCTTGGAATATCATTTTCCACCCTTTCACCCTGAGGAGGTGTCTGTCTTTAGTAGTGAGGTGGGTTTCTTAAAGACAGCAGATTGAGGGGTCTAGTTTTCTGATCCATCCTGTCAGCTTATGTCTCTTGATGGGTGAATTAATTTTTTCCTCTCATTTTTACGATGATCATACAGTCAGTAAGTGGTAAAGCCAAACTTAACACAAGATATTCCCCATACTTAGTGGCTCCACCATGGAATATCATCCTTTTGACAGAAACTTAGTACCTTTATCGCTAACAACTTTGATTTATTCAGATGAAATGATGTCTAAACTTTCAATTCCACTAAACTTTAAACCAGCTTCTTCTTGACTATAGGCCCTTGATTCATCTTTTCTTTCTTTTTTTTTAATTATTAATTTTTTTATTGACACCTTCTTTACTTACATACAAAAAACATATATTTCCCTCCCCTCCCTTCCCCTATTCCACTTTAAAACACCAATCTCCATCATATCCCCTCCCTCTCTCCATTAGTCTTTCTTTTAATTTGTTGTCATCATCTTTTTCTTCTATTTTTAGGGTTTTGTGATGGTATTGCTAGGCACTGCAAGGTCATGGATGTCGAGGCCAATTTCTGTCTGGGCAGTTACATTTTAAGAAGTCATACCATTCCTTTGGCTCTTCCATTCTATTTGCCCCCTCTTCCGCAATGGGCCTTGAGCCTTGGAGGGTGTGACAGAGATGTTTCAGTGCTGGGAACTCCTCTATCCCTTCTTAGCGCTTTGTTGCCTTTTGGGATCCCAGTGGTCATCGCCATCTGAAAAGAGAAGCTTCTCTAACCAGAAGTGAGAGTAGCGTTAATATGTGAACATGAACATTAAGTGTAGTGCCCCCAGGGCAGCTTTGTGGGAATAATATATACATTTAGTCAGACAAGAGCAGGCTTTATACCCCTAAGGCTCATGACCTCACCTGCCATAGACTTTTGCTTAGGTTTTTCAGTACCAGGCATGTATTCCCTCCCATAGAGAGGGCCTTCAGTCCAATTATGGAGCAGTTGGTTACCCCAAGAACAGACATGCCACTATTGCACCTGTTCAGTCATTGGGCCTGTCTGGCCAAACTTGAATATTCAGTGACCACTGTTTTCACTGCTGATGACTTCTGTCTCCCATACAGCTGCATGCAGTGCAGCTTTTTCCAGCTTTCAGTTGGCTGGTCTACAGGTAGACAGTTTTCTGCTCAGCAGCAGCTTGCTTTCTCAGTGACCTTGCCTCTCAGGCAAGAGATGTCTTCAGCAATAGGGTCTTACTATCTGTTTCTCAAGGGAAACCAAGGGCTTTGGCAAAAGCCTTTAATGTTTTGGAGGCTACCGGGACCTCCTTGGCCAACAACTCACTGGAAGGTATTCCATCCCAAGCACTGAAAATTTTCTACTAACAGTCTACAGCTTCTAGATGTGCCATTATTCAAGTAAGTAGGTTTACATAAGTCTTATTCACACTATCTTGAATTTAGATTGACCCTCCCCCTGCCCTACTTTTACTCATTCTCTTCCCATGACCTCGCTTAGGCCATCCCCCTCCCTGTAATCTGTTCTTCTACTTACATATGTGCAATACCATACACTTAAGTCCTTCCCTTTCCTCTCTTTCTGTGCTCCCTTGAATATAAATATTTTCCCAACCTCTTGCCAGTTCCACAGCCAATGAATCTCTTTGACAAGGACCTGGGAGCCAACATGTTAAAATAAAATCTTCAAAACCAAATGAAGTCCCTATCTTACAGTCTTTACTGAAACATAGAAGTCTAACTCAGGTACTTGGCAAACTTCACATTGTAAAACCACACTGGTTCCTTCCCTAACACCTTAGTTTTAGGAAGTCCTCCTTTTCCTGTGTTGGCATCATTGAGTGACAACCTCTTTCTGTTATTGAAATAATTTTGTTTGAAGCATTTTTTACCTCTGTGCAGGTCAAATTTTCTTTAACATAGCTTATGCCCCAAATACCCTTGTATTAATGAAAATTTGAAGGGTTTTGTTTTTAGTTTTACTTTCAAACATATCACTCCTAAAATTTGCACTGCAGTTGAACTCATCTGTTCATTGGCCACTCAGAAGAGCTACTTTCCCATCTTGGAAAAGTTATCTCATAAAGATTTATTTCTGTTTGCATAGCAGGATGTGTCCTTCCACTACATAATAAGTTGTCAGTAGTAGGACATTGGTAAAGAAAAACAACATAGCCTTTAGATTTTGTTCATTTTTACTTGCATGTGTGTATATATCTATGGATATATATATATATATATATATATATATATATATATATATATATATATGCATATGCATTATATGTACTCATGTATGTACACAATAGGGTCTGTTGCCACTGAAAATAAATGTCCATCTGATTTTATGAGGGTGCCTGGGAAATTGAACTTGGACCAGCAGGCTTTGCAAGCAAGCACCTTCAGTCATGGACCTATGTCCCCAGCCCTTTCTAGCAATACCTTCACAAGACCCTCATAATAGAAGTAAAAGATGGTGACATCAAATTAAAAGAGAGACTAGTGGAGAGAGGGAGGGGATATGATGGAGATTGTTGTTCTAAAGTGGAATGGGGGAGGGGAGGGAAATATCATGCACTTTTTGTATGTAAATATAGTTGTCAATTAAATAATAATAATAATAATAATAATTAAAAAAAAAGAATGTGATGCTGGGCATGGTGGCACACACATTTAATCCCAGCACTCGGGAGGCAGAGGTAGGAGGATTGCTATGAGTCCGAGGCCACCCTGAGACTACATAGTGAATTCCAGGTCAGCCTGAGCTACAGTGAGACCCTACCTTGCAATACCAAAAAATATAAATAAATAAAAATAAATAAATAAAAAAGAAGGTGAATCAACATCAGTAATGGTTAGATTAGTTTTCCAGGTGTCAATAGCTTTCAATTCATTCGTTTGAATTTTCCAGCAATCCATAGCTCTTTCCTGTGGTAGTTTAAATCAGTTGTCTACTATAAAGTCATATGTTTTGAATTTCTTCTTCCTGGCTGATGGCAATTTGGAAGTTGGAGACTATCTGGAGGTAGTGTATTCTTGGGGTCGACTTTTGGATATTATAACTAGCTCCCCTTGTCAGATCTTGGCTCACTCTCCTGCTGCTGTTTATCACTTTCTGTGGCAAAGAAGTGATGTCCAATCTATTCTATCATCTTTTTGCTGCTATTGTGAACATACTTTACTCCCATTAGCTACTTTTGGTCAGTTGTTTTGTTCCAGCAATACGAAGGTAACTAAAACATTTACCAAGTGTAATATTTTGATTTATTCTAAAATTAAAATCTTTGATTTAGTCCATGACAAAGAAATTTAATAAGACATTTAGTAATTTGCATTTACTCAGAAAAGAATGATGATGCTTTATCCATCGGCTAATATGTCTGTGTTACCTTGGTGGTTTGGGGATAAATTCTGATAGCAAAACAAAACAAAATATGGTCTTATTCCTTTGAATTAGAATCTATTTCTGGAGACCTGTTTTCTTTTTGAAATAAAGTTGTTAATCCCTCAGTTTATCCATATGTATTTTTCTTTTCAGCTTGTATCAGGCAATAGAAATCCAAAGATTTCTGCTAATGGTTTCCTTATCAAAACCTTTGTCTACCTGCAGTGCTAATCTCCAGCTTTAACTTCAGGATGGGATATACATTGTTTGGTGTTTGTTTTCTTCCATGTCTTTTCAATTCTATTTTTATTTCACAATGTGATGGGGAGCTATAACTAATCCTGTTATGACAGCATGCTTTAATATCCACTTTGCCACTATCAGCTTCTTTTATATTCCATTTCACAGCAGTATTTAATTTCTGAAAACTATTTTAGCTGCCTGATTAGTGAGAGTGAAAAAGAGTAAAATGTAATAGAAATCTAGGTCCTACAGTATGTGAATAATGGGTATGTTTTATATTTTGTTGAACTTCTTGTCTGGAGCAACATATCCTTCTATAAACAGGCACTTTCTGTCTTATAAAGTGTTTCCCTGTAGATCATTATTAATAATCTCTAATTTTATTTTCCAAATTTGAACTGGATTGTTTGAAAAAACAAATCACTAATGGGCCAGGAGGAAGTCTCAGTTGTAAAAGGTGCTTTCGTGCAAAGCTTGCTGGCCTGGGGTTAATTCAGCAGCCACCACATAAAATCAAACAAGTGTTTATTTGAAGCAGAAAAAGACCTTTGATAAATAATGCCCCCACCACACAGAACAATACATAACGTTTTAAAATTCTTTCAAATAATCTTTATATTATGTATTTTGAAATATTAAGAATTTGAAGTCATTCAGTTTTGAATGATGGTTACAGGCTCATAGGACATCATTTTGCTTTTGCCATCCCTCTTCATTATAAGGCATTATACCAGGGTGTGAACTTTCAATGGCAAATGAAACCTGTTTTTCTTCATGACATGTCACATGAATGGTTCTCCATCCCATCTGCAGGTTAGAATTTCCTGGGAAGTTTTGAACTCGTATTAGGCATCATAGTAAAAGATACTGATTAGTTTATTTTCAAGAAGCCCACAAATGATTTGAATGTACATCAATTACTACACTTAGGACACTACAGTCTATAAAAGCATCTGGGCTATGCCAAATAGTCACCACTTGTGCTGGGAACTTTGAGCATTGTTATGCAACGATGGAAGAGGGTCGGCAAAAATATTCAGAGTGTGGGGTATGTTTACAACCAGTGGAAACAGGGTGTTTGAGCTGGATTTTCAAGAAGGAATGTTCTAAGCTGTTGTGGGGAAGTGTACACATGAATGTGGAGCACATAAGAAAAGAAATTCAGGGAGGGAAAGCTAAACAAAATCCATTGAACAACAGCCTAAATGGAAAAGATTCCCAGGTTTGCCTTTAAAACACTGTATTGCCTCCACATTGCACATTTGAGAGTGTGAGTTCAAAGAAAGTTATTAATAGGGAAGTTTTAATGCATGGTCAAATCCACACTGACAGACAAATGTAGGGTAAAAAAGGGAATGCTCTTATCAAACATTCAATTTTTAGAATTATATGTTAAAATATCAGATAACCTGTTATATATATGCAGATAATATATGTTTATTATATTAAAGCACACACACACACACACACACACACACACACACACACACACACACACATATATATATATATATATATATATATATATATATATATATATATATATATATGGCAAAAGGAACTTCTTTCCTGTTAATCTAAAAAATATGAACTTTCTTTGAAAATAAGACACTTGTTAAACGGGTATGAGTTCAGTGCAGGTTTTCTCCATTGTTATTTGTCGAGTCATAAATTTAAGCCAATATGTCATTTTAAAACCTGTCAAGGGCTGGAAGTGGAGGCACATGCCTTTACTCCCAGCACTCTGGAGGCAGAGGTAGGAGAATCACCATGAGTTCAAGGCCACACTGAGACTACGTAGTGACCTACGTAGTAGGTCAGCCTGGGCTAGAACGAGACCCTACCTTGAAAAACAAAAGAAACAAACAGACAAAAAATAAAAACTGTTAAGGTAATTTTCTTGTTAACATTTAAGAAATTATAACTATAAAATAAATTTTTCTTGGTAAGAGAGATTAAACACACATTTTTAAAACATTCTTCCCTCTAAAAGTAACATTAATGCAATTTTTAAAAAGTTTAAAACTATAATTCAGTAAAAATGCATCAAGGATAAAATAAAACTTTTTTTCTTTTTGTTGCGATGCTGAGGACCGAACCCAGGGCCTTGCGCTTGCTAGGCAAGCATTCATCCACTGAGCTAAATCTCAACCCCAAATAAACTTTCTTTAGACAAGAAACTAAGAAATAGTTGCAAAGGCAGAGTAATAGGTTAGGATTAGTAGTGAGTTATAGCTTGGTGAGTGGAGTAGAAGACAAGGGGCACTACTGGACAATTCCAGCTAAAGACTGAGAATGAAGAGAGGAGGGTTAATTGCAATCAATAGGGTCCCTAGTTGACCAGTCACCTCTCCTCATGCAGAACATTTAACACTCTTGCTTATCACTAACTAGAGAAGGTCAAGGCAGTCTCTGAAAAGAATTTAATCAATATGTTCATGAAGTAAGTTGATTAGTTTGAACATGGGGCCACCTTGCCCTTTAGTTTCAAGCGACCAAGTGTCTTCCCAAGAGCAATATGTCAATCATACAATGTGCAGGTAAAACTCAGTTTTTTTCAAGTCTCCTTAGGCTGGGGATGACCACATGTTTGAGAAAAAAAATTAATGTGAAAAAAATCAAATGTATTGCAGAATTCAATTTGACTTCAATGCAAAAATTATAATTTAGGAGTCAAAAGTAAATTGAAGGAAAATTTTAAAAACTAACTTAAATTTGTAATAGTATAAGGAGTCAAGAAACATTATATCTGCACATAAACACAAAAGATATTAGAGAAAATGATTAGAAAATAAGACTGCTTACTTCTTAATGTGACTATAGAATTGAAAGTTCCTTAAAATGGTGGAAAGATAAGAAAAATATACTTAAAATAAGAAAAAGAAAGCCTAAACAGACTACTTAAAATTGCAACCATAAATAAAGCAGGATGTCAGGTTGACAAGATTGTTCAGCTATTAGGCACTTGCCTACAAAACCTAATGACCTAGGTTCAATTCCCCAGAATTCACATAAGGCAAGACGCACAAGGTGGCACATGCATATGGAGATAGTTTGAAGTAGATAGAGGCCCTGATGTACTTCTTTCTCTCCCTTTCACTAGCTTTCTTCCTCTTTCTTCTCTCTGTGTCTCTCCTTTCTGTCTTTCTCTGCTTGCCAATAAATAAATTAATTAATGTAAAAAATAAAGCAAGGTGTCAAAATTTGAAGAAAGAATTTGAGAAAGAGATGATAGAGAAGTCATAAGAACTAACCAAACAAATAATGTGAGGGTTTTCCCAAGCTAAAACACATGTTATTTAACAATTTTTTGTTCACAAAAACACCTATTCCTTGTGTTGAGAAAGTTGGGGATCCTAGATTAAAGAGAAGATCCTAAAAATTCCACAGTGAAAAATCAAGAATAATTTAAAAGACCCCCAAAATGTAAATTAGATCAACTTCAAAAATTTAGGAAGAACCCATTCTCTGCCTCTCTCTTGCTCGCTCACTCTCTCTTTCTCTCTGCCTCTTTCTCTCAAATAAATAAATGAAATTCGGCTGGAGGGATGGCTTAGCAGTTAAGGTACTTGCCTGTAAAACCAACAACAAACAGTGGACTGAACCAGCAAACCAGTGCAGGAGAGGCAGAATGAAAGTGAAGGGGAGGTATAAGCAGACCCCAGCAAGAAGACTGAAAAGGATAAGCTCTCCCACATTTGGAGAGTGTAATTTTACAGTGAGAAAATACAGATGTCAACAAGAGAGCAAAGAGGTAAATGCGATCAGAGACAAGTAGTAATTAAAGATAAAACTCTGCACACACCAATTAAACAGTTTCATATATTAGCATGACAAATATACTAATTTCAGATTACAAAATCACTTTAAAGCCATAGAGCAGATGACCTAATTTCACTAATTGGGTTCAATTGCTCTTGACATTGCAATGGTATACAAAACAGACTTAAAAAGCAAAACATGTAAAAATAGAAAGAAAATAGAGTAGTTACCATATTTTGAAAGCATAGTGTTCTGGCTGGGGAGATTGCTTACTGGTTAAGGAACTTGCCTTTGAAGCTTAAGGACCCAGGTTTGATTCCCCAGTATCCACACAAACCAGATGCACAAGGTGGCACATGTATCTGGAGTTCGTTTAGTGGTTAGAGGTTCTGGTGCATCTATTCTCTCTCTTTCTCTCTCTCTCTCCACCTCTCTATCCAATAAATAAATATATAAAATACTGAAACCATAACACTTATGATCAAGAATACTATATTTAGACTGTTGAATAAGGAATAAAATAGAAATAATAGTATTTAAATTTAACTGAATAAGATGAAGTTGGGAAATATCTCAGCAGTTAAAGGCATTTGCTTGCAAAGCCTACTGGTCTGGGCTGGATTCTTCAGTATAAAGCCAGATGCATAAAGCCAGTGCAAGCATCTGGAGTTCATTTACAGTGGTAAGACGCCATAGTGAATGCATATTCTCTCTTTTTTCCCAAAAGAGAATAAAAGTGTTTAAAAATTAAATAAATTTTACCAAATCAAGCAATAGAACATCCAAATTTGGCATTTTAATAATATTAAATGTAAAAATGCAATTGATTTGGTTGACTATGCAATAACAAAAATATCTAATTTCATTTTTGAAGAAAATTAAGGCCTGAACAGCCAAATAATTATATTATTCAAAAATATTGATAAAGTTACCTGTAGAAAAGAGATGAAAATTTGTGGAGGGATGAGGGAAGACAATTGTAGGATTTACTTATTTTTTATGTATTTGTAATGTTATAATTTATGTATTTGCTATAAACAGGCAGACAAAGTGAGTATGGGTGTGCCAGGGCCTTCTGCCACTGAAAAGAAACTCTAGACAGCTTGCCCCCTTGTTCATCTATTTTAGCATTGGTACTGGATTAGTGAACCAGGTCTGCTAGGGTTGACAAGCAAATGCCTTGAACTGTTGAGTCATCTCTCCAGCTCTATGGCTGATTTAAACAATCTTATTTAATTAAACATCCAATCCATGTAACTCTAATAACTAGAAGTCATATCTATGTGTTTAAATACACACACTGCATTTATGCAATTAACATAACTAGTTATGTCTTTTATTAAAAGACTAGATCCAATCTGCAGCAGTTACTTCCTGATTGTAAACATGGGTGCTACCACAGGGAAATACTGACTAACCATTTTACAATCTTCACGATGAGTTCACTTGATCCACTCTTCACATGGACAGCTTTTTTGTTTGTTTGTTTGTTTTGTGTGCTTTTAGTATGTATGCCTGTGTGTATAGAGTATGTGGGTGTGATGTTGTGTATGTGTATAGATGCACATGTCTCATGCTCACCTGCAGAGGTTAGAGGAGACTGCAGGGTGTCCTCATTCATTTATCTGTTCATCAACTCATCCCCACCTTTCCTTGTAATGGAGTGTCTCACTCAACCTGAAGCTGCATTTTTTTTTTTTTTTTTTTGGCTCGCCCTCTCTTGTGATTCTCTGATACTCATGTCCCCTTCTCACAGACTCGACTTACAGCTATGCATGTTTAAAGCTAGGTGCTAGGGAATCCTACTCAGGTCATCTCAGTTCCTCCTGCTCTTATCTGCTGAGTCATCTCTCAGCACTCGGTGATTGGGTTTTTACTTTTAAGATTTTTCACTTTTGTTGAGTATTTTAATACATGAACACATGTTTTGATTGTATTCTTTACTCATTTGAAGCCCTTTCCTCTTTTCAAGTAGTCCTGTTTTGATGTCTCATTCTTTTTGTCCTTCTCCATCTTCTAAGTCAGATTGCTCTATATTGTGCACATCTTGGGGGTCACAACAACCACTGTGAGGCCACAAATGCACATGTCGTTCATGTCCACAGGATAGTCCCTCCCATCTTGTGTTACATTCATTCTGCACCCTCTCCTGCAATGTCTCCAGAGCCTAGGAAGGGTTGATAAAAAATGTCTTTCGTAACCTTGAGCCTCTTAATTTCAGTAGTCTGACAAAGCTGTTTCCCTATATCCATAGAAAAGCTTCTCTGGAGCAGCACTTACTTTGCAAGTACCTTATATTACATGACATTTTCTCTGTTAGAGACACGGACTTCTAGAATATGAATGAATAGACTTCTCTCAATTCGCTCTTGAAACGATTCTCTTATCTGAGATGAAACTATGTTCTCCTCATTCATCTTGAGTCTTTCCACTTTCCTTCTAATTTTTTTCATCAACTTATCTTCTTTGCCTTTACATTAGGTTCCCCAAATTTTCTTTACAGGCATTTCATCTGTTTAGCTTATATCAACATACTTTTACATGATGATACCTGATGCTATGAATTCTGAGTTCTTACACTATATAGCTATTTTTCATAGAAGATCAGACCTTTTATGTCTATGTGAGTAACTTGCCTGTATTCAACATGTCTTGAGTTATTAATCATCCATTGTCTACTTGCCAAATTTCATCAAGATACCATCTCTGCTAAAACATTTTGAATATCTACTTGGTTTGACAACATTTACAAAAAAAAATGTAACTTAGGGGTGTTCACTAAATACATGGTTTTAGCCATACTGTCTGTCATTAAACTCTGAAGATCCTTCTATATAACAAGAGTAAATCAATAGCCCTCGACACTCCTAATTAGCATATATGTTACAGTCATCATGTAAATAAAGACCTACCAAAGCTTCTGCACCTCACACTTTGCCCTCATAACGCCACATAATAGCTTTATGACTCTTAAATTCCCATTGTCCAACTGTGTATCCTACCTATGTAAGATTCTCACAGTTTATTCTTAGAAGTGAATCACAAGCCTTTAAAGAATACATTTTCTCAATTACTTACCTTGATAAAGATCTATAGACTTAAAATTCAATATTTATGTATCAGGTTCTTTTTGAGAAATTAATCATATGCTCAAACTTAATTTAGTAGAATAAATAATAGTCAAATACATTATACTATCTGTAATTGAAAGTATATGTAAAATAATGAATATATTTCACTAATGATCCCCTATGATTTTTATCATTTATTAATGGATTATATTTTAAAAATTAAATAGCACATATTGTGCTAGTATGTATACTTTTAGATACCTACCAGATAAAATGAAATGCATTTTCAGCCTTATGTAAATATTGTACTCCCTTTCCTTTCATGGAATTCATGATCAGATATTAGACCAAAATTTCTTAGTACAAATAATTTTAGCTTGTGAATACATGAGTAAATTTCAAATGAGACTGAAAAAAATAAAACACATAATTAAAATGATTAGGGAAATAGAAAACACTCATATGAATATTTCTTTTATTAAAACTTCCCCTTTAACTGTCTCTAACTGATGTTAACATGAGAGTCTTAAATAAGCAATAGATGTGCTTTGTGTACCCTAATGCCATTATCTGGTCTGTCTGAGGCAGAGCTTGAATTGTAGTTAATTAATGACCACACAGTCTTCCTGATAGGATAAATTCTTTCTGATAGGATAAATTTCTGATAGGATAAATTATTAAATTTCACTCATGGACATACTATTCTACTGCTGTGCACATCTTCATCCTGAACCTTAGCTGGTAGAGCAGTACCTAACAGGGCATTGTGGGAACCACGGCACACAGAAAGCAGTGGCAGCATCACATATTGGATCTGTGAGCTGTTCATAAATTACATGTATGTAAGTTAATCTATTTCATTAATGAAGGCAAGTCCTTGATATACCCTTCAATAGGAAAATATACAATAATTAGGACACCAAAACCTTCTAAGACAATTTATTTTTGTCATCATAATATTCACTCATCATCTTTCTTCATTTCAAAGTATCTTCTCTTCATTCTCTGGGGGATTAAAAATATCAACACAGAGTCAGGCTTATAGATAAGGATCTTGTCACAATCTCTACTTAGATTTCACAGGTATAGTCTCTTGATCTAGGTATTTCTGAAGTCAGATATCAAGCTATAGCCTACATACTCAGTGTTTTGGAAAAGGGAGCCATGACTGCAATAATCTTCCATTATTTGTTGATATTAGCATCATTATCTAAGTAATGCACCATAGTGCTCCAGTGCAGCTCCTTCCATTTCTGCCCTCAGCTTCATCCAATAAAAGATGGAGAATGTTTAATCATTGGGTGCTAAGATATACTTACATAAAAGTGAAAAGCGGGCTAGAGAGATGGCTTAGCGGCTAAGGTGCCTGCCTGCTAAGCCTAAGAACTCTGGTGCCAATGTCCAGCGGTTCCAATCTCCAGGTCCCACATTTAGCCAGATGCAAAGTGAGGCAAGGGCGCAATGCTGCACTTGCCCACAAGGGGGCACACACATCTGGAATTCGTTCACAGCAGCTGAGAGACTGCTGGTGCGCCCATCTCTGTCTCCCTCTCTGTCTATCTCTCTCTGTCTCTCTCTCTCCAAAAATAAATAGAAAATAATAATAAAAAAAGTGAAAAGCTATGATGTGCTAACACAGAGTAGAATGACTATAGGTCATGATATCATACTGTGTGTACCAAAAAGCTTGAAGAAAGAATTTTGAGAGTTTCCACTACAATTAAGTGATTAGTATTGGAATATACAGGTACTCTGATTTGAACATGCATATCAACTAAATATGTATTAATATATCACATAGAATCAATATGTGTAAGGTTTTGCATCAGCGTAAATTGCTTACTCTTTATTTAATGTTTAGATTAATGTTTAGATTAAATAAATTAATTAATTATCTTGGCAAAGTAATAGTCTTCAGCATTTTCCAGAAGTGGAAATACTGAAAATTACAAAAGGTTTACAATAAGGTTTAGCAATACAAATTGTTCACTTAAAATGGGACATCTAAATAGCCTAGTAGATGTTGTTATTGGAATTTCCAAACTGCAGATATGGCTTAGTGGATAAAGGTGCTTACTTACAAAGCATGGCAACTGGAGTTCTATTCCCCAGTACCCATGTCAGGACGGATGCACAAAAAGACAGGGGCTCATGCATCCAGAGTGCCTTTGCCTGGCAAGAGGCCCTGATGTACCCATAGGCCCATATTTATTCTCTCTTTCTCTCTCTCTTCATGAATAAAATGTTTTAAACAAAATAATTTCCATAAAAGTTATTTGCTATTTATGTAAACACAACACAGAGTAGCATTGAACTTCTGTATCTCACATGTTCACCTCTCTAGTAATATGTATCTTATTATTCTTAAATTCTCACTACTGAACACTGTGTCCTACACATTGTGGTGAGTGATCATTAAATCCTTATAAAATAATTTTCCTTAATTCTTTTACTGTGCATCAATCCAAACATTTAACTGTACAATACCTATATATTGGGGGTTTTTTGGAGAAATTCCTTAATCACACTCTTTGTCATTATCATACCTGAATAATAGTGGCATGTATTATGTATTATTGAGTACCAAAAAGTTATGTTAGCTGATGTACATGTCTGAAAAATGTCCAAGCTGCATGATTTTAGCACATATTGAATTAAACATCATGTGATATACAAGTTTATGTACTTCAAAGCTTCTTCTAAAATTCTGGCTGGTTATCTAGAAATGCCTTTTTAGCATTCTTTATATATTATACTAATTATATTTTATGAGCTTTATGAATAATGTTTTTAGAGAAAATTCCCCATAAAAATATTAGTGTAAGTATATATGAGTAAAGATAAAACAAGACTCAAAATTGAATCACCAAAAAAAAATATTTAAAATTTGTACAGAGGAAAATGCTCATCTGAATATTTCCCTTATCAAAATTGCCCTTTATACATCTTCAACTGATCATTAAAACAAAATTCTATAATAAAATGACATGATCAGTTATAGCTCCTACCTACTTACTGCTTTGGCACAGGGGAACATGTGGCCAATAGAGCTTTACATATTCTTTGGTGATATGCTTAGTATTACATACTTAAGAATACCCATCATCATGTCAGTCACTTCATGTCTCCATTCTCCCCTCCTCAGCATCCTCAGAGACGATAGCCTCTGCCCATCTATGCTCCAACCCTGGTCTTCACACAGTTCTGATCCCTTTCCAACTTCACATGGCCTAAATGATGAGGTTTATTCAATATATGATGAATCATAACTGCATGGGAGTAAGAAGCTCTGGTGCTGTTTTACAGTAAAGCAACCATAGGCTATCATAGAATACTGAGTATACACATAGGTACAGGAAAGCATTTTGACTATTTCCACCATATTGACAAGATATGTCTTTGAGGAGATACATCTGTAAACCTGATTTGAGCATTTATATAATTTATAGATTTATCAAATTTCACACATCACCCAATCAATATGAACAATTTTTTTTAAAATGAAAACTTTAAAGTTTATATGCAATGGATTCTTTTCATTTAAAATGCAGTATTTTTGTGCTGGAGAGATGGCTTAGTGGTAAAGGCACTTATCTGCACAGCCTAATGACCCAGGTTTGATTCCCCAGTACCCATGTAAAACTGGATGCACAAAGTAACACATGCATCTGGATATCGTTTGCAGTGGCTGAAGGCCCTGGTGTGTCTATTCTATCTCTTTCTTTCTCTCTGTTTATCTCTCTACTTGCAAATAAATAAATAGTTTTTGAATTAAAAATGCAATATTCTTATGCCATCTCAAGAAGAAATAAAAATTACAAAGCATTTATATTAGCAATTCAAAATGTTTCTTAAAAATAAAAGTTAGGGGAAGATACATTGCTCAATGGTTAAAACACTTGCCTGCTGTAGCAGACAGCTTCAGGTTCGCTGAGATGAACTTCCAGATCAGGCACAGTTATGGAGGAAGGGATATTATTTATTGAAGCTTACAGATCCAGGGGAAGTTCCATAATGGCAGAAGAAGCTGGCCTGCCTTCACAGGGCCAAGCAGAGAGAGAAAAAACAACTAGGCACACAGCACACAGAGCAAAGCTACAGCCAAAAGCCACAATACACTTCAAGAACTCCCACTAGGCACACTTTGTATATCTTTACAACGGAATCTCAAACCCACCATCACACCTTAAGATCTGCCCAATGGCATTGCCTCCAGCAAGGTGGCTGCAGATGCAAATTATAAACTAATAAAACACTGAATATATTGGGTGTCATATATTCAAACTACCACACCTGCAAAGCTTAAAGTCCCTGTTTTCATTCCTTAGTGCTCATTTAAAACCAAATGCACAAAGTGGCACATGCATCTTCATTTTGTTTGCAGTGACTCAAGGACCTGGCACCCCCATATTCATTCTCTGTTTCTCTCTCTCTCTCCATCTATCTCTCCATGCAGTAAATAAAAAAATTTAAAAATTAAAATAATTAGCACACTAGGTGAATTATTCTAATTTTTAAAAATTTATTCTTCTCTCTCTCTCTCTCTCTCTTTTTTTTTTTTTTCAAGGTATGGTCTTGCTCTAGCCCAGGCTGACCTAGAATTAACAATGTAGTCTCAAGTTGTTCTCAACCTCAGCCTTCCAAGCAGTGGGATTAAAGGAGTGCACCACCATGCCCAGCAACTCTAAAAATTTGCATCATACTTATTTTCTCTTATCAAAAATTCTTGCAGAGGTCCAGAAAGAAAGAGCATCTGTCTCTATGTCTAAGACTAAATTTAAATAGGTGCTAAAATCAGATGTCAGGAAAAAAAAATAAACTGCAAAGGAATTTCAGTGATAAACATTGGTGCAAAATTCCTGGAAAAATAGCTAGCAATTTATCAAAGGCAACTCTTAGCAAAACTGGAATATGCCAAAATCTGATTTACTTCTACAGAAATGTATAGCTTGTTTAATAGAATCTATTTCACACAACATATCACCTGAAAGGATTGAAGCAAAAAGCAATGTGAACATATGAACATACGCATAAAATTTTCTAGAATCCATTTATAAGGAAGAAACATAAAGAACACATTTCCTAAACAGGAAGTGAGTCCTCAAGTACACACACTTCAGTGTTCTGTAATTGTATTCCCTTAAATATTGAAGCACAAGATGAGTGCATATAAATTATTTGTATATTTAAAATTAACCTAATTAGACAAATACCAAAATGATAGATTCAATGTTATAAATGATGTAAATTGTCATTATTTGTTAAGAATATGTGAAAAGCTCTCCTATCTGAAATTAAAACCATTTATGATTAAGAATGGGGGCAGATTCTGGAGTTCAGGGCAAAGGTGTGTTTGAGGGTGGACCTGAATTCCAGCCCAAAGGTGTGCAGAGACGTTTGAGCTTGTTGCTTCTGGTGTTTGCAGGCTGAAGCTGGTTTTTCTCTCTTGTGGACTTCTGAATGGGAGCCAGCTTCTTCCACCATAGGTGGAACTTTCTCACTTGAAATTTGAAATAATCCCCTTCCTCCCTTAAAAAAAAAAAAAAAGAATAGAATTTGATGAAACACATCAATGGATAATACAGAATTTAATGGACTTATATTCCACCTAGACATAAGTAGAAGCTATATATTAATAAAATAAAATAATGTAATTAAGCTATTTAAAGTCATTTCTGTTCATGAAGGTACAGTGTCTTTAAAATGCAGAATTTTCTCAGCTGATCTGTATGTCTTATAAACATACTTCAAATACTTTAAAGCTGGAAGAAAATGGAAGGCCTTCTGCCAGGATAACTACTCTGTGCCCAGAACTGACTGATCAAGGGTAGAGGCTAATCATGGCAGGAATAAACAGATATAAATACATTTAATTTTACTGACAATAGAAACAAAACCAATATGCACACAGAACAACAGTGCTGTACTTGTGTAATTACCAAAATGGAAAGAAACAATACATGTTAATTTCAAATAATGTACAAAAATGTAGGTGAAAAATATCACAGTGACTATTAATAAAAATATCAGCTTCATACTATTAATAAAACTACCATAAAACAAACCATATATTAACATAATTCAATATTTTTGTCTCTAATGCACTTTGATTGTATATATAGAAAAGACAAATCAATAGTAAGATACCTCAGAATGACAAATATGAACATTTATATGATTCCCACAATTCTCATTAAAAATGATTCAATGAAAACTACAACACATCTTATGTTTGATAAGAAAACCAGGAATTTAAAAAGTTTGTCTTATGAATTATGACCCCCCCCAAAAAATATTGGCTATAAATATCAGTTAAATTTTCATTTTGTAGCTATAGTAAGAAAGATGGTCACACAACCACATTGGGGCCTCTCTACCCCAAATCCTACATTGTATTTGCTGTGTAAGTCCTTGATATCCCAGAGGTGTTGCAGTATCTTTGCCATTAACTGTATGGGACAGGACCTGTTGTCAAGGTTTACTGGAGGAGTGAATATCTTATTAACCTCAAGCTGGTAAAACAATCCTTGCTAAGCTTACATGCTGAATAGCTTTTAGAGTTACTATATTTAAACTACAAGAACAGGTGAGGTTAAAATGGTAAAAGATAAAATATTTCTGTAGCTTTTCTGTTTAGCTCATTCATTGCTCACTTTGTAAGCTGCTATAAATTTTAATAAATGCTCTTTCTATAATAATAGGTCAAGTCAAAATCTAATCAGGCTATGCTTCATCCACCAAAGAATCCTGCTTTGTGTGAAATCTGGAACCAGGACACTGCATGCCTTCTCCCTATCTTTATCCTGGGCAACATATCCTGCAGGGTCCAGCAACAGAAAACACATCTATCTGGAAGTGAGAGGCAGATGAGAGGAGGGGCTCTACCTCTCAGGACTAAGAAGACAGCCATTGACTAGGACTGGGAAGTTTTATTCTTTGAAGTACCTGTGAAAATCATGACAATATCTCTACCTGTGAGTAAAAAAAGGTGTGCTCATGGCAAAGGGGAGATGTGCAGAGCTTTAAAAGCCCCGCCCCCTGACAACATTTAACTCCTATATCAGCTAAAAGGCACTGCAAAGCTCTCACAGATCTCAGCAAAGCTCTCACAGATCTCAGCACAGAGGCCAGCTGCACTGGGTTGTGAAGGGAAATGAGTGAAGCATTTTTTAAGGGACATTGATACACTTGGCCATGCTTCATCAGTACCACTTCTCCAAACCCCAAATCACAAGTAGTAAAGTTAAGGGAGCCTGAAGACTGGGTAGACAAAAAGAATGCAGCAAGGTAGAAAAGTGTTTACAAATGTGCTCTGGGAAAATGTTTTCTAAACAGATCAGATTTAATGCTGTTGAGAAAAGGGGAGAAGTAGTGTTGGAAAGATGGCTTAGCAGTTAAGGCGTCTGCTGCAAAGCCAAGGGATTCCATTCAGTTCTCCAGGACACACGTAAACCAGATGTACAAGGGCGCATCTGGAGTTCGCTTGCAGTGGCTGGACGCCCTGGTGCGCCCATTCTCTCTCTCTCTCCCCCGCTTTCTCTCAAATAAATAAATACATAAATAAATTATATATATCACTAAAGAAAATGAGAGAAGTAAACAGAGAGGAATTTTTTGGTACTAAAGAAATCAAACATTAACAAAAATGTGCAGCTCCTCTTAAGAATGAGGAGGATATGAAATCATCCTTTCTCACTCAGTACAATGAGTGAGTGAAAAAACTAATTTGACATAAACTCAGAAGTTCACTGTATCAATGTTATGATATATGTATATCTAATTTAATATGTAGGTAAAATGTAATATCTAATTTTAATACATAATTTAATATTTAGGTAAAATTATTTTAACCCAATTAATAATATTCTTTCATGCTAATGTGCAAGGACAATGATTATTTAAGTTTCCTAATTTATATAGAGTGACAATTAGGCTATTTGGGTTATATGTGATTTTTATGGCTTTAAAGTAATATTATTTGTACAAAACACCTTTAAATGTCTTATATTTATATGTGTGTATTTTTCTCTTTTCACAGCTGGCATTTGGAGATTGCTTTTCTTTAATGATTTTGGTGACTGAAAGGTCAGCTGAGACCCTGGCCAACTGGCTAGCAGGTCAGTGGTCTGTACATTTTCCTGCATTCTATTTGCATGATCCAGCTCATCTAGCTGTTGGCTTGGAGTGGATTAGGTCCAAATGGGTATCTTCTAAATTATAATGATTGTTCCATCTTTCCCTTTGGGACACTTTATGTTGGTCAGTTGTTAGTGGCCTACTGTTTCATTTTACAGTTCAAGCTGACAGAATATACAAGTGGAGATCAGGGGACAGCCATACCTCTGTCCAGCCCACCTCAGATATCCACCTTCACCTCTGCTAACATAACAATAACATCTTTGTACTCTTCTCCCTTAAAAACCTTTAGGTTTTGCTTTTAAGGTTTTTAGGTACAAAATCCAAAGGCAGTCTCTAAAAAGCAGTATTTGACAGTATTTCAAAAGAAGGATGGGTCTTACTTAAAGAGAAAAACTAGTGTGGGGTATACAATCTCTGCCTTTGCTTTCTCATATGATTCATTGCAAACTGCACAGAATGAAAGTGATATGTTTTCAGGAAAAACAAAAACAACAACTACAATAAAACACAATTTCAAGTAAAAATTGAAGATCTCAAAGAGTATTTGACCTAATTGATGGACTGGAGTAAATTCTTGTTATCTCACTGTTTTCCTGATGTAACATTCTTTGGTTGTCTTTTAATTTGTATAACTTTGGACCCAGGGTCTGTACAGCTCTTGGCTTCTGAGTGTAATGTCAGTGTGAATAAAGTGTACTAATATATATTAACATCTAGAGTAAGGAAGCAATGTCTTTAAATCATATATTTGGGAAGAACATTAAAATCTATAAAATATCATAATTAGTATTTATATTGAATTTCAGTGAGTAATGTTGTTTTCGTAAAAGGGAATTTGCATCCCTTTAGGTTAGGTTGAAATGATTATCACAATCACAAAGTAAGCAATCTTTGTATATCTTGATGTGCAAACATCAACATGAATGCCATTGAGTTAACTTAAATTTTGCCTTATTTTGACATTGAGAGTCAGTCTCAACACATGTAACTTTGCAATGCATTAAGCAGTGTCAATGGAATCAAAATGTAATTTCATAAAACTATGGAAACCCTTGACAACTTATAAAAACTTAAATGCTGCTACAATTATTCCATTGTAGGCTCAGCGACAAATTAAAGTTGACAAAGTAGAAATAAACTCAACATGTTTTGAAATAGAAACATGTTCACACTAATTGATTAATTTCTGCATTCACCTGTCATTTCTCAGTTCTTCAGTAATAAAGGGGACATTTTAATGAAGTTAGGTGAGCTGTAACCTTCGATCTGAGGTGAGCTTACTGAAGTGACCATTGCTTCATCATGTCTTGCTCCTGGAAATCCAAGTTTGAAAAAAAAATTTTATTTGCAAGAAAAGATAGAACTAGAGATAGCGAATGGATGTGTCAGGGCCTCCTGCCGCTGCAAATGATGAATTGCCACTTGTGTAGTTAAGTTTATGTAGGTACTGGGGAATCAAATCCAGTTAGGCTTTATAAGCAAGCACCTTAACTGCTGAACCATCTCTCCAGGTCCCAAGACAAAAATTTTAAGATGTCACAGAGGACTCTGGTCTAGCTGAGATGCTTACCTAAAAGTCTCAGGTTAGCAATGACATGAAATGCTTCAGAGTCAACAGTTCCCCATTGTCATTAATGGAAGCTTTCCTCCCTGTGCAGAGCCAACATAAAATGAACTCAAATTCTATTCATGCCTCAAACTGACCCACTTTTTTTCTCAGAAAAATCATCTAACTACAGAAGAAATGTAATATTATTCTACCTTAAATGTCATATTTATAAAAAGGATATGCTAATACCAATTATTAATGGAAGTTTGGGGAACAATACATTCTTTGAATATTACTATACAATCTCCAATATCTTCAATAAAATAATGTCTATGAATTCAAATATATTTAACTGTTCTAAATGCTGGTGTAATTTTTTTTAAGTTAAAACTGGTCCTTAATTTCTAATGACTTCCAAATTATGATCATAACTGCATCAAGAATTAGTTGAGACAATTTAATATTTCTGTTACCTTGCTTTCTTCTTAGAAACTTCATTTCATAAAAAATACTATAAATGACATCTTATCTGCCATTTTAATTTATTACTATTTTAATTACTTCTTACTTACATACTTATAGTTTTGTATTATTCTTACTCTAAGCCAAATAAGTACAGGTATGAAAAGCAAATATTTACTAACCATTCCCTTTTAATAGCCCCAAATCTAGTCTCTCGGTGGTGGTGGCACCTAAATTCCTAGTTTTTTCTTTTATTCTTTTTTAACAGACTGACTAATACTGTGTTTCAAAGCTTCCCCTATGGAACAACTAGACTTTTATTATCTTCAGCATCCTGTGAGATAGGCAAATGTGAATTACCTTATGGCCAGATATTATAAGAGTAGAAGTTTGTTTTCTTCTACCTGCTGGAAATAAAAGGCAATGGAATATATATTTTCTAGGTTATTGATTCATTGTATGGATGCCAGCTACTTAAATATTTTGTTTTATTTTTCATGTAAATAAGAAATCCTCTACAGTCATTGATGCTTTATATAGCCCATAAGAAGATGGCTTGAATTTTAGATCTATGAGAAATGATTGAGGAAAGATCCCAGAAGGTCACTGTGCTTAGATTGTTTTTTGTAGTTTTTGGTAAGCTATGAAACGGTATAAAGTTTGGTTAGGATTGACAAGTTTTAAGAGAAGGAAATAAGTTTTGTTTAATGGTGACTCTGGAATCCCAGTGATAGGATTCTAAGCATGCACCACCATGCTCAGTTTATGTAGAGCTAGGGATTTACAAAAGCCTTTATGCATACCAGGTAAGCAGTTCACCAGTGGCTATATCCACAGCCCTTTTTCTTCTTTTTATTAACTATTAAATCTACATTTTTAACTTAGTTTGTTTACTTTTTTTTTTTTTTTTTTTTTTGAGGTAGGGTTTCATTCTAGCCCGGGCTTACCTGGAATTCACTATGTGTTCTCAGAGTGGCCACAAACTCACAGCCATCCTCCTACCTCTGCCATCCAAGTCCTGGGATTAAAGGCATGCACCACCATGCCTGTCTTGCTTACTCTTTTTTCTATTTGTATTTTTTTTGTTTTTCATTTCCGTTTTATTTTCATGATCCTGTAATTTTAATTTGTTTCCTTACTATATAGATCACTTTTGTGTCAGTGCCAACGTAAAAAGAAGCAAGCCTATTGCAATGTCATGACTAAATTACTGGGAAAAAAAGGCACAGTAAAATTTAGGGTAGCATACACAAAAGTGTTGGCAATAAATCTAAGCACATATTCTTTTGTATAATGCTATTGGAATTTTCATGGAATTTAGGTCTTTGATTCTGAGTGTGTTCCCTTCATATTGTGAGTATTTACCTTGAGATGTTGCCATAGAGACAGTGCTTTGCTGAAAGAAAGAAAGAAAGAAAGAAAGAAAGAAAGAAAGAAAGAAAGAAAGAAAGAAAGAAAGACAGACATAGGAAATTGAGAAAAGGAAGCATATGAAACTGCATGTTATTTGACCACCCATATCTTTTAGGCTTAGTGTTCTAGAGAGAAGATATACAAAGAATTTTGCAAATCATACAAAGGAAATTAACTTGTATTAGAAGCTATGAGATCTTTGGCTATTCTGCTCTGCACCACTGATTTCCTGGAACCCTAGGCCACCTCACTCCATGGTAGATGGTTCACCTGAAAACCAAGTGTTGATTTGCTGTCTTCGACCAGTGTTTAGGTAGAAGATCACTGGCAGTCCTTTAATTCAGCACAGGGGCTGAAGATATAGAAAGGTATAATTAGAAAATCACAGTTGGACAGTTGTGAGGGACTCTTCAGCATGCTAGCCTTGTGCTTTATTACTTGTACTTCTCACCACCTCCCAAGTGCTCTTATGAGTTTTTGATGACATTTGAGTCTCTGGAGATAAAATGTTTCTCATGGTACCTCAGTTTCTTGCACTCCTGAGCTCCTGCAGGCTTTGTAATCTATTTATTTCTCCAATAAACTAAAAACAAAAGTTGTCTGTGCTGTGCCGTCCTTTTGGTTTCCAACATCATCTTACTATACTTGCTGCTTGCTACAAGTCCTGAACTGTGTGATAAGAAGGCATCCCTCCTGTTGTGCTTCCCAGTATGGAGTGGAAGAAGCAAAGATATAGCACTCTAGTTCCCAAGTCCTCTATAAACCTCCCATGCACCATTTGTTTGGCAAATTTGGTAAACATGTTCCACTATCATCCTAGGTTCCTCCTCTAAACTTATTTCGCCTTATTAAATGTAAACTTGTGTATCTCTTTTAGATTTATTTATTGATTTCAATTTGGAGAAATCTGCTACACAACATGCTCATAGTACTGGACAGTACCATATGAGCAGGTGGGGGATAATGCCCATCAGCAGAATGAACAAGCAATGGATACTGCAAGCTGAAGATATCAACCAGTTGAGCAAAAAGTTCACATCTGTTCAATTGTGGCACAGGGTGGGAAGGTGTATCCAGAGTACAGTCCTCCACACTGATACTGACTGATTACATTCCTGACCCCCACAGGAATAACAACAACTCCACCGAGGAGGGCCCTCAGTAGAATGGGGATGGGAGAAACAGGATATAATAGTATATCCCGATAGTAATGTAAACAATATCCAAAATATTCACAGTGTAAAGTTCATAATAATAAAAATGATTATTCAAAATTTACGATGTTATGAATAAGACATATGGAAATCTGCTTCTTTACTAACATATCTATCTATCATCTATCTATAATCTTTAAAAGATAATGTGGTAGTGTGGCCAAGTGGTCTAAGACACTGGATTAAAAGAAAGAGCCTATGGACAGAAGTATCCCATGGACATGGATGATGGTGCTCCCAGAAGCCATAGATTTCTACTAGAAAAAAAAATTCATTGTCAGGGGTTGGATACCTTCAAAGGATAATGGGACAAAGAAGGAAGCCAGCTCCCTGATGGCTACCCTACTTTTCCCCTGGGGTGACACAGCACATCTATTCACCCTAGCTAGGGCACAGACAACAGATAAAAGTACAATTGTATTAAAACTAGTATTGGTGACCCAATGTGAGTTGTTGGTCAGGGAGGTCACTGATGCCCCCAAAACATTATATTTCATTGTCAAGGCTCTTGGTTGCCCACCAGAAGTAGATGGTAATACCTATTGCTGAAGACTCCATAATTTTGGGCTTCAGATCACTGAAAAATCAAGCTTGTGATGAGCTGGAAGCCTCCTTCCTGTTGATCAGCTATCAGAAATCTGGCAAAGGCTATGCTGCATGTAGTCTTTTGGGAGAGAGAAGTCATCGATGGTGTTTAGCGATCAGTGAACCCTGCAAAACTTAAGATTTGCCAATCTGGCTAAATGTGCCAACTGGTGCAATATTGGCATATCTGTTATTGGGAAAACCAACTGCTTTCTGACTAGACTGGAGGCATGATCCAGGGAGGGAATATATGCCTGGGTACTGGAAACCTAGTCAAAAGCCTATGGCTGTGTAGGCTATGAGCTCTAGGGCAGTAACACTTGATGTTGCCTGGCTAAATGAATATATTTTGACCACCAAACTGTCCTATAGGCACATTTTTGGTTTATACACATACATTAATGCTACTCTCACTTTTGGTTAGAGAAGCTTCTCTTTTCAGATGGTGGTGAGTACTAGGGTGACTCAAAAGTTACCACAGTGCTAAAAAAAAGTGACAATGGGGTATTCAGCACTGAGACATCTCTACATAACCTCCAAGGCTTGGGGTCCATTGTGGAAGAGGTAGCTGAAAGAGTGTAAGAGTCAAAGGAAAAGTAGAACTGCTTTTAATACAATCTTTGGGACACTGAATGGTCTTGATATTCATTAGCTCACAGTGCCTGACACTATGCACACAAGATATTCGTAATAGGAGGAAATGATAACATCAAAATATAAAAGAGACAGATTGAAAAGAAGAAAGGATTCAAAGGAGGGTTGGATTTGAGTGGGGAGGATGGGGATGGAGAGAGAATTATCATGGCTTATTGTCTATTTATGGAAGCAGTCAATTTTTTTAAAGTATGAATATAGAAAAACAAAAATCCAGTGAAATTTATGATAGTTAAAGCTCCTCTATGAGACAATAGACTTGCACAGAAAAGCAGGCTTATTCATAAAAGTTTGCATATTTTAGTTAGAATGAGATGTAGTATCTAAAATTTAGTGTCTCATTATCTGTAAATTATCATGTTGAGAGAAATGAAGAATATTAAATGTCATTTTGATGCTGTACAAGGAGGAACTTAAGGCTGCTTGTGCCATCAGAAATAACCTTCAAGAGCTGTGAAGAAAAGGGAGCACAATGGAACCAATACTATGAATGTAAAATCAGAATAATATAAATAAAAATATATTTAAATTAAAAAAATCATTAAAAAAAGAAGTTAAATACAAGCAGCTAAAAAATTCCATGTTCTTACATGCTTTTAAAAAATTTTTATATCATAGTATTTTTATTAGTTATGGGCATACTTCGTATGTAAACAGCACATGTTGGAACTATCCTTTCCCTCATTCCTGTCCCTTTTCTAAAGAAACCCTCTTCGATGGGCATGCAGGTCATCTCCATGGGGATTGTGGGTCATGCATTGTGGGGGCAGCCATCAGTTATGCAGAAGAAGCAATATCTCTGTGCATAGTGTCCTAAATTTTGGCTCTAACAATCTTTCTACCCCCTCTCCTGCAAAATTTCCTGAGACATGTTGGGTTCATTTTTTAAGAGGAACTAAGTCCAGGAAACAGCATGGTGTTTCCAGAGGTACTCTTTCTATCTTGGAGGCAGAACTGTGGTCAAAGATCTGAGACACACACAGCAGTTCTAGAAATTTCATAGAGTATATGGAAAAGTGTCCCTAGATTCTCAAGCTTCTGCCAGACAAGTAAGTGACTGGAAGTGACATTGCAACAACTCCATCAGGACATCTGTAGACATGATGGCTTGAGGTCAGGGGATGCTATAGACACACATAGGTAGAGATCAATTTCTGAAGATTACGAGTGTGCTTATAAATCACTGGTGATCAGGAGGAGACAACCCCTTATGCATGCTGCAGTTTATCTCAAACCTCCTTTGTACCACCTAGGAAGTTAGACAATGGAAAAGGGAAGAGGAAAAGCAATATATATTAATTAATCAAAACATTTAGATTAAACTTTATGTAGAGTTTTGGATAATGTCAGAAGAAATTTTGATGCACTGATAAGTCAATCACAGAAATAGAGATACATGCTTTCTACTCTAGATCATGTGATTATTGCAGGTGTTATGCTTATAATCTATTATAATGCTGTGAAATAAGTGTAACATCCCAGTCATGAGGTAACACATACTGTGTAAAATATATACTTTGTAGAATGTAGCCAACAGCCAACAATTTAAAGTGGAAGACAGTGGCATTCAATTAGTTCATTTTATTTCACTAAAATTTAGGATGGATCTTAAAAATATTAATTTATATTATCTTATCAGTTGTGACATGAGAGAGAAGCCAACACTGGCAAGTTAGAGAGACCATTTTTTTAAAAAAAATTAAAACAATTATTCTGAGATCTTAATTATGATGAAAAAACTGTTTTAGTTGCTCATTCAGAAGAAAGAAGGTTGTTTTCTCTCTCAGAACAGTGATGTCCATCCTGCCTATCCTGCAGAAGTTAGGATTAAAAATCAGCTGTTACTTCTATCTTAGAGTGTGCTTCATGCAAATGTACATTGACTAGTAATCACCACTGCTAAGAAGGAGTGGATAAGCTTTTTTGTCTTGTTTTATTTTTATTATTATTTTTAAGTTTGTAGGCCCTGCTATGAAAATAATTTTCAAAAATGACAGCAGTCTAACAATGCTAACTTTTCTAGAATAAAGACCAGAACATAGTATAGTGAACAATGGAAAAAATCAACGCAATCTAACACTAAAAAACAAATGAACACACAAAATGTATATAAATATTTACTATCCTTTCAAATTAGAAATATCAAGATAGATTTTGGCTATACATAACAATTTTAATTTGGACTCTTGTGATTGATTGAGTGACTAGAGCTCCAGGATGAAACAGATATATTTCATAACCAGATTGTCAAATACGTCATATATCTTTTATTCAAAGATTATTTTGGATGCTAGCCAAGTATAAACCTTGTCTGAGATATGTGAGGAATATAACCTTTCTGACCTCACCTGAATCATATTGAGTCAGAATGTGCATTTAATTAGATTCCCATAACATTCCATATGTATTCATGTTTGTGTACACAACATAATTTGTCTTAAAAGTAAGACATATTTATATTTCCTTCATGCTGAGGATGGAACATAAGGTCATACGCACTAGTTAAGTGTTCTATCATTAAGCCATCTATTCAGCAGAAACATGTTAATTTTTACCATATGTCCTCTGCCCTCTAAATTGAGTTTTTGGAATTCTTCCTGCCTGTTGCACCTTGTTACTTCTTTCCTTAGAAGCTTCCTTTACCTCATGAAGCATGTCTTCCACATTCGCTCCTCTGGTAAATTATCCAAGGCTCTGGAGAAAGTTACCTGTTTCCTTATTTATGTTCTTCTAAAATATTGAAGACTGAAGTTTACAACCACAACAAAGCCTCACCTATTTGATTACTCTCTTTGTGGTGAAAAGTCAAGATATCTGAAATATTTCTATATTGTATGTTTCAATCGCAACCATTATAGTACAGGATTTAATATTTGTACCTAGTACATACTGACATTTACTTTTGTTGGATTGCTTTGTCCTATGTCTGTCTCTGTGCTAAGATTTTGACCCAATGGACTGCAATGGTAAGAATGATGTCTGTTTCATCAAAATACTGATGCACACTCAATCACATACTGCTGGTGTTGGCACTGAACCAGCACTCAGCACACATTGCTGAACTAACACTGCATCACTACTTAATCGAGTTTCATTAATTAAATTCATTTTACATTCTGCACCAAGTCTCCCTCTTTCTCCTGTAACATTCTAAGGAATCTCATAACATTAAAATACTGGAAATGATTAAGCAGAACCTCTATAATTACAGTAAATGTTATTACCTATCCTTTTGAAAATTATATCTTAATCCATATAAAAATAAACATCTTTCAGGTATTAAAATCTTGATTCTATTCATAGTGAACTTATTAGCAGAGTTCTTAAACTTGAGTCTAGATGCTAAAATAAAAATATTTGTAACATAAGTGCTATGCTGTGAAATACAATTATAACATAGTGCTTATGTCGATCTTTTGGATTTGCTAATTTGTTAAAGAAGCTATATATGCATATATATTATATATACTATATAAATATTATATTATATATAATAAATAAATATATAATATATATTTGCAGGATTAATAGTTAATGCTATTATCTAAGTGTAACACAAATCCAATAGCAACTATTTAAAGTTAATTACTAATTGCTTGTAGCATTAATTGCAAACACTGAAATACCATTTCAAATAATGTTAATTTCCATTACTGTCCACAATAGTTCTAGATAAGTAGAGCTCTTCAACAGTAAATGGAGGCAGAATTAGGGAGTACCTATTAATATGTGAGAAAATTTTCTCTACTAAAAAAATATCCCACCCATATTTAATACCCTAAATTATTATGCTTTTGCATTTCACAAAGTTTAATGTGCCATTTCCCACTATAGACATTCATAGTTTGCATTTATTTATCTATTGTTTATTTGGAATCTACCATGTCACTGTACCACATTTGGCAGATATCATCTGTCAATTCATTAATCTTTATAACAAACTTATGTATCCCCATAGTGTCTGACATTTTTCAAAAGTGAGTTGTAAGGATATCAGACAACTTGTGCAGATATGGCAGTCGAAATCTGCTTTGCCCTGTAATCCAGAGAGTTCTATTCAACCCATAGAGGATGATATTGAACAGTGCTAAAACTGACCCTTATTTAATATACAATAATTTAAAAACATTTGCCTTCACTTTACATACAAAAACACAATGGAGAAGTAGACTAAACTTCAAGTAATAGGAAGGAAAAGTGATATTCTCTGATAGATACAGAGTTTGTAGTTGGCTAGAGTGTTCTAGACTTCATAAATAAAAACAATGTTGATGACAATAATAGAACTCCATCTTGTTGTCTGAAGAATGCTGAAAACCCTGTGCATCTTGATACCACAAAGTTGTAACCAAACAAAAAACAAAAATGACATATTTGGTGAAATTAATTCCAAGTTCCAGTGCTAGGGCATTTGAGTTTTATGTGTTTTTTTTCCTGTTATTTTTTTAAATTAAGTATATATTTTGTATGGACACATCATGTGTTAGTACCATCATTTCCCTCCTCCCTGTCCCCATTCCAATGAGGGCCCTCCTCAGTGGGATTACTAGTATTCTTCGAGGGTTTGTGGGTTAATTTTGAATGACGTATATGAAGACATAAGAAATAAATAAAAAGCTGGAAATATAAGCCAGTGCTGAGGCCAAAAGGAAATGAAGGTGCTGGAAAGTATGAAAGTCCTATGGATTTTGAAACTGAAATTTTGGAGCAAGTTTTTAATACCTAAAAAGGCTAGAACTTCTCAATATGTTTTTGTATGGCCTTCAATACCACATATTTGCCCATAGACAGAATTAAGTCAACAAGATCCTTATTTATTTATTAACTGCAGACCATCTACAGAGTCAGCTCTAGCGCTGTGCTCAAAGGTACAGGAGCAGTGTGACTGAGGCAGACACAGATCTGGCACAGTGTGTTTCAGATCAGCAGAAAGTAAGATTGGGCAGCTTTACCTTAGGAGAAGTACACCTGCAGGATTGTCTCAGAACATATCATATTTCTTGTTTTTAAGATGCCCAAGATTATCAAATATACAGCATTAAAAAATAGAAAAGCCAAAAAATATATTTAATTGTACATGCTAATTAGAAAGTGAGTCTATATTTCAGAAATGTTTGAATGTGTCTCAGAACTGAGTCCATCAGGGAAGATTCTCATTGCAATTTACCCGGGAGGTAGAAAAACATGTTTGGTCAAGATAATTGAGGACGACATGTAGAAGGCTGAGAAATCACTGAGGTAATAAATGTGAGATGAAGAACACTGAGCTGCCTGTCAAGGAAGTACAAATGAGCCCTGGGACCTGTCGTCGGCAGGAAGTGACTCAACACAAGGCCTATGCCTTTGCCAAATCCATGTACGCAAGACTTTCTCAACAAGACTCTAACTTCTGATTCAATTCTTTGAAGTGTCTTCAGCAGGTAAATAACATGCTCTAATATCTATTAAAATATGTTAACTCCAAGATTAAGAATAAGTTGGTCCTGGACAAAAAGTCAGTAGGGATAAATTACAAGAAGGACAGTGTTATATTTTCCCCAGACACAGGCCACAGTACATCATCTGCTTTGTAAGCACACAAACACTTGGACATATTTAGTGCATGGAAGATTTTGAACTAATTAAAGAGCCTCTAAGTGAGAGTTTGTTAGAAAATAGATTCACTTAAAACAATGTTTAAAAACCCATGGCTGTGAAAAGTTACACCCACTAAAATGAGGCATGAAGAAAACATCTGACAGGCTCCATGCAGATCTGGGTAAAACAGCATCATCAAGTGAATGTCTACCTCACACATGTGCTATACATACTGCTTTGGTTGATAGAGGTGTAACAAAATTCAGAATTTTAAATCCTTTATTTTGCTGAGTCCTATAATTTTAAAGAAGCTAGAAAAAATAGCCATGAAAATGCAATCAGTTTAAATAAGAAAGGCTGCCTGTATAGAGTGACTGATTGAATTGCGTATAAAAATGACAGTGCAAAATGGCTGGCCCAGGGAGCTGCTAGCTGCAACATTCTGCAAGGGGAATGAACCTGAGCAAAGAAGAGGAACACCAAAGAGCATGGGACGGGAGGTCAGCTTTCTGAAAGAGAAGCAAAAGTTACATAACTGGACATTGACTACAAAGCCTTGTTCTCCTCAAGGTACCACATGAGAACATTCTCATAATTACCTTCTCATTGTTGCTAGGACTAAAGTGTCACATAAAAATCATTTTAGGGGAGAAAGGCTTTATCTCAACCTTCAGTTCCGGATTATAGTCCATCGTAGCAGAGAGTGCATGGTCACAGGTGTCCTGGTGGCTGTTGGTCATATTCAGTACACAGAGAGGAATCAGAGGGTGAAGAATGCTAGTGATCATTCAGCCAGTTCTCTTACCTGGACCATAGCCAAAGAAATTATGCTGCCCACAGTTAAGGCTGGTCTTCTAACCTCAATTAACCTATTCAAGATAATCACATTCATGCCTAGAAGCTAACATAACCTACATAATCCCTCAATACAGAATCTTGGTCCTATCAAGTTTATAATCATTACAAACCATCACAGGCCTATCTAGGTTGAGTTCAAATAGTTCTTCAGCTCACAGTCTCTTCAAGGATATCTTTCTAAAGAACATGTCTGATAATAACTTTCCATGGGCTTGACCTCCTCCAGTGTTTCTCCAACTCTCGACAGGGCCTTCAGTACTTAACTGTGTGGTCCTATATCCCCCTCAGTTTTACCACAAGATAAGTGTGATGCCTTTTCTTTCTCCAAGCATATCCTGCCCTCTCTTATAGCCAAGTGTTGCACAACTCTAAATGAATGGTCCACATATGTTATTTTGGTTCAATCAAATAACTTATAAACTGAATAATTGAATGCTTTTTCCAGGGTTGTCTTACATCCACTAAACACTCAGTAGTCCTTAAACAGTTATGTCTTTTATCTTAACATCTTTAATGAACATTGCTTTTTTAATAGGTTTGAATATTAGCTTGTTTGTTTCCGGAACTAGGCATTATTATAAGAAAATTACCTGAATATATTTAAATTTCCACAGTCTTTATTCTCAAATTTTGAAAACTGGGAATACAGTCACAGAAAAGGCAGATATTGTCAAAATTAAAAAGGCCTGATATTAATCAACTGCATTTACCAAGCTTTCAGACACCAGCTGAAGGCTTGTTTTCATGTACACACATATGCATACATGTTCTGAATCTAGCACTAAGGAAGGGATATTTTCCAATGCTTAGTTTTCTTTCATAACAATCATGTAGATCATCATAATTTTCTTCTTCTGGGAGCTTTGCAATGAGTTTATTTGCAAATCAATACAAATTCTATGGAGGGTGAAATTGAAACTTAGAGGTTAAGTCATGTATTTACAAAAGGACATTAGTATGAGGGGATTTGTGTAGGCCTCATCTCTAGGCGTCTTTTTAAGCAAACTACATCTTTTGAAACATCATATTATACCCCATAAGATATACTCCATTATTAATTATTAATCAAAAGTGAAAAAATAGTGTAGTATATCTCTTGCTTATACTAACTTGATGTAATTATCAAATTTTAGACTCTGAAAATCATGATTCTACCATTACCTTTTTCAATTTGATGATTAAAAACAGCCATATGTGTCTCGAGGTATGGTTTAGCAGTTCAGACACATGCCTTCAAAGCCAGAGGATGCTTGTTCAATTCCACAGGACCCACATAAGCCAGATGCACAAGGTAGCACATGTGTCTGGAGTTTGTTTCAGCAGTTGGGGGCCCTACCATGCCCATTTTCTCTCTCTGCCTCTTTTTCTCTGTCAAATAAATAAGTTAATAAATAAAATATGCAAAACAACAATATGATGTTGATAATAAATGTGATGGGGCTGGAGAGTTGGCTCTGTAGTTAAAGAAGCTTGCTTGAAAATCCCACTGAATTAGCTCAATCCTTCCCAGCATCCACATGTCATGAGATGCAAAGTGCACATGAATCTGTGATCCCAGCAGGGCTATGATATTAGGAGGCAAAGCCAGAGGAATTCAAAAGTAGCAACCAGCTAGATTGGCTTTGTCTGCAGGGGCAGGACACCCTTTCTCAGAAAAGGTTGAAGAGGAACACAGACACTTTGAGGTGGTCCTCTTACCTCGATATGTGTGCCATGTCACACACATGCTCATAAACACACACACACAAAATTCTGAAATGTGATATTTGAAGACTGTATAATTCTTTTTTATTTGTTTTTGTTTTGTTTTGTTTTGTTTTGTTTTGTTTGTTTTTAGAGGTAGGATCTCACTCTAGCTCAGGCTGACCTAGAAATCACTCTGTAGTCTCAGTGGCCTTGAACTCACAGCAATCGTCCTACCTCTGCCTCCAGAGTGCTGAGTTGAAAGGCGTGGGCCACCATGCCTAGCTAAGACTGTATAATTCTGAGGATAGTTGTTAAGGTTTTTGAAGTAGATTGTCACCTGCTTTTATAATTTTATTGTTTATATATATGGGATACCTTCATTTGACAGTAGAAAAGTTAATCAGAGTGTTGCAGTTAGCTTCACATTTCTGGCAGTAAACATCCAACCAAAAGCAGATTATGTGAGAGAAAGGTTTATTTTGGTTTACAGACTTGAGGGAAAACTCCATGATGACAGGGAAAACAATGGAATGAGCAGGGGGTGAACATCACCTCCTGCTAACATCAGGTGGATAATAGCAGCAGGAATGTGCCAAATACTGGCAAGAGGAAGCTTGCTATAGCACCCATAAGCCCACCCCCAACAACACAATGCCTCCAGTTCCCAAATTGCCACCAGATGATTACCTAGCATTCAGAAAACATATGGTTATGGAGCACACCTGAATAAATCTACCACATTCAAACACTGACCCCATGAGTTGACCATCATCCATGATGTAAAATGAAATATATTGAGTCCATCTTTAAATGTTTCCATAGTTTTAATTAATCTCAATACTGTTCAAACATTCCTATAGTCCAACGTCTTTTAAATGAGCCATAATATCAATATAATAATAATAATGGCAAAGAATAAACTGTCACACTGCAAAAGATGGTATTAGGCATAGAAAAGAGATAGTGATTAAACCAATGGAAGATTTAAAACAAATAGGGTAATGTCAATCTCTGATTGTTCCAAGTCTCAAAACTCTAACCAGTGACAAGTTTCCAAGTCTGATAATTCTGCCTAGTGATGAGTCTCTGGTGTTCCAATTCTGACCTTATAGCTGGGCTTTTCATACCCAGAGGTATACTCCATCAGGTGCCTGCAGTTCTCCCAGCCATCCAACAGTCCTGCATCTCCATCGGATCTCCACTGCATCCCAAGTTTCATCCACATGGCTCTGTCAGGTCTCCATGCAGGTAATCCAACAACCCTGCTTCACACTGCCCATGGACATTTCCAGGAGAAACGAAAGCACATTGCAAATTCAATGACCCTTTCTTTTCTGCATTTTGTTATGCTCCATAGTACTAGTGGGCTACCAGTTTGTTAATCCAGGGGAGAATAAAGCCAACCTTAAAAAGCAGGCTTTCAGCATTCAGGACCCTTTCCTTTCAAAACACTCAGCATTCTTCCTGCTGTCTCCATGCAAAAGTGCTGGTACAGTCTCAATGCTTAAAATCTCTCAAACAGTTGTAGCTGAATGCATGATGTCATCAGTCTAAAAGTGTCATTTATATGAAATGTAACCCTACACAAATTATTAGGAAAAAGGCAGGCAGAACAAGTCAAGCATCTCACATAAACTGCTTCTATACCTGTCCCAACAAAGTTCTTTCTTTCCCTCATAAGCCACACTGGCCCAATCCGAATTGTGGTAATCTTTCAAACAATTACAGTTTTAGCCAAAAAACTTCATTTCTCTCTGTGAAATATCCCTTTGCTCACACCAGTCCATTTCTATGCAGTGCAACTCAACACAAGTTCTCAGGACATAGGCAGGCAGACACCATCAAGCCTCTTACTGAAACTGTTTCTAACTCAGTCCCAATTAAGTTTTTTCTCACCCTCATAAGCCAAACCTCAAAGTACATAATTCTTACTGCATTCATTGCTGGCCAGAATAGCTCATGAAACTATACTTATAGCACTGTAAGGTGTCTCGTAGGCCAAGGTTTCAAAACCTAACATTCCTCCACCAAATAAGTTCAAAAAGACTACAACCCACAGTAAGGTTTTTGTCAATAACAACCCCACATCTTAGTACCAATTTAACTGTTGCAGTGAGTTTCACATTACTAGCACAAAGAACTGAACCAATAGCAGCTTGTGAGAGAAGAGGGTTTATTTTGGTTTACAGACTCAAGAGGAAGCTCCATGATGGCAGAGAAAACCATAGCAAACATCAAAACCATGGCAAACATCAAGTGGACAACAGCAGCAGAAGAATGTACAAACACTGGCAAGGGGAGGCTGGCTATAACACCCATAAGCCATCCTCCAACAATATACTGCTGCCAGGAGGCTCCAATGCCCAAATTTCCACTAGCTGGAGACCTAGCATTCAGAATACATATGCTTATGGAGGACACCTGACTCAAACCACTACAGGGAGTATTTGAAAACTAGGATCAATGAAATTCATAGATACTTGAAAGAATAGTTTTTATAGGCTAAGAATGAGTATGCATATACATTTTATGTTTTGTCTACATATTTAGGTTTGAACTATGACAATTTGTCAGATTTCGGTTGCTATGACAAATTACCAGAATGAATCCACATACAAAGTGATTCTTTTTCATTAGTTTTCCTTCCTTCCTTCCTTCCTTCCTTCCTTCCTTCCTTCCTTCCTTCCTTCCTTCCTTCCCTCCCTCCCTCCCTCCCTCCCTCCCTCCCTCCTTCCTTCCTTCCTTTCTTCCTTCCTTCCTTCCTTCCTCTCTCTCCCTCTCTTCCTTCTCTTTCTTTCTTTCTTTCTTTCTTTCTTTCTTTCTTTCTTTCTTTCTTTTTTTCTTTCTTTCATCTTCTTTCTTCCCCTCATAAGCCAAAGTAGCCCAATCATAATGGATGTAATCTCTCAGACATTTACAGCTGAACAAGCAGTTTGGCACAAAGATTTTATTTCTTTCTGTGCTTATTTGGCTGCCCTAGAAACTGTGATCTTTCCATCTCAGTTCCAAGTGCACAGATTACCTTCATGTATCACTTATTTCAAAACAAGAGAGAAAAAGAACGAGAGAGACTGAGCCATGTTCCCCTTGTGGGAGTTTAAATTCATGACTCCCACTAGACTCAGAATTTGTGTGTGTGTGTGTGTATGTTCATGATGCATTATTTATTTATTTTTATCAGTTATGCACATAATATGAATACATTCATGTTGGTATCATCATTATGCTTCTCCCTGTTCTCCCCCCTCCTAAGGGACCCTCCTCTTTGGGGAATGTGGGTCATGCATTGTGGGGGTAGCCATCAATTATGTGGAAGAGGCAATGTCTCTGTGCATAATAACCAAACTTGTGGCTCTAATGGATCTTCCCTCCCCCTCTTGTGTGAATTTCCCTGAGCCCTGTTGGGTTCGTTTTAGGTCTACTTTAATGATGAAGTCTTGGGAGCCTCTGTATCTCTGGATATCTGCTTTAGTAGGAGTTGAGTGTTCTCTGTGCCTATCTCCTTCACCCTTGTGTTGGTATCAGGTTCACCAAGAAAGCAGCAAGCTTGCTCATTTCCCCATTTACTCTATGGTTTCATCTGGGGCCCTGGTGGGATACAATAGGCTGATGATTCTCTCGTCAGATTCGGTGTCCATCTGAAAAAGAGATGCAAATTCTCCAGTGGAGAGAGAAGTCAGTACCAGATAAATGGGATAACCATTATTATTTTAGAGAGAATTTCATAGGTGTAGGCCCTCTTGTAGCCCACGATTGGTGGGAGCTTGTTATGGGAGGGTAGGCTCATTTTTTGGATATGGTTCTGACTTGTTTCTGGGTTCCAGTATGAGTTCCATTCTACTGAACAGATCTGTTAGCCAAATCAAAAGCAACTGGTTACCCACCATGGCTGTGTGTCATTACTGCACTTGTGTGAGTATCACGTCAGGTTGTTTGCTGATGAATAGCTTAGACCATTTTCCCCCAGTAGCTCATGTAACACCTTCTGACACTAGACAAGCTAACTGTAGACTCAGATGTTTTATTAAATCTTGCAACTTGGATTCCTAGCTACCTGGTTGGAAGAGAAGTATAGAAACAGATCTGATTTCCAGCCTAAAGTTATGCAGGCAGACTGAGTTCTGTATGGGTCCCTGCTATTTTGCTGCTAGCATGTGCTTACTTGTATTATGACTGGTAATTTTTTCTCTGCTTGAATTTGTGAATGAGGGCCAGACTCTTCTACCATTATGGAACATCCCTTGGGTATGTAGGCCTGAACTAATCCCAATTCCTCCCATGGTTCAGATGTTCATCCCAGCAATGTGGACCTGACTCTACCACATGCCTTAGGAGCACATCCCCAGTGATTTGGAGAATCAGAGTCACCACATCCCAATAGTGCTAATCTGGGGACCACACCTTTACCACATGGACCTTCACATGGACCTTTGAGGGGCATTCAGTATCAAGACTACAGCAAACTAGAAAATGAATATACATAGAGCAAATGAAGTCCTACGTAATACATAGTAAAAAGCAAACTTTTTCAAATGATAAATGGTTAAAAACAAACGTGAAAAAATAATCTGGGCATGATGGTGTGCACCTTTACTCCCAGCACTTGGGAGTCAGAGGTAGGAGGATTGCTGTGAGTTCGAGGCTACCCTGAGACTACATAGTGAATTTCAGATCAGCCTGGACTACAGCAAGGCTATAACTTGAAAAATCAAATAAGGGAATATGCTATATTCTTGAAGTCCATACAAAAATTCAGAGAAACAGAATTAAAAACATGAAAAAAAGAAATGAATCCTTCATGACAACTACTGAATAAAATGAGAGGAAATTAGGGCTAATATTAAATGATGTTAAAATGGTGCCAAAAAAATATACATCTGTTCAAGAACACTGTATTTAATCAAGATGTGAAATAAACAAATTAACATTTGGCCAAAAAATAAAAATAAAAGTAAAATTGAAAATAGACACAAAGTAATAAATTTAGAGAATTTATCATGTGACTCAGTGTCTGAATGATGAAAACTGAGAAAATCTTCAGTGAAAGATGAAAGAATTCTTCCATGACTCAAGAACAAAAAGATTCAATGTTCATAGACTTGATTCTTTGTACATAGATAAGAAGATCAACGGTAGGAAGGAAGGAATAAGTGGATCCCCAGTGAAGAGTCATATGTTAGATACGTAGCCAGCATCGTAGGGGACTCTGGTAGAGAGGGAGAGGAAAGGGGAGAGAGAGAGAAAGTTTGTTGGATGACAGGAGGACATGATGGAGCCCATGGTCTTGAAGCACTGGAAAATGTATTAAATATGATGACGGGATTGTGTTCTGACCTTAGATAGGGGAATGTTAGCAGAAAAATGTCAAAGCAAGAGCAAACCAATCTTTACTTTAAAAGATTGTGGAGAGGCACTGCCAGGTTTTTTATTTATTGAAATTTGGGGAGGGAGCTCTTCTGGTACTTTTCGGAGACATCAATTGAAGCAAAGTAAGACGAGTTTTGTGTGAGACTAGGGGGTTTTCCAAATAGAACAGAGATATATTTTGTAAGTGGAACTTCTAGCAGCTAATAAAGAAGGGTGACTAGACAATTCCTGTGGTGATATGAAGTGTTTCTTCAGTGCTTCAGGAAAATAATGACATAGTATTTTAAGAGTTTGTGGCACTGACAGGTTGGCCAGACCTAAGATTTACTTTTCCCTGTGTTAGGAATGGAACAGGTATATCCAGCTGTGCATTTCCTTACTAAACTCCAAGGATTACCATATAATGTGATTCCGCTGATAAAAAGGAAAATACTTGAAAGCAAGACTTATGCAGACTGTTTTTGCTAAGGTTTTGCAATTGTATATAGAATTACAGAATCTGGTGGGACTTTGTACTCTCTTTTGTACTGAATTTTTAACTAGCAGTGCCCATAACCATAAGGGTACCTCAATATTTTGTTGGCCAGGTGGGAATATACTTAGAAGAAGAAGAAGAAGACGTGGGGGAGTAAAATATATTTGAAGAAAAGGCAAATCCTATATATAATCTAAAATGAGCAGTGGATGCATAACCATGTCTGTAATTCATGGGAAAGGAGTCCCAAATGAAGGTAAAATATAGACTGGGAAAATGGTAAATATTTGGAGTCAGAACCTGAATTTTCACTCTCATAATAACGTAACTAGACTATTCCCAATAGTGTCTTCCAGCCAATAGAATATTTTCATTTGAAGGAAATTTAATATTTTATTGAAAAATGTTGGTGAAACAGGAGTATGTTTAACTAATAAATATTTTAGGTGTATGATATTTTATTATTAAATGATTGACTATACTCCATTATTTATTAAGCAGAAAATTCTTCTCAATTATAGGAATGTGTGCCTCATTACTGCAAAGCTCTTTCTATTCAGTGCATCTAAATATGTTTATCATTACTTAATATTAATATTTATGGATCATTACTGTGTAATGGTGGTAATGGATGAAACATACTAACCAGTTTTTTCCTCCTCAATATTTTATATATTTTTTATTAGTTATGTATATAGTATATATACAGCCATGATGGTACCATCATTAGGCTTCTCACTGTCCTCCCCCCATGAGTAATGTGGGTCTTGCCTTATTGGGTAGCCATCAGATTTGTGGAAGAGGCAGTGACTCTGCGTATAATGACCCAACTCATGGCTCTAACAATCTTTTCCCCACTCTTCCACGAATTTCTATGAGCCATGTTGGGTTCATTTTAGGTCTGTTTCAGTGATGAGGTTTTGTGAGTCTCCATGTCTCTGGATATCTGATGTGGTAGGGGTTGAGAGTTCTTTGTGTCTATCACCTTTGCCCTTATGCTGGTACCAGGTTCACCAATACAGCAGCACTCTTGCTCATTTCCCCTGTCACTCAATGGCTTCATCTGGTGCCCTATTGAGGTGTGATGGACTGATTTTCTCCTCAGGTTCTTCATCCATCAGAAAGAGAGAAGCACATTCTCTAACAGAGAGTGAGGTCAGTGCAAAATACATGGAAAACCTTTATTATTTTAGAGAGAATTTAATAGGTGTAGGCCCTCTTGTATCACACTATTGGTGGGAGCTTGATATTGGAGAGTGGGCTCATTTTTTGGATATGGTTCTGACTTGTTTCCCATTTCCAGGTATGGGTTCCATTCCACTGAGTGGATCTGTTAGTCAAATCTAGAGCAGTTGGTAACCCACCATGGCTGTGTGCCATTACTGCACTTGTGTGAGCATCACATCAGGTTGTTTACTGCTAAGTAGCTTAGACCACAAGTTACTTAGACAGATGTTGGTTGTCTTCTCCCAGTCACTCATGTAGCACCTTCTGGCACTAGACAAGCTAACTGTCTGGGGACTGATTCTCTCCAGCCTGGTCTCTCTATGTTCCATCTGAACAGCATATGGTTTCTTCAGCAGTAGGGTCTTACCAAAACCTTTGGTAAGTCATCAAGTACTCTGACAGAAATCTGTCTTCTTTTGGGAAACCTTGTAGGTCTCACTGATCAAAAGCTCCTTGTGGATGTTAACCACATGCTGGTACTGGGAGTTACAGATCAGTGCCAAAGGAAAAGAGAAAGACAGAAGAGAGAGAAGAGGGAGTGATACAGAGAGAAACAGGAGAAGATTGAAGTTAGTCATCATCATACCCTCTCCAGGCCTCTGTGATTAAGATGTTCTCTCCAAGCACCTGATGCAGGTTCTACCTTTTACTATTTCCTTCAGGATATAGGGTCACCCAATCACAGAAAGATAAGCACCACATGGTCTCACTCATCTGTGGCTCCTAATTTGTATTTTCCCGAGTTGCTGACACACCTACTAAACATCTTGAGGATTGGACAATAGTGATAGCTGGGTGGGAGGGTTGGGAAAGGGTGGGTGGGTAGGGGGACAAAAATCTTGACCCAAATGGAAATGGTACCATAAAATCCTCCTCAATCTTATTTATGAAACAAAATTTATTCTATTTGAGTTTTTAGAAATAACGTTGATGTTTTAGAAAATAACTTATATAATCAATTTTTGGCTTTATTTTGCTTTGGTTTTTGATGAAGTTAAAGTTTGATTTAAATTTCATTGTCTGATAATGGTTGGCTTTTTTTTTTTTTCATTTTTAAACAGGGTTTTGCCTTAAAATATTCTGTTCATTTGATTTCTTACTGTTGTGGCAATTGCAACTAAAAAAAAAAAAAAAAAAAAGGAAATCACAACAGTACTCAGGCAAACCATTATTATGCTCATAAAGTGGAAGCAAAACATCAAGTTATATCTGTGCTTGAAATTCCTACTGTCATGAGCTTTATTCTTTTGAAAGACAAAGCTGAAAACATTGAATTTTGGTGATATAGGGAAAATGACAATAGATGACTGCATGTACAACTTTCTGGGGTTGAGTCCTAGTATTGCAAAAGAAAACAAAATATTTTAAACACCAAATAAAGAAAATTGAAACTACTTATGTCTAGAATATGGGCACTGTTGCAATTTTGGATATTGAAAATATACATGTAACACATTCATTTTGGTTGTGCATTTTATACTAGTAAAAAAAAAACATAAAAGAAACCACAGATCCTTGAAATACATTAATGATAGCATAAAAATAAAGTATGTATCTATAATTCTTTAAGTCTTACATAATACATTTTTAGTTTTATTTTATTTTTTGGTAAATATATGTGAACATGGTCATTTAGTTTCATAATATATTTTCAATTTAGGATTATATGTTTAGAACACTTTCTCAACTTACTACATTTTTTTCTGAAATAAAATTATAGTGCATAATATTCCATTTTATATCTATTCCATTAATACCACCTTAGAAGTAATATATGTAATACAGGAGAATAATCATTACAGGCACATTCACATTATGCAAATTTATCATTGACTTAAAGATTCAGTGACAGCATCATAAGTTATATTGTATGTGCATGTATGCAACCTTTGGACAAGGCAGATTATTCACATTCCCTTGGTCCATGAAGTTATGGATCCTTGGTCCATCAGTAGTTATGTAATCTATCCCTGATTGCGTCTGTGAATGAATGATTTTCTGTCTGCTCCAGAGAAAATAAGCTTGTCTTTCTGTCCCACCCTTAATCATTTTGTTACCATTAGTTATACATACATATATTTCTGTCAGTGTTATTTTTATAGTCAATTATTTGACTAAGTGTCCACCTCTTCTGGTTATACTAGACATTATCTCTGAAATGTGGGAAAAATAAGTTATTAAATTCTCCACAGAATGATTCCAAACCCTTAGTCTTACAAAAATGAGCAGCAGAAGTCAGAGCTTATTGCTCTGTGGTTAACCTTCTAATTTTTTTTATTGTCAGCATACTAACTTTGCCCTGAGAAACTCATTTAATGTCTCTCATCTCTTTTTTTGTACCACAAAACCCACATATTTACAGTAGCTGTGTAGAAAGCACCATGCACACCTTAATTCCACCAGAACTGAATTGCACATTAAAAGGGAGGCCACAAGTGGTAATGATTGTGATTAGCATTAATTAGGATGTGGGGGTTAGGCCTACTTTTTGAAACTTACCACTAGATTCTTCACTACTGAGAACCTGTAAGTAGATGATGTAGAAAGAGAAATGGTTCCCCATGAGGATGGTAATGAAACTTGTGTCATTTTATAGAAAGCAATATCATACTTCTAAATCTTACTCAGGAGCAAATAAGACACAGACAATTTTAATTATATGTGCCTTGTGGAAGTAATAAATGATTGATCATTGACCACCATTGCCAGTGGTTTCCACGAGTTTCAGCTAAATTGTTTGAAGAGGATTTGGGATAATAAGTTATGAATGGGCACATTGATGAGCATAGTTTCCCAGACTTCAAAGGAACCTGTAAGACCTCCCTCAGTAGCTGGTGATATTCAGGGCAGTGACCCCAGGTAGCATGGTGCCTTGACCTTGTTCATGACAGCATTACTAATAATTGAGGGCTTTCTACCAAACTTGATAGCCACTATGAAGACTTTTATTTATTAAACTTTCAAATTAGATATGCATGTAATCTTAATAAAACACTTTTATCCCATTTTTACAAATCATTCATGAATTAGTGCAGTTTGCTTTTACAGCTGGAAAAGCTTCATAATAGCATATGTAATGCAAATAAAAATAAGAGTGATGATTTTAGTAAAAGTGTATGAATATTTAAATTTTTCTAATTCAATGAAATCGGGCTACATAAATATTTTAGAAAGCAAGCATCAATTTTTCAGTTTCAGTTAATTAAAAAACCATTAGTTTCTGTTAAGTTAAATAGAACTGAGATGATAACCCTTCTTCCTCCTTGTCATGGTGTGTTCGTGGTAAAGCTAAGGTTCTTCTCCTACCCATGGAACACTGTGAGCTCCAGTAGCTAAGGGGAAAAGACAGCACCTAATTGCTTCTTCAAATGAACTGTACTCTAATTGAACTTTACTTTGGGGTATTGGAGAAAGAAAAAAAAAATACATAAAGAGTAATGGGACTGCACAGACACACACCAAACCACACACACACACACACACACACACACACACACACACACACATTGTGACAAGGGCCTAAGATGGAAAGGGATATAAGTAACTCCATAACATAAACTTGAGCTGCCTGACCCCCAAATACAAGGAAGTTCAGCTTAATTGAACTTACAGCCACCTATGCTTAAACTTTATGCTTGACTCACTTTTGCACAATTGCTCAACACCAGACAAGACATTTTTCTTTTCATTGCTCAATGTGTTTTGTTGCTCCTGTAATAAGTGCTTGCTTGCAGTAGCAGGGGAGGGGCAATTCAGAGAGAGGAGATTCCAAGAAGGTTCCTGTTTTATATGAAAAATTCACTCTTGTTTCTATAAGGTTATGATTTCTGAACTGGAAAACTAGAATATGACATCTTGTGGTTTTCTCCTATAAGAGGAGCCCTGAAGTTCAGCTTGCCACTGCATTCAGGTTGCCGAGTCCTGAGTGTAGTCACAGGCTGGCTAATAAAGACTCATTCTTACTACAGTTTGGTGTCAGAGTGGGCTTCCCTGGGGTCCTCACCATATAATTTGGAGGCTCCAGTGAGATTCCCTAGGGGGTCTAAAACTCCCAGACCTGTGGACAGCACTCCTGAGAACATCCTGAGGGGAGGTACCACTTGAAATGTTCCAGGGTCCGCAGGACTCTGATAGCACTGTCTAGAGTAGAAGGATAGAATCTTCTGGAAAACCTCTGGAGGCAGGTTTATTTGAGTTAACTCACTGGTGGAACACTTTGAGGATTGGATATGACAATAACCCCAGTATCCAGAAATCTGCATGAGACATCACCAGGCTCCCTGGTTTTGGCTGTTCAACTGCAATGTGTGAATGTGCTGTGTAATGACACATATTGTCAGATTTGTCATTTTTTGTGCTTTTCTACTTAACCTCTTTGTCATGGGAAACTCAGCACACTGTCCCAAAACACCTTGAAGTATATGCTCAAATTCTTTGATTTTGTCAGTGGATCTTTTAGGTTCAATACTTTCTTAAAATGCTTTAATTAATAACTTACATGTTTATGTGTACATAAAATATTTAGGGGAACTATTTTTTGCTAGCCACTGGTCAAAATAATAAAACCAAGATAGCCATTGGCATATAAGAAAATAAGTGTATATTAAAATAAAATTCAGTTAGTAAACATCATAAAATTATTTTGTCCACTGTTAAAACATAAGTGGCAGTAAAAAAATAAACAAGTGATCTTTTTCAGGAGTCAATATAGAGTTAACAATAGACCCTGTTATTCCCTTACTGGGCATTTACCCTAAAACCTCCACATCTCAAGATATTTCAGAGATATTTGCTCAACGATGTTTATAGCTGCTCAATTCATGATAGCTAAAAACTAGAATCAACCCAGGTGCCCCATCATTGGATTAATAGATAACTAAATGTGGTATATCTACACGATGAAATTATACTCAGCAACAAGTAAAAATGACACATTGAAACTTGTAGAAAAATGGTCAAACTTGGAACAGATAATACTAAGTGAACTCACACAATCACAGAAACACAACCGTCACATGATTTCACTCATCTGCAGTTCCTGACCTGGATTAGCCTGAGTTGCTGACATACCTGAATAGCATCTCAAGACTTGGAAAATAGGGAAGTTAGGGCTTGGGGGAAGGGAAAGGGTACGGGGTGGGGGAGGAAATCACAAAACTGAACCCAAATTGAACTGGTACCATAGAGTCCTATATCGTGGAAGTCAGACTAAAAGTTGGAACCCTTAAGAGGTCCTTAGGGGGAGTACCTGAATCAAAGGGCCCTAGAGAGGGTGAGATGAAACCTAACCTCAAATTTCTCCTGTTTCTCTTTCTTCTTTGTCTTTTTCTTTTTTCTTTGCTCTTGGCACTGACCTATAATTCCCTGTACCAGGATGTGGTCTATATCAACAGCTCACTGTTGATTCCAGAGACCTACTAGATCTCCCAAAGCAAACAAGACAGATTTCTGTCAGAGCACTTGATTACCCATCAGAGGTTAATGGTAAGATTCTACTGCTGAAGACACCATACACTCTGTGCATGGACCATGAAAAGACCTGGTTAGCATCTGGAGGAGAGCTAGTCCCTGAGCAATTACCCCATCTAGTGCTGGAGGGTGCTACATGAGCTGCTGGGGTAAAGTAGCCAACATCTGTCCAAGCAACTCAAAGTCTAAGGGACTCAGAAACAAACAACTTGACATGATGCTCACAGAAGTGCAATAGTGGCACACAGCCATGATGGGTAAACAACTGCTCTTGGATTGGCTAACAGATCTGCTCAGTGGACAGGAAATCATATCTGAAACTGGGAAACAAGTCAGAATCATATTCAGATAATGATTTTGCTTTCCATTGTCAAGCTCCCATGAACCTTAGACTATAAAGGTTCTACATCCTTTTAATTCTATCTAAATTAATAATGATTGTCACACTTAACCAGTGCTGACTTCATTCTCCGCTGGAAAATCTGCTTCTCTTTTTTTAGATGGGAGCTAAACCTGAGGAGATAAATGACCCAGTGCACTGCACCCTGGCTCCAGCTGAAACCACAGATGAACTGGGGAAATGAGAAAGAGTGCTGCTTTCTTGGTGAACCTGATATCAGCACAAGGGTAATGGAATTGGATACTGTGGACACCCAAGACCTACCAAACCAGAGATCCAGAGGCTCTTGAGTGCCCATCACTGAAGTAGATTTAAAATACTCCCAGCGTGGCTCAGGGAATTTTGCAGAAGAAGGGATGGAAAGATTATTAGAGCCACAAGTTGGGACATTTTGCACAGAGACATTGCCTCTCCCCCACCCCCCCAATAATGCATGACCCACATGCCCATGGGGTTGACCTGCATCCCAAATGAGGAAGGCCTGTTCAGAAAAGAGCCATGGAGGATGGAAAGGATGGTACCAACATGTGTTGTTTACATACTAAATGTGTCCATATCTAAGAAAAAATAAACAAGTATATTCTTAAATCAAACTAACTAGTCTTACAAAGGCTTTTGGCATCCTGGGTATACAATTGTGGTTTTAACCTTTCAAATTTTTATTAATAATACAAGTGCCACCTACATATTCCAGACACCATGATTACTACTGTATTCACAGCTTTTGCACTGATTCTGGAAAAAAACAAAAAAATATTGCTATGGGTTCACTTTAAATCACAGACTTCAAGTGAATTATAAGAAATGAAAGAAATGAGTTACTGAGGTAAAAATTAATTTCTTATATATTGCCATTCCAAACCTGATTTTTATCTTTGATGCATTGAATATACTGAAGTTCTCTAGCTATTGGTTCTATTTTTATCTATGTTAATGAAATCTTTTGAACTTTAGCTCTTTAGGATATTATCATATTTTACTTTTTTCTGTGTGTATGGTATAGAGGATTGAATCCAAAGTCTTATACATGCACTATCACTGAGCTATATCATCAACTACTACATATTTATTAATTGATTGATACAGGTTCTTGCTATGTAGCCTTGGCTAACTTTGAACTTCTTTAAAAAAATATATTTTTTTATTTTTTATTTTTAGAGAGAGACACAGAGAGAGACAGACAGACAGAGAGGGAAACAGAGAATGGGAGCGCCAGCAGTCTCTCAGCTGCTGTGAACAAAATCCAGATGTGTGCACCCCCGTGTGGACAAGTGCGGCATTGCATTCTTGCATCACTTTGTATCTGGCTAAACGTAGGACCTGGAGATTGGAACCGCTGAAGATTGGAACCAGCATTCTTAGGCTTAAGAGGCAGGTGCCTAAACGGCTAAGCCATCTCTCCAGCCCCCTTAAAAATATTTTTATTAGTACATATACAGCCATGATGACACCATCTTTAGCCTTCTCTCTGCCCTCCCCCCATGGGCAATGTGGGTCTTGCCTTATGTGGGTAGCCATCAGATTTGTGGGAGAAGCAATGACTCTGTGTATAATGACCCAACTCATGGCTCTAACAATCTTTCTGCCCCCTCTTCTGCATTTTGGGTCTATTTCAGTGACAAGGTTTTGTTCTTTGTGAATTCTAGATGTCAGTCTTCTGTCTGATTACTAGCTGGTAAAGATTTTCTCCCATTTTCTAGACTGCTTTTTCACTCTACTAATAATTTTGCTTTGCTGTATAAAAGCTTTTTAATTTCATGAGGTTCCATTTGTTGATGACTTGGCCTTATTTCCCGAGTGACTTGACTCCTGTCCAGAAAGTTACTTGAGAGGTGTTGCCTCTCCCTGCTGAAGTTATGAAGCACAGGTCTGTGCTATACAAATTGAGTGGGTGTTTCTCTGGTTGGCTGCTCATTATAGTTGTCATATGTTAAAGACAATGCCTGGAAGCTTCCTCCACTTGGTAATTGTTAGCCACCATGATAATCCAGTTTTTGAAATAATTTTTTTCCTGTTAGGAAAGTGAAATAATTCTTACTAGAACCAGTTCACAGTTAGTGCTGCATTCAACCTTGTGGATGATGACCTGTGGCTTTACAACATGTTCTTGAAAACTCTGGACAAATTGAATGAGTGGTTTATGTCAGCATTTGTTGCTTCAGCACATATATTTACCTTGTTAAGTAAGATGCATCACTAAAGGTTGTTAGCACTCTAAAAGGTGGAACATAGATGCCAGGTCAGAATGAAAAGTTTCCATTCACGATGCTCTTTTTGTTTAATTGTTTTATTGTGTTAAGGGTGGAAAGTCCCCATGTTTTTATTTAACAAACCTCATATAAAACTAATCTTTGTTGGAACCAGATAAAAAGTAATTTATTTAACGTGTCATCTCAATTTAAGACTTTACATTCTGACTACCAGGTAAGATGGCAGTATAGGAGCCAAGCCAAACCAGACACAGTGGAAAAGCAAGAGAGACCAAGATCCACCAGAAATGAGGAAACCAGCCAGAATCCCACTGAGGGGCTTGAGGCCCCGATCCGTGTGATCCACACACCCACCAGGCACACCTAGCAAGGTACCTCCTGTCAGGCACACCTAGCAGCAGCAGCAGCAGAACCAAAGGAGGGGATTTTCCAACCTTATCCGCCTCCTTGCAAAGTCAAGAAATCTGAAGGGAAGACAGCTGAGATCGACTAAGGAGCTCCTGAAAGGGATACAGTTGGGACTGTGTGAATAACTCCAGGCTTCCTGCACTCTCCCATCCCCCAACCATCAGAACCATGAACCTCGGGCATTCAGTTCCCATGGCAGCACATGCAGCATAGCTGAAGGGAACTCCAGCTCCACAGCACAACAGGGAGGGTTTGAGGTGGGCACTCAGCATTGGTTAGATTGGAAGCCACCCCAAAGGTAAAGAGGCCAACTGACAAAAATAAAACAAAACATAAAACAGGTACATAGGCCTGCATTGGAAGTGCTAGTTTCTCTTTCCTTGTCAGGGCAGATTATGTGTTACTTATTTTTGTTTGGCTTTACCATATTCAAATAAGCTGTATTTGGTGTTCAATATTGTTGCCTTTGATGCCTTAAGATTTATAGGGCCTTTGCCATTTGCTTCTGTCATTGGTGGGAGCAGGGTCTGATTCAGATTCAGGCTGATCTAGAACCCAATTCAGAACAGAATTCTCTACCTCCCAGCTTATGGGATAAGGGTGTAGAGCAACACACACCCTTAGGGATTTTGGCTTTCAACACTATCAGTGTAGTAGGCATGCAGATCAAGAAATTTAATATTATCAAAGACCCTGGAGCTCTATGTGGCACCACAGTGTGACCGTACAAATAATCCTTCTTCCCCAAGAGTTACCGTTTTTATTTGCATTTCAAAAAAGCTATGCTTATTTGGCATTGCATATTTTAACTTTTTTAAAAAAGATTTTATTTTTATTTATTTATTAGAGACAGAGAGAGGGAGGGAAGGAGAGAGAGAGAGAAAGAGTGAGAATGGGCACAACAGGGCCTCTAGCCACTGCACATGAACTCCAGACACAAGTGCCACCATGTGCATCTGGCTAATGTGGGACATGGAGAATCGAACCAGGGTCCTTAGGCTTCACGGGCATGTACCTTAACCACTAAGCCATCTCTCCAGCCCAGCATATTTTAACATTTTAGATCTTAAGTATAAATAAATATTTTCCCATACCTTTGTATTCTGATAAAGTCAAGAGAGATAAACTTTATCAGAAAGCTATACGGATATTTCTTGGAATACTGATTTCCTGATAAAACTATGAGAGTATATTGGAAAAGCAAAAGTAAAATTAATTTCTTGAACTAAACTCAATTTCTTGCCAGCACTGGAATTCTGGATGTTTATTTGACATCCCTAAATTCCAATTTTCTTCTGTCTTGTATGAAGTTGTTGTATGAATTTAGTAGGATATGAAACTGTTTAGTAAAGTGTGAAGTACTACAGAAGGGTACAACCTGAGCATCACATCCACAGTGTCCAACAGTAGCAACATACAGAAAGGACTTCAAATCTGCTTAGCAAGGCTGGAGTGTAGAAGGTGTGTGTAGAAAATGACAGATCCTATATATAGATGAGACTGGAGCTATGATGTTGCATGTGTTGGGTAAATGGTATATTATTTATAGGAAATGGAACCACATTGATGCATTCTACCTTCAAATCCAATATGCATTTTATTATTATTTAGTACAAAGAGAGGTTTAAAGTGGTCAGTATTAGAGTGCTTATCCAGCATGCACACAGTCCTGGGTTTGGTGCCCAGAATTTTAAGAAGCAAGCCATCTGAAGGTAGAAGGTTGGCAGAAGCTCTGATTAAGGTAGGGCATGCCTAAATACAGCACTATATATGCTAAATAATATACCGAAAGAATAAAATATATAAAGGATGCTTATTATGGAAAGTTCCTTGTTTTTGCAATAATTAAGATATATATTTATATATTTAGCTATGATGAATAGTATTTATCGACTTATATACTAAAATTATTTAGTTTCATTAACTTGTGAATTCTGCTCTAGAAGGCCCAAAGACTCATTTGAGGTATGGGAGACAACTGGAATGTTTCCTTCTCTTACAGGACTCTGATGAGAGGGAGAAACACAAGTAATATTTCTCCCATTTCTGTATGCACTAAAAAACATGGGTTGGTGATGAGAAGGTACAATTTGATACCACAGCATGAAAGAGTAAAATTAACTGTTCACAAGAGTACCTTAATTGGCTACTTAAAATGTAGACTGAGTCCCACTTTCAGAGAGTCTACTGTATTGTTTCCCTGAAGAGGCTTCTCAGATGATCTAGGAAAGGAGCCACAAGATGATCATCTCATTCCTGAAAGACTCAGTATTTTCATTCTCCTAGGGGAGCACAAAGTATCTGGACAAAGTTCAAGTAAAGCTAAATGCAGGTGGAGTGGGTTAAAGAAATACTGATGTGCAGCAGAGCTTGTGAAGTGAGTAATGGCAGGAGAGTGGATATTCAAGGGAACCAGGAAAGAAGAGAATGAAGAATCCGTGTGAGAATCTCCCAAGAAAATGAATTATTGAGAGGTTCTCAAAAAAGCGGAGCCACAGGTACATCACACACACACACACACACACACACACACACACACACACACACACACAAAAAGGCTGGGGGTAGATGATCTGTAGTCCCGTAAGAGATAGCATATAAGAAACATTAAGAAATTGATCATCCTCTGATTTATACACAACAAAAGAACAGTGTAAAAAGAGACCCAAGACACTGAAGCAATGGTTCCATCGATTCAGGCTGCATCAACACTGGGGCTCATGTGGGATGCATATGTGTTCAACAACATATTAAAGCTAAATGAAGGTACAGCATTAGATATGCAAATTCATGTTTCTATAGAATGAAAAAATTCAATCACTAAAAACTGTTGATTCTGAAATGCTCAAAAGCAGAATATTTAAAAAGGATGAAATCTAGTAATATCTGTAGGACATCTAAAATAACAGAACTAATATGTTCTACCTATGTAGTCTTTAGGCACCATATCATGTGGAAGTTTTCTAATGTTCCTTATTAAAACTTAGTGAGTTCCCATCTCAGCATTGTATGCTGGTAGCTATCATTACTGTTGATCATTGGAAACCTCTCAGCCTCATAGTTCCTTACTCAGGAAACGACAAATAGTTCTTTCTCAGGAGCATTTCTCCCAGTGTTAGGAATTCTCAGCTGTGATCTTGCTTGGCTCTTGACTTTTGCTGCTTCTGAGCACCTCAATGGCAGCTTAATAGTCTGTCCTCAGTTGTCTTGCTTTCAGAAGTGGTTCATGTCATCCCCCAAAGCACAAACTTTCTGGGACTCAAGCATCCTGATGCTCAGTGAAGTGCATCAGGGTGCAATTTGACCTATAACACTAAGACTGCAAAACATGGGCTAAGCTTTGAGCTCAGTCAACTGCTATGTCCTGCCCACATATTTGGAGGATGTCTCTCCAGACAGGACTTTTTTTTTTTTTAATGGTCTTAGTTCAGGATGCCACTTTTCTTTTTCTTTTTCTTTATTAGTTATGTACATACTCAGTGTGTAACAGCACACGTTGGTACCATCCTTAGCCTCCTCATTGTCCTCCCCACTCTGAAGGGACCCTCGTCATTGGGGATGGCAGTTATTCCCATGTGGATTGTGGATGGTTAATAGTGGGGGTATCAATTCATTATGGAGAAGAGGCAATGTTTCTGTGCACAGTGTCCCAACTTGTGGTTCTAACAATCTTTCTGCCCCATCTTCCTCAAATTTCCCTGAGCCATGTTGGGTTTGTTTTAGGTCTACTTCAGTTAGGTCTTGGGATCCTGTAGGAGTTGAGTGTTTTTGTGTCTCTCTCCTTCACCCTTGTGCTGATACCAGGTTAACCAAGAAAGCAGCTGTTTTTGCTAAAAATAAATACTAATCTTTATAATTTATTTGAATATTTGAGGAAGAATCAATGTCACTCATCCCAAACTCTCAGTAATCCTCCAGATCATCTACTATCTAGACTCACATCCTTGAAGGGAAGGAATTCAATCAATGGGCTCATTCTTATTACTGTGTGCTTTGGAGAAAACAAGCTTGAAATCCTTCTCAGGGGTTAGAGATTTCATGATGACATTTGGGTCCTGATAGAAATGTCAAGAGAAGGCTCTATCTTACTGATCAACACTCAGCCATAATTTTAAGAACTGTCTAGATTATAGAGTATGGACATGTAATTTTTGAAGATCAAGTGTGATCCAGAATGGATCTAGAAAAAAAAAGTAGGCTACATATGACTGACACTTAGATATTTGTTAAATTTTTAATGCATGTAGATTTGTTAATTGTGTGTGTGTGTGTGTGTGTGTGTGTGTGTGTGTGTGTGTGTGTAGAAACACTAAAGATCTAAAAATGCAATTTAGATGATCATGCATAGGTCAGAGTGTAATCTGGTCAAAGCTGCAGACCATAGCCAGCCTATGAGTTCCTTGACTTGGATAAATAATCCTGTTAAGATACTAGATGAGGGAAGACTTAAGAGCTAGAAGGAAAGTGAACATACTTAGCCCTTTCTCATGGCAGCTTCAACAGAATTTGTTATTTTTTCAACTTTGGGAAAAGTGAAAAAAATAGAAAAACAATTCTCAAAGTGTGTGAAACCTATGGGAGTTTGAGTAATACCCTTGAATTGAACTACTGCTAATGTAAAGTTACCTGTATCTGAAAGGTGGTTCTGGGCAAAGGGTCAATTCACACTTCCATCATTGTCTTAATCAATACCAATTGTGATATAGAGCTATGATGAAGTATTTTGCCTCCTGCGGGCAATCCATCCCCCTCATATATCATTCATATATATATATATATATATATATATGCTCATATATCTTACCTTCCTAAAGAAATTAACTTAATATTGTTTAAAATGATTACAGCAAAGATATATCCCATAATTATGGTTCTGAAAATTCAGGCATGTCTCTTTTATTATTGGTAATTATGGTAAAAATCAACAAGAAAACCACAGTCACTTTTACGTTGTAAAATGTCAAAATATAAGCAACAGAAATACCGTTTTTATAGAATGCAATGACTTGGATGAATTTCAAATTTAAAGGAGAAAATAACTGTTAAGAAGGCTTTGGAAAGAAGAAAGAATTTTCATCACAAAAACACTTTTAACATATAGTTTATTTTCTTTCAAACTTGATTGTTAAGTGGAATGAGGAGTGCACTCGGGAGGAACTTTGGACAAACATGAGTTTTATAATAAGTATTGTTAGGAAATATTTACTGAAGTATTTTATTTGAAATGAATGGATTATTTAAGAATTATTTCACTACTTACTTATATTTTATTCTCCAAGTTTCCCAACAAAGTCATAAATGTCTCTTGAATGTAAGCAGAACAAGCTGTTAGGTTCAGTTTTAAAAGAACAAGTTTGTTATTGTTCAATAAAAAAAAATGACACTGCTAAAAAAAATGTAATTAAGAGAATGTGCCCACTTAACACAGACTCCTCAAATAACTGGTCTATCATTACAATATCAATGCCTAAGCATAGTCAGCTTGGTGATGCACACCTGTGATTTCAGTATTTGAGAAGCTGAAGCAGGATTATCATATGTTCAAGGGTATCTGGGATACCCGGGAAGACCTTGTATAAAAAAGCAAAACCTTCAAATAAATAAACAATGGCAACATAATCTAAACATAAAGATATGTTGCTGCCATTTTAAGATTACATGATCTACTTACATTAAAGCCAGATATACCTTTTTTTTCTCAAAGATGCCCAAATTTCTCAATCTCAAATTTTAGAGCTACATGAAAAATAAAATCTTCTGTAAAATTTTATCATATCCTGTGCTATTTTGTAAAGACTCTAAATTGTGAGTTATCATGTTCGCCATTAATGCTTTCTTCCACTAATCAAAGCACCTAAAGGACTCCACAATAGTGACGAGTATTTTAAGGTATAGTCCACAGAATAACTAGTCTTTAGAAAAGTTGTATTTGATTGAAAGAAGGAATGCCTATTGATGGTTCTGATGTAAAGCAATACCAAATAGATATCAACTTTTCATTTGTTCTAAAATTAAAATAAAATCATATTGTTAGCATAAAATAGGATATAAAAATAAAAGCTTAGAGCTTTTGAGAAGTATATAGCTGCTAAAGAACAACAGTAAACATTCTGAAATCCTAGACATTGTGGTTTTGGTAGCTGGGTGGATTGGATGGTTTATATAATCTGACTGATGTAAATGTGTGTGTGTGTGTGTGTGTGTGTGTGTGCGCGCGCACGCGTATGTGTTTTAGGAACAGGGTAATTATCTTATACATAATAAATGTGATAGGTATTTACAAATAATTATGTTATTGTATTTGCCAGCTCATTGTGCAAAGTGGATGTCAATGAACCTGGTACACCCCTGTGAAAACAACAGTTTTCTATAACTATCTCTAATGGGAAGGAAATTATTTTGATATTTTAATTGAACTTGATGCAGCATCACAATGTCTATTAGTGTTTTCTTCCATAGCCAGTGAAAACCACAACTAAATATCCATAGCTGCTCACAACTGCAGTCTACATAAGATTCAAGTACACATCATTCAAAATATTGAGACCTGCCTGCCAACCAATGTCCCCAAGGACCGCCCCTCATCATCTGCCTTGCAGTTATCCTTGGTTAGAGTTCCTTTGAGGTGTCCACACTTGACCAGAATGTGAGTAGGAAGGAGGGAAGAATGGTAGACTGGCTATATTATATGTATTGCTGATGAGGTCAGCTATGGTACCTGTTCCCAAGAGACAATAATTGCAATGCTGTGCAGGCTGATACATGCAGTAAGCCACACATTTAGCTCCAATGGGTAAGACTGAAGTTAGTAAGCAGCAGTAGCTTGTAAGTCCTTTTGAAAGAGTTGATATGAGGACAGAAATCAGATTGTGGTCCCCTTTCTGCTGATGAACATAAACACATTCGCATAAACAAATATTCAGATATATTGCTGTGGTAGTTTGAATATATGTCCCCCAATATATTCAGTGGTTTATTACTTATAGTTTGCATCTGCAATCACCTTGCTACAGGCAAGGTCACTGGGGGCCCCGGTCTTAAGGTGTGGTGATGGTTTGAGAGTCCATTGTAAAGATATGCAAATGTGCCTAGCAGGAGTTCCTGAAGTGTGCTGTGTGACATTTTGGCTGTAGTTTTGCTCTGTGGTGGCTGGCTGGCTGGTTGGCTTTGTTCTCTCTGCTTGGCCCTGTGGAGAGCAGGCCGTTTCTCTTGCCATTATGGAACTTCCCCTGGATCTGTAAGCTTCAATAAATAATATCCCTTCCTCCATAACTGTGCCTGGTCTGGAAGTTCATCTCAGCGAACCTGAAGCTGTCTGCAACAGTAAAGTGGTACCAGGAGTGGGGTGAGATGAACCTGACCGTGTGGATATTCGTCTTTTGGAACCTTTGTTTTGGGCAACAGTAAAGTGGTACCGAGGAGTGTGGGGTGAGATGAACCAGATCGTGTGGATATTCGTCTTTTGGAACCTTTGTTTTGGAGGAATGGGCATGGACTTGGTGCTTGCAACTGAAGATGCCTTCTGGAGTGGTAAGCCAAGTTTTATGGACTATTCTGATGAGAGTTTGAGAATGCTAAGTGCAGATAGTACTGAACTTCGAGGCTTGGCTTATGAGCTTTCTAAGGGAAAGGAAAGACTGCAGAGGACTTTGTTGGAACTGGGCTACTGGCATAAGGGATGGCTACGTTCTGCTATCCAGGCCCAGAAAGTTTGATCAAGGTTAAATTTGTAATGGACTGATGTGCTTGGCTGAAGATATTGGACTGAGATTTTAAGATTTTAAGTTGGAAAACCTCAAGCAAGGTAAAAGCAGAGGCACTGAGACCAGTTTTAGGTTACTGGAGCTGCTATTGTCAATGCATTAGCAATCTTAAGGAAGGTGGAAGGAAGGTGGCCAGACTTGATTTACATTAAAACAATGGAGAGGATGCCTGAGGAAAGACTGTTAGAAATGCAAACTCTTTGGAAAGAGTTGACTGGAGAAGGAACCTGCTTTTCAAGGCTATGGTTTATTTTGTCCCTGGATTAAGAATATGGCTGTGTCCTGCACACCTGGTATTAGTTTTGGAAATATGAAAAATGCATGGAGTGGTCATGAGTTGCACACAGTTCCAGGAGCCGCTGCTGAGATGTGGCATGAGGTAGGGGCATGAAGACCCTCAGGAATAGGCTGGAAGAGCCTTTGGAAGATAGACTGTGGTTTGCATGGAGACCTGAAGATGTTTTGGATATACCAGGACTGTGCAAAAGGGCTACCATGGAGTGCAGTGTTGGCATGGGATGAAAGTTTTCCTGGCGACTCTGCCCAGCTGGAGGGGCGGAATTGGAAAACCTGGAGACTGTCAGTCTCGGGTTATATTGAACTTGAACTGCAGAAGTTGATGACTGTTGATGGTGGTTGAGTTTTCATTGTTTTAGTTTCTCCTTGCTATTTCTTATACAGTTAAAATGTTTACTCTGTGCCTTTACATGTTGAAAGTATTTAACTTGTTTGATTTTACAGGACTCACTATCTTAAGTTGATCAAGACTGTGAGAACCTTTGAAATTGGACTGAGTACAATTTACAATGTGTGATAGTTATAAATCTATTGGGGGCCAGGAGCTAAATATATTGGGGGCCAGGGGCGGAATGTGGTAGTTTGAATATATGTCCCCCAATATATTCAGTGGTTTATTACTTATAGTTTGCATCTGCAATCACCTTGCTAGAGGCAAGGTCACTGGGGGCCCCGGTCTTAAGGTGTGGTGATGGTTTGAGAGTCCATTGTAAAGATATGCAAATGTGCCTAGCAGGAGTTCCTGAAGTGTGCTGTGTGACATTTTGGCTGTAGTTTTGCTCTGTGGTGGCTGGCTGGCTGGTTGGCTTTGTTCTCTCTGCTTGGCCCTGTGGAGAGCAGGCCGTTTCTCTTGCCATTATGGAACTTCCCCTGGATCTGTAAGCTTCAATAAATAATATCCCTTCCTCCATAACTGTGCCTGGTCTGGAAGTTCATCTCAGCGAACCTGAAGCTGTCTGCAACAATTGCATATAAGCATACACATACACAAATTTTCATGGAACATATGCATCCCTAATGAGTTTAAGAACACCCTTTGATTGTACCTGTATCCAGTTAAAACATTGACTTATGTTATATATTCAAACATTAAATATGGCCTTTCCTGCCTTCCAAAGACTTTGAAGTTTAGGACATAGCTTTAATTGGCTAACTCCAACTAATATTCCCTACCTTAGTATCTGACAACAGAAACTCTACTTACTGTACAAAATTGGAGATAATAATAATAATAAAAACTACGACTGAGTGACAAAATATTGTTCAATCTTGATAAATATAAGAGGAAATGAGAAAAACAGGTTATGCATTATAGTATACTTTTCATATGAGGTGCTCTTATAGTGGTATGTTATTTATAAAGTTTTTTCATATAGCTATTATTGCTGGTGATGAGATATTGGAATAGCTATTACTCATAACTTTTCCTGTCTCAATTATGGCTTCCTGTCATATATGCTTAATAAATGCTTATCACCATTTTATGTCTTAAAAGGAAAACTGATAGAACTACCACTGACCTTCATTTATTTCCAAGGACATATCCATATAGGAGAGGACAAAGGAGCATGAATAATAGCTTTGCAGTGATGGTTTTACTATCATCCCAAACCCCATATCAAATGGCCAAGCAGTGAAATCTATCAAATGCCTGCATTTTTCCAGGATAGATCCTCTCTAATATTCACTTAGAAATCCTGACCAAACCTGTGTTTTGGTTTCACTAAGCTGGGGGAATGACTTTTATGATCTGTGACTTTGTACAGTTCAATATTACTTCTGGCATGGAAGAAAGGATGTGTTTGTCAAAACATATTCTTATATTGAGAGATAATAATTGAACTTTAATGACTAAAACTAAAGATTTATAAATAATAGCTTTAGACTGTTATTAAGATCAGTAGTATGTTGCATTGTATAATCAGCTAGTCACTGAGAAATTCCTTGTTTGTAAACCTCAAGAGCACTGAACTACTTATTTTATGATGATCTTCATGAAAGTATAATATATAAGCATTTACCATCAAAGAAACATTTATACCACCTCTGTCAAAAGAAGCTGTATTCATGGGATAATTAATATAATCATTAATTTTGTGGTAGTGCATGTCCTCTATGTCTGGACTCAGGATGCTGTGAGCTGTTCCTCATGAGGCTGATGAGAGGCAGCTCTGTTTTCTAATTTGACCATCTTCCAGTCCCCATATTACCTAGTCCCTGCCTTCCTGCATTTATTGTTGTGATTTATCGTTCTACTACCTACTACATAATTCTACCACCTTCCAACCTAGTATATATCTCAACTTTAAAATACAAGATGTTCCAGAATGCATGAATGAAATGGAAATATGAAGCTTTAAAATTTATAGAGGTGTTGTTCAGAATATGCATAATTGTATAGCATAAAAGAGAGTTGAGTATTTTATTGGCTTGAGCTGGTTCATGTTTACTTGACTTTGTAGCAGACATTTCAGCATATTGAAGCCAATGCCTCTGAGTTGCCCTTGTCTCTTCCAATGAAGTTATCCTCTCTCCCAGGAGCCAGGCTCTTGTTTTGTCAGCTGACTTAATGATGTTAGTGTGAACAGTGTTGAAAGTGACACCATGTCATCATGCTCACTGTAAGAGGTCATCACAGATATAGATGGCAAGAAGCAATCGATATATCTTTGTACAGTTAGATGGAAGGGAAGTGTTTGAAACAGCAGTTCTGAGAGGCATCTTTATTCATTCTCAAAGTAGCTATCTTTTAAAAGGATCAATTTTTAATGTGTTTAGGGCCTTATCACTCTAAAGCTGTTTGATCGGTCTATAACTTTTATAATAATACCTTTATGCCATTACTCATTTGGAAAGTTCCTTCTCAGCAAAATGCCTCAGGTAAATCTTCACACAATAAAGCCTAGTTTTCTTTGAAAACTTCTGTTCCGTGAAGCTCAAAATTTGTGGAATTTGGAATAATCAGTTATCTAGTAAAGTTTCAGTCTTCAAAAATTGGAAGTTTATTATAATCATATGTTTTAAAAATATTTTAACTCAAGAATAAGAAGAAAAAAAGTCTTCCTATAAGAGGGTTAATAATTAGATAGGAATGAAAGAAGGATGGTGTGAACTGAATATTCACTTTTTCAAGCTGGGTAATGTCATTACTAGTTTGGATCAGCTCAAGCTTCTCCCCAGAACATCCACATGGCATTGTAGCTATCACAGGTTAGGGAATCTGGCCGTTCTTGCTGGGACTGACAGCTGTCATCTGCTACTACTGTATCCAAGTGTTATTTGGCAACTCTTCTGATTTCACAGTGATAATGCCCCTTTGATAGTAACTTATATCTCTGTGTTGAAAGACTTGTACCATTGATTACATATCCAACGAATATAATTCAAGTTCATCTATATACTTGAAATTTTATCTTACAAATTATTTTTCTAATATTTTCTTGGTTGGTATGAAATTGACATACAATAAACAACATGCATTAAAATAGTAAAATATAACATTGTATTGCACTTATGAAATCAGCTCCATTTTCAAAACTATGGACAAGTCTACTAACTCCAAAAAAAAGTCTTTTTGTTGTTGTTATGAACTTTTCTTTCCAACTCTCATGCTTACATTTTACCTTATTCCTCATCAATCAATACTCTGCTTTGTGTGTATATATGTGTTTGGTGTATTTATATTTTGCATGTGTGTTAATATGTGTGTGGGTTAATGTGTGTGCAGGTGAATGTGCACATGGGTGTGCACATGCATGTGGAGGCCAGAAATCAGTGCAATGTGTCTCTTCCTACATGTCTTCAACATATTTCTTGACACAGGATCTCTCATTGAACCCAGAACTCACCAGTTGGCTAGTCTACTCAGCCAGCTTCCCCCAGAGACCACCAGCCTTCACCAGGGAGTATAGATATGTGCCAACATGAAGGACACTTAAATGGATTCTGTGGATCTTAACTTAGGACCTTCTTTTTTGCTGCAAACACTAACAATCTGCTTTGCATTTGCTTTTTTTTTTTTTTTTTTTTTTTTTTTCAGGTAGGGTTTCACTCTAGCCAAGGCTGACCTGGAATTAAATATGTAGTCTCAGAGTGGCCTCAAACTATGGTGATCCTCCTACTTCTGCCTTCCAAGTGCTGTGGTTAAAGGCATGCACCACAACTCCCCGTGTATTTGCTTTCTTTTATTACATATTAGTTTGCACATTTCAGAATTTTACATAAGAATCATAATATCTTTATAGTTGATCATGTTTTCCTCTGGAAACTTTTGTAGGTGTGTGTGTGTGTGTGTGTGTGTTGTGTGTGTTGATGGGCCTATCAACACTGCATTCCTTCTACTTACAGGATAGAGTAATATTCAATCCTGTGAAAAGAGCAAATTTTGTTCATTCATTAGCCTATGGATGGACGTTTGGGCTGTCCAAAATGCACAATTTCAATAAGAAATTTTATCAATAAATTATATGTACAAATGATATTTCTGGGGCTGGGGAGATAGTTCAGAGGTTAAAGTTGCTTTCTTCGAATCCCGATGGCCTGGATTTGATTTTCAGTACCCATGTAAAGCCAAATGCAAAAAGGGTGTGTGTGTGTGTGTGTGTGTGTGTGTGTGTGTGTGTGTGTGTGTGTGGTGTGTCTAGATTCATTTGTAATGGCAAAAGGTCTGCACAATCCCACATTTATTTTCCCCACTCCTTTTTTCAAATAAACAAAAGTATTGAAAAAAGATATACCTAAAATTTCTGCTGCTACTGTGAATATTGAAAATTGTTAACACATTAAAATATAAATGTATAAAAAGTAAAAAATATCTTGCTCACAGAGTATACTAAAAATTTTAAAATCATGAGACAGTTTATATGTCTGAATAATTTATCAAATATGAAGACACATAACTGATATGATAAAAGCTAAATTTGAAAAACTAATAAAAGGTATACCATTTAATCTTTACTTACCAACATTAATATCAAGGAAATGGAAGTTTAATTGGGAAGTTTAAAGGGACATTACCTCTAAGAAAGGAGAAAATTGCAAGATGATGAAATTTCAGTTCTCCAAGACATTAAATGATGCTAAATGTGCAAAATAAAGGAAGATGGAAGGAGGAAACAAAGGATCAAAATCATTTTAACACAGAATTTAAGTTTCTCTGAGTACAACATATCACTAGTTACATAGTGACTATAAGAATAGCCATTTATATAAGTAATCTGATGTTTAAGTGATCCTTGTTGACTAATTTGATTTCCCAGGTTGAAAACTACTTTAGACAAGGAGAATGTTCCACTTACAACATTAGTTTTAGCAGAAGCAAACAATAAATTTACTACAGTTTACTATCATGAGTCTGCTTGTTATAAAGCACTTCCTTCATTTAAACACTTTTTAGATTAGCAAGACTAAGGTAGAACTTAATATCTTTCTGGCTATGATTACAAGTTTACAGAATTGGCTATAAATTTGTAGGTACATGGCTACTAAATCTTGAAGTGGTCATTATCATTTCAATGAATTTTACACTCATAATTTAATGGAATATTTCCTACTTTTATTTGCATAACATTTTCAAAGTTTTAGGACACCTAGATGCTGGAATTTAGTCACAATTCCACCATCAAGAGCACAGGTGTTATGTCATATGAAGAACATCTGCTGAACCAGCTGTTGTCACCATTTTAGTTCAAGCTGTTGCCAAGAAACACTTTCCCCCATCGTTTTATTTGCTCATTTGGGGAGAATGATCCAGGACCTGGTGCCAATGCTAGATGTGATTATTATAGTAGGGAGTGATTTTGTGGGTCTCAAGTGTGTCTTTGCAAATCAAATGATCTGAATTGCTACCAGGATACATTGGAGTACAGTTGACAGATAAATACTGAACAGTACTGTTAACAGTCATGGTGATGGTGAAATACCATGGTTTAGTGAAGGTGATGGTGAACTCTGCACTGGAACCTATTACAGCACAGCAAGTTAACATGAATGAACTGCCTGTTATGCACAGGACTCAGGTTAAACAGGAAGTCTGACAGGCTAAAGTCAAATGCAGTACAAGCTAGAGACTCAGTCATAGTGGCCATGTCAGGAAACACCCTGTCAAGAAACATCCACATTTTATAGGTCAGATGGTCTGGACTCGTTTCTTTGGATCTTTCCCAACAAAGGGAAAAAAAAAAAACATGAGATATGACAGTTGTTGGGTTTAGATGTAAAGAGTAAATAGATCTTTAGTTATCAATGAGAATTACCTCCAATTATTCACCCAATGAGGTCAGAAACATATAATAATTTCTCTTATACTGTCTCAAAAATAACTGTAACTAAAAAGGAGCAGTGACTTATATGTATTTCTTTTTAAAATTTTCTTTATATTTATTTATTTAATTGAGAGTGACAGACAGAAAGAGACAGATAGAGAATGGGTGCTCCAGGCCCTCCAGCCACTGCAAATGAACTCCAGAAGCATGTGCCATGTTATGCATCTGGCTTACATGGGTCCTGGGGAATCAAGCCTTAAACCAGGGTCCTTAGGCTTCACAGGCAAGTGCTGAACGGCTAAGCCATCTTTCCAGCCCTGACTTATATATATTTTTTGCGAATTTGCCTCAGAAATGGTGATCTGACATGCCCATCAAGAGATATGTGAGCTGAGTCTAAATATAATATGCTCACCTTTTTAAATTGTGATACATCCAAAATCCACTAAGGAGAATAATAATTATAAAATATTTCTTACAAATGCTTTTATGTTGTGCTACTGGGAAAGGAATCCATGGAATAGGATGACCTGCATGTCAAAGACTCACTTAAAAATTTATATTGCTGCATTAGGAAGTTAAACGCCTTTCTTCTTAAGACAAAGGCAATATACTTTATACTACTGATGCCTAGTCTCTAAAACTACCCAGGAGCACGTGAGTACTTCTCTTTCATTAGACCAGTCTCTCTGGGAAAAGTTATAAACTATAGCCATGCTAAGTAATTTTATTTAGACACTATAAAAGGAAACCCATATCCATACATGCAGGCTTTCAATGACAGAGAGTAACTTTATATAATGTTAGTCTTGAAATATTAAAAAATAGAAATGAGTCTAGAGTGGTGGCATAAGCCTTTAATCCCGGAACTCAGGAGGCCAAGGTAGGAGGATCGCTATTAGTTTGAGGCCAGCCTGAGACTGCATAGTGAATTCCAGGTCAGCCTGAGCCATAGTAAAATCCTATACCAAAAACTAAAAAGAAAAAAAAAAATAGAAATGATACAATTTTTGATGAAAGTTGTAAAACTGCACTTTTTTGTTCTTATTCAAGGAAATCAGTGTCCTCTGTGAGATAGTTCCTTATTCCTTGTCATCTTGGAGATGTTTATTGGTGTCCATTTACAAAAACTGAAACTTCAGCAGAGCATGGTGGTGCATGCCTTTAATCCCAGCATTTATGAGGCAGAGGAAGGAGGATAGTCTTGAATTTGAGGGCAGTCTGAGGCTACATAGTGAATTCCAGGTCAGCCTGAACTAGAGTGAGACCCTACCTTGAAGCAAACAAACAAACAAACAAACAAACAAACAAACAAACAAACAAACAAAAACTGTCAATTCATTTTGAGTTATTTTTTCTTGACATGGTCCTCAGTTCATAGTTCCAAAGGTTAACTTTCCTTCCTGCTCCTTGTCCTACATATTTAAATCATTGAGTATCCCTTATTCCACCTCACTGAGTTGGAAAAAAATACCCTTAGTCCATCAGTTTGCATTCTATGGTTAGATCCCATGTATTTTCTCTTTAGTTCAAAAAATATAGAGAAATGATTTCTGAGATAGGAACATCTTGATTGATCTACTGCTTATGTGACTGTACTGACATCATCTAAAATGTAGAATTCATCCAGCCCTACTGAAAAGCATCCACCACTGTGTGACAGACAAAAATGTAGGTTGTCACTGCTCACTCACTGGCCCTGTCCTGATCCTTTTTCATCTGGGGTTTGCAGGAGACAAGAGCTGCAAGAATTGATTAGACTAATGTGTCTTAAAATATTGTTGCAGCACCAATTCCTGCATCCCAGGGTTTTTGTCTTGGAGAAATCAGCTATAGAATACCTCACAAAGGCTTCTCAAGCCTCAATTATCCTTCTGGTTCGTATGTTTCCCTCTGGTCCTGGTGTCCTCAGGGCTGGTAATATGATCATGGGCCACTACACATGGCTAACTTTTTCTAAGAAAAACCTTAGATATTCCACCTTTCACCAACATGTGTTTGAATTCCCTAACTTGAGAAAACAGTTTGTAAAAGTACAGCATATTAGTCTGAAATGCTGTCTCTCTCAGATTTCTTTACAAAAAAAGTTGGTGTGTGTATGTCCTTTAAACTGTGCAATATAAGACAAGAGGTACAGAAGAAAGAATGGGTGACAGGAAGCAGAATGACTTCTTTCCATCAATGGGATGTGACATTGCTACCAGGGATTAAAGCTATTTTTTACATAAAGATATCTGAGAAATGTTGGCCAAAAACAGGGCATCATTGGGCTGGAGACATGGATCAAGAGTTCAGGAGTTTGCCTACAGAGCCTGGTGACATGGGTTAGGTTCTCCAGTATCCACATAAAGCTAGATGCACAGGGTGGCTCATGCATCTGCAGTTTGCTTGCACTGGCTAGATACCTTGGCATGGCTATCCTCTCTCTCTCTCTCTCTCTCTCTCTCTCTCTCTCTCTTGTAAGTAAGTAAGTAATTAAGTAAATAAAGGACAGAGAAAACAAAAAAAAAGGCTATCAGCAGATGGTTTAGTGGTCTTAATAAGTGAAGAAACTAAAGTTATCATTCAGACTTTGTAGACAGAGAAAGAAGCAACTGGCAAGAGGGATTAAACTGCACACTGGAATAGTACAGTAAAATTACTGTGTTCTTAAGTAAAAGGAATGGAAGGACTTCTGAGTGGAGGCTACAAAGAGAAACATGTGTACAGAGGTGAATGGAATGAATTTTCATTGTCTTTAAGAACATATATATAAAGATATCAAGAAACTTTTTGAGAAAAAAATCTAAATATATATGTGCACACACACACACACACACACACACACACACACACATATATATCTCCAAACATACATTCTGGAATGAGGTATTTAGATTCCAAATGTATAACTTGAGAGCAGGTACCTAAATACTAAGACTTGAACAACTCTGTAAGATTTTTCTTCGTGTGTGGAAGAGTAGTGTCAAATGACATCAGCAAGTCAGACAGGTGAGAGTTTAATTGCTACATAGTGCCTTCACAGAAACAAGAAAGAGACTTATTTCAAGTAGGGTCTTCCGAATAGTCTTGGAAGCTGATTTAACATGAAAACTTGATATGTGAAACTCAAGAAGGTATGAGGACTTCACCATACCCCACAGATGTTATACTAGCATTGATTGAAGATTAACCCACTAGGAAGATGTTGTTATAACATTGTTTCAGAAGCATTAGCTTAAAAGTGTAGTGATGCAAAGAAGCAAACATCTGCAGCTGTAGAGGGAAGATGTAGAATGAAAGAACTTTTTCATTTACTTGATTTTAGTAAGAGTGACTTGTACAGATTTAATTTTGATGTTTTTCAAAAGTCAGTAAGTCCTATAAAGAATTCAAAGGAGGAAGAAATATTAAAGAAAAGGGTTGGAGAGAGGGCTTAGCTGTTAAGGCATTTGCCTGCAAAGCCAAAGTACCCCTGTTCAATTCCCTAGAACCCATGTAAGCCAGATGCACAAGGGGACACATCCATCTGGAATTCCTTTGCAGTAGCTGGAGGCCCTGGTATGCCCACCCTCTCCCCCCTAGCTCTGCCTCTTCCTTTCTCCCAAATAAATAAATAAAATATACATTTTACAAAAGAGTGTAATTTTTCTGAAGAGTTTTGACTTGTGTCATCTACAATTTAGGGACCAAATCATAGAAAGGATATGTACAGCTTTCATCATCTTGCTTTTACAATCTTAAGCCTGAAGGAGAAGGGGAAATAGAAAGCCAATAAGGAAGATTTCATTTTCCCTTTCCCTTGCTTATTTTCCAGGCATAAATAGCATACATGTGGAAGTGTCCTGCTGGAGAAGACAACCTGCAAATTACCATAGCTGTCTTCAAATGCCAGCATTGCAGTTTTGATGGACACTGGATCTCTGTTGTGTTACCTGATCTCTGAGATTTCATCTTAAAAATCACTTTAAAGTTTTCAAAGTAAACATTAAATGGTGTAATGGGATGTATAATACCACTTAATATAATTTTGGCATTTCATGTACTTGATTTTAAATCCTTTCTCAATGCAGTGTGAGTAAATATTAAAATTTTAGTTTTAGGTTTAGAGTCATGTCTTTTGTTGTCTAAACATAAAATTTGTGATTTGTGTTTACTTTATGTGTCATCTTAACAGGTTCAAAACATACTAATGTACACTCATTTCTTATTCTCCCAAGGAGGGAACTGGAACATGTAATGACATTCTGATCACGTATGTTCCCCACATGGCTTTAGTAAGCATTGTAACAACCGCATATGTGACAGTGATGTTCACATCCCTGCTTCCTCATATATTTGTATTCTCTTCTCAAAGCTCAAAGTTAAATTTAGAAACAGGGTCAAGCTTGCCTATTAAATTAATCTGGGAGCCCTGAAACATTGTGGCATTTATGAACTATATATTTTTTCAAAGCAATGGTAACATTTTTACACAGGCTTTAACAAGATTAGTGGAAAGATATGTGGCATTTTGAAATTTTAAAAAAGCATTAAAATGAAATTTGGAAAGAAAGATGTGCATGTTGACAGGAATTAAAGTTTGGTCTTTAGAGAAGATTATGAAATCTGTTCTCTTTTTCATTCTTGATAAGTGAAGCACAAGTGTTTTCATTTGCCAGAAATTTGAAGAAGCTAATTATTGAAATTGCAGCAACAGAAAACATCTCAAAATTACTCATGTACTTCTTACCCTGTGAAAAGTGAAAGACAAAACTGTAAACAAGAAATCTCCCAAGAGAATCATGGGCACATGAACTCTGGACTTTTCCAGGCCCTAGGATAAATCAACATGTGGACATTATAAAAATGAATTTTGGAGAATTTCAAGAAAAATGTTAAATATTGTATCCTCAGTTTCCCTTCACTACTCCTGTGAGGGAGCCAAATTAATCAGGAAACATAATTCTCATTTCATTGACCTTTACTTCTCTTTTGAGTGGCTAGTTTTCTATTCCTAACAATGTCATGTATTTAATCCTACCTAATTCTCTAATATATATTCAATTTAAAGACTATTCTTGGGGTTGGGGATATGACTTCACAAATAAAAGGCTTGCTTGCAAAGTCTGTTGATCTGGTCCTGATGGAAATCCAGATTCAAAGTGGAGCATGCATCTGTGATCCTAATGCTACCAATGTCTATGACAATGGGAGGCAGAACCATAAAAATCTGAAGCCCAAGGGCCAGCTAATCTGGCATTCTTTTTGCATTCTGGCTGTTTGTTTACAGAGGCATGAGACCCAGTCTCCAAAAATGCCGAGCACAGATACCTTGAATCTGTACTCCCTCCACCTGTGTCCTATAGTATGCACACACATACACACCAATAAAAAATAAAGATTAATGTTATATATTGTTACATACAATATATCAGCTATATATTTATAAACATTTATTAAATCATCATAAGCCTGCTTATAATTTAAACTTAACTCTTCTGTACATATGTATAAAAATAATATTGCTCTAAGCCAGACTCTTAAGAATGCCATATTTTGGGCTGGAGAGATGGCTTAGTGGTTAAGGCATTTGCCTGGAAAGCCAAAGGGTCTCAGTTCAACTCTCCATGACCCACATAGCCAGATGCACAAGGGGGTGCATGCATCTGGAGTTCTTTTGCAATGGCTGGAGGCCCTGGTGTGCCCATTATCTCTCTCTCTTCCTCTTTCTCTCTCTCAAATCAATAAATCACATATATTTTTTTTAAAGACTTAATGATTTAAAACAAGAAAAGAATGCCATGAATAATAATTTTATCCTACTGTATGTCCTGCTCCACCTGAAATAAAGTTAATTGAGATTATTTGACTAGGAGGATGACTTCATATTATAGAATTTTAAGCATATGAGTAGGTCAGAAATAGGTAAGGCTTTCTTGATATGTGTTCAGAAACAAAATGCATATAATTATTCCAGGTCATTCTGAAATGTTCCACAGATTAAGGCAAGGAGATTCCTCACTGTGGATCTTTACCAAGCTTTCCATCTACATGTGTGCTATGAGGACAACATAATCTACAAAGAGCCTTTCTATTTTAACACTTATGCAAAACTGGTTTTATATAAAATGACTTGTCACATATGGAATCACATCACTTCACAGAGCCCACAGCCTCACATATGTGAGGCTAACAGTCTACCACTGAGCTCTGTGGACAGCCCCACATTTTCCTGTGTGAATGTTTGTACATGTTCTGCATAATACAACTCTATTCTTGCCTATTAGGACAAGATTTCCTGAAACTTCAGCTTGAAATTAAGGGGTATAAAGATACTAGCTAAGGGATTTTTATGTTCCTTGCTCTCAGATATTCTGTGATTATGTAATTTTATATTACACATGATAATGATGAATGTAGAGAGGAATGACAAGGATAAACAACTCATTTTATTCATATAGATTCATTTCTATAAGCAAAACCATGCAGGTTAAAATTTTAATTCAAATAAAAATAATAAACTGACCACCAAGAAAAATAAGAACAACTTTTTTTCCTGCCAAGATCAACCTTTCAGCAGGACTTTGGATCACAGACTTGAATGCTAATATTGTCTGTTACTGTCAGGAATGTCACAGTTCTTATATATCTAAACTGCTAACTTCAAAATTAATTTAACAAAACTTTTTTTTTTTTTTTTTTTACATTCTATCATTGGTATATGATTATACCTTAAAAGGTTCCCTGATAAAACATTTTATGTGACTATGAACAGAAAGTTATACTAGAAAGAACAATGATGGGGTGGAAGTGTAACTAAAAGCAGCTGACAGAATAAGTACAGCTTAAATCCAACCTGTGAATAGTAAGAATAATTTACTTGTTAGTCCATTAGTGAGATTATTATACACTTTCTATTTCAAGTAAGAACACTTCTTAGAGGTCAAATGGTGCACTATTCATAATTTCACAAGGTCAGCAGGTGCCATCAGTCTGCCATGATGAGCCAGGGTGAGCAGGATCACCCAATCTAACCAGTAGGTTCAAATGGCACAATGTCTCACAGTGTTGAAAAGCTCTAAAATTGTGCAAATGCAGGCCACTGGGATATCACACAAATGTGCTTTTAATGAAGACTTGGAATTGCTGGGTTATTTCTGGTCTCTAAGTAGAGAAACAGGGTTACAGATCAGTGTCTAATTATTCAAATTTATAGTAGGTAGATGCAGTGAGGCTAGAAAGTTGTAGGATTGCTAGTTATTAGGCTAAACCTCTAGGTACCTTAATGACTGGCTAATTGCTATAGATAAGTTCCAGTATAACAATGGGAATACAAATTCCATTTCAAATCTAAGGGGATCTGGGTTTACATCATAGCTTAGTTATAGTTTGTATCTGCAATCACCTTGCTAGAGGCAAGGTCACTGGGGGCCCGGTCTTAAGGTGTGGTGATGGTCTGAGATTCCATTGTAAAGATATGCAAATGTGCCTAGCAGGAGTTCCTGAAGTGTGCTGGGCTTTTGGCAGTAGTTTTGCTCTGTGTGCTGTGGTGGCTGGTTGGCTTTCTCTCTCTCTGTTTGGCCCTGTGAAGAGCAGGCTGCTTTTCCTGCCTTTATGGAACTTCCCCTGGATCTGTAAGCTTCAATAAATAATATCCCTTCCTCCATAACTGTGCCTGGTCTGGAAGTTCATCTCAGCGAACCTGAAGCTGTCTGCAACAGTAAAGTGGTACCGAGGAGTGTGGGGTGAGATGAACCTGACCGTGTGGATATTCGTCTTTTGGAACTTTTGTTTTGGAGGAATGGGCATGGACTTGGTGCTTGCAACTGAAGATGCCTTCTGGAGTGGTAAGCCAAGTTTTATGGACTATTCTGATGAGAGTTTGAGAATGCTAAGTGCAGATAGTATTGAACTTCAAGGCTTGGCTTATGAGCTTTCTAAGGGGAAGGAAAGACTGCAGAGGACTTTGTTGGAACTGGGCTACTGGCATAAGGGATGGCTACGTTCTGCTGTCCAGGCCCAGAAAGTTTGATCAAGGTTAAATTTGTAATGGACTGATGTGCTTGGCTAAAGATATTGGACTGAGATTTTAAGATTTTAAGTTGGAAAACCTGAAGCAAGCTAAAAGTAGAGGCACTGAGACTGGTTTAGCTGCTATTGTCAACACATTAGCAATCTTAAGGAAGGTGGAAGGAAGGTGGCCTGACTTGATTTACATTAAAACAATGGAGAGGATGCCTGAGGAAAGACTGTTAGAAATGCAAACTCTTTGGAAAGAGTTGACTGGAGAAGGAACCTGCTTTTCAAGGCTATGGTTTATTTTGTCCCTGGATTTAGAATATGGCTGTGTCCTGCACACCTGGTATTAGTTTTGGAAATATGAAAAATGCATGGAGTGGTCATGAGTTGCACACGGTTCCAGGAGCCGCTGCTGAGATGCAGCATGAAGGCAGGGCATGAAGTCTCTGAGGAATAGGCTGGAAGAGCCTTTTGGAAGATGGACTGTGGTTTGCATGGAGACCTGAAGATGTTTTGGATATACCAGGACTGTGCAAAAGGGCTACCATGGAGTGCAGTGTTGGCATGTTATGAAAGTTTTCCCTGGCGACTCTGCCCAGCTGGAGGGGCGGAATTGGAAAACCTGGAGACTGTCAGTCTACGGTTATATTGAACTTGAACTGCAGAAGTTTGATGACTGCTGATGGTGATTGAGTTTGCATTATTCTAGTCTCTCCTTGCTATGCCTTATATCAGTTAAAATGTTTACTCTGTGCCTTTATGTGTTGAAAGTATTTAACTTGTTTTATTTTACAGGACTCACTATCTTAAGTTGATCAAGACTGTGAGAACCTTTGAAATTGGACTGAGTACAATTTACAATGTGTGTTAGTTATAAATCTATTGGGAGCCAGGAGATAAATATATTGGGGGCCAGGGGCGGAATGTGGTAGTTTGAATATATGTCCCCCAATATATTCAATGTTTTATTAGTTATAGTTTGTATCTTATTCAAGGGCTTAGCTTTTTATCTGATTTATAAACACATTTAATACATTTTGCCAATGCAAGTTTTAATGTGTTTAATAAAATGCTCTATAAACTTTATTATTAATGTATAAATATCTTAGATAACCAAGTAGCGACAACATCTTCAATCTCGGTCATACTTTAAACAATTTATCATGATTTTAATGTGTTGCTTACCTGCCTTCAGAATGTGCAATGAAGGGTTTGAAATGAGCTGTGGCTGCTTCAGTATCCTGCTTATCTCTGGTGTGCTTTTATAATTTGAATGGACATTTCATGTACACAAGACCTCCTTTGAAAACAGTAGATCTTCAACAGAAGATCTTTAAGTAGATCTTCATATACAATGTACCATTTCCATATGAAATAAAAACCAAGAACATAATACAATTCATCACTTTCCCTTTTGGTAGTTTGAATGTGGAGCATCCACAGTAGCCCCAGCTGGTACCAAATTGGGAGAGGTGTCACTCGGGGCAGACCTTCAGGTTTACAGGGCCAGCTTGCCAGTGTTAGCCAGATCACTCAAACTCTTTCCACCAGAAATGTGAGCCAGATTCCTGCTCATACTTTGTTTTTTCTACCTTGATGAAACTTCCCCTTGAGACTATAAACTAAATAAACCCTTCCATCCCATAAGTTGGTTTGGGCCAGATGTTTTGTCCGGCAGTGATAGGGTAATTGCAAAAATTAAAATAAAAATACTGTCTAAGTTACATTGTATTTCCACTGCAACTTACTTAACTTTGTCTACAATGTATTTGGACATGCATTCTAGGTGTGAGAATGATGACTTTAACAGCACAACCCATGACTGTGTGCCTTCTCTTTGGAAGACATTTTGAAAAGGCACGTTACACAAGGGAGATTGTACGATAAAAAAGCGTCCTGTCTTCACTCTCTATGTAAAAAAAAAAAAAAAAAAAAAAAAAAAGTCCCAGAAGACCAGTCAGATCTATATTTCCACCTTATGTTTGTCAAGAAAACGTTTTCTTTTTATTTGTATCTCAAGAGGCACACCAGTTAATGAAATTTTGTAGCTTTCCATGTACTAATGATCTCATGGGTATTGTCAATTTGTATTTCTTATATACAATCATATTGTTTAAGTTTAGATAGCACTAACCCTTTTCCCAGTTGAGTTCTTTTGAAAATTCATTTCTTAGACTCTAGTCTGGTTTGAGCAAATAAGCAAGCTATTTCTATTAATCAAATGAAAAAAAAAAAAGATACAGAATTTTTCTTTATCCTGTTATTTTATGTTCCCATCTTCTACACAGCCTCACTAGCCATCCAATTTGCCTTAAGTAAAACATTACTAGAAAAAAAATAAGCATTTATAAGCTTCACTGCAGTTGAGACAAGATGAGTGTGTTTGTTGCAGCTACCTTCTCATTGTTACCAACAAAGAACCTGGACAAAAACAGCTGATGTGAGGAAAGGATTTATTCAGGATTACAGTCACAAGGGTGATCATCATGATGGCAGGGCAAGGTATAGCATGAGCACAAGCTAGACATCACCTCTGCCTCAGCAGGAAAAAAAAACAGCAGCCAGAAAATGAGGTGATCCTTGCTCTCTGATTCTCTGATTCTAATTTCCAAGTTACTTTTAAAAATGGCTGCTGTTCTCTCATGTGACTACCATAATTAAACAATAAAAATAAACTCATTACATTGACTAGTGTTTTTCATGTTTCAACCACAACTCCTAAGCCAAAGTAATACAAGAAATTGAGAGTGCAGATGCTACATCAATTTTCTGCTAAAGTGTGTAGCTACTAATCACATGTGGCAGTTTAGCTTTAAATTCATTTTTTGTTGACTAAATCTTTTCTTCTTCAGTCATGCGATATATACTTCATGTAAAAGGTCTTATGAGACCAATGCCTCCTGTATGGGGCATTTCAGAGAAATGGCATTTCTGTTAGCCAAGCAATCTTAGTGAACAGTGTTGGCATAGACTTGAGTCTATAGAATCCCTTAAAGGGATGTGCATGGCCAGAGATAATGCTGATTCCCAAGATAGGGCTGCTGTTGTAGCTATGCCCAGTTGACTTGGTTTTAAATTAAGCCTGCTGATTTTGTTTTTTGTTTTTCGATGTAGCTGTCTCACTCTGGGCCAGGCTGACCTGGAATTAACTATGTAGTCTCAGGGTGGCCTCGAACTCATGGTGATCCTCCTACCTCTGCCTCCCGAGTGCTGGGATTAAAGGCATGCGCCACCACGCCCAGCTTAAGTCTACTCTTTATCATTGCTCCAAATTATTACTCCTATGCATTTACAGAAAGATATTGTTAATATACCTGTGTGCATTATATTATGTTCTCATATCTGACATTAAAAACCTTTGCTTAGAGCCTGGCGTGGTGGCGCAAAAAAAATCCCAGCACTCCTCTGGAAAAGAAAATACTCAGTATTGATTTTTGTTTTAGGGGAGGCAGAGGTAGGAGGATCACTGAGAGTTCGAGGCCACCCTGAGACTACATACTTAATTCCAGGTCAGCCTGGAGTCAAAATGATGTAACAGAGTGAGACCCTACCTTATACCCATACCTATAAAAATAATTATTCCTATCAAATTGTATAACTAGTTATTAAAAAATTCTTTTTATTTTTATAATTTATGTGATTAAATTTAAAGATACTATATAATTATATATAAAAAAAAAAAAAAACCTTTGCTTGATGTATCTATTCATCTGGCCTCCTCTGGAAAAGAAAATACTCAGTATTGATTTTTTGTTTTAGAATTTTATGAAGGCTTCATTATACATCTGGCTGGATTTGAGAAAGTGTATGATACATTATACAAAATTTGATGTGGCTTTTTGAAGCAGATTATTTTTATATTTAACATTTTATATGATATGAAAAAATGGCTCTTAGCATATCAAAAAATATGCTTTCTCCTATTAATACCCAGAAATGATAAAATTTGCTAACAGTGTATTAATTATAAAAAATATATGAGATAGATAATGTGAGTCAAAATGATGTAACAGATATTTGAATATATTAATTATACCCATACCTATAAAAATAATTATTCCTCAAATTGTATAACTAGTTATTAGAATAAATGTGATTTATTCTTTTATTTTTATACCTTTAAAGATACTATATAAGCATTTAAAAACTTGATAATATAGGTTAAGTAAGGTCAAATGTTATATTATTTAAATAATATATTGTATATTCAGATTATGTTTTCATATACATTTATGTGATTAATTTTTAAAACTGCAAAAGTTCTTTAACATCTTTCACAATGTATATACCAAAATAGAAATGGGAACACCTCTTATCAACTAAAAATAATCATTTTATTTATTATGCATTATTTATTTATTTATTATTGTATTTGCAAGCATAAAGACAGGAAGAGAATGAGAATGGCTGTGCCAGGGTCTTTTCCTGCTGCAAACAAGTTCCAGATGCATGCACCAACTTATGCATCTGTCTTTACATGCTAGCAAGTGCTTTTAACTGCTGAGTCATCTCACCAGCTCTTGACATGTTTTTGTTTTGCTTTATTGTGTTTCTGGAGTATTTTAAAGTTTTCATTGTAGAGATCCTTCACTTCCTTGGTTAGGTTTATCCCAAGGTACTTTATTTTTTTATTTCTTTTTGATGGAATTGTGAATGGGAGTGATTCTCTGACTTCATCCTCTATGTTTTTGTTGTTATATAGGAAGGCTACTGATTTCTGTGTGTTTATTTTTTATCTTGGTACATAGCTATAGGTGTTCATCACCTCTGACAGTTTGCTGTTAGAGTCTTTAGGGTCCTTAATGTACAGAATCATATCAAACCCTTGGTTTGTTCCTGATTTTAGTGGAAAAGTTTCAAGTTTTTCTCCATTTAGTATTATGTTGGCTATAGGTTTGTCATAAATAGGAGATATGCTCCTTCTATTCTCAGTCTCTGTAGGAGTTTTATCATGAAGAGATGTTGGATTTTGTCAAGTGCTTTTCTACATCCAATGAGATAATCCCCAGCATCTCTGACCTTCTTTTGTCCTTCAGTCCATTTATATAATGTTGGCAATATTTTATACTTATTTGCAGTCTGTTCATGAGTCTCTAGGAGTTTTATCATGGTTGAACCATCCTTTATCTAATATATTATACTTATCAGTTTTATGTTGTGCATCTCTGGATAAAGCCTTGGATGGGGCGAATGGATGAAATGATCTTTCTGGAATACTCTTGTTTTTTTATTGAAAAGCAATATTTTGTTGAGTTTGAAATTTTTGCATCTTTGTTCACCTTGAGAGGCAAGGTCAAGTCTTAAGGTGTGGTGATGGTTTGAGATTCCATTGTAATTTATCAAATTTTGTCTCTATCTTTGTCTGTGTTTGTGGTGGCTGGTTGGTTTTCTCTCTCTTGCCTGGTCCTGTGAAGAGCAGGCTTTGTAGATTATGGAACTTCCCTGGATCTGTAGGATTCCCCTTTCTTTTGCTGGTTTTCATCTCAGGAACCTGAAGTTTGAGAGAAGCATTAGTGTTAGTTCTTCCATGAAAACCTAGCAAAATTCACCAGTGAATCCATGTGGGCCTGGATTTTTTTAGTTGGATGATTTTTGATAACTGCTTGGATCTCAATACTTGTTAAAGGTCTATTTAAGTGGTTAATCTCATGTTGATTTAATTTTGGTAGGTCATATAAATCAAAGAAGTCATCCATTTCTTTCAGATTTTCAAACTTAGTGGAGTATATTTTCTTATAGCATGTCTGTATGATTTTTTGAATTTCTCTGGTATCTGTTGTGATGGTGCCTGTTTCATCTCTAATTTTATCAGTTTTTGTTTTCTCTCTCATGGAGTGGTCCTCCATTCCATTAGAAAGCTGTTGGTTTCCCCTATAACAGACATGCCACTATTGCACCCTGTATTAGTCAGGGTTCTCTAGAGGAACAGAATGGACAGAATGAATCGTATTAAAAGGGGATTTATTGGATTAGCTTACACAGTCCAGCAATAGCAGGTTGCAGGTCCGAGAGTCAAGAAACCCGGTAGCTGCTCAGTGCCCGAGGCTGGAGGCCTCAGCAGTCCCAATCCGGCACTGAAGGCCTGGAGGCTTCCTGGAGAGACGCTGCTCTTCAGTCCACCCTGGTCTTCAGTCCACACTGGAGAGCAGCAACACCAAGCAGCAGGTACCAAGCAGAAAACACCAAGCAGCTAGTAGCACCGGCAGCCAGGTGGGAGAGAGAGAGCCTTTCTTCCCAGAGCTCCTTTTTATCAACCAGCCCCCTCCTCCAAGAGGGGGCGCCCACTCTGGGGGAAGGCTTACCCCTGGGGGAAGGATTCTTCCTTTAGTTAATCCTTCCTAGAGGCAGCCTCAGAAACACACTTATGAGGAATGTCTGTGGATTCCTAAACAAATCAAGTTGACACAAACTTAACCATCACACACCCATTGGCTCATTTGGCTTGGCTGGCCAAATTTAAGGCTGCAGTGTTGAGTGATGAGTATCTCCACTGGTGATTTTTCTCTCTCCCATTGAATTGCATGCAGCACAGCATTTTCCAGCTTTCTCTCAGATGGTCTACATGGAGGAGGTTTTCAGCTCAGCTCCAGCAGTGACCTTACAGCCCAAGTAGGTAGAGTCTTTAGCAATAGGGTCTTACTCTCTATTCCTGGTGGTAAACCAAGAGTCTCACCAATGGGCTATAATGTTTTAGGGGCATCAGGGACCTCCCTGGCCAACAACTCACTGTAAGGTATCCCATCTCTGGCACTGAAAATTTTCTAGCAACATTCTATGGCTCCTTGGTGTTCCATTGTCCCCAAAAGTGGGTTTTCATATGACTTATTCATACCCTCTTATATTTTGATTAACCCTCCCTCCCACCTTTCCTTTACTCAACCTTACTTAGGTCTTTCCATCCCCATTAATCTGTTGTTCTACTTACATAAACACAATAACATCTTATTAAGTCCCCCTTCTTTCCTCCCTTTCTACTTATTTTATTAATTAAACTTATGTTAGTAGTCAAAGTTAAGTGCTTATACCTGGAATGTATTTTGAGGTTTTGTTTGTAAAATAAAACCTACTCATAGAATGGAACCTGGATCATGCAGTTATATTATTTATTGTAATAGCTTACAATATTTATATGTTTTTAACATAGGGCAACATCTTCCTCTAAATGTATAATGTTAGCCAAAATATATTATCTAATCATATATGTACATATATGTACTTTCTTTGTATTGTTGCTGATAAATAAAATGTCATTGAATATGTAATAAAATGATCCAAAGACAGTCTTGAAATAGTGTTTGCATATTTCCATATCTCTCGCTTCCTGCCATCTGCATAAGAGTTTCTCTGATTTATTTCATTAGAAAATGGAATAGATTTAGCATTCTGACCAGCCCGCCTGTAGCTTGCCCAGCCAGTAAACAAAGACTTGTGAACAAGCCAAAGAGATATTAAAACAGTCAGACCTTCAGTGAATGAGCATTCAACTGACCCCAAGAGCATCCAGCTGGCCCATAGACTTCTGTGCAGAAAGGAATCTGTTGTCCATAGGCTGAAATTTGTGGGTAATTTTTACTAATTATTAATATTATGATTGGTAGATGGCAAAGTAGTCAAATTTGAGTACAGAAAAATCCTGTCAAAATTTTTAGGTAAGTGTCTTTTGCCACTTCCAAATCCCAGGGGTAGAATACCTAAAGTGAGAAGTATCAAGAGAGGAGCATATACATTATATGCAATAGGGAAATCTTTATCATGCAGATAAACTAAAAATCTGCTCTCAGAATTTATGAGTATTTTAGGCTAAGGGATGAAAGTTGACATGAGACAGACAGAATAAAACTTCTAATTCAAGCCACAGTTTTCAAACCTGTGTGAAGAATGCCACAAGTGATTAAAATCTTGACAGGCCCAATATTCATCTCAGGTATAATTAGCCAATGTGTAACAAGGATCCAGGGCCAAATATAAACAGGCTTAACCGGAGCAAAACATTAAGAGTAGGCATGTGTGCTTTTAATTAAAAGAAGCTTCTGAAAATAACAGGGATGAGCAATGTTGTTTTGCAAACAAGATTGACAGTTGCCATTAAAAACTACAGTATTGATGGACTGAAACCCATGTTAGTAACAATAGGACCCTGCTAATATATGTAAATGCATCCTCTTACTAACAAGAACCAGGTGTCATTTATTTTTCAATGCTGGGACTTTGATGCTTTCTCACTGAGTTGGACTAATTTCATAGTTGACAGACAAGTCAAAATAATGGCATCAGGTGTTCCAGAGATTACTTTACTTTTCCTGCTATTTAATACTTTGCTGTATCTTGACAGATCTTACTTGAACATTAGAAATAAACTTTGGCAAAACAATAAAATGCCTTTTTGTTTAAGAACTGAAAAATAAGTAAACCTTATAAGAGCAAGTAAATATTGAGCATATATTTGAATATTTTTAATACATCCTGTTAGCTAGCTTTTCTTACAGTCATGAAAATATACCTGCTATAAAACATGTAGGGAAAAGAGGACGTATGGTTATCTCACAGTTAATGGGGATATGAAGTCAGTCTTTCATGGGCATGAAGTCTTGATGGAGCAGAACTGTTTGATTCATGGCAGTAAGGAAGCAGAGGAAAAGACAGAGGAAGGACCCTGACAGGATAGAGCCTCCAAGGACAAGATAGGCCATTGTTTAACAATTTCTGGAGTTTCCCAAAATGTGCACCAGCTGGGAACACACCTTCAGTGTATGAATACTGAGAACACATTTCATTTTCAAGCTTAGCACTGTTTAACTTTCAATGTTCCTGCACTGTAATATATATTTAAAAAATCTTTTATAAACTACCTGAAAAGCTTCTGCTAGTAATATATCAAGAGCTGTTTAATCATGAGTCATCATCTCTTCCAAATTCAACTAAGAACATCATTACCTAGAAACTATGAATTGATAATGACAAATAATGAGTGAACAGCAAGTTGCAGTACATTATTAAAATACTCTGGACAAGATGATTGGCCTTTCTTATTTATTTCTTTTCTTTTTAAAATTTATTTGAGGGAGAAAGAGAGAGGAAATAATGGGCACACGAGGGCCTCTAGCCACTGCAAACGAATCCCTGACACATGCACCAGTTTGTGCATCTGGCTTATGTGGGTTCTGAGGAATTGAACCGAGGTCCTTTGGATTTTCAGGCAAATTCCTTAAGTGCTAAGCCATCTCTCCAGCCCTCTTCCTTATTGTTTTATTCTTGAATTTTTAATTTTCAACAAATAAGAATGTAATCTGTTGTACAAGCAAATATACACACACAAATACACATGAACACACCCCAACACACTTACACATATTGATTCACCAGGCTGTCTTTAGGAGAAGTTAATCATTTATATGAAATTTCAGTGATGCAATAGATTTACTCTCAATAAAATATTTTACTTAGCAATTCTGTGAAGAGTATTGGTTAATATTAAGATTTTGATATAAGAGTGAATATAGATTTGTTTTCAATTTTTCTTTTTTGCTAACCAGAATCATTCTTTTTATTTCACAAAATGTTAAGTTAACTATGTTTCTGAACTTACGAAAACTTCTAATTTATTATCCTGGGCTTGTTTTTAATCTGTGAACATACTCTAGATGTGCAATGAGCACCAATGAGCAAACAGGAAACCTAGACCTATTGTTCTTAAGCCCAGGTAAACATTCCTTTGGTATCAAGAAAAGTATCAGCAGAATGCCCTACTGACATATCCAACTGGCATACCTGCTGAGGGAATTTGTCTCATTACAGAGCCAGTTTGTCTCAGAGAAAACTGTACAGAAATGTCTCTGTGTCGCCAGAGTAAAGTAATTAGACTAATGTGGAACAGTTTAATTGTGAATGTAGAAACACACTGGGGTACCTGCACATCAAATTTCATCCTGGGTGAATCTGTCCTAATAAGTTTAAAAAGCAATAAGTAAGGCTTCATGCTTCAGCCCACACAAACTTCAGAACATCATACTCACTTTTGAAACTTACTTAAGTTTTACATCTTCAATAATATTTTATGACTATTTTTTGTATATAAAGGTATGCTGCAATAACATTTCCTGAGAGACATGAACACCTACTTACCAGAGAGGTGAGACACCAATGGCAGATAAAGAAGGGATCATGTATGAGGGATTATAGAAGCATTGGTGAGGGACTGCTCATAGGAAAATGGGTGAGGAGGTAATTACAGAATCATTGAATAGGGGTTGTTTATAGGAATTTGGTTACAGGATGGGGCCTTGTGACCTCCATTTCCTAACAACCATAAACTGGATGTATATATATTCTATATCTAATATCTATCAATCTCTCTCTCCATACACACACACACACACACACACACACACACACATCCTCTGGGCATGGGTAGGTCCTAGTGAGACGCTCCCTCCCAGCAACTGTTGACTGACTCTATATCCTCAGTGAGGGCCAGGAATTTGTGAGTTCCTCCCCTACATGAGGGAAAGTTAATAGGCCCAATCTTCTCTAACTCCCCTGCTACCACTGTTGACAGTGTTCCAAAACCAGACACAACAATCTATGTTAAATAATACAAAATACTAACCCAACCAAAAACATTTTTATTTGAAACTATATAAGTACCTATAATGTAAATTCATATATCTATAGGTTTAGAGCCTCAGGTAAACATAAATATATATCCTAAATAGTAAAATTAAATATTGGAAGTTTTTTCTTCAAAATATATATCTAGTTTTCATAAAGCAAATTATTAGAAAATTAGACAGTTAAACTTTTATTATTTTAATAAGTGGAAGGCTTTAATCAAAAAGATACAATTTGCAATGTATAGCAGAAAACTATTTCTCTTCTATAATGAAATTTAAACACACTGTACATCTGGGCAGTTGATATACAAGTGACTGTTAGTACTCTGGTTTGCCTAGTTTCACAATTAAGATGAGTGTTTGTATAATAATATTTTCTGATAAATATATACAACTTTCACACATTATTTTTGTTATAGCTATTTACTTTTGGTTTAAGTTCATAACTAGAAACATGGATGTATGTTTTTTAAACAATTTCTGAATTGAAGAAATAAAAATAATATTAAATAATACTTAGTATAAGATACAAAGAAACAATATTTCATTTTCATTGTTATCCTGAATGTTTTATTGAAGATAGCTTAGAAATATTTCATTCATCTCTACTAAATTAAAAGCTGTGTTCAGAGCTTTTTTAAAGACATATGTTAATACACACAGGCTTATCTATTAGTTTCTAAGCAGAGACATACAGTGGACACACAAGTACTTGACAGGGTGAGACCAGTGAGTCTATAAACCACACTTTCATGTAGATCCTCCAAGAAGTGTTGCTATTTCCCCCCACATCCACTTATAAAAAGTCATCAGTTGCTAATCAGTCCCCATAGGGATTAATTAGGCAAGGCAAGGTTATTAGTCTCCCCATTTTACAGATGAGGAAACAAAGAAAAGAGAAGTTGAGGTGAGCCACAGGCTCCAATTAAACACATGTCCCTGTTCTCTCTAGAGGTGCACTACACTGAAAAGCTAATCTTCTTAGCTTTAGTGCACAGTTGGTAGGGGACAAGTACAATTATCCCTAGTTCACCTTTAAGGAGAATGAACTTCTCACTCATAAATGTTTTACCCAAGGCACTTCACATAGTTTTGAATCAGTCTTATCTTTTTCACTCAGGGAAGCTATTCGCTTCTTCTGTCAGCATAATTCACTTTTTACTAATGAAGTCATGGGATTTAAAAACAAGAAAAAGTGTTTTAGATAAACTGCTTTGTTCTTAAGTAAGTGTATAGTTATTTCTCCTACAATTTTCTATAAGTAAGAATCCATTCTTAATATAGTGCTACCATAAAATAATATTTGGAAGAAAATTACAGGACCCCAGGTCCCCAACTCCTGGTTTCTCTGCTCCAGAGGGTACACACAGGGAGAGTAGACCAGAGCTCCCAGTTTCTTCTCCACCTCCAAGCTCCCTGGTTCCAGTAGCACTGCTGCTGGCCTGGGGCCACCTAGACTGTGCTTGCCTGCTGTGGAAGCAGGCGTTTTGCTCTGCCATCCTGATTGACCTGCCCCTGGCTCCATAACGACCTATTTCCCTGAGCCAGGGGATGCACAGACCACTGTAGGAGCTGGCCTTTTTCCCCTGGATCCACAGCTTTCTGACTCCTGGTTTTCCAACCTCAAGTTCCATGTGCTAAAGAGTGTGTGCAAGTGGAATGAGTAGTTCCCCACCTCCCCAGGTATCTTTGATGCACTTGCAACCTCTAATATCTGTACGTCTCATCCTTTATTCATTGGAAAAAAAAGAATACTCACTGAAGATCCTACAAGGACAAATATTTGCTTCCTCCTCAATAAAATAAGACTTTACCCCAAGATGATAGATCACAACATAAGAAAAAAATGTCAGAAACATGAGAGATCTCCACCAAGAATGCCTAATACCACAATGGAAACCTCCAATGAAAACATAGAGTAAACAAAAGAAATTTAATCCCAAAATGAAAACACGATATGCTATGTAACCCTGCTCAAGAGAATTGCTGGAAGCAAATCATCAAAAAAACAAAATCACATAAATGAAATTGAGCAAAATCATCTCTTAGAGCACACAGCTTTTGTCACTAAGCTTAACTTAATTGAAGGAAACCAGAGAAGTCTCAAAAGAATGATAAATGAATTGAAGGTGACTCAAAGAAAAGGGGATCTCAATAACCAGCTAATTAAGATTAATGAAAACATTATCAAATGCAAGAACGAATTCCAGGAAGCATCAAGAAACTTAGGCCTCCAACTGAAATTGTACCTCAAAAAAGAGATGGATATGATGAAGAAAAACACAACAGAAAACAAAAATCAAATAGATTTTAAAAACATCTCAAGGGGGCTAGGGAGATTCCTTAGTGGTTAAATGGCTTGCCTGCAAAGGCTAAAGACCCATGTTATATTTCCCAGTACCCACATAAGTAAGATGAACAAGGTGGCACATGTATCAGCAGTTCATTACCAGTGGCTGGAGGCCCTGGTGTGCCCATTCTGTCCCCCCTAATAAATAAAAATACATAAAAAGGTAAAAAGAAACATATCTAGAACACCTCACTAACAGAGTCACTCATGAAGTGACAGAACCTCTGAGATGGAAGACATGACAGAGAAATTGATCGGGAGTCCAAAAATTTACTAAGTTCAAAAAGTCATGAGAGCAGAATATGAGGGAACTATAGGATACCCTAAAACAAACAAAAAAAAAATCCAGATTATGTATATACCAGAAGTGGAAGAAATCCATGCCACAGGCATAAAGAATATGTTCAACAAAATTATTTAAGAAAAATTTCCCAATATCACAAAAGATACAAGAAGCTCACAGAACACAAAACAGACAGGACCAAAGAAGAAACTCTCTAAAGGAAATTATAGTTAAAACTCTTTTAACAATGAAAACAAAGAGAGTGCTAAAAGCAGAAAGAGAGAAACAACTCACAATATACAAAAGCAATCCCATGAGAATTACCTCAGGTTTGTCAGTGGAAACTCTGAAAGCCTGAAGGGTGTGGAATGTAACACTTAAAATCTAAAAAAACTATGGCTTCCAACCCAAAGTAATGAACCCAGTGAAGCATCCTTTATAATAGATGATGAAAGGAAAAGTTTCAATGAAAAGAGTCAGCACTATGATCATATGAACACAAGCCAAACCTACACCATCATAGTTGGGGATGTCAATACTCATTATCATCAATAAACAGATCATCCAAGCAGAAAATCTATAGGGAAATAATAGAGTTCAGCAACACCATAGATCCATGAGACCTAATGGACATCTACAGAACATTCCAACATTCCAATTGTACAGAATACCTATTATTCTCAGCAATAGAACATACATTTGGCCATAAAGTATATCTCCATAAATTCAGGATAATTGATGTAACTTTTTGCATCATATCAGATCATAATTCTTTAAAGCTAGAAATTAACAACAAGAGAAAATCAGGAATTCCACCAGCTCCTGGAGACTAAACAACACACTTATAAACAATGATTCAGTTGTGTAAGGAATAAAAAAAGACATTGTAAAATTTCTAGAATTGAATGATAATGAAAATACAACTTACCTAACCTTATGTGACACAATGAAAGCAGTCCTAAGGAAGAAATTCACAGAGCTAAATGCCTTTATTTCAATAATGGAGAGATTCCATATTAATAACTAACAATCCACCTAAAGGCACTGGAAAAACAAGAAGAATCTAACCCTAAAAGATCCCAATGAAAAGAAATAATCAAGATCCAAGGAGAAATTAATGAATTGGAACCTAAGAAAACCATTAAGAAATTGATGAAATAAAATGCTGGTTGTTTGAAAAACTAAACAGGATTGGTAAACTCTAGGCCAACATCAAACAACCCACTTCACAAAATGGGGCAGAGAACTGCACAGGGAATTCTCAGAGGAAGAAATACAAATAGCAAACAAACATTTAAGAAAATTTTCAATATCCCTAATGATCAGGGAAATGCAAATTAAAACAGCAATGAGATTTCACCTTACCCCAGTAAGGTTGGCTAACATTAAAAAAAAAAAAAAAAAAACAATGAAAACAAATGCTGGTGAGGCTGTGGAGAAATAGGAACAAGCTTTCACTGCTGGTGGGAATGTAAAATGGTTCAACCATTATGTAAAGTTATATGGAGACTTCTGAAAAGGATGACCATAGACATACCAATGGATCCAGTTATTCCCTAACTGGGCATTTACCCTAAAGGCTCCAAGTCTCAGATCACAGACATTTGCTCAACCATGTTTATAGCTGATCAATTCATAATAGCAAAGAGATGGAATCAACCCAGATGTCCATCATTAGATGAATGGATAACAAAGATGTGGTATATCTATACTATGGAATTCTATGTAGCAGTAAGGAAAGATGAAATAATGAAATTCGAAAAAAAAAAATGGTCAAACATGGAACAGATCTTCCTCAGTGAGCTCACCCAATCACAGAAACACAATTGTCACATGGTCTCATTTATCTAACCTGAAACCACTTGAGATGCTGCCAAGCCTAATAAGCACTCTGAGGACCAGACAATAGGGAGGATGGGATGGAGGGAGGGTAAGGGTGGGAGACAGAGAGAAGGATGGAGGGAGGACAAGGGTGGGGGGATACAAATAGGGACACAAAAGGAAATGATACTATCAAACCCTTTATTCTGAACAACAGGCTAAAACATTGATCCTTCAGCAGGCCCGCAGAGGGAACACCTGAACCACAGGAAACTGGAGAGAACATCATGAAGACCAACCTTAATTTTTTCCTGCTTTTCTCTCTCTTCTCTTTCCCTCTCTCTCTCTCTCTCTCTCTCTCTCCATCTCCTCTCTATGCTCACTTTCTCTTTTATATTATCTATTTTTTTCTCCCCTCACCTTCCTAGGTGCTGACTTATTACTCCCAGTACCAGCATGGGGTTAACTTTCACAATGAGCTGTTGACCCAAGACACATACAAGGTTTCCCAAAAAAGACAGATTTCTGTTAGAGTTCTTGATGACCCACCAATGGTTAATGGTAAGACCCTACTGTCAAAGACAGCATATGCATATGAGACCAAACATGGAGATACCTGGCCAGAATCTGCAAGAGGGTCAGTCCCCAGACAGTTAGCTAGTCTAGTGCCAGAGGGTGCTACAAAAGAGCAACTGGGGGAAAATGGCTGATATCTGTCCAAACAACTTGCAGTCTAAGATACCCAGCAGGAAACAACCTGATGTAATGCTCAAACAAGTGCAGTAGTGGCACACAGCCATGGTGGGTAACCAATTGCTCTTGATTTGGCTAATAGATCCACTCAGTGGAATGGAACTCATTGCTGGAACTGGGAAATAAGTCAAAACCATGTACAAAAAATGAGCACAGTCTCCAAACAAGATACCACCAAATGTGGGCTAGAAGAGGGCCTATGCATATAAAATTCCCTCAAAGATATCTATGGCCATCCCATCTATCTAGTACTAACTTCTCTCTCCATTGGAGAATTTGCTTATCTTTTTCAGATGGACAATGAACCTGAAGGGAGGATCAGCCAATCACACCTCACCAGGGCCCCAGCTGAAACCATAGAGTAATGGGGGGAAGGGCAAGAGTTCAGCATTCTTGGGGATCACAACACCAGAAAAAGGCTAAAGGAGATAAACACAGAGAACATCCAACTCCTACTAAGCCAGATATCCAGAGATGCAGAGGCTCCCAAAACCTCATCACTGAAGTAGAGCTAAAATTACCCCAATGTGGCTCAGGGAAATTTGCAGCAGAGGGGCAGAAAAAATGTTAGAGCCACAAATTGGGGCATTATGCACAGAGACTTGGCCTATCCCCCATAACTCTTGACTACCCCCACAATGCATGCCCCACATTCCCCATTGATGAGGGTCCCTTTGGAAGAGGGAGGACAGGGAGGAGGATAATGGAGTTGTCATTATGAATGCAAAATTAGAATAATATAAATAAAATATAAATTATAAAAAAAAAGAAAAAAAGAATTCTGAAATTAACAAAATCAAAAATGAAAAAGGAGCAGTCATAACATACATAAATAAAATTGGAATAAATCTCTACTCCACAAAATTGGATAATATGGAAGAAATGGATTAATTCCTAGACACATACCACATACCAAAACTAAACACAGAACAGAATAATCTCCTAAACAAACCTTTCACAACCATCTTGATTGAAAAGGTAATCAAAAACCTCCCCAGAGAGAAAAATCCAGGACTGGATGGCTTCTTTGCCAAATTCTATCAAACTTTAATTGAAGAACTCAAACCAGTTTTTCTCAAACTGTTTCACATAGAACAGGGAGTTCTCCTCAACTCCTTTTATAAAGCTAGCATCACCCTAATTACTGAAACCAGACAGAGATAAAACAACAAAAATAGAAAACCATAGACCTATATTACTGACAAACTTAGATGCAAAGATCCTAAACAAAATCCTCGCAAAACAAATTCAATAATAGATCAAAAGCATTGCCTTTCCTTGATCAAGAGAGATTCTTCCTAGGGATTCAGGGATGGTTCAATTTACCAATATAGGGAAATCAGTCAACATAATACACCACATAAATAAACTTGATCACAAGAACCCCAAGATCATTTCCATAGATGCAGAGAAGGCTTTTGATAAAATACAACAATGCTTCATGATCAACATGCTAGAGCAAATAGGTATGGACAGTCTATATTTCAACATAAGAAAACATATATCATATATATATATATATATATATATATATATATATATATATATATATATATATGAGAGAGAGAGATTGAACCTAAGGCCCAAATAATACTTAATAGGAAAAGACTCAAGCAATTTCCATTGAGATTGGGAACAAGACAGGGGTGCCTACTCTCACCACTGCTCAACATAATGGTAGAAGTTCTAGCCCAAGCAAAATGACAGGAAAAGGAAATAACAGGATACAAATTGGAAAGGAAGAAGTCAAATTAGCCCTACTTTCACCTGACATGATCCTATGCATAAGTGACCTGAAAGCCTCCACCTCTAAATTTCTAAAATGAATAATACCTTCAGCAATATGGCAGGATACAAAAACAACACACAGAAATCAGTAGCCATTCTATATGCAAAGGACAATGTACAAAAAGAAATGAGCAAGGCTATCCCATTTTCATTAGCCACACACATAAAAATATCAAATACCTTAGAAAAAAACTAACCAAGGGTGTAAAGCCCTATATAATGAAAACATGAAGGTACTCGCTAAATAAATTAAGGAGGACTTGAGAATATGGAAAGACCTCCCATGATCACATATAAAGAGAATTAATATTGTGAAAATGGCTATTATAACAAAGCCAATATACAGATTTAATGTAATACCAAAAAGTCTCAACATCATTCTTCACAAAGATAGAAAAAAAATCTCTAAATTCATATAAAATGACAGCAGACCTCAGATATCCAAACATAGTCTCAGTAAAAGAAACACATCTAAAACTATGGGCAATCTAAAGTTATACTGCAAAGCCAAAGTACCAAAACTAGTATGGTACTAGCATAAAAACTGTTATATAGACCAATGGGACAGAATTGAAGATCCAGTCCTTATATCAAATAATTATAGGTACTTGATCTTTGATAAAGGTGCCAATAACATTGATGGGAGAAAAGATAACATCTTCAACAAATGGTGCTGGATAAATTGGATAACCACATGAAGAAAAATGAAACTAAACCCACTCATCTCACTACACACACACACACACACACACACACACACACACACACACTCCAAATGGATAAAAGTCATCAATACAAGACCTAAGACTCTTCAACTACTACAAGAAAAGTAGCAGGAACTCTACACAATTTAGGAGTAGAGAAAGACTTTCTGAACAACACACAAGTAGCCCCAGAAAATAAACAATCTAGAAAACAATGGGATCTCATGAAGCTAAAAAAGCATTTGCATAGACAAACATACCATAAGCAGAGCCAATAGATTACCCACAGAATGGGAGAAAATTTTTACTAGTTATACCACTGACAAAGGACTAATATCTAGAAACTATTAATAACTCAAAAAAACTAAATGATAAAACATCAAACTACCTACTCAAAAACTGAGAAGACACTATGGCCATCTCATATATCTAGTACTAACTGCTCTCTCAGTTGGAGAATTTGCTTATCTTTTTCAGATGGATAACAAACCTGAAGGGAGGATCAGCTAATCACACCTCACCAGGGCCCCAGCTGAAAACATAGAGTAATGCAAGGGAAGGGCAAGAGTTCAGCATTATTGGGGATCATGACACCAGAAAAAGGCTGAAGGAGATAAACACAGAGAACATCTAACTCCTACTAAGCCAGATATCCAGAGATACAGAGGCTCCCAAAACCTCATCACTGAAGTAGAGCTAAAATGACCCCAATGTGGCTCAGGGAAATTTGCGGAAGAGGGGGCAGAAAGAATGTTAGAGCCACAAGTTGAGGCATTATGCACAGAGACTTGGCCTATCCCCCATAGCTCTTGATTACCCCCACAATTCGTGAACCACATTCCCCATTGATGAATGTCCCTATGGAAGAGGGAGGACAGGGAGGAGGATAATGGAATCACCACTATGAATGTAAAATTAGAATAATATACATAAAAATAAATAAAATTAAATAAAAATAAATAAAATAAGTTAACATTGCCTAAATAAAACAAAAACCTGGGGAAGAGAACTGAAACAGGAAGTTCTCAGAGGAAGAAACACAAATGGCTAAAACACACTTAAGAAAATGTTCATAATCCCTTACCATCAAGGAAATGCAAATTAAAATAACTATGAGATGTCAGCTTACTCCAGTAAGGATGAAATTAGTAAAATAAATCAAATGACAGCAAACATTGGTGATGATGTATGGAAAAAGGAACCATCATTCACTGTTGGTGGAAATGCAAACCTGTACAACCACTATAGAAATTAATGTAGAGATTCCTGAAAAATATGAATATAGAACTACCAACTGACTCTCTTATTCCTTTACTGGACATTTACCCTGAATATTCTACACTTCCCTACAGAGATACTTGCTCAACCAATAATACAATAAAATGTGTAGGAAAATGGATGGACTTAGAACAGATAATACTCAGTAAACACATACAATCACAGAAAGACAAACACCACATGTTATCGTTCATCTGCACTTCCTAACCTGGTTCAGCTTGAGTTGTAGGCACACCAGATAGACAATTTAAGGCCCAGTCAATAAGAACGGAAGGGTTTGGGGGAGAAGGGAAGGGAAGGAGTTTGGGGGGAATGAACACAAAACTAAACCAAAAATGAACTAGTACTATAGAAACCTTTCTCCTTGAAGGTATACTAAAAGATATAACCCTCAACTGAAATATTGGGAGAGCACCCAAAGAGAAGGGCCGGGGAGATGGTGAGATGAAGCCTAACATTAAAAATTGTGGCTGGGGTGGCTGGAGAGATGGCTTAGCAGTTAAGGGCTTGCCTGTGAAGCCTAAGGACCTGGGTTCAAGGCTCTATTCCCCAGTACCCATGGAAGACAGATGCACAAGGTAGCACATGCATCTGGAATTCATTTTCAGTAGCTGGAGACCCTGGTGCACCCATTCTTTCTCTTTCTCTGTCTCTCTCTCTCTTTCTGCCTCTCTCTCTCCCTATGTCTATCACTCTCTGATAAATAAGTAAAAATAACATTTTTTTAAAAATTGGCTACAAACTGTAACTCACAGAACCAGAAATTGGTGTTACCCACATTGAGCTGTAAATTGGAACAACCTACAGGGTCCCTAAAACAAGAAAGGCTTCTGTCAAAGAACTTGATTACCCACCCGAGGTAAATGGTAAGATCCTATTTCTAAAGATAGCATATGCTGCCAAAACAGAACACCAAGAGACTGGCAGGAATCTTGAAGAGATCAGTACCCAGACAGCCCATCTAGTGCTAGAAAGTGTTACATGAGCTACTGGGGAAAAGTGACCAAAACAGTGTGAGAAAGCAGGTGTCTAAGCTACTCAGAAACAACCAGCTGGACAAGAAGTTCTCACCAGTGCAATGGTTGCACACAGCCTTAGTGGCTAATGAGTGGATTTCTGATTGTCTAAAAGAAATCTGCTCAGTGGAAGAGAACCCATATCTGTATATCTGGAACTGGGAACCAGGTTCAAATCCCATGAAGACAAAATGTATGCTTTCCACTAGTCTTTGGCTAAAAGAGGGGCTATGTCCACCAAATTCTACCTAACTTAATAACACTCATCCAATCAATTTAACCTGTGATGACTTCACTTTCCTGTGTAGAGGCCATTTTTTTTCTTTCTCAGATGGTAGTGACACTCAAGGAGATAAACCACCCCTCACATTTCAGCCATGGCCCAGGTGAAACCACAGAGGAACTGAGGAGACAAGCAAGAGGGCTGCTTCCATGTTGAGCTTGACAATCAGCACCAGGGTGACGGAGACAGACACTGAGAATACTCAACATATACCAAAGCAGAAAGACAGAGGCTCCTAAGTGCTCATCACTGAAGTAGACTTAAACACACCCATCAAGACTCAGGGAATTTTGCAGAAGATGGAGCAGAAGGATTGTGAGAGCCACAAGTTGGGCCGTCATGCCCAGAGGCATTGCTTTCCTCCAGTAACTGACTCCTGCTCCCACAACACATAACCCACAACCCCATGAGGAATACCAGCAGCCCCACTGAGGAGGGCCCTCTGCGGAATGGGGGAGGGAGGAGGGAAAATATGGTACCTACACATGATGTATCCATACAAAATATGTTCTTAATAAAAATAAATAAATAATAAAATTACAACTTAAGTGCAAGAGTTGTCATTGTGATATGGACAAATCTTCAGTGATCCCAGGAAAGTCCTTGAACCACAAACCCTGAATTCATGTCTGTTAATTAACCAAAGAACTGGCAATCCAGACTAGAGAAAATGATTTTTTTTTTTTTTAGGCAAGTCCAACACAATGGACTTTTTTTTTTTTTTTTTTTTTTTTTTTTTTTTTTTTTTTTTTTTTATGAGACAGTGAGTTAGCAAGAGAGAGGAAGAGACAGAATTGCTGTGCCAGGGTCTATCTCCACTGTAATCGAACTCCAGTTGTTTGTGCCACATTGTGTGTCTGGCTTACCTGAGATATGGTAAGCCATCTCTCCAACCTAAGAAAATGATTTTTAAATCACCACAGTAATGTGAAGGAGGGAAAGTGCACAGAAAGGCAAGGTAAACTGGGAAGTGGGGTAATATACCAGGTTGTCCAGGAGCCCAAGAAAATGAACATGGATCTTGGATAAAAAATGTGACAAGGGGGCTGGACAGATGGCTTAGCGTTTAAGGCACTTGCCTATGAAGCCTAAGGATCCATGTTCAATTCTCCAGATCCCACATAAGCCAGATGCACAAAGGTGAGGCAAGCACAAGGTCGGTCGCACATGCCCACCTAGGTGGTGCAAGCATCTGTAGTTCCATTGCAGTGACTGAGGTCCTGGCAAACCAATTCTCTCTTTCTTTCTCTTTCTCTCTCTAAAATAAAAATAATAATAAAATTTTAAAAATGTGAAAAGGGATTTAAAATAACATGCAGTTCCAAAAATATTAAAAAGTAAAGTATTAATAATGTGTTCTTTCCCACCCTGGTAGCCCAGCTGCCTGTCAGGGTGGGACAGAGGGATAATCTTAGTGGCACAAAGTACACACCCAGGTGTGTACTTGTGTGCAGCTCAAGGGCTGAGAGGAGAAGGAGCCTTTTATGTGGGACCAAATTAGATACATTTTAGAGTTAACGCTCAAAGAGGAGTGGATATGCCTGAACCAGGTGTCCCAGCCAAGTGGCCTGGACTCAGAAAAGAAATCCACCCACACCTGGGCAGGGTGTGTGCACAAGAGAGATTTGACTGGGAGAGTTGATTCCTGCAGCTGAAGCAGGTGAGGTGAGCTGAGATAGACAGAGTATAGGCATAGTAAGGGTGAAACATAAGACCATAACATCCCTCACTTAAGTGCCGTCCCTGTCTGCTCAGTCCCAAAACTGTCTAATCTAAACTTTCTTATTTTCCCCTCTCAGGAGCCAATACTCTAACTAGTGTTAGAGGAAAGAGGATGGTGACTGGGTATCGAACTACGTTTTGTTGAATGGGTCACTGAACTATGGCAGTTAGAGTCTCTCTGGGTGAGTAGGGTGGGAAACTACTATAGAGGCCCAAGAGAGAAGCTGGGCATGGTGGTACATGCCTTTAATCCCAGCACTTGGGAGGCAAAGGTAGGAGGAATGCCATGAGTTCAAGGCCACCCTGAGAATATATAGTGAATTCCAGGTCAGCCTGAGCTAGAGTGAAACCGTACCTCGAAAAACCACAACAACAACCACAAAAAGGCCCAAGAGAGAAACCTATGAGTCAAACATCCCATAACCACCTCTTAGATTTTTCTGGTAAACAATAGGGTAAGTGTTGGAACTTATCTCAGTGACAAAGAAATCTACATTGGGAGGTAGTGAGAGTAGTTAGCTCAGTCAGGAATGGTGAGTGTTCTTCTCTCAATGGGTGTTCAAATGGGCATGTATAGATGAAGTTGGATTACTGTATAACCATCTGGGGTGTGAGCTACCTGTAAGTGAGCAGAGATAAAGTTAAAAAAGAAGTTGAGCTTATAAGGTTCAAAGATAAAAAAATAATCATAAAAATTATAATGGGCATAATCTTTCTCCACCATGAAAATCTTGAGAGCCACTCCCAAAACTGTTCACCAGGTGGCACAGTAGTGTCTGACATGGTCTGAATCTGTTTATATATGTTTTGTAAACCACATGAGACATTAGATAACCAACATGGAAGTACAAAGGTGTTGTAAGTGTCTGAGAGCCCACAAACCTAGCAGTCTAAATACCATCCTGTACATACTCTTGGGCCCATACAACGAATGAGGTTTCATCTTAGGTATAGGTTGGTGGAATGAAAAGACTGAACAACAGCAAGGAGAGAAAGTGAGCAATGTTTTCTCATGATAGGAACAGCAGAATTATTTGTTTGTGTCCCATTTTATGCATTGGTGCATGGCTTTGTGTGTGATTAGACTTTTCTCTCTGAGTATTTAAGACCAAGCAGATAGTCAAAATTTAGCCCAAGAGGTAAGTTTGGAGGTCATTAATGGCTCTTTAAGGGAGACTCTAGGGACTTGGGGTGAGCACTGTGTCTTCTCCAGTACTGGTATTGTCTGTCAGGATGACTCAGGACTGTGTTGGCCAAGTAGCATTCCCTCCTTTGGGAAGACGGGAAGACTGATTTCTCTTCCATGTGACTTTTTGTTTTAGACTGTCTTTGTTTCTGGGTCTCCATGTTCTCTCTGTTCAGAAACACAGGTAACTTACCAGAAGGCGAGTGTAACACATGTTAGAAGTGTCCCACCATTGTCAGTGGCCTTGTCACCTGCAAGCAGGGGCCAAAATCTAGGTCCTTTTAGTTCATATGATTCCAAATGACTTTGGCTTTTACATAGGTTATTAAAGCACTTAGAAAGGAAGTGTCACCAATGACATGGTAGGAACTTATCTCATGTTTGAGCAAGATGATGTCAAAGCAGCTTGAGGTCTTCTGGTGGCTCACAAGTACAGAGGTCAGTCTCTGCTTGGATTTCTGCAGAGTAACATGGGAGGCATGTTCTCTTTTGACCCTGGTGTGATGAATCTAAGAATTTGTCTGTTACCTTGTCAGCTGTGTGGGTAGACAGAATAACTCAGTAAGGGTCTCCCATGTAGGTTCTAAGGAGGGGCCCTCTTTAATTTTTTTTTTTTTTATCAAAATTATGTGTCCTGGACAAAAAGAAGGTGTCCTGGTATCATCAGATAGGGAAGGGTTTGAAATGTCCTTCCTGTCTTTAGAACTACAGCTTTAGCTGAAGAATCTGCTAAATGACTTCCTAAGATCACGGGGTCATCTCCATTTTGATGCCCATGGCAGTGCATGACTGCCACCTCACAAGGGAGCAGGACTGCTTCTAGAAGGCTTAGTTTCTTTTGAGTTTTTAACTGGAGATCCTGAAGTAGTTAACAAACCTCTTTCCTTCCAAATAGCAGCATGATCATGAAAAATTAAGTAAGGATATTTGGCATCTACATAGATATTTACTTATTTTCCTATGCTAAGCTCTGCTCAGATATATTAGCTCTGCTAATTGAGCACTTGTACTAGTTAGACATGGGCCAGATTCAAGCGTCTCATGTTCTGTTATCCTTCTCTTCTAGTTCCATTCTGAACAAAAGACATTTCATCTGTAAATAATGAGATAAGGACTTTCTAAGGATTGGTCCTTAAGGTCTGGTCTGGCAGCGTGAGTTCCTAATAAGACCTCTTCACATGAGTGCTCAAGCTCTTTCTAATCTGGAAGGTAAGTAGGAGGGTGGAGAGAAGAGCAAACCTTCAGGGTTATTTCAGGTCCCTCCATCATGAGGGCTTGACATTGTACAAATTGACTCTTGGAAAACAACATGTGCCCATTTGAGTTTAGAAGCTCCCCATGTCTTGGGGAGTATGTGCAGTAAGAGGCCTTCTGGAAGTCAGTTTATCTGCCTTAGGCATTACTAGTTTCACTGCTGCTATTGCCCTTAAGCATCTAGGCCATCCCTTAGCTACTGAGTCTAACTCTATTTTAGATATCCCACTGGTTGAGGTATTGGTCTCCTAAGTTGGATTAAGACCCCTAGAGCCATACCCTTTCTTTCTGTTACCTACAGAGAAAACCAAGGTTGTGTAGGTAGTCCCAAAGCAGGGGCCTGAGTCAGTGCATCCTGCAGTCATTGGAAGGAATGGTGTGCCTCATATCCCATATGAGAGAGGCTGAAAAACATTTTTGCTCCTCTTTTAGAAGTTGGTACAGAGATCTTGCCACCTCTGCAAAACCTGTGATCTAAATCCTGCAGAACCCTGTAACTGCCATAAAAGCCCTCAGTTGTTTTACAGTAGGAGGGAGTGGGTAGGCTAAAATAGGCTAGATTCATTCAGGACTTAAATTATGCTTTTTACCCTCTAATGTCATTCCTAGATAAGTAAAATTGACTCAATTGAGCTTTTTCCCTTCCCCATTAGGCAGGAAGTTGAGAAGGGCCTCAGTTTCTTGAGAGTCAGTTTTCTCAGAGTAAAAGATCTTCTAGATACTATAAGAAGATGATCTTAGGACAATTCATTTCTATAGTGTCCTGTGCCAAGGCCAAACCAAAAAGATGGGGGATCTCTAAAGCCTTAGGGTAAAACTGTACAAGTAACTTTTCCTGATCTACAAGTTGTGTTCTCAAAGGCAAGTAGAGGCTGGCTATTTGTATATGGAGGGATATAGAAAAAAGCATCCTTTAGGTCCAAGACTGAATAATGAGTAGACCCAGAAGAAATCTAGGTTAAGAGCATATAAGGATTGGGTAACACAGGATGAAGAGGAATCACCATGTCATTAATTAATCAGAGGTCCTGAATTAGTTTCCATTTATTAGGCCCCTTTCATACTCCAAGCATAAGAAAATTATATGGGCTAGAACACTCTTTTAGAAGTCCCTGTTTCTTTAAGATTACAATTATGTGTTTAAGTTGCTCAATTGTTTTTGGATTCAGTGGACACTCTTTTTACTGAGGAAAGTAAGTGAGGGTCCTAAGATATGGGATTGGCAATGACAGCTCGACCCATAGTATCACCATTTGTCCAAACTAAGAAATCTACATTTTCCTCTATCAAAGGAATATATAGGTTTTTCCCTAGAAGTAAAATCATTTTTTAAAATAGATTATAATTATTAATAAAAAAATTAAGACAGTTATTTTGGGAAGATAAATGCAATTAGCAAACCAATGAAAGTGTGCACACTCCTTCAGCAAGTCCTTCAGCAAGCATATTTAGCTACAATGGCATATGTTAGAAGAGAAACACACAGTGATACCTGGCCATGGGTAGCATTTTATATACAAGCTTGTGGCTAACATTTTGTATCACAAAAGAAAAACTGAACCTGTAAATTATCCGAACAGGAACAAGGATATACAGAATATACAGGAATAATATACTTTGAATAAATTACAATGAGATGTTTTTACTTCTCTCCGTAACTCAGGTATTTTTTTTGTTTTTGTTTTTGGGTTTTTTTTTTTTGGTTTTTTGAGGTAGGGTTTAACTCTGGCCCAGGCTGACCTGGAATTAACTACGTAGTCTCAGGGTGGCCTTGAACTCATGGCGGCCTCCCGAGTGCTGGGATTAAAGGCATGCGCCACCATGCCCGGCATCCTAACTCAGTTTTATAAAATAAAGTCAACATGTATATTTCTGCAAACTGTAAGAATACACAAACACTGTGGCCCTTTCAACAGACAGAGAACCAATTGCTCGACGTCCTGCACTGCTCCTAATTCTTCACTGGAGTGGAGCTTCCTTTGGTTGTCTTCTTCAGGTGGTGGTAATTGGGCAAGATTTTCATCAAGAAGTCCAGCTGTAGTGTCTGGGGCTGTGGCCTCTCGGTCTGCACCCGACGAAGGCAGTCTGCTCCATAGATGACTGTGTTCTCCGGGATGACTTCAAAAGTATTTAGGTTGCAGCAGGCCCCAATGATGCAGCCACTTGTCAAGATGACATTTCTGCCCACATAGGCTTTTGACTCGATGACATTATTATCTCCTATCTTCATGGCTTGGGAATAAGGAATAACAGCCAACTTCAGTAAAATCATTTTTTAACCTGACGTTTAGAAAGGATATCTCTGTCCAGCAAAGGGGTTGGAAAAGATAGTCTGCCCAGGAACAAGCCAAGGGCTCTATAAAGAACCTTTTCTGAACCTGAACTGAGATGCCCCTAAAGGCATCTGTCTGATTAGATCTAGCCCCAGGAACAAATCTGAAGTCTTGAAAACCAAGCACCTGAGTCAATGAGATGGTTTAAAGTATACTGTGCCACTTTTATAGTTACTGAAGGCTCTTCAAGGTGGACTAGAATTATGAGAACCTATACAGGGAAGCCCCAGGGCTGGTCAATAATCTGTTGAGGGCAATGACCTCAGGTCTCTGATTCAGAGGGCATTGGTTTTTGCAGTGTTTTCCTTGGTATTTATGACAGGGTCCTGCTGGGAGACCTGGCAAAGCTTTTCTTATGACAGTTTTTACAAATGTGTCCCTCTGTCCTTTAAGGTAACAGGCCCTGGAAGTGCCTTTTGAAGGGGAACCTTTTCTTGTATTTTTTTTTTTCATTTTATTTCATTTTTTTAAAATTATTTACAACTTCTATATTTAAAGACAATAAACCATGATATTTCCCTCCCGTCCCCCTATTCCCCTTCAGAACTCCACTCTCACACATATCCCCTCTCTCTCTCCATTAGTCTCTCTTTTAATTTGATGTCATCATCCTTTTCACCTATTATGAAGGTCTTGTGAAGGTATTGCTAGGCACTGCGAGGTCATGGATCTTGAGACCAATTTCTATCTGGACAGTTGCATTGTAAGGAGTCTTATCCTTCCTTTGGCTCTTACATTCTTTCCACCTCCTCTTACACAATGGACCCTGAGCCTTGGAGGGTGTGATAGAGATGTTTTAATGCTGGACACTCCTCTGTCCTTTCTTCTTAGCACTATGTTGCCTTTTGGTTAATCCCAGTGGTCATCTCCATCTGAAAAAACAAGCTTCTCTAACCAGAAGTGAGAGTAGCATTAATATGTGAGTATGGACTTTAAATTTAGTGCTTTCAGGGCAGTTAGCCAGACAAGAGCAGGTTTTATACCCTAAGGCTCATGACCTCCCCTGCCATAGACTTTTGATTAGTTTTTTTTCAGTACCAGGCATGTATTCCCTCCATAGAGAGGGCCTTCAGTCCAGTTAGGGAGCAGTTGGTTTCCCAAAGAGCAGAAATGCCACTATTGCACCTGTTCAGTCATTGGGCCTGTCTGGCCAAAATTGAGTTTTCCAGTGTCCACTGTTTTCACTGATGTTGATTTCTGTCTCCCTTACAGATGCATGCAGTGCAGCTTTTTCCAGCTTTCAATTGGCTGGTCTACAGGGAGAAGGTTTTCTGCTCATCACCAGCTTGCTTTCTCAGTGACCTTGCCACTCAGGCAAGAGAGGTCTTCAACAATAGGGTCTTACCATCTGTTTCTCAAGGAAAACCAAGGGCCTTGGCAATAGCCTTTAATGTTTTGGAGGCTACAGGGACCTCCCTGGACAACAACTCACTGGAAGGTATCCCATCCCTGGCACTGAAAATTTTCTAGTAACAATATATAGCTTCTGAATGTGCCATTATTCAAAAAAGTAGGTTTACATAAGTCTTATTCAGAATATCTTGAATTTTGATTGACCCTCCCCCACCCTTTGCTTACACATTCTTTTCCCCTGGCCTCACTTAGGCCTTTCCCTTCCCTGTAATCTGTTCTTCTACTAACATATGTACAATACCATATCATCTTAAGTCTGTCCCTCTCCTCCCTCCCATATAGCCTTTTTCCAGCTTACTGGCCTCTGCTACTGATATTTGGTTCTAGTTCACACACGAATCTATACATTTGTACCTAGGATCCACATATGAGAGAAAACATGCCATGTTTTGTTGCTGGGTCTGGGTTACCTCACTTAGTATAATCTTTCCAGATCCATCCATTTCCCTGCAAATTTCATGATTTCATTTTTCTTTATTGCTGTATAGAACTCCATTGTGTAAATGTACCACATCTTTATTGTCCATTCATCTGTGGAGGGACATCTAGGCTGGTTCCATTTCCTAGCTATTGTGAATACAGCAGCAATAAACATGGTTATGCAAGTATCTCTAAGGTAGTGATAAGAGTCCTTTGGATATGTGCCTAGGAGTGCTATGGCTGGATCATATGATAAATCTATTTTTAGCTGTCTCAAGAACTGCCACACTGATTTTCACAATGGCTGGACCAAATTACATTCCCACCAACAGTGTAGAAGTGTTCCTCTTTTTCCATATCCATGCCAACAGTTATTGTCATTTGTTTTCTTGATGGTAGCCATTCTGACAGGAGTGAAATGGAATCTCAAAGTGGTTTTAATTTGCATTTCCTGATGGCTAAGGATGTGGAACACTTTTTTAGATGTTTATATGCTATCTGTATTTTTTCTTCTGAGAACTCTCTATTTAGATCCAGAGCCCATTTTTAACTGGGTTGTTTTATTTCTTATTGTTCTGTTTTTTGAGTTCTTTGTATATTCTGGATATTAATCCTCTATCAGTTGAATAGCTGGAAAAGATTTTCTCCCATTCTGTAGGTTGTCTCTTTGCTCTATTCACAGTGTCCTTTGCTGTACAAATGCTTTGTAATTTCATAAGATCCCAGTGGTTTATCAGTGGTTTTATTTCCTGAGCAACTGGGGTTATATTCAGAAAGTCATGGCATATGCCAATAGGTTGAAGGGTTCCCCCTACCTTTTTGTCTAGCAGTTTCAGTTTCAGGTGTGATATTAAGGTCCCTTACTTGGACTTGATTCTTGTGCATGGAGAGAGACAAGGATCTATTTCGATCCTTTTACATGCAGACATCCAGTTTTCCCAGCACCACTTGTTGAAGAGGCTATCTTTTCTCCAATGAATATTTTTGGAATTTTTGTCAAAAATCAGGTGGCTGTAGCTGCCTGGATTAATATTTGGGTCTTCTATTTTGTTCCATTAATCTACATGTCTGTCCTTATGCCAGTACCATGCTGTTTTTGTTGCTATGGCTTTGTAATATAACTTAAAATTGGGTATGGTGATATCACCAGCCTGATTTTTGTTGCCCAAAATTGTTTTGGATATTCAAGGCTTTTTGTACTTACAGATGAATTTTAGGATTGGATTGTTTATTCTATTTCTGTGAAGAATGCAATTGGAATTTTAATGGGGATTGTATTAAATGTGTAGATTGCTTTTGGTCTGATTGACATTTTCACGATATTGATTCTTCCAATCCAGGAACATGAGATGTCTTTCCATTTCCTTGTGTCTTCTGCAATTTCTTGCTTGAGGGTTTTAAAGTTCTATTGTAGAGGTTTTTCACTTCCTTGGTTAAGTTTATTACAAGGTACTTTATTATTTTTTTGAGGCAATTGTGAATGGGAGAGATTCCCTCATACCATCCTCTGCATGTTTATTGTTAGTGTATAGGAAAGCTACTGATTTCTGTCTATTTATTTTGTATCCTGTTACATTGGTAAAATTGTGTATTAGCTTTGCTGAAAGAGTCTTTAGGTTCTGTTATGTATAGAATTATATCATCAGCAAATAATGATAATTTGATCTCTTCCCTTCCAATTTGTGTCCCTTTTATGAGTATCTCTTGCCTTATTGCTATAGCTAAGACTTCCAGTACTATATTAAATAAAAGTGGGGAAAGTGGACATTCTTGTTTTGTTCCTGAATTTAGTGGAAAAGCTTCAAATTTTTCCCCATTTAGTCTTATGTTGGCTGTAGTTTTGTCATAAATAGCTTTTATTATGTTGAGATATTTTCCTTCTATTCCCAAGTTCTGTAATACTTTTAACATGAAGGGATGTTGGATTTTGTCAAATGCCTTTTCTGCATCTATTGAGATGATCATGTGATTTTTGTCCTTCAGACCATTTATATGGTGTATTACATTTATGGATTTGTGTATGTTGAACCATCCCTGCATCTCTAGGATAAAGCCTACTTCTTAGGGGTGAATACTCTTTCTGATATATTCTTGTATTCTGTATGCCAGCATTTTATTGAGATTTTTTGCTTCTATGTTGATAAGGAAGATTGGGATGTAATTTTCTTTTTTTTTTTTTTTTTTTTTTTTTTCTTTTTTTTTTTTTTTTTTTTTTTTTTTTTTTTTTTTGTTCTGTCTTTGTCCAGTTTTGCTATCAGGGTGATGCTGGTTTCATGGAAGGAGTTCTCTAGAATTCCTTCCTTTTCTATTTCATGACAAAGTTTGAGAAGCAGTGGTGTTAGTTCTTCCATAAATGTCTGGTAAAATCCACCAGTGAATCCATCTGGGCCTGGACTTTTTTTAGTTGGGAAACTTTTTATAACTGCTTGGATCTTGTACTTGTTATAGGTATATTTAAATGGTTTATCCCATTTTGATTTAATTTTGGTAGGTCATGTGAATCAAGGAAATCATCCATTTATTTTAGATTTTCAAACTTAGAGGCATATATATTCTTAATGTATGTCCCTATGATTTTCTGAATATCTTTGGTATCTGTTGTGATGGTGCCTTTTTCATCTCTAATTTTATTAATTTTTGTCCCTTCTCTCTTTCTTTTGGTCAGATTTGCTAAGGGTTTATCAATCTTGTTTATCCTTTCAAAGAACCAACTCTTTATTTCATTGATTCTTTGGATTTTTTTGGGGGTGGGATATATTTCATTAATTTCTGCCCTAATCTTTATTATTTCTCCCCATGTACTGATTTTTGGATTGCCTTGTTCTTCCCTTTCCAAGGCCTTATGGTGAAGCATTAAATTGTTTACTTGTGAACTGTCTAATTACTTAATATAGGTACTTGGAGCTACAAATTTCCCTCTCAGAAAATTCATTGTGTCCCAAAGGTTTGGTATGTTGTATTTTCATCATCATTTGATTCTATGAATTTCTTGATTTCCTTTTTAATTTCTTTAATGACCCATACATCAATTGTGTACTGTTTAGTCTCCATAAATTTCTGTATGCTCTATATTTTTTTCTTATTGGTGATTTGAAGTTTAATCCCATTGTGGTCAGTAGCATACAAGGGATTATTTCAATTTTCCTGTATTTGTTAAGATTTGATTTGTGTCCTACTATATGGTCTATTTTATATAATGTTCCATGTGTTGCTGAGAAAAATGTATATTGTGCATATTTGGATGAGATGTTCTATATATATTTGTTAGGTCCATTTGTTCCATGATTTCATTTAATGTATATGTCCTTTTGTTTATTTTTTGCTGGTTTGACATGTCAAGTGATGAGAGTTGGGTATTGAAGTCACCCCCTACTATTGTGTTTGGAGTTTTCTCTAACCTTAAGTCTAGTAGTGTTTGTTTGATGAAATTGGGAGACCCCATGTTAGGAGCATATATAGTTAGGATTATAATGTCCTCCTGTTGGAGTGTTCCTTTAATCAGTATAAAGTGACCTTCTTTATCTTTCCTCACTAGTGTTGGTTTGAAGTCTACCTGTCAGAAATTAGGATAGTAACCCCTGCTTGTTTCCTAGGCCCATTTGCTTGAAATACCTTGTTCCAAACTTTCTCCTTAAGAAGGTTTCTATCTCTTATTGAGAGGTGAGTTTCCTGGAGGCAACAAATGGCAGGATCCTGTGTTTTAATCCAGTCTATACGCCTGTGTCTTTTGGTTGGGACATTGAGGCCATTGATATTAAGAGTTATTATTGAAAGACATGTATTATTCTTGCCATTTTTCTTGTTTTGTAGTTCTTCCTGTTTTCCCTTTACTCACTTGTTTTAACTGTTATTTGAGTATGATTTATTTTTTTCTTATTTCCTGCTGTGTGTGGTTTGCTTTCTCTTCAGTGTAAATGATTCCTTCAAGTATTTTCTATAGAGTTGGTTTAGTTGCCACAAATTCCTTTAGCCTGTCTTTGTTGTGGAATGTCCTTATTTTGCCATCAATTTGGATAGATAGCTTTGCAGGATAAAATAATCTTGGTTGACAGTTTTTATCTTTCAGAACTTGAAATACACCATTCCAAGCCCTTCTGGCTTTTAATGTTTGTGTTGAGTAATCTGCTGTGATCCTGATTGGTTTCCCATTAAAGGTCAATTGCTTTTTCTCTTTAACTGGTTTCAGTATATGTTCTTTGGTTTGTGTGTTTAGTAGTTTAATTATGACATTGTGAGGAGATGATCTTTCTAGGTTTTGTCTGTTTCATATTCTAAAAGATTCTTGTATCTGCATTGGCATTTCTTTCCCAATTTGGGGAAATTTTTCTTCTATGATTTTGTGGAAAACACCTACTAAGCATCTGGATTGAAATTCTTCTCCTTCTACTATACCCTGAATTTATATGTTTGATCTTTACACAGTGTCCTGGATATCTTGGAATTCCCATTCATAACTTTCTATTAGCTTGTCTTTGTCTTTGTTGGACTGTATTATGTCTGTCACCTGGTCTTCTAGTTTAAATATTCTGTTCTTTCTTTCATCCATTCTACTGGTGAGACTTTCCACAGAGTTTTTTATTTCACTGACTGTGTTCTTCAAAGCTAGGATTTCAGCCTGGTTTTTCTTCAGTATTTCTGTTTCCTTACTCATGTCCTGTAATGACCTTTTAATTTCTTTAAACTGGGTTTTCTGTGCTCTTTTTCAGGAGTTTGTTTTCTTCTTTTATTCCTTTCATTTCTTCTTTCATTTCTCTGAGTATAGATATAATCATTCTTTTAAAGTCTTTGTCAGGTATTTTATCTAAAACAATCCCATTGGTGATCATTTGCATTGTCTTGATTCTTTGTTTTTCTTGTATTATGATGTAGTGACTTTTGCATCCTGAATTTATTTGATGCTTGGGTTTTCTACTTATCTGCAATGTTCTTAGATGTGGTGATCCACCTTTATTCGCTTTCAGGATATCAGTTTAAGATCCCAAGTGCAGCACTTGTACCCCAATCCAACAGCAGAAGTAATCCTAGGTGTTGAGTTTGCTTTCTAAGCAAGTATTCTAGTGGACTGGGTAAAACAATATGCTGGCAAATTCTAAACATCAACTGAACAATATACATATTCAATAAAAAACGGCAGCATATACAAGTGTGGGGAATAAAGCAAACCATCTTGTAAGGCCAAAATCCCTAAGGGTGTGTGTTGCTCTACACCCTTAAAACTGTCAGCTTGGAGGTAGAGAATTCTGTTCTGAATTGGGTTCTGGGTAAGCCTGGATCTTTATTCAACCCAGCCTCCAATAATGACAAAAGCAAAAGAAAAAGGCCTTATAAATCTGTAAGCATTAAAGGCAGCAATATTCAACACCCCATGTACAGCTTATTTGAAAATGTTAAAGCCAACCAAAAATATGTAACCCATAACCTGATATGACATGAAAAGTGAGATCAGCACTTCCAATGCAGGCCCATGTACCTTTTTTTTTTTTTTTTTTTTTGGTCAGTTGGCCTCATTACCTTTTGGTGTGGCTTCCAATCTCACCAATGCTGAGTGCCAATTCAATCCCTCTGTGTTGTGCTGTGGAGCTTGAGCTTGGCTGTGCTGTGCTGGATGCACTGCCACCAGGAGATGAATGCCAGAAGTTCTCTGGTCTGATGGTTGGGGAATGAGAGATTTCAGGAAGCCTGTAGTTGCTCACTCTGTTCCCCTGTGTCTTTTTCAGTAGCTCAGCAGACTTTTCTTTAGATTTCTGGGCTCTGCAAGGAGTTTGATGAGGTTGGAAAGTCTCCTTGTTTGGTCTCTGCTTCTGCTGCTAGGCATGCCTGGCGGGTGGTGCCTGGCACACAGAGTGCATGGATCAGGGCCTCCACAGACTGGGGCTCCTCAGTCAGACTCTGGCCATTTTCCTCCTTTCTGGTGGATCTTGGTCTCTCCTGCTTCTCTGCTGTGTCTAAGAAAAACCTATGCACTTTTTGGAAGAAGAGTGGATTTTGCTGTAGCTTTGCTTAAATCCCTTCCTGGGCTTGTTTGGTGTGGCTCCTATGCAGCCATCTTACCAAGCAGTCCTCTGAAGTGGAACTTTTCTCAGCCGACTTCATTACTGCTATGATCTCCCGGTGTTATTTGTTTTCACTTTTCTCTTTTGCTTTCTCCCTTTCTGCTCTTTCTGCCTTCCCCTTTTCCCCCTGCTTCTCTTCTTTCCCTTTCTTTTTCCTCTTCCTTCCTTTCTTTCACTCTTTCTTTCTTTCTTTCTTTCTTTCTTTCTTTCTGTCTTTCTTTCTTTATTTCTTTCTGAGGTTCTCAATTATAAACAGAAGTTACAGCCTGCAGCAACTGTTCTAAGCTTTTGCTTGGTTTGGCCACCAATTTTTTGTGACTGTTTGTGAATATCAGGTGTTGGCTGTGTTGAAATTTTATTTTCTTTGACAAATTTTTCTTTATTCTTTATTTCTAGGAGAGAACATTTATTTGCACAACTATGACATGCAGATAAAACCAGGAGAGGGGATGGGCAATGACTTATGGCCTCTAGTCCTACTGGCCTTGGATCTTTCTTTCCAGCATGTAGACCATGAATGAGCAAGCATTGGATCTCTGGGTGTGAGGGGATGCCCAGGTTTCAAAAACTCAAAACCCAGAGAGCTGAAGGTCCAGAGCAGGGACAATTTCTTCTCATGGCTCTTGTGGAGACAGACAAAGACATTTTGGGCTTTGAGAAATGTGGAAAGGGGGAGGAAACATTATTGACAGGAAGTAATGGCACTAGGGACCTACCAACAGCCCTTTCAGAATGTCCAATAGTCAGGGATGGTCAAAAATGTCATCAGTGAAAGTTTTCTGAGGGGCAATATGGGAAGCTCCAGAGAACAAGATTAGGTTGGTGAAGATGGTGATGCTTTGGAAGCCATGCTAGGCAAAGAATCTCTTCTGCAGAGATTTCAAGTTGTTTCCTTCCTAAGGACCATCCCATTTCCTGGAATTACTGTCTAATATTTCTCCTCAGAGACAATCTTTCCTCATGATACTCAGTGTGTGACATAATCACCTTTATTTAAATTTAACTTAATATCATAAGAAATTGTGGGTAGAAATGAAAGACTGAATGGTAGCAAGGATCATAAATTAAATGAAAAGGAAAAAAAAACCTGCTAAGATGTCATAATATTATCCCATTGAAGAAAAACAAGAAAATTTATGTGTTAGTTTCAATGTTAACTCAGAATTGAATTTCAATGGATACAAATAATACACACACACACACACACCATATATATATATATATATATATATATTTAGATTTTACACATTTTTATTCAAGGTTCCAAGTATTTCTTAGGAGTTTATCACAGGAATTCTTATAGAAACTGGATGTAATATATATTCTTTCTCTTTTGATGATGAAGAATCTGAGGCTTGAGTTTTCATAGTCAATATATGGTGAAGGCAGGATTCAGTTGACTCTACATTTGACAATGATTTTCTCCATGATCATAAGAGATAATCATTGATGAAAATATGCAAAAAAGAGAGGAATACTGAAAAGGGTATTACATATAGTATTTAGGATTTGGGAACATATTCATTTCTCAGACCAATAGGGCACAATTCAGTGCAGCAGAGTAAATTTGAAAATCCAGCTTGATACCAAGGAATGTCATAGATACTGGGAATTATTAATCTCCAAATGATCTTAATAAAACTGTGAGGTAGCAGACATGTTAAAATAAGACATAATCCATTCCCTTCTTTTACAGAGATTGACCTAATGTAACCATTATTCACCTGTCTAAACCCAGGACTATGAATTGTGAGAAACTTCAAGCCTGTAAAAGGATTCAGAAAGAGGGTACCCTATCCCTCCTTCTGGGAAGATCATTAAGAATCAGGGTAACTATAGAATAATGTGCTTAACAATCCTTGTAGTTTTTTAGGATTAACATATCTCTGAGAGAGAGAGAAAAGTGAGAGACATTTTATGAGCCATATTCAATGGAATCTGGAACTAAAATGTGGGTGTTCCATGAGGAAGGTTTCTACACAGAATCCTTAGCATGAACACAATCATTTCAAGAAGGAAGTAGTACAGTACTACAGCTAAAGCCCTCACTTTACTTTTCTGAAAATCATTACTTAAAAAGCCCAACAAAAAGCTGAAACCATAGAGTAATGGGGAAATGGGAAAGAGGGTAGTTTTCTTCATGAACCTGACACCAGAACAAGGCTGAAGGAGATAAACACAGAGAACATTCGACTGCTACTAAGCCAGATATCCAGAGACACAGAGGCTCCCAAGACCTCATCACTGAAGTAGAACTAAAATGAACCCAATGTGGCTCAGGGAGATTCATGGAAGAGGGGGGTGGAAAGTGTGTTAGAGCTACAAGTTGGGTCATTATGTACAGAGACCTTGCCTCTTCCACATAACTGATAGATACCCTCATAATGCATGACCCACATTCCTCAATGAGGAGGGTCCCTCCAGAGGAGGGAGGACAGGGAGGAGGCTACCAGAGGCATCAACATAAATGTAAAATTAAAATAAAAAAAAAAGCCCAACAAAAATGCAGAAAATTTCTTGTTCCCATTATGCTGTATTGTATTAGAATTCAAATTAAGAAATTATATAAAATTATATAAAATAAGGAATACTAACATGTCATATCATGTATCTTTCTCAATGTATGGCTAAATACCTCACAAGCAACAATTTAAGGAACAAAGGGTTTACTTCAGCTTGTAGTTCAAGGTTCCAGAGTGCATCAGGCATGGTGGGAAAGGCATGGCGGCAGGAGTTTGGGACAGCTGGTCATATTCAGTGAACATCGAAGAAGCAGACAGCGATGAATACCTGTGTTCAGTAACCTTTCTCCATTTTATGCACTTCAGGACACAAGGCCAAAGAATGGTGAACCTCACAGATTAGATGGGTCCTCCCAGCACAATAAATTAATCATAATCCCTCACAATGAATTCTGGGTCCTTTCAAGTTGACATTCAATATAAACTATCACACTTGTGAACAAGCACATCCAGCAAGGGCAGGCCAGTTTTAAGTCTGGACTAATGGAGGCACAGGGACACATCATGCTCTTTCCTGTACTTGCCACCTGATTGTATGTATATTGGTGCAAAATGATCCATGTTTAATATTTAAGTGCACTTTAAGCTATAGCAAAAAGGATTGGTCAGGAGAAAATTGTTAAGCCTATATTAATGATATTAGTAAGTACATTGACTAAAGCAAACAACAGCACTAGTGTGAAAATGTAAATTAAAACCTCTATTTAATAAGTTACTGCTCCAATTTTATGTACTGCATTGACAGCAAAAACAGGCACAAAAGAAAGAAATCAAAATAGTAGCTACATTGGAAAAAATCCATCATAAGGAAAAATAATAAAGTTTCTAACATATGAGTAAAACTATCTTACACTGGGTATAGTTCTATCAAGATTCTATAAACATGAACTCTTGAGCAGTACCATTATGATGTACAGAATTCTTTGCAGGTAAATTTTATCTGTTTCATTTTTGTCCTTATTCTATTCTTACCTCCTGTTTTAGACAGCCAAATGTTATTTCTGAGAGATGCTTAATTGTGATTGATTCAAGGCAGACTTCAGAGGTCACCATCATTCAGAAAGGCTACATGCTTCTTTGAGAAAATCATGTGGACTTTTGTCAATGTGCAGGTTTTGAATACAGAAACTTTAATCTTTTTCATTTCTGTTTCAAGTACTACTGTTTTCACATAGCTAACTAAACATAATGTGCCTTAGGGCCACTTGAGAATGTCACTTATGGTCGGGTGAGTACAATTGTTGAGCTTGCTTTGACCACTTTTGGCTTGCAAATTGACTATCTTTGTTGTGAGCTGTGGAAGTTGTAAGAGCACCTTGACAGTCTAAGGTTAGGGGAAACATCTAGGTTGAATTCTGTCTGGTAATGCCCCTTCAAGAGGCTCTAATATTAAGTGATAGCATTTTTCTGAGCCAAGCTACCAGATTCTGTGAAAAATTGGAGAAAACTGGAGTTGTTTTTTTTAACTTGTGAGGGCCTCCACATAGGTTCAATAACACCAAGTAAACATTGTTATTATTATTACTAAATGATAAAACCCCAGTGTTTAGGCACAAATAAAAGAAATTCACAGATGACTTAGGATTTTTTTATTTGGTACCAGCTGATAGTCTAGTAAGTGACATTCATGAGATTTATATTTCCATCTTTATTTCCAGTGAATTAATTCTATATTCTGTGAGTTATATGTCAATTTCTTTCCTTACTCAGGGACATGCCATTGGACAGCAGAGAGAAAAGATCAAGAATGTGTAATTAGGGATGGGAAGATGGCTTAGTTTGAAAGCACTTGCCACACAAGTGTAAAAACCTGAATTCAGATCTCTAGCATTGCACAATTGTCAGGTGAGCATGGTATCCACCATATAATCTCAGTGATCAGAGAGTGGAGATGGGATCCGCAGGGCAAGGTAGCTAACTAGACTAGCTGAATTGGTGAGCTCTGAATTCAAGTGAGAGCCTCTGTGTCAATAAACAAGGTGGAGTATAGTCAATGAAGATATCAGATGTCAACTAATGGCCTCCAGAAGTGCACAAACGTGTATGAGCAACCACACACCCATACAGAGAAAATCACATAAACACATGCCCACGATATCACACACACATACACAATCCCAATCCCCCCAAATTAAACTGAGTAATGAGGATGTTAGTTCAATTCTGTGCAGTAAATAATAACATATGAATAGCAGCAAGTAGATTACAATAAGTAATTCCTGGCTGTCACCTAGACTTACAATGTCTATTTGACCACTGCACATATAAACAAGTGAAATCATTATACCCAGGAAGTTAGTGGCATTTTATAAGTTTGTTTTGTTTTATAAGTGAAAAGATAGACACTGGAGGTTGTTTCTTTTTTTTTGTAAACACACAAAAGGATGAAACTAGGTTTCCATTTGATCTGATCTATTTTCCAAATTCAAACATATTATCCTTTCATTTTCTATATTTTTCTTATTTGTGTGAAAAACTTGAAGACAATTTTAACTCAATTACTATTTTGGACAATTTATCATCATCTACATAGTAGAGATAGATTGGAAGAATTACTATTGCTAAATGATGCATACTACCCAAAGCAATTTACATATTCAATGAAATGTCCATGAAAATGCCTGTGACATTCTTCAAAATATTAGAAAATAGTCAATTCTGAAATAGAAGAGCTTGAGTACCTTAAGCAATTGTGAGCAAACAAGAGTAATGCTGCAGGAATCAATCACTTGGCCTCAAAATAGATCACAAAACAATAAAAACATAAAAGCATGGGATTGGCATGAGAACACACACAGGCCTATGAGCTTCTTTTGTACATAAAGATGATGATTTATCACAGTATGACTATGTTTCAGATGTATTTATCACTCTTGTTCTAGGATCTATAATCATAATTTATTTCCTTTTCTATAGTAAATGTTAATAATGTAAGCCATATCAAAAAGCCTGTGAAGGGTTTGGGACTCTTCCACAAAGCCTTGACACTGCAATCAAAATTGTTTTCTCACACAAAATCTGTGGTTCATATTAGCCCCAACTCCCAAGCTCATTAAACTTGTTTGTTCCTGGAATGCTAGAAGATTCTAGATTACTATGCTTCTATTCAAACAAGGCTGTATAGAAAACTGACTTTTTCTAATTGGCAAGTTCTATACTTACAGACAATGAACCATGATATTTTCCTCCCCTCTCTCCCATTTCCTCCCCTCTCTCCCAGTATTGATTATAAAGAAGTACTTTCAATTAAACTGGAAAAGTTTAAATCATGGCCTTCTGTTATTTTTTGCAATAGACATTTTCTTTAGGTGTTTTATTGACTATGAGAATAAAGCCTTTGTAATATCATTTTTTGGCTCTTTACATTTCTTTCATTGTGAAGAAAACAAGAAAAAAATGTAAAAGATATGAGTGGAATTCATGCATTTGAATTTTATGCATGAAGCAACAACATTGTGAAAACACAGTTAGTGATAAAATTATTGTAGATTTCCAGGGCTATGGCATTCTTACTGGCTCTTAAGTTGTAATGTACATTTATATTCATTATTTTCTTTGAGAAGGAAGTGACTTATAGGTGGGTAACACACATGTTCACAGATAATTACAAGTTATTATAAGTGTTTTCACGGAAAAGTAGCCATTTGAAATACAGTTTAGCTTAGTAAACTTCTCTCAAGTATATCACACAATCTAATGTTCAAGGTGTAACTCTAAAGTAAATAGGATGTATTTAGTCAAAATATTCCTATTATACTGATGGATTCCTATTATACTGCTGGCATTCAAGTTGAAATTTTTAATTAATTTCCCTGAAATCACAAAATTGTTTTGTCTGGGATTTAAACTAGGTCTTCTTATTTTCACACTGTGGCAAATCCACTCTAGAACTTTGCCCTCATAAACATTCATCTACTGTCCATAACTTAGCATTTTTTAACCAAATTAGATATCTTATGGCAAATTATATTTTGCGATTTTTTTCTTTTATTACTTATGTATATACTCAGTGTGTAACAAGTACATGTTGGTACTATCCTTAGCCTCTTCCCTGTCCTCCCCCCTTCAAAAGGACCCTGCTCTTTGGGGATGCCATGTATACCCATGTGGATTGTGCATGGTTCATAGTGGGGGTATTGACAAATTATGGAGAAGAGGCAATGTCTCTGTGCATAGTGTCCCAACTTGTGGCTTTAACAATCTTTCTATTCCCTCTATCATGAATTTCTCTGAGCCATGTTGGATTTGTTTTAGGTCTACTTCAGTGATGAGGTCTTGGGAACCTCTGTGTCTCTGGATCTCTGATTTGGCAGGAGTTGAGTATTCTTTGTGTCTATCTCCTTCACCCTTGTGCTGATATCAGGTGCACCAAGAAAGCAGCACAATTCCTCATTTCCCCAATTACTCTGTGGTTTTAGCTGGCCCTAGTGAGGTGTGATGTGCTGATTCTCTCTTTAGGTTCTTCATCCATCTGGAAAAGAGAAGCAAATTCTCCAATAGAGAGTGAATTCAGAACCAGATAAATGGGATAATCATTATTAGTTTCAACAGAATTTAATAGGTGTAGGTCCTCTTGTAGCCCAAAATTGATGGGTGCTTGATATTGGAGAGTGAACTCACTTTTTATATATGGTTATGACTTGTTTACCAGTTCCAGATATGGGTTCCATTCCACTAAATGGATCTTTTAGCCAATTCAAGAACAGTTGGTTATCCACCAAGGCTGTGTGCCACTATTGCCCTTGGGTGAGCATCATGTCATGTTGTTTGCTGCTGAGAATCTTAGACCATGAGTTTCTTGGACCAATGTTGGCCATTTACCTCCAGTAGCTCATGTAGCACTTTCTGGCATTAGACAAGCTAACTGGCTACTGACTTTCTTCCAGATTCCAACTAGTTCTCTCCATGTTCTGTACCAATAGCATATGGTGTCTTTGGCAGTAGGGTCTTACCATAACCTTTGGTGGGTCATCAAGTGCTCTGACAGAAGTCTGTCTTCTTATGGGAGACCTCATAGGTCTCGCTGATCAACAGCTCCTTTTGGATGTTAACCACATCCTGGTATTGGGAGTCACAGGCCACCACCAAGGAATAAGAAGGAAGAAAAAGGTAAGTAATATAAAAGAGAAAGAGAGAGAGAAACAGGAGAAGATTAAGGTTATTTATCATATCATCTCCAGGGCCCTTTGATTCAGGTGTTCCCACTAAGGACCTGAAGGTTGAACCTTTTAGTCTGTCTTTCCTGATATAGAATTTTATGGTACCAGTTCCATTTGGGTCCATGTTTGTGTCCCACCCCCACTCTTAACCTCCCCCCCCCCACCATCCCTATTGTCCAGTCTTCAAGATGCCTATTAGGTATATCAACATCTCAGGCAGATCCTGATTAGGAGCCACAGATGAATGAGACCATGTGATGATTGTCTTTCTGTGATTGGGTGAGTTTGCTGATAATGATCTGTTCCAAGTTTAAGCATTTTTCTTCAGATTTCATAGTGTCATTTTTTTCCTTACTGGTGTATAGAATTCCATTGTGTAGATAGACCACGTGTTGGTTATTCATTTGTCTAATGATGGACAACTGGGTTGATTCCAGTTCTTAACTATTATGAATTGAGCAGCTATAAACATGGTTGAGCAAATCGCTCTGAACTGAGGCATGGAGCTTTTAAGAAAATTGCCCAGTAAGGGAATAACTGGGTCTGTTGGTAATTCTATAATCAAACCTTTTTTAAAAAAATTATTTATTAGAGACAGAGAGAGGGAAAGAGATAGGGAGAATGAGAATGGTCACACCAGAGCCTCTAGCCTCTGCAAACAAACTCCAGATGCATGTGCCCCTTGTGCATCTGGCTTACATGGGACTTGGAGAATAAAACTGGGATCCTTAGGCTTTGCAGACACGTGCCTTAACCGCTGAGCCATATCTCCAGCCCTACAGTCAACCTTTTTAGGAGTATCCATATTGCTTTCCATAGTGGTTGTACCATCTTGCATCCTCACCAACAGTGAATGAATGTTCCTATTTCTCCACATCCTCACCAACATTTGTTTTCATTTGATTTTTTAATGTTTGCTATCCTTACTGGGGTAAAATGGAGTCTCATAGTTGTTTTAATTTGCATTTCTCTGATGGTTAGGAATGTTGAACATTTTCTTAAGTGTGTGTTTCCATTTGTATTTCTTCCTCAGAACTGCCTGTTCAGTTCTCTGCCCCATTTTGTGAGTAGGTTGTTTGAATTTTTTTATTGATTAGGTTTTTGAGTTCTTTGTAGATTCTAGAAATTAGGCCTCTGTCAGTTGCATAGCTGAAAAAAAATTCTCCCATTTAGTAGGTAATCTATTGGTTCTGTTTTTCTATGAAAAAAACTTTTCAGCTTCATGAGATCCCAATGGTTGAGTGATTGTTTAACTTTCTGAGCTACTGGAGTTTGTTCAGGAAGTCTTTTCCCACTCCTATATCATGGAGAGTTCCTATTTTGTCTCCCAACTGTTACAGAGTTTCCAGTCTTAAGTTGAGATCTTTTATTCATTTGGACATGATTTTTGTGCACGGCAAGATTTGTGGATCATGTTTCATTTTCCTGCATATGGTTATCGTCTTTTTCTAGTACAATTTGCTGAAGATGCTGTCTTTTTTCCACTCTACATTGTTAGGGCCTTTGTCAATTATCAAGTAACTGTAGTTAGTTGACCCAAAGTCTGGGTCCTTGACTCTGTTCCATTGGTCTATAATCCTGTTTTTTATTCCACTACCATGTAGTTTTTGCTACTATGGCTTTGAAACACAGCTTAAGAGTAGGTATGGTGATGCCTCTCGAGGTGTTTCTTTTGCTGAAGATGTGCTTGGATATCCGAGGCCTTCTGTCATTCCATATGAATTTTGAAATAATTTTTCTATCTCTGTGAAGGAAAATGCTGTGATTTTTATTGGTATTGCATTAAATCTATATATTGCTTTTGGAAAGATTGCCATTTTCACAATGTCAATTCTTCCTATCCAGGAGCATGGGAGATGTTTCCATTTTCTCATGTTCCCCTCTATGTCTTTCTTGAGTGGTTTTTTGTTTCATAAGCCTTTCACATCCTTGGCTAATGTTATTCCAAGGCATTTTATTTATTTTTTGTTGCTATTGAAAATGGGGCAATCTCTATTTTTTCTCTGTGTCTTTGTCATTTGCATATAGAAAGGTTGGTGATTTTTGTCCATTGATATTGTATCTTGCTACTTTGATGAAGGAATTAATTACCTTTAAGAGTTTTGAGATGGAGATTCTTGGGTTATTTATGTATGGAATCATGTTGTCTGTGAATATGGCTAAGTTAACTTCTTCCTTTCCAATTTGTATCCCTTTTATTTCTTTCTCCTGTCTTATTGCTTGAGCTAGGACTTCCAGTACTATGTTGAAGAGCAGAGGTGAGAGTGAACACCTCAGTCTTGTTCCAGATCTCAATGGGAATTCCTTCAGTCTCACCATACTAAGTATTATTTGGGCTTTAGGAGCTTTATATATAGCCTTCATTATGTTGTATTTTGTCAAAGGCCTTTTCTGCATCTATGGAAATGATCATGTGGTTTTTGTGTTTAAGTTTAATTATGTAATATATTACATTTACAGATTTCCATATGTTGAACCAACTCTGCATTCCTGGGATAAAGCCTACTTGATTAAAGTGAATAATGGTTTTGATGTGTTGCTGAATTCAGTTTGTAAGGATTTTCCTTAGGATATTTATGTCTAACTTCATCATGGAAATAGGCCCATAGTTTTCTTTCCTTGTGGCATCTCTGCCTGGTTTAGGAATTAGGGTGATACTAGCTTCATAAAAGGAGTTGGGGAACTTTCCCAGTTCTCTGATTATGTGGCCCAGTTTAAGAAAAACTGGTTTGATTTTTTTCCATGAAGTTGTGATATAATTCAGCTGAGAAGTGATCTGGTCCTGGACTCTTCTTTTGGGGGAGGCTTTTGATTACCTTTTCAATTTTGATAGTGTGATAGGTTTATTTAGGAGATTAATCTGCTCTAAGTTCAGTTTTGGTAGGTGGTATGTGGCCAGGAATTCATCCATTTCCTCCATAGGATCCAGTTTTGTGGAGTAGAGTTTTTTGAAGTAAGTCCTGATGATTCTCCCAATTTCACTTATGTTGTTGTTATATCTCCTTTTTCATTTCTAATTTTGTTAATTTGAAGCAACTCTTTTTTTTTACTTGATCAAATTGGCCAGGGATTTATCAATTTTGTTTATTTTCTTTAACAAAAAACTAGCTGTTTTTTTTTCATCAATTTTCTTAATTGTTTTCTTAGTTTCCAATTAATTATTTCTGCTCTGATATTAATTATTTCTTTCTACCTGGAGCTTTTAGGGTTGGATTATCCATGTTTTTCTAATGCCTTTAGGTAGATGGTTAGATTATTGATCTCTCTGTCTTTTTCATGAAGGCATTTAGTGCTATGAATTTTCCCCTTAGGACTGCCTTCATTTTGTCCCATAATTTTGACAATGTGTTCTCATTGTCATTCATTTCTGGAAATTTTGCAATTTCATGTTTTACTTTACCAACTACCCATTTATTGTTTAAAAGTGTGTTGTTCAGTTTCCAGGAGTGGGTGGGATTCCTGGCTCATCTTTTGTTGTTAATTTGTAGCATTACAACATTGGGATCTGCTATCATGCAGGAAATTGGGTCAATTTTCCTAAAAATATGGAGGCAAGCTTTATGGCCCAGTATATGATCTGTTTTAGAGAAGGGTCCATGGGCTGCTGAGAAGAATGTGTATTGTGTGAATTTTGTGTAGAATGTTCTATAGATGTCCGTTAGGTATAATTGATCTATGGTGTTGTTGAGCTCTCTTACTTCCTTGTTAATTTTCTGTTTTGATGATTTATTTATTTCTAATAGTGGAGTATTGAACTCTGCGACTATGATGATGTGGGTGGTTATTTCTGTTGGAGTTTATTTCTTATGGTTGCTCCTGGGATTGGGGTCAGGTGATGGGAAAGCCCAGGGATGGAGGGGGGAATGGTAGCCTGCTGGCCTGGGTCTGAGTTGCCTGCACAGGGGATGTGGCTGGGATGGTGATCTGATGGCAGGAAAGCACAGGGATGGAGGGGAAATGCTATCATGCTGGCCTGGGACCATTTAGCCTGTGGTAGTGCAGGAGGGGGTGGCTGGGATTGTGACTGGGCTTTCAGATGGCAGCTGGGACTGCTGATGAGACGGGATGGCAGTTGGGATGGACAGAAACCGGGTAGGTGACTAGGATGGCCACTGAGATGGCTGCTTGGGGGGTTTCAGACACTGGTGTATTACCGAGAATGTGGAAAACAGCAGATTCCCTACTTTGCTCCTCTGTGCCCTCCCACTGGGGGTCTACTAGGATCTGCAAACCCCTAAGAACCCCAAAGATCTTGGCTTTCCTTCCCCACGAGGTGGGGTGTGATTAGGCGAATGCCATCTTGACTGGAAGTCCTATTTTGTGTTATTTAATAAAACTGCAACAACAAACATTTCAAGCCTAGGGAAATATATTGCCATATAAGAATAAGAGGCATTTATTTGTAATTCTAAATGGATAAATGATCAGAAATAAACCTTTTAAGACAAATACCCATTAAAATATTAAGACTGTACAGCAAATATACAATATTAAATGCTGCAAAAGAAGCATGCTACAAAAGGGCAAGTCCATTGGAATTACATGACATCAGACCACTCAGTGATAGGAGACAGAAATTGGCTAGGCAGTCAGGGTAACAGAACCCCAAAAGTGAATGGTATTTTTCCCTTGACTAGAAGTGGGGAATGCCACTTGACTTACAGAAACCAGAATGTGTTCCTTATCTCCTTTCTTCACTGTAAAGTCACACCTTCCAGGAAAGAGCTCTAGATTAAGCTTGCACCCTTCCTAGATGACAAAAACTCTGATCCTTCCCTAAGATTTGTGGGAACATTGCCCCATATTCCTGAAACCCAATATTTCTCTCCTTCAAACTGTGAAATCTGGTCCTTGTCATGTAGAAACTTATGAATCTGGTCCTTGTTATTTAGCAAGCTGTGCAATATTCCATAAAAATCCTAACTAAAATCACCCAGTGAGTTCTCCTCCTCCCTGGAGACTCCCTCCTGTTTGTAAAGACAAGAGTCTTTCAGTCTTTCCTTTATATCAAGCTCTTATAAACATCTTCTAAAACCTATGTTTCACCCTCCTGTGATCTCTGAATCTCATTCATTGAGTTCATAGGACAAGAACTCAAGAAGGCCCCTGACTCAGTGCAAGCTCTGTGTGACTGTGAGTTTGGCACCTTAACTTCTGAGTTAAGGAAACCTCAAAAGGTCCTGTATCATCAGTAGAAACTCTGAATGTTGGAAAGTGCAGGAAAACATTTTAATTTCTGAAAATAAGAACCTGAAAATCCAAGATTATTTTGTCCAGAAAGCTATCGTTTGAAGATAATGAGAAATAAAGACTTGCCAAGGTAGGTTCAGAATAAATCAATCCATGACCTTTAAACCATTATTACGGGATACTCTTATAATAATTCTAAGCACAGAGGAAGAAGAAATACAGTCACAAGACAATGACACAGGAAAAAATAAACCTCAGGAGAAGATTAGAGAAATAAACAAGAACAAAGAAATAATCATATATATCCAGGTTGTAATGAGGTTTCTGGAGTTTGGGAAGAGTCCTTAAACTGAAAACCCTGAGTTTGTGTCTGTTTTTACAAAAAAAAAAAAAAAAAAAAAAGATAAAATGAGTCTTGAAGGTATAATTTATAAACCATAACTTTTTTGATTTTTTTTTTTCCAGATAGGGTCTCACTCTGGCCCAGGCTGACCTGGAATTAATTATGTAATCTCAGGGTGGCCTCGAACTCATGACAATCCTCCTACCTCTGCCTCCCAAGTGCTGGGATTAAAGGCATGCACCACCACACCTGGCCATAAACCATAACATTTTAATTAAGAAATATCAGGGATAGGGAGGAGAGAGGGTTGTAGAAATGAGGAAGTGAAAGTGGGTATACACATGTCATCTGGGAAGATGTAGAGTTTCCAACTAAGAAAGATAAAGTAGGATACATCCATCTGGACTGATAGCACAAGTAGAAGAAGAAACATGGGCTCTGGAAGCAAAAATGTGAAGTGGGATTTTTCAAAAATGGTAAGCACTTTCAAAAAAATAAAAAGGCCATAAACACTGTAAGAAAGAAATGCCCTTTCAGCTTGTCAGAGTGGGAAGGACATAGTTTTATTTGCACAGGTGTGGAGATGTGAACAAAGAACAGGAAGGGGAGTCCCTTCCATGAGCCTTGGTAAGAGTATTTATTTTTGAGTCAGGGAATTGTCCCTCACAAGATGTTGGCACATCTGTATAAATGTAAAGCCAATTGCTCTGGGCTCAGAAAAGGGGTCTACCCCACATCTGGGTGGGCTGTGTGTTCGAGAGAGAAAGAGAGAGAGAGATCTGATTGAGTGAGAGGAGCAGGGGCTGAATTCCTGCTCTGGAGCTGAGGTAGGCAGGGCTAGAGAATGCCATAAGGTTCCTCTTTTGTGAGTCTTCCCTAGCTAACTGCCTATAAGAAAGCTACCTGACTAGTCTCTCTCACAGTCAGGAAACCAGTCACACTGAGATGAATTTGGGAGAAAGAAGAGAATATTTGAACCAGCAAGAAAAAGAAGTGACATTATAGGATTCACCCAGAACCTTTTAATAATAACCCTAAATGTTAATGATCTCAACTGTTTAATGAAAAAGGCATAGAATTACTGATTTCAAGAATAAAGACCTGGGCTGGAGAGAAGAGATGGCTCAGTACTTAAAGGTGCTTGCTTAAAGGTCTGATGGCCTGAATTTGATTCCCCAGTATCCACATAAAGCCAGATACACAAAGTGGCACATGTATCTGGTGTTTTTAGAGCAAGATGCCCTATTGCACCCATTTTCTCTCTCCCTCTTTTCTTTTCCTTCCTTCCTTCCTTCCTTCCTTCCTTCCTTCCTTCCTTCCTTCCTTCCTTCTTTCCTTTTTCTCTCTCTTTCACATTTCTCTCTGCTTACAAATAATTAATAAATAAGAAATAAAACCCAATATTCAACAGTTTGTGGTATATATAAGAGACTCACCTCACTGTTCAAGTGACAGATGGAATGTTAAAAGATAAAAAATGATGAATCCAGCCAGTGAAAACAGTAGGCAGATCTTTAATGTACACAGGAAATGAAATAACAGTAGAGTCTCCAACAAAAGATAAAACAAGGACCCAATTAACCCACTGTTTTATTCTGCCAAATACTTACAGAGGAACGGATGTTAGCACTACTCAAACTATTCCACAAAATATAAAGCAAAAGGGAAATGATTTGTGTATTTTACAAAGGCAATATTCCCCTTTATTGGTTTGAATGTAAACTATTCCACAAAATATAAAGCAAAAGGAAAAATACAGTTTTGGAGACAGTTACAGCAGTCCAAGGGAAACAAAGAGAAATGATTTGTGTATTTTACAAAATCCATGGCAATATTCCCCTTTATTGGTTTTCTAGGACCTGACCTTCTGTAAAATGTCTTCCACCCTAGGTTCTCAGCAGGTTGTTTGCTTCCATCTGGTATTTGGTTGCAGGAACCTGTAAACAACAGGATAGGAGGATGTAAACAGGATTGAGCCTTGCTTTCCACAGTGCTGTAGACTATATATATAGAAAGTGATCACTGGTAGCAGGTCCTGAGATGGTGTAGTACAACTCCATTTCCTGTTCACTCTCTGCTTCCTCACTATAAAGTGACCAGCTGTGCTTCATGATCTTTTTCCAGTGTTTTAGAAGGAGAAAAAGGAAAAATACAGTTTTTGGAGACAGTTACAGCAGTCCAAGGGAAACAAAGAGATGCCAACCTGCCTTGGTCACACGGTCCCTGAGTCTTGGAGCTAAAAAGGGCTCCATCCCTCTAACTTGGTGGGAATAATATATATATATATTTAGTCCAGATAAGAGCAGGCTTTATATATACCTACCTTGGCAGTCCCATTTGGCATTCAGCAACTGATCCAGAGCTCATCTGCAATGGCTGCTTCTTTCTCAATCTAGCATCCCTGGGTGGTCTACAGCAGACCAGCTCTTTAGGCAAGTCACAATAGGATCTTACTAAATCCATGAACCAATGTTTTGGGTCTATCCTCCTTACATAACTCACTGGAGTCTCCCAGGCACTGACAAAACACCATCTGCCATAAATAATTATTTTTAATGTTTGTTTTGTTTATGTATTTTATGTTTGTTTCCTTGTTTCTTGCATTTTGACTACTAATTTTCCAGACAACTAAATTTCTAGGACCTGACCTTCTGTATTTCCTTGCTTGTTTTCATGTATGATCCCTGAGCTCAGGTCTGTGGAGCCGCTGAACGAGACAGATCCCTCCTACTTCTCACTCATTGACCAGAACCCCTGTGTGCATCATCACAGCCAGGTCCCCAGGTCTGTGGAGCTGCTGAGCAAGACAGATTCTTCCCACTCTTTGCACCCCATCCAGAGCCCCTGCACATGCCATTGCAGCCAGGTGCTTAGGTCTGTGGAGCCGCTGAGTGAGACAGATTCCTCCCACTTCTCACTCCCCGGCCAGAGCCCCCATGCACCATCACAGGCAGGTTCCTTGGGCCTATGGAGCCACATAATCTGCCCTGGGCCTGTGGAGCCACATCGCTGGTCAGATCCCACCCATTCCCTGCACCATCACAAGACAGATCCCACTGAGCCTGTGTGAGCTGCATTGCTGCTCTGATCTTTCCATCAACAGCCAGAGCCCCAAGCACCATCTCAGGTCAGGTCTTGCTGGTACTGCTTGATCCCTATCACTGGACATGTCCCTCCCTCACCGGCCAGAGCTCCACACACTGTATGGCACAATACAGCCCTGGTCCTAGCCAGACCACATTGCAGAAGAATCCAGGAAGTGGCTTCTGTGAACATGGCGTTCTGCGCAGGCCTGGCATGACAACAGCCACAGTCCCATGCTCTCAAGAAACCTGCTATGAGATGACCTGTCCAGAGGCAGGTTGTCATTAGTCACAGAAAGGGGAGCACCCCTTACAATGATTGGCCAGCCAAGTGCCTTAAAACCCACCTGCACTTCCCGAATAAACAAGTTTTGTGGCATCTTCCTTCCTGCTTTCATCCAACTCCTGGAGTCTGTGTCATGGTTCCATGGTGCTCACCCCCAACTTGGCAGAGACCCTACCATCCCTCCTGGGCTGGCCTTAGGGGGGACCACAACAATGTGCCACTGCTGGTCAGGTCCCACTGTACCTGCCTGAACCCTATCACTGGTATGGCCAGAGCCCCAACAGCCCCAACATTGGTCAGGTGCCTCCCCAACCTCCCTGAACAGCATCACCAGTAAGGTGCCAACATGCTCCCCCACACAGCAAATCAGGGATCCAGGGTAGTAGGCTAGTGTTCTCACACTACCCTTCCTGAGGCCAACTAGGGCAGTTGCCATCCCCTCTCCTTCCCAGCTTGGATTGGCAAAGTGGGCCAGCAGGCCAGAGTCCACCACCCCAGCCTATCAGAAATCCATGGGCCACTGCACACCACCCCACCCCACCCCAGGGCAGGAGGCTAGCATTCCACACCCTAGGCTTCCTGAACCAGTGTTATGCACAGACCACAGCAAAAAAGGAATAGCATGAAAAACCAGATACAAGTAAATCCAGCTAGACTATCCAGTCCCACAATGGATGTCTTGAATCAAATCATAGAAGAGACATTAGAATCAGAACACCAAAAAGCTGGGTGTGGTGGCACACACCTTTAATCCCAGCACTTGGGAGGCAGAGGTAGGAGGATCACCGAGAGTTTGAGGCCACCCTGAGACTACATGGTTAATTCCAGGTCAGCCTGGACCAGAGTGAGACAATATCTTGCAAAACCAAAAAAAAAAAAAAAAAAAAAAAAAAAGAGAGAGAGAAGAATCAGAACCCCAAAATGAAGAGACGAGCTATGCAACCCTGGAACCCTGGCCAAGCAAATAGCACAACTCTCAGAAACTCAACAAAGAGCCAATAATTGTATGGATGTTATCCTTGCTAGATTAGAACCAGGAAGGGCTCCAAAGACCGTTAAATGATCTGAAGGAAAGTGAAAAAAAGAGGTGCACAATAACCAGATGGCTAAGTTCAATGAAGACATAAAAAAATGCAAGATGCTTTAAGAAAATTAGAAAATGACATGAAAATGGAACTAGACAGAAGGATGGAAACTATACATACATAAAACAGTAGAGGAGGTGCAGCGGGCCCTGCCCGTCCGAGTGACCGCTGGGATGCCCGCCATTACCGTCCGGAGGTGTGGCGGACCCTGCCAGTCTGAGTGACCACTTGGATGCTCACCATTACCACCCGGAGGCTCTGCGGGTCATCTCAGTTGGAGTGACCGCTCGGACACCCGCCATTACCGCCCAGAGGTGCAGAGGACCCTCCTGGTCCGAGTGACCTCTGGGAAGCCCGCCATTACTGCCCGAAGGCACGGTGGACCATGCCGGTCCAAGTGACGGCTGGGATGCCTGCCATTACTGCCTGGAGGTGTGGCAGGTCCTCTCAGTTGGATTGACTGCTCAGACTCCCCACCATTACCACCCGGAGGCACAGCAGGCCCTGCCTGTCCTAGTGACTGCTGGTATGCCCGCCATTACCGTCCGGTGGTGAGGCAGGCCCTGCCAATCCAAGTGACCGCTCAGACACCTGCCATTACCGCCCAGAGGCCGGGTGGACCCTGCTGGTCTGAGGGAACAGTCAGATCCCTCCCTCACCTGGGCAGTACTGGGTGACCCTCCTGAGCCACATCAGATCCCAGGGGGCCTGCCTGACCCTCATCCCTAGTCAGAACCCTCCCTCACTGTCCAGATCCCTATCACTTGTCAAGTGCCCCATCAATCAGGTGCCATTACTCCTCCTCTGGGGCAGACCAGGGATCCAGGGAAGTAAGCCAGTGTTCCTGCCATACCCTGCCTGAGCTCAACTAGGGTGGTTGTGCTCCCCTACCCCTCCCACCTCCAAAAGGAACACAGGCTAGCAGGCCAGTGTCCCCCATCCCAGCCTACAGAACTCCAGGGACCACTGCCCAGACAATCACCACTGCTCCCCACCCCACCCCAGGGCAGCAGGCTTACATTTCATACACAAGGTTTCTGAACCACTGTGATGGGCAGACTACAGTGAAAAAGGAACAAAATGAAAAGCCAGATGCAAATGAATCCAGCTAGAGGATCCAGTCCTACAAAGAATGTCTCAAATCAAAGCACAGAAGAGACAATAGAATCAGAACCCCAAAATGAAGAGACAAGCTATGCAACCCTGGCCAAACAAATAACACAACTCTCAGAAACTCAACAAAGAGCCAACAATTGTATGAATGTTATCCTTGCTAGATTACATCTAATGTAAAGGAACCAGGAAGGGCTCCAAAGACAGTTAAAAGATTTGAAGGAGAATGAAAAAAAGAGGTCCTCAATAACCAGCTGGCTAAGTTCAATGAAGACATAAAGAAATGCAAGGATGAACTTCAAGAAGCAATAAGAAAGTCAGAAAATGACACAAAAAGGAAACTAGACAGAGGGATGGAAACTATACATTAAAAAAACCATGAAAATATGAACCAAATTGAACAAGCCCAAAACTCTATACAAGCTCTTAAGAACAGAGTAAGTCAAGTGGAAGACAGAAACTCATAACTGGAAGACAAAACAGAAGAAATAGTTCATGAGTCCAAAAATTTCAACAAGTTCAAAAATTTCTGTGAACAGAACATGAGGGACACCCTTAAGCATCCAAACATTATGATCATGGGTATTCCAGATGGAAAAGAAACACAGACAAAAGGAATGGAAAGCTTATTCAACAAAATAATTGAAGAAAACTTTCCTGCTCTCTCAAAAGAAAATCCCATCAAATTACAAGAAGCTAGCAGAACTCCAAACAGACTGGACAAAAGAAGAAATTCCCCAAGACACATTATCTTTAAGACTCTAAACATCAAGTTCAAAGAGAAAATCCTAAAAGCAGCCAGGGAAAAACTGCACATTACATATAAAGGGAACCCCATTAGAATTACCTCAGACTTCTCAATGGAAACCCTAAAAGCCAGAAGGGCCTGAAATGGAACACTGCAAACTCTAAGAACCCATGGTTTCCAGCCCCAACTACTCTACCCAGCAAAAGTATCCCTCATAATAGATGGAGAAAAAAAACATTCCACGATAAAACTCATAGTTACAAATATATGAACACAAAGCCAAACCTACAGAAAGTACTCCAGGGAATTCTCCACACAGAAGAAACAAGTAATCAATCTCAAGATCCCCCAAGAAGCAGTCCACATTAAACAAACAAACAAAAAAACCCACAAAGACCACAATCCACTACAATATGGCAGGTATTAAATCAAACCTGAAAGTTATATCTCTGAATATTAATGGCCTTAATTCACCCATCAAAAGACATCAGCTAACAGGGTGGATCAGAAAACTGGACCCCTCAATCTGCTGTCTTCAAGAAACCCACCTCACCACTAAAGACAGACACCTCCTCAGGGTAAAAGGGTGGAAAATGATATTCCAAGCAAACACAAATAAGAAAAAAGCAGGCATAGCTTTACTTATATTGTATAAAATAGACTTCAAACCAAAAGTAACCAAAAAAGACATAGAAGGCCACTTCTTACTTATTAAAGGTACAATCCAACAAGAGGATATCAATCACAATCATCAATATTTATGTACCAAACACAGGTGTGCCACAATTCATAAAGGAAAATCTACTTGGCAACAAGACAGAAATAAACACCAACACCATCATAGTCAGGGACTTCAATACTCCACTATCAACAATGGATAAATCATCCAAACAGAAAATTAATAAGGAAGTAAGAGAGCTCAACAATACCATAGAGCAATTAGACCTAACAGACATATACAGAACATTCCACCCAAAATCTACAGATTACACATTCCTCTCAGCAGCCCATGGAACCTTCTCTAAAATAGATCATGTACTGGGCCACAAAGCCTGCCTCCATATTTTCAAGAAAATTGATGTAATTTCCTGCATGATATCAGACCACAATTCTGTAATGGTAGAAATTAACAACAAAAAGTACACCAGGAATCCCTCTACCTACTGGAAATTAAACAACACACGTTTAAAGAATAAATGGGTTGTGGATTAAATAAAGAATGAAATTGCAAAATTTCTAGAATTCAATGACAACGAGAACACATCATACCAAAACTTACGGGACACAATGAAGGCAGTCCTTAGGGGAAAAATCATAGCACTAAATGCCCTCATCACAAAAACAGAGAGATCCTAAATCAATAACCTAACCACCCACCTAAAGGCATTGGAAAAGCTAGAAGAAGCCAAACCAAAAAGCTCCAAAAAGAAAGAAATAACTAAGATCAGAGCAGAAATTAATGAATTGGAAACTAAGAGGACAATTAAGAAAATTGATGAAACAAAGAGCTGGTTCTTTGAAAAACTTAACAAGATTGATACACCCCTGGCCAATTTGATCAAGCGAAAAAAAGAAATACTTCAAATCAACAAAATTAGAAATGAAAAAGGAGAGATCACAACAGACATGAGTGAAATAGGAAGAGTTATTAGGACTTATTTCAAAAACCTGTACTCCATAAGACAGGAGAATATGGAGGAAATGGATGAATTCCTACACACATACCACCTACCAAAGCTAAACCCAGAGCAGATTAATTTCCTAAACAGACCCATCACACCCTTCAAGATTGAAGAGGTAATCAAACACCTCCCCCAAAAGAAGAGTCCAGGACCAGACGGTTTCTCAGCGAAATTCTATCAAACCTTCTTGGAAGAACTGAAACCAAATCTTCTCAAACTGTGCCACACAATGGGAGAACAGGGAGAGATCCCCAACTCCTATGTTCTCCCATTGTGTGGCACAGGGATGCCACAAGAAAAGAAAATTATAGGTCCATTTCTCTGATGAACATAGACGCAAAGATCCTGAACAAATTTCTTGCAAACCAAATTCAACAGTACATCAAAAGCATTATCCACCTTGATCAAGTAGGCTTCATCCCTGGAACTCAGGAGTGGTTCAACATACGGAAATCAGTCAATGTAATACACCACATAAACAAGCTGAAACACAAAAACCACATGATCATTTCAATAGTTGCAGAAAAGGCCTTTGACAAAATATAACATCACTTCATGGTCAAAACATTGGAGAGAATAGGCATGGACGGCTCATATCTCAACATAATAAAGGCTTTAATATATAAAGCACCTAAAGCCCAAGTAATTCTTAATGGAGAGAGACTGAAGGAATTCCCATTGAGGTCAAGAACAAGGCAGGGGTGTCCACTCTCACCTCTGCTCTTCAACATAGTGCTAAAAGTATTAGCTCAAGCAATAGGAGAGGAGAAAGAAATAAAAGGGATATAAATTGGAAAGGAAGAAGTTAAGTTAGCCCTATTTGCAGATGACGTGATTTTATACATAAGTGACCCAAGAACTTCCATCTCAAAACTCTTAAAGGTGATCAAAACCATCAGCAAAGTAGCAAAATACAAAATCAATGCACAGAAATCAGTAGCCTTTCTGTATGCAAAAGACAAAGATACAGAAAAAGAAATAATTAACATTGTCCCATTTTCAATAGCAACAAAGAAAATAAAATACCTTGGAATAACATTAATCAAGGAAGTGAAAGACCTATACAGTGAAAACATAAAAACTCTCAAAAAAAGAAATTGAAGAGGTCCTACAAAAATGGAAAGACCTCCCATGCTCCTGGATTGGTAGAAATAACATTGTGAAAATGGCAATTTTACCAAAAGCACTTTATAGATTCAATGCAATGCCGATAAAAATGCCAACTTCCTTCTTCAATGAGATCGAAAAAACTATCTCAAAATTCATATGGAAAGGCAGAAGGCCTCAGATATCCAAGCTCATCCTCAGCAAAAGAAACACCTCTGGAGGCATTACCATACCTAATCTAAAGTTATACTACAAAGCCATTGTAATAAAAACAAACTGGTACTGGCACAAAAACAGGAATATAGACCAATGGAACAGAATAGACGACCCAGACTTTGGGTCAAGTAACTACAGCTACTTGATATTTGACAAAGGCCCTAACAATGTAGAATGGAAAAAGGACAGCATCTTCAACAAATGGTGCTGGACAAACTGGACAACCATATGTAGGAAAATGAAACTCGACCCACTCATCTCTCCATGCACAAAAATTAAGTCCAAATGGATCAAAGACCTTAATATAAAGCCAGAAACTATGCTACTACTGGAAGAAAAAAATAGGAGGAACCTTCCACAACATAGGAGTGGGAAAATATTTCCTGAACAAAACCCCAGCAGCTCAGGAAATTAAACAGTCACTCAACCAATAGGATCTCATGAAGCTGAAAATCTTTTTCACTGACAAAAATACTATAACCAAAACCAGCAGATTACCCACAGAATGGGAGAAAATTTTCACCAGCTATACAAGTGACAGAGGCCTGATTTCTAGAATCTACAAAGAACTCCAAAACCTAAAAAAAACAAATCATCAAACAACCCACTCACAAAGTGGGGCAGAGAACTGCACAGGGAGTTCTTGGAGGAAGAAATACAAACAGCAAATGCACATTTAAGAAAATGTTCAACATCCCTAATCATCAAGGAAATGCAAATTAAAACAACTATGAGATTCCACCTTACCCCAGTAAGGATGGCTAACATTAAAAAAAAAAAAAAAAATGCTGGAGAGGCTGTGAAGAAATAGGAACAAGCTATCACTGCTGGTGGGAATGTAAAATGGTTCAACCATTATGTACAGCTATATGGAGACTCCTGAAAAGGATGACCATATACCTACCAATGGATCCAGTTATTCCCTTATTGGCCATTTACCCTAAAGGCTCCAAGCCTCAGATCAGAGACATTTGCTCAACCATGTTTCTAGCTGCTCAATTCATAATAGCAAAGAGCTGGAATCAACCCAGGTGTCTATCACTAGATGAATGGATAACAAAGATGTGGTATATCTATACTCTGGAATTCTATATAGCAGTAAGGAAAGATAAAATAATGAAATTTGAAAAAAAAAAAAAAAGATCAAACATGGAACAGATCATCCTCATAACCTGAATCCACTAGAGATGTTGCCAAGCCTAATAAGCACTCTGAGGACCAGAAAACAGGGGGGGTGAGATGGAGTGAGAGTAAGGGTGGGAGTTATTGAGAAGGTGGGAGGGAGGTCAAGGGTGGGGGGATACAAACAGGGACCCAAAAGGAAATGATACTATAAATCTCTTTATTCTGAAAAATAGGGTAAAACATTGATCCTTCAGCAGACCCACAGAGGGAACAACTGAACCACAGGAAACTGGAGAGAACATCATGAAGACTGACCTTAATTTTTTCCTGCTTTTCTCTCTCTTCTCTTCTCTTCTCTTCTCTTCTCTCTCTCTCTCTCTCTCTCTCTCTCTCTCTCTCCATCTCCTCTCTATACTCACTTTCTCTTTTATATTATCTATCTTTTTCTCCCCTCACTTTCTTAGGTGCTGACTTATAACTCCCAGTACCAGCACAGGTTAACTTTCACAATGAGCTGTTGATCCAAGACACCTACAAGGTTTCCCAAAAAAGACAGACTTCTGTCAGAGTTCTTGATGACCCACCAAAGGTTAATGGTAAGACGCTACTGTCAAAGACAGCATATGCATGTGAGACCAAACATGGAGAGACCTGGCCAGAATCTGCAAGAGGGTTAGTCCCCAGAGAGTTAGCTTGTCTAGTGCCAGTGGGTGCTACGTGAGAAACTGGGGGAAAATGGCCGACATCTGTCCAAACAACTTGCAGACTAAAATACCCAGCAGGAAACAATCTGACGTAATGCTCAAACAAGTGCATTAGTGGCACACAGCCATGGTGGGCAACCAACGGCTCTTGATTTGGCTAATTGATCCACTCAGTGGAATGGAACTCATTGCTGAAACTGGGAAATAAGTCAAAACCATGTACAAAAAATGAGCACAGTCTCCAATCAAGATATCACCAAATGTGGGCTGGAAGAGGGCCTGCCAACACAAAATTCCCTAAAAGATATCTATGGCCATCCCATGTATCTAGTACTAACTTCTCTCTCCGTTGGAGAATTTACTTATCTTTTTCAGATGGACAATGAACCTGAAGGGAGGATCAGCCAATCACACCTCACCAGGGCTCCAGCTGAAACCATAGAGTAATTCTGGGGAAGGGCAAGAGTTCAGCGTTCTTAGGGATCATGACACCAGAAAAAGGCTGAAGGAGATAAACACAGAGAACATCTAACTCCTACTAATCCAGATATCCAGAGACACAGAGGATCCCAAAACCCCATCACTGAAAAAGAGCTAAAATTACCCAAATGTGGCTCAGGGAAATTTGCAGAAGAGGGGGTGGAAAGAATGTTAGAGCCACAAGTTGGGGCATTATGCACAGAGACTTGGCCTATACTACCCCCACAATGTGTGAACCACATTCTCCATTGATGAGGGTCTCTGTGGAAGAGGGAGGACAGAGAGGAGGATAATGTAGTCACCACTATGAATGTAAAAATGGAATAATATAAATTAAAATAAATTAAATTTCTTTAAAAAAAAAGTCAGTAGCAGAAGCCAGTAAGCTAGAAAGGGGTATATAGAGGGAATACAAAGTGAGGGAGGGGGAATTTAATGGAGGTGAAAAGGCCTAATTGAGGTCAGGAGAAGAGATTGAGTAAAGGATAGGTGGAGAGGGGTAATAAAAATCTAAGAGGATATAAATAAGTCATATGGAAACCTACATTTCTGAACAATTTAACACTCAGAAGATATAGATTGTTACTAGAAAATTTTCCATGCCAGGGATGGGATACCTTCCAGTGACTTGTTGGCCATGGAGGTCACTGACACCCCCAAAACATTATAGATCATTGCTGAGGCTCTTGGTTTCCCACCAGGAATAGATGGTAAGATCCTATTGCTAAAGATTCCATATACTTGGGCTGCAAGGTCACTGAGAAATCTTGTTGGAGTTGAGCTGAAAGCCTCCTCCATGTGGACCAGCTGACAGAATGCTGGAAAAGGTACGCTGCAGGCAATTTAATGGAGAGAAATCATCAGTGAAAATAGTCAACAGTGGACACTGCAAGCCTTAAATTTGGCCAGGCCAAATGAGCCAACAGGTGCAATAGTGGCATGTCTGTTATGGGGGAAACTAACCACTATCTAATTGGACTGGAGGCCCCTCCATTGGAGGGAATACATCCCTGATACTGAAAGACTACAACAGAGGTAGTCATGAGCCCCAGGGGTGTAACATTTGCTGATGTCTGGCTAAATGTATATATTATGCTCACCAAACTGCCTAGTAAGAACTTCTCTTAATATTCATACCCATATATTAATACTACTCTCACTTTTGGTTAGAGAAGCTTCTCTTTTCAGATGGTAGTGACCTTGGGGTGACCCAGAAGACACCATGGTGCTGAGAAGAAATGACAGAGGAGTGCTCAGCACTGAAATATGTCTATATGTCTAACACACCTTCCAAGGCTCAGGGTCCATTGGGAGGAGGCAGTGGAAAGTATGTAAAAGTCTAAGGAAGAGTAGGACTCCTTACAGTGTGCTCCTCCAGACACAAAATCATCTGTATATCCATGACCTTACAGTGCCTGACACTACCTACACAAGACCATCATAATAGTAGGAAAAGATAATGACATCAAAATAAAAGAGACTGATTGAAGGGGTGTGATGGAGAGTCGCATTTCAAAGGAGAAAGTGGGGGGAGGGAGGGATTTACCATGGAATATTACAATTATGGAAGTCAATAAAAATAAATAAAATTTTTTAAAAAGAGAAAAAAAAAGATGACAAGAGTCCAAAAATTCAGAGTTCATAAGTCCTTCTTGAACCCCCAAATCCTGTATTAGTTCTCTGAATTGTAACTTCCTCTGGAAATTTCAAACCCAAATAAACCTTTTCTTCTTTTTGTTGCTTCTGGTCAGGTACTTATTCCTAGCAAAGAGAATGCAACCAAAACCTACCCCAATACCAGAACCAAAGAATGAATTTTTACAAGAAGAGTAAAAAGGAAGACAGAGGAGGAACAGGAGAAGGAGGGGTGAGAAGAGGAAAAAGAGAGAAAGTGAAAAAGATAAAAAGAAAAAAAAAAAAGCCGGGCATGGTGGTGCACGCCTTTAATCCCAGCACTCGGAAGGCAGAGGTAGGAGGATCAGCACGAGTTTGAGGCCACCCTGAGACTACATAGTTAATTCCAGGTCAGCCTGGACCAGAGTGAGACCCTACCTTGCAAAACCTTAAGAATTACAGGGTAACTTACCTGAAGAAAAATTTTCATTAAAATATATCTGATCTCAATTCAATGATACACTTAAAAAGTTCATATACCATGAATAAATTGACCTCATTTTACAGTTGGAAGACTGTTTAACATTCATAAATCAATAATTAAAATATAGCATGCTAATAGATTTAATGACAGTCATAGGACAATCATTTTAGTAAGTCTATATGAATGGCTTGACAATGTTCAATATTTTTTTCATGAGAATGACAAGTAATTCTTCTCTTTCCACTCTTATTCATTAGAGTTGTTAAAATTTTAGACATTGCAAGGAGGCGGGGAATATAACAGGAAAAGTAGATGTCAAATTATCTCTATTTGCAGGTGATGTGATCCTATACCTCAAAGACACTAAAGTTTTCACCATAAAACTCTTAGAACAGATAAACAATTTCAGAAATATAATAGAAAATAAAATAAATATGCATACCAATGTATAAATAAATAAAACTTAGGAATTATTCTAAGAAAGGAGATGAAAGGGAAAATCTCTGCAGTGAAAACAGTGCAAATTAGAGAAAGAAAATTGAGAAGATAACTCAATTGAAAGACCTCCTAGGGTCATGGAACTAGAAAAGGTACTAGCAAAGTCTATAGAATGAGAGAAAATCTTTCACAGCTATGCTTCAGATTGATGGTGATGGAGTTGATATACAGAACCTCCAAAAAGTTCAAAACATAGTTCAACATCCTTAACCATCTGGGAAATATAAATCACAACTACATAGAAAATCCATCTCACTCTAATCAGAATAGCTATCTTTAACTACAATTAATGCTAATGAGTAGGAGAAAGATGGAACAAGCCATATACAATGACTGTAAGAATATAAGCTAGTACCATCACTAAAGACATCAATATGGAAGTTCTGATAAATAAAAATAAAAATAGAATTATCGTAAAATTCAGTTATACCACTCCTGGGCAAGTAATGAAGGAACATAAGTAGGCATAGAAGATACGATCATATCTATGTTTTCTAATATCATTTTAATAACAATTTAGGGAATCAGTCTTGTGCCTATCTATTGAAGAATATATTTAAGAAATGTCACACACACACACACACACACACACACACACACACACACACACGATTGTATTTCATTCATCCATACAGATAAATGAACATTATATCATTTGCAGTTAAGTAGATGGAGCTGGAGATCATCATGTAAGTGAACTAAGCTAGATTCAGAAAAGCAAACATAATTTTAATTTTATTTTGTAAAACCTAGACTATGTACATATTAGTTACTTTTATTGCTGCTATGACAAAAGATCTGCAAAAGCAATTTAAAGACAAATCCTTTGATTCATACTTTGCAGGGACAATCTGCCCATAGCAGGGAAGTCATAGTAGATAGAGTTTTTGTATCCGATCAAACTGAGCTTGCAATCAGGAGTCTGAGAGATGAATCCTACTTCTCACCTCTATTCTCCACTTTATTTAGTCCATGACTCCAGATATGCAGATGGTCATGCACACACTAAGAATGGATTTTCACTCTCCGGTGAAACCTTTTTGTAAATACATTCACATACACACACATGGGTCTGTTTCCATGGTGATTGTATATCCTGTCAAGGTGAAAATTAAGATTAACTATCACACACACACAAAGAAATGTACATAGAAAGGAAATTTAAGGAAGGGAACCAACAGAAGAGGAAGTGGGGATAGGCATGGGAATCGAGAGTTGAATATGGTCAAGTACATCATGTACTTGAGTGAGAATATCACTATAACACTCATCACTTTATAACAATTAATATCCAATATTAAATAATTTGGTATGTATAATCAAAATAATACACACATATTTCAGATAAATGCCCAACTAAAGTAATGCAAAAAGATGATAAATTTATTTTTAAAAATAGAATATAAATTGAGACACTCACTTATCTGATTAGTATTCTTAGAAATGCATTAGTATGTATCTAATAAAAATATATCCTTCATAATTTTCCTGTGTCCTCCCTGAAAAACTTCAGTTTAAAGTGCTTTCTTTATTACTTTATTTTTTTGTGGTTTTAGAACTCGAATTGAAGACCCTGTGTATACTATACAAACACTCTACTACTTAGTTATGTAACCAGCCTGCTAAAATACTTTTGAAGGAAAGAACTCAAATTCAGAGATTGAGTATTCCTTAGTTTATGAGATATTAATATAAGTTTACACCTTTTTGGGAGTTAGGACAAAAAATTTTGATTTTGTAAAATTCCTGATAGTCCATAAACTAGGGACTTCCTCTTTGCCTCTATGGTGATCACAGAGCATATTATTTTGAATCTGCATAGACTTGAGTATTCCTTATGGATGATAATTAAAATCTAATAGTTGTGTTTGCTTATGTTAGAAAGGCACCGTGTCAGGTTCTTTGCTTCCCAGAGTTATGTTTTACACAAGTACCATGAAGCTCAGGGTGCAAGGCTCTAAATGGCACATTGTGATTGAACAAAGGGAATTCAGAATGGAGTGCAGCACACAAGTCAGAGAGATAAAATCTAATAGTTGTGTTTGCTTATGTTAGGGAAGGCACCATGTCAGGTTCTTTGCTTCCCTTGTTATGTTTAACACAAGTACCATGAAGAAAATGTTAAATTAGTGACACAAGTTGGTTCTTGCTAATTTGAACATTAAAAACCCTAACAATGAAGATGTAGCATGTCTCATAGAAACCGTAGACAATCTGGAGAATAAGGCTTAATGGATGAACATGTTCAAAGAAGGTTAGAAAGACAGACCATGGTCACATTTCCTGCATAAAGGCAATGCACAAAGAACAAGGGGACTGTTCTGGTCAGGTTTGCATTGCTGGCAGAAATGCCTGAGGAAGAACAGCTTTTGGGGGTAAAAAAAAAAAAAAGTTTATTTTGGCTTACAGACTCAAGGGGAAGCTCCATGATGGCAGGGAAAATGACATGAGCAGAGGGTGAACATCACCCCATGGCCAACATAAAGAGGACAATAGCAATAGGAAAGTGTGCCAAACACTGGCAAGGGGAAACTGATTATAACACTCACAAGCCTCCCCAACATTACACTGCCTCCAGGAGGCTCCAATTCCCAAATCTCCATCAGCTAGGAACCTAGTAATCAGGTCACCTAAGTTTATAGGGGACACCTGAATCAAATCCACCACATTCCATCCCTGGTCCCCATAAAGTGTTAACCATCCACGGTGTAAAATGCAATGAATTCAGTACAACTTTCAAAGTCCCCACATTTTTTATTAATCCTAATGATGTTTAAACTTCCCCATAATCCAAGGTCTTTTAACTGAGCCATAATACCAAAAAATCCCCCCAAACCCAGAATGGCACAGAATAAACATTCACACTGTAAAGATGGCATTGGCTATAGCAAAGATATATTGAACCAATACAAGATTTAAAGCAAAGGCAAACATCAAACTCTGTAGCTCCAAGTCCAACGATTCTAGCCAGCATGAAATCTCCAAGTCTGATAATTTTAATAAGCAACAAGTCTCTGAAGTTCCAATTCCGCCCCTCCAGCTAGGCTACTCACAGTCTTGAAAAACTTCAACTAGGCCAGCAGCTTTTCTGAGCAGATGTCTCATGGTCCCAGCATTTCCACTGGGTCTCCACTGCAACCCATAGTCCATCCTTATGGGTCCATTGGGTCTTCATGCAGGCATCCAGCAAACTTCCTTCACACTACCCATGGCCATTTCCAAAACACAAGACTATGTTGCAAACTCAATGACCCTCTCTTTACAGTATTTCTCATACTCCACAATACCAGGTAGGTGCCAATTTGTTAATCCTGGGTGGGGGGGGGATAAAGCAGACTTTGAAGAACAGGACACTCCTTGAGCACTCAGGCCCCTTCAAAAGAGTCTACATTTTTACTGTTGCCCCAACACAGCTGACCTAATCTCAAATGTTGTAATCTCTCCTATAATTGCAGTTGAACAGGCAGAAATTTCAAACCAAAGATTTCATTTTTGGGTCATATCCCTGTACTCACAGCAGTCCATTTCTTGAAAATCAACTCCAAAAGGTCAAAGCCACACAGTCAGATGTCTAACAGTATATGACACCACTCATTAGTACCAACATTATTGCTGCAGTCAGGTTTTGCATTACTGGCAGAAATCACCCAACCAAGAGTATTTTATGGGGAAAAAATGGGTTTATTTTGGCCTACAGAGTCAAGGGGAAGTTCTATGATAGCTGGAGAAAATGATGGCATGAGCAGAGGGTGGCCATCATCCCCTGGCCAACATAAAGTAGACAATAGCAATCAGAGAGTATGCCAAACACTGGCAAGGGGACACTGGCTATAACACCCACAACCCCACCCCCAGAACACACTGCCCCCAGGAGGCACCAATTCCCAAATCTCTATCAGCTGGGAACCAAGCACCCAGAATGCCCAAGTCTATGGGGGACACGTGAATCATACCACCACAGGGACCCTAAACTCTGACCACCACATTGTAATTAGGCAACACTGGGCTGATTGCTTGTTTTGTAGCTATTTTGCCTCTGCAAACTTAATTTATCTACCATTTTCCCTATGGGCAAAATTAATTATCTGTCTTCCATACCCTGTAATCCTTCTTGGAAAATTGTTCCAAATTAAAGTAATCCTGGGTGGTTGGAAGTAATTGACTTAGCATTGATCACTGTCTATGCCCTAACAATCAAAGCTGAACAGAGAATAAATATTTAGATTTTAACATTTTATTTCATGGCATTTCACATGAGGTAGAATATCCAAATAAAAAAGAGAGGAACATCAACATTAAGTAATGAACAAAATTAATAAGAACTATTGTAAGTTCATATTTCTTGATTATTTTATGAATAAATCCACAGATTATGTAGAGGCTCACCAAAAATTATGAAACTACTTAGTACAAGTAAAGCATTTGCTTAGCTGAGTGCAAAAAAAAAAAAAAAAAAAAAAAAAAAAAAAAAAAAAGAAAAAAAAGATCCCATCTTTCTTGCCATAAATGAAACAGAAAAATAACACATACAGAATTACATGTTCAATAGTTCCCAAATGCCAAGGACTAATATGATTACTTATGTATAAAACTTTATCCAAAAAAATGCAGCTGAATGATACAATGGACCTAAAGAATTAAGCATTATATTCATGTGGAGTAATAAAATAATCATAGGCTTTCTATGTTCACAGATTGTTTATTCAATCTTTATTCCATTTCTCTAGTTATTTCTACATTCACTCCTAATTCATACTACCTATTTTTCACATGTAGAAATACATGTTTTTCAAGTTTTAGCTATCTTTGTTGTGCTAAGGAATCTCTTGGGGTTTAAATCTTAAAGCTGTACTCTGAGCATATCCATCTAGTTCATTTTCCTCTCCTTAAGGAAGAAGAAGAGATTGTAAGAAAAGTGTCATGAGTAAAATAAAAAGAGAAAGAGAAAGTCCTGCTAGTCTGATATTCTATTGTATAGATTGTGTGGTGGTTTGAATCAGATAGTCCCATGAATATTTGGTCTCCAGCTGGTGGCAATTTGGCAGGTGGAACTTTGGTGGAAAGGGTGTATTGTTGAGAGTGGGCACAAAGGTGTTATAGGAAGCTTCTTGCAAGTGCTTGACTCACTCACTCTCCTGCTGTTGTTTTCCACGTACTATGGAAGAAGTGATATTCAGCCTCTGCTCATAGCATACTGTCCCCTGCCATCATAGAGTTTCCCCTTGAGACAGTAAGTCTATCAAAGATATAAATAAATACATAAATAAATTTAAAAAATAACAAACTTTCCTTCCATCAGCTGCTTTTGGTCAAGTGCTATGTCCCAAGGAGAGTGTAACTATACCAGAGAGTTTGAGGTCTTTTTTCCTTCCAGGAAGGGTGAGGCATGGAGGCAGCCTAGTTGATGGTAATCAAACAGAACTTCATTGCAAGATGTTATGTTTCTCAAAACTGTTAAAGTTGGTGATTATATATCGTTGCCAAGGGACAAATTTTTGAAAGAAAATGAGGCTAGAGGACATATTAAGAATATTTTCTGTGTGTGTGAACTATCCTGAATTAATGATTTCAGGCTCTGAAAATATATCTTTTAATGAGACCACCTGCAATATTAAATGTATTTTTATTTTTAAACAATTATGTTATAGGTTATATCTTGTAGCAAAATGTCTAGTATGGGCTGGAGAGATGGCTTAGCGGTTAAGCACTTGCCTGTGAAGCCTAAGGACCCCGGTTCAAGGCTCGATTCTCCAGGACCCACTTAAGCCAGATGGACAAGGGGGCACATGCATCTGGAGTTTGTTTGCAGTGGCTGGAGGCCCTGGCACACCTATTCTCTCTCTCTCTCTCGACCTGCCTATTTCTGTATCTCTCTCTCTCAAATAAATAAATAAAATATTTTTAAAAATGCCTAGTATATGTTATTCCTACAATTTTATTAATGAATTGTATTTATAGAGACAATGATGGAAACTGGATAAGTAATAAATATCAGTTTCATACTTCATATTTAGGATATATTAATGTCAATTTAAATTTACTACTGCTATGATTTTTATCGAGAATTTAAAAAAGTAATTTGATCACAATCTTCTCCCAGTGGCCTTGTTAGTTCTTCCTTTTCCATTCTAGTTAATGTTCTTTCCATGTAGTCGCTCATATATTTTGATTTTTCATTCTCTTCTTTTGACATTTTCTGTAATCTATGCTAACATGTCAATAGGGTGTTGGAGAAATGGTTTAGTCATTAAGGCACTTGCCTACAAAGCCTAAGGAGCCAGGTTCATTTCCCTACCACCCAGGTAAAGCCAGATGCACTAGGTGGCACATGCACCTGGAGTTCATTTGTAGTGGCTAGAGCCTCAGGCATGCCCCTATTATCTCTCTCTCTCTTTCTCTGTTGAAAAAATAAATATAATATCTCAAAAATGTCCAGGTCTTATGGACTATTACCAATCAGTAAAAAGCTAAAAAAACTAATAAGTTAAAAATAATTAAAATATGACTTCAGATGGAATACGTATGATTTGTTGAAATCCTTTCCTCCACTAAAAACAAACAAACAAACAAAAACACTAACATGTTTTACATTTTTAGAATTTTTAAAATTAACCAGTGACTTCACAACTATTTGGCAAGAATTATGAAAGAAAATGGCCTTATCCCAAGAGATAATGATAGGTTTTTTGATGTGTAATTCTCCATAGTTGTGTGGTGGATTTGAAACTCAGAAACCCCCTAATAACAGTAGAATTCAGCCGGCTGGTATCATGAGAGGGATAAAGGAACCCCAAATATATAATTTCTTGAGAATTGTCACAGTTTGACCTGTTGGATGCAACAGAAAATTCCAGTCACAGGCCTTTGTATTTAATGACATTTAACTCAGTGAGGAAAGACCTTTTCTCAAATCATTTTGCATTGTGTGTGCTGTGTGTGTGTGTATGTGTTTGTAAGTTTATGCAAGTTTAGCTCAAACAAGATGAATTACAACAACAACAACAACAAAAACCCATAAAATCTGCAGAGTAGAATGCCTTTCTGAGTCTTGAAAACCTGCAGATATTCTCAGAGATTTAGGTCATAGCACTGGGTGAGCTTGCACACAATCAAGGAAGGATTTGGGTAGCAGAATGGCCTCACTTACCCTATGTGGTAGTTTGAATATATGTCCCCCAATATATTCAGTGTTTTACTAGTTATAGTTTGCATCTGCAATTACCTTGCTAGAGGCAATGTCACTGGGGGCCGGTCTTAAGGTGTTAATGGTGTGGGTTTGAGATTCCATTGTAAAGATATGCAAATGTGCCTAGCAGGAGTTCCTGAAGTGTGCTGTGTGACCTTTTGGCTGTAGTTTTTGCTCTGTGTGCTGTGGTGGCTGGTTGGCTTTTCTCTCTCTGCTTGGCCCTGTGGAGAGCAGGCCAGCTTCTCCTGCCATTATGGAACTTCCCCTGGATCTGTGAGCTTCAATAAATAATATCCCTTCCTCCATAACTGTGCCTGGTCTGGAAGTTCATCTCAGCAAACCTGAAGCTGTCTGCTACACCCTAGAAGCAAAAGTAAAGCCTATGCTGCACAAGGTGTAGAGGTAAGTGACGTGGGTATGCTTCCCATATGTTTCAACAGGCATTTGTCATCTCCTAACCAAGGTGGTGAAGTGGGAGGGAGCAGCTCTGCTCTGCTGAACTGGATTCTTAGAGGAGAAAAAAAAAGCCATTTGCAATCTGAACTGAGGCAATTAAGCAGGTAGAAAAGATCAAGTGGCTGTATGGAACAAGTTTTATTGTATGGAAACCAAAATTATAGTAAAGACAGAAACAAACTGGCAGGCTTAATCACAAGCCAGAGCAGCATACAATTGAGAATATTGGTTGGAGCTCCCAAATTTGGGAAACTAAACTGAGGGCTGGATTCAGAGGGTTAAGTATGTTAGTGCTGTTTTTATCCATAATTGAGAGTGTCCTAAGCTGATTGATTGTCCATTGAAAGTTTCATAGTAACCAGGAAACCTTTTGTGCTGCGAAGGGAGCAAGGCATGGGAAAGGCTGATCCACATCACAGAAGCAGTGATTAAGTGCCTTGGACAACCACAATGATTTTGGATGAACTCCCAGATTGGGGATGCTCAGAGCCCCAACCTATTCCCAGTCAACTGTACACTGTCGCCTTTCTTTCTTTCTTTTCTTTCTTTCTTTCTTTCTTTCTTTCTTTCTTTCTTTCTTTCTTTCTTTCTTTCTTCCTCCCTCTTTCTTTCTTTCTCCCTCCCTCTTTCTTTCTTTCTTTCTTTCTTTCTTTCTTTCTTTCTTTCTTTCTTTTTCTTTCTTTCTCCTTCCTTCCTTCCTTCCTCCCTCCCTCCCTCCCTCCCTCCCTCTTTCTTTCTTTCTTTCTTTCTTTCTTTCTTTCTTTCTTTCTTTCTTTCTTCTTTCTTTCCCCTTTCTCCTTCCTTCCTTCCTTCCTTCCTTCCTTCCTTCCTTCCTTCCTTCTTTTCCTTCTTTATTAGAATCACTTTTATTAGTTATGGGCATACTCACTATGTAAAAAGCACATGTTAGTATCACTTTTACTCTCATCTCTACCCCTCTCCAAAGGTACCTTCCTTGTTGGGAGTGGCAATTATCCCCATGGGTATTTTGGGTCAAGCATTGTGGGGGAAGCCATCAGTTATGGGGAAGAGGCAATGTGTCTGTGCATAATGTTCCAACTTGGGGCTCTAACAATCTTTCTGTCCCCTCTTCAGTGAAATTCCCTGAGCCATGCTGGGTTTTTTTAGTTCTATTTCAGTGAAGGGATCTTAGGAGCCTGTGGATCTCTGGTTTGGTAGGTGTTGAGCGTCCTCAGTGTCTATCTCCTTCACTCGTGTGCTGATATCAGGTTCACTGAGAAAGCAGCACTCTTGCTGATTTCCCAGTTCCTCTATGCTTTCAGCTGGTACCCTGGTGAGGTGTGATGGGATGTTTCTCTCTTCAGGTCCTGCTTCCCTCTGAAAATGGGAAGCAGATTCTACAATGGCGAGTGAAGTCAGCACAGATTAAGTTCCAAGATGTGATATATGATGGGATTCTACTCAGCAGTTAGAAAAAAAAATGAAACAATGAAATTTGTCAAAAAATGGTTGAATTTGGAACAGATGGTACTCAGCGAATGTTGGGCTTTGCTAGTAACAGGCTGGACTGGTGAGAAGGCTGGCCTGAACTATTGGACATGGCCAGGGGCCCTGGGCTGTGGGGTCACAGCTGGCCCTCTGTCAGGGGTCCCTGGCGATGGTGATTGCCTTCCCTATGTTGTAGGGTGCAGTGAGCTGTCATCGCCCAGAGTGGGCAAAACTGGCAAGGCGCTCCCCCAGACCCGAAAGGCTATGACCATTCCATAAGTCAGACTTTGCCCCTCACAGTTCCTGACCTGTGGCTAGCTGCCCAAGAGACCCTCATGTGGCTAAAGTCACGTAGCCTTCTCACCCCCCACAGTTCTGAAGTCACAGCCTCCTGTTAATCTCTCCCGCCCTTCCCCCTACCTTCCTTTATCCTTCCCCCATAGCTTTGAAGTTACTAGTCCTTCCTCTATCTAGATAACAGCCCATAAACTATGCATCCAATTGCCATACAGTGTGTACGAGCCGAGCCATCTCAACCTTCCCCAAGTGTTTATAAACCCACCCACCCTTTCAATAAATGAGTGCTGTCCATCAGATGGTCTCCCAGGTGCTCATTGCCCCGTCATGTGTTCATACGCACTCACCTGCCCAGCCAGATGACCCTGCAGCTCACCCGGGACGTCGGTGGCCAATGACCCCAGGGAACTGGAACAGAAGGAGACCCACAGCAGGAGACCCACAAGCGAACTCACCCAATCACAGAAAGACATTTGTTGCATGGTCTCACTCATCTGTGGCTCCTAACCTGGAACAGCCCAAAATGCTGTCATACCTAATAGGCATGTCAAGGACTGGACAATAGGAAGGGTAGAGCTTGAGGGTAGGGTAAGGGTGTGTGGGGGGAAACATAAAATTGAACCTAAGTGGAACTGGTGCCATAAAATCCTGTACCCTGGAAGACAGGCTAAAAGGTTGAACCCTCATCAGGACCTTCGTGGGAGCACCTGAATCAAAGGGGACTGGAGAGGGTGAGATGAAGCCTAACTTTAGTTTTTTTTTTTTTTCCTGTTCCTTCTTTTTCTTTCTTTCTTTTTTGTGTTTTCTTTCTTTTTCCTTGGCGCTGGCCTATAGCTCCTAGTACCAAGATGAATTTAACAACCACAATGAGCTGTTAATTAGAGAGACCTACAAGGTTTACAAAAGAAGACAGACTTCTATCAGAGCACCTGATTACCCACCAGGGGTTAATGGTAACACCCTTCTGTTCAGGACACCATATGCTCTTAGAAGAGATATGGAGAGACCTGGCTGGAATCTGGAAGAGAGACAGACTCCAGACAGTTAGCCCATCTAGTACTAGAAAGTGATACATGAGCTACAGGGGGCAAATGGCTAACATCTGTCCAAGAAACTTGAAGTCTAAGCTACTCAGCAGCAAACAACCCGACTTCAGGCTTACATAAGTGCAATAGGGGCACACATGGTAGATAACCAACTGCTCTTGGATTACCTAACAGATCCACTCAGTGGAAAGGAACCCATATCTGGAACTAGGAAACAAGTTAGAACCATATCCAGATAATGAGTTTGCTCTACAATATCAAGCTCTCACCAACGTTGAGCTTCAAGAGGGTCTAAACCCATTAAATTCTTTCTAAACTAACAGTTTCTTTTTAAAATTTATTTATTTACTTATTTGAAAGAGAAAGAGAGACAGAGGAAGAGGAAGACAGAGAGAATGTGTGTACCAGAGCCTCCAGCCACTGCAGATGAACTCCACATGCATGCACCACCTTGTGCATCTGGCTTATATGGGTCCTGGGGAATCAAATCTGGGTCCTTTGGCTTTGCAGGATCTCTCCAGCCCAACTCTATAGTTTCTCAGTCTTCAAGCTAGCTATACAGGTTCAAAACTCTATAATTCCCAGAAGCATGGGATTTCCCTGTCTGTGGGAGCCTTATTATGGCACTTTTTGAAATATCTACCTAACAGTAATTTTTTTATTGTCAGATTGTCAACTTGACAGGGCCTAGAAATAGTTCTGAGGGATTATCTACATTTGGTTAGAGCTGCAAATGTCTATGAGGGATTGTCTTGATTAGAGTAATTGAAGTGTGAAAATCCACCTTAACTGTGGATGGAAAAAATTCCATGTCCAGGATAATGGACTATATAAGAAGGAAACTGGCTGATTATCATTCAATGATCTATCTGTACTTCCTCCCTACTATGTGATGATGCTTTCTCTGTCATGAGCTCTACCCTCTGGAACTAAAATGAACCCTTCTTCAATTACACTGGCCTTGCTCATATAGCTCTTGACCCAGCGAAGAAAAGTTAACTACTACCTTAACTAATAAGTTATACATAAGGTGACCAATCAGAGACCTCAGTAACTATGAACCATAAAGAATACATAGTGAACAAAATCCAGTAAAGGCAACAACAACAACCAAAACAATAAATTTAGCCGCAATGAAAATCACAATGAAAGAATAATATTATTTTGGGTGTCTACATTATATAAATCACAGTACTGAGTTTTTAACATAATTATTTAAAGCATATATGCACTAAAATGTATGATACAAGCACAAAAGACACAATTGCAAAGAAAATAAAATAGCTGTATCAAAGTGAGTGAGCATTTATTTGTGGGAATATTTAATTTTTCCTCTGCTTACAAAGCATAAGTGGTATTATGAACTTGTTTAAGAGTAAGGTGCTATCAGGTATTCAGCCACTTGCTTCAATCATATCTAATTAACACTTAGACTCGCTTGAATAGTGGTTAATTCACACACACTTGACTATTTAACCATTTACTTAAGCAGCAAGAATTAAATATTGACTTTTCTAAAACTGTAAATACTGGAAATGTGATGTGAGTACTATAAAACTCTTCTTTATAGTAAAAGGCATCTGCTACTAATAACTATCATATTTGAATTATTTTTTGCAACTTTATGTTCTTTGATTTAGTAATTGATGCATTAGTTTTTGAAAAACAATGAATATTTTCTATTAATATTGTTAAATTTCAGTAAGACACTTTTGATATAAAACTTTAAAAAACACCCAGCAATAAACTATTTTTCAGAAAAGCACATTGAAACTAGACAATGTTATAAAGAGACTGTGGTATAAAGAATTGTCCTACCTCTAGCTATGCCATGAGAAATTTGACAAGTTTATTTTAACACTTTTATTTTTATTTATTCATTTGAGAGACAGAGAGCTGCTGCAAAGAACTCTAGACATATGTGACACCTTGTGCATGTGGCTTATGAGGGACCTAGTGAACCTGGGTCATTTGCTATCCTGGCAAGCAAGTTAACCACTAAGCAATTTATCCAGCCCTTGACAAGGATTTTATTTGTTTATTTACTGATTGTTTGATTTTGGTAAGTTCTTCTTTATTTGGTGCATTCAATAGAGTTTTAGAATTTTCTACAGACTATGAAGCATTTTTCCTTTTATGTTAAATTGATCACTTTAATACCTGAGCACACCATAGTTTGATTGTATTCCTGTCAATTACCCTTTTTTGTATCCACTCCACCAGCATTCCACTAAGGACACTTCTATTTACAAGTATTTCTTCCTGTTTAGATGTCTTATGCATTTTGCTCTTCTGTATCCTCACACCTAAATGTTGACTGGCACAGAACCATGCAGATCTTGTGGGAGTATCAGCAACCAGTGTGGAGTCATGAATGCACCAGTCAGTTCGTGTTCAAAAAGCAGTCCCCAACACCTTTCCACCCTGTCGCTCTTACATTTCTTCTCACACTTCTTTTGCAATGTGCCCTGAGCCATGGTGATCATGATAGTGATGCCTTGTTTAGTGTTGACATCTTTACAACCTTTTATTTCCAGATTTCATGAGCTTTGAGTCTCCTCAGTGTCTACTGCCATTTCCTTAGGGAAGGTTCTCTGGCTCGCAGTGAGAGAAAGTCTCATTTCTTTTGGAAAAGTCATGAAAATACAAACAGCAAAGCAAAGAAAGTTTATATTTTTGTTAGCATCAAGCAATCTATAGTAATTTACATATGGATTTAAAAGTTTTAATCTCAGCAACAATAAACCAATTTCAGTGTTCATTAAATCTTTTACTCTAAACAGGAAGTTTTCAAAACAAAATTAAAGGAAGACTAAAACACAATGCTTGTCTTGGCTAATTCTGAATATAAACTGAGTCAATAAAGTATGCCATTATAGGACAGTATAGTCGTCCAGAATTTCCTTGGCATGACCAGGCCCACATAGATAATTTTAACAAAATTTTTCTCTTGTTCTTCTCACATTGCTGAGCCTCAGAAAAAAACTTTTTCTTTTTTATTTACTCTTGAGAAATAATATATATTATATAATATTTATATTATATATTTATGTTTTATACACACACGTGTGTGTGTGTGAGAGAGAGAGAGACAGAAAGATAGGGAGAATAACAGAGTGAATTAATGTGGAGGACAGAGCAAAAGTATGTTTGTGTATTTGTGTATGTGTGTATGCACATAGGTCAAGACCTCTTGCTACTGCAAAGAATTCTAGATCATGCACCACTTGTGCATCTGGCTTTACCATGTGCATCTGGGTACTGAGGAATGTAATTAGAGCTGGTAAGCAAGTCCCTTTAACCACTGAGCAATCTCCTTAGTGAGAAATAAAAATTTAATGTGTACTTTCTGAGGCAAATTTCATATAGTTTATCTTATAATAAGCAAATGTATTAGGATAATTTAGGCATTTTATTATTTTGGCAAGTCAATCACTGAACCTCTATACCTTGAAAACCTTCTGAACAATAATATGGGGCCTGTAGTATATGTAACAAATAATAATTCCTATTTCATAATATTTTTAAAATAAGTATATTAAAAACCAACTATAGGACTTTGAAATGACAAAACTATGTAACTACATAAAAAGTAAAAAGCAAAATAGTTGTGATGGCACACAACTTCAATTCCAGCACTTAGGAGGCAGAGGTAGGAGTATTGCTGTGAGTTCAAGGCCACCCTGAGACTACATAGTCTATTCCAGTTTTTCTTGGGTTAGAGAGAGACCCTACCTTGGAAAAATAAAAACAACAAAAACAGAAAAGAAAAAAAACAGAACTGCAGACCTTCAGAGAGAGGGTGGGTGCAATTTGCTATGTCCATATGGGCAAATCAAGCTGGTGTAAATGTGTTTTGTCATAGGTCATCTGTCCAGAGTGTTATGCATATGTTCTAGTTACCTTCTCATTGCTAGGACAATCACCAGAGTGGAAGCAGCTTATGTGAGGAAAGAGTTTATTTCAGCCTTAGAGATTCCAAGGGAAGTTTTATCATGGTGGAGGAAGCTGGGTCATTGTATCATATATCCACAGCAGAGAGCCAGAGCTAAAGCTGATTCTCTACATATCTTAAGTCTGGATTCAAAATTGGCCTCCCAGTGACACACCTACTCCAGCAGGGCTCTGGCTAAGTAGGAAGCTTAATCAAATATCTTACTCTAAGGGGTCATTTATAAATAAACAACCATGATACAATTTTTATGAATTAAAGGTTTACAGTGAAAGTTGAGAATATAATGATTTTTTTAGCAAAGGAACAATACAGTCAATGAGAAACAACATATACATAGCATATATATATATATATATATACCCTTGTTTGTGGACTAATTTTCCCATATACAGAGAAAACATGATTTACACACACACACACACACACACACACACACACACACACACACACACACAACAGTTCAGTACTATGAAGCTCCAGGAACCCACTGGAATTTTGGAACAGATAAAGGAGACAACTGTAAAACAGAAAATTTGTTGTGGGAATTTGTACACAGTTATGGAACTGAAAAATGCCACAATTTGCCTTCTGCAACTGGGAGAACTGGGAAGAATGATGTAGTAGTTGAGTGCAAGCCCCAAATCCTAATAACCGAGGGGAAAGTGGTGTCCCTTGTGGTTGTAGTTTAGGTCAAAAGCAGGAAAGAGGGTTAAGGTGAGTATAATTCTAAGGGCACCAAGGCCTGAAAAAGAGTAGTTCTGTTGTTGAAAGGCTGAAGACAATCCATAGGAAAGAAGGGCTCTCCACTCTCTCTCTCTCTGCCTTTCTTTTTTTTTCCCTGCCCCCAACAGGTTGGACAGCATCTCCCCATTGGTCATGGCAGATCTTCTTTACTCAGTTTTCAGTAGACGTATCCAGATGTAATATTTTACCAATATATGGACATACATTATCTTAATCAAAATGACCCATAAGATTATCCATAAAATAATGCATGCATAATAGATTTTTTAATTTAGAAATTTAAAGGTAAAACAATGGATAAGATTGCAATTAGTTATACAAGTTAACAGATACAAAATTTCATGTGAGCTCTGGTGATATAATATGTTGGGCAGTTACAGAGAAAGAAAAAAAAATGAAGGGTATCAACATAATAACAGAAACTTACTAAATTCATCATGGGTCCTTAGCAAACCCATGGATTGCATAGTACACACAGGAAGAAAACTTTATAACAAATCTTGTATTTTCAATGGACAATGGGAATTTTCTGAAAAAAATTTGTTAGGGAAGGACAAAGAAAATATCTTAATATGTGAACATGTCCTAATGGAAACTGTCCAGTTCAATCAAAGAAGGAGATAAATGTTTGATGCAGTTGGGAGTAAACACAACAGTGTGTTGTGCCACGTAGCCACCCTCTAAACCATGATGAAATACTTCTGTAACAAGGGATCCATAGATATTGCCGAATGACAACCTATATCAGCAATCTTTATGATATTTGTGCAATACAATCAACTAGGATCTAACAATACATTTCTTAGAATATATCCTGACTGCAGTTGAATGATGCATAATAGTACCCTACAAATATCCTACTAGGAGTCTGAGCTTTGGCAAAAAATGAAGGAATTATCAAGAAGTAAAAGTAGGCAAGGATCATGAATGTCTAGCAAAGAGAATAAAGGAAGCAGAGATACTAAGGTGACTGAAACATTTCAAGCCCACATTTCTGAGAATAATTTGAAAGAGCTCTTGGTTGGAGGTCATAACATTGGAAAGGATCATATTGAGTAATGTCAGGACAATGATCAGTACTTGGTTACAGGTACATAGTCATTAATGATACACAGACTGAAGATTAAAGTGCAGGGGAAAACTGGAATATAAGAATTGTAATGTGGGGCTAAAGAAATGGTATAGTGGTTAAGGCAATTGCCTGCAAACCTAAGGATACAGGTTCAATGCCTCAGTAACCATGTAAGCCATATGCACAAAGCAGCATATAGTCTGGAGTTGGTTTGCAGGCTAGAAGGCCTGGTGCACCCATTCTCGCTCTACTTTCCTCACTCTATCTCTTTGTTTAACAAATAAAATATATAGGAAGAATTGTAATATGATTTAAACAGTATGATAGGCTAATATTTAATGACCCTGCTACAGCAGACCATTGTATCTCATAGGTATACATTATCACCCCTTTTTTCCTGTTAATTCCACATTCTGTCTCAAAAGAGATATCTTAGCAATACAAAAGCTTTTGGCTTTGGGCTACATTGGACAAAGAAAACTTGTCTTGAGCCAAACTGAATATTTATTGTCAGGAATAGTATTGACTGAGTGCAATGACATATTTTAAAGGGGAAAAAATAGTTATTGGTGAGGAAAAACTCCAGCAGTATTTAATAAAACATTACATTGTCCAAGATCTTAAGCAAAGTCATTAAATCTTTTAAAAGTGTTTTATTGATAATATTTATGCTTGAAAATAATGTATTTTTATCATAATCATTTTTCAATGCCTATTTTTGTCGTCTACCCACCATTGTCTTCCATCCACATAACTACATAACTCTTTTTTTTTTTTTGAGGGGGGTTCTGCCTGGCAGCCTCAGGGGTGTGCTTTTTCTCTTTTTCTTTCTTTCTTTCAAATATTTTATTATTTATTTATTTGAGAGAGAGAGAGATACAGAAATAGGAAGGTAGAGGAGAGAGAGAGAGAGAGAGAGAGAGAGAGAGAAATGGGTGTGCCAGGGCCTTCAGCTACTGCAAACGAACTCCAGATGCATGCACCCCCTTGTGCATCTGGCTTATGTGGGTCTTGGAGAATCAAGTCTCGAACCGGGGTCCTTAGGCACCATAGACAAGCATTTAACTGCTAAGCCATCTCTCCAGCCCCATATAACTCTCTTGTAAAAAGCATTTCAATGTTCTTATTTGAGAGAGATAGAAAAAGAGAGTGAGATGGGCAGATGAGTTCCTCCTCCCACTACAAGAAAACTCCAGATGCATGTACCACTTTGTGCATCTGGCTTTACATGTGAAAGCAAGTGCCTGAAACTAGTGAGCCATTTTTCCAGCCACTCTTTCTTTATTGAATAATTTGTCTTCTATTTTGATGTCTTTATTGTATATATTTATTTACTCTTTTTCATCATCCATTATCAATTTTGAAGTGATAATGAACTATTTGTAGTACTAAAAATAAGAGGTCTAGGGTTTTGTTACTATTATGGACATACTGAGATTTAAATACACAGACATAAGAGGAAAAATATAGGGATTTATGACTAAAGTCTATCTACAGTGAACATTTGTATTTCTACTAGTTTCAGAGATGCCATTGGGTTACTTTTAACTGGACAATATGTAGAAATACTGCCAGAACCTAGCAGCTAGAAGATGAAACTTCCACCTAGCCTCAAATTGATGCTCCAGAGAGGAAGATTACACAATACTTCTTGAATACATGAATCAGTAAGATTCTGAAGAAAATAAGTTTTAAAACTCTATAGAAAGGTTCATATGAACTGAGTGCCTATTCATGGCATAAGTTAGAAAACATGAAGACTAAGCAAAGTTAGAGTATGTTTTTGTCATTAAAGCCTGTGAGGAGGAAATATGCTGCAATGCAAGCTGAAGGCAGAACCCCTGTCAACCAAGGATGCGTTGACAATAACAAAATGCCCTAACATACTTATTACTGTGAGCTGCTCATTAGGCATACAGCGAAAAAAATGTTACACATGAGGCAAACAGACCTGGGTCAGTAGGCTATTCCTCATCAACTCTGCAGCGGTTTCATTCCTGAAATGCTAAACAAGACTGAAGCTGCTTTCTTAGAGGAACTGTATAAAATATTCTTCTGACTTTCTTTTGACTTAAAAATAAGGTGTTATTTCTCCTCCAACATAAAGAATATATTTATTCTTCACATTCCAAAATGTTCCTACATCAGATATTTAAAAAAACAACTATGCTACATTAATTTCGATATTTACAGAAGACAGCTCACAGCTCACAGATGACATTTTTAGCTGGTAACCAGTTCACCTTTCACACAGGGTGGCAACTGAAAAAAAATATATATGCAAGAAGAAACACCAAGGATAGGGAGTGGTGATGAATAAAAGTCATCAGCATTTCAGCTCATGTGCAGGTTCTTTCTCATTGAAAAAATCCATAAGAAACTACTTTTTCCATCCATATTAAATTATTATATACTCACTTTTTAATTTCTCAAGTGTCATACTGATTTTTTCAGGTCCAAAGACTTTTTCGTGCAATCATATTTAAAATTCTTCAATCTACAGATTCATTCTGGTAATGCAAATAGGAAAACTGAGCTGATATGAAATAGAGTTTTTCCAGCTCATTCAAACTATAGATTAATTTTGAATAAAATGTGATGTGAAGTTCTCCTTTGATTTCAATTGGATACATACAATGTGGAGAAATAATCTGTTTACTAGCATGCTTGTTCCTCATTCTCAGATATAATTGTCATCTATTACCATGATTCTTATTACTTATGAGCACAAACATTTTTGTACCATTTTCTTCTTCCTTGTATCTTGATTTCTTTCCTGTTGCACCACAGAAAACTGCAGATGATGAATATTTACAATTAAGGCAGCACAGTGTTTTAATGACATGGAAATATGTTTAAAGAAATTGTTAAGGGAAAAAATTATAGTTTTCTTTTTCCATTCCTTTTATTCCAAATTTTAAGTTTCTTGGCAAGCTCTCAAGTGTTTATATATAGATGGTCATTTTTTTTCATTTTTGCCATTTGGTTCTTATTATTTTCAGTTACTTCAAAATCTGTCATAAATGTAAGACAGATTTTTGTGAAAAATTGTAATACTGGCATAGTTTCTAATGCTGTTATGTGTTGTTTGATGATACTTTATAACAAAGTTAAGTATGTGTTGGAGACACATAACAAATGATTAATTTGTTTAGAAACATAAAATGTATTTTTTTATTTGACATATTTTATTTTTCTTTTGATCAATGATTATTCACATTGTAATCAATATTTCAATATTTATCTGTTGTTATACTCAAGAAAGTTTAATTAATCCTAACATATTTTAGTTTTATGAGAAAATATTTAGAGGAATTAAATGCTGAGATTTTGGAGATAGAAAATCAAAGTTTAACAAGTTTATTTGTTGACATGTATGTATAGTTGCTGCAATGTAGTGTCTCTGTTTGGTATGGTGTATGTATGGTGTATAAATGTATGTGTGAAGATGTTTGGAGGCCAGGGAAAGCACTGTGTATCCTCTTTTGTCATTCATTCACTTGTTTCTTCTGACTAAGTCTCTCATTGGGCTCAGAGTTGCCATTTTGCTGTTCGACTAGCTAACCAGAAGCCCTAGTGATTTTTCAGATACAGAAATAAAACTCACATCTCTTATCCTCCAAAAAAATTAATTTGAAATAGATAGAAGTCCTTAAAACTAGAAGTACTGAAATCCCCACACTCGCTTTCCCCTGCCCCAGCCCTTCTATCCCTATTTTCTGGGCCTCGAGGTGCCTACCAGACAAGTCAGCTGATTCAGGTTAGGAAATGCAGATGAGTAAGACCATGTAGCAACTGCCTTTCTGTGCTTGTGTGAGTTCACTGAGTATGATCTGTTCTAAGGCTATCCATTTTTCTAAAAATTTCATTGTGTCAATTTTTCTTACTGCTGAATAGAATCACATTGTGTTAATGTACCACTAGAAGAAAGCATAGGAAGTAATTGACATAGATATAAACTTTCTGTGTAGGATCCCAGCAGCACAAAACGTAGCCCCAAGAATCAACAAACTGGACTACATTAAATTAAAATTTTCTCTGCACAGCAAACAAAATAATCAATAGAAAGCCTACAGAATAATATAATATCTTGGCCAGTTTTTATTTATACAGGGAGCTGATATCTAGAACATATATAGAACTATAAAAGAATTGAACACCAAACTTTCCTCCAATCCATGAACTAATGAAATGACAGATAATTCACAAAAGAAGAAACACAAATGATCAACATACAGTTTATAAAAGTTCAACATCCTCAGCTATCAGGCAAAGGCAAATTTAAATCACTTTGAGATTTTTTTTTTTTTCTCGTCACAATCAGAATGGCTATCATCAAGAAAACTAATGACAACAATTCTTGGTAAGGATGTAGGCAGAAGGAAATCATTATTCATTGTTGTGGGAATGTAAATGGGTACAGCCACTATGTAAATCAGTATGGAAATTTCTCAAACATCTTAAAATTGTCCTAACAATGACCTAATCTGATTTATGAAAGACTTTTTTTTGCTACATAGAGAAAAATCAGGTGAATAGGTATACCATTTCAGTCAGTGCAATAGTCTTTGATGTCATACAAAACTATAAATTCAAATGAATCACCTACATATGTATTATTTATGTATCTACTGATTCTAACATCTATCATTTCTCTACTTATCATTTCCTAGCTCCTTATCTATGATATGCATATAACATCTATTATATATATGTCATCTATCTATCTATCATCTATCTAAATATCTACCTACCTATTTATGTATTATTTGAATCAATTTGGGCCTTGAAAAAATCAAATGCTTTTATTCTTCATATTGGTATTATGTTACTCATTGGCTTTACTGACTCTGCCTTTATTGACTGAATTTTTTTTATTTTCCTTGATATTAATGGAATATACATATATATTATATGCATATATGTACATATATATTACTTAAAACTTAAAGTTTTCTATGTTAACAATTCATTTTGGGTTTAGTTTGTGTTTTTTTTTTTTTTTTTCCCACACTCGCTTTCCCCTACCCCAAGCCCTTCTATCCCTATTTTCTGGGCCTCAAGGTGCCTACCGGATATGTCAGCTGATCCAGGTTAGGAAATGCAGATGAGTGAGACCATGTGGCAACTGCCTTTCTGTGATTGTGTGAGTTCACTGAGTATGGTCTGTTCTAAGGCTATCCATTTTTCTGAAAATTTCATTGTGTCAATTTTTCTTACTGCTGAGTAGGATCACATTGTGTTAATGAACCACAGCTTCCATTTATCCAATGATGGGTTCCTGGGTTGACTCCAGTTCTTACATGTTCAGATGTGTGTCTTCACTTAAATTTTAAGATTGGCACAATCACAATTCCCAGATTGGTACACATCCATAATTTCTGCAATTGAGAGGATAAGGCAAGAGGGTTATTTTAGCTCAGGAATGTGAGATGACACTAGGTAATAAAATAAGACCATGTTCCAAGAACCAACAAGAATAACTGCAGTAAGATCATAATAAACAAATAAATAAAATAAATAATACATTTTGAGATTTCAAATATGAAAATAAACCATGGGAAAAGAACAGTAATCATAATTATTAAGAACATTTTTCCAGTCCATTCATGATGAACACTGAGAACTGGGAAGTTTTACTCTACTGAGTTTTCTTTAATAGTTAGGTATAATATCAAAAGATTCAACTGTTAAAATGATTGTATTTTACATTGAATATCAGTGACCTTACATTCAATATGATCAAGTTTTGCTACATCATGTCTACTAAAATAGTGATAGAACCAAGCTGATGTTCATTCATGTTCTCCTCAGAGGATGCAGACACATGAATTGTATAATCAAACTAAATTTATTAGTTAGTTCTTCTAACCTCAATAATGATTTGCAATCAATTTCTGCTGGATATGTGAAATGCTACTAGAAATTCAAGGAATAAAGTAGAATTTGAGCTTTGGTTGTATCAGTGTCATTTTTATGATGGTTATATTTGATGTATATTATTTTAATTAAAGAAACAGGTGATGGTGTAGACCTGCACTTGTGTAGCTCTTAAAATATGTTGGGACATATAATTGGTAGTGACAAAGAGTGCCTTTTAATGCTCATTAAAAGAACACTAAAATAATCCATTATAATAATATAATATAATACCTAATATATATATATAATATAAAATCTTAGGATCTATATTTAATCAGGAAATGGAAAAACAGAAAAAATGGATAAATTATATAAATGAATTTCCAATATCTATGAAAAATAATATGTGAATATAAGATATACTTAGAAAGTTCAATGAATGACCTTGAAAGAACTTTGAAATAACACAAAAATTCAAAAACTTTTTAAAGAATTATTTGAAAGATAGAAAAAAAAAGTAATGCAAGCAATTACTTGGAGATATTTCATTGTGTGTAACTAAAATTTGTTGAAAGGAATGTTTCCTCCCACACACATTTTCTTTCTAAATAAAAGACAAAAAATGTTCTTTGATCAATATATATAATCAACAAGAAAATAAGATCTATGGTAGAATGCCTTTTTTAAAAATTATTGGACACAAATGCTCATTAGATATAGTTTCCCAAAAGAGGAATTAAAGAATATCTCATTTATTTCAAAATTCAAGAAAACCAATACATATAAATGATACAATTTGCCTTATTATGACCTGAATTTCTCTAAAATTATTACTTAACAGTAAAGACTTTTTTTTTGAGTTAGGGTTTCTCTATAGCCCAGGCTGACCTGGAATTCACTATGTAGTTTCAGGCTGGCCTCAAACTCAATCCCAAGTGCTGGGATTAAAGGCAGGTGCCACTACTCCCAGCAGTAAAGTTATAGAAACAATATTTCTTTTATTTTTATAAATGAATTGACAAATAAGTCCCTGACTTAAAGTAAAATTATAAATATAAGGTGAATTTTTATACTGAGAAATTGAACATGGGTCTTGGGGCTTAGCAGGCAAGTGACTAAACTGCTGAGCCAACTCTCCAGCCCCTAGCTGCTTTTTTTAAACTAATTATGTATATAGTATATATACAGCCATGATGGTACCATCATTAGCCTTCCCCCTGTCCTCCCCCCATGGATAATGTGGGTCTTGCCTTAGGGGGGTAGCCATGAGTTATGCTGGAGAGGCAATGACTGTGTATAATGACACAACTCATGGCTCTAACAATCTTTCTGCCCCCTCTTCCATGAATTTCCCTGAACCATGTTCGGTTCATTTTAGGTCTATTTCATTGATGAGGTTTTGTGAGTCTCTGTGTCTCTGGATATCTGATTTGGTAGGAGTTGTGTTCTCACCAGGACACCAGCTGAAGCCGTAGAATTATAGGGGCAATGAGCAAGAGTGCTGCTTTATTGGTGAACCTGGTACCAGCACAAGGGTGAAGGAGATAGCTGCTGTTTTTAATATGCTTACAACTGGTCTTGGCATTCAACGGAAAAACAAAACAAAGCAAAAGTTAGCAGATCCAATAGAGCAGTAAAAGATTTCATTGCCTGTATCAATTATTTCCTTAAGTGAACAAATTTAGGCACAGCATGTAGGTGGGATGCATTTTTTTATTCAGCTCATTCCAATTTATACTTATTCTCCCTGAGTGGCACTGCTTCTTAGTGCAGAAGTGCTGTCAAGAACAAGAGGGGTTTGGATTTATTGGCTGTGGTTGCTCAGAGGAATTGGGATCATCCTTTTACGTATTAGGAGCAAGGTTTTATTTCTTTTTCTTTCTTTCTTTATGTTTTTTTTTTTTTTTTTTTTTTTTTTTTTTTGACAGGTATTTAGCCAGGAACTTGCCTACAAAAACATGGATGGATATCACCTCACCTGCTCAGGGAGGAGGATTGCATTCTGACTCAGTGTCATCCAAGAAGGTTGCAGACAACTTCCTAATCTCTCTTCAGCAATAGCAACAACTTCCTATTTCTTCCTCAGGTCTACCAGCTCAGTCCAGTACACCTCTTGGGCCCATCAGCCAACTAGGTCCCACCCTACACACATGAGCCTGGTAATGAAGCTCATTCTAATTAAATGTCTGGTTCATGTAAATGGACCTGAAACCAGTGTGTCAGTCCCTTCTTTTCTTCCCTATGTGAGAGATTGTCTTGGGCTTCCCTCCCCCTTCAAGGAGAAAAACGTCTTTTAGCTTGAGAGCTTTCATGCTTTCTTTTACCTCTTATCTTTTTTTAAAACCATGGTGGGTAACCAACTGCTCTTGATTTGGCTAATAGATCCACTCAGTGGAATGGAACTCATTGCTGGAACTGGGAAATAAGTCAAAACCAGGTACAAAAAATGAGCACAGTCTCCAAGATCAAGATACCACCAAATGTGGGCTAGAAGAGAGCATATAAACGCATATAAAATTCCCTCCAAAACATTTATGGTCATCCCTTCTATCTAGTACTAACTTCTCTCTTCGTTGGAGAATTTGCTTATCTTTTTTTTCAGGTGGACAACGAACCTGAAGGGAGGATCAGCTAACCACACCTCACCAGGGCCCCAGCTGAAGCCCTAGAACAATGCAGGGGAAGGGCAAGAATACAGTGTTCATGGTGATCACAACACCAGAAAAAGGCTCAAGGAGATAAACACAGAAAACATCCAACTCCAACTAAGCCAGATATCCAGAGACACAGAGGCTCCCAAAACCTCATCACTGAAGTAGAACTAAAATGACCCCAATGTGGCTCAGGGAAACTCGCGGAAGAGGGGGCAGAAAGATTGTTAGAGTCACAAGTTGGGGCTTTATGTACAGAGACTGGGGCATACCCCCCAGAACTCTTGACTAACCTCACAATGCATGACCCACATTCCCCATTGATGAGGGTCCCTTTGAAAGTGGGAGAACAGGGAGGAGGACAATGGAACCAATACTATGAATGTAAAATCAGAATAATATAAAAATAAAAAAATATATATTTAAAATTTTAAAAATTATATTTATTAATTAGAAACTTTGTTGTATGAACAAATTATGTGTTGGTCCCATTCTGCTTGTATTATTCCTATTCTCTCTTCTATGCCCTCATTCCTGTGAGAGTACTCCTGACTGTGGTTTCTGGTATAAACCATGACATTATGGGTTATGAATGCAGCAGTCAGTCACTGAGGGGAGGGGGCAATGCCTCTGGAAATTCTTTCCCACCCTGTGGCTCTTACAGTCTTTTCACCCCTCTGCCACAATGTTCACTGAGCCTTGAAAAACATAAGCTTATTTTAGTATTGAGGTCTCAACAACTTCTGAATTTCTGCTATGATATGTTTTTAATGGCCTCAGTGTCTTTTTCCATCACCCTGGTGGTGCAAGTTGTTTATGCTGGCGGTAAGAAGAGCACTCAGCTTAACTTACCATTTCTTCTGTGGTGTCCCCTAGATCTTGGCTGATGTGCAAGAGGTGGTTCATCTCATGCTATACAGTCAGTTAACATTTCTTGTCATGTTGATGGAATTTGGTTCACCCTAGCTTTTGCTGCCTTCTGTCAAAAAGAAAAGAGATTCTCCATCCAAGAGTGAGAGCAGATGGATTAAAGGGAAAAGGCATTGTCAATTAAGAAATATTTTGATGGGTGTAGCCACTTCTTTCTCCAAAAATTAGTAAGAACTTCTCTGGCATCCATGACTCTCATCTCCATAAGATTCTGACTGGGTTGCCAGTACCAGGCTTGGGTTCTTTCCCACTGAGCAGACATTTTATCCATTCAAACAGCCATTGGTTATCCACATAGGCTGAGGGTCAGTATTACACAGGTGTGTACATCTTGTCTGGCTGGTTGATTTCATCTCTACAAGTTTTTGTTGTTCACAATGTTAGTGGCCATTTCCCACCAGCAGCTCAGGTAGCACTTTACAGCACTATGATGGCTAGCCATACAAGAACTGACTTCTTTCGAAATTGCACTGTGGTCTCTTGATGTCCTGTGTCAGCAGCTTGCAGTGTCTTCAGGAATAAGTTCTTACCATGTATCTCTGGTGGGTAATGAAGTGCTTTGGAGACCTCATATGTGTCTCTGACCAACAGCTCATTATGGGGTGTAACCCACTTCTGGCACTGGGAATTATAATCCATAGGCCATGGATTTAGATTTAGGCTTCCTCCCACCCTCTCTAGGACCTTCTGCCTAGACTATTCCACCAACAACTATTAAGGGTTATGTCTTTCAGTTTACCATCTAGGACAAAGGGTTTTATTTATTTATTTCTTTTTTAATTTTGGTACTAACTCATGCTATACTTTAGTTTTGTGTATATCATCACCACCCTCTTTTCCCCCTCATTGTAAACCCCTCCTACCCTCTATTATCAATGTATCATAATGTACCCTTCTCTGAGTCCTCATTCACTATTTTTTTTCTAACATAGAAACTGGAGACTTGAGTACTGCTCTCATGGGTTTTCCAATCCCTCAGAACTCTCTCCTTCATTATCACCTGCTGGGTCCATGATACTCACAGGGTCCGGGTCTGATTTAAGGTGGTGGCTGATCTCCTCTCTTGACCACACTGGGATTCTGAGAGGGCTCTGGGTTGGAAAAGTCATTTCCCACACTGGCATAGGTTCATGTTTTTCATCTGTTCTTTGCAAGCATTCAAGAGCATTGTTGTCTCCTTCCCTCTTCCTATTAGCCAAGCTGAGACTTTGTCTAATAGTGTGTAATTACCTATTGTCTTGGACTTTGAATATCCCTAAGCCAAGATGAGGGGGTGTCACCTTCCACAAGCCCCTACTCCAGTCACATTATATAAATCTCCCACACATAGTGCAGTTTTCTCTTCTTCCTTCTCTACCCTTAAAATCCCTTTCCTTCCCTTACCCAGGGATCTGGTTTCATAGTCATTCATTCTCTATCTCCCTTCTTTTTAGATTTTGGATCTCACCATTTTCCCCCTGATATTAAAGAAAGTTTTACTTCCAATAAATAGTTTCCAGTCTTCTGTATCTCAAGCCAGAATGGGACAACCTTCACTATTATTTATACTTTCACTGAACTGTAGCTCAAGTTGCATGGCCTTTAAAAAAAAAAAAAAAAAACTCTCAAGCTCTAAAATTGGCTTTCTGTTATTTTTTTTCTCCCTCGGAAGTATGGCTCAACACAAATCTTATAATATTTGATTTCAATTGACATAATCAAGCCATTTGCCTGTTTTTAATATTTTTCAACTCCTCTTGATTGCTTTATTGTTTAAACAAACAGATTTATGTGTCTGTCTAAGTCATTAAGGCCTATTAAAGTATCTTCAATACCATAAAGATCATGTACCACCATGGAATTCAGCAAAGCCACTAAAGCCCTACACCTATCCTTGTCCCAAGGTCCTTCTTTTAATTAGCTTCCTTCTTAATCTCCTGTGAACACAGTAGTATCTTCTCAGATCCCTCACTGATGCCTCTGCTTCCTAGATTATTTTACCATTTCCTAATGATCACAGAGAGCTCAGCCATTAATGAACAAGAGTGCCCAATAGCTCCTATGAGCCAGTTCATCAGGCACTGATGTTCTCCATGTTGTTTCAGATGTGCAGTCTTCCTAAGTAGGGATGGAAAGTAGTGTTCCTCAATTTCTCAGCTCCCACAGTACCCATAAATCTTTTTCACCCCATGGTACCAGCCTGTAAGCCAGGCTGTTATAGACCCTTTAATTTCTTGTTTAAAATTCCATATTATCATAATCTCCTATACTAGGTCATTATTAAGGCTCCCATCTGCATGCCAAATTATGAATTTTCTCTCCATCAATGTCAAAAGTTGGACCAAACAGGTATCTTCTATCACAGCTACATCACTCTCCTTCTCCTCAATTTGGATGTCTTCCCATATGGGTCCCAAGATTTTGGATCCTGGAAAAAAAACTTTTAACACAAATATAATTGGAACTGTATTTCTCTTGTGGCCTGCCAGCCATAATAAATGAAAACCAACATCTCCATTTCTTTCTTTTCATTTCATTTTTCTTTTCTTTTCTTTTCTTTTCTTTTCTTTTCTTCTTAACTACTTTTTCTACCACTTCAAAGACTAGTGGGGAGGATAGCATCTGTATATTTTTTCTCATTATAATTCTTCCTTTACAGGTAGATAGCCTGGCATCAGTGTATATCTTATCACCCATAGCAGAGACACTCCAAGTATATACATAATTTGATTGCTAGCACATACATGTGACTTCTGCAATTGTATTGCATCTTCTAGTTTATTGATCACATTGGAGTGCCTATGTCTATGGAGAGGGTCCCATATTTACACGAAAGTATACTACTGCTGACCACATAGAAGATTATATCCATTCTGAAATCACTCTCACAGACACACCACTTACAGGTGGCTCTGTCTCAGTGGCATATCTTATTTCCTATAGCAAGGGGAATAAACCACTCTTGTCTTAGGAAGAACTCAAAATACCTATACCACAAGAGGAAGATAGTCATGTTGGGACTGTATGTGTGAATGCTCTTCCATCAAATGGCTCATCCTTGTTGCATGTTCCTACCAAATGCATTTGTTATATCGTGGTCACTAAGTGTTGAGGAGTCTGTCTGTTTACTCAATAGAAAAGTCAATATCAGACCTAGGAAACACTTTTATACAAGACCATCTTCATAAATCAATGAAATTAGAAGGGTTACTTACAGGATCATAGAGAAGAATGGGGAATATTTGGGTACCTACAACAGCAACGAGTCTCCCTGTTTTCCAATAAATGCTACCCATTATATATATATATAATACTATATAATACAATTAATATATACATTAATAATAATATAAACAGTATACTATATATAATATATGCATAATATATATAATATTATAATATAACTATATATATATATATATATATATATATATATATATATATATATATGTATAAATTCCCAGGAAGAGAAATGAGACTATGAGCCCCATATGTAACTATGTAAGCCCCATGAGCCTTCCCCATTCTTCCATATGACCCATTCTTGTGAGGGCTTCATATGTAATTTTAAATATTTTTTTCACTTTTTATTTGAGACAGAAACAGTGACAGAGACACTGAGAGATAGAGTGAGTATGGGTACACCAGGATTATTGCAACTACAAATAAATTCAAGATACATGACTCCTTAATGCATCTGGCTTTACATGAATACTGGGGAATCAGACCTGGGTCATCAGGCTTTTCAAGTAAATGCGTTTAACCACTTGACTATCTCTCCAGACTGCGTTTCATGTATATTTTGCCAGCTTGTATGATTCTACACAAAAATTATCATATCCAACTCAGGAAATAAACCATACAACACAAGTCTACAAATATTTGATGAATCTACCAAGACTACACAACAGAGGATAGTCTTATCAATAAATGGTATTTCAAAAATTTCAATTCTACCTGTAAAGCAGTGAAACTGCCAATATCTTATGAGACTAACTCAAATTAAATCAAAATGACTTAACAATCAAACATAAAGTATAAAATTCTTATAAAAATCATGAGGAAAAATTCTGTTTCATTTATCTCATCAATTTCTTTTGAATATGACTTCAAAACTGAGTTAAATAAAGTGGAGCACTTCAAATCAAAAATGTTTCTGCATAGTAAGGGAAACAATAATCAGTAGGTTGAAAAGACAGCATATTGAATAAGAGGAAATGTTTGAAAATTTTGCATTCAATATGATGTCAATGACTCACACAACTCAATAACAAGAAGTGAACAAAAAAAAAAAAAGGAAAAAGAGGGGCTAGAGAGAAGGCTCAATGATTAAAGAAACTTACTTGCCAAATTTAACAATCCATGTTCAGTTCCTCAATATCCATATAATGCCAGATGTACAAAAAGGTTCAAGGATCTGGGGTTCACTTGCAGTGGCAAGAGGCATCACTGCACCAATTCTCTTTCTTTCTCCCTCTCTCTCCCCACCCGTTCTCTCTTTCTCAAACAAATACTTTAAAAAAAAAAAAACAGGAAAAAGTCAAAATTTATAAAGGAGAGAGTGAAGGAAGGAGATAGAAAGGAGAAATAGGAAAGATGGAGACAAAAAAAAACAAAATAAAATAAACAAATCCAATGTATATATGTCTCAATATGTCAATTCAGGATTAAAGATGCAGTCCTGTGGTACAATATGGGTTAGCATTTCCGATGCTCTGTGTTCAACCCCCAACGTTGCACAAATACATACATGCATGCATATGTGCTCACGTACACACACACATACACAGACACACACACAGGCACACACACACAGACACACACACACACACACACTTGCCAAGGAAACAGAAGGGTAATTTCTCCAGAGAAATCATTGTAAAATTCTCACCATTACTATTAGTGAGATGCATGTCTATCAAAATTCAGACAGTTATAAGTGCTCTCTGCTCACCTGTATGGATTATCCAAAAATAAATAAATAAATAAATAAAATAAAAGCAAGAAATCACTTTCTGAGGGTGGACATTGGTGGGACTGTTGGTTGGTACATTATGGAAAAACTGTAAAATTCGTTAAAAGATTGAAAGCACGATTAAGATATGCCCCAGAATTCTTATTTCCTGGTACATAGCCAAAGAAAGGAAATAAACACATAAGAGCAGTGGCTCCATCCCCATCCATCCTTTTCTGGAACCAGAGCACAGAAAGCATTCATGTACTGCTCAACAATTGAATGACAGCCGGGCGTGGTGGCTCACACCTTTAATCCCAGCACTCAGGAGGATTGCCATGAGTTCAAAGCCACCCTGAGACTACATAGTGAATTCCAGGTCAGCCTGAGCTAGAGTGAAACCCTACCTCAAAAAACTCAAAAAAAAAAAAAAAAAGCAAAAAAAATTGAATGACAAAAGGCTAATATCGCACACACACATAAAAGAGAATGCTCGTCAGCCTTCTATGAATGAACCAATAAGGATTATGATAGGTGTAATGACACATACACAGAGAGAGAGAGAGAGAGAACATACATTGGCTTACATATAAAATTTAAAATCAGAAAACTAAAAGAAACAGTAGAATGTTGATTTCTAGATGATGAGATGGGGAAATAATTATTGATTGTAAGGTATTTTGCTGATGAGATGAATAAATTCAAAAATTGTCTTGGTCTAGTGCCCATCCAAGTGTACAGTTAGTGTCCTGTCACGACTTGACATTTTCTGAGACTAATAATGTATTAGTGTTTATATGCACAATCGTAGTGACCCCATAAAGTGATGACTTCATTAGATTAATTGTGGCATCCCCTTAATATTGGGTATGTCAAATCATCATAATGTACATAATAATCACAAAAAATTATGTCTTTAATACCTCAATAAATCTGGGGTAAAGGAGCTATCATCTCATTTTCTAAGTGATTATCCAATGCAGCCAAATGTTTTCATGTGGGACAAATGTGTGCCTATGGAAGCCTGTTTTATGCTGGAAATCCAGACTGGCAAAATCTCATTGTGACTTAGCAGGGAGGTATTCTCATCCCAGGAGAAGAAACAAACAGTTGCTTAATTCAGAAAAAATAAGCTCAGTCTCCAAGATCAAGATACCACCATATGTGGCCTAGAAGAGGGCCTACGCATATAAAATTCCCTCCAAAACATCTATGGACATCCCTTCTATCAAGTACTAACTTCTCTCTTCATTGGAGAAGTTGCTTATCTTTTTCAGATGGACAATGATTCTCAAGGGAGGATCAGCCAATCACACCTCACCAGGGCCCCAGCTGAAACCATAGAGTAATGTGGGGGAAGGGCAAGAGTACAGCATTCTTGGTGATCACCACACCAGAAAAAGGCTGAAGGAGATAAACACAGAGAACATCCAACTCCAACTAAGCCAGATATCCAGAGACACAGAGGCTCCCAAAACCTCATCACTGAAGTAGAACTAAAATGGCCCCAATGTGGCTCAGGGAAATTCGTGGAACAGGGGGCAGAAAGAATGTTAGAGCCACAAGTTAGGGTATTATGCACAGAGACCCCCCAGAACTTTTGACTACCCCCACAATACATGACCCACATTCCCCATTGATGAGGGTCCCTTTGGAAAAGGGAGGACAGGGAGGAGGATAATGGAGCCAACACTATGAATATAAAATTAGAATAATATAAATAAAAAATAAATTATAAAAAAGTCAAATAGTCAGTGTACTGTAAAATCATGAAAATAAATAGTTTCTCAACAACCATTATTCTTTCCCAAATTCCACATAATATCAGAAAAATTCATCCAACCTGTTAGTTAAAAGAAAAAAACCAGTTTCAAGATAGCTAATAGTTAAAGTCAGTAGCCTTAATTTTGTAAACTCAATTATATAACTGCAATCTTATCTCTGCTTTTAAAGATGTTGTTATAATTTTTCTTATTATTTTCCAAAATAAAATAATGAGCCATTGCAATTTATTGAACAAATGTTATTTCAGGTGTTTTTTAAGGACTGTGGAAAACTAAGATACATTTGCACATGATATCAAGATGTCACAGTCAATAAGGAACCACAGGCATGATGCATATGTGATGGTATTATGTTGGAGCTGAAAAGTCTTCCTCAGCTTGTCATGTCCATATCATCACAGTGAGATACATTATGGAGGTATTTTAGTGATGTTTCTATACAGACTGTGCTATGCTACCATTTTGATAAAAGTATGTGATTGTTTACAATTTATAATGTTTCAAGATGAAATGAATGCCTATAATATTGGCTCACTTATATTTTAGATTGTACCATGTCTCTTGGCAGAATCATTTTGTTTTGTTCTTGATGTTTTATCATGTATTTTTCTATCATGGCTGTAAGATCAATAGGATATTACATGTTTATATTCACATATGCATACTTACACACACACATTGTCTAGATGTGAGGCAGGATATATGTTTTACATTTCTGTAAATATACTCTATGTTTTCTGTACCATGAGGAAATTCCATGAGTTCATTTAAAAAATATATATTTTATTGATTTATTTATGAGAGAGAGAGAGAGAGAGAGAGAGAGGGAGAGAATGGGCATGCCAGGGCCTAAAACAGCTGCAAATGAACTCCAGATGCATGCACTCCCTTGTGTATCTGTCTTACATGGGTCCTGGAGAATTAAACCTAGATCCTTTGGCTTTGCAGGCAAACAGTTTAACCATTAATCCATCTCTCCAGTCCAAATGTGCATTTTTCAAATATATCCCTGTTGATAAACCATCTGTAACTTAATTTTTAACTTAAAAGTTATTTTACTTGATTTTTCTCCACTATTTACATAATATGTGATTAAAATAGTTCCATTGATAGTGGTAAAAGAAAAACAAAAGCTGGTTATTTTATTGATTTTTCAGAACAATGGAAGAAAATCTTTCAAACAAAGTATATGTGAAAAGCTATTCTGATTCTAAAAGCTATATAGGAAAAAACTTGTGGTGCATCGAACATTCAATTCAAATTTTAATTTCCCAATTTAACTCACATTTGCATTCCTAAAATTTTATTCCATATTTTTCCCTCCATTATCTGTCTAGTTCTATTCTTAATCAAATGTTGGAGCTCTGAAAGCTCACACTACTGTCTGTTAAAATGTTTTTGACTGAAATGGAACAAGAGATCCCCAGACTCTAAATGTATAATTTGAAAGTTAGAAATTTCTGTAGCAGCTACTGATCAAAAGAGTTTTGAATAAGTTTTAAGTCATTTTGGCATTCTTTTCAACTTCATTTAGGTAAAGAGTTCCATTATTTCTTTCATGCAAATGTATGCAACCATGTTTTTGTGTAAAAAAATCTTGATTTTTTTAATGGGAGGTATTTTTAATGCGAGGTATATATGCTATTATATTTATATTTAACTGAATAGTACCCTTTGGTATAGAACAGAAAGATAGAAGTTTTGGGATTTATTCTGAAAAGACTTTCAGTCTTAAAAATCCATGCTATATTTTATGTGTGTCTGTCTAAACACATGCCTGACATTACTCATCATATAGGTATTTTAATTTAAGATCCCTACATCAATCACTCTTATTTATACCTTTTAGAACCACTTGTATAAGAGTGTAGAACAGGGCTGGAGAGATGGCTTAGTGGTTAAAGCACATGCCTGCTAAGCCTAAGAACGCTGGTTCCAATCTCCAGCAGTTCCAATCTCCAGGTCCCACGTTTAGCCAGATGCAAAGTAATGCAAGGGCGCAATGCCGCACTTGCCCACAAGGGGGCACACACCTGGATTTCGTTCACAGCAGCTGAGAGACTGCTGGCGTGCCCATCTCTATCTGTCTCCCTCTCTGTCTGTCTGTCTCTCTCTCTGTGTCTCTCTCCAAAAATAAATAATAAAAATTAAAAAAAAGAGTGTAGAACATTTATACTGCAAAATGATACAAGGCTGATACAGATTCATAGATATTCCATATTCCACTTGTAGTGATTTTAAATACAAGCATATACCTTCTTAGTCACTGTTAAATATGTATAAACTCTGAAATCACTGAGAGAGTTATACTTTTAAAATATGATCCTGCTAGAATTCATTTCAACATTTTAAATTTACATCAATGCTATTCAACTACATGCACTTATATGAGTATGTTCTCATTAATTATATTGACAAAGCATTGGATAAGAGTCACATTACACTATGATTCATAACTTGGGTGAAAAGACTAAATATCATGTTCAAAATGCTTATTGAGTTTTAAAATTCTGTGATATACCAACATTCATACACATGCATAAGTACATGCAACTATCTTTCTATCCATTTATCCTTCATTCTTAGCTGTAGTTTTTATTCCATTATGAATACTTTTTTTCTTTATCATATATTTCTCATAGCATTATTTTTCATAGTTATTGTCACCTGTGTTTTTTTTCATAGAATTTCTACATAGTGTTGTTCAAATCATAAGTAACTGATGAAAAGTCTACCCTAGGCCAAAATGCATAATTTAGAATCAAAGTGACCTACTATTCCTTCTCTTTGGAATTATTATCTTTTTTCACTTCCCTTTAACATAAGAAAGTAATTTTCGAAACTGAAGCATCATGGTGAGGATTAATTCTGAATAAATCTTTGAATTGTTATCCACTGCGAAAAGCACATAGAAAGAGGCTCTCACGTTACAAAGCTGGAGAGCTGAACTACAGTAGAAGTAATAATATAGTGTGATAACACATCTAAATTAAATGATAGCAAGACTAAAACAGTGATGTAACCACTATGGGTAATGAAAACAGAGGAATGCATTTATATGTGTTTGTACATATATAATCTCACAAGATTTCTGTTTTACCTATGATGTTCCATTCATTCACTTCAAACACAGAGTCTATTTTTTGTATATAGAGAAATAATTTCAAGCTGATGATTCAGGTTTGGTTCTATTGAATTAGGAGTGTGGTTTTATTTTTATTTTACATTTATTAATTTTATTTGCTTTTTATAAATTATTTTTATTTATATTATTCTAATGTTACATTCATAATGGTGACTCCATTATCCTCCTCCCTGTCATCCCTCTTCCATAGGGACCCTCATAAATTTTTTGAAATAAGGTCTTGCTCTAGCCCACACTGGCCTGGAATTCATTATGGAGTCTCAGGCTAGCTTCAAACTCACTCTCCCAAGTATTAGGATTAAAGGCACACATCACTACCACTGGCTAAAGTCTTATTTTAAATAATGATAAAAAAATGACCAGAAACAAGGTTCCTATTTAGTGGAGTTTACCTATAGATTTCCTTCAACCATAATCGATACTTATAAGAGAAATTGTAGAGAAAGTGCATAGAAATTGATGGGGAATTTACTCTATGGGAGAGGAGATGAGAAGGATGCTAATCTGGGGCTGAGGGTGTGAGAGAGGTTACAGAGGATGCAGAGTAATTTTGATGATTCAATTTTCTCTGTGAACCACAAAGCACACAGGTGTACCGTAGTTGGCATACTCACAGATCCTCAACAGAAGTGCATTTTCTAATTTCCAGAACCTGCAATTATGGTACTTTGCAAGATAAAGAGACTGCACAAATGTGATTACAACTAGAGACCTTGAGATGGAGAGATTATTTTGGGTTATCAGGGCTGACTCAACCTAATTATATTAGTACTTGACAGTGTAGAATTTTTCCAAGGTCTTGGCAGATAAATCACATAATGAAAAAGGTGGGAAAGAAGTAAATTTGACAAGGATTGACCCATAGTTGCTGGTTTTGAAGTAAGGGTGGCATCCTGTTGCTGGCAATCAGCATCATCTGACAACTAGCAAGAGAAAGAGGAGCTCAGTGGCAAGGAATTCTTTCTCCCTAACAATCGGAGTGTGCAGAGAAATGCATCCTATTTAGGGCCTTGCTCTAAGCTGGGAACACTTTGTCATTTTTTGTTTTTACTTATGAAGTTCAAGTTAAAGGCAGAACACCTTTAATTCCAGCATTTGTGAGCCAGAAGTAGGAGGATCACTGTGAGTCTGAGGCCACCCTGAGACTACATTGTGAATACCAGGTCATTCTGAATTAGAGTGAGACCCTACCTCAAAACAAGCAAGCAAGCAAACAAATAAACATACAAAAAATCAAGATGAAAAATCTGTGGTTTGTGAAGTCGTGAAATTTGTATTTTTTTTTAAAAGCAAAAGTAAGTAAATAGCTCATAAAAAGACAGCATCTTCAACAAATGGTGCTGGACAAACTGGATAACCATATGCAGGAAAAGGAAACTTGATCTATACATTTTCGCCATGCACAAAAATCAAGTCCAAGTGGATCAAAAACCTCAATATAAGAATGGATACTCTGCTATTACTGGAAGAAAAAGTAGGAGGCACTTTGCATGATATTGGAGTGGGAAAAGATTTCCTGAACAAAACCCCAGTAGCTCAGGAAATTAAACAATCACTCAACCATTGGGATCTCAGGAAGCTGAAAAGCATTTTCACAAACAAATAATAAGCAGAGCCAATAGATTGCCCACAGAATGGGAGAAAATTCTTGCCAGATACACATCAGACAGAGGCCTAAATCCTAAAATCTACAAAGAACTCAAAACACTAAACAATAAAAAAATCAAAAAACCCACTCACAAAATGGGGCAGAGAACTGCACAGGGAGTTTTCAGAGGGAGAAATACAAATGGCAAACAGACCAGTCAACCCAGATGTCCGTCATTAGATGAATGGATAACTAAGATGTGGTATATCTACACAATGGAATTCTACACAGCAGTAAGGAAAAACGACACAAAGCAAGTTGAAGAAAAATGGTCAAACATGGAACAGATCATTCTTAGTGAACTCACTCAATGGTCTCACTCATCTGTGGCTCCTAATTTATATTTTCCCGAGATGCTGACATAAATATCTTGAGGACTGGACAATAGCGATGGTTGGGTGGGAGGGCAGGGAAAGGGTTGGTGGGGAGGGGGACAAAAAACTGGACCGTAATGGAAATGGTACCATAAAATCCTATATCCTGAAGGACATGCTAAAAGGTCAAACCTGCATCAGGTGCTTGGAGAGAACACCTGAATCACCAGGGCCTGGAGAGGGTATGATGAAGACCAACTTTAATCTTCTCCTGTTTCTTTCTGCATAACTCCCTCTTCTATCTCTTCCCTCTTTATTTTTCATATTACCTATACTTTTGCTTCCTTCTCTTCCCTTGGCAATGACCGGTACCTCCCAATACCAACATGTGGTTAACATCCACAATGAGCTGTTGATCACTGAGATCTACAAGGTTTCCCAAAACAAGACAGATTTCTGTCAGAGTAATTGATGACTCACCAAAGATTATTGGTAAGACCCTACTGCTGAAGACACCATATGCTGTTCAGATGGAACATGGAGAGACCTGGATGGAATCTGGAAGAGAGTCAGTCCCCAGACAGTTAGCTTGTCTAGTGCCAGAAGGTGCTACATAAGTGACTGGTGGAAAACGACCAACATCTGTCTAAGCAACTCATGGTCTAAGCTACTCAGCAGCAAACAACCTGACATAGTGGCACATGGCCATGGAGGGTTAGCACCTGCTCTAGATTTGGCTAATGGATTCGTTCAGTGGCATGGAACCCATACCTGGAACCAAAAACAAGTCAGAACCATATCCAAAAATGAGCCCACTCTGCAATATCAAGCTCCCACCAATAGTGGGATACAAGAGGGCCTACACCTATATCTCTAAAATAATAATGGTTATCCATGTATCTTTCACTGACCTCATTCTCCATTGGAGAATATGCTTCTCTCTTTAAGATGGAAGCATATCCTGAGGAGAGAATCAGCCCATTGCACCTCAACAGGGCACCAGATGAAGCCATTGAGTTATAGGGGAAATGAACAAGAGTGATGTTTTATTGGTGAACCTGTTACCAGCACAAGGGAGAAGGAGATAGACACAAAGAACTCTCAACCCCTACCACAACAGCGAAGGAGATAGACACAAAGAACTCTCAATCCCTACCAAATCAGATATCCAGAGACAGAGAGACTCACAAAACCTCATCACTGAAATAGACCTAAAATGAACCCAACATGGCTCAGGGAAATTCCAGAAGAGGGGGCAGAAAGATTGTTAAAGTCATGAGTTGGGTCATTATACACAGAGTCATTGCCTTGTCTGCATAACCAATGGCTACCAAAATTACCCATGGGGGGAGGACAGGGAGAAGGCTAGCAATGTTACCATCATGGCTGTATATATACTATACACATAACTAAAACTATTTTAAAAAGTAATGTTCAACATTCCTAATCATCAGGGAAATGCAAATTAAAATGACTATGAGATTCCATCTTACCCCAGTAATGATGGCAAACATTAAAAAATTCAGTGAAAACAAATGTTGGCAAGGTTGTGGAGAAATACGAACCCTCATTCACTATTGGTGCAAATGTAAGATGGTAGACACTATGGAAAGCAATATGGAGACTCCTATAAAGGATGACTGTAGAGTGACTAACAGCCCCAGTTATTCCCTTACTGGGCATTTACCCTAAATCTCCAAGCCTCAGTCCAGAGATATTTGCTCAACCATGTTTATAGCTGCTTAGTTCATAATAGCTAACAACTGGAGTCAACCTAGATGTCCATCATTAGACAAATGGATAACTAACATGTGATATATCTAAAAAATGAAATTCTATGTAACAGTAAGGAAAAATGATACAATGCAATTTGAAGAAAAATGGTCAAACTTGGAACCGATCATTCTCAGTGAGCTCACCCAATCACAGAAAGCTAAGCATTGCATGGTATCACTCATCTGTGGCTCCTAACCTGAATCTTCCTGAGATGCTGACACACGTAATAAACATCTTGAGGACTGGACAATAGGAATAGTCAGTTGGGAGGGGAAGGTGGAGGGGGACAAAAAATGGACCCAAATGGAAATGGTACCATAAATTCCTATATCCTGAAGGACATACTAAAAGATCAAACCTTCATCAGGTGCTTAGAGAGAACACCTGAGGGTAGGATGAAGACTAACCTCAATCTTCTCCTCTCTCTCTTTCCCTCTTCACACCGAGTGACCTGTATGGAATCTGGAAGAGAGTCAGTCCCCAGACAGTTAGCTTGTCTAGTTCCAGAAGGTGCTACATGAGCAACTGGGGGGGAATGACCCACATGTGTCTAAGTGTAGTATAAGCTACTCAGCAGCAATCAATATGCTGTGATGCTCTCACAAGGGCAATAGTGGCACACAGCCATGGTGGCTTACCAACTACTCTTGATAAGGCTAACAGATCTGCTCAGTAGAACAGAACCCATACCTGGAAAAGGGAAACAAGTCAAAACCATATCCCCAAAAGAGCCTGTTCTCCAGTATCAATGTCCCATCAATAGAGGGCCCACACCTATTAAATTATCTCTAAAATAATAATGGTTATCCATGTATCTTGCACAGACGTCACTCTCCGTTGGAGAATCTGCTTCTCTTTTCCAGATGGATGCAGAACCTGAGGAGAGAATCAGCCCATCACACCTCACCAGGTCACTAGCTGAAACCATAGAGTTACTGGGGAAATGAGAAAGAGTGCTGCTTTCTCAGTGAACCTGGTATCAGCACAAGGGTGAAGGAGATAGACACAGAGAACACTCGACTCCTATCAAATCAGATATTCAGAGACATAGAGACTCCGAAGACCTCATCACTGAAATAGATCTAAAATGAACCCAACATGGCTCAGGGAAATGCACAGAAAAGGGGGTGGAAAGATTGTTAGAGCCATGAGTTGGGTCATTGTGTACATCATCCACATAACTGATGGCTACCCCCACAATGCAAGACCCACAATCTCCATGAGGGGATGACAGGGAGAAGGCTAACAGTGGTGCCATTATGGCTGTATACACACTATATACATAACTAATAAAAAAATTTAAAAAGAAAAGGCATAGAAGAGGATACAGACTTGAGAGTAGCAATGGAATAGATTTTACAATGAAATACTTAAGAATTGTATTGTGAGTTGTCATGTGGAGCATTTTAATGCTCTATAGAATCTTAATTTCATTATATATTTCCTTTATTGAATTTGTGCATTATTGAACTAACTACTTATAGAAAGAGAAGCAGGAAAGAACATTGAAAAGGACCATCAAAATGAGATGCAGCAACTTAAGTGTCTGTTGAAATCAAGAGTATAGTTTTCATGGCATAAAGCTACATTGCTATGCGATTTTATTTTATCTAGCATCAATCAGCTGCTAAACACTAAAATTAGATATGATTAAACTTAGTTTGACCCTGACTAACTGCTTCCCATGTAAAATCTTGAAATTCCAGGAGATGTGTGACTTGTAACATTAGCAAGAGTAATGCTTCATGTTGTATCCTTCGGATAGTGAAGGGAGTAGGGCACCTCATGGTGTTGGCCTCATATGTAATGAGTGATATGATCCTAAAGACAATAATTAATGAATGTGAAAGTGAGAAAATAAGAAACCTGAAGTGTGGAATATAATGGTCTTATTTTTCTATATAGGAAATGAATTTATTTTTAATTCCCTTCAAAATATTAATGTAAATGTATTTAGAGATTAAAAAAAGACTTCCCACTATCTAGTGGAATTCCCATAAAGAACTATGATGTGCTTACAATGGCAAGCATACCTTGTATACAAGTGCAGTCTGATATTCAGAGGCCACTTTTACCTAAGAGTACCTGGGAATGGAGAGTATACCATTTGTATATAACAATGTAATATTATAAAATAAAAAGGCTCAGTACTTCTCTCTTTACTCTGTATGTACACAGATGTGATGGCCAAGGATAAGGGAAGGTCATTCTTACATTGTTCTTTATTGTGTATTAGATCATTTTGCATTACCATGATAAAATAGCAAGTGCACGTACTAATGAGTAAGAGTTGAGGTCTTTGAACTGTGCAGAGCAAATGGAGAAAGGCTGTTTTTTTAATATATTCCATATTCATAATAATGGGACCAGTGGAGGGGCATGTCACAATGACAGAGGTTATTCTGAAGGGAAGATATGACATTGTCGAACATGAACCAGCAAAGGGAATTGGTGATGCATCTCACTCTTGCAACTCACTTTCAGGGGAATTCAAAAGTCCCACCAACCTTATCTCTATGCTATCCCATAGCAGTTATTCCACTGAGTGAATGACCTCCCACTGGAGTCCTTTACTAAAAAAGTCCCACCACCTCCTAGTACCACTGCAATATGGCCAGATATCTGATGTGGGAACCCTTGAGGGTTCCACTCAAACCCTATACAATTTATAGTACAGAGCACATGTTTTCAATTACATAAAAAACATTCAAGAACAAAAAACAGTTTCAGAATAACTATACATAGTTAGAACAAAAACCAGTTTCAGAATAACTATTCATAGTTATTTAAAATTATTTGTGTTCTTTATTATTTTTAAAGAAGCTGAGTATGTTGTGCTTTTGACATATTGGTATTTCCCACATATATTTCTATAAAAGATGTTTTATTCTTTAATGTTTACCATTTAACAAAAAATTGATTATTCTACCAAGTATTAAGAAACCAGATTTATTTTTGTCCAATTTTATTTCACACTAAAAATGAAAGTAAGTTGGTTCACAATTGTAATTAAATGTGTTTCACACAAAGAAGAAAATTCAGAGGCATGATATATTTTACTTTATCTTGATCTTTGGTTTAGCATTTTCTTTTCTTTTTTTTTTTTTTTTTTTTTGAGTTGGCATTTTCTTGCCCATTTGTTTGTTTTTTTTTTCAAACTATATAATAAGCATATGTTGAAAAATAAGATAGCAATGACCAATATGGTTAGATATTGGTTTTCTGGCTATTCAATTTTATATAAAAATGAATTAAAATGTTGAAAGACAATTTAGGCTGAACATTTGTGTGTACTCTTTTGGTGTGCTTGGAAGTGTCAGAACAAGGTGAATACATTGTAAGTGTTTGCTGTGTTTACTAGTAAACTTAGCCTAGGCTTAGACTCTGTTACACATTGGAGTCTTAGCATCCCTCCAGTATGGATACCTTCCTATGAGTCATCATAAGTTTGTGAAGAAATGGTGCATACCCTCATGTCTTCATTTGGATGTTCCAAAATGATTGAACTATGATCAAGAGGAGAATGACCCCTTCCTAAAATAAGATGAGATCTGAAATTTTTATCATGTCATCAGGTGAATGGGCATTCACTTCTACCAACTATAAATACCCAAACGAAAGTAATGTCAGTTTAGTTAATTAATTGATGTTTGTTGTTAACACAGATATTTTGGGTCAGGACCAATCCAGAGGGAGAAAACACTAAAATGGTTGAACTCTTGAAGCCATAGTCAGTATTGGTACAAAGCACCTTTGATAAATGCAGCACATTCTTCAAAGGATCTTTTGCATATCAAGAATCTACCTCAGCCCAGTCAAATGGGCAAAGATTGCATAAACAGCATAGCCAAGGGCCAGGGTAATGTAAGGACAATCAGAGGAAGCCTTTGTGCAGGAGAAATATTAGCAATCTAATTGTTAATATTAGTGTACTGTGTCCCCTTAAGGTAGCAACAGAAGGGAGCACCAATATCACCCAAAACTGATAATTAGACTAGTTCTACTTTTTGGTTAAATCCTTGTGCTACAGTGAACAGGAACATGAGAGTTATGGCCTCATTTGCAACAGTGGGTGGCATCTAGAACAGAATTCTTAAGTCTACAGGAATTTTCCCCATCTAATTGTGATACAAAGAACAATCTGAAGTTGGACTGTTTTCAGTTCTCCGGATACTCATAAGAAACAATTTAATAACAGCAAGGAAACTATGGAGCCATCAAAATGTTGGCTTTATTGTTTTTATCCTAAATACTACCTGAAATTACTAGACTTTGCCATAATTTTTGCTGCTTGAGTTGGGTCCTGTGTCATAAAGGGTCTAATGTTAGAGAGATTAATTGAAATATGGTAGAATGGCACTTTTTACATCAATGAATACCTAACCCAAGTAACAACCTGCTGTTTTCAAAAAGATAAAAACAGCCTCAGGTGATGTTGTGGGGAGAACTTATGACTGTCACATCCGAGAATAATGGAGAAGAAAAACATGTTCAGAAACAAAAGAAAAACGTAGAATGATGGGAAAAAGCACTTTTTATCCAGGGAAACATGAAATTATCTTGGGAGCTTTTGTTTCCAAGTTATAAAACATTGTCTCTCTAATTAGGACAAGACACATATGCCAGTTTTGATATTGTCTCTAGAACTGAGCATTACATGTCGTAGAAAATCATTAAGCCTATTTCTCTTGTATATATACTTCAGGATATAGAAGACACTGAGGAGGCAGTCTGTGCCCAATGACTTGATGAGAACAGAAGCCCAAAAAAAACTGTCTACCCACCCAAAAATAGCCTTTCACACTATACTTATCTGCAGATGCAAGTCTGAAATGGTTTGATTCCTTCATGCTTATGCAACAAAACTCCGTCTTTGTGTTCACAATCCAACAGTCATGTTTCAGTCCACCTATAATATATTAGCATGTATTATCAGTGCAGGATTCCTCCATAAAGCAAAGGTATTCCTAGAACTTCATCAGCAACCAGAGTTGCAAATATTATCCATCTGTAAGCAGAGGGTACACTTCCTGTATTCTCAGCTTGCTGAACCAAAGACATGAACTTCCTTCCACAGTGCCTTCCCATTAGTAATAGTAGCTGCAGTAGTAAGTGTGTGCACATGCATTTGCATATGGAAGTCTGTAGACAACCTCAAGTGTTTATCTTATCATTTTATGGATATTTAAATTTAAATTCATGTAGAAACAAGTTATAAAGTTGTAGAAAGGGATGGTTACCTTTTATTTATATACTTTTTTTTTTTTTTGCCAGTCTAGCTGGCCCATGAATTTCTGGATTCTCCTGTGTTGTCTTCCCATTTCCATGGGTGTGTTGGGATTATTGACATGTGTGCTACTGTATGTATGGCTTAAAGTGGGAGCTGGGGAATGGAGCCATCTCCCCAGACTCATTCTGTAACTTTATATGACCTAATTCCTGGGGCAGATAGCATAACATTTTCCTTTTGCTTGACTAAATTTTAGGCAGCCTTCTTTCTAACCTAGCAACTAACCAATTTTCCTTAGAGCATTTACTTATTAAGAAAAAGTAATTATAAATTGTTTTTTCATGGATTTGAATTTTAAATCTCTTTAAAAGTCTTTTTGTACCAGTTTTATAACCCAGGGATATGGATATCTTTCTTAAGAACCTGAGAAACATCTCTTTGAAATGTAACACTTAAGAAGACATTACACATACTTCTTGGAAAGGTAGAAACCTGACTTTCCTAAGCCACTTGTTTAGTTCTAAAATAATCTACTATGGAAAAGACAGAGCAGTGATGGGAAGATAGATCTCTTGGAAAGGACTCACTAGGTCAGCATGAACTTAGATCCCCAGCATGCATGCAAATGTTGGGTATGGTGGTGCATGGCTATAATCCCTGCATTTGGAAAGTAGAAACAAAAAGATTGCCTAAGGCTTGCTAGCTAGCTGACTATGTGAGCTCCAGGTTCAATCAGAGACTCTACCTCAAAACTAGGCTTGGTGACACACGCCTTCAATCCTAGCATTGGAGAGGCAGAGGTAGGAGGATCACCATGAGTTCAAAGCAACCCTGAGACTACATAGTGAATTCCAGGTCAGCCTGGGCTAGAAGGAGACCCTACCTCAAAAATCAAACAAACAAACAAACAAACAAACAAACAAACAAACAAAAAAACAGAAAATCTACAAAAGACTCCACCTGAATTTAGTAAGATGGAAAGTGATTGAGGAAGGTACTGATGTCAAATTCTAGTTGCCACACTCACATACACATACTTTCACACAATATTCACATATATACACACATGCAAAATAATTAAGAATTTACAGTTTATTTTACTTTAGTAATTCCAGTTGGCAAGCACAGAGCCTATAATCTCTTTCTTACTGAGATTTTCAAAATGTTCCCTCCCATCTATGGTGTAAACAGAAAAAATGTTCAATTTTTACTTTTTTCCTCTCTTCACAATTGCAATAGCCTTCCATGAAGTTTTTTGCCCATTTATCTTTGGTGCATTTTTCCCTCTGACAAACCCACTGTACAGATACTTGTATTGGAAATCACTCATTTGGAATTTGGTTTGTTACTGTATAAATTTAGTGATCGTTGGGCCTATGCATCTTCAAGGATATTTCTGATGACAGAAAACAGAACCATGAAAGAATCATTTTGTGAAGTGAAACACGGAGAGCCTCTTTGAGACAGAACCTGGAAGCTGGTATCTAATGTCTCCAGATAATACTGTGACCAAAAGACTTTAAAGAGAGAGAAGTGGTTCAACTGGCATTTTCAGGATATAGAGTATGTCATGAAAATGACATAATGAAAACATTTACCCTCCAATTTCACAATAGATAAATGTTTTTCTTTTTTTTTTTTGAATGCTCAACAATACCTCTCATTTATGTTATGAATTTACTTCACTAATGTTTTGTCCCAGACTATAACATTTTATTTCATTTTATTTACTTTATTTTTCAATGCCCAGTGGCTGTTCACTCAAGCATATGAAATTCTGTCCTTTATAAAGATTTCCATATGTCTACCTCTTCATAGTTTGTCACAAATGATGGGATCATAGTTTAGGCAGGACTGTCTTCTCTAGGCTCAACGAAGAAGAATGACCACCAAGCTCACGTGATTGTTGGTAGAACTGTAGCTCCTCAAGGATCATCTAGGGAAGTTTTTTTTCTCCCCTTGGGAAAAGGGTTCTTAATGTCTATGGCCTGGAGGCTAGCCTTGGTTTTCATTTATTGTGGGTCTCCTCGAATGTTGTTTAGTCCATCAACAATAGTAGTGACAGAATTGCTAACAAGATGAAGACCATTATATTCTGTTAACTAAACATAGAAGTGACGTCTCCAGCTGATGTGCTATGAGAATGCAGGGGCCTAACAGGGCACTCAAAAACCAGAAAGGAAGGCCATGTGGAAGCAGTTTTGATATTGCCTGTTATAAAACCAGTAGAAGAGGTTATGGCATTAGAGAATTTCTTTTTAATGTCAAGTACATTAAAAATATTTCTCAGATTCTAATTCATTAAATCAGAGTACCTCCCTCATAGAGGGTCATGGCTGCCCTTTATTTCTAGAGTTAAAGGAACAGTAAACTAATCTTAGTCCTTTGAATTACATTTAAAATTATCTCAATTTGTAGAAAAGAATGAGCAGAATATCTTCAGATGTATAGTTCTCAAAATGATAATAACCTATATATTCTAATATTTAGCACTTAGTTTTCTTATCAACATGATTATGATAATAATACATAATTAATGCCATAACAGGAAAGTAAAATGCAGCAATATAAAAATATAAAAAATACTAGATGTGTATACAAATAATAATACCATTAGTCATTTCTTTTCTTGAGATCATATTGCTATGGGTAGGGTTGGAGGCATGAATGAAAAAAAAAGTTAACTTTTTTCTAATTCTGTAGCCTCATTATTCATGACAGTAAAGGAGAGCTTTGATGTTCATTTTTAACAGGATAGCAAAGTGGTTTAAACTATGAAAGTCCAACTACTTTGGTTTGAATGTTGGTTTCGCCATTTCTGACTACCCTATGATTATCTTTGAAAGCCAAGGTCCCTATTTGTGTAATAGAGATAATAATAGTTTTTATGTGACATATTTGTTTTAACATTAAGTACGATATTGCACAAAAGTGATTAGCTCTGGGATCTGGCACACAGAGAGTATCCATAGATAATAATTTGCTGTCATTATTTTCACCATTAATAATATTGCCATTTTTCAAACCCCAGCCCTTTGGTTTGGGCAACTTACTGAGTAATCTGTGTCTGTTATATGGGATTTTACTGTAACAGAACATAAGAGAATAAAGCCAAAAACATAACAAAACAAAACAAATCATAAAGTGATTTACAGGAAGAGATCTTTATGTAAAAAGGAAAGGAAAGGTGACAGAAGATGGACAGAATGCACGGGGAGTGGAACTTGGTCTCCTCACATGTGGCCTCTTTACTCCTATCTCCCCTGAGTCATATGTTTATTCCTCCCCCTACTGGGTGAACCCCATAGATTCCAGTCCTCTTTGTGGTATTCAATCTTAGGACATAAAAAGATCATTCTCTGAATATATCTAATTAGCATATCAATATATTAGAAAACTGTGATTTAGGTGGGAAATGACATAGCAATAGGTAGGAATCAGTGTTTAAAAGCAACTTGGGAGTTCTGGTTTGTTTGTTGCCAGTGGGTTCATTAAATCTGGAGAAGGAGTTTTATTATTTCCCTCTGCTCCTCAGAATGAGCAGGCTGCCAGGAACGGAAGTCTCCATAATGCCCAGAGCTTTATGATCAGTTTGTGTCTTAAGTATCACTGAAGCAATTAGACATATTTTGGCACTAATTTTCAGCACACCTGTGGATACTTTTTCAGATAACTGTGCATTGAGGCTTGCTGCCATTGTGCTCACGCTACTCCTCTCATATCCCTCAAAACCATTTTAAGTACACTGACACTTAAACAGATATTTTTTTTTTTCCTCCTGATGGAACCACCATGCTGTCTGTGTGTTATTTTTTTAATAAACATTTCTTTTATTTTTTTCCTTCCTGGAAATGAGAAACGTATTTGGAAGGATAGAAAGAGAACTGAGACCACCTGCAGGATGGGCTTGTCACCTGCTGGTCTTCTGATTGTGTGTGCTAGGATGTGGGGCTCTTAAAAAGATACAAGATTAAGGCTACTCAGGGGGAAACTGAGCTGGGGATGAGGAGAACACAGGAGACAATCGATGAATTACTGACTGTACTCACCTCACCGCAGCAGCATGTTTAGAAACTCCAGTCCTTCTAAATTTATTGCATCTAGCAAGTTTCCCGCTGTATCTACCAAAAGCAGAGATGAAGGTCAGCTGAGATTTTTGAGCCCAGAGATAGAGCTTTCTTCATGGAATTTCCTTGATACATTTGTTGACAGCCAATTGTACAATTTCCTCTCACTCCATTTTTTTTTCGTTCGTCCCATAACATCCAAGTTTATTATTTAGGAAGCAAAGAAATGATTTTAGGAACATGGAAAACTACTTCAGTGACCCTGATCAATTTCTGGTGGTCAGAATGAAAAAGTGGGGTAGATGAGCTGGTTAGGGTAGGTGAAAGGACAGTGAGCAGCACCAGGTAGACTTAAGTCATAGTGGTAGTATTGATTCAAACTTGGAGCCATGACAGGATCCTAGATCAAGCCATGACAGCCCTCTTCACCCCACATAAATCCATCCTTTTCCATTTTAGTGCATTTTATTACTTGTGAATTCAGATGATAGATGGATAGATAGAATGATAACAGATAGATGATAATGGAAGATAGATCAATCAATAGATGATAGATAGATGATAGAAGATTGATATGTATGCATGTGTATCAGGGGGCTACACATCTGACCAGTGACTTTAGGTCCTTTGTAATTCTTTCACCTTACATGGAGTCCACATGAACTTCTCTAAGTACATCCCTGGAAAAAAGAACACCCCTCATTTGTAAAATGAGAAACTGATGTTAAACACATTAAAATGTGTTGTCCAGCACAGTCTAAGTCATCTAGATGGGTAACTTCAGCTAGCTTTCCATATACATTTTATTTTCAACTTAAATGCATTCATTCATTTTTTAGTTTTAAAATGTTTTCCTCTGATACATAATAATGTAAAATTGTATATAAATATGTGTAGATATTGTATGACATTTTGATACATATGTACATTGCATAATGTTTAAATCAGGGAAAAACAAGTCACCTCAAACATTTGTAATATCTTTCTGATGAAAACATTCAAAATCCTTTCTTGTAGCTTGTAAAAACATGTATTAGTTATTTTTATGTACATCTTCAAAACATGTTTAGTTTAGTTATCATATGTTAATACATTCAAATTCTGGCTATTAGAAGTTGGGTTAACATATGTTTATCAATTTCAAGTAAAATGTTTTAGTTACAAATATGTATTGAGTATAAATCTTGGAACAAGATAGTATCACATATGAATTTCCAGAGAGACAGAAAAAAATACCTCCAGAAGGAACATTATTCTCATGTTAGAAGGTCACCTTGACATCCTGGTCCCATGTTATATCCATGACTATAATCCAAAAGAGTTCTCTACTAATCTGAAAACTATATTGTGAGAAGAAGCACACAATATTTTCAAAATACATTTCAAGATATTCCATTGAATGAAGGTAAATACTTTACATAAATTTTTATAGGGTGAGTTTTTTTTTAAAAATGCATAAAGCAGAGAAATTACATCTTTAGAGTTATTATGAATTTTATAAGCACCAACATTAAAGTATTTATCTGACTTATTGCATCTGTTAAGATCTCTCAAGTTTAATTGTATTTTTCCTGTGGACTGAAAGGTAGTTGGTGATAGTTATGTCATAATCTCAAGATTTAAAGAGACAAAAAACAATTTAATATATATTAACTATTATTTTTGGAAACATTTGTAGATACATTCTCAAATTGTTACCTTGCTTTACATAGACACATATAATTTAAATTCTGTATAAATAATTATTTTTTGTTTTATATTTTATCATTTGGAAACTCTCATAAAGTCTGTTTTATAGTTCATAGGCAGAAATGACATTTTAAAATCCATTTACCTTGCAACTTGCTATGAGTTTTACCATATGTTTATTTTCCAGATTTTATTAACTTATTTCAGTTATTGAAGTTAAATTTTTCTAGTGGATACATATTAAGTATGAAAGATGTAAGATATTTGAGATTTCCTTTTATATATCAAGTACTGCATTTAATTCGTATTCCATCTTTTCATAAAATGAGTAATTTCCATTGATGCTTTACTGATTTGTATAAATAAATATAATCTATAATGCTAGTTAGGTAGTGTTGCAGTGACTTTCATGTGGCTGGCACAAAGCACCCAACCAAAAGCAGCTTATGGGAGGAAAAGTTTTATTATGGCTTGCAGACTTGAGGGGAAACTCAATGATGGCAGGGGAAAATGTGTGGCATGAGCAGAGGCTGAGCAGTACCACCTTGCCAACATCAGTAGACAACAGCAGCAGGAGATTGTGTCTAGCACAGTACCCAGAAGTCCACCCCAAACACACCTCCTCCAGGAGGCTTCCTTTTTTCCCAAATTACCACCAGCTGGAGATCAAGCATCAAAACAGATATGTTTATGGGGGACATCTAACTCAAACCACCACATTCCACTACTGGTCCCCTTAAACTCCTCACCACCCATGAACCTAGAGTTTAGTGATTTGGCTAAACTAGCTGGACATCAAGTTCAAGGGATCTTCCTGTTTCTTTCTCCTCAGTTCTTGCATTATAGGCATGGATTATCATACCTGGATTTATAAGAGCTCTAGAGATCTGGAGAGGCTGATCAGTGGTTAAGGCACTTGCTTGCAAAGCCTGATATCCTTGGTTCAATTCCCGATGTAAAACCAGATAAACAAAATGGTATGTGCTTCTGGAGTTAGTTTGTGGCAGCATGAGGCCCTAGGGTACCCATTGTCATCCTCCCGCCTCCTACTTGCAAATATGTATATGTTTTTTAAGTACAAAATATCTGAACTTTGTTCTTTTTGCTTGGATGATCAGCAGTTTATCCACTTTTTTCTCCCCACCACAGCTAAATGTTCAGCTGATAATCATTTTGGTTACATATCTTATGTGTCAATATGTTTACAGTTAATGGGTTTTTAAATTTGAAAGCATTTTTACTATAAGATTTATATTTATTTATTTATTTGAGAGGGAGACACAGAGAGATGAAGTGGCAGAGAGGGAGAGAGAATGGGCACACCAGGGCTTTCAGCCACTGCAAATGAACTCCAGATGCATGTGCCACCTTGTGCATCTGGATTACCTGGGTACTGGGGAATCGAGCTGGGGTCCTTAGGACTCTGAGGCAAGTGCTTAACTGCTAAGCCATCTCTCCACCCCTACTGTAAGAATTTTTAATGCAAACTTTGATGGAAGTCATTAGCCTTACTGACTCTTATTGCTTTCACTCTTCCAAAACACCATCTCTTTCCAATTGGTGAGAAAAAAAAGTGATTTAGTTGTTTGGAGACATCTATGAATTTTGCATTACTCAACTCACCTAAATTATATATATTTTATGTAGAAAATCTCAGAAAATTTGATTATGTTTCTAAATAGACAAGATTATGAAGAACAGCTGCTAAGAAATTGCTAGGAGATATCTAAGGAAACACCTTGATGTAAACAGTGTTATTGAATAGTGTGACTCCATGGATTTAGCTCATATAGAGTATTGTTTCTGTGCAGCTTGAAAATGTGGGCACTTATTCTCTTTACCATGTTTGAGTAGCAGTGTGGGCTGTGACTAGAAATATATAGGAAGTGTGAAAAGAACTGAGAATAATAGAAGTATTATAGAGAAATAGTGATTGATACCTTACTCTAATTCTATTGCCCCTTGCATATGAGTCTGAATATTGTCCATGATATCTCATCAGCAGAATAGCTGTTGCATTTGAGACTTTTTAATTGTTAGTTATAGGTGGCATTGTGTTTCATAGGATATTTGAAAAAAATTAGATGTGTGTGTTTTCAATATGTAATATCTTTAATTTTCTTACACTAAACTCTGAAATTTAAAGAAAATTGAAATGGACTATGGAAGTTAAGTTTTAGCAATGACAGAGGTGAGTATATAAGTTTATAGTAATGTTAAGTAGAGTTGAATGGACATAAATATGTTCTAGTGATGGCCTCCCACCCCACCACTTCCCTTTCTATTGTGTGGATCTCTTAGCCAACCAGGTATAGTTTTTCATAGGACAATGAGGGAAATAAATATTAACTCTATTATTGAAATAATAATAATAACATTAACATTTAGTAATAATAACATTCAACTTAAACTTGTTTGTATCAGTAACATTGAACTTTTTCACTTCCTTCTAAGCTATGAATAGAACCTTCTTTCATCTATACTTCTGATAAATAAATAAAAAGTCACATGCAATTAATGGTACTAGATGTTAGTAATATTCTATGATGGAATTTGACATTGTTTGATGGAGAAGACATAAAGTAGGGTAATGAAATACAATAAATAATAAAACAAAAACAATATGTGTGCTAAGTAGTAAGTCAAGAGCAACTGTGCATAAACCAATAATATATTTTGACTCCTAAATACTGAGTGAATTTGTATATTACTAAATTGAAACAAAAATTGCCTTTCCATATGAATACATTTTTACAAATGTGGTTTTTTGCTTACACATTCATTAATTGTTTCTTTCATATCATGCAGTGTTAAGAGAAGACCTCACTTTCCATACCTTCTAAAGAATAGAAATTTATTTCCTTACAATTCTTGGTTATTGGTTCTAATATTGTGGGAACAAAAGCTGAGGGAGGGCTTACTGTTTCATCATAGGATGAAAGAAATCATCAAAAGGGTGATGAAGAGAGAAGGGATGTGAAACAACCTTTTTTGTTGTTTTTTCGAGGTAAGGTTTCACTTTAGTCCAGGTGGCCTTGAACTCATGGTGATTCTCCTACCTCTGCCTCCCAAGTGCTGGGATTAAAGGTGTGTGCCACCACACCCAGCTATAGCATCCATTTTTAAGGAAATCATCCCTTTGTTAATGAAATACTTTTGAAAATTATGGAATTAAGCCATTTACAAGAGCAGGGTCCTGTTGACCTAAGGAAGTCTTAAAGCTTTTATAAACTCATACAATGTTGCATTGGGGGTTAAAATTTCAAAAGAAGAATTTGGGGCTGGAGAGATGGCTTAGTGGGTAAGGCATTTACCTGCAAAGCCAAAGGATTTCAGTTCGATTCTCTAGGACTCATGTAAACCAGATTCACAAGGGGGCGCATGCATCTGGAGTTTGTTTGCAGGGGCTGGATGCCCTGGTGTGCCCAGTCTCTCTGTCTGCTTCTTTCTTTCTCTCAATAAATAAATAAAAAAGAAAAAAAGAAATTAATTTGGAGAAACATAGTTAAAGTACAACACTAATAATAATAATGTTGTCATTAATATATAAAATTCTTCTATTCACAAATTCATTCACTTATGGACAGGTATTAATTACTTAAATTTTGTACCAAGTTGCTCTTAGTGAAAGGAAAGTAGTAGAATTTTTAGGTGCTATATCCAATGAAGAGAATCCCAGTGAGGTGAAAGGTGTAAATTAATATTCAAATGAAAATAATGTTGCTAATTATAGTAAATAAAACTATAATAATAGCCTTATAAAGAGGGCACACTTGAGGCATTTAGTGTGTTCAGGTAATAGTTTTACAAATAGGTGAACTTTTTAAGATCTTAAAAAAAAAAAAAACCTAAATAAGATCTTAAAAATATGAAAGGAACTATTCAAAACATGAGAGGCAGGGAGAAGGATGGAGAGAGAGAGGGAGAATGAGAGAATAATTACAAAGACAATAGTTTTTCCAGGACACAGAGAAGCATACATGAATAGAGGAGTGAAGGGAAATAATGAAAATTGAGGCTGGAAAGATAGTCCTGCAAAATTACCTTGAGTCTTGCCAAGTGTAAGGGATCTGAATGTATTGTATCATATCATGATTTGTAAAGCAGGTCACTAAACTGATTATATGATAGCAGAGATCTTAGGTACATGTTTCTTTTTAGATTATCCTCTACTATTAGTAGATGAGTCAGACTGGTGACTTTTGTCCTGTAAGTGAAAAATAGTGTTGATCTGCAATGGTGAAGAAAAACCAATAATTTTATTTATATCAAAGCATATATTAGGGCAGGAGTATAGATTAACCTGATATATATTAAAATTATGTGGATTTAAAAGTTGCTACATAGCCTTACTAAAGTATTAGCTGCATCTTTTAAATACTATTATTTTGATAACTATTGACAATTTTATTTTGGTACCCAGGTCAGAATCTAATGAACACTACATATTTATTTTTGAATGAAATTGGAAAGTAAAATATCAATCTTTATGTTATATGCAATATACATTTGATTTAGGTTCTGCACAGTTTTTGTTAAGGATCTTATAACTCTTTATATTTTGTGTTAATGATAAATGTAAAATATTAAATTGTTATAAGCATAAATATTTTCCAACATTATGTAATTTTATAACATATGTTTTCTTGTGATAAAACAACTTAGTGGAGTACAGAACAATCAATAATGATCATTAGTTAAAGGACTGTTTGAAACTATAGGTTAAAGGGTAACGTTCAAAAGTTGATTTTTCAAAGGAAAAATGAAGAAATATCCTCATTGAGTATAATAATCATGATGGTGCACATCTAACATGATTAATTCCCAGATGATAGCACAGTTCACCCACTCTTCCTGATTAGATAAAATGAGGACATATGTACCCAATCAAAACTTTTAATGTTTTCATAACACATTTAATAAACTAAAAGTCTATATGTGTTCTGGTACTATTGAATTTCACCTGAGTAAATTTCTAGGCATGTACATTTGGGATTTATGGATTTTCATTTTCTTCAAATTGTGATAACAGTAATTCACTTTTCAAGCACAAGATACTTTATTTCTCCCATTTGTGTTTGCAATAGACACATTTTGACTAAAGATTATGTACTTTGCACCTTATCTTCACGTTAAAATTTTCTTTGTTAGTCTATAAATCCTTTGTGATCTACTGTATATTACCATTGCAAACTGATACTTAAATCACTTTTTCTTAAAATGTGAAGAAATGTAGTGATTTTAATAAAGGAATTGTAAAAATTGTGTACATCTTTTAAATTTACAATTAAATAATTTTATATAACTATACCATTACCTTGTATATTTTATTACAATAACAAATATTAGAAAACTCCATCTACATAGGCCTAGGTTTATTTAAAGTACTAATGTCTAATAGTTACATTCATGTGTATGTAATGTGATTTGTATAATAATTGAAATAATATGATGTAAAAAAATTCTCCAAACTTCAAGAAGCATTTGAGAGTGAGAGAGTATATTCAGATATTCCTTTTTATTAAAAACTTACCAGGCTGGAAAAATTGCTTAGTGGTTAAAGTACTTGCCTGTGAAGCCTAAGAACTCATATTTGAATCTCCAGGTCCCATGTAGCCAGACTCACAGTGACACAAGTGCACAAAGTTGCATATGTGCACAAGGGGGCACATGAATCTGGAGTTTGTTTGCAGCCACTGAAGGCCCTGGCAATCCCATTCTCTCTCTCTCTCTCTGACTCTTTCTCTCTTTCTCTTAAAAATAAATAAATAAATAAATAAATAAATAAATAAATAAATAAATAAATAAATAAACAAACAAACTTACCTAATGCCAAACATCCTTTCTCATAGTCTATGCCTTGCATGTGATATTAAGCTTGCTTATAAAATAAAGAAACATGAAGAACTACAAAGTGTTATGCTGCTTAGCTTTCTTCAAAAAAAGAGGCCAAGATCTGAAGCAAAATGCATGATGATAAAAATCAACTGATTATTAAGATATAATAACCAACAAAACGTTAGAAAAGTAACTTTTGAAGATTGATCAGTTCTCTTTTTCTTTTTTTTTTTTTAGAATATTTTATTTAAATTTATGTTAGTGAGAGAAAGGGAGACAGAGAGAAGGCACAGAATGGGCATGCCAGGGCCTCTAGATGCTGCAAATGAACTCCAGATACATGTGTCACCTTGTGCATTAGATCTGGCTTACGTGGGTTCTGGGGAATCTAACCTGGGTCCTTTGGGTTTGAAGGCAGGTGCCTTAATAATTAAGTCATCTCTCCAGCCCATAAAATTTATTTTTCAACAATCCACTTTTTGTTCAATCTAAATATTTGGTATTGTTTCTGTTGTTTTCTAGTTCCATCCCTTTATGCTCTTAGAAAATGTAAGAAAGTTTTTCAATTGATTTTGGATTTTCTAGGAGTTCACAAATGGCTCATAACATAAATGTTAACAAAATATGATTTGTAGTTTTCTTAAATTCTGTCATCTGTTTACATTAATTCTTTCTGAACCTGCACCATTTAATCATTTTTTTGTTTATAATTTTACATAGTTCAATATTTTAGAATAATTTGCTAGACAATTGTGAACATTTGGAGGTGTTGTATCTTGATTTTTCTTATTTCTTTAAGTTTTAAGTTGGTATTTAAACATTTGATAGTATGATATCTCTTCTAATTTTGTTACATGATTTCTTAATGACATGCTTTGTGTTGATAACGTAGCTTAATACATCAATTTGTTGGATAATGCTGAATTTAATCATAACTGGGTTAATGGTGTAGGTTTTTTTATTTTTTGTCTTTAATTTGATACAAATATGATTTAATTAAATTTTTACCATTGATATAATTTGGGGATAATATGTTGATTTTAATTTAAACTAGCTTTTCTATATTTGCCCATAAAACAAATAGAAAAGGATAATATTTCTGTGTAGCTATTGGATGTTGCCACAAAATGTAATATTTTCACATCCTAACTACTAGATCCTATGCAAGTAATTGTATTTGAAAAATGGGTTATTGCAAATATAATAAGTTAAGGGTGATAGTAAGTTATTTATGTATTATCTAGATGGTATATAAATTCAACCACCATTTAACCTATAGGAGAAAGACAGGGATATTTCAGAGAGATATAGAGGAAAAATCACACCAACAAGAAATGAAGATATATAAATATGGCAAATAAGGTGAAAGAACTTTGTTATGCAAACAAAAACTAAGAGAAAAATTGGAGTCACCACAAGCAGAAATGAAAATTAACATTTGACTTTCCTGTCTTCCAAACGAAACAGGTTCTGCAGACACCTTGAGTTAATACTTATGTCTCCAGAATATATATGAATAATAATTTTCTGTTGTTATAGACAACCAAGTTTAATAAATTTGCTAAGGAGCAGAGGCGTGTGTGTGTGTGTGTGTGTGTGTGTGTGTGTGTGTGTGTGTGTCTGTGTGTGTATGTGAGAGAGAGAGAGACATTGAATACAGTTCAACCAAACACATCACTCTGATGCATTTTGCACTTTTAAACAAGAGGGAAATGAGCCTCATCTCTAATTCTACATCACTGTTTTCTTTCAGTCATTTTTTGGTTTTAAAATCCTTTTTCATGTTTAAAAAAATTCTCATGATTGTGATTGGTGAATGAGTCAAATGGTATCACTCCACACTGCTATTTTTGGGAGTGTTGACTGATATTGTACATGAATTTATGAACTTACTAGCTGGCATGTAAAGGATATTTGATATTTATGTTCAATTTAACTTGTAGTTTGTACTTATTCTAAAAGATAAATACTGTGAAAATTCATCATTACCTATAATTTTTTTATTATTATTCTTGTGAGTTCTTACTCATATCTCTGGGTTTTCTGTGGATATAAATTCAGAAAAGACTATTTGGAGTCCATTATCTTGGTCTTCATAACTTCTGACTTGGGTCATAGTTCCAGTTATGGGTTCCTTTTCACTGAGTTGATATCATAGCCAACCAGAAAGCCATTGTTTATCCACCTAGAATGTATTCCACTATTGCACAGGTGTGTGCATTTTGTCTGGTTGGTTGTTTTCATATAGCAGTGTCCCCTGTTTGCTCACAGGGTTGTTGGCCATTTTCCCCCTGCAGCTCATGTACTGTAAGAGCTAATCATCTGCGAACCTCTTTCCTTTCAGATCCAGCTGGATCTCTTGATGTTCTGCATCAGAGGTGTCTTCAGCAACAGGGTCTTAATTTTTATGTTGGGTGGATAATCATGTGCTCAGAGAGAAGCCTGTCTTACTTTGTGGATCTCATATTTTTCTCAGATCAACAGCTTCATGGGGAATGTAACCAATTTCTGGTTACAAGTATTTTAGGATTAGGCTTCACCCTATGCTACTGAGGGTGCTTCTTCTCAGATGATCTCTCTATGCTTCTGTTGAGGGTTATGTCTTTTAGTCCGCTATCCAGAAGGACGGTTTCTAAGGAACCAGTTCATTTCAGATTTGGTTTTGTGTATATGTCCTCCCTCTCTCCCATTCCCCACCCTCCAAAGACAGTCCCTCTTGTCATGTCTGCCTGCAACTCAATCTGTTCCAGTTTAGGGACAGCATATGAGGGAGTACATGAGTTTGTGGAAGAGGGACAGAATGAATATAAGAACCACAGGTTTGGAAGGAATATCCAGAGACATAGCCCTCCCCACAATGACAGACTGCTAATCTCACAACTCATAACCTACAACGATAAAGTGAATATTAGCAATCCCAATATAAACAGCATTCAGTGGAGTGGGGACAGGGAGGAGGGAAATGATGGTACCAACATGTGATGTGTCCATACAAAGTTTCTACTTAATAAAAGATTTTTTTTTCTCTTGGGAGGAAGAAGAAAAGACTATTTTGATATCTTTCTTCTATAGACAGCCTCCTGTTGAATACTTGTTCACTCTTCTTCTTCTTTTTTTTTTTTTTTTTGTCTCTAGCACTTAACTATTTACTCACTCATTTCCTGCCAAGTAAAGAGGTACAAGTTCTCATAACATTTTTAACTGTTGTCTTTTCTCATTCCATTTCCTGGGTAACAATTGTTATACTTATATTTCCAGCTATGTCTGAAATAAATTGCTAAATTATATTGCATGTCATTTTTTTCATCTAAGAATATAGGATTGGGATATTTGAGGCAAACATCTAACACATATAACATGTAAATCAGGTGTACATACACCTGTTAGGAATGCAAACCTTTTTAGTGAAGTAGCTTGTGTATATGGTAATTTTGGTTTGTGGTTTTGGTTCTGAACATCAAACATGGAAACTCTCACTATGTAGCACTCTACTATTAAACTATACAACAATATGTAACTATATTAACATTCTACTACTGAACTATACAACAAGGTCTATAAACTTATAAAAGATGTTTCTTTAAAAGCAGTCAATTATAATATAATGCTATAAAACGTGTACAAAGATAATGGAATTTTAAAAGTGATACCTATTATATTTGAAATTAATTTAGGTGTACTTTTACTTTCCATATTAAATAATTTATTTTAATGGCTAGATTATTCTTCAAAGTGCAATCAATAAATACTCATTTGCAAGATAAAGTCATTGTAGTAAAGTTCAGAAAACTGATTTTAATGCACAAAACAAAAAACTGCTCCACAGGAAATTCAATTTCTTTTTTTGCTCAGATTATTGATTTGACATAAAACTTAATCCTAGGATGCCACTTTCTTAACATCTTTCTACCTTGTTTTCTTTGAATATATGAAAATATAAAATACAACAAAATTTAAACTTTTAATTTGTTAACTAATGTAACCCTTAAGGTGAGTAGCCAATACTAATTTGAGAGTGGTTAAGGAAGTAGGAATATTATCTAGGTAAAAACAGATAGGATATATTCCAGAAGAATAAAGCATATAAAAACTAAAATTAAATAAAATATATTATTTGAATATTATATTTATTTTTCTACTTTTTATTTATTTTTTATTTATTTATTTATTTTTAAATATATAATATTTTTTATTTATATTATTTTGATTTTACATTCATAGTAAAGCCTTGTCTCCTCCCTGTCCTCCCTCCAAAGGGACCCTCTCAAGGGGAATGTCCCATTGTCAGGGGTTAATGTTCTGGGGTTGGCCCCAGTCTCTGCATTGCATATAATGTGAATACATTCATGTTGGTAGCCATCAGTTATGTGGAAGAGTCCCTCCTCAATGTCTCATTGTGGGGTAGCCATCAGTTATGTGGAAGAGGCAATGTCTCTGTGCATAATGACCCAACTTGTGGCTCTAATGATCTTTCTGCCCTCTCTTCTGAGCCATGTTGGGTTTGTTTTAGGTCTATTTCAGTGAAGAGGACTTGGGAGCCTCTATGTCTCTGGATATGTGGTGTTCTGTGTGTCTATCTTCTTCACCCTTTTGTTGGTATCAGGTTCACCAAGAAAGCAGCACTCTTCCTCATTTCCCCAATTATCAATAGCTGGAACTGTGAAACAAGTCAGAACCATATCCAAAAAATGAGCTCGCTCTCCAATATCAAGCTCCCACCAAATCGTGGGCTACAAGAGGGCCTAAACCTATAAAATTATATCCAAAATAATAATTGTTATCCCATTTATCTGATGCTGACTTCTCTCTCTTTTGGAGAATTTGCTTCTCTTTTTCAAATGGAGGCCAAACCTGAGGAGAGGATCAGCCTATCACACCTCACCAGGGCCACAGCTGAAACCATAGAGTATTTTCTACTTTTGTATGAAGAATTCCATTGATGTCTGTTTAACAAATGGATTGTGAAAATTCCATTCCTACCTTATTTATAGAAGATGGCAAATCAAATATTTAGCACCTCTGTGAAGGCATTTCACTATCCCCACCTCGTTTCCATGTATTCAACCCTTAGGAGCCTTTCATGTAACTGAAACGTGAAGTCTTGAGACTTTGTCTTAAAACTCTAAACTATGGGTTTTGCATGGGAAAGAACACTATGTTCTAAGACAAAACAAATGAATGGACTCCTGGATAGTATGCCTTAAGGTAATGGCTGGCAGAATGTTAGTTTTAATGAAAAAAATGTGATGGAGGATAAAAATTCCTGATGATTGCCTTATTGATTGTAGCTTGACAAGCAGAATGAAGGTCTCCTAAGTTCCAAAAATAAGTAGCAGTGAAACTAAAATGAAAGTTAATCCATTTTTTTTGTCTGATAGTTATGTTATTATATGACTAAAATTCATAAGTTAATATACTGCACTAATTCGCATATTTAAATCCATACGTTCATTCTGGTAACATCATTTCAAATGTACAACAAGAGACTAGAAAATATTAATTAAGGGCCTGGAGAGATGGCTTAGCGGTTAAGCGCTTGCCTGGGAAGCCTAGGGACCCTGGTTCAAGGCTCCATTCCCCAGGACCCATGCAAGCCTGATGCACATGGTGGTGCAAGCATCTGGGGTTCATTTGTAGCGGCTGGAGGCCCTGGTGCACCCATTCTCCCTCCCTGTCTCTCTCTCTGCCTCTTTCCCTGTCACTCTCAAATAAATAAATAAATAAAAATAAACAAAAAAATTAAATTCGGATTTGTTACCTCTTTTAAAAAAAGAAAATTTTAATTAAGTGTTAGCAACAGAAACATGCACACACATGCATAAATGAGTGTGTCTGTGTCTCTCTGTGTGTTTATGTAAGACAGATTCTATTTCAAAGGACAGAGACATAAATATATTTCGTAGATGTTTTCAACATAATTAAAATGAAAGTCCTCTAATCAAGAAAGGGTGAAAAAACATGGGACAGGAAATAGTGCTGAATCATATCAGTGAAGATGAATATAGCTCATTCTGGTACAGTGATTAAAATATTTTAACTGTATTGCAGTAGTATTCATTCTTGAATAAAAACATGCAGAAGTCCTTTCATTTTAAATAGGAATTGATAATATATTTCTGTTACCTAGCTTAAAAAGTCCACTATTTAATTAGTGGAAAACAAATAACCCCAAGAGAATTAGTTTAGTACAATATTCTATATGTTTTGAAACAAATTACCACTGAATAAACAATGGACTTCTGAATTGTAATTAAACATTAAAGGGAAAAAAAAAACATTAAAGGACTTTGTGTTCACAATGCTTTTGCATTATTTTTGTTATTCCATTAGTTCTATATGCAGTGTAAGATTTTATACAATAACAGTCAAGCATAATGGAAAATTCATATCAAATAGAAATATATTCCAAAATCTATGGTCAGACTAAAATTTTCTCTCAACAAAAGAAAAAGCCAAATATAGAATGCTCGAGAGGTGAAAGGATAAATTACTAATTAGTGAATTATTTACTATTTAGAGTAATCAATATTCTACTCTTTTGGATATAAACTAAATGAAAATAATAATTTTCAAAAGATATGCTATAATAATCCTCTACATTCAAATAATACAGTTGAGGTATGATAAGTTGTTGATAATTGATTTAACACTTACATTTTTCTTAACAACCAACAAAGTGTACTAAAGCCACATTTGTCTGCTAGGGAAAATTGAACAGCATCAATTAGTTCAGGATGTGTTCTGAGGACTTTATGGAAGAGTGTGATGCATCACAGGTCCCAGCAGATGGTCTCTGCATACACAAAGCCCTTCCTTCCTCCATCACTTCTAGTTGGACATGAGCCCCATAGTATCTGTTCTCCATAGACATGACTAATAACAATTAGTGACGACTTCATGCAATTGTAAAGGATATAAGGAATACATGGAGACTATTCATATTTGTACATATTCTTGCCTATAAAAAATTATCTGAACTGGGCATGATGGCGCATGCCTTCAATCCCAGCACTCAGGAGGCAGAGGTAGGAGGATCGTTGTGAGTTTGAAGCTACCCTGAAACTACATAATGAATTCCAGATCAGCCTGAGCTAGAGTGAGACCCTACCTCAAAAAACTAAAAAAAAAAAAAAAAAAAAAAAAAAAGTAATGGAAATGGAGCAAGATCATTCAAGTCTTCTAAGACATGCTATTTTCTAAGAGGGAACATGATAGGTAGACTCTAATCTATTCTACTTTATCCTTCAGCAAATTAGATTTAATTTAGTTTAAAATTGAATTGAATTAGGAAGTTCTAGCATGGTTTGCCCTTATATTATTCAGGATTCTTCAAAGTAAATCATCTTTCTATTGATTTTTGTATATGTGTGTTAGAGTGTATACACTCTATACATGATGACAACTGAGATTTATTTATTTGGTTTATATAATCACATTTAGATTTCCCTTAATGACTATTTAGACACAGGCAGGTGAGCTGAATTTGAAGTATGATATCTGTGGGTGATGGGGACAGAAAAATATACACTCAATCAAGAAAACCTGTGCTAGGATGCTCTTGTGTGTATGCTCATTCCTTTAATTTCATTTGATGTTCCAGCCTATTGGAATGTGCTGCCATTATTCATGGAATGTGTTACTCCTCCACTAATATACTGATATTTTATAGAAATGTTCTCAAATAAAAACTTAAAAGTGTAAACTTCACCAGTTTGTAGGAATCTATCAATCCAGTAAAGTGGACAATAAATATTTGCCATTATTATTTGGGTCTTATTAGGATACACTGTTAATCAGGTTTATTTTTTCTCACTGTGAGAAAAGACCCTAGATAAAACAACTTCAATTGGCTTATTTCTGGGTGGGGATGAGACAGTGTGCCATGGCAGAAGCACATGGTGATGCAAGGCTGATCCTTAAGGTAATCAAAACCATATGGGAAGCTTCAGGAGACACAATACAGTTTAAAAGTAGTCTAACTGGCTTTCTCCAAATAGGTTTACTTCCTCATAATCCATACTATTATTAATTGACAGATGCAGCCTATTACTTCATTAACAAAAATAAAACTGTTATTGTTCAATCAACTCTCAAAAAGCCCATCAACTTGACTTTGGTCTGAAATCTTTAGGCATTTTATAACTAAACTATAACAAATAAACTATTTCTGAATGACCAAGTTTATATGTAGAAAAGAACACTGACTGAGAATTTACTTAAGACACTGAGACATTCATTAGCCACTTCATAGAATACAACTAAAAAAATATATATATATATATATATTATATATTATATATATATATATATATATATGATAAAATATGTTTAAAATATGTTTACATGTAAAATCACAGAAATGTCTACAAATATAGTTTTTACTCTTTAATGTTTTTTCCATTTTAAGAAGATAATAAAATGTAGCTTAAAGTATGTTTAATTTACTATTCATTAACCACACCTTGTCTTCCTGGTAAGGGAATGATTCACAAATAGGGTATTGAATGATAAAAATGGCAGATGACTTATACAGTTTTTCTAGTTTATTGTAAGTGCTATTTCAGTTAATGAAGTTCAGTTTCTATTCACTCCATGTTGATAACCACAGCCTTGATATTCATTTTTTGTCAATGCAATATGATATTTGATTTAATTTCACTGTTTTTTTGTTGTACTGGAGATCAAATCAAGAGTCTGGAATGCTAGGCAATTGCACCATCACTGAGTTAGATACCTAGCTCATGCTTGTTGATTTCAAATAGTATATTAAATAGCATCTAGAGTTAATAAAGCATTCACAATCTTCACTTTAATAAGAAAACATTGTCCAAAGTTGTAAGAAAATAGAACCGAAATATCTTATAATAACAGTAAAAGCAAATTTCACATATGCATTGTTTCCTCGAGTGACCTTCATAGGGTATGAAACTCTATTATACTATTCAAAACCCAAAAATGATTTAAAATAATGTGTAATAGGAAATCATTCTCTATGCATGGGCATGCATGTTTTTTAAAAGTCAACAATAGCTTTCAAGATGAGCATGCTTAGTCTAAGAATATTGAATGTGTTTTGTAATATAATGTTCAAGGACATCTTGAGTGATAAAAATATTCATTAAAAAAAAAACAGACAACAAACCAAGACTTCTTTATTTCTGTAACAATGTTGCATTCAATTTATAAAATTTAACTCATATTGTGAATATTTGCCAATACACACCAAAGAAAGTGAATAATGAACTCCCAGTTGCATTAGTCTGAAAAGACAATAATATTAGCCAGATACTATATAATAACTGATTGCACTTAAAGAACTAGTTAATATCTAAGTCTTTTATTGCTCAATGTTTTTATATATGTGGGTTTTATATAAATCTTGAAATTAAAAAAAACATCAATAGGAAAAATACAGTCATACTATCAACATATTAGCTGTACATACTGAACATATTCATGTTATGTTTAGACATCAAATAAAAACAATTATCTATTTTAGATTAAATACATTTAATATTAGCTAAGAAAAAGCCATGAATTCTGCATCATTATGTATCTTATGAAAACAGTCAGCTGTATACATAATTGTCTTGGTTTTTGAATGCCCAAAGTCTGTTGTCATAATATCTGATTCATTGATACAATGTAGCAATTAGCCCATTATTTATGTACTTGTAAATAGCATAAAGTGACATTAGTAATCCTGTGGCACATATTTTGGACTCCTTCTTGAGATAAGTGTATGATATTTAATGATCAATGACCAATGTAAAAGATTTTATATAATTATATGATATTTTCAATGTACAAACATGTTTTCATGAATTATTATTGGGAGTTGTGGCATTTATGATGGCAGCTAAGGATACAAACATGTTTTCATGAATTATTATTAGGAGTTGTGGCATTTATGATGGCAGCTAAGGATACAAACATGTTTTCATGAATTATTATTAGGAGTTGTGGCATTTATGATGGCAGCTAAGGATTCTTAAAAATATTTAGGTATATACTTTCAGATAATATGGGAGTTTCCCCTTAGGTTGTAACTATTAGTGATATTTAATGTGTGACAAAAGGCAGCAGTTATTAAATCTGTTATATGTTAGGGATAGAAGCTACCAAACTTATGAATTTGGTTGCAATCAAATATTTGTTTTGCCTGGTTACATATGATTCCTATACATCAGGGAAATTAATTTTTGTTCAATGTACAAAGTCCAATTTCTTATACAAGCAAAAGTAATTTCTGGAAATAAATGCATAGCTTTAGTCAATTTCAAATGCATTTAGAGTATTATTTAGACCATGCTGCATGGTTAGCATCAATGATCAATCGTAGTACAGTTGAGCTCTTAAAAGACACAGAAATAGTTCTGTTGGGAAGTAGATTGAGAACAAGCACCATTTTTTTTGGGGGGGGGTGTTTTTCGGGGTAGGGTCTCACTCTGGCCCAGGCTGACCTGGAATTAACTATGTAGTCTCAGGGTGGCCTTTAACTCACTGCGATCCTCCTACCTCTGCCTCCCCAGTGCTGGGATTAAAGGCATGCGCCACCACACCCGGCTTACAAGCACCATTTTTAATTCTTAGTTTAGACTTTGCACAAAAAAGGAAGCCATAGAATACCATTATGTAAAAGGAGTTTTGAAATGCTTAATTAAACTTCAATGTAAAATATATGATAAGTGAATGATTTAATATATATATATATATATATATATATATATATATATATATATCCATGTATATAACAAATATATACAATACATACATATTAAATATATAGTAAATCTTTTTAATTTTTTATTTATTTTTTAATTATGCTCATTATGTGAACACATTCATGTTGGTGCCTTTGATAGTCTCCTCCCTGTCCTCCTCCATCAGAAGGGACCCATGTGGGGGTTATGTACAAGAGGCAACGTCTCTGTGCATAATGACCCAACTTGTGGCTCTAACAATCTTTCTGCCCCTCTTCCGTGAATTTCCCTGAGCCATGTTGGGTTCATTTTATTTCTACTTCAGTGATGAGATCTTGGGAGCCTCTGTGTCTCTGGATATCTGGTTTAGTAGGAGTTGAGTGTTCTCTGTGTCTATCTCTTTTAGCCTTGTGCTGGTATCAGGTTGACCGAGAAAGCTGCACTCTTGCCCAGTTCCCTAATTACTCTGTGGTTTCACCTGGGGCCCTGGTGGGGTGCAATAGGCTGATCATCTCCTCAGGTTCAGCATCCATTTGAAAAAGAGAAGCAAATTCTCCAAAGGAGAGAGAAGTCAGCATCATATAGATGGGATAGCCATTAATATTTTAGAGAGAATTTTATATGTGTAGGCCCTCTTGTAGCCCATGATTGGTGGGAGCTTGATATTGGAGAATGGGCTCATTTTTTGGACATGGTTTTGTCTTATCTCCCAGTTCTAGCTATGAGTTCCATTTCATTGAATGGATCTGTTAGCCAAATCAAGAGCAGTTGGTTTCCCACCATGGCTGTGTGCCACTATTGCACTTGTTTGAGCATCATGTCAGGTTGTTTGCTGCTGAGTAGCTTAGATGACGAGTTGTTTGGACAGATGTTGGTCATTTTCCCCCAGTCGTTCATGGAGTACCTTCTGGCACTAGATAAGCTAACTGTCTGGGGACTGACTCTTTTCCAGATTCCAGCCAGGTCACTCCATGTTCCATCCCAACAGCATATGGTTTCTTCAGCTATAGGGTCTTACCATTAACCTTTGGTAGGTCATCAAGAACTCTGACAGAAATCTGTCGTTTTGGGAAACCATGTAGATGTCTCTGATCAACAGCTCATTGTGGAAGTTAACTGTATGCTGGTATTGGGAGTTACAGGTCAGCGACAAGAAAGAAGAAGGAAGAAAAAGATTGGTAATATAAAAGAGAAAGACAGCAGAAAGAGAGAAGAGGGAGTAAGAGAGACAGAAAAAGGAAAAGATTAAGGTTAGCCTTCATGATGTCCTCTCTAGGGTCCCCTGGTTCAGGTGTTCTCTCTAAGGGCCTGTTGAAGGTTCAACCATTTAGTCTGTCTTTCAGGATATAGGATCTTATGGTACCATATATACTAAAACTTAATGAATACAGAAAGAGACAAAATATGATAAATGGAACTGAAAATTAAAAAAATAAATAAAATTTAAATATATTAATATTATATTATTATATCATTAGTATTATATTTCTATTAGTGATAAAATATTAAACATAGTTAAAAGATATTTTCAAAAATTGAAAATTATGTTAATATTTGTAAGTTCAAATAGTTAAAATGATAGAAGCCATGAATTAATATTATAAAACTATGTACAATGAAATAAATTCTCTTTAAACTCAGGAGTTCTGCTTGAGTGATAGTTTTTCTTTTATTTCTAGAGAAGCTTTTTCATGATTCTACCACGTAATGTGTTCTATTTTCTTACAGTAGCTGTGGGAAACTAAAGCAGCTTTTGGTCCCAGGAATGAGGTGGCATGGTAACAGATATCTAAATCTATGAAATTACCTTTCATAGTTGATAATGAGTAGAGGCTAGAATAATTTTCAGATCATTTGTATGATCAGACTAGATTGTCTTGGTGATAATATTTTTTAAAATGTGGATATTAAAATTGACTTATCAAGAAGTGGAGAATGTTGTAGAAAAAGCTCTCATTACATTAAAGAGTGCATAATTTTCTGTGAACAGGACCATCTGGCAGAGAACAGTAGACATTCTGATGAGATCTCAGATGGAAGTTATCTTCAGAAGAGTGGCCCCAGGAGAAAAGGGTATCTTACTAGTAAGTGACACACAACTTAGCCGAACTATCTTCAAGTGGATGGGAAGAAAATTTTGAAATCAATGGACAAGAACATTTACCTGAGGAGATTCCTAAACTGTTGAAATGTGCTTTGTATTGCTTCTAATAAAATATGAGTATAGAGATAGAATCAGAAGAATAAATGGTTTGTGTACATGAACTTAAACTTGCACATTCAGAAACATCCTAGCCTACCCACCTACTGCATTGTTAAAATTATGCAGAGAATGTAAGCTGCTTATAAAAGAAATTATACCAGTGAATACATAAATCCAACTTATTATTTCAAGAGAAAGGAAAAATAGAAATGTGACATTTTGGGAGATAACTCAGTTGGTAATGTACTTTCGTCTTAATCATGAAAACCTGAGATCTGGCTGAGAACTAATATAAAAATGCAGGGTGTGGTGGCATTTGCTTGCAATTTCAGCACTGGGGAGACAGATACAGGATCTTGGGAATTAGTGTTTAGCCATTCTAACCAAATTTTCAAGCAGCAGGCCAATGAGAGGACCCCGTGTCAAGAAAGGTAGACAGCATTCCTGACGTGTGTCATCTGAGGCTCATCTCTGCACTTCATTTGAGTATGGGCTCTCCCAAATTTGTGCAAGCATGCATGCGTGCACGCTGCCCCCCCCCAACATACACATACAGAGAGATAGAGAGAGAGAGAGAGAGAGAGAGATGAAAACACACAAAAGTTAAACCTGTGGTTTTTCAGGTAAAATTGCTGACATAACTTGCCAGATGGCTGGGATCCTGTGAACTTCACAGGAGACCAACAATGTTTCTGAGAATTTAATAGACATGCTCAGAAAAGAAATTCTGCCAACATAGACTAAAAGGACTGAAAAGCATGGAGATCGGGCAAAATGAAAAGAGCATATCTTTAAATGTAGAGGTGTGGACCTACAAGACAGAGATGAAAGCACATTTTCAGGCTAAGTAGGCATCATTGCTGCCCCAGTGTTCTGTTAAAGTGAGGACACTGCCATAAGGCCTAAAGATGGAACATAAAGCCATAGTATGCCAGATGCTTGATCAACTTTGGATCCAGATTTTTTCTTTTCTGCTTTTTAATTTTTTTTTCTTTTTTTCTTTGGCTGTTTTGTAATGTGAACATATGTCTTGTGTCTATCTTACCACTGTCTTTTGGAAATGCATAACCTATGTTCATAGGTTCTTATATTCACAGTCACTTTCTTCCTGAATAGATTTAGCACACACAAATTTACAGAAGTACAGGCATTAAATAATTAATAATATAGCATTTAACATTTATTGTCCTGCTCACATGTAGCTGAAATATTCAACTGATGCTACAATAATTTAAGTTTTAGGGACACAAAGGCAGGTTTAATATTATTGACTGAATTGTGTCTCCTAACATATAGGTCCTAATGATAGCTTTTAAGATCTCTGCTGCCCCCACAATGAACAACCCACAATCTCCATGGGGGTGACCTGCATCCCCCACGAGGAGGGCCCTTTTGGAAAAGGGGCAGGGATGAGTGAAGGGATGGTGTAGCAGACAGTTTCAGGTTCACTGAGATGAACTTCCAGACCAGGCACAGTTATGGAGGAAAGGATATTATTTATTGAAGCTTACAGATCCAGGTGAAGTTCTATAATGGCAGAAGAAGCTGGCCTACCTTCACAGGGCCAAGCAAGAGAGAGAAAAACCAACCAGGCACACAGAGCAAAGCTATAGCCAAAAGCCACAGCACACTTCAGGAACTCTTACTGGGCACACTTTGCATATCTTTACAATGGAATCTCAAACCCAGCACCACACCTTAAGTATCACCCAGTGACATTGCCTCTAGTAAGGTGACTGCAGATGCAAACTATAATAAAACATTGAATATATTGGGGGCTATATATTCAAACTACCACAGATGGTACCAACATGTACTGTTTCCATACTAAGAATGTCCATTACTAATAAAAATGAAATTTAAACAAAGATCTCTTTACTTAGAGCTACGATCTTTGTAGATTCAATCTTCTTGAAATAATGGCATAATGATGGGCTCCAGTACAGTGAGATTTTTGTGCTTAATCACAAAGGAAATTTTGAACAAGATAAAAGAACCAGTAAAAGATAGAAGGGTAGTTTTTTGTGGCACCACCACAAACTAGGATAAGCAAACTAGGATACCTAGAAGAGGTAAGGATGAATCTTTTTCCCTTGAAGGTTCATTGGAGCATGGATGAGCTAGGATGGTCTTACACTGACATAAGCCAGAACTGAGTGAATGGATTTCTGGAATTATGAGGCAATCATTGTGTGATATTTTAAAATATTAAGCCCATGAATCTCACAAACATGGCATAGTGTATCTTCAATATCTTATAGAAAATAGGTAAGGGTTGGGTGAATAATTAAAAAGGATATACCTAGTCCAAACTTCCTATAATCAAATCCTCTTTTTTTGTTGTTTAAAATTAGTATCCCTTGGGGCTGGAGAGATGGCTTACCAGTTAAGGCATTGGCCTGCAAACCCAAAGGATCCCAATTCAATTCTCCAGGATCCATGTGCGCCAGATGCACAAGGGGCTGCATGCATCTGGAGTTTTTTACAGTGGCTGGATGCCCTGGTGTGCACATTCTCTCTCTCTCAAATAGATAAATAAATAAATAAATAAAATAATAATATATTAAGATTAGTATCCCCTAAGCCCAGGTTTCAAGCATCCAACCATACAATTTTAGGGACTTTGAAAAATGTTCAGTACAGCCATTAATTAAATTGACATACAATGATCCTACATCTTATGTTTACTACTTTCACTGCTGTTTCACACACATTCTTTTTTTTTATTGACAACTTCTATACTTACATACAAAAAAGCATGATATTTCCCTCCCCTCCCCCCATTCCCCTTTAGAACTCCAATCTCCATCATATCTCCTCCCTCTCTCCATTAGTCTCTCTTTTAATTTGATGTCATCATCTTTTTTTTTTTTTTTTTTTTTTTCTATTATGAGGCTCTTGCGAAAGTATTGCTAGGTACTGCAAGGTCATGGATATCGAGGCCAATTTCTGACATTCTTATTACATACTTAGTGTATACAACTTGTCCTTGCTGGTTTGTCCATTAATTTCTCTTATGCAAATGGGCCACAACGTCCAGTTTTAGATCTAACTGTATATAAAAAAGTTAGCTTGAAAGTTCATAGGACCTAGAGGGAAGCTGCCACTGTTAATTAGCAGACTGGAGATGCTTATGTCCAACAAAAAGTCTTCTGAATGTATATATATATCTATGGCTTTTGTTTTATGCTCTTCTTGCTATTGGTTAGAGAAGTTTCTTTTTACAGATAGTGGCTAATACCAGAGAGATCCAAAACTCATCAAGGTGGTGAGAACAAGAAAAAGTCCAGTGCTCAGCACTGGATCATTCATCTATATCACACCAGCAAAAATATTTTTAATACAATGTGTTCTTGATAGAGTTTCCCAATACCCACAGAAATGGGTAGAAGCAACATTCAGAGATAAAGGAAATTTTTTGAAACTAAGTTTGGGAACCTCCCCATGTTTTCATTTCACATTATAGAGTCAGGAGTCCCCTTCAACCTTCTCATATCCTTGCAGGAGACTTGAAATCTAGTTTCACCAGGCTATGAAACCAAGTTACAATCATATGATAACTTTTTTTTTTTTTAAGTGAAGTAAATTTTACTCTAAAGAGTTGAAAGAAGCTTTGAAGCATTCACGGCCTTTTGATCATATGGAAGCCATATTATATTAGAATTTAAAACAAAATAGGGCTGAGGGGATGGCTTAGCAGTTACCCAGGTTTGATTCGCCAGGACTCATGTTAGCCAGATGCATGCATCTGGAGTTCGTTTGCAGTGGCTAGAGCCCCTGGTATGCCCATCCTCTCCTCTTCTCTCTCTTTCTCTCCCCCCTCTTAAATAAATAAATAAATAAATAAATTAATTAATTAATTAATTAAAATAAATATTTAAAAATAGAATTAAAAAAATACCCTATACATTTCATTCTTTAACATTTTATCTATAGTCAAACCCCAATATCACAATTATTCTTCATATTATTCAAATTACCCATATTTATTTGTTCAACCAAAATACCAGCATCAGGAGTCATTTATTCCATATGATGGTAGGTAAAACTTTAAGCAACTATGTTACAGTTATTTTACAAGGGTTGCTTACAAATGAAGTAAGTAGTTTAAAACTTAAAATTCTAAATTAAATTTACCATATTAATTATTCCATTCTAGATTAAATTATTTTCAGAAATTTTTAAATACAATCACCATAATTTTGAGAATTGGACTTGTCTTCAGAGGTGATAATAATATTTGTTATAATGCCTTTGTTTGTTCTAATGCCTTTGATTTACTCTATCTTGGGAGTCACAATACATCAAATGGGGAATATGATAATAAAATAAGTACTATAATTGACTTAAATTTGTTCTTATCTAATTGTTACAATTCTATAGTTTTCCCACTCTTTCACTAAATCCTGAGTCTCAGTGCTTTGGATTGGGGGTGGGGTATGCATTCCAGAACAAAGGAATAATAATGAAAGCTTCTGAGAAATTAAATCATGTGGTATACCATTGATGATGATGAATATAGCTCAGCATATGCCTGGTCATCATAGTACAGTCAACTGGAAAATGGTTCCTAACTCTATAGTGGAGGGGATTAAATCCCAGAAAATGGTATCTGTTCTGAATCTGAAATATCAAGATGCCTCTGAAGGCTTCCTGAACTGAGGATAATTCAGCAGTTGTTACTTTATAAGAAGATTATATTATGAATTCTTTAATAATACTTTAGATGCACAAAGGATTTTTATTTCTGAAGTATTTTAATAGGTATAATCTTATTTTATCCACACAAGAACTTAATGCCAAACAGATAAAATATATTTTATTTTATTTTTATTTTTCATTAGGAAGTTATCTGTTTTCTAAGGTCAGGGAGTTCATCTGATAGCAATCTCTATTTTCAGACACCAGTGAGATAATATTTTTAAAATGTCATCTACAGATAATTTTCACGATCAGAAATGGGTCAATTCATATGTTCTCTTGAATGGCTTAAAGCTTCAGTCCATCTTGAATGATACACACACAAAATGTGATTTTGTGATTCAACAAGAAAGAAATTTGTTTGTATTTTTACACATGTCAACAGAGCCTTGATAGATGGGATGACCCATAAGTAGTAAACTAAATGCACTGGTTTGAATGGTTTCTAAATAAATGACAAACTTTATTATTAGAGCAAAATATTCTGTGTTCAAAAACATTTATTTCTAAATTGGTTTTGCAAGGCTCCATGACTGTATTGAATTTGAACTACTGTGAAATTATGAAATTAACTTTACTAATCACGTTTGTAGAAATTATTTCCAATGGAGAAAAGTAAGGTCTTAAGGTTAATTTCTTGGCTGTGGTTTCAGTTGTTTTTAGAGAAGCGTAACTAGAGTTCTGGTTACTTTGAATCACATTCCACAAACTGTAATTGCTTTATGTCAGAGTCAGTCAAGAATTGTGCAGAAATCAAGAGAACATTGGACAGTTGCACACTGAGTTAGAATTTCAGTAATTATATCATAGGAAAAGTAAAACAACACAATTTAGATGGTAGCATGTGAAGTTAATGTGTGCATATATTGCCACATTCTTAACTTTTATTTAATCCCCATGGAGTAACTTTATAGCAAACAAACTATGAACAAGTTCTGAAGGCCCAACGCATGAGTACAGCAATAAAGAAAAGTAATGACCCCTCTGTGGTATTTATACCTAGAGACCCTCTACAGCATGCTCTTCAAATAGTACTTTAGTTCAGCTCTTACATGATTAAGACCAGAAACTTGATGTGGAAGAGCTCACACTTAGGCATGCCTGGCACGCACCTGCAACTGTCCTTGTAGTCAGTGCTTACACTGGTCCTGCTCATGCTTACCATAATGAGGAATGTAGAACGTTGTTTCCTTCTTCGGCTTTATTCTTGCCTCCCTGTCTTTTGCTGACAAAGAGAACATATCTACTGTGATAAAGGATGACCAGATATGATACTATAGCGTGCTTCCTCAGATATACCTCAATTTGATCCGAGTAATGGTACGTTATAAATTGACATCCACACTTTTTTTTTCTTCTTGGCAATTAAATTCCCTCAGGTAATCTTCCTACCATTAATAACTAACCAGAAGAGAAGCCTTGTCTCCCTAGGGAACAAAGGATTTCCCAAAGAACCTAATTAGAAACTGTGTGAAATCACTAGCTGAGTACAGAAGCTATTTTGAAATGCAATTTGGATTTTGACTTCAAGCACCAAGAATATATAAGAATTTTAAAAAGAAACATTAAATCAAATATGTTTTGATTTGACTTCCAAATTTTATGTTAGCAATTTGTGACCCAAGCACCAATTTGATAAAAAGGTGCCATATTTTTTTTTCTGAAGTAAAGATTGAAAATTTTAAAGAATATATTTAAAAAGCAAGAGGGCCTGGGAAGATGCTTATCGGTTAAGGTGCTTGCCTGCTAAGGACCCAGGTTCAATTCCCCAGGTCCCATGTAAGCCAGAAGCATAAGGGGGTGCATGAGTCTGGAATTCATTTGCAGTGGCTGGAGGCTCTGGCATGCACATTATATCTGCCTTTACTCTCCATAAATAAATAAAACTATTTTAAAATAAAATAATAAATCATAAATAAAATTTTAAAAAAGCAAGAGTATGTACCTGTCTGTTTGGGAGCACCACTTTCATAGCGGGTATCTGAGGGAGCTAGGGTAGTGGTTAGCATGAGAAGAGTTTTGGGATAACGATGAATCTGGGATTAACACTTCACCATTTTTTATTAATATTTTATTTTTATTTATTAATTTGAGAGAGAGATACAGAAATAGGCAAGGAAAGAGAGAGAGAGAGAGAGAGAGAGAGAGAGAGAGAATGGGAGCGCCAGGGCCTCTAGCCACTGCAAACGAACTCCAGATACATGCGCCCCCTTATGCATCTGGCTTACGTGGGTCCTGTAAAATCGAGCCTCCAACCGGGATCCTTAGGCTTCACAGGCAAGTGTTTAACCACTACGCCATCTTTCCAGCCCAACACTTCACCTTTTAAAGGGTGATCTAGGACTTATAGACATGCACAGTGGACAAATGGACAATTATGAAACCATAGGAGAATAACCAAATCTGAGTGAGCTGTCCAGAAGGATAGGAGAGAAGCCATCCTCACACAATTTTGTATGCTGCAGTAAGGTATACAAGAGAGAAACTGAAACTGAAGGCCCCTAATATTCCAGGAGAAGCTAGTAGGGGAATAAGTCCCTAGACCAATCATTTAAAAGAATTCTGATTATATTTAGAGGGGCAGAATGCTGAAATTGGTAACAAAGTGACATAAAGCCATGAAGCCATAAAGCCATAAATACATATATATATATATATATATATATATGTATTCAACAGAGGGCCTAAATACCTTACAAGATACCTGACAGCAGAAGATGGGTGATCTCAGAGGAAGGGCAATGCCTAGGTATGTTTTCTGTCATGCCTAAATATCTTTTCAGGTTAGATAATCATAAGCCATAAAAATGGTGAAGAGAGAAGAGAGAGAGAGAGAGAGAGAGAGAGAGAGAAAGAGAGAATGAATCACATTTTTGATCAAATGCTGCCAAGTAGATACAGAGAGGCAAGGTACAAATTTTCCATATTTAAAAAAATTGAAAAGTTTAATTGTATTTGCTTTATAGTAATTATGTTTCAGTTTGTATATTTATATTTTAGGAATTATCAGACTATGAAATATGCTTGCAATATCTAAAAACTAACAAATCTAATATCTTTAATAATGTGAAGGTGGAAAGTATAGATTTAAGTGGGAAAATGGGTCTATTTTAGTTTGAATATATAATTATTACAGTGCATTTTTAAAAATTTTTACTTTATTTTAATTGAGACACAGAGAAAGACAGAGAGAGTGTGTGAACTAGAGCCTCCTACTGCTGCAAATAAATTCCAGATGCATGCACCACATTTTGTGCATCTAGATCAACGGGAATTTGAATCCAGAACATCAGGCTTTAAAAGCAAGTGTATTTAACCACTGAGCAATCTCTCTAGCCCTAAACTGTATTTTAAATCCAGGTTATTTTACACACATGCACACACACACACACACACACACACACACACACACCCCAATTCATTGTTCCCTAAACAGCTATTATGTTTTTACCACTTTCAGTTTACTTTATACAATATATTCTTCCAACCTGATTTTAATTAATTTAAAATTTTCTATTTACTTAGGTTTAAAATATTATATATCTGGGCTGGAGAGATGGCTTAGCGGTTAAGCGCTTGCATGTGAACCCAAAGGACCCCGGTTAGAAGCTCAATTCCCTAGTACCCACATAAGCCAGATGTACAAGGTGGCACATGTGTCTGGAGTTCATTTGCAGTGGCTGGAGGCCCTTGTGCACCCATTCATTCTCTCTCTCTCTCTGCCCCTTTCTCTGTCTGTCGCTCTCAAATAAATAAATAAAAATTAAAAAAAATTAAAATATTATATATCTAGTTAATCCTACTTAAATTCATTACAATATTTCTTTAAAGTTACTATATAAAATTTCCTTTATATTAAATATATTCACAACGAACTAATAAAAAATAAATGAATATCTGATTAATCAGTGATAGTAGTTTGTTACAAGGTATTATATAGGCAAGGTACACATCAATCTCTTGTAAATAGCTGAGGGTGGCCTTGAATTTCTAACCTTTTCACTTTTCAAGTGCTGGGATTACAGACATAATACACTCAGTTCTGTTTATTCAGTGCATCAAGATTCAGTATTTCTCAGTGAGCTAACTTTTGTTTATTTGTGGTAGCAGCAGAAATGTCTTAATATTTTTCATGATTGTTTCCTCCTTACCTGACATTAGCATCTTGACTGTTGGTTACTAAATGCTATGAATGCACTATAATCATTACGATTCCTATTTGTGGAACATTTCTAATCTTTTTACTATTCAATCCCAGTGCCAGTAGTCTTTATATAATGAGTATGTATATTTTCAAATAAAAAATCCATGGACATGTTTCTTTCAGGATTTTATCATGCTCTGGCATAAATGATAATGATGTTGTATGATACATTCAAATGAACAATAACATGTATTACAAGAATGGAATCTCTTTCTCTGTGTTTCTAATAAATAAATAAAAAGTAAAAAATATACCTTAAATAAAAGAAAATGTTCAGCATCCCTAACCATAAGGGAAATGAAAATTAAAACAATTATGAGATTCCACCTTACCCCAGTAAGGATAGCAAACATTAAAAATTAAATGAAAACTAATGTTGGCAAAGATGTGGAGAAATAAGGACCCTCATCCAATGCTGGTGGGAATGCAAGCTGGTACAACCACAATGGAAAGAAATATGGAGACTTCTAAAAAGGTTGACTAAAGAGTTACTAACAGACCCAGTTATTCCCTTACTGGGTATTTACCCTAAAAGCTCCATGCCTCTGTTCAGAGATACTTGCTCAACCTGTGTGTATAGATGCTTAATTCATAATAGCTAAGAGCTGGAATCAACCCAGGTGCCCATTATTTCATAAATGTGGTATATCTACACAATGGAATTCTACTCAGCAATTGGAAAAAAAAAGTGACACAATGAATTTTGTAGAAAAATGGCCACACTTGGAACAGATTATACTCAGTGAATTCACATAATTATAGAAAGACAGTTGTCATATGATCTCACTCATTTGTGGCTCCTAATCTAGATCAGCATGAGATGCTGATATACTAACAGGCATCTCAAGACCTGTACAATTAGAGAGGGTAGGGCTTGAGTGGAGTGTATGGGGGGGGGCACAAAACAACACAAATGGAACTGGTACCATAGAATCCTATATCCAGGAAGACAGTCTAAATGGTTGAACTGGCAACGGGACCTTAGGGGGAGCACCTGATTTGAAGGGCCCTGGAAATAGTGAGATGAAGCCTAACCTTAAATTTCTACTGTTTATTTTCTTTTTCTTTCTTTTTTTCTATTTTGTCTCTTTTTCATCTTTCTTTTCCCTTGGTGCTAGTCTGTAGTTCCCAGTTCCAGGATATGATTAACATCTACAATGAGCTGTTGATCAGAGTGACCTGTAAGGTTTCCCCAGAAAATACAGACTTCTGTCAGAGCATTTAATTTCCCACCAGAGGTTAATGGTAAGATCCTACTGCTGAAGACACCATATGCACATGTATATGTACAGAATTTGGAGAGGGCTGGGTATAATATGGAAGAGAGTGAGCTCCCAGAGAGTTACACATCTAGTGCTAGAAGGTGCTACATGAGCTACTGGTGGAAAGTGGCCAACAGCTGTCCTAGCAACTCAAGGTCTCAGCTACTCAGAAGCAAATAACCTGATGTGATGCTCACACAAGTGCAGTAGTGGCACACACTCATGGAGGGTAACCAACTGCTCTTGGATTAGCTAACAGATACACTCAGTGGAAAGGAAACCATATCTGGAACTGGAAAACAAGTCAGAATCATATCCAGATAGTGAGTGTGCTTTCCAATATCAAGATTCCACTAATCTTGGGTTAAAAGAGGGTCCACACCCATTAAATTCTCTTTAAACTAATAATGGTTATCCCCGTTAACCTATGCTGACTTCACTCGCCATTGGAGAATCTGCTTCTCTTTTTTCAGAGGGAAGTAGGACCTGAGGAAAGAAACCACCCATCACACTTCAGCAGGGCTCCAGCTGAAGCCTCAGAGGAATTGGGGAAATGAGCAAGAGCGCTGATTTCTTGGTGAACCTGATATCAGCTCAAGGGTGAAGGAGATAGACACTGAGGACACTCATCACCTATGAAACTAAAGATCTAGAGGCTCCTGAGTCCATCACTGACATCACTGAAGCAGACCTAAAATACACCCAATATGTCCCAGGGAATTTCATGGAAGAGGGGGCAGAAAGATTGTTAGAGCCATAAGTTGGGACATTACTCACAGAGACATTGTATCTTCCCCGTAACTGATGGCTGCCCCCACAATGCATGACCCACAATCCCAATGGGGATGACCTGCATCCCCAAGGAAGAGGGTCCATTTGGAGGGGAGCAGGGATGAGGGAAAGGATGGTACCAATATGTGTTGTTTACATACTGAGTATGTTCATAACTAATAAAAATAATGGTAGGGTTAGAGGGATGGATTAGTAGTTAAGGCACTTGCTGCCAAGCCAAAAGACACAGGTTTGATTCCCCCAGGACCCACATAAGCCAGATGCTCATTCTCTTCCTCTCTCTCTCAAGTAAATAAATTAAAAATATTAAAAAGGTAAAAAAAAATACTTTTAAAAAATGCTAGAATACAAAAGAAATTGAAGATAGAATTCTCCAAGAAATTGCAAAATAAAAATAAATATGAATGTGGAAACCCATATAACTATATTCAGCATTGAAACAAAATGAGAGAAAGTACACATATACAAAAAAAAAAGGGTACTAAAAATAAACTTCTGCTACCGAAATACAAATCATGAATTCACAAAATCTCTTCTAGATGTATTAAGTTCTCTCTTTCAAACACCTCTAAGAACAGAGAATTACGATCTATCTCTCTTCATAGTGAAAGTTTAACAACCACTGAGTGGTGTATGTTGCCTCAAGCAAACAATGCAGGTAATGGCTTTATACTCTATACTAGCAGATCCTCCAGAGTTTCAGCAAGGCATTCTTCAGAATTTTGGATTAGAAACTACATCTACATTACTCACTTAATTTTGCTTTATTGTAATGCACAGGAAAGAGTGACTCATAGTCAGAGTTTGAGTATAGTATATTTAAATGATTTTAACAATGAGAGTTACTATTACATCTACATGTTTGTGCTATTACAAGCTAGGATGTATATTGTTCAAAATAAAATTTAAATTTACAGAGTAATAGAGATTAGTATACAAGTTAACACATGTTAAGGTAGAGTCAGCTGAAGATTAAATTTTTTGGCTGTACTTTAAGAAAGAATAATGTGTAATTGTGAAATAACATTTTAGTTCCTTATTATGGGATTGAGGAAAAAAAGTTTTCATTTGAGTTAAAAAAATGTTATCAAGCAAGGAATTTTCCTTTAATGAAAACCAGAAGGGTTGCTTAACTCTCACTCGATCATGAAAAGTAATCACCAGCTGGACAGGAAAGAAGATGGAGATACAGGTTGCACAAGTGCCAACAGAAAAAAAAATCTTAATATATTCAGAATTATGAGGATTTTATTACTGTTTAATAAGTGCTATCAATCAAACCAGTGATTTTTTCATGACTAAAGAATAACTTTAGTGTTTAGGTCTTATTTTCCTTCTGGTGGAGTGAGAGGGACTGACTTTAATGAACATTTTGAAAATCAGATCCTTTTAAGTTAGGAGTCCATGTATATTTACACTTTCTCTCTTTTACTTTTTGGCAGAATGTCTCAAGTAAATGAATATTAGTTATAAATAACAGCACATTTGCATTATTGTTATTCTTTATTGTTAGGACAATGAAACCGCAGGGATTTACTAACTCTGGGTATAATTTTTATGTTAATTTTAGGAAGCTGAAGTGGCAACTTTTATAATTAAATCATAATTCCACTAAAATCAATTGCATGGGCTATTCATAAAATTATCTGTGGTGGTTAAGTTTGTGTCAACTTGATTTGTTTAGGAATCCACAGGCATTCCTCATAAGTGTGTCTCTGAGGCTGCCTCTAGGAAGGATTAACTAAAGGAAGAATCCTTCCCCCAGGGGTAAGCCCTTCCCCCAGAGTGTGTGGCCCAGAGTGGGCGGCCCCTCTTGGGAGAGGGGGCTGGTTGATAAAAAGAAGCTCTGGGAAGAAAGGCTCTCTCTCTCCCACCTGGCTGCCGCTGCCGGTGCTGCTCACTGCTTGCCACTGGGTGCTTACTGCTTGGTGCTTTCCGCTTGGTACTTGCTGCTTGGTGTTGCTGCTTTCCAGTGTGGAATGAAGACCAGGGTGGACTGAAGAGCAGAGTCTCTCCAGGAAGCCTCTAGGCCTTCAGTGTCGGATTGGGACTGCTGAGGCCTCCAGCCTTGTGGACTGAGCAGCTCCCGGGTTTCTTGACTCTCAGACCTGCAGCCTGCTGTTGCTGGACTGTGTAAGCTAATCCAATAAATTCCCTTTTAATACAATTCATTCTATCTGTTCTGTTCCTCTGGAGAACCCTGACTAATACATTATCCTTTTCTGTAATATGAAATTAGAAAGAATAATTTTTAAATTAATTACTAAAATATATTTGTAGGTTCTATTTCATAATAAATGGCTGTATGAGATAGTATGTAATTATGTCATTTTTCTAGAAAATATAGAGATTAAAGATAAACAATTCATGCATGGATTTTTTTGTGATTTTTTTTCTAGGTAGGGTTTCATTTTAGCCCAGGCTGACCTGGAATAAACACACTGTGTAGTCTCAGGGTGACCTTGAACTCACTTTGATCCTCCTACCTGTGCCTCCTGAGTCCTGGGATTAAATCTCAGAACTTGAAGACATATGACTTTAGGGAATTTGCAGAAACAATTTTATTCTGTTTTCTCCATAGTCATTTACATACACATAATGCAGCTAATTTTCTCACAGCTACTTGATAAAATACAGGACCTTTTACTTTACACTTATTTTCTCATATTTTGTAATGTTGATTGAATTACAATTAAGTTAGTTATAATGCAATATCAAATCCTTACTATGCAAAAGCAAAGCATGTGTCCCATCCTTTCACCATTCAGGTTTGAACCATAATAGTAGAGAATTCTGTGATGGAAAAGCACCTATTTTTTTTCTAATTAAGCATCTTCTGCAACATTTGCAAAGTAGTAATGAAGGGGGAAAGGGAGAAGAAATTTTCATAACTTGTAATATTATAAGCTGGCATCATGAGCTTGGAGCTGGACAAGTAGTTCATTCAATTATTCCCTTAGACATGCTTTTATATGATACTTGGATAGCCTGCACACATTTGGTTGGTAGATCATGAGCATTTCTCTGATTACAAATGATGCTTTTTTCATCCTACTCATTAGACAGATTTGTTTTACATTGTATTGACCATGGAATGCATCATAGGTGGATGGACAGGTAAATATTATCAGTATATTGAATTCTTATTAGCAATCTATTGTCATATAACTAATTATCTGCACACACAATGATCCTAACTGTGCAGTTTAATAGACACTCCCTTTCCTGCCATAAGATTTTAAATGTTTTTTAACAAGCACACAATACACATATTCAGGCATAGACATTTGAGCTGCACTGTTAATTTTCATGATTTAATCATTGTACATTTAAAATATGTACATATCACAGTCTATGACTATATACAGTTATCATTTGTCAACTAAAATTGAAGTGTTTGCTATATTATAGTTTATATGGCTTGAGAATACAGGGCTTGTTAGCTGAATGGTATTGGATTGAGGTATAACATATGTATGGTTAAAATGTAATTAATACTTCAGCTATTGGAGAATCACATTTTAGTTAGTTCACTTGTATGGTGCAGTTTATGCACCTTTATGTATTTTATGACATAATCACATTTTCACTTACAGAGAACAATGAGAGAACCCAGTTGTCTTTTAAGTTATATTCTATTTGATTCAATTTATTTTGGGTTAGGTTTAAGCAAAGGTAATTTAGAAATAGGAACAAAAGTGAAGAAAATCAACTACCCAAATATGACTGATCAGAAGGAGCAAGCTAGAGAAGTAGAGTTCTCCAGAGTTCAAACTTCATGAAATCACTTGTATAGGATCACTAATGTTGCTCTAAATAACAACCTTGAATATTTGTGCTACAAAATTTGTTGAGTGAATTTCTTGAATTAATTATATTATTCTGTCACTCTTTTACTTAGAAAATTTCCACGCATTCACTGGAATATGGATCAGATTCCATAACTAGAGATTAGAAACCAAACCAAACCAAGCCAAACCAAAACAAACCAACCAACCAACCAACCAACCAACCAATCAAAAAAAACAAACATCAACAACAAAAATCCTAGTAATTCATTATCCCTTTACCTAAAAAGCACAAAACTAAAGGTTCTAAGAGATAAAGGATGAGACTCTGTCTATACTGACAGCACCAGAGTGCCATTCATAGGTTTATTTGCATGTTTAATTAAAGTACTTGATACTAATAATCACTTAGTCTTGTTGCCTTTTCTGGGTCTTCCTTAGTCTGCTCTTGCTGAACTAAGGCAAGGGGCCCTAGTTATCTAAACCCTTGGCAGTGCTCATGGTACATCTTTCTCATTCCATGTACCTGCTTTTTAAGGTACTGAATCAAATTTTTTATTTCAAGTGAACCTACCCAGATAACTCCTGATAAATGTATTCTCTCTTCAACAGATTCTTTGCTTACTCCATTTGTTTTTGTAGTATTTATTAATGGTATCTGTTTAATTTTAACGTGGTTTAAATCATTTGCTGCATAACTAAGGCCACATAGATATTGTTATTGATTATTGTTCCTCCACAAGCTTCACTAAAATATGCAATCAACTTGTTATTAAATTGGTTACTTGATTTTATTAATTAGGAAATAATTTTAAATGTCTCTTTGGTTTAAAGTATTGAGTTTATAAATTGAAGATATTAGCATCAGATACAGAAATTGTTTCAGATTAATTAAAATAATTAGTTGAACAATACATAGATAAGAAATCACTTTGAACAAGAAAAAGATAAATTCATGCAATAGGAGGAAGAAAGTGGAAATAAAAATTTGCTCAAAATTACTGTTGGGATATATTTATATGCCATTACTGAAGAGGTTTAGAATGTGAAAGTTGTTCCAAGAAGACAGTGATATTCTTTGCAAATGTGGTTCTTTGCAGCTACCAATCCATGTGGGATGATGGTGGTTTTTTTTTTTTTTTTGGATGACTATAAAAGATGAACCAATGATATGTAGTATACAAAATTAAAAAAAAAAAAAAAAAACACTTCAAAAGGAAAAAGTCTCATACTTAAAATGAAACTGTGGAAAAAATAGGATCCATACAAATGGAAAATAATTAAAGGCCAGAAGTGGCTATCTGTATTATATAAAATAAAATAAAACTAAGCTACAATCTGCAGCCAGTGTGGTGGTGCAAGCCTATAATCACAGCTATGTGTAAGGCTATACTAATAGGATTGCAAGTTCAAGACCTGCCTGGGAAATTTAGAGAGCTCCTGTCTCAAAAAATAGTAATAAATAAGAGAAGGCTAAATCATAGAATGATTATTCAGTATATACCGTGTTTTGAATTCAATACACAGTTTTGGAAAAAAAAGTAAATAAGCTAAAATGAATTCATGAAATTCATTATAATGATGACCAAGGAAGAAATTCAACATATGAGAATTGTTAGTGAATATGAACTTTAGGTTTGTTACTAAAATGGAGGATAGTTAGAGTCCAATGCAATAATGATATTGGACTTTACACACCATTCTCGTTATTAAAGTATCAATAAAAAGCACAGGTACAAAAATTAGTACGTAAGTCAATAAGATAAACATACTACGCTCAAATAAATCAGACATTACAAAAGAAACATTGTAAGGAGTCATACTCCTTACAACATGCTCCTCCAGACACAAAATGACCTGGATATCCGTGATCTCACAGTGCCTGACACAACATACATAAGACCATCATACTAGGAGGAAAAGATCATAACATCAAAATGAAACAAGAGACTGATTAAGAGGGGGAGGGATATGATGGAGAGTGGAGTTTCAAAGGGAAAAGTGGGGGGACGGAGGGAATTACCATGGGATATTGTCTACAATTAAGGAAGTTGTCAATAAATAGTAACTAATTAAAAATTAAAATAAATAAATAAATAAAAGACATTACTATCCATACCACAGAAATGAAAAGGATCATGGGGAATTTTTAGGCACAACTTTAAGTTGACAAATTGAAAAAGGAAAATAAAATTTTCAATAGCGATGTCTCAGTAAAAAGCAAATGAACACCACCAAAATTATCATTAGCATAGTGCCTATGAGAACAGCTTTTATTAAAAAGGTAAAAATAAATGGCAAGAACTTTAAGAAGTAAAATCAAGAATCTTGCTGGGTGTGGTGCCTCACGCCTTTAATCCCAGCACTCAGGAGGCAGAGGTAGGAAGATCGCTGTGAGTTCAAGGCCACCCTGAGGCTACATAGTGAATTCCAGATCAGCCTGAGCTAGAGTGAGACCCTACCTCAAAAATCCAAAGACAAAACAAAACAACAAAAAAAGACTCTTACACACTATTAGTGCATGCATAAATTACCATCGGCATTACAAATTTGTGCTAGTAGTGAAGATCATATTTGATATAGTATGGAAGTTCCTCAAGAGTTAAAATAGATCTATCATATATTCCAACTAATACATATATATATATATATATAAAATGAAATCATATATCCAATAAAACCTTCTTATACATCTGGCTTTACTGCAGCAGTAGTCTCAATAGCTAAGATAGGGAATCACCTAGATGCTTACTAAAAATTAAATAAAGTTTTGGGGTATTACACAGTCATAAATAAGATTGAAATCCTGTCATTTGCAGTTAATTGGATAGAATTGAAATGTTTAAGACTCAAAGACAAATATGGCAAACAATGTCTCATGTGTATTGCAAATGTTTTAGGTTGAACTGAGTATGGAATAAGAATTATTTAAGGCTAATTAGTGGAGTATATGGGAATAAACAGAACTTAGCAAGTACCAAAACACAGTTGCATATAAAGATTAAGTTCTAGTGGTTTTTGTTGTAGAACAAATGCATGGCTGTAGTTCACAATGCTCTATTGTATATTTTATGAAAATCTAGTAGGCAACAGGTTAAAGTCTCCAAATACAAATAAATGACAAAGACTCAACATATGTTATGTGTGCATATGAACAACTTCACAATGACATTTTGTACAATTCATCTGAACCAACTGAAATAAGAAATGACCAAAGGAAAGGGAAATGTTAATAACTTTGTTTTGACTACTGTGTCATATGATATCCCATTATTATGCATACTCATTATATGTTAATAAAAAGTAAAAAAAAAAATTGTGGTCACTTCCTGATATAATGTTATGACTTCAAGGAAATTCTAACTTGACCTTAGGTAACCTGGTGTATCATTTGCTTTCCCATTGCTGTGAACAAACACTGGACCAGAAGCAACTTAAGAAGGAAAACATTTATTTTGGCACATACTTCCAAGGAGTTACATTCCATCATGGCATTCCATCAGGGGGTGGGGTTGGCAGCAAAAGCAGAATCCAGCTGTTCATAGTACATCCAGAGTCAGAAATAAGAAGGTAAATAGGAATTAAGGATAAGCTATAAATAGTGAAGGTCTTCCTCCAGTGATTTCACAGTTTCCCAAACAGCACCACTACCTGTGAAAGAAACAGTCTAAATCATAAGCCTGTGGAGGACATTTGAGATGTTTCACATTCGAACCACATCTGGTACGAATATGATACAATTTTCTTGTCCAATAAAATGAAAAAATCAAATGTAACTCTTCTTAATTACATAGACATAAGTCTTAACCTGTGCTGTGAACCTCCTGAAGGCTTGAATGCTAGTATGCCAGTTCCATCACCTTTTTTGTTTGTTTGTTTTGTTTTCTCATACCTTATTTAGGGCTTCATGGATAAGACCCTAATGTATTTTGAATGATCTAGAACTGAATGTGGTTGCTGATGTCTTATTGATGTCTAGCAGGATGAGGAAGGTGGATTCTGTAGGTTTACAATGACATACAAAAGGGACATTTAACAGTAGTAGGAAAAATAAAGCTTTCCTATGGGAGAACCATCCTAAAGTTTTGAAAATGTCATTGAATGAAAACAGAAGGTGTTTTGCTGATTAAAATTAATTAATTTATGTATTTACTATGGTAATTTTACATATAACTTATGCTGGCCCAGAACTCACTTTGTGTCTGAGAATGATGCTGAACTCTGATTTGCTTTTCTGTGCTTATATGCCATCACCTCTGGCATAACAGAGATGTTCTAAGATAGCAATATGCACTATTTTGATGCAGAGGGTAATGGTTTGGATAGATTTATGGGATTTACACAGCAAGTATTTGCAGGATAAAAAAAGATTGTTGTCAAAAGTATATAGACGGTTCTCTCTAAGTCACCCAGGATATAATGTTTTGAAAAGCAATGGACTATTTTTATGCAAAATTATTGAAAGGCAGGTAGACAAGGTAATATTTTCTGTTACTGTTATTATTATTATTATTATTATTATTATTATTATTATTTTGGTTTAAAAGGTGTAGTTATGGTAGAAGAACAGGTCACAGATTTTGCAAATCTGATAATTGTTCTTTAAACCTGCATATCATTTAAGTTTTTTGAAATAGACTATGGTGTGAAATGCAGAGTATAGGAGAGAAATAGAATGGCAGTAATGTAGGTTGTAAATGTAGGTTAAAACACACTAGATATTCAGAACTACTGCGGCAGCATTTCTCTCTTAATATTGGAGTGTCAACTACTTGAGAGCTCTTACCATGATGTTTCACTTGAACTTTTATATTAATGCACAATAAAGTATACTCTGCGCTCCCACCACTTCTGAATATTGACAATGCTCTTGGAAGACACCTTCAGCCATCTCTCCATGCAGTCTACTGAAGGTAGCTAATGCCCAAATGTTATGGCATTTTTCAAGTAAGATATAGTAACTGATCAATATGGGGTTATCCAGTGTCATCTTGCTTGCCTCAACTGCCAAAAATCCTAGTCTCAGCATCAAGGCTGCTGAAAAACTTGAAGAGGCTGTTCTAACTGTTGTCACCACCAGCCATCTCTCCTCCAGGCACACACCCTTCACTTCTAGGTGCTAACCCCAAGAAAAGGCTAAGTTCCCCACTGTGCACTGACACCCTTTGGAGAGCTGTCACTAGAGGAACCTTCTTTGGCCCTGCTGGACTGCTGGACTGCTGGACTGCTGGACTGCTGGTTGTTTTCTTAGACTTTTTTTTTTGGGGGGGGGGTTGTCAAGGTAGGATCTTGTTCTAACTCAGGCTGACCTGGAATTCACTATATATTTTCAGGATAGCCTCAAACTCACAGTGATATTCCTACCTCTGCCTCCCAAATGCTGGAATTAAAGGCTTGTGCCATCATGCTCTGCTTTTGTACACTATTTCTGATCATGTACTATCCATGCCCAGTTATTTAGCTCTCTTCGATATTCTTAATTTACACTATTATGAGTGTTTTAACAATCTCCTTTTCATTAAACTCTAAAATGTGGGTTCCACTGTATGAATGTATAAACACTTTCAACATGCAAAATATATTTCATGCATTATGTATCACATAGTGTATGGAGATTTTTATCTTCTTTAGAAACATTTGATTTTATATTTACAGCAATATATGTTGAGTTGTGCTTTGTGGTGTCCACACATAAATAAAAATGCATCATATTTTTGATGAGGATAAACTTTGGAAATTAAAATTTTATACTTCAGAAGAGAATATATTTATAATAGTTGTCTTTATTCTTTGTATTTTTTTAATTTTAAATCTGAAATCATATTGTCACAGAGCTTTTCTAAGGTGTCCAAGATAGCTTATTGTAACTAAAACAATGGTAAGTTCCATAGACAAATTATATAAACTGATTCTCTGAAATTCCAGCTTGAGTCCTTCTTTGGGGATTTTGTTGTTAATAATGTTTTGTTACTGATCTTCAAGCTTTATATATAGATTTTTGTTTCAGGTCATTTGTCCTTGTTTGTTTCCTTGTTTTATATGTTTTTAATAACATGGAAAAATAAATGACATTTAAAACACAAATAAATCTTCCTATCTAACAACATTTGTTCTTTTGTGATATTGGGGAGTAATTTATTTGTTTTTAATCTTGAATAGGTCACACTTTTTATTAGACACATGGTTGAAGGCTTAAAATACAAGCCTTAGTGTCTAGCAGAAAAAAAAAATCCTATACCTAATGACAATTACAGATTATCTGTCACATAGAAAGTTATCTGTCTTATAGAAAGTTGTGGATAAGCTTAAATGTTAGATCAGATTGTTTTGATACAGACCTTAAATACCTTGATGTATGTATTGAATTATAAAAATAGGTTTAAACAGACATTTAAAAATATTAAATGGTACCTGCTTAATTGTGAGATATCATCCCAATTGGTAATATAAGAATCAGTCATTGTGTAAAGATGGTGAAATAATGGTACTGAGGATTCCTTGGGTGGAGAAAGAAGTATAAAATCAGTATTACTGAAGGATAAGCACTCACTAGTTATGTGTGTGTGTGTGTGTGACTTTCAGCTTTCTAAGGAAAAAAAAAAAACACATCATTTTCCTCCTAATAAAACTATTCCATTGATTTTCTAATAGTCATTTTGATTTTGAGTAATTAATTTCTCAAACTATTAGGTTTATTGCTTAAAGTTATATTTTATTTGATAAATGTATTTCTCTGCTAAATAACAATATATATTAAGTTTTTCTTTGACAAATCTAGTGGCTATAAAATATTTTGTTGTAAATTACACTATTGGAGGAAATAAAATACACATATAAGAAATTATGTTGGAGACATTTGATCTATAATATAATTCCTTATTATCTTTGCAATTTCATAGAGTAAACTCCTTAAAGCAAGAATAAATTTAGAGCTCCCACATATTGATGTAAACTTTAAATTTTAAATATTTTTATTTCAGAGAGAAAGAGACAGAGAGAAAAAGGCAGACAGAGACAGTGAGTATGAGTGCACTGGGGCCTCCTGCCACTGAAAATGAAGTCCAGATGCATATGATACTGTGGGCACCTGGTTTTCCTGTAGAATTGAACCCTGGCTTTCAGGCTTTGTAAGCAAGTGCCTTAACTGCTGAGCCATCTTGACAGCCCCTGATTAAAATTTGTTTCTGGAAGTAATACAGCCAAATATTAAACCAAAATATAAACAAACATAAACAAGGACAAGAATAAACAGCTACAGGATTTGTTTATTTATTTGTTTGTTTGTTTGTTTGTTTGTTTGTTTGTGATAGGGTCTCACTCAGGCCCAGGCGGACCTGGAATTCACTATGTAGTCTCAGGGTAGCCTCAGATTCATAGCAATCCTCCTACTTCTGCCTCCCAAGTGCTGGGATTAAAGGTGTGAGCCACAATATCCAGCAACAGCTACAGAATTCTGCCACCATTTCCATGATTGCAAATGAAAGAAAGGTGGGAAGATAACCGTCACCAAATCAATCTTCTTTGATTAATGGGAAGAAAACCTGAATGACAAATATTTACAAAAATAAGGAAAAACTAGACTATAGTCATATCTTAAAAGAATTTTGTTATGACACCATGATAATCAATAGAACAGAAGCTAAAATGTGATACAAGAACAGTAAGAACAATTGTTTCATATAATAAATAATACAATGTACTTGAAGGTTGTTGAAATCTATCAAGAAGACAGTAATTCAACAAAGTGGAAGCGGACCAACTTAACAAACAACAAGGAATAAAAAGTGCATCAGTATTTTCATAAGCATTATAAAACATGACATTTTATTCAGGATAGCAAAAAAGATAGCACCAAGAAGACTGCTCAGTGGATAAAGCACTTGTCATGCAAGCAGGACTACCTGAATTTGCATCCACAGAACTAACATAAAAAGCTGGACTTTGTAATGGGAGCATGTAATCCCAGCATGCCCACAGACAAAGAGGAAGTGCAGACCCACCCAGCAGGAAGGATCTCCTGGAAGTTTGTGGGTCTGCTGGCCTGGTAAAAGCAGTAATGAAAATGACAGTCCCTGCTTCAAAAACTGCAAAGTGGGGGCTGACATGTGAGATGTTTTCCTCTGACTTCTCCATGCACGCCATAACATGCATATGTGCACAAGCACACACACACACACACACAAAAAAAAAAAAAAAAAAAAAAAAAAGCATACAAAATAAAAGAATAGCTCAGATGTAAGTATAGGTGTAGTCAGAATTGTTAATTTAGTTTTACCAAATTACCCATGGCATTAGAATTTATATCCACTTTGATGGGTGTTTTGCAATTGAAAGTGTCTTCCACAGCATGCTTCTCAGGAATGCTCATGGGCTTTTGCATTTGCAACTCATGGCAAAGGTCAGCATCTCCGTGGTCATAAAGACTGCATAGTGATTAAACATGTGACCTAAATAACGTTGTAATGAATGCAAATTCTGTTTTTCTTTATATTTCATCAGAATAAAAAGGCACCATTCCAGTTATGAGCAGATAAAATGAGCATACCCAAGTAAAGTAATCCCACCTTAACTCATCACTTTCAATGACAGCTAACAAGTACATAGGGCTTCACATGACAGTGTGGTACTGAATGTGATGATGTCATTGATAAGAAAGAAAAAAAAAGTGATGATGAAAACGAGTGTGAGGATGAAGAAGATGATGATCATAGTAATGCTAATGATGCTAACTATAAAAACAAGCATTACTGGTCAGAGCACTTTGCTGGGTGGTTTGTATTTAAGATATTAATCTCAACCTCAATGTTGTTTATCATGATGTAACAACCTTATCTTCATGAAATGGGTTAGAATATTATCCGAGTGATTACTGAGCATAATTAATATCCCTAAGGCTTTATACCTATAATTGATAAAATAGTAAACAATGGAGATTTTTTTAAGACAAAAATACTTTTTTGACTCACTCCTTTATGTGTTTCACTTTCATTTGATTTTATACTATGGGATCAAAGGAAACTATCTTCAGTGAAATGTCGTTCTTGATAAATTAAAGGTGACCTTTGTCCAATTCTAAATGTTCACCTTACTTTGAAATAGTCTTGGGAAACCTCTCAGCGATCAAAGCATTTTTAAGTCAACCATCTTGGAATTGGATTTATCTTTTCCCTAAGAGGGTGGGGGGACCTTCATTTGTATCTTGCAAAGTTTGTCCTGAAGAATTGATATTATTTTCATTGAGACTGTCAGAAACTAACTGCATTCTAGAGAGCAGAAATTAAAGATTCAGGGTAGAAAAAGGGAGCAACTCAGAGTCAGTGAAAGACTGTTCATTGTGTGGGTATATCTGTTTGCTTTTGGATACTCTGTCCTGTGAGAGCGCATGCAGCCTGTGTTTAGGTTATAGAATAAATAAAGAGAGGCATGATAACAATGTAAGAATTGCTTACTGTTTTTTTTTTTTTACTGTTAGTGACATCATCATCTGTTTGGACACACAATGCTTACTTTTATATCTTTAACTTTATCTTTTGATGTAAACCCTGACATAAACCTCATATGATAGTAAATAAGTATAAGTCTATGAAATTCATCAGGCAAGATGACTCACTGGAGTCTGTCATTTCCCATTCCCCAAAATACCTGATACCTGCCAGTTTACCATATTCCCCAACAATATGGAAGAAACTGGCACTAATTATTATTGGCAGACCTTGGGGAAAGTCCAGTTACAGTGAGTGGACATGGCATCTAGAATTATGGCATCTGGAATTCTGCTCCCAATTAGAGAGCTTTCACACAAAGAGGGACTCATAGCAATTTCTTTAGAGTTACAGAATAGAAAAGGTTCTGAAGAGGCATTATAATTCCATATAGACAGTATCATAAGCTGCTCAAAAAAACTAGAAAAAGGGATATATCTAAGTCACAGTATGAAATATAAAAGATATCCATGAATCAGATTTATGTGAACCCACTACTGAGGATACCATTGATAAGTGTCTTTGCTAAATATAATGCTATTTCCTACTTAAATAAAATTCTAATTTATCTCCTTTACATGGCCTAATGTCCCTTTGTGTACATATTCTTGCTATGTATAAATGGGAACACACAATATGTAGCATGGAAACATGTCAAGGAGCTTTCAATACAATCTGACCTTTTGAATATTATTTTTTCTAACAAAATTATAATGAAGATTATACAATGTATACCATATAACTGTGTTCTCTGTAACTGCCCCTCTACTTGCTCTGAACTCATTATGCCGGTTACTTTTTCATAAATGCAAATATTCTGAATCCAATTTTCTTTATGACTTGTTAATATGGTCATTGTAAGTTATATTTGACAGTTAACAATTATTCCAACTGAAAATATCATAAAAGCATAATTTCCACAGCCTTATTGTCATAAATCATGACCAAAATGGAGCAAAGATCCCTAAGTGTACAAACTTACCAATATAACCGTATTTCTATGGCTACACTGTTAAAATTTGATAAATTGAAATTTTTATAGACTTTACACCTTGTTAGCTGTCAGGGATTTCCTCATAACTGTCACTATCCTCTCAGTATGAGCTGATGTGAATGAGTATTTCATATCATTTTTCTAATTGTTCACCTTGCTTGTGAAAGACCACATAGGAGAGGTTTATTATATAAACAGTAGATCCTGATGTCATTTTGAAGAAAATTTTATTTGAAGAGCTCAGATTTTTTTTCCTGCAATACAATTGATGTTATAAAGTTGGGAAAGGTAAAGCATCTTGGAGTTGGCCTACATATATTCCTTCTTTCTACTTCAATATTTCCTTCTATATTAAAGATGCAAATCTGTTTTAGATATGTGATAAAAATAATCGCCTTATCAACAAAAAATTCTTAAAAGATCCTTAGTATAGCACATAAGACTTTTTTCCAAACCATCCATTTATTTATTTGTTTAGGAGAGAAGTAGAGACAGACAGATAGATATTGTCTGAGAATGACAGGTCCTCCTGCAATGCAAACAAACTCTGGACACATATGCCCCTCTGTGCATCTAGCTTTATGGGGGTACTGTGCAACCAAACCTGGCCCATCGGGCTTTGCAATCAAGTACCTTTAGCTGCTGAGCCATATCTCCCTCTCTGGGCCCATGTTATAGTATTTTAAAATAGCCTTATAGGTTTTACTTTCCTTAGCAATTTCTGGAATGATTGCATTTAGATACTAAAATGGAAATTGATTCATCCTAAAAATATGTTTGGAAAGTAATACATTTTAAAAAATACATTTTGACATATAATGTACACCCTAATGAGCTTCTAAACCCTATAAAAGGAATCTTACTGCAACCACCTTCCACATCCAAACATAGATTAATCCCAGTATCTTTACCCTACTACAAACTCATGCAATTGCAAACTCTTCTTCCACTTTCAATAAGCCTGAACTTTTTTTCTAATCAGTTCTTTGTTTTTTTTTTTTTTTTATCCATGATTACATAATACTATGTATATTATGTCATACTGTGTATACCATTAGTCAAGTGACATATATGGGATTTCCCTGACTTATTTTGTTCACTACTAGGTGGATGAGTTTAATGTTGTTAAAAATAAAGAAGCTAAAATACTTGATGTCTCTTGCTGTACATGTATGCAGATATCATTGGATGTGTTCACCTTAGAATTATGGATCTTAGGGAATGTAAGACTTGTTATTGAAGCTATTATACATTTGAAGAATATTTTTATGGAAGGATTCTTGTTTGCATTCCCATCATGAGGATATGAGAGGCCTCATGCTTTTGTTGGTGGGAGAATCATGCTAAAAATAAGTAAATGATGGCAGGTAACTTCCCTTTTATTGTAAATACTTTTTATTTATTTGCAAGTAGATAGAGAGGTAGAAAAAAGAGATACCGATAGGGAGAATGGGTATGCCAGGGCCTCTAGCCACTGCAAATGAACTCCAGATGTACATGCTCCTTTGTGCATCTGTCTTTATGTGGGTACTGGGGAACTGAACCTGGATCCTTAGGCTTTGGAGGCAAGCACCTTAACCACTAATCCAGCTTTCCAGCCCTGCCGCTTTTTAAATTAGCTTTAATATATGAGCATTCCATATTTGGGTTTTGGCCCCATCTTTTTATCCTTCCCCCCCCCCTTCCATATCCCTATGAGTAAGCCTTCCGTGTTAAAGCTAGACCTTTCTTTGTTTTGTTATATCATTCATTTTATCCTACTTTGCCCGCCATGTCAAAATGTTGATGGGCTTAGTGCTCTGCTGATATTGTGGGAGTTATGGTGTCCTGAATGCACCTGTCATTTCTTATCAGGAATATTTATTGTTTATTTATTCATTATCTAAAGTTGTTGAATAGGATTTTTATTTTATTTATTTTTTTTGTTTTTCAAGATAAAGTCTCACTCTTGTCCAGGCTGAGCTGGAAGTCACTGTGTGGTCTCAGGGTGGCTTTGAACTCAAAGCAATCCTTCTACTTCTGCCTCCTGAGTGCTTGTATTAAAGGCATGCACCACCACACCCAGCTGAATAATATATTATATGTATGCTTAATATTCTCTTCTGTGAATTACATTCATGAATCTTGGGCATTTTAAAATTAGAAAGCCTGTCATTTTCTTTTTAAATTTTATTTATGTATTTATTTGAGAGAGTGAGAGAGGGTAAGAGGCAGAGAGAGAGAGAGAAAGAGAGAGAGAGAGAGAATAGATGTGCTAGGGCCTCCAGCCATTGCAAATGAACCCAGACTCATGCGCCACCTTGTGCATCTGGCTTACATGGCTCCTGGGGAATTGAACTGAGGTCCTTTGGCTTCACAGGCAAGCACCTTAAATGCTAAGCCTTCTCTGCAGCCTGTCATTTTCCTTTTTATTGGTAGAAGAGTATTATATTCTGGACATAAGAAATTTATTCATTCAAAATGTTAAAGACATATTTCTAGTAATATCAACAATGATCTCCTTAGTGTATTTGAAAAAGGATTATTTAAAATATTTTGATTTTTGTTTTAATGTTTCTTATTTCTTGTTCTTCCTAGAGGCTATGTATTTGATTATGTTTTTTGTTATTTTGCTTTTTATAGTTAAAGCGATCATATGTCTTAATTTTCTAGGGACATTCCTGACTAATGCAAATTGTCCTTTTATAATTATGTCTTTCACTTTACATTTCAGCCTGAGTCCAGGAATTTCAATAAGGACTAATTAAACTTACTGTGCATTTTCTTAATATTTATTTTATGTATTTGAAAGAAAGAGAGTGAGAAAGAGGTAGAGTGTGGGTCCTGGGAAATTGAACCTGGGTCCTTTGGCTTGCAGGTAAATGCTAAGCCATCTTTATAGCCCCTGTGCATTTTCTTTTACATACTTTCCTGAATGTGTGTGACAGTGAATTAGGGAAGAGAGATAAACATACTCCATATTGTTTTCTTACCACTTACATAAATAACAAAGCCCCGATACCTTCTCTGAGCCATTTAAAGTAAGGTAAAAATAGTGAAAAGAGAATAGAATTTAATAAAATTGGAAGGAAAAAGAGTTTATGTCATTAGTGGTTATCTATCTATCTATCATCTATCTATCTATCTATATCTTTCTCTTTGAAATAAAACTTAAAAGTTTGATAATTAAAAAAAGAAAAAACGGGGCTGGAGAGATGGTTAGCGGCTAAGGCGCCTGCCTGTTAAGCCTAAGAACGCTGGTTCCAATGTCCAGCGGTTCCAATCTCCAGGTCCCACATTTAGCCAGATGCAAAGTGAGGCAAGGGTGCAATGCCACACTTGCCCACAAGGGGGCGCAAGCATCTGGATTTCGTTCACAGCAGCTGAGAGACTGCTGGCGGGCCCATTTCTGTCTCCCTCTCCCTCTCTGTCTATCTCTCTCTGTCTCTCTCTCCAAAAATAAATAAAAAATAATTTAAAAAATTTTAAAAAAGAAAAACCTCAAGTGCATATTGAAACTGTGATCATTAAGATGTGAAGGAGATCAGATAGTGTGGATATGATATCTAGATTAAAGATATAGGTGAATATCCTGTGACTGATTACTTGTAATTATGTGATCTCACCACAAATGAGAAGCAATGGTTTGCATTCACATTGTATCCTCTCTCATAGTGGACTTAAAGAGGCTTTATTCCTCTGTAAGGAAACTTGCTGCATGTCTAGGCAGAGGTTCTTTTATCTACTTTGTAGCACAACCCTTATTGAGGTGGAAGTGGGAGACAGCTCTCCATATCTTTGGTGTGGTGATAAAACATGTTAAATCCTATAACAGACTGATTTTGCTGTTCTTGGAGGATGCTCTGCACTTGTGAATTTACTAAGGAAACATTCTCTGTTATTCTGCCTTTGTTACATACAGCCATGTGGATGCCCTGTGCAGCACTGCTATGATGCCTCATAGGTTAGTCCTGCTGGTGTATGAGGGACACTGATATGTCTTGGGCCATGGAGCTCTGCAAACATAGATCTGATGAAGCAAGCATGCTCCCACTGCAGTGTGCCCTCTGCTCTGCTGAAACCTTTTGAGGAAGGCTCACTGGATTTCTAAGAACTAACACCGTTCTTTAGTTGATCCTTTCCTCCCCTACATGGTGGCTGACAGTATTCACTGCAGTTAAGTGCTTCCTTTACATTGTTTTTGTCTTGGAGACCAGACATTATCTCTCCTAACAAACTCATTTTTATTGGGTCTGTAAATGTTTCCCACAGCTTTAGCTGTAATAAATATCAGAGTGTTCTCTGAATTGACCTCAAAATATCCATGCTTCATTGCAGTGGTGATCATCTCTCACTCTGTATCTACCATCTATCTTTCAATCAACTGATCATTTGTTTTTTATCTACACATCCAATCTAATATCTGTCTTTGTATTTTTGTTCAGTTTAGATATTCTTACCAACCATTTATTTCCCATCTAACCCATATGGGAATTCGTTCCACCATGGTAACCTTATCTTGGTACATTTCCCTCAGAAGGCCAGTTCCATATATTTCTAGGGTTTTATCTGTCAGAACACTGAAGATTCCCTGTACCTGTGTCTCCAACTGGGAGACTGTCTTGCACTGTTCTTGGCTCTAGAATTTTCTAAAGAATACACACTAACTTAAATCACATAGTTAGCATTACACCTCTTAAAATGGTTCTTGTCTGTGACTAAGCATCAACTCTATTTATCCTTGGACCTGAGAACCACTGTAAATTTCTTTTGTACTGCCAGAGTTTTATTTTTATTTATTTCTCAACTTAGGAATGTCTGTAATCAGAAAAAAAGTGCTACTCTTTTATAATACAGGAACAAAATAATGGACTAAAATGTCTGTATAAAGATGATTAAACATATTATTAATATAAACTTAATATGAATAACCCAAATAGGATAATGCTTTTCTCTTCAGTATCTGTGATACAGATACTATTGCTAGAGTTTGAGCTCATGTTGATGAGAAGGAACATAATAAGTAGTATCACAAATGCTACACCGCTCCCATTATGTAGTAGTTTTATACAGGCAAGAAGTGGGAAGCATTAGTGATTTTTATCACTTTCTCTCACTGAGGAGGGTCAAGGATGGTGCATGGGGCCACTTGATGATTACAGGAAATTCATTATTATCCAAACAAAAGAAGAATATGGAATTCTATTACTCTAAATGGACCATTTAGATATTTCCAGTAAATATATTAGCTTCTAATAATATTTTTTTTAAATCTAAATGATTTTATTAACAAATACATTAAAAGATCTTCTTTTACCAGTATTAGAGACATAGACCTCTAATCCCAGCATTAAAAAAAAGGTTGAAGCCGGGCGTGGTGGCGCACGCCTTTAATCCCAGTACTTGGGAGGCAGAGGTAGGAGGATCGCCGAGAGTTCGAGGCCAGACTGAGACTACATAGTTAAATCCAGGTCAGCCTGGACCACAGTGAGACCCTACCTTGCAAAACCAAAAAAAAAAAAAAAAAAAGGTTGAGGTAGGAGGAATTGCAAATACCTAGCCAGCTTGGACTATAAAGAAAGGCAAAGGCCAATCAGCACAATGTAGTGAGACCTTGTTGCAAAAAATAACCATAATAAGTACTAAGAATATGGTCCAATGTTTGCCTAGAATATTTTGAATAATTCTTAATGAAATGATTATATTTTTACAGACAGCAAATTCATGGTTTATAATTATAAAAAATAACAATTAATAAATATCCATTAATAAAAATTGAAAATTCTTCAATTTTCCAAAATATATCCCTCATGGCTAGATTTTCTAAACCAAAATAAAGTCAGGAATATGCAATTCATTTATGTTATGTACTATCTTTTAATTTAAAGCAGTTATATTTTGTTTATGACACTGTACTAATGCTGGCTATTTCCCAAAGTGTCAGGAGTTTTATTTGGTTTATTTTTTACTCCTCTTTGTTTTCTGGACACTGACAGATAGTAGAGACTGATAAATTCAAGAAAGAAGCCATCACCACTGATAGAACATAGTTTATCATTCTTCATTCCAGGAGGTGTATAAATATCTCTTGGCTGTACCCTACTGCTGCTAAGATTGATCACGGATTAGAGTGCTTTCCGCCTCTTCCTCCATTATGAAGTAATATGTTTTCTGTAAACTACTTTTTGAAAGGTAGTTTTCATTTGCTGTGGAAATTTCATTAAACAGTTATTTTCTTCCCTTTTTGGGAGACATTATTGAACCCACTTAGGCATTTCTATCGATTTGGTATTGCTTCTTTGTTGACAAGTTTCCTCCTTTCTGAATGTCTCAAGATGTGTTTCTAGTGTTTGGCAATTTGCCTTTGATGTCAGAAATAAGGGATTTTTTGGCACATTAGACATTTCTTGGGCTAATTCTTATTTTTTTGCTCATTCTACAGAAACTTCAACTATTATTGCTCTATATTTTTCTCTTTCCAGCTTTGTATTTTTCCACCCTGAAGTCCTAAATAGGTAATGCAATCTTTCTTCTTTGTGGGGTCAATTGCTAAGTTGAGTGTTCATTACATTGGCTTTACTGCATGTCTTATCTGTTTTCATGTTCTAGAACTTCTTTTAGCTTGTACTGATGAAAGAATCTGGGGTTCTGCAGAGATCTCCCAAAATTACACACCCCAATATTAGATCCTTATCCTATACATATTTTTTCATTTTGTTTATTTTTCTTTATTTATTTGGGAGCTAGAGAAAGAGAGAGAGAGAGAGAGAGAGAGAGAGAGAGAGAGAGAAATGGGTGCACCAGGGTCTCCACCCACAGCAAATGAACTCCAGATGCATGCACCTCCTTATGCATCTGGCTTATGTGCATACTGGGGAATTGAGCCTCAAACAGGTGTCCTTAAGCTTCCCAGGCAAGCATTTAACCACTAATCAACCCATCTATCCAGCCCTCCTTATCCTATTTTTAATAAAGAATTGAAACAAACAGATGCCATAAGTATAAATTATGAATTATTGAGTTTATGTAGGGAGAAATCACAAATTGTGGAGTTTATTTAAGGGAAATTAGGGTCTAGGAAAAGTCTAAAGACTCACAAGCATGTGGAAGTCAAGAAACATCCAGACATGTAGGAGGCAAAGCACAGTTCATGAGGTTCATTTAAGTGAACTGGAGGTCTAGGAAGAGGCTGGAGCAGAGCCACAAGCCCTTGGAAGATAGAACCCGAGACCCAATGTAGGGAGATTTAGAAGAAACATGCAATCTTGTGTAAAGCACAGCATCTGCCCTGAGCCTCCCCATGGAAGAAAGTTAAGAGTAAATGGTTTAAGGGTAGGAGAGAAAGAACGGGGAGCAAATTTGTGAGAAATGGGTAGTGAAGACAGTTGTACTCATGGTTACTCTGAGTTTTGAGAAATTACACAGATATCAGGCCTAGAGTTTAGAGGAATTACCCATGGGTTAGATATAAAGAAAATATACATGTGGTAGCCTCAGAGATCAGAAAAAAAAAAAAAAATCACACAAGTAATTAGAGTGAGAAGTTCTCCCAAAGCATAAAGCAGAGGCAAGCAGATAATTGGCTAGGCTAGTAAACAATGCTATGCTATCCCCACACCCAGCGTGGCTGGGATAGGGGTAAACCCAGACTGAAGTGTATCCAGGCAGAGATCACAGGGCAGAAATAAGTGAAAAATAGCATGACATGCATGTTTAAGAACGTTTTAGAATTAGTGATCTTGGGATTTACAATTTTTCTTTAATCTGGCTTGTTTTTGTGTTTAGTTTTTTTTTTTTTATTATCTCTGATATGTATCAAAATAAACATTTTATAGAAGTATAATGTACATTGGAAAAAATGTACATCTCTGTGTTTATCTCCTTCAGCCTTTTTCTGGTGTCATGATCACCACGAATGCTGTACTCTTGCCTTTCCCCTGCATTACTGTATGGTTTCGGCCAGGACCCTGGTGAGGTGTGACTGGCCAATTTTCCCTTCAGGTGCTGTGGTAGTTTGAATATATGGCCCCCAATATATTCAATGTTTTATTACTTTATAGTTTGCATCTGCAATCACCTTCCTAGAGGCAATGTCACTGGGGGCTGGTCTTAAGGTGTTAATGGTGGGTTTGAGATTCCATTGTAAAGATATGCAAAGTGTGCCCAGTAGGAGTTCCTGAAGTGTGCTGGGGCTTTTGGTGGTAGTTTTGCTCTGTGTGCTGTGTGGCTGGGGGTTTTGCTCTCTCTGCTTGGCCCTGTGAGAGTAGGTCGCTTCTTCTGCCATTATGGAACTTCCCCTGGATATGTAAGCTTCAATAAATAATATCCCTTCCTCCATAACTGTGCCTGGTCTGGAAGTTCATCTCAGCGAACCTGAAGCTGTCTGCTACAGGTGCGTTGTCCATCTGAAAAAGATAAGCAAATTCTCCAACGGAGAGAGAAGTTAGTACTAGATATATGGGATGGCCATAGATAATTTAGAGGGAATTTTATATGCATAGGCCCTTTTCTCTCCCACATTTGATGGTGTCTTGATCTTGCAGACTGAGCTCATTTTTTTGTACATGGTTTTGACTTATTTCCCAGTTCCAGCAATGAGTTCCATTCCACTGAGTGGATCTATTAGCCGACTCAAGAGCAGTTGGTAACCCACCTTGGCCGTGTGCCACTACTTCACTTATTTGAGCATTAAGTCAGGTTGTTTAACACAGAGAACATCCAACTCCTACTAAGCCAGATATCCAGGACACAGAGGCTCCCAAAACCTCATCACTGAAGTAGAACTAAAATGACCCCAACGTGGCTCAGGGAAATTCGTGGAAGAGGGGGTGGAAAGATTGTTAGAGTCACAAGTTGGGGCATTATGCACAGAGATTTGGCATATCCCCCATAACTCTTAACTACCCCCACAATGCATAACCCACATTCTCCATTGATGAGGGTCCCTTTGGAAGAGGAAGGACAGGGAGGAGGATAATGGAGTCACCATTATGGATGTAAAATTAGAATAATGTAAATAAATAAATAAATAAATATTATAATATAATATAAAAAAGAAAAATGTACATCTTTCAGATATCCTCACAGCATGAGCATCTTACGTGGCAGTGACTGTGGTCAAATATTGAGCGTTGTCCGCACACCAGAGGCCCTCTTGGTGACTATTCCACTCTACCTCTTTTTTGTCCCAGTAGTACATATTTCCTCCTGATTTATACTAATATCAATTTTCCAAGTACTTTTTATTTTATATGAACACAGTGAGATATAATGAGCTCTTTTGTGCTTTCATTATTTGAATCAAAATTATGTTTATGAGATTTATCAGTGTTATTTATTTCACTCATAGAACTACATGGTATACATTATTCCATTTTATGGTATTTCAATGCATTGCATTTTACTATTCATGACAATTGTAGGCTGTTACAGCAGTACCGCTGTAAAGATTCCCCTCTATGTCTTTGGCCTGCATGCCTCCTGGCTCAGTAGGTACATACTCAAGTTCATGCAAACCGACTCTATTGATAATGTCAGATTAGTTTCTGGAGTGGGATAGATAGCTTTTAGTTTTCCTTCCTATATTCAAGGAATGGTAGTTCCATTTCTCACAATGCTTAGATTCAAAAGCCTTTTGATTTTTGGCTATTTGAATAATGTTTATCTGCCATTGCCTGTTTCAGGGTCTTTGGTGGAATATTTTACATGGAATGTTTTATGTTTTAGTTATCCTTTATTTAATGATATAAAAGTCAAGCAATTTTTATTTAAAATTTGATTTTCTGTATTCCTTTATCTATTCCTTTAATTTACATGGATAAATTAATGTTATTTTGATTTTATTAAATATGTGTAAGTAGTTTTAAATGCAACATTTGCTGTTAATCAGCTATTAATTGATAATGTTAATTAGCACATGGTTGCTTATAACTCTTATTATCTTAATATTAGAATTTTTCTTTTAGTGTTTCAAAGAATGCATATATTGTAGTATTTCCCTTTCCATAGCATCAAAGTAAGACAGCTCTAACAAACTGCAGATTTATATATTAAATATAGAGTAACAAATCCTCAATTTTTTTTAATCTAATAGATAATTTGATCTTAAAATGACCAAATCTTAGCTGTTACTATTTCCTCAAATCATACCTTGCTAAAATTCTCAGCTTCTCTTGTACTGGTGATTCTACCGCTCTAACTACTAGATACATACTTATGATTTCACATTTAATCCATTTTTTTCACAATGAATCCATCAATGTGCTTTTGATTTCATCTTAAAACTCCATCCAAATGTCAGTATATTTTACTGTTGAACATACATGACCTAAGCAATTAGCTACAAAACTGGAGTAGTGTCAAAATTGGTTTATTGCTACATCTCTCACCTTAGAGATATTTTTTCTCAGCAGAAATGGTGAAATAAACTACAAGCTCTATAAATAAATGCATATAAATAAAATATATACCTATATAAAATGCATATAAATAATATATAACCAATGTATAAATAAAACCCCACAAATCTGAGCTAAGCTCCCCAAAGATCTCTTTCTCAGTGAAAATGGAGACAGACATGGTGCCATTATTCATCACCTGTGTGCTTGCCTCCCAGACCCTCATTGGCCCTCTCCACCTCCTTTCTCTTTCTTTACCTTAGGTATATTGTTTAATGTCCATCTTCAACTCTTACATGCATTTTTTTAGGAGGACATGGCCTTTTGTTTATTTTCATTGTTATTATCATCATGGAAAATGATATCTAGCACACATCTGATAAGCAATAAAGTCATGTTGTATCAATAAATGAGAACACAAATGGATCCACTATAAAGACCATTTCTATCTTTTAAAATCTTTGAGTAATTTCTTTGTGTATCTCAGAAGTCACTCATCTTCTAAAGGACAGAAGTGCAGGTTCTTGACTACGCTAATCTAAACTTGAGACTAGTGGACTCTGCATTTGTTATTTTGTAATATTAATATTTTTATTTATTTATTTCATTTACCCAGGTAACTCTAACCTAAAAAAATTGTGTTGCACATACAGGTATTTCTGATACGGGAATTTGGTCAGTGTTTGAGAGTGTCAGAGCCTTATCTCAGGTCTTGTGTGGGCAATAACTTAGGAGCTGAGATGCAGTCACACAAATCTTGCACTGAGTCAGTGGCCTCCAGATTCTTGTCTTATGAATTTTTCTGAATGAAATTCACAGAACAGAGGGTAAAATGTACAAAGATTGCATTAGAGGGAGAGTTCAGAAGACAGAACTTAGAGCTAAAGGAAAGGAATGAAATACAAGGGCCCTGCTGAAGTGGACAGGAAAACCCACCTAGAGACCTGTTATTCATATATGTATATGGCCCTCTTCATGGGCAGCTGGACTGGTCAGTTCACTCCTGATAACAAGTACCTGTACATTCCTTTATCTCCTTGGAGAGGAAGAAATAAGAATAAAGGTACTTATTTACCTCCTCTGGTGTGATTCTAGGATAAAGGAGATAGACAAAAGGTAGATTGACCCTTAACAGGCCCAAGAAACCTTACCATGGTTAGCCAAGAGAGAGCAATTCACTTTTGAGATCCTATTACCCCTAAACTGACTCATTTCCTGCATATCCAATAATTTTCAGAGATTAATCTTTGTTATTATGAATAAAATACAAACCATTCTTTTTTTTTCATGTAGGAGATGTTTATCATTGTTTTATTTATTTATTTTTTTTCTTATTTTTTTATTGACAACAAAATATACTTACATACAAGAAGTGCATGGTATTTCCCTCCCCTCCCCCATTCCCCTTTAGAACTCCACTCCCCATCATATCCCCTCCCTCTCTCCATTAGTCTCTCTTTTAATTTGATGTCATCATCTTTTACTTCTATTATGAGGGTCTTGCGGAGGTATTGCTAGGCACAGCAAGGTCATGGATATCAAGGCCAATTTCTGTCTGGGCAGTTGCATTGTAAGGAGTCGTACCATTCCTTTGGCTCTTCTATTCTATCCTCCCCCTCTTCTGCAATGGTCCCTGAGCCTTGGAGGGTGGGACAAAGGTGTTTCAGTGAAGGGCACTCCTCCATCTCTTCTTCTCAGCACTATGTTGCCTATTGGATCATCCCAGTGGTCATCGCCATCTGAAAAGAGAAGCTTTTCTAACCAGAAGTGAGAGTAGCATTAATATGTGAATATGAACATAAGTGTATTATTTTCCGGGCAGCTTGGTGGGAATAGTATATACATTTAGACAAGAGCATGGGTTATACCCCTAAGGCTCATGACCTTACATACCATAGACTTTTAGGTTTTTCAGTACCATGTATGTATTCCCTCCTGTAGAGAGGGCCTTCATTCCAATTATGGAGCAGTTGGTTACCCCACGAGTAGACATGCCACTATTGCACCCGTTCAGTCTTTGGGCCTGTCTGGCCAAATTTGAATATTCAGCATCCACTGTTTTCACTGCTGATGACTTCTGTCTCCCATACTCTGCATGCAGTGCAGCTTTTTCCAGCTTTCAGTTGGCTGGTCTACAGGGAGAAGGTTTTCTGCTCAGCAACAGCTTGCTTTCTCAGTGACATTGCCTCTCAGGCAAGAGATGTCTTCAGCAATAGGGTCTTACTATCTGTTTCTCGAGGGAAACCAAGGGCTTTGGCAAATGCCTTTAATGTTTTGGAGGCTACCGGGACCTCCTTGGCCAACAACTCACTGGAAGGTATCCCATCCCAGGTACTGAAAATTTTCTAGTAACAGTCTACAGCTTCTAGGTGTACCATTATTCAAAAAAGTAATTTTACATAAGTCTTATTCACAATCTTTTGAAATTAGATTGACCCTCCCCCTTCCCTTCTTTTATGCATTCTCTACCCATGGCCTCCGTTAGGCCATTCCCCTCCTTGTAATCAGTTCTTCCACTTACATATGTGCAATACTATACACTTAAGTCCTTCCCTTTCCTCCCTCCCTTATAGCCTTTTACCAGCTTACTGGTTTCTGGTACCAATTTTTGGTTCCAGTTCACACACGAGTCTGTATATTTGTAGCTAGGATCCACATATGAGAGAGAACATGTGACTTTTGGCTTTCTGAGCCTGGGTTACCTCACTTAGTATAATCCTTTCCAGATCCATCCATTTGCCTGCAAATTTCATAATTTCATTTTTCTTTACCGCTGAGTAGAACTTCATTGTGTAAATGTACCCCATCTTTATTATCCATTCATTTGTGGTGGGACATCTAGGCTGCTTCCATTTCCTAGCTATTGTGAATAGAGCAGCAATAAACATGGTTTTGCAAGTATCTCTAAGGTAGTGAGAAGAGTCTTCTGGATATATGCCTAGGAGTGCTATAGCTGGATCATGTGGTAAATCTATTTCTAGCTGTCTCAAGAACCTCCACACTGATTTCCACAATGGTTGGACCAGATTACATTCCCACCAACAGTGTAGAAGTGTTCCTCTTTTTCCGCATCCACGCCAACACTTATTATCATTTGTTTTCTTGATGGTAGCCATTCTGACAGGAGTGAAATGGAATCTCAACGTGGTTTTAACTTGCATTTCCCTGATGGCTAAGGATGTGGAACACTTTTTTAGATGTTTATATGCCATCTGCATTTCATCTTCTGTGAATTTTCTATTTAGTTCCATAGCCCATTTTTTAACTGGGTTGTTTGAATTCTTATTATTCTGTTTTTTGAGTTCTTTATATATTCTGGATATTAATCCTCTGTCAGATGCATAGCTGGCAAAGATTTTCTCCCATTCTGTAGGTTGTCTTTTTGCTCTATTCACAGTGTCCTTTGCTGTACAAAAGCTTCATAATTTCATAAGGTCCCATTGGTTGATTAGTGGTTTTATTCCCTGAGCAATTGGGGTTATATTCAGAAAGTCCTTACCTATGCCAATATGTTGAAGGGTTTCCCCTACCTTTTCCTCTAGCAGTTTCAGAGTTTCAGGTCTGATATCAAGGTCCCTGATCCATTTGGACTTTACTCTTGTGCATGGAGAGAGACAAGGATCTATGTTTATCCTTTTACATACAGATGTCCAGTTTTCCCAGCACCACTTGTTAAAGAGGCTATCTTTTCTCCAATTAATATTTTTGGCATTTTTGTCAAAAATCAGGTGGCTGTAGCTGCTTGGATTAATATTTGGGTCTTCTATTCTGTTCCATTGATCTACCTGTCTGTCCTTGTGCCAGTACCATGCTGTTTTTGTTACTATGGCTTTGTAATATAACTTAAAATCAGGTATGGTTATACCACCTGCCTGATTTTTGTTACGCAAATTGTTTTGGCTATTTGAGGTTTTTTGTGTTTCCAGATGAATTTTAGGATTGTTTTTTCTATTTCTGTGAAGAAAGCTATTGGGATTTTAATAGGGATCACATTAAATGTATAGATTGCTTTTGGTAAGATTGACATTTTCACAATATTGATTCTTCCAATCCAGGAGCATGGAATGTCTTTCCATTTCCTTGTGTCTTCTGTAATTTGTCGCTCGAGTTTTTTAAAGTTCTCATTGTAGAGATCCTTCACTTCCTTGGTTAAGTTTATTCCAAGGTATTTTTTTTTTTTTTTGGCAATTTTGAATGGGATAGATTCCCTGATTTCATCCTCTGCATGTTTGTTGTTAGTATATAGAAAAGCTACTGATTTCTGTGTGTTTATTTTGTATCCTGCTACATTGCTAAAAATGTTTATCAGCTCTAACATTTTGCAGGTAGAGACTTTAGGGTCCTTTAGGTATAGAATCATATCATCTGCAAATAATGATAATTTGATCTCTTCCCTTCCAATTTGTATCCCCTTTATGAGTGTCTCTTGCCTTATTGCTGTGGCCAAGACTTCCAGTACTATATTAAATAGTAGTGGGGAAAGTGGACAACCTTGTCTTGTTCCTGAATTTAGAGGAAAAGCTTCAAGTTTTTCCCCATTTAGTATTATGTTGGCTGTAGGTTTGTCATAAATAGCTTTTATTATGTTTAGATATGTTCCTTCTATTCCAAGTTTCTGTAATACTTTCACCATGAAGGGATGTTGGATTTTGTCAAATGCCTTTTCTGCATCTATTGAGATGACCATGTGATTTTTGTCCTTCAGACCATTTATATGGTGTATTACATTTATGGATTTGCGTATGTTGAACCATCCCTGCATCTCTGGGATAAAGCCTACTTGGTCAGGGTGAATAATCTTTCTGATAAATTCTTGTATTCTGTTTGCCAGTATTTTGTTGAGAATTTTTGCATCTATGTTCATGAGGGAGATTGGTCTATAATTTTCTTTTTTTGATCTGTCTTTGTCTGGTTTGGGTATCAGGGTGATGCTGGCTTCATAGAAGGGTTTTGGTAGAATTCCTTCCTTTTCTATTTTATGGAAAAGATTGAGAAGCATTGGTGTTAGATCTTCCAGGAATGTCTGGTAAAATTCAGCAGTGAATCCATCTGGGCCTGGGCTTTTTTTAGTTGGGAGACTTTTTATAACTGCTTGAATCTCTGTGGTTGTTATAGTTCTATTTAAATGGTTTATCTCATCTTGATTTAATTTTGGTAGGTCATATGAATCAAGGAAATCATCCATTTCTTTCAGGTTTTCAAACTTAGAGGCATATATATTCTTAAAGTATGTCCTTATGATTTTCTGAATTTCTTTGGTATCTGTTGTGATGTTGCCTTTTTCATCTCTAATTTTATTAATTTTTGTCTCTTCTCTCTTTCTTTTGGTCAGATTTGCTAAGGGTTTGTCAATCTTGTTTATCCTTTCAAAGAAACAACTCTTTGTTTCATTGATTTTTTTTGATTGTTTTTTTTTTTTTTTTTTTTTTTTTTTTTCCATTTCATTAATTTCTGCCCTAACCTTTATTATTTCTTCCCTTCTACTAATTTTTGGTTTGCCTTGTTCTTCTTTTTCCAAGGCCTTAAGGTGAAGCATTAAATTGTTTAGTTGCGAACTCTCCAATTTCTTAATATAGACACTTAGAGCTATAAATTTCCCTTGTAGGACTGCCTTCATTGTGTCCCAAAAGTTTTGGTATGTTGTATTCTCATCATCATTTTATTCTACAAATTTCTTGATTTCCTTTTTAATTTCTTCAATGACCCATACATCATTCAATAAAATGCTGTTTAGTCTCCATGAATTTCTGTATGCTCTGTAGTTTTTCTTGTTGCTGATTTGCAGTTTAATCCCATTGTGGTCAGAAAGTGTACAAGGGATTATTTCAATTTTCCTGTATTTGTTCAGATTTGATTTGTGTCCTAGTATATGGTCTGTTTTAGAGAATGTCCCATGTTCTGCTGAGAAAAAATGTATATTCTGCAGCATTTGGATGGAATGTTCTGTATATATCTGTTAGGTCCATTTGTTCCATGATATCATTTAATGCAGATGTCTCTCTTTTTATTTTTTGCTGGGTATACCTTTCAAGTGATGAGAGTGGGGTATTGAAGTCACCCACTACTATTGTGTTAGGAGATATCTCTGACCTTAATTCTAATAGTGTTTGTTTGATGAAGTTGGGAGCCCCCATGTTAGGGGCATATATGTTTAGGATTGTAATGTCCTCCTGTTGGAGTGTTCCTTTAATCAGTATAAAGTGACCTTCTTTATCTTTCCTCACTAATGTTGGATTGAAGTCTATCTTGTCAGAAATTAGCATAGCAACCCCTGCTTGTTTTCTAGGCCCATTTGCTTGAAATGCCTTTTTCCAACCTTTCACCCTAAGAAGGTTTCTATTTTTTATTGAGAGATGAGTTTCCTGGAGGCAACAGATCGTAGGATCCTGCTTTTTAATCCAGTCTGCAAGTCTGTGTCTTTTGATTGGGGCATTGAGGCCATTGATATTAAGAGTTATTATTGACATATATGTGTTTATTCTCACTATTCTTCTTATTTTTTAGTTTTTCCTCTTTTCCCTTTACTCACTTGTTTTAATTTTTATTTGAGTATGGTTTATTTCTTCCTATTTCCTGTTGTGTGTGCTTTGCTTTCTCCTCAGCATGAATGATTCCTGCAAGTATTTTCTGTAGAGCTGGTTTAGTTGCTAAAAAAAATTCCTTTAGCCTGTCTTTGTTGTGGAATGTCCTTATTTCACCATCTATTTGGATAGATAGTTTTGCACGATAAAGTAATCTTGGTTGACAGTTTTTATCTTTCAGAACTTGCAATACATCACTCCAGGCCCTTCTGGCTTTTAAAGTTTGTGTTGGGTAATCTGCTGTGAGTCTGATGGGCTTCCCTTTGTAGGTCACTTGCTTTTTCTCTCTAGCTGCTTTCAATATATTTTCTTTAGTTTGTATGTTTGGTAGTTTAATTATAATATGGCAGGGAGAGGTTCTTTCCAGGTTTTGTCTATTTGGTGTTCTAAAGGCTTCCTGTATCTGCATTGGCATCTCTTTCCCAATTTGGGGGAAGTTTTCCTCTATGATTTTGTTGAAAACACCTACTATGCCTTTGGAGTGAAATTCTTCTCCTTCTACTATCCCTTGAATTCTTATGTTTGATCTTTTCATAGTGTCCCGAATATCCTGAAGTTCCCATTCATACCTTCCTATTATTTTGTCTTTCTCTCTGTTGGACTGTATTAGATCAGCTACTTGGTCTTCTGGTTTAGATATTCTGGTCTCTCCTTCATCCATTCTACTAGAGAGATTTTCTACAGAGGTTTTTATTTCACTGACTGTGTTCTTTATTGCTAGCATTTCTGACTGGGTTTTCTTTATTATTTCTATTTCCGTATTTATGTCTAGTATTGACCTCCTTATTTCATTAAATTGGTTTTCTGTGTGTTCTTTGAATCCTTTGATTTCTTCTTTGAGGTCTTTGAACCCTTTCATTTCCTCTTTGAGTTATTTGAACCCTTTCATTTCCTCTTTGAGTTCTTTGAACATAATTATAATCATTCTTTTGAAATCTTTCTCGGGGATTTCCTCTACGTCAGCCTCACTGAAGGTCATTTCTGATATATTAATACTTTTTGGTAGATTTATATTGTCTGGATTTTTTGTGTTTCTTGTATTGTAATGTAGAGATCTTTGCATCTTGAATTAATTTAATGCTTGGGTTTTCTAAATATCTGCAGTAATATTAGATGTATCAATCAATCTGATATTATATATCTTCAGTGTAGGAGTTTAAGGTGTTAAGTGTGGTTCTTAAGCCTCTCAAAGTAATCACAGAAGTGACCCTTGCCTGCTATGGGAGTATCAAGTGGGGTGAATGGAACAGAATACAGTCAAAATCTAAAAATTTAACTCAACAATGTACCCCTTCAGTGAAATACAGCACAGAGTATTTGTGCGAAAGCAGGTATTATGACAAACAGATCCTCTAACAAAGTCACAGTCCCTAAGGATATGTGTTAGGCCACGCCCTTAATCCTGTGAACTGGGAGGCTAAGATTTCTGATCTGTAGAGAGTTCCAAGGTCAGCTTGTGATCAAGTGAGACCCTTCCCCAATGAATGACAGAGGAGGAAACAAATCAGGAAGCAACAAATGAGCAACCTAAAATATAGCTTATTTAGGAATGCCAGATCTGACCATCCATCAGGATTATATACCAGGCTTATTTGGTGGGTACTAACCTGGTGTATACCAAGTTACCTTTTGGAACGGGTTTGATCACAGCTATGCTGCACAGCTGCTTGGGTCCTTTGCTGTGTTATGGGCTCAGGAAGGCAGGCTGCATCTTTCACTGTGCCCGATGCTGCTGGTGAGCTCTCTTCCCCAGGTCTCTGTTGCTTGCCGTGCTTGCGCTCGTGGTGGGGGAGGGGAGGCTGTGAATGGCGGCTGAAGTCCGTCTGCTCCTCCACACGATCCTCTTCCTCACAAGCCTCTCTGTTGGTCTCTGCCTTCCTCCTTCCACATTTCTTGAGTTTGTGAGGAGCTGGTGTGAGTGGAAAAATCTCCTCACCTGGCTTTAAAATCCTGCTGCTCAGCTGGCTCAGGTGGAGCCACGGCAGATGTGGAGCTACTTCTGCCCACTTCTGTGGGCTCCAGACACTCTGGATCTCCCCTACTTCTCTGCTGTGCTTGATAGTTTACTATGTACCTCACTTTTTAGTAGAAGAGTGTATTTTGCTGGGGTTTGTTTTGCTTTTATCCCCTACCCTGTTTTGGTGCGGTTCCTATGTCGCCGTCTTAACTGCCAAACCATTCTTTTCAAAATCCCCAGTGATAACCTGGTTCTGATTGGCTGAAAGAGAAAACTCATTTTCAATCTTCCTGCTGCCTACCAAAAGATAAATATTATTTCTATGGGAATAATTAGATCTTTTGCTCTGAAGCATGTTTTTATAATTGTAATCCCTCACTGATCCATGCAATATATCTCCAATTCTCATTCTTTTCAGGTTCCATCCTCTGTCTGGTTCATGGTTGTTGTGTATATGATCCCGTGTATCATGATAGACCATCACCTGACAAAACATTTCATAGACACTGATCTAATGTTGGCTGGTGCGGTTGTTGAACATGGCTCTGCTTGCTTTTTTCTTTCCTTCAACCATAAGAGATTTTAAATTAATGGAACAGTTATAATCCTTGGCTTTCTAGGGCTGTTTCCACTTCATTTCCTTTTTATCCCCTTAATTTTGAGTTATGTTTTCTGAATTGGATTATGAGGCCCTCGTTTCCTCACCTCAGCCATTGAACTCACTTGGCTGGCTGTGATTCTATTCCAAGCTCGGGCTAGGGACATCGCCCTACCCTGCAGGGGCGCAGGCTTCTACTGCCCAGTCTGCACTGGCACTGAACCCTTGCTTTCTCGGAACTCACCTCCCAGGGCTCACAGAGAACCCTTTTAGGGTTGCAGGTTGTTGCCCCAGTCTCAGACCTTCCCAATGGACAGAGGTGGGAATGACAACATGCACTTAGCTCATGGCCCCACTTGTGTTATGTTTTTGTTAGGAAGGTAGATAAGACTAATTTAACATGTCTATGCTTAGTGATTGTAGATTTTTGGTTGAAGAATTATAACTTTTTAAAAAAATTTAGTCAACTGTTGGATAATATTAGTCAAGTCATTAACTTTACTTATACATGTTTACTACATGTAGATAAATTTTTGAAGTCATGACTCCACCAGCCTGAGACCATCATTCTACCTCAGTTTTACCTATTATTATTATTATTTTTTTTTTTTTTTTCCTGGGGCAAGTACATTAGTCTAGTAAATGTATGCAGTGTATTTTATTCATACCTCTGATTTTGCTGTTTCTTACTCAGCTTTGTAGATAATACCTCCACAACCTTGTATACACTCAGCCTTCACTGGCAAAATAGCTATTACACAAAATTTGAATGAATATACATTTAGAGTTTTGACATTGTTACTACTAATTCCTATTCTAATTGCCATGCAAAGGATGTGTTCTCTTTTTTGTGAATATTGTGTACTTTCTTTTGGAAATTAGTTAGCTTGCTGTGAGCTCCTTTCCTTGGAATCTTTATTGCCATTCTTACAAATGATAGATTCTGTAAAATATTCAAGTAAGAAATGTTTACAAGATCATATTATTAAAATAACTAGTTTCTGGCTTTCATTAAATAATTGAAGCATTTGGGTTATCTAATCTTTTTTGTCAATTTGGCTGAAATTAGAGTCACCTAGGAGACACACCAGCATATATGTCTATAAGGGTGCTTCAAGAGAGGTATAACTGAGGAAGGAAAACCCTCACTGAATGTGAGGATCACTGTCCTAGACACTTGGGCCATAGGCTACATAAATAGATATAAGGACACAGTGAATTGAGACTAATTCTCTGATTCATTATGGCAGACGCAAGGTGACCTGGGGCCCCATAACTCCTACCACCAAGGATATTTCTTAAACCATGAACCAAAATATGTCTTTCTCTTCAATTGCTTCTGTCAGTCATTTTTCACAGCAAAAATAAAATTGATCTAACTTCTTATTGATATTATAACTGATTGCCAATAGCTTCAAGCAGTGAAAATTTATTTTGTTAGAGGATTGAATGTCAAGTCGGATTTTTTTCTTCCAGAGAACCAGGAGAGAATATGTCTTTGGGATTTTTCTATCTTTTTGAGCTTCTACATTAATGGCCACATTATTCAGACTTCTGCTTCTTCTATTTTTTCTCTAACCTCTTTACCTAAATATTCTAAAATATCTCACAAAGTGTGTACTCTCTGTGACATATTTGGGTCAACTAATATCTAGTACTGAACATCGTCACTGTAGATTCCCTTGATATACTGCTCATGTAATAAAGTCTAAGAATACTTTTGCTATGAACTCATTTCATCTAAGACTAGAAATATAATATTTCAAATTAGAAGTTTTATTCTTTACTAAATACTACATAGGGGAAGAAAAAATACCTAGTTTCCTGGGTTAATTGCTCATTGCCTTCTCTTTCTTTCTCTCCATGAAGAATCCATGGCAAAAGGAAAACATCCTAGTGTGAATTACTGAAAGAACTTGTGGTATTAAAAATATCAATAAAGGCAAATATGTTTCTGCAGTAGTGCCTCAATGTGAGAGGAATTGTAAACACTAAAAGCATATGAAAGAAAATTTAGTGTATGATATTCATAGAGATTTTAAGAAGAAATATAAATGCAAATAAAATTTTGCATGAAATATTTAAAAAGTTTATGGGTATTTTAAAATACTGTAAACCTCTGGCATAAGAGTTGTTCTATGTAAATGGCTGAACCCTTAGAAATTTTGATCAATGTACTAAAAATTAATGTATTTATATGCTAATTCTAAGTTGTTGAATTACATTTTATCTAGTCCATTTTCACTTTATTTTGAAGTCATTTCTTTTTATGCTGACTTTTTCTTAATTGAATCTATTGGGACTCTCTGGAGAGATATTTACATATGACATTTTCAAAATTAAACTATGCTAGAGTTAAACCAATATACAGTATAGTGTAATCTTTTGTATCTTTTAACATACTTACATTTTACTGTTGACTGCATTTTCATGCAACTCCAGCAGCAATAACAAAATAATTCTTAATGTTTTTTATCCTCCCTTTCTCACTGTGCAGATACAATGCATTTGTAACATGCTGTGAAGTCTGAATTGTGCCTCTGAGCTGCGCCTGAATGAGGTCCTCTGAATAAACTCTTTCAAGCTTGACTATACTATCTTGTACATTATCTCAGTGAGAGACTACCTGGGGTCATATTCTGCATTAAGTAGATTTAGTTTGTTAAGATGCTGTATTATTATTCCATGAAAACAAATTTATTTCTTACACTTAATATGAAGAACTGAAATGCAATCAACTTGCTTTTATACTAGCCTAATCAAGGGGAAAGACATGTTGTTGGGAACAAATGTATATAAATACCACAAATGAAATCTAGATGAAGAGAAGTTCTATGAAAACATAAGGATAATAAAATATATGACATTAAAACAGTAATTTGATGATGCAGCATTAATAGTTAATTCAGAACCAATGCTTTGAGAGAATTTAGCTGGCTATTACAATTTTTTGACCCTCAAATTCCTAACCTATTAATATTCAACTTATTTTTCTTTTAATTTTGAGTGTATGTAAGTATAATGATTAGAATTTTGAAAGGTTCAAGTTACAATTGAAACAATACTAGTTTCTGACAGTTCATTTAGCATATTGTTAGCTAACATGTCAAATGATTGAGAAAACAAATCTACATTTTCTAATATATGTTTTATATATTTTCACCAGAAGGTAATGCTATGTTTAATAACTATAATTTATTCATGAGCAAGAGGTCTTGGTATCATGCCATTTACTTATAAAGAGACTTCAAATACCAGGCTCCCAAGATCAGATTACTTACTCTGAAAATTTGCCACATTTGCTCTAGTAAACCAGTTTCAGAGTCTAGCTCAAGCTGTGCATTCCCAACAGTCACTAGTATTGAGGAGGAGAGAAAGAAATAGAAGTTGGAAAACCATTAATCAAGTATTTTGATCACGTATGATGGAACCTTGTTTGTGCTGTTTGAAAGCTGTAAGGATTTTGATCAATTTACCTTTTCTGTGCCTTAGTTTCCTTATTCATGACATAGAAAAATGATGCACCAGTTTCAGTTTACTAATTGATAATTCCATCACTTGGGTTGCTGATGGAGAAGGATCTCAAGTTCAAAGCCAGTCTGGGCTGTTTAACAATTCTTGTTTCAAAAGGTAAAAATTGGATCTGGAATGATGGTTCAGTGGTTAAGTGTGCTTCCTGTGAAAACATGAAGGCATGAGGGAGCAAGAAACCACCTGAGATGGAATCACCAGATCCCACACAAACCACATGGTATGGCCACACATGCCTGTAAACTAAGTACCTCAAAAAAGAGCAGAGACAAGGAAATCACCCAGGCTCCTGAATAGCAGCAAGTTCTGGCATCAGTAAGACTCTGGCTCAAAATGAGAACTGGAAGAATAATTTGCATTCTTTTTGGCCACTATGGATTAGTGTTCATCATCCCACTGCAGCCACGTGAATGGGGCTTGACAAGGGTGAGTATGGTATGTACACCCCTCTCAGCATCCCCCACACTCACTACACACACACACACACACACACACACACACACACACACACACACACACACACACACACACACACACACACACAAAACACTCCTCACTTTGTAAACACACCTACACACAAACACAAATAATTAAAAAAGTAAAGAAAAATTAACCAAAATAGTCATTATAAGCACTTTTGAAAATGCCTGGTATACAGCAGGTGCTGCATAAATAATGGCTCATATGTAATCATCCCACAGAGCATGAAAAGTAATTGTTATATTAATTCATGATCTTTTTCATTTTTGTTTCCTAACTCCTGTTGGTTTATTTATCTAAGTGTTTGCATTCTTTTTTTTTTTTCTTTTTTTCTTTCTTTTTTTCAAGGTAGGGGTTTCACTCTAGCCCAGGCTGACCTGGAACACACTATATAGTCTCAGGGTGGCCTTGAACTCATGGCAATCCTCCTACCTCTGCCCTCCACGTGCTGGGATTAAAGGCGTCCACCACCACACCCAGTTCCCTTAATTTTCATAAGATTAATGCACAAATGCAAGTGATTATCATGCATTGTGCATGGATGGATTATTTTTGAAATGATAATTAGAATTGAACAGGCATGTATTGCCTTTGATCAGATAGAAACAAATGCTCTTTATAGTCAAGAAACCTTAAAGAGGAGGGAGATTATATTGTGCCTTGCACAGGTAAATATCTCTCTTGTATCATTTTCTTTCTAAGTAGAATAATGCATTGCTAGATATATTGAAATATTAAACTTATAAAGAACCTCCCAACTGTTTGTTCCTAGTGTATGGCTCAAATTTATATGCCCATTCATAAAAAGATAGCATCACCTTTTGTAGTCTCTTTATAACTTAGATTGTCGCAATCCACATATTTCCAATCCATTAGCTAAGATTCATCTCATTAAGACTAGGATTTGTGGTTCTCTCATTGCTTATATTCACTATGTTTATTGGTCATATGAAGCTTCTATTCTGTGTAATGCCTTTTTATGAGGTAATATTTTAAACATTTAGCAACTGGTGCAGGAAAAACAACAGATATCAGGTCTATGCAAACAGAACCTGGATGGAACTGACACTCAGCCCACATTAAGCTTTCCTTGCTGGACAATAACACCAGTCCTTTCTATCTTTTGTTCACTTTCTGTACAGTTTTAGGATTTATTACTATCACTTTATAGTTTGTATATTTTACATACCATTTTTTGTGTGGATGTGCATGTTCATGTGTGTGTATAATTGCACATGTATATGTGTAAGCAAATGAGTGTGCAGGCCAAAGGAAATATTGGGTATCTTTCCTTGGGAATTTTGTCCATCTTTTTTGAAACAAGGTCTCTCATTGATCTGGCCTTGAACTTGCCAAGTAGACTAAACTGGCTGGCTGGTCAGCCCTAGGGATCTGCCTCTTCCAGATAACCCCAATGTTTGAATAATGAGCAAATGACACTACATCCACCACTCACAGTTATTATTAATATTTTTTCATGGTTTCTGGCAATCAAACAGGTTCTCATGCTATGGAGGCAAGTACATTATTCACTAAGCTATGTGGGCTGACACATGCCATATTTTCATCAGATATGTGTGTAATATGCATTTCTGCCAAGTGTAACACATTGTTTTTTCACAGATTTTACTTTTCATGTTAAAGTTAACAATTTTGTTAATGCTGATGGTGTATTTTAATTTTTCCTGCTCTTATTATTTTCATGCCCCATTTAAAAAAATATATATAACAAGTTCTAAGAGGTATTCTCCTAAACATTCCTATTAGAATTGTTAAGTATTGAAATGACTTGTATATGGATACTGTGCACAATGTGAATAAGAGAACTATGTTCCTGATATTATCTTATGGAAAAATAAGTTTTTCTATTCATTTATTTAATACCTTCTCTCATAAATCTATGCCCAGTGTATCATAAATTAAAGTTTCAGATAGACAATTGACAAATAGATTGATTGATGATAGATCTCTTTTGTACTCCTCTATAATACTGGTAGTATATTTATGCTTCTTAAAATATCACTGCCTTAATTATTTTAGTATTATTGTCCTGATATTGTATAATACAATTCTCCTGTCTCAGTTTTTTAAAAATTTATTTTATTTTTTTATATTATTCTGATTTTACATTCATTGAATTGGTTCCATTGTCCTCCTCCCTGTCCTCCCTCTTCCAAAGGGACCCTCATTATGGGGAATGTGGGTCATGCATTGTGGGGGTAGACGAGAGTTCTGATGAGTAGGCCCCAGTCTCTGTGCATAATTCCCCAACTTGTGACTCTAACAATCTTTCCGCCCTCTCTTCCGCGAATTTCCCTGAGCCACATTGGGGTCATTTTAGTTTTGCTTCAGTGATGAGGTTTTGGGAGCCTCTGTATCTCTGGATATCTGGCTTAGTTGGAGTTGGATGTTCTCTGTGTTTATCTCCTTCAGCCTTTTTCTAGTGCCGTGATCGCCATGAACGCTGTATTCTTGTCCTTCCCCTGTGTTGTTCTATGGTAGGCTGGGGCCCTGGTGAGGTGTGATTAGCTGATCCTCCCTTCAGGTTTGTTGTCCATCTGAAAAAAAAGATAAGCAAAATTCTCCAATGGAGAGAGAAGTTAGTACTAGATAGAAGGGATGACCATAGATGTTTTGGAGGGAATTTTATATGCGTTGGCTCTCTTCTAGCCCACATTTGGTGGTATCTTGATCTTGGAGACTGAGCTCATTTTTTGTACCTCGCTTTGACTTATTTCCCAGTTCCAGCAATGAGTTCCATTCCACTGTGGATCTATTAGCCAAATCAAGAGCAGTTGGTAACTCACCATGGCTGTTTGCCACTACTGGACTTGTTTGAGCACTACGTCAGGTTGTTTCCTGTTGGGTATCGTAGACTGCAAGTTGTTTGGACCAATGTCGCCCATTTTCCCCCAGTTGCTCGTGTAGCACCCTCTGGTACTAGACGAGCTAACTGTTTGGGGACTGACCCTCTTCCAGGTTCTCGCAAGGTCTCTCCGTGTTTGGTCTCACACACATATGCTGTCTTCGACAGTAGGGTCTTACCATTAACCTTTGGTGGGTCATCAAGAACTCTGACAGAAGTCTGTCTTTTTTGGGAAACCTTGTAGGTGTCTCAGATCAACAGCTCATTGTGGATGTTAAACCTGTCATTCTCTATTGATTATTGACAATGCATTTCTTCCTGGTAAAAAGAATATATTCTAAAATTTAATATATTATTTAATATGATTTCCATCTCAAGCCTTCAGTTTTATTACCTTCTGTGTTGAAATGCAGTTCTATCAATTCTGGCACAACTCATTCAGTCTTAAATTTGTCTCAGCTCATGTGGTAGTTTGAATAGATGTACCCCAATATATTCAATGTTTTATTACTTTATAGTTTGTATCTGCAATCACCTTGCTAGAGGCAATGTCACTGGGGGCTGGTCTTAAGGTGTTAATGGTGTGGGTTGGAGATTCCATTGTAAAGATACGCAAATGTGCCTAGCAGGAGTTCCTGAAGTGTGCTGTGTGACCTTTTGGCTGTAGTTTTGCTCTGTGTGCTGTGGTGGCTGGCTTGGCTTTGCTCTCTTTCCTCGTCCTGTGGAAGGCAGGCCAGCTCCTTCTGCCATTATGGAACTTCCCCTGGATCTGTAAGCTTCAATAAATAATATCCCTTCCTCCATAACTGTGCCTGGTCTGGAAGTTCATCTCAGCGAACCTGAAGCTGTCTGCTACAGCTCACTTTCCTTGGCTTACTTCTAATTTTCACATACTTATATTGGGATCAGCCATCACAGGAAGCCTATTACCTAGGCCAATTCATGAATGAAGGAGTCATAGAAGAGTAGTGTCATTAAAAAATGCTATATAGGGGCTAGACAGATTGCCCAGTGGTTAAGGTGCTTCCCTACAATGCCTAATGATCTAAGTACCCACATAAAGCCAGATGCATAAAGTGGTGAATGCATCTGGAGTTCATTTGCAGTGGCTAGAGGCCCTTGTGTACCCGTTCTCTCTTCTCTGTCTCTCCCTCGCTTTCTTCTTGCAAATAAATAAATAAAAATTAAAAAAAAAACTCAAAAATGTTATATGAAGGATTTCATATTTATCTTATTTGGAAATATAATTGCAATTAGAAAATTAACTTAAGTTTCAGAAATGATCCTTTATTTAATAATTAACTTCTTCTAATTCCTGGCCTTTTAGCATTTTGTTCTAATAAGGATTGAGGATTAAAAAAACCTAGTGACTTATTCATTCCTATGTGTATATTTCTGTAGAAAAAAATGATTTTCTTTCCTATTTAAGTGGCCATTATTTTATATCTAAAGTATTTTTTATTACTTGTGTGTTTTCCTGAAGTTCTTTCTCCAATAGTTTGTAGCCAAAGCAACACTTTATCAGTTAAACTTCATATGGCTAAGTTAATTGAACTTTTATTGGGTACTGGTTTAGATTATACATGATTGCTAGCCATTATTCTTTATGTGAGATTTTGTTGTGGTCTTTGTCCTCGGGTGGGGATGAGATATCAGTATATGCTACAAAATGGAGCCCTGCCTGAACTTAAGCTTCAATCACCAATATTTGATGATAATCTCATTGGATCTTTGTAAGAGTATGTACATGAGTGTATTCTCATCATATAATGTTCTAATAAATTAGTTTTATTTTGTAATCTAAATGGCTTTCATTTGTCTACATTTGTCCACACTCATCCTTATTAATAATGCTTCTTGGGGAAAAAAACACATTTTCTATATTTCTTATTGTAAGTTTTGTGTTTAAACCTGTTCTTGCCAATGATAAAATAGTACTCCATAGCTCTGTCAACTTTTCACAGTCTCTGCTACTGGACATGGTGCTATCTGTTTTTAATGATAAATATGTTTAGATCCACTTCCCTTTCCTATGATTTCCTATTCATTTCCCTAATATATTTTCTTTTCAAAGAATACTAATGGCTTAGTACTTTAATATACCTGCATGGCTTCTGAGAAAAACATATTGTCCTCCCTTCAATAAAGTCTATTTATTAACATTTATCTGCACAGTTCCACTTAAAGTATAATAGCTGCTCATTTCTACAGCAACCATGGTCTTAATAAATTATCCTCCAAGACTAGATGCATTGAACCCATTATTCCATGTTTTATGTGTTCATTTTCTGGCAGTAAAAATTATTTTATAATACTTTAATTTTTTTCACTTAAACTATTATAATTAATTACCTTTGTCAAATATGAAATCCAACCAAATTTATAAAAATGTAAAGGAAAATATGGTGAGCAGAGTTCATAATAATATACTGGATTTTAAAATGTTAATAAAGTAGACTTTTAGGTTCTATCACAACAAAAGTGCCAGCTATGGGCTGGAGAGATGGCTTAGCCATTAAGGAGCATGCCTGCCAAGCCAAGAATGCCCATTGGATCTCCAGGTCCCATGTTTAGCCAGACATAAAGTAGTGACACAAGCACATAATTCTGTGCTTGCCCACAAGGGCTTGGATGCATCTGGAGTTTGTTCACAGTGGCTGAGAGATCAATGGTGAGCCCAGTGTCTCTCTCTCTATGCCTCTTCCTCTCTCTCTCTCCGTTTCTCTCAAATAATAAATAAATAAATAAATAAATAAATAAATAAATAAATAAATAAAAATTTTAAATTCCAGCTATGTGAGGTTATGCGTATATAATTAGCTTCAAAACCAGAACCTAGATTGTTTGAGTATGTGATATTGTGTGTAATTTTCAGTGTATGCTTTGTGCAGAATAGATGTATATATTTCTGCATGCCAAATTAAAAAGAATATAAAACTTATATTTCATCAGCCTTAATGGCTAAGCCATTTCTCCAGCCCATAGCTGGCACTTTTGTTGTGATAGAACCTAAAAGTCTATTTCATTAACATTTTAAAATCCAGTATATGTCAGGTTAGCAGAACAATAGTAGTAGTTTTCCACTAACACCTTTGATTTCCTTGCCACTGGCTTTTGAACAGGTTTATATTAACAGGCATTCATTTCCTACTGTGGACCAAGCTACAAATCCAGTCAGAAAGTGGTTGGAACCCCCATAACCGCCACGGTACCATTGCCTGGCAGATCAGTTGTATAGCACACAGGGTCCACAGCAGGATAAGAGAGATGACAAGTGCTTTCTTCCTCAGCAACCTGTATAGCACCTTTGTCACTACAAAAATCGGCCATCAGCAAGGAAGCTTCATATTTTCAGCAATTCAGATATACCATTTACTTTTTCTGGACAACCACTAGCAATAGTCATAGCATGTGAAAGACAGAAAGAGGGAGAGGAAGACAGATAGAGATGGGCATGCCAGCAGCCTCTCAGCTGCTGCGAATGAAATCCAGATGTGTGCACCCCCTTGTGGTCAATTGCGGCATTGTGCCCTTGTGTCACTTTGAATCTGGCTAAACGTGGGATCTGAAGATTGGAACTGCTAGAAATTGGAACTGGTGCTCTTTAGGCTTAGGAGGCAGGCGCCTTAACCGCTAAGCCATCTCTCCAGCCCTCGTGTAATATTTTCAAGGCCACTGTGGCCTAACTAAGCAACAACTCATAGGGAAGTATCTCATAGCTGAAACTGGGGTTTGCTTAATGACCTCTCACTTTGGGTATAGCTCTACCAATCTATGTGTGTTAGCTTTGTCAAACTTTATTTTCTTCTTTATATTAAATAACTTTTACAGTACTAAGTTTAAATATAGTTTTTTTTTTTTACTCATTCTTAGTTTTAGTAACCACTCTCCCCCATTCTCTCTTTTCTTTAACCTACCTTATCCATCTTTGCTTAAACCCCTGCCCCACTATTACCTTCTTCAATTCTCTTATGACATGTGTTCTGTCTCTTATCCTCAAAAAACCTCTTCCTCCCCTTCCCTCATACCCTATTCTGAGCTTCCTAGCATCTATAGCTTATCATTCCACTTTAAGCATAAAAAATTTGAAATTAGGATCCATATATGCATCATTGGTGTTTGTGAACCTGATATCCACTGTACCATTTTTTTTCCCTAATCTTAGTAGCTTCCAGTGAAAAAATTCTGTTCTTATTCAGTTTCTACCTGAGTGAACATTTAGCATTTATCTTCCTGTGTTAGCCTGGCTTGTAAAATGAAAATGAAGAGACTATTTAATCTTTGCAGTGATTGGTTATTATTGCAGGGTCTTTCAGGGTTAGGGGAACTTGTAGAAAATAACCATCTTGAGCCAGTTTTGGAAGACGAGTTTAATTCATCATAAGAGGGATTTGTAAGAAGTAACCTAACCTGATATTTGATTATTTGGCCTTGTGTCTGCCCTGGGGATTTCCAAGCCTGGTCTCTGTTTTATTTTATAATAGTACTACACATAAGTAGTAAAATTTTAAAATGTCAGTGTAATTTTCTAAATGTTTGACATGTTATTAATCAAACTAAGAATATAATAATAATCAGTTTTGATTCCTTAGTGGGTGGGACATTATGTTAGTTGTTAACACAGCTTTTATTATCTAAAACAAGGTTACCTCATAACTGCTCATGAAAAATTAGAAAAAATGCACAAACAAGCCAGGTATGGTGGCACACGCCTTTAGTCCCAGCACTTGGAGGCAGAGGTAGGAGGACTGCTGTGAATTCGAGGACACCCTGAAACTACATAGTGAATTCCATGTCAGGTTGGGCCAGAATGAGGCCTTACCTTGAAAAACCAAAAAACAAAAATAAACTAAAATAAATAAAATGCACAGACAAATAGATAAATAGTTATGTTAAGTTAGTGCTCAGATTCCACTGAAAGCAAGTAGAAGACAATTTATATTTTCATAGTCTCAAGTGATTTTCTACTATGCTAAAGGGAAAATACAGAAACAGAAAAGTTACCACACAGTAATAACTTATTTCTCTAAATTACATTTATATTGTATAAAATAGTTAAATCAATTCTACCAGTTTCATATGACATTATATATCATAATTAAATATTGGACTAGTGAGTAAGATGACTGGAAAAGGAAAAACATGACTTTTTATGGAATTTTACTTCTGATTATATGTTTAATATATTTTTCAGTTATATATAAGGAGTTAATACCTAGATTAAAAAGAGCACTGTAGCAATAGGCCTTCTTTTTATCATCAAAGTTATGTAATAATTCATGAGGCTTTATCTTTCCTAACCTTGGCCTCATCTGCCATTCTGCCTTCCCTTTAGGCTGAGGAATGTAATCTATAAAAATGTAACCTACTCAACACATCATTTAAAAAAAAAAAAAAAAATTAGTCTTGGTCTCTTGTTATCCTGAGATATGTGGTTTAGCCATTACCAAGTACACTTAAAGAAGAGATTCCATAATCTAGATATAACTAGAACAGATATTATCATGTTATATAACACAAAATTTGGTAGTAAAACAAAGAGGAGTTTTAAGATTTGCACTGAGTTTGAGTCTTTGTCACATAGTATGGATGTTTGTTTTACTGATTGATTGGTAGGTGATCACGTCACACCATCAATATGTACTTGTGTTTGTGGTAGTCAATGCAGGCTCTGGCTAGCCATTGTGTGTTTAGCTTTGTGATTGTTACAATGATGATGTCTAGACTTATGATATAAAGACAGAAGTATAAGCAAGGACATTAACATCTCTGAGTGTTAGGTGGATACTTTACTAAAGTGCTCTAAGAATGTTGTTGGGTACTGCTCTGTGAGTGACAATAATTCTTAGTTTCCACTATTGATGCAGTATCAGTCATCATACATGGATGAGGGACTAGGGTTTCTTGATAAAGGTGAGATTCCCAGTGTCTATACTGGCTCAAGCATTGGAGACCTTTTCTCTACATTCCAAGTGGATAAGTCAGTCAAGATCTTCCTGAGTCCCTGGAATGTACCTTCAGGCTTTACTAGTGCTTACTTGTGTATTCTTGTCACATCAGCCTCATGTTGTTTCTGAACTAGAGGACAATTATTTAAGCACAATGAAGAAATATCACACTTAGAGCACAAGTGAATCCATAAACAAAGTAAAGACCCTTATGTTTATTTGTAATATGGCTGCAGAGATGGCTTAGCAGATAAAGTGCTTGCCTGCAAAAACAAAGGACCTAGGTTTGATTCCCCAGGACCCACATAAGCCAGATGCACAAGGTAACAAATGCATCTGGAGTTCATTTGCAGTGGCTAGAGGTCCTGGCATGCCCATTCTCCTCTCTCTCTCTCTCTCTCTCTCTCTTTCTCTCTCTCTCTGTTGTGTGTGTGGACTTCTTTCTCTTTCTGTATCAAATAAAGAAATAAATGTATGGAATGTATTAAGTGTGTATAAGTCCTATCAAGCATTATTATTATTATTTTTATTATTTTAAATAAAACAATGCAAACAACTCTGATTCAAAGGTTTAAGGGAGTGAAATGAGAAAAACACTGCTAGGCTAAGAAAAAGACATGGGAGACAGTCTAGAATAACTTGCTTTGTCAGCACTATGACTCTAGTCATTTTCCTGAGAAGTTTCCCAAGTCTGTTCATTGCCATCCAGGATTCCCACCTTCCCTGAATCTTCTGACTCATTCTCTGTTTACACATTACTATTACTTTAACACTCCCTATTCTTTTCTGTTTCACCCAGAGTGGCTGAAAGAGGGACACGGTCAATGCACTCTGTTCCCATCAGCACAGATGGAGGGGAAAGCGACTACAGATTGCCCCCGCTAACCTGAGAGAACCACATATGATCCTTTGCTGATTCAGCATCTAGATTTTCATGTTTCAATCAAAGGGCCTGGATTTAAAGACAGTGTTAACTAAGATTAACCCAGAATTAGTTAACAGAAAAGAGAGAACTGGAAGAAAAGTTACACAATTCTGCATACCTAGTTAGGCCCAAGTGTAGTTAGGCTTGGTCTTAGTTTTCTGATGTTGTAACTTAATGTCACAAACTAAAGAACTTTTAAAGAATGCAGTTGTAGTAGGGTTAGGGTTAGTTTTGGAGACTGGGAAGATCTCTCAGCAGACACATCTGGTGAACTGTATCATGCTGGTTGGGATGCATCATTTCCAAAGCAGTGGAAGATCTCACAAGGTAGGACATTGTCTAGCTCAGTATTCCCCTGCTATACTTTGTTCAACCATTGTCCATCGACTCTCCTCCAGGAGACTCACCTCCAAGGAGCATAGTGAAATTAAGATTCCATACTCTTTATTCCCTATAATAATGGCTACATTTCACCAGGAATTTTTAATGGAGCATTGAAGTCATCATAGGTCCTTCTCATGTGTATGAAAGTTGGGAAAGCATATTATATTGAGATAAGCTTTGAAGTAGACACATTCCACGATCTTTCACATTTGAAGATTTAGAGTACTATTGCAGCACACTAAAACATCTTACCCACACTGCAAATCACAATTGTACTTTTCCAAGGTTACAGTGTTTACAAGAAATAGTGTTATTTCTCCAAAGAGCACCATACCTTACACAAGTCATCGCTTCATCTGATTTATTATTCAGTGTGATTTAAAATTAGATGGAAAAGAAGTAGAGCAAGATTTTTCCCTGTCCATTATTATATTGAATTCTGTGCATAAATCCACACATAACTACAATATGTCCATTCAGATAAATGCTTTTCCTTAAGGGAGAGCTTTTGAGCTTGTAAAATTTATTGTATTTCATACTAATTTTCACAAAATACTTCTGTTATTTTTTAAAATGTTAGGCAGGTTTCAACTTTTTTCGGGGCATTGTCTCTAAACTCAGACTTAGCTGATTAATTTTTATATATTATGAATTATTCATATTTTATTCATTACAAGCCAAATAGGCTACTACTACAGTGCTCATAGTACAAGAAAAAAAATGGAGCAATATATCAAAGCCAGCATGCTTAAGGAAAGAACTCTCTTATGTTCATATTTCTATTTCTAAAGATGTTGTCAAATATCACCACAAACAACTGTACCAAAAAATCAGATAGAAATTTTTCTTATTTCTGTTTTATTAAACATATGATCTGACTTTCACAAGTGGGGAATCATTCAGAATTATAACTAAGGAAGTAGATGCCTTAATCACCTAAGAAAATGTTTAAAATCATTTTATAAGTTTTTATTTATTAGTTTCTATTTATTAGTTAAATGTCTTTCATTATTTGGCTTCCAATGTTAAAAATGATGCATTTCCATGTTTATTTATTTTTTACTATATATTATTATTTTTGTCATGAACTTTCTGTTTTCCGTTGTGTAAGTATATAAACAAATGCTATTTCTTTGGCTAATGTTAGCAAGTTAGAAAGAATCCATAGTAAGAGCAGGAATAGACAAGGGTTTGCTCTACATGGATTGACTCAGTCTATAGGAATTCTAGTCTCAATGAACATGGGAAGACTTATTAGTCTGGGGAGATTCATTGAGGTGTAACTTTCCAAAAAAAGAGTTACTTTACTGGCTGTAGGTAGGCATGGATATTAACATGTACTGATATATGTCCTACTCCAAATTAATCAGATATAACTTTAAATCTGTAAAGTGAGTTATCAAAAATTATTGATAGCTAAAAATTTACTGAGCTGTTACCAAGTGCTAAACATCATTGTGGTTTCCTTATATGAATTAATGTCACATGCATGTAAGCCACAGGAGATGTTACTGTGAGTGTTTTACATATTTGTAACTTAACCCATATAGAATGTACTTACTGGCCCATTCTCATCTAGGTGGAACATTTTCATATTGGATCTAGATACCCAGAATTATAGATTGCTAAAGAGATATTAATACATAAATTATAAAAAAACTATTGTTTTCATAGATAAAATTTTAAAAATGTGACAAACACAAAAACACTTTGTAACCATTATCTCTAAAGTTGTTTTAGGGATAGTTTTTTGTCATTGTAATACCATTCCAGGTTTTTATGTTGATGAATTTTGATTATCTTCTTAAAATATTTATTTATTTATTATTTATTTATTTATTTATTCATTTATTTATTTATTTATTTATGTGAAAAAGAAAAGGCAGGTAAAGAGAGAGAATGGGTTTTCCAGGACCTCTAGCCACTGTAAAGGAACTCCAGATGCATCTGCCACCTTTGTACATCTGCTTTTCCTGGGTACTGGCGACAACCTGTTTGCCATCTCTTTAGCCCCTGGATTTTGAGTATACTTAAACATACTAATTAATAAACAATTTTGATAGCAATTTTGGACTTAGTAGCTGTTTACCATCAAAAGGGGAACTCTCAGGCTGGAGAGATGGCTTAGCGGTTAAGGCATCTGCCTCCTAAGCCTAAGAACTCTGGTTCCAATCTCAGCGGTTCCAATCTCCAGGACCCACCTTTAGCCAGCTGCAAAGTGACGCAAGGGCACAATGCCCCATTTGACCACAAGGGGGCACACGCATCTGGATTTCCTTCACAGCAGCTAAGAGGCTGCTGGCACACCCATCTCTGTCTTCCTCTTCCTCTCTCTGTCCCTGTCTCTCTCCAAAAGGGGGGGGCTCTCCAATGCTAATTATTTCCATACTGTTAGACCTCCCAGTTTTGTTCACATGCATTACAGAAAGCAATTTAGTCCTATTATTATTTTATTTATTTATTTGAGCCAGTGAGAGAGGGAAAGAGGCAGAAAGAGAGAGCGAAGAAAGAATGGGTGAGCCAGGGCCTCTGGCCCTCAGCATGTGCCACCTTGTGTATCTGGCTTAGGTGGGTCCTGGGTAATTGAACTGAGGTCCTTTGGCTTTGCCGGCAAATGCTTTTACTGGTAAGCCATCTCTCCAGCCTCCAGAAAACAATTTTTGTTGTCTGGTCAAAAATTATATTTAAAGAGTTATATAAAGAGACAGAGTCTCAAAAACAAAACAGGACACTTGGAAAAGATGGCAGAATAGGAACCAGACCAAAACAAACAGTGGAACCTAGACACAAGATTCCATATAATAAGCCCTTCTCTATAGGATGGATGCCTGCAATTAACCAGAAACACACTAGGGTACCCGGAACTCTAGTGGGAGGAAGCAAAACTCCCAGCGTCCACACTGCCGGTGGTTTCAACTCAGTCTCCTGCCGGAATGTGGCGTGGGAACTTCCAGCCAAGCAAGCTCTCTGACCATATCTTTGGGGCACAGGATAACACATGTGTAGTGCAGATGGTAGGGGAAAATGGCAGTCCCCAGCAAATGGACAATCCTGGACAAATTCCAGCTCATTTGCTAGCCCACACCTGAGGAGGAATCTGAGCAAGGCAACCAGGTCCTAATGATAGCAGGCCAAGCAGGCACCTGCACAAATTCCAGCCTGAACCTGAACAAGGAATTTCCATCTCTGTAACACATGGGTGGGGCAAACCTAGAGTGAGCAGAGAATCCTGCTGAGCACTTCCAGAATGCAAGGTGAAGCAGCACTCCAAGGTGACTAGAAACTAGAGCTGGCAGCTGCTGGGACACATTCCTACTCTCCAAGTCCAGCCCTCTCCTCGCCAACAATAGCTGTTTTACCAGGAAGGATTACTCCCACTCAAACCACCCTGTAAATTGGAAAAGAAAGAAAAAAAAATTCTCTATGAGGACAGAAACAGAGGCCAACTTTATCTTGTTTGAAGCCCCCAGGACAGACTCAGAGCTATTCTCAAGCCAAAGTCTTAGGCAGGGCCCTAGGCGGTCACTGAGCAAGCCAGGCCTCCAAAGGTCTTACCCAGTCCTGTCTGGACTTGGCACAGGCTCAAGAGTACCCAGACAATCCAGTGATTAGACCACCAGCACACAAACACTATGAGCAACACGGACAAAGCCATCACACAAAAACCCTACAAAAGCTACTCTTGCAATCACAAGACAAGAAGTCAATTTCAAGATGGGCAAACACCAATTCAAGACAAATAATGTAAGACATCAATGCCGGGGTCCAGCCCTAGCATCAACAAGGGGTGAGACCACGAAGCTGGGATGAATGGGAGCAGTGAGAAGGAAAGACGAAGACATGTTGGTACAAGCTGACAGGTCGGGCTTCAGCAGCAAGCCTTGACTTCTCTCTCTCTCTTTCTCTCTCTCTCTGCCTCTTGCCACAAAACCTCAGTCTTTTATTTTTCTCATACAAGGAAACAGGATTCAGAAGGAAAAAGGCAAAAACAAAACTGTGTTCAAATTTAACACACATGCATAATCTTTGAAATTACAAGTACATAATATTTCCAGGAAAGTAGGGCCAATCCCTTACAATTTTTATGAGTAAGCACTGTTAACCATTAACTGTGAAAAACACCTTTGAAAAACACCTTGACCAATTATTTTTTGAATAATGGGGCACTAGCTCCTTGCAGTTTCTTTTTCATTCTTTCTTAAATGTTGATTTTATTTTCAGCTGCTAGTTAGCAAAGGTGAGAGACAGATTGTCTACAATAGGCACCTATTATTCAATTATAGTTAACTCATTAAGTCTTTTCTTTTCTGCAATACTTTATGACATAATCATTACATCCAAATTGTATTTGCTAAGCATATGCCTGAATTAAATCTTTATGAAGTTGTATTTTCTCATCTTTTGATAAACAGTCATAAGGTCTCAAATCCCTAACAGCTAAATAATAAAACCTAACTCATTAGCCCATTTTCCTCTGTAGTCTCTCCTGTCCCAGATCCTAAGTCTCACTATCCCACTCTTAGGGTCACACTGATATTGACCACCTGGAGGAAGCAAGCTTTTAGGATCAAATCTATGCCCCTCATGAGTAGCCTGAGGAGGCTCCAACCTTTATTGTTGTTGTAATAAACCCATTGTTTTCCATTCCATCTTTTGTTTGATCTGGGAACACATCTCCTATTGCCCACATAATACTATTCCACAAAATTGCCTCATCAGAAGCTGGTAGTACGTCTAACTCCCGGGGGTCATGGATGGCCTGCAGATCATTCACAGAAAAGAAAGAACAAGCCAAGATAAGGAGAGGAACCAAAAAGATCATGGCAGCAAACATGAGCTGTACGGCTAAAAGAAGATGTCCTTGCTAAGCTAAATGAGCCAGAGGAGACCATGGGGTTGGATCCATGTCAAGCGATGCTCAGGTTCTCAACTCAGGCATTTTGGAGCATGCCATCCCCAGCACATCAAACCACAAAAATCTGTCCAAGACTGCCTAGTCCCACAATGGAAGTCTCCAATGAAACATAGAGGATAACCAATATGCAGAATTATAAAAAACAATTATTATAAACATATTAAATAATCTTAATGTGGTGATGAACTTGCAGCTGGATGAAACAGAAGAAAATGCTCACAAATACTCAAAAAAGTTCCCAAAGGATGGCTGATTAAGATGGAAGTAAACAAACAAAAAGATCTTCAAATACAAGTCAGTCACTGAAATCAGGAGAAAACACTCAACAGAACTCAAAAAATGAAAAATTAAAACAAAAGCAAATCAACTGCCCATGGTATGAAATCAAGGAGAGCTATCAAGTGACCTTGACTAAAGGGCTCATTGGAATTGAAGATGTTTAGAAAAATCTTAGTAGATGGTTAAATGAAATGGATGAGAACCAACAAATAAATGAGCTCAATGGACTTCAATGGAATAAACTCAATGAGGACATGACCAAATACAGGGATTAAATCTAAGAGACAATAAATAGGTACAAATGAGAAATAAAATCAGAATTCAAACAAGAGATGGAGACACTGCAGGAAAACATAATGGAAAACAAAAATGAATTAGTTTTATTAAAATACTCCCAAGAAAGCCTCACCAACAAACTATACCATGTTGAGGACACAATATTGGAACTCAAGGACAGCACAGAGGAATTAGATCAGGAATCCAAAAACAATGCAAAGATTAAAAAAAAAAAAAAAGTGATTAGCTTAGACCCCTGCTTTCTCACACCACTGGTGGCCATTTCAAGATGTATGCAGTAGTGCAATGGTGGCACACAATCTTGGTGGGTAACCAATGGCTTTCTGATTTGCTAAGAGACCTGCTCAGTTGAAAGGAATCCATATCTGGAACTAGAAAACAAAACAGAATTCCATGGAGACCAAGGTTTGGTCTCAACTGACAAGTTCTCACTAGTCTTGGCCAAAAGAGGTGATACATCTATCAATATCTCCCTAAATTAACAATTCCCATCCCATTTAATCTATGTTGACTTCATTATTTGTTGGAGAATCTCTTTTGCTTTTCAGAAGGTATCAAGACCTGAGGACATAAACCACCACTCACACTTCAGCTAAGACCCAGGTGAAACACCAGAGGAATTGGGGGAATGAGTAACAGTGCTGCTTCCATGGAGACCAGGACGGAGGAGACAGACCCTGAGGATACTCAACATATACCAAAGCAGAAATCCAGAGTATATCAGTGAAGTAGACTTAAAGCACACCCACCATGGCTCAGGGAATATTGTTTAAGAGAGAGAAGAAAGATTTTAAGAGCCACAGGTTTGGGCAGCACACCCAGAGGCATTACTGTCTGTCCCCAATAACTGCTGCTGTCACAACACATAACCCACAAGTCCATAGGGAACACCAATAACTGCACTGAGGAGGGCCCTCAGTGGAATAGGGGCAGGGTGGAGGTCAAAGATGGAACCAACATATGATATATCCAAAAAAAAAAAAATGCAAAGATGTGAACACAATATGGTGGAACTGTGGGACAGTGTTAAAGGACTAATATTCAGATCATGGGTAATAAGAAGAGATAGAAATATAAATTAAACACATAGAAATATTTTCAACAAAATTACTGAAGATAATGTTTCCAACTTCACAAAAGAGAAATCCATTCAGATATGGGTGATGTACAGAAGACAAAACAGACAGGACCAAAAAAGAGATTCCCCAAATCCATGATAATTAAAACACAAAACATGGAAAATAATAGGTGAATACTGAAACCTTCAAGAGAAAAACACTCAATACATAGAAATGTAAGCCCATCAGAATTACCTCTGACTTTTCAATAGAAATGGAATGGAGTATTTGTAAACCTAAAAGACCATGGATGCTCACTCAAAATATTATATTCAGCAAAATTGTAACTAATAATAATAGAATGTGAAAGAAAAAACTTTTCATGCTTTATAAACCAGCTTTATGATTTAATAAATACTAATAAGCCTACAGATAATAGTGAATGTATACTCAACATTCAAGAGATAAAGTAACATGTACATTAAGAGAAAAATAATAATAATTGAAACTGGTATGGGCATTAAAGCACACAAGGATCAAGAAAACACCAAACTCCACAAAATCTTCAACCTGACAAGGATTAACTAACATCTCTGAACATTAATGAACTCAACTCCTCAATGAAGAGATATAGGTTATCAGGTTGGATTACAAAGCTGGATCCAACCATTTGCTGTCTATAAGAAATCCATATTACAATTAAGGATAAACACCACCTTAGGGCGAAAGGATAGAAAAATATATTCCAAGCAAATGGAAGCAAAAAAACAAGTGGATATACCTGTACTAATATCCAAAAAAAAAAATGACTTTAATCCAAATGTTATCAAAAGAAATAGAGAAGGCCACTTCATAATTATTAAAGGAACAACTCAACAAGAGAATATTACAATCATAAACATATGCACCAAAAAGAGCACCTGATTTTATAAAGCAAAATCCACTAGACAATAAGCCAGATATAAATCCCAATACAGTAATACTAGTAGTCTTTAGTACCATACTATCATCAATAGACAGATATTTTCAGAACAGAATAAAATTAACAGAGAAACAGTGGACATAAAAAAAAAAAAAATCCATAGTTCAACTAGACCTAACAGACATCTACAGAACATTCTATCCTAACTCTACTGAATATACATTTTTTTCAGGAGCTCATGAAACTTGCTCCAAAATAGAGCATGTATTATGATTTATATTAGGATATAAAGCAATTGTACACAAATTGAGAAAACAAAACTAATAAAACTCCCTGCATTATATCTGACTATAATGCAATAAAAGTAGAAATCAACAACAGTAACAATAGAAAACACATCAAATCCTGAATATTGAACAACCCACTATTAAGAAATGAATGGGAGGCTGAAGAGATGGCTTAGCGGTTAAGGCACCTGCCTCCTAAGCCTAAGAATGCCAGTTCCAATCTCCAGTGGTTCCAATCTCCAGGTCCCATGTTTAGCCAGATGCAAAGTGATGCACTTGACCACAAGGGGGCGCACTCATCTGGATTTCATTCTCAGCAGCTGAGAGGCTGCTGGCGCTCCCATCTCTATCTGTCTTCCTCTCCCTCTCTCTCTGTCTCTCTATGTCTCTCTCCAAAAAAGAAAAGATAAAAAAAAAAAAAAAAAAAGAAATGAATGGGTTTTTGAAGAAATCAGAAATAAAATGAATAAAGTTATAGAACTGAATGATGATGAAAACAACATACCAAAGCTTATGGGACAAAGATAATAGCAGTTCTAAGAGGGATGTTTGTAACACTAAATGCCTACTTTACAAAAAAGAGTGTTCTGAAACCAATAACTTAACCATTTTTCTGAAAGCTTTGGAAAAACAAGAATAATCTAATCCCAAAAATGTTGGGAGGGAAAAAAATATATCAGCACCAAAGAAAAAATTAATGAATTAGAAACAAAGTAACAATAAAAAGTATCAAAGGATGTTGGGCCCTAAGGGGCTCCGGTGTGAGGCCTAGTGGTTCTGAGCCTAGCTAGAGTTTAGCGACCTGTCCTTGGCCTACTCCCACTTGTGAGGCCTAGTGGAGCCTGACTAAAGTTTAGCGACCTGTCCTTGGAGTGACTCAGCAAGGCCTAAGCCGAAACTGCCTCCGCCCAGCTACTGCTGACGTGGTGAAATAATACTGGCCCTTACACCTTTCTCTCATCCTTTTTCCCACCCTCTTTCTCAAAATCTATAAACACCTTCCCATTACAATAAACTGAGTTTTTCTGCCTTGACAGACTCCTGGCTCAGTGTGTTTTTTTCTCCGGTGTTTTGGGGAAAGGTTTGAGCCGTGACACCAGTTTTCCTGCTCAGCCTCAAGAGGATCCGGCTGGATGGGCTCTCTCTTCTGCTCTACCTGCCAGCAGAGAAGAACCCGCAGACTGGTGCCCAGTGTGAGGAATGGTAAAGCACGGATCTACCTGCTGGGGGAAAGGAACTGGCAAAAGGACGATCTAGTTATTCAAAAAAATAAATAAGTTTGATAAACCCTTGGCCACATTAATCTTTTTTTTTTTAAGAGAAAACCCAATTTAACAAGCTTATAAATGAAAATAGACACCTCAAACTGATACCAATGGAACTGAGAGAATTATCAGGACATATTTCAAAAACCTATATTCCACCAAATTTGAAAACCTGGAAGAAATAGAAGAAATTCTTGCTTCACACAACCTGCCAAATCTAAACCGAGAACAGATAAATGACCAGAACAAACCTATTGCTCCTAATGATATTGAAAGAGTAATTGAAAAGCTCAAAAAAAAAAAAAATCCTAAGAAAAAGTCCAAGCCCAGAAGAATTCTCTTCTGAATTCTACCAAACCTTCATTCTAGAACTAAAACCACTTCTCATATTATTCCACACAATGGACTACAAGGAAATGCACCTGAACTCCTTTCATGAAGCCACGATTACACTAATTCCAAAATCAGACTGAGGCACATCAACAAAAGAAATTATAGACCAATATCCCTGAGGAAACTAGATGCCAAAATTCTCAATAAAATCCTCACAAACCAAATCCAAGAACACATCAAAATCATCGTCCACCTTGATCAAGTATGTTTCATCACAGGGTAGCAGGGATGGTTCAACATAAAATTAATAAAACACAATACACCACATAAATAAATACAACACACCAACCACATGATCATTTCAATAGATGTAGTAAAAGACTTTTGTCAAAATACAATATCCTTTCATGATTAAAACAATGGAAAGATTTAGGATGGAGGGATGATATTTCAACATAACAAGAATGCTATACAAAGCACCTAAGACCCAGATCATAATAAATGGGAAAAACCCAGTAAGGTCTTGAACAAGATGGGGTACCCTTTGTCACCACTAAATTTCAAGCTAATACTAGAAATCTTACCTCAAGCAATGAGACAAGAGAAAGAAATGAAAGGAAAACAAGTAAAATGAAGAAGTAAAATTAGCCCTGTTTGTAGCTTACATGACTCTATACATAAGCGACACAAAAGACTCCACAAAAAAAAACCTTCTAAAGGTAATTAATTCTTTTAGCCAAATATCAGGATACAAAATCAATACACAAAGATTAATAGCCTTCCTATATGCCAAAGAAAAACACATGGACAAAGAAATCAGGAATGCCGTCCCATTTACAGTAGCTACAGAAAAGCAAATAGATTAGAATCTCACTAACCATGAAGATAAAAATCCCATGCAAGGAAAACATTAAAACACATAAAAAGAAAGAAATTGAGGAAAACATGAGAATATGGAAGGATCTCCCATCCTCCTGGATTGGAAGAATTTTGTGAAAATGGTCATCTTACAAAAAGCAATATGCAGATTCAATAAAATTCCAACAAAAACCCAACAACACTTTTCACAGAGTTAGAAAAAAAAAGTCTCAAAATTCATAGAGAAAGACAAAAGGCCTTGAATACCAAAATGTATCCTCAGCAGAAGAAATATTTCAGGTGAAATAACCATACCTGATTTCAAGATATACTAAAAACCCATAGTAATTAAAACAAGATGTACTGGCACAAAAGTACACACATACATCAATGGAATAGAAAAGAAGCCCCATCTCTCTAGTCAAGCAGCTACAGCAACCCAATATTTAACAAAAGAGCCAAATATGCACACTGGAGAAAAGATAACTTTTTAAATAAATGGTGCTAGAGAAATTGGATAACCACCTGTAGAAAACTGAATCTGGATCAGCTTTTGTTATCCTGTTCATAAGTCAACTCTAAATTAATAAAGGACTATAATTAAAGACCTGAAACACTAAAATTACTATAAGAAAAAAGGTAAGGAGAACTCTCACAATATAGGTATTAGTAAAGACTTGCTGAAATAGACCCTAGTCATACAGGAAATTTAAAGACTCAACCACTGGGACTTCATAAAACTAAAATGCTACTGTACAGACAAGCAAACTCTCAACAGAATCAATAGACAACCCACAGAATGGGAGAAAATCTTAGCCAGTTGTATTTCTGATAGAAGTGTAATATCTGGAATCTAAATAGAACTCAAAAGAATAAGTAATATATAACCCAACAATACAATCAAAAACTGGAGTAGAGAACTGAACAGAGAATTCTCACAGGAAGAAATACAAATGGCCAATACATACTTAAGGTGATGTTCAACATCTTTAGTCATCAGAGAAATACAAATCAAAATCACTTTGGGATTCAATCTTACTTCAGTGAGCATGGCGTTCATCAAAAAAAAGTGAGACAAGAAATACTTGTAAGGCTGCTGTGGAAGAGGAAACCCTACACACTGCTGGTGGGATACAAACTTGTACAACCACTATAAAAAGCAGCATAGCGATTCCTGTAAAAGATGAAAACATATCTGCCATTTAATCCAGCTATACCACTCTTGGGCATATAACCTAAAAAACTTCACTCTTTTCTTTTTTTTTTTTTTTGTTTTTGTTTTTGTTTTTCGAGGTAGGGTCTTGCTCTAGCTCAGGCTGACCTGGAATTCACTATGTAGTCTCAGGGTGGCCTTGAACTCACGGCAATCCTCCTACCTCTGCCTCCCGAGTGCTGGGATTAAAGACGTGCGCCACCACGGCCGGCAAAAACTTCACTCTTTACCACAGAGTTAAGTGCTTAGCATGATTGTTGCTCCTCTATTCACAATAGCTAAAATTTAGAATCATCCCAGATGCCATCAACTGATAAATAAAGACGTGGTACATATACACAGTGGAATTCTACACAGTGGTAAAGAAAAATGAAATGATGAAATTTTTCAGGAAAATTAATGAAGTTTGAAAATAATCATTCTAAGTGAGGTCACCAAGGCACAAAACGACAAATGTCACATGTTCTCTGTCATATGGGGTTACATATGAACCAGGGGTCACTGGGAAGTGTGTGTGAGAGGTGTTAAGCTTCAGGAGTACGTACATAAAAATAGAATGATATCAGGACAAAGGAAGAAGAGGAAGGCTCAGAGGAGGATTACTCAACAGTCTATTGGAGGGACAGAATTTAGGGGATGGGCGGGTACTGGTAAGATAGGAGGTAGGAAGGGTGGGTGTCGCGTCCGCCTCGACCAGCAAGGAAGACGCAACACTTGGACTCTTCTTTCAGCCGTTTATTCAGGAACCTTGAACAATCTTCTGACCCCTTAAACAATCTTCTGACTGACTCACTGACTGACTGACTCACTCACTCACTGACTGACTGCCTGACTCACTCACTCACTCACTCACCGACTCACTGCCTCACTCACTGACTCACTGCCCCCGGGACAAGCCCGCCCAAAGCTTAAGAAGCCTTTGAACAGCCAACCCTGGTAAGCCACGTGGTGAATGCAGATAGGTCCACATATGCGGAAGAAGGCCTAGATCACGGCCCAAGCCAAATAAGGACTTGTTTATCCAGGAGAGCACTCGCCATCGGGAAGGCGGAAGGCGGAAGCCAGCGCCATCTTTAAGGCGCGGCACCTCGCAGCTCTCTACAGTTCCCCCTTTTATGTTTTAAAACAAGCCACAGGTAAGAGTAGAGGTCTGATCTCTGATGATGCGTATTTTTGCAACCCTGATGCCTTTTTCTCAGAGGCGGGATCTGGGGCATCAACCCGCATGCAATCAAACATGCTCTTCTCTGGATTTCTAGGGCTAACCCAGAGTGCAGTGCTTAGCCTCGCAACCTGAGCAGAAAGAAGATTAACTTTTAGTTGTAGCCAGCCAGACTTAGGAGGACTGTGCAGCCTCTATGGCAGTAAAGGCTTGAATGATCATAGCTGCATCCCGTCATTGCGTGACCCTGATTTTACACAGACACCACAAGCAAACCAGAGAGACCAGTAACAGAAGGCCTGCTAAAGCGCACCCAAACCCGCCCATTCCTTCAGATGATTCATAGCGGAGATCAGCCAAGATGACAATCCAGAGGCAAAGGAGAGGTCCATGCAGGTCACATTAACTACTGCCAGTCTCAGTTCTCTTAAGGTATCTTCAAATTCAAGCGACCAATTCTGTAATAGAAAACTAGACAAAAATCTGGATAAATTTGCAGCCCTAGTATAATCCAAGGTCTTTTAACAACATTAGCAAGGAGAAACTAAAACAATGCAAAAACTCAACCACCATCAGCAGTCATCAATTTGCATTTTTTACAGTCTTTCCTCAGGCATCCTCTCCATTGTTTTAATGTAAATCAAGTCAGGCCACCTTCCTTCCACCTTCCTTAAGATTGCTAATGCGTTGACAATAGCAGCTTCAGTAACCTAAAACCGTCTCAGTGCCTCTGCTTTTAACTTGCTTGAGGTTTTTCAACTTAAAATCTTAAAATCTCAGTCTGATATCTTTAGCCAAGCACATCAGTCCATTACAAATTTAACCTTGATCAAACTTTCTGGGCCTGGATAGCAGAACGTAGCCATCCCTTATGCCAGTAGCCCAGTTCCAACAAAGTCCTCTGCAGTCTTTCCTTCCCTTTGAAAGCTCATAAGACAAGCCTCGAAGTTCAATACTGTCTGCACTTAGCATAATTTTGATCTTTTCATTTGTTTTATGAGAGCCTGCAGCTCTTCTTTAGAATCCATAGACTCTGAATCTTCTAGCTCAAGTGTTGGATATAAGTTGTTCTTTGTTTTTGCCTCTTTTCATTGTTTGCCTATTTCGACCTTTCTTCCTCGAGGCAGTTCCTCACTAACCTCCACATCGATTTTACCCCGCCCTTAAGCGTGCCTTGGTCTGCTGCAAAATCAAGATCTTCGCCCAAATTTTCCCATGAAGGGATTGTAAGACTTCCAGAGCACGCAAACCAAGGGGCTATGGCATCACATTCCTCCAGGAACCTCTCCAGGGTACTCCCCTTTATCTTTAAGTTTTTTGAACGAAGCAGCTCATTCAGAGCCAAAAATTGGCAGTGCAGTAAGAAAAGCTTTTAAAACATGGCTAATTTTGCAAAAATTCTTTTTAAAACTTTTACTTTTGGTTCGCTACACCGCGAACCCTTCCTGTTCCCTCTTTTTCTACCGAGAGGAGCAAAATTCCCCGCTTTTGTCGCGGATTCCCACCTTACCTGGGAACTTTCCTGCTCCCTCTTTTTCTACTGAGAAGAGCAAAATCCCCGCTTTTGTCGCAGATTCCCACCTTACCTGGGAACTTACCAGTGCACTGCCCTGACTGCAGAAAGTTCTGAGTCCCTCTTCGGACTCTTCTTTCAACAGTTTATTCAGGAACCTTACTACTGCCCTGACTGCAGAAAGTTCTGAGTCCCTCTTCGGACTCTTCTTTCAACAGTTTATTCAGGAACCTTACTTTTTCTTTTAGATGTTTTACTCGAGCGCTCTTCTCTCACTTCCTCTAAATTTTTTTTTTTTTAACTGCTTCTGAATCATTCTCATTTGCCCTATGTAATATGACTAGACACACTACAACACAAATACACCACATGAGGTTAACCAACTTTTCTACACTAATAAGACACACGAACAAATATACATCCTCTAAGGAAACCTTATTGTGGCGCCTTTTAACCCTAATCCTTCTGCTTTCAAAAGATCTTTTAATGCAGACGCCACAGTCTCACTGGAAGATGTATTGCCCATTTTGCTGTGGGACCTTATCGTCTCTCTACCGGAGAACTTGCCTTTACCCCTTTTGTCCACTTACCTGGAACTTACCAGCTAGCTGCCCTGCAAGTTCTGAGTTCCCCGTACGGGCCACCATTTGTCGCGTCCGCCTCGACCAGCAAGGAAGACGCAACACTTGGACTCTTCTTTCAGCCGTTTATTCAGGAACCTTGAACAATCTTCTGACCCCTTAAACAATCTTCTGACTGACTCACTGACTGACTGACTCACTCACTCACTCACTGACTGCCTGACTCACTCACTCACTCACTCACCGACTCACTGCCTCACTCACTGACTCACTGCCCCCGGGACAAGCCCGCCCAAAGCTTAAGAAGCCTTTGAACAGCCAACCCTGGTAAGCCACGTGGTGAATGCAGATAGGTCCACATATGCGGAAGAAGGCCTAGATCACAGCCCAAGCCAAATAAGGACTTGTTTATCCAGGAGAGCACTCGCCATCGGGAAGGCGGAAGGCGGAAGCCAGCGCCATCTTTAAGGCGCGGCACCTCGCAGCTCTCTACAGTTCCCCCTTTTATGTTTTAAAACAAGCCACAGGTAAGAGTAGAGGTCTGATCTCTGATGATGCGTATTTTTGCAACCCTGATGCCTTTTTCTCAGAGGCGGGATCTGGGGCATCAACCCGCATGCAATCAAACATGCTCTTCTCTGGATTTCTAGGGCTAACCCAGAGTGCAGTGCTTAGCCTCGCAACCTGAGCAGAAAGAAGATTAACTTTTAGTTGTAGCCAGCCAGACTTAGGAGGACTGTGCAGCCTCTATGGCAGTAAAGGCTTGAATGATCATAGCTGCATCCCGTCATTGCGTGACCCTGATTTTACACAGACACCACAAGCAAACCAGAGAGACCGGTAACAGAAGGCCTGCTAAAGCGCACCCAAACCCGCCCATTCCTTCAGATGATTCATAGCGGAGATCAGCCAAGATGACAATCCAGAGGCAAAGGAGAGGTCCATGCAGGTCACATTAACTACTGCCAGTTTCAGTTCTCTTAAGGTATCTTCAAATTCAAGCGACCAATTCTGTAATAGAAAACTAGACAAAAATCTGGATAAATTTGCAGCCCTAGTATAATCCAAGGTCTTTTAACAACATTAGCAAGGAGAAACTAAAACAATGCAAAAACTCAACCACCATCAGCAGTCATCAATTTGCATTTTTTACAGTCTTTCCTCAGGCATCCTCTCCATTGTTTTAATGTAAATCAAGTCAGGCCACCTTCCTTCCACCTTCCTTAAGATTGCTAATGCGTTGACAATAGCAGCTTCAGTAACCTAAAACCGTCTCAGTGCCTCTGCTTTTAACTTGCTTGAGGTTTTTCAACTTAAAATCTTAAAATCTCAGTCTGATATCTTTAGCCAAGCACATCAGTCCATTACAAATTTAACCTTGATCAAACTTTCTGGGCCTGGATAGCAGAACGTAGCCATCCCTTATGCCAGTAGCCCAGTTCCAACAAAGTCCTCTGCAGTCTTTCCTTCCCCTTTGAAAGCTCATAAGACAAGCCTCGAAGTTCAATACTGTCTGCACTTAGCATAATTTTGATCTTTTCATTTGTTTTATGAGAGCCTGCAGCTCTTCTTTAGAATCCGTAGACTCTGAATCTTCTAGCTCAAGTGTTGGATATAAGTTGTTCTTTGTTTTTGCCTCTTTTTCATTGTTTGCCTATTTCGACCTTTCTTCCTCGAGGCAGTTCCTCACTAACCTCCACATCGATTTTACCCCGCCCTTAAGCGTGCCTTGGTCTGCTGCAAAATCAAGATCTTCGCCCAAATTTTCCCATGAAGGGATTGTAAGACTTCCAGAGCACGCAAACCAAGGGGCTATGGCATCACATTCCTCCAGGAACCTCTCCAGGGTACTCCCCTTTATCTTTAAGTTTTTTGAACGAAGCAGCTCATTCAGAGCCAAAAAATTGGGTGCGAGTAAGAAGCGCCCATGGCTAATTTTGCAAAAAATTCTTTTAAAACTTTTACTTTTGGTTCGCTCGCACATGAACCCTTCCTGTTCCCTCTTTTTCTACCGAGAGGAGCAAAATTCCCCGCTTTTGTCGCGGATTCCCACCTTACCTGGGAACTTTCCTGCTCCCTCTTTTTCTACCGAGAAGAGCAAAATCCCCGCTTTTGTCGCAGATTCCCACCTTACCTGGGAACTTACCAGTGCACTGCCCTGACTGCAGAAAGTTCTGAGTCCCTCTTCGGACTCTTCTTTCAACAGTTTATTCAGGAACCTTACTACTGCCCTGACTGCAGAAAGTTCTGAGTCCCTCTTCGGACTCTTCTTTCAACAGTTTATTCAGGAACCTTACTTTTTCTTTTAGATGTTTTACTCGAGCGCTCTTCTCTCACTTCCTCTAAATTTTTTTTTTTAACTGCTTCTGAATCATTCTCATTTGCCCTATGTAATATGACTAGACACACTACAACACAAATACACCACATGAGGTTAACCAACTTTTCTACACTAATAAGACACACGAACAAATATACATCCTCTAAGGAAACCTTATTGTGGCGCCTTTTAACCCTAATCCTTCTGCTTTCAAAAGATCTTTTAATGCAGACGCCACAGTCTCACTGGAAGATGTATTGCCCATTTTGCTATGGGACCTTATCGTCTCTCTACCGGAGAACTTGCCTTTACCCCTTTTGTCCACTTACCTGGAACTTACCAGCTAGCTGCCCTGCAAGTTCTGAGTTCCCCGTACGGGCCACCATTTGTCGCGTCCGCCTCGACCAGCAAGGAAGACGCAACACTTGGACTCTTCTTTCAGCCATTTATTCAGGAACCTTGAACAATCTTCTGACCCCTTAAACAATCTTCTGACTGACTCACTGACTGACTGACTCACTCACTCACTCACTGACTGCCTGACTCACTCACTCACTCACTCACTCACCGACTCACTGCCTCACTCACTGACTCACTGCCCCCGGGACAAGCCCGCCCAAAGCTTAAGAAGCCTTTGAACAGCCAACCCTGGTAAGCCACGTGGTGAATGCAGATAGGTCCACATATGCGGAAGAAGGCCTAGATCACGGCCCAAGCCAAATAAGGACTTGTTTATCCAGGAGAGCACTCGCCATCGGGAAGGCGGAAGGCGGAAGCCAGCGCCATCTTTAAGGCGCGGCACCTCGCAGCTCTCTACAGGTGGGAAGGGAAATTATTTATAACTTAAGACAACATGAACCAGTTCTATAGAATCCTAATTTTGGATAGCATTCTAAAAAATACAACCACCAATAATGTTGAAGGGAGGATGGTCCAGACAAAAGAGCCCTGTAGAACCCCATTGGGAATAAAAGCAACCCCACTGAGGAGGGCCCTCTGCAGAATGGGGACAGGGAGGAGGGAAAATATGGTACCAACACATGATGTATTCATACAAAGTATGATCTTAATTTAAAAAAAAGTTCTCAGGAAGGAAAAAAAAAAAAAAAGCTTAACCTTAAAACCACAGACTCTGGGACTGAAGAAATGGTTACATGGTTAAGGCACTTGCTTACAAAACCTAAGGATACAGGTTTGATTGCTCAGTTCCCACACAAAGCCAGATGCACAAGATGACACATACATCTGGAGTTTGTTTGCAGTGGCTAGAGGCTCTGGTGTCCCTTTACCTATTCTTTTTCCCCAACCATCTCTCTTATAAAAAAAAAAAGTAATTTAAAAAGTCATAATTTCTGGCTGGTGCATATATTATTTAGATCAATAATATTTATTTGTAATCTTCAAATCAGATTTCTTTTTTGTTTTGTTTTGTTTTTTTGTTTTTTGTTTTTTTTGTTTTTCGAGGCAGGGTTCCACTATAGTTCTGGCTGACATGGAATTCACTATGTAGTCTCAGGGTGACCTCAAACTCATGGTGATCCTCCTACCTCTACCTACCCTGTGTACCACCAAACCCTGCTCAAATCAGATTTTTAATGACAAAAACATTATGAAAATAATGCAGTGTATAAGTATAAAGCTGTAAGATGAAAAGTATGATGCAAAAGGTCTTTCAAACTCCCCATAGTGCTGTGACAAAAAAAAAAAAAAAAAAAAACTAGAATGACAAAAATTAAACTCTAAGTTTTGTTCGTTCATGCATTAAGTGTACCCAGTATACAGTCACAAAATATACAAAGTTTTTTGGGGGTTAGATTCTCAATTTCAATATTTTGGAAGCTTGAAAGGTTTCCAGAAACATTTCTAATCAGTCCATTCTTAAATCTAACTTGGAACACTGAAGATAGAATTAGCATTGGGTGCAGAAGCTTTTTGGCACATTGGTTTGGAAAAAAAAAATCATATTAGAGTACATATACTTGCAGAAAGAATTCAGTTTCATTGGTTTCAAATGTTAAAGAGGATCAATAGAACAGAATGCTTGAAGGCATGTCTGGGAAAACACAGGGGTCCCCCCTTCCCAAGAGTCAAATCTCAGAGCACGTACACAATGCTTAATGGCAGTGTAGACTATGACCTATCCAAATGAAGACAAAAAAATAGTTTAAAAGAATGAGTAAATAAGTGGAAAAAATGCCAAGATATGTAAGCCAAGCAGACTTGTACATCTTAACAGGGACAACAAATTCTAGTCAGCAATACCCTTGTAGAAAATAAGGCTCTTCACAAAACAGACCTGATGGACAGAGGAGCTTAAAGAAATCTTTGATTTAAAACACTGACATGTTTAATTGAGAAAAACAAATATTTCTGCAATTGGTGTAAGATGGGAATGTGAATATGAAAGTCACATTAAGGAAAGCTTTTGTCCTCATTTGATCTCAATAATAGAAAGTCTTTAGTTGCAGTTTTTAATAAAACCAAAAATAGACTCAGATATGGCAAATGCCCTTCCTAGGGTATCCATACAAGAGTTTGGTGGCCAGACCTGAATCAGTTCTCTGGGGCTCTGAATCCTGTGTGTTCACATACTCAGACTGCTCCTCTAGGTCTCTTCCGGCCACTGGCTCTCAGCATGGCAGCTACCATTAATGCCTAAGCAGACACCCTGGGATCTTTCCCCTCTTTACAGATACATGGCAACATCTTTGCAGTAAATGACTATAAAAAGATTATTTCTGCCCTATTCCATTAAGCCCTAAGCTATGGGGTTTGGGATTCAAAAGATCATGCAAGTACATGAAAGCCTTGGATGGCTGAGGGTCCTATTTTCTCCTGAGATTTAGTGTCTGAAAATTTGAGTTTAATTATCAAGTCTTTGACTTCCTGGGGGTATGAACTTTGCATAAGACCTCTAAGGATTAGTTTATTAATCTGTAAGAGGGAGATGTTCTGCCTGTCTCAGATACTTATGAGCATGACTTGTATGGGAAAATGCTTTGTGGGTTCTTAAAATACTGCTTCTCTCTCTCTTTCTCCCCTCCTTCTTTCTCCCTCTCCCTCCCTATATCTCTCTCTCTCCCCCTCTTTCTCTCCCTCTCCCTTTCTCTCCCTCTCTCTCTCTCCTCTCTCTCCCCCTTTTTCTCTCCCTCTCCCTTTCTCTCCCTCTCTCTCTTCTCTCTCTCTATCCCTCTGCCCATGGTTTTAAATAGTATCATCATCTAAATTTATTTTGTAGAGATGCTAAATCACACTAAACATGGTTTTTCAAAAATAATAAAAATGTAAATATGTTAGAAAATTGGCTGACAATATATTTCACTCATAGAAATGAGCAAAACCGGCAGCAAATGACATTCTGGTAAAGAGTAAATTATGCTGTTACCTTTTGTAGCAGACAGCTTCAGGTTGCTGGGATGAACTTCCAATCTAAGCACAGTTATGGGAGGAAGGGAATTCATTTGAAGTTTACAGATTCAGGCAAAAGTTGTTGTCCTTTCATAGTTCCAGGCAGAGATGAAAGCCACCACCCCTCCACTATAAGCATGCACACTACAGTCACCCTAGCACTTTGCATATCTTAAGCTGGAATTCAGATCTTCCCCCTAAGGCTGGACCCTAAGATCTACCCACAGTGACACCTCTTCCAGCCAGGCAGCTGGAGATGTAAATTACAGGTTTTGAATGTAAATAAAAACAAAAAACAAACAAACAACAACAACAAAAAAAAAACTGAATGTGTTGGTTGACATTCATTCAAACTACCACACCCTGTAAAACTGCATTTCAGATGAACTAGTTTAAGTCACATTATTCAATATTTAAAATCAGTCCCAGGGTCTAATTATACACAATGCATTACATGTATACATTTTAGTAATTATTTAAAAAGTGTTGTTGTGAGGGACTTCATACAATGCCAATACTCAGGAGTTTTAAAAAAGACTATCATGTTTCAGTCCACCCTAGGATATCTACTTGGTGGGACTACTTAGAGAAACATTATCTAAAAATATAAGGACAAAGCTAAAGCTTAATTTTAAGGAGCTTTGTGAAATATAAGCTGAATCTATATTTTTTCAAAAGATTATATGTATATGTGTGTGTGTGTTCATGTGTGAATATATATATTCTTCACTTAAAACTTTTTGAAAAATCTGTTTTTGACAAGAATGTCATACCTGTAGAATGATTTGTTATATCTCTGAATCACATATTGATTGGAGATAACAGTCAAATAACGCTAATAGAATAGATAGAATAGTTAAATGCTAATTAAAGCTGAAAAGTGAGATTGAAGTATCATTTTGGCTTCTCAAAAGTTTTTTGGCTATTTTGATTCTGAACATAGGTTTTAATAAATTTATTTATTTGTCACTATAATAAAAGCATTAGGGTTCATCATGTTCTATTTCTAACAATTTTGTTTGTTTCCCTTATTCCCTGCCTGATGCATCATTCCCTGTATCCTCTTTCTTTTTCTTAAATTTTTATTTAACAGATGATTATAACATGAGCTAAGTCATTAAATTATAGAGGCAATGGATTTTAAATTAGTGAAATTAATTTCTCTGGAAGTATAATGAAACTCTAGTGTCATTTAATCAAAAATATGAGACAAAAGTCAACTGTTTTCATGTACCATGATCTCAGAATCTATAATCATTTCAAACAGCCATTATTTTATGTGTAAATGATCCCATTTTGGTGGATTAAGACTTTAATTATTCTATGTTATTTTCCTTTAATATTTATCTTCCTTTTCTCATTGTTAGAGATGATTTAAGAAATAGATATATAGTTCATGGCTTTGAAAATATACTTTCTAATATTGATTATATCTTATTGCTTCTCTGACTTTATGTAAGTTCCTCTAGATTTATTTTTTTATTTTATTTTTTATTTATTTATTTTTGGTTTTTCGAGGTAGGGCATCACTGTAGTCTACGCTGACCTGGAATTCATTCTGTAGTCTCAGGGTGGCCTCAAACTCACCGTACTCCTCCTACCTCTGCCTCCCAAAGTGCTGGGATTAAAGGCATGTGCCACTATGCCAGGATCTCTAGATTTATTTTTAAAGTGCACCTTCTATAATGGGTCATTAAAAATGAAAGTGTATATATGAAGTGTGTATATATGTATATGAGCTTATTTTATTTTATTTAGAATAATTTTAAAAGCTGAAAATCAATTTTCTATGGGTATTTATTTGTCTTAGAATTTAGGTAATATTTTTATGCATATGGAGTAGAAACACCAGGGGTTGGCTAATGAACTAAGCAATGGAATGAGTACTGCTTGACTAAACTTCTCATTTCTAGTATGTGCACAGTGAGAATCATGATTCCTTACTCAGAGGAACGAAGATCATGTAGATGAATGTGGCATCTCTCATCATCTCAAGAAAACAACACGATACTCAAACAGGGAAAATGAGGGCAAAATAATGAATATTTTCTTCAAAATAGCATGAATAGAATCATGGAAAACAAGAAGGGAGTGAGCCTAAAGTAGAATTGCAGGGACAAAGAGACAGTATACTTAAAAAATCAATAAAAATTTATGACTGACATAACCCAGTTTTATGGCAGACAAACATAGAAAGTATAATTCTATGACTTGTCAGAAGTGGCATCTGCGGGAAAATGCCATCCAATCTCTAAATTTTGAACCAATATTGGTGGCTTGTTTGCTTTTGTTTGCTGAAGCAAATTGGAAGACAGGAAGTAAAAGAACTGGAAATGCAAGGTATAGAAATAACTCTCCTTCGCCCAGAGCAGAGTGAATGAGGTCAAAGAGCAAACTAATTTAGTGGTCAAAGGAAAGAATTATAAACATTCATGATAAATTCCAAAGAAGTATAAATACTCCATGATAAATTTTATAATGCATTTCAATAGTTTATAAATATGTAAATACATAATTACCTAATATTATTTTGGAGGTTTTTCTGTAATTTTTTTTATGACAAAAGAATGAAAGAGAGAGAGGGATGGAAAGAGAATTGGTGAGCCAGGGTCTCCAGCCACTGAAATCGAACTCCAGATATGTGTGCCACCTTGTGGGCATGTGTAGCTTCATGTACTTGTGTCACCTTGTGACAGGCTTACATGGGAAAGTCTAACATGGATTCTTAGGCTTTGCAGGCAAACGTTGTAACCACTCATCCATCTCTCAAGCCCATTAATTTTATATTTTTATGATTTTATCCTGGAGTACAGGGATTGAAAAAGAATAAGGTGCATGGAAACTTGATGCGATTCCATATTAACATTGTAGATGAAATCATATATGTTTTTTTTTGTAATACATTATATGCAATGTATATAAATTTCCATCTCATAAAATTATAATTTTATGATAAGATAATTATAATTATCTATTATATATTACCATGCATTTACTTGTTCCCATATCTTTTCCATCAGGCTCTTTATAGCAATATTACAATTCACATGTGCATGTAGAAATAGTTTCAAAACATACTGACTTCATTTATTTTGGAGAATATACCCACCCCACACACACACATCAGAGGTAGGAGATCAAAATATATGCTTACTTATTTTTTATATGTTAAAGAACCTTCATACACTTTTGCACAAAGGTTTAACAAATTTGTATTCTCTGAAGAGTGGACAAGAATTGTGTGTTGTCTATATCCTTGCTTTCTAGCTGTAGTGTCAGCAGTGTTGTGAGACAAGGATTATTACTAATCTAGTCACTTTGCAGGCATTGGTTACTACTGATTCTGTCAATTTGGTCAAGGATGTTTTAGAGAAGCCAGTTTTACACAGGATATGTCTTTCTTTACTGGAGTGGACACAGGAATAGTGCATAACACCAACCTGTAAATTTGCTCTTTCTTTAAGGAATAGAGGCAAATTCCCAGAAGCACAATGCCTTTATGTGCCTTTGTAAACTGAGGCCATCAAAGGTAATCTGGGTGAATGTTGGCTCTTCCATCTCAAACCTCATTTGTTCATAGGCCATGGGGTCTCTTAAATCCTGCTATTGGAAAGCTACACCCCATTCCCATCATTTCCAACACCACAGTGGACAGCAACAGAATGTGAACTCTGGCTTACTTGGTAAGCATCTGGCACCTTGTACTGAGGAAGGAGCAATAGATCTGATTTAAGGCAACTATGACAAAATGTCACAACCACAACCATCAAAACCCTGACAGGCTCACATTTGATGCACTGTGCTTCTTACAAAGGAAGATAAGTGTCCCAGTGGTGAGGGTGCAAACAAATACTGGGCTGTCACTATGTTGCTGTGATGGGCGCCATAAATAATATTGTGTGGGATAAAGTGGTCACAAATGATTGTCAACTTCATTGAAAGAGGTCAATCCTGCATACCTTGAGGAAAAATAATAAACTTGGAAAAAGTCTGTTGTGTGAATTTGAGGACTATATCTTTCATGGTGTACCATTTTGGATTACCCAGATATAGGATGAAAATGTGACCTCCCTGCATAGGAAGTGAATTGGCATATGAAAATGAACAGCTTTTCCCACCAACTGATGGGATAGATATTGAAGTTGTGGTACATTTGCACAATGGGGTTTATTCAGTTTTAAAGAAAAATGAAATTATAAAATTTTCAGGAAAATGGATGGATCTGGAAAAGATTATACTAAGTAAGGTAACTGTCTTTAAGAAGTTCCATGAAGTCTTTCCTTACATTTTAATAATTAAAATCATTGATTTTTATTTCAAAGTGTTCTGAGTCTACTATTAATGAATTAAGATATTATTACAAATATCAAGTTAACCACCAAGAAAGGGGCAATGTCATATATCTCTACCTTCATATGCTAACCTATCCAGTCATTAACTCATTTCTGTTGGGCCCTAAGAGGCCCAGTGGAACTTCCTGAGCCTGGCTAGAGTTTGGCGACCTGTCTTTGGCCTATTACTCCCGCTTAGGAGTGACTCAGCAAGACCTAAGCCAAAACTGCCTCCGTCAAGCTACTGCTAACGTGGTGAAATACTATTGGCCCCTACACCTTTATCCCATCCTTAGACCCCACCCTCTTTCTCAATGCTATATAAAAACCTTGGAGGGGGGGGGGATCTGGGTCATCAACACTCACCATCCTGCTCAGCCCCAAGAAGGGACCGGCTGGACCAGCTCCTTCTTCAGCCCTACCTGCCAGAGGACCCGGCAGACTGGTGCCCTGTGTGAGGACCTCTCTCTCCTGCCTACGGAAGAATGCTGATGGGCCAATCAGTCTGCAGGTGAGTGTACCCTCATAAGTTATGAGGTAGTCTTTATATCTAATGTTCTGACCTTTGCTTCTGTAACCTGTGCTTGCTTATCACCATCTTTTTGTTCCCTTTCTCTTTCCTTTCACTTTCAGGTTGCCGGCAACCCACATCTGTGGCGGGTCATACATTCCTGGTGGACACACCACGTGGACAGACATGGAGGAGACTTGAAACGTTTTGCCCCCTCATTTGAGTGGGGCTCCATCCCAGAAGACAGAACAAACCTGTTGGGGAGATCTGCTCCCATCTGTACTGTGTTTGGTATCATTGATCCGTCCCCCTAAGGACACAGGCTCGTCTGGCCATCACATATCTCAGTCTGAACTTAATTCTTCAGCACATCTAGCTATTTTCTGGGCCCTTTGTGTTTGTTTTGTACTCATGTGTATTGCTGTTGCCCTGATTTTATGGATACTCCTCCCTCGACTTTATGACATGGGACAATTCTCATCTAAACCAAATCCTGCCTTAGAGTCACTATGGGTTCTGCTCAAAAGTAGAGGCCTTAATCTTTCTGATAACCAAGCCCTCCAGGCATGGGGCTGTTTACTCAAGATTGCTCCCTGGTTGCGTGAGAGTAATCTTTTTGACTGGGACACCTGGGACAGGGTTGAAAGTCTGATCAGGAGAGCTCAGGTAGAGAAGGGGGAGATCCACCCTTTGGGGGCCCTCCCGACTGTGTCGGCCTTAAAGGGCTGTTTTCCGAGGTTGAGAGGGGGGACCCTGACCCAGGAAAGGCATGACGGGCGATCATAAGTTAGCCTGTGCTGGACTAAAAGATCATTCTAAATGGGTTGTAGCCACCCAAGATGTAGGGTCCTCTTCTCATCAGATTAGGGCTATGGCATCAGCCCTACAGGCTTCTCTCCATGAAGACATGGCTGCCCTAGTATGTGCCCTTCAATAGGCCTCAGGGGGAAGGGGGAGATCTTGCTTTGGGTGTGGCAAAGAAGGTCATTTTAAAAGAGAATGCCCCAATCGGATTAAAGGCACCCCAATAACTCCCTCAACCCCTAACTTGACCCACACGCCATGTCCTCGGTGCAAAAAGGGATTTCACTGGGCCAAAAGCAGGGCCTTTATAGATTTCCTCCAAACCTGGAAAATCTCACACTCCACAGGCATCCCGTATAACCCACGGGGCCAGGCCATCATGGAAAGTTATAATCAAACTCTCAAGTCTCAATTACAAAAACAAAAGGGGGAATCCTTACCCCCACATGACCAACTAAAAAACGCATTATTAACCCTAAATATTTTAAATTTTTCTGAAGAAGATAGACACTTGTCCCCTTTTCAAAAACATTAGACCTCAGCCGTTACTTACAACTCCATCTGGGTCAAATGGAGGGACCCATTGACTGGGGCCTGGAGAGGACCAGACCCCCTCCTCACAGCAGGGAGAGGGTTTGGATGTGTCTTTCCTCAAGAGGAAAAAAGACCCATTTGGGTACCAGCAAGAGACCTAAAATATTTACCCCAACAAGGGGACAATGACAATCACCTCTCCAGGGAGTGTTCCACCCCTGAGAACTGTGCCTCTGTTTCTTCCCCAGGAACGATTGGGGATGTGGATTCTGCTACTATTCCTGGTGCTAATGACACTCATTTTGCCCAGTAATGGAGGGTTTGGAGACCCAAATGATGCCAGAAAAATATTGGCCAAACAGATGAGAAAACCTTGAAAAGTGCTGTTTTTATGCCAATGGATTGGGAATCATTCAGGACAAAATCAAAAAGCTCCAGGAAGACTTGGAGAGGAGGAGATGGGACTTCCAAGACAACCCGCTGTGGATGGGCTTACATGGCTTCTTACCCTACCTTCTCCCTCTCCTCGGACCCCTCCTTCTCCTTCTCCTTATCCTCACTGTTGGGCCCTGTGTAATTAATAAGATTACACAATTCGTTCACCAACGGCTAGAGGCAATTAAACTTCATCAGGTCGAAATACATTACCACAGGCTCGCAACTCAGGAGCCTGGCTCTTCCTCTGACTGGCTGTCCTCCTAGCGTCCCTCCCCCGCCCTCCATCGAACCAATGATGGGTAAAATCTCAGACAGTCTGAGACAACCTAAGACAGGTCATGGAGTGGATTTTCAATGGGCTGGAGGCATGGTACCCAGTGACGGGTAAGATCCCCAGAGGGGGACAGCCTAAGACAGGGGCAATGATTTCTGCCGTTCTTACAAAAACAAAAGCGGGAGATGTTGGGCCCTAAGAGGCCCGGGCGTGAGGCCCAGTGGAATTTCCTGAGCCTGGCTAGAGTTTGGCAACCTGTCTTTGGCCTGTTACTCCCGCTTAGGAGTGACTCAGCAAGACCTAAGCCAAAACTGCCTCTCCCCAGCTACTGCTAACGTGGTGAAATACTATTGGCCCCTACACCTTTATCCCATCCTGAGACCCCACCCTCTTTCTCAATGCTATATAAACACCTTCCTACTACAATAAAATGAGATCCTGTTTTGACAAGACTCCCAACCCAGTGTGTTTTTCTCTCTGTGCCTTGGAGGGGGGAGTGGTATCTGGGTTGTCGACACTCACCATCCCACTCAGCCCCAAGAAGGGACCAGCTGTACCAGCTTCTTCTTCAGCCCTACCTGCTGGAGGACCCGGCAATTTCAAATGTTTTAAAGACATCCTTGAATGGGAATTAGCAACTTGCCAGTTATTAAAGATTATCTTTGAATAAATTCTCAATACCTGTGGTTGAGATTATATCATTACTATCTTCTTGGGGTAAATGTAGTCATGTTTCTGTTTTTTTTTTTTTTTTTTTGTGGAAGGGAAATTTAAATAAAGTATCTAATGTTTCTATGCTTTAGACATCCAGTATGCACCATGTGATATAGTATAGAAGAAAAAAAATCATCTGCCCTTTTACTTTTCCCATTCCCCTTGGATTCTTCTGTGAATTTCTTAGTTCTTATGTAAAGAGATGGCTGAGGAATTCTCAAATGCATTGGAGACCATGATATTCTGGCAGCTTAAAAAGAGTGTGATGAATCACGTTTGCTTTGGGCTATATGCTGTGCTGACTCATTTTGTGGTGATTGCCTGAAGATGAATTTAGTGTGCTCATTTGAACAACTCTGCATAAAAATGTGATGGAGACAAGAGAGATCTGAAAGTACCTTTCATGTATTCATTTCCTACTAGACAAGAGAAAGATTTTCAGAGAGGGACATTATATATTGACATTTTGCACTCAAATCTTCTTCAGACAAAGTGTAGCAAGAATGTGTATAGTTGCTGAATATTTCATTTTAATGCCAGGAGTTAACAGCTTCAAATTTACCTTTTTCTCACAGCCCCATCTTCAAATGAGAGGGCTATTTTTGAAAAGAATTTTGCTAAGTTTTTTATATATTGGTAAATAAGTCTGAACCCAATTATAAATGTTGATTTAACACTATGATACACAGAATACATGATATGTATTGCCTAAAAGTTTGGCATGCACTTTACAAAAAAAAAGACTATAGGATATAATATGTAAACATATATATATATATATATCTTTCTTCAGGCACCAAATAATTAAGATGAATTTGATGTAGAGGAAAAATATTATGAACATAAAATTTAACACCTTTATCTTCAATGGTTTTATTGAGTTATTTTTGTCAATAATGCAGAATTGGTTCTTTAGAAGTCTGCTACATCCTGGAAATTCTAATTTTGAGAATTTTACTCATTCCATTATATTTCAAAGTAACAATTTTGATGGATAAATATATTGTGTGAAATGATTCGTGTGAATAGTCCTCAAAATCCATGATTTTCATGATTTATTTTGAAAAAATATATTATTACATAGTTATCACACTTCACACAAATTTTAGTGATACTTTTCTGGGCTCCTCTCACAATTATGTTGGATCTATAATTATACCATCATTTTAGAAAATACCCATTTATTGAAATTTGACATGTGCAAATTGTCAAACTGCTAAGTGTACATTATTAAATCTGAGTCTCTTCTAGACATCTTTCTAAGTGAAATCTTCTTAAAGCAACTCAAGTTGGGCTTTTGAATTTAAAGACTATACCCAAAATACAGACAGCATCACTTGCCAACATTACACCTGTGTATAATTTGATTATATAATTGTTTTCATTTGTAACTTTCCCTTAGAATATAGAATGTATAGCAATCTAAACATATAGTTTTTTTTTTCCCTTTATCTAATTGCCTGAATAATACATGAGTGCATTGATGTTAAAATCAAAAGGAGTAAAGAACTATGAGGAAAATATCAACATCATACATCTTATCCATTTTAATATTACTGATACTTGTCTACGTTCCTGTATGGATCTGTTTTTTATCATACCTCTTTAATCAAAAGGGAGCAACCATTTTATTTCCTTAGTTATGATTTGATTGGAAGTACAGTTTAAAAAAATGTGGCATCTCAAAGCCTAGTCTACCAAATAGATTGCAGATGAAATTCTACATGTATGTGTGCCTTTTCAACCAAAATTAGAAATGGAGAATTACTCTTTCATATTTCAAGTAGTCCTCTGATTCCAAGTTCTCATTAGCTATTTCAATAAACACTGTGTTTTCCCACAACAAAGTGATTTGATCAGTACAGTGCATATTGCTGGTGTTGGAAGTATACTCATGTCTTTAGAGAGAAGTGGGGGAAAGGAGGTGAACAAGGTGGTTAGGATCAGTCAGGTGATATTTTACTGTGTCAGGGATTTGTTATAAACAGTCAGTAGAGTTTTGTGCAGGTGAAAAACTTGCTTAGACTAGCGTGCTTTCTAAGGTCCAGGCTCTATACAGAGAAAGTAAGGTTTAAGTAGGACATGAAGGACAAGTCAGCCAAAGGCAAATTTGTTACAGAAATTCAGCAGAAGTTGGTGGCATTAACAAATGCATTTCTTCAAGGAGATGTAGGGAATGATTTGGATTTCCAAGGCCTTCACAGACATTTTAATTTTCTTTTAAAAAATGTTAACTGCTAATCATTAAGTGTTTCTTAGAATTCATACATTTTTTTCAAATCTGAATGTTATTTTAATTTTTATAATTAGTAGGCTTGTCATGGGTCCTAGAACATAGTTTACTCTGGATTATCCCTCATCTATCTAAAATTTATTTTTAAATAATTTTACTTTCTGAGAAAGGGTTTAATTCATTTATATAACTGCATTTATTTTACTTCATTATAAGTTCTAAAATTTTGTAACTTTTGTATTACAACTGGTATCTTAATTATTGGATTTGAGATACATGTGGGAGTTATAAATTACAATAGAAAATAATAAGCTTAATCATGAACAATATCAGGGGTTTACAAACTGCCTTTAATTTTTTTTTTTAAATATACTAATGATTAACAAAAACTAAAGGATAAATTGTAGGCTATCATTATTTTCTTACACATGTTTAAAATGGTCATGACTACTTGCTTCTCTTTCTTGGGTAAACAAATTTCAGTTTTTTTAATGAATTTTCAGTTTAATAGCCTTTAAATCTCTGCTAAGGAAATGGAAGACTAAAATTTTGTACTAGTGTGTAACACATTTCTTTAGAAAAATCCAGACACCTGTGTGCATTGGTGCATTCCTTTAAAACTAGCAGTCAGGAGGCTGAAATAAGAGGATAGGAATTAATTCAAGGCTATCAGCGCTACAGAGAAAGTTATAGGTCAGCCTGGCCTGGAGTTAGACTCTGCTTCAAAAAACTAAGAAACAAAAAAGAAAAGAAAAATCTACTGAGAATAAAAACCCAGGGAACATAGCACTGATAAGATGAAACATGTAAATAAATGATAAGTTGTAACATAATATAATCAGGACTTATTTTAATATCAGTCCTGGGACCAGACATTACTAAAATTCATACCAACAGAGTGCAAGCCTATGAAAATATTGAAACTCTTAAGAGCTTAAATTAGGAAGTTTGGAATGTAGGCATATTCAGTAGATAGAAATACCAACAAGTGTCTTAATATTTTAGTCTATTTCAGTGAAAATAATTTAATTCAATAGCACTACACATCTATACTAGAGGCTGCATTTCTACAATGCTTTGTAGAAATTATAAATTGTCTCTAAACAGCAGAGTAAGGACTTTTTCTTTTGTTCAGTATCCTTACTTATTTGTTTAAATGAGATTATTTGAAACATTGTTTTTGAAAACCAATACAGTGAGACACAGGACCATCCAGTAGCTATAACCTGATCACTAATGACTACTCTAGCCTATGTCACTACTGATTCTGTAATGAGAAAAAGATATACAATTCTATTTTCTTCAAGGCATTAACAGTGCCCATAACAATGTCTTTGCCTGCCATAATGTAAAACCATGACTCAAATATAGAAAGGAATTACTTTCCAAAAATGGAATTCCAAAAGCCAAATAAAATCCTGGCATGATGTGATCATTTTCTTGGTGCAGTGAAAGATCAGGAAGGCTCTGTCTCAGCTGTGCAGCTTAAATGTCAAGGTGACTCTAGTAGCTTCCTCCTGTTGACAACACAGCTCCTAGTGGCCACTGGGGCTGATCTTTATTTTACATTTTCTTTTCAACTAATAGGAGACAGGAAAGAAAAGGGAGGTTCTAACATTCTCTCAAAACTGATCATTAAAAAAATCTCCTTAACCTGAGCCTAATCATGTCACGTGTTTGCATCTTTGCATGTCACAATTAGCTGGGGGCTGCTGCACTCTGAGCATCAATGTCTGATGAGGTCTCCCTTCTCGGAAAGTGAGTGAACACAGAAGTGAGAACTGGATTAGAATCTTCTAAAATGGAAGAACCAGAAAGCAGATGATAGCTAAATATCTGATACCATGAATTATCCTGCCACCCATTAGGTTTATGTAGCTAGCTGTGAGAGAACACTTCTCACAGCACATGGAAGGCAGCAGTAGAAGGATCAGAAGTTCAAGGCCCAGCCTTGACTACATAGAGAACCCAAAGACAACTTGAGACCAACTCTCAAAATAAATAAGTAAATAAGTACATAAATAATAAAAGAATAATAAAATATTCATTAAACATCTAACCAAAAACATATTTCAGAAATATCCTAAAACTTAATTTCAAAGACAGAATTTATTGATTTTTAAGATTTTTGAATGCTGGAGAAATGGTTTAGTGGTTAAGGAACTTTCCTGCAAAGCCTGACAACCTAGGTTCAATTCCCGAGGACCCACGTAAGCCAGATACATGAGGTAGCATATGTGTCTAGAGGTCTTTTGCAGTGGCTGGAGGCCCTGGCGTGCCCATTCTCTTTCTCTCTATCTACCTCTTTCTCCCCCCTCCCTCTCAAATAAATAAAAATACATGTTTTAAAAATTATGAAAGATTTTGATTTATCTGAAATACTAACTGAGGTGTATTTTCTCATGGGAAGTTGAATTACAAAAATTTGGGGAAGATCTAGTGAGAGATACTTGTGAGTAGATACAATTTAATTAGATATATTCAGTATTATGTAGTTGAAATGTTAAATAAGTACAGATATAATGACAAATTAGCTAGCATTTCTACACCATAGAATAATAATAAAATCTAATATAAAATGCAATTAAAGTATCTACATATGATTGCTATACTTTGATTTATATGAGGTAATTAAGGTATACAAAGTAGTGATAAGAAGTGTATAATTCTTGATTTCACATATGTAAAGAATGGAAGATACAAATTTGAAACAGGCAATGTGACTTTGGATCCTATGGTATAATCCCAACAAAACTGACAAAAAGTACTCCTCTGTTTCATAATTTTTCCAGTATCTTAAGCTTATCAAAATTCTTAGAGTAATCATAGAGTGAATAATTTCATTTTTATTTATACATAAATATATTACATATTTTATCCTTAATTTTTGTAAGGAGAATTTTGTAAGCTATGTATTAATGTAGCTTCTACACTTTTCCAATTGAGCTAATTTTACCAGCAGAAACATTTTTTTGAATTCCTAAGATTAATGTTATCTACACAAAGAATTATAATTTAAAAGGCATTACATAAACTTTTAGTATTTCAACAACTACAATCACAGAAACCAAAATAACAATGAATAATACATTACAACTTAGAGTGGAGGTATGCTACTCTTTCAAAGATACAGACTTGTATCACACATAGATATACAAAGTTAGAAAGGCCAGTGATGCAGTCTTTTCTGGACCCCGCTTTATTTATTCATTCATTCACTCACAGACATCTGTCCATGAGTCTAAGAGTGGCGATGCAAATACAAAATTATGGGAAGCCATAATGTGTGTATGTGAGTGTGTGTGTGTGTGTGTGTGTGTGTGTGTGGTGTGTGTGTGAGAGAGAAAGACAAAGCAATAAAAAGAGAGAAGAACTGAGAGGAGAAAGGACTCCTTTTTCTTTGTAGAAATCCTAACCTTGCCCATGAAAAGGATGAAGTGTTACGTAAAATCAAGTTGTTGTAAGAAAAGCTACGGTATTTACTCCCACCCAAAATGTACATGCACGTGCTGAAAATGATAGCAGTATTATGTTCAAGTACTGGTATTCCTCTTCCTTGAAACAGCACCATGTTTCCTGTTAACTGTCATACAAATGAATGTGGTACCTAATTTCTTACTCTGTTGCAGATATGATCTTTTGGAACCAGCCATTGTATCAGTTAATAACTCATAATCAAATGAAAGAAAACCACTGGGAAGATTATTCATGATATAATGATGTTAATATAATATTCATGCGCTTACTTCTATCTTTAGAATATACTGTAGCTTTAGAGTGGATGTTTAAAACTCCATACCTGTCTTTAGGTCAGGACTTGAAAGAAGGAATAATATAAAGTTGCAATCAGGTATTATTACTAAATAGGGTTTCTACCATTTCATTCCAGTCCCCTGGCACTTCTCTGGTTACTCTGACGATGGAAATTCTGGCTGGGTATTTGTTTCAAAGACAGACTAATATACAATTATTCAGGAAAAATATGGCAAATATGAATCACTCCTTATGACCAAAGAGAAATAAAATACTTACAAATACACATAAACTGTCATTTTGCTTTTTATATCCCTGTCCAAGGATGCAATAAATGTCCCCTGTATCAATGCTCAGGGCTGCAGGCACCTTTGTGGCACTGTCAGCATTCACAGAGGCCTCTGCCCTGGCCTGTGACCAATACCATTCTGGTTGTTAAGCACTTTCACTCTCAGTTCAGCAGATGAGTAATATTTTTAAATGCTTTTGAGGCAACTGAAATTTATACAGCATTTGGGCATACTGTGTGTGATCTACTTGGGGTTGCTTGGTACTTTAATAAAGAAAGATGAAGGCAAATCACTCAAAAATAGGGTGCTATTATGTGTATACAATAATAGCTTGAAGCTAGGTTTATACAATTGCTTTTATTTTCTGCCCACTATCATTAATTTATCTTTCTCTTTTACAACTGTACACCAGATAGTTATAAGGTCACTAAACTTTTAATTTCAGAGTAAGACAATAATGAAAATCAGTTATAGAATATATAAATTATTAAATGAATCATTATGAAATATTAAGCCAGAAACAAATTCAAATTTAAAATGCAGCTTATCAGGAACATTCCTCAGGACATAGTTTTAACTTTTACTGAGAATTGCTTAGTTTTTCATGAAGTAATGATTAGTTTTAATAAATATAGCAAGCATGTAGGTCAAAAATCACAACTTATATATAATATATATTTTAAAGTTTAATAAAATTTCAAAAAAGTAAGTAAAATTTTACTGAAGACAAAAGTAATATCGAGTTCAGTTGTTATGTTCATAAAATACTTTTGATAAAATTGTGTGCTATCTCAATGTGCACAATTTTCTTCCACAAATAAATCTTAGAATATATGTAATACCGGGTAGATAATGATTTAAGAGAATCACAATGTTCTTATCAGAAGCCTAGCGGATCTGTAGAGATGGTTCAGTTAGAGCCACATGTAAGGAGAGAGGACAATGAGCTCAGATGGGGAAGAATGACATAGAAATGGTTTTGTCACTCACAAAGCATGTATGCCCAAGATAAAAAACAAACTCTGGTTCTTTGAAAAAAAAATCAAATAATGTCAAATTCATTTCTGGGCATATAGGAAATGCTTTACTAATACATGTTAAATGAGTGATGTGTTTAGTAGGTTTATATTTAGAGGGAGTATAAAGTTGTCTACTAAAATAAATATTAAAATACTTGATGGACATAACATGCACATATTGTTCCACATTATTTATAGTTGTAACTGCATAATGAATTCCCTAAACCACATCTAAACAATTGACTAAATAATCCTATGCTGAAGCAGCACAGAAGAGTGAGATATCTGCTTTGGGTAGAGCTGTACTCCTGACTTCCTACACTGAGGAAAGTCTGCAGATGTCATTGAAAATTACCATTCTCTTAACTCAGTGTTGAAATAGTTTAAACAAACATAGTAAACCACAGATAACTAAATATTTTAGACTGTCAATTTCCAACTGATAGTATTTACAATAGATTAAAAAGCTATAATGGATTAAATTTAACTTACTCTAGGCATAACAAAGAATTGTTGAATTAAATGAGACCCTAATAGAGTACTAAATTTTGTAATGCTTTTCAAACAAAGAGTTATTTCTTTTCCAAATAACTTCCATGTTTTTTCTCTTCTTTTTTAATGACTAATATGAAAATACAGTAATTTAATGGTGTTTCTCTTCCTTTATCCTTTTTTGTCTCCTCTCTCCTGCCTACATCCCCTGATTTCCCTCCTCTTGCAAGGTTTTCTGTCATTTGTCCTGTTGTCTCATTCTTTTTGTCCTCCCTGTGCTCTAGGTTACAATGCATATGGGTTCAGCACATTGGTGAGTTTGCTGAGGTACTGGTACCCACAGGATCATGAATGCACTAGTCATTGCATGAGGGAGGAGAATGCTCCACAAGAAGCCCGCAAAACCTTTGGAGCTTATATTTTTAATTTTAACTCAATATAACCTGAGCCTTGGAGAGCATGGTAGAAATTCCCTTTATTGTTGAATTTTTTGGGTCCTCTTATTGTCTTTGATGAGTTTGAGTGGACTTAGTGTTTACCCCCATCTCCACAGAGGTAGATCTCTGGCTAGCACTGAGAGGAGCAATAATATCCTTTCTGCAACAGGCTCTGCAATATTCTCAGATCCCTGGCTGCTGTGATAAAGACGACTCATTCAGTGTTAAATCCAGGGCTTTCTCTTCATCTGGTCATTTTGACAAGTCTTGGGTCTACCTGGCATTTGTTGCATTTATACAAAATGAAGATTCTCTAACAAGAAGGGAAATTATGATTAATGAAATTGTTTAAATATAAACACTTAGAAGTCTGTTTTATGGCCATAATGTCTCTGTTTAGCCAAAGGAAAGTGGAAGTTCCACTTTTGTGTCTATAACCTTCCATGCCATAACTTTATTTATTTATTTATTTATTTATTTATTTATTTATTTATTCATTTTTTTTTTTTTGGAGAGAGACAGAGAGAGACAGAGAGAGGGAGAAGAAGACAGATGAGATGGGCGCACCAGCAGCCTCTCAGCTGCTGAGAAATAAATCCAGATGTGTTCGCCCCCTTGTGGTCAAGTGTGGCATTGCGGCCTTATGTCACTTTGCATCTGGCTAAACGTGGGACCTGGGGATTGGAACCGCTGAAGATTGGAACCAGTGTTCTTAGGCTTAGGAGGCAGGCGCCTTAACTGCTAAACCATCTCTCCAGCCCTATTTATTTATTTTTAATTCCTTCTCAGTTCCAGGTGTGATTTCCCTTCTGATGAAGTCATTCCCTATTATCTAATCAGTGATAAGTTGATCAACTTTATAACTAATATGCCACTATTGTAGCACTAGGTATATCTTGCCTGGCATGTTGCCTTTGTAGTTTTCAGAGTCCCCTGCTTGTTCAGACTGTGGATGGATTTTCTTTCACAACAGCTAGCGTAGGGCTTTTTTGCACTATGGCAATTGTGATGGTTAAGTTTTGTGTCAATTTTACCTGTTTGGAATCCACAGACATTTCTCATGAGTGGGTCTCTGAGGTTGCTTCCAGGAAGGATTAACTAAAGGAAGAATCCTTTCCTCAGAGTGAGCCCTTCCCCCAGAGTGGGTGGCCCCTCTCGGAGGGAGAGGTAATTTAAGCAAGCTCTGGGAAGGAAAGTAACCCCTCCTCCCACCTGGCTGCTAGTGCTGCTTGCTGCTTTCCACATGGACTGAAGACCAGCAAGGACCAAAGAGCAGAAAGCCTCCAGGCCAGCAGTGCCAGACTGGAACTGCTGAGGCATCCAGCCTGGTGGTGTAATGGGGAAATTGGGCTTCTGGGGTGCTTCCTAGAACACCAAGCTCTGAGTTCATACCTGCAAACTAACCAAAGAATTGGCAATTGCAGATTCAAAAGAATGATTTTTAAGATACCACATTTTATTCAGATTTTACAAAGGAATGGGGAAAGAAGAAGGCTGAGAGGTACAGGGAAATAAAGTGGGGAGAAGAGAAGTATACCATGTGGAGCACAAAAGACCATTTGGGTCACATGTAGCTCAAGAGTCATATGAATAGACAAATCTGGGGGGGGGAGTGTGGAAAGAAAAGAGGAAAGAAAGTTCAAGGAGCTCCTGCCATGTGGGGAGCTGGAAGAAATAAGAACTCATGCAGAGAGTAAGGGCTTGGGTGGGGGGGGGTTTCCCAGCTATGCCCTAGGCTGAGCCCCTACCAGCTGGGCCTGGGTTGAGGGTAAAATCTCACCCATAGCTGAAAGTTCCTAAGTGATCAGAGAGCCAGAGAGCATGCTCTCCCCTTGCAAAGGTATTTATAACCTTATGGTGGTGGGCTGCCTTGGGCCCAGGTAAACCAAAGGGCCAGCTGGTTGGCTAGGACTAGCGGCTTTCTCAGGGACAGAATAGCTTAACTTGACCAACCACAACTTTTAAATCCTATAAAAGACCTCCCTCCCAGGAAGGATCCTGACTGTGGAAAAACAGTTCTTTGGAACTAGGCAAGAGAGAAGAAAAACTTCCCTGTCCTTTTATACCTTCAAGGGTCCAGTCACCCTAACTCAACCCCCCTTCAGTGGACTGAGTAATTACCAGGTTCCTTGACTCTAAGTCCTCCAACCTGCTATTGTTGGACTGATGTAAGCTAATCCAATAAATTCACTTTTAACACAATTGATTCTATTGGTTCTGTTCCTCTAGAGAACCCTGACTAATACAGATTGTGGTAGGAGGAGTGGTTCTAGAGAAACAGAATTGTAAGCATGGATTTCCCTAGTTGACTTGGTGCTCTCTGGAGTAGGCTATCCAATTTCAGTACCACTAAAGGCTCTACTGATAATAAGGAGGGCACTAATAATCCATGGTGTGAACTACTTAAACAGCTCCATGAGATAGATGTATTTGGTGATCCTGTTTCCTATCTTATAAAGAGCAAGGAAGTTGGTGACTCTGTATCTAGAACTTTTGAATATTTGTGGGAAAAGAAGACAAATGATGATGCTGTATGGTTACTTCTAGCACTCTGGATAAACTATTAAGAGAAAAGCTGAAGCTCATAAAGGAAATTTCTAAGCTTAAGACCCACAGGCATGATCTGAAGGTTTCTAAGGGTACCTGGAGGAGTCTCTCCTCTGTAGCCAGAACAGGGCTCAAATTGCAGAAAACCAAACCTAAACTCTCATTGAAGATTGGCTAACTTGCAATTTAAGCTCACATCCCAGCCTCACAAGATATCAGAAGTTAAATTGAGCACACTGATTGGAAAAGAGTGGGATCCTATGACTTGGGTTGGGGATGTGGGAGAAGACCCTGAAGGATCTGGGGACATTGAACTCTCAGATTCTGAAGAAGTTGTTTGGCATGAGAATGTGACCTCCCCTCCTTTGGGGCAGTTGTATCCCCACACCAACCCTGAATTATTGCCCTCTCCACCCTTGCCTGAGGGAATTAATTCTTCTTTGTCTGAGGAACCAGCAATGACCTTCCTTGCAGGAGGTGCTGATACTCTTCAGTGCTCACCCATCTTTGCCTCTAGGCCTATAACAAGGGGGGAGGCTAGACCTGCCCCTAAAGGTGAGATAGAAAATGTGATTCAAGAGGATGTGAGGTACACCCTTCAAGAACTCCAAGAGCTTTCTAACTTGTACAGGCAGAAGCATGGGGAATATGTGTGGGAATGGATATTAGGGGTGTGGGATGATGGAAGAAAGAATATAAGATTAGATCAGGCTAGATTTATTGAAGTGGGCCCATTGAGCAGAGATTTTAGATTTAACACTGTAGCTTGTACAAATGGAAGAGATGCCAAAAGTTTATTTGATTGGTTGTCTGAAGTATGGCTCCAAAGATGACCAACTGTGAATGAGCTTGAGCTGCCTGATATCCCTTGGCTTAATCTTGATTAAGGGATTAAAAGGCTCAGAACTTGGAGTGCTGGAGTGGATTTGCCATGTAAACTCATCTTTGTCCCCACAATGGGAGTGTCCAACGATATGCCCTTCACTAAGACTATAAGAAACATATTTGTGAAGGGAGCCCCAGCATACTTAAAGTTGCCAGTAGTTGCCATAATATATAAGGAAGACATCACAGTGGGAGCTGAAGTTGCTGCATTAGATTACTTAGATGCAATGGGTCTAACTGGATCTCTGAGTAACAAGGGCCAAGTGGCAGCACTGGATCACCAAAGGTGAGGTGAGCATGTTTACTGTAATGAACAGTGTAGGCAAAACAATGCTCATAAGGTTATGAATCATGTAGACCTTTCATACTGGCTGATTAATTATGGTGTTTCCAGAAGTGAAATAGATAAAAAACCTACTAAGTTCCTGCTTGATTTCTATAAGCATAAAGGTTCTAGAACAAAGGAACAAAAGCCCACTTTGAATTATAGCAACAGAGAATCAAGGCCTCTTAAACAGTTTGCAGACTTGAGCTAGTTTACAGACCCTGAGCCCCTTGATTGAAGGGGTGGCTGGTTCCCCTCAGGGAAGGACCCTCCCACAATTCTGAAGAGTTTCAGTATTAAGCTTAGTCCTCAGGCTGGAGAAGATGGCTTAGTGGTTAAGGTATTTGCCTGCAAAGCCAAAATGGACCCTGGTTCAATTGCTCAGGACCCACGTAAACCAGATGCACAAGGAGGTGCATACATCTGGAGTTCATTTGCAGTGGCTGGAAGCCCTGGTGCCCCCATTCTATTTCTCTCACTCTATCTCTATCTCTTTATCTCTCTCAAATAAAGAAAGAAAGAAAGAATATATATATATATATATATATATATATATATATATATATATATTTTTTTTTTTTTTTTTAAAAAGCTTAGTCCTATCCTTCCTCAGAGGGACCTGTGGCCTTTTGCTAGGGTATCTGGACACTGGGGCTTACTGGACACTTGTCTCTGAATTGAAATTGATTCTGCTTGCTGCTTTCCAGTGTGGACTGAAGACCAGTGTAGACTGAAGACCAGAATCTCTCTAGAATGCCTCCAGGCCTTCAGTGCCAGGTTGGGACTGCTGAGGCATCCAGCCTCATGGCCTGAGCAGTTACAGTGTTCCTTGACTCTAAGGCCTGTGACCTGCTATTGTTGGACAACCATTAGCTAATCCAATAAATTCCCTGTTAATACAATTCATTCTATCAGTCTGTTCATCTAGAGAACCCTGACTAATCAAGCAACTAACCAGAAGGGATCTGCTTTCCATTCCATTTCTTATTTGATATTTTACTGTTCTGCAACCACAGCCTGTGGAGTCTTCAGCAACACTGTATCACAGTCTCATTTCTTGGGTAACCAAGCAATTTCACAATGGCCTGCATTGTTTTGTGACCTCATGAGCCTCCTTGACCAAGAGCTCATTGTGAGAGTGAAGTGACCCAATTCTGGAACTGGGATTTACCTGCAACTCTCATGGCTACAGAGTAAAACTCTAGTATCATATACTATATGGACATTGACCTTCCAGACATTAGCATCTTATTATCAAATATTAAGACTTAGGCTGGAGAGACTGTGATTATGGAGCTTGCCTGCAAAGCCTAAAGACCAGGATTTAATTCCCCAGTACCCACATCATTCAAGATGAACAAAGTGCCACATATATCTGGAGTTCTCCAGCAGCTGGAGGCCCTGGCATGTCCATTCTTGTTGGGGTCCCCCCTAGGGCCAGCCCAGGAGGGACAGCAGGGTCTCTGCCGAGTTGGGGGTGAGAGGCGTGGAGTCACCACACAGACTCTGGGAGTTGGGTGGAAGCAGCAGAGGGTGAGCTGCTGCAAACTTGTTTATTGAGGAAGTACACGGAGTTTTAAGGGGCAGATCATCTTGTAGCAGGTTTCTTGTGAGCATGGGACTGTAGCTGTTGTTACGCCAGGCCTGTGCAGAATGCCATGTTCACAGAAGCCACTTCCTGGTTTCTCTGCCATGTGGTCTGGCTAGGGCCAGGCCTGCATTGTGCCATACACATTCTCTCTCTCTCTTTCTCTTTCTGTATGTGCGTCTCTCCTTGCAAATAAGTAAATAAGTAAGTAAGTAAGTAAGTAAGTAAGTAAGTAAATAAATAAGTAAATAAATAATATTAAAAAGTACCAAGTCTTTTAAAACCAGTGCCTTCAGGTCTACAAAAACCAAGACTGTTTGATCAGGATGCCTAGTACATCAGCATGTTGTTCCTTTCTTGTCATTACCCAAGTCACTATGTCCCTGTAGAAGATAAATTAGGTTTTGAATATAAATGACAATGAAATTTAAAACCACTATCAAGAATAATAATGAGACAATTATTAAATAAAACAGGTTAACAAAGAATATCATTGACCAAAATTATTTTGAGTTTGTAGAGAATGAGAAAGTTTGTTTTATAAATCATTCATCACAAACCATGCATTTCTACATGTAAACACAGTTTCAAACATTCATTAAACCATGCCAGGGTGGAAGCTTTCATATTTGCAGCAAGGAATAACTTCCTTGTTGGTTTGGCTTCTGGTTCTATTAAAGTTATTATTATTTTACAAAAATTAGTTAAAACCACTGAGAATGTGAATTAGGTCTAACAGTTGAAATAGTAGAAATAAGAGTAACTTTTCAATATGAAAGGTATACAGGATCAAGCACTATATTAAATTTCCTCCACAAAACCAGGTTGGAGTAAATTCTCTCCTATAATAAATAACAACACTTTACTCAAAATTGATCTCTTATATATATTTCCACTTAAAGGTGAATTTGGCTGTGCTTTTTCAGCTGACTTTGCTTCTGTTTCTGAAATAGCACAGCTTTCAAGAATACTTTTAAGAGAAAATTAATGCTTTTAGCTGTGTGCATTTGGATGACTCAGCAAAAATACCTTACTGAGTTGATGAGACCAGTAGGAGCCACATTCCAGTGTTTAATGAAGTTCCTAATTTCATAGGCAGGTGAAAGAAATGCCAAGGGTTTTTCTGAGTTACCAGCATTTGGAAGTGGAAAATGTTTCTTCCTTTATTGTGACTTTACCCTGGTATATAACTTTTTTTTAATTTTAATTTTACATTCACATTGGTGCCTTCAGTAGCCTCCTCCCTGATCTCCCCCCTCCGAAGGCACCCTCTTCATTGGGGAATGTGGGTAGTGCATTACGGGGGTAGACATCAGTTATGGGGGAGAGGGAAAGTCTCTGTGCATAATGACCCAACTTGTGGCTCTAACACTCTTTCTGTCCCCTCTTCCACAAATTTCCCTGAGCCACATTGGATTAATTTTAGTTCTACTTCAGTGATGAGGTCTTGGGAGCCTGTGTCTTTGGATATGTGGCTTAGAGGACTTGAATGTTCTCTGTGTTTATCTGCTTCATCCTTGTTCTGGTGAAAGGTTCATCAAGAAATCTGCACTCTCGCCTATTTCCCCCATTACTGTATGGTTTCAGCTGGGGCCCTGGTGAAGTGTGATAGTCTGATCCTCCTTCAGGTTCACAATCCATCTGGAAAAGAGAAGCAAATTCTCCAATGGAGAGAGAAGTTAGTGCCAGATAACTGGAATGGCCATAGATATTTTAGAGAGAATTTTATACGCATAAGCCCTCTTCTAGCCCACATTTGTTGGGGGCTTGATATTGGAGAATGGGCTCATTTAAAAAAAAAATTTTAAATTTTATGTATTTTTGGAGAAAGACACAGAGAGAGACAGACAGAGATGGAGAGGGAGACAGATAGAGATGGTCTCGCCAGCAGTCTCTCAGCTGCTGTGAACAAAATCCAGATGTGTGTGCCCCCTTGTGGTCAAGTGTGGCATTGTGCCCTTGCATCACTTTGCATCTGGCTAAACGTGGGACCTGGAGATTGGAACCGGGTTCTTAGGCTTAGCAGGCAGGCGCCTTAACCGCTAAGCCATCTCTCCATCCCTGGGCTCATTTTTTTTGTACATGGTTTTGACTTATTTCCCAGGTCCAGCTATGAGTTCCATTCCACTGAGTGGATCTATTAGCCAAATCCAGAGCTGTTGGTTACCCACCATGGCTGTGTGGCACTACTGCACTTGTTTGAGGATTGTGTCAGGTTGTTTCCTGCTGGGTAGCTTAAACTGCGAGTTGTTTGGACAGATGTTGGTCATTTTCCCCCAGTTGCTTGTGTAGCACCCTCTGGCACTAGACTAACTAACTGTCTGGGGACTGACCCTCTTCCAGATTCCCACCAGGTCTCTGCATGTTTTGTCTCACCCACGTATGCTGTCTTCGACAGTAGGGTCTTACCCTTAACCCTTGGTGGGTCATCAAGAACTCTGACAGAAATCTGTCTTGTTTGGAAGCCTTGTAGGTCTCTCGGATCAACAGCTCATCATGAAAGTTAACCCCGTGCTGGTACTGGGAGTTTTAAGTCAGTGCCAAGGAAGAAAAAGATAGGTAATATAAAAGAGAAAGTGAGTATAGAGAGGAGAGGGGGGAGGAGAGAGAGAGAGAGAGAGAGAGAGAGAGAGAGAGAGAGAAACAGGAAATGATTAAGGTTGGTTTTCATGACATTCTCTCCAGTTCCCTGTGGTTCAGGTGTTCCCTCTGTGGGCCTGCTGAAGGACCAATGTTTTAGTATGTTGTTTAGCATATAGGGTTTTATAGTACCATTTCCTTTTGGGTCCCTATTGGTGTTGCCTCCCTTACCCTCCCTCCCACCCTTACCTTCCCCCCAACCCACCCTCCCTATTGTCTGGTCCTCAGGGTACTTATTAGGTTTGGCAGCATCTCAGGCCTATTCAGGTCATGAGCCACAAATGAATGAGATCATGTGACGATTACCTTTTTGTGATTGGGTGAGCTCACTGAGGATGATCTGTTCCATGTTTGACCTTTTTTTTTTTTTTTTTTTTTTTTTTTTTTTTTAGGCTGATCCTCCCCTCAGGTTTGGTGTCCACCTGAAAAAGAGAAGCAAATTCTCCCATGGAGAGAGAAGTCAGCACCAGATAGATGGGATGGCCATTGTTATTTTAGTGAGAATTTTATATGCGTAAGCCCAAACTTTGTGGGAGCTTGATATTGGAGAATGGGCTCATTTTTTTGTAAATGGTTTTGACTTATTTCCCAGTTCCAGCGATGAGTTCCATTTCACTGAGTGGATCTGTTGGCCATGTTGGTTACCCACCATGGCTGTGTGCCACTATTGCACTTGTTTGAGCATTACATCAGGTTGTTTACTTCTGAGTAGCTTAAACTGCCAGTTGTTAGGACAGATGTTGGTAATTTTCTCCCAGTTGCTCATGCAGCACCCTCTGGCACTAGACAAGATAACTGTCCAGGGACGGACTCTCTTCCAGATTCCGACCAGGTCACTTCATGTTTTGTTCCAACAACATATGGTGTCTTCGGCAGTAGGGTCTTACCATTAAACTTTGGTGGGTCATCAAGAACTCTGATAGAAATCTATCTTTTTTTGGGGAAAACTTCTAGGTCTCTCTGAACAACAGCTCATTGTGAAAGTTAAGCCCATGATACTGGGAGATATTGGAAGATACAAGTCAGTGCCAAAGAAGGTGAAGGAAGAAAAAGACAGGTTATATAAAAGATAAAGAGAGGATAGAGGACCGCAGGGCCGGACGCGGAGACGCAGCTCCACAAGCTGCAGTTGAGCTCCGACCCTGAGCGGCCTGGGCGCTTCCGGTTGGAGCTGTTGGGCCTGGGACCGGGACAGTAGTGGCAGCCCAGCCTCAGAAATGTGTCCATCCAGTCCCTCTGTGGCCCCAGTACCCAAAGCACCTCAACCTGAAGTGAATCTTCCACAAAGTTCTGAAGGCTTGAAAAAAGAAGAGCTGGCTATGCGCCTGGCCCAGGCCATTGTAGGTGGGGATGAGAAGGAGGCAGCCCAAGTAGCAGCTGTCATGGCCCAGCATCATGTGGCTCTCAGTGTCCAGCTCCTGGAGACCTGCTTCCCACCAGGTCCCATCAGGCTGCAAGTCACAGTTGAAGATGCCACATCTGCTGTATCCTCTACATCTTCTGCCCATGTCTCCCTGCTGATCCACCCCCACTGCACCATAGCAGCCCTCCAGGAACAGGTGTTCTCAGAGTTCGGTTTCCCACCGGCTGTGCAGTGCTGGATCATTGGGTGATACTTATGTGTGCCTGAACGTAGTCTTGCTTCTTATGGGGTCCGGCAAGATAGGGACCCAGCTTTTCTCTACCTGCTGTCAGCCCCCCGAGAAAACTCAGGACACAACCCGCAACACTCCCAGGTGGATGGGAAATTAGGATCCTTGCTTCCCCAGACACTGGAGTTGCCCCATGCCCCCCAGCCAACCAGTTCCAGTGTATCTAGTCTCCCTCAGCCTGGCTGGCCCTGCCCTTCTTGTACCTTCATCAACACCCCAAGCCGCCCTGGCTGTGAAATGTGTAGTACCCAGAGGCCTTGTTCTTGGGACGCTCTTCCTGCTGCTTCTACCTAGCAGCCACCAAAGGTTATAGAGAACATGGCCATCCCCTCAAAGGCTCAAGTATCCAAACAAACTCAGGACCTCTGTTGGCTGCTTGGTGAGGACAGAGTTATCAGTCATAGGGAATAAAGACCACAAGTCAGTCATTAAAAACACTTAAGTCAGAAAAAAAAAAAAGAGAGAGAGAGAGAGAGAGAGAGAGAGAGAGAGAGAGAGAGAGAGAGAGAAACATAATGTACTTTTCAGTGGTCTTTTAGAAGGATATAGTTGTGTTGTGAAGCATGATAAAAAAATAAAAGTTGAGGTTTGAAGAAGGAAAAGAGAGAGTAATTGGTGAGAATATGATTGAAATACATAACAAACATCTGTGAATGTATATAAAAACAAAAAAATTAAAAATTGCACTGAAAATTTTCTAGTAACAGTCTACAGTTCTAGATGTGTCATTATTCAAAAAACTAGGTTTACATAAGTCTTATTCACAATATCTTGAATTTAGATTGACCCTCCCCCTGCCCTCAGTGGGTGAGAGAACATGTGGTGAAAGAATGAGAACCTAGGAGGGCTCATTTTTGATTTCTAAGAGCCCACTAAAGAAACTGAGTGTGTAATCTCACTAAAAAGGGAGTTGAGAGCAGAGAATTGCTGGAGCTCACTGAACAAAAATGGAAGCTGGAATGCAAGACTCCATCTTAACATATGCATAAATGGGCCATAGAGGAAAGATACTCATCATTTTCCTCTAGCCTCCACATGTGTGTGCACAGGATGCATGCATCTGCACACACACACACATGGGTAAATGCACACAACACATCACACATGACACCTCAGATACTTGACACACAGATATGGACACACACACATTGACACACAAACACACACACAATAATAAATAAAAAGTAAATCAACAAATAATAAATAAGAAAAATTTACCTGGAGAAATCCTAGCAGTAAAGCTAGGCAACTTTGGGAATATTGCAAACAGGAAGTTATTTTTCTTCTTTTACCTCTGACTTGATTCTCTTCTTAAAGACTTGTGATGTTTTAAGCCAACAGTGAGAAGCACTATGGAGTTCTGTCCCCACATTAAAAATCATCACTGAGATTCACCAGTAGAATTTGAGGATTATGGTGTGTGCTAGTTTAGACTTATATATGACAAAGATCCCTAGGTCACTTTAAAATAAACCAGTCAATAGTATGATAGAATAAAAGAAAAAAGGACATTCAGTCTGTAAGAGATCTTTCAACAAAAAAGTGAAAGTTTATGTTAACATTGAATCAAATGAAAATGAGGATAGAGAATGTTTGATATGTATTATTTTAATACACCTGGAAATAATGTAAAACTTATAGTTGAACCAACTTTGCAAAAAGCATAGAATAGTATGATTTAGGGTTTATATCTGAGGGAAACTGAAACATATTTCAAGCTGAGAGATATTTTCTTAAATTCACTTCTTATCACCACATACAATATACAAGGCCAATAAAATATTTGTATTTGTTGCCAAGAATAACTGTACATAGAAAATACTCTAAATATTTAGGTGTACAGCTGGGGAGATGACATACCAGTAAGGCATATGCCTGCAAAAACCCGGTTTGATTCCCCAGGACACACATAAGCCAGCAAGGGTCCACATGTGTCTGGAATTTGTTTGCAGTGGCTGGAGGCCCTGGCACATTGTCTCTCTCTCATGCTCTCTCTTTCTCTCCTTTTATTTAATAAGTAAATAATTGAAATTTCAAAAAAAAAATGAAGGAAGGAAGGAGGGAGGAAAAAAGGGAAGGGAAGGAAAGCCAAATTTCTATTAAAAAATAATAAAAGTATAGGTATATTTCTACTCAGAATTTTTTTGGTAAATTTATGGTTACTTAAAAATTAAGATATTACGGGCTGCAGAGATGACTTAGTGGTTAAGGCATTTGCATTCAAAGCCAAAAGATCCTGGTTCAATTTTCCAGGACTCACGTAAGCCAGATGCACGAGGGGGTGCATTCATCTGGAGTTTGTAGTGGCTGGAGGCCTTAGCACACCCATTCTTTCCCTCTCTCACTCTCTCTTGGCCTCTTTCTCTCTCTCAAATAAATAAATAAAATATATTTTAGAAATTAATATATTATACAATATTACCTTATTTCAACTTCACACATACAAATTTCATCTTTCATGGAAGAACTCTTTATTTCAGTGAATGCACATCTATCATAATGTTAGAAATCTCTTAAATATTTTTAGTTGATTTCTTATACTTGACCAAAGACATTTTTTCATTCTCATTTGAAAATGAATATGGTTGAAATGAAATGTTTGCATGGTTCTTAAAAATGAACTCACCTTTCACAAAGCAAATTGAAGTAATACTCAAGTCTTGTCTTAGATGATAATGGCTTTGAAATGCTGTTTGTGATTGACTGATAATAAATGACAAATGTTGTTTAAATTGATATTTCTTAACCAGCCGACTGAACACTATTTTGTAAAAGATTGCTTGTTGTGCTCTCCTTTATTTATTTCATAAATTATTTTATATCATTTTCTGTATAGCTGAAAATACAAACTTAATGGTTATATTAAAAATAAAATCTTTTGAACTGGTCCAATAACTATAATTCACATTGCTGTGCAATTTTATCTGGCTTTAAAAGATGATGCACTCATAATTTGACATTTAAAATTTTAAATGATTGATCAGGTTGGAGTTTAGCATAGTAAAGCCTTACAGAGAGAAGATAATTTAGTGCAATCACACTGTCTCCATTTTCTGAACTCTATCATTCCCCCAAAATGACATTGAACAGCTATGTTTTGAGTTGTTTATTGGAAATAAAAGACATATATATTACACTTAGTTATACATATTTTTTACTTTATTTTATTGCTTTGAATTTGTTTTTAAATATATTCTGAATGACATATACAATAACAACTAATGTGGTGTATATTGGCTCTGACCTTATTTACTACTAAGTAGACTCACATTCAAAGCTATGACAGTGGCAGTGGCCAGAAGAAACCTAATGGCAGGTTTGTATATGGCTCTGATGCTCTTACATAGAGCAGAGGGATGAAGGTTTATTATTTCCCATTCTGGTACCTTGATTGCCATTTCAAGTTCCTATACTTTTGGTTAGACTAGAGACAAAACAATGGTACTTGCCACAGGAAGACAATAATTAAACTTAGTATTGATTCCCATGAAAGTCTATGGTAGGCAAGGAGACTGTGAAGAGAATAGATGAAAGTAAATCTACTGAAACAAATTGAGTTTGAAAACTTCAGAATGAATGATACCAAAATCTCTGTATGTCAACTAAAAATGTAGAATATATTGCAAAAAATAAATAGCTTAACAGATTTTTTTAAAATTCATAAAACAGTATTTTTTCATTCTATCTGTGTTGCCATCTCTTAGTCTCATTTTCATATTTTTCCAATGTAGAACTTGCTTCTTGTATAATTTTGTGTGACTTTTCCAATATGGAAGATTATGAAACTGTATTGTGTGAACAGAACTGCCAGTACTGGACTGTGTCCAATGTAGCTGGATAAAGACTTTTAATGCTATCTAGCTAATGACCCCTTACATAGCTATATTATCTTTGTGAAAGAATATATTCTATCTCTCTATTCTGATAATTTTTCTCTTTGGTTTCTCTCAGCTCAAAATTTATATTGTCTGCATAATATCTTCTGACTAGCCTACTTTAACCATCTGTATATTAGTAGCTGAGTATGGCATCCTTTCTACTACTTTTCTCTCACAAACCAGGTGAGATCAGGTCATTGTTTCCCATGCATCCCTATATACTAAACTTTGAAATGAACTTGTTAACAAAATTCTAAAATAAAACTTAGTAAGATTTGAAAATATTAATCTTTCCTCTTGTATGTTGACTCATGTAAACCTTTATATTATTAATGAATTAATTATTCAATCTTAATTTAACCAGGGTTCACTTTCCTGACAACTTTATCAATTCTTTTTTTTTAAATATTTTTGTTTTTAAAAACAAAATCAATTTTTGATCCCTATTGTCCCTCCCCCTCTCTCTTTCTCCCTTTTTCTCTCTTTACCTTGTAGTGTCTTTAACCTATATAGGGACATAATTTTATGTCTTCCATTTTCTTTATGTATCTTATATATTTTCCCTTTTATGATTCATTAAAATTCTAGCCTCCTGATGATCACTTACCTTTCTGATTTTTCTTTATATATCCATGGTAACTTTTAACTCATCTATGAAATTATTTACTTCAAATAGCTTCCCACACTGTTTCATCTTGATACTTTTATGTACTTCTTATTGTGGTTGGGTATTGATACCACCTAGCCTTAATTTTATGAATTTTATATTACATTTAGTTTTAGTTCTAGGCCTATATTTTTCTGTTAACTTTTCCTCACTTGATCTATTGTCTCTATGATATTAATGTTGTCTTTTGAAGTATCACTTAAGGTAGCTTTATTCTTCAAACATCAGTACATTTTACATGTAATGTAATTGTCATCCAAAGATATCACCTTCACTGCTTTGGTAGTATGTCCCATGGGAGAGTAAGATGAGGTCATAGCTGCTATCAGCCCAGTGATTTGGGAAGGAGGGTAGACACAAATCAGGGTAGAGAGCTGGAAGGAATACAAAAGCATCAGTAGTCATTCCTCTGGATTTTTTTTTTCCAAACAAGGCTTTTCTTTTGCTGAGTATTTTTTGCCTAAAATTAGAGTGTAGATTATAAGATATGATTATCTCTAAGGGTGTGTTTTTCATTTTCAGTAGTTTTCTAAAAATATATTTTACTTTTATTTACGCATGTACCACCTTATGCATCTGGCCTACATGGGTCCTGGGGATTGAACCTGGGTCCTTTGGCTTTGTAGGCAAGTGCCTTAACTACTAAGCATCCCTCCAGCCCAGATTTTTTTTTTAATTTTAGGTATAGTCTTCTGTCATTACAGATTTCTTTATATTGTCATTTTTGTTTTATCAAGGTAGGGTCTCACTCTAACTCAGGCTGACCTGGAATTCACTCTGTAATCTCAGAGTGCCCTCGAACTCATGGTGATCCTCCTACTTTTGCCTCTCAAGTGCTGGGATTAAAGGAGTGTGTCACCATGCCTGACTTCAGACTTTTTAGTTCTGTTAGTGAATGTAAGATTTAATTCCATGGCTTTATACTTGTATAGCATTATCTAGCATATTGAAATAATTATATTTGTACCTTTGTACATAATACACCTTCACTTTTCCTTTTAGTTTTTTTAGAAATTTTATTTTTATTGATTTATTTATTAGAGACAGAGAGAGGGAGAGCGATAGAGAAAGAGAGTGAGAATGGGCACACCAGGGCCTCTAGCCACTGCAAACAAACTCCAAGATGCAGGTGCCACCATGTGCATCTGGCTTATGTGGGACGTGGAGAATCGTACCTGGATCCTTAGGCTTCACAGGCATATGCCTTAACCACTAAGCCATCTCTCCATCCCCCTTTTAGCTCTTTTGAATATTTTCTTTTCATGTATACTCTTAAGATATCATTGCTTGTATTTTATTGTAATTCTTCTGTATTTATTATATTCTGTATTTATTATAATTCTTTTTATTATAATTCTTGTGTATTATTATATTGGCTAAGTTTGAATCTGCAACCTCATACTTGTTATCAAATTGGATCAAATTAGTCTTTAGTACTATTATTTCTAAATTACTTCTGCCCAACACTCCAAATATGCATAGTATCATCCTACTTCATATTATCCACATTTGAGTTTCTTTTCACTCCTGTGTAGTGTGTTGAATTATGGGCTGCCTTTGGAATAAGTTTGATTGCAATGCCTTAGGTTCAGTCTCTATTCTGCTACTTTTCTCCTATATAAATTTATACATTTACACCTACATTTCACCATTTTTTTTTTTTTTACCTTCCTCCTCGACGATAGTCTTTCAGGACCTTTTATTGCACTTCTCACGCATGCAGCATCCCTTCAGAACTGAGGAGTTGCGTGCAGACCCTTCTGAATGAAGAACAGTACTTTACACCCATGATCATAATATCTGCATCATCTCTTTAGGATCCCTGCCTGCTATTTGTTATTCTTGACTGGTAAGTTTTTGTCTTTCATCCTTTATTCTTGTGCCTTTTTTTTGTTGTTTTTGTTGTTTGTTTGTTTCTTTGATTTTTGGTTTTTCGAGGTAGGGTCTCACTCTAGCTCAGGCTGACCTGGAATTCTGTATTCTCGGGGTGGCCTTAAACTCACGGTGATCCTCCTGCCTCTGCCTCCTGAGTGCTGAGATTAAAGGCGTGCACCACCACACCTGGCATGTCTTTGGATTTGTTTCAGTCATTTTATTTCAAGTTATGATATCTGATTCTGTGAATTCATACTGATTTTAAAAGTGGGTGGTAATAATTGTGCATTTTAAGTTTGTGAATATGTATTGTGAGGTTTTACTTTCTCAAGAGGACTAGATATTAGTCTAATGCACAGTTATAGGATTCATGGATTTCTTGATATTTTTGAGCTTTGATAAGTTTCAGTAGAACCAATTCAGAATAGTATTTATTGCAGAAGAACACTAAATGTTATCTAGTTACATAAGAAAATATTGTGTTTCTATATGGTTAAGAGACTTTGCAGTCTTTAAACACTGTAACACAGGAATGAAAGCCATCCTACCCACCTAAAGGTCACAATATCACATGTAGACGTCACTTTTCTGTGACCCCCAGGAATCAAAACATTTATTGCACATGTGTTAGATTTCTCTGCACCTTGACCTGTTGAGTGGCCCATGAAGCCAAAAGTCAGAACATAAATATCTAAACTAAATATCAGGACAAGAGCATGTGTAAATGAAGCTTCAAGAATTTGGAGACTGAGGACCATGAAGGTAATGGCCTTTAACACTCTCTAACATACATGTATGCTTCTAAAGGTGACAGGGTGACATATGAAGAAACATCTATCACTTTTCCTTGCTCCTTGAAAAAAGCTAAAGGAAGTATAACTGATATCCACTGCATATAATTCAGAAACAGCTCCATAGTGATGTCCATGACCTTGGAGCAGTGCATCTATCTCCTTCATCTGTGTGGGGTGTTTTTTGAGAGAAGACATTCTATCTTTTTCTCTATTAATATATCCTTCTGATATAGTTCCTTTCCTATGAAATTAAGATGTAGAATCAAAGTTGAATATTTTGTTTCTCATTCTCATCTATACTGAATAGAGGTTATTATTTTTTTAAAATAATTTTTATCTATTTGAGAGCAACATACAAAGACAGAGAAAGAGGCAGATAGAGAAAGAATGGGTGCACCAGGGCTTCCAGCCCTGCAAAGAACTCCAGATGCATGCACCACCTTGTGCATCTGGCTTAAGTGGGTACTGGGGAATTGGACCTTGAACCAGGCTCTTTAGGCTTCACAGGCAAGCGTTTAACCACTAAGCCATCTCTCCAGCTCCAAGAGGTTATTATTTTAACATGCAAAATTAGTAAATTTCTTTTTTAATTTAATTTTTAATTTTTATTTATTTATTTAACAGAAAGAAAGAGGGAGTGGGTATGCCAGGGGCTCCAGCCACAGCAAATGAACTCCAGATGCATACCACCTTATACATCTGGCTTATGTGAATCCTGGGGAATAGACCCTGGGTAATTTGGTTTTATCTATCTATCTATCTATCTATCTATCTATCTATCTATCTATAATATAAATATGTATTTATATATCTACAATATTTTTGTCTTCAGAGTATTATAGAAGTTGTTATAGTTAGTATATATACATATATTTTATATTATATATATTATATTATATATATATTATATTATATATATTATATATATATTATATTATATATATTACATATATATTATATTATATATATATATATATATTATTATTATTATATTATATATTATATATATTATATATTATATATTTAATATATATTATATATATAATTATATATATATATATATATTATATATATATTTATTTTATTAAATATATTTATATATTTATATATATATATATATAAAATCAGGACTTGATACACTAGGTTTTCTCCTCATTTCTGCCATGAGAGAACTTGGTATCATGATGAAAAACACAAGAGGGTAATGTTGAATATATCGAGTGCTATCCTGTGATGCACTTTACTCATTGCTGCTGTGAGGTGGCTATTCTGAACCTCACAGGAGGTGATGAGACATCTGCCCAGCTAGCATGGATTCCTATGAGAGGAATACTGTATAGGAATTAAATGCTTTTTGACCTCCCTTATACATTTTTTTTCCTTCTGTCCTTTCAGTTTACTAGTATCTGAAGTAAATGTGAAAGAGCAATTTCTGAGATGCATATAGTGACCTCCTGCCCTGTAGTGTAGCCAGATCTGACCTTTGGTAGGATAGGTGATGTCCCTTACAGATACTGAGAAGTCACCTTTTCTTCTCTCTTTCCTCAACCATTAATTTTACATAAAATATCAAAATATGTAATTAGAAAGAGAGTTTACATTGTTGTGAAAAATATTTGATCTATTTTCTCCAGTATGAAAAAACTGAAATTACCCTGCTGAGGTCTGTGATTTTTCTAGGAGATAATAAAAGTAGTTGTGAAAAATAAATGATAGAAAAGCAACATTCTCTGAAGACTGACCTTGATTTGGAACATTTTTGAACATAGAAATTACTATGTTATACCATATAATTTTATGGAAATTTGAATCCAGGCTTATTTAATTTATACACTAAGTTATCATAACTCTAGGCTTTCTAGTCTTATTTATGCTGGAGGAACTGTGAGAAAGGAAGACATTATTTTGCAGTCATGCTCAATAATTGCTACAAGCTGTAAAGATGGTGCTATGGTAAATCGAAATAATTACAAAGTTATCTGTTCACTCTGACATGATTTCTGTTCTCTTGAGATGGCAGGCCACACCAGAAATTCTAAAATTTTACCTAACCTGATAATATTCTTCTAATTAATTGTGAAATATATGATCTCCAGACAGGAGAGAATGCTAAAAGTGCAGTGAAGCAACTATGTCCTAGATTTGTGGATTCATGATGGATGAGAAAGACTCACCTTTGGCTGACCCAGAAAAGGGCGATGGATGTTTGGATGTATGGGAGCATGCCATTCTTCATCCCCTATTAACTAATTTGTAATATATGTGCCTCTGGAGAAACATCAAAAATAACCATAAAATTACCACACACCCTGTCAAGTTTTGAAATAAAAAAGATCTTTAAAAATGATGGTTCTGAAGATTTTTATCTGTCTTTTTATCCATATTTCATACTTATATCCCCATCATTTTCATGCCTTTAACTTTTACATATTTTCTTATTTTTCAATATAAAGAGCCATCATAAGTTAAGTGATGCATGTATAGTTTATCAAAAATTGTCTTAATAACTCTTATTTGTAGTGTGAATCTCTGAATTACATATTTTCTTAGTTTTCAATAATATCAATATTTAGAAAGAGCCATGGGACACATTCATATATATATATATACATTAATAGTACAGTATAATGCTATCAACTAAATATATTTCTATATGTATTTGCAATTATACTTCCTGTATTAATTCTATCCCTTGTTTCTTAATAATATTTAGTATAAAATTTATAATTATTACCAAGGCCTACCATGCCTCACATGATCTAGATGGTTTACATTCCCATTCATACTTTATAACCTACTTTTCATATTAGTTCCTCATTTTTAAAATTTATTTTATTTATTTATTTTTATTATTAGTTATGTAGATAGTGTGTATACAGTCATGCTGGTACCATCATTAGCCTCCTCCCTGTCCTCCTCCCTCTAAAGGGAACCTCCTCGTTGGAGAATGGGGGTAGTGCATTGTGGAGGTAGTCATCAGTTATGGGAAAGAGGTAATGTCTCTGTGCATAATGCACCAACTTGTGGCTCTAACAATCTGTGCCCTCGTCCACAAATTTCCCTGAGCCATGTTGGGTTCGTTTTAGGTCTACTTCAGTGATGAGGTCTTGGAAACCTCTGTGTCTCTGGATATCTGTTTAGTAGGAGTTGACTGTTCTCTGTGTCTATCACCTTCAACCTTGTGTTGGTACCAGGTTCACCAAGAAAGCAACACTCTTGCTCATTCCCCAATTACTCTGTGGTTTCAACTGAGGCCCTGGTGAGGTGCAATGGGCTGATTCTTTCCTCAGGTCCTGCATCCACTTGAAAAAGAGAAGCAAATTCTCCAACAGAGAGAGGAGTCAGCACCAGGTAAATGGGATAAAATAAAATAAAAATAAAATAACCATTATTATTTTAGAGAGAATTTCATAGGTATAAGCCCTCTTGTAGCCCATAATTGGTGGGAGCTTGATATTAGAGAGTGGACTCATTTTTGGATATGGTTCTGACTTATTTCTCATTTCTAGCTATGAGTTCCATTCCACTGAGTGGATCTGTTAGCCAAATCAAGAGCAATTGTTTACCCACCATGGTTTACCCACCATCACATAAGGTTTTTTGCTGTTGAGAAGCTTAGACCACACATTGCTTGGATAGATAGATGTTGGTCACTTTCCCCCAGTCACAAGCTAACTGTTTGGGGACTGACTCTCTTCCAGATTCCAGCCAGGTCACTCCATGTTCTGTCCCAACAGCATATGTTGTCTTTGGCAGTAGGGTTTTACTATTAACCTTTGGTGGGTCATCAAGTACTATGACAGAAATCTGTCTTATTTTGGGAAACATTGTAGGTCTCTCTTATTTACAGTTCATTGTGGATGTTAACTGCATGCTGGTACTGAGAGTTACAGGCCAGCACCAAGGGAACAGAAGGAAGAAAAAGACAGGTAATATAAAAGAGAAAGGGAGAAGAAAGAGAAGAGGATGAGAGAGACAGAGAGAAACGCGAGAAGATTAAGGTTAATCTTAATCATACCCTCTCCAGGGCCCTGTGAATCAGAGGTTCCCTCTAAGGATCAGATGAAGCCTCAAGCTTTTAGTTTATCTTTCAGGATATAGGATTTTTATGGTACCATTTCCATTTGGGTCCAGTTTTGTGTCCCCCCTCCACCTTTACTCTCCCCTCCCACCCCTCCCTCCCTGTTGTCCCATCCTCTAGAGGCTTATTAGATGCGTCAGCATCTCAGGCAGATTCAGGTTAAGAGTAACAGGTGAGTGAGGCCATGCTACAATTATCTTTCTGTGATTGGGTGAGTTCGCTGAGAATGATCTGTTCCAAGTAAGACCATTTTGCTTCAAATTTCATTGTGTTATTTTTCCTTACTGCAGTGTAGAATTCCATTGTGTAGATATACCACACTTGTCTAATGATGGATATCTGTGTTCCAGTTCTTAGCTATTATTAATTGAGCAGCTATAAGCATGGTTGAGCAAATCTCTTGGAACTGAGGCTTGGAGCTTTTAGGGTCAATGGTAAATGCTCAGTAAGGGAATAAGTGGGTCTGTTGGTAACTCTATAATCAACCTTTTTAGGCATCTCCATATTGCTTTCCATAGTGGTTGAATTAGCTTACAATCCCACCAACAGTGATTGAGGGTTCCTATTTCTCCACACCCTCTCCAGCATTTGTTTTCATTACATTTTCTAATGTTTGCTATCCTTACTGGGGTAAGGTGGAATCTAATAGTTGTTTCAATTTGCATTTCCCTGAGGATTAGGGATGTGGAACAGTTCCTTAAGTGTGTGTTTGCCATTTCTATTTCTTCCTCTCCTCTGAGAACTTCCTGTGCAGTTCTCTGCCCCATTTTGTTAGTGGGTTGTTTGATTTTTTTTTATTGTTTAGGTTTTGGAGTTCTTTGTAAATTCTAGAAATTAGGCCTCTGTCAGTTGTATAGCTGACAAAAATTTCTCCCATTCTGTGGGTAATCTGTTGGCTCTGCTTATTGTATTGTTTGTCTGTGAAAAAAAAAAAAAAAAAAAAAACTTTTTAGCTCATGAGATCCTGATGGTTGAGTGATTGTTTAATTTCCTTAGCTACTGGGGTTTTGTTCAGGAGGTCTTTTCCCACTCCTATATCATGGAAAGTTTCTCCTATTTTTTTCTTCCAGCAGTAGTAGACTTTATGGACTTATATTTATGTCTTTGATCCATTTGGACTTGATTTTTGTGTATGGGGAGATGTGTGGATTGAGTTTCGTTTTCTTGAATATGGTTATCCAGTTTGTCCAGCATCATTTGTTGAAGATACTGTCTTTTTTTCAGTCTACATTGTTGGGCCTTTGTCAACTATCAAGTAGCTGGGTCCTCTATTCTGTTCCATTGCTTAATAATAATTATTATTATAATTATAGCCAGTAATATATATAATTTCTTTTTAATATAGCTGTAGATCAGGTATGGTTATGCCTCCAGAGGTGTTTCTTTTGCTGAGGATATGCTTGGATATTTGAGGCCTTCTCCCATTCCATATGGATTTGAGATCTTTTTTTTTTTAATCTCTGTGAGGAAAAATGTTGGGATTTTTATTGCTATTTCATTAAATCTGTACATTGCTTTTGGTAAGATTGCCATTTTCCCAATGTTAATTCTGCCTATCCAGGAGCATGGGAGTTCTTTCCATCATCTCAAGTCCTCCTCAATTTCTTTCTTGAGTGTTTGTATGTTTTTGTTTCTGATTTTCTTAATGCATCCTGGAATCCATCCTTCCATTTATTATGTCTTCATTGAGCTTAGCCTGTTGGTTATTAAGGTCTTTTTTTTTTTTTAATTGTCCTTCAGATCATTTAACTGTCTTTGAGCCCTTCCTTTTTTTTTTTTTTATTGTTGGTGTCAATGTTTGTTTTTGTTTTCTATTAGGTCAAATCTAGTGAGAACAGCATTCATACAATTATTGGCCCTTTATTGATTTTCTGCAAGTTCTTCTATTTTCTTGGCCACTGCTGCATTTCTTATGTCTTCATGTTGGAGTTATGATCCTATTGTGTCTTCTATGTTTTGATTAGAGACATCCATTGTGGGACTGGGCAAACTTGTTGGATTTCCTTGTATTTGATTTTTTCATGTTATTCCTTTTGCACTCTGCTCTGTCATCACAGTGTAGGAATCTTATTTAATTTAGATGGAAGCTGTAGTTTACACTTGAAATGTCTTCAGTGATTATTCCCTTTTATGTTTGCTTTGATTAAGGTTCTGATGGTAATGGTCCCTGCCTGCACCAAGGGAAGGAGCCCATGAGACTCTTATGAGGTCCTGAGGAACTGATGCAGGGGCTTGTTGCTAAGGGGTTTGGGTATGGGACTGTGTTCAGGTGGTCCAAGGGGACAGGGGGTCAGGGAATGGGACAAAGCAGACTGATGATGTGGCTGGGCTGTGGACGGGGGAGGATGGGTATGTGTGGTGGTGGTTCTGAGATGCTGATGGATGAGGGATGGGACTATGGGTCTGTTGGGACTGTTTAGCAAGGGATGGCTGGGACTGCTGGGTCAGGTCCTGTGACAAGGCAGGGCTGGGAATATTGTCAGCATGAGTAAAATGTGTGTTTGATGTACATGCTTAAATATTCCTGGATAAAATCAGTTATATCTTAATAACCCAACCAAGGGCAATAAAGTGCACTTCATTAAAATCATTATTTTCTTTTGAATATTTTTCATAAAAATTATTTTTCCTCTAGTGCCTCCTACACTAATTTGTGTTACATACATTTGCTCACTAAATAGTAACTTCATACATGTCTTCTTTTGGGAAAATGAAGGACAACTGTGAAAACAGCTGGCATGGTTCCCATGCTTCATTCCTGTCTAATAACAACTGTATTTTCATCTCTTTACTCTATTTTAACTAACAGATATCAGGAAAAGACTTTTCTTCTTCCAAATTCAGTTGCAAGTGTGATTATTATATCCAGAATCACATAAGCATAATGAGAGAAAGAAAATCTAGCACATTTTCAATTATTAAATAAAAGACCTATTGACATTCTTTTTATTTTCAAAATCTTTTTTTCCTGAAAATATTTTCTGGTCTTATGAATATTATTTAACTTTTCAAAATTCCCATATTAGATTTTATAAATGGACATTTTGGCATTGTATTTACCCTATGTTGTACTAATTATTATATCTGCACACATATAAACATGTGTATCACTTTATTTCACACTAGAAATATAGTTGGAGTCAGAGGGAAGTAAGTCATTACCAAATTGTAGTTGTAAAATTCTCCTAAGACCTGAGCTCAAAAATTCTAATGAAGGCTTAGGCTTTCAAAGCCAAGTGATCAGAAATTATATGCTCAGGGCAATGTGCAAGGGCTCAATTCAACAGGGAGCAGAAAGAAACAAATAGCTCCATGGAACCTGTTTGGGACAAACCAAGTGTCCTATCTCTGCATCAGGTCATCAAACAATGACACTGGAGGGTCTGTGAGTTGCTGCAGGATTGGGCTCTGTGTAGTTTATATCAGGTAACAGAGCAAAGGGGGATGGATTCTATGACAGCAATGAAAGGGTCATGTCAGTATTGGTCTCAGAGACATGAAAGGTTTCTGGATAATGATGGGCTAACACCACATTAATAGTATTTATAATGAGGACAATTAATCACAGAGTAATAGGCATTAGATTGACAGGACTCACTTCCCACAAATGTAGAGCAGTGACCATTATAAATCAAGGTGGAGAATATACAACATGGGCTGCTAGAGAGAGGCAGGGTGGTTCAAAGCTCATGTTTCCCCAGTAATCTGGCTGTGACTACAGAAGGATTCTAATATTTGTACTATATTAACTTTAAATTCTTATTTTGTTAATTTTTTTCTGTTTCAATAGGCAGTTGCTTAGCTCCCACAAGGGAAATATAGAATAATCTATTTAAAAATGAAAAGAAAACTCCTTTGAAGCATTTTGAATTCATTAAATAGCCTCTGTTGTCTGTTTCCACCTTTTTATTTTCTAACCTATTATCCACATGGCACAAGAGCATTTCTTTAGCATATGAACTGTGTTCTACTTCTTTCCTGAAAACATATACACACTTCTAGTTTATGTAAAATGTTTATTACCTATTATGATATCAAGGGAGGGTGAGGGTGGCCATGCAATTTATTACATAGATTTTGAGAATAAATAGATAAACCATTGAGATGTCAGGAAAAAAATTGGAACTCTGAAGAACCATATTATACAAGCTAGTGCTTGATAACTGATTTTTTAAAGTGAATTGTTTACAGTGGACTGTCATAAAATATGCCAAAATATGAAAGACTTGAATATTTTACACAAAAGATTTAATGCTTAATAAAATACTTTCAGATATACTATGTCTGTCAACACCATATGTTGTTACCTTTATCTCACTCCTGCCCCTTGTTCAAACAGGCCCTCCTTGTTAGGGATGCAGGTCATCCCCACGGGGCTTGTGGGTTGTGCATTCTGGGGGCAGCAGTCAGTTATGGGGGACAGGCAATGTCTCTGTGCAAAATGTTCCAACTTGTGGCTCTAACAATCTTCTCTTCCCTCTTCTACAAAGTTCCCTAAGCCATGCTGGGTACATTTTAAATCTATTTCAGTGATGGTCTCTTAGGAGCCTCTGGATCTCTGGTTTGATAGGTGTTGAGTGTCCTCAGTGTCTATCTCCTTCACTCTTGTGCTGATAATCAGGTTCACTGAGAAAGCAGCCCTCTTGCTCATTTCCCCAGTTCCTCTGTTGTTTCAGCTGGGGTTGGGGTGAAGTGCAATGGGTCACTTATCTCCTCAGGTTCCACACAAGTCTGAATAAGGGAAGGAGATTCTCCAACGGAGAATGAAGTCAGCACAGGTTAAATGGCATTAGTAACCATTATTAATTTAGAGAGAATTGAATGATTATAGACCCTCCGATAGCCCAAGATTAGTGGGAGCTTGATATTGGAAAGTGAAATCATTATCTGGATATGATTCTGACTTTTTTCCCTGTTCCAGATATGGCTTCCTTTCCAGTGAGTGGATTTGTTAACCAATACAAGAGCAGCTGGTTACCCCCCATGGCTGTGGGCCACTATTGCACTTGTGTGAGCATCATGTCAGGTTGTTTGCTTCTGAGTAAATTAGACCTTGAGTTGCTCAGACAGATGTTGGCCACTTTATCCCGGTAGCTCATGTGGCACCTTCCAGCACTAGACAGGCTGTCTGGGGACTTCCTCTCTTCTAGATTCCAGCCAGGTCTGTCCATATACCATGCTGACAGCATATGGCATCTTCATCAGTACAATCTTACTATTAAGGTCTGGTAAATAATCAAGTGCTCTGACAGAAGTTTGTCTTGTTTTGGGAGACCTTGTAGGTCTCTCTGATCAACAACTCATTGTGGGTATTAGATAAATTTGAATATAAAAAGAAGATAGTAATGCTATATAATAAGGTAACAAAATAGAAAACAGGGTTGGAGAGAGTGCTTAGAGGTATAGATACTTGCCTGCAAAGCCTACCAACCTGGGTTTGATTCCCCAGTAATCATGTAAATCTAGGTGTCCTGTGGTGCATACATCTGGAGTTCATTTGCAGTGGCTGGAGGGCCTGGTGCTCTCTCTTCTCTTCCCTAACTCTCTATGCTTACAAATAAAAAAATTAAAAAAGAAATAGAAAATGAAGACTTTAGGGGACTGGAGATATTGCTCAGGGGTTAAAGGTGCTTACAAATCCTGATGGTCCAGGTTCAGTTCCTAGGACCCATGTAAAGTCAGATGCACAAAGAGGTGCACTGCATTTGGAGTTTTCTTGCAGTGGTCAGAAGCCCTGAGATATGTGTTTTCACTCTCTCTTTTTCCCTCTCTCTGCTTGAAAATAAATAAAAATTATAAAAAGAAAAAATACTTTCAGGTATCCCTGCCACTTTACTTGAATTAATTACCTGTAGAAGATTTGAGATGGAGACTTTTTGGTTACTTATATATTAGATCATGTCATATGCCAATAGGGCTAACTTGACCTCTTCCTTTCCAATGTACACCCCCTTTATTTCTTTCTCCTGGCTTATTGTTTGAGCTAGGACTTCTAGTACTGTGTTAAAGAGCAGAGGTCAGTGTGGGAACACCTATCTTGTTCCTGATCTCAGTTGGAACATCTTGATCCATTTCCCATTATTCATTATTTTGGCTTTAAGTGCTTTATTTATAGCCTTAATTGTGTTGAGATATAAACCCTCCTTGTCTATTCTTTCTAGTGTTTTGATCATGAAATGGTGTTATATTTTGACAAAGGCCTTCTCTGCATCAATTGAGATGATCATGTGGTTTTTTGTGATTGAGTTTATTTATGTGGTATATTACATAGACCAATTTCGATATGTTGAACCATACCTGCATCCCTGGGATGAAGCCTACTTGATCATGATGGATAATGCTTTTGATATGTTGTTGAATTCTGTTCGTGAGGATTTTGTTCAGGATCTTTTCCTGTAAATTCATCAGGGATATAGGTCTATAGTTTTCTTTCTTGAATCCCTGTCTGATTTTTGTGTCAGGGTGATGCTAGCTTCATAAAAGGAGTTGGGGAGGCTTCTCTACTCTTCAATTATATGAAACTGAGAAAAAATCATTTCAGTTCTTCAATAGCCATCTGGTCCTGGAATTTTCTTTTGGGGGAAGTTTTTTATTACCTTTTCAATTTGATGGATGTGATATATTTGTTTAATATGCTCTGAGTTCAGTTTTTGTTGGTGGTATGTGTCTAGGAATGCATCCATTTCTTCTAGATTGTCCAATTTTGTGGAGTAGAGGTTTTAGAAGTATGTTATGATGATTGTTCCAATTTCATTGATGTCTGTTGTGACCTCTCCTTTTTCATTTCTGATATTGTTAGAGACTTTTCTCTCTTTTTTTTTGCTTGAGCAAATTGGCCAGTGGTTTATCAATCTTGTTTATTATTATTTTTTTCAAAGAACAAGCTCTTTATTTCATGGATTTTTAAAAAAAAATTTGATTGTTAAGAGTTTTAACTGTGATGTGCCTTGGAGAATTTCCTCTTTATTCCTGACTGTTTGTGTTCTGTGAGCTTCTTGTATCTGGACAGGCCTCTCTTTTGAGAGATTGAGAACATTTTCCTCAATAACTTCACTGAATATTTTCTCTATGCCTCTGTCCTGGATTTCCTCTCCATCTGGTATGCCTATGATCTATTTGGTCATTTTAGAGTATCCCACAGTTCTTTCAGATTCTGTTCACTTGATTTTTTGAATTTAGCCAAGTTTTTGGCCTCCTGTTCAATTTCCTCTGTCTTGTCTTCCAGCTCATATTTTCTGTCCTCCACATGAATAACTCTGTGAGTGGTTCTAGAGAGTTTTTGAAAGGCTGCCTTTCATTTTTGTTGTGTCGTTTTGCATTGTGTCCATCTCTTTTTAGAGGGATGATTTCAGTTTGAGTTCTGATTTTCTTGATGCTTCTTGGAATTCATTCTTGGATTTGATCAAGTCTTCATTAGGCTTAATCAGCTGGTTATTGAGATCTTCCATTTGTTGGCTCACCCAAATTTTTTTTTTTTTTAATTAAGTTAAGCCTAGTGACAAAAGCTTAGTTCTCTAAGATGATTCTGCTCAATTTCATTTATGTGATTGTTGATCTTTTGATGGCCTGCTTCCAATTCAGCCATTCTTTTTATCAGGGTCATATTACTTGTTGGTTTTCATTTGGGGAGTCTATTTCTGTTGTTTTCTTTATGATTTCATTGGAGGCTTCCATTGTGGGACCAGGCATCCTTGATGGAAATCTCTTAGTTTTCTGACTTTCTTTAACTTTTTTTCTTTTTTTTTTGTTATCTATCCATCTTGTGTAACTGTTTTAATTTATTGAGGGGGAAGCAAATATTTGTCCTTTTCCTATCTGCTGTGAGTTTTCTGTTTTAAATGTGAATTGGATTGGTATATGATGGGTTATAAACACAGATGCACAGATTGTGGAGACTGCAGGTACATCAAAGGTACCTGGGGAGCTGGGAGTTGAGGGACTCAGAGCTCTGGTCTTCTTAATCCACTTGCAAGCACTCTTCAGCACATAAGGATGAGGGGTTTTGGAACCAGGAGCTGGGAAGCTGGAGAGCCAGGGTAACAGACCAGCTCCTGTAATCTTCCATGTACCCTCTACCTCTGGGTAACAGGGATTTGGGTACTCAGGGACCAGTCAATTAGGAAAGCTGAGCAAAAGGCCTGCTTCTGCAGCTCACATGCAGGGACCAGGAGACCCCAAGCCAGCAGCAGGGGTACCAGAACCAGGGAACTGGGAAGTGGGGAACCAAACATGAGCTCTGGCCTACTCACTCCTTTGGTGCAGCCTCTGGAGCAGGGGATTTGGGAGTTGGGGGCCCAAGTGCCATTCAAACAGGAAGGCAGAGCAAGGAGACTGCTTCTGCAGCAAACTTGGAAGGTCCAGGCACCCCAAAGCCAGCAGCAGGGGAGCCAAGCCCAGGGAACTGCAAGATGGGAAAGGTCCCAGAGGCTCTGGCCTACTCACTCCATGTGAATCCCTCTGGAGCAAGGGATCTGGGAGTTCTTGAAAGTTATTTTTCATTTCCCTTTCCATGCTGTTATCTTTTGGTGGGAAGTTGCTATGTGCAGCCCATACATAAGAAGTTCATCAAATTCTCATCATATGAAAAGTTTTATTGTACATTAGAAGATTTATTAAGGGAATAGGATCCTGTAATTTCAGATTCTAGAAATCATGCAATATTTGAATAACTTGGAAAGTTGGGCATAATTGATTCTCAGTCTGAAAGCCTTGGAGTGGATGAAGAGGGTGACTCCAGGGTTACAGTATAAATTGTGATTGATAGTAGTGTAGAAGAAGGAGTCAATGATATCCCAACTCAAATGTGAAAGAATTTCTCCTTCCATACATATTTGTCTCATCTATATCACTCTACATATTGGGTGATTCAGGCCAACCCTGGTGAGAGTGATCACTTTACTCAGTGTACAGATTAAATGTTAATCCTTCTGGAGATTTACTCTCAATTATCCTAAGGAATAGTGCAGTACTAACTTCCTTTGCAAACTTCAGATATTGTAATAGACAAGTAATGTTAAGCATCTTACAGAGGATATACATAATGCACCTGCAATTCTTCTGAATGGCTGATTTATTTCCTATATTTTTATATCTAGGTAGATTTATGTTAGTTTTGATTAATAGATATTTATTTTATAGTTTGGGTAACAATCCAATAATCTTTTCTCCTTTGTAGCTCACATTATTATTATTATTATTATTATTATTATTATTATTATTATTCATTTTTTCAAGGTAGGGTCTCACTCTCACCCAGGCTGACCTGGAATTCACTATGTAATCTCAGGGTGGCCTTGAACTCATGCGATCCTCCTGAGTGCTGGGATTAAAGGCATGTGCCTGGCTAACATTCTTAAAGTTTGCCAAATTAAAGCTCGTTCTGTTAGTTTCAGTACATCCCTATCACTGTGTGTAGGGGGTAGGGGGGTGTGGAGGGGTTTATGTGTTTGGTACACTCCTTATTTTAAGACACTCAGAGATGCTTATGGTTAATATTGTTTAATCCATGTGGGGTACTAGAATTAGCCATTTTTAGAAGAACCCTGATTTTTTTTTTTTTGAACTGAAGATAGCTTCAGAAATGAAGGCATTCACAGGACATATAGTTATTGGTATTAAGGCATCATTTATTTTAGAACCTCAAAACTGATAGAGCAAAGATAAATGCTGTGTTGATATAAACCCAGAAATTCAAATATATTCATAAGTATATTAATAAATAATTCAAGGCATTACATGGCTTTATGCTAATGGAAACATAATTTCATGTTAGTCTTTCAGTTGATTATAACATAAACCCTTTCAACTTCTTCTATTTGCTAAATGATTTGTTTCTTCAGTTCAGTTTTAAACAGCTTTTATCCATGGTTCCATGCCAGATTTAGTTACTGTAAAGTGTAAAAACTGGTCACTTACCAGAAATTATTGAAAAGCAGATTATAAAGAGACCAAAAGACTCTACATTACAATTTTCTTTACAAATGGATTGTTAAAAACGCTGATAGAATAGGCTGAAGAGGTAGCTTAACAGATAAAGAGCTTGCCTGTGAAGCCTAGGACAGGTACAATTCTCCAGGTCCCACATAAGCCAGATGCAGAAAGTTACACATGTGTCTGGAGTTTGTTTGCAATGGCTGGAGGCCCTAGCATTCCCATTCTCTCTCTCTTTCTTTCTCTTTCTTATAAATAAAAATAAAAATAAAAACAAAAATACTGACTGAAAACACACAATAATTTCCTTTTAAATTTATTTATTTATTTATTTATTTATTTATTTATTTGTTTATTTATTTGACAATGACAGGCAGAGAGAGATAGAGGCAGATAGATAGAGAGGCCAGGGCCTCCAGCCATTGCAAACAAACTCCAGATGCATGTACCACCTTGTGAATCTGGCTTACATGGGTCCTGGGGAATCAAGCCTAGAACAAGCTTCCTTAGGATTCACAGGCAAGCACTTAACTGCTAAGCCATCTCTCCAGGCCCAAATTCCCCTTAATTTCTTAAAAGAAGATGTTAAAAAGCTTGGGAAATGGCTCAGTTCATATGGATTTACCTCATAAGCATGCAGATCTGAATTTGACCCCACAAGTAATATAAAACCTCAGGTCATGAAGTGGTGGTAAGCCTTTGCTATCCTAGGGCTTGGACGGTAGAGACAGGGTTCTGCTGGCCAGCCATTTTCATCTATTTTGCAAACTCCAAGTGAATGAGAGACCCTGTCTCCAAAGAAATTGGGTGGTGACAAACTTGATGATGTCCTTTCACTCTACACACACACACACACACACACACACACACACACACACCTGTTCAAAATTGTTCACTGTGTCTAATGAAAATTTTTCCATGGCAAGATGAAAACAGACATCTATTCATCCCAGATAAGGTACAGGTGACAGATCAAAACCAGTTTTGGTGAAGCAATGAGTTTATTGGGGTTATTTATAGAACATAGTGAGAGCTTGCTTACAGGAGCATGGGTGACTCAAAGGCAGCTGCACCACTGAAAAGCCCACCCAGCATAGGTGAGGGCTCATGGAAGCTGCATCTCTGAAGCACATTATAAGATTTGCATGCACTTTGGTGGTTTAGAGAGTCTTTCAATCAACTAGTTTTTTAATCTTTATATAAGATTAAGGCAGAGTCTTGAAACCTTTTAAGTTTTACCTTTCCAAGAGTTGTTGACTTCCTGTGTTTCATTAGCTTCCCTCCTCCAAAGGAGGAAATGTTTCAAATTAGAGAAAAATGCTACACCACACTGATAAGTGACATATTATAATAATGCATCTACTCAGCCAAAAGTCACTGGTCTAGAGAAAATGTGAAATGATCCATGTGACCAAGATTGACAGATTGCAAACATTTGTCATGTTTTTATATATCATTCTAAGTATATAAATGATGTGATGGCTTTCCATTTTTTTTTATTTTAATATACATACTTTTTATTTATATTATTCTGATTTTACATTCATAGTATTGGCTCCATTGTCCTCCTCACTATCCTCCCTCTTCCAAAGGAACCCTCATCAATGGGGAATATGGGTCATGCATTGTGGGGGTAATCAAGAGTTCTGGGGGGTAGGCCCCAGTCTCTGTGCATAATGCCCCAACTTGTGACACTAACATTCTTTCCGCCCCCTCTTCTGCGAATTTCCCTGAGCCACATTGGGGTCATTTTAGTTCTGCTTCAGTGATGAGGTTTTGGGAGCCTCTGTGTCTCTGGATATCTGGCTTAGTTGGAGTTGGATGTTCTCTGGGTTTATCTTTTTCTGGTGTCGTGATCACCATGAACACTGTTTTCTTATCCTTTCCCTGTGTTGTTCTTTGGTTTCAGCTGGGGCCCTGGTGAGGTGTGATTAGTTGATCTTCCCTTCAGTTTTCACTGCTGGTGGGAATGTAAAATGGTTCAACCATTATGGAAAGCTATATAAAGACTCTTGAAAAGGATGACCATAGACCTACGAATGGATCCAGTTATTCCCTTACTGGGCATTTACCCTAAAGGCTCCAAGCCTCAGATCAGAGACATTTGCTCAATTATGTTTATAGCTGCTCAATTCATAACAGCAAAGAGCTGGAATAAACCCAGGCGTCCATCACTAGATGAATGGATAACAAAGATGTGGTATATCTCTACTATGAAATTCTATGTAGCAGTAAGGAAAGATGAAATAAGGGAATTTGAAAAATAATGGTCAAACATGGAACAGATCATCCTCAGTGAGCTCACTCAAGCACAAAAAGATAATCATCACATGGTCTTGTTTATCTGTTGCTCCTAACCTGAATCCACCTGAAATGTGGCCAAACCTAATAAACACTCTGAGGACCAGAGAAGAGGGAGGGTGGGATGGATGGAGGGTAAGGGTGGGAGGGAAAGAAAGGGTGGGAGGGAGTATAAGGGGGAGATACAAATTGGGACCCAAAAGGAAAAGATACTATAAAACCCTTTACTCTGAACAACAGGCTAAAACATTGATCCTTTAGCAGACCCCCAGAAGGAACACCCAAACCACAGGAAACTGGAGAAAGCAACATGAAGACCAACCTTAATCTTGTCCTGCTTCTCTTTCTCTTCTCTCTCTCTCTCTTTTCCCTCTCCTCTCTATACTCATTTTCTCTTTTATATTATCTATATTTTTTCTCCCTCACCTTCCTAGGTGCTGACTTATAACTCCCAGTGCCAGCAAGGGGTTAACTTCCACAATGAGCTGTTGATCCAAGACACCTGCAAGGTTTCCCAAAAAAGACAGACTTCTGTCAGAGTTCTTGATGACCCACCAAAGGTTAATGGTAAGACCCTACTGTCAAAGACAGCATACGTGTGTGAGACCAAACACAGAGAGATCTGGCCAGAATCTGCAAGATGGTCAGTCCTCAGACAGTTAGCTAGTCTAGTGCCAGAGGGTGCTACACTAGCAACTGGGGGAAAATGTCTGACAGCTGTCCAAACAACTTGCAGTCTAAGATACCCAGCAGGAAACAACCTAATATAGTGCTCAAACAAGTGCAGTAGTGGCAAACAGCCATGGTGGGTAACCAACTGCTCTTGATTTGGCTAATAATCCACTCAGTGGAATGGAACTCATTGCTGGAACTGGGATATTAACCAGTCAAAACCAGGTACAAAAAAAACTGAGCTCTTTACAGTCTCCAAGATCAAGATACCACCAAATGTGGGCTAGAAGAGAGCAGACACATATAAAAAACCAGGTTCCAGTCTCCAAAACATCTATGGTCATCCCTTCTAAACATCTAGTACATAACTAGTACTTTCTCCGTTGGAGAATTTGCTTATCTTTTTTCAGATGGCTTTCCATTTTTAATGCACACAGGCCTCATGTATAAAGGTAGAAAGGCCATCTGCTATCAGGATATCTCCATCTCCTCAGCCACTGTCCCTGTGCACTATCAAATCACCTTTGCCTTATGTCTTCACATTTCTTTCAAATAAAACCCAATTGTAGTATTATTCAGAATTGTCAAGAAATTTAAAAGAACCAAAAATCTGTCAATTTATAGATGCATAAGATTTATAGATTTATATTTATAGATGCTACAAGGGCCTATATATTGGAATTTTGTTATGAAAGCAGGATGGATAGAACTAGAAGTTGATAAGTCAATAAACATAAGCTAAGGAACAGAAGGCATGCCTATATGGTCATTCCCATTTATGGGATCTAAAATACTTGCTCTCATAGAAATTTAGAACAGAATGATGGCTACCAGAGATAACGGGATTGAGTATGGATAGGGAAAACTTAACTGATGGTTATTCACCTACAAGTAGAAAGAAGTAATTGATTTCTGGTGAGCTATTATGTAATGGGGTGACTATAGACCAAAAAAAATGTACTATACATTTCTCTAAACTAAGAAAAGATTATTAAATGTTTTATTATAAGTGAAGGATAATTAAAAATAATTCTGCTGAACCCAATTTTAACACTATTAATGACTATATAGTAATGTTAATGTGTACTTCAAACCATATAAATATGTATAATATTTGTTTTTGTATTACTTAAAATTAATTTTGATGCAATTGTCACAGAAAATTTACTATATTAAATGTTTCATATTAAAATTTCTGAAGATTCTACTTACATTTTAATATATACTTTACTATCATAGAGAAGATAATAAATTATAGTTTATTAATGCCAGGAATGTAGCATACCAGAAAAATAACCAAATTGGTTCATTATAGGAATTTGAAATTATTTCCTGATGTCTAACAAATCATATGTAATAAAATTATTTTAAATATAACTATGGAAATACTGCAAAGTGAGTTATAATATCAACTCTCAAAGAAATTTTGAGTATTATAGTTTACATTTGTAATTATTTTCTATATTTTTAATATTTAATATATTTCTGTATATATTTTCTACTTTTAATAAGTTTTCATTTTTATTTGGTAATATCATTCTTTCTTTAATTCAGAATTACACCTGTTTTTTCCCTGTGTAATGATAGTGAAATATAATAAACATAAGTCTTAGGATTGGCAAATGCAATTTTTCTAAGAAAACCAGCTTTTTTAGTATATAATTCACCCAATTAACATGAATAATCCAATGTTCTTTAGTTTGTGCAATGAATGGTGCAACCATCACTGCATTCAAGTGTCGTACATTTTATCACCAGAGAAAGAAACACAATAACAGCTAGCAGTCACTCTATCCTTGGCCCACCTGCTTCCTCCCTGCCTCAGTCCACAACTACAGAAAATCAGTTATCTGCTTTCTATCTCTGTGTATGTAACTATACCTGCCATTTTGAAAATATTCTATTCAGCTGCACATATATATCTTCTTATTTATCTTACATTTCCTAAGAAAATATGTTGATCTAAGCTATTTTAGTGATATTCACAGAAGAACGTTTTTATGCTTATATAACAAATTCCAACTATAGCACAGCCTGCATTCTGTTAGTTCCATTCCAGTTTTCCCAACATTGTATTAACTAGTCCATATTTTTAATGTTTGGTTTATATATTTCTATTTTTTTCTGAAATTTGAAAGAAAGAAGGGTCTTGTCCTGATATCCAACATCCACACTACCTTTGTGACTTGCATCTGGCACACTCTGCATGAACAAGGAACCTTATACAAGTTTACATAGCATAAATGCAGAACTAATCATTACATACCTAACTAATCTACTTCCTTTAAGCCCATTGCTTTACTTGGAATTTTGCTTAACTTTTTTTTTTCACATTTCCTCCTCTAATCCTTGGCTTTACTTTGACACCTTTGGAGTGTACATTGCTCTTGGGTCTTTTCATGAAATTGACCTGTACACATTGCAGTCTTTTTATCCTATGGTTTATTTTTGTCTTGCAAATCTGAAGCCTACTCCCATGCTCTTTATCTGAGCAAAGCTGTCTGTCTAGACACTACTGGGGATTTTCATTATTATGTAACTTTTTGAGGTACTGCTAGAAATCTTGTTCTCTGCTATTTACACTTAGGACATATGTATCAATTTTTTGCTCTTATTATGACCTTATTCCGAAAATTCTTCCAAAGCAGAGTTCCTGGCTTAGCACATATTCTGAACTCGCTAAGGCTTCATGACTAGTCTTGGAGAAATTAAGGTTACTTTTGTATTAACAAAGTGTCAAATTAAATAATGTATTAACTTAATAAAGCATATATTTAAACTGTTATAATGTCTCCACCAATCAATGTGAAATCAAAAAACTAAATTTGTGTGAGCAAACATTTTAGCATTCTGTCATAAATATGGCATGGGATGTGTTTCATGCTACAGTTATTAGAGCCAGATTTCTTTTAGCTCTTTTAATCACCATGAGCCACATATTTCAATATGTTCAGGGATAAACACTGGTTGGGTGTATTAAATTTCACAGTATACTTAGAATTTAGTTATAGGACTTTATTTCTGCTCCATAAAGAATTTGTTTTCCTTTTTAAAAATGAGAATTTTCCTTAAGATCATGCAACTTTTTGTAGCTGATTGGAAGCTAGGATGGCCTCCATAGTAAATCCCTCAGAATTTGAAAATAGTAACCTAAGTGTATAATGCTTTTACTTGACCTCCTTAAGTCCATACCTAGAGAACGTTGCAATTACCCTTACTTAGAAGAAATAATTTTAATGTCCTTTGACACAGTATTGGAGGAAAGGTATACTTAAGCAATATCAAAGTTTTTATCTATTCTTAATATTTTGTAATCAAGAATGCATATGACAATAATGATTCAAGATGACTTACAATGGTTAAATTAGAGCTAATAATTTATTAAGTCAGTTAATTCTCAAACATAGTGAAAATGTTCATATGTTATCCATCAGGAGATTCCAAAGTAAGAAGTAAGTACTTCTTGTAAGAAATAACATAATGAAAATTAAGCAATATTTTCAGAACTCATTCACTAACTTCAATTTATTCATCTTCATCATGAGTGTTAATATATCATTCCAAGTAAAGGAGACATTTGAAGTCAAGTAAATCAGTCAGTCAAATGCTTCCAGTTGAGCATTACCAGCTTAGATGTAAATGAGACAGGTTGATTTTCATGCTTATTGATCACCAGAACCCTACCATTGCCTAGCTTATAAGTAAAGATGTTGAAAACTGTAACTAGTCAACAAACAAGACAGAATAAAGGCTGGAAAAGGAGGAAAGTTGGACTTTTTGGAAAAGATGTAGATGCCATAGTATAGCTGGACATCACTAAGAAACATGAGCAGACAGAAAGAAGACCAAATATAAGATATGGATTTTTAAAACTTGGAAGTATCCTTTCATTATAATTCCAGATCCACTTTAGGGCATCCAAGTTGCTTTTCTATTTACTCCACTCAATTCAGTTTGTGATGGATATCCCAGATCTCTTATGATATTGTAAGTATTCATGCATTACTCATAGTGTCAGACTTTCCAGATATCATTGGATATATTGTTAGAAAGGCAATGATAGTATGATGAAACTAATAATTCTAGCATCATTTTGGATACTTAAAATTCTCAAAATTAAAATTAATGATAGTTTAAAAGTAGCAAACACTATATTTTCAGTACACTATTCTAGCAGGATATATTTATTTATAAAATAAATGAGGATGAATGATATTAGTAATTACAGAACTTAAAGTATCAAGAACAGCACTGACATCCTGGATCTGACTTTAGACTCACCTCTTTAGAAGGTAAAAACAGTTTATCCTGATGAAACTTATTTTTTTTACTATTAAAACCTAGTAATTTACCAGACTATAATTTAATATTTTTTTCATGTAAAGGAAAAATGTGATAAGTATTTTGACTTTGTAGACTATTAGGTTACTACTGAAATTACTGTCCCCTGTATATTTTGGCATGGAATTAATTGTACATCACACATGTAGAAGCACAGGATATGAACTGTATTTCCATATTTTACAAAAAGGGCTACTTCTTTTACACTTAGACTGATTTTGCTGCAGACTGCTTGAATGATGCTTGGCAATGTTTGGGGGTGGGGTTGGGGGTGGGGCTAATGGTTATGGAGTTTTATTGTAAGAACAGTTCAGAGAGACCAAATGCACTCAATATATTTTGGCAGCTCAAGTGAATTTTATCCCCAAAGTAAATTTTTTAGTTTCTTTTTCTATTATTGTAATATATCTTTTTTTACTTCATCTACTGGCACCTGATTAGCTACCAACACAATTGATCCTGATATCATATCTACCTAAGGTACCAGTCATGGCAGCAATTGCTACCTGCTTGTATTGCAGACAATGAAAGCAAATATTAAGCTGAAAATCATTCTATAGGTTCTGGCACCAGAAGAGGAACATGTACTACAAATCATGAAAATATGCATACCTGAATTTTGCTTTTCTAAAAATTGGCTTTATGTAAATACTGGCTGACTGAATTAAATTGGATTAAACACCTGCTGGGACAATCTGGACCCATTATCTCAGCTCATTAGAGCTTGGTGTTAATGAGGTCAAGGTCAAGGGTTGGTTTCCCATATGACACAGGAAATGACTGCCATTCAGCTACTTGCTTTTCACCATACATCTTCTTCCAGGAGTATGTTCCATAAATAGTCAGAACTGGCCCCAAGCAGAAAAAGGGAATGTGTACATAAGGCAAAATGCATCCTTACTGCCAGTGGGAAGAATATTCAAAATATTTCTTGCTGGGGGAAACAAGATAGTATCTACACTAAAATAAGAGCACATTCCCTCAGAGATACCACTCATGTACTCAATAAATGATAGATTCAAAATGTTTTATTCATTATTTTGACCTGATAATGATTTATTGTACTTCAATTTTGATTGCTTTTATTCATGTATGTATCTGTCAGTTACATTTGATATTCTGGGAATATGAAGATCAATGAGACCTCCATGACCTCACAGTGGGAATAACAAGAGATTTGTGGGGGTGTATTTACTATGCTGTTAAAGATTGACTCTCACATACTTTAGGAGGACATTTGACCAGAGGAGGCAGGAATCAAAAATTCTGTCTTTCCATGCAGCTTTTCTTCTAAAATGATTCCTTCAGGGAGATAGACAGACAAGGTATGCCATTAAAAAAAATCAGAATAGTATTTTATTAATGAGGATATGTGTGCTTCAAAATATAGAAAAATGGAAATGTAGAAAATTCCAATAATTTTGATTATGCACACATTGTTAGAAAGGTAACGGACTTTCTAATCCTTTCTCAAATTTCCATTAAAATATTTCAAGTCTAAATCTTTACACATTTTGAACTGCTTCATTCAAAAATAATTTTAGAGAGCTCTCCTTCAATGTTCTACGAAAGAAGCCAATCAGCTTCCTCTTCCACTTGTAAAGGGTAGAAAGGAAACATACTGGATAACCTTATAACCTGCAGACAACATGGGACAAAGAAGAATTAACCAGAATTTGCAAATTAGCTCAATGAATTAATTTAATTCATCCTCAGAAGAGGGATGTGAGCCTGTTCTGTTTTCTATCAAGTCATGTTTTAGGTTTCCTATGTCCTTTCTTTGTCCCCATGGGCAAGAAAGCTAACCACATTGAGGTCCTAACTACTGAAGACATCAATAGCCTCAAGTATAAGAATGATAGCATGTATAACATGTGCAGGCATCAAGCAGCCATACATTCATTCCTTTTCCTTGCCATTATGCCATATATAGCTATTTATTCACCCCTAGAAATTAGAAAGTAGGACTGATGAATGAAGAACCTGCAACAGATAGTGTTTGATTTAGAAGTAATTAAAATATCTTCTAACACTTTCTCTGAGATCAAATCTAGAAGTGATCACATTTTACCCGAAGGAAAGGCTCTTTGGCAAGGAGAGTAAGTCCAGCCATGAAACATTGTATGTTCATGTAACATGGAGTATTCTGGTGAAGCCAAGAGACTGAAGAAAAATTACTGCTGCGGAATTTATATTGAGATTGAAAGTTCAGCTCTAGAGACAGGAGAAATCATCTTGCTGAGTTCTAAGTTTTATATGGGAAGTCTACCATCTATGGTTCATGGAGGTTTTCAGGTTTTACTGAAGCGGCAGCAATGAAATGTCAGATTTTGTATATATGAAAATATCTGTAACATACACTAAAGTATGTCAAAAAATGAATGTGCATGTGTAAAACTAATAATAAAGGTAGATATTTATAAAATGAAAAGATAGACCAAACTATGAAAACAAGCTACATTTTCCTTATCTATGTATATATTTGTTGACTTAAAGCTATAGTTATGTAGTAACATCAAGAAGTGCTTGCAAAATGTGAATCAAGACAAATGACTTGTGATGGCTTTGATGTATGCTCATTGGAGAGCTGGTGTGACAAGTCCATTTTCTCTGTGTTGCTGCATTCATTTTTTAAAAGGTCTGTAAAGGAATGTTTTAATAAAGTGAGAGAACAATTTAGCTGTTCAAAATTATCAAGGCCTGTGATTGAGATTAAAAGGCAGAAAAGTACAAGGTAGACAAAAGCCAGGTTTCACTTTCTACCTAGGTAGAGGGAGTCATTTCCAGAAGGAGAGCTTCAAATCTCTGTGACAGATATGTTCCTTACAATATACTTTACCTCTCAGTAACAAAGCCTAGTGTGGTCATTGGAAAAGATGCATTAAAGAGATTTCCTGTATATACCTTTAGAAATGACTACTTTTCAATTAGGATTTGATTTCTACTCCTTTTTTCAGTTTGATTTTCAGGTTTTATATTGTGAACTGAAATGAACACAGTACATTGACTTCATTTGCATATGGATTTATGCCACAAGCTGGTATAGTGCACACAAGATACCACACTTTAAGCATATCAATGCCATGCATTCTCCATCATCAACAATCAGTAAGCAGCTCACTCCCAAAGGAAAACTTACCCTTTCTCCTAGGGCTCTTTCCAGCTGTCTCTTTCTTGGATCATCCTCAGATAGTTGATTGATCTCTGATCAACATAGATTAGTATTCCAAATCTTCATAATGCTTTCTTTCTCAGCAGGGGAAATTCAGTTGTTATAAGCTAAGATTGTTATTTATGTTGTTCTCAATAATGAAAAAGAAAAGATTCTTTCCAGGGTCCAAATTTTTCCCTCAGAAAATAATTATAGGTCTGAAGACATGTCTGAGCACTTAAGGTGCTTGCCTGTAAAGCCTAAGGACTGAGGTTCAGTTCCCCAGTACCCATGTAAACCAGGTGCAGAAGGTGGATGATCTCACACTCCCATTCTCTATCTGCTTATCTCTAAATAAATAAATAAATAATATCAAAATAATTCTAGATTTTCCTTTCACCAAACTTCAATTCCATGATTACCCATTCAGCAATGCAATGAGTGCTTGTGGTGAACATGTTTATTTCTATGAAAACCTAAGTATAATACAGCCTTACTCAAAAACAAAACCAAAATGGAACCATGTGTGTGCCCTGCTTCCATCCATCACTTATATTTGATATGTAAGTTCTACTCATGAATGGAGTTTTTCTCTTTTAGAAGGTGACAATAGTGAGACACTAACGGAGCTCCTTCTGTGGGGTCCCAATGGTGCAGATAAGAGAGGAACATATGGATCCTTGTGTGTTCTTCCAGTGGAAATATGTCACGCTTTTGATAAGTTATTGATAAAATTCACATATTTTATTACTATTATTACATTATTTGAAAGACAGACAGAAAGAATGGGTGTGCCATGGTCTGTATCCATTGAAGACACTCCAGATGCATGTGTCACATTGTGAATCTGTGGGTACTCAGTACTGGGGAATTAAACCTGGGTCTTCAGACTTCACAGGCAAGTGCCTTAGGCCACTAAGCCATCTCTACATCCCAAAATTCACATAAGGTTTAGAATCAGAAATATTTTTAGTATTTTGGACAAAATACCTTTTTTAGAACTCCTTCCCGTCATAGGACTTTGAACTGTTCCCAAGCCAAAGCGAATGTATCCTCTTGAATGTCTCACTCTGTATCTCAAATTTCACTCAAGTCTCTTTTCTTTTAATATCCTTAGAAAGGTTTTTAAAGTCTTATTTATTTATTTATGAGAAAGACACAGAGATAGAGAGATAACGAGTGTTCCAGGCCTCTCGCCATTGCAAGTAAACTGCAGGTACATGCATCAATTTATGCATCTGGGTTTATGTGGGTATTGGGGAAATCAATCACAACTGGCAGACTTTTGCATGTCCCCTTAATTGCAGAGCCCTCTCCAGCCCTTTTGATGATTGATTATACTTTCTATGTCACATTATCTATAGTAATGTTCTAATTACTTGGTAATATTCCACTGTTCTCTCAGTATAATCCAACTTCTTTATTCTACTTTATATTACTTTCCAAATAAATGGACTAATCATGTTACAATTATTATCAGAAAATCATCTTACTTGCCTATTACATACCCACAAGATTTGTTTTGAATTTCTTGAAATATATATACATATATATATACATATATATATATATATAAATTTATTTTTTATTAAATATGGGCATACTTAGTATGTAAACAACACATGTTGGTAATATCTTTTCCCTCATCCTTTTCCCTTTTCTGAAGTGGCCTTCCTCATTGGGGATGCAAGTTAACCCCATGGGGATTGTGAGTCATGCATTGTGGGGGCAGCAGTCAGTTATGGGGAGAGGCAATGTCTCTGTGAGTAATGCCCCAACTTGTGGCTCTAACAATCTTTCTGCCCCTCTTCCACAAAATCCCTTGATCCATGTTGGGTATATTTTATGTCTACTTCAGTGATTCCCTTTTAGGAGCCTCTGGATCTCTGGTTTGACAGGTGTGGAGTGTACCCAGTGTCTATCTCCTTCACCCATGTACTAATATCAGATTCACTGAAAAGCAGCACTCTTTCTCATTTCCCCAATTCCTTTGTGGTTTCAGCTGGGGCTGAGGTGAAGTGTGGTGGGTCATTTATCAATGCAAGTCCTGCTCCCATCTGAAAAACAGGAACATATTTTCCAATGGAGAATGAAGTCAGTACCTGTTAAATGGGATAACCATTCTTCATTAGAGAGAATTTAAAGGTTGTAGACTCTCTGATAGCCCAAGATTAGTGGGAGCTTGACAATGGAAAGCAAAATTGTTATCTGGATAAGATTCTGACTCGTTTCCTAGTTCCAGATCATGGTTTCCTTTCCAATGAGTGGATCTGTTAGCCAATATAAGAGCAGTTGGTTACCCACCATGGCTGTGTGGCACTATTTCACTTGTGTGAGCATGACATCAGGTTGTTTGCTTCTGAGTAGCTTAGACTTTGAATTGCTCTGACAGATGTTGGCCACTTTCCCCAGTAGCTCATGTATCACCTTCCAGCACTAGATGGGCTAACTGTCTGGGGACTGGCCTTCTTCCAGATTCCAACCAGGTCTCTCCATGGTCTATGTCAACAGCATATGCTGTCTTCAGCAGTAGGGTCTTACCATTAACTTCCCGTAGGTAATCAAGTGCTCTAACAGAATTCTGTCTTTTTTTTTTGGGGGGGTGGATCTTGTAGGTCTCTCCAATAAACAGCTCATTGTGGGTATTAATTGCATCCTCATACAGAGAGTTATAGGCCAGCCTAAAGGAAAAGAAAAAAGAAAAGACTGAAAAAAAAGAGAAACAGGAGAAATTTAAGGTTAAGCTTCATCTCACCCTCTCCAAGACCCTTCAATTCAGGTGCTCTCCCTAAGGTCCTGTTGAGGGTACAACCTTTTAGTCTGACTTCCAGGACATAGATTTTTATGGTACCAGTTCAATTTGGGTTCAGTTTTGTGTTCCCCACCACCACCCTTCCCTTTCCCCCGCACCATATCTTCCCTATTGTCCAAGCCTAGAGATGTTGTGGAGGTATGTCAGCAACTTGGGTTGATGCAGTTTAGGAAGTGCAGGTGAGTGAGACCATGAGATGATTGTCTTTCTGTGATTGTGTGAATTTGCTTAGAATGATCTATTCCAAGTTCAATCATTTTTTTCTACAAATTACATTTTGTAATTTTTTGTTATAGATGAGTAGAATTCCATAATGTAAATATACCACATCTTGGTTATCCATTCGTCCAATGATGGGCACAGGGGTTGATTCCAGTTCTTAGCTATTATGAATTGAGCAGCTATAAACATTGTTGAGCAAATATCTCTGAACTGAGGTTAAAGTAAATGCCCAGTAAGAGAATAACAGGGTCTGTTGGAAACTCTATATTCATCCTTTTCAGGAACCTCCATAATGATTTCCATAGTGATTGTACCAGCTAACATTCCCACCAACAGTGAATGAGTGTTCCTAGTTCTCAACATCCTCGCTAACATTTGTTTTCATTTGATTTTTTAATGTTTTCTATCCTTACTGGGGTAAGGGGGAATCTTACATTTGTTTTAACTTGCATATCTCTAATGATTAGGGATGTTGAACATTTTCTAAAGTGGGTATTAGCCATTTGTAATTCTTCCTCTGAGAACTCCCTCTTCAGTTCTCTGCCTCACTTTTGGAGTGGGTTGTTTGATTTTGTATTATTGTTTAGATTTTAGTTCTTTGTAGATTCTAGATATTAGGCTTCTTTCCAGTGGTATAGCTGGTGAAGATTTTCTTCCATTCCGAGGGTAATCTATTGGCTCTGCTTATAGTATGCTTGGCTTTGCAAAAGCTTTTAGCTTCATGAGATCACACTGGTTGAGTGATTGTTTAATTTCCTGGGCTACTGGGGTTTTGTTCAAGAAATTTTTTCCTAGTCATATGTTAATGAGAGTGCCTACTAGATTCTTCTTCCAGTAGTTGAAGAGTTTCAGGTTTTATATTGAGGTCTTTAATCCACTTCGCCTTGATTTTTGTGTATGGAGAAATGAGTGGGTCTAATTTCATTATTCTATATACAGTCATCTGATTTTCCCAACACCATTTGTTAACTGTTAAGTCATCTCTCCAGCCCTAGACATTGAATTTTTATATCCGCAATTCTCTATAGAGCTGGAGAGGTGTTGGGAATATTAGGCAATGCACTAGTAATAATTCAATAGTGGCCACTGGAATTTATTTGCTATGTTATTAAGATTAATATTATAGCCCAAGACATATGATTAATAATATAGCCCAAGATATATGATGTGTCCATATATACAATCTGTAACCTGATGAGAAACAGGAAAGATAGTACTGAGTCATCAGTAAAGGAGCCCAGATTTCCTTAGTTATGTCTAATATATGGAAAAATTTTTCAGATATTTGGACATTTAACAAATGCAAGTTGTTACTTTTCTGTTTTTATAGTTAGATCAAAGTAGTAGACATGGGTATCTAGTGGAACAAAACTATCTTTACCTCTGTACAAAATAATATGATCATATTAAGAGCTCACAGTTTATTTCTCAAGGACATGGTGTCTGGTTGAATAATGCATTGGAAAATAATCACTTGAATATTCAAGAAGATAAAAAGAATAAAGATATCAAATGGAATTTTGAATTTTGAGGTTATGGCAACTGAATAGAAGATGCAAATAAGTTATTTACTTTGTAGTAAAAGATATTTTGATGAAATGTTAGGTAATTTTAACTATCCTAAGACAACCTGTCTGAAAACTACAAAGGTGAAAAAATAATAAGAGCCCTGTCATAAATATTATGCGGTAAAATGCATTGTTTAAATGCAATGGCTAGCCTCAGATCACGAAAAGTACTGGAAAGGAAGCAAAGAATCATGAGGATGATTAAGTGGATGAAGTCCAGGAAGCAAATCTGGTAGAATAGCCTCAGTACAATAACATCTTTCTAGCTCTCATTAGAAAGCACACCACACTCCTGTATCATGAAGATTTCACTCAGCCTGGAACAGAAAAACACATATATAGAAAGATAAGGAATTTGGGGGTGGTAATTTCATACTAGAAGTTCAATTTCACACTAAGATATTTTATGTCACTTGGTTTTATATTTTTATAAAAGAAAAAGTGTATTTATTCTTTTTCTTGTTTAGTAAAAGAACCAAAGAAATTAAGATCTCACAGAAGACATATACTTCTCCCTCCCACTCTCTCTCTCTCTCTATATATACTTTTTTCACTTTCAGCTTACATTACACTGATAATACTTCCCCCTGGACTATGTTTTATAATCTTGCTAAAATGATTTGAATGGCCCCACAGTGATGATGTGAATTTAACTATAAAATGGGTTAATAAGCTTACATCAGTGCACTTCTACATTCTCTAATAGATTGTGTATGGCCAATCTATTTTTATTGAAATTAGTTAATTTCGGAGGCCTGAGTTAATACCTTCTTGCCCCCAGAGAATAATATTGTGTTTATATGCTTAGGAACCAAGAAATGAGAAATTTACCTTATTATATTCAGCTTCTAGATGACCACATGTTACCTTTAAGTCCTAATTTTACCTATGAGAAACTTGAGTTCAGTTCTATAAAATAAACACTGAAAAATATTTTGTACATGTTATTTTCATATTAAATTATTTTTTAAAGAAAGTAATTTATTTACTACATCTATATGGGATAACAGCACCTTAAAATAAGTTGTCTTCCTATGTAATATATATATATATATATATATATATATATATATATATATATATATATATATATATATTTCTTTAGTAATATGTGCCAAGCTTTATTTTTCTTCAGAATATTGAGAACCAATAATGGACTGTAAACCAGCTTCCCAGTATAGGCAAAGCAACACACAAGACAGTTGGCTGCCATTGTGTCAAGTTCAATAGGTAAACAAAAATATTCCTATCTAGGGACTTGGTAAATTCACTAGCAATTCTCATATATGGGATATGAGAAATGAATCACTTAACAAAATTCAAGCACTAGTTCATTCACACGGAGGATTGATTTGCAGCCCTCACTACCACAAAGACAAACAGACAACCTAGTGAAGAAGATATTTGGCAATATTTGGACATATTGCATATTGTCATGACTCTGGGTTAGAAGTGCGTAAATTTTGAGTAGATGGCTCAGCAGTTAAAGGCACTTGTACCCAAAGCCTGTGGACTAGGTTTGATACCCTACTCCCATGTAAAGCCAGATGCCCAAAGTAACACAACTATCTGGTGCTCATGTGCAGTGAGTAGCAAGAGACCCTGGCATGTTCCCTCCCTATACACCTCCATAAGTAACTAAATGATTTTAAATAAAAATGTCTAGAAAGGAAGACATGAGAAACTGTGAAACATCCTACAGTGTACAGGAGACCCATAAGACTGTGAACTCTGTCCTAAAATGTCAACAGGTTAAACAGGGAAAGCTTAGAACAATGAAAATGTACCACCAAACAGTGAAAATGAAAGCATGCTTTGTCAAAACTTAAATTTGCAATTACTAAATAGTATATAGGATGACAACTTATTTCCAGTTGCTATTATAGTGTAACAATATGTTTCTTTGTCCTTGTCCTTCTATGATCTAACATGTAATAGAAGAAATCTATAGCCATGAAAAGTTCTAAGTTATTTATTTTAACCCTTATCTGGGACCTTTATGAGAACATGAAAGAAAAGAAAACCCTGGGAGGAGGATTTCTTAAGATTCTGTGAGCTGACTACCTTTGCTAACCTGAGTGACTCTGGTGCTATTCACAGATCTCCTGGTGTGATCATTGAACACGTGTTCTATGGTGGAACTATCTATCTTGAGTATTTAACATCTTTTTCTCTAAATCAGCATGCCCAAAGATGTTCTTCTCTCTTCAGTAAAATCCATAAGGAATGCTCTTCCCCCTCTTTAGCTTCAGGAGCTTGCTTGGTATTCTACCTATTTCTTTCAGGCCATGTAACATATTACAGAGTATGTGGAGAAATGTGTTTCAATGATAAAGTACCATACATGTAAGAGTGGTTGTTGATTTTGTTGCCAGCTTCCTGCCAGGTACATGATGTGATGGAATAGTGGCTCCAAGCTGCCAGTTACCCCACCCTTCATTAGACCCAGCACACTTCTATATTTTTGGATGTCACAACATTTCCTCACCTCGAAAAGCAATAGAATGAAAATGATTACATCTACTTAATGCAAATATTTTGACTTGGGCATGAGTACTTAAATGCCTGAAAATGAAGTATTAAAAGTTCTATTTTAAAATCTCTGCAATATAGAAAAAAATAAGACCCTACCTTTATGTTTAATTAATAAATAAATCTTCAGTTACTTTGAATTTAAATTGCTAAGAGAAGCAGAGAAAACTAAGCTAGAAAAAAATTTTCCAGAACTTATAAAGGAATGATTAGAGACTAGTAATCCTAGTGTTTATGATATAAGTACAAAAAGTTATTGTTTTCTTTCTTCAACTTCACACACATACTCAGGTTTCCTGCTAACTGCATTCTAGTTTTCTGTCATCTATCTCTGCATTAACACTTCTGTTATCATGACCAAGTTCACCAACGTTGTGTATAATTCTTTCACCTAAATGTTAGCTGGTTTTGCCATTGTCCTGCTACATCCCCTTATTGGCAGAGTCACATCTTGGCTTTTCCCATTGCCAGGAAATAGTTCACATCACAAATCCCAATACCCTGTCCCATTCTGGGACAACAGTTTATATCATGAAAGCCTGATATTGAAGTTCCTATAAAATTGGATAAAAAATAAAGCAACATTGTACTATTTAATGAATAGATTTATGTCCATGTTAAAACAAAACTGTGAAGAGTTTTGTGTCTAGATTAGAGTGATACAGTCTTGTAGTTTTTAAAAATGTGACAGTTACAATTGGGATATTGTAATATAGCTGCTTCCAAGCTAGCAGATAGCCAAGTTGAGTTCTTCATTAGAAAGCTTTGTGTTAGCTTGAAAGCTACCTAGGGAACACAGTAGTTTTCCAATTGTTTCCTCAAACACTTTTATAACCTGTGTATTCAGGCTCAAAGTTTTCTTCTAATAATTATCCTGGTTGCATCTGGTACTATCACAAAAAAAACTAGCAACTGAATGTTTCTCTCTCAGCAAGCCAGTGACTGTCACTCCCAGAGGTTCTTATTTCCCTTTGTTTATTGGTAGTGGTGTCCCTCTTATATTTTATCTTTACTTAACCTTGTGAAAATTCATTTTATCATTTTGGAGAGTGACTGTCCTTGTTATGTGCTTACAAATTTAAGATATCTTTTGCTTTCAACATTCATGAGTCAAATACATGTACATAATTTACTGATGTTTATGCTGTTCAACAAAATAGTAATAACTGATTCCTTGAGAATACAGTCTCAAGTATTTCTAATGAAAATAATACTAGGGGATGCGATAGAAAATAAATTCAATAATAGAAAACAATAAATGCATTAAGATCCGTCACAGACTCTTTTCTTTTTAAATGACCATTAATATCACTTACTGCCATCACAGTTAATTATAATTCACTGTTTGAAAGTTCAATTTTACAAGAGTCCTCTCTGATGCCTTCCTACTCTGCAGTTTTCAGAGCAGCTGCTGGTTTCCGGGGGAAAGAATTAAAGTAAAATCCCTCAAAGAATTAATGATTCAACAAATTTGAACAATTTAATAGCAACAAAATTAAAGCTGGTTCTAAACTGATATGTTTTTAAAAGGTCCTCATATGTAAAGAAAATTTTATTAACTCTTTCAAGTACTATCCAGTTCATTTAATTGATATAAATTTCAGTTAATTATTGTTGATTAATTTATCTGGTCTTATTTTTCATAGTTCATATTTATCTAGAAATATGAATTAGCTTTCAAATCATGCCAGGGAAACAAAATTTCAATTGTACATTATTAATTTTCATTTGCACAATACTTTACTGAAACCAAACTGTTTGCAAAAATAAATATCATTATCAGAAGTATTCCAGTTTCATACTGGTTACTCTGTGCTGTTAAACCAATGCTTGATGATTTGTGAAAGTATCCACTGGAATAAAAATGAATTTTTTTTTGAAATTGAAAGAAAATTGCTATAAATCTTAAGTATTTTGAGATATATTGTTGTCACATAAGATCACCTCTATAAACAGTCTCGTATTTTCTCCAGAAGTATTTTCTAAATAAATTACATATTGTCAAACTTATACTATATTTCATGCCCTAGAAGCCTTTGACAGATCTTGTAGCTATGATAAATAACACTCATAATATACTCCTAAAATATTTGCCTATAAATTTAACTGTTTAACAAACAAGATTTCAATGAAAAAATAATGCACAATTGTTACCCATTTTCATGCTTAAACATAGATAAGGATTATTTGATAGCATTCATTTTTATTTTTGTCAGAAGCTATTGTTTGTGAATTTAAAGTAATCTAAGGTGTATTTATGCTTTGTTTTCATAATTACATTACTCTCATGATGTCTACCAAGTATTTTTAAGATATTTTTTATTAGTTATATATATGGTATATATACAGCCATGATGGCATCATCGTTAGCCTTCTCCCCGTCCTCCCCCCATGGGTAGTGTGGGTCTTGCCTAACGGGAGTAGCCATCAGTTATGCGGGAGAGGCATTGATTCTGTGTATAATGACTCAACTCATGGCTCTAACAATCTTTCTGCCCCTCTTCACGAGTTTCCCTGAGCCATGTTGGGTTTATTTTAGGTTTATTTCAGTGACAAGGTTTTGTGAGTCTCTGTATGTCTGGATATCTGATGTGGTAGGGGTTGAGAGTTCTTTGCGTCTATCTCTTTTGCCCTTATGCTGGTATCAGGTTCACCAAAAAGCAGCACTCCTGCTCATTTCCCCTATAACTCAATGGCTTCATCTGGTGCCTTGTTGTGGTGCAATGGGCTGATTCTCTCCTCAGGATATGCATCCATCTGAAAGAGAGAAGCAGATTCTACAACAGAAAGCAAGGCCAGTGCAAGATACATGGATAACCATTATTATTTTAGGGAGAATTTAATAGGTGTATGCCCTCTTGTATCCCACTATTGGTGGAGCTTGATATTGGTGAAGGGCTCATTTTTGGATATGGTTCTGACTTGTTTGCCATTTCCAGGTATGGGTTCCATTCCATTGAGCAGATCCATTAGCCAAATCTAGAGCAGCTGGTAACCCACCATGGCTGTGTGCCACTACTGCACTTGTGTGAGTATCACATGTACCAAATATTTTTATTTAAAATTACTCCTAGTAGAAAAAAAAAAAAAAGAATCACATTATAAAGGGAAAATACTTTATATTTTGATGCAATGCTTTTATTTAATTTTATTTTTTTCTTTACTATTTGTACCTCTGTCTTTTCCTGTAGATAGCACCTGACTATTTAGTCTAGGCTTGCTTAGAGCTTGCTTTGTAGCCCACGCTGGCATTGATCTTTCAAGCTTCCTAGTATTGGTACTACATTTGTGAACCACGAAACCCTGATGTCATTCTCTGTTGGAGAATCCGTTTTTGTTTTTCAGAAAGTGTGAGTACCAAAGATAAGCATAATCCAACAACAAGAAAAAAAAAAAGATAGCTGATTGCCTGGCAGAGATGAATCATCCTTCACACAGCAGCCAGGGCCCAGGTGAAACTGCAGAGGAACTGGAAGGAAAAGTGAAGATGCTGCTTCCATGGTGAGACATAGGTTGATGGAGACAGATGCTGAGTATATCCAAAATGCACCAAAGCAGAAACCCAGAAGCCGCTGAGAACTCATCACTAAAGTAGACTTAAAGCACACCTACCAAGGCTCAGGGAATTTTGCAGAAGAGGGGGCAGAAAGAATGTAAAAGCCACAGGGTGGTAAGGAATATCCAGAGTCATAGCCCTCCCCACAATGACAGCAATCCCACTAAAGGGGGGGCCCTCAGTGGAGTGGGTGCTGGGAAGAAGGAAACATACAAAGATTCTGCTCAATGAAAAGAAAAACAAAAAAGAAAAACACGAGAAACTACAAATTTTCAGCCTTTATCAACACTGAAAAAATAAAAAAAAATATAAAAATTTCCATTTTTAGGAATGAAATGGAGTAAATAGACACAAATCCTACAGTCAAACAAAGGATCACTATAGTCAATCTGTAATTCATAAATACCAGAATTTAAATATTAACAGCATAGTTTCCTAAACCCACAAACTATTAGGACTCAGTAAGTGTGGCAAAGGCAAGAGAGTCAATCCTGAAAATATTAACAAGCTTCAAAGAGCAACTTAAATGTTCCTAGAATATTCTAGGTCTAAAAAACTTGTGTGGATACTACATAACTTATGACAGAAAACAGAAAACAATAGGCAACTTTTCAATCCATCCCATGACACCAGTAGTACCTGTTGCAATTATCTTCATTTTACTTCATTTATATTTTGATGCAATGTTTTCATTTATTTTTTTTTCTTTACTATTTGTACATCTCTTTTCTTGTAGATAGCATCTGCCTATCTGGGTCAAAACACCAAGCCAGAAGCAGCTATTGGAAAGAAAGTGTTCAATTTGGCTAATAGTCTCCAGGGGAAGCTACATGACAGCAGGAGATGCCATGAACAGAGGCTGCATATCATCTCTGAAACTATGGGAGGTCCAAAGCAGAAGAGTAAGCCAAACTAACACTGCCAAGGGGAGCTGGCTATAACTCCCATAAGCTCACCAGGATGGACCAATACACCTCTCCCAGTAAGGCTACAATTTCCCAGCTGGTCCACCAGCTTGGGACCCAGCATTCTGAATCCATGAGTTTATGCGAGACAGCTAATTCAAATTTCCATATAACCATAGTAGTGAGACAAGAAAATGATGCATAAAAAGAAAGACCAATGTTTCTCATCAAGTTAAGCATACCCCCAAATATTAACAAATAGAATTCAGAAATGTATAGAAAGTATTGCAAGCCCTCATAAAAATAAGGCAAAGAAGAAAATTGTATGCTTTGATCAATTGATGTAGAAAATGTGAAATATTTCAAGACCTATGCATAATAAAAATCCTTGACAAGTAAAAAACAAAATGGAATTATTTGAACATAATGTAATACATATAATAACAAAAATAAAGCACTATAACTAATAACATGCTTAATAAAAATTGGAATTCCCCTCCTTAAAAACAGTAATAAGGCACAGATGTCTATTCTTGTAGATTTACTCAACTAGTCACAGAAAAATTATAAACATGAAGTTAATTTTCTACTGATCAGAAAGAAAATAAAAGAGTCAGCTTTTACAGATGAGATAATTTTCTACATAGAATCCCCATTCCACTAAAATATCTTAAAACTAATAAATGTATTTAGTAAGACTGTAGGGTAGAAAATCAACTGGCAATAGTCATTTGCATTTTATATACAAGGGTGAACTAAATATTTTAAATAAATGTACTATTTATTATTGAACCATAATAAAGAGAATATTTAGGTAATTAAGTTGAATAATTTTTTAGGGTTTGTTTGATGAAAATTATAAGATGTTAGTGAAGAAGTAAAAGAAGGCCTAAAATTAATGAAGAATTTCATCTTCATAAATTCTCATTCATAAATTCTGACCATATCCATGGTGTCAATCATTCTCCAGCTGAGCTATGCCTTTAATGTAATTCCTACACAGGTCAATATAAAGTTTGGATACACATAGACAAGCTTATTCTAAAATTTATATGGAAAGACACATCCTGTAAACTTACTGAAATGGTTTAGACAAAGAGGAGATGAATGATAAAAACTCTGCTGCAGAGCTTTCCTTCTATATACCTGAAGTAAGATCATACCGAGGAAGGGGAAGAGACTCATGCAACGCTCTATCCACAATTTTCATAGGACTGCTTCCCACATCTGAAAAGTCAGTGAAAATGCATGAATATCAACAAATGACGCTAAAGCAATTAGGTATTCATGGTCAAGAAAACCAACTTTGAACTAAGCCTTATTCATTAGAAAAAATTAAAATGGTTATAACTTTTAAACCCTAAATCTATTACAAGAAATGAGAACCATTTATCACCTTAGGGTAAACAAAGAGATCTCAGATGATGACACATGCATTATAAATAAATGAAAAATTGATAAACTTCAAAAAAAAAAAAACTATTCTGAAAATATTTATTTAGAAAGGATAAAAACAAATTAAAGATGAGTACAAATATATAATATATGTATATATGTAATATATTACATACATATTTATATTATATGCATATATATTTATATACATATTTCTGAGATACATTCAGAAGTAATAAAAAAAACTAGCCTACATCAAATCCTGTATAAGAATGTCTAAGTAAACTTTATTTTTATTTTGTTTTGTAATAAGCTAAAGCTGTAAATTCAGAATATCCTTCAGAGTTCAGTAGACCATTGTATCATATGTATCATGTAACACTGTATCATGTAACAATCAGCAATTGTAACACATTTTTATTTAATTCATTTAATTAATTGATTTATTTAATTGCAAGACATAATAGCTGGCAAGAATTGTCTAGGAATTACACTGAATAAAAAGCCAATCACAAAGGTTTACAAACTGTAGCATTCTATTTCTAAAACTTTTTTCCAAGAAGAAATTATAGACAAGAAAAAGAGATGTGATGTGAGGTTGTGTGGATTAGAAATGGGAAGATAGATTGAAAATAGGTGTGGTTAAGAATGAAGAAGCATAGAGTCTTACACTCAAGACTGCAATTGTCTACACTAGAGTAGTAGATACTTGGAGCTACACAAGTGACAAAATTGTATGGAGAGTGACTTACACACACACACACACATATGCACATATGATTATAAAGAAAGCTAGAAACTCTTGTTATTATTGATGGTTTATAGTACTGTGAATACTGTGCTTATATTATTTTAGGAGTGTGTAACATTAACTTATGAGGAAATTTTGCATAAAATTTGATGGAGGTCTTTGTGGGTTCTTTGAAAATAAGTATGAATATATAAGTACCTCAATAAAATTCAATAAAAATTTTGAAAAAAATAAAATGAGAACTGGAATGATGGCTCAGTGATCAAGGCACTTGGCTACAAAGCCTAAAGACCCAGGTTTGATTTCCCAGTTTCCACATAGCCAAATGCACAAGTTGGTGCATGAGTCTGGAGTTTGCTTCAAGAGGCTAGAGGCCCTGGCACACCCATTCTCTCTCTCTCTCTCCCTTTCTCTCTTTCCTCTCCTTTCTCTCTCTTTAAAATAAATACATAAAATATTAAAACCCTAAAATGAATCCTTACTGACTTTTTGCTCACTACTTTATAATATTTATTCATTAACCTGAATTCTCACAATGATTATTCAAAACCAATTTATTATTTATCCTTAGAACCAGATACTAGTTTTAACTTAGTTAGTATTCAGACTGAAATAAGTGAATCAGCTGAATAAAAACCAATTCATATTTTTGAGATAAACAAAAGATGCAATTTATTCTTTGTCATATTGGTCTCAGAAATGCATTAAATTTCATCTACAGTCTGATACTTAGAAAATATGTAAATATTTTGAATAAAATGTGTGTAAAGACACGTGTTCTCAGGCTAGGATTTTACTCAGCTCATTCACTTATTTCACATGTCTAAATACTAAGTTAAAACCAGTATCTGGTTCTAAGGATAAAATGATGAGTTAGGATTTGAATAATCATTGTGAGAGTTCAGGTTAATGAATAAATATTATAAAGTGGTGAGCAAAAATTGAGTAAAGATTCATTTTATGCTTTTAATATTTTATTGATTTATTTATTTGAGAAAGAAAAAGAAAGAAGTATATGAAAGAGAGGAATCAATACCAATATTCCCCCAGTATTGATATTATCTATAAATATTTATGATATCTAATCTGAAAAATTGATACCTGTGTGGTAATCATGCCTTCAGATAATTGTTGCTTCATTAGCTCATTGGAAGTCATTAACGGGAAAGAAATAAAAATGTGTCATGTGTAGATGATAATTAATGGGTCCCTGTTTCTTTAATCCACCATAATTTCCATTCTGGTGAAATAATAATTAAATGAATATATTCAACTTTCTGATGGGGCATCTATGTCTATTTTATTCATATTTTTGTCAATTTTATTATAAAGAGAAACTTAGGTTCAAATTATTCCACAGAGTCCACACAAAGTAAATAGAAAAGGAGTTAATTCTCCTCTATCGTGATGTTCTGGCTGATAACTTGAATGTGATCTGCACTGTTCCAAAGAACTGACAGGTTAGTTGAGCTTGGGTAATTTTTGCAGTATCTGTTGTTTTCTGACCAATTTAATTGGAATGTAAAACAACAAATGAAGTTTGAGTTCAAAGAATAATTAAGTCTTAACAATGTTAACTATTAATCAAAGGTAAAGAAATATATTATTTCAGTTCCTCCAATATACTGTTTTCAGTATCAAAACAGTGTTTTGTTTTTGTTTTTGTTAAAGTCTCTGCTGTTGGTAACAGACACTGTCATGATATTACTATTTAACTAGCTATTTGTTTTATACTAATATGTTTATTTTCTGATACATGTTGTTATTTGTACATCAAACAAACCTTGAGATTCCTAGATACCTAAATCTTGTTTCTAGACTGTGGATAATAGGAAAGAGTACATGTGGTGAATTTTGCTGATGCCTATAAACAGTATTGTGTGGGCTAGATGCAGAAGTCCTCAGCGACTGATGGGGATGCTGTTGGGGTACCTGATAATTCACGAAGAGTCATGATGAAAGGATAAATTAAACATGGCAGTCATTCCTTGGGGATGGCAAGTTTATTGAGGAGATATATAAGAAGATAAGAAAAATATAGTGTAGAGATATGGAGAAATATTATATTATAATATTAATATTATAATAATATATTATAATAATAATATGTTATATTATTATTATATTATATTATTATAATAATATTTAATTAATTAATTAATTATTATTTAATTAATTATTATTATAATTAATTATTATAATAATAATTATTATATTATTATTATATATAATAATATATAATAATAATATTATAATAATATATAATAATATAATAATATTATAAATATTATATTATATTATATGGAGAAATATTATTGTGAGAGCAACTAAAGCAACAGAATACTCAGTCTCCAGGAGCAATGGACCATGGCTGGAACACAACTGGAAAAGAATTTAGGGAACTACAATAACGAAGAGGTGCTGGTGTCAAAAGAAATAACAATAATGTTAATGTTTTTAGCTAATGATTAATAGGAGTAATTTTGATCAAAACCAAAAATTTTTAGTTGCTAAGTAGAGCCTAGAGTAAAAGACAAGACAGCCACCCAAAGGATGTTGGAGGGTAAGGGAACTGAATAGTTTCATGAGGTATGCTTCATTTACATTAATAAGACCATGACAACAAATGACATTTGGTGTATATGGGCAGAAGTAACCAAGGTTCTCTGATTTTATCTGAGTTACTCAAGTGGATAGTCATGTCTTCATTCAGACACGTCACTAAATGGAAGACAAGTAACACAGGAACACTGCTACAGGAACAATGTTTTACAAAGTCAGGGAAGCAACCAGAATTTAATAGGGTCTGCAGGAATTTGTTGATCCATACTGCATTGAGGGAAATATTTTCTGACACTGCATTCTACAGTAATATATAAAGAAGTAAATGCAGGTGCCCTAACTTGGAAAGAATCAAGCCTGAATCTCGATCAACAACCAGGGAGTCTACTAGTTAAAATGGGTGACTTCAGAGGAGCAGATGCAATACAAGAAAAGACGGAAAAGAAATCAAGACAAGAACTCTGTGGGCTTTTTAAATAAGGAGAGAGAAATATACTTGGACAAACAGCAAAGCCACAAAAGATAGTCTTAAAACAGCTCTCACTGTAAAGGATACATGCACATCTAGAGAAATGATTCAGTTAAACTACATAAAGTTAATGAGTATGTCTATGAAAATATTTGTAAAGGAAGGTAAATGATGACTGGTCATAAAGAACTCACTGGAAAGAAATTTACCAAATACTCATTAGTCTGGGGATAAATATATTCAAAGGACATATGGGCTTATTTCTAAATATATTCTAAAATGCTGCACATTTTACTTCATATGCTTGGAATGGCTGGGGTTACATGTAAGTAGTCATTAGGAGAATTGACAGGAAAAGAGAATAAAACTAGGAGGAAGTGGAAATAAGGAGGGAGGAGATGAGGGGTTACCTGATAAGCAACTACAGGGACAAAACACAGGGGGTAGAAGGGTGATGGGAGGAAAGGAAGGCTGGTGGATATCTATACAAAACTAATATAAAAAAAGAATCAGTATCATAGAAATAATTCTTCTAGATAGTAAAGTAAATGATATAACCATAATAAGAGCGAAGATCACCCCAGAGAAAGGGCCTTGGAGAGGGTTGAGAAAGCCTAATCTTAAAACCATGGAGGCTGGCTTGTAATTCCCAGTTCCAATGTTGGTTATACCCCACATTGAGCTTTTAGCTAAGGAGACTTATGAGGTCCCCAAAACAATTTCGGCTATTGCCCAAGCACTTGGTTACCACCAAAAGCTAAATGGTAAGACCCTATTTCTAAAACATCAGCCTCTGCTATAAGACATTGAGAGATCTCACTGGAATTTGTAAGGAAGCCAGTTTCTAACTGCCTAGCCTTCATAGTGCTGGGAAGTGCTATGTGAGTTGCTGGTGGACAATGGCCACAGTATGAACAAGCAGAGGATCCTACAAACTACAAAATCAAACAGCAGGTCAAAAATATGCACACCTTTTCAATAGTGGCACATAGCTTATGTGGGTAATTAGCGGTTCGCTGACTGAACAAAAGGTCCATTCAGTGTAAGAGAACCCATGCCTAGCAATGAGAACCAGGTCATATTCCTAGTAAGATGATGGTCATTGACTTCAGAGAGAAGCTGTCTCTAGTCTTTGTCCAAGAAGAGTGGCTACACACATCAGAATGTCTCTCAACTATTCTTATCCCCTTTTGTCCATGCTGCTCTCACTCTTTTTTATTTATTTATTTTTTTATTTTCATTTTTTGAGGTAGGGTCTCACTCTGGCTCAGGCTGACCTGGAATTCACTATATAGTCTCAGGGTGACTTTGAACTCTAGGTGATCCTCCTACCTCTGCCTCCCGAGTGCTGGGATTAAAAGCGTGTGCCCAGCTGCTGCTCTCACTCTTGGTTGGAGAATCTTAAAAATAAATAAATAAATAAATAAATAAATAAATAAATAAATAAATAAATACAAATGGTAGTGAAAGACAGAGAGAAACAAGCTAATTGACTTACTGACTGCCTGCCTAGAATGAGATGACCAACCTCTAGAACATCTGCCAGGCCCCAAGAGACATCATAGGAAAGTGGATACTTAAACATGAGTGGTGCTCTCACCACTAACTTCACAACATGCTCCAGGGAGATGGCCATAAACACAGGATACTCATAATTCTTCAGAGTAAGTTGCAGAAAGCTCACAACCAAAGTAGACTTATGACACCTACTGAGGCCCAGTCAACATTGTGGAAGAGAGGGCTGAAAATTTTTAAGAGCCTCAGGGTGGCAAGAAGAATACTAAGGCATTGCCCCCACCCACCCCAAAGACTAATTGATGTTTTCATATCCCCATGGTGAGCACCAACAACCTCACTGAGGATGGCCCTCTGTGGAATGTGAGTGGAGAAGTGGGAACATAAAGGAAAACATGAGAAGAATGGGACCAACACACAATTTGTTCATGTGGTAACGTTCATAGTGAATTAAAAATAGCCCTATATTGTTTAATCCTTATTGTTTGTGGGGAAAAAAAAACTGATTCTCTTCCCAAAAGATAGTATAAGAATTTATAAAGAAAACAATGAAGACTTCCAGTTAAGATGGCGACATAGGAACCTCGCCAAAAGAGGGTAGCGAATAAAAACAAAACAAACCCCAGCAAAATACACTTTTCTACTAAAAAGTGAGGTACATAGTAAACTTTCAAGCCCAGCAGAGAAGTAGGAGAGTTCCAGAGCGTCTGGAGCCCACAGAAGCGGGCAAAAGCGGCTCCACAGCCACCGCAGCTGCCGCGGCGGCGGCGCGGCTAGGCGCTGCCTGAGACAGCTGATCCGCAGAACTTTCAAAGGCAGGTGAGGAGAATTTTCCACTCACACCGCCTCCTCACAATCTCAAGAAGCGTGGAAGGAGGACAGTAGAGACGAACAGAGAGGCTTGTGAGGAAGAGGATCGCGTAGAGGAACAGACGGACTTCAGCCGCCACTCACAGCCTCCCCTCCCCCACCACGAGTGCAGGCAGGGCGCGCAACAGAGAATTGGGAAAGCGCTCGCTGGCAGCATCGGCCGCAGGGAAAGCAGAGTTCAACAGACGCAGCTGACTTGCTGAATCCACAACACAGCAAAGGAACCAAGCAGCCGTGCAGCATAGCTGTGATCAAACCCGTTCCAAAAGGTAATTTGGTTTTCACTAGGTTAGTACCCAACAAATAAGCCTGGTATATAATCCTGTTTGATGGTCAGATCTGACATGCCTAAATAAGCTATTTTCTAGGCTGCTCACTTGTTGCTTCCTGATTTGTTTCCTCCTCTGTCATTCATTGGGGAAGGGTCTCTCTTGATCACAAGCTGACCTTGGAACTCTCTACAGATCAGAAATCTTAGCCTCCCAGCTGACAGGATTAAGGGCGTGGGCTAACACATATCCTTAGGAACTGTGACTTTGTCATAATACCTGCTTTTGCACAAATACTCTGTGCTGTATTTCATTGAAGGGGTACATTGTTGAGTTAAATTTTTGGATCTTGACTGTATTCTGTTCCATTCACCCCACTTGATAATCTCATAGCAGGCAAGGGTCACTTCTGTGATTACTTTGAGAGCCTTAAGAACCACACTTAACACCTTAAACTCCTACACTGAAGATATATAATATCAGATTGATTGATACATCTAACATTACTGCAGATATTTAGAAAACCCAAGCATTAAATTAATTCAAGATGCAAAGATCTCTACATTACAATACAAGAAACACAAAACATCCAGACAATATAAATCCACCAAAAAGTATTAATATATCAGAAATGACCTTCAGTGAGGCTGACTTAGAGGACATCCCCGAGAAAGATTTCAAAAGAATGATTATAATTATGTTCAAAGAACTCAAAGAGGAAATGAAAGGGTTCAAAGAAAACACAGAAAACCAATTTAATGAAATAAGGAGGTCAATACTAGACATAAATACAGAAATAGAAAGAATAAAGAAAACCCACTCAGAAATGCTAGCAATAAAGAACACAGTCAGTGAAATCAAAACCTCTGTAGAAAATCTCTCTAGTAGAATGGATGAAGGAGAGAACAGGATATCGAAGCTAGAAGACCAAGTAGCTGATCTAATACAGTCCAACACAGAGAAAGACAAAATAATAGGAAGGTATGAATGGGAATTACAGGATATTCGGGACACTATGAAAAGATCAAACATAAGAATTCAAGGGATAGTAGAAGGAGAAGAATTTCACTCCAAAGGCATAGTAGGTGTTTTCAACAAAATCATAGAGGAAAACTTCCCCCAAATTGGGAAAGAGATGCCAATGCACATACAGGAAGCCTTTAGAACACCAAACAGACAAAACCTGGAAAGAACCTCTCCCGCCATATTATAATTAAACTACCAAACATACAAACCAAAGAAAATATATTGAAAGCAGCTAGAGAGAAAAAGCAAGTGACCTACAAAGGGAAGCCCATCAGACTCACAGCAGATTACTCAACACAAACTTTAAAGGCCAGAAGGGCCTGGAGTGAGGTATTCCAAGTTCTGAAAGATAAAAACTGTCAACCGAGATTACTTTATCCTGCAAAACTATCTATCCAAATAGATGGAGAAATAAGGACATTCCATAACAAAGACAGGCTAAGGGAATTTTTGGCAACTAAACCAGCTCTACAGAAAATACTTGCAGGAATCATTCATGCTGAGGAGAAAGCAAAGCACACACATCAGGAAATAGGAAAAAATAAACCATACTCAAATAACAGTTAAAACAAGTGAGTAAAGGGAAAACAGGAAAAACTAAAAAATAAGAAGAATGGTGAGAATAAACACATATATGTCAATAATAACTCTTAATATCAATGGTCTCAATGCCCCTATCAAAAGACACAGACTTGCAGACTGGATTAAAAAGCAGGATCCTACCATCTGTTGCCTCCAGGAAACTCATCTCTCAATAAAAATAGAAACCTCCTTAGGTGAAAGGTTGGAAAAGGTATTTCAAGAAAATGGGCCTAGAAAACAAGCAGGGGTTGCTATTTTAATTTCTGACAAGATAGACTTCAATCCAACATTTGTGAGGAAAGATAAAGAAGGTCACTTTATACTGATTAAAGGAACACTCCAACAGGAGGACATTACAATCCTAAACATATATGCCCCTAACATGGGGGCTCCCAATTTCATCAAACAAACACTATTAGAATTAAGGTCAGAGATATCTCCTAACACAATAGTAGTGGGGACTTAAATACCCCACTCTCATCACTTGACAGGTCTACCCAGCAAAAATAAACAGAGAGACATCTGCATTAAATGATACCATGGAACAAATGGACCTAACAGATATATACAGAACATTCCATCCAAATGCTGCAGAATATACATTTTTCTCAGCAGCACACGGGACATTTTCTAAAATAGACCATATACTAGGACACAAATCAAATCTTAACAAATACAGGAAAATTGAAATAATCCCTTGTACATTTTCTGACCACAATGGGATTAAACTGCAAATCAGCAACAAGAAAATATACAGAGCATACAGAAACTCATGGAGACTAAACAGCACTTTATTGAATGATGTATGGGTCATTGAAGAAATTAAAAAGGAAATCAAGAAATTTGTAGAATCAAATGATGATGAGAATACAACATACCAAAACCTCTGGGACACAATGAAGACAGTCCTACGAGGGAAATTTATAGCCCTAAGTGCATATATTAAGAAATTGGAGAGTTCACAACTAAACAATTTAATGCTTCACCTTAAGGCCTTGGAAAAAGAAGAACAAGGCAAACCAAAAATTAGTAGACGGGAAGAAATAATAAAGGTTAGGGCAGAAATTAATGAAATGGAAACCAAAAAAAACAATCAAAAAGATCAATGAAACAAAGAGTTGGTTCTTTGAAAGGATAAACAAGATTGACAAACCCTTAGCAAATCTGACCAAAAGAAAGAGAGAAGAGACAAAAATTGATAAAATTAGAGATGAAAAAGGCAACATCACAACAGATACCAAAGAAATTCAGAAAATCATACAGACATACTTTAAGAATATATATGCCTCTAAGTTTGAAAACCTGAAAGAAATGGATGAATTCCTTGATTCATATGACCTACCAAAATTAAATCAAGAAGAGATAAACCATTTAAATAGAACTATAACAACCACAGAGATTCAAGCAGTTATAAAAAGTCTCCCAACTAAAAAAAGCCCAGGCCCAGATGGATTCACTGCTGAATTTTACCAGACATTCCTGGAGGATCTAACGCCAATGCTTCTCAAACTTTTCCATAAAATAGAAAAGGAAGGAACTCTACCAAAATCCTTCTATGAAGCCAGCATCACCCTGATACCCAAACCGGACAAAGACAGATCAAAAAAGAAAATTATAGCCCAATCTCCCTCATGAACATGGATGCAAAAATTCTCAACAAAATACTGGCAAACAGAATACAAGAATTTATCAGAAAGATTATTCACCCTGACCAAGTAGGCTTTATCCCAGAGATGCAGGGATGGTTCAACATACGCAAATCCATAAATGTAATACACCATATAAATGGTCTGAAGGACAAAAATCATATGGTCATCTCAATAGATGCAGAAAAGGCATTTGACAAAATCCAACACCCCTTCATGGTGAAAGTATTACAGAAACTGGGAATAGAAGGAGCATATCTCAACATAATAAAAGCTATTTATGACAAACCTACAGCCAACATAATACTAAATGGGGAAAAACTTGAAGCTTTTCCTCTAAATTCAGGAACAAGACAAGGGTGTCCACTTTCCCACTACTATTTAATATAGTACTGGAAGTCTTAGCCACAGCAATAAGGCAAGAGACACTCATAAAGGGGATACAAATTGGAAGGGAAGAGATCAAATTATCATTACTTGCAGACGATATGATTCTATACCTAACAGACCCTAAAGTCTCTACCTGCAAACTGTTAGAGCTGATAAACACTTTTAGCAATGTAGCAGGATACAAAATAAACACACAGAAATCAGTAGCTTTTCTATATACTAACAACAAACGTGCAGAGGATGAAATCAGGGAATCTCTCCCATTCACAATTGCCTCAAAAAAAATAAAATACCTTGGAATAAACTTAACCAAGGAAGTGAAGGATCTCTACAACGAGAACTTTAAAAAACTTGAGCGACAAATTACAGAAGACACAAGGAAATGGAAAGACATCCCATGCTCCTGGATTGGAAGAATCAATATTGTGAAAATGTCAATCTTACCAAAAGCAATCTATACATTTAATGCGATCCCTATTAAAATCCCAATAGCTTTCTTCACGGAAATAGAAAAACAATCCTAAAATTCATCTGGAAACACAAAATAACCTCGAATAGCCAAAACAATTTTATAAACAAAAATCAGGCAGGTGGTATAACCATACCTGATTTTAAGTTATATTACAAAGCCATAGTAACAAAAACAGCATGGTACTGGCACAAGGAGAGACAGGTAGATCAATGGAACAGAATAGAAGACCCAAATATTAATCCAAGCAGCTACAGCCACCTGATTTTTGACAAAAATGCCAAAAATATTAATTGGAGAAAAGATAGCCTCTTTAACAAGTGGTGTTGGGAAAACTGGACATCGGTATGTAAAAGGATAAACATAGATCCTTGTCTTTCTCCATGCACAAGAGTCAAATCCAAATGGATCAGGGACCTTGATATCAGACCTGAAACTCTGAACCTGCTAGAGAAAAAGTAGGGGAAACCCTTCAACATATTGGCATAGGTAAGGACTTTCTGAATATAACCCCAATTGCTCAGCGAATAAAATCACTAATCAACCAATGGGACCTTATGAAATTACAAAGCTTTTGTACAGCAAAGGACACTGTGAGTAGAGCAAAAAGACAACCTACAGAATGGGAGAAAATCTTTGCCAGCTATACATCTGACAGAGGATTAATATCTAGAATATACAAAGAACTCAAAAAACAGAATAATAAGAATTCAAACAACCCAGTTAAAAAATGGGCTATGGAACTAAATAGAGAATTCACAGAAGATGAAATTCAGATGGCATATAAACAACTGAAAAAGTGTTCCACATCCTTAGCCATCAGGGAAATGCAAATTAAAACCACTTTGAGATTCCATTTCACTCCTGTCAGAATGGCTACCATCAAGAAAACAAATGACAATAAGTGTTGGCGTGGATGCGGAAAAAGAGGAACACTTCTACACTGTTGGTGGGAATGTAACCTGGTCCAACCATTGTGGAAATCAGTGTGGAGGTTTTTGAGACAGCTAGAAAGAGATTTACCATATGATCCAGCTATAGCACTCCTAGGCATATATCCAAAGACTCTTCTCACTTCCTTAGAGATACTTGCAAAACCATGTTTATTGCCGCTCTATTCACAATAGCTAGGAAATGGAAGCAGCCTAGATGTCCCACCACAAATGAATGGATAATAAAGATGTGGTACATTTACACAATGGAGTTCTACTCAGCGGTAAAGAAAAATGAAATTATGAAATTTGCAGGGAAATGGATGGATCTGGAAAGGATTATACTAAGTGAGGTAACCCAGGCTCAGAAAGCCAAACATCACATTTTCTCTCTCATATGTGGATCCTAGCTACAAATAGACAGACTTGTGTGTGAACTGGAACCAAAAATTGGTACCAGAAACCAGTAAGCTGGTAAAAGGCTATAAGGGACGGAGGAAAGGGAAGGACTGAAGTGTATGGTATTGCACATATGTAAGTGGAAGGACTGATTACAAGGAGGGGAATGGCCTAACCAAGGTCATGGGTAGAGAATGCATAAAAGAAGGGCAAGGGGAGGGTCAATCTAATTTCAAAAGATTGTGAATAAGACTTATGTAAAACTACTTTTTGAATAATGGTACATCTAGAAGCTGTAGACTGTTACTAGAAAATTTTCAGTACCTGGGATGGGATACCTTCCAGTGAGTTGTTGGCCAAGGAGGTCCCGGTAGCCTCCAAAACATTAAAGGCTTTTGCCAAAGCCCTTGGTTTCCCTGAGAAACAGATAGTAAGACCCTATTGCTGAAGACATCTCTTGCCTGAGAGGCAAGGTCACTGAGAAAGCAAGCTGGTGCTGAGCAGAAAACCTTCTCCCTGTAGACCAGCCAACTGAAAGCTGGAAAAGCTGCACTGCATGCAGAGTATGGGAGACAGAAGTCATCAGCAGTGAAACCAGTGGACGCTGAATATTCAAATTTGGCCAGACAGGCCCAAAGACCGAACGGGTGCAATAGTGGCATGTCTACTCGTGGGGTAACCAACTGCTCTATAATTGGACTGAAGGCCCTCTCTCACGGGAGGGAATACATACCTGGTACTGAAAACCTAAGCAAAGTCTATGGTAGGTAAGGTCATAAGCCTTAGGGGTATAAAGCATGCCCTTATCTAAATGTATATACTATTCCCACCAAGCTGCCCGGAAAATACTACACTTAATGATCATATTCACATATTAATGCTACTCTCACTTCTGGTTAGAGAAGCTTCTCTTTTCAGATGGCGATGACCACTGGGATGATCCAAAAGGCAACATAGTGCTGAGAAGAAGGGATGGAGAAGTGCCCAGCACTGAAACATCTCTGTCACACCCTCCAAGGCTCAGGGATCATTGCGAAGAGGGGGGCGGATAGAATGGAAGAGCCAAAGGAAGGGTACGACTCCCTACAATGCAACTTCCCAGACAGAAATTGGCCTTGATATTCATGACCTTGCTGTGCCTAGCAATTCCTCCGCAAGACCCTCATAGTAGAAGTAAAAGAGGATGACATCATATTAAAAAAAGAGACTAATGGAGAGAGGGAGGGGATATGATGGAGAGTGGAGTTCTAAAGGGGAAGGGGGGAGGGGAGGGAAAAATACGCACCTTTGGTATGTAAGTATGTTTTGTTGTCAATAAATATTTAAAAAAAAAAAAAGAAAACAATGAAATATAGTTCTTTCAAGAAGAAAACTGCCCCAATCAGATCATACCTTAAAATTACAAAGGTGGGTGCCCTATGCTCATTCAACAAGACCAGAAAAACTGAAAGGAATTCCTGGAGATTTTTACATCTACTTTCTAATTTAAAATTTTGTGGGTCATTTTCTTTTTCTTTTGTTCAATAGTACATTGGTGATATTTAGGTTGAGAAGTCTTTGGTTCATGGCTAGATTAGATCAGTAAGTACTATAATACTAACAGTATTTGTGTGATTCATTCCTTAGAGTTCTTGAATCATGGCTTAATGCACTACATGATATGTAAGGCTTTCTCTTGTGGAGGGGAAAGCACCACTAGTGCTCAGTGAATTCCAATTCCTGCTCATAGTCACAGTTGAGCCAGTCTCTAGTTGATGGATTTTATCATCCTGTGGTATGTCTCAGAGGCCACATGAAAGATAGTAGTTACACAAAGTGGACACTATCTTGTCAGGACGAGACTCTCTGTAATCTATGCTGTAAACTTAATGAAAGTGCTATCAACCTGGAATTGTATGATGCAGAAGTTAACCTATCCTAGTTACAGGTTATTCCAATTTAGCAGCTTCTAAATCTCAGTAATTAGATCTCAACAACATGTGGTTTAATTACAAATCTATAAAGTTTTCAGTTATTATATTTTAATGTTCCATTACAGATTGCACTGCTATAAGTTTACTAACCAAAACTTATAGATTGTGGACTGGAGAGATGGCTTAGCAGTTAAGGCACTTGCCTGTGAAGCCTAAGGACTCAGGTTTGATTTTCCAGGTCCCAGGTAAGCTGGATGCACAAGGTAGCCCATGTGTCTGGAGTTTGTTTGCAGTGGCTAGAGGCCCTGGTGAGCCCATTCTCACTCTCTCTTTCTCTCTGTGTCCCTCCCCTCTCTCTGTCACTGATAAATAAATTAAAAAAAAAACTTATAGATTGTTTTTAAAACAGACATTGACAGATGAAATTAATAATTTACATGTAATTATACAGTAAATATCTTGTTGGGGAATTTCAATATTTGATTTGTCCAAATAAATCAATTCCTTAATTTTATCAGGTAATTATTTCCAATGGATTAAAATAATTCATACTTTTTTCATGTAATGACAATTTTAAAACTTTTTTAATGGTTATTGGATTTTTTAGATCAAAGAAAGTCCTACATTATAGGTACAACAAAGAAATTCAGGTAGACTTCATATATATATATATATATATTTTTATATATATATATATATATATATATATTGGTTTTTCACTGTAGCTCAGGCTGGACTTGGGCTGGACTTGGAATTCACTATGTAGTCTCAGGGTGGCCTTTGACTCACAGCAGTCCTCTTACCTCTGCCTGCTAATTGCTGGGAATAAGGCTTGCACCACTATTCCCAGCTTTGGTATTCATATTTTGATAGCTTAGAATTTCCCAACTTTTGAGAAGTAAGTCCTCTATAAACAAGTTGCTTTTTCAAATAAAATCACTGAAGTTTAAAATAGATATTGTTCAGGGTCTTTGTGTGCTAGACTTTCTGTCATCCTTAACAAAACACATGAAATAAACAATGTGGGAGAAGAAGGATTTAGTGTGGCTCCCTATTTAAGAGGGTTCAGTTCATGGTTGCTTGACCCCATGCAGTTGTACGGAACAGAAGGGCAGCAGGATGATAGGTTAATCACCTCCTGGCAGACAGAAAATAGACAAAAAGGACAGGAATGCTTTCTGGACATGATACTCCCAAGACCTGCCCCCAGTGCTAGCTCACTTTAATATCTTCTTTTTATTATTATTTATGGACTGCATGAACAAATTGCATGTTGGTTACATTCTCCTCACGTTATCGTCTTGTAGCCCTCCTCCTCAATCCTATTTTACTAAGGGCCCTCCTCAGTGATTATTGATATTTACCATGGAGTTATAAATGCATTAGTCATATGCAGGGTGGAAGGAGCAATGCTTCAAGTTACTCCTTCCCACTCCATATCTCTTCCAATCTTTCCAAGTCCTCTTCCACAAAAACATTGCTGAACATTGGATGGTGTGTTGTAAGACTATTTTAGCATCATAAAGTTACAGAAACCACCCCTAGCAGATATGAGTGGGACCTCAACAGAAAGAATGGCTATTTGGAAACTTAGTAGATATTTATGTACATATATTGACAATAAACATTACATAAAATTTTCATGACAGAAAAGAAAAGACATATAATAGTAATCAGCAATTATCACCTCTACATAAATAAATATTTTCATTGTAAAAATACAAAATGTTTATAGTAAATTTGAATAAATTCACTAATACAATTCACAAATACTTCATACAAATATATACCTATCAGAAACAGCATTAGTTGAATGTAATTGACTTGATTACTAAGTTTGACAAGTTCAATGTCCCACTGCACATTGACTTCTTTACCTTTACCTCCAGTGCATCAACTTGGTCTCAAATATTCTTTACCTTGTCCTACAGGGGATCATGTTTCCTGGTTTTCTCAATTCCAGCTTTTGCCATTTGATTTTCTTTAGTGAAATAAATATATACAGAACTAATATGTGACATGTCCTAATGCAATTTTTAAATATTTTATTATTTATTTGCAAGTAGAGGGGGGAAATAATATATTTGAAAGTCAGATAATGAATAACATTTTGTATTTCTCTTTATACATTAGTTTATACTCTCCAGACAAAAAATATGCTCTAAAAAAAAGTAATCAACTGCAAAGTGCCAGAGTTACAGATTCAAAATCACTAGATACATGCTATGCCTTTTCAAAGAATTTAAGATACAAACACCTCTTTCTTATTAAGTAGTGATCTTTAGTGTGAAGAGTTCATGTTTTAGTACATTTTCAAAATAGTCCCTGAATTATCTTTAGTTCTTATATTCTCATATACTCTGTTACTGGTATCAAGTTAAGGTGTACACACATTTTAACCAATAAAATGGCTAATTATTTTACACATTAAAATTAAATCATCACACATTACCTGTTTTACATTTCTTCTTTTTCTAGACTCAATTTGCTTTCTTTTTTTATGTTATTTTTATTGACAACTTTTATACTTACATACAAAAAAACCCACCTGATATTTCCCTCCCCTCCCCCCATTCCACTTTAGAACTCCAGTCTCCATCATATCCTCTCCCTCTCTCATTAGTCTCTCTTTTAATTTGATGTCATCATCTTTTTCTTCTATTTTGAGGGTCTTTCAGAGGTATTGCTAGGCACTGCAAGGTCATGGATATAGAGGCCAATTTCTGTCTGGGCAGTTGCATTGTAAGAAGTCATACCCTTCCTTTGGCTCTTCCATTCTATCCGTCCCCTCTTCCACAATGGTCCCTGAGCCTTGGAGGGTGTGACAGAGGTGTTTCAGTGCTGGGCACTCCTCCATCCCTTCTTCTCAGCACTATGTTGCCTTTTGGGTCATCCCAGTGGTCATCACCATCTGAAAAGAGAAGCTTCTCTAACCAGAAGTGAGAATAGTGTTAATATGTGAATGTGAACATTAAGTGTAGTGCTTTCAGGGCAGCTTGGTGGGAATAATATATACATTTAGTCAGACAAGAGCAGGCGTATACCCTCAAGGCTCACGACCTCACCTACCATAGACTTTTACTTAGGTTTTTCAGTACCAGGTATGTATTCCCTCCTGTAAAGAGGGCCTTCAGTCCAATTATGGAACAGTTGGTTACCCCAAGAGTAGACATGCCACTATTGCACCCACACAGTCATTGGGCCTGTCTGGTCAAGCTTGAATATTCAGCGTCCACTGTTTTCACTGTTGATGGCTTCTGTCTCCCATATGCTGCATGCAGTGCAGCTTTTTCCAGCTTTCAGTTGGCTGGTCTACAGGAGAAGATTTTCTGCTCCACACCAGCTTGCTTTCTCAGTGACCTTGCCTCTCAGGCAAGAGATGTCTTCAGCAATAGGGACTTACTATCTGTTTCTCAAGGGAAACCAAGGGCTTTGGCAAAAGCCTTTAACGTTTTGGAGGCTACCGGGACCTCCTTGGCCAACAACTCACTGGAAGGTATCCCATCCCAGGTACTGAAAAATTTCTAGTAACAGTCTACAGCTTCTAGATGTGCCCTTATTCAAAAAAGTAATTTTACATATGTCTTATTCACAATATCTTGAGTTTAGATTGACCCTCCCCCTGCCCTTCTTTTACGCGTTCTCTTCCCATGGCCTTGCTTAGGCCATTCCCCTCCCTGTAATCTGTTCTTATACTTACATATGTACATTACCATACACTTAAGTCCTTCTCTTTCCTCCCTCCCTTATAGCCTTTTACCAGCTTACTGGTTTCTGGTACCTATTTTTGGTTCCAGTTCACACACAAGTCTATACATTGGTAGCTAGGATCCACATATGAGAGAGAACATGTGACGTTTGGTTTTCTGAGCCTGGGTTACCTCACTTAGTATAATCCTTTCCAGATCCATCCATTTCCCTGCAAATTTCATAATTTCATTTTTCTTTACCGCTAAATAGACATCAGTGCGGAGGTTCTTGAGACAGCTAGAAATATATTTAACATATGATACAGCTATAGCACTCCTAGGCATATATCCTGAGGACTCTTCTCACTGCCTTAGAGATAGTTGCAAAACCATGTTTATTGCTGCTCTGTTCACAATAGCTAGGAAATAGAAGCAGCCTAGATTCTCCACAGATGAGTGGATAATAAAGATGTGATACATTTACACAATGGAGTTCAATTTGCTTTCTTTGTGTTACTTTATAATATTATGTGACAATTTTCTTAGTTCTAATCCAAAGTAGTGCTTAACAAAGCACGAAAGATTTTATTAACATATAGGTCTATCTACATTGTAAAACTGACTGAAGTCAATAAATTACCTAAACTTAGAGACCATTTCTGAGTTAACAAAGATTAAGAGTGTAACTGTGATGTACAATAAATATCCAGATGAATTATGACAACCATTAAAACATTTTCTGTAGGACAAGCTGGTTAGCTTGAAATAGATTTTAAAACATACACTACTATGGATCTATAGATACATTAACAGAGAACATAGGCTTGCATACAGTTTTTTTAGATTATTTTACCTTAGAGACAAGTAACATATAAGAAAAAAATACATACATACATACATACATACATACATACATACATACATACATACTGTGGTAGTTTGACTCAGGTGTCCCCCATAACTTAGGTATTCTGAATGCTAGTCTCCCCAGCTGATGGCAATTGGAAATTAAAGCCTCCTGAAGGCAGTGTATTGTTGGGGGTGGGCTTTGGGTATTATAGCCAGTTTTCTCATACCATTGTTTGGTACATTCTCCTCTTCCTGTTGTCCACCTGATGTTGGCCAGGGGATGATGTCCACCCTTTGTTCATCCCATCGCTTTTCCCTGCCATCATGTAGCTTACTCTAGAATCTGTAAGCCAAAATAAACCCTTTTTCCCAACAGTAACAATGGTACCGAGGAGTGGTATCATTTGCTGCTAGATACCTAACTGTGTTGCTTTGGCCTTTTATTTATTTATTTTTATTTTTTATTATTTTTTTGGAGAGAGACACAGAGAGAGAGAGAGAGGGGAGAGGAAGACAAAGATGGGCGAGCCAGCAGTGTCTCAGCTGCTTTGAATGAAATCCAGATGTGTGCGCCCCCTTGTGGTCAAGTGAGGCATTGCACCCTTGAGTCACTTGGCATCTGGCTAAACGTGGGACCTAGAGATTGGAACCGCTGGAGATTGGAACCAGTGTTTTTAGGCTTAGGAGGCAGGTGCCTTAACCCCTAAGCCTTCTCTCTAGCCTGCTTTGGCCTTTTAGAACTGATTTTCAAGGGTAATGTGGAAGAATTTGAAACCTTGGCCTAAGAGAAGGCTTGAAGTGCTGTATGTACAGCTTGATGGACTATTTTGGTAGAGTTGAAAGTCTTGAATGCAGTAAAAACTATGGACTGTGAGGTTTGGCTTGTGAGGGTGTAAAAGAGCTTTGCCGGGACTGGGCTAGAAGCAGGTTTTGTGAGAGGTGTGCTGTTATGCCCGCATCCTGAGAACTTGTGCAGGGTTGCTTTATGTAGAAACAGACTGATGTGAGTAGAGGGATATGGAGCACAAAAAAATGAAATCTTTGGGCTCAAACTGTTCCCTGTTCACCTGCAACTGTATGAGAGATTACAACATTGTGTTTGGGGCCATTGACCTTCATTGTTACCACAGTAAGAATTCAGTCTTTTGAAGGGGCCTGAATACTCAAAGAGTGTCCTGTTCTTCAAAGTCTGCTTTATTCTCCCCTGGATTAACAAATTGGAACCCTGCCTGTTTTTGTGGTGTGAGAAATGCTGGAAAAAAAAAAAAAAAAAAAAAAAAAAAGGTCATTGGAATTGCAACATGGTCTTGTGTTTTGAAAATAGCCATGGGAAGTGTGAAGCAGGTTTGCTGGATGCTTGCATGGAGACCTGATGAAGTGCTGGGATTAAAGATGTGCCACCATGCCCAGTAGGAAAAACATTTGAATAATGTAAAATTTTGATAATATACATGGATCCCAGATTTAAATTATTTACCTTACTAGACTCACTGGATTTGAATGCTAAAATAAAATTATAGTCTTACAAAATACAGAATGATGAAAGCTTAACATGTTTGCTAGATCTACAAAATATTTTTGTAGAAACATGTGAAGGAAATGACAACACATGTAGATACATAAACCAGAAGATGAATGCAATGTTTGTTATAGTTCTCTAGAGACATAGAAGGGGTGGAAACTTCATAATTCTTTGCTGAGATGATATTAAAACTGAATGCCACAACCCCTTAGGGAATACCTGTGACACCACTGAGGAGCATCCCCAACAGAATGGGGGCAGGGATGAGGGAAAAGAAGGTAACAAAACAGGATTTATCCACACAAAACAGCTTGTTAATAACAATAATAATAAAATCATAAAAAAGAATTTGCATGAGGGAAAACAAAGGGGAATGGATTATTTCTTCTCCAGAGTTGTGAAGGATTCTTTTGTAAAATATACATAGAATTTCTTTATTCAATTAATAGTTGCAGAAGTGTCAAGATAGATGGCAAGTATAATTAGAGAAAATTAGCCACATAGATGGAGATGGTAGACAGAAAAAGGAAACAATATTTTCATTTTGACAGTTTGATGATGAATAATGTTATGATGTTCAACACTTCAAGTTGGGGTGAACTTGCTAAAAATGCTGTATAAAACATAATGACAGTTTTATAATTTTTTTTTTTCAAGGTAGGTTCTTACTAGATTCCAGGCTGGTAATTCACTATTTAGTTTAGGGTGGTCTTGAACTCATGGCAATCCTCCTATCTCTGCCTCCCAAGTGCTGGGATTAAAGGTTTCCACCATTATACTCAGCCTGTGTGTGTGCGTCAGGGCCATTTGTTACTGCAAACAAACAACAAATGCTTACACCACTTTTTAAATCATTCTTATGTAGGTGACTTGGAAATTGGCCCGGAGCCAGCAGGGTTTGCAAACAACCTTCTTTACCTGCTGAGCCATTTTCCCAGACCAAAATTTTGTATTTAATTATACTATAACTCTGCTAAGTGTGCTATTTACTAAAATAATATACATAGAAGTGAGGAAGAATTAATGTTACTTGGAAAATTTTCATCACTTGAGATATTCATATAATTTTTGTTCATATCCATTTTCTAACTTGAATCTGAATCAGTCATTGGTAGCACAACTCCACAAATCTGTGGATAAGGATAGAAACTTAAAGTCCATTAACTATAAGTGGAAGAAATCATAGAAATCATAATACAGTGGTTTAAATATTTTACCTGCCTCATGAAAGAAGGCCACAGAAATAATTCATCTGTAAATTCAACAGATATTTATCCATTCCATATTGTGTGTAGCACCAGGCCAGATGCTGCAGTTAATCTCATGTGATAAAATGGGAATTTTTATGGAAGATTATTTCCTGAAAAAGAAAGATGTCTAGAATTTCATAAAGCAGAAACAATGAAAATGGCATATGATGAGCATAAGGAAGGTCCAGCAAAGGGGGCCAAGACGTGGTCATGCCAATGAGTGGACACCCACATGGAAATCAGGCATTTCCATGTGATTTCCACAGGTAGTTTCCCAAGAAGGTCTTCGAACTGAGACATACAAATTACAACTATCCATCTTTAGCTTGTTTTGAATGAAAAGCATTGAAATAATTTACTATATTTACTATTTATTATAACAATATCATGTTCTGAAAGTTCTCACCATATTTTTATTAAATTGCTAATTTATCATTTTAGTTTTAGGAAATTATTTATTTTAAAATGATAAGTACATTAGATTTTAGATTCATCTTATATCCTACAACTTCCTTTCTCTACATAGTATTATTGTGTGTGCATGACTGTGTGTGTGTGTGTGTGTGTGTGTTGTACTATTCATGGATGTTGTCTTATTACTTTCCTGTTCTATATCCAAGCTCTCCGATCTCATGTATAATATTTCAAAGCAGCTCTATAACATTGGACTCTAGCCAGTTCTTTTCCTATTACCCATCTTAAGAGTGGAAAAAAATTCTTTTAGCTTTGTCCTTGCTTTATCCTACCTCCCATTATCTATTAGGACTCTGGACAATAAGTTCTTGGAAATTGAAGGGCATAGAGATTTGAAGCCTTGCATTTAAATTTAAAGTACTTAAAAATGTAAAGCTTGCTCCTACTCAGTACAGACTCCCATACTAATGTGGGTGGTAAAGAATACCAAGGACCACCTGAAAAAGATAAGCAAATTCTCCAATCACGACACCAGAAAAAGGCTGAAGGAGATAAACACAGAGAACATCCAGCTCCAACTAAGCCAGATATTCAGAGACACAGAGGCTCCCAAAACCTCATCACTGAAGTAGAACTAAAATGACCCCAATGTGGCTCAGGGAAACTCTCAGAAGAGGGGGCGGAAAGATTGTTAGAATCACAAGTTGGGGCTTTATGCACAGAGACTGGGGCATACCCCCCAGAACTCTTGACTAACCTCACAATGCATGACCCACACACATTCCCCATTGATGAGGGTCCCTTTGAAAGTGGGAGGACAGGGAGGAGGACAATGGAACCAATACTATGAATGTAAAATCAGAATAATATAAATAAAAAAATATAAAAAAAAAGAATACCAAAGACCATAGATAACTTGATGCATGTAATGGTAATAAAATTTTGGTGTTGAAGTTCAGATACTGTCAGTAAATCAAAGTTTTTGGTGTGAACATGTTGCCTTCTATAAAATGCATCTTGTAATAAAATGTTTCTACATCTGAAGCATATTGAAAATACTGATAACAACCAAGTGTTAGATATCAAGACTTCATTTTCTTATTTCATTTTCCTAAAGGAGTAAATAGTAAGTGAAGAAAATGTTGAATCTCTATGTCTGGAGCTAAAAATAATGGTGCATAACATTTGAAGAAAAATCTGGACTGGCAAGAGGATATACAAAGCTTCTTTTATTACAAACCAGCCAGTCGCCAGACTCGGTTTCATATTGTTCCTGGGAACCTGAACCTTGCAAAATAGATTTGACAGAATGTATTTTATGTGTCTATGTTTGAAAACAGGAATTTCTTTATCTCTAACATAGTGGGAAAATGTGATAAATTCACAATGTTTACAAAACTTGATTTCAAAGAAATTTGGAAAATATCATGAGCCTTTAGGGTCCTTTGGTTATATTTTTGTCATTTGATTTCTTTCATTGCTAGCAATATTCTATTAATTCAATAAAAATTGGAGATAAAACATAAAATTTCATAAACAGCCAAAATAGTTCAAGAAATAGTGTATGTAATATATTTCAGACAAAAGACTCTGATAAAAAAGAAGACGATAGGCAGTTTACAAGTCTCAAAATTACAAATCATTCCAAACAGGAAAATTGAAATCCATGAAATGCACAGATAATCTTGTATCCTGTTTGGCATGCACTTGACTGCAAAAGTAGAAACTCCTACATGTCAAGAGCCTGTAACTGGTTAGCTTGAGCAGTAAACTATGTGTAAATTGACGGCTAAGGCAGTTCTTTCAAGTATTTAACAGAACTTGTTTTATAAATTTAAAATTTTGTAGTAACTTTACCAAGGCATGGTGGTGTTTTATTGACACATGAGTGTGTGTGTGTGTGTGTGTGTGTGTGTGTGTGTGTGTGTGTGTGCCATAGTCTCTTGCCACTGCAAATAGAATGCCACACACTTGAACAACTTTTGCTTTGTTTTGTTTTGTTTGTTTTGTTTTTTTGTTTTTTGAGGTAGGGTCTCTCACTCTAGCCCAGGCTGACCTGGAATTCACTATGGAGACTCTGGGTCGCCTCAAACTCACAGTGATCCTCCTACTTCTGTCTCCAGAATGCTGAGATTAAAGACATAACCTACCACACCTGGCTTTGAACAACTGTTTGATTCCAGTTTTGCATTGATGACTGGGTAATTGAACACAAATTCCAGGTTTTGCAAGCAAGAGTCTTTAACTACTGAGCCATTTTCCCAGCCACCCATCAAGTTATTTTGGAAGATATTTTAGATATTTTATATTAAACAAATGGAAGAATGTTAATTACAGAATAATGCCATGTTGTAATGTAAAACATCTCTATGGAGAACACACATCTATATTTAACTGAACTCTGTGAATCTCTCAAAGAGGCTTATTCAGCATCTTGAACTGACACTACCTTCCTTAAGATGGCTGACTCAGCATTCTAAAGTCACACTACCTTTCTCAAGGAGGCTGGCTCAGCATCCTGAAGTCACACTATCTTTGTGAAGCACTGGCATTCCTTTCACCGTACTTTTATTTTTACTTCATTTATTTTATTTATTTATTTTTTTATTTTTCATGACATGAAAGCACTCTAAATAAGGAAAAAAGAAGTTTTCTATTTCTAGCTTTATCCAAGTTGACAATTCTAGGACACTTTATAAATCTCAACCAGAAAGCCAAATTTTAGATAGTGTAACTTTTTTTTTTTCCCTCACAGCTACCAAGTTATCCTGCCAAAGACCCATGCCACTTCCTTAAAGAAGTGGATGACAAAACAAAGAACTATTTGTACTGGAGCTTCTGCCACTGTAGAGGGTCTGGATTTTTGAGCACCTATCCACAGAATCCAGATAGTGAAAGGGACCTTTGCCTTGATCCACATCTTCAGCTGGTTTTATAATTTTACTAAAGTCTCCTCACCCAAGGTTTTTTCTGAGGTGCTTTGTCCTGTCCAGGTGACTGATGGGCCAATTTAGATTGACTCTTAGAGGAGGGGAAATGGGATAGATGTGTGCTTTCTCAGGAAGTCATCTCCTATATAGTAATCATGTAAGACAGTTAAATGTTAATGACCTTGAGAGAAATGTAGCATGTCTCTTTTCAGAGCCAGAAAGGACTCATGCTTCTGACCAATAATGAGAGTCCAGATTCAAAAGTTCCAGCCCAGACATACAAATATCTAACTATCCATGTAACAAAGTGACTATTTCCAGACCTGGAAAGAAATACTATCATCAGAAATGTACACACGTCTGGTCAAGATGGCATCTGTATAAGCACGCCTCACCCTGGTGCGGAAGCAAAGATGGATGACAAACCTGAAGGGAGGATCAGCCTATCACACCTCACCAGGGCCCCAGCTGAAACCATAGAGTAATGTGGGGAAAGTGCAAGAGTACATTTTCTTGGTGAACATGACACCAGATAAAGGCTGAGGGAGATAAAGACAGTAAACATCCTACTGAGCCAGACATCCAGAGTCACAGAGGCTCCCAAAACCTCATCACTGAAGTAGAACTAAAATGATACTAACTTGGCTCAGGGAAATTTGTGGAAGAGGAGTGGGAAAGAGTGTTAGAGCCACAAGTAGGGGCATTATGCACAGAGACTTGGCCTATCCCCCATAACTCTTGACTACCCCCACAATGCATGACCCACATTCCCCATTGATGAGGGTCCCTTTGGAGGGGGGATGACAGGGAAGAAGATAATGGATTCACCAATATGAATATAAAATTATAATAATATAAATAAAAAGTTATAAAAATAAAATCAAAAAGAAATGTACACAACATACACACACACACACACACACACACACACACACACACAAGCCCCTAATAAAAGATCATCAAGAATAAATTACAAATATAATTTTGCTTTATAGTTATTTCAGGTCCAGCAAAAGAATGGAAAAATAAAATATTTAATTAATTTTTAAAATAATTCAAAAAATATAAAGAAAACAATTCTGAAAGACTAAATTCAATAAGAAAAGAAACAAATGTTGCCAGGTGTGGTGGCACACACCTTTCATCCTAGCACTCAGAAGAAGGCAGAAGTAGGAGGATTGCTGTGAGTTTAAGGCCATCCTGAGACTACATAGTGAATTCCAGGTCAGCCTGGGATAGAGTGAGACACTACTTCTAAAAGTAAAAATAAAATAAAATAAAATAAAAATAAAAGCAACAACAACAAAAAACAAAACAAAACAAAACAACAACAACAACAACAAAAAAACATTCCTGGAGTAATGTGATTGAAGGAGAGAGAACTATTTCTGTAAACTCCATAATAATGAATCATGCATCCTACTAGCACTACAAAGTTCACAATGGCATCAAATTATGGAGCATCAAAGATTCAAGGGCAAAAATCCACCATGAAGTTTGCATGTGAGCTGGAGAGGCATGTTTAGTAGTGAATGATCCCTGTACTTGACATTATAGTATACAGCATGTGTTTCAGATGAGAGAGAGAGAATCACAAAAGCAAAAACAAAAAGTGTGGAAGTCCATACCATCTCAGATTCTCAACACTGGAGTGATTAACCACTGCGAACATTTTTTTTTTCTTCCTTATGTCTACTATGTGGGTCCATCTAACCTTACTATTGTAAATTTCATATTTACACTAATTACTTCAAATAGTACATTTATTCAAATATCCTGACAAAAATGCCCAGGATGTCTTTCTTATTTCTCCTTTCTATACATAAGTTCCAAAGCCAAGCCATTTCTGGACCTCTACTGTTACTAGTGTTGAGAGCACAGAATTCTCTGGACCAGTGTAGCTTAGGGGAATGAACACTGGACGTTCTAAAAATCCAAGCTAATGACTAACAAGTTCTTGTCTTATGACTAGGAAAGAATTGACAAGTGTAGACATACAAAAGTGTAGGTTATGAAAAATTTGTTCGAGGAAAATAAAGCAGAAGGTTAATCAGAAAAGTTCCCAAATTAAGAGGGTTTCCAAGTGTGTAATCTACATGGTAACTTGGGTCAGGTTTTATAACCTTGAATGTAAAATTAGGCATGCAATTGGGATAAACTTCACTGGTTAAGTTTAAATGTATGTGTGGACCTTGGTGGGTTAGGGAGGAGAGCACAGTCTTGGAAAAGCCAATGGGCAGAAAAAAAAAAAAAAAAAAAAAGAGCCCGTAAAATATTAGAAGGAGGAAGATCTAAGAAGCTGTTCTTAATCACCATTTTAAGTCAGGATTAGATTCAGACTGTAATTGCCTTCTAGATTCACCACCACAGGTGAATCAACATCTGTGTTCTTTTGGGCCTGTATCTCTGACTAGCTGCCTTGGAAGGCAACCTTGCTCTTAGTTTCTGTCAGTCCTGTGCTTACGCAAGCCACTCTCATTTGTTTGCTGTCTCTTTTCTCAATAGGTAACTAATACTCCTTAACAAATGCAGTACAGATCCTGTACTTTTCTTCTGAAATGCTTCTAATTACTAACTATCTCATATACATAAAAGCTCCAGATGACAGTATAATTCCACTTTAGCATGGATTCCTCTCTCCAGACTTATCACCTACAGCTCACTCCCTTCACTTTCAACAATTATTTTGCTGGTTTTCTTGGAGCACATACTTCATTCCAGACTTGGCATCTTTTTACCCTATTCTGTAAATAGCCAAAATTATTCTTCTTCTGCTTGAGGGGACTGCTGAATTATCCCTGCTTGATGAGTTCATCACAGTGGTTTTATTTATATAGCACTGCCTTACATTCTTAATTCCTCTTCCATGCATCATTTTTCTCAATAAAATTTTAACATGTAACACAACTATCTGTGTGTATATAACAAAAGCGTAAGTACAAACTTATCCTCCTTAACTTCCCAAAATAAAGAGAATTCAAGGGAATGTTGTTTTAACTCTTATCAGCTTTATATACCTGTAATAAAGAAGGATTTCAAATACTTGTGGAAATAATGAATTAATGAACAAAATATATTATGCTTTAATTTTTCTTATAATCAGGGAAATAATGTGCAAAATGGTAGAAAAATTTCAGAAAAAAAAAAAAAAGAACGCTCTTGGAGTAATGTGAGTGAAGGAGTGAGAACTATTTCTGTAAATTCCATAACAATGGAATATGTACAATGGAATATGTAGAAAAGCATTCTTTAGTAATATTTGAATGACAGGATTATTCTAGGAAGATGGCTCACTGTGTAATGTGCTTGCTATGCAAGCTCTATGACCTGAGTTCAGATTCCAGCAACTACTTAAAGCCAAATGCATAGTATGAATATTTGTAATTGTGGTACACCTGTGGCAAGAAGGGAGACAGAGACTGGAGAATCAAAGCTCCTTGGCCAGAGAGCCTGGAATGCACAGTTGCCAGCAACAAAAATGACTGTCACTCAAACATGATGGAAGGCAAGGAGCAAGAGGAGGTTGTCTCAGACCTCCACATGCACTCTATATCATGACCATTCATATAATGAACCAACATACATGTACACACACACACACACACACACACACACACACACACACACTGAACAGTGACTGAATTGATGCTGCCAATGCCTGGGTCTGAATTAATTTCATAACTAAAATGAACTACACATTGTATGTAACAGTTCCACAGGAAAATGTGAGGATAGTACATTATTGAGACAAGATGGCATTGCATTGGAGGCAAAGTTTATGATTGTGATTTGAATGTGTATATTTGTTGGAAAATCAATCCCTATTGCAACAGCACTAAGATGTGGGATGCTAAAAAGTGAAAACGATAATTCCCTAGTCTCAGGAGTACATCGATTATTGTGAGACAGCTTGAATTAAAACTTGTTTTCTCCAGGTACTAATTTGCCATTCCACCTTCCACTGTGATTCACCAAGCAAGGAAAACCTCAGAAGATGCAAGCCTCTAGCCAAACATCCAGGAATGCAGGAAATAATACTATATTCTCTATAAATTAAGCAATCGCATATTCTGATTTGAATTTCAGGTATTTTAATTGTAGAATAATTTAATTGATTTTTCATTTAATGAGATATGTCCAAAAATTAGGAGCATAAATTCTGACTTTAGCTTATATTTCTATAAGTTACAGTTCTTTCATCTACATCAGTTACCTATGATCTTGATTTATAATGATAATCAACTATGTCTTCTATAAATAAGCATTCAGCCACTGATAAAATTCATATGTTTCTGCACAAACCAATAAATGCTGTAATGATCATTTTTATATTATTTTAAATGAAAGTAAAAATAATATATAAAGTAAATACATAAGAGAAATTGGTAACTTAAAAGCATAAGTTATGGGCCTTTAGATATAGCTGAGTGGCTAAAATGTTCCTCAGGTCATCTTGATGATCAGAATTTGGGCCCTGAGCACCTATGAGAGGTGGATGGAAGAGGCAGCCAGTCTGTAGTGTCATTATTAGGGAGGTGGAGTTAGTGGATCCCCATGTCAAGGTACCTTTGTTAATTATCTGAATTGGTGAGCTCTCTGTTCAAATGAGAAACTCTGCTTCAGTAAATAAAGTACAGAATGATAGAAGAAGATACCTAATGTCATTCTCTGACCTCCACATGTATGCACAAATATGTAAACATGACCCCCCCACATAATAGTATTCTTATCACACATATATGTACAAAAACACATAAAATAATTGCAACTTGGTCAGGACTATTTTGTATGAAAAAATATATTTTTGTTCTTATATACTTGCATTATAAAAATAATGATGGTTTGTAAACTAAGTGTGTAAAAAAGAGTTGGATTAAATATATCATATATATCATATACATGCATATTGAATTATTTTGTGCAACTTCAGTAATTCCTTGGATTACATATTAATATGTTGTGTTTGAAACATAATCAAAAAATAATTGCTCACATACTTGTGTAAGTAAAATATAATTGTCACAATTCTAAAAGACTATAATTTATAGAGATAACTAGCTAACATACTTATGTAACTGACTTTTCAAAATAAAAACAATAAGTGTTTTAATACTTATTTAATATCTAAATAAAATGTAATTAGAGGAGCCGGGCGTGGTGGCACATGCCTTTAATCCCAGCACTCAGGAGGCAGAGGTAGGAGGATCGCCGAGAGTTCGAGGCCACCCTGAGACTACATAGTTAATTCCAGGTCAGCCTACCTCGAAAAACCAAACAAACAAACAAACAAACAAACAAAAAAACAGTAATTATAGGAATATTTTAAAAATCTAAATAAAACTGGAGCCATGCAACATGATTCTTTTTTTAATTTTATTTTTATTTATTTATTAGAGAGAGAGAGAGAGAGAGAGAGAGAGAGAGAATGGGCACATCAGGGCCTCCAGCCACTGCAAATGAACTCCAGACACATGTGCATTTGGCTTACGTGGGACCTGGAGAATCGAACTTGGGTCCTTAGGCTTTATAAGCAACCGCCTTAACCACTAAGCCATCTCTCCAGTCCCATGATCCTTTTTTTAATTATTTTTTTATTGACAACTTCTATACACAATATTTCCCTCCCCTCCCTCATTCCCCTTCAGAACTGCACTCTCCATCATATCCCCTCCTTCTCTCCATTAGTCTCTCTTTTAATTTGCTGAAATATTTTGACTATTTTAGAAAAATATGTAATTGTATAAGAAATATTACATGAAGTCATTATATTTTCTTGAAGTACTTATGGCTTCTCATTACTTCAAGACAATTTTAGGAAGTTTGAAATGCAATGTGTTTTGTAATTACTCCAATGACATCTTCCCAAAGGGACAATACAACACAGCATACACTGGGAAAGATTCAATGGTCTATTTGGGAGCACATAGAGAATCTACTAAGGAGCACACAGAAATGTTGATTTGGTAGCACATAGATTCTTTTTGTTGCCAGTTGTTGGTGCTGAAAGCAATATTCAAGTGAAATTAAGCATTTTCTTAATACACCTTTGTTGTTCCTACAAGATTCACTAGTCCCTTCCTTTTCCCCTCCCTTTATATTTCCTTGCTCTGCCTTCAATGTGTTTATTCTTCAAACACTGAACAGGGAGCACTTAAAAAGAAGTGGCGATGTGTGAACCTCTAATGTTGAACTTTAGTAGACTGCATCAGGTTTTTTTTTCCAAGAGGAAACCAACTGGCATTCCTTGCAGTTATTTGTTTAGTTTCATATGGCACTTCTTAAATACAGCAAAATTTGATGCTACCTATCTTGTAGAAAGGTAGTAGTAGCATACTGTCCTTGGAAGCACATTCATTATTTGACATTTTTTATTACTTTATTTATTGAAAAATATTGAACATTTGGTCCAAATTTTTTGATACTGATAAGGTGGCCTTAGTAATTTCAATCTTTAACCATGGATTAAGCTCAACTATATCCTAGTATTGGACAAATAAAAAATATTAATAAAATGGCTTACTGCTAAGTAAATTCTTCTATTTCATAAATCTATTTTGTCAAAAACCTGTACAATCTTCAGTTGCTTAATTTAAATACAAAGACTTAACACTTGTGAAGGAAATAGTGAGAATCTATAAAAAATTGATTTTTATATATAGGAATTTTAGAAAAAAAGTGAATAGTAAAAGGTAAATACAAAACTATGATATGTGTAGGGTCAAATTCTTCATGTAAACAGTACATGGCACATACAAGCTACATATGAATCTTTATTTCACAAATAAATGGAGATATTCTGATGCTCCTTTTATTCACATCATTATATGATGATTTTCATATTAAAATAATTATAGCATATATTCATATTCCCATATAATAATAAAATTCATACTCTTCTTTCCTATATTTTCATATTATTTTAATATGGTCCTAAATTGAACAATCTATTTATTCCAGAACAGATACCTCTTTGCCTTTGAAGCTCCAGAAGTGGTGACTTCCATGAAAGTACACAGAGATTCTGCCTTCCTTGATGTATTTCAAGATAACAATTAGCTGCAATCCTTATATTTTCTGTGTCATGTTATTCTTATATGTAGTCTTTTCCATGCCAAGATTTAACTTTGTATAAAATCAAATGAATCAAACAGCATTTCTATCTCATCTACTATCTTAAAACATTTAGCTGAAGAATTTATGTCCTTATGTAATTGTTGAATATATAATATTACATATAGATTTGCATTGTTGATTGGCCAAGGAGCTTATTTAAAATGCTATAAATAGACTACACATCTTATTCCACACAGATGTGCCAGTCTTTATTGACTTTTTATTTATTTTTATTAATCTTTATTATATTCATACAATAACTTGTTTCATTTACCAGGATGTCATTTTTTCAATAAATTATAAGATATTAATGAGAGTATTCCATGGAGTAACATAGCTCAAATTAGTAAATTTATCAATAGAGTTGTCTATTATTCTCACATGAGAGTCCTAAAACAAGCAGTTAGCCCAAATGTACCTCTCCGAGGTGTAGAAATGCAGGCTCAACATTTTAATGTTCTGCCATTTGAAACAAACAGTCTCGTCCTCATAGTCAAACCATAATTACTTGGAGAAAGTGCTACCAACTTCTTCCTGCTTTTAAGGGCACAAACAATGAGCTGCATTCAACCCTGCTGCTTACAAAAGATACAACTTGCCTGAAGAGATGAGAGATGCAAATCAAGCAGAAAAGCCCTTTCCAAGTAACATTCCTGGTACTGAGCAAGAACTGGAGAACAAATATTGAGCAGAAAGGTTGTGATCATTGACAAACAATCCCAATTAACTATTGTGTTCTACCATCTGGTAAAGAACACCCCCAGAACTTGTGACGGCCCCACAATGCACGATCCACATTCCCCATTGATGAGGGTCCCTTTGGAAGAGGGAGGACAGGGAGGAGAAAAATGGAACCAATACTATGAATGTAAAATCAGAATAATAGAAATAATAAAAAAAAAGAACACCTCTGCTTGCTGCCTCAGTGCCATATTTATTTGGTCCATGCTCCACTATCATACTGCCAAGGAACTTTAGTTTGTTACAGTTTTTTTTTTTTTTTTAAACCACCTTTACTTTCCTCTACTGTCACTTATATCTAAAAGCTTCTGTCACTTTGAGTAATAACGTGAGTTGCTATCAAAAGTCAAGGCAGGTATCGATACTGTATATTGACTTACCATAGCAGGTGCTATTGAATATTCAAGGACCCAAAGATAATTCAATTGATTATTTATATTCCATAGCTAATAGTGATATTTTTCTTTAAAGGAATCTAATTTTTTCTCTACTTGCTTTCATCCTACACCAGTGGCCATCTCAACTTGCTATTATGGAAAAGTTTACTTTTTCTACTTATCATTACTACTTACCACTATTTATTTGAGATAAATGTCTGTATGAAATAAGAAAATAATATATTTCCAACCTTAATGTATTTGTGTGTGTGTGTGTGTGTGTGTGTGTGTGTGTGTGTGTGTGTTTGATAAGGATGAAGCACTGCAGACAAACTTGTTAGTAAGGGAATCCTGATCTGGAAATCCTGATCTTCCCACCTCTACATCCCAAGTGCTGGGATGCCAGGTGTACTTCTCCATGTCCAGGTCTTAATGCATTAATCAGAAAGTAGATTTTTGACTTTATGCCCTTCACACGACTTTTAGTATGATCAAAACTTAAATTTTTCCATTGCTTTCATAAGAAAAATAGGTTTCTTGATATGTGACCATTTATCAATATGTGACAAATACTTTAGCTATCTTTTTCATACAACTAAGTTGTATCTGTTAATATTTTACCTAATATTTTAAAGGATGTTAATGAATTCAGGTTTACCATCTTAAATAGGGATTCTGTTTTTCTGATATATTTTAACAACAGAGAATTTCAAATACACTTGCACAGACATATGTACAAGTTACATGGGTATTGTCTTAGCCAATATTCTTCAAAATGAACATTAAAATCAATGCATATATAAGGCATTAAAGAAATATGTGTGGCAAATATACAGGATGTGAATGAGTAAAAAGAGCGAAGGAAATTTGAAAAGCTCTAAGGCAATATCTGATATGGACAAAAATGGTCCCAAGGCATTAATATTCAATAAAACAGAAATTTGTGAAAGTTATTTTAATTAATACACTTAAATGTTTTAATTTATCTATTTGTGATCAAAGAAAGAGAAAGAATGGGCCCCCTGGGGCCTCCTGTTGCTGCAAACAAACTCTAGATGCTTGTGCCATTTTGTGCATCTGACTTTATTCAGGTACTGTGAAATTTAACCTAAGCCAGCAGGACTCTTAAACATGTGTATTTAATCACTGATCCATCTCTGCAGTCCCATGATGGAGTAAAAGTAACTATCTGTCACCTATCTATCAATTTGTTTATACACACGTGTATGTGTGCATATATACATATATATTATTTCTCTTCCCACCATCCTGCTTTTCTGTGCATCTAAATTTAGACTAGATGAATTTCAGTGGTTCACAAACAACTGTAGCTAGTGTTTCCAACTCATTCAAATACTTAGCAGTGTACAGGCACGTCTGATCTCACCACAATGCTGCATATCAAACCTATGTATCCTTGTGGGAATGTGCCTTCAGAATCTCCATCTGGGTCTGGTCATAACCTCTCCGTGAACACCTACCTTAGTACTTAATTACTGATTACCTAAAGCTGGGTACATCTCAATAATCTGTATATCTTGAGTTACACCTCTTCTATGAGACAGAACATCTTCAGATACTCAGGTATTTATCTTTTATTAAAGACAAATTTATAATTATTTTAAATTGTTCATAATTCATAGGTCATGAATACAATAATTTACATTTTACATTAATTATATTTTGGGCTTTGGTTTGATAGGTATAAATTTTAGCTCTTAAAATTGTTTTACTATGTGCTTTACTTTGTGTCTAGTAGTAAAAACTTTCCATATAACTCCTGCATATAAAATATTTGATATTTAATATTTTTTAGGTTTTCTTCTTTCTTTCTTTCTTTCTTTCTTTCTTTCTTTCTTTCTTCTTCTTCTTCCTTCCTTCCTTCTTTCCTTCCTCCTTCCTTCCTCCTTCCTTCCTCCCTCCCTCCCTCCCTCCCTCCTTCCTTCCTTCCTTCCTTCCTTCCTTCCTTCCTTCCTTCCTTCCTCCCTTCCTTCCTTTCTCTTTCTTTCTTTCTTTCTTCCTTTCTTTCTTCTTCTTCTTTTCTTTTTCTCTTTCTTTCTCTCTTTCTTTCTTTCTTCCTTCCTTCCTCTCTTTCTTTCTTTATCTCTCTTTTCTTTCTCTTTCTTTTTCTTTCTTTCTTTCTTTCTTTCTTTCTTTCTTTCTTTCTTTCTTTCTTTCTTTCTTTCTTTCTTTCTTTCTTTCTTTCTTTCTTTCTTTCTTTCTTGTTTTCCAGGTAGAATTTCACTCTAGCTCTGGCTGACCTGGAATTTACTATTTAGCTACAGGTTGGCTTGAACTCACAGCAATACTCCTACCTCTGCCTCCTGAGTGCTGGGATTAAAAGCGTGCCCCACCACACATGGCTTTTTTCTAGATTTTCAATCATGTTTTCCAGTGGTTCCTTTTTTAATACTTGAAAAACATCATTCAATATTCTGTAGCTTTCAATACTTATGACAGAGAATTAGTAATCAATCTGATTGCTATTTTATCTTCATGGTTCTGAGATATTTCCTTTATCAGTTTGACTACTCCATATTGATATATGTTATGTATTCTGTAATGTTTATTTTGACACTTTTCTGAACCTTCTCAACCATTGGCTTTTGTCTGTCATCGTAGTTGAAAAGTAACAACAATATTTTCCTCCCACATCCTACCTGCTTTCTTTTCTACAAATAACGTAGCCTGTATATTGTGCCATTTGATAAGGTTCCACAAGGCTCTCAGAGACTCAGTTCATATTCTTTATTGGATCTTCTTTTTTTTCCATTTAATGTCAGATAAGTTGTATTGATCTATTTTCAAGTTCATTGACTAATTTTGATATTTCTTACATATTTAAAACTCATTTGAGGGCTGCCTAATGACTTAGAGGTTAAGGCGCTTGCCTGCAATGCCAAAGGACCCAGGTTAGATTCCCCAGGACCCAGTAAGCCAGATGCTCAAGGTGGTACATGCTTCTGGAATTTGTTTGCAGTGGCTGGAGGCCCAGATGCACCCATTCTGTCTCTATCTATCTGCATATTTCTTGCTACCTTCCAAATAAATAAATAATAAAACTCATTTGAAGGCTGGAGAGATAGCTTACTGGTTAAGGCACTTGATTGCAAAACCTAATGAACTGGGTTCCGTTCCTTAGTTCTCACATAAAGGCAGATGCACAAAGTGGCACATGCTTCTGGAGTTCGTTTGCAGTGGCTAGTGGCCCTGGCATGCCCATATTCATATGCATATTCATATCCCCTCACTCTCCCTTTCACTCCTCCTTGCAAACAAATGAACATATTTTAAGAATTACAAAAAAAACTCATTTGTCATTTTTAATGTTTATATATTAGAATTTTACCTGAATATTTTGAGTGCACATGCATGCTGTATTTTCTAAGTGAGGCCCTCTATCCTTTCATTAATGGTATGACTTTTTTGATGAAAGTAAACAGTTTACAATGGCTGCAATAACGTCCAACTCTAATAATCTCATCACTCTATTATCTGCTTTACTTTGAGATTGAACTCTGTTCTTTGATTTTTTTTTTCATTAAACTGTTTGTATTTTGTGAGTATTCTTATGTCACTCTGCTTTCAGTTACGGTGAGCATCATTGTGTGGAGATTTGGGATCCTGTTCAAATAATATTGATGTTTATGGTTTAGTCATTAAGTTTTTTAGGGTCAAACTTGAACTGGTGTCATAATTGCTCAATACTCAGTTCTGAGGGGTCTATACTGGTTTCACTCCTCATGTAGTCTAGGAACTACTTGGAACTGTATACAGAAGACAGCATTCCTTTTACCTACCTACCTTGTGCTTGGCAGGCAGCTTCCATGTCTCAGGAGGCTGTGGTGTCCTGGTTCTGCATGTGCTTTTCATGCAGAAAAATGCAGGGCTGGGCTGCCACTGGTGGCTGTGAATGTTTCATGCTGCAGCTGTTGTCAGCAATTCTTCCTCAAAGAGGGAAATTAATTTCTCAGTGGTGGCCAAAGCTTGAAACTTCTTTACAGTGTGGCAGTTTTTGTCCATGTATCGTCCCCATCTAGGACTGCTGATTTTGTACTCTGTTCAGAATTCAGAACCATCATCTACAAAAATTGAAGTTTGTTTTAGAAACTTCCAAATGAACTGTAAAACATCCTGACTCAACAATGTTTGATGACCTATAGGGCTGTGAACTGGAAGTCTGGATTAGTCACAAGAACAGCCAAAAAAACGAAGGAGTGAAAATCTCAAAAGCATATCAAATATATTAGTGATAAAGTAGAATATAAAAATTATAAATTACTTATTTGCCTATGCATTATTGTATAAACATAGGTTCCTAAGACTTCTATATCTTAAAAATGCATTGAGTATTGCAGAACATGAATATCAAATAAATAATGGGTATGCAACATTTGTTTAGAGAGAATATATTGAAAGTATTTCTTCATGACAATGACATGATTAGAACTATATTTTGAAAAGAATATACTTCCAATAATGTGTAGGACTTACTGTCTTAAAGGTTGATGTAAGGCAGGATTCATATACAAAGTGAACCTAATATTCCCAAATGTGAGTACAGACAAAAGTGTGGGAAATGAAAATAAACTTGAAAAAATTGAGTCTAGTTTACCTGGGAGGTCTCTCTTAGTGCAGTGGATTTATATTAGTTCATGAAGCTAATTCAAATCTTAATTAACTATTATGTATAAGAATATTTATAAAATAATTCTTGATGGAAAAGATTAGTAAAAATGTTAAAAATAATTTTCTAGTTATAATTTATGTAGTGAAAACAATGAGATTTACTTAAAAATTAGAGTCAACAAATAAATCAAATTTGTTTGTAACAAGCATGATTGCCCTTTGTTCATATCCTACACCTTTAATGTGGCCATTTCAAATGTTCTTAAGGAAAGACATTCCCTTGTATGCATGACACCACCCTTTTGATTTTCAAATAATGATATATTATTAGTAGCTACATTATTTTAATAATAGTCCAATTAAAATCAGAGAACATATAATTACAGAGTCTATTAAGACAAGCTGTGCTAGGACATCCAGCATAGATCTTTGATAATGATTATATAATCTATAATCTTTCCATGCATTCGATTATAACCAGATAGTTGTAGTTGGCATAATGTTATTAAAAGTGGCCATATACACAGTGAGAAAATAAAGTCATATATATATATATGATTTAAGAGTAATGAACAGAGCACATATAACTTAATCAGGGAAACTAGCATTTCACCTCACATACTGACAACCCAGCCACCCAGAAACTACACAGTGAATTCCAGGTAACCCTGGGCTAGAGCAAGACCTCAACTTGATAAACAATACATAGGGCTGGAGAGAGATGGCTTAGCAGTTAAGGTGTTGGCCTGCAAAGCCTAAAGACCCCAGTTTAATTAATACCTATGTAAGCCAGATGCTCAAGGTGGTGCATGCATCATATATATATATATATATATGAATATGAACAGTTTTTTGAGGTGAGGTCTTTCTCTAGCCCAAGCTGACCTGGAATCCAATATGTAGTATTAGGCTGTCCTTGAACTCACAACAACCCTCCTACCATTGCTTCCAAGGTGCTAGGATTAAAGGTGTGTGCCAACATACCTATCCTCATATATTTTTAGTACATTATTTCAGGTTATTTTTCAACATTTAACAGTAAATAGGTCAAATGAACAAGTAACAATTTGTTAGTGCTTGAACTGTCCATAATGTTCAAAGACGTCATGATCAAAACTTTTGCAGACCTTTTCCTCTCTGATCTCAGGAAGTCTGTGCTCTCTTCCTCCCTTTCCTACTCTAAATTAAAATGGTATTTTTCAAGTGATTATTGTAATAGACAGACATCAAAGTTATTTTTCATATACAGTTTGTTGCTTCAATATAATTAAGTAGAGATATTGTAAAATTATATGTCTCAATGTAAAATATTTTCTTATATTCTAATTCTTGTTACCAGGGATAAAATGTGAGCATAACAGCCTACATGTACTTTTGAATACATAATTATTTTCATAGCTAGGTTAAAAACACATTCAATTATTCTGTCATCATGAGACTCAATCACTGAAATAGGTTTTGCCATCTTCTCCTCAAAATGTTGCAACTAAGAAGATCTATAACATTATTAAGTTATTTTTCAAGCCTTGCATGTAACATTAGTCTTAATATGAATGTGGGTTAATACCTGGATATTATGGAACATATATGAAATAGCCTGACATTCCAAGGAGTATCAATCACAATTTAAAATCTGGAAGGACAGAATGTTATCACAGATATAATTTTAAATTAAACATCAATATTGAAGATAATATATGTTACCCTGTAAAATAAAACACTATAAAAATCTGCCCTTAAACTGTCATTATCTGAGATTAAACACTTAATTTTGTCCCATGTTGTAAGTTTTGTGTTCTTAGAAATAACTCTGATACTAGTGTAATCATGGTAGGACAAAATTCCCTTGACAGTTCTATGAATAGCACCTGTAAATTAATACTAGCATCAAAAAAGTCTATTTGCTAATTTCTTTAATAGTTATTTGAAATTGACTTCATATTTCATCAATTTTAGTATGATTAGACTTATTTCAATACAGTATTCCTTTCATATGAATTCATCATTACCTTATAATCAATGACAAAAAACTTTTTAAATATAGCCTTCATGTCCCACCCACAATGAATAACACAGCACCAGTGAGGAGGGCTTCCAGGGTTGTATATGCTTAACATATCCTCTTTATTTTATTTTATAATAAAATAGCTTTACCGTAACTCCACAAGAATTCTTTTTGGTCAGTGACTTTGGTGTGTTGTAATTTATGTATGAATTGTCAGGATTCTCTACCTAGATATTAAAACTTAACTCTCTAAAACACAGCTTTTGATTTTTGAGTTGATAACTTTAAACCTTAATTATATTTCCTAAGGAATAACAGTGCCAAGACTTTAATTAACAACTTTAGGAAGCTATGAAAATAATCCACTCTAGCTCATGGCATTCCAAAATCTATCCCCACTTCTATACTTAACCCAAGTTTGGTTTGAGACAGGACTGCAAAGATAACATATTTTCTACAACCTATACTTCCTCAGACCTTCATGTCTGAATATGATTTCCAGTCACAATGATTGACGAAATACCAGTGAATTCTTCTTATGAAATAATGCATAATTGACAAAATATTTTACATTGAGTGAATGAAAAGATGTCACTCAACTTCCCTGGGAATCTAAACCTGTCCAGATGTCTTGTAGATTTACTGAGGACCTCAAAGCTCACACAGTGTAGGAAAATGAATCTCTACACTCCCAAGTATTTTATTAGAAGTTAATTATCAACTGTAGTTAGACATGCTTATGGTCAAATAATGGGGCAGAACTTCATATAAAGTAAATACCTACTAAAGGCAAACAAATCATTGGGTGAAGAAGGATTACTTTGTGTGCAGGTCAGTGAATTCCATGTTAAACTATTTAATTCAAACATTTTGACTCCTTCATGTAAAGCTTTGAAAAATATAATGCATGGTTAGGTGCAATATGTACTATTGAGACTGGATTTAAATGTTTCTATTTTGGATTTTACCTTGATGTTTTATAGAAACATGTTAATGCATAAATGGTCCATGCACTGTGGGGTATTCATCATCAATGTTATCTATTTTATTCATTTTTCAAGAGACATACTTCTTGCTGTCATATTTTGGTAATCCGTTTACAAACATTGCTGAAAATTTTCAATTTACTGTTTCTATATTTTAGGTTAACCTTATTTAACCCTTCAATAAATAGTAGGAATCATTTCTTTGCCATTATGTGTCTTAGGGAAAGGCTTATTAATATATGCATTTGTGGTAGTTTGAATATATGTCCCCCAATATATTCAACGTTTTATTAGTTATAGTTTGCATCTGCAATCACCTTGCTAGAGGCAAGGTCACTGGGGGCCCCGGTCTTAAGGTGTGGTGATGGTTTGAGATTCCATTGTAAAGATATGCAAATGTGCCTAGCAGGAGTTCCTGAAGTGTGCTGTGTGACCTTTTGGCTGTAGTTTTGCTCTGTGTGCTGTGGTGGCTGGTTGGCTTTGCTTTCTCTGCTTGGCCCTGTGGAGAGCAGGTCGCTTCTCTTGCCTTTATGGAACTTCCCCTGGATCTGTAAGTTTCAATAAATAATATCCCTTCCTCCATAACTGTGCCTGGTCTGGAAGTTCATCTCAGCGAACCTGAAGCTGTCTGCTACAGCATTTTCCCTAACTTGAAGTCATTTTGTACTTGTATTGCATCTTGGCATGAAATTCTTAACTAACTAAAACATCCTACTTCTAACCTCTTGCTCTATCTCATGTAGATCAGATTTAATGGTAGTGCATGCTCATTTTCCTTTACCCAACCTTCCCTGATGGTAGCAGGATTATTTTGACTGTTTGGAAGTTTATTTGACCAGTCTTCTTGTAATACCAAGTATTCAAATGAGAAATAAACAGAAAACAAAATGTTGATGAGACAGCAGGCATTGACTCGATTATTTTCATAATCTAGAGATTATGATGACGTTAGACTTGAACTCAAAGCAATCCTTCTATCCCTGCCTCCCGAGTTCTGGGATTAAAGGTGTTTGCCACCACACCCAGCCTGTATTGATTTTCATTCTACAGTCTTACACAACTATGCATTCTACATCTACATGATTTTATATTGCCTTTCAACTGTATCATGAACTAATTGGACTGTGGGGTTTATAAGTTTCTTATTGGCTCTAGCTATGTTGACTTGCATGGTTTTAGATATTACGTTGGATTGGGACAGGACACAAGAGAACACTGATGATACTAAAAGTGTGTGTCCATAGTATTGATCCTGAAAATCAAGGATGTTTGCCTAATGTTAACTATACTAAATTGATAAACTTTAAATTTGTGTGAGAAAGTGTTCTTGAGATTTTTATGCCAGAGGTTATATGTGAAAACATTCTTGTAAACCCTTTAAAATGGGCCTTAAATTGTTTTATTAAAAATATATGTCAATAGAGATATTGAAAGTCAGGGCTGGGGAGATGGCTTAGTGATTAAGGTACTTGCCTAGAAAACAAAGGACCTAGGTTCCCTTCCCCAGGACCCACATAAGCCAGATGGACAAGGTGGCACATGCATCTGGAGTTCAATTGTTGTGGCTAGAGGCCCTAGTGCACCCATTTTCTCTCTATCTGCCTCTTTCTCTTTCAAATAAATAAATAAAATAAATAAAAATAATATTGAAAATCTATGTTTTATTTAGAAACCAACTATTTTAATTCTTAGGTTCCACTTGATTATCTACTTACTTTAAAAAAATTGATTATTTTTGGTAAAATAAGTAACTGTAACACCTATTTTTTTGGCATTAAAAGAATGTGGAGCACAGTTAAAGAATGTATAATCTCAATATAGACACCCCAAAAATTTTGTCCCATAGGACATAGATGGTGGGTGTATAGTCCAACACTTTCTGATCCATGTCCAGCAAGAAATTGGAATAAGGAATTAGAAGTGGAATTGCACCATATATATATGCTTTGTTTTCCCAAAAGCAAAGTATATAGTTACTTATTGAATTTATTTGAACATATATTACAATGCCCTTCATTGGAAATTCCTTGAAAGTATTTTTATGTATTTTATGAACTCAGAAAGCCAATACTATTAGCAAACATTGATTTAAAATTCATTTCTGTCATAGTGAAGTGTGAAATATGAAGCACCCTTTTATTCATTTTTACTTTATAATCTACTTATATTCAGTATAAGTAAATGTAAAACTCCAAGTTTTATATATTTCACATTTATGTTATTAGCATTTCTTTCCTCTTTTACAGAGATTTTCATTTCACATAAATAATAAATAATCTTCCAAACTTAAAGCATAAATTACAGTACCATTCAAATCTGAAAACTTTTCCTTCAAATCTTTCAAAGTACTTGATTTCTGAAACACACTTCATCTTTATTCTCCCACTTGTTCAAAGAATCCTCCCCAAAAAGTTGAACAAATATCTATTCCTGAACTCTCATTGGCATATGACTGTTGTAATTCATAGGCACTCTAATGTTCAAGGCTGTGTGTGGGGGGGTGCATGTATGTGTTGGTTTGACTGATTTTACCTGTACATATGAAATTTAAAGTTATTTTCACTACAAGATTGAAATACTAGCACAAAGAAAAACACACAGACATTTTAACTATGATATATTTTAATTGGCCTTTCATTCCATTCTATCCTTGCTTCATTCTCTCTTACTCTTTTTTAAAATAATTCTGTTTAAGAAGTTGGCATGCTATTTACAGTTTAGAGTTAATGTTTCTATCACTAGACATCTGGCCTTGATATGGTGCCTTTGTGTCACACCAAGGCCTGAGGTAAGTGAACCAGAGCAAAGAAATTGAACTGAAGAGATTAATGAAATGACTAAAGACTACATGCTAAAGAGAACAGAAAAAAAGTTCAAGTCATAATAACTGATGCTTCTATTTCTTTCCTTTCCTTCCTTCCTTCCTTCTTTCCTTCCTTCCTTTCTTTTCATTTTTTCTCTCTGCTTTTCTTTTCTTTTCTTTTCTTTTCTTTTCTTTTCTTTTCTTTCTATTCATTCATTTTTCCTTCCTTACTTCCCTTTATTTTTTTCAATTCTATTTATTACAACCTAATTCACTGCCATTCCTCCAGTGGATGAAAGAAGGACAAGACTACCTGCTTTTAGAGAAACTCAAAATGAATTTAAAATAATGTATAACTTATACAGGTAATTATCACTAAGGCCAAATTTCAAGCTCAGTTGTCTACATTGATGTTAATGATACGATGAATGATAACGAAAACAGTAACACTCAAAGTTACTGAATACTCAGAAGTCAGAATTAATAACAAAATAAATAGGATTCATCAAACAAATATAATTCTAAACAGCCTCTTTCCTCATTTAGGTTCATTTAATCAAAATTAGCATTTAAAGTATCCATCAAACCATATATATCTGTTTAATTAAAAGATTTCCCTAACAAACAAGTGAGGATTTGAGTGAAATTTAAATTTACATTAATTTTCATTTTCACTTTTTTATTTTCTGTTTAAAAACAGTGCTTTTCTTTTTTTGAAAGTCATTTTTCAGTGATTTTTCATTTTATTTTTCTTAAAAAGTTTGAATCTGAAATGTTTCTTAAAAGCCCGTATGTTAAAGGCATCATTCCCAGATTGGCTCCAGTGAGACATTATGGAACTTTAGGTCTTCTGGTCATTGGGGATGAGTTCTAAAGAAAGTAGTGGGACTCTACCCACCCCTCATGCTAATTTGCTTCAGAAGCCAGGCATAATGGCCTAAGTCTTCAATCCCTTAATACTTGGAGGCAGAGGCAGGAGGATCACTGTGAGTTTGAGGCTAGCCTGGGACTAAAGAGTGAGATCCAGGTCAGCCAGGACTATTGTGAGACTCTATCTTGAAAACAAAACAGAACAACAATAACAAAAAAAAAATAAAAAAAGAAGACTTGGAGGGTTAGATCTAGTACTCTCCTGCCACCATGATGAGCTCCTTCAGACCAAAGGCCCAAAGGCAATAAAGCCAACTAATCATGGCCATAAACCTCAAAACTATGAGCCAGAACAAACATTTTCTTTTTAAAACTTTATTATTTTTATGTATTTGTTACAGGTAAAGAAGGATATATAACATAATGCCTACATTTTTCTCTTCTTGTTCATGCACACTTTCATGTCTATAGAAGGCAAAATTATGCTTGCTCTTAGGACTGGTAGTCAGTTGGGACTAGCAAAATATCATTGGATGGCATAGTCACATGCAAAAAATTTGGGCAAATATATCATTCTGACATTCCTGAACTTGTGAATATGAATTGTTTGCTTCAGATATTATTATCCATTTACAAAATAGGCACTTTGATTTTCCCAAAATATTAACATTATTATTTATTAGCAGGTTTAAATAAAATGTTGTGTAGGTGACCAAGCTATCGATTTATTTGTAATTGAAAAGTAAATCAATTTCAAAAATCCTAAAACATAATACATCACTTGATATAAAGGATGAAATGTTACATACAGAAATACATCCAAGTATTGAAGTTTAAATAGTAAATCTTCAGTTGCCAAAGAAAAATTGTATACCAGGTAACAAAACCTGCTATGGGGACATTATTAGATAATAGTGCAAAAGACAAGAGAGATTAAATTCAAGTCTATTGCAACAGAATGCTTGAAAGTTTCCAGCCCTTGGTAAAGTACCAGGGAACATTAGGGTTGAGGCTGGCCAGTGTGAGCAGACAGACCATCTGCTTCTGTTAACTGCCTCTTAGAGGGTCCTACCCTTCTCAGAGACTGAGAGATTTGAAGACTGTCTCTATAAATGGTTACATTTTACCATCAATAACAGACATTTCTGAATTGTATAAATGGTAAACAAAAAGTTGTGAGACAATTTTATCTTGAAGATGCAGAAAGAATTTATAATTGTGTTTTCTAAGGTAAATTGTCTTTTTAAAAACGGAAGATGGGAGGGTCTGTATTCAGGAATAAACCAAAAAGTATAATAAAAATGAAGGGAAGTTTAAGGCTCTCTGTGGAAGTGTGTACAAAAACATTGAAAACAAATTGTGAAAAATATACAAATCAATTATAATTCATAATCTATCTAATAAGGCCAAACTATGCTTGCCTGTTACTATGTCCTTACTTTTAAAGCACCAGTGTCATATTCTCTAACTTTACCTAAGCCAGTCTAAGGATTTGATTTAACCACGAGTTCTTCTGTTTAACTTACCCTCATCTGGAAAGTTTTGCTAAGAAATTCCACAGTCGAATTTACAAAATATAATTGTGTTTTCTGTTTTATATTCATCTGCTGTCTATTGAGCAAAGGCCAACCCTTTGTTTTTGAAGATTGGTGGCAAGTAGTTCAAGCTGAAATCCTCAGCACTGCAGAATTTTCCAATAAATCAAAAGCTGAAACTAGCTTAAGAAATGTTATCCTTGAGCTATTTATGTCTTTGGCAAAGAAAGTTCATTTAATATAATTACCTGTTCTCTACACTTTTACATGAAAATGTATGTCAGTTCCAAACCAATATCTCTATGCAGTAAATTCTAAATTACAGCAAAAGTAGTTTTGAGAACTTAGAAATTTTTTAGATGAACAGTAGGAGAAGAACCATCAGCCTTATTTAGAAATCAGCCATTCACACCATTGAGGTCCATGAAGTCTGTAAGATTGAAGTAGGCTGAAAACCAGTTCACTGTGGAGCAGAGCCTGGGCTTTAGGAAATAAATTTTTGGTTTTATTAAAGATAATGTTGTGGTATTTAACTGTTAAGATCACCATCTTCTTTTAAAATATATTTTAAAATATGTTTAAAATATATTTCAGAATGAAAGTAGCATTGGGAAAAATAAACATGTGTAATTATGTAATTATCTACATCAGAAATAAATTTTTAAGTATAAAATTTTAAATTAAACTGGTTGTGCTTTTTTGACTTAAATGGTAGAGATCTATCTCAAAGTTATTCAACAAGCAGTATAAAAATATGTTACCAAACCAGTGGCCAGTGAAAATAACAAAGCTTAATTGGTAACTTCCACTCTACTTTAATGCTAGTTTTCCTTCCCATCAGGCCACGTTGAGAGGACTTCTGGAATATTTTTACCATCATTTAGACATTCTCAATTGTTTACTACTATACATATGTATGTATGCATAATATGTAAATACACATATGTGTATGTACTATGTGCAAAGATAAATATATATATATATATATATATATCATTCTAAAAATAAAAAAAAACATTACAAATTATTTTATTTTCTTATACACAGGTTACTCTTTTCTCTACTAGGAAAGTTTGGTAATTTATAATAGGCACATAGTTGGCCTACCTTTTCTCTAGGTGAGTATGAAAGTGAACACAGGATGCCACAGCTCCAGCTTTCAGAATTCCTCTTTGTCCATGACTGAGGCACATAAAATAGCTTTGCTCTCCTGTTGAGTATTTCACTAAGAAAATACACTGTTAAATGCTATTAAAACACCTTTAATGCTAATGACTGACATTTAGTATAAGCACTATATTACACTTAATTGTAGCCAAAAGGCCAAGAAGTGATTATAAAGCTAGTTTAATGTTTATTTTCTCTTTAATGTTTATGTTTCTTTTAAGGTAGCCAGGGAAATTTGACTCCACACTGAACATTATTGCAGCCTGTCATGGTGTTGAGCTCTTGAGCAGAGGACTGTGGTGGGGCAGCTCCTCTTTTGTTAAGGACTGGACCTCTTTCATAGCTCTCCTGCTTTGCACACTCCATCATTTCTTGAGGAAGCTAGATGTGCTTATTATGGGAGCACAGCTCTGATACCATCAAGCACTATTCTAGCCATGCTGTTTGTGACAGCATGCCCCAAACTTCAAGCCTTGGTAACTGCCCACAAGCCAACACAAGGCCTGATAGCAGTAAAAAGATGGCCCTTCATATGCATAAAGGCCTGCACCTTGATTGGTACAATCCCCTTGTCACACAGTCAGTGCTCTATGAGCAGCCTGTTTAACTCATTGATGAGTCAGAGGCTACACACATCTCTATCTTGTCTCTATGGCATTGCAACTTCAGATTCATTCTAGTGTTTACAAAGTCTTCTATCTTTCCTGGGTGTTGGTGGCAACAGCAGAGGAGTGGCAGTATAAAGGAGCTATAGCTGTTACCACAGTCATCTTAGGCATGGCAGTGCTAAGGCAACAGTGACTGCAACAAGGAAAGTTAGTATTTCCATAGGATAGTACAAAGGATGGAGAACAGAGATTACAGACTAGGGAACAGTCACTCGAAGGGTCCCAGAATGTTTCCAAGCCTTCAGGGTGAAGGATCCTTACACCTTTAATGTGAGATCTGTAACACTGGCCACTGTTGGAGCTGAGGGCCGCAACACCCAAGGCCAGCTCTGGGGTGTTAATGGTAGAAGGCCCTGCCTACTGCTCACCTATACATGATTGCTATCAAGGTACAACAAAAGGACCACAGCTATCCCATAGGGACACTCACTGCTACACCTTTTTCACCACTACCAAAGAATGATGTCCATGTAAAGTAAGTTACTATATACCAAACATACAAGCTCTGAATAACTTAAGGATATTGATTACTTGGCCTAAAACTTATAAAATCTACACAACCAATAGTCTCATAATTGAACATTATTCTCCAAAAAGTGGTGAAAATATGTTCTACATTTCTGAATTTTCAGAATAAATGAAAAAAAAACAGATAAGGAATGCTAATTTTTATTAGGGTTCCTAAATGTCTTAAAATTCTCTATTTCTGTACTCTCTACCAATGATTCAGGGTTTGGTGGTTAAGGAGGTAGCCTCCCAAACTTAAAAATGCCAATATTGATTTCATATCCTGTTTATAACAAAGAATTGATATAAAAAAACTCAAGAAGAGTGAATTATGAATTAGGGAAAATCACAAATTATGGGGTTTATTTATGAGAAATTGGGATCTTGGAAAAAGCTGGAGCAGAGTCACAAATATGTGGAAGATAGGAAACACACACTTGTTTGGAAGGCACAGAATATGTAGTTCATGAAGTTCATTTCATTTAAGAGAAAAGGAGGTCTGGGAAGAGGTTGGAGCACAGACACAAACATGTGGAAGAGAGAACCTAGGAGCTTATGTACAGAAATTTAGAAGAAGCACACACTCATGTGGAAAGCACAGCGTCTGTCCTGAGCCTCCCCATGGAAAAAAAAAGTTAAGGGTAAGTGGTTTGAGAATAGGAGAGAGATAATCTAATTTATAAGAAATGGGTAGTAAAGAGAGGTATATCTATGGTTGCTCTGAGTTTACACAGGTAGCAGTCCCAGAGTTTAGATGAAATACCCCTGTGTTGGATCTATACTGTAAAGGAAATGCACATGTGGTAAACTCAGAGATCAGAAGAAACCATACATATAATTAACGTGAGAAGTTACCTCAAAGTATGAAACAGAAGCAAACAGAAAATTACACAGGCCAAGAGACAGTGATCTGCTCTCCCCACACGAAGCCAGGTTTATGTGTATCCAGGCAGAGATCACAGGGCAGAGAGGGGACAGAGGGGCAGGGAGAGTTGGAAAAAGCATGAAGAGACCTTTATAACGGTTTGAAAATGGATTCTTTCATTGGTTTCAGGTGTGCAAGACGAAGGCCCAGTTGGTTTGTTCATTCAAAGCGCAAACCACAAAGGCGAGCCCGCCGAGGTAGTGTGTTAGACTGTGGAGAGCAGGGGCACTCCAGATGTTCTGGATGAATCCTAGTGAGACAGGAGTCCATTCCTGCCCAGGCAGAGTGGCGCTCTTGTTCTGTCTGTGGGCTCTTGTCCCTAACTGACAGTGCCTAAAAGAAGCTTCCTTTCTTCTGAGTATTTCACCATTATATGTGACATATAAATCATGATTATTATGGAGAAATTCTCTTTTCACCTTATGTATTTACTGTTATGTACAAATGCTCAAATTTGTATTCTCCACATTTATAGAAAAATGAAGTCAATGACTTGGTCAAATATTTACATGCTGGTATTAGTTGTATTACTTACTTTTTTGTTGCTATAGTTCACAATTTGAAGTGATTTAGTCTACCATGGGTAAGGCTGGGTGGTGGCACTGAGAATATAGGTCAGGGACTCTTCACCATCCTATATCCCAGTTGAAGAGTAGAGCAGACAGGAAGTGGTGCCAGGTGACAAAAATTCACATCTCTGGTTCAGCGACCATCTCCTCCAATGACCAACCAACACATATTGGTTCCACAGCCTCCCAAAATACTCTATAAACTAGGGACCCGGTGTTCAAACACATGAGTCTCTTAGAGTCATTTCAAATCACAAAAGTATGGAAAGATGAAAATTACCCAGGCATCACCCTTGATGAAGTCAATTCAGACTGCAGATAGCATTGCAAAGGTGAAGTAAAAGTTCACTTAAGGGGTAGTATGAAGGAGGAGATATTAGAATACATGTTCAAGCATGGATAGAATTGTATAGACTGTAAGATTTATCCTAGGACATTTAATGCTGAGAAATAACAAGAAAATCTAGATGATCAGAAAAAAAAAGTTATATTTCATGGAGAATACAAGGTATCAGATAACAGTTAATTTGGACACTTGGACTCTAACCTAGATATAAAAGAGATTATGAGGCACCCTGATGACTGGAACTTTTTGAGGTGAATAATAGACAATTTTTGAATAATCTGTGTACTAGAAAATCATATTAACATAAATGTCTAGAGGAGAAAAGCTCAAGAACTATAGTAAGAGATATAGGGAGATAGCATGGAGTCTTAGGATGTTTAAAAACTTAGATACACATATATATATATATATGCATAGTTTCAGTGTTCATGACTATTTCACAAATAATATAAATTAGCTGTGTGAGCTGAACAATGACTGCTCAAAGATAATTGGTCCTCATCCTGGGATGGGTGAATCTGCCAATCTACATGGTCTCTTATAAGTAGGTTAAGACGGAAAAAGTATGTGCCTGAGCTGGGCTGGTTCAATATAATGGTAAAATTCATTATAGTAGGAATGCAAAACAGTCAAAATTTCAAAAGTAAAACTAGGAGAAAAGACCAAAAAAAAATGTGTAGAATAAACCTGGAATAGAAGGATGAAATATAAACTATGGGAAGAAAATATGGTCCGTAGAAACTGAAACAGGCATGGGATCATATTTTCTTCTGATCCCTGTCTATCAAAGGAAAACTCTGACTTCAGAACTTGGCTTCTAGGACTTTAAAATAATTAGTCACCATTATTTGAAGACACAAACATTTTAGTAACTTCTTATCACATCAATAAGATTCAAGAAAATAATCCCTAGTAATTGATTAAGAATTTGAATTAATTTTTTTCCAGCAACTGTTCCTTCTCATTTCTTCTCAATTTATTCATAAAAAAATGATTAACGGAGATGGAGAAATGGCTTAGCAGTTAGGGTTTATGCCTAACTGAAGCCTAAGGACCCTGGTTCGATTCTCCAGGTCCCACATAAGCCAGATGCACATGGTGGTATATGCATCTGGAGTTTGTTTGCAATGGCTAGAGGCCCTGGTGAGCCCATTCTCACTCTCTCTGTCCCTCTCTCTGTCTGTAATAAATAAAAATAAAATTAAAAAATGAATTAATGATACTCATGATTTTGAAGTTCATTATAATTGAAAGTGCATGTGCCTATGTGTGCTTATTTACAGACATTATTGTAAATGAATAAATGATGGATGTTTGAACTGGCTTTGGAAATAATATATATTCTTAACATAAAACTTATGTATGCTAAATTCAAAATAATTAATATATGATGGCTAATATGCAACAAATTCCTTCTATAGCCTTTGCTGTTCCAGTATATGGGCACTAGTGAATATAGCATTTTAAAGTATGTACTGATACACAATGAAAACATAGAGAGCCAGAAACCTGCTGAGAAATTGCTTTCAATCAGTTTACATTTAAAATAACAGATGGTAAAACTGCCAGTAAAATGTAAAAGTATTTAAGGTAATTTTATCTGTAATCTATAATCCATAAGAAGGAAAAAAATAACATGATATACAGCACCTTTTTAATTGAGATGTGAATTTGAAATGTTGAATAAATAATTAACTTAAATCTATCTGCACAATGATCTAAAGGTATTGCTTCCCTTCTGTGATGAACATTATTATTCTGTGGAATATGGAATTATAAACTATTAACTGCTTTATTAAATATTAAAACCACGCCTTCACATTATGCAAAATAACATACGTGTATAATTATCACATTACTGTACAAGTATTGTCTGGGGTTCATTTGCAGTGGCTAGAGGCCATGGCATGCCAATTCTCTTTCTCTCTTTCTCCTTCTTCTTCTCCTCCTTCTTCTTCTTTTCCTTCTTTCTTCTTCTTCTTTCTTCTTCTTCTCCTCCTTATCTTCTTCCTCTTTCCCTCTGTCAAATAAAATATTCTTTAAAAAAAAGTTGGTTCAAAAAGTACATAATTCATCATGCTGTTCATGTGACTTCAGGAATAGGAATGAACATTCTCATAGGAAGGCAATTGTCACAATTCAGAGATCTCTTCAGTAATCCTCTGTGCTTCTTCATATTTCAATAAAATTTGGGGTCATTAATGTGCCACTTTTATTTCAATCTTTAATTCTTTTAAATTAACATAAAATGAATTATTTAAATAATATATATTTGAACAACAGACCACAGAAATTCCAGTTGTGTAGGATTACAACACAGTTCACTCATGTGGTGGTATGAAAGGTTTTCATTAATAACAATTCAACAATTATTTTTGAATCAATGAATACTTTGTAGTGCTTTCTATGCAAGAGCTTTTCCTCATAGGTATGACACTGCATTACTTTTCTCACCAATGTCTAGCCAAATACTAGACAAGAAGTAAATTATTGGAGGAAAGGTTTATTTTATCTTACAGTTCAAGGAAACAACCTGTCAAATAAGGACGGTATGATAGCAAGAGTAGGAAACATTGCATACACGCTTAGAAATAAGAGAGTCGTGAATTCCAATGCTCACTTACCTTTTATGTTTGATTCAGACACAGACACTGTCCCCTATAGAGGATGATGAAACTCACAATTAGGATGGTCTTCCTCCCTCAGTGAATCTAATCAAGAAACTCACCAACAGACATGGCCAGAGATTTGTGTCCTAGGTATCTCTAAATCCAAGGAAACCGATAGGAGGGATTAAACATCACAGGCAGTATATTTCCCTACATGCTATTATAACAAAATAACTGAGGCTAGGTAATTCAGGTAGAGCAGAAACAAAGAAAAGTAGAAGGGCTCAGTCTGGTGTTTGGTTAGGAGTAGGACTAGGCATTGGTTTCCACAGTGGCCAGGTATTGCATCCTTCACAAAGAAAAACATTGAGTCTTCAAAATCAGACAGATCCCAAGCCATTGCCCCTGCACAGAGACTGACAGAGGCAATTCTCACCCCACAGCAAATACTAAGACCCCATAAAGGAGGGCCCTCAGTGGAGTGCGGAGAAAGAGAGGGTGTAGGAAGATAACACGTCAGGAATGGGACCAAAACATCATTTGTTCATACATTACAAAGTTAGCTCTTTTCATAGCTTCAGCCTTTACATTGTTGATACCTGTCCGAGTTTTTTACCTCCACATCCCTCCTGGACTGAAGTGACTAGCTGTGAGCACACAGTTTCTAAAGCTTCCTTTTTCAGGGATGAGAGTTCATCTTAATCCTACATTTATGCCCTGCTTTATTATTATTATTAACAACAACAACATATTTAGTATGGATACATCATGTGTTGGTCCCCTCTTCCCTCCTTCCTGTTCCCATTCCACTGGGTACCCACCTCAGTGGGGTTGCAGGTATTTCCTATGGGGTTGTAGTTTATGCATTGTGGGAGCAGCAGGTTTTTTTTTTTTTTTTTCTTTTGGCGCGGGGAGGAATGCCTCTAGGCATGCTGTCCCAAACTTGTGGCTCTTACAATCTTTCTCCCCCTCCTCCACAAAATTCCCTGAGCCGTCATGGGTGTGTTTCAAGTCTTCTTCAGTTATGAGCTCTTAGGAGCCTCTGGATCTCTGCTTGGGTAGGTGTTGAATATCTTCAGGGTCTGCATCCTTCACCCTGGTGATTGTTATCAGGTTCAGCATGGACGCAGCACTCTTGCTCATCTTCCCAAAACACCTCCCAGGTTTAAGCTGTGGATTGGTTGTAGTGTGTGTGTGTGTGTGTGTGGGGGGTATTTCCTCCAGTCTCACTACCTTCTGAAAAGAACAGCTTCTCCAATGGAGAGTGAAGTCATCATTGTTTCAGTGGGAAAAGCATTATTAATTTAGGGAGAATTTAATGTATGTAACCCCTCTTTTGCATGCCTTGCTTTTGACTTGTTTCTGTTCTAAACATGAAGAGTCCACAGGATGGAATTGGCAATGCCTGTCATTCCTCAGCAGTGCATATCTTTGGGCCAGGACTTGCATGTCCTTGACAAGGCTGTGGAACACCATAGTGGTTCCTCCTGACACTATCTCAGCAAACCTGCTTCTGCCTCCTGCCAGGCCACAAATGTTAGCAACCACTGACCAGTTCAGCCTCAAATTTAATATATTTATGCTTCTTTGCTTCACCTTGTCACTGGATTTTGTTACTAAAAGGCTCCTATTCATAGTTACTGTGGAAATGGTGGCTTCATGAAAATTTTCTATAGTCTCATCCCAAGTTAAGGCCAAATGATAGGAGTTTTACATCTACAATTTTTACTTTATGGAGTAAGTGTTTCGGGAAAGTGGATATTATTGTTTTATAGGTTGTACAATAAAAGTGGATTTTTCCAAAAAAGCCTTCCCATATTCATTATGCTTGATGGAATTATATATGTCTGTCCTTAACTTCAGTGAGTGAGAGCAACATCTTAGAAATCTCAAATGAATCTGTGATTAGAGAAATATAAAATTAACACTTTAATTTATTTGAGTTGTAATGAGTAATCAGTTGCTGGCACTTTTCCCACATTAAATTCAGTGGCTCTTAACTTAATAAAATGAAATAAAACCTGGGCTTTTTATCTGCCATTTGGGCTTTTCAGTTATAGCCCATCAATGAGATAAGTACCGCTCTGCCTCTGTGGAATGACGTTCCTCACTTTCACTTTTAAAACACCAATTTGTGATAATATTCTATCATAGCACATCATGAAAACTAAATATTAAAATAAAAGAATCCGTCCTTCAAAATGCTTAACTAGAGATACTGAAGGTTTTTTTTTTTTTTTATGGTGAAATAGTAGTGTATTTTCTAGGTTAATTGACTACTAAAATTGTAACACCATTCCATTTACAGTACAAACCTAAAATACCTTAAAAACCATACAGATAACCCACACTGATTTTGCTAATTAAATCATACCTTGCTTTTATAAAAGATTGAATTTATGTTCATTTCTTGTCATGTTGCTGAAATAAATATATTTGATATTTTAAAGGGTTCATTGATTTTTTTAAAACATTTTATTTATTTATATTTATTTGAGAGAAAGAGAGAGGGGAAGAGGTAGAGAGAAAGAGAGAATGAGCACGCCAGGGCCTCCAGCCACTGCAAACGAACTACAGATGCATGTGCCCCCTTGTGCATCTGGCTTTACGTGGATAGTGGGGAATCGAACCAGGGTCCTTAGGCTTTGCAGGCGAATGCCTTAACTGCTAAGCCATTTCCCCAGCCCTTCACTGATTTTTATATTCACTCCCACAATGCTTTCTTTTATTCAAAAGATATTTGCAATTTTTCCAAAAATGGTATTGTTTATGGAGGTGAATTTTGAGCATAAGTATTGTGAGAAAGTTAGAATTTTTGGAACTATATTTTAACATAGCTGCATTTCCACATTTCCATTTAGGATATTCTGAATTCTACTAGTAATTTAATTGGTAAATTCATATTTAATAAATTTTAGTTTTAGCATATCTGAACATTACTAAGATAATAAAAATCCTCAAAGAGTTTTAGATTATGTTGGAGGTTATATATATATATATATATATACATTATAAAACCTTATACAATAAAAACTCACAATTGATTTAATATTAAAATGTGTTTGTTTTGTTTTTGGAGGTAGGGTCTCACTCTAGCCCAGGATAACCTTGAATTCACTGTATATTCTCAGGCTGGCCTCAAATTCACAGTGATCTTCCTACCTCTGCCTCTTGAGTGCTTCACCACGTCTGGCTGAAAATGTTATATAATGTTAAAAAGAATGACTGTTTTTTGAATGATGATGGTATTTTCCAAATACTTTGTATATTTTAGGCAATGTTTATTCTAATGTCCGTGAACTTGATTTCTATATCCATAGTTCACTCTCCATTTGCAGGATGATCCACAATGTTCCATAGTCAAAATTCTTCTGCACAAACTTGAAGGTCTGGGAATGAAAGGCAACTTTATGCATTTACATTATTATTAACATAATTTTACCCAGCAGATATCTGGGAAGAGTTTGAGAATCCCTAGATATATTTAGAGCAAACATTCTAGAATCATTATATTTAATGTATCCTGTGTTGGTGGAAGTTGATTGTTCAGTATACAATAGAGTAATGCCACACCCTCAAACCAATAACAAATACTTCTAAATGTTTGCTTTATACCTTGGTTTAAATATTCCTCATGAGGGCTGGAGAGATGGCCTAAGAACGCTGGTTCCAATCTCCAGCGGTTCCAATCTCCAGGTCCCACGTTTAGCCAGATGCAAAGTGACACAAGAGCACAATGCCACACTTGACCACAAGGGGGTACACGTGTCTGGATTTCGTTTGCTGCAGCTGAGAGGCTGCTGGCACCCATTTCTGTCTTCCTCTCCCTCTCTCTCTGTGTCTCTCTCCAAAATAATAATAATAATAATAATAATAATAATAATAATAATAATAATAATAAATATTCCTCATGGACTTCTTATACATAAAAATTTCTGTCATGTAATGTGATAGTTAAACAAATTGCATTATTTTCTTTTTTAATTAGACTGGTGATAAAATCTGATACAAAATGATGTATTTGAACAGATTTGTATACTAAATAAATATTGAAATAACATTTGGCTATATATAAAAAAAAACTACATAGGGCCTGAGAGAGATTGCCCAGTGGTTAAGGAGCTTGCTGTAAACCCTAAGGACCCAGGTTTGATTCCCCAGTACCCACATAAAGGCAGATGCACAAAGTGGCACATGCCTCTGTAGTTCATTTGCAGTAGCTAAAAGCTCTGGCAGGCCACTTCTCTCTGTCTCTCTTCTATCTTTTCCTGCTTGCAAGTAAATAAAAAAATAAAAATAAAATCTACATATAATTTCTGCCTCTTTCTATCCTGGTGCATGGTGAGCAGCCAGTGATGCTACTAGAAGTAACTTTCAGGCAAGATATGCTTGGAGTCCTAGCCCTCTTTCTCTGTAATATGATGACTGATGGGAATTTCATCCACTAAATCTAGAGGTAATCTGAGGAAAAATATGATTAATTAATTAAACTCATTATTTTCTCAATGCTATGTCTCCAGCTAGTGGCAATTTGGGAATTGGAGCCTTAGTGGAAGAGGTGTGTTGTTGGAAGTGGACTTATGGGTGCTCTAGCCAGCTTCCCCTTGCTATATAGTTAAGCTCACTCTCCTACTGTTGATTCCACCTGCTGTAGCAGAGGTGATGTCCCAGCCTCTGCTCATGCCATGTTTTTGTCACCTGCCATCATGTAGCTTTCCATGGAGACTGTAAGCACCCCCTGCCCCCCCCAAAAAAAAACTTTTCTCCCATCAGCTATTTCTGGTAGGAAACTACAATTAAGAATATGATGATGATGATTTTTGGCATTACAAATGAATAAGATTTAAACAATGCCCTTCAGATATTCTTCAACAATTAGATAATATAATTATCTTATTTAGAAATAACAAACTCATTCATAAATGTAAAATTGATAAAACACATAAGGGGAATATTTTATAGTAATTTATCTTAAACTTTCAAGCTCTTGCCACTAATAAACAGTTTCTAATCTTCTTATCATGAGTTTGATCAATATTTTATTTTTTTCATATATATATATATATATATATATATATATATACACATATATACATTATATATGTATTATCTACACATACATGTTCTATCTTTGTGCATAAATTTAAATATGAAATAGATTTTATTTCCTGTGGCCATGTATGTCTAAGTAATTTAAAGATGAGTTATGAAATTAGATATCATTAGATGTATAAATAGCAAGAAATAAACATTACAATTTGATAATTATTAAATACAAAAATTATGAAACTATACTGAGGTACACACGGATACTTTTGAAATTATTTTATATGACCTGATATGTTCTTATTAGCTGAAATAAGGCAAATTTATATATAGGTATTTTATTTTCCTAGAGTATTTGCTGAGAAAACATGTTTGAAAGTAACAAACAGAGATGATTAGAGTTTTCTGATCACAATGTTATTCAGTCATTTGGTAATTTTATTTTATATAGAAACTGCAAAATATGGACTTGAATTCCTTTGAATGAAAATAATTAGAAACCACTTATAAAGCCCTTTATTTGTTAAAGTTATCAAAATATGAACATGAAGATAGTCATTACAAGTTGATTTTTGATGGTATTACAATTAAAAAGGGGGCCTTTTCATTCTTTCCATGCCAAACACATTTAAAGGCCAAAACAAGTTCAAAAACATAACATCTATATTTTGTAAAATCTATATCTTGTGATGTGTTTTCAGCTTTTTGAATTATGTTGAAAACTCCAAATTGAATTTCAATTATCACTCATTTGTCCCGATTCATGTGTTAAAGAGTTATAATTAACAATCGGATAAGCTGGATATATGAAATTCCTCTCACAGTCTCCGCATTTTCAGGTAGACTGAAGCTAATAAATCATAACACCTGCTCTGTTTTAGCACCTATTTCATTGGGAGATACCCCAGCCTTTCCTCTCTCCTGTTTACTCCTAGAACCATCACTGTAGTGCAGGCAATAATGCCATCTTTCCTGTTCTCCTTGCAATAATTTCATAAATATTCTCTTTTCCTTTAGCCTTTCTGCAGTTGTAATTTGCTCTTCAAAATGCTGGTCCTAATTAAAAGCATTTTTGATCATCTCTTCTCTCAAAATTCTTCACTGACTACGGTTACATTTATAATAAGCTCTTCATTAATTATGTCGCTCTGTAAAATTCTCCATGGTATGACCTTCATGTTCTGACAAGGTTGTGAATGAATGTCACCATAAATTCTCATTAATAGAACAATGTTGTATCTGGCACCATCAGTTCTCCATTGACTGTGCTGTAACACACAATCCAGCAGATGCTGGTTCACCCACATGCTTTGTAAGTGTTCTATGCATTTCCCATGACCTTGATCACTCATCTTACTGGTTTTCATTACCTTCTTAGAATGTTTTAAACAAAAATTAAGACTTGTTGGCTGTATGGCCACTTAAATGCTACACTTCTTGGTCATCATTTCCCTTTTGAAGAGTATACATGCGAATCACAACGCTGTCTCCTGATTTCACCCATGATGAGTTCTCAATGAGTTCTCATATTTTAAGTCTCATCGTCAATATATCAATCTTTTGATAAGTCAACCAAACTATTTCTGACAGGACAAGAGTCAATGAATAAACAGTGTATTCAAAATAAATCCAGAATACCTAACAGTTGTAATGTTTCATTTTAAACTTTGTGAGTTTAATATTCCACTAGGCTGGAAAAGTCTTCAAGGAGATTTTTTTTTCTTTTGTAATTTAACTCCATTTTTAATGCACATTTTAGCACTTAACAAAAGAACATTAGTATTAATTCACTTAAGTGTTTAAGTGTCAATTATCTGACACATACATGGCATTTTCAATCTATTTACTTTTTTTTTTTTTTTTTTTTTTTTTACTTTTGGAGAGAGACATAGAGACAGACAGAGAGAGAAGGAGAGGGAGACAGAGAATGGGTGGGCCAGCAGTGTCTCAGCTGCTGTGAACGAAATCCAGATGCATGCACCCCCTTGTGGGCAAGTGCGGCATTGCGCCCATGCATCACATTGCATCTGGCTAAACATGGGACCTGGAGATTGGAACCCTGGTTCTTAAGCTGCAGGTCTGGCTCTCCAGCCCTTTACGTGGGACCAGAGAGGGAGAGGAGACAGAGATGGGCACGCCAGCAGTCTGCTGCTGAACCTGCTGGTGGGCAAGTGTGGCATTGCACCCTTGCAGCATTCTTAACGTGGGACCTGGAGATTGGAACCTCTGGAGATTGGAAGCAGCATTCTTAGGCTTAGCAGGCAGGCGCCTAAGCCGCTAAGCCATCTCTCTAGCCCTTCTATTTACTTCTTACTACTGAATGTGAAACAGGAGAAAGATAGGTGTTTTTTTTTTTTTTTTTTTTTTTTTTTTTTTTTTTCAATAGGGAGTCAGCCCAGGGAAAACAAGGAAATACCCTACTACCTTGTCTGTCCTGTCAGGACTGTAGCCCATGTCTGATATAGTCTCATGCAAGATGGCTGCAAGATGTTCCTCAGCAATATCACTTCCTGCTTCTTCCTCAGCATAACAGACCTGGGTGAGTTAGACCCTCCAGAGTCAGACTCTTGAGTCCATCAATCAATCAGGTCTCTCTCTTACATACCTGAGTCTGATGGCAAGGCCCATCCTAATTGTATACCTAACCCATATAAATGGGCCTGTCATGTGTGTAATCTGCCTCTTGACTGTTCATTTCCTGTTGTCTGAGCTCCTTATCCTTCTCCCTTCCCAGACTTTTTTTAAAAACTAGTTTTATAAGATATAGACATACTTAGTATATAAACAACACATGTTAGTACCATCATTTCCCTCATCCCTGCTCCTTTCCTTAAGAGGCCATCCTTGTTGGGGTTGCATGTCAACCTCATGGGGATTGTGAGGGCAACAGTCAGTTATGGGGGAGAGGCAATGTCTCTGTGTATAATGTCCCAATTTGTGGCTCTAACAATCTTTCTGCCCCCTCTTCCACAAAATTCATTGAGCCATGTTGGGTGCATTTTAAATCTTTTTCAGTGATGGGCTCTTAGGAGCCTCTGGATCTCTGCTTTAGTAAGTGTTTAGTGTCCTCAGTGTCTATCTCCTTCACCCTTGTGCTGATATCAGATTCACTGAGAAAGCAGCACTCTTGCTCTTTTCCACAATTCCTCTGTGGTTTCAGCTGGGGCTGAGGTGAAGTGTGCTGAGTCCTTTATCACCTCAGTTGCTGCTCCCGTTTCTAAAAGAGAAGCAGACTCTCCAATGAAGAGTGAAGCAATCACCAGTTAAATGAGATAACCATTATTAATTTAGAGAGAATTTAAAGGGTATAGACTCTTTTATAGCCCAAGAGTAGTGGGAACTTGACATTGGAAAGCAAAATCATTATCTGGATATGATTCTGACTTGTCTCCTAGTTCAAGATATTGTTTCTTTTCCACTGAGTGGATCCATTACCCACCATGACTCTGTGTCACTATTGCACTTGTGTGAGCATCATGTCAGGTTGTTTGCTTCAGAGTACCTTAGACTTTGAGTTGCTCTGACAGATGTTGGCCACATTCCCCTGGTAGCTCATGTAGCACCTTGTAGCACTAGATGAGCTAATTGTCTGGGGCCTGACTCTTTTCCAGATTTCAAACACGTCTCTCCAAAGTCCATGCAGACATTGTACGGTGTCTTCAGCAGAAGGGTCTTACCATTAACTTCTGGTGGGTAATCAAGTGCTCTGACAGAAGTCTGTCTTGTTTGGCAACAGCCCGTTGTAGATGTTATGCACACCCTGGTACAGGGAATCACAGGCCAGCACCAAGAGAAAAGAACAGGACAGAAAAACAATAGGAGAAATTTAAGCTAAAGTTCATCTCACCCTCTCCAGGGCCCTTCATTTCAGGTGCTCCCCCTAATGTACTATTGAGGATTCAAACTTTTAGTCTAACTTCTAGGATATAGGATTTTTTTTCTTTTTCTTTTAATTATTATTTTTTATTTACAACTTTATACTTACATACAAAAAAAAAAAAACTCACCTGATATTTCCCTCCCCTCCCCCCATTCCACTTTAGAACTCCAGTCTCCATCAAATCCTCTCCCTCGCTCATTAGTCTCTCTTTTAATTTGATGTCATCATCTTTTTCTTCTATTTTGAGGGTCTTTCAGAGGTATTGCTAGGCACTGCAAGGTCATGAATATCGAGGCCAATTCCTGTCTGGACAGTTGCATTGTAAGAGGTCATACCCTTCCTTTGGCTCTTCCATTCTATCCGCCCACTCTTCCGCAATGTTCCCTGAGCCTTGGAGGGTGTGACAGAGGTGTTTCAGTGCTGGGCACTCCTCCATCCCTTCTTCTCAGCACTATGTTGCCTTTTGGGTCATCCCAGTGGTCATTGCCATCTGAAAAGAGAAGCTTCTCTAACCAGAAGTGAGAGTAGTGTTAATATGTGAATATGAACATTAAGTGTAGTGCTTTCAGGGCATCTTGGTGGGAATAATATATACATTTAGTCAGACAAGAGCAGACTTACACCCCTAAGGCTAATGACCTCACCTACCATAGACTTTTACTTAGGTTTTTCAGTACCAGGTATGTATTCCCTCCTGTAGAGAGGGCCTTCAGTCCAATTATGGAGCAGTTGGTTACCCCAAGAGTAGACATGCCACTATTGCACCCATTCAGTCATTGGGCCTGTCTGGCAAAACTTGAATATTCAGCATCCACTGTTTTCACTGTTGATGGCTTCTGTCTCCCATACACTGCATGCAGTGCAGCTTTTTCCAGCTTTTAGTTGGCTGGTCGACAGGGAGAAGGTTTTCTGCTCCACACCAGCTTGCTTTCTCAGTGACCTTGCCTCTCAGGCAAGAGATGTCATCAGCAATAGGGTCTTACTATCTGTTTCTCAAGGGAAACTAAGGGCTTTGGCAAAAGCCTTTAATGTTTTGGAGGCTACTGGGACCTCCTTGACCAACAACTCACTGGAAGGTATCCCATCCCAGGTACTGAAAATTTTCTAATAACAGCCTACAGCTTCTAGATGTGCCCTTATTCAAAAAAGTAATTTTACATATGTCTTATTCACAATATCTTGAGTTTAGATTGACCCTCCCCCTGCCCTTCTTTTATGCATTCTCTTCCCATGGCCTCGCTTAGGCCATTCCCCTCCCTGTAATCAGTTCTTCTACTTACATATGTGCATTACCATATGCTTAAGGATTTTATGGTACCAGTTCAGAGTTCAGTTTTGTGCCCCTCCCAAATTTCCCCTTTCCCCAAACCCTACCCTCCCTATTGTCCAAGCCTAGAGATGCTGTACAGGTATGTAAGCAATTTGAGCTGGTCCAGATTAGGAAATGTACATGAGTGAGACCATGCAATGATTGTAATGATTGTCTTTCTGTGATTGTAAGAGTTCACATAGTATGCTCTGTTCCAAGTCCGACCATTTTTCTCCAAATTTCACTGTGCCATTTTTTCTTAATGCTAGAATTCCATTGTGTAGATATACCATTTCTTGATTACCCATTCATCCAAATATGGGCACCTGAGTTGAATCCAATTCTTAGCTATTATAAGATGAGCAGCTATAAACATGGTTGAGCAAATATCTCTGAACTGAGGTGTGGAGCTTTTAGGGTAAATGCCCAGTAAGGGGATAACTGGATCTGTTGGTAACTCTATATTCATCCTTTTCAGGAGTCTCCATATTGATTTCCATAATGGTTGTACCATCTTACATTCCCACCAACAGTGAATGAGTTTTCCTATTTCTCTATATCCTCACCAACATTTGTTTTCATTTGACTTTTTAATGTTTACTATCTTTACTGAGGAAAGGTGGAATATCATAGTTGTTTTAATTTGCATTTCCCTAATGGTTAGGGATGTTAAACATTTTCTTACATGTGTGTTAGCCTGTGTAATTCTTCCTATGGGAACTCCCTATTCAGTTCTCTGTACCACTTGTGGACTGGGTTGTTTGATTTTTTTTATTGATTTTTTTTTTTTTTTTAGTTCTTTGTAGATTCTAGATATTAGGCTTCTGTCAATGGTATAGCTAGTGAAGATTTTCTCCCATTCAGTGGGTAATCTATTGGCTCTGCTATGGTAAGTTTGTTTATGAAAAGATTTTTAGGTTCATGAAATCCCATTGGTGGAATTCTTGTTTAATTTTCTGGGCTACTGAAAGAAGCACCTTAGGGTAGGAAAGTGTTTATTCCATGGGAAGCTTCATCATGGCAGAAAAGCTGGCTCATTTCATCATACATCCACAGCATGCCTCCTATTTTTTTCTTCTAGTAGCTGAGTAGATTCAGGTCTTGTGTTAAAGTCTTTAATCCATTTGTACATGATTTTTGTACATGTAGAAATGAGTAGGTCTAATTTCATTTTTCTACATATGGTCATTCAATTTGTCCAGTGCCATTTGTTGAAGATGCTTTAGGATGATGAGTATTAAGAGAAGGGCATATTAAGGGAGGGGAGGAAGACTTTGAGAAGCTCATAACTTAAGGGAAGGAAGAGCTCTTGCCTTGGGAATTTATAGGAATTTTGAGAAGACCATCTCAAGTCTCAGGTTGGGAATATTTATGTGAGCAACCTGGAGGGGAAGATGGTTTAGCCAGTTACTATTGACATCATGAGTATCAGGTCAAGATATCTGGAGAAAGAGTAATCTTCCAAGAAATCTTACTTTTCAAAGAAAGCATTCACCCAAGGCAGTGACAGGACTCCCTAACAGGGCAGAGATAAGGAAAGGCCAGAGCCCTATAATTATTCTGATCATTAGCAAAGAATGAGGAACTTATTTTCCCATCCTTCCCCAAGGACAGCTCCCACATTTAGCAAAGGGAGAATATTCATTTTGGGGCCCTGTAACCACTAAGATGCTTTAATATAATTGGATATTTATTACGTCTGGTCCATGCAAACTGGTGTTTATTACCTATTATAAATTTTGCCCATTTATAATTATACTATTATATTAATAAGGTAATAGCACAATGCATATTTCTTTTCAAAAATGAATGGCTTACACAATTATATTTTGTAAATAAAATTTGCTTAAAGCTTCTATATATTTTGTTTTTCTGTACTAGAGGTTCCCTTTCAAAGCAGAGTGGGCTTTTTCACATGGCTTTACAGGTCTCAAGTCATCATAGTGACCATACCATCTTTGGAGAGCATCATTTATACATGAGGGAGCAGGATTCTGTGGTTCAATATATTCATCACAGCAATGACCTCACTTTTGGTACCAAATTTCTGTTGCAATTATCTTTGCATTACTGGGACTAAAAGATGACTGAAAGAAGCACCTTAGGGTAGGAAAGTGTTTATTCCATGGGAAGCTTCATCATGGCAGAAAAGCTGGCTCATTTTATCATACATCCACAGCAGAGAGATAGCAGCCAGTACTGGCAAACACCAATTGCTTCAAGGAATTGAAGCAAGGCTTTGTGTGTATAGTAAGCATACAACTACTCTATACCTAGTCATTTTACTATTTTATTTTTGAGTTTGTCTTTTTCTCAACTGCCCAACCTGATGTTGAACTGAGATTTTCCTGTCTTTGTTTTTATAATCATTGAGGTTGTGAGGATTTGACTAGGACAAATCCAGATTACAGATTCTTCAAATTCTAATAATCATGTTCATAAGTCATTAGCTAAACTAATTTTGAGCATTAGTCAGTAGTGAAAAACACTTTTAGCTTCTTTTTCAATAAGCTTCTCTCCTTTCTCCAGACAATGATCTATAGTGAAATGGGAATAGATATTAGGGCAAAAAGTGAAAATGGAGAGCTTTTTTATTTACACAAAGAACTGGATCTCTGAAAGAGGCTTATAGAAATCTATTCTGGAGTTCAGTCACATGTATCAGTTATAAATTGATTGTTGTTTAGTTTTTCAAAATCTTATTCATGGGAGTATCAAAACAAGCTGCTCCAATGGTTCCTATCATTAATTAAAAATGTCAATAATTTTAAGTGCTTGGTTCTTTTCCTCCAATCAGGCAATCAGCTTGTTGGTTCACTAGTACGCTTATGTAATTGTTTTAGTTAAAAGCCATGAGTTTATAGTTTAGACAATTAAATGGCATAAAGATGGATTGCCCTGAGCAGACATCCACAGTAATTGAAGCAGTGTCTGTAGCAGCATGTGCACATGATCACACAAGTATGAGCTCTGGGAGCACAACCCCTGCTTTACCCTTTGTAGACAAATTACCAGCCTCCTCAGAATACACTGACTCTATACTATCTGGTGATTTTCATTTCCTGTGAAAGCATGATGAATGCTTTATATAAATTCCCAGTCGTTCTAGTAAATGCAAGGCATAGCCATTAATTAAAATGTGAGTGTTCCCATGTATAAAGTATAGCTTCTACTAAACTGGCAGCTGTTACCTTTGCCTCATTTCTTTTTGTTCCAGAAAGTAGCAAGAAATATAATTAACCTTCATGTCATTACATCTACACAATCTTATATTTCTTTTATAATGTACCAAAAGCAAATTCTCACACAAATCATTGTATGTGTAAATCAATTTCATGGTTTGATGCCATATATAGGAAATATTTTATTTGATTAAACTCTATAAATTTAAGTATTTGGTCTCTTGATCACATATATTTTAACTTATATAATGTCTTACCAACCACTAACATAGTTTAGCTTCATGCTTATAATCGATTCTAAATTTCAATATATTTTAAAATAAAGCAAATTTTAATGCTCTAAATTAATTAACTTTGTATCTTTTTTTTTTTTTTTACTGTGTTTTCTTTGCAGGCCTTGAACTTGCAGATATGTTATATCTGCTTTCCAAGTAGCTATAATTACAAACGACAGTACCACATCTGAATTTAATAATTTTTACATAAAAAAAATTAGTTATACTATTTATACAGACAATAACTACACTGTCATTTTATCAATGACAACTATATAGTATTTTACATGGTGGAATAAAATAATTAGAAAATAGTTAATACTGTCTCTTTGATAATGATTCGAACCTGAAGTATTGTCTTTTAATTTTAATAGAAACAAAACCTATGAAACTTTGCCAAGACACAATATGACTTTGTAAGGACTCATCTTGTAAGGATATCATTTTAATACTGTATTAGGAAATGAGGCAGTGTGAGGGTATGGGAAAAGGAATTTTAAGTCAATTGAAATGTATTACTATCCCTAAAATGTACTAAATTTGGAAAGGTTGTTAAGCTGATTACCAAATTTAACAATGGATCATTAAATGTTACTAGTCTTTATGGGTAAGCTCACCATGTCCTGGAGGAGAGAAATCTTAAGTACTTTCTAACAAGGAAACAAATAACTTATATAAAACTTAAATAACAATTAAAATATGAAATAATGATTACATTTCTTGGGATAGTCTTAATAATGCAGGGAGACAAATCTGGCTGCATGAACTCTTACTCAGGTAGACCTGCATCAAGAATTATCAGCTCCTTTAATGTGCCAATCTTAGGTAATAGATGCATCAATAATTAATACAACAAAATGTATCTGAATGATATTTTATAGTTTTTTATTGTATTTATTAAATAATAATCTGGTTCTATTTTTATCTGTATCTTTTAGCATGATTGATGGCTATCTGATAGGCCTGTAGTTTTTAGTTTTCTAATGAAATTTAATTTACCAATTTTCTCTGAGTGTTCAAGAATCTGAAAACTCCTAATTTGTCTCAACTATGAGACAGTTATAACGTGAGGAGTCATAAATTCATTTTCAAATAAAATGATGCTCATGATAGGTAATGAGTCAAGTCTTGAACATAATTCATATTTTCTTACCTCTTGCTATAAACACACTCTCAAGTTTGTTCACATCCTACTGGGAAATTGTGACATACATCACCCTGGCAAAATAATAATACTAGGGAAAAGAAAGATGATTAAAAATGTATAGAATATGTATATGTATAGAAGTTGTATATTTTAATGCTGCAACAGCTTATCAAGTATAAAATCATAAAATCTGGGAAAAACTTTAGACCAGGCAATATCATTCCTAAAATATGTAATCATATATATATATATATATGTGTGTGTGTGTGTGTGTGTGTGTGTGCGTGTGCGCGTGTGCGTGTGCGTGTGTGTGTGTGTGTGTGTCTACATATGTATGGATAAGTATAGATATATTTTCACTTGCTAATGAAAATAATCTAAACCCCAACATCAGGTGAGCTTCCTTATACTTCATAGGCTAAAACACAACACATCTGTCCTATAAACATTACATATTACATTATATCTCCAAGGTCCTCATTGGGAGGTGAGAACATGAAGCTTGTAATTTTGTCCATATTGACATTCTATTTCCCTTCGCCGTTGAATGATTTTGACCTGTACATTTTCCTGTAATAGACTGTTACTATGGGAAAAATATAACAATTAACACCTACCCTTAAACAATTGAAAAACAGAGTTATAATCAAACGAAATTATAAAACTATAAAATATTGATTAGAAGCTACAAGTTGCTTAGAGGATCTTTTTGGATCAGAATACAGTTTACATACAATACAATCCATTATATTATTTTAGGCATCCATTCGGTATTCTTAAATTGCCTGATGATTAGATTATGAAAGATCTGTTTCTGAGCTTAGCAGAAACTAAATAACTTCATCATTTATGATTGAAGTAAAAACAAGACTCAGAAAGATTTGGGAAAGTTTACCATCTCCTTTTGGCATAACAGATATTAGAGTGTCAAGACATGTTTCCCCTATTAAGTTTAATAGTATTGGTATTTTATGTTCTCTTCTTGAATAATATCAGGGGTCATTGCAATATCAACAGATTAGAACTGATATGTGTTATAGTCAGGCTCACATCGCTAGCAGAAAACACCCAACCAAGAGCATCTTGTAGGGGAAAACGTGTTTATTTTGGCTTATAATCAAGAGGGGAAGCTCCATGATGGCATGAGCAGAAGGTGGACATCACCTCCTTGCCAACATCAGATGGACAATAGCTACAGTATAGTGTGCCAAACACTGGCAAGAGGAAGCTTGTTGTAATATCCATAAGCTTGCCCCCAATAATACACTGCCTCCAGGAGGCTTTAATCCTAAATTCCCATCAATTGGGGACCTGTCATTCAGAACACCTAATTTTATGGGGGACACCTCAATAAAGCCACCACAACACATACACCCTTTTTCCTAAGTATTTTAAAAATTTATTTAATATTATTATGACATTAGTTAAATACATGTTCTAGTTTCTTCAGGACTTACCTACCTGAAGTAGGTAACAGTGTTTTAAATTGGCCAGCTCTTAATCTTACATAATAATAACACTGGATTTCCACCCACTTCTGTGTATCCTGAATATCTCAGTGGGAAGTCATAGTATGTCTTAACTATCTGCAACAAATGGTGAAGATATTTACTATGATGTTTTGGTTGTTGTTTTTAGTAGTGGTGGTGGTTGTGGATTGGGATTCCTGACTGTCAGTTACAGCCACAGCACTCACTATAGTGGCTATATTTTCAAAGCTTCTAAGGTAGCACTGCTTAGTTACATCTTGCATTTTCTGTCATTCCAAACATTTTTGTTGATAAATCATTGGCACATAATAAACTGTATATGTTTCGCTGAAACATGTAATTTTTTTTAATTTTTTATTCAATGGCTCATGTAATACCAGGATTAGATAGAGTTTGGATGTGAAATTATCCCAAATAAAGGCTCATATAGTAACAGTATGTTTCCCTCACCATCTGGTGCTCCAGTTTTTTGAAGATGACTGAAAAATTGGGGTTCTGGACTAATCAAGAGGATACCCATAGATGAATGCATGATTTGATAGCATTATTTGCATGTGGAGTAAGTAGATGCCTGGGCATTCCCTTGTAGGGACTGACATTCCCAATTAAGAATTTCTAATTTTATCTGAGCTTGTTGAAAAGAAATTGAAGGGTATTCAAATTGTAATCTACAAAATGCCCCATGCTGCTTTAGTAATATTAGTAATAGTAAGAATACAGTTTTTTTCTTCAAGTTTAATAATATTTATTTGCCAATTAAATGCTAATTTCATTCAATTAAATAAATTAAACATTGATAAAGCTGTTGGTTAATTAAAAGGCCAAAAAGTGATTTTAAAATTATGAATATTCCTAATGGTAAAGGCTATCAGAATTAAGAATTTCTACAGATTTGTACATTTTTAAGAGAGCAGGGTTCTGTGTTGATTTTTTTTTCAATTTTTTTTATTGACAACTTCTATACTTATATACAAAAAAACATATTTCCTTCCCTCCTCCCATTCCTCTTCAGAACTCCATTCTCTGTCATATCCCCTCCCTCTTTTCATGAGTCTCTCTTTTAATTTGATGTCATCATATTTTTCTTCTATTATGAGGGTCTTGCAAAGCTGTTGCTTGGCAATGCAAGGTCATGGATATCAAGGCCAATTTCTGTCTGGACAGTTGCATTGTAAGGAGTTGTACCCTTCCTTTGGCTCTTACATTCTTTCCACCACCTCTTTTGCAATGGACCCTGAGCCTTTGAGGGTTGACAGAGATGTTTCAGTGCTGGACACTCCTCCTTCCCTTCTTCTCAGTACTATGTTGCCTTTTGGGTCATCCCAGTGGTCATCGGCATCTGAAAAGAGAAGCTTCTCTAACCAGAAGTGAGAGTAGCATTAATATGTGAATATGAACATTAAGTGTAGTGCTTTCAGGGCAGCTTGGTGGGAATAATATATGCATTTAGCCAGACAAGAGTAGACTTTATACCCCTAAGGTTCCTGAACTCCCCTGCCATAGACTTTTGCTTAGTTTTTTTCAGTACCAGGCATGTATTCCCTCCCACAGAGAGGGCCTTCAGTCCAATTATGGAGCAGTTGGTTTCCCCAAGAGCAGACATGCCACTATTGCAACTGTTCAGTATGGCCAAACTTGAGTTTCCCAGTGTCCACTGTTTTTACTGCTGATGATTTCCATCTCCCATATGGCTGCATGCAGTGCAGCTTTTTCCAGCTTTCAGTTGGCTGGTCTACAGGGAGAAGGCTTTCTGCTCAGCACTAGCTTGCTTTCTCAAAGAATACAGTTTTAGCAATGAAGACGTGGGATCCAAGATGAGAATCTTAAGGCATGAACAATTTTGATGTTTCTCCTTATAATGTTGGTCTATAGTCCCTTCTTAAAAAATTATTGGTACTATCTATTAAGATTTCATTGAAATGAAAATGGTTCTCTGAAATAAAACATCAGAACATCTGCTTGTGTTCCAAAGTCCAACTCAAGTACCATACTGTTTTTAACTCTTTTCTGAGCAATCTCAAGCTGTGTTCATTTTCCTTGCAATAATAGAAATATGGTTAGGATATTGAATGGCCTCCAGAAGCACATGTGTTATAGACTTAGCCACCTGAATGACTCTGTTGGTAAATTGCGGAAGTTTTAAGATGTGCAATGTTTTGGAAAACATTGTCACATGAGGAATGACCTTGAAACAGATAGTTAGAATCTTCACCCAGTCTCTTCCTCCTTTTGCTTTTGCATTGTTATAAAGTGTTACTCCACTCTTCACTACCATCATGTTGTATGGACTATTCACAAGCCCAGAGCAACAGGGAAGATGTATTTTACACTGGAATTTCCAAAACTAAGCTGAAATAAAGTTTAAATATTTTTATTTACTATTTATTTGCAAGCAGAGAAAGAGAGATAGAGAAAAGAGAGACAGACAGAGAGAATGGGCATACCAGGGCATCCAGCTACTGCAAGCTAACTCCAGATATCTGGGCCACTTTGGGCATCTAGCTTTATGTGGATACTAGGGAATCAAATCCAGGTCATTAGACTTTTCAGACAAGTGCCTTAACTGATTAGCCACTTGTCCATCCCTGAAATAAACTTTAAATCATCAACTCATTATCCCTGGTAGTTGCTATAGTAATATTAATCTGATTAACACAAACACATAGACACCAGACAGAACCAGGTCCATTGGTCCATATCATTATATGTATACATCCATTCCTGTATTGCAAACTTTTGTGACAAGAATATTCAGAACTGGAATTTTGGTTAAGATGGGCTCCATTGTATCTTAGCATTTTTTTCATGATATTTATAGATATTCAGTAGCTGAATACCAAGTGCTCATATAAACTGATTAGCTCAGAAAATCACCTCTAACTCCCAGATACCCTGCTCTGGAGGGTACCCATGTGGAGTGAGTAGGCCAGATCTTCCTGTTATTCTCCTCCCCCAGCCTCAAAGTCCCCTGGTCCCAGTTCCCCTGCTTCTGGCTTGGGGTTTCCTAGACCCTGAAAGATTGCTATGGAAGTGGGGCTCTTGTTCTGCCTTCCTGATTGAATGGGTCCTGTGTCCCCAACCCCAGGGATCCCAAGCTACTTAGAGTGCTCTCATAGAGTGAGTAGGCCAGAGCTCCAAGTTCATTACCACCTCTCAGTTCCCTGGTCCTGGTAACATTGCTACTGGCTTTGGGTGGCCTGTTTCGTACATGTGGGCTGTGGAAGCAGGATTTTTGTTCCAGTTTCCTGACTGACTGGCCCCTGGTTACCCAAATTCTTATTCCCCAGAGCCAGAGGATTCACAGTCCACTCACTGTAGGTGCAGCCTACTTACCCCTGGATCTCCAGCTTCCCAGATCCTGGTTCCCTAACCCCTAGAGACTGAAGAGCATGCAAGTGGAGAAAGTAGTCTAGATCTCCCAGTTCCCCAGCTCCCAATTCCCCAGGGACTTTTAATGAACATACAATCTACAAAATCTGTGCAACTGAGGTTATAACCCCATTTTACTCCAATCCAGTTCACAAACAGAACACTCACTGAAGATCTTAAAAAATGAAACATTTCCCCATGATGGATAAACCACAATGCAAAAAAAAAAAAAAAAAAAAAAAAAACAGCAATCTGAGAGAATTCCACCAAGGATGCCTCATCCCACAATAGAAGGCTTCAATGAAATCAAAGAGATAACAACAGAAATATAATCTCAAAATGAAGACACAACAAGCAATATGACCCTGATCAAAAGAATTTCTGAACTAGAAGCAAACCATCAAAAAACAAAAATTGCATGAATTAAATGGAACAGAATCTTGTCTTAGAGCACTCAGCTTTTGTCACTAGGCTTTACAATTGAAGAAAAACATAGAAGCCTCAAAAGAGACATAAATGAATTAAAGGTGAGTCAGCAAATGGAAGATTATAATAACCAGCTGAATAAGCATAATGAATGCTTGATCAAATGCAAGAATGAATTCCAGGAAGCATCAAGAAAATCAGACCATGAACTGAAATCATATCTCATAAAAGAGATGGACATAATGCAAATATAACAGAACAGAAGACAAAAGTCAAACACAGCTTTTAAAAGCCTCTCTAGAACTGTTAACTGTCAGAGTTATTCACGTGGAGGACAGAACCTCTTAGCTGGAAGACAAGACAAAAGAAATGGATCGGGAGGCCAAAAATTTGGCTAAATTCAATAAATCATGTGAACAGAATGTGAGGGATTTGTGGTATACCCTAAAATGACCAAACATCCAGATCATGGATATACCAGGAGAGGAAATCCCAACCAGAGGCACAGAAAACAAATTCAATGAAATTATTAAAGAAAATTTACCCAAACTCTCAAAAGAGATCCCCCACCCCCAGGTAAAAGAAACTCACAGAACACCAAACAGACAGGACCAAAGAAGAAACTGTCCAAGACACATCATATTTAAAACTCTTAACAATGAATACAAAGAGAGAGTGCTAAAAGCAGGAAGAGAGAAACAACTCACTATATACATACAAAATCCCATTAGTATTACCTCAGATTTCCCAATGGAAACCCTGAAATCCAGAATGGCCTGGAATGGAACACTTCAAAGTCTAAAAAAAACATGGCTACTCTACCAAATAAAAGTATCCTTCATAATAGATGTTAAAAGGAAAACTTTCCATGTAAAAGAATAAATTCCATGATTATATGAACATAAATCCAAACCTACAGAGAGTACTTCAGGAAATACTCCAAACAAAAGAGTCAAACAATCAATCTCAAGAGTCCACAAGAAGAAGATCATAATTACCAAAACTGGAGTAGGCTCAAAAAAAAAAAAAAATACAACACAAGAAAGCACCAAACCCCTTAAAGCACACCATCATGGCAGGGATTAAATTGAACCTCACAGTTATATCTTAAAAATTAAGTCTTAACTCACCCATCAAAAGACACAAGTTAACAAGGTGGATCATAAAAAAAAAAAAAACTGACCTTTTTATCAGCTGTCTTTAAGAAACCCACCTCACCACTAAAGATAGAGAGCTCTTCAGGGTGAAAGAATGAAAAAATGATATTACAAGAAAATGGAAATAAGAAACAAGCAGGTGTGCTACATTAATATCTGACAAAATAGGCTTCAAAGCAAAAGTAATCAAAAAGGACAAAGAAGGCCACTTATTACTCATCAAGAGAATGATGCCAACCTGAGGATATTACAATCATAAATCTATATGTGCAAAGCAAAGTTGCACCACAGTTTATAAAAAAAAAAGCTACTTGATATGAAAACAGAAATAAACACCAACACGTCTATAGTTGAGGATTTCAATACTCCACTATCATCAATAGAAAGATCATCAAAGCAGATAATCAACAGGTCATAAATAGATCTCAACAACACCATAGATCAAGTAGACCTAATAGACATCTACAGAACATTCCACCCTCATTTTTACATCTTCTCAGCAGCCCATGGAACCTTCTACAAAATAGACCATATATTAAGCCATAAAGCATGACTTCATAAATTCAGAAAAAGTGAAGAAACTTCTTGCATCATATCAGATCACAATGTTTTAAAGGAATAAATTAACAACAAGAGACACATCAGAAACTTTTAAACACCTTTAAACATTTAATGTGTTGTGAAAAAAAAAATTGTAAAACTCCTAGAATTAAAAAATAATGAAAACACAACTTACCAAAAGTTATGGGATACAATAAAGGCAATCCTAAGGGGAAAATTCATAGCACTAAATGACTTCATAACTAAGATGGAAAGATCCCAAATTAATAAACTAACCATACACTTAAACATGTTGGAAAAACAAGAAGAATCCAACCCTAAAAACTCTAGATGGAAAGAAATGATCAAGATCAAGGCAGAAATTAATGAATTGGAAACTAAGAAAAATTAAGAAAACAATGAAATGAAGAACTTGTTCTTTGAAAAAAATAAGCAAGATTGACAAATGCTTGGCCATTTTGATCAAGCAAAAAAAAAAAAAAAAAAAAAAAGTTGTAGCAGACAGCTTCAGGTCAGATGAACTTCTAAACCAAGCACAGTTATGGAGGAAGTTTTGTATATTTTATATATTTTATATATTTGAAGCTTACAGCTCCATAATGGCAGAAGACACTTATCTGCTTGTACCTGTAAAAGCAGAGAGAGAGAGAGAAAGAGAGAGGGAGAGCCATAAGCCAAATCCCACAGCACACTTCAGGAACTCCAGGCACTTTCCATGTCTTTAGTTTGGAATTTTGATCTACCACCACACCTTAGGGTCCCAGTGACACCTCCTCCAGCCAGGTAGCTGCAGATCAGAATTACAAATAAAACACTAATATATTGGGGGTCATCTATTCAAATTAGTACAAAAGATAAGTCTCAGATTAACAAAATCAGAAATGAAAAATAGGAGGTCACAACAGATATCAATGAAATAGGAAGAATCATCAGGACATATTTCCAAAACCACTACTTCAAAAAAATTGGATAGTCTGGAAGAAATGAGTGGATTCCTGGCCATATGACACCTACCAAAAGTAAACTCAGAGAAGATTAATCTCAAAAAAAAAAAAAAAAAAAAAAAAAAATCACAGCCATGGAGATTAATAAGGTAATCAAAACCTCCCCAAAAAGAAAAGTCCAAGACCAGATGGCTTCTCAGCTGAATTCTATCACACCTTCATTGAAGAATTGAAACAAATTTTTCTCAAACTGTTTCATGTAATGAAGAATCCTCCCCAACTCATTTTATGAAGCTAGAATCAAACTAATACCAAAACTGGACAGAGATACAAGTTAAGAAAATTATAGGCCTATGTCCCTAAAGAATTTAGATGAAAATATCCTGAACAAAATTCTTGTAAACCAAGTTCAACAATATATCAAAACATTATTGACCTTAATAAAGTAGGCTTTATTCCAGGGCGTCAGGGATGGATCAACATATGCAAATCAGTCAATGTAATAGACCACATAAATAAACTTAATCATAAGAACCACATGATCATCTCAATTGATGCAGAGAAGGCTTTTGACAAAATACTCAGACCTTACATCAAGTAACTAAAGCTATTTGACCTTTGGCAAAGGTACCAGTAATGTAGACTGGAGAAAAGATACCATCTTTAACAAATGGTGCTGGACAAACTGAAAAGTATGTAGAAAATGAAACTAGACCCACTCATCTCACCATACACAAATATCAAGTCCAAATGGATTAAAGACCTCAACATAGGATCTGAACCTCTTCTCCTACTGGAAGAAACAATAGGAGGAACTCTCCATGATACAGGAGTGGGGAAAGACTTCATGAACAAAACCCCAGTAGCCCAAGAAATTAAACAATCACTCAGCCAATGGGATCTCATGAAGATAAAAAGCTTTTTCACAGATAAACATACCACAAGCAGAGCCAATAGATTACTCACCAAATGGGAGAAAATCTTCGCCAGCTATATCATTGACAGAAGCCTAATATCTAGAATCTACAAAGAACACAAAAAACTAAACAATAAAAAAATCAAGCAACCCACTCCAAAAATGAACTGAATAGGGAGATCTCATAGGGAGAAATACAAAGGGCAAACACACATTTAAGAAAAGGTTCAACATCCCTAACAATTAGGGAAATGAAATTTCAAACATCTATGTGATTCCACCTTAACACAGTAGGGATGGCAATCATTAAATATCAAACAACAACAAATGTTGGAGATGATGTGAGGAAAGAGGAACAGTCGTCCACTGTTGGTCACAATGTAACCTTGTAAAACCACTATGGAAATCATTATGGAGATTCCTGAAGAGGATGAACATAGAGCTACCAACAGACCCAGTTATTTCCTTACTGAGCATTTATACTAAATGTTCCATGCTTCACTACAGAGGTACTTGCTCAACCACATTTATCGTTGCTAAATCATTATAGCTAAGAACTTGAACCAACCCAGGTGTCCATCATTGAATGAATGGATAATGAAGTTGTGGTACATTTAGATATTAGAATTCTACTCAGCAGTAAGAAAAACAATACAATGAAATTTGTATACAAATGGACAGACTTTGAACAGATGATGTTTAATGAACACACACAATCACAGAATGACAAATGCCACATGGTGTCACTTCTCTGTGCTTCCTAACTTGGACTTTGAGTTGCTGACATACCTGGTAGCAACTAAAGGCCTGGACAATATGGATGGAAAGGTTTGGGGGGAGGGGAAAGGGATGTTGGGGAAAAACAAACAAAACTAAATCTAAGATGAACTAGTACCATAGAAACCCTTATCCTTGGAGACTGAAAGATATAACACTCAACAGGAATAAGGGGTGGATGGAGCAAGTGCATAGAAGGGTCCTGGAGAGAGTGGGGTTAAGCCTAAGCTTAAAAATATATTTTCTGTCAGAGCACTTAATTACCCACTTGAGGCAAAAGATAATATGCTGTTGCTGAAGATACCATATGCTACTGGTACAGAGCATGGAGAGACCTGGCTGCAATCTTGAAGAGAGCCAATCTCCAGACAGTTAGTCCATCTTGTGCTGGGAAGCCCTATATGAGCTACTGGGGGCAAGTGGCCAACAACTGTCTGAGCAACCAGATGTCTAAGCTACTCAGAAGCAAACACCCTGACAGGATGTATATGCCAATGTATTAGTGGTACACAGCCTTGGTTGGTCACCAGTTACTTTCTAATTGTGTAAGAGATCTGCTCAGTGTAAAGGGACCCATATCTGGATTTCAAAACCAGATGAGCATCCTATGGAGACAAAAATTATACTCTCCACTGTCAAATTCTCACTAGTTTTTGTTTAAATGAGGCATTACATAATCAAATCCTCCCCAAATTAACAATATGTGTCCCATTTAAACTATGCCTACTTTACTCTTTGTTGGAAAATTTGTTCTTCTTTTTCAGAAGGTAGCAAGAACCAAGGAGATAAACTACCCCTACACTTCAGCCAAGCCATAGCTGAAACCACAGAGGAATTAGGGAGACAAGCAAGAGTGCTGCTTCCATGCCAAACCTGATAATCACAACACTTAATTACCTGATAATCAGCACCAGGCTGAAGGAGACAGACTCTGAGGATACTCAAAACATAACAAACAGAGATCCAGAGGTTAGTAAGAGCTTATCACTGAAGTAGACATAAAACTCACCCACCATGACTCACATAATTTTACTGAAGAGGGGACAGGACAATTGTAAGAATCACATGTTGAGACATCATGCTCAGAGGCATTCCTTGTCCCCCTTCTAAAAGTTACTCCTCCCCTAACACATAATCCACAACCCCAAGGGGATACTTGCAACCACACTGAGGAGTGTCCCCAGTGGAATGGGTCAGGGACAAGGGAAAAAAGGGTGCCAACTCATGATATATCCTTATAAAACATGTTAACAATAATAACAATAGTTAATAATAATAATAGAAAGAGTACTATTTTGCTACCAAATAAAAATAAAATATGCATTAATTGCAAAATAAAGCAAATCTCCTCTAATATACTTTAAAACACTATTGTGTTAAAATATCATATCAATAAATCATGATAAATATTATTGGATAAAAATACAATTTGCTATATAAAGTTTTACTTAGAACCAGTCTTTGTTCTGTAGAATAAAACACACATTGTTATATGATTAGGACAAACAGTAGGAAAATGAGCTTGAAGCTGGCTTTGTATAAATACACTTTTCCATACTTAAATTCATAGGTAGTTAGAAATTTGTGGAAAGAAAATAACAATAATTGTGAATTTTAGAAACAATTTCCAGAAGCGTTATTCTTAGCTTATAGAGGAAGAAGAAATGAATATGCTTCAGTTTTTACATTCTAAGAATAGTATGTGAAGGCGTGATACAAATGTTGAGTGTGTCTCTCCTTTTGGTATGGTATTAGCTTGTTCAACAACAGCAGCTTGCTATTCAATACAATACTTGAATGAGATTGTATAGTTATCTTGAAATATGTTTCTGCCTTTGCTTATATTTCTTTTGTTTACCTTATGAGAGACTAAATATTGTTTGAATGGCCTTGCAGGACTGTGGTTTATATCTTGTAGGAGCAGGCATTTAGAAACCACAAGTGTATCAAACTGCAGTAGAGAAGGCCACAATTTCCTAGTCTCATACACAGTTCTATATTTCCAAGGGCAATCAAATAAAACATTCATGACCTTCCATCTTTATTTTTAAAAATGAACTATGATTGAAACATTTATATATAATACACTCCTTAGAAAAGACCTTGCTGATAACAGGGTTTTAAAGATTGATATACAGAATAAAAGCTCCTCTGACCTTCCCTTCCTAACTTTACAATGCCTTTCCAAAGAAATCTTTGAAAAACTTTAAAAACTGCATTTAACATATAACGTGTTGACTGAGTCTATTATTTTATTACAATAACCATCTCGGATAGAAATTATACTCGTTCAATTTCGGCAGTTACTATTCAACTCAATAAAAAGAGCGATCACAGACAGGCAGGATGGGCAGTAAGCCAAGCTGTCAGAATGCCCTGGAGCACAACTGCAGCACTCCACTCGTGGGTAAATGACAGAGAGAGAGTGTTGTCCAGCTGGGGCCCATGGCAACAAGGAAAGAACAAAATTCTTGCAGGAGAAGAAAAAAAGACCAACCCCTGGTCCTAAGCCGACAATCATAAGTAACAGCATTAAAGGAGGTAAACCATCAATATGTAATCAGAATCTTAGAAATTGTGGCCAGCTCCTTTAGCACAGTCAACTTTCAAAAACACTTGTTTTGAATGAAGAAAAAGTATATTTTTATGAAATAGAACATTCATTTAAACACATTTTTATAATGAAAAGGATTGTCTGATGCAATTGCTAATATCTCTCCAAATTTTCTTTTAAAAATCACAATACTATTTTTTATTTATTCATTATTTATTTATTTATTTATTAAATTTTTATTAAATTTTATTTATTCTTATGTATATTATTCTAATTTTACATTCATAGTGGTGACTCCATTATCCTCCTCCCTGTCCTCCCTCTTCCATAGGGACCCTGATCAATAGGGAATGTGGTTTACACATTGTGGGGATAGTCAGGAGCTATGGGGGATAGGCCAAGTCTCTGTGCATAATGCCCCAACTTGTGGCTCTAACATTCTTTCCGCCCCCTCTTCCGCAAATTTCCCTGAGCCACATTGGGTCATTTTAGCTCTTCTTCAGTGATGAGGTTTTGGGAGACTCTGTGTCTCTGGATATCTGGCTCAGTGGGAGTTAGATGTTTTCTGTGTTTATCTCCTTCAACCTTTTTCTGGTGTCATGATCTCCAAGAGCGCTGAACTCTTGCCCTTCCTCCACATTACTCTGTGGTTTCAGCTGGAGCCCTGGTGAGGTGTGATTGGCTGATCCACCCTGCTGGTTCGTTGTCCATCTGGAAAAAATAAGCAAATTCTCCAATGGAAAGAGAAGTTAGTACTAGATATATGGGATGACCATAGATAGCTTGGAGGGAATTCATTGACCACATCTTGAAGGCCAGGAAACCCATTTAGGGTAAAAGGTAAAAACTTCCAAATTTTAACTCCCAGTCATGGCCAAGATCAAAATTATGGTTTTGTAGCTTAGAATTAAGTCACCTTTGACAACTATCATAATAATAATAATATTTATTTATTTATTTATTTATTTATTTATTTATTTATTTATTTATTTTGTTTTTTCAAGGTAGGGTTTCACTGTAGCCCAGGCTGACCTGGAATTCACTATGTAGTTTCAGGGTAGCTTCGAACTCTCAGAAATTCTCATACCTATGCCTCCCGAGTGCTAGGATTAAAGGCATGTACCACCAGGCCTGGCTTCAGATAAATCATTATTTTGTATGGAAATTGTCAGAAGTCAGCTTTGACCTCAGGAATCACTTACAGGATTTACTTACTTAAAACAGCCACTGTGGAAATAAAATGACTGAATCTGAAATAGTCACTCATCCCAAGGTAACCAACCTGGTGGTCTGGCCATTGATAAATCATCATTGTTTGGCAAAAAGTGTTTATCAGACAGGCATGTTAATGAGAGCTGATTCTCTGACATTTGAACTAGTGGTATTGGGAGAGATAGAATTAGTGGTGAAGGTAGTGTCAAGCAGAGTTTAACAGACTGTGAAAGTGTAGTCGTAGTAAAGACTGAGAAAGTGTGCCCTACTGAGGGGCAGAGAATATAAACCAGATCTTGAGTTTTTGAAATTGTTCAGGTTTTCAGGTGATATGCTATTGAAATTCCCATTGTCAACAAGGACCTGACAATTGTATTGCTAAAGTGATTTTTAAAAATTCATTTATAAACTCAGAATGCAGGTTTCTTATAATCCAGTATTGTATTAGGCACATTTTAACATTTAAGTAACTGAAATCATCATTATTGTTTCATACTTCTTCTTAAACACTTTTTCCATAGTGTGTAACAAATATCAGCAAACAAAAATTATCAGTGATTAAACTACTACACCACTGAAAGATAAATTCAATCGTTTTCAATATTTTGCCATAAACTCATCCTTTATATAACAGTCTATGGTGCCATGGAGAGAGCACTATCCTTCAGTGCAACAATGGCCAGAATGACTACAAGGCAAGGCCAAGATATAAATATCTCAAATTTAAATCTAATATATTCCTTAAATGCAATAGTTTATTGCATAAATATATCCAATATGCTTCTGTAGTATATGCCTCCAGACATTAGTCAGGAAGGCATTCATTTAGGAATTTATATGATTCCTGAGTCCCTGTAGATTTTTCTTGTAAATTTACATTTGTTAGTGGCCCCACATGAACATAGACTGGACTGTGCTGAAACATAGCTGGCAACTAAAGGACTCACTGTGGATTTAGGATATAAAAAATATGAATCTCAGCTTTTAGATAATTGCAGGTATAGGAGAAAGACATTCACACTTACACAGTAAATTAATACTGCAGCCATTTAGAAAATTGTCACCTTGTTGATTGTAACCTACATACATACCCATATCATCCCAGTTAACTTAAAGAGATGCAATAGTTTCATACTTGTAGGAAACTCAAATGTTATATTGATAGTGAAAACTTTTAATTTTCAGCTTAGCCATTTAAGTTATTCACATTCATCTTCATCTGCAACAATACCACTGCTGCATCCCGATGTTAAATTATAAACTCCATGCTAGCTGAGACACAAGCTCCAGAGAAAGGAATAAGAACTTTGAACTTCTTCCCAATAGGAAGAATTTAACAGCCATCCCTTAGAAGTCACCAAACCATTGTGGTATGAAAAGCAAAATCAACATCAGTCCCTTCACCACTGTTCAAATACACACTTTTTAAAAATAGTTCTTTAATAGGCCCTTTGACATGTACATAAATCTTGTGAGGGTGGACTGCAAGACAATAAGTACTCCAAGCATGACCCTCCAATACTAAAGAGAAATGGCACTAAAGAGTCTTGGATAGCTTATGTAAGATGGTTGTGCTGAGGACACGGTGCTAGTCAAAAATCTTGAAAGCTTTAACACTGTTAAACAGAGCGTTTCCCTGAGAACATAATAATCCTTGTACATTTTACACCCCACCATCAGATGACGCCTTCTTTAATCCATTCGGTGGAAAATACCCTTGTATATTTTAGTGAAATTTGGTTTTCAAAATTATCACTGTAAGTGTGGGATAATAAAATAAGTGATACATGAAATCAATTCTATGTATCAAATCTAAAACTGAAATTCTGAGCTTCATGCTTCATGCTTCAGAGGACATTCAATCCAGTGAAGAGAAGTCCATGGGGCTACCCTGAACACAAACGTGCATTCAGTGCTAGGAGATCTATTGATATTTAGTAAGTTACATCTTCAATGTCTTAAGGTTCTTTGGTGAACTTTTCAGACAGCAGGGAAATGAAAAGTGGATTTGTTCTCCTTCGTCTTATCTAAATTTGATCCTTACTGTTTTTGGGTGTATTCTGATCAATGTTGTTAGATGTGAAAGGTAGAATTAAATGTTTTTATTTTGAGATTTGTAAGAAAACAAAGTATTATTTTTATTGAAAGAGAATTTAATAGAGTAGATGATTTTTTCTTGATTATCCAAAGCTATATATCAGTGTTTCCTGGCACACAGCATTTGATATTTTCACATTGCTCTACTAGATATGCACATATAAGATTTCTGCAGTAATTCTTCGTAGGAAATAACATTCTACTTTAAATCCAGTAAAGATTAGGAATGAGAGATTGTAAAAATTCCTTCACAATTTTACTTAAATTAGAAATCTGAAGAATTCAAAATACTGAACATTTCTAATGAAAACATATTGATGTGTGTTTACTTACAGAAAATAGGATGTACAATTGCTAGGAAAACAGAATAAACAGAAAACAAAGGAGTGGGTAGAATAGATAAATATTTGTTTAGAAGCTCTTTGTAACTATTAGTATTTAATTAACTTTGAGGTGGTTTTGAAGTTGAAGTGATTCAAAATGAGTCCTGCAGAAAGTGCTGATTTACCCCAAGAAGTCACTAGTGACATCATCTCATAGAGGCATTAACCATGTCTGGGAACCACCCCCAGTCTTCAGTACACAGACTATGTTTTCCTCACATGAACAGAGAACCCTTCACCACAAGAATATCATGTTCCCACAGTACAGAATATAAACCTAGAATAGAATTTGTTAATTTACACTGAAATATGATTTTTGTACAATAAATGCAGGGTACCATAATTAGCACACAAGCAGATCATAAAGGGAATAATTTTGACCAAGCACACAATTGGAAATAAATGTAGTATAGACAGCAAGGAAAAGCCTTTCCTTCTTAAGAAATATTACAATTGTGAAGTATGATTCTTAAAATATATTTAAAGCTTGGCAGGTAAGGTGGCTCAGGCCTATACTGCAAGTACTCTAATGTACTCATGTAGAAGGATTGCCATAATTTCTGGACTAGTCTGGGTGACAGAATGAATTCCAGGTCAGCTTTAGATACAGCGAAACCCAGCATCAGTGGAGGAAGCTAGAATTAGAGAAAGCTTGAATTAGTGCTCTACAAACTTGAGCCTTTTGCTTATCTTTTTATTTTTCTTTTTGTCTGGATTTGTGTTTGTTTATTTATTTATTTATTTATTTATTTATTTATTTATTTATTTATTATTTGATAGATACAGAGAGGAGAGAGACAAGAGAGAGAGAAGAAGAAGTAGAGATAGAATGGGTGTGCCAGGGCCTTTTCAGTTGCTGTGAAGGAACTCCAGACATGTGGGTCCCCTTGTGCGCATGTGCAACTTTGAGCACTTGTACCACTTTTGCATCTGGCTAAAGGTGGACCTGGAGATTTGAAAAAGTGTTATTAGGCAGGCACCTCAACTGATAAGCCATCTCTCCAGCCCTGTTTATTTGTTTTTGACTAGAGTAGCCAATATCTTGATTCCCATAATCCATATTCTCCCAATAAATATTATTACTATTTTTTTTCTGAAAAGAATATGATATTTTTCTATCTTTTTTTTTTTTTTTTTTTTTTTTGTTGGAGGTAGGGTTTCACTCTGGTCCAGGCTGACCTAGAATTAACTATGTAGTCTCAGGGTGGCCTCAAATTCACGGCAATCCTCCTACCTCTGCCTCCCGGGTGCTGGGATTAAAGACATGCTCCACCATGGCGGCTTTTTTTTTTTTGTTTGTTTGTTTCTATCATTTTTTAAAAAGTTTATTTATTTATTGGAGAGCAAGAGAGGGAAAGAGGCAGAAAGAGAGATAAAGAGAGAGAGAGAGAATTGGCATGCCAGGGCCTCCAGCCACTGCAAATGAACTCCAGATGCATGCACCACCTTGTACATCTGGCTTACATGGGTCCTAGGGAATCAAACTGTAGTCCTTTGGCTTTGGAGGTAAACAACTTAATGGTTACACCATCTCACAAGCCCTATATGTATATATTCTTTTGGATCTTTACCACAGAGAAGGGAAATGCCTGTGTTTTCTCTACTTTTTCTAATTTAGTTAGACTTTATTGTGATTCTCTAAAATTTCCATTTCTTTTCTAATGTTCCATTATTTAATTAATTCACATGAGTGTTACATATTTAAATATAATAGTCTATTATAGCTTTATATTATAATCCCAAAACAAAGTAAATATTGTATTCTTTTCTATTTAATTATAGTTCTGTCCTGTAACTTTTGTAAATCAAAATTGTACAAAGGAAAAATTGTATAAAATCAGTTTGCTTTATATGCAGACATGTGGAATCTATGCCTTATATACTTTCAGGAACATATTTTGAGTTCTAATATATTTTCATTTTTAATTAAAATAAATTCACATATTAGTCAATTCAAGAGGATGTTGAGCTTTATTCAAACATTAACCTCATCATTTACATCAAAGTTACAAAACAGAATTGCATGGTATCAAAAGTTCACTTGATCTTAGTCCATTTAATTCAGGATTTACTAGAATACAGGACTAGCATTAACACATCTGGACAAATTCCACCTCTCACTTCCCCACTCCTGCTGTGTGATTGAGTAACTTGCAGCTGGCTTTCTCTCAACTGGCTAGATAATCAAGGTTTTCTATAAGAATTATCTGTTATGTGATGAAGGTTTTTGGCACTGTACCAGGAGAATGGTTAAAATTAAGAAGCATTCAGAACTGGGTGTGGCGAGGCACACCTTTAATCCCAGTCCCCGGGAGGCAGGAGTAGGAGGATTGCCATGATTTTGAGGCCAGCCTGAGACTGTATAATGAATTCCAGGTCAGCCTGAGATACAATGAAACCCTACCTCAAAAAAAAAAAAAAAATAAAAATAAAATAAAATAAAATAAAATAAAATAAAAAATAAAACAAAAATAAATAAACACAAAGGAACCATTCAGTTTTCTGAGATTTCAGGAATCACCAATGAGCCCTGTGATCTACTGTTACAGACTCCCCTAAACACTGAAAACATATACACAATGTCAGCTTCAAATTATATACTGTGTAGCAAATAGATAAAACATAACTGATTTCTACCATAATTATTCATAAGTGTAATTTCAAATACCTTAACTAGAGAACTTGGTATAATTTTATCTGATTTCTTCTGTTTTGATCTACTGATACTAAAATCATCCTTCTAGAAGATGAGGTTCTTGTTCTTAATTCCACTATTCTTCTTTGAAGCAGCAGTGAGACTGCTGAGTTGACACTATGGGGTTGATCCAAAGTGTGTCTGTCTATGCTGCTATAGATTTTGGAGGGCGTTTATAGGCTCAGTCTGTGAGACTCATTTTTCATTTTAGTCTTTTTGTTGTAGGGTTTATTGACCTTGATTTATGGCTTCTATTTGATTCATGCACTACTTTCTTTCTACTTTCTACTTTACTGTTAGCCTACCTTTATCCCAACATTTTGTCAATTGCCATTCTTTTAAATCATTTATCCTTATTTTTTCCTCAGTGCAGAGAATCTATATTTTTATACCTATCTACTATGATTAGGCTTGCAATAACCAACATTTGTAACATTATCATTAGGAAGCCAATAGCCTATTCTTCTAAGGTCTGGAGAAACATACTGTATATTACAATTGTACATCGACAGCACTATTTCTGAATAACCTTCTTAATGATGTATACAAATTTGTACTTGGGTTGGGGCTCTTCTGTTTTGCAATGATAGGAAATGTTACCACTTAACTTTTGTCTCTATTTTTTTCCTGTTAAAATTTATCAGGGAAAATCTGTAAGATGAAATTGATGACTATATGAACAGAATGTTAATTTTAGCACTAGTTTCCATTTCAATCTGATGTAATCCTTTAACTTATTCAATTACATCCCCTTTTAAAAGATTACAAGGCCAGAAGGCAGTGGTGATTGGTTTAGGAGAACCTCAAGCCTTCGAGAAGCACTCAGATCAGGAGTCAGCCAGACAACAACACTGGGAATATATTAAAATTATTAGGTCTTCTGTATTGCAGAAATTTATGGTAAAATTTACTTCTCAGGAAAAAATTAAAGAGATCATTAAGCTCAACTATTATTTTAAAGTACATTATAAAAATGTTAGTAAGAGTACTATATTCTATATACATATTGTTTTGATAACTTTCTCATAGTCATCTGATATTATATTTGATATAATTTTATTCTGTTCTTACATTTTTGCCTTTTGTTGCCTCAACTATTATAAATGACTTCCTTATGGGGAAAATATGTACATGGATATTTGCAATTTCCTCAGAGTCAAATATTTAATGACTTAAGATATTTTAAGTTAATAAAGTCAATTTTAAAGCCATGATATAATTTATAGAATCTCCTCCAATTTCTATAATTTATGTTCTTTTTAGTTATCATAAACTTCCTCATCACCTGGCTATTTAGAGTTCTTACACTTGAGACTTAAAACTGTGCTAAGAATTATTCCATCAATTTTTCTATTCTATTCATCTCAAATTTTCTTTCTACAGTGATATTGCTACCAGCCATGTAATACACTTGCTCTTCTGCAATAATATATGTGTACTTCTTTTATCCATACTTCCATCCTCAAATATAACTGTTGCTCTGTTCTTCATTGCTTTTACTGCAATAAACATTGAAATACAGGTCCATAAAATGGTCTTGACCCTCAAATAACCACATTTCAATGAGACCTTTGTTGCTATGATTGGTCCAAAGATACAATATATGTCACCATGTAAATTCCACTGATCTAGTGGCCACTTATGACTCTGACTTTATTATAGATCAATCAGCATGAACGTTTGCTAAAGTTGATCATCTCAGATACTCTCTCAAACTTGTCATCAAGATCATCATCTTCTCTCTCTCTCTCTCTTTCTCTATCCATGTATTTTTGTTCTCTTCTTTGCCCACACTGACAACTACTACTTATATTTCTTAGTCTTTCTTTGTTCTTCTCCATATTACATACTCTAAACATTTAAATGTGCTCAACCTAAATCTTGAACAGTATTTTTGAATTATTTGAGAAGGTCTCACACTGTACCCATTCTGTCCTGTAATTTGTAATATAGCTCAGGCTGACCTATAACTTGGAGCAACCCACTTCATAAAATGCATGTGAGCTCTATGATGTATTTTGATCTAGTTTAATTCTTGACTTTGATTTAAGTAGATCCATAGGTTTAGAGGCTGATATGATATGTATTTTATTATCAACTATCAAGATTCCATTCGCAGAAATAACTACATTAGTTTGTCTATCTACCTACCAATCATATGTCTAAAGTAATATTATCTGCTTAACCCACCTTCCTTCACTGGGATAACTGCAGTAAATTTTCTACACTCATATGTTAAGAAAAAAGATATTTATCAATATATTTATTAATTGTAGTAAAAAAAAAAACCCTCTGAATCCTAGCAAAAACTATGAGAATTAATTTCCTTTATTATTTTTAAAAAATATTTTATTGATTTATTTACTTGCAAGTAGAGATAAAGAGAGAAGAGAAAGAATGGGTGTACCAGGGCATGTAGCCACTGCAAATGAACCTCATATCCATGTACCATCTTGTGCATCTGGGTTTCCATGGGTAATGGAAAATCAAACCTGGGTCATTAGGCTTTGCCAGAAAGTACCTTAACCATTGAGCAATCTTTTCAGGCCTAGAATTAAACTCTTAAACTGCATTTACTTCTATAAAATGTTAATAATGGTCATATTTGGGTGACTGAAACCAGAATTTTGCACAACATTGAAGAGTCATTTGATTTTGATTGATGAGTGGAGGACTTTTGAGATATTAATTCTAGCCCAATTCTATAATTAGTCAGCCTTTGTTTGAAACTCTATTGACCAACTACATATTGACTTGAGAACTGAAAAACATTCTGAGTGAGGCACTTCCTTGAAAACATTGAGCAAAGAGCAAAAAGTAAAACACTTTCATCTAAGGCAAAATTGAATGTAAGAAGAAAAGTGTTAGTACCTTTGTTCCAGGGCCAAGCATTTTTAACACTGATAAGCCGTTTATCATCTATGTATTAATCCATCTGTTATCTACCTATCTTTCTTTCTATCTAGTGTCTATCTATATATCATGTATCCATCTATCTAATCTATCTATGTATTATACATCTATCATCTATAGATCTGTTTGTTTATAATATAGCTATTGTCAATAAACATCAACATATTTTTCAAACAGCATTCAAGTATTCAAGAATGTGGCCAGATAAAAACACACCCACTTTGGCAGTTCTTACTTTAACTTCCTACTCCAAAACCAGAAGGAAACCATCAGAGTTGTGTGGAAATGTAATTCTTCCATCACTAAATCTTCTCCTAGAAAATGTACTCTACCCCTAACCCTTTCTGAAACCTAGCTGCTGATTTTCTTCCAAAATATGTTGAAAATTCAGAGGAAAATAGAAAATGAACTTCCACACATCCTACATCTAATGTTCATGAAATGCCCTCAGTTTTTCCCCAGCACTTTGACTACTACTACTACCTAAGGTAATGTCATCTATACTCTTGGCTTTAGCTAGCTCTTTTATTTGCTCTTGTAATGTCCAGAGTCTTCTGTATCACAGTTTTCTCTTTTCTGTCTGTCCAGTGTTATCCCTGCCAGAATATAAATAGGTTTTGACTTTATACAACACACAACACACCAAGAAGCCTTGTGCTGTGTGTTTTAGATACTTTCTCACTATATATGTGTGTGTGTATATATATATATTCTTTTATTCCCTCATCCCAGCTCACATTACTCTGGGGGGGCCCTCCTAAGTGGGGTTATGGTATTCACTGAGGGGTTTTCAAGGCCTTAGTCCGTTCCTATGGGTAGTCATGATTGAGTCTCAGAGTATTCTACCCACTCTGTGGCTCTTATAAGTTTTCTACCCCCTCTTCCTTAAAAAGCTGCACTCCCCTTTAACCCAAAATGCTCTCAGTATTGAATGGAGAATTTGTCTTCTTTTATAGATGGCAGAGAAAAATGTAGGAGAAGCTAAATCCATTGACAAGACAAGAAGATAGCATACTGCCCAAATTCCTTTCTTTTCTACCGCAAAACTCTTTTTTGCTTTAGGCAAAATGTGAGTGTATAATCTGCCAACAGCCTTTCATAGTCTGTCTTTGCTTTAACTGGAGTGAGTATACCATTCTCTCTGGTTCACTTTGTAGTCCCTGGATTGTCAGTCTCCTTAAGTACTCTGTTAATTGTTGCCACTTCTAAATCCAGAACAGATCCCCTAATCTCCTACTACTTCCATAAACATACATACAAACACACACACACACACACACACACACACACACATGATTTCAAATTTTAAGTCCACAGTGCCATACATATTTTAGATAACTATTCATCTTAGAATTTTCCTTAAACTCATTACTCATATGTCTATTCCATCTGCTCATTTGCTTATAGTCTTTAAAATAAGTTCCCTACTGAGCTTTCACATTCATAACAAGCTACTATTTTGGCTGTCGAACTAAAAAAATAATAATATAGTCATCTTTGACTAATGTTTTTTTAACCACAAAATGTCATCAATAATTCTCATGCAGTTACTTTCTGAATACATTCAGAATTTAATATCTCACCCCCCCATCAAGCCAATGTGTCTCCTTTACTGTGGCTATATGATAGCCTTCTAATTGACTGCACATGTCTATAAATGATCATACACTGATGTATGCATGCAGAATAGTAACAGAGATTAGTACTCTATAATTTCATATTTACATTAACATCATAATTTTTAACTCTCCCAAAATAAAATCAAATACCTTTTATTTATACTGGTTCTATAACAACATCAATAATGTATTATTCATTAATTTGCTATCTTGCTCTACTCCCATCACAGGTTTCTTGATGTTACTAAATATAGTAAGCATTCAAAGGCTTTTCATTTCTGCTGTCTTTATTTTTAAAGGTCATCCCTAGATTTCCTCATGACTCAGACATTCGATTCTTCCAGATCTTTGTTCAAATGTTACATTATCCAAAAGGTCTCTCTTCTCCTAAGACTGAAAACTCTCTTGAAAACAGATCTTCCTGAACTCACTGTTATATTGTACATTTGCTTGGTTACTAATTGTTTGTTCTTTCCTACCAGGTTATAAAACAAATAATTTTATTTTATTCACTTTTCTTTTTAAAATATTCTTTTATTTATTTTCATGCAGATAGAGAGAAAATGAATGAATGAATGAATGAATGAATGACTAGGAATAGTCATGCTGGGGCCTAGTGTCACTGCAAACAAACTACAGATTCATATGCAACTTTGTGCATTTGGCTTTATATGAGTACTGGGAACTCAAACCCAGACTTTTAAGCTATACAAGCAAGTGCCTATAACCAGTGAGCCATCTCTCCAGCCCAGTATTAACTTTTCCTATAAATCCATGATACTTAGGAACATGTTGGAAAAAAAATTAAAATAATACACAAACATGGGAAAAAGGTAAGAATTTTCTGTGAGTACAAGGGAAGACTATGCATTCAGGGGTCCAGAGTCTCTGAGTAAAAGAGCCATGTGACAATAATGTAGGCTTTCATCAACACTCTCCTGGACTGCATTTGCCTTGCTTCCATTTACCTGCCTCTTGGTACTTAATATTTGTCACAATCTGCCTATTTAAATGTGATATCAAATATTTGAATTCATTTATAGAATTTACCCATTTAGAATCTATTGGTATATGCCTCACAATATGAGGGATTTTATATTAAAGGCATAACAGTAATGTACGTATCAATGGCCCTTCACATATTCAGAGGACAATTAATTGAACTGCATGTAGTTGATAAAAACTAGTCAATTAACTAACTTATTTTTTAAATATCTGACTTTTAATTCTGTGATCCTGGGTTTATAAAGGCATGAGTAGATAACGATGACAAAGCAAAAAAAAAAAATAAATAAATAAAAAACTATAATGTGTTCAATAAATATTTAAGTGGTCCACAAATTTCAGGAAGAATATTTGTATCATGTTTGCAAATATTTTTATTCTAATTTGTGTATATGATTGACCAATACAAAATGGGAGATGAATATATATCACATACCTATATACATACAAACACACACTGAAAAAAATAAACTTGTAGCTGAAAGTGGAAGGTTACAGGAAATTTTATTATTGCACGACTATAATCCCCAAGTAAGCAGTGAGTTAATGGAAAGAAAAAGTAAAGAAGAAAAGTTCAGTATTCAACAAATTATGAATCAGCCATATTTTCCAACTATAAATTTCTTTGTCATTTGAGTAAAATCAAATGTTGATGCTGTGCACAAATGTGTTCCTCTGCAACTTCTGCACAGTGGTCAAAGTTTCCCACTTGTGAATGGATTGTGCTAACAACATAAAGAAACTCTCACTATTGTATATGTGATTGCAGACCTGACATTTAGCCCCATAGTTACTAAATCCCTGAATTTCATGGGAACAAATTATAAAGAAAGGAGAACAAATGGAGTGGCTATTCAATGTTGTTCTTCAGCAACTTGTGGCCAGCCAGTGAAAACAGAATTAGCATCTTGCACACAAAACTTTTGACAGAGCAACTATATTGTGAACAAAAATAACTGCTAGCTATCCTGGAGCCAAGTCAAACCTTTAGGGCAAAATGTGGAAAGAAAGTTTCTCAAAATAATGGGCATAACACTAGCAGCTTCTTTATTCTACACCTGAACTCAGTCCCTTCTTTAAATTAGTCTTAAATAAAATCCCTACAATAAAGCATGCTCGCTATTCAAAAATAATGTGTGATTTAAAAATAACCCATGTCATTATACCATAAATAATTCAAAGTCAAATGATTCAAACACAAATTTTAAAGAGTATACCTCAAAAATAATGCAATGCATGCACACCAAAAGTATCGTGTCTCAACACAGAACACTTGTACAATATAATAAAGGAGACAATGGATTTTTGCTCAAGTCATCAAATTAAAGCATATGCCTCACCATCCAAACACAAGTTAAAAAAAAAAAAAAAAAAAAAAAAAGGCTGGAGAGATGGCTTAGAGGTTAAGGCGTTTGCCTACAAAGCCTAAGAACTCAGGTTCAATTCCCCAGTACCCACGTAAGCCTGGAGTTTGTTTGCAGTGATTGAAGGCTCTGGTGTGCCCATTCTCTCTTTCTCTCTCTCTCTCTCAAATAACTAAATAAAATATTTAAAAAAAATAAGAATATAACTTTCCTTCCATCAGCTGCTTTTAGTTAGGTGTTTAATCACAGCAACCATAAGGTAGCTACAACAGAAAATTTATACCAGGAATTAAGTCTTTGTGGCTAGAAACTGACCATATATGGCTTTTTATCTTTTGAAATTGACTTGTGGGAGTGATGTGGAAGGGTTAGAACCTAGGGCTAAGAGACACCAGTAAGTGCAATAATCAATCTAATGGACCATTCTAGTTAGCTTTAATAAGACTAAGTGAAGAGGAACTGTGGATTGTACAGTTTGGCTTATGAAAGGAAGTTTTGTCAGAGCTGGCCTAGAGGTAGTTTGTGTGTGAGATGCTGTCCGTTCCCAGGTGCTCTTCTCAAGCTCTCAATACTCAAACAGGGTTTAGTTTAGAAGAAGAGGAAAGGTGTGAGCAAGTGGATATGGCACAGAAGAAATGAAAGCTCTGGGAAGGAGAGAATAGCCTACTTCAAGTGCAATTGTTTGACAGATTGCTACCATTTAATGTAGGACAGATGTTCTACATCGGGACAGCAAGAAGCATGCTGATCCTTCAAAAGTAGAGGGTATGAATGCTGGAGGAATGTCCTTCTCTTCAAGGTCAGCTTTGTCCCATGCCCTCCCTGCTGGATTAACAAATGTGGACGCCTACCTGATGTTATGGAAGTATAACAAATGTAGGAAAGTAATAAATCATGAAATTTTTGAAGTGGTTTGTATTTTGAAAATGGTCACTGGCAGTGTGAGGCAGGAATATTGGAGTTCTCCTTCACAAAGGCTAAATGGACACATGTGGATGACCTGAGCTTTGAATTGGAGACTACAGAATTGTAGAGATACCAGGACCATGGGACAATTGGCAAGAAGAGAGGGTGGCTCAGGATGGAGGTTTTCCCCTGATTCTGGGCAATCCATCTGAAAGGTGAAATTGGAACTCTAGATCCTTCATTGCAAGTTGAAGATGGACATGGAAGTACACAAGTCAATGTTTGCCTTGTTTGTTTTAGATCTTGTATTTGTTCAATATTTCTGTATTTGTTTAGTCTTTTCATGCAATTCCAACTTTGTTCAATGTAAATGTTTACTCTTTGCTATTATGTGTTATTTTTTGTTTGGTTTTACAAACTTGCAGGTAAGAAACCCTATACTAGGGGATGTTTGAATAGTATTGAGATTGTTGTGAACCACAGGAACTTTTAAGATTATTCTGAATGCATTTTTATAGAGATAGAGAAAGAGAGAGAGGCAGAGAGAAAGAGAGAGATAGAGAGGGAGGGAGAGGATGGGCATGCCAGGGCCTCCAGCCATTGCAAATGAACTCCAGATGCATGCACCCCCTTGTGCATCTGGCTTACATGGGTTCTGGTGAATCAAACTGGGATTCTTTGGCTTTGCAGGCAAATGCCTTAACTGCTAAGCTATCTCTCCAGACCCTCATTTTTATATCTTGAGGGTCTTGAGTTTATGGGGGCCAAAGGAAAATTTGGTGGTTTGAGTCAAATATCCCCATAAACTCATGTATTCTGAATGCTTGATTCCCAGCTCCCTGGGATGAGAACCTTTGATGGAGGCGGGGGGTGCTGTTGGGGTCAGGTTTAGGTTTTTGTAGCCAGATCTTCCTTGCCCCAGATTGGCTCACTCTCTTGCTGCTCTTTTCCACCTGTTGTGGCAGAGGTGATGTCCACCCTCTGCTCATGCCTTCCTCTGCTATCATGGAGCTCCTCCTCAGATCGTAAGCCAAAATAAAACCTTTCCTCCCAGCAGCTGCTTTTTTGTTGGGTGCTTTATTCCAGAAACAAGAAAATAACTCTCATAATTGGCTTACAACCTTTGCTGACATGCTCATCAATTGTTATGATACATAGAAATTGAAGCAATACCTCATTTTTGTTCTTGATATTCATAATGGTACCTTAAATCTTCTTTACGCTGTGAATCTTTACACAAATTTTGAAGACCTTAATTTTCAGTACAATGAACTTAAATAATGTACACTCTTCAAAATTGAAAAAAAAATGTTGCAGAAATGGTCAGTAACTTTTAGAAATACTTTGACTTTAAAGATCTCTCAGTACAAAATACTACAGAAATGGTTCAGGTTGTATTTATCCACAGTAAACATTTAGGGAGGAATGTCCAAGGACATTTAATAATTACTTGATTAAATTTAAGAACATTCTCAAGTTTTCTATGTAGAGATATAAATTATATGTTGACATACTATTTCTAAGAATTTTATTTATTCACTAAACATGAATATTTAGTTAAGACAGAATGTTGTGAATTATAATGTTACATTAGCTGGTTATCATGTAATCTCTAATCTATTCATCTCTGTTCACTACTGTTTTTGAAAAATCTATATAAGTTAAAGTTTTTAACAAGTGTATATTTAAACTATTAGAATAATTGCTCAAATAATATGAAATATACTCAAATTCAGTTTGGGATCATGTTGCATTACCAGAAAGGCAACACACTTCAGTGTGTACATCAGCTCATTCATTATGCTTCAGTTTTCATTTCTAGCAATAATCACATTTATTTTATTTTATTTTATTTTATTTATTAACTTAAGAGAGAGAGAGAAAAAAGGAGAGAATGAGGAAGAGGGAGAGAGGGAGAGGGAGAGAATCAGGGCTCTAGGGCCTGTAGCTATTACAAATGAACTCCAAAGACATGTGCATCTTGCTTTACGTGGGTACTGGGAAATTGAACCTGTGTCCTTTGGCTTTGACAGAAAGTGTCTTAATTGCTAAGCCATCTCTTTAGCCCCAATAATCACATTTTCAATAATATTTTATTCTTTCTATATCTGTGTGTATTAGTTTTAAGTATTAGACTGCTTGTTTTTCTCCCATGTCATATGTATAACCAGTCTCTAATATCTGTTTTGAAAAAGTACTCATTTTCTCAGTGTATCACCTTTTCTTGGTGCCTTTCCCTTTGAGTACTGATAGATGTATGATGTAATCCTTATAGTCCCTATTGTTTTGACTTGATATAATGTTGAGAATATAAATTTTTCAGTGAACTGAGCAGAAAATTATGATACATATAAAGCACCAGGAGTTACTATGACTTTGTAATATAGCTTAAAATCAGATATGGTGATACCACCAGCCTGATTTTTTTTTTTGCTCAAAATTGTTTAGGCTATTTGAGGGGTTTTGTGCTTCTAAATGAATTTTAGGATAGTTTTTTCTATTTCTGTGAAGAATGCCATTGAAATGTAGTGGGGATTGCATTAAACTATAGATTGCTTTTGGTAAGATTGACATTTTCACAATATTGATTCTTCCAATCCAAGAACATGTTTGCCTAAAATGATATTTTATACTCAGATTTGAAATAGTTATGCCTCCACATGAGTAGTACAGAAAATGTGCTAATAGCACATCAGATTAAATGTGAAATAGGATTATAAATATGTTGCTTTTCAAAAAAAGGTAAAGTATATTGAAGCCAAAGTATGTTTTTTTGTTGCTGTTAATAGAGCTGAATTTTCAATTTTCATTCTCTGGAATTATATCTAGCATTAAACATACACCAGTTAATACTTGTTAAATGCAGAAAAGAGAAGAAAATGTAAAAAAATATATATATATATATATATATATATATATATATATATATATATGGTAATGGAAATTATATATTTGATTGAATTATATAAAATTACTAATGCTGACCTGCACTTATCTATGAATATACCAATCTCTTATGGCTTAGCCTATGTAGACAGCAGATACAAATAATAATAAGCCTGAGATTAATTTAGGAAGCCTAAAAATCTTACAAAACTGTCCACAAGTATTTTTTGAATGATTTTTTTCTGAATTTTTTATGGCCTAGAAGACATGGGTAGGATATAAGAAAGTTATGTTTTACTTTTTTGGAAACAGTCATAAAGTCTGTTGAAAATCAAGATACTATCTTCAAACTTGAATATATTTCTTAACGGGACCAATTAATTATTTTGTTAAAATTTAGTTATATATATATTATCATAATGCATTAATAATTATTAGATCAAGTACACAAGAATGACTTTCATGTACAATGTTGACATTCTTTGAAACTCTGATCTATCATAGCTATTTTCTCCAGGTTGTATATAATTATCACAATCTTGAAGCAAGGTAGCTATGATATCATGCACAAGACCCATTAGATCAGATATATTAGTACTATTGGAGTATAACTCTTATGCCACTCATTAGTGTCACACGGTCCTCACAAGGATCATGAGATCCTCATGAAACACTTTCCTCTGTAGGATTACAAATGTCACTATACAAGAAGAGACCAGATGGCACTTCTTGAAGTTGAAGCTGCCTGTAAGTCAACCACGAAGGAGACTTAGTGGTACCGATGCCAATGATTCGCCCATGTTCACATGAACAACCCTGGTAAATTAATTATTTCGCCATGTTGGACTTAAACAAAATCCTTTCTTAGGCTCTTGGTACCCTTTCTATCTAGTGGGGGAGAACAGATTTGACACATACACTGAAAACTGACAGAACAAAGATCTACAAAGATCTTCAGCAGCTACTTCCCTCTGTTTTCTATGATATGGCATACACTTTTAATCAATGTGATCCGTGATCCACTGACAGACTAGAAATATTATTACATTTCTTAAAAATGGCTAGTATGTTATACGATCACAAGAAAGTGATAGTGCAGTTGTGTGGTTCTCAGTAGGTGTCACAATATGTAAAGGAAACTGCATTGTCTAAACTGAGGAAATGTGTCTGTGTAAGGCAAAAATTGCTTTGGGGAAATCCTAATGCTGTGTTTATGAGCCTCTAGAAGTTTTAAAGTCTGAACAACAATTCACCCAAGGGGTGAATAATAGGAAGATGCAAAAAATCCCACTGAACTCCTTGCTGTGAAAGAGGAGCTCATGGGTAACCAGAAGCCCTAGTTGAATGATGGATTTACTTGTACCCTACCAATATACAAAACACTTGTGCATTAGTGGATACTGTAGCCAAAGGTAACTCAATTCATAATGACCACAAAAAGCACTGGAGACATTGGGCAGCAAGGTATGGATATGGAGATAGCATAGTGTGGGTCAAAATAATTACATTTGTCCTAATGTTAAGTAGTTTAATCTGCTTATCTGGAGGAGGTGTTACTATGGGTGGTTCAGGGTCCAGCTCTAAGGTGTTAGTGGGGGAAAATCTGAATTCCAGCTTAAAGGTATAAAATATGCTTGAGTTCTGCCTGGGGTTCACAGAATGTACATGCTTTTGGTGGTGTTTGTGGTGGCATTTACTTTCTGTGTAGATTTGGTAAAGAAGGGCAGCTTCTTCCACCATAACATAACTTCTCCTGTGTCTGTAATCTGAAATAAACCTCTTCCTTCCATAAACTGTGTCTGATTTTGAGGTTCTTCCCAGCAACGTGGAACTGACTGTGACAAAAATAGCAAGGACAAAATCCTATGGTTGGGGACAATAGGCATCAGAAGTGAAACTATTGTTATTGTTTTATAATAGCAAATTAATTTGTCTGTCCTTCATAAATATGACATAAATCAATATATTTATGCCTACAGATTAAGCTTACTACTGCTTTCTGACCCAGCTGAAAGAAAATTCTTTTTATGGTCAGTGGCAATTACTGAATGAAGAGAAGCAAAAATTTTCAAAGTATTGGAAATAAGTTTCTGTTTCTAAGGTCAACACCTATGCTGTAGGATAGAGGCTCACTCAACCAAGGTTTAGGAAACACACAAAACAGGAAACAAAGAATCTAAGAGCATGGTTATGAGGTAAAAGAGAGTATAGCTCTTCTCTGGGCTGGATATGACTATTGTCAACGTGAAACAGAATCACCTATGTATATGCAAATAAGACTATCAGAGTTTGGGCACATTATTATACCCTAACCAAGGGTTATGACAATAAGAGTGATCATGGGACTCATTAGATTCATGAGAGCATAATGCTGAAGAATTTTCCCAGTATCTCACTTCTCTGAATTTCAAACTGACATTACATAATAAGTAAACAATTGACTAGGGTGAGTTTTTTGTGGTATATCTACCAGTAAGTCACTCAGGAGACATTCCAGCCAATACCCCATGATCCTGTATGTAACCATAATATACTCTTTATTAATCAATTTGGAACTTCCAGAAATCCTTTCCTTAATTGGTGTCCTCCAAATGTTGGGTGAGCAGATGTTTACTCACTCCTACCCAGAAAAAGTCATGCTACTTGTGGCATTGCAGATGCATCTTTCCTATTGCTCAAATTTCTAACAGTTTGGAGTACTGTAATGAATATTTTATTGCTAAGCAATGTCCTTCATCTACCCCAAAGAGAAAGACAAAGTCATGCACTTCAGTGCAACCAAAAAAAAAAAAAAAAAGCCAAAAAAATGCCATAGATTAAATGTCTGACTATGTACCACTTAACATAACATGAATTCATAAGTCATTAGTCTCTTTATTGCTGGATTTATAAATACTCAGTGGTAGAAACTTGTTTCACAGTTGTAAACCAACAAAAGCAATGTTTTTTTGGAATTTTTCTGATATACTAAAACTTCAGAAAAGTTGAGAGTGAGAATATTGTTACACAGTGCTCTTTGGGAATGCTTCGGTAAGGAATTGAACTCAAGTTCTTGAATAGAACAAAAAAAGTAAGACCATATATATGCATGAATATCAGTTATGATTGACTTTTACCAAAAATAAAGAAAAAATACACACATAATGATAGTATAAAATATCAGAGTGGAAGTCAGCAATCAAATTTGTGCTTCTCTTATTTCTGCTTTACCCTATTTTAGGAATAATCTTGCTTATGGTCTTAAAGATGGCTTTATATCTGACATCATACTTGCATTTTAGGCAAGAAAATGTAGGAAGAGCTAGATGTTGAAGACAACAGGTTCCTGCCAGAATCTGGTTCTTCTTGTGTATCAGGAGCAAGGAATTACAACGATCATAGATCATTGTGGAAGAGTAGATAGAATAGAAGAGCCAAAGCATGGGAAGGATTGCTGTGGAGCCTTGACTTCCAAACAGGGAGTGGCCCTCACATTGCTATCCCATAACAACTGTCATTACCTACACATTACTGGGTCCATCACGGTTATTTCATGGATAGTTACATGAACTCTTGAGGTCCCATCCTTCTATGAGGAGTTATTGGAAGTTAGGGATTATGAGAGAGTGGAATTTTTTTTTTTTATTTCGTTAGTTTTTTTGGCTTTTCGAGGAAGGGTCTCACTCTAGCCCAGGCTGACCTGGAATTTATTATGTAGTCTCAGGCTGGCCTGGAACTCACCTTGGACTCCTGAGTGCTGGGATTAAAGGTGTATGGCATCATGCCAGGCAACCTTTTCATTAGTTGTTTAGTCACTGACAAGTTGTATGTGCTCTGGCATATAATCCCAGCCTATGCTAATGCAAGAAAGAGGGTCACAAATAAAAGAAAAACAAAATGACCAGTGGTGGTGCATGTCTTTAATCCCAGCACTTGGGAGGCAGAGGTAGGAAGATTGCCATGAGTTCAAGACCACCCTGAGACTACATAGTGAATTCCAGGTCAGCCTGAGCTAGAGTGAAACCCTACCTTGAAAAACCAAAAAAAAAAAAAAAAAAAAAAAAAAAAAAGGCATCATTTTAGGATGGACTCTTTAGGAAGAAGAAGGGATTCAGTATAATTTTCCTTCTATTAAGGATGTTTATGTCATGATACTCATATCCCAGAATTTTATTTTATTTTATTTTTATTTATTTGAGACAAAGCTTCACAGAGAGGAAGAGGCAGACAGAGAAAGTGACACATCAGGGCTTCCTGCCCCTGCAAAAATTTTAGATGCATGTACCACTTTGTGCATATGGAATTAAGTGGGTACCGGGGAATTAAGCAGGGCCATCAGGATTTGCAAGAAAGCACCCTTAACCACTGAGTAATCTTTCAAGCCCTCAGAATTTTTTAAATGAGTATTTAAACTACAAGCTAATTCCCTGAACTCTTCAACTTGAAAATCCTTATTTTAATATTAATTAATAGCTAAGAAAGGTACCTCTTGTGTTTCTCTGAGTCTTGGTCACTTGACCAAATAAATGGAAAAGGGATGTTTAGGGGAAAAATTCACATCAACCTGCCTAGTTTATAATGTTTTCAATGATAAAATTAATTTTCATATTTAAATTTATAAAGATAAATGCAGAGAAAATAAGTTACCATAATCTTTATAAATAGTATAAAATACACATTGTACTGAGAGATTAAATATCCTGTGAAGAACACTTATAATATTTGTTTTAAGAGTACACATAAAGTATCTCATCTTAACTTTTGAAAATATGTTATGAGATATTTTTATTTAGTTCATTTCTGAAAAAAAGTGTAGTTTAGTGCCACTCTGATGGTTTCACCTTTTCTTGTTGATTGAACATTTGTCTATAAAATAAACATGATTCAACTATGTTATCAGTATTCACCTTTACATTTTAAGGCTAATTTTATTTGTTTTTAGTAAACACAATGGATATTGACAGAAATAAATAACAACCAGCTTGTGTAGATCAGTGTAAGTGACCATAGATGCTTTACTTTTTACTATACTTGCAAGTGTTATGTAAATTTACTAGAAACCTTTTTTTGAATATTTAGTTGTGTATTGACTCTTAAATTTGTCATTCCTTGCCATTAAAAGTTATCAAATATGTTGGAAAATAGCAGACTAAACAGTTTCATGAAAGAAGCAAATATTTGTTTTATAAATAAGGTCATTCTTAAAGGTTGTTTTTAGATAACAAAAGAAAGGCTTAAAGTCTTATTAAAGATGGATTTATTTTGCATGTCTGTTGTTTTATCTCCTGTCTGTTCTTGAATATAATCTCCTTCATTAAAAATAATAGAACAAAGTAATGCTTATAAAAGCATATATTGGTGAATGATTTGAATGTTTTTAAATATACTTCTGAATCTGATAAATACAGTATTTTTCTTTCTACATAAATACAAATTGACAGAGTATATATTTATTCAGTGCTATAATTTTAAACATTTCATTGCTTTTAGTTTTCTCCTTAAAGCTTCTGAAGTTCTTTTCTTATGTTAGTACTTTGTCAAGGTTATCAATGTTTTCTCCTGATGTTTCAAACCAATTTTTGTAGCAAATGCAATGGACACTCAAAAACTATCCATTATTTTACTTAAGTATGCCTTTAATCCCAGCACCTGGGAGGTAGAGGAAAGAGGATCACTGTGAGTTCAAGACCATCCTGGGACTACAGAATGAATTTCAGGTCGGCATGGCCTAAGTGAGACCCTTCCTTAAAAACAACAACAACAACAACAAAAAAACATTCATTATTTTCCTTAAGTATTTGAAAATATTAAATTTAATTTATTGATAATAGACACATTAAACCAAAAGTACATATTAATGTAATAATAATATATTTCTGTACATGTTAAAATTATGTAATTTTCTAATTATGTTAAAATGTTTACATTCTCAAACATTTAGTCTTTCTTCTTTATGGTAAAATTTAAAAATTATTTTCCTCCATTTTTTAAACATATAGTCATCTTACTATGCAATAACACATGCAGTCTTTTTCCTCATAACTATGCCTTAGTGCTCATTGAACAACCATTCCTAATCCTTCCCTCTCTCATTAGCTCATTAGCTCCACAGCCTCCAATAAACACCATTCCACTCTCAGCTTCTATGAGAACATTGTTTGAGTTCCCATATAAATGAGATCATGCAGTGCTCTTATTTCTGTGTCTGGCTTATTTCTCTTGACATAATGATCTCTAGTAAAATCCAGGTTTTCAAAAGAGACATGCTTTTGTTTTCTTTTACTCTCCTCTCACCTTCCCCTCTCCCATCTTCCCTTTCTTCTTATTCTTTTTCTTCTTTTCTTCCTCCTCCTTTTCCTCCTTCTACTCCTTTTTTTCTTCCTCCTCCTTCACTCTACTTCCTTCTTCTTTGTACCAAATAATATTCTGTTGACTTATATGTACTGCATTTTTAAATTTATTCTTCAGTTGATGGACACATAGGACTTTGTATCACAAATACTGTTTCCATCAACAAGGAGAGCAAATGTCTCAGCCAAAGTCTCTGACTTTATGATTTTTAGTGATATTCTTAGTAGGTAGAAGGCAGCATCATGTGATGGTCTAATATTTTGAGGAACATTCATTTCACTTTCCATAGCTACTGTAATCATTTGCATTCTCATTAATACTATGTGAGGGTACAAGTGTTTTCTTCTTGACATCCTTATCAGCACTCATTGCATTTTTCTATTTGAAATGAGAATTCATCCATACGAAGTGAGGTGATAGATCCTTGTGGTTTCATTTCACTGATGATCAGGGTTGATTAGCATTTTTTCATATACTGTTGGCTATCCTTTCTGTTGAACTACATAGAAATAACAGTGCACACCTGAATGAACATTTTAATATATTCTATACTTTCCAAATATGTTTCATTTAATAACCATCTATCTTTGCCAGCTTATTTGGAATGAATTACAGTAGCTATTGAATCCCATATTTTAGTAGCTGTGCATACTTTTATTCTTTCAAATGATTTTAATTATTTTCTTGCAACATTATCAAATAAACATGAAAAGTTTATAACAATGTAATTGGATATTATTCAAGACAAGAAACAAAATTCCAAACACCGTGATAAAACACTTTGAACCAAATTTTGTAATTCAAAGCATAAGTAATCTAATAAGCCCCTGATAAGGCACTGTAATGACCGAATAAAATTGACATGGTTTTCCTTCCTTGGAATAGGCAGGTTTGATTGGATATTAACAGTAACAGTATCTCTTAAGAAAGTAACAAACTTCATGTCAGCTGAATGACATATTTTACTTGGAGTATAACTGAAGCTTTAAATTACATCAGAGTTTCAAGATATTTATTCCTCATGAATAGAAAATTTTCTCCAAATATCTTCTGAGTAGAAATAGTCAAGGTTCATATAGCATTTTATTAAATTCTACTTGGTAGACATTTTGAATAATTCTCAAATCATCCTTCTAAATTTATGAGTTTTACTTCTACAGAAATAGTCCAAATATTTTCAATATTTCAGAATTATGTGGTTCAGCTATAAGCAACTACACAATATTTTAATACTTATGATACATCAACTGCTACCCACAAGAGTTTGTCAGTGTAGTAGCAATGTCAAATCAATTACATTCAATTCATAACAATTCATAATTTTAAGTAGAAGGTTATATTCTTAGATATAATTATGTTTTAAATTACTAAAAGTGTACAATTTGTCTAATCACAACATTTATCCCAGATAAAAATTAACATCCTCAATATTTACATCTATTCTGTGTTTTATAACTATTAGGTCTTTTCTTTTAAATATCTTCCCTCATCTCAAAATGCATTTCTTATTTTATTATTTACACATATATGTAAAATTGGCATGCTTGTGAATATCAGTTAGAATTTTGCAGGTTAGGTGTTTCCAATAATAATTAGCAATAACAGTATACATACACATATGTAAAGGCAGTCAAAACAACATAGACAACATACAGTCTCCCCAGACAGCTAGATACATTTACAAAGAGTGAATTTGTAATATTCTCATATTCTCCATAAAAGAAAACCCCCGTTCTCCTTCTCTCAGGAGTAGTCAATTACAACTTCACTTTCAATGCCAGGGCTACCATTTTCAGCTAGAGTGATTTCTACAAATGTGGATAACTTCACTGAAGATTAATTTCTACCTCTATGTGAACATGTAAATCATCTTAAGGGAAGTGTGTTGGAGTGCTGTAGGAAACGTGATGCTAATAGATAAAAAGAATTAAAGATTCTCAGTGTCCTGGACCAGGATAAGTAAAACTTGCTCTTCAGAGAAATGTCCACATTGGAGTTTAGAAAGAAAGAAAGAAACAAACAAGCAAACCTGGGACTATGAATCAAGCTAATTTCTCAAACATCCATTTTATGTTTGGTCTACACTATTGTGACTCACAGATGAGCCTTCAAGGATATATTGAACTGAGTGTTCGATCCTGAACACCACTCTTACTTTTCTCTGTGTTCTGTTTGTATACACAGGTGACATGACTTTTTCAGAAATAGGTTTTATCAAATATGTATTAATAGACTCTGTAAAATATGATAGGTACAATTGTGGTAAAATTGTGATGATTAGAAAATATGACTGCTTGTGAAAAGTAAAATACCCTTATGGGACAAGATAGGGGCAATTTAATAAAATTTTTGGTTATTTTTATGTTTTCAGTGTTTGACTGTGTTCTATATGTCATATTTTTATTCTATTATTTACTACTTCTTTTATGGCTATAGCATGCATTACATGAGATGATTCTTTCCATGTTGAGATTGTTGGAGAAAAATAATGAAATCGTATTTATCCACTAGGTACCTTTTAAAGAACGTAACTATGGTAATCAAGCTTATTTTTTTTTAAATGGTATATTTGAAATTATAATCATTTGTAACTTACATATGCAATAGAACTGACCTTCAAATTAAATATAAATATAGAGACCAACACTTATCCAGAAACCCACTTTAACCTGTCCGGCCCTGCCTTCACACTCATCAGGGGAAACATGCTTTCTTTCATTAAGAAGTGTGGTGATGGACTGGTGATAGGGCTTAGCTGATAAGGCACTTGCCTGCAAATCATAAGGACCTAGGTTCAAATCCCCAGTACCCACAAAAGCCAGATGCACAAGGTGGTGCATGCATTTGGAGTTTGTTTGCAGTGGCTAGAAGCCCTGGAATGCCCAATCTTTCTCTCTCTCTCTCTCTCTCTCTTTCTCTTTGTTTCTTTATTTCTCAAATAAATAAATACATATTTTAAAAAAGAAGTTTGGCCAGGAATGGTGGTGCACACCTTTAATCCCAACACTAGGGAGTCAGAGGTAGGAAGATCACCATGAGTTCAAGGCCACCCTGAGACTACATAGTGAATTCCAGGTCAGCCTAAGCTAGAGCAAGACCCTACCTCGAAAAATCAAAAAGAAAAAAAAAGAAAAAATAAAAAAGGAGTTTGATGACCAGCGAGAGGGCAATAGGAAGGTATGACCTCTATCTCTCCATGGTGGAAGAGCTCAGGCATTGTGTGTGTGGGCAAACAGTGAGAATTGCTAGTGGGAAATATGATATATCTTCTTGAGGTATGTAGAAATAAAATCTCTTAAGCATGGGTAATGAAGATCAATGTTTGACATTTGACTGCAGAACTCTACCTGTGGGAAGGTACCCCTCAGTCACCAAGTCTGTGATCAACCATCTCTGTATAAAATGCAACATGGTCCTTCAAGAGAAGCTGCTGTGTTCCAATCAGCTGACCCACTGTAAGAAAGTTCATTCTTTGCTATTATTTGGCTGTTGGCTAATTGATTTCTATTCTGTGGTAAGCCGTGCAAACCCTTTGATTAGTAACAAACTCAAGGTAAGATGACCTTAGAATCTCATAAAATAAAGTTACTTTTGCCTGGTTTCCATTAATAATATATCAAATGATGCCTTAATAACAGAACTGAGCTACTACCATAAACATGATAACATGTTGATATCAATTGTATTTTCCTTAATATTTTACACATTAAATGATTTTAAATGCATGTCTTCTAAACCAGGTAGACATAGACCCAAGTCTCTTTGGTATGATGACATGTCCTGAGCCCAAGACCTGAGAAATGGAAATCCAGTTTTTGTACTTAGCACACACAGGATACATCGTGAATGTAAGAGGACATAGGAGTTCTGCCAGAAAGAAAGAAAGAAAGAATGAAAGAAAGAAAGAAAGAAAGAAAGAAAGAAAGAAAGAAAGAAAGAAAGAAAGAAAGGAAAAAATGTGTGTGCAATTGATGGCACTGCAGCCCTGAAACCAAACTGAGGAAATGATCTGAGTCTTCATCAGATTTCAGTATATAGGAAAAATTTTTGTTGCTCTGGATTTTCCTTTATTCTCTCTGGGTTCTGCTTTCCAAGTAACATATTTTCCCCATGAAAACAGTACATTTTTTTCAGTTGAGTACAGCCTAGTTCCTGATAGAAGAGTTTCAGCTCATTTAATACTTTGTTTTCCTTATATTTTCCGTGGCTGTCCAAGAAAATCTAATAGTGCTTCAGCTGAAATTAAGTTCTGAGGAATTTTAGTCATTGTCTATAATTTCCCTGGAACTAATGCTAATAAACACAAGTTTTCCTTTTCAAATCTTTTCACATTGATCTCTTTATGATTTTATCATTTCTGTAGACTGATAAGGAATAATAGCTTCAGACTTCTGAGGGAACATGGTTTATGGAAAAGAAAAGAAAATTATTGGGGATCAAATATATAAAAAAAAACTATTATCATACAGAAATTTTAGAAAAATATACATTAACAAATGTTGATTAATTCATTTTTTTCCAAAGTAAGGTCTTACTTTAACCCAGGCTGACCTGGAATTCATTCTGTAGTCGCAGGTGACTTCAAACTCACAGTAATCCTCCTGCCTCTGCCTCTTGAGTGCTGTGATTAAAGGCATGTTCCACCATGCCTGGCTTTTCATTTCTTATTTTTATATATCTTAATTCATTTCATTTTTCTGCCAATTCAAAAGATAGATCATTTTCAAAGAAATGCAATACAGCTGATTTTTGTTCAACCTTTTTTTCCTTTGAACTCATCTTACATTTAGTTATAAATGGTAGCATCTCAAACCATTTCCTTGAGACTTTCCTTAGCTATGTATGAGAATTATTGCAATTTTTACTTTTGGAATAATTGCCTGAGATAATTTGGCTAAAATTTCTGCTACTGACTAGCAAGGATGTCTCTTCCTCCAATACTAAGTATGTTTGTTTCTTACTTCCTAATGAGGGCTCAATTGGAACATCCAAATTTCCATTATCAGTTTGTCCAAGTCATTTTACATACTCTTTATTATTTCCATGATAGTTCTTCTATTCTAAAAGCACTGGAAAACTAATGCCTGTAATGATAAACTTTATTTTCAACTACAAAATATTAATGGGTTAAGTTCAATTAAAGACAGAAAACACAGGTACACCATATAACACACATGAACACACACATACACACACATACATTCATATTACATATGAATGCACAGACTCTCACACATAAATGTGACTGTAATATTGGCCCTGGAAGCTTGACTTACAAGCCTCTTTGGCAGAAAGGTCTTGGCATGCACTGCTGGCAAAGGACAGTGTTGTATCTGTTCATGTTGTAATAAGGCCAAAGCACAGGGCTCAGCTTGAACAATTAAATTCCAAATATTTTACAGAAGGATTGGAAGATTAAGTTTCCAAAGTACAAGGTTTTACACAGATGGGGATGAGAGTTTCTTGTTACTAATTATTTTTAACCCATGTGATCTTACGTTGTATGCTGCTTATAATGGGTCACCACCTATCAAAATACCTGTAGATGATACAAGTAAATCTAGAACTAGCCTGTAGTCAAGCCCTCTGATTTATCCAGTCAGTGGACACTCTAAGCCTCAAGTTTCTTTGTGATTGTGGTTGTCAAGCCACAATGTCTTTGAGCTGCAGGGCTTTTATCAGAAAAGCATCATGACATGTAGGCCACAGCATCTGTCTTTTCCTAGAAATAATGGCTTCCTTGTCAGTTTTACTTCTATAATTATGCATAAATGAAAATACCCAGAGCACTCATCACCACCACTAATAGCAAATACAACTGCTTTCAACTTCTTTTTTTTTTTTTTTTTTAATACTTTTGTTGCCTTATTCCCATGAAGGTAGTATTTGGATTTTCCATTAGGAGATGTGATGTTGATCCCATCAGCACCACAAAGATGATTTTCTCCCACTAGATAGCTTGGCTTTATTCCCTCTTGGTTATTCACATATGAAAATGACCTTAGAAAACTAATGTTAATTTCACACACAGAGTTCAAATAAATTATACATCACAAATCTCCCAATCTTGAGGCAGGCTTTCTATGTTGTTCATTTTAGGCTCAAATGTTTCTCGTGTCAGATGAACAGGCATTTGCCCTTTGGATAATCTGCAGTCACTACGTCTAAGAGAGTATGTACGCTATTTCTGACTTCTAGCCCTCCTAGAGGGAAAAAGGTAAACAACAAATTAAGGTGAGGAGACACATTACTAAAAGGCTTGATGTATAATGAATAGTTTTAAAATTGAAAGTTATGAATGGCACCTTTAATCATAGGATGAGAATATGAGAAACATTTTGGAAGATGGTGGAAATTAGGCATTGAATTAAGAAAGACTAAAGCTGAAGATGAGATGGGTACCTGTATTTATCAGAGTACAACTTCACTAGTTCTTCTCTGTTGAGGGGAGGTGCATAAGATTTGCTAGGGAGTTGAAAGTTGTCTTTACTGTCTTCTTCAAGAAACCAGCATCACATATTTTTTGGAATTCTTTATTTTTTTTTAATTATTGAAAACTTCCATAATTATAGACAGTAAAATCATGATAATTCCCTGCCTCCTAGCATTATTATGTATTTGGAAAAGTAATGTCTGAGAATACAAAAAAGATGGAGGATAAGAATAATTTTAACTAATTTATAGCTTTGTAGGTCATAACATAATTATAGGCCATCAAAAATGTTCACCCTGGGCTGGAGAGATGGCTCAGTGTCAAGGTGTTTGCCTGAAAAAACTAACGACCTGGGTTTGATTCCTCAATAGCCAAGTAAAGCCAGATGCAAAGAGGAGAACATGTGTCTGGAGTTTATTTTCAGTGGCTGGAGGCCTTGGTGTGCTTATTCTCTCCCTTCTCTCTTCTTGCAATAAATAAATATTTTAAGTAAAATCAATTTCATCCCGTAACTTAGTTTAAAAATGAATAATAAGCCTTGTATATTAAAAATGAGCATAAGAATTGGAGCTACTATGGAGGGGAATAATCTTGCGGATGCTTTTTGTTTGTTTTAATCAAGAATTCAATTTAACAGTCTTTAAAGAAACAAAAAGATAAAAGGAAAGGCCTTTTTCAGTTATGAAAACACATACAATGAGAAGATATGATAGGGAAAGAAATACAGTTTTGAATGTCTTTGTATTGAATTTCATAAAGTAACCATGCACATGTAATAGCCATCACTCACAGCCATCATCCAGAAGCCCTTCTTGTGTTTCATAAGAAGAGGACAAGGAGGCTCAAGCAGCTTGTCCATGGCAAGCATTAGCAGATGGAGCTGAGACACAATGGCATGGGACTCTGGCCAAGATAATTGAGAAGCATCATAAAGATGCATTTTTGGAACAAAAAGAGTAAACTCTGCAAAGCTATTTAGTACTTAGAGTTCTGCATGCTTGAAAACTCAGGGTAGTTTTTTTTTAGCTAATTTCTAGAGGATTTTAAAACTTTATATTGCATTTTAGCTTGTCAACAGAAACTGTAAAGGATTTGTGAGTCATGAATTGACCTTTTAGAAAGCAAGTCAGAAAAACTACAGAGTGAATTATCAAGAAACAAGAATCGGAAATATCTAATAATGACATTAATAGTGGAAACATCTCTCATTATTTCTTTTTCTTTCTTTTTTTTTTTTTTTTTTTTTGGGAGGGGGTTTCAAGGTAGGGTTTCACTCTGGTCCAGGCTGACCTGGAATTAACTATGTAGTCTCAGGGTGGCCTCGAACTCACGGCAATCCTCCTATCTCTGCCTCCCAAGTGCTGGGATTAAAGGCGTGCACCACCACGCCCAGCTCATTCTTTCTTTATGTAGCAACCAATACTGTTAATCATTTTGTTTTATACAATGATGTCTATGGAGTGTCAAAACTTTTAAGAGAATTTGTTCTGACTTTTTCACTTTCCTGAAAAATCATATGCATTATAGCAAATGCCTGTACAGATCTCCTCTGAGTTACTCAAGTCTGAGACATAGTAGATCTGAAGAGGAATGTCTTGGTGAACCATGTATGTTATTGACACAATATAAATATAAACCATAACCATGGTGACCTGAGGATATCTTAAGTGTATCTCCCATTGTGCTGAAAGGACTCTTGAAACATCTCCCCTGAGAGAAGCACAGAGATGATAATAGGTACAAGATGCAGAACAATTGCTTATATTAGTTGTTTATTCTTCTACTGATGATACCAAAGTCAAGTAGTTAGTCCTTAAGTAATTCATGCCACTGTAAGAAATGTCATCATATAAGAATGCTATATGTTCTTTCATGATTTTCCAGAAGCTAGAGGGAAACGATGTGAACTTGTTGAGTTGACTAGTCAACTCTGAAGGGATTAATCCCAATTTCCTGAGAAGGAATGTGAAGGGCGGTTCCAGTTTGAGGAACACATGAACAGAAAATAATATGTCCATAAAAGGAAATTTATTACATGTACATATAAAAATACAAGGAAACTATTCACTATCTCAACATAAATTATGATGCTGATTTTGTAGGAGAGCATATGATGCATTGTCAGGAACCCTGACATCCCAGGCTGAGGCTACCTGGGAGTAAGCTCCACTTAGCTTGTAGTCTTATTCATTCTATCATTTGAATTACAGCTGCCCATATGGACTGAAATAATATTCACAAATTATCTTTATGGTATAATTGACATAAAGTATATTGGGCTTCTATGTATGATATAATTATTCTCCTTTTCATTTGTTTTTCATTCAATAGGCATGACTAAGTAATGCTTAAAAGAGAAAGCAACTTACTGTGCTTATTTTCACAACAGAACCTCTATTAGCAGGTGCACCTATTGCAGTGGGGAAGTTAGAGATCTATACCATAGTGCCATTACCCTCATTTATATCAACAAAAGCTTCTGTCAGCTGTTGCTTTTGGTTTCAGGAGGAAGCCTCTTCATCATGGCCATATATCAAGTAATGAAAGTCTGTTTCTTTTTTTCTTTGCATTTATTTATTAGACAGAAAGAAAATGGGCATGCCAAGGCCTTTTGCAAAGGCAAACATATGTCAGACACATAGGCTATTTTGTGCATCTGGCATTATGTGGATACTAGAGAATCTAATGAGTGGGTAGGCTTTGCCAGCAAACACCTTTAAACACTGAACCATTATTGACAGCCCTAACAGTCTATTTATTGTTTAAAGTGAGTTACTTTAGGGAAATGACTCAGAGAAGGCCTTTGTGTCTTACATACTAACAAAATGATGAAGATGGGGTTTCCCCTACTGGAAATCCAACCACTTGACCAGTGGGCTGGGACTTTGATCTTGGTTTGACCTCTGAAAAAGCAAGAGAGTACTTGGTATTGAATTAATCTGTGTGGCCAAAGATTAAATAATTCATCCAATTATTACTGCATAAACAATACTCAACAAAATTCTGAACATGGGGCTTTGGTGAGCTTTCCTGACTTGTATATTTTGTTTATTTTCATGGCAGACTCACAATTTGATTCTATTGGGAGAAAATAATGGTGTTCTTAGGTCACAACCCACCCAGAGTTTGTCTTATTCATTTCTTCATTTACCTTTAGGTACAATCAAACAGTAATTGCAAGTATGGAAATGACCTATGTTGAGTGAGTTCTCTTTGAGAATTAGCAAGCCACAGTGGACAATGGACCTATCAACTTTGCAGTCAGTTGTTCAGAACTGAAGAGGTCCTTAGGACCCTTCAAATCTGTGGTTGGTTTCAAAAGTAGGACAGAATTATAAAAGACTTAGTAAGCTTATGTACTTACATTTGTCCTAATTTGGTACATTTGGGATCACAATATTAATATACATCTTTATTTTTAAAAAATAAAAATTTATAATACACATCTTATGCTAAATGAATTTCATAATTGATACTTTTACTGGTTCTCCTCTATCAACACAAACAAAAATAGGATATGACCTAATGTACAACCATCCATAAAATCTTAGCTCAGAGATTGAAGAGAATATTACAGTCTTCTATGAAATAACTCAGAGAGATTAAAATTACAGTGAAAACACCATTTTCATTACATTTTAAAAATATTTCATTTATTTGCAAGGAGAAAGAGAGAGAGAGAAAGAGAGAGAGAGAGAGAGAGAGAGAGAGAGAATGGTCATGCTAGGGCCTCTTGTCACTTCAAACAAACTCCAGATGTGTGTGCCACTTTGTGCATCTCCCTTTCCATGGGTACTTTGGAATCAAACTCAGACCATCAGGTTTTGAAGCAAGCTGCTTTAATTGCTGAGCCATCTATCCAGCCTGAAAACACTATTTTAGGTAAAAGCAGATCACATAAATTCTAAGACAAAGTACTTTTTGTTATTGCCTAGTTCTATTCAGTAAATAGTGTTGTTTGAATGTTAGCTCACACCAGAATATTATGAAACCTTGATTCAGACTACAACTTCTTAATAATGGAATCTCAGAAATAGAAGCAGTCTAGTCAAATCCACAAAATCAATGCAAATCAGTACTTTTGACAACTCCATCTTCACTGTTGGACCCTAATTCTAGAGTTAAGTTCAGTTAGTTAAATGACTTGCATTTCATCTGTGATGCCTGATATTAAAATAGTGTTCAAAAACAATAGTAACCAGCAATCACATTCTTTCTTCTGTCACCTTCACACTTCAGTGATCAGAATCCCTTGACATTTTGCAAATTGATAGATGTGTTTTGGAATGTTGTTATTTTTTGACAACATTAAAGTGTTTCCTTGGCCAAAAATAGAATTAAATAGGCTCTGATGAAAATATAAAGACAGAAGTTTCAGCTTTTCTGTATAAACAAATGCAGTTTCAATTCAATTCAATTTGTTTTCCCTATAAATGCTGTAAAATTTAAAACTGCTGATGAAAAAGACCTTGTAATAGAGAGAATTTAACTCTGTATAATTTGATTGAATTCTTTCAGAAATTATTGAGCAGAAGTTCCAAAAAAGAGTCATTTACAATATGCATTATAAAATACAAAATGGCATCAGGTCCAGCCAGGGTATGAGTTATTCAGAACATCCTATGAGATCTTAGTCATCACTTTCAAATTGTGTTTGCAAATACATTTCTAAAACCCAGCTGTGTTTAAAGATGCACTAACAGTGACAAAGCATGAGCACTAAGTAGGCTTATTTAGTATTCATGTATGTATGTATGTATGTATGTGTATGTATGTATGTATGTATGTATGTATGTATGTATATGTGTGTGTGTGTATATATATATATATATAGGGGTATTCATGTATATATGTGTGTGTGTGTGTGTGTGTGTGTGTGTTTGTGTGTGTGTATTCATGTATATGTGTGTAAGTGCATTTTATTATAAATACACAAAAATTGTAATTTAACACACCTTAGAAGTTGTTTGTTAAGTCAGTTAATTAGAAGAAGAGAATGTGTATGTTGTGTAAAACATTTGTTTTTTTACTGGATGTGCTATTATGTTACTGGAAGTTTTTTTCTTTTTAATTATTATTTTTATTGACATCTTTTATATATAGAAAAACTCCCACAATCCACTTTAGAGGTCAAATCCCCTCCCTCTCTCCATTAGTCTCTCTTTTAATTTGATGTCATCATCTTGTTCTTCTATTTTGAGGGTCTTGGGGATATTTCCAGGCATGGATATCAATTTCTGGGAGTTGCATTGTAAGGTTTTTTGCTCTTCCATTCTATCCACCCCCTCTTCCGCAATGGTCCCTGAGCCTTGGAGGGTGTGACAGAGGTGTTTCAGGGCTGGGCACTCCTCCATCCCTTCTTCTCAGCACTATGTTGCCTTTTGCCTTTGGGTCATCCCAGTGACCTCACCTGAAAAGAGAAGCTCAAGCAAGAGATGTCTCTTGGTGGGAATAATATATACATTTAATCAGACAATTAGGGGCTCATCCTCCCCTGCCATACCATCTGTTTCTCAAGGGAAATCAATAATGGGCAGTTTTAGCAAAGCATGCCACTATTGCACCTGTAATGTTTTGTTTTCACTGCTGATGACTTCTGTCTCCTATATACTGGGACCTCCCTCTCAAGCAAGAGATGTCTTCAAATAGGGTCTTACCATCTGTTTCTCAAGGGAAATCAAGGGCTTTAACTCACTGGGAAGGTATCCCATCCCAGGTGCTGAAAATTTTCTAGTAACAGTCTACAGCTTCTAGATGTGCCATTATTCAAAAAAGTAATTTTACATAAGTCTTATTCACAATATCTTGAATTTTTATTGACCCTCCTCCTGCCCTTCTTTTATGCATTCTCTTTCCATGTCCTTGCTTAGGCCATCCCCCTGGAACCAAAAATAGCCTTTTCCAAGCTTACTGGTTTCTGGTACCTATTTTTGGTTCCAGTTTACACACGAGTCTATACATTTGTAGCTAGGATCCACATGTGAGAGAGTACATGTAACTTTTGGCTTTCTGAGCCTGGGTTACCTCACTTAGTATAATCCTTTCTAGATCCATCCATTTCCCTGCAAATTTCATAATTTCATTTTTCTTTACTGCTAAGTAGAACTCCATTGTGTAAATGTGCCACATCTTTATTATCCATTCATCTGTGGAGGGACATCTAGACTGCTTCCATTTCCTAGCTATTGTGAATAGAACAGCAATAGACATGGTTGTGCAAGTATCTCTAAGGTAGTGAGAAGAGTCCTCTGGATATATGCCTAGGAGTGCTATAGCTGGATCATATGGTAAATCTATTTCTAGCTGTCTCAAGAACCTCCACACTGATTTCCACAATGGCTGGACCTGATTACATTCCCACCAAAAGTGTAGAAGTGTTCCTCTTTTTCCACATCCAAGCCAACACTTATTGTCATTTGTTTTCTTGATGGTAGCCATTCTGACAGGAGTGAAATGGAATCTCAAAGTGGTTTTAATTTGCATCTCCCTGATGGCTAAGGATGTGGAACACTTTTTAAAATGTTTATGTGCCATCTGTATTTCATCTTCTGTGAATTCTCTATTTAGTTCCATAGCCCATTTTTTAACTGGGTTGTTTGAATTCTTATTATTCTGTTTTTTGAGTTCTTTATATATTCTGGAAATTAATCCTCTGTCAGATGTATAGCTGGCAAAGATTTTCTCCCATTCTGTAGGTTGTCTTTTTGCTCTATTCACAGTGTCCTTTGCTGTATGAAAGCTTTGTAATTTCATAAGTGGTTGATTAGTGGTTTTATTCGCTGAGCAATTGGAGTTATATTCAGAAAGTCCTTGCCTATGCCAATATGTTGAAGGGTTTCCTCTACCTTTTCCTCTAGCAGTTTCAGAGTTTCAGGTCTGATATTAAGGTCCCTGATCCATTTGGACTTGACTCTTGTGCATGGAGAGAGACAAGGATCTATGTTTATCCTTTTACATGCAGATGTCCAGTTTTCCCAGCACCACTTGTTAAAGAGGATATCTTTTCTCTGATTAATATTTTTGGGATTTTTGTCAAAAATCAGATGGCTGTAGCTGCCTGGATTAGTATTTGGGTCTTCTATTCTGTTCCATTGTTCTACCTGTCTGTCCTTGTGCCAGTACCATGCTGTTTTTGTTGCTATGGCTTTGTAATATAACTTAAATTCAGGTATGGTTATACCACCTGCCTGATTTTTGTTGCACAAAATTGTTTTGGCTATTCGAGGTTTTTTGTGCTTCCAGATGAATTTTAGGATTGTTTTTTCTATTTCCATGAAGAATGCTATTGGGATTTTAATGGGGATCGCATTAAATGTGTAGATTGCTTTTGGTAAGATTGACATTTTACAATATTGATTCTTCCAATCCAGGAGCATGGGATGTCTTTCCATTTCCTTGTGTCTTCTTCAATTTGTCGCTCAAGATTTTTAAAGTTCTCATTGAGATCTTTCACTTCCTTGGTTAAGTTTATTCCAAGGAATTTTTTTTTTTTTTTTTTTGAGGCAATTGTGAATGGGAGAGATTCCCTGATTTCATCCTCTACACATTTGTTGTTAGTGTATAGAAAAGCTACTGATTTCTGTGTGTTTATTTTGTATCCTGCTACATTGCTAAAAATGTTTTTCAGCTCTAACAGTCTGTTGGTAGAGTCTTTAGGGTCTGTTATGTATAGAATCATATCGTCTGCAAATAATGATAATTTGATCTCTTCCCTTCCGATTCTTATCCCATTTATGAGTGTCTCTTGCCTTATTGCTATGGCTAAAACCTCCAGTACCATATTAAATAGTAGTGGAGAAATTGGACACCCTTGTCTTGTTCCTGAATTTAGAGGAAAAGCTTCAAGTTTTTCCCCATTTAGTATTATGTTGGCTATAGGTTTGTCATAAATAGCTTTTATTATGTTGAGATATGTTCCTTCTATTCCCAGTTTCTGTAATACTTTTACCATGAAGGGGTGTTGGATTTTGTCAAATGCCATTTTCTGCATCTATTGAGATGACCATGTGATTTTTGTCATTCAGACCATTTATATGGTGTATTACATTTATGGATTTGCATATGTTGAACCATCCCTGCATCTCTGGGATAAAGCCTACTTGGTCAGGGTGAATAATCTTTCTGATATATTCTTGTATTCTGTTTGCCAGTATTTTGTTGAGAATTTTTGCATCTATGTTCATGAGGGAGATTTGTCTATAATTTTCTTTTTTTGATCTCTCTTTGTCCAGTATGGGTATCAGGGTGATACTGGCTTCATAGAAGGATTTCTGTAGAATTCCTTCCTTTTCTATTTTATGGAAAAGTTTGAGAAGCATTGGTGTTAGATCTTCCAGGAATGTCTGGTAAAATTCAGCAGTGAATCCATCTGGGCCTGGGCTTTTTTTAGTTGGGAGACTTTTTATAACTGCTTGGATCTCTGTGGTTGTTATAGGTCTATTAAAATGGTTTTTCTCATCTTGATTTAATTTTGGTAGGTCATATGAATCAAGGAAATCATCCATTACTTTCAGCTTTTGAAACTTAGAGGCATATATATTCTTAAAGTATGTCCATATGATTTTCTGAACTTCTTTGGTATCTGTTGTGATGTTGCCTTTTTCATCTCTAATTTTATCAATTTTTGTCTCTTCTCTCTTTCTTTTGGTCAGATTTACTAAGGGTTTGTCAATCGTATTTATCCTGTCAAAGAACCCACTGTTCATTTCATTGATTTTTTTGATTGTTTGTTTGGTTTCCGTTTCACTAATTTCTGGCCTAACCTTTATTATTTCTTCCTGTCTACTGATTTTTGGTTTGCCTTGCTCTTCTCTTTCCAAGGCCTTAAGGTGAAGCATTAAATTGTTTAGTTGTGAACTCTCTAATTTCATAATATAGGCACTTAGAGCTATAAATTTTCCTTGCAGGACTGCCTTCATTGTGTCTCAAAGGTTTTGGTATGTTGTATTGTCATCATCATTTGAGTCTATTAATTTATTGATTTCCTTTTAAATTTCTTCAATGACCCATACGTTGTATAATAATGTACTGTTTAGTCTCCATGAATTTCTGTATGCTCTGTAGTTTTTCTTGTTGCTGATTTGAAGTTTAATCCCATTGTGGTCAGATAGCATACAAGGGATTATTTCAATTTTCCTGTATTTGTTAAGATTTGATTTGTGTCCTATTATATGGTCTATTTTAAAGAAAGACCCATGTGCTGCTGAGTAGAATGTATATTCTGCAGCATTTGGATGGAATGTTCTGTATATATCTGTTAGGTCCATTTGTTCCATGATATCATTTAATGCCGATGTCTCTCTGTTTATTTTTTGTTGGGTAGACCTGTCAAGTGATGAGAGCAGGGTATTGAAGTCACCCACTACTATTGTGTTAGGAGTTATCTCTGACCTTAAGTCTAATATTGTTTGTTTGATAAAATTTGGGGCCCCCGTGTTGGGAGCATATATGTTTAGGATTGTGATGTCCTCCTGTTGGAGTGTTCCTTTAATCAGTATAAAGTGACCTGCTATATCTTTCCTCACTAATGTTGGTTTGAAGTCTATCCTGTCAGAAATTAGGATGGCAACCCCTTCTTGTTTCCTAGGCCCATTTGCTTGAAATACCTTTTTCCAACCTTTCACCCTAAGAATGTTTCTATCTTTTAATGAGGTGAGTTTCCTGGAGGCAACAGATAGTAGGATCCTGCTTTTTAATCCAGTCTGCAATATATGTCTTTTGGTTGGGGCATTGAGGCCAGAGATATTAAGACTTATTATTGAAAGATATGTATTTGATCTCTCCATTTTTCTTGTTTTGTAGTTCTTCCTAGTTTTCGTTTTACTCACTTGTTTTAACTGTTATTTGGGTATGATTTCTTTTTTCCTATTTCCTGCTGTGTGTGTTTTGCTTTCTCTTCAGCATGAATGATTCCTGCAAGTATTTTCTGTAGAGCTGGTTTAGTTGCCATAAAATCCTTTAGCCTGTCTTTGTTGTGGAATGTCCTTATTTCTCCATCAATTTGGATAGAAAGCTTTGCAGAATAAAGTAATCTTGGTTGACAGTTTTTATCTTTCAGAATTTGGAATACATCACTCCAGGCCCTTCTGGCTTTTAAAGTTTGTGTTGAGTAATCTGCAGTGATCCTGATGGGTTTCCCCTTGAAGATCATTTGCTTTTTCTCTCTAACTGCTTTCAATATATTTTCTTTGGTTTGCATATTTAGTAGTTTTATTATAACATGACAAGAAGAGGTTCTTTCTAGGTTTTGTCTGTTTGGTGTTCTAAATGCTTCTTGTATCTGCATTGGCATTTCTTTCCCAATTTGGGGAAAATTTTCTTCTATGATTTTGTGGAAAACACCTACTAAGCCTCTGGATTGAAATTCTTCCCCTTCTGCTATACCTTGAATTCTTATGTTTGATCTTTTCATAGTGTCCTGCTTGTTTTGGAGTTCCCATTCATACCTTTCTATTAGCTTGTCTTTCTCTTTGTTGGACTGTGATAGGTCTGCCATCTGGTCTTCTAGTTTATATATTCTGTCCTCTCCTTCATCCATTCTACTAGTGAGACTTTCCACAGATTTTTTTTTTTTTTTTTTTTTTTTTTTTTTTTTCACTGACAGTGTTCTTCAGAGCTAGAATTTCAGCCTGGTTTTTCTTCAGTAGTTCTATTTCCTTATTCATGTCCTGTAATGACCTTTTTATTTCATTAAACTGTTTTTCTGTAATCTCTTTCAAAAGTTTGTTTTCTTCTTTAATTCTTTTGTTTTCTTCTTGGATTACTTTCATTTCTTCTTTTATTTCTTCTTTCATTTCTTTGAGTATAGATATCATCATTCTTTTGAAATCTTTGTCAGGAATTTCATCTTAAACAGTCTCATTGGTGAACAATTCTGATGGATTTGTAATTTTTGGTGGGATTGCATTGTCTTGATTCTTTGTGTTTCTTGTATTATAATGTAGTGACTTTTGCATCCTGGATTGATTTGATGCTTAGGTTTTCTATTTATCTGCAGTGTTCTTAGGTGTGGTGATCCACTGTTATATACTTTCAGGATATGTGTTTAAGTTGCCAAGTGTAGCACTTGTACTCAGGTCCAACCTCAGAAGTAATCCTAGCTGTTGAATTTGTTGTTAAGCAAGTATTGTAGTGGACTGGTGGAACAATTTAGTAGCAATTTCTAAACTCCAATTGAGCAAAATACACATTCAATTAACATGAGCACAGAGTATACAAGTGTGGGAATCAGACAAACAGTCTTATAAGGTCAAAATCCCCAAGGATGTGTTTGCACCACACCCTTAATCCTGTCAGCTAGGAATCAGACCTTGGCCCCAATAATGACAGAAGCAAAAGATAAAGGCCCTTTGAATCTAATAGTATTACAGGCAGCAATATTCAACACCTAGTATTCAGCTTATTTGAAAATGGTAAGGCCAACCACAAATATGTAACCCATAACCTGCCCTGACCTGGAAAGAGAGGTTAGCACTTCCAATGCAGGCCTTTGTTACCTTTTGGTGTGGCTTCCAAACTCACCAATGCTGAGTACCCACCTCGTTCCCTGAGCTGTGGAGTTTGGCTCAGCTGTGCTGGGTCCGGTGTTGGTGATGTGGTACAAGCTGCCGCTAGTTGCTGAATTCTGCCAATTCACTGGGGATCTGATGGTTGAGGGATGAGTGAGTTCAGGAAGCCTGTAGTAGCTCACGCTGTGTTTCTCTTTCAGTAGCTCAGCAGATTTATGTTCGATTTCTGGGCTCTGTGAGGAGACTGATGAGGTTGGAAAGTCCCCCTTTATTTTTGTTTGGGCAGTGGGGGCTGCAGTGGAGGCTCAGTGGAGGATCAGCTAGGCTCAGCTGTTCTGGGTGGCGGCTTGGAGCCGCTGTGGAGCGGGCTGCTGTGGGTAGGGTCCGCACTCTCCGCAGTGGGTTTTGGGCCATCTTCTGCTTTTCCGCTATTTCCCAGAGAAAATATTCTGCTCTTTCCAGAAGAAGAGTGTAGTTTTGCTTAATTCCCTCCCTGATCCAGTTTGGCATGGATCCTATGCCACCATCTTACCCTGAAGTCCTCCACTGGAAGTTTTGATATATGAAAATATAATGAGCAATGATTATTAAAATTGCTATTCAAAATAAGAAGATATATATTGAATTGTGAGAGAAAAGTTTCACATTCATTTCATAATCTCCTTTTCAGCAAATATTTTACCTCCTTCACATATATACTCTAGTCATCACTAACATAGTACTGTTAAATATGCCATTAGTTAATAAACTTTATTTCTTTTTTCAGTAACCTTGTCTCCACAGGGCTATAGCCAAATCATTCTTCAATTTGGGACTTGACTTAGAACGTGAGGTTAGATGAACTTAAATGAATAAATCTCTGTAGCAGCACTTTTCTGATGTCAATGTTTCTTTGCCTGTAGGGGTTCAGTCTTTCTCACTTGAGAGCTATGTAGGCAGTAAACAAGGCCACAGGAAAGCCAGTGTGCATAGGTCATTGGGCCAGGCCACATATACCCTAGAATGAGAAACAAGAAGACCTATTTCAGTTTCATCAAAAAAAGTACCATGTTTATGGTAATATAAAAACTAATTGAGGGCTGGGGAAATTGCTTAGTGGTTAAGGCACTGGCCTGCAAAGCCTAAGGACCTTGGTTCAATTCCCCAGACCTACATCAGCCAGATGCACAAGGGTTGCATGTGTCTGGAGTTCATTGGTAGTTGCTGGAGGCCCTGGTGTGCCCATTCTCTCTCTCTCTCTCTCTCTCTCTCTGTCTCTTTCTCTCTCTCTCTCTCTTCTTCCTCTGTTTCTCAAATAAGTAAATGAATGAAATATTAAAAAAATTAATTGAGGGCTAGAGAGACTGCTTAGTGGTTAAGGCACTTGCCTATGAAGCCTGAGGATTCATGTTCTACTCTCCAGTTCCCACATAAGCCAGACACACAGGGACACAAGTGCACAAGATTGTATATTCACACAAGGGGGTGCACATATCTGAAGTTAGATTGCAGTGGCTGGAGGCTTTGGTGTTCTAATTCACTCTCTCTTTCATGCTTCTCTCTTTCTTGCTTGGTTTCACACAGAAAAAAATAAGTAAAATAAAATAATAAAATAAAAAAGGCCAGTATGTTGGGCTTGCCTCAAAAAAAGAAAAAAAAAAATAAACTAATTGAGTTTTGAGACAGCTCTGTTTTAAGAAGAATATGCGATGTTTAAGGTTAATTCATTTGTACAACATTTGTTTTAATATATAATTTATACAGTGAAACATAAAACTTACCACCTGTGTTTTAATGTATTAGTATTTTTATTTACTTCTCTTTTAATGGGGAAAAACCAGGCACATGAATCAGTTGGTTCAAAGAAATCAAGGACAGAGTTTACTTAATGTATAAATTTTGTTACAAGCTAACTGTAAAGTGTCTTGTGATTCCAACTCTTGTTGCTCAGCTGGTGGCTCTGTTCTGTAAAGCTGTGGAATGAAAGAGCTAGGGCCTAGGTGTCAGCAACAGGTCAATAGGGTGGGCCCTGAAGGTTATAACTTGGCCCTTAGTACTCATTATTCTGTTTCATTGTTCACATTGACACGAGTTGTCTCTAATACATGTATACACCGCCATGAATTTTTGCCCTGAATTTCTCATCTATGATGAGAGAGGCTTGTCTCTCTATGATAGTTTAAATGTATGTCCCCAATATATTCAATGTTTTATTAGTTATTTTTGCATCTGCAATCACCTGAATTTCACTGGGGCCTGGTCTTAAGGTGTATGATGGTTTGAGATTCCATTGTAAAGATATGCAAATGTGCCTATCATCTATGATGGACTGGCTAACCTCTCTCTAAAACCATGGAACTTCCCTGGATCTGTAAAATAAATCTATCCCTTCCTCCTGTGCCTGGTCTGGAAGTTTCTCACTGCTGTCAGGAACCAAAATAAATCTTACCTCCCATAAGATTTCACTGCCAGGTATTGTGTTGCTATGAGTCACAGGCACCAAGAAAGGCTGCTAAACTCATAAAGAAATGACAGAATAACAGCATTAATAGAGAATGATATTTTTCCTTTGTTTATTTTTTAGCTTATTTCAGTTTATGTTATAAAAATCTCAATGAAAGTTTACTCTTCAGTGAAAATTTAGTCATCTTGTTAGGTTTGGCTTTGTGTTTACATTGCTTAAACCACATTGTTTACTTAACAGTTGGGCCACATTACATTATTTTGCTAGAAGACGTTTTTAAAAAATAAACTGATTAAACTTATGCTGTTTGTCATGATGTACTATACTTATCCCAGTAATTCAGGACTAAAAATTAAAAAAAAAAAAAAAACTCTTCACCAGATTAATGTGTTTTAAATATAGCTTAGATCTTAAATATTCTCTAAAGTCTAACCCCAGAGCATCTCTGGTGGAAGCTGTAAGGGATGGGGCTTAGCAGGAGTTGGGGGATCTTCAGGAAGCTGTGTGTCCTCAAGGTGGACTGAGGGACCCCATCTCTTTCGTCCTTTTTGCTTCTCAGCCATGAGATGCAAGTTTTCTACATACATGATCCCCACAGTGATGAACCATCACAGGCAGCAAACCACAGTATTAAGTGGTCATGGGCCAAATCCTTTACACCTTTATGTTAACTAAACCTTTGCTCTTTTTAAAATGGTTATCTAAGGTATCTGCTATAGTATTGGAAAGCTAGCTAATGTAAATATGTATATGAATTTGGGAAATTTTCTCATTGTAAGGTCCTCCAGATGCAGTGGACCTCCTTCCCTTGTGGCTAGGACACTGCATTCCTCTTTGTCCAAAACACCTGAAAATCCACAAGGTGAGCCAGCTTTGTTGAGAGGAATTTTGATTTATTGGCTACATAAACCTTGCCTGTTTTTTTAAGCAGTTGCCTTTTCTGATTAAATTAGCATTATTCTGAGTATGATATTTCAGACAAGGTCTTGATTTTAGAATGATATTTTCTGCATTTCCAATAAAAAGAGGGATTCTTAGTGAATGCACACAACTGTATTGCTTAGAATGCAGTATGATCATGGAGCATTACTGATTAGAAAGGAGATGACAGGAAAATTTCTGATATGAAAAGACATGATAGAAGAAGAAATCATTCACAATTTTTTCAACCATATTGGTAGAAACTAAGTGTGATATATTGCTATAGATTTCCAATAGTTTAGGACAAAATGAGCTTCTTTATAAAATTGGAAAACATTTTCTGCAGGCCCAATCCACATATGTCAGAGAAATATATATAATCTTACAACAGCAATTTCTTAGCTCTTTAAATTTTATTACTGTTTAGCATTTTCATGAGTGAGCAATCTGATAGATTTGTGTACTTCTTGTATAAGAAGTCCTGCAAAAATTTTACTTCATTCATTGAAAAAGTATGAATATTTTCTCAGGGATGCCAACAGTAGCATATCCCAAGAATTGATTCTGTGAGGTGTAATTGTCTTGAAATTCCTACTATGATAGTTTTTTTTTTTTTTCAAGTTCTGAGATAGTCCTACTTTGTTTAAGAAGCACATATTGCTTTCTAGGTTTTGCAGCCCTATCAGTGGGTAACTGACAAATCGTAATAATATATCTTTAGTAAAATTAAAATATAAAGTTATAGGCCAAGCAAAGTGGTGAATGTCTTTAATCTTTTCAAGTGGGTAGACCCAGAAAAGGCCTTTGACAACATACAACGTCACTTCATGATCAAAACATTGGAGAGAATAGGCATGGATGGTCTATATCTCAACATAATAAAGGCTATATATAAAGATCCTAAAGCCCAAATAATACTTAATGGGGAAAGATTTAAGGAATTCTCATTGAGATCAAGAACAAGACAGGGGTGTCCATTCTCACCTCTGTTTTTCAACATAGTACTGGAAGTACTAGCTCAAGAAATAAAACAGGAGAAAGAAATAAATGGGTACAAATTGGAAAGGAAGAAGTTGTTAGCTTTATTTGCAGATGACATGATTCTATACATAAGTGACCCAAGAACCTCTATCTCAAAACTCTTAAAGGTGATTAAATACTTCAATAAGTAGCAGGATACAAAAATCAATGCACAGAAATCCGTAGCTTTTCTATATGCAAAAGACAAAGACACAGAGAAAGAAATAATCTTAGTACTTGGGAGGCAGAGATAGGAGGATCAATTGTGATTTCAAAGCCACCCTGAAAGTACATAGTGAATTCCAGGTCAGCCTTGACTACAGTGAGACCCTGAGGATACTCAACACATACAAAAGCAGAAATCCACAGGCTCCTAAGAGCTCATCCCTGAAGTATATCTGAAACACACCCACCAAGGCTCAGAGAATTTTTGGAAAAGAGGGCAGAAAGATTGTAAGAGTGACAGGTTGAGACATCATACCCAGAGACAATGCCTCCTCCCAATAACTGACTCCTGTTCCAGCAACGTATAATCCACAACCCCATGGGGAATAGCACCAATCCCACTGAGGAGGGCCCCAGCATAATGGGGACAGGGAGTAGGGAAACAATGGTAACAATACATATACAAATCTTAAAATAAAATAAAGTAATGAAAAACCACAAAAAGTATCCACTTTGACAAAATATATTCTTAACAAATCTTAAAATAAAATAAAAAACAAAACAGTAATGAAAAAAAAGCCACAAAGTTCTAATCAGAGTTCAAGTGACCCTCTTATTTATTTATTTCATTTATTTAGTGAAATTTAATGATAGTACAACTTTGAAGAAAAAACTTTATAGAAAGATTATCACATAGACAAATAAATACCAGTGACTTAGCCCAGGAACGCAGATGTAGGTGGCCCCAGATTCCATGATCATATAAGGTAATAATTTTTTGATCTTGTTTGCTACATAACAATAATGCATCCACTCCCAAAATTGTTGCAGTTGTCCATTGACTGATAACAGGGCATGATAACACCAAGAAATACCCTACTGGATCTCCTACACTCCAGACATACTCTTCCTTACCTTCATTGTAGAGGAGCAGTCTGATTTTGTCCTGGTAGTCTGGACCAATCAAAACTGTAACTCCTTTCTTACCCTTTTGACTCGAGGGCATCAGGAGCTCAAAGTGACGAGGAAGAAGTCTTAGCTTCCAGTTCAATGAGTGTGTGTGTGTGTGTGTGTGTGTGTGTGTGTGTTTCCTGGCAACAACACTTTCCCCTCTGGAACCAAGTCCTAAATTCCTTGTGGAGGTTTGTTGTAAAAGTAGTAAGAATAGGCCTGTATGTCCATTTCCTTTCTTCAGCAGGCTGAACTTGTAATAAATAGTTTGCTTCAAATGCCCTTCTGACCTCCTTCCTGCCACTGTTCTTTTGAAAGAACAAAAACCTGAGTTTTGTGGGAGTGCAACTCCACAACTATGTTCTTAATGAACCTCTGCCATTTTGACAAAGTAGCAACTTGCAATTACAGTCGTTAGTTATTTCAGTATAGTGAATAAAATGTAAAGGATCTAAAATACACAACCAGCAAATTTTGGACATAATCTTGCAGGGTCCTGGTATTTTAACACACTTCATAAGTTTTCACACATAGATGTAAACAGAGGAAAATCAAATTCTCAATTTCTAAGTTTTTATATTCTGTAAAAGACTGAAAATTTACAATGTATCAATAGGTCTATAAATTTAGAATTATTTTTACACTAAGAGCCAAATTAATAAGATCCTCATTATTGCTATCCAAGTGGATCAATCAGTAAGTATTTTAAATTATGTTTGCATTTGGCATGGTAAATATTGATTGTTTTTAGAACAATATCAAAAAAATTGCCTGGTTATCAAAAAGTTTTAGTTTGTATAGAGATGTGAATATAAAATGTACACACACATGACAAAGAGAGATAGAGATGAATAAACATGAATTTCTTTCCATAAAAATCAGTAAGAAAAAATACAATTATAATTCTAAGTTACTATAGACTCAACCATGAACATTGATTATACTTTTGGAAAGTAGGGTGACTAGCTCCATGCCATTAATCAATGCTACTTATAAAAAGTAGAGTTACTGGGCTGGAGAGATGGCTTAGAGATTAAGGTGCCTGCCTGCTAAGCCTAAGAACACTGGTTCCGATCTCCAGGTCCCACATTTAGCCAGATGCAGTGATGCAAAGGTGCAATGCCAAACTTGCCAACAAGAGGGCACAGGCATATGGAATTCATTCACAGTAGCTGAGAGGCTTCTGGTGCGCCCATTCTCTCTCTCTCTCTGCCTCTCCCTCTCTCTTTATGTCTCTCTGTGTGTCTCTCTCTCAAAAAAAAAGTAGATTTACCAACACATGGTGGTTGGTTTGGATTTTAGTGACGAAAGCCTCACATCCTAACAAAATTCCCCATCCCCAGGCAAATTTAGAGGAAGAGTAAGGAACTAAACATGGTCTGTCCAGTACCAGCATGTTAGTACCTTTACAGAGATTACACCTCTCTCTGTCACACCCTCCAAGGCTCAGGGACCATTGCGGAAGAGGGGGCGGATAGAATGGAAAAGCCAAAGGAAGGGTATGACTTCTTACAATGCAACCACCCAGACAGAAATTGGCCTCGAATTCCATGACCGTGCAGTGAATAACAATACCCTCACAAGACCCTCAAACTAGAAGAAAAAGATGATGACATCAAATTAAAGAAAGACTAATGGAGAGAGGGAGGGGATATGATGGAGATTGCTGTTCTAAAGTGGAATGGGGGGATGGGAGGGAAATATGTTTTTTTGTATGTAAGTATAGAAGGTGTCAATAAAAAAAATTAATTATAAAAATATTTAGTTATTTGAAAGGGGGGGGGAGAGAAAGGTGGGATGGCCTGCCAGGGCCTCTATCCACTGCAAATGAACTTCAGACACATGTGCCACCATGTATATCTGGCTTTATATGGGTAGTGAGGAATCCAACCCCAGGCACTTGCGTGCCTTAATCACTGAGCCAGATCTCTAGCCCCATAAATTTATTTTATTTTTATTTATTTGAGAGGGAGGGATGGAGAAAGAAGCAGATAGAAAGAGAGAATGATCATGCCAGGGCCTCTAACCAGTGCAAATTACCCCAGAAGCATGCATTACCATGTATATCTGTTTTACATGAGCCTGGGGAATCAAACCTGGGTCCTTCAGCTTTGCCTTAACTACTAAGCCATCTCTCAAACCCCACTACTAATCTTTCTTGCAAAGCTTCTAAATATCCAAAATTTAATACCCTTCACATTAACTACTAAGCCATCTCTCAAGCTCCACTACTAATGCTTCTTGCAAAGCTTTTAAAAATTCAAAAGTTAATACCTTCATTAACAGCCCAAAGGAATGACATATTTAAAGTATGGAAAATATAAGACTCAAAAACACATACATCAGAATTGTACTTAATAATCAACCTTTTAGCACTTTCTGGTGTTAAAAAGATAATATTCAGTGATTTTTTTTTTTTTTTTAATTTTTCAAGCTAGACTCTTGCTGTGGCCCAGGCTGACCTGGAATTCACTGTGTAGTCTCAGGATGACCTCAAACTTACAATGATCCTCCTACCTCTGCCTCCAGAGTGCTTGCATTAAAGGTGGTGTCACCATGCCTAGCCAATGATTTTTTGTTTGTTTTGATTTTCCAGGTAGGAGTTCATTCTAGTCCAGGATGACCTGGAATTCACTTTGTAGTCTCAGGGTGGCCTCCAAATCATGGTGATCCTCCTACCTATGCATCCAGAGTGCTGGGATTAAAGGCATATGCCACCACTCTAGGCTCCCCAATGATTTTTTTAAATTAATTTTGTATTTTTATTTTTAGAGAGAGACACAGAGAGAGACAGACAGAGGGAGAGGGAGACAGATAGAGAATTGGCGCTCCAGCAGTCTCTCAGCTGCTGTGAACGAAATCCAGATGCGTTCGCCCCCTTGTGGTCAAGTGTGGCATTGCGCCCTTGTATCACTTTGCATCTGGCTAAACGTGGGACCTGGAGATTGGAACCACTGGATTGGAACCAGCGTTGGAACACCTTAACTGCTAAGCCATCTCTCCAGCCCTGATTTTTTTTTTTTTTTTTTGAGGTAGGGTCTCACTCTGGTCAGGCACCTGGAATAACTGCAGTCTCAGGGTGGCCTCGAACTCTCGGTGATCCTCCTACCTCTGCCTCCTGAGTGCATTAAAGGCTCTCCAGCCCTGATTTTTTTTTTTTTATTCTCATTGTCAATCCAATATTTTAAGTCACTTGAATACCTTGAAAAATTTTTCAAGTAGACATAGTATAAGACATAATCCCTGATCACATTTTAAATATATTAGAGTATTCAATCTAATTGAAAACACTTGTACTTACTCAGTGTTTTATAATAAATATTGCAAATGAATATTCATTTTTTTGCATGATTGGAGGTCTGGGGAGGATTAGATCTTCATAATGATGCAGGAGATCCCCAGCCTCAGGAACCTCATCTTTGGGTCCTTGTTCAAGTTACCAAATAATTGAAAAACACAGTTACACAGATGGATAGGATAGGGTGAAAACAGGAGGGCAGAAAAAAAAAAAAGCAGGAAAGAGGAATTTTTCTTCTACTAGCGTTGGGAGGGGAGAGGAAGAGACTAGGAAGAACCTCCCTCACATTGTGACTAGAAGTCGAAGAAGCCTGTGGGGGCAGGAAATCCAACTAGAAAGACCCTCATCACCAGGTTCAGTTTTATAGGGAGGAGCATGATTGGTTGTGGGGTTCAAGAGGAACAATAATTTAGGAATAGCACACCCCAGGCCCTAAACCCATCAAATTAGGGAGGAAATAAGAAGCTACTACTGTTACTGTTGCTGAGAAGGAATTAGGCAGTTGCTGCTTACAACCAGGTTGGATGAGACTGAATCAGACATGAGTTCAGTTCTTGATGGGGCAGGCAAGGTGTAATTCATGTTTCTGTGGGCCAGTATCTAGCTAACTACCTCCTGGAGAAAGCTGCATTGTTCCTAATCTATATCAATTTAACCAATAAACTTAAATACATTTAGGAAAAGCATACCCAAATAGACTTGAATACATATATACACACCCACTGATAAATTAGGTTAGGTTAACTTCTTATAAATAAAAATTATTTTACTAGTGTTGGCTTTTGTGGTGAATTCATTGGGAAATTACTGAAGAGGTAGATGGGGGAAGATCAAGAGTTTGAGGCCACTTTGAACTACACTACTACTTTTATTAATTTATTTGCTTTTTATTTGTTCAGCTCTTGCTAATACACACTACCACTAATACAGCACACCATCCTCACTCTACAACAAGCAGCAAAAATAAATAAAAGAATAAATAGATATTATTTTATTACACTTGCTGTATATTTACCTGATTTTTATGAACTAAAAATACATATTTTTCAATTAGTGCCCATAGAAATTTAAAATTTACTTAATGATCTGGAGAAATGGCTCATCAGTTAAAGGTACTTGTTTGCAAAGCATGTTGGCCCAAGTTCATTTCCCAGTATCCACATAAAGTCAAGGGTATGAAGTGGTGCATATCTGGAGTTATTTGCAGTGGCCAGAAGTTTTGCTATGCCTATATTCTTTCTGTCTGTTTCTCTCCATATGTTTTCCTCTCAAAAAAAAGATATTTAACAAATAAACAAAATATACTTAAGGCACATTTTATGTTTTAGAGAATCAACTTCTTAATATTTGTGATAACTTTAAGATCATTCCATTTTTATAAACATTTACTTCCCTAAGTTTATCAACTTTTCAACATAAACAACTTTATATCTAGGTTATTAGCAGTCCTCTGTGGAAATGAGGGTTGCACTCAGTCATGTAACAAGAGATAAAGACCATCCAGAACAACATGTAGATAGAAAAGCAGACTACAGAGAGGGTAGCATTTTTAATATTTTATTTTTATTTTACTTATTTCAGAGAGAGATAGAAAGAGGGAGGGGGGGAATTGGCATGCCAGGGCCCTCAGCCACTGAAAATGAACTCCAGATGCATGTGCATCTGGCTTATGTGGGTCCTGCAGAATCGAACCTGGGTCCTTTGGCTTTGCAGGCAAATGCCTTAACCACTAAGCTATCTCTCCAGGCCTGAGGTCAGAACTTTAATTCTATAAATTCCATCATGAGTAAAGGGTAAATAAAGAATATCAAAAAGTCATTTGTTCTGGTATCAAAGAATGATTCTCCTTCCCAGTGAGTAGAATATTTATAACTGATGTTATTTTTAAATTAAAAAATTAAACAACTTAAAAAGGAGAATAAAAATATAGGCAACTTAAAATGATGAAATAAAAATTAACACAACAGATGTTCCAGTTCCTCTTAGCTAACAGAGAAATGAATGATGTCTATAAAACACTAATCCACTAAAGAGATATTCTAAGTAGAAATACCAAAGTCAATCATTTCAATCAGTGGGAAGTAACATATAAATCAGATGCACATTATCCACAGAAAATACCCAGATTTAGAATGAAATGGTAAAACTAAAACACAAAGAAAAATAACTTATTTCTCCTTTTGACTCAGCACTGAGAACCACTAAGCATGTGACTTGGCTCATCCAGTTCAGATGAGGTTTTACATTCTCAGAGGACTTGTCTGCTTCTCCTATCTATTTTTAAGAACTTCAGACCCAACAAATGATTTAGGAATTAAAGTAAAAGTACTATAATTTTTATATGGATTATATTAAATATACAGGTTAAATGTTTACCTTCTTATTAAGCTGGGAGAAATAAAACTTAAAGCTAAAATTGTTTATAAGTTCAAAATCATTCCTAATAAATATATTGGTTTATGAAAACATTCTATACTTATATTTTATTGTTATTGGAACTTGAAAATTAAATTAATGTCTTCCTATTATAAAGCCAAAATTTGATTTTGTTTTATATTTGTGTACCAGAGCAATATTTGGGTTGACTTTAGTATCATGTATTTTGCTCAAGTTATTTTTCTGATTTTTTTAATCATCAGTGATTTCATTAGCCATCCTAATTAGCAAGTTAACTTTAGAATTATAAATGCCCCTTCTTATTTAGGTCTAAGTCAATATAACCTACCCATTAGAACAGCTTGAATAACAAAATTTCAAACTTTAGTTTTCTTATTCTGACCACAATCTTTTTCTCTCTGTGTTGACTGAAATCAATAGATATGTCTGAGCATACTTAAAAGTCTTCTACTATTTGAAATCTATTGGATATGAGCTTTACATACATGTTTTGCTCATAGCAAACCAAAAGTTTAACTTTTTCAACATAGTGCCACACCATGAAATTAGTCATTCTCAGTATTTTCATTCTAGTGATTGGTCAGAAGAGGCTATAGGAAAAGAGAACCAGGAGGACAACTTTGGTTATCAGGCCCACATGTGACTGGAATGAAGCTCAATTTATTTGAAGTATAGATAAAAGAGAATTGCCACTGGATTTACTAATGGGGTGAATTACTGACTTCGTTCAAGGAGGGTATAGCAAGAGATGTAATAGTACCCCTTCTGTTAATTCGAATTGCTTAAGTTAAAAAAATCACCCGTAATAGATACCCCCCCAAATCTTACATATCTAGTGAGAATTATTAGAAAAGGAAGTTTTCTTTTATTAATTATGTAATCTCACAAGTTTTGAAGTGTTTTGAAATTTTAGATATTTTCAAATATGTATTTCAATAATTAATATTTCTGAGCATTTTCAGGATATTATTAATGAATTTTTATTAAATATTTAATGAATAAAGAAATATAAACTGCCATGTTCAATTCAGCACATCCAAATATGGATTGTTTTGTATCCGTGAAATTAATAACATTGAGTTGATATAGATTGTTGTAAATTAGATTTTGAAACATCTAATAAATTGCCTTAATATGTATTATAATAAAACTTTGATAAAACAAACTATTACTCACATTAAAACCCGGGCAAACCCGGGTGTGTTGGTGCACACCTTTAATCCCAGCAAGAAGGAGGCAGAGGTAAGAGGATCACTGTGAATTCAAGGTCACCCTGAGGATACATAATGGATTCTAGGTCAGGCTGGAATAGAGCAAGACACTACCTGGGGGGTTGGGGTGGGGGGGTGAAGGCAAACACAGATGTGAGTTTATTATAGATACATATGCAAATATATACCCACATACTCTTAATGAAGTGTAGATCAAATGAGGGGAATTTCATGTAATGCTTTTAGTTAATGATTCTGAAGAAGGTTAAAGCTTTCATGTAAACAAACCATCAGCATCATTCACTTGTTCCATTCACTGGTTTAGCTAATCTTTTAAAGGAGGATTTCCATTTCAGAAATATGGCATTTCTAGGTATAAGTTCTGAGAATATACAAAATAATATTTATATCAAAAAATGTGTAGGTGGGAGAAGAAAAGTTTTAATATCCAAAACATAAAGCCTTTAATATTATCTTTGCTTCTTTGGGACTTTCTCACAAAAGCTTCCATTCTGTGTAACTAGTTAAAAGTGGGGAAAGCTTTAACATTCTACCCTTACCAATGGGTAATATGGATGTTTTTTGATGCTCAGAAGCATAGACAAGATTCAAAAGTTCACAGATATTTTTGCAGTACTTATTTATTGTTGGTTAATAAAAAAAATGGAATGAATTTTTTGGTTGGGCAATGGGTAAAGACTTTTAGCATTATATTATGATTTTTCATGTAAGTGCAAGCTGTTTGAAGTAAAGAAATACTGTGAATATGTCCATTTTAGAGAGGGAGATGAAGACTAAGCAGGGTGAGATGGCCTGGCTGATCCTCTGCAGGGATTTCCAGTCTGGCTACCGGATTCCATCCACAGTGTTGGGTGTTTATCTTCTTATACTGTCTTGCATTGGGCTGTCATTATGGATGGCTTTCTGAAGAAATATTTAGTTTTTGCTCAGTGTCCACAGAGGTTTTGCAGGATACCAGGCTTTGGGGTTAGATAGGGTCATTCCTTTGTTTTTTAAAGTGGAATGCAGACAATGAAGAATGGAAAAGAAGATTTTGCTGCATGCCTCAAAGGCACAATCTCAGGCAGAACAATTATAGGAAGAGTTCATCCAGAAGTTAATGATATGGACACTGATTACTTGAAAATATTGAGTGCCAAAAACTCCTTCAGAAATTCTTCAAGTACCCTCAGGGGTACAAGTTCTTCCATGTGAACTTTGTACTAACATTTAGGAATGAAAGGAAGATTAGAGAAAATCCTGGCAGCCATTTGATAGTTGGGTCTTTAAGCAGAGCTCTACCCTGGCTTGTATGTTTATTGTTTTTAATTTTCAGCCATATAGAATTTTGAGTGACAGTTGATTTTGCATCATGTGTGCTTTGTAGTTACTTTTAACTTTTGATTAAGTACCATTTAGCTTTCAGTTTAGAAAACTAAATATAGGGATGTCTTCCTCCAGTCTGATTTATAGTTTAGTTGAGATTTGAGTTTTTATATTAATGAGAAAATCATTGTTTGGTATGACATCTCCAAAGATCTTGCTGTAATTAAGGTCTTGAAAATTACTGAAGAGAGTTAGCCAGAAATGATTTACCAGACATTATGAATCTATCTCATATGTCTATGAATGTGTGGTATTAGTCTAATGTGTGTGAGATGGGGAATGAAGTAAAAGAAGGAATGAAGACTAACAAAAACTGCAAAATTAGCTGAAGATATTGGCTAAATATAATGAAGAGAGATGTATTACTCTTTAAGATGTTGGAAATGCTATCTAAATTGCTGTAATTTCTACTGCATTCAAGTAGTAATGGTTAAAATGAGTTTAAATCTAATTAAATGTGCTATGTACTTTTCAAAAAGTGACTATATTCTAATATGAAATGATTATATTTAGCATTTTAAAAGACTGACCTTAAAATGTCATTTCCTCTGCTGCTAGTTAGCCTAAATGGCAAGCTGTGCTGGAATGAAAACTTCACTTACTACATGGGCATCTTTCTGAGGAGGTGGCTGTCTGCTGTCTTTGCTTATTAATCACTTTACATGAAAAGGACTTTATCTGTTTATGTTGATAACATACAAGGCTTCTCTTTGTTCCAGTGCATAAGGTCTATTAGAATTCGACATATTTTGAGAAACATTCCTTTCCTTACTCATGAGTGTTTAAAGATTTCACAGAGAAGGGGCTGAAATTAAGAGATAAAAACCAATTTGAAAACTAATAGGTATAGAATTTAGGACATTGGAAACCCTAAATGGTATTTAATAGCATTTCCTGGAACATATCATCTTATCACATCTTCATTTTGTGGTTACAAAGATCTTGTTAACATCTGTTCAATAAAGGTCTTACCCCTGGCTTTCTTACTCATGGAAACTAATTTTTTCAAGTAATGAATTTCTGTCCTCCCTATGTAAATCATTAAGCTAGATGGACCAGTTATCCTATGATTATATTTGAAATTGCTGAGACAATTGTGTAATTTTCTTTTAAATTAAGAAAATAAGCTTTACTAGATCATCTAGATCCTCATATTTTATTAAAAAGAAGATTGCAAAACACTAAGCCTATACATACATACATACACACACACACACACACACACACACACACACACATATATATATATATATATGGAGAGAGAGAGAATAAAACAAAATTAAGTCAAGACTATATAGGGAATATTATCCTTAGTTAATCCTAGGTATTTCTGATTTTTAATTGTACACTGCATAGCATGTTGATTAAAATGACATAATGTCTATATCAGTTCAGGTTTTTTTTTTTCTATGAGCATTGAAATGGACATTTTATCTTTAAATTACTGTCTTCTTTGTGCTCCTTAAATACAGATTTTTTACCTTGGCTTTTGTGATTATTCACTTAGTAATATGTTTCTTCCACTTAATTTTAGAGTTTTAAATGCTAGATTTCCTTTCATAGGATTTTCAAACACAATTTCAAACACAATGGATATTTATTATTTATTTTAAAAGTAAGTTTTTATCTGTCTTATTTGTTTGTTTATGGAGGGGAGAGTATAGGTATGCCAGGATATATTGCTGCTGCCAATATAGTGCCATTTTATGTATCAAGAATTTGAACCTACACTGGCAAGCTGTGCAAGCCTTTGACTGTTAAACCATCTCCACAGACATAATTAATGTTGTAAATAACTATAATTTCAAAACTTAAACATAAATAAAAGCTTACATGAGATAATTCAATGAGAAAAAATATTTGTAATGTTTATCCTCTCTCTCTTTCTCTCTCTGTATTCTTTTCTGTGTTCCACAAATTCCTACCATTTACAAAGATTTATGTTCATGAAATTCAATGCAAAAATAAAGATGTATATAGGCCTGTAGGAGCAAGCTGCAATCAAGTGAAACAGTGCTAAATTCAAAACTGAGATTACCAAAGAGCTTCCATAACACCTTTAAGATTCATATTTTATGTCTATTTGTTTTGTCACCAAATGACCTTTCATAGTAAATTTGTAATAAGATGATACCTACAAATACAACATGAAACCTAGTGAAAATTTTGGAAATGTGATCCATTTCATGATCATGAATATATAAATATATTCATGAATAAAGAAACAATAAACTGTGTGGAAGAACCTTGCAAACTTTTGGTTTTCCCTGACATTCCTACTTTTGTTCCTTAATGGAAGAGAGATTCAAGGGAAAACATAGGCTTCTCTCTTAAGATTTCTTGCTCATATTTTGTGACTTAAATGTGGACAGTTTGACATTTAGCATAGGGTAAGATCATAGTCAATTCACAGAAACTGAGAAAATGGAGGAGTTTATATTCATATCCAGAGTTGTTCTGTGTGTAATGATGGTCTTTTCTTCTAGTATCTTAAGTCATTCAACAACAGTATTGTACCAGTCACCTTCTCATTTTTTACAACAAAATACTAAACCAGAAGAAGCTTAAGGAAGGAAAGGGTTTATTTTACACTTGTAATTTCAAGACCATAGCAGAGAAATTAAAGCAGGAACATGAAGCTGAGTCACATCATGCCATCCACAGGGAGGAGAAATAGCAAGATCAATGCCGGTACTAACCTAGCTTCCCCCTTTTTATACAATCAAGGGCATCTTGCTCATGGAATAGCCCCTCTCATAGTTAAAGTAAACCTTCCTATCTTAGTTAATCTAATCTAGAAAATCCCTAACACACATGTCAAAAATTTGTTTCCAGATGGAGAGATGGCCTAGGAGTTAAGGCACTTGCCTTTGAAGCCTAAGGACCCAGGGTCCATTCCCCTATACCTACATAAGCTGGATGCAGCAGCCATAGGCCCTGGTGTGCCTGTTCTCACTCTACCTACCTCTTTCTCTATCCCTCCTCTCAAGTAAATAAATTAAATACTTAAAAAAAAAAAAAGAAAAAAAATGTTTCTCTGGTGATTCTAAACCCTGTCAATTAGACAACCACAGATTAACTATTGTAGGCATATTTTCTTAAATTATTTTAAATAAGTTTCCTTAGAATATCAGGAGTTCTATCATTGCTAATCATCAACTTTACAGATAGTGCTCCCACTATATCCTATTTCTTCACTTTGTTCTTAAAATGTGCTTTATAAGACAGTAAGAAATCTGCATTGTTTAATAGATGGTGGGTAGGAGTCTCAGATGTTTACTAAAATTGCTGAATAGGCATCCCATTTGTGTATTTCTTTAGTGTGAAGAAAGTGTGCGATTATCATGTGATACAGATAACAAGATTAGACTATGAAAAGTTTGACTTTTGACTTTAAAATTAAAAGAGCCGCAAGTGGTGGTGCATGCCATGAGTTCGAGGCCACCCTGAGATTACATAGTGAACTCCAGGTCAGCCTGAGGTAGAGTGAGACCCTACCTTGAAAAAAACTGAAAAATGAAAAAACAAAAAAATTAAAAGAAATGTTATCCTCTTTCTGACTGACAAAATCAGGTATGTTTTTAAAGTTAGAATATTTACTTCTGGCTTTGAAGATGAAATAACCAAGAATTAGCTGAAGGGTGAGATATTATGGCAGAAAACATTTAAATTTGGAAGGAACTCTTAGACTCAGAAGACACAGATGACACCACAGTCCAAACAGACATCTTTATATAAAGCTTTCAAGATCCTGAATAAAACTTCTAGTTAAGATTTTATTAATATATCTTTTGTATAATAAATAGCCATTGTTAAAGATACTTAATGTCTAATAATTTGTTAGCAAATGATATATACAAATGTCACAAAGGAAAGCTTTGTGGGATAATTTTATGTTTTTTCAAAATCACTATTAATTTTACTACTCATGTGAGATTTAAAGGAATGGCTACAAATATCTTTCTAGTAGAAATTTGTAGAGTTTAAAATTTCATCAGCATGGAGGATGCAAAGAAAAAATAAAACACACACACACCCCCTTCCATGTTTTCTTATGAAGCTGAAATGTATTACATTACATATAATCGAACAACATCATGGTCTAAAGCAGGTAGCATGTACATTTTTTTTAAATTTTCAGTTCTTAGGAAATGAGAGAGAGAGAGAGAGAGAGAGAGAGAGAGAGAGAGAGAGAATATGCTAGGGCCTCTTGCCACTGCAAATGAACTATGAACTCCAGATGCATGTGCCAGTTTGTGCAACTGGCTTTCTAAGAGTACTAAGGAATCGAACCTTTGACATCAGACTTTGCAAGCTAGTGTCGTTAATAATCACTGATCCATCTCTCCAAACCCTTTAAAAAATCTAAGTAATAATCTATGGTCTTTTTAATGAATGTCTATCTATTTCACAATATTAATGCCTGTAGCAGACAGCTTCAGGTTCGCTGAGATGAACTTCCAGACCAGGCACAGTTATGGAGGAAGGGATATTATTTATTGAAGCTTACAGATCCAGGGGAAGTTCCATAATGGCAGAAGAAGTTGGCCTTTCTTCACAGGGCCAAGCAGAGAGAGAAAAAGCCAACCAGGCACACAGCACACACAGCAAAACTACAGCCATAAGGTCAAACAGCACACTTCAGGAACTCCTGCTAGACACATTTGCATATCTTTACAATGGAATCTCAAACCCACACCATTAACACCTTAAGACTGGCCCCCAGTGACATTGCCTCTAGCAAGGTTTTTGCAGATGCAAACTATAACTACTAAAACACTGAATATATTGGGGGACATATATCCAAACTACCACAATGCCATTGTATCATACCATTGAACATATCACCCTCATTTCCCAAGTTCTACATTTGTCTGAATTTTCCTGTACACAGAAATTGCAACTTCCCTAACCCACCTTTGTATTCCCAATTCAGCACAATGGTAGGCAAGAATAGTCATTCATTAAAAGTTTTTGAACAAATACTTTCTTGATAGAGAGTATTTATGAATGAGTTACCCATAATGTATACTTCAGTGGTTTCCATATATGAAATGAAATATGTATTGTTAGCTTAATAGAAAAAAGCATTTTCCTTGAAAGAGATTCAATTAAATTTCCTTGTATTATCTTTAAAATTTATGACTTCTATAGGTGTGCAGATTCTATGTTTCTTACATTCTTCTATGCATGGTTCATGATACGTGTTCATTTAATACTGATGGACAGCATTTTGACTCAAGTGTAGCTCTCTTTACTTAAAAATTCTAATGAAAAAGGGATATTTAAGTAAAGGCATTGTGCAGCAGATTCCTCTGAATTAAAGAGGGGAAGGAATTGATTCAGGAAGTCAATTCTGGGAGACCTGAAACTTAAAAGTCACTCATCCATTCCCAAGGATACGTTAATTAGAAACTGGAACATTATTTCCTGGGAGGGTCAGACAGGAATTTCCAGGAACTCAGGAAGTCAACATGTCTGGAAAAGTGTTGTAAGTCCTGGCCCTAAAGCCATGCATACAGGGGAAACAAGTGCTTGGAGGCCGGAAACTTTCTGATCAAGTAGCCTTTGAGTGGAAGCAGCTATGGGGAGGTCTTCATGCAGGATGGGATGAGACTTCTCATGATGCTGTTGCATTTGAGTCATTCATGATTGTAGGCAACCACTTACTCTGCACTGTAAGTAATCCCAATAGATGCACTGGTTCACCAAAAGTGGTTTTGTTGCAATTGGTCTTTGGTCTGTCATCTGTGCCCTATCTGGAGTGAAGATGTGTATTTTTGCCCCCCACCCACCACACACACAGGGGATTGGTTTCCTTCCACAATGGGAAATAGGAAGAGAAAAGCAGGACAGACTGTTGTGATGTGATGTTAATCTCTGGTTGTTCATTTGGAAAGATAAACATTGAAACAAATCTGGGTAAGTGTTTGTGAGGAATTTTCTTGATTAAGTTAATTGACATAGGAGGGATTCACCTTAACTGTGGTTGGCATCACTCCATAGATTGAGTGTCCCAGGTTGAACATAAATCAGACAATGAGCTAGGCAGTAGAGTTTATATCACTTCTGCTTCTTCACTGTGCTCATTGTGACCAGCTGCTTCAAGTCTCTGCCACCATGTTTTCCCCCATGATATAACCTTGAATATTAATTTGAAATAAACCTTTTTTCTTTAAGTTGCTTCTGACAAGTTCATTGTCACAGCAGTAAGAAAGTAACTGATAAGTAAGTAGAACCATGAGTGTGAGGTTGAGGTATTGTAATAAACCTGAACATATGGTTCATAGGCATTAGAAACTGATTTGGGGAGAGATATATGGAATAGTTAAAAATTCCCTTGAGAGCAGAGTTTAATAAACCATTCTTGTTGGTACTTTTTGAGAGAAATCAAGCTAGTAGAGGCCTGATTAAAGAGATTTCAGAGGAAAAGAAGTACTCATCACTAATTGGGCTAAGTACATTTCATGTTATATACTATCAAAGAAATTGGCTGCATCTTCCCCATGAACTACATGTAATGGACCAATTTGTTTAACTGTGGAATTCAAGAGGATTCTGGGAAAGCAGCTATAATTATTGAAAATATCAAAACCATTGGAGAAATCCCCTACACTACACTGTGACAGTAGAAAAATGGGATCAAATGAAAGAACCAAGTAATTGCAGGTTCTCTCATGTGAAAAAACAAATTCATTTGAAGGAAGAAACTTAAATTTAATGGCTCCTTGCAAGAACACAACTGCCTAGAGAAGTATGTTTTTCGGAGTCAGCCTAGAAGGCACACTGAGTATGCTACAGGTCCACTGTAGGTATGGACACATGCCAAGCTGACAACAAAACTGGACAATATTATCCATGTAGTACATACAGGTTTTGGACTCATGAAAGATGTAAGATTCTGGAGACTTTGTTTCAGAATGCCTCTAAATCTATACAGTGTGTGACAGGCTCAACGTCTCTGCAAGGGGTCCATTGCATAGTTATGAGAGTGAAAAAAGTTACAGAGTAGAGTCCAGGATGCTGGTGATGTCAGAGCCCTAGGATGTTTACCAATGAAAGCTGCAGCAGAGCTCCCCTAAGAGGCTATGAGTGCAATAAGCATCATGGCTCTTTGGAAGCCAGACAACTTCATTAGGAGTTCCAGAGGTCATACTTGGGGTATAAGATTTTGGGACTGTCCTGTCATGGTTTGATCTTACTTTGATCATTCCTTGTTAGACCCCTCTTCTTTCCTTGTGGATTGAGAATGTTTACTCTGTGATGATGCATATTGAAAGTATATAATTTTTTTGGTGTTATAAGAACTCAAGATAAGAGTTTGCTTTTGAATAAAGTTGGCACTGTTAAAGTATATGAGAACATTTTTAAATGAATGGGATACATTTTAGTGACCATAAGCCCATCATGTCAAGGGGTGGAAAGATGTGGCATAATGTGCTGCATTTGAGAATCACATTTACAAGGACTACACTTGTGATAGTTAAAGCTCTGGTTGTCAACTTGACAAGATTTAGAATAAACATAGAAACACATCTCTGGGAATTCCTGTGAGGGATTCTCTAGCTAAGAAAATTGAAGTGGAAGGACCCACTCTAACTGAATAAGTTAGGACCCTCTAACTTATTCATGGTCTTAGACTGAATAGCAGAAAAAGTGAGCTGAACAACAGCATTCATCACTCCCTTCTTCCTCAGTTTGGGCTGAGGTTGACCAGGAACACATCTCTTGCCATGAATTCCCTACCACTATGGACTGTAACAATGAAATTTATTTTGTAAGCCAAAATAAACCCTCACTTTCTTAAGTTGCATTTTGCAGGTGTTTGGTTACAATAATGAGAAGGTAGCTAATACACTAAATAATTTCAAAAGAGTTTGTTAGTAAAAAATAAAGTAACAATTTTTATTGTACAGTGAAGCCTGTCAAATAATATATTAGAAACACAATCAGCAAATTAATATTATCAGCCACCTAATAAGCCTAATACATATACCCCCAATATGGTTCATTAAGAAAAACACATTATTTCTTGATGTTAAAATACACTTTCCATTTAAGTAACACAAGCAATATTATCTGACCACTAATGGATAAACATTCTACAAGATAAGTGGCTTTGGTATTTCAGAAGTGTGAAAGTTATAAAAGAAAAAAAGATATATTCCAAGCTCTTAAATGATTTGAAGGGTTGTCATAAGGCCCTGGGTTTGAATTTTAGTATCATAAAAATAAAATGGGGCTAAGGGTTGACAGCTTTTTAGATGGGATCCTGGATTTTTCATGCATTGAAAAAAGCAGAAAAAGTCCACTAAGAGCAACAGATTATTTAATAGTGAATTGAAACTAATTGATTTTACAACTAGCTCTAAGACAAGGGTACAATCAGAGACAGAGAAGAAAGAGTGTATGGAAACTCACTGCATTGCTTTTGCAAACTTTTCTTAAGAACACTTTATAGAAGCATGTCAGATGCATTTAAAGTCATTTAATGCTTATTGTAACATTCTGATTAATTTAGAGTTAAATGTACCATGAAACTATCACTGTCATTAAGCCAATAAACATGTCCAACATGTCCAATATTTCATCTATCCTGTTTTTTATTCATATGTTGGTGTGCCTAGTGAGAGCACTTAGAATCAGGTATTCAAATATTAAATGTAAAGTATATATATATGCTAAGGAGATGACTCAGTGAGTGAAATACTGACTTTTGATCATAAGGATATAAATTTGGATTCCCAGCACTCATCTAAATGCTGGGAGGGTGTAGCAGCCATCCTGTAATGCCAGGGCTCAGAAGGCAAAGACAAGAGATTCAAAAGGAAAACTGGCTAGCTTATATGAGCAGAACTGGAAGGCTCTGTGTTTATGTGCAAGACTCTGTCTCAATAAATAAAGTGGAGAATGATTGAGGAAGACACTTTGTCAGGTTCTAGATCCCACACACATGTACATAAATGTGTATGCACACACATCCACACATTTACATTCACACACATGCAAGCACACACATACACATGCACACCACACACACACATATCAAGACATGCCCCCTTTAAAAGAATTCAAATAAATATTTGATGATACTTTTGTGACATGATAGGATATAACCAGATTACTTCTTTGTCACCAAATATTATTTCTTATTTTATTAGTTATGGACATACTTATTATATAAACAGCACATGTTGGTACCATCCTTACCTTCATCCCTGCTAACCCCCTCCGTCCAAAGAGATCCTCCTCATCGGGGATGCTGGTTATCCCCATGGGGATTGTGGGTCATGCATTGTGTGGGTAGCCACATTATGTGTGTAATGTCCCAACTTGTGGCTCTAATAATCTTTATGGCCCCTCTTCCGCAAATTTCCCTGAGCCATGTTGGGTTCATTTTAGGTGTACTTCAGTGATGGACTCTTGGGAGCCTCTGGATCTCTGGTTTGGTAGGGTTTGGGTATCCTCTGTGTCTCTCTGCTTCACCATTGTGCTGATATCAGGTTAACCGAGAAAGCAGCGCTTGTCATTTTCCTAATTCCTCTATGGTTTCAGCTGGGCTCTGGAGAAATGCAATGAGCTGATTCTCTCCTTAGGGCCTGTATCCATCTGAAAAGGAGAAACAGATTCTCCAATGGAGAATGAAGTTATCACCAGTTCAGTGGGATAACCATTGTTAATATATAGAGAATTTAATATGTGTGGGCCCTATTGTAGCCCAAGATTTGTGGGAGCTTGATATTGTAGAGAGAACTCCTTATCTGGATATGCTTCTGACTTGTTTCCAGTTCCAGATATGGGTCCCTTTCCACTGAGCAGATCTGTAGCCAATCTAAGAGCAGTTAGTTACCCACCATGGCTGTGTGCCACTATTGCACTTGTGTGAGCATAATGTCAGGTTGTTTGCTTTTGAGTAGCTTCAATGTCAAGTTGCTTGGACAGATGTTGGCCACTTTCCCCCAGTAACCCATGTAGCACTTTCTGGCACTAGACTGGCTAAGGGTCTGGGGACTGACTCTTCCAGATTCCAGCCAGGTCTCTCCATGTTCTGTACCAACAGCATATGGTGTCTTCAGCAGTAGGGTCTTACTATTAACCTTTGGTTGGTAATCAAGTGCTCTAACAAAAGTCTGTCTTCTTTTGGGAAACCTGGTGGGCCTCTCTGATCAACAGCTCATTGTAGGTGTTAACTGCATACTGGTTCTGGGAGTTACAGACCAGCACCAAGGGAAAAGAAAGAAGAAAAATAAATAAATAAATAAAATAGAAAGAAGAAAAGAGAGAGTGAGAGAGAAATAAGAGAATATTAAGGTTAGGCTTCATCTCACCCGATCCAGGGTTATTTCATTCAGGTCCACCAAAGGTTATTTCTAAAAGGCACTCGTCTTTATTTCTTGTTTAAAGTATTCCCATGTATCTGTTGGCTAAAAGTCTATGAAATGTAAGCTATTCATTTTCTGTGTTCAGAGAATTTCACTGGAAGTACTCGTGTGACTGCTGGAATAAGAAGACCTGAAACTCCTTGCCCATTTTACATGCTGGGATACAGACATATGAGAAATATGCTTATCAATGGATTCATCCATTCTCTGAAGTTGGTGGTGATGTCAATCTTCAGGTCAACCCCTCCTCTCTCGCCAAGAATTTAATCAGCACTTGGAGAAATGCCCAGGCCTGCTGCCTCTGGTGTTGCTGGTGAAGTGTCGGTGCTGATGGTGGAAGCACTCATGAATGGATTCTATTTCTGTGTTATATCTAAGCTTGACTGGCACATCCAAAATTTTGACATTTTTAAAAACAAACAACATATTTTTAAAGATCTTTCTCTGAGTGATTTCATTTTTTTGTTATTTTCAGCCTAGAATTATTTAGATTCCATTAAACCTGCTATTATATGTTTTTAAGAAATACTTCTTTCAAATAATGTCAATGATTTGAATGAGCGAAAATGTACACAAAGATGAGAAAAGCTTAGCGATTAAAAACTGCTATTTAAAAACAATGCCTCAGTTTTAAAGGAAGTCAACATGTATTTCTATATTTAAAACATTATCTTTTCACCCTTTATTAGTTTTGATTAATTAAAAAACTACATTATTTTAGTCTTTCTAAACATACTATAATTTAACTAATGAGCCTGCCGTGGTGGTGCACACCTTTAATCCCGGCCCTAGGAAGGTGGAGGTAGGAGTATCACTGTGAGTTTGAGGCCACTCTGAGAATACAAAGTGAATTCCAGGTCAGATTGGGCGAGAGGTCAGCTACCTCAAACAAAACAAAACAAAACAAAAAAAAAAAAAAAAAAAGGGGGTGGGTATCTCATTACCTCATTTAGCCAGGAGTGGTAGCATAGTCCTTTAATCCTAGCATTCAGGAGGTCAAAGTAGGAAGATCAGACAATCACTGTTCTAGACCTGCCTGAGACTACATAGTGAATTCCAGGTCAGCCTGGGCCAGTGAGACCCTACTAAAGAAAATCAATCAATCAATAAAAATAAAGGAAAAATAATATTTTTCACAATACCTTATGAAAATATTGCATATCTTTACTAATACTCATTTCAGCAATCTAAATCTTATTATTCAATTATCATCAGTCTTATGTTGAAATTCTTTATAGAATCCATGGGCGGGATACCTAGTTAGCCAAGAGCAAGTCCACCTTTTTATTCCATTCCTAAGTGTGTATACTCACAAAGACTTTTTGAACTAGCCCAAAGAAAATGAATTAAGCCAAGAAATATATTTCTTATCTACAATGTGATGCCCAATGGATTCCAACTGAACAGATTTTATTACAATTAACCTCGGTCTTTCCCATATTTTAACAATTTCCTTGATCTATGTCAAGAGGGTAGAGAAAGTCTTTCGATTCCTACATCTAGGTCTGCTTCCTTGTGATTTCTCTGGCTATAGTTTGGCAGATTAATTATTTAGTTCCATACTGGATTTCATGGCTACACTGTATTTTATGGCTGATATTCAATTTTGGCAGTCTTGCTTATTATTTTAGGGATTTGACTTGTTTTCTTGATTGAAAGATTGTTCTGCTGGATTAGTTTATCTTGTGTACTTATCTCACAACCCCTGCCGTCCTATGTATAAAATGCAAATATACTATCTGAATCCTGAATTCTAAGATTCAGAATTTCAACCAAACCTGTATTATCCTCCAATGGATTTATTGTTTGATTTATTCTTGAAAACGTTTTAATTCATACTATACTAGTATCTTGATCTAAACACCTCAGCAAGAGTACATTCTTAGTGATACACACACTCACATGGAAGTTTGGTATCATTTAAAAACAGTCTAAGGGCTTAAGAGATGGTTTAGCAATTAAAGACAATTATTTGTCAAACCTGCTTGCCCAGGTTTGATTCCCAAGCACCCATGTAAAGCCAGACACACAGTGGCTGGAGTTTTTTTTTTTTTTTTTTTTTTTTTTTTAAGTGGAAAGAGACACTGGATCATCCCAATTAACATAAACAAACATACATATGCAAATAAATGCTTTAAAAACACACTGTGGTATGTATTTCATTTTGTTTTCTTAACAGTTACATGATTGAAAATGAACATATTTAACATCTGGTTTGAATTAATTCTCCCCCATAAACTAATGTGTTCTGAAGGGATGATCATCAGCTAATGGCAGCTGGAGAGGTGGGTCCTTGCTGGAAAATTTATGATGCTGGGTTTATTAGCCCCTATCTTGCCAGTGTTAGTTGGCTCACTTTCTTGCTGCTGTTTTCCACCTTCGGTGGCAATGTATTCCTCTGATGTCATGGAGCTACCCCTTGAGACTGTAAGCCAAATAATGAAACAAAATAAAATCCTCACACCAGCTGCTTTTTGGTCAGGTGCTTTGTCCCTGAAATAAGAATATAACTGCAACAACACCTGTGACGAGCAATCCTTATGATCAACTTGACAGGATATAGAATCACTAGGGATACAAATCTATGGACAACATGTCTGTGAACTTTCCAGACCAGGTTACTTGAGATGGGAAAATCCACTGAAGTGTCCTGAACTGCATGAAAGGAGAGAAAGCTAGCTGAGCACAAGCCTTCATTATGCTCTGCTTCCTGATAGTGAGTGCCATGTGACCAGCTGCTTCATCTCCTGCCGCCGTGCCTCCACCATGAAGATATATGTCCCCTTGACTGGGGGCTGTTATAAACAATTCCTTCCTTAAGATACTTTGGTCAGGTATTTGTCACAGTCATGAAGAAAGTAAGTAATGCAGTACCACTGATAAGTGATTAATGAAACAGAATGGAAGTTTTATTGAGAGTTGTCTGAAATAGAGCTAGATCAGTCATAAAAACCCCAGAGGAGATCGCTGAGACCTACTCCTGTCATACTCAAGGTCTAGATAACAGATACTACCAAGCACCTGAAATAATACTAATTCAGTTTAAATTACCCAAACAACCCTTCCTTTAGGAAAATAGACTTGAGTCTTCTGGGCTGGAGAGATGTGTTAATGGTTAAGGCACTTGCTTGTGAAACCTAAGGATCTGGGTTTGACTCCCCAATAGTACCCACATAAGCCAGATGCACAGGGTGGCAGTGGCACAGGCATCTGAGATAAATTAATAAAATATTTTGAAAAAGAACTGAATCTTCTTTATATGAAAGTTGAAAATGTTAACATCAATAAATACAGGGAAAATAAGTAAAAAAAAAAAAAAATCTCTCCTTGACTTTTAAGACATCATGCTAATAATTGATGTCAAAATATTAAAGTATTCAAACTGTTTTTGGTTGAAAATTTATCTATAAAATTCCATAATAATATCATTTCACTTCTTTTACAATGGGCTTTTTAAAAGTTCTTTCAAAGTTCATAGCACTATTATATTTCATTTTTAGTTTTACTTATTTATTTATTTTCATTTTTAATTTCTCTATACCCAGCTGGTACATAAGTAATGATGGTGGTATGATATACCCATTATATAACTGAATGAGGTAAGATATTTATATGCCAAATGTACGTAAGTTATTCAAAGCTAATAAAATGAATTCTTTTGCCAAGCAGAATTCAAGTGTGCATATTTGAATACTTGGCCTTCAAAAAGTCTCAGGAAATTCTTGAATCTTACAAGACTCAAAAGTCAGCCCACCCTATGATTACACAAGGAGGAAGAAGTGCTTGGGAGAAGTCTTATATTTTATGCTCGCTGAACTTCCTGCAAGTGGTACAGAGAGCTTCAGGGATGTGGCAAGGACAATGTGGGCTTTTTAGTGCTTCTGCTGCCTCTAAGTGATCCACAGTCTGGTAAGCAACCCCAGTAAACTCACTGATTCTTCATTGTGGACTTTGGTGTAATGGTTCATTTGATCTCTTGTTGGTTCACTCTCCTGGGGTAAATGGATATTTGCTCATGACTAGACTGTCCTTGCTTTTGATGACCTTGACAGTTTAAAGGATTAATGGCCAGGCATTTGTAGAGTGTTCCTCCATTTTACGATTTGTGTTCTATTTTTTTTCTCACAGTTAACCTGTGGAAATGTGTTTTGATTGCCTGATGATAGGAATGAAATAACACTCTAATCCCCTTTGATTAAGGGTACATGCTATCAAGAAGGCATGACGAAAGATGATGATTAATATTTTTGCAGTGTCAGGATTGGTTTTAATTGTGTTCATATTTATTACTTTTTATCTAGCTTATTTTTATTATTATTATTATTTTTATTATCAGCATATTTTGTTTTTTTTTCAAAAAATAAATTTCCATGAATTTATGTATTTGTTTTTATGTTATCTCAATACTCTAGCAAATGTATTGAGTATATAAAGGTTAAGAAATGTTGACTATTAGCTCATTTATATTTATCATAAAATTCTTTTTTAGGAGTTAGATGTCCCTTAAACTATATCAGTGTTATCAAATAGTTTGTCTAATCAGCTTTTTTACTTTATTGAAGTATAAAATGTATTAAAGAATGCTACATAACATTAAGTTTTGAGATATGCATGCCTTGAAAATTAGATAAATCTAACTAGTTCAGACATTACCTCGTATATCTATCATTTTATGTTGAGATTACCTAAAATTTAGTGTAACAATTTCCAAGTACATAATACAGTGTCTTTTATTGTGATCATCATGACATACAATTCATTTCTTGAAATCATTTCTGTTGACTAAAAAAATATTTTATGTCCTTTGACATAGAACTACCCAATATGTGTGAGCCCAAGCAGTTGATAAATTCTCTTCTCTTCTCAGGTTGAACTTAGACTTTCTAAGGATGACATGTTTTATAAGTTCCATCTCTACCATTCTGAAATTAAATTCTCAATAATATAATCTACACTATGCTTTCAAAATAATTATGTATATAAAAAAGAGAAATCAAACAAAGGCATTTTGAAATAAATATTTTGAAATAATCTGTGTTGAATATGCAAATGCTTGGCCCAAACTAAACAAATGTACTTAGAACTATAAATAGTATTTTAAAATAACAAAATACTCAAAGCTAAGCAAAGTATTTAAAATTAAACAAAGCAGTTAAAACTAAAAAGAGTACTCAATGAAGTAGTAATGTATGCTTTTATAGACAGAGTGACCAAAGTAAGATTATAATAAATGAAGACAGGAATAACCATTGGTAACCTGTGTGAAGATGGTTGTTGTTCAGGCATGGTTTTACCTCTATTTAAAAAACAAAACAACAACAAAAAAACTTTATTTATTTGAGAGACAGAAAGAGAGAGAGAGGCAGATAGAGGGAATAAGAATGCCAGGGTCTTTAGCCACTGCAAACGAACTCTAGACTCATGAGCCACCTTGTGCATCTGGCTTACGTGGGTCTTGGGAAATTGAACTTGGGTGCTTTAGCTTTCCAGGCAAGTGCTTTAACCTCTAAGCCATCTCTCCAGCCCACTGCACAAGAAGTACTCCTAACTGCTGAGCCATCTTCCCACCCCAGGAAACACTTCGAAGGAATGTGTGCAGGCCCTGTGAGGGCAGGACCTTCACATTCTTTATCTCCTGCTCTATACCTGGCGTCCAGGATAGCTACTGACTCTTGCTAGGACCTCACGGATGCTGTAAAGAAGTAAATGAGCAAACGGACTGGAAGTGAAGACCTGACAGAAAAACACATGCTGGTTTAGTGATGGCAAGAGAGGAAGAGCAGCAGAGAATAAAAAAAAAAAAGTGAGTTTGTTCTAAGACAATTTGGAGACATTGAAACATTTAATGGAGAGAGAAGTGAACAGAGATAGATTCAATTATCTGTAAGGACTTGACCAGATCTATGATGTATCCTAACCACAGCAGAATCCTCATCTGTATTCACAAGACATCTGTTATATTAACAGCACAATAGTAAGTAGGAGGCACGAGGAAGTTACAGAATACTAAACACAGCTTCTGTCATCTTTACAGCTAACAAAGCTTTCTGGAAATGTACATGTTGCACTTTGGTTTGCACTGCTGGCAGAAATCACCTAATCAACAGCATCTTTTGGGAAATAAAAAGGGGGTTATTTTGGCTTACAGACTTGAGAGAGAGCTCCATGATGGCAGGGAAAAATGATGGCATGAGCAGAGGGTGGACAACACCTCCTGGCCAACATACGGTGGACAATAGCAACACAAGAGTGTGCCAAACACTAGCACAGGGAAACTGCCCATAATACCCATAAGCCGGCCCCCAACAAAACACTGCCTCCAGGAAGCTTTAATTCCCGAATCTCCATCAGCTGGGGACCTAGCATTCAGAATACCTAAGTTTATGGGGGACACCTGAATCAAACTATCACAGTACATATGGCATATACTGGGGATTAAAAATAAAGCAATAAAATAGTATCATTATAGCAGTTAGAAGGAATGTCAATATCCCATGATTGGAAAATTCTAAGGAAAGGAGAAAAGCTGGCCAGATATTATGGTGGTGGTTCGAGGGCATGTTGTGGAAAGGGAGAAGAGGGGCTGTTCTTTTTGAAACATGCAACTTTTAAAATTAATTATTTTTATTTTCTTAACATTTATTATTATTATTATTATTATTATTATTAACAAGATGTTTCATATGGATTCATCACATGTTAGTACCCTTTTCCCTTCATCTCTACCTCCATTCTGTTGGGGATGCTCCTCAGTAGGGTTGCAGATATTCCCCAGAGGGTTTATAGTTTATGCATTATGGGAGCAGTAGTCAACTATTTAGGGGAGGAGGGAATGCCTCTGGCTCTTACAATCCTCCTGCCCCCTCGTTGTGTCAGGGTGTTTGCTTCTGAGTAGCTTAGACCTCGGGTTGCTTAGACCTTTGTTGGTCATTTTCCCAGAGTAGCCCATGTAGTGCTTTCCAGCACTAGACCAGCTCTCTAGGGACTGGCTTTCTTCTGAATTCCAGCCAGGTGTCTCTGTGCTCTGTGTCACTAGCATATGGTGTCTTCAGCAATATAGTCTTTTTTTTTTTTTTTTTTTTTTTATTTTTCGAAGTAGGGTCTCACTCTGGTCCAGGCTGACCTGGAATTAACTGTAGTCTCAGGGTGGCCTCGAACTCTCGAAGATCCTCCTACCTCTGCCTCCCGAGTGCTGGGATTAAAGGCGTGCGCCACCACGCCTGGCTTTAGTCTTAGCTTTTGATTCAGGCAGGTAATCAGTTGCTTTGACAAAAAGGTGTCTTGATTTGGGGACATCTCAGGTCTCTGATTAACAGCTCCATGTGGGTAGCAACCAAGCTCCGGTACTGGGAATTAATGGTCAGGGACAGAAAACAAATTCTTTTAAGCTTAGGCTTCATCCCATCCTAACCAGAGCCCTACTTTTCAGGTGCTTCCACCTTACTCCTTTTGAGGGTTATATCTTTTAGACTATTTACAAGGATAAAGATTTCTATGGTATCAGCTCATTTTATAATTTTGTGTTTGTTTTTCCTCCTCCCCTTCCGCTCCCTCCAGTCTCCCCAAACCCTTCCCTCCCTATTGTCTGGGCCTTGAGTTGCCTATCAGGTATGAAAGCAACTAGAGGCCCAAGGATTTTTTTTTTTTTTTTTTTTTTTTTTTTCAAGGTAGGGTCTCATTCTAGCTCAGGCTGACCTGGAATTCACTCTGTAGTCTCAGGGTGGCCTCAGATTTATGGCAATCCTTCTACCTCTGCCTCCCAAATGCTAGGATTAAAAACATACACTAATACACTACCATGCCTGGCCATTTTTTTTTTTTTTTTTTTTTAGTTTCTTGAAAAAAACACATCATTTTTACAACTGTGCCTGAGGAAGCACAGTACAGGAACAACAGATTAAGTATTAATATTAATAAGGCTTCTTATGTACTAAAGCTGTAGTCTCTAATAACATTCAGGTTATGTTCCATTTATTCAAAAGCTTATTAATTAAAATTAAACACATACATTCTCAGGAGTTAAATTATGATGAATGCTCACTCATACTAAAACAAAACCAAATAAAACTTTTCTTAAAAATGAATAAGCATAAATCTATAATTCTTTGTCCCACAGTGATTTTGAAATACGTAAATAATATATATTACACAAATACCAAAACACCTAACTAATTCCATAGTGGATGTTTATTATCAGCGAAGTTCTTAGTGAGGAAAGTTTCTGTGGAAGAAATGAGCATAAAACTAAATCAAGGAGCTATACAGGGAATGGCTGAAGAGGGGAAAGATTCAGTGACCATGGAATATTGTGCATAAGGCCCTTAAGACATGATTCTTAGTCTCTTAGTAACATCCAACCACAAATAATAATCATATTGCAGGCTATTGAATAGGAGATTAATTAATTAATATATAATTAAAATATATATTTATATATTATTAATTAATAATTAATTAATATATAATATATATTAATATATAATTAAAATTAATATATAATAAAGATGGATAAACTGGTCAGTATAAAACATTTCTCTAAAAAAATATTTTATTTATAACTTTTTGAGAGAGAGGCAGAGCGAGAGAATGGGTGTGCCAGGGCCTTCTGCTGCTGCAAACAAACTCCAGACACATGCACCACCTGTGCATCTGGCTTTATGTGGGTGCTAGGGAATTGAACCTGGGTCTTTTGGCTATGAAGGCAAGTACCTTAACCACTGAGCAATCTCTCCAAGCCTAAAACATATTGCTTAACATGACTTTAATATATTAAATCTACAAAGAAAAATCCAGAACAAAAAATGTTTCTGAAACAAACCCATCTATTAGGGATAAGCTACAGCAATAGACAAGACAACTGAAAGAAATTTATGTGGCCAGATATAATTTACATATGAAAATAAGACTATGGAATTGTTGGGAAAAGTATAAGTGTCCTAGAGTATTTATTGACATAACCAATTGAATAAGTAAATTGGAGAGAAGAGTATGCATTTATTTATATATGACAAATCCACCATAGAGAATAATTCCAAATAATTTTTAAGTAGAACTTTGCTTTGAAGGAAGGGGGGATATTTTCAGACATATACACTATAAGAGTTCATTTAATGCATTATCTTACACCAAAGGAGCTTGGTAGTCCAAACCAAGACCATTTACATGCTGGAGAGGAAGAACATATCCAGGTGATCTAAAAATCGGTGAGTCTCAGCACTGCCAGTCTTACACTGATTACCTGAAGGTCCCCTGGTTCCATTTGTGTTTCCTCCACACTGAAAGGCTGAAGAAGCTGCATTCACTGACTGTCTGCAGGAGATGACCACAGCCAGACTCATCCAAAACGGAACTTGAAAGAGTATACACGATTCTTCTTTTGCTTTTTACATGTGGATCCCAAGCTCACTTAAAGCTGACCAGGAAGGTTTTGTCACTTGCAACCCATGTCCACCATGTTGGAAAAGGTACCTCAGGCACAGCCACAGAAGCACCTCACCACTTCCAGGTGCCTCCCAGTCTAGTCAAGTTCTCCTAAGACCAATCATAGCATATATACTGTGTAACATTCAAATTCAAGTAAAAATACATGTCATTTAAAAATAACATATAAAGACCAATTCAGAACACATGTGGGTTGAGGGTGGCGAGTTTCAGTAGAGAAAGCAGGAGTGAGGAGTAAATAAAGAAATAAAGCCAGTGAGTACTATAAGACTACACTTTACTTCCTGGTCTGATTTTCATATCTTCCACTTTGCAAATATGGTAATACTGCCTTTGAAAAAGACTTTCTTATTCATGCTCGCTTTATGTCCCCAGCTTCATTAGTTTTCATTTCCTTATATTGAATTTCCAAAGCCACTTAGCTGCCCTTGTTCCTAGTTTATCCAAGTCATTCAAATCTTTACTGCTGAGCTCCTTTGCAATGGTTGGCTCGCTGCTCCTTTCCAAAACTCAGCTGACTTTACCACCTTGGCAAACCCTCTGCTGGGTCCCCATGTGGGCAGCTGCTCCCTTGCTGCTGTTCTCTCACACCGCCTGGACAGCCTACATCCCCATCAGCTCAGCAAGACTATAAATCCACTAGCAGATTAACTTTTCCATTTTCAAGTAACTACAATTCAGTAACCTTTTTAAAGGTAAATCTCATGCACATTGTTTGTGCCCTAGATATTGAGAATCCCTTCTCTTTTTCTCTCCCTTTTGCTTGAATATTTTTCAACTTTTGCTGAATGTAAAATCTAATTAGTTATTAAAATACACTCACACACATGCACAAAAAAAAAAAAAAAAAAACCTTGTTGACATACTGATGTTAGGATTTTCATGGTGATAAATATATTAAGACAAATATTAATATTTTTGCCATTCAAATCCTCCCTCACTTCAAATGCCTTCCCTGGATGCAAAACAAGCAGACTATAATGGCTTGTGACTACATCAGGAAAGTTAAAATTTTGTCTTTCTGTTTTTCCATTCTTAAACTGTGCTAGTTTAGTTAGATCATTTCAAAGTAATCATAATTCTGAATTATTATACTAAAAACGTTATATAATGCAGAATATCATAGAGCCCTTAAATTATTTTCTAAATTCACCAGTGTGTTTATGCAAAACAGGGCAATGGTGAAACAACATTCACTAGAGAAGTGATATAATATTAATAGTTGTCCAAATAGTGACACAGGCTACTGTTCTGGAACAGTACATTGGTGGACTGAAAAGTCTGATGCTCATTTCTACCTTCTTCAGAATCACATTTCAGTGTGTACTGTACAGACAATGTACCCAGGACTATCTCCATAGATACTTGTATATTACTCCAATTTCAATGCCCATTTTCCAGCAGAGCAAACATACAGACAGTCCATGAGAATGCCACCGAACTCAGCTTTCAGTGAACAGTGAGCTTTTGTCTAGCTAGTGATCACACAGTATGCCTGCATAACACCTTGTATTCTTTAGTTTAATCTGGGCTGCTTTTCCATTTGGCATATGCATGCACTTTAGTAAGGAATTTGTTATTATATCTTGCTACTCTTAGAATAATATATAACTTGAGCAGTATTTGTACTTACAATATTAAAGTTAAGTATAAAAACCAATAGCTTCTAAAACACCAAGAGTTAAGAATAAATTGGTTTCAATACAATCGTCATTTACATTCAATTATTATTGTACAATAGAACATATAAGAAAGTTTAAATATGTGGAAAATGATATTTTCAAGGAAAATGTAGAGAATGTCTTCTTGGAATGTTTTATGCCACATGAATGAAGTGCTCCGGGGCACCCCAAGTACAGTCTTTGTTTTGGTTTATTGAGGTAGCGTCTAACTCTAGCCTAGGCTGACCAGAAATTCACTATCCAGCCTCAGGCTGACCTAGAACTCACAGTGATCCTCCTTTGCTTCCCAAATGCTGGGATTAAAGGCATATGCACCACCATGAAGGGCAAGTACTGTCTTCTTAACCATCTCTTTATATGTACTAAAAGTATATAAAGCAGTTTTTTATTGAAAATTTATTTAATTCAACTTTCTTACAGTTTAAATTATTTTATTTCTTCATTCTGTATGTGTTACAGACTGCCACACATTGCTGGAATGGACATACATCCAGACACAGTTTATGGATGGAAGGGACTTACTTCATGCTTACAGATCCAGGGGAAGTTCCATCACTGGCAGAAGAAGCTGCATACTTCCATAGTAACCCAGACAAATGACTGCAGCAACAGACACCAACAAGCAGCAAGCAAGTAAGCACAGCCTGGGCTCAAGCTGCTCTCCCCACACCTTTTGGGCTACAATTCATATCACTCCCAGTGACATGCCCCACCCCCTAGCAGGGGCTGAGTTTAATTGTAATAAAACACCTAAGTTTATGAGGCCATACATTCAAATTATCATATTCAAACTATCACGATGTGTCTCTTTTTAACATTTTTTTTTCTCATTGCTTTTCATGTTTGAGAAGGTGAACATCTGACCACATTATAGTTTGAATGAAATTTTGATTCAATCATGGGGTTTGTGGAGATTAAGATGAATAAGAGAATCTGAAACAGATTGATTATGCTCTAAATCACCTAAACTAAAATATAATCTCAATGTAAACAAACCTATTTACATTTTTAGCTCATTACTTTGTTTGGAGTAAACATGAAAGTAATTATTCTAACCTGCAGTGAGTAATTGTATGGAATTCATAAACACAACTGAGGCTTGGGCCTGCTGTACACTATGAATGGTTAAAAAAGTGGCTCAGTTTCTTCTTGAAGGATGGCCGGCTCAGTCCCTGTCTTATCATGAATGTGGCAGGCATACAGACAGTTTGCCAGAGTTCACTGCAAACTTCTAATCCGGTCATACCCTCCTTTGTCCGAATCTATATGAGGATATACTAAAATTTTGTTAATAAAAAAACTTAGAGCTTAAAATCTGCAAACAAAACAAAACTTCTTCAATGTTTTAGATCCTTATTTTGATAATCTGGTGCTTCTTAGTAAATACTAACTTAGGTTTAGTTGTCTAGTTTGATACTCAAAATGGATCCCCACATGAACAGCAGTATGTCTTTGTATTTGGTTAGAAATATAAGGGCACCAGCTACTCTTGGTTGCTTTTAATTTTCCTCAGAAGAGGAAAAGAAATGCCTTCTTTTCTCAGATCTGTACCAAAGGCAGACCAGAGTAATGATTCTACCCAAGACAATGTAGGCTAGAGAATGAACTGGTTTTGGAGCTACAGGAGTATGGGTGGAAGGTTACTTACAGGAGATAGGTGAACCCAAAATAGCCATATCACTGAAAAATCTCATGCCAATGTGGAGGATGATACCCCAGTCAATCCCCCATCATGGCTGCATAGATGGAGTACTCTCCTTTCTTAACCTTCTGCCCTCTGCATACATTTTAGCACCTCTGAGGACTCATACAACTGGGGTGTAATTATATACAGGTGAATGAGATGGAGTGGCTGTCATTTTCCATGAGGGTCTAATGACCTTCCCCACACCCATCAAAGGGGAACCTAACCACAAATGGTAAGTGTTCTACGACACTCAGGCTTCAGCTTGGGGTTTGCCCAAGTCTCCAGGTGAGTCCATTCAAATGAACATTTCACCAGCTCTTCTTTGTTGAATATTTTATGTATTTAATTTATTATTTAACTATGCTTGTGTACAGTTAGAAAGGATGACAATGGAGATTTTTGTTGGTAACTAACTTTATTCAGTAAATACTTCTGTGCTAGCACTGGGTACTCTTGAGGCACTGTGTGTGCTGCCAGAGTCTGTGTTCTGTGGGAGAACAGACAGAACTGTTTCAGTTCACTGTTACACGAGCTTCCAATAACAACTTAATGATGAGAACATTCACCTACTTTTGGAAATACCATTTTGAAAGGAGGTAAAATAACTTGACAAAACAAGCTTATTTATAAATAACTACATAAAGTAAAATAAAAAAATATTAGGTAGGTTGGGCTGGAGAGATGGCTCAGCAGGTTAAAGTACTTGCTTGCAAAGCCTAAGGGCTTGGGTTTGATTCTCTAGTACACACATAAAGGCAGATGCACAAGGTAGCACATGCATTGGGAGTTCATTTGCAGCAGCTATAGGCCCTGGTGTGCCAATTCTCTCCCTCTCTCTATCTGCCTCTTTCTCTCTCACTCATATATATATATATATATATATATACATATATGTGTGTGTGTATAGAAAAGAAGTATTGTAATATAACCAATATTTAATGTAATATTTGTATTAATAGATTTCTGACTCGAATGATTATGCTGATTTAATATAGATATATTAGTATAATACAAATTGTATAAACCATCTATGAAATTTATATTGACTTAATTCAAACATGGAAATTCACAACACAATGGTGAAATAATTACCACATCATCACAAGATGACCCATTACTGACCCATTACTGGAGGAAAATAAAGAGAAAAAAGACCACCACGGATAACCCAGTGAGAGGTATGCAGAGGGAGGCTGAGGAGATAGCTCAGAGCCATGATGTGTCTCTCCCATCTTAAATATGTTTGTCACATGAAGTCACATGAAGGTGTCTGGTCACTTACTTATTCAATGAAGATGTGTGAAATCTTCCTAATTCATGAAGTGGCATCCTCTAGTTATCTCCACTCAGCCTAATGAGATGCCTCAGGGGGGACTTGAGGAGTCTCCATTGATGGCATGATGTAACTCCCATGTTTCACAGAAGTCCTAAAATGGCTTGGCTAACTGGCAGCACACAGTGTTAGCATCCCAGGCTTAGGACTGTAGTCCAGAGGGGACCGCAGGCCTTTCCACCTTCCTTCTACCTACCACCCAATTCCATGGCTTTCCCCATCACCGTCCATGTTCATTTCATCACTCCTCCCACCTTTCTTTCTTCTTGCTCATCCTACCTGCCTGCCTCCAGAGCGTTGTTCCTCACCCCAGGTTGAGGGATTCCCTCATGGGATGGAGGGGAAAGGAATAACCAGGTTAATAATATGAGGGGGTGGGAGAGGCTCTTGCTTTTCTTCTGTATAATGCAAAAATACATTTCTTGAACTAAAAAAAAGCTGAGATTTGATGTAATTTATTGAAATAATATGCATAAACATTTACTCAGTAGATCTGAACAGATGGAACTAAATGAATTAATATTGATATTTTTCTTCCCTTACAATAGCTGATTGTAGCCATTATTTTGACTAGCTATATTACTCATATAAACAATTTTCACAATAGTTTACATATCATAATCAAATATAAATACTCTTTCTGAAGGTATTCCTCTCAGTCGACAAATTATGGCAAAGAAATAAAATAGTCTTTAATTATGCCTTGTACAATTCTGGTCAATACTTTATAACACTATGTTAAGTTTTAATTTTGTCTTTTAATTAAAATCATTTGCCACTGCATCCAAATAGCAATGGAATAACTTGAATAACTGGTCCGTCATGCAGCAGCAGACAGCCTGTCTTGACTTTTGGTTTTTGCAGATCACAAGCAAAACTTACTCAGAAGCAGCCAGAAGGCAGTGGATAGAATTCAAACCCTGGATGCAGATGAACAAACACTTTTCCATCATGTGTTTGGAAAACTCTGTGACAGCTGTGCATTTGGATATGATAGAAAGGAAGAAGTTTAAAGCTTTCATTGAAACCTGTCCATGAGAATTACATGATCCATTTTCTATAATTAAGACTAAGTACTGAGTATCTGTCACAAGCCAAATGAATACAAATTAATTCAAAAACCTTGGAAGGGACTTGCTATGCTTATCTTCATAGCATGACCTGAAGATGATATTTTATTATGTGAGTAAGATTTCATTGTCAAAAAAAATAGACAAGAAAAGAAATGTCACTCTGGCAAATACTGAACAAGACAAGCAAGTTCTTCAGAGGGTAAAGTGCTTATCAATTTGATGTGAATTAGCATGCCAAGAGCACCATTTGATAAATGACTGCTTCGAAAAAAAAAACTAAATGGTGCTTTTTTTTTTTTTTTTTTTTTTTTTTTTTCGAGGTAGAGTCTCACTGTAGTCCCGACTGACCTGGAATTCTGGAATTCCGTCTCAGGGTGGCCTCAAACTCATGGCGATCCTCCCACCTCTGCTTCTGCCTCCCGAATGCTGGGATTAAAGGCATGTGCTGCCACGCCAGGATTGGGACCTTCTTTTTAAGAGTCACTCCCTTAAGGGTGAGGTCCCTTAAAGAATAGTCTATTTCTTGCAAAATTGCATTCTCCCTTTGTTTAAAGAGTGGTGGGTTGAAGTTAAGTTGCTCATTTGTTTTAGGTTTGGAAGTACAGATTGAAGAGCCCCAGGTAGCATTATTCAGCACACTTTCCAGTAACCCATCAGTGATTTGTTCACCAGGTGGGAGACATAGAAAAAAAAAAGTCAGCACTAGTCCCATATTTCCTACTGATGTTATGTAATTTCTAGAATTTTCATCATCTTCTTAGACTGCAGAAGGGCTCTGGAAGTCAGTGCACCACAGAGATCTGTCAGGCCTATACTGAGCACTGCAATTCATATAGATAAATTGTATGCTGGGTTGGTTTGGTTTTGGTTTGTTTTTACATTAACATTCCAATAGTGTTCTTGTATCTTAAAAAATCTGGGGCACAAACATCCACCGGGGTGCTAACAGTTATCTGTTTGGGATGAAGTGAAGTTGGTTTCCATCCCCGAGGAATCTTCTAGTAGTCATCTGCAATGGCTGCCTTTCTCTACTGTTTGAATTGTACCTTTGTCTTCCACTTTCTCTCCACTCAAAAAAAACATGTTTTATTCACTTGCAAAGAGATAGAGAGAGAGGAGAAAACCAGGGCCTCCTGGTACTGCAAATGACCTCAAACTCATGGGCTATCCTGTGGATCTTGGTCACCATCAACCTAATGTCTCTGTATTTTCCCATGTATGAGGAAAATAATGTTACAATTGTGTTCCTGTGTTTGGTTTGCTTCCTTTGGCATAACTCTTTCCTTCCCAAGAGGCTTCCTTTTATTTTTTCAAAAAAATCTAGCTGGGCATGGTGGCTCACACCTTTGATCCCAGCACTTGAAAAGCAGAGATAGGAGGATCAACCATGAGTTCAAGGACACCCTGAGACTACATAGTTAATTCCAGGTCAGCCTAGGCCAGAGTGAGACCCTACCTCGAAAAACTAAAAAAAAAAAAAAAAAAAAAAAAATATATATATATATATATATATATATATATATATATAATAAAGCTAGTTTTATATCTTACTTTACAAAAGGCCTATTTTTGTCTGGTGACCACTTTTATTTTAGTAAGTTGACTTGGTTACATGCTATTGAGTTGACTTCCTAATATATTTTGAACATTAGTCTCTTACGTAATGTTGGTTCTGAGTATTATCTCTCATGTGTAGGTTGTAGTTTCTTTGAACCTTTTGTAATTTAATACATCCTTTGTTGTGCAGAAGCCTTCCCCTCTGTCTGCCTTCTCCTTTGTTGCCTGTTCTCCTTATATATGAGCTAAAATATCTTGTCCAGCCAATGTGAAAATGACTTATCTCTATGCTTTCTAATTATGGTGTCAGATTTTTGGGTCTTGTGTTTAAATCTTAGCCATTTGAGTTGACTTTTTTTCAAAATATTTAAAATATTTTTATTGACTTATTTGTGAGCAGGGGGTTCAGAGAGATGTGAGACAGACAGAAAGAGGGAGAGAATGGGCATGCCAAGGTCTCTCACTGCTGCAAATCAACTCAAGATGCATGCACCACCTGTGCATCTGGTTTTACATGAGTTCTGGAGAATTGAACCATAGTTGTTAGGCTTTGCAGGCAGCACCTTAACCACTGAACCATCTTTCCACTCGTGAAAGCATTATATATATATATATATATATATATATATATATATATATATATATATATATAATTTTTATTAGTTATGCATATAGTATATATACAGCCATGGTGGTACTGTTAGCCTTCTTCCTGTCCTCCCCCGTGGGTAATGTGGGTCTTGCTTTATGGGGGTAGCCATCAGTTATGCAGCAGAGGCAATGACTCTGTGTATAATGACCCAAGTCATGGCTCTAACAATCATTCCACCCCCTCTTCACCGAATTTCCCTTAACCATTTTGGGTCATTTTAGGTCTATTTCAGTGACTAGGTTTTGTGACTTTATGGCTTTCGCTGGTGCCCTGGTGAGGTGTGGTGGGCTGATTCTCTTTTTAGGATATGTGTCCATTTGAAAGAAAGTAGCAGATTCTCCAACGGAGAGTGAGGTCAGTGCAGAATACATGGATAACCATTATTATTTTAGAGAGAATTTAACAAGTTTGATATTGAGCTTGATATTGGAGAGTGGGCTCATTTTTGGATATGGTTCTGACTTGTTTCCCGTTACCAGGTATGGGTTCCATTCTACTGAGCAGATCCTTTAGCCAAATGTAGAGCAGTTGGTAACCCACCATGGCTGTGTGCCACTACTGCACTTGAGTGAGCATCACATCATCTTGTTTGCTGCTGAGTAGCTTAGACCACGAGTTGCTTAGACAGATGTTGGTCGTTTTCCCCCAATCACTTATGTAGCACCTTCTGGCACTAAGCAAGCTAACTGCTGGGGACTGACTCTCTTCCAGATTCAGCCAGGTCACTCCATGTTCCGTTCCAAAAGCATATGGTGTCTTCAGCAGTAGGGTCTTACCATTAACCTTTGGTGGGTCATCAAGTACTCTGACAGACATCTGTCTTCTTTTGGGAAATCTTGTAGGTCTCAGTGATTAACAGCTCATTGTGGATGTTTAACCACATGCTGGTATTGGAAGGTAGAGGTCAGTGCCAAGGGAAAAGAAGGAAGAAAAAGTATAGGTAATATGAATACACAGATACACAATGTATAAAGAGATTTTTCATAAATAATGACCTTATGCAACTAAGGATGTTAACAAGTCCTGTAATCTTTTGTCTGCAAATTAGTGTCCCAGTGATGCTGGTGGAATTTCTGTCCAAATTCAAAAGCCTGAGAACCAAGGGAGCTAATTGTTTAAATTCTAGTTGTAGGACAGAAAAGACAGAAGGGATGTCTCAATTCAGTTAGGCAAGAAAAAAGTAAGAAGGGAGTATTCTGTTTCCTTCACTTTTTGTGTTCTATTTAGTCACTCAATAACTTCATACCATTTGCAGTATGTTTTACCTTGCTGGCAGAAAACATTCAAACAAGAACAGCTTATAGGAGGAAAGAGTTTATCTTGGCTTTTAGACTCGAGGAGAAGCTCCATGACGGCAGGATAAAATGATGGCAAGGGCAGAGGGTGGACCTCGCCTCCTGGCCAACATCAAGTGGCAACACTAGCAGGAGAGTGTGCCAAATACTGGCAAGGGGAAACTGGCTATAATACCCATAAGTCTGCCCCCCAAAATACACTTCCTCCTGGAAGCTTCAATTCCCAAATTGCCACCATCAGGAGGACCTAAGCATTCAAAACATGCAAATTTATAGGGAATATCTGAATCAAACCACACAATGCCTTACCCCAAATGAGAGAAAATTCTATTTTACTATTTCCAATTATGCAAATGGAAATCTCATACAGAAACACCCTCACAGACATATCCATGAATAGTGTTTAAGGTAGTCACTCACTCCATTGCCATTGAAAACCGTGAGTAAAATTAATCATCCCTTCTATCTAAATGATTGGGATACACTATTTTTAGAACATCATTCTTTCATGAAACTATGTTGTATAGAAAATCCATTGAAATTGAAATAGTTACTCCTAAATGGAGGAGGGAGTCAACCAACAACTGTTGACAGGCAGACTCACCAGTGTTGGGTAGCGAATTCCTCTGATTTGAACCAATCATTCCTTGAAAAGCGGAATGAGTTAAAAGGTGAAAAAGTGTGGGGAAAGGTTATAAAACCCTTGTCCTGCTGAAAGTCATTTAGTGTGCTCGAGACTCTCACCTGCCCAGCTGCCTGCAAGACTTTCATTGTGTCCCAGAGATTCAGCTTTATGCTGGCTCAGTGATGTAGCTGACTTTTTGTCATTAAATGTTCCTATCAACAGCCTCTTTTCTGCCCCAATAAACTCATTGGTTCACCAAACTTGATTGGCTACAATGTACTTTGGTCTGTTATCTGTGGTGAAGATGTGTTTTCATGTCTCATGAGGGTGGGTACGAGATCTTTCTCACCACAAATATGCTGCTGCATTTTCTTTAGATGAAAATTTATTATTGATGCAAAATTGTGTGTTTCATGTCAATTTGACTGCTGATGAAAACAAGCTCATATTATTCACCCTTAAGCATGTTGTATCTGTTTTTCGGTGACTGAAACTGTGCTTATGAAAATTGCCTATGTACCAGAGAAAGAGATGAATGAGAGTTATGCAAGAAGGCACTTTCCTCAACTCTTCTTCTCCCCTTGCTGTGAGTTAATTTTAGATTCTGAATACTGATGAAGTTCAAAGAACTCTTGAAAATTTGAATAGAATACTGGATTCCCTCTTCCTGCTCTATATTCTCACTTTTCTGCCCGGTAATGACTACTTAATAATACAATCCTGAATACAACTTAAACTAGTTTCAAAATTATACTATGAAATGGTGTTGCTAAAGATTGAATTCACCTTTCCTTTAATATTTCCTACAGGCAATCAATTTATGATTAACTGCATTGTTTCAGTTAGTTACACTGTATGACAGGTCTCCTTTAATCAATTTATATGATTTTGTGTGAAGCTCCAGCACAAGACAATGGTTTGTCATATTTTTAGAATGTTATACTACAATATTATCACTATCTATCATCTACTATTGTTCTATATAATTCTTCTCAGTAATCAAAGTCATTTATTTCAAAGATGAGGAAACTATTTTGATATTGTATTAATATAATTATCAGTATTATTGAGATAACATCTAGTAAAAACCTAGCAGGATTTAAGTCATAGTTCTACATAGCTAAGAGTTGATAATGAGTACTTGATGTGATACTTATTTTACTTGTTTCCTTAAATTTTATGAATAGATGCATTTTAAATGTTGGCATTTTTAGTGAGACCGTTGTTTTGCCAGTTCATGCTTATGATTTCAGACTCACTTCATTCAGTATATAGAAGGCTAACTCTGTGTAAGCATTTACAGTTTATTTTATCAGCTGTTTCCACCCATTACTTGGATACAATTGATATTTTAGTATGTGAGAAAGGTGACTGAGAGGTAAGAATCAAACATAGCATTAAAATCTCAAAAAGACTTTTTATGGAGGCAACGTTGAAGACACAGAAGCCAAAAAAAAAAAAAAATTGCTTGTTGTGTTCTAATTCATGCTTCACTGAGACTCTGGTTCTGATGCATTGTGGTCATTCTTCTCCCTGCAATTGTTCTTCCATTCTGTCAGCCTAGAAAACTTGAAGAACTGTGCCCATGGTCAAGGCTAACATTAACAGTTACAACCTTGGCACTGTATTGAAAATATTTTATTTTTTAAACAGATTTGACTCCAATTCTCAGTTCTGCTATCTACTAATTCTGTTATGTTGAATGCTGAAGACCTACATTAGCCTTTTTATTTTTATTTCAAAGTAGAACTTGGTAAAACTCCATGCCTCAAAATAGTGTTCTAAATATCTAATAATGCTGGGAAAACATTTTATTTAGCAAGTGCTACAATTTCTGTTGCTGTTTTTTGCTGCCCTGGGAACCATATTCAGAACCTTGTACATGCTAGACAGGTGCCCAACCATTGAGGTACAGTTTGTTTTAATTTACTTGTTTCTTTGTTCAATTAGGTTTTGCAATATTCCTATGAGATGTATGTATTCTCATTGTTCATATACAACCCTTGACTTTCAGATAACTTACAACATTCCCAAAGTCACAGGTCCATTGAATGGAGACACAGCTATAGAGAAGAAAGGCATGTTCCTCTCAGGTTTTATGATTGAGGTAAGCAACGATTGTCATCTTGGTAAATGAACATTCATCATCCAGTCTTAATACCATTCACTTCATAAAGACACTGAATAGAAGTTCTGAAGAAGGACAATATATGTTAATAATGCAAAGAATATTAGCCACAAAACAGCAGAAAACCTCTAAGGCCTCTTCTGGTTCCATGTTACACCAACATTATTCACTTTCATCAAAAAGGGAAAACATCCAAATGTCTATTCAGAAATGAATTAACAAAGATAATGTGGTTTATTCATGTGATAAAACATTATTCAGCCTTAAATATAAACTTCTGATGAATAATTCAATATATAGCATTGACTGTACTATGCCTCTAAATGAACTAAGCACAAAGGACAAACATGAAATGATTTTATTGACATGTCTTGTTAGAATTGGCAAACTCATAAAGAACTAAAGTAAAATAGTCATCACCATGGAAAAGCTAGGAAGAGGGAAGGTGTTGTCTAATGAACCCAAGGTTCCAGCTTGGGATGATGAACTGTATTTGAAATGAATCATGGTGATTATTGTAACAACAATGTGAATGCAGTTATTGACCTGTGTTATAAAGCTACAATGCTCAAACTAGTAAATTTCACATTATAGAATTAAAAATTATATATATATATATATATATATATATATATATATATATTATAAAAGTGGATTCCAATCATAAAACATGTTATGTAGGGCACATTTTGTCACTTTGAAACAATACATAAAAATACCTGAAAAATAGAACTACGACCTACTTGAATTTAAGAATTTGGGCAAATCCTCCTATAGTGATAAAAAACATTATTTTTTTTCCTTCAACTATCTCAAGTTGAAGAAGCACCATGATGTACCCACTTACTACAGGTAATTTATACATATATTATTGATATTCAAAGTTGCATGTACCAAGTTTTATTCTAGTAAGAAGATAATAATTGAACATTATTTTTGAAAATATTTTAATAATCAAAATTGAAAGTAAATCTAAAATAAAAGTAAATCTAAAAATAAACTTTTTTTTTTTTTGGAGAGATATAAAGAGACAGAGAGAGGGAGAGGGAGACAGATAGAGATGGGCGTGCCAGCCCCTTGTAGTCACATGCGGCATTGCGCCCTTGTGTCACTTTGCATCTGCCTAAACATGGGACCTGGAGATTAGAACCGCTGGAGATTGGAACCAGATTCTTAGGCTTAGGAGGCAGGCACCTTAACCGCTAAGCCATCTCTCCAGCCCGAATCTAAAAATAAATTTCTTAAGTATCATGATTGGAAGTATTGTGTACCAGAATAGACTAATGTGTATTATTTTCTAGATTCAATTAATTTAATAGTATAGTTTCAATCATCATACAATATTTCAATTTTCATCTAGAAAATATATTTACTTTATTAAGAGTACAAATGTTTTTCAGTACCTGGGTAGTTATTTTATTGTTATTTTACTAGTAGGCAATTAACACTTTTAGTTTATTAGCTCTCCGTAATTTGCAAAACTATTCACTGTGTTCTTTCTCACTCTGAGCTTGGTCTTCAACACATGCTATTAAGTAACTAGGGAAAATATAATAAAGACATGTGAAACAATGTATTTTGAGGATTTTCAAATTAAGTTAAATTGTGCTCCTCAAATCACATATTTTCAGTATAAACACTGATTTAAAATATTTTTATTTATTTATTTACTTATTTTGAGACAGAGAGAGACACAGAGAGAGATACAGAGAGAGAGAGAGAGTTGGGTGCACCAGGGCCTCCAGGCACTACAAACGAACTTCAGACACATGTGCCAGCTTGTCCATCTGGTTTACATGGTGTATTGGGGAATCAAACCTGGGTCCTTGGACTTTGCAGGCAAGCACCTTAACTGCTGAGCCATCTCTCCAGCCCCAACACTGATTTTTAATTGACCTGAAAACCCTTGTTCAAAGATACTTCTTGGTGTAATGATTATAATATTTGAATTCCATGGGATTTGTTATATGTTGAGAAGCAAACTCTTACAGAGACAGGTTTATAAGAAGGTTTTCACGGTACAGTATTTGGATTAGAAGGGAGTAAGCAGGACTGACTGACCAGTGAGTAATTGGACCTAATGCATTCTTAATCAGGATGCAAGCAAACTTTATTTGAGTCTCTGGGCTTTTGAGGCAGAGACCAGGAATTTGTATATCTATGTTGCCTGGTAAACTGATGTGTAAAGAGCCATAAATGGAAGGAGACTATGTACCCTAAGAGTCTCTTGAGTCAGAACTGAGCAGTGTTTGGCAGCCATAACCCTAGCAACAGAGGATATGTGATTTTGGTGTGGGGAAGTATTGGGCAGTAAATCACAAGAGCCATATGAGGGTCCTGAGTAAAACTCCCAGGTGTTTGTAATAACCCTGCCAGGAACTCTGAAAAAGTAAGGCATCTTTTAACCAGGGAACAACTTAATAGTGGGAATTTAAAGTTGGCACAGGATCTTATGTTTTAAGTGCATAATTTTCTTGAATAGCATTATCAGGTAAAGAAAGTGCAAAAATATCTATACTTTGACACTGTAACTTGTGACAGGAGAGAAGTGATATAGAGTTGTTTATACAAAGAACAAAACATATAGTGGTATAAATCTGATAAGTTTCTGTTTCTTGATGGAGAAACTTAACTTTCATAAGTGTGTAGCTAATCAATATATGAATGTATATTAATAGTATGATTTAATTATTAATATAGCTCACATAGGTTTTTCTTTGTGTATTATCTTTATTATTTTTTAGAAGTTTTGTGCTTTTTCTTGTACTACAACTTCAGATAGGCTCCTGCTGAGAAGTACAGGTAGACACTGCTGAGGATCATGTTTCTGACAGGCCGAAAGCTCTGTGACCCAAGTACAATATACTTACCTGCTGTCGTTTTATCAGCATCTTGACAAGGTCATCATGCATTAAAAGGAAACATTCCGTCTCTAATACCCTAACACTCTAACACATTAGCTCACTTTCCTTGAGGGAAGTTTGAAAAAGCATATAATTTTAACACATCACCATCATTTTTGACTACATAGTAGGCAGTTTTGTTCATGGTAAGTGAACTTCTTATATGCAAATATACCAATCAGAAAGTAAAGTGTTCCAAGTAATAACCAAGTACAACTTTGAAAGATGCATTTGCTGACCTGTAAGCATCATTGAGCTGAGTGCTAAACCAGGCATTTTTCAAGCATCTTTAGTACTAGAACCCTTTCATTAAATACAAACTGAAAATGTAGTCATTGTTTTTGAGAATATACATCTATATGATTATATATATATATATATATATATATATATATATATATATATATATATATATAAACTATAAACAATTTGAGCAGAATAACAGGCTCAGAAATAAAGTAACACATTTGTAGCCAACAGATTCATTTAAACTTAAGACTGACATATTGAGCTAACAGAAATATATGACAAATAATAAATTGTAGTTTTGGGTAGACAAGTACACTTTTTAATGGGGGGAAGGGTCTCACCTGGAAATAGGTCATGCCTGGCTTTGACCTGGTACTTAATGTGAAGCCGAGACTTCTCTAGAACTCATGCCAATCCTTTTACATTAACTTCCTCAGTGTGAAGGCTAGGATCAAAGGCATGAGCTGCATGCCTGGCTCTCAATCAATTTTTAATAAATGAATGTAGAATATACAACAAGAAGAAAAATTACTTTAATATGGTGTTAGGAAAACTCATTCATTTTTATGAGTGTGTGTGTGTGTGTGTGTGTGTGTGTGTGTGTGTTTGTGTGTCCAGGGCTTGGAGACTGGTTCATTTGTCCCTTATGCCACAATAAAGATTGAGGCTGTAATCTCTGAAAAACCAAAGGACATTCCAGTTAAGAAAAGTAGAAAAACCTCTTATTGTCAAATTTTAAGGATATGAGGGAATGTGAATGGCTATGTCTATCACCTGACATTGACACAATTTCAACAGCCTTTTTAGAAATTAACAATCTTAAAATATTAGCTTATGATTTCACATTATCTACATGCTGATATTTTCATTCTGGATTGATTCTTTTGAAATCTTTATATGTATTTCTCTACAGGTTGACTGAAGAAAAGTTGGTACAGTTGCAGTAATTTGGAAAGGAAAAAATTAAAATAGCATGTTAATATGGTTATCAAATACTTCAGAGTCAATCACATTTTACATTACTCTATCAGTTATACATCTGACTATTTATATGTAAAGAATTCAATTCCAAAGTTTTAATTACTGGACACGAGACTCTTTTGTAATTGCTCACTATTATTTTCATGACCTTGAACAGCTTAAATTCTGACAAGGAGTACATTTTCCTTAACATAACAAGTCATATAAAAGCATCTTAAATAAACTTTGATTTCATAACAGAGTATTTGTTTGGAATCAAACAGTTAGAATAGGCTTTTGCAAGCACAATGGAATGGGCCAATGTTACCCTTTACATTATGAATTCTACAGGGTAATCCTGTCTGACAGTCATAAGATCACACATGTAGCTGGGATGTTTCTTCACCTGGAAGTCCATGGACTTGTATTTTTAAATCTAACATATCAAAGGGACACAAAAGAATGTACTTTTCCCTTTACCTTTTCAAATCCTAATGAAGTATGGTCTATCTATTTATTATCTATCATCTATCTATTATCTATCTATCATCTATCTAGCATCTATCAATCATCTATCATCTTTTATCTCTCTACATGTTGGTTTCTGTGACAGGATCTTGTATAGCCCAGGCTGACTTCAAACTCACTATAAAGCCAAGGGTAACTTTAAATTTCTAACCCTACTTCCTCAACATATAGAGTATATGGTTTTCACATTAGCCTTCTGTCATACTTTTTAAATTTAATATTTATTTATTTATTTACTTACTTACTTACTTATTTATTTATTTAAGAAAGAGAGATAGTAGGAGACAGAGCAGAAGAGAATGGGCACATCAGGGCCCTAGCAACTCAAAACAAACTCCAGATACACACATCATCTTGTGTATCTGGCTTACATGGGTACATAGGAATTGAACCCAGGTCCTTAGGCTTAGTAGGAAAATGCCTTAACCACTAAGCAATCTTTCCAGAGCCCTCTGTCATACTTTCTAAAGCTTCCTACCTTGCCAATAACCACTTAAATTCTCCAATGTATATACACAAAGAGAATAAGTTAAAATAAAAAAAAATACAAAAACCATTGTGGACATGATTGACACATTTTAAGAGCAAATAAAGGGATTCTCATTATAAAATGATAACCATATGAATTATGGTGCAATTAATTAAAGTTTACTATGTCATCAACTATACAGACTTCATAATACCATGGTATACGGAGTAAATACATAAAACTGTAGAATATATACAATGTAAAATACAAAGTAAAATTAAGACAGTATCTTTCTATCACCTCTACAACAAAGAAAACAAAATACTTAAAAAACTATCACAATTTTGGTATTGCTTTGTATTTTATCACTACACTTAGAAAGATATTTAGCTGCAATAGTGTTATGTTAAACAATGCTATATAAAACTTAGTGACATGTTATAGACTAAATGACTCAACTGTTCCTAATGTATGTATGTTTACCAGACAATGAGCATTTTCATAATTTTCTCAAGGACATGAAGAGACTGAGCATTCCCCAATGGGGTGCTGACTAATAAGCTTTCTCAAGGAAACTGAATATTGGCTGCAGATATAAGGATCTGCAGGATCTAATCTTCAGTCTATAGTGGAAAATGCCTTACTGAGGAGGAGGCATGTCACTGGTGGCAAATCTCTGAGAACAGCCTGAAGGAGGATGAAGAGCAGATTGAGCTCCAGATGTGGGTGTTTGCTGGTGTTGCTGTTTCTCTCTCTGTTATGCTGATGTATGATTGAGTGAGCCAGCTTCTTCTGCCATTGATTCAACTTCCCCTGGATGCTGTAACCCTGAAATGAATAAACCCATTCTAGTATAAGCTATGTCTTGTTGGATGCTTGGTGAACAATGTGAAACTGATTGCAACACTATGTGAACTTAAAATCTCCCTCTCTCTCTCTCTCTCTCTCTCTCTCTCCATATATATATATATATATATATATATATATATATATATATATATATATATATATATCCAAAAGTAAGTGATAGGAGGTATTTAGTTTGGCTTACAGCCATGAGGGAAAGCTTCATGATGCCAGGAGAAAGCACAGCCTGAGTAGAGGCTGGACATCATTTCCTTGCCACAGTGGGGCGAAAACAGGAGGAGAGTGAGTCTGATTCCAAGAGGAAGCTGTCTATAACACCCTTAACCCTGCACCTTAACAATACCTCCTCTAGCAAGGCTCCACCCCTCATATTGCCAGAATCTGAGGAACAGACACTCAAAAACAAATGAGTGTTTTGGGGGATATTTGAATCAATCCACCACATTTCCCCTCTGGCTCCACCATGATGTAAAAGGCAATGCATTCAGTCCAACTTTAAAATTCCGCATAGATTTTTTCAATCTCATTACTGTTCAAAAATCCCCATTGTCAAAGTTCTCTTAACTATGAGGCTGTAAATCCATAAACACATAATGACACAGGAGAAACATTCACATGGCAAAAGATGGCACTGTCCATAACAAGGAAAGATTAAACCAAGGAACTCAGGGAAAACATCAAATTCTAGAGCTCTATGTCCATCTTGGACCAACAATAAAATCTCTGCAGTTCTAATTCCACCTCTCTATCTGGGCTGCCCATAGCCCCTGGAACAACCCATCCAGGCCAGCAGCTGTCTTTGGTAGCCATCCCATGATCCTGGCAACTCCATTGGAACTTATTCTTTAAAATGCAAGGATTTTTTCAACCTCAAGTATTCCAAAAACCTCGTACTGACCAGTGGTCATTTCCAGGAAACAAATTCTGTTGCAAATCCAATGGATCCTTCTTCTTATTTTTCTTTATTTTTTTCTTTTTCATTTGTTATATTCCCATAGTACCAAGTAGGCTAGTAGTATGGAGGAATAAAGCCATTTTTGAAGAATAGGAAAATTCCTTCAGAATCCTTCCTTCAAGATCCCTGTTTTCAGAAGAGCCAGCACTCTTTCTACTATCCCAGTGCAGAACAGTTGGCCAAATCTCAATGGTGGTAATCTCTCAAACAAAATAGCTGAACCAAGCTGTCCCTACCCTGAAACTTTCTTTTGTTTTTGAGTCATGATCCTCTGTTCACACCAGTCCATTTCTTTTAAATGCTGCCCTGCATCGGTTCTCATGACATGGGGAGAGTAAGTCATCCTCACACACAAACTTCTTTCCCAGTTGAGACAAAGCTTTCTCTTTTCCTCATAAGCCAAGCATGGCCACTCCATAATTCTTTCTGCATTTAGATATTTCGTCTCTGACCACAATGACCCATCAAGCTCTACTTATAGCACTATAAGTTTTCTCTACTCCAAAGTACCAAATCTTTCCATATTCTTCCTGCAAACACATTCCAAAGGACCAAAATTCACATAGTGAGATTCATAGCATGTATTGAGGCAAGACCATGACTCAGAACAAATTTTCAGTTGTAGTTACTTACCTTCTTGTTGCTGGGACAAAGGACCTGATCAAAAGCAGCTGACCTGATGAAATATTTATTTTGGCTTACAGTCTTGAGGGGAAGCTTCATGAAGGCAAAGGAAACAAAGCATGATAAGAGGAGAGGCTGGATATTACCTCCGCCACAGCAGGTGGAAAACATCAGCATGAGAGTGAGCTGATTCCAGTAGGGTACCCCCCAAAACATCTCCTCCAATGAGGCTTTAACTCCCAAATTGCCATGGGCTGGGGACCACTCATTCAAAAACCAATGAGTTTATGGGAGACTTCTGATTCAAGCCACCAATATTGAAAAAAAAAAAAAAAAAAAAAGTCTTGCTGATTTATAACAATATGTAATTTACATGCATGTTCATGTATTTCATTTATATTTTCATTTTCACAATTCAACAAATTAGAAAAGTCAGTTTTTCTATCTCCTATTTTTTCTTCATGCACAAATTGATTCTGAGTAAAAAGACAAAATGTCCATGGGAGAGACGGAATCTGACTTTAGTTATCTTATTTGTTTCACATGTTTAAGATTACATATAGATATATTTCATTTCACAAATGTTAGCAACTTCAAAGAGACTATCTGTATACTATAGATAGATAGATGATAGAGAGATAGATATATAAGTATATAGATGGGTTACAATTACTAAGCATTCAATACATAAAAAAGCCAGGTAAATTCAAAGCTGGCTTGCTCCCTGCTATAGCTCTCACTGGTCTCAAAAGAGGGTGTGCCAAGAACAGAGGCGCCAAAAATTCATCCACAAAAACATTGTCTTCCCAACAAGCTGATAATGTTAACAACAACCAGAAGGAAACACAACAGTGTTGATTGGGTACCAGCAGATTCAACACTTCAGTTGATCCTTGTAAGTTAAACACGGGATGCTGTGATCACACTGCTGCACCACTGGGAGAGGATGGCTTGTTTGATCACCACCTGGCAACTCCTCATTTGTTTCTTGTCAGTGTCATAGTTGCCTAGTTTTTAACAAGTTTATGTTTAAGGACATAAAGGAAAATCACAATGAAAAAATATAACAGCCAGCGATTTCATAAGCACTGAATTTCTAACGAAATCACATTAAAATAGTTCAGTTGCAGGCAGTTAAAATTAACCAATAAACTTGACACTGCACAGAGCCTTCTTCAAGCGTGGGTAAATTCCCTATGCACTGTCATCCAGGCACTGAAAACCTGCATTGCTAATGCTATTCCTGAACTTAATTCAATATTTTATAAAACTATGTCTCTCAAAATGACAGCAAGCAATAAGAAGCTGCATAATGTTTTACTCCCACAATTTAAATGGAACATTTTTAAATGATAAAAAAATTCCTGAGTCAAATGAATGATATAAACCAGTAGTTTTAATTGCTTCTGGCTGAATGTAAAATGGAAACCTATAAAGCATTATTATATGGTCCACATTTATAATGGTAAGCTAAAGAACATCAATGTCATTTACATATGCTTTTAAGGAAGACTGTGAAATATTTTGAACACATTTATGAGTTGCATTCAAAGAGATTTCTTTGTACAGTAAAATGTCAGGTAGAAATGGCAAGGGGATGATAGTTATAGTCACAGCAATATGTGGATTGATCTCTTCATGGAAGGATGGCATTAACAATACATGTCATATGGGACAGAGGACAATACCTGATGCAACATTCGATTTGTCCCATGTTGGGACAAGCACAGTATGGAACAACTCAGGAGGATCTATGTCAACAACATCCACAGAATTTTGTAACCAAGAACAATATTTTTCTATTTAATTGAATCTCCTATATAAAAGTGAGGTAACCAGATTATCCAAAAGTCTAAGAAATTACCTAAAGTCACAAAAATAATGTAAAAAATACCTAAAATGTATTTACTTATGATTCCTATTTGCCATTTTAATCTATGTATTTTCTGAGAGGTGGAAAACAATGAAATTCATTCTGTGAATACTTAATAAGTGAAATCAAACTAATTTGACTATCTGGAATGTTTCATACTGCACCATACACCAGAGAGATGATAAATTATAAAGAATAGAAATTTACATTCTTATAGTTCTGGAGATGAGAAGGTCTAAGAACAGGCTGAGACATTCAGCATTCAGTCTGGTGTAGGAGCAAGTAGGTAGACACTGCCCCAAGTTAGTTTTATGAGAACCCTAATCTCATTAAGTAGAGACGTCCTCATGGACTAACCATTTCTTACAAGCCCATGTTTGCAAATGATCATGTTAGCAACACATGAAATTGGGAGTGGATTCAAGCATTCATAGCATTGAGGAATAACTCTGAATACCTTGCATGGAGCCTGCCATCTCAGCAGTTGGGAGGCAGTAGCTGGAAGATAGTAAGTCCATGACCAATCTAGCCCTGGACTCACAAGATCCCTCCTTATGCAAAATGTGCAGACGTTCTTCATTCAAAGAAGAGTCTGCTATATACAGTAAGTCAGAAACAGACATTATCTATTTTGTACAGGAGAAGTATTACCTGCATGCCACTTCGAGACAATTGAGCTTTCCTATTAGTCAACTCCCCATCATAGACGTAGTTTCATATAAACTTCCATGGGTTCCATGTAGGGTGAATCCCACAGGAACTCACCTCTGACCCCTAATACAACTACTCAAATTGTGATTTGGGCTTCTCGGTTGCTACAGAAAAGATGCCTATAGACATTAGCTCCATACTGATAGACACATCTATCCTACCTGCATGACCTGTAATGTTGGCATACTCAGTATCATATGCTGATCTTAACCAGTAGGGAACCAGGCTTTATTCAACATACAAATGTGAAAACACATTTCAAGTATCTTTCCAAAGATGCCATGGTAGCAAGCATCGTGCCCATCTCAGTAGCCGGCTTCATTATAAGTGTCTATTGATTGCCTTCATGCTGACTCCATTGTCCCTAGTTCATTTCCCCAATCCTTTGCAGTTCTTTACATGTTATGTCTGGACTCACACTGACAAGCATGTTGTTGCCTCAGGATCTGATTTCTCAAGATCCTTCATGAAAATTGGGATATGTATCTTTTAAAACTTTTTTTTTTTTTTGTTTATTTTTATTTATTTATTTGAGAGCAACAAGCAGAGAGAGAAAGGGGCAGAGAGAGAGAATGGGCACACCAGGGCCTCCAGCCACTGCAAATGAACTCCAGATGCATGTGCCACCTTGTGCATCTATCTTACATGGGTACTGGGGAACTGAGCCTTGAACCGGGGTCCTTAGGCTGCACAGGCAAGTGCTTAACCACTAAGCAATCTCTCCAGCCCAGGGCATGTGTCTTTTAATGTGACTAATTTCTCTCACTATGGCTGTGGATGGGAACCAGTCAAAGAATAAATAACTCAAATGTGAACACCAACAAAACTACTTTATGAAAACTATGTACTTACTGGAATGCCATGAATCTTTATAAAAGTGCATGAAGATGGCTGAGCTGTTAAGGCACTCACCTGTGAAGCCTAAGGACCCAAGTTTGATTCCCCAATACCCACATAAACCATAAGCACAAGGTGGCTTATGTCTCAGAAGTTCTTTTGCAGAGGCTGGAGACCCTGGTGCGCTCTCTCTCTCTCTCTCTCTAATAAATAAATAAATAAATAAATAAATAAATAAATAAATAAATAAAAATATTTTAAAAAATAATTTCACAATATTGGTGGAGTGACTCAAAGATAAAGATTAAACTGTGGCAGAATTGAAAATAAGAATATTTCAATTAATTGATGTTTAATGGATTCTACCACAGCCAGTGCAAAGAGTACTTCAAATATTTAGTTATGTACTAGGCTACATTATTACTAGAAATTCTGAATTGATTCTAACTATAACCATATAATTGCAGTTTTAATGCTTAGAAGACTGAAGTTTAAAGCTAGTATTCTCCCATAAGATGATATATTTTGTGCCATGCACCATTTAGAAACTCACACCACATTCTATTGAGTGGTTTTGAAGAATATCAATCTACATGTCTCTGGGATTCTAGTGTATTGTTAGTAAAATCTATATGAACTAAATGAAGTAGAAATAGTGTATACTTGTTATTTTATGGTGATATATAATGCTATTAAAACATATATATTTATGTTTGGACCTGTGGCCTTATGCATAGAGTGAACATTTTATTATTGAGCTGCAACTACAGATCCTTACCAAAAGTGCCTTAGTATGTATGTGAATTTCTCTTAATTACCTTGAAGCTAACCAAGTGCTTCTTGTAATTAGGAGATCACATGTTGTACTAGTTTTAAATATGCTCACATGCTCACATTCAGTTATGTGCACATTGGGTCACAGAAACACTTACACTCTCTGAACCTGAGACACTGCAAATCCTGCCCATGTGCTGAACATTGTCACGGACTCTTGCTCATTCTAGTACAATAAAACACAGACATTATTTCCAAATTCCTTCAATCAGAAGGCTAACTAAGAAGGAAAAAATAATAACTTAGTCGGGATGGAAAAAAGTCATGAGTTTATTTCCCATTTTGTCGTTGAGCATCTGCTCTCCTTGTTCTTTTCAGTGCAGCCCGTTTTCGTGCTGACAGTGCAATATAAACACCCTCAATCTCTCTAGTGCACAATGGCCTTATTTACAGTAAATGAACTGCTTGCTGTAGTTATTCTAGAAGGTAAAGCTAAACTTGGGGTAGGTAGAGTTGTTTTCACTCTCTTCCTGCAGGTTAAAAATACATTTCACTTGAGTTAAACATGCACAAAATAATCTAATGTAAAGATATTTTAAAAGTGGCATTTCATATATTACTAAATGTAAAATAAAATGTAGAACTCTAAAGTGAACCTAATTATATTGTTGATGGTTCTTAAAAAATTCTTGAAAATCAGTCTTTTCACTGTTAAGCATAAATTTTTCAGACAAAGCAGATAAACATTGGGCTAACAAATCTACTATACAAAAGGAAACACTGAGCTGGAGAGATGGCTTAGTGGTGAAGGCATTTGCCTGCGAAGCCTAAGGATACAGGTTTGATTCCCCAGTTCCCAAGTAGACCAGATACTTATTTGGTAAATAAGGCACATGCGTCTGGAATCTGTCTGCAGTGGCTAGTGGCCCTGGTGCTCCCATTTTCTCTGTTCTACACATATCTGCTTCTTTCTCTCTTCCTCTTTCCTCTCTCTCTCTCAAACAACTAAATAAATATTTTTTTAAATAAATGAAACATTATCTATTATCTGCAACTTGTAGTTCATCCCCCAGGTTACCCCAGGGAAGCTACCTAGATAGCAATGACATCATTTATGCAATTTGTTAATACTTTTTAATTATTTAATATAGTATGGTTCCAATGATACATCATTTTATATACCTACACAGAAGTATAACAATTGTATATTTTGAATGATGAGATGAGATCCTAACACTTCATGTGGGATGAACACAAGACATGTGTTATGTTTTGCTTTGTGGTGTCTGTCACATAAACTAGATAAGAAGTCCCTGGGCTATTTAAGGAGATGCCAGTGTTCAAGTGAGATCACTTGTGAAGCATTTCAGCCTTAGTGTTTCTCAGCCCCCCATGTCTCATAGGTATGCAAACAGTTCACAGTTCATCAGTGACTATTCCCTATGCTACCTCTGAGCTTTACTCACGTCCTTCAATTGTGAAACCTTCCTGTGCTGTATAAATTAAGGTAATCAGCATTTATGCATCCTAAAAGTCCAAACTTGTCATTTCTAATATGAAGTCCTTCCTGATTTGTTCAATCGTAATTGCTAGTGAACTTAGTGGACAACTTTCTGCACATGTCCATTAACTTAGCCTTATACTAAAAAAATAAGAATATCAACAAATGTTGCCACTATTTATATTCTATGCCTAAATAACATAAAATGTTGGGTTGTGGAGATAGCTCAACTGTTAAGATTACTTGCCATTTAAGCATAAAGGCCTTTTAGACTGGATACCACTAAGTTTGACTACTGAGATTCCACAAAAATGTAGGCATGGCCATATACTTCTGTAACTTCATTCTTTGTGTGTGTGTGGGGGGGGCGGGGGCTGAGAATCACTGGGATACCTGAGGACAGACCATGTCTCAAGGAAATACATAGATGTGCAATAAAAGAAGGACACCTGATGTTGTCCTGTAGGCTCTGCAAGTGGCATATGCATCTGCACACACATGTCCATTACCACATATCACACACAACACACACACACACACACATAGTATCTTCATTAGGTTTTCATATACATCCTACACATCTCAGGACTGTTGGTAAATATTCATAACAACATTGAAATTGTTATTTATATAATTCTCCAATAGTAAACTGCAACATCTTTGTAAGAGCAAGTAAGACATATAGTTCTTTGTATTCCTTTCATAAAGTATAATGGCTTATATCCTACTAGTGCTAAAATGTTTTCAAAAGCATAAATTTATAAAATCATATTTTCTGATAGTAGTGATAGTAACACCTCTTTATATTTATTTTGTTACTACAGGCTACCTGTGCCTGCGTGGCATGAATGTATGCCTCACACTGCTGGAGAGGGACTAAAGTGCATCACAGGAAGGTAAGGAGTATGCATGTCTGGATATCTATGTATGAGAAATTCCATTGTGAAACCCAGGAGACAAATGATCAACAGGAGAAATAACCATGATCTTTTTGGTAGAAATTCTAATCAATCCACTTAAAAATGTCTTTGAAATATTTCAAGGCAATTATGTTTGAAGCACTTAGTAAGAAAAATCAATAATTAAATGAGTGTTTCATAGAATGAAAAAAAAGTTTAGTCTATTATCCAAACCTAGTGGAAAATTCAGCTCACCTATTCATAATTTTGTTCTTAAATTTAAGACAGGAAAATTCATATATACCCTCTTACCTATCTAGAATGAGAATAGAAAAATTAAATAAAGCATAAGTGATTTACCCATAGTGACAGATAAAAATATATTCATAGATTAATTTTATAACTGAAAACAGAAAATAATTTTTAATATTTTAATTCTTTCCTTCTGGAAAAACAAAACAAAATAAAACCAAAAATTTGACACACAGAGAAATTTAATATAGATGTGCTTTTGCCATTTCTAAATTTCTCTTCCTCAAATTTCTTAGTGGATTGAACAATTAACTTTTATTATGTCATTCTTAGTAAAGGATAAAAGATAATCTGCCTGTTTACCTCCACCACATACACACTAAATGTGTACAAATAAAAATGATCTAAAACATATTTCTCAGAAATGTCTCAGCACAGGTTTTCAAACTAAACACAAATACCTTCCTTCCTTCCTTCTTTCCCTTCCTTCCTCCTCCCTCCCTCCTCCTCCTCCTCCCTTTCTCCCTCCCTCCCTCCCCTCCTTCCCTTCCTTCCTTCCTTCTCCTTCCTTCCTTCTCCTTCTCTCTCTCTCTCTCTCTCTCTCTCTCTTTCTTTCTTTCTTTCTTTCTTTCTTTCTTTCTTTCTTTGAGAGCCAGGGAAAGAGGCATAGAGAGAGGGAGAGATAGAGAATGGGCATGCCAGGACATCCAGCCACTGCAAATGAACTGTATGTGTATGCATCCCCTTGTGCATCTGGCTTATGTGAATCAGGGTCCTTTGGCTTTGCAAGCAAACACCTTAACTGCAAAGCTATCTCTCCAGGCTAAATTTTTTTAAGTTTAGGAGAATTGTACTGGCATAAACTTTTCCTGAAATTGGAGACTCATTTATCAATTAATGAAATATTAGTGATATTTACTTATTAATAATTTAAATTTAAAGTTTTACTATTGAAAATAAAGTCATTCAGTATAAACCATCTTTTGCTAAAGAAACTTAATATTAATTTTATTTAATAATAATTGTTTAAATATTTTTGGGGAAGTACTAGTGTAAGATTTATTATAAGACACTAGGGAAGTTCAGAAAATGTGTATTATGTCAATAAAAGTCTTTTAGATTTCAGATAATATGATATTGCAATCATAATTATAATACCAGGTAGGTATGTAAATTAAAAACAGAAAGACAGAAAGGAAGACAGAGATAAAGAAAAAGGAGAGAGACGAGAAAGGGAGAAAAAAATTAGGAAGAAAGCAGTGAGGATATATAAATATTGGTAAACAGATAGAGATATGGCTAGTCATAAATCTTGATGTATATACAGATAAGTATGGAAGTACAGATATATAGGTCCAGGTATAAAATGTGAACAAGCCCCATCCATCATATCAACATTTACATAGTATACATTATCACTTATTATAAGACACTCTTGGGATACAATCCCACAGGGGTTTCAAAGTTGCCTACTACATGAACTACCTCCTAAAATATATCTGTATATTTTCCTGTGAAGTATATGCTATAAAATACTGTCTTAAAGTGTTATATGGTGGAACTGGGGAGATGGTTCAGCAGTAAAAGGCACTTGCTTGTTAACCCTGCCAACCAGGGTTAAATTCCCTAGTACCCATGTAAGGACATTTACACAAAGTAGAAACTGCATTTGGAGTTCATGTCCAGTGGCAAGAGACCCTGGCACACCCATACTGTCTCTCAAATAAACAAATTAAAAATATTATAAAAGTTATTTATGCATTATTTATTTATTTATTTATTTATTTATTTATTTATTTATTTATTTATTTGGTTTATGTTTTCTTTTCCAGGTAGGTCTTGCTCTAGCCCAGGCTGACCCAGAGTTCTCTGTGTATATTATTATTTGTTATGTGATTTATAACTTATTTTCCATATGAATACTATTTTTTTTATTTTAAAAGGTCTTATTTTCTGTGGTCAGAAAGGTATGTGACATCACACCAGGATTTTAATCCTTTTCAGTCTCATGTCCATATGTCAGAATGGCAGGTTTGTATAATATAATTTCTTAATATCATTCTGGCTAGTAATGTAAAAATTTGCTTTCATAGAAATACTAGCTCAATTCCTGTACAACTTTTGATGTTTGAGAGAAATAAATGACTTCCATAGTAATAATATTTGACTTTCAACTCTTGGACAACTCATGCAAAAAAATACACCTTCATCCTCACTCTCACAGTAACCTCCTTCCACCTCTCCTGACATACCCTTGTGATGTATGCACTCTGCTTATGCCATCATATTTCACCATCTGCCTTGCTCCAGAATTTTCTCACTGCACCCAATCTAGTTAGTATATCTGACTCTCAGTGTCTTTATATAGAACCTCTTATTGGACAATTTCCAGTACTTACTCCTGATACTCTCTCCACAATGCTCTGGTTGAAGGACCAAATGCACCATTTCTCAGGGTTTAAACATTTCTACATTCTTGTTTTATAAATTGGTGTACAATTTTAGGTTTTATGGAGACAACTTATTTCAGTATATTTATGACCATGTATCTTATTTACCTTCCATATCTCTCCCCCCTTACCACCCTCATTTCCAACCCACTGAACTCCCTCCTGATAACCTATTATCTATGTATCTATGTATGTATCTATGTATCTATGTATGTATCTATGTATGTATCTATGTATCTATCATCTATCTATCATATATCATATATCATTTATCAATCTATCTATTTATTGTGAATTTATATAAGGATATATGCATCTAAACAAAAATGAGAAAAAACATGAAACATCCCTCTGTCTAAATCTAGAATATTTGCTTAATATCATTTTCAGCTTCATCTAGTTTCCTAAAAATGAAATAAATTCTTATTTAAAGCTCAATGAAACTCCTTTGTGTATATATACCACATTTTTCATCTAGGCTGACTGAATAATTTGCCTGTTTATGTTTTCACTTTAAATAAAGGTACTAAAATTCTGCAATCCTTGAGGAAATGCCAATGATACTACCTTTGCTCCACTGATACACATCCCACAGAGCTAGGTGTCTGTCAGCGTGCTTGGAGTAACATGCTCTTCTCTTCTTGCTCAAGTTCAAAGGCAATATTCCTTCAGCCATGTGTGTCTATGCTCAGAATACTTTATTTCTTTGACAAATGTCCATTTTGAGATCTTTCTCTAAATCCATAACATCATTTCACCTCCCTCAGCCTTCTTAACAACTAACATTTGCCCCTTCTATAGTGATGAAAAATTGCTGCATATGGTCCCTTTGCTCACTGATGTTTTAACTTGGATTTGGATGGTGCCTTTAGAAGCTTGCCAGTAACAGCCTTTAACCAGTAGAGTTTTTTGTACATAAAACTATAAAAAATAATTTTAAAACTCCCATCTATAATGTCTTCTAACTTATAAAGTCCAAAGTCTAAACCCTTAAATCCTATACCCTTTACTTCTGACCCAAATCCTAACCTGTCTTTTAATTCTTACACTTGTGCATTTTCATGGAGAACATCAAGTACAGTACCCTTTAACTTTGCCTTCTCTTTTACTGTTCCATATCCTCTCTTTCCTTTCTGTCCACTTTGAAATAGGACAGAATTTGGTTAAAAGCACATTTGCAGGCTGGAGAGATGGCTTAGCAGTTAAGGAGCCTGCCTCCTAAGACTAAGAATGCTGGTTCCAATCTCCAGGGTTCCAAACTCCAGGTCCCATGTTTAGCCAGATGCAAAGTGATGCAAGGATGCAATGCCTCACTTGCCCACAAGGGGTGCACCCACCTGGATTTCATTCACAGCAGCTGAGAGTCTGCTGGCACTCCCATTTTCTATCTTTCTCTCTCTACCCTCTCTCTCTGTCTCTTTCTGTGTCTCTCTCTAAAACTAAAAATAAAAATAAAAAATAAAAAAAATTTTTTAAAAAAGTACATTTGCCCCTTGTCCCCTTGAAGCCTTTCAGCCACTATTGTTTCTTCTCATTTTAACTTTCTATTCCTTAATTGTTTTTTTTTTTTTGTTGTTGTTGTATATAATTGAATTCAAACCTGTTCTAAATAATTAAAAAGATTTGATTTCATTGCTTTCCATAGATATAGCTTTACATCCTATAATTCTCAAACATTTTAGGGGAAATATTTAGGGATCACTAATAACTTTCATGTACTCTTCAAGAGACACACCCAGTTTTGTAACCCTTCAGTAAATTTAAACTAAGCCACCACTCATTTTTTTTTTCTTATGCTTAAATTGTCTTGGTATTGTTAATAACTTCCACATGAAATTTTTGTCTTTTTAGGAAAAATGAACATATTTTATGGTACATTACTTCATAATTGATTTAGTAGAACACTTTACCTTCTATAGCACGTTAATCTTAATTAATCCCAAGTTTCCCTTTTGAGTGATCTTGTTTTCATAAGATTCTGCTTACCACCATAGTATTTTATTATGAAAAAAAGACAACATCCTTCTTGTGACTGGAAGGCTGTAATGAATGCTGCAATGCAGATTTACCCTTTGAGACTGAAGGACTCACGCCACCCACTGCTGCTTTCATCTATCCTATCTTCCCTGAGGTGCTATAGATGATGGGGTTCATAAGCAGCCACATACCATGACTAGATGCTAGCATATATATTCTGCTCCTTCCCAAGGAAGCAATCTCACCCTGAGAGTCCCTGGTCACAGCCCTCCCTGTGTCTTATTATGCCAGTGACTCTTCCCACAGCAGATCTTCACTTAGAGAGTGACTCTGCTTTCAGCTTGCTAGCTTGCACCTTACTGTCTACTTCCCAGTAAAATACCTATGGTAGTTGAATAATCTAGGAAAAAGGGTGCTTTATTGAGATTTAGAGTTGAATCCCAGACAATAAGGAATGATATGAAAAGTATGCCCCTAAAATAAGACAACATTGCAATTGTTAACACATTTACCAATTTATCAAACTAGAGTGTTGTATCTATTATAGGTAGAAACAAATGTACCAATAGGATTTATCAGGTGTTAAAAATAAAAATGTCTAAATTATAAGAAAATAATTAGATTTTAGCACTCAGAGATTATGATACTTCAAAAGGTAAAAACATAATAATTATAAGTAAAAAGCTAAGATGAATGCTATAGGACATTATACAATCTATTTTACTGGACCTAGAGTATAAGGATGGAAGCTTAAATTATATATATATATATATATATATATATATATATATTTTGGATATATATATATATTTTGGAGAGAGATGCAGAGAGAGAGGGAGACAGAGAATGGGCACACCAGCAGTCTCTCTCAGTTGCTGTGAATGAAATCCAGATGCATGCACCCCCTTGTGGGCAAGTGCGGCATTGCACCCTTGCGTCACTTTGCATCTGGCTAAACATGGGACCTGGAGATTGGAACCGGGTTCTTAGGCTTAGCAGGCAGGCACCTTAACCGCTAAGCCATCTCTCCAGCCTGGTAAATTCTTTTATTAAAACTATTTTTAATTTATTTGGAAGGAGAGAGAGAGAGAAATATAATGATAGAGAGAAGGAATGGGCACACCAGGGCCTCTTGCCACTGCCAATTAACTCCAGATGTATGTGTCACTTTATGCATCTGGCTTTATATGAGTAATGGGGAATCGAATCTGGGCATTTAGGCTTTCAACAAGTGCCTTTAAATGCTGCAACCTGCTAGCATCAGATATGAATTCTTAACCTTGAAAGATATGTTCCGTGATCAGGACCTAAAGTGATAAAAAACTTGGATGTTAGATTATAGTTTAAACATTGAAGAGGACACGAAGGTTACAAGAGTCTCTGCTTTTATGTATATTCACTACTCCTACTTTACTTGAAGAATGTCAGAGACACTTGTGTACAGGACAGCATATGCTCTCTTAGGATGTTCCTCCCATTGAACCTTTTGTTTATCATTACTTGAGTCAACAGTATAAATGTTTGACCTGCTAAAGCTGGGAAGAATCCATATTATAGAAGACAGCTTCAAGTTCCCTGAAATGAAGTTCCAGAGCAGGCACAGTTGTGGAAGGAAAGGATTCATTGACATTTACAGACCAAGGCAAGTTCCATAATGGCAGAAGAAGTTGGTTTGTTTTCATAGGTCCAAGCAGAGAGAGAAGAAAACAAGCCAAAACCCTAAAACCACACCACAAAACAAGCACACTTCAGAAACTCCAGGCACTTTGCATATCCCTTTGTTTAGACTGGAATGTCAAATCTACCACCACACCTTAGGGCTAGACTGCCCAAGTAACACTTCCTTCAGCTAGGTGGCTGGAAATCCAAGAAATTTTAGTGAACTCCTGAATCTATTGGAGGGAGTTTATTTAAACTACCACACATGTGAACAAGAAACTCTAACACAACTAGGATTCTTTAGGTGGTCTATCAAAGCTAAATGCTCAGAGTACTAGATCAAAGGGAGTGACCACACCATGGAACAAGGGACAGAATAAAGTCTGGATAGATCTCTGTTGTAGTCAGTTTGCACATTGCTGGGATGAACACCCAAACCAGGCAGAGTTTAGGGGAGCAATGGATTTATTTCATGCTTACCAATTCAGAGGAAATTCTATGAGTGGTGCAAGGAGCTGTTTTGATACATCCAAGTGCAGAGAAACCAGCCATCACACACGAAAACAAACAAAACAAACAAGCAACCAAAAAATAAGCACAAATGCACAACAGCAGAGTTCACACTGCCCTGAATACTGTTGGCTGGAAATCAGATCCACCTACAAACATACCCTAGGGCTTGACCACAAGATCCACCCCTAGTGACAGCTCCTCCCTATAGCTCTAGATACAATTTACAAGCTTTATTGAAATAAACAACTGAGTCTATGGGGTAGCACATTCAAACTACCACAATCTCTTTGAAAACAATTTTAAGATTATCATAAGAACAAAACCAATCTTGCTAATAGAGTGATGGCTATGAAAAGTGACCATACCACAATAAGGAAGGAAGGACAGACTTGGTAAAGAAGACAACATAGCAATACTAACAAAAGGCTTGGAGAATTTATCACAGTGTTATAGTTACAATAGGCAAGGGAGGATCACCTACAGTCTTACTATGTTCTTAGAAGGTCTGGTAAAGTAATAAACCATTAAAAGATATGCTGATTAGATATGATACACCAATATATGAGAGCTGAAAAGAGTTGACTTGAAAACATCCTCCAATATTTCCAGTGTCTTAAATGTCAACAGGGGGAGGAAGTCTCACTTGCATAGTTAAGACCCAGATACCAGCAGATCTATAGTGTTAGCACTTAACACCTGCTGATGGGTAGATAAAGGTGGTCTCCAAAACTAGAATCAGAAGAGGAATTGTGAGTTAACCGAAGTTCACACTGATTTCTTGATTGTGAGAGCAAGAATTGTCTCTTCTGCTTCTTCAGTCCTCCATGAAAGAGATGCTATTGAGTTTGGTTTGTTTTCCTTTCTCTACAGTCCCAGAGATATGTAATTTGTTTCTTTGAGATTTCTCTGATATTTTAATGTAGGTACTGCAAGATATGATCTTTACTGTTAGGACTGCATTCGTTAATAGACATGTACTTTCATTTGTCTTTAATTCTAGAAATTCCTTAAATTTTCTTGAAATTTCTTTGCTCATGCATTCCTCACTTATGTGCTGCTTTGTCTTCATGAGCTTATGTTTACAGTTTCTCTTTATACAGATTTTTAGGTCTGTTTCCATTGTGATCAGAAAAAAATGCAAATTTTTTTAACTTTATTGTATTTATGATTTATTTTGTGTCATGTTATATGTTTGATTTTAAAGGAAGTTTTAGGGAATTCTGAGAAATATGGGTACTTTGTAGCATTTGTATGGAAAGCTTTATAGATATTTCAGTTCTGTGTAACCTATGACATCATATGCTGAGAAGCTTCTCTGCTTATTTTTTGGTCAGGATGACCTGTCCATTAGTGAGAGTGAAATGTTGAAATTACCTATTATATATGTTTTATTTGGGGGTTAATTTGCATCTTCATATCTGGTAATGCTTGCTTATGGAATTAATTGCATGAAAGATTTTAGAATGTGATGAATTGTTACTTAATTAGTATGGTGACCCTTTTTTCTTTTTATCTAATTCATATATCATCAATTTTTCCCAATATTAGAATAATAATCCCTGTTTGCTTTCTAGTTATCTTTGATTGGAAAAGTGCTTTCAATTCTGTCATGTTAGAATTGTTGTTTCATGGTAAGATTAATCTTTTGGAGATAAGAAATTATTTGAAAAATAAAATAAAATAAACTACCATGTCATGAAAAAGAAAGAATAAAAAAAGAGATCTAACTGAAGGCCCATTTTAAGTTTTCAGCACCTCATGATGTTGGTTGAGCCCTTTTGAAGCCTGTACCACAGACCTACTTCTTCCTGACTCTAATTTTGTCATTTAAACCATATAGGTGTATTATATGGAGAATAAATCATTATAAATATTTAATTGTAATTTCCATCTTACTAGTAAGTTTATCAATGACCACAATGTGTGACCAAGGCCCAATAACAACTTGAAGTCCCCTCTCTCTGTGTGCTTTTCTGTTTCTGCCTGTTCCATTAGCTCCAGCTCCCTGTTCCTCCTACCTCTTGAAACATGCCAGGAATATCCCCCTGAGATTTTGTGTCTTCAAGCATCAGAGAGAATTCTTCTCTTCCCACAGCATTGAAATCCTGATGTCATCCTCAACCTTTGCACACATAGAAAAATGGTTACTTAGGTCCACCTTGACTGCCCATCTCACACACACACACACACACACACACACACACACAGAGGCATGCACATGTCTTTGCACATGCACATATTTTCAAACAATGGCAGACACACTTAAATTGCTTTTGTATTCCCTCTTCCTTATTTTTACAGCATTTATCAAATTTTAGTAACAGTGCATTTTACATATTTATTGAATTTAGTTTTCATTTTATCTCACTTTAAAAATGTAATTTCAGCTAGTAAAGGGATTTCCATACTTTTTTCATAGTACTATATTTTATACACATAGAATGGTTCTTGCAATCCATTTATAAGCAATAAATATTTGTAAAATATTGCATGCACTTGACTTACATTTATTATCATGTGCATGCAATTCCTGTATTCTTAGATTGCTAGTTGAATCATCTCTTCTCATATTGCATTGCATGTATTCCAACCCCTAAATATTATTAATTCAGAAATTTCACAAAATATTCAAATTATCATTGATAATAAAATTTTCCAGTTTTCTATTTTTGTACTACTCATCTATTAATAACACATAACTCTGTTAGGAGGCACAAAAAGTATATTTATTTTAAAATTTTCTTTACTAATTGTGTTACAAACCATGGTGATTTAAGGAACATTCTCCTTTTTTGGCATGTGTGTGAGGGAATCATTGTGTGTTGGGAGCTGTGTATGTATGTATATGCATATTTATGTGGAGTCCAGAAGATACCATCAAATGTCATTCATCCAACCTTTTTTTTTTTTTTTTTTTGTCAGGGTCTATCATTGGTCTGGAGCTTGCCAAGCAGGCTTTCCATTCAGCCATAGGGATCTGACTGTCTGCTTCCCCATGCCACTTTTCTCAGATTGCTTTATGAGGGTTCTAGAGATTGAACTGAGGTCCTTGCCATCCATGTCAAGCACTTTATTCACAGAGCTTTCTCCCAGGTCCTCTGGTTCCCATTCCACTTTTAAGTTATGATTATTGTGCAATTTCTTTCCATCTCAGGTTCAAATCCTCACCTATGTTATTTACTTAGATTTTACTCATGTTACATGAGATTTCACTTGGGCTTTGCACATGCTAGTTAAGTATTGTGCCATAGAGGTACATCCCAGCCCACTTTAATTTTAACTATATTTTGAGACAGAGTTTTGCTAGGTTGCTCCAGATTGTCTTAAACTTTCAATCTCTTGGCATCAGTCTTCTGAGTGAATTGGCCTGTGCCACAGAGCTTGGCATGGAACAAATTTGTCAGAAGACAAACTGATTAACACTAGTTTTTGTCTTAAAATCTGTTACTAGTTCAAATTTTCAAAGTATGCTTCCTCACTGTATACTAGGTAAGATACAAAGGAAAGAATCATAGACCATTATAGTTTCACAGATAGATATATAATTATTTTCCATGATAAGTGCTTGGAGGGAGATAATTCTGATTAAGATTAGAAAGCCCATACTTCTCTTCACCTTTTCTTTTCTCCAAGAAGATATTATTTTGGTGGTTTAATGATTCTCTTTGTTGCCCCTCTGGATTCAAGGCAGAGATCAGCAAGCCAGGATGTTTTCCCTTTGGATTCACCACAACCTGCATGTAGATAAGCCCTTATGCTGAACACCACAGTTACTGATACATTCGTACCTATAATTTTTTGAAAATCATCACAATCTTAATAATAATAATAATAATTTATATAATAATATTTAATAATAATAATAATAATTTATAATAAGAAGAAAATTATTTTCATGTGTTTCATGAAGAGAATTTCTTTTATATTGTTGATACATCAGGGATTCTTTCATATTCTACTTTTCTACATATGCATGTATCCTGGACCATAATTTTTAATTTCCATCCCACCTAATTGTATTAAATACTGGTCATGATCTAATCAACTGTAATGACTTACTAATGAGTAAGGACAATATTAATTACAGGGGGTAAAAGCTAAACTTCTGTTTCCTAATGGGATTAGAGTTAGAAAAAATTTCCCTTCTCATGCCCTCTTGTGCTTTATGATGGAGTAGTACCAGAGTAAAACTGAGCTTTTTCAGAAATGACAAGGAAAGTGACTATTGATTGATACCTATAACATCAGAAGATATTTGCATAAATATTACACTTTAATTTTCAGTTATTGGTTTCTTTGCTTAATACTACAAATATTTCAAAATTAGGAACATATTTTTATATCAGGTACTATTTTGGGGGGTATTTTTTTATTGGTTATGTATATAATGTGTATACAGCCATGATGGTACCATTGTTAGCCTTCTCCCTGTCCTCCTGCCATTGTGATTGTGGGTCTTGCATTGTGGGGGTAGCCATCAGTTATGGGGGAGAGATAATGTCTCTGGGCATAATGACCCAACTTGTGGCTCTAATAATCTTTCCATCCCTTCTTCCGTGAATTTCCCTGAGCCATGTTGGTTCATTTTTGGCCTAGTTCATGATGGTCTTGGGAGTCTCTGTGTCTCTGGATATCTGATTTGGTAGGAGTTTAGTGTCCTCTGTGTCTACCTCCTTCACCCTTGTGTTGGTATCAGGTTCACCAAGAAAGCAGCACTCTTGCTCATTTCCCCTATAACTCCATGGCTTCAGCTGATGCCCTGGTGAGGTGCGATAGGCTGATTATCTCCTGAGGTTCTGCATCCATCTGAAAAAGGGAAGCAATTTCTCCAACGGAGAGTGAGGTCAGTGCATGATAAATGGATAACCATTATTGTTTTATAGAGAATTTCATAGGTATAGGCCCTCTTGTATCCCACTATTGGTGGGACCTTGATATTGGACAGCAGGCTCATTTTTGGGTATTGTTCTGACTTGTTTCCCCATTCCAGGTATGGGTTACATTCCACTGAGCAGATCTGTTAGCCATTCAAGACCATTTGGTAACCCACCATGACTGTGTGCCACTATTGCCCTTGTGTGAGCATCACGGCAGGTTGATTGCTGCTGAGTAGCTTAGACCATGAGTTGTTTAGACAGGTGTTGGTCATTTTCCCCAGGTCACTCATGTAGCACCTTCTGGCACTAGACAAGCTAAGTGTCTGGGGACTGATTTCTTCCAGATACCAGCCAGGTCACTCCATGTTCCGTCCCAACAGCAAATGGTGTCTTCAGCAGTAGGGTCTTACCATTAACCTTTAGTGGGTCATCAAGTACTCTGACAGAAATAAGGTACTATTATTGATTATTGAAAATGGATTAACTATAAGTCTTTCATTAATATGTACTTTGAATGTGTCCTATATGCAGCATCTGTGTAGTTAGGTGAGGTTTCTACAGGATTTTTTTCTTCTGGACTTGAATATCTCAAGCATTCAGTGCTCATTCCATCTCTTACAGCAGATCATTGACCTCATAGTGACTGGTATAAATATTTAATGTGTTTTCTAAATGATAAACATAGGACCTTAAGAACAATTTCCTTTATGAAGTATCCAAATTTTACAAAATAATTTTCCTGAATGTTTACTACACATATTTTAATTTACTCAGGAAATTTATGTGGATAATTATCTTGTAAAATTATATGTACACTAAAGATTGATTGGTGCTAGCAGTTCTTACTAAAAAAATCTGATGCATGAAATAGTCCAAGTGCAATTTTGTGCGCTGTAGTGAAACATTGATCTTATTTTTATCATGTCTTTATGTGTGGTAAAACTGAGCAGAAAAAATCAAATGCATAGATGTTATTTGTGTGAGAAGAGAAATAGAGGCATAGAATCTGTAAATGCTCTAAATCAAACCTGTACTATATGGGCTATATCATACTTCCATATTTAGAAATGCATTTTAATCTCAATGTGTTATAATTTCAATACATGTTCATGAAATGTTTTAGTTCATTTATTCTAATACAGACATGATCCACTTCCTATATGGTAAAAATCATTTTTTTTCATGGAATGATGGAAAGAACTCATTTTCTCAAATTAATTACATTTAATTTATAATAGAAGCTTTACACACATATCCACAGATAAAAGCAAAAATGAATTTTGTGAGTTGGACAATAATGTATTCACATGGTTGGAATGAGGACAGCTAGTGACTTGGCATTTTATGACACTCATGCTATGAATATAAATCAAATATTTCCTTCTTAAAAATGTTCAACATCATAGTTTTGTATTCCAAGTTAGTCAAATGAGAGTTACCTAGAAAAATTAAAGTGAATAAATACAGCCCAATACTGAAGCACTACAGTGAGGAGACAATTTTGTGAAAGAAATCCATGTTTAATGACAGCTATTTTGTTTTATGCACAAACATTGTGATCATTCTCTTTTTGGTCAGAAAAATTGAATTCAAATCAAGGCTTTTTAAATTTTAAGGGTCAAGCTTTTAATGTGTCCTCTATTAGATATGACTTTAATATATTTGTGAACAATTAGTGCAAAAGCATTATATATATGTTTTTTTTTTTTTTTTATTTTTGGAGAGAGACACAGAGAGAGACAGACAGAGAGAGAGGGAAAGGGAGACAGATAGAGAATGGGTGTGCCGTCAGTCTCTCAGCTGCTGTGAACAAAATCCAGATGTGTGCGCCCCCTTATGGGCAAGTGCGGCATTGTGCCCTTGCATCACTTTGCATCTGGCTAAACGTGGAACCTGGAGATTGGAACCAGGTTCTTAGGTTTAGCAGGCAGGCGCCTTAACGTCTAAGCAATCTCTCCAGCCCCAAAGCATTATATTTCATTTGTTTTGTGTTGTAGGCTGGATATTGAACCCAGTCTCTCATGTATGCTCAGAAAGCACTCTAACACTGATCCACACTTTCAGCCCCAACACAACATATTTTAAAACATATACAGGGAATAAATGCAGAATTGTTTCCATGTATCTACTTAAAGTAGTAGTAGAAAGCAAAACATCTTCTGTACCATTATGTGAGTGCTATAGCTATATTTTATTTTGCCTTAAAGATGATAAAACCCCTGACATACTGATTTCCATGCCAAATCACATTCTTCTCTAGGTTCCTCCTTGGTGCTAAGATTTGTGACATTATCAGAGGACTTCCCAAAGCAATAACTTTGCCTAAGGGCAATTTCTTTCAGCGTTCTTGACTTACAAAACTATAAAGAAGTTTGGGGGTATATATTACTATGGTCAAGTATTACTTTTCTTCTGGAATATATGAAAAGAAAACCAAGTGGAAAACTAAAAAAAAAAAAAAAAAAAAATCACACAAAGCAAATGGAATGAGGGGAGATTTCTTAGTGGTTAAGGTGCTTTTGATTTAAGGCTGCTTATTACATTTGCTTGAGATGTTTAGGCTATGTGAGCAATTTTTGACCTTTAGAAGCTTAAGGACACAGGTTCAATTCCCCAGTACCAATGTAAGATGGATGCACAAGATGCTGCATGAGTCTGGAGTGTGCAATGGCTAGATCCAGTGTGCCCATATTTATTCTCTTTTTCTCTTTCTCTCTCTTAAATAAATGAAATATTTTTTAAAAAGAAAATAGAGCTGGGTGTGGTGGCTTACACCTTTAATCCCAGCACTTGGGAGGCAGAGGTAGGAGGATCACCATGAGTTCGAGGCCACCTTGAGACTACATAGTTAATTCCAGGTCAGCCTGGGCCAGAGTGAGAACCTACCTTGAAAAAACAAAAACAAACAAACAAACAAACCAAAAAAAAAAAAAAAAAAAAAAAAAAGAAAAATGGAGAAACAAGAGGGTCAGAATGGGAAAATGAGTAAAGTAAAAGAAAAACAAACTAAAATTTGTCCTTAATCAACATTTGTATTGCCAAATAATTTTTTTTTTTTTTTTTTTAGGGAAACAAGTCTTTTGTGAAATCATGTTCCTTTGAAACCACTGCAATATGCAAGCAGAATATAGTTCATCTCAATAAAAATTAGGTTTTTTCTGACTTTAAAAATATTTTCTTGTTTATTTGATAGAGAAGAAGAATGAATAGTAGTGTGCCAGGGCCTTCTACAACTGCAAAGGAATTCCAGATGCATGTGCCACTTTGTACATTTGGCTTTATGTGAACACTGGGGAATAGAACCTGGGCCAGAAGCTTTCCAAGCAGGTACCTTTAACCTCTGAGCCATCTCCCTAGCCCCTGTATCAGACTTTATAGGCCTTACATTAAAAAAAAATAATAAATTCTTCACATATTTCATAGACAATGATTAAAACCCTAGGTTCTGTATTTGTTGAAACAATACTTGACTTTGTTAATTCAACTGAAATTTTAAGGTTTGGGAATATTGATAGGTAACCTCATAGGATCATCAGAATTATTCAAGCAGAGTTTGGAATTGTTTTTCTGGAGGGTGGAGGAAATTAAGAGATCTCAAGGAACAGATATGACTTAAATCTCCCAAAGCAGTCAACAGGGAGTCTGAAAAACTCTCACATCCTGTTAAAGACACTGGAAACACAAAAGAAAGTTTTGGGTGACAAAAACTTTTCTGAGGCTGGACAGATGGCTCCAGCTAAGGCACTTTCCTACAAAGCCTATGGACCCAGTTTCGATTTTCCAGTACCCACATAAAGCCAGTTGCACAAGGTGGTGCATGCATCTGGAGTTTGTTTTCAGTAGCTACAGGCCCTGCATAACCATCCTTTCTCTCTCTTTGCCTCCCTCTTTCTCTCTCTCTCGCTCTCTCTCTCTTTCTCTCTTCTCTCAAATAAATAAAATACAATTTAAAAAAGGTTCTCTATAAGAAAGAAAATCTTCTAGAGAAGCAATAAATGTTCTTGAAGATAGAACAATGTAGATGGTAACTCTCCTTGTCTCCAAATGTAAAAATTATTCAAAGAGATTGCAAGAAATTGTCGCCTTACCTTTCTAAGATGAAGTCACAATCCTGTGTCACTACTGTAAGGGATCTAATATTTTCTAGTTCATCATCCAGCAGATTCTTCTATGGGAAGAACGTATTCTGACCTTATTTTGACAATTGAAGCATTTTTAGCTCTCATAAGATTATGAACTTCAATGTTATCTGATGGTCAAACACAATGCTCCTTTTCTACAAATAAACAAATTGTTGGAATAAATAAATAACACAACACACTTGTATGATGAATGCTCAGTGCTTTTAAAATTATTTTTAGTTGCATTTGTGCTTATTTATCTGAGAGAGAGAAACAGTGAGAGAAATAGAAGAAGAAGCAGAGAAAGAGAGAATGGGCATTCCAGGACCTCTAGCCACTGAAACAAACTCCAGATCCATGTGCCATCTTGTGTATCTGGCTTTTGTGGGTCCTGGGGAATCGAAACTGGGAAATTGGTTTTGCAGGCAAGCGCCTTAATGGCTAAGCCATCTCTCCATCCCAAATGCTCAGTGTTTTTGACTTTAATCTCACAGAAATAGACAGAATCTAGAAACTATAGTATACGTTAGTTATATTTTAGCACCACTTCCAGGCATTTTTTATAATAATTGACAAAAGCATGCTTTGATACTTAAATAAATTGTCTTCTTATGAGACTAAGGATCATGTCTTGTGCATCTCTACTTTCCACAATGGCTCCTGAGAATTTGGGCCAAATGTTCAAAACTTCCTATCAATTATCTCTGCTATTGAGTTGCTGTGATTTTAGGAAGGCCCAATGATCAAGTAACATGATCATGATTAAGTATAAACTTTTTTGTTCAGTTTAAATGAGAAATAATTGTTTTGCCTAAACTATTATTCACTTTTGCACTAGGTGTTTTAGCAACATCAAATATAATTTGTACAGAGAAAGAAGAAAAGTTGTAGTTGGTAATTTTCAATGAAACATTCATCATTTTGTGATAATTAAAACTGTGAAGTTCTTTCTCATTAGCTTTTTCCTCAAACTTAGTTCCTATTGATTTTTGTCTCAGATAATTGAAGAAAATTATTACTAATTTTATGTACTCTTGAGTACTGTTCTTAAACCATAGCCTAATGGCTAAATTTGAGATTCTGTACTCATCCAATTCACCTGGGATTGCCATTATTTTTCTCTGTTGCAATTAGACTCTGCCCCATATCATCAATTTATCTTAATGACTAGGCTAAGTTTTCAAGCTAATTTTTCAGTTTTCCATCTCATATGTGATAAATTAACTTACCTTTCCTTTTTTTTTTTTTTTATAATTCAAGCACTGTCTTTAAAATTTTTTTAAAAATGACATTGTGTGTGTAAAGGAGTCTGCTTAGTACTACTCATTTTGAATTATAAATATTATGAAATATTCAGTGCTGAAACTCTTTCTCAGCGCATGCTTAGTTCATACAAAGCCACTGATTCAGCATTCAGGAAACGATTCAGATAGCCTGTCAATGTCCTCTAGATCAATTATAAGGCAACTGTGTGAGGCTTTTTCTCACAGTTGCTAGGCCTATACTTAAATCCATAGGTGAATATTTCCAGTGATCAGAAAAAATTCTCCAGGGAAAGCTAATTGTGATTGTTCATAACTTTTCAATGTAGTGAGTTACTCTGAAAATGTTATTTAAATTATAGTTTTTCACACTTTGTGTCTTATATTAAAATTCATGTTAAATTTTAAAATATTCACATTTTTGCAATTATAACTAGCAACCATTTCATTAATATTGTAATATAAATACAAAATAAAGTTAAAATTTATTTCCTAATAAAGTAATGTGATGCAGGATTTCTGGTGCGACATTTCAAGAGCAGTCTCTTAGACTTGTGAATCCCATGATTGGTTTCTTATCCTGTTTTTCAAAATATATTTAATTTATTTATTTATTTATTTGAGAGAGAAAAGTTTGGTTTCTTATCCTGTTTTTTTAAAATATATTTTATTTATTTATTTGAGAGAGAAAAAGAGGTAAAGACTGATGTGCCAAGACCCCCCCCTGACTAGGGGCCAAGAGCCCAGGTCACGCAGGAGTCACCCAGTGAACTGCTGCAAAAGCCAAGACTCAGGAATGTAAGAGCAGCGGTTTCCTTTAACCTGTAGTGCAAGCCTAGGCCTGGTCTCTGTCCCCACAGACTGAAGCAGCAGGAGTGAGAAAAGAGCCCCGACCCTGGGGTGGGGGATGGGGGTGGGGGTAGGGGTTATAAAGGGAAAAACCACAAGTTTTGAATAACAGCGGGATCCAAATTGATTGACTGACCACTCAGTTTTTTTTTTTTTTTCCTTTTGACAGTTGGTACCTGGCAGAGTTGGGGCCTTAGTGGTTAACAGTTCCACCCAAGTTCCCAGCATTGCAGGGGAGGGGGGTTTCCTGGAACTTGGGTGGGGGAATTTTTCTATCTAAAATGGCTATTTGTCTCAAGGTGGCATTACTATTGTCATGCAGGCAAGCTGATAAGCAAGGTTACAGAAGCTAAATGTAGCAAGTTAGTTATTATTATTATTTTTTTGTCTCTCAAGACAAAGAGAGAGAGAAAAAGAGAATGGGTGCACCAGTGCCTCTAGCCACTAAAATGAGCTCCAGATGCATGTGCCCCCTTGTGCATTTGGATTATGTGGGTCCTGGTGAATCGAACCAGGATCCTTTTGCTTTGTAGACAAACACTTTAACCACTAGGCCATCTCTCCAGCCCCTCCTATTTTATTATTTTTATTTTTATTATTTATTTGAAACACACACACACATACACTACACACACACACACACACACTATGCTTTACCTCAGCCAATTCATGAGAGAATGGGAGAGAGAGAGAGAATGGGAGCTCCAGGACCTCCAGCCACTGCAAACAAACTCCCTATGAATGTGCCACCCTGTGCATCTGGTTTACGTGGGTCCTGGGCAATTGAACATGGGTCATTTAGGTTTGTAGCAAGTGTCTTAAGAGCTAATCCATCACTCCAGCCCTACAAAGAATTGACAAAACTGACTCTATAAAGATAAATTATGAATTACTGAATTTATTTAGGATGAAATCATAAATCATGAGTTTTATTTAGGGAAAATTAGGATCTAGGGAAAACCTGGAGCAGATTCACAAGAACATGGAAGACAGAATCTAGAAGCTCATTTTAAAAAGATAGAAGAAACATTCACGTGTGTGGGAGGTAAAGGATAATTCATTAGGTTTATTTAAGAGATACTGGAATCTATAGAAAGACTGAAACAGTTTCACTTGCTTTGGAAGACAAGCTCTAGAAACCCAGGCAAAAAGTTTTAGGAGAAACCCACTCATCTGGAAAGCACAGCCACTGCCCAGAGCCTCCACATCAAAGCAAGTTAGATAAAGTGCTGAAGATTCCAGGAAGAATGGCAAGGGATTCCCTTCTTATGTGCTCATTGTTTGCTTTATTGTATTGTGTAGTGTTCTGAAATGAAGTTGTACTTTGTTACCCAAGCTAATCTTGGATACCCAGGCTTAGATCCAGAGTAGAAAGGAGCTCATGTGGGCAACATCATGCGCAATTTTTCTTCTCTTACTTTTCCTTTTCCAGTCAGCCGAGGAAATTTATAGCCTGCTTAGTCTAATGGGCTATTAAATTTACCAGTTTCCCGAAGTACAAGCAAACTGTAGCAGTTAGCTTTTCTTAGCTAGAACAAAACAGCCAACTAAAAGTAGCCCATGGGAGAGAAGGGCATATGTAGTTTACAATCTCCAGGGGAAGCTTCATCTTAGCAGGAATAGCATGGCAGGAAGCAGCAAGAGAGAGAGCTAGCGCTGGGACACTGGGTTAGTAAATTCCGAGACGTAACCCCCAGAGACATACCTTCTGCAGGAAGGCTCCAACTCCCACATAGCCACCAAAAACACGAGGCTATGAGTGATATTTCATTCTTCTCTTCAAACCACAACAGATGCTCAATCCAGGTTTCAAAAATGAGAGATAAAATAGATACACTGGCATCATCTTCTATAGAAATGATTATACTAATCACAAGCATATTGTCATCTGGAAAGATAATACACGTGGGGGTTAAATTTAGCACTTCAGTTACTTTCTAGAAAGGACATGCAAATTTTAGAGGTAAAGAATAAAGAAGCATTATCATGAATTGGCTGAGGTAAAGCATAGTTTGAATAAAAGGTCTCCAGGACAGTGAATTTGATATGCATGGCTGCCAAGCTGTGTGAATTATTGTTGTTTTCAAACATTCTAAAAGCAGAAGAAAAAATACTGAACAAGATGTGAAAATAAGGTATTTATTATTAGGATTGAAGCAAAGCAGGCACTCAGAGTTTTACAGTGTTTATCACATTCTATTAGAGGTTTTGATTATTTAATCTTCTCCATGAGAATATGAGCTCTCCCAAAGTTAGAATTTTGGTTTGTTGCATTTGTGTGCTCACTCTTTGACCAATTATATTGCTATTGATTTTTTTTCTTACTTAGTTTTTTGAACATTGTGGAAGAAAAGGAAGAAAGAATATATGAGCCACAGGGTGGGTTGGTATATTTTGTGGCATTATAATTTAAAAAACAAAGGTCTCACTGGTGCATTCATAACCCCACATCGATTACCAATAACCTCCCTGAGAAGGCTCCTCAGAGGAATGAAATTGGTGAGAAGGAAAACAAGAGGATAAACCAATGGGATTAAGACCAATTTTTAATATGTTCAGATAATAATGTTATCAATTAAACTATAAAATATGAATTTAAGGAAAAGCAGTTCTAATGTCCAAAAGAGAACATTTCATTAATCAAATGACACAATAGGAACTTGGTGGAACTCAAATTAATACCAGTTCAGAGAGTGTTTGAAGTAGGATGGTCACCATGATTCACTGCAAGTTCCAAAAAACAAATGATAAACAAAAATAAAACAAAAACTTAGTCCCATATTTAGAATCTTTCATCCAAAATAACAGGTCTCCTGGCATTTCATAGGTATATGGTGTAACTAACTCTTACTACATTAATTTACAATGTTTGAAATACGCACATGTACACTAATATAAAAATGTCCACATGTATAGGCATATATTTTTTTTTGTATTTGAGAGTGATAGAAACAGAGAGAGCTAGAGAGAGAGAGAGAGAGAGAGAGAGAGAGAATGGGCACACCAGCAGCCTCTTAGCAGTTGTGAACAAACTCGACGTGTGTGTCCCCTTGTGAGCAAGTGTGACATTTCACCCTTGCATCACGTTTTGTGTCTGGCTAAACATGGGACCTGGAGATTGGAACCAGCCTTCTTAGGCTTGGCAGGCAGGCGCCTTAACCCCCAATCCATCTCTCCAGCCCCAGACATATACTTTTTAAATAAATATTTCTGTAGTATTGATGACCTTAAATAAGAGTCTAACCTTGTTATTTCTGAGGAAAGGAACTATGATATGCCATACAGGATATTCCATGTTCATTAGATGTCCTCTTGGCCCACATGAATATTTTATTGTTAATAAATGAATGTAATGCAAAGAAAATCTATATGAAGGAACATAAACTTATTTCCCATATAATATGTACTTGCAAATCTGTGATGTTTTAATAATAGTGGCCTGACTTTAGTAAATAACTTCAACTTAAAAGTATTTTAGATTATTCTTATTCTATTTCAAACATACATTACTTCAACAACATTCAATGTATATCTACCTGTGGTGTTCATAAATCCCTGAAAATATTTACTACAAATTCCTGACTTCATAACATTTCTAAAATCCCATGATTGTAAATTCATTTTGAAATTATTCAAGTTTACTAATGACTTATAAATGGCCTTCAGATTTTATTTTATTTTGTTTAATGATTGCTTTGGTCTGGAGAGATGGCTTAGTGGTTAAAGCACTTTCCTGTGAAGTGTAAGGACCCAGGTTCCATTCCCCAGGACCCACATAAGCCAGATGCACAAGGGGGCACATGCATCTGGCGTTCATTTGCACTGGCATGGCCATTCTTTCCTCTTCCTCTTTCTCTCATATAAATAGTAAGTAAATAAATAAATTTTTTAAAGATTTGCTTTGGTGTTTGCTTGTAGCTCTGAAATTTCTATCAATCATGCAACATCAAGGTACTTATGATATTAATGACACTTTTTATATGTTATTTCACAATAGCTTTTCTATCCATTTTAGTGTTGCTAGGCCAGGAAAGAGCGTGGAAGACAAGTGAGACTATTGTCGTTCTTTAGAGCACTTCATTTGTGGTTCTTGGTGTTTTCTGTTATATTCTGAATGACTTTAACTTCATAACATTATACAAAATGTCACATACAATACATCTCTATCAAACTGATCTTTATAAATATATGTGTTACTTTATGAATATTTCTTATATTAAATTATTGGTAGCAAATTGTCTCTCAATGCTTATTTACTTCAAATTATAGCTCTCACATCAACTTGAATTGAGGTACTCAGGAGAATAGACTGCATTGAAGAAGAAATGTTGAAATATTAAATTCTATTCAAATAGTTTAAAAACAAAGAATGTAATACTTTTACAAAGTTAGTAATCTATTGTCACAGGCTTCAATTAACTCATTTTTGAACCTAAATGTAGATAAGAGAGAATATCAATGGTAATCATTATCTTTTTAAGTGTGTGTGTGTGTGTGTGTGCATGCGTGTAGGCTTATATGTGTGCACATACATGTAGTGGCCAGAGATTTACATGGGATGTATTCCTCAATTGCTCTTCCATCTTTTCTTGCCTTGAGATAAAGACTCTCATTGAAACTATGACTCACTTACTTTGCTAGTCTAACTATCTATTCAATTCCAAGGATCTACTTGTCTGTAAATGATTGATACTATGACTATAAATATGTGACACTATGCCTGATTTTATGTGATTCTTGATATGAGCATTCAGGTCATCATGCTTATCATGTAATGAATGAAAACACCTATATACATTAAGCTATTCTTTTTTTTTTTTTTTCTTGAGAGAGAGAGAGAGAGAGAGAGAGAGTCAAAGGGAGAGAGAGAGAGCCACTATGAAAGGACTCCAGATGTGTTCACCCCCTTGTGGGCAAGTGCGGCATTGTGCCTTTGCATCACTTTGCATCTGGCTAATCTTGGGACCTGGAGAATCGAATGGACATTCTAAAACAAAAAATATATACTTTTGGAGATAATAATTATAAATAAGGAAAAAAAAAACTTATTTGATATTCACTTGTAGCGTGATGGTGTTCCCAAAGGTATTGATTCCTTTTTTAACAAGTACTTATTATATAAAGCCTATTATATGCCAACCTTTCTAGAAACTTGGATGTGGTAGTAAACAAAAACAGTTAAAATAATTGCCTTCAGATAACTTAAGTCCAATTGAGGAAGGGGGACAAATCACACAATGGAATACTTCAGATGTTTAATTATGAAAGGACTAGGCTGAAAATCAGCTATCAAACTTTTATAACAAAGTCACAAAGGAGGTTGCATGGTGACTTAGAAAATTTTAATGTGAGAATCCATAAGAGACACAATTCAGAAGCAAACTCAAAATGCAAAAGTTTTGGATTAGATTGTGGCTATACTGAAAGACAAAAAACAGAATTTTCAGCCTGGAGAGATAGCTTAGTGGTTAAAAAGCTTGCCTGAAAAGCCTAAGGACCAAGGTCCCATTACCTAGTACCCACATAAGCCAGAGGCTCATTGTGGTGCATGCATCTGGAGTTTGTTTGCAGTGGCTAGCGGCCCTGGCACACCCATTCTATATTCTATTTCTCTCTCTCTCTCTCTCTCACTCTTTAATGAATAATTTTTTTAAAGTAAAAAAAAAAAAAAAAGAAAAGAAAACAGAATGATGGTGTGCTAGAATTTAGCAAGCCAGAAAGACAGGCATATGGGTAATTAATGTAAGAGTGTTGGCTTTCTACCAGACATGATAGAAAGTAATAGAAGGGCCCTGAGCAGAGAAACTACATATGTGACTATGTAGGAGCAAGAGTACTAGGGATGCTGGAATGAGAGTGGAAAGTGGGTTGCCAGAGTAGTGGGGGTGTTAGTTTGGAGACTAGTGCATCATAGACAGTATAGAATGCTATTTGTGGACTAATGATGTAGAGAGGTAGTGGGAAGATTCTGTCCAGATATAATGGGAACGTAAGCATGGCATAATTTAATTGATTGAATTGACATTGAATAGGAAAAAAGAGAATAGACAGGAATGACTTACTATAACATTTGGGTTCAAATAACTAGAATGATAGAGTTGCCTTTTTTTTCTGGACTGAGACAATACCTGAGCTGCTCATTTAGGTATCTGATTCTCAGGATGTGATATTTAAGAAAAGGACAGTTCAGCATGAATGTGAAAAAATGGTCTGATGGATTAAATTAGAATTCAAAAAAGAATCTGGACTATGTTATTAAGTTAGGAGTTTTTTTTTTTTTTTTTTTTTTCAGATAGATACTCTGGATAAAATCATTCAGGAAGTATGTTTAGACAACAAAAGGAAGGTAGAAGAAACCAAATCACTGCAAATCCCAGTGCTCAAAGTTAGCAGGATGGGTAGTATACAAGAGAAAGAGAAGAAGAAGAGATTGAGTAAAAGAAAGGTGAGTGAGAGTGTTGCAGACAACTTCAGGTTCGCTGAGATGAACTTCCAGACCAGGCACAGTTATGGAGGAAGGGATATTTATTGAAGCTTACAGATCCAGGGGAAGTTCCATAAAGGCCAGAGAAGCAGCCTGCTCTTTATAGGACCAGGCAAGAGAGAGCCAACCAGCCACCACAGCACACAGAGCAAAACTACCGCCAAAAGGTCACACAGCACACTTCAGAAACTCCTGCTAGGCACATTTGCATATCTTTACAATGGAATCTCAAACCATCACCATACCTTAAGACCAGGGCCCCCAGTGGCCTTGCCTCTAGCAAGGTGGTTGCAGATGCAAACTATAACTAAAAATATATATATATATACTGAATATATTGGGGGACATATATTCAAACTACCACATTCCGCCCCTGGCCCCCAATATTTTTAGCTCCTGGCCCCCAATAGATTTATAACTATCACACATTGTAAATTGTACTCAGTCCAATTTCAAAGGTTCTCACAGTCTTGATCAACTTAAGATAGTGAGTCCTGTAAAATCAAACAAGTTAAATACTTTCAACATGTAAAGGCACAGAGTAAACATTTTTAACTGGTATAAGGCATAGCAAGGAGAAACTAAAACAATGCAAACTCAACCACAATCAGCAGTCATCAAGTTCAATATAACCAGAGACTAACAGTCTCCAGGTTTTCCAATTCTGCCCCTCCAGCTGGGCAGAGTCGCCAGGGAAAACTTTCATCCCATGCCAACACTGCACTCCATGGTAGCCCTTTGGCACAGTCCTGGTATATCCAAAATATCTTCAGGTCTCCATGCAAACCACGGTCCATCTTCCAAAGGCTCTTGCAGCCTATTCCTGAGGGTCTTCATGCCCTGCCTCATGCCACATCTCAGCAGCAGCTCCTGGAACCGTGTGCAATTCATGACCACTCCATGCATTTTTCTTATTTCCAAAACTAATACCAGGTGTGCAGGACACAGCCATATTCTTAATCCAGGGACAAAATAAACCATAGCCTTGAAAAGCAGGTTCCTTCTCCAGTCAGCTCTTTCCAAGAATTTGCATTTTTAACAGTCTTTCCTCAGGCAACCTCTCCATTGTTTTAATGTAAATCAAGTCAGGCCACCTTCCTTCCACCTTCCTTAAGATTCCTAATGCGTTGACAATAGAAGCTCGAGTAAAACCAGTCTCAGTGCCTCTGCTTTTAACTTGCTTGAGGTTTTCCAACTTAAAATCTTAAAATCTCAGTCCGATATCTTTAGCCAAGCACATCAGTCCATTACAAATTTAAGTTTGATCAAACACTCTGGGCCTGGATAGCAGAACGTAGCCATCCCTTATGCCAGTAGCCCAGTTCCAACAAAGTCCTCTGCCATCTTTCCTTCCCCTTAGAAACCTCATAAGCCAAGCCTCGAAGTTCAGTACTATCTGCACTTAGCATTCTCAAACTCTCATCAGAATAGTACATAAAACTTGGCTTACCACTCCAGACGGCATCTTCAGTTGTAAGCACCAAGTCCATGCCCATTCCTCCAAAACAAAAGTTCCAAAAGACGAATATCCACACAGTCAGGTTCATCTCACCCCACACTCCTCGGTACCACTTTACTGTAGCAGACAGCTTCAGGTTCGCTGAGATGAACTTCCAGACCAGGCACAGTTATGGAGGAAGGGATATTTATTGAAGCTTACAGATCCAGGGGAAGTTCCATAAAGGCCAGAGAAGCAGCCTGCTCTTTACAGGACCAGGCAAGAGAGAGCAAAGCCAACCAGCCACCACAGCACACAGAGCAAAACTACCGCCAAAAGGTCACACAGCACACTTCACGAACTCCTGCTAGGCACATTTGCATATCTTTACAATGGAATCTCAAACCATCACCACACCTTAAGACCAGGGCCCCCAGTGACCTTGCCTCTAGCAAGGTGATTGCAGATGCAAACTATAACTAAAAAAAAAAAAAAAAAAAAAACTGAATATATTGGGGGACATATATTCAAACTACCACAGAGAGTTAATCAAAATTCAAGATGTCATGAGTAAGTTATATGCATATAATGACATAACCAGAAGCCATAGATTGTTACTAGAAAAAATTCAGTACAAGGGTTGGGATACCTTTCAGTGACTTGTTAGTCAGGGAGGTTGCTGATGTACCCAAAAAGCTACAAGCCATGGCAAGGCTCTTGGTTTCCCACCAGAAATAGATGATAAGACCCTATTGCAGAACACTCCACATGTTTGGGCTGCAAGATCACTGAGAGATCAAATTGGAGCTGAGCTGAAAACCTTCTCCCTGTAGGTCATCTGACAGAAAGCTGGAGGAAGGTATGCTGCAAGCAGCCCTATAGGACAGAGAAGTCATCAGTGGTGAAAACAGTGAACATTGCTAACCTTAAGTTTGGTCAGCTGGGCCAAATGCCCAAATGGGTGCCATTATGGTATGTCTGTTATGAGCAAAACTAACCATACACTAATTCTACCACTGGCCCACTCTATAGGAGGGAATACATGCCTAGTACTGAAAACCTAATCAAAAGGCTTTGTAGTGAACTCTAGGTCATCCTGAGCTAGAGTGAGACCCTACCTTGAACTCCGCCTCCCCCCCAAAAAAAGTCTATGGTGGGAAAGGTAATGAGACTTGGCAGTATAATGCCGTGTCTTGTCTGCTAAATTCATACGTTATGCTCACCAAATTGCCCTATTAGCACTTTTCTTAACTTCCATTCCCATTTATTAGTGCTACTCTCACTTTTTATTAGAGAAGCTTCTCTTTTCAGATGGGAGTATCCACTGGGATAACTCAAAAGGCACCATGGTGCTGAAAAGATGTGACAGAGGAATGCTCAGCAGTGAAACATCTCTGTCACACCTTCCAAGGTTCAATATCCATTACAGAAGAGGTGGAAGAAGAATGTAGGAGCCAAAGGAAGGGGAGGACTGCTTACAATGCAACCATTCAGACTTAAATTGGCCTCGATATCTATGACCTCTCAGTGCCTAACACCACCTTTCACAAGATCCTCATAATAGGAGAAAAAGGTGATGACATAAAAATAAGAGAGACTAATTGAGAGAGGTGAGGGATATGATGGACAGTGGATTTGTGAAGGGGAAAGTGAAGGAGGGTGGAAATTATCATAGTTTATTCTCTATAATTATGGGAGTTGTCAATAAAAAAGACTTTCAAAAAATGAAGGACTCAGAGGATCACACAGTAGAACATGAGTCTGCTTGCTTGAGAACCAATACAAACTTATTAAAATGGTTCTTAAAACATGGAGAGCAGCCAAATATGTTTAATTTATTCACATGTCAAGAAAACATAAGGATGATATGAATTTCATATATATAGGGTTTTTTGCAGGGTTATATATCCAAGAATGACCTCAAATTCACATTTCTCTGACTCAGCCAAGTGCTAGGAGTACAGCTATGTGCCCAGGTTTGATGGTATATATTTCTAAAACTGATTATGCTTAAGAAAAATGAAAAAAATGGCAGAAACTGAATGTAGATAAATAATCAAAAATGGTTCATATATACAAGAATCATAGCTGAAACATTTTGAGTATATTTGATAAATTGATACAGTTATGTAAATAAATGTAGTAAACTCTGAATATAAGTATTTGATCCGTGAAAGTAATTTATTAATTATGCAATTCAAAATCAGTGCTCATATGAGGAAGGGAATGAAAAAACCCAGAGAAGTTAACTAAAATGTCCTATGTGTTCTCACAAGCCTTTTGAATAAAATTTATCAAATCTTGGAAATAGTTGTTTATAGTTCTACCCAGGATGAATACAGTACTGTATAACATCAAATATTTTATAGATTTGAAAGTATAATTTTATTTTATCCTGTAGAAAATATAGATAGTAATTACATTAAATGTGTTCAAAAACAATAAAATTTCAAGCTAGGTGTGGTGACACAACCTTTTATCACTGCACTTGGGAGGCAGATGTAGGATCACTGTGAGTTCGAGGACACCCTGAGACTACAGAGTGAATTCTATGTCAGCCTGGGCTAGAGGGAGACCCTACCTCAAAAAATAATAAAAAAACATAGGGCTGGAGAGATGGCTTAGCGGTTAAGGTGCCTGCCTGCTAAGCCTAAGAACCCGGTTCCAATCTCCAGGTCCCACGTTTAGCCAGATGCAAAGTGACACAAGGGCGCAATGCCTCACTTGACCACAAGAGGACGCACACATCTGGATTTCCTTCACAGCAGCTGAGAGACTGCTGGCTTTCCCATCTAAACCTGTCTCCATCTCCCTCTCTGTGTGTCTCTCTCCAAAAATAAATAAAATAACAAAAAATAAAAAAATAAAATAAACTTTCAATCTTCTCAGAAATGAGTTCAGACAACAAAGCATCAACAATGCAATTTCTGTCAACTCTAAATTGCATTTAGTAGAGTAGGAAAATGTAACAATGAAGATGGCCACACATTCCACACAATAATAGTGCCTCAAGTCACGATACTGGGCATTATTAGTCATGTGTAAATTATGGATCCTAAACAACATGCCAATAACTGAAATCTAGAACAGGATTCAAGGGCTTCTTTTATTGATTATGTTGTGAGAATAATGTGAATTAAAAAAATATGTTTTTGACAAAGAAATTTATTAATTTTATATAAACCACAGAACATTTTTTAAATTCTTTGTTACTTAATGTCACAAATAGAGATTTGAGATCGAGAAGGTACATGTCACTTTTAATCATAACTTACCAAATTCATGCTAGCAATATTAGCTAACCAAAAGCAATTTCTTAAAATAAATATTGATCAAGGTGAGGGCACATGACATGCAGGATAATGTGTATTAGGGTATTCTATGAATGTGACTGAATTTATTTATATATCTGCTACTTACTTATCTATATTTAAATTCAATTCAGGAATAAAATCATCTTAATGAGTAATTTCAAAATATTCTGTTTTTTTATAACAGTACATTGAATACATTTGTGCCTTGTAATAACTTAATTCATCAATTCTGTTTTAGCTTCTCAAGGTTCCTACTAACACTTGAACCAATCTACCATTGGGATAAAAAGATTCCTGATATAAAGAATGTGTGGGCCAGGGCCTCTAGTCTTGCAAAGTAACTCCAGATGCATACACCACCTTGTACAACTGGCTTATATGGTTCCTGTAGAAACAAACCTGGGTTATTTGACTTTGCAAGGAAGCACCTTAACTGCTAAGTCATCTCTCCAGCCAATAAGAAGATTGTTTTTTGAATGTAGGGATGACTAAGAATTAGTTTTTACTGCCAAACACTGTTTACCTGTCCAATGTTCATGAGATTAAGTGATTCTTAATCATCAGTCTCCATGCTTCTCAGGAATTAATAAATACACAAAATAATAAAATTCCAAATCATAGAAGCATAAAATGTCAAGGATTCCTTTGTAACAAATATTAAAAATGTGAAACATGCATTTAAAAATGCACTGGACCTAAAAACACGTCAGTAACCACCCCCATGACTTTGGCTGACTAAATTTGCCCAAGTCTCAATTTCTGTATTGTTGTAATGGACATATACTCAGGAAATTGTTAGAGACTTCTGACATGAATTTTAAAGACTCCTCTGTCACACAAGATATATACAAATAAGGACAAGAAAATACAAATGCATTTTTTGTTGCTGTTGTGGTTATTGTTGTTTGGTAATGCTTCCTAATTGAGTACATACTAGCTATAAATAAATTGAAAAACTTTGTCATTTTCATATCAGGAATGATGCTGCAGCTAATAATTTCTGTAAACTGAAAGTCCTTTTTTATATTCCCTCAACTACAATGTAATAGGACATAATGAAAATGATTAAATGTTATATTGAATAAAACATATGTATATGCAGGCATTTGCCTAAAGAAGTAATTAGTACTACCATTAAATTATGATGTCAAATCCCAGCTTGGTTCTAGTGTACTTTTACTAGGGAAAATTTGATGGACAGAATTGTCATATGGGGATCACAAACAGATGGCTAGAAATTGTAAAAATCGTTCCCCCAGTAGTACCCACTGTAAACTACCCTGGTTTAGGTTGGAGCAAAAACACATGTGTACTGATGTGGAACAGAAAAGGAGTAGTCTGCCACAGCTCTGGAATGGCATATGGATCAAACTCTTATGCCAGATGTAGCTTTTTGGCTGAGAACCTTGGTCCATGTAGCTTCCTGAATTATGACATATTAACCCATTACCTTCTGAGACCCATAAAAGTGTGGGTTCAGGAGAAATGGGTCAGATGCCTAGCTAGCCCCAGAAACTTAAATGTTTTAAAATACTGTTGGTCATTCTAATAAGTATTGACAAAAAGTATTTATTCAGGAGATAGGGAAGAAAATTATTCTTAGGCAATATCTGAAAGTACCCTCATATGCAAAAACATATGTGAATATTTTTTACTCTTAGAATGTAGCTATGTAATTTAAACTGCTATATGATGAAACTTGAATAGTGTCATAAAAATATTTGCAATTTTAATTGTTATTCTTCACAATCATAAAATATTGCTAATTTTATAAAAAGAGCTGTCATAAAATACTGTATATATTTTGTACTCAAAATTTTATTTGTAGATATTAAACTTTATTTAAAACTCTTAAGATAGTTGTATATTTAAACTTGTACATTTTGCAATGGAAAAAATATATAGCTGTTATATATAATCTATTTCTTGTCATATGTATATCCTTTTTCTTCAGTAATTTTTTTTGGAAAAATCTTATTATGTTGTTAAATAATAGCTGTCTTTTAAAATAAATAATACTTGAACTCAACTTTATTAAAAATGATAATTACAAAGTTGTTGATGCTGTTGCTTTAAGAAAAAAATTAGTATCCTCTATTATGCTAAATGCCTGTCATGTTTCCATGTGGGAGGAGGAAGCAGGAGGATCATAAGGTTAAAGTCAGCCAGAACCACATAACAAGAAAACATCTCCAAAACTAACCAAAAAAAAAAAAAAAAAAAAGAAGAGAATTTAATAGCATTAAATGAAACATTGATGGTGTGATGTGGAGAGAAATCTTAATATACATAGGTACATTAAAAGGGATTCTGGAAAAGGTTTTGATGAAGCACTTGGGAGAATATACTGAGAGTGTGCTGGGATGCTAAATCAAAAGTAATGAAACCAGCCAGGCGTGGTGGCACACACTTTAATCCCAGCACTCGGGAGGCAGAGGTAGGAGGATCGCCGAGAGTTCGCGGCCACCCTGAGACTACATAGTTAATTCCAGGTCAGCCTGGACCAGAGTGAAACCCTACCTCGCAAAACCAAACAAAGAAACAAACAAAAAAAAGTAATGAAAACTTCAAGTCAGGAACTCAAGAGTCAAGAAGCAGAGGAACAATGGAGATGCAGTCACCGTTATCTAACATATCCCATATATAGGAGTGAACCACATATTAATTTCCTGGAAGTCACTACTATAGACATTAGTGGAAATTTGGAAAAAGAAATAATTAAAACAGAAAGTGAAGAAAGAAAGAAAAAAAGATGATCTATAACTGAAATTTGATTAATCAACACCAAAAATCCAGTCAGGAGACTTGCATGTTGTCAGATTCCCTGAGACTCTAACTGTGCCATGGTACATACAATGGCATATGAAGCAAAATTTGACATGTTTCAAAGCACAGTACAACACAGAGTGATATCAGAGCTATACGTGCTGTTACTCTACACATTATCCATCAAAAGTCCTCTGATGATCCCATGTAAGTTATTGTTTTCTATATGTTATGGTAGTCTTATTTCCCAAAAGAATAGTAATTGGCCCATCATGTTATTCCTTTTAGATCAAAACCCATTTTTATCTAGTGATATTCTACATGTAGGTACATATTGTGCTATATCGTTAACTGAGAACTAATGTCACACTCAATGTTACTACTTTTTTCATTTCTCCCATTGCAATGTAATGGTATAAGCATAGCACTTAACGGGATAAAAATAGGCTGAAAGGGCTGAAGAAATGGCTTAGCAGTTAAGGTGCATGCCTGTGAAGCCTAAGGACCCAGGTTTAGTTCTCCAGTTCCCATGTAAGCCAGATGCACATGGTGACACATGCATCTAGAGTTCGTTTGCAGTGGCTAGAGGCCCTGGGGTGCCTATTCTCATACTCTGTCTCTCTCTCTCCCCTTCTCTGTCTCTAATAAATAATAAATAAATAAATAATAAAATCTTAAAAAAACAAAAAAATGTTTTTTTTTTTTTTTTTTAAAGAATAGGCTGATAGACCTAAAGAACATGCCATACCATAAAATAATCAGTAAAGAAAGTAAAAGAAAGAAAGAAGAATATACTATTGAAGCATATAACTTGGATGAATCATTGACAGGTTATGAGTCTCTGGATTAGCCATATCCCACTGCTGGATCCTATAAGGGCTGGATAAGCGTGGGTTTTACCCAACATTGGGTAGTTTCAGAATAAAATGTTTATATTTTCAAAATAAGTTAAGTGACTACCCCAGTTTCCCAAATTGTTGTTTTCTTTACATTTATAAGGATTAGTTTTAAATATCAGACAAAAGAGCTCTTGTCAGTTATTTGTAGCTACATGTTTTAAATCAACATATTTTAAAGGACAGAATTGAAAGTATCCAGATATTGTTAAGACAGTTTTATCCTCTAATTAGTCTTTGTCAATTAACTATATACTAGATTATGGTGTGGCAAAGAGGCAGTAAAACTGAAGCTATTGTCAAATTATATACTAAGTTGGATATCAAACTTGTGATGGGCCAACAGTGCTTGTTTTGTAGCATTTCACACAGGTAGAAGAAATATAAAGAAAGAAAATGGTTATACCAATGGTAGACATCTATTTTTTAAAGATTTATTTTTATTTATTAAAGACAGAGAAGGAGAGAGAGAGAGAAAGAGAGAGAGAGAGAGAGAGAGAATGGGCACCCCAGGGCCTTTAGCTGCTGCAAAAAACTCCAGACTCATGTGCCACCATGTGCATCTGGCTTACATGGAACCTGGAGAATCAAACCTGGCTCCTTAGGCTTCACAGGCATGTACCTTAACCACTAAGGCATCTCTCCAGCCCAACATCTAATTTTTTTTTAAACTTAGCATTTGTACACAAGATATGTCCACTCTCTGCTCATGCCACTATTTTCCCCAGACATCATGAAGCTTACCCTTCAGTCTGCAAGACAAAATAAACTGTTTACTCTGACAAGCTACTCTTGGCCAGTTGTTTTCTGCCTGCAGTGGGAACCTGAATGCAACACCCAGTAAGCCATCTCTCCTCAAACTCTCAGTCTTACATTTTATGGTAACTTAATTATTAATATTTATTACAAAGTATTTAGACATTTTATGTAATAATAAGCATAATGACTTTCCAAAGAACAATTAATTTCAAAATTGAATATGTTGCTGCTATATGTTTTATGTTTAAAAATTAAATCTAAGTAAAGTTGAGTTCAGTTAAATTATGTAAATAAATATAACTTAGCACATTATATTGGCAATAGCAAGTGAAATAAAGTGAATTATGATGGGCTTTGTTTATAGAAGGGTAGGTGTTTTGTAGAAATATGAGAATAGAAAAATAGATCCTTAAGAAGATAGTCAGGAAGACTATCTTCCCTCTGCTTTTTGGTGATGTAAAATCTGATTTCAGCAGGCCATTAATAACAGGTCCCCCTGACACCTTGAAGAAGGAGAAAATATTTCAGCAAAACAAAATATAACCAGTAACACTAAATAAAACTAGTCAAATAAGTAAACAAAACTAGTTTTAGCATCTAAGTAATTTGAATATATACTACTTTGATTTGGTTGTCTTTAAAAGTATCTAAACTATTTAAGTAAGCAAGTATCCACAGACAGAAAGCTCATTTAGTGGAAAATTATTCTTACCCATAGAAATGACATTTCACTTTGAGACTGCCAAGAAAATTTTATTAGTATGTCATTAATCACTGTGCAGGAAATGACACCTGGGAAATGATTTAATAGAGATGAGATCACTCACACACCACTGTGAAAATGCCCAACATTATTCCATTTGTGATCAGTGGATTTCATTGCAGTAAATAATAAGATAGATAAATATATATATTAAATGAAAATACTTCATTTTTATTTGTTAATATTACTTTAATTTTGTTTGAATAAATTTGCCTTGTTCAATAAATCCTAAATGCACCATATTAGTGTTCTAAATATATTATTATTCATTTCTAAGCAGATAAGAATTAAAAGTTTATTTTGACTTTAATTTTATCACTAGTCTATTATTGCTATTTTCTAAGTGCAGAAATTCTTACTGTACTAAAAACCACAGCTTTTTCATAGACAGTTTAAAAGTCATTTTTAAGTTGTATCTGATATTCAAAATAATAGTTTATTTTATCTACAGAAATATAAAGACATCTTTGTTTAATAATATACTTTGGATTTTATTATTATGTTTTATTCAGCAGTGTGTCAGTGGTCCTGTATTATATTCCAATCTACACTTGAAATAAAATGTGGAGGAAAACAAAACAAGGCAGAAACCCATCACCTGTACTAAAGTGATATCTCCTAGAAAAAGTATAGAATCCAAATATGCCCAGAAAAAATGTTAATTATATTATATCAGATCTGCACAAACAAATGCTAACAATTAATAAGCAATTGACCTTTTACTTAAAGAAAATGATATATTGAAGATGATCATTTTTAACTAAACTTTGATATTGAAAGTATTTTTAAATGTTACATCCACTTAAACTTATAAAAGATACTGATCCCATTTGCCTGCTTCTTACTACATCCACATGTAAAAAAAAAAAAATCCAGATTCTGGGGATGAGGATATGGCTCAGTAGTGGAGCTTTCACTGTTATAATACATATCCCTCTTTGGGCCTATTGGACTAGATTCATTGAGGTGGTTTGAATCAGATATCCCTCATAAACTCCTGAGTTCTGAATACTTGGTCCCACAACTGGTAATAGTTTGGTAGTAGGAGTTTCACTAAAGGAAGTGTGTCACTGGGGTCAGATATTACAGTTTAAGTAGCTCACACTTAGCTAGTGATGTCCAGCCTCTGCTCATACCATGTTTTCCCCTGCCATCGTGAAGGTTCTCCTCAATACTATAAACAAAAAATAAACCTCTGTTCCCATAAATAGCTGCTGATTGGGTGTTTTGCTCCATCAATGAAAAGGTAGCTACAACACTCATCACTCCCATCTTTAACCATGTCATGACCAAGATGCCTTGTCATGCATGGTAATTAATCCATATCCCTTTGTGTTAAGCTCCTCACACATGTCATATCCTCTCTTAAAGCATGAGATCATTATTGTATGAAGATATCAATTATTTATCAACATAATGTGTTCTCTGAAATAAAACAACATTTAATGACAAAACATGTCTGTCATGTAGAAATTGCATTTGGACATTTTGAGTCTCTCTTATCTATAGTTCTAGGCAATGTATTATATATAATCAATAAATTCTGAAGAGAAATATGATTTTAGGTCACTTCTGACTATGACTTCATTTCAATCATCATAAATTCCCAAAAGTGTCTTTATATTTCTACAAATACAAATAAATCACAAAGCTCATGCAATTTTGATGTGCTAGTACAGAAATCAATCACCTCTTACCTTACTTCTCAACAACCTTCTTTAAGCTGACATAGAACCACATGCACATATTTAATATGTAAGCTTTGAATTTGAATGGAATTATCACTATCATCAAGAAAATAAATGTGTCAATCATTGTCAGAGGAATCTCAGGGCCCTCAGTCTTCCATTTCTTATTCTCATGTCTCATTGCTCACATCCAGCAATCAACATACATCTGCTTTTCCTGTCAAGATTAGCTTGTTTTAAGGTGTGAAATAGAGTTTTATAATAATTATTCCTTCTATTACAGCTTGTTAAATTTTCTGCTGGTATTTGAAGGATCATGTATGTTATTGCATCTATCATACACTTTTGGACTGGCTAGTCTTGCATTTTACATCAGTCTTTATTGTATTCACATATAAAGAACTGTAAGTCCTGACCTATTTTTCAAATTGTTTTACTATGGCCTCACTCTGCGAGAAACTGTAGCTATATTGACAATTTGGATTATTTTTCTTTTTCCAAAAGATAAACTCTGAATTAATAGCATTAAAATTGTGTGTTATCTTTGATAAGATTCTTCAAATAGTTTTCTAACATTCACATTTTAATGAAGCCTTGTAACATTTCACTTTAATAAAATTACCCTTATGTTTTCTTTTTAACCAAAACCGATGAGTATACTTTAGTTTCAGAAAATTTTAAATTGTATAGCTTAAAAATCAGTTACCTCAAGCACTCTGAAAGACTTATGCTGACTTTGTCTTCTTTATCTGTAACAACATTCACCTTCTAACTGATATTTAATGTTTCCTCATTTTATTTTTATTATCTTGGCTGTTTTGCCTAATTAAATTTTTATTGAACTCATTACATCTTGAGTGTTGGATATATGACCTTTCTTTTTAAGGCATTTGTTTTCAATCTCAGTTTCTCTCTTGAAATATATTAATATATTAATTTTGTGTTTTCAATTACTTTTATATTTATATAAATGACAAATATATTTTTGAGATAGTTTTCTAACATGCACATTTTAATGAAGCCTTGTAACATTTCATTTTAATAAAATTAACAATGATAAAACATTACTAACTGCAGATTTTATTTTTCCTATAGTATAAGTACTTCTATATATTTTAGTATCCAGTGAAATCTAACTTCTTTCTGTCCTTTAATCTGTGTCCATTTCTTAGTCTTGCCTTGGTTTTCATGACCTTAACATTTGGAAGCCTGAAAATGAGGGACTTTATAGAAATATCTCTTCATTTGATTTTGCCTAATATTTTCTTATGATTAGTCTAGGGTTATAGATTTCTGAGAATGATATCAAAGAGCTGAAGTGCCCTTTACATCACATTGTACCAAAGGTTATATGATATTGACATGACTTATCACTGGTGACAGAAGCCTGGATAATTTGAAGGCAGTATCTCCTACTTCTCCAATAATTTGTTTTTCATGTCTTTTTGTTAATTTTTGTCTACTTTTGTTTTAAGTATTTGAATTTCTCAAATTAGTGTTTTTAAATTTTTAAATACATTTAATCATATTACGACATTTTGTTGAAATTTATTTGCTTCATGTTTAGGTTAGGAAAGAAAAAATTTCATATGAAGTACTTTGCGCTTTTCCTCTTGATTAACCCATATATAAGCATTTTAAATGTTACTTTTTCTTTCATTTTAAAATATATGCTCTTGGCCTTTCAACAAAAAAATGTATGAAATTGCCTAGCTACAGTTCTCTACTAAAAATATTTCTGTTGAATTGGTGTAATTTGTCAATTTCATTCTCATTTGATTGGCATGTATTATGAAACTGTCAATCTTTGTTCTTCTCATTCTTCTCTTTGCTGTTCAATCTGCATCCATGCCTCTCCTTTCCACATTTTATTACTACTGTAGCAGACAGCTTCAGGTTCGCTGAGATGAACTTTCAGACCAGGCACAGTTATGGAGGAAGGGATATTCTTTATTGAAGCTTACAGATCCAGGGGAAGTTCCATAAAAGCAGGAGAAGCAGCCTGCTCTTCACAGGACCAGGCAAGAGAGCAAAAGCCAACCAGCCAGCCACCACAGCACACAGAGCAAAACTACAGCCAAAAGGTCACACAGCACACTTCAGGAACTCCTGCTAGGCACATTTGCATATCTTTACAATGGAATCTCAAACCATCACCACACCTTAAAACCGGCCCCCAGTGACATTGCCTCTAGCAAGGTGATTGCAGATGCAAACTATAAACTAATAAAATACTGAATATATTGGGGGACATATATTCAAACTACCACAATTACCTTCTTGGGGTATTTCTTTCCCCAAAACTAGAGCCATCTAGAATTTTAGTCTTCTGTCAAAAAAGAGCTCAATCCCAGCCCTTTCTCTAGACCCTGGAATTGGACCTTCAGGATTTGAGTTTAATTTCCTACTCAGAGATGCTGTGAAGTTTCAGATTTCTGTGAGTCATTGTTATTTCTAAAGTGTGGTGATATATCCTTTCATTATTCCCTTTAGTTTTATTACAAAATGTGTGGCAAGTTTCAGATTCATGAGGCAGTCAATGTGGGAATACTGTATTTATCATAATTCGTGTTGCCTAATGATAGGCATTCTTTTGTATATAGAAGAACTGTTATATAGAAAGTACTAATGATATGTTCAGAATTTTAAAGGCAATAATTATGAAGACAATACTTTAAACACAGACTTTAAGGAACTATTCAGAGAAAAGCATGACATTTCCAGGCTGATTTACTTTTGACAATTATTCATATTTCTGCAATAAAACCTTAAAGCATTGTGTTGATTCATTTCAATCAGCCTTCTTTATTAACCAGCATTCTTTAGGAATTTTTCTGCCAAGATTTAAAAGATAGTAGTGATTATTGCCCATAAAAGTCTTGTAAGAACCTCACAGTTTATTTGTTAGGTCACCACATCATTAAGTACTATTGAGGTAGTGATTTGAGGGAATTTTGCCTTTATAGTATCCTATTTCATGTCTTTTTACAAGTTTGCTTGTTTAGGGAAACAATTAAGTCCATCAAAATGGTTATTTGGGGAGGAAATTATCATTTTTTTTTCATTTGGCTTTGTTCACTACCTACAATTGCATGTTCAGTGGATAAGAAAGGATCTCAGCAAAGATCAGAATGGCTCTTCTAATGCAGCTGATGAGAAAATATCATAAACCGATTTCCAGATACACAGTGAGATGTTTCAAGAGTATTCATGATTAATGTTAATTGCAGTGGGTCAGAGTACTGTATATGTTAATTATGAACCTTGCATTCTGATGGTTAGGGAGAACAACATATTTATTTATGAAGGCATTGGATTTGCATAGACTTTAATATCCAAACTAAGAGCATTAGTTAATGATTTGCCACTTACTAAACAAACAGAAACTCAGTATCTGCTGGAACTATTTTTGAAAATAAGAATTAATAAATTAGTGTCCCAATGTCAGGGTAGTGGTAATCCTGGCTTTGAATGCAAGAGGAACTTATGGAATCAGTTCTTTGTAAATAAGAAAGGGGAGTAGATTGATGAAGATTAGAGTGAATATCACTGATTTTTTTTTGTTGTTTTTCATTGATATTATATAGTCATTGCCAAAAGAATATTTTAATGTAAGAAATGGATGTAAAAAGGAAGGCAGGTGCCATCAAATGACCTAGCAAAATATAATTGCACAAGAAGATGCTAACGTTCCTTCATCCTATGAGAAACAAGCCCTCAAGTGTGGGTATAATCCATGCACAGCAAAGGCTCAGACATCTAGAGAAGAATAGGGTGAAACCTTCTGTCCAAAAGTAACAAGATGAACTTGCAATTGGTGCATTTTAGGAAAAGGAAAATAAGCCTAGTGTAAAGGTGTAGATAAAAGAGTAGATAGATAAAGCTTAATCTAATATAATTGCTTTAATAAGTTATATCACATTCTTGTGTATAATGGTGAGACAAATAGGGAGACTTAAGAAATAGACAGTAGTTTTTATTGAATATGTTTTAGAATAATTATTTTGATTATATTGTGAAAGATAAATGGGACTGAGGATGAAGGTGTAAGAAGCATAATTTGTAGAGTCTCTGAAGGCAGAGGGATATGATGATGTCACTAAGTTTATAAAATGATACAGATTTCTGTAATTGTCTTAATATGATCAATTTATTTTTAAAAAGAGCACTTTTAACAACTGTTGAAGATATAATTTACAGCAAATAAAAGAAGGAAGAATATAAGAACACTGAGTCACATGGATATACTTAGCTCAGGTTGAATTGCAAATGCAAAATCCAAATGTCTAATTATTTTGTGTTAATTTTATGGAAAATTTAATTCATTTAATCTAACCTACTCTGTATGTTTTCTAGTCCGCATAATATAATACACGATCATTAAAAGCTCACTAATGTAGTCTTATTTATATCTAATGAAATAATCAGTTAAGTTGAAAGTAAGACAATGTGGGAGCTGATTTGAGTAGTGACTGGTGAACTTTGCTAAACAGAAGAAAGTTGAAATAGTTACTGTGATCTATATGCCTTAAAAGAGTGAAAAATACATGTGAAAACAAACATAATTATGCAAAAAAGAAAACTCTTGACTAACATTATATCATGTATACATATGAAATTAGTGAATATATATATATATATTAGTGAATATATATAGATAGTTAGTGAATAGATAGATAGATAGATAGATAGATTCATTATAAAGTACATGTCCTATAATTCCTTTTTAATTTTGAACCTCTCAAAACTGATATTCTAGTGTAATTCATGTCTGTATGTATCTAATTTACTGACTTTATGAAAACCATTTCCTTTGTTTCCTCTGAAGTTCTATCTCAATTCCTGAGATTCATTAGCTACCTGAAGGTAGGACATTTGTGTCCTCTAGAGCTTACAAAACAATATAAGATAAAATGAAAGGTTGGCATAAAAGAACAACTGTGCAATAATGAGATAAAAGAAGGTAGTTTAAGAGAATAAAAATAAAATACCTTGCCCATTTTGCATCCTTGCATTGTTAGAGAAAATAACATATTAGCTGGGTTGGAAAAGAGCAGCCCTTAGAGAGAACATCCTTCCATTTTTCTTATTCTCAGAGACATTTTTCTGAAAATGATTTTGATATGAAAGTACCAATTAAGGTTCTATAGAAAAAACATCTTTCATCCTAAACATTTATTTGTTACATAAAAAATAATGTGGCAATAAAAGGCTAACAGACTCAATCATATAATTTGAATTGTTACAGTTGAAAATGTGGAATTGGACTTAACATTTATTTTTATATTTTCTCCTTGGTTCTATTCTCCTTAATGATTTATTGTCATGAAAGAAGGAATAAAATAGCATGCCATCAATAATAAAGTATATTTCTGGGATTTCATTTAACGGATATTTGGCATACAACATGACCTTTTCTGAGTATGCTTTATATAATGTACTAGACTGACATAGTGTCTTCCCTGTCATGGTGGACAGTAACCTCAAACTACAAGGAGAAATAAGCCCTTCCTTACTTAAATTGCTTCTTGCCTGGTGTGAGTGTGAATAGCGTACTTGAATAGCTCAGTCATTGTTCTTCTGTGTAATGTAGACCTTACAGAGGAATTTGTGCTTGATGAATTAGCTGATCCATATGTGATAGATATAGCTGACCCCAGAGTGACTAGGGCCACATGGCTGCACTGAATTGCAAAAGCCTAAATGAGTGTATTTACCATAATGAACATCACAGGCAAAGCAAAATGTTCATAATAGGATGACTCCTGTAGACCTTTGTATAGACCTTTGGAACTGGCTGATCAATCACAATGTTCCCAGAAGTGAAATAGATAGGAAATATACTGAACTCTTGTTTGATCTGTGTAAGTAGAAAAGTTCCAGAGCTAAGGAACAAAAAGCTACTTTGAATCACAGCAACAGAGATTTCCAGACTTGAGCCAGTTTATGGACTCAGTACCTCTTGAATGAAGTGAAGGCCAGACCCCCTTGAAGAAGGACCATCATACAATTCCCAAAAGATTCATATTAGTAGTTTTCCTATACTTTGCCAAAGGGATGTAAAGTCTTTTGCTAGGATAATTGTACATTGGGGAGAAGAAGTAATCAGTTCTTTCAGGCCAACTGAACACTGTCTCTGAGTTTACATGGATTTCTGTAGAAAGAGCATCATGGCTCTCCAACTAAAGTAGTGCTTGTCAATGTCAAGTGATCAATGGAGTTTTAGCCAAATTTTTACCCACAGTGCCTCTAGTTGGTCTGTAAACTCATCATGTGTTTATTTACCAAATCCCAGAGTCCATATTTGGGATAGTTACACTTAGAAGTTGTCATAATCTACACATTAGTTCCATGACCTGTAAAGTGAAAGCTATCCAGTTGGAAAGGCAAATGGAAGCCATTAGAGCTGTTGCTACCAGGAAAAATAGGGAACCAAACAAAATCTTGCATCCCTGTAAGGATTTCAGAGATTAGTGACACCAAAAAAAAAAAATAATAAATAAATAAATAAAACAAAACAAAACAAAACAAAACAAAACAAAACAGTGAAAGATACAGAGGTGGTGATTCCCAAAATGTCTCCCTTTTGTTCTCTTATCTGTCCTACTTAGAAAACAGAAGAAAATGACTCTCGTTTTATGAAACTTAATCAAGTAGTGACTCAAAATGCAAGTGTTGTATAGGATGCCTTTTCTTTCCTAGAGAATTCCTAGAGAATATTAACACATTTCCTAGTACCTTTTACCCAGCCATTGATCTTAGAAATGATTTCTTTTCAATATCTGAACATAAGAACCAGCACCATCAACTTTCTTTCACTGGCAAGTCCAGTATTACACTTTTGCCGTTTTTACCTCAAAGTTATGTTGCTTTTCCAGTCTTGTGTCATAATTTAATTTACAGGTATCCTGAAATCTTTTTCCTTTTACAATGTGCCACAATAGCCCAGAATGCTGATGGGGAATAAATCCAACCAAAATTCAAAGGCCTTCAATCTCAGTGAAATAAATAGGACTGCATTAGTGGGAGTGGGGGCATGCAGAGATATTTTTTCCTAAGGTTAAAGTTAATGCACCTGGCCCCCCTGCCAATAAGAAAGAACAAAGTCTATTGGGCCTATTTGTATTTGGGGAGCAACTATTCTTCACTTCAGTGTGTTATTCTATCCATATTCCACTCAATATTTCCAACTTGGAATAATGCTAGTTTTAGAGCAGGGCCCATAATAGGAGAAGCCTCCCCAATAAGATCCAGGCTGCTATGCCACTTGTGTTATATGATCCAGTAGAGGCAGTGGCACTTGAAGTATTAATGGTAGACAAGACTACTTGTAGCCTTTGGCAGAACTCCATAGATGAGTCACAGTGGAATTCACAGAGATTTTACAGGAAGGAATTGCCATTCTCTCTAGACAAGTATTCTTACTTTGAGAGAGAGCTTTTGGCCTGCTATTGGGCCTTGGTGGGAAATGAGCACTTGACAATGGACCAAGTTACCATGAAACCATAACTGCACTTTTTTGAACAAGGTATTACCTGTTTCACCAAGTGATAAAGTTGATGTGCACAGGAGCAGTCATTACCAAACAAAAGCAGTGTATACGTGATTAGGCCCAAGCAGATCCTGAAGGCACATGTTCTTTGCATGGATACATTAGCCACATGCCTATATTTTCTACTCCTGTTACATTGCATAATATCCCCAAGCATGCACCTATGACATTAAGTATATTACTGGATGACTGTAAAAGAGAAGACTAGGGCTTGTTTTACTATACAGGTACTACCTATAAGTGGACAGTAGCAGCTTTACAGCCCCATTCTGGGCAAACTTTGGAGGATATTGGTGAAGGGAAATCTTCACCTTGGGCAGAACATCCAGTAAAGCACATTGTCACACATACTGTTTGGAAGAAAAAATGGCCAGATGTCCTGTGATGTACTGATTCATGGGCTGTAGACAGTGGTTCGGCCTGATGGTCAATGACTAGAAGGAGCATGATTGGAAACATTAGTGAGAAAGACACTTGGGGAAAAGCTGTGTGGATAGATCTCTCCAAATGGTCAAAGAATTTGAAGATACTTGTTTCCTGTGTAAATACTCATTAAAAAGTGACCTCAGCAGAAGATGACATTTTTTAATTAAGTAGAAAGATATATGTACACATTACATGTTAGTACCATCATTTCCCTCCTCCCTGACTCCTTCCAGTGAAAGCCCTCCTCAGTGGGAGTTTCTGGTATTCCCTCTAGGTTTTGGGGTTAGTAGTTATGGGGTCATCAGTCAGTCATCTTGGAGAGGGGGACAGTGTCTCTGCACATTCCCTTCCACTCTGTGGCTTTTACAGTCTTTCCTCCTCTTTCCCACAAAATTCCCTAAGGATGGTGGGTATATTTTAAGTGTATTGCTGTGCTCTCAGCAGGTTCTGAATTTCTGCTTTGGTCCTTTTTGAATATCTTCTGTGTCTATGTCCATGACCTTGACACTGGTTGACAGGTTCATATTAAAGCAGCAGACTTACTCATTTTGCCAATTCCTCTGCCGTTTTGCCTTGGCCCTGGCTAATGTTCAGGGAGTGGTTTATCTCCTCAGTTCTCACTGCCTTCTGAAAAAGAAAAACAGATTCTTCAAAGGAGACTGAGGTCAGCATAGGTTCAATGGGATAAGCATTATTAATTAAGAGAGATTTTGGTAGGTGTAGCCTCTCTTTTGTCTAAAGACTAATGGAAGCTTCTTGTTGGAGTCCATAATTTTGATGTCCATAGAATTCTGACTTGGGTACTAGTTCAGGTTAAGGGTTCCTTTCCACTGAGCATATCTCTTAGCCAGTCAGATAACCTTTGGTTTCCCACCTAAGCTGAGTGCCACTATTGCACAAGCATGTCCATCTTGTCAGGCTGATTGAAAAGTAACTAAGATGACTTGTGTATAGTAGACAACTTCTCTCCCTGGCCATCCCTGTAATTGTTCAATGGATTCAGAAACAACATGACTATTGGGGCAGAGAAGCAGATTATGTTATGCGCAAGCTCAACAACATAGATTTCCATGCACCAAGCTTGAGCTTCCCACAGCTGCAACTAAGTGACAAATCTTCCAGCATCAGAAAGCAACACTCAATCCTCAATATAACACCACTTAATAGGATAACCATCTAGATAACTAGTGTCAAATGCACTACATTGGACCACTTTTATTGTAGATTCCTGATTAGAATAGATAATTATCCTTGGTATAGATTCACTTTTTCTAAAAATTCCCGAATCTACCAAAACTGCGGTTCATTGACTTGTACAATGCCTTATCCACTATCATGGTATTCTACACAGCATAGCTTTTGACCAAGGAACTCAGTTCACAGCTAAAGAAGTGTAGCTGTGGTTCATGCTTCAGGAATCCACTTGTCTTATCATAGACCCACTATCTTTAAGCAACTAGCTTGGTACAAACAGTGAAACAGCCTAAAAGAAAATAAAACATTCTGTTAACAGTAGATCTTGTTCCCTTTCCTGTCCTCGCACCTCCTCCTAGAGGTAAAAGCCTCTTGTGACTCAGAGTGGAACTGCACGTGGCTGAGCTGAGGGATATGTTTCTGCTTTGTAGGGCTCACAGAGAACCTGTCATCGCCTAGCAGGTTCTTTTGCCCTGATGTCCAGAGGAGTTGAGGGTCTCTTTTGCTTGTCTTGCAGGCATGTCACCCTGAAAACAATGGTGGTTTCTGTCATGGATCTCAGAGCCTTCAGCCTAGCTGTTAGTGTAGATGTGCCTAAAAGCTCTGGAGTAGGCCCTTGCTCTTAGAACTGCTGTGGTGTTTGTATGGGTTGTGGATTGATCCTGAAGGAGCAGCTATAGTTTGCTAATGAGAGTGGAAGGAGTTGGATTACTATTTTGATTAGCTCAGGTTGGAGATGGATCTCTCCCCAAAAAGACAAGTGCTGCAATGTGTCCAGAGAGACCTGTTCTGCAGCCAGGTCCTGGACCACCAGAAGTTCCACATGGGAGCCTGATAGTGCAGCTGGTGGAGAATTGCAGTGGGCAAGTCGATAATCATATAGAGTTATTCAAAGCTTATCAGGAGATGAATGAGAGCACTGGCTACAGTGGTACGACTGGCAAAGATAAGTCAAACAAAAAAGAATCTCTCAGGCCTACAAGCTAGAAGAAAGGTCCCAGCAGCAGTGAAACAAGGAGAACTGAAAGCACATGTCTAGTAATTATGACCACGATGACCTCCGGACACCCCTGGAGAAGATGACAAAAACCTCCAAGAACCTGGCCAAGGACAAAGTAGAGAGGGAAGCATCCCCAACAACCCCATAGACCATTCCACTGATCCTAACGAGCCCACATACTGTCTGTGCAAACAGGTCTCCTGTGGATCATTGATCAGCTGTGACAACCACGAGTGTTCCATTGAGTAGTTCCCCTTCTGCTGCATGGGACACAATCATAAAGTAAAGGGCAGGATAGATTGCTCCAAGTATGGGTGCTGGTGTGGAAATGATGGACAGAACCCCGGAAAAGTCCACTAAGGTGAGGGCCTACCTACAACAGGACACCAACTCAGCTGGGGTGGGGATGGCTAGAACTGACTAAACTTTTTTGAGATGAGAGGATTTGACCTAAAGTTCCATATGAGGCTATAGGATTTGATGTTTGCCTTGTTGATTTTTGATCATGCATTGATCCAATTTTTCCTGACTAAGCTTCATTCCTCTAATTTGGAATGTGAGCATTAATCTGTGCCATTATATGTTGGAGGTGTAAAAATTGATTCTGCAAGGTTAACAATTAAGAGAAATTCATGAGTACTGAGACTTGGGACTTTTGAACAAGTTGAGACATGGGACTTTTGAACTGTTTGGGGATAGGGAAAGATTATGGAGACTTTCAACATTGGGCAGAATACATTTTGCATCATGATATTGCCATGAGTCTATGAGGACTAGGGCGAGAATGTATTTCTTTGAATGTAAAATGACCTCCATAGACTGATGTCTTTAAATACCTAGTCATCAATTAACAGTGCTGTTTGGGAAGGTTGTAAAGCGTTCAGAAGGCAAGCCCTGTTGGAGGATGTGTGTCACTGAGGGCAAGAATTAAAGTATGAAACACCAGCTTCCACTGCTGCATTCAACTCTGTCTCTTCTTACTCTGTGCTGATGAAAAGATATGATAATTGGTTGTCTGCTCCAGTCCTGCTTTACCAGCATAATGAAATTCCTCTTTAAAACTATAAGTCAAGGTCTGAGAGATGCTTAGTTGTTTAAGGCACTTGTTTGCAACGTCTTTCAGCCTAGAGTTTGATTCTCCAGTGCCCATGTGAAGCCAGATGGGGCAAGAGGCCCTGCCACACCCATACTTCCTCTTTTTTCTCTCCCCCTAATTAATAATTCAAAAAATATATAAGCATAAACTAATTGTTATAAGATATTTTTGGATAAGTGTTTTGTCCCAGCAGTGAGAAGGTGAATGCTATTCAAAGTGTTTGGCACAGCAATGAGAAAGTGATAATTGAAATTGTTGTTGTTCTAATGTGAACATTATAGAAAGTCATTTGTGTATGAGATGGTAAGAATTACTGTTTGTGAAGTAACACTCCTGACAACATGTAACATATGAAGCACATGAAGCATTGCTTCTTATGTACTAAAAGAGCTAATTCATCCATGGCCCAGAAAACCCTGACATGATATTAGAAATTTCCTTGACATCACACTGAATGGTGTCACAAAATATCTTTGAACTTTAGCCCATGACCACAGATTTTCAGGTCTAATGTTAAATTTAAAGTGCTTATAGGCAAGATTTCAAGATAGACTAAATGAAGCCACACTGCACCATAACTCACAGAATAATTACTTACTCAGCAGCCTTTATATGAGGACCAGTCATTTTTTAGAGTTTATCCATTTGTGTATTACATATGAAATTTCATTATTTGAAAAATGTTTAAAAATGTAATAAAAATTATGTCATTGCAGACTTATTTAATTCATTAAAATCAACTTATTTACTTGCAATTTTTATATTACCTATCTTCTAATACTTGTAAGAAAGACAAAATAAATTTTCTTCAGACAATGTGTGTGTGTGTGTGTGTGTGTGTGTGTGTGATTGTCTGAATGTCTGTGTATATAAAAAACACTCATAGGTACACATAAATGTATCATATACCTATATATACATATATATATATATATATATATATATATATATATATATATATATATAAAATATATAAAATAAAAGTTAAAAATTATATGCTTTTCAAAATAAAATTAAATAATAACTAATCAAAACCAGGGACAAGAAAAAGTCAAGGTCATAGAATTCCAATAAAAGTTAGAGTTGACCTACAAAAAATATATTAAAGTACATAAATATAATACAAGAATAAATGTTATGAAATGATCTGTATTAGGGAACTTGAACAAGAAATAAAATCTTCATGAAATTGAAATTAACTCCAAAACATTAAAGAAACTATAACTATAAAAGAGACGCAAATTAAATCTATAATTAAATGTTCTTATCTGTGCTAGATGTGCACTTAAATAAAAGAACATTCCATTTCATCATCATGGTAGAAAAGATAAAATGACCAGAAAATTGACCCTTATATGACAATATAGCAATCTTGCTAGCCAATTTAATGATCTCTAAATGAAGCCAAAAGTTGTAATCTCTATATTGATTTATTGCTATCAAAATGAGACAAACAGTGCTAAGGCAGGTTGAAAAAAAAAACAAGTTCTTATTCAAAGAATATAAGCACTGAGGAGAAAGCTCACTTAGTAAAGTTTCTGCTTTATTTATCTAAATTCAAGCCCAAGTTTGCAAGCATGTACTAGTTTTCATGGCCTAAGTCTGTAATCTGCATGCGGAGCCGACAAAGGGCAGGCAGATCAATGGAGCTAGCTCACTTACCAATCTAGACTAATGAGTAAGCTACATGCCAATTTCAGACCATGTTTAAAAGATCAGAACAGGGCTGGAGGGATAGTTTAGTGGTTAAGGCCCTTACCCGTGAAGCCTAAGTGATCATGTTCGAATCTCCAGGTCCCACATAAGCTAGACACACAGTGACATAAGCAAGCAAGGTCATACATGTGCACAAGGAGGCATGCATCTGGAGTTCAGTTGGAGCAGCTGAAAGCCCTGTTGTGTCCATTCTCTTTCTCTTCCTCTTTCTCTCTCTCAAAAAAATAATTGAATTATGTTCTTAAGGATGATACTAAAGGTTGATACAAATGAACAGGCATATATGCCCAACACACTCATTTACATACCCACCAAAAAGGTAATGAACCTTTCATGAAGTGCAAAAGTGACATGGAGCTACTCAATTACTGTTGACATTAATTTTCTATCATAAAATGGGGATGATCCATAGACCCATATTTCCATTTTCTTCTCCCAAAAAGCCCAGTTTGAATTTTTCCTATTTTTAATATTGTTCTACCATATTAAACTCCCAAGTTTATAAATTAAATTCTATTCAAAGTTCATAACTAAATCACAAGTATCATTCTCATTTTTTTCTTAGAAATTGTAGAATGATAAGCTTTCTTTCCAACAATCTGTTATTACTCTCTGTGCTTTATACGAAAAGGATGAAGGTCTCAGTTACTGTGATAACAATGTCTTTAAAAACATGTTGAAATTCCTTATCCTTATATTCTAGATATTGAAATTTCCCTCTCAGATTCTACTCAGAAAGCACTTTGATTTTAAGGTTATGAAGTGTTTACCAAACAGCATATGAAAGTGTAGCCAAAATTCACTTAGCAAAACCAAACTTACAACAATCAAAAGATGATTTACTAAGAAAACAGCTGAATCTCTATAATAATCATGAGCTTTGCAGGGTTTTTAACTTGTGATAGCCTTGAAAACAAGGCTAAATCTGGTCTAAAGAATTTAATGAAATCTCAGTCTGGTCACAAGGTCTCTGGTAACTGAGCCAACACTTAAAAACTTTAATGTTAGAAAAAGTGCAATTTACATGATTATTCCAACTAAATCCTGTAAACCAATGGGAAAAATCAAAGAGTGCCACATATAGTGTGAAAAAGGGAAGGAGGCATTTTCTAGACTGGTCACATTGTGAAATTAAATATGTCTATTTTTATACAAAAAGCATGAGACATTTGATAAAATAGGCAGATGACCTTCACAGAGACAATAGTTAGAATTTTCCCTTGAAGATATCCAGATACTAGCTTAGAAGAAACAGAGGCCACTTTTTAAAGAAATGAAAGGAAACATGGGATAAAAAACAATGTTTCAGCAAGTAAAATGGTTTCAATGCAGGAAAAACTGCTGAACCTATCTTGTAGTAGACAACATATCAGCAAATAACTTTTTTAATTTTTTTTTTTTTTTTAGAATTCATGTGTGTCTTAATGATCCTGTACATGACTGAACCTTGATGCCTAGAGTTTGTGATTGTGGAGACAAGGAAAGTTATAGGTCAAGAGACAAAATGATGCTGGGCTATTTTAGTATTTTAATAGACATCAACTTTACTTTTGTATCTGAGCTAACATTTTTTTTTTTGTTTTTTGTTTTCTCGAGGTAGGGTCTCACTCTAGTCCAGGCTGACCTGGAATTCACTATGTATTCTCAGGGTGGCCTCAAACTCACGGTGATCATCCTACCTCTGCCTCCCAAATGCTGGGATTAAAGGCGTGTGCCACCACGCCTGGCTTGAGCTAACATTTTAGTAACTAATAAAGTTCTCAAAATATTTCACTAAGCTTCACAGATCTTTAACCTACACCAGCCTTAAATCCATAATGTCATCCAACAGCATCTACAACCTAATCAGACACATGTCCCTGCCTGCCTGAAGCTCCAACCAATATAATTAGAATATATATTGATTTTGACTTTGGTATTTTTGAATCTATAAAAATTCTTATCTTGGGATGGAGAGATGTTTTAGTGTTTAAGGTGTATGCCTGCAAAGCCTAAGGACTCCAGTCCAATTCTCCTGGTCCCATGTAAGCCAGATGCATATGGTGGCACACGTGTCTGGAGTTCATTTGCAGTGGCTAGAGGCCCTGGCATGCACATTCTCAATTCCTTTCTCTCCCTCTCTATGTCTTTAATATATAAATAAATGAATACAATAAAAAAATCTTTGGAGGGAGGGGAGGGAAATATCATGTAGTTTTTTGTATGTAAGTATAGAAGTTGTCAATAAAAAAATTAATGAAAAAATCTTTAAAAGTTCTAATCTCAGGCTGGAGAGATGGCTTAGCAGTTAAGACACCTGCCTCCTAAGCCTAAGAATGCTGGTTCCATTCTCCAGGGGTTCCAATCTTCAAGTCCCAGGTTTAGCCAGATGCAAAGTGACACAAGGGAGCAACGCCGCACTTGACCACAAGAGGGTGCACACATCTGGAGTTTCGTTCACAACAGCTGAGATGCTGCTGGCGCTCCCATCTCTATCTGTCTTCCTTTCGCTTTTCTCTCTCTCTCTGTTTGTCTCTCTCCAAAAAAAAAAAAAAAAAAAAAAAAAAAAAAAACAAACTAATCTCTTCTATGAGAATGTGCCACTGAGGGTGACTTTATTCTGTGTTTCTGGGCCCTTGTTATTCATATTTACTTCATAATAAATAATTTACATATATCCTTTAAAACAGCTGATTTATTTGATGTGAACACATGAAAAAGGATAGAAATTCTGAGAAGGAAAGGAAATCTGATTATATATGATTTAAAACATTTATTTAACAAATGTAACCTCAAAAATGAAACAAGGAAAAGTAGCTTAGATTTAAAGAGAATGGAAATCTAACCTACAGAAACAAGGCAAAGTGGGTAAGGTGCAGTTAAAAGCAGGCTTTGGGTGGAAGTCGACAGCTAGATCAACCTATATTAAAGTCGGAAATTTTGCAAATCAATGAATACTTATCTGGCAACAAAATATGCCTATGTGTCCAAAGTTTTTCAGACCAGGGAGTAAATTATTTAGGAACAAAAGTAGCTTTTTAATTATTATTATTATTATTATTAATACTTAATTATACAAATGCATTTAAGAGCATTGAGCATTAAAAAAAAAAAAAAAAAAAAAAAAAAAAAAAAAAAAACACCTTAATCTCATTGTTGTCTGCCTATATCCAAATTTGTATCTTTGGACTTTTCCTGAATTTTTAAAAACTCAGTTCATCACAGAACTAATAAAGAGAAAGAAACTTACATACTCAAAAGCCATATGGAGGGCTATTTTGCAGAAGTGACCAAATGAATGATTAATGGATTTAATGAACAAGTTTACAGCCATTTTACTTACATTTCAGGCATATCTGTCAACATTTGTTGTTAATAGCTGGCAATCAAAGACATTGAATTTTGAATGTACTAACAAGAATTATATTGCATGGCAAGGAATCATAATTGTAAAATTAAGAGTGGTTACTCCATTAAACTCTGTTTGTATAGTGCTGGAAATATCTCTTTAAGTATTTTTTTAAACTTGATCTATGAAGTATAAGATAAATGTAATGGAAGGAATAGGATGTTTCTCCAACGAAGACCTCACAAGGGTGGAATTGTACTGTGTATTCTCTCTAATGTGGTGCATCAATATCTTAACCAGTTTCTAACTTTCTCATTTAATATCTCCATTAGGTGATGAAGTGTGTCAAAATCATTTAAAATCATTCATTTTAAAGCTAAGGTGCACGAGTAAACAGCTCTAGCTCTACCATAATACACAATAAATGATATCATATAAATGTAGATAAAATACTTTTTGACAGCTTCCTCTGTCAGCATGTTAAGAGATTATTGATGGCAGAAATCTAAAAGGAGCTTAAAAATAGCCAAGGAAACAAAGGAAACAGCTTTAATGGGCAGGAAAGGAAAGCTTCCTTTTTACTTCCACAAATTGGTGAGCAACAGAATATATGTCAAAGTTAACTAATATCAAAAAAATAAATTTCTCTCCTGAAGTTAAAAAGTGATATCTACATAAAATAAATATTATCCTCATACATTTATTTCATAGGGAATTGATTTATATATCCAGAATGATGACAAAATCTAGCTTGTCCACAGTGGTCAGTTTTTACTACATTAAATTTAAGGCTAGAAAGTTTGGTGGACAATTCAGTGATTAACAAGCACAGTTAGATGTGCTTGGCATTTTGTGAATGAAAAGGACAGACAAAGCAAACTGGAAGTGACAAAAAAAATTAAGCAGCAATAAGTAAACTGACAATGATAGTTTGCCTGACACAGAAAAATCTCCCCCAATCTTCTTCCTATCTAACTTTAAAAAAATATGATCTTGGTTGGGCATGGTGGCTCATGCCTTTAATCCCAGAACTCGGGAGGCAGAGGTAGAAGGATCGCCATGAGTTCGAGGCCAGCCTGAGACTACATTGTGAATTCCAAGTCAGCCTGGACTACAGTGAGACCCTACCTCAAAAAAAAATATGATCTTTAATTATAATCATTTCTTCATAATCGTGACAGAAGATAAACCTGTCAAATGATCTCGCAATTGGGCCTACCTATTATAAATTAATAAACTGTTACATCAGTTTCTGAGAGAGTATAAGTCGAACTCTATAAAAAGTACTTTTAGGGCTGGAGAGGATGGCTCAGTGGTTAAAGATGCTGGCCTGCAAAGCCTGGAAATCTAGGTTTGGAGCTTCTTTGTATTGTAGCAGGCCATGGTGCACTCATTCCCTACTAATTTCTCTCCCAATTTCTCTCTTTCTCTTCTCTATTTCTCTCAAATAAATAAATAATATTAAAATTAAGCAAATAGTATTTTATTGATGAAGATATAAAGAGAAAAAGAGTGAACATACACACACATATATATATGAAAAAATAATATTCATATCTGAAATACATAAAAAGAAAAAATATGTTCTGAATGATATTTAACATCCTAAAACACAAAGTTATTAGTGAAGGTAATACCTGGAAATTACTTTTGCATCATCACTGGTACTTGCAGATACTATTCCAATGGGTTTATAAGAAAAACATAGAGGTTATTTAGGCTTCTTTATTCCTTCCTTTCTTCTCCCTCCATTCCTGCCTTTGTTCCTTTCTTACTTCTGTCCTTCCTTGAATTAGTATAAATATTGTGGAAAGTCTCAAAAACTATTTTCCTTTGACAAATTTGTATTTAAGATGAAAACAGTGGAGTTAAGTATCAAGGATCAAGAATACATTGATAAAATGTACAGCAGAATTGAAAGCCTCCTTCCAGTTGGATATTCATAATGCCAGAAGGTGCTATGCAGATGGCTGGGGGAGAAAAATCATCAAAGTTCTTACCTAGCTGGTAACCCAGTGTGTTTCAATACCAATCACCCACTGCCCAGTGGTACAGTAGTAGCAAGAGTATTAGGAAAGTAACCACCTGATTCTTGAATGTTTTGGGGGCCCATATCACAGACAAGAAGTCATGCCTGGAAATGTAAACTTGTTCAAACACTCATGGCTGGTGAGCTCATAGGTGCTAGGATACAATTTACTGCTTCACTCTGTTACATAGGCATGTGGTCAAATGACCTTAAATAGTTACACTTATACACTAGACTAGTAATGATCTCTGCCTTGGCAAGGGCAGTTTCTTTTAGCAGTGGACAGCAGTAAGTGCACGGATCCACAACTAGTCAAAGTACTGTGAATACATGACTCTGTACACTCACCCATAAATGAAATGTCTATATGAACCACTGCTCCAAGGTCCATGGAGCATCTGGAGAAAGGAGACTAAAAGTATCTCAGAGTAAAGATTGGGAGGAGTTCTATGAAATGCTGTCTTCTGGAGAAATCATGACCATTGCAATCATGAATTCATAGCAGAAGTGATTACCAGTCTAAGACCTTCACAAAATTAGGCCCATTAACATGCCTTCATGGATGGAAAAAGGTTCATAGTTGCTGAAGAAGGGAGAGTCATTTTCTTCAATAGTATAGCTACAGGTAAGGCCTCCATGTGTTAGTAAATAAGCCCCAACCCATGTTCATACAAGTACCCCTTATAAAATAAGTGGGTCATACAAAAAAGATATGGAAACAAGAGGGGGCTTAGTTGGGATGTAGAAGGAGCTCAGCAGATGTGCGAAGGGATAAGACAGGGTAATGCAGAGTGAATATGATCAAAAAAAGTTACACCTATGGAAAATTGTTAAGAATAGGATAATAAAAAAGAAATAAATGTAACCTCCCTACAGAACCACATTAGGAAAATAATTAAATATGTTTACAAATTGAGACTGTGAAATACAATGTGAAATAAGATTTATTTTTTCCAAGGAGAAAATTAAAGTATGAGTTCTTCAGATTTTTACCAATATATTCAACCTTAGAGAAATAACATTACAGTTAAATGGTGATCATGTCCTTTAAGGCACCACTTGTGCCACATTTACACATGTAAATGATAAGGTTCTGGGTATTTCTCATCAGGAGATGACAATGTTAGGATGTTTATGTACTGTCAATCACCTCAGTAACTGGCTCCATAGTTTTTCATGCAAGAATTCTGACTCTGTTGAAGGAATCAATCTTGAAATGGTGAGTTGTTTTGCTAGAGCTGTTAACTGAGGAATATTAGGTGGATGAATCATCCTTAAATCCTACAGCTTCAAAAATTGTTTACCTTGTGTTGGGGACCCAACAGGGCCAGCCCAGGGGGAACAGCAGGGCCTCTGCCAAGTAGGGAGTGAGAAGTGCGGAGTCACGACACAGACCCTAGGAGTTGGGTGGAAACAGCAGAGGATGAGCTGCTGCAAACTCCTTTATTCAAGAAGTGAGGGGGTTTTAAGTGGTTTGGCTGGCCAATTATTGTATGGGCTGGTCCACTTTTTGTGACCAATGACAGCCTGTCTCCAGACAGATCATCTCGTAGCAGATTTCTAGCGAGCATGGGACTGTAGCTGTTGTCACACCAGGCCTGCTCAGGACGCCATGTTCACAGAAGCCATTTCCTGGTTTCTTCTGACATGTGGTCTGGCTAAGGCCAGAACTGCATTGTTCCATACATATCCTCCTTTTTGTTTTTATTATTGGCAACCCTGGGAGGCATGGTTCTTGCCAAACCATTGTTGAACCCAGGTCCCAACAGATCATCACATGTGATGGTGCCTGTCTTAGGTTGTCCTATCTCATGGAGTCTTACCTGTCATTGACTACCCACCATCCTAGTGAGAAAACCCAAGGGATGTGGCCTGGGTTCTTTTAGCATGCGGTCTGGCTAGGGCCAGTCCTGTATTGTGCCATGCAACCTTGTGCTTAATTTTAGATTATTAGCAGTTGTCTTTTCAGAATATCTATTGATTGTTCTATTTAATCTTCCAGAATATTATTGTTTCGGACTGTTTTTTTCTCAGTATAAAGTAATTTGGCCCAATTTCACACATGTGATTGAAAATTAAAGAAATGCAAAATTCTCTGGGAACCATTGCATACATTTAATCATTGAGAAATCCCATATAGTTATTCATTACCATAGATCAAGATGTAGTTTCAGAACTCCTCCAATCTCAGCTATCTATATTTACTTGTATAAGGTTTAGAAAAACCAAGTGTCTGTCCCAACCAGAAAGCATCCAGGAAGTAAAGATGATTTTCTTTGTCATCAACTGACACATCAGTTACACATAGCGCATCAGATATATGTGAGTACAGAATATTTAATTAGTACAACTCCTGAAAATTAACATTTGCATCTCCTTAAAAGTTCATAATTTCTTTGTATTTGAAGTCTTCACACCCTTTTCTCTTTGTTCATAAAACATGCAAAAATGCAATAAATAACCTTACAATGCTGTAAAACCCAAAAATTATTACCCCTAGCTAACTTGTTTTGACAACTATTATCCAACCTCTGTACTTCCTGGCCTCTAGAAATCACTATTCCAATCTGTTTTATGAGATTTATGGAAGTTTGTAAAAAAAAAAAAAAAAAAAAACTAAAATAGAACTTCCACATGATATCACAGACATAGCAATCTTTGAGTACATACCCCAAAACCTCTAAGCCCTACCACAAATACCTGCACTTTCATGTTGCTGCACTAATCAAAATCGTTAGAAAATGAAACCAGCTTAGACGTCCATTAACAGATGACTGCATTATAAAAATATTCTGTATAAATTCATAAGGAAATATTATTCAGTGATAAAGAAAAATGAAATTCCAAAATTTGGGGGAAAAGTAATGGAACTGGAAATTTTTACCTTGAGTGATATATATCAGACTCCAAGATAAACACATTATTTGTCTCATTAGCAGAGCCTATATTTCTTTTTTGTTTGTTTGTTTTAAAATAAGGTCCCACTCTAGCCTAGGCTGACCTAGAGCTAGCTCACTCTGTAGTCTCAGGCTGGCCTTGAACTCAAATCAGTCATTTTACCTCTGCCTCTCAATGTCTTGTATTGTCAATATGTGCCACCACACCTGGATACCTGGCTAGTCCTATATTTCACCACACACACACACACACACACACACACACACACACACACGTCTGTCCATATGTGTGTAAGTTCCCATCACAAAAAAGCCTTAAACTGGGGGGGGGAGAGAGAAGGTAACCCAAAAGGATGAGAAAGTGGGATTGGCTAGAGTAGAAAGGAGTTCAACAGGAGAGGGGAAGAGATTTGGGGGTAGGGAAGTAGGGAAAAAGGGTTAACAATAAGAAGTTATATATTGGAATCACATTATAAAACCCATTACTCTTATCATAATCTGAAAAAAAAAATGAATTGGTTCAAATCCTTCACAAAAATTTCCCTACAAAATGAAAGGTAGGAATTTATTTCAAAATCATTCTGTGGAGTTAGAATTGCCCCGATAAAAACACCAGACAAAAACACACCAAAAACAAAACATCAGAGCAGCTTGTATGATAAATGTAGATGTAATGATTTTCAACAAACTACTAGTAAGCCACATTTTATAGCACATAAAGAAACCATATAGCTCGATCTGGGGCTTTACCCTTCTGCCAACACATAAGCAGGAGCATTCTGTCCTCTCTCCTCTTCTCTAAATCTAACAAAACCTCTCTCAACCATAAAAAAGAGACAATATAGCTTGATCAAGTAAAATTTATACTATGGATGATTCAGCATAGCAAATAAGCAAATGTAATATATTGGTAAAATGAAATTTAAAAAGAAGTATAATCATCTTAGTAATAACAAAACCAGTTGGTAAAATTCTTCTCATGAGAAAATTCCTATCTTAACAGAAATATAATGGTTTTCTCACATAAGCAAGTCACTTTCCTAGTGTGCATTTCAATATATATCTTCTCAAACAAATCCACTGTTATAAAAAAATAATAATTGATGATCTGATATCTGACACGTGAAATAAACAAGAAGAACAAACAAGGAGCAAATGTCTGTCTTCTGAGCTGCTGTTATGCTAAGAAAAAAACTCTGTACCAATGTGCATAATGTAGTTTTATTCAAATATAGTTAGTTAACTGAAAATGTGAACTTTATTGTTTTCCTTTGCACATGCAGGCTGGATAGTCTGTGGAATTAGCTAATCACTTTAAAGAATAGTGTTTGACTATTCACCCCTAGTTGGCATGTCTAGAGAAGTAACTGTTTATGTAATGATTAGCAGGGGAAGAAAAATGAAGGAAGCTCTCAATTGGAGGCAAGCTTCTTTCACCAGGGAAGCAATATCACTATTCAACCTTAATAGATTTTCAGCTAAAGGCAATCAGGATGGTATCTTGCATTGTAAATCCAGTTATCTGTCATCCCCTGAGCACAGAATTCAAATGGATCTCTCTGTCTAATTATTTTTAATCGGTTTATCATTATTTCATTTTTGTTTTTGATTGTACACCATATAAACACTATTTTGAGGCAGAATTTTTTAAGTACTCCTGTTTTGAACTACTACTAACCAATTTCCTACATTGTCCAGGGATTTTGATGTTGTTTGCTGGGGATTGAACTTGTACTCTAAGGAAATCATCTACTACTGATATAAATCCCCATCCCAAGGCCCAGCTCAATTCCTGGCCTGTACTTCAAATCGTCTCTCTCATATCTTCTTCAGTAATTTCTCTACAAGCATGTACCAACACAGCTTGCCCATTGGCCATTTTATACCTTTGCTTCACTAAGAATTATAACCACTATTTTAGGTTACCACTTTTGATTTTCAGGATGGTAACCACTGTACTAGGTTTGCCTTTTTTACCTTTAGACATTTTTTCTTTCTACGTACATAACACTCTTTCATAAAATCCCTATGTGCATATCTACATGTAGAATTCATGTATTTTTTATATATCATATAATATTTAACTATTTTTCATACATTAACAATAATGTCAACATATTCCCATACCTTTGTTGTCCATTCAAAATATGCCATGGGGGCTGGAGAGATGGCTTAGCAGTTAAGGCACCTGCCTCCTAAGCCTAAGAACGGTGGTTCCAATCTCCCGCGGTTCCACTCTCTAGGTCCCATGTTTAGCAAGATGCCAAGTGACGCAAGGATGCAATGCCACACTTGCCCACAAGGGGGCTCATGCATCTGGATTTCATTCACAGTGGCTGAGAGGCTGCTGACGCGCCCATCTCTATCTGTCTTCCTCTCCCTCTTTCTCTGTCTTTCTCTGTGTCTCTCTCCAAAATATATATATATATATATACACACACACACACACCATGGAACTCTTTCCATAGAAGTCCACCTTGTCCCTGCTAAAATTTCCATTTTATTGTGAGAGAGATGTTACACATTTAACTGTTATTTCCAGTTACTTGTTTATACATACAGACTCTCATGGGCACATTGGTTGGGAGTTAACATGTTGCTAAGGATATATTCTCTAGACAGGTGGATCCTAGTGAATTTGCTGAGTACATAGAAATGCACACAACACTTATTGGAAATTATCCCTAAGGAGTTTCTAAGAAATTGGTTTTACTAGAATGTCAGAATTATCTTTTTTTTTTCACACTTTCACTGGACATGAATATAATCATTTTAGTTTAAACATTTATCAATATGTTATGTATAATATTTCCTTTATTCTGATATTGTGGAGCATGAAAACATTTCTGTATGATTATTAGTTATTTGTAAGTTTTCATTTTTTCAACTTATAATAGTTTCCTTTTCCTATTAATATAGTAATTAATTATATAATTTTAAATGAATGACACATACATATCTAGTAGTTTTTATATTTTCATTAGGATTACCTTGTTACCTGTGACATATATAAAATTTTATGTAAATAATTGGCATTTCAATTGTAATACTTTTTGATTTGTGTAGCTAAACCATCAATATCTGTGACAAATGCTTTCTGCTAAGTGAAGTTTTCAGCCATGTTATATATCTTATTTCTTTAGTGCAAGTGAAAATAATGTTTCAGAGAATTATAGATGTGAAATCTCAGGACACTTGAGGTGACTGTGGTAATTGATAGAAGACACAAAGGTAATGGGTAAGGTTCTAAGCCATGACTTGACAGCTGGATAGACTCACATGATTATGTACTGACGAGATCAGTAAGTACACATAGATTAACACTTCAAACACATACTACAGATGTTGTAGAAAAAACTGATTAAATAAACATTCATTGGAAAATTGAAACTAGGAATTTAGGATTAGATGGAAAGGAAGACTCACCTCAATGAAGAAACAGCTATTTCTGACCCAGGAAAGATGGGTATAAAGGAGTGGTAATATTCTTTTGCTGATTTGTCAAGTATTTCCACCACTTTTACATAGTCCAAGAAATGGAAAAAAGAAAGAAACAAGAGGAGGGGATCACTGATGCATACCACATGGTGTTTAGCTACAGGAAGTGTGGGTTCTGTTTTTGTGACTTTTAATGACAAAAGGACTAGATCTCTAGAGTCCCTTCCCTGTCAAATCAGATTTCCACAACAACAAAAAAATATAATTACATCAATATTTCTTGGTGATTTTTTAATAAAATGTTTGCACACACAGACCCCCCCACCTAAGTTCTCCTAAGGGTCTTTAATGGGGTTCTTGGTATTCACTGTGGGGACCAAGAGTCCTCAGTCCGTCTCTGAGGGACAGGGAAACAAGGTATCTTGGGCTATTCTCACCCACCCTGAGGCCCTTACAATTTTTCCACTTCCTCTGTCCTGATATTCCCTAGCCTTGGTGAGCAAGATAGAGATATAATTTAATGTTGCTTTCTCTGTAGACTCTGGATCTCTGTTTTATGACATTTGAGTGACCACAGTGTCTTTTGTCATTTCCCTAAGAAATGGCTTTCAGGCTAGCTGTGAGAGCAGTTTTGTGCCATGCCAGTGTTTTCCTAGTAATGATTCTGGGCTGAGGCCAAAGGGTTGGCGATGACCTATCTCTTGGTAGACACTTGGCTCTCTTTTCTTAATGTATTGATGCATTTTTGGTTCACCCCCATATTCTCCTCTATCTGTAAAGTTGAATAGATTCTCCATCCAAAAGTGAGAACAGTTTCAATAAAAGGGAATAAACCTAGTCATTAGAAAGATATATTGATTTGAATATCCATTCTTCTTAGAGAGCAGGGGAGGCTCCTGTTCTAGGGACTCTGGCTTGGTTTCTAGAGCCATATATGAGTTTACCACCACTGAGCCTACTGAGCAGGTCTCATATCCAATCCATGAGCACTTGGTTACCTACATCAGCTGTGTGCCACTTTTTCACAAGTGTATCCTTCTTGCTTAGATTATTGATTTTATAACTGACAAGATCTCCTGCTTAATCATTAAGTTAGCAATGTTTATTCTCCACTGCTGTCATAGTATTTTCCAGCACCATGACTGATAGCTGGGAGGAAACTGAATTCCTTCTCAGTCCCAGCATAATCACTGGATCATGGCACTGGTGTCTTCAGCAATAGGGACTTGCCTTTTAATTCTTGCAAGTAACCAAGTGTTGTGGCAATAGCTTATATTTATATTTTTGGGGCCTTATGTCTCCATAACCAATAGCTTACTGTAGCATTCCAGCCCTGGGAATTATGCTTTCTCCCCCTTTTATGGAGCTCTTCTCTTTGGGTCCCCCTAAATTTTCCTGAGGGTAATGACTTGTACAATGGTATCTCAGAAGAAGGTTTCTAAGAGATTAATTCATATTGCCATATCACATATCATATCACACCAGTACTCTTTCCTCCACCCTTTAGGCCTTTTCATACCTTCTTTCTTCTTGTTGATCCTTGACTTGTTGTCTAATAGCCCTTCCTCTTTCCCCTCACCACTTTCCCTTTTTTCCTATCTTCATTCCAATGTCATGTCCATATATATTACAAGTTACAATTAACTGATGCTGAACTAGGATAGGAACTGTATATGAGAGACATCATGTGGCATTAGTCTTTCTGAGCTTGTGTGCAGTCACTCAACATGAATATTTTTCCAAGTCCCTCCATTTTCTTTATTTATAATAAAGTATGGATACATCTTGTGTTTGTACCACACTTTCCCTCGTCCCTGCCTCCATTCTGCAACCAATCAGTGGGATGGCTGGTACTCCGCATGGAATTGTGGGTTATGTGTTGTGAGAGCAGCACTCAGATATTAGGGACAGGGACAATCTGCTGGGTATGATGTCTCAACCTGTGGCTGTTACAATCTTTCAGCCCCCTCTTCAGCAAAATTCCCTGAGCTGAGATGGTTGTGTTTTAAGTCTATTAATATTTATTATAAGGGCAAAATCACAAATTAACTTATTTATTTTATACACTAGATTTTTATAATTAAAAATATCTTACAAATAAAATAACATTATAAAATCAAATAGAAACATATTTATAGATTTTACTGAATTCAATAAATGACAAAATCATTATATCAACAGAATTTAAATGCTTCTAGTTTGTACACTTTGTTCCAAGGCCACACAGCTATTTTTCATATAAATTCTTCCATCTGTTGTCTCCCTGTTCTCTTTATACTACAGCCAGCCATCTTAAGATTTTCTTGCGAGGCTGTTCTTAAGTATTCTATGACATAATCACAAACTCGAGCTCCTTTTGCTTAATAGTTCACCCAATCTAATAGCACAAAGCTTCTACTTGTAGAAAGGGCTGTTGAATATATCAAGACAAACCACATCACATTCTTGGTAGGTGTCATGTGTCTCATATCTGTATTACCAGCTATAGTACAACTTGCTTCAATGTCACATATACAACAGGTCACAACAAACAAACTTTCTTCCCCATATTAGGACAGAGAACTAGCACTGTGCTTCATATGTGCAAAGATCATATTTGGTTAGTACCATTGTGTTGGATATGAAAAAAAGTGCTGCGGTGTCCTGTCTGGTTAGTGGCAGTGTAGACAGACAGATTGCCATATATTATCATCCATTAATATTGAGGTACTGATTTTGATTCTCTATTTGATGACCTGTCTTATTACTGCTAGATAAGAAAGAACAAGGAAAGTGACAGCACACAAGGAAATCCACACAATCCATTTGGACTGTGCTTCTTTAAGTATAAAAAAGGTGTCTGTTACACAAAATAAAGTATACAAAATCCAAACCATGTAGACTACCAGGATACAGAGGTAAAGACTGATTTGTAGAAAGACTCTACATATTAAATCCTTTTTCTTTACACTATAGTTAATTTACTACATGACCATATTTGTGAATGAATGTTCTAGATTTTATCTTCTAATGAAAACTGAAGGCTGGAGAGATGGTTTAGCTGTTAAGGTGCTTGCCTGCAAATCCTAAGGACCGGTGTTCAATTCCCCAGTCCCATATAAGACAGATGTACAAGGTGGCACATGCACCGGGAATTTGTTTGTAGTGGCTAGAGGCCCTGGTGTACCCAGTCTCTCTAAATGTATATGTGCCTCTTTCTCTCCTTCTCTCTCTCAAATAAATAAGTAAATAAAATATTTTGAAAAGAAAATTGAAAGATATCTTTAACATTGTATGAATTTGCACAAACGCACATTATGTATCTTTTAAATATTATTGGATTTGTAACTTATAAATTTTGTACTTAATTAATAAAGATATTATTTTGCTTAAACCTCATGAAAACAAGAATCATGTTGCTAGGGATGAGTATATAATATACCTCTTGGCATAGTGATGCATGCTAACCAGAGAATAGAAATACATATTCAAAAATACTTAAATGATATCATTTGTATCTGTGTCAGCTTAAGCAACCTTGGAATGGATAAAATTCCACAGCATTGAAATGTAACTCTAGATAATTATGCAAATGAGCACTATGTTCAGGTGTGTTACCTTTTCAGATCTTTTCAGATATATTGTGTATTTGTAAAGATAAACACTGATTAATGAGAATAATATTCTTCCCTCTGTCAAAGCACATATTTTAAGAGCACTAACCATTTGAATGTAATCTATTCAATACTTGGAACAGCTGCAATATGCCTTTATAAAAAACATAAATTCAAATTAATTAATCCAAAGTGAATTACAAATTATTTTTTGTAAACTACACATTGATCCTTATGGGTTATTTAAACAGCTGAACTTGATGTCATTTGTTCCATCTGCCAGAACAGATGCTTTTTTCCAATGTGAATATTAAATGAATTTCAAAGTTGTTTCCATAATTGTAAGAAACATTTGCAGAATGAAGAAAAGATGATAGTCTTTCCAATAACTGGGGATAAATTCTTCTTATATTTTATGATGGAATGTACTACTATATATTTCATAACACAAATCTGAATCACACTGTAGAATGTAAGAACATCAAGATCCCATAATGATGAAAATGTTCAGTTTCACCCTTTCCTGGGGATTAACCAAGCAATTTAATCATATTCCTTGGTTGTTCTTGTGATTTTCTAGAGGAATTTGTCACTATCTTTTAAAAAATGTTTTATGGTTATAAACATATTAAAATTGTATAATCTATGACTTTAAACCATAAAATGTAGAGGTATAAGTATGCACTTGTATGCAATCAGGATTAAATTGTTATTTTGATATGGGCTGCTGGTATTAGTGTAAATGTTTCATTTAAGCCTCATAGATACCTCAAAGCAAGCATTTTGGGTAGAAACAGAAAACCAAAACAGTAATACTTCAAAGAATACCAATAAGCAAAAACGTCAAAACATAAGGATAGGGATAGAAGAAGAAAGAGCCAACAAAGCAAACAGACAGTAAGGAACAACTTGACAGTGTGTGTTCTTATCTGTCAGTAAGTATTGTATTGTAAATACCTCAGTTTTTCCAGCTGAAACATGAAGAGTGCCTGAATGGTGGGCAACCAACTGCTCTCAATTTGGCTAATTGAGCCACTCAGTGTAATGAAACTCATTGCTGGAACTGGGAAATAAGTCAAAACCAATCAAGATACTACCAGATGTGGACTAGAAGAGGGCCTACGCATATAAAATTCCCTCCAAAATATCTATGGCCATCCCATCTATCTAGTACTAACTTCTCTATCCATTGGAGCATTTGCTTATCTTTTTCAGATGGACAACAGACCTGAAGGGAGGATCAGCCAATCACACCTCATCAGGGCCCCAGCTGAAACCAGAGAGTAATGCAGGGGAAGGGCAAGAGTACAGTGTTCTTGGGGATCACGACACCAGAAAAAGGCTGAAGGAGATAAACACAGAGAACATCCAACTCTTACTAAGCCAGATATCCAGAGACACAGAGGCTCCCAAAACCTCATCACTGAAGTAGAACTAAAATGACCCCAGTGTGGCTCAGGGAAATTCGTGGAAGAGGAGGCGGAAAGAATGTTAGAGCCACAAGTTGGGCCATTATGCACAGAGACTTGTCCTACCCCCCAGAACTCTTGACTACCCCCACAATGCATGACCCACATTCCCCACTGATGAGGGTCCCTTTGGAAGGGGGAGGACAGGAAGGAGGATAATGGAGTCACCACTATGAAAGTAAAATTAGAATAATATAAATAAAAAGAAATTTTTTAAAAAGTAACAAAGAAAATAGACCTAATTATAAGCACCTAACTAACAAAGACTAACCTCACTTCCCATTAAGAAAACATACCTCTAAGGTAATAGATATACTAAGGAAAGGTATGTGAATAAGACTGATTTAATAATTTAAGCATCATATTTAATTTAAATTTTGATTAATTAATCATCATAACATCACTTTTTTTTTTTTTTGCTTTTGCTTTTCGAGGAAGGGTCTTTACTGCCCATATATATAAAATTAAAAATTGAGGGGCTGGAGAGATGGCTTAGCTGTTAAGGCACATATCTGTGAAGGCTAAGAACCCTGGTTCGATTCTCCAGGTCCCACGTAAGCCAGATGCACAAGGGGGCATACACGTCTGGAGTTTATTTGCATTGGCTAGAGACCCTGACATGCCCATTCTCACTCTCCTTCTCTTTCTTTCCCTCTCTCTGTCTCTAATAAATAAATAAAAATAAAATAAAAAAAAAAAAAACAGACCATTCACAAAAAAAAAAAAAAAAAAAACTTTAAAAATTTAAAAGTATCTCAGCCACTCTAGAAACTTAAACTCTTGGAAGGGACAATTATAGTAGCTGCCTTCTAATACCTAAAGGCAATAGCTAGCATATGGAATAACACTGCAGGTCTGTCATATCAGAAACACCCCATCAACAAATGTTGCATACATATCATAATAATCTGAAAATAAAGAATATACTCGTCATTTTGGAGGAAAAATATTGTATTTGTATTGTTCTTTTAAATAAAATATCCAACATATTAGTAAAAATGTATGTGTACATAAAGAAAGAAAATCACATTTGCATAGTCAGCAGTTTACCAAACAGATGCACACCCAGACATAACCCAGACATTCAATTTAAGTAATAATTTAAAATTATTTACTTATTTTTAATAACTATGGTATTTTAGCAATGATGATACAGCACAGAATTTAAATTTCAACAAATAAATAGAAACCCAATTTCAAAACATATATGAAAATATAATATTTAAGTAATAGTAAAAATATTAAGAACAAAATAAATTTAAGGCAAAAGTACCTTATTTTCATCTTTTTTTATAATGTTAGAATGATATAGCCAATGCATATAGACACAAACTATACTAAAAAAAAACAGAGATGAAGTAAGAAATGAACATAATGCAGTCAGTATTTCAGGCAAGTCAGTAACTGAATTCAATGTTTTTAACAAATCATGTTGAAACATGAATATCTATATGGGAAATTATATGTATCCATACATAAATATTACTTTTCAATAGTTCACAGACCTAAATCTAAAGACCTAAAGAGAAACTATGAAGATGAAAACAAGAGTATCATCATTACTATGTAATAGACAGTGTTCTTGAACAGGTTGTTAAAAAATAACATTTAGATTAAAGACAAACATGTAAGTAATAAATCTCTTTCAATCTCAAAAAGTTTTCTTAATTAAAATACACTTTTAAATGAATCAGAAGACACAGGTTGGTAAATTTGCATACTATATGTGGTAGTTTGAATATATGGCCCCAATATATTCAATGTTTTATTAGTTTATAGTTTGCATCTGCAGTCACCTTGCTAGAGGCAATGTCACTGGGTGGTTCTTAAGGTATGATGGTGGGTTTGAGATGCCATTGTAAAGATTTGCAAAGTGTCCCTAATGGGGAGTTCCTAAAGTGTGCTGTGGCTTTTGGCTGTAGTTTTGCTCTGTGTGTTGTGTGCCTGGTTGTCTTTCTCTCTCTCTGCTTGGCCCTGTGAAGGCAGGCTAGCTTCTTCTGCCATTATGGAACTTCCCGTGGATCTATAAACTTCAATAAATAATATCCTTCCCTCCATTTGTGCCTGGTCTGGAAGTTCATCTCTGCGAACTTGAAGCTGTCTGCTATACCATATACTCCTATTTAGAATATATGAAATGAGAAAAAAAAAAATCTCTCCAGGCATAGAAAGGAATACAACCTAACTCAACTGAAGCAAGAGAAACAACAATGACTCCAGTCTTTAATCCCTTCACACAGTTAGTTGGAGGTCAGTCTGGGGCATCAGACTGTTTCAGGTCAGCCTGGACCAGAAAAAATTACAATAAAAATAATTTATATGAGTATCTGACAGTACTTGAAATTGTTCGCCACTATTTTAAAAGCAGTCAAATACTCTATAATGCCCTTTAAATTGTTAAACACATAAACACACGCACACACTGGCTGTATTAGATAGTGCTTATTTGGAGCAACTAGAACTTACTTTTCTTGTCAAAAGCAGTAGCTGGAGAAGTTGTAAAAAAAAAAAAAAATTAAACAGACTTACCTCATTACTCAGCAATTGTGCTGCTGGGTACCAAACTAACATAAAGATATTTTATTATACAAAGACATTCTTCAGAGGTGAAAACATTCCAAATGCTTACCAATGTGACATTAGATTTTTTAAAACTTAGGTCAGAGACCCAGGGAAACATTATTCAGTAATCAGGAGGTCAAAACTCTGACAGCCATACAGGAGTGTCTCCAAGCTTCCCTTTGAATCCTGGGAATTGAAAGGTTCTCAGATACAATGAATGTTCTGTAATGCAGAGAGCCTCATACACAATAAAAGAGAATCTCAAGATCTCCATATGCATTAACACATTTCTAATTCCTGACAAGTTCCTCAAATGGAATGTTTCTGCATCTTAGTAGATAGTTTTCCAGGTGGTTCTAAATTTATAAATTCTTCCTGAAGTTTCAATAAATTCTTTGACAGAAATGGGATTCTTAAATTATGTTTTATCAGATTCATTTTAATAATTCTGTTCACATGAGCCCAATGTGAGTCATTCTTGGAATAGCTGGAAGGATATGGTCAAACCTAGAGAACAGAGAGCCTCTGTTTACTAGTTTATAGTAAAATCATGTTGAAAGGGAAAACTCTAAACATAAAGGGAAAAAAGTAAGATAATGAATAATTGAAAGTAACTTTTCAGTGAAGAATGTGATCATAAAGACTACATTAATTAGATTGATTGTCACAGTGGGAAATGCTCCCTAAGAGCCACTGTCCCTTTTCAATACTAATGAATTTGAACTGGGTTTGCAAGTTCCTAGCTGAGACCACATGTTCTGTGCCCCATTGTAGTTTGAATCCTATTGATCTTGTTATATTTTAATGGACTAGAATAGGATAGAGAACAAGTTAGACTTCTGTACTTTCTCTCCTGCCTACCAGATAGAATCTAGCCAGAAGCTGTTTACCATAGAAAACTTCTTAAACAGGAAGGCTTTGGCCCCTCAGAATGACATTCATCAACTCTAGTGCTACATGAAATGAACTCGTCAACTAAAATTGTCATATTGAGGGAGAAGTAGGAATAAGACTGATTTTTTTTTTTTTTTAATAGGAAGTTAGAGACAGAAACCCAAAGAAGGAACAAGGCGAGGCCATTCTGTAGCTCTTGATGAAACTGAATCTTTGCGGTGATCCTGTGTCTCTAGGCAGATCTTGGCTCCCTTTGGGTCAGCCCCTTGAGTCTGAACCAATCAGGTCTCTTTTTACATACTTGAGTCTGATGACAAGGCTCACCCTGACTGGATAGCTGATCTATTTCTAGGTGGTTACCCACATGGGACAGCCTTACCCTTCTCCCTTCTTTTTTACACTGTGACCTGGCCTGAGCATCCATATGAATCTGTCCCTCCTTCCCAGCCAAGATCATCCAAGCTGGGAATGTGAGAGCAGTTACCTTAAGGGGTATATTTCTGCTTGTCTTCTGTGTCATGCTTTGGGGTGCCTTCTCATTTTGATTGCATGTATACTTTATTTTTGATCACTGAGTCTTTCATTATTTCTTAACCCTGTCTGGTCTGTTATTTGAAAGGGCTTCTATGGCCAATCTTCGTGTGTGTGCGTGTGTGTGTGTGTGTGTGTGTGTGTGTGTGTGTGTGTAACTGTTCCAATCTTCTCTAAATATCAGTGCCTTCTAAATAAACCTCAAATTATGATTTCTGCCTAAATAAATTATAATTCATAATTTTGTCCTCCTTAAATCTTATATGGTTAAACCTGTCATTGATTTAAACCTATCACAGAGTTACATAGACACAAATCTCAACCTTCCAAAGAAATATTTGAGACATTATAACCTCTTTAAACCTATACTTCCAATAAAACAAAATAGTATTGCATTCCATAACTTATAGTTCCAATAAAACAGTATTACAGTACAATATTGTAATAACTGTAAAAGTCAGTGTTACATCACACTATTGTAAAATGTTAATTTTGAGATTTAAATACAGAAGGTATTTGAAAATTATTTTCTAACATTCTTTTGCTCTCTGATAAAGTTTTAATTTTAAATTTTAATATGCTTATGTTTAATGGACACTGAAGATGAAATACATACCTTGGCCTCTGTGGTTGCAAAGAAAGTAAGTAGCTAGCAGGTTTGTGTTCCATAAGATACTGTAATACTCCAGAAACCTAGTTACACATTTTGCCTCTATCCCATCAGCATGCAAGTCTACAGTATTTATTAAACTTGAAATATCTGTTTTCTGTTTGTAATTTAATTTTTTTTTACTAATGGAGCCAAGAAGATATTACTGCTTTTCATCTGTTCTGTTTCTATAGTTTCTAAGATATCCTATTTGAGTTCTCATTCTATTCAATATTTATTATTTGTCATTTTAATATTACCCTTAGCTCTAATACAATCCAGTAAAATATCTAATAATGTGTTTTTTTTTAATTTATCAAGTGTACAAAAAATAGACCCTAGAGAAACAGTGGATTGGAGCTTTAGTCAGCCCTATATTTATAAACAAAACAATTGGGAAACAGATTTTATTGTTATATATTTATACATGAGATTTATGGTGGGTAAAATATATAGTTTTTTTCATTAGAGGTGAGAAAGACACCCACTTAAATTTATAGACTAATTCTCATATTCACTTCCTTCCATGTGTTTTAGCTGAGTGCTTTCCTTATGTAAACAATCCTCTATGACACTTTGACTCAAGTGAACAAACATAAAATTCACTGCAAATAGCTTGGTGTGACTCAGTTCTTCTTTAGGAGAGAAATTCAATTGACTCCTTGGCTATTATCAAGATGAATGCGTCAGCTAGGAGCTGTTCTCCCCAGCTCAGACTTCGGCAAATGTAAGGTCGTTCATTTTTCGTGCATTTAATTCTAGCAAGTTAAAGGCTGCACTATTCAGATTAAAGATACATATTACCTGTAAACTGAAATGTCATGCAGCAATTAAAGTAAAAAGAAACCTTTTGTATATTGGCAATCTGTTTCTGCTACCACTTTAGCTATCTGATTTTCCTAAGGAACTGCAGAAAATGAGATAGAACAGAGTGATGTGAAAAGAATATTAATGCTGTACTCCAAGTGTTGTGAATTATATGTCAAAGTATATCGAATTCCACAAATCAGTCATTCATAAATAAGTTCTTGTAACATATATTAAGAATGTGACTTTTTTACAATGGATTTTAATGATTATTGCCATATGTTTTTTTGTTTTGTTTTGTTTTGTTGTTTGTTTAGCAAATACTGACATGAGAAGTGACTAGACATGTAAATAAGACTTAAACATTGAAGATTTCTAAAATCAACATTAAATATTTTTAATAATCTGCTACATGAAATTATTCAGGTAGTGAAACTGGCAGAAATTTGAAGGATTTTTTTATTGTTGAAACAGCCTAGCCTTTAGAAAGCTCAGGGCCACTTCTTTCTGTCTCTTCTAATCCCCACAGCCAGTATCAGCAGACACAGCTGTCCAGATGCATTCAAGAAACTTAAGGATCTTGCCCTCAGCTGCCTTCCCAGAGAAACACAGGTAAAAGGGCAGCTGAGGACGCTCAGTTTTCAGCACTGTCTCATCATGTCAAGCCACCGAGGTCTCACAGAGCCTTTTTAGTAATGAAAGGAATCCTTTCATTGTTGTGTGGATCTGTGGACAAAATTTTCTCTAATATACATGTAGGCATTTTTGTCTTTTGCCATTTTTTTCTAATTATTTTTTTTTGTTTTTTTTTTTTGGATTGAGACACAGAGAAAGACAGCGAGAGAGAGGGAGAGGAAAGAGAGGGAGAGGAAGACAGAGATGGGTGCGCCAGCAGCCTCTCAGCTGCGAACGTAATCCACATACGTATGCCCCCTTGTGGTCAAGTGTGGCATTGTGCCCTTGCGTCACTTTGCATCTGGCTAAACGTGGGACCTGGAGATTGGAACCACTGGAGATTGGAACCAGTGTTCTTAGGCATAGGAGGCAGGCGCCTTAACTGCTAAGCCATCTCTCCAGTCCTTTCTAACTAAATTTTTTAAAGATGTTTTCAGAAACTCATTTAATTCCTTGGTTTTCCTACAATATTCCATAGTCATTTCCATGATGGTAAAGACACCAAATTGATGTAAAAACAAGTTTTTAAATTTTCTACTGTTATCTCATTTCTCATGAAATATGTACCATATCCAATTCTAATTTAAGATTAAAAAGTCTATTCCACAACTTAAGGATGCAGGCTTTAATTATAAAATTAATAGATACTATTTATAAAATATTTAGAAATTACAATCCTATTTTCTACTCATTTCAGTCAACTTTTAATAATTTATTTTTCTCTGAAATAGTATTATTTGTTAATTTTATTTTATTTTACTTTTTTGGGATAGAGAGAGAGAGCCAAAGGTAGATAGAGAGGAAAGATTGGGCCAGTATAAATGAACTCCAGATGCATGGGCCACCTTGTGCATCTGGCTTTATATGGTTACTGGGGAATCAAACGTAGGTCCTTTAGCTATGCCGGCCATCACCTAACTACTAAGCCATCTCTCCAGCCCATTAATGAGTATTTTCAAAATGTTTTCATTCATATATTTGAAAGAAGCTGAGAGTGGTGGTGCATATTCTTAATCTTGGGAGGCAGAGGTAGGAGGATTGTCTTGAGTCTGAGGCTACCCTGAGACTACAGAGGGAATTCCAGGTCAGCCTGGGCTAGAGTGAGACCGTACCTCAAAAAACTAAACAACAACAACAACAACAACAACAAAAAAAAAACACATGTATCTGATGTATTTGAAAAAGAGAGAGGGAGAGAGAAGACAACAAGGGAGAAAGAGAAGAAAGAGAAAGAGAGAAAAAGAATATGGGAATGCTGGGAATCTTTGCTGTTGCAAACAAACTCCAGATGCATGTGCCACTTTGTGCATCTGACTTTAACGTGCATATTGGGGCATCAAATGTGGGAAGTATGCTTTGTAAGCAAGTGCCATTAACTGCTGAGCCTTCTCCCAGCCCTCAATGAGTATTTTTGACAACACTAATTAATATGAAGAGATATTACTTAAAAGGCAGAATAAAACCCCAGGTGGGAAGTATAATGAATTCTTTTATTATTTTTGGCTTGCTGCACTTTTAAAGTATTTGCTAGGTTTCACTACTTGAAAATTTATTTTTGAGATGAAAACATTTATATTCATTTTGTCAAGAGTTCTGCTTCATTCATATGCATAGAATAGTAATTTTTATAAGTCAGTTATGTAAGACTTAATACATAAGGTATTACTTAGAAATATAAAAATTTTATATCACATTTCCTTTTATAATCTCTTTTACCCACATCCTTGTCAACCATATGTAAATTCTCCAACTCTATGGACAAGAATAGTTTCACAAAATTTTTCACAATTGGTTTTTAAAGCTAACTCAAATTATCCTATCATTTAAGAAATACTTCTAAGGAGCAAGGGAATTACATTTTATATATTTCAGATGAAGGTTTCTGTTTTTTTATTTTTTGCTATTTTATTATTTTTAACATGATTACATGCTTTTGTTTCCTTCATATTAAACCACCATTGTAACATTTAGGGTTTTTGCTGTTGTTTGCTGGTATCCATGAAAAACATAAAGGATTTTTATACATGCAAAATTAATTTAAATAAATGACTGATTACTTATTACTTAGTTATATGAATTTTCTTTCTATAACTCATTTTATGGCTTTTAAAAAATACATTAAGTGGGATCATTAATAGTTAAAGTAATTTTCTGTTTTTTTACTTTTTTAACATATAATAAAGTACTGCACAGACACAATGTGAAATTTAGTGGATTTAATTATAATTCTTTTCCCATGACAATTTAAAAACATTATATTAGTTTAATCAACAAATATTAATTATATTATTTTAATTACCAAATAACTTCTGTATCCAGAACTATAATTCATTTTATATTTTTAATGAATTTGTTTATTTAACAGTACAAAACTTTGTTTTTAAACAGCACAATTTGAAAAATATAGATGCTTTTTAATTTTTTAAATTATTTTTTAAATTATTTTATTGACAACTTCTATACCTACAGACAATAAACCATGATATTTCCCTCATCTGCCCCCATTCCCTTTCAGATTAAAAGAAAATGTAGATGCTTTTAATACTTCATTTTTAGGTGAGTTACTTTTCCATTTTGCTGAACATTTACAATTCATTAAGTAACCATAGTTCTGCCTTGAATTACAACCCACCCACTGGTCTTGTGATTTATGGAAAACTTTAGAAGTTTTATGCCATGGGTTGCTTGTCTCAATGGACACTGTGCTTTTACATATGTTTGTTTGCTATTAAACAATCACAGAATTTCTTTCCATTAGTCTAGAATGTAGGGATTGGGTGTGCTAGAAAATGAGAGTTAGATGGCATTGTGTGAAATATCAGTTTTATCCTGTGTTTCTATTGGTGATATATATATATATATATATTTTTTATTCTGCCACATAATAGTGTACATGACATCCAGATCTTCAAACTCCCAATGCGGTATCTATGTAAAACCTAAATTCTCTAGTGATATCACTAGTTTCTATACTAAGTTTATGCTTCTTTTACTCACAACATCAAATGTAGGGAAATAATTTTGTACAAAACCATAACTAATAACTGGCTTGTTATTTTATAAGAAATTTATACCAATTTATAAAAATGGCAAATCTGCATTATAGTTGTTAGCACCCATAAAATGGATTCAAATACATTCTGACCATCTTATATAAAGTGAGGATTTTCATATGTTCATATAACCAGATGTTAGAAACAGGCCTTCTAGGACTAACATGGAGAGTTCTTTAATGCCAGTGGCACTCACATAGGTTAATTCATATTGTGCATCATCATTTGAGAACTAAGAAGAAAAACATGGAAATATTAATAAGCATTTGTCTTCTAGCAGAGTGTTTGGGTTATCGCTAAAAAGTAGGGAAGTTTGCGATGGTGATAGTATCTGATTTTATAGCCCACAAATTTGATATACATTTTCCTACAGAATCCAAAACCTGTGTGTGTGTATGAACATATACATATTGATATAGATAGATAGATGATTGACAGATAGATATAGATAGACAGAGAAAGATAGATAGATGATAGATAGATGATAGATAGATAGATAGATAGATAGATAGATAGATAGATAGATAGATGGATGATAGATAGAGAAATGATAGATACAGGAATGGATGATTTCAGGCAAACCTCTGTTTTTGCCTGCTTTCCCAGAGTCATGACAAAGCAATTGCTCTTTTTATTGTATATTTCCTAACTTTCACAGGAAGATGGAAAATGATGATTGAATAATGATGAATGGTTAGTGGTCAGATAGTCAACAGTATGTTTTGTAGTTGTCCATGGCCAATAGTAAACTAGATGAGGAAATTTCTTAGAGTGTGTCTTAATCTGTGTGATAGAACAAAATGTCTCAGCTTATGTAGTTTATAATAAGAAGATATTTATTTCTTAATGTTCTTGCAGCTGGGAAATTGAAGGTCAAGAAGCTGACATGTGCTGCTAAAGTCTACTTGTCATGTCCTCACACGATGAAGAGCAGAAGGGCAAGGACAAAGAAGTATCAAAATCTGACCCATTAATGAAGTAGTAGCTCTGCTGGCATATTCTCCCTTGAAGGCTCCTACTCGTAATGCTATCACACTGAAATGCATGAGTTTGGAAGGGAGGAATGAGACATTTATAAAATATAAGCAAGTGACTTTTCACAAAGTAGCCTAACCATCATCATTGAAAGGGTGCTATCACAGAAACATAATTTAGTTCTAAAAACGTCATGGTAACAATTAAAATTATGAATGCAAATATGTTAAAAATAATTCAAGATATTCTAAAATATTTTGATCTATATAAAATATAGATAAGAGAAAGAATTAGTATATTTAGTTTCATTATTATTTAACAATGCTTCAAGAATTAGTAACAATATTTAAATTTAATATATTAATATCAAATAAACTTGAAATATAAACCTGTTGTAATGTTATGACACCAGTTTCTCAGTGAAATATGGTTTAATATCATTTTTTCTCAATATTTGACAATATAATTTACTTATACAACAGTAATATATCACATTAATTTTATTTAATTAGTATCCCAAGAAATAGTTTTAAGGATTCCTTTTCTCTAAGAGAGTGAAGACACATGAATACATTTTAGAGTTTTATTCTCATTCTAACTAAATGTCATTCGTGTCCAGTCACTAGCTCAATTTTACATTATGTAAGATACTAAGTTGAAGAATCTTATAGTTTATTTGAAACAATTCTCAAATAATCATCTTAAGCGTGGAATTGTTAACAAGTGAAAGGGGAAGAAATAATAAATCAATTTTAAACTAACCCAAGAATCTTAAAAATGTTTTACTCCCTCATTTAACATTTATGCCAAAAGTTATTTTTCATAATATAACAAAGTAAAATGAAATTCATCTATTCCAATACATTATTCCACTAATGAATATCTACCTTCTTTGTATGCTGATAATGATTTGTATCTCTAATACATCTGTAACAAAAGTTATAAATGATTTTGTTAACAGTGTTTTCTGAATTTGCCAATAACAGTGTAGAACAAGTTGAATATTTAAAAACTGTATACAGCGTGAACGTATCTTAGACCATTTTGAAATTGTGGTTAATGATTCAAAGTGAATGTTGAATTATTGGGCAAGGATGGGGAAAGAATTGATTTGTGGGCAGTATGGGAGATCTGAACTGATCAAAAGCAATGAACTGATAGGCAGCTGATAATCCACAAAGAAGTTGTTTAATAAATAGTAGGAGGAAGTGACATGGACTCTAGAATGATTTTGGACTAATGCCACCTGTATTTATTGTAATACATCCAGTGGAAACCCAATTATTTATGCAAGTGGATTATGTGGATAATTTAAAATAATTTATTACTAAGGCTATGAAATGTGTTTTCATACTTCAAGAAGAATATGAAGTACTCATGTGCCAGGAATTCATAATCTGGCAAAACATTTAAATAGATTTTGACAATTTTAGAGAGCTAGAGTTTGTATGCATATGTACTTTCTGATTTCCCAGCTGTGTAGATCTACCTTAACATATATATTCAAGACTGAGTAATAAACAGTGCTAAAATGAGTTGTCCTAAATATATCATTAAAGTTTATTTCCTCAATATTTTAAGAACAGTTAAATATAGCTAGAGGCTCTTTCTGGATCCATAGTAACAATTTCAGTTCATTCTGTTGTAATGTATAATGACACTGAACAGGGCATACAAAAGTGAACCATGTGTCACCAAAACTTCAAACATTCTTTCCTAATCTGTTTTTTAGCAATTTCCTACACCCTCTTGATAGAAAAGTCACTTATACAGATATTACATTGAGATTACCTTACCATTTGGTGTCAGTTGTCAGAGGAGGTTGATGTAACTGGATTGTAGCCATGGCTGCAGGTGCCACAATCATCTGCTAGATCTCTTCTTAGAATTATAACATCTCTTGAAACTCAGACCTCTAAAGCTACAGAGCCAAAAGTCAGTCTGGAATGTGAACTCTTCCAGCTGAGTTATGAGGAATGACATTACTACAGCAGTCATTGCTACAAAGTAGATGACTCAGCCTTCCAGGCAAACAGTGGATACTTTCAGAAGTGCCAGTGAACCTGGATGGAATCTGGAAGAATCAGTCCCCAGATGGTTTGCTTGTCTAGTGCCAGAAGCACTACATAAGTCACTGGGAGAAAACGACCAACATCTGTCTAAGCAACTCATTGTCTAAACTACTGAGCAGCAAACAAACTGACGTGATGCTCACACAGTGCAGTAGTGGCACACAGCCATGGTGGGTTACCAACTGCTCTTGATTTGGCTAATGGATCTGCTCAGTGGAATGAAAACCATACCTGGAAATGGGAAACAAGTTAGAACCATATCCAAAAATGAGCCCACTCTCCAATATCAAGTTCCCACCAATAGTGGGATACAAGAGGGCCTACACCTATTAAATTCTCTCTAAAATAATAATGGTTATCCATGTATCTTGCATTGACCGTACTCTCCATTGGAAAATCTGCTTCTCTCTTTCAGATGGACGCAGAACCTGAGGAGAGAATCAGCCCATTGCACCTCAATAGGGCACCAGCTGAAGCCATAGAGTTATAGATGAAATGAGCAAGAGTGCTGCTTTATTGGTGAACCTGGTACCAGCACAAGGGTGAAGGAGATAGACACTAAGAACATTCAACCCCTACCAAATCAGATATCCAGAGACAGAGAATCACAAAACCTCATCACTGAAATACACCTAAAATGAACCCAACATAGCTCAGGGAAATTCGCAGAAGAGGGGGAGGAAACATTGTTAAAGCCATAACTTGGGTCATTATACACAGAGTCATTGCCTCTCCTGCATAATGGATGGCTACCCCCATAAGGCAAGACCCACAGTCTCCATGGGGGGAGGTCAGGGAGAAGGCTAATGATGGTACCATCATGGCTGTATATATACTGTATACATAACTAGTAATTAAAAAAAGAAGTGCCAGGGAAGGGTGAGAAGATTGAAACTATCAGTTATTAAACTGGACATGATTCATAAACATAGAATTTCTCATCCAAAATTACCAAGAGAAAAAGTCTATCGAGAATACTGGAGGAATCTATTGGTGCAAAGTTAAGAGAAAAAATGGAGTACATGTATGTGAAGGTTAAGTCCTATTTTAATCTTGATTGTATTAAGAAGAAAGAGACATGTCTTGGGAAGGTCTGTCAAAGATATTTCTTGAATAACTGAGGAAAGTCATCCCTTCCTATAAGTGGGCAGCCTTCCCAGTGGGAGCCTAGGTTGATAGATAGATAGATGATAGATAGATAGATAGATAGATAGATAGATAGATAGATAGATAGATAGATAGATAGATGATAGGCAGACATAGATAGACAGTAGATAGATAGATAGATAGATAGATAGATAGATAGATAGATGATAGATATATGATAGATAGATATATAGATGATACATTAATATATACATAGATAGAAACATAGATAGATGATAGGTAGATGATAGATAGATAATAGACAAATAGAGATAGATGGAGATAGATGATATAGACATAGATAAGATATGCACTGATATAGATATATTAGATAGAGATAAAGATAGGTATAGATAGAAAGAGATAGAGAGAGAGAGAGAAATGTGGCTCTATTTTTGCCTGCTACCCTTGCTAATTGCTGGTTCATGCATCCATCCTGTTGCTGCAATATTTTATGCACATCAGAACTCTGTTTCTTTAGCCTTCCATCATTGTATGAAGACCAGCAGCTCTCCAGGAGTCATCCAGCACTAGATTGGGACTGCTAAGGCATCCAGACTCATAGCCTGAGTCTCCAACATAGAGAATGCCACTGCTCGACAGCCCAGCACATATACATTGTAAACTAATTTCATAATTCCATATATATATATATATATATATATATATATATATATATATATATATTCCTACTCTCACTTCTGTTCCCCTAGAGAACTAAATACATAATTGAATAGAACACAGCCAAGAGAAGAATGTGATCCTGTCAAGTATAACAACATATAGAGATGTGAGGAGTATTATTTTAAGTTAAATAAGCCAGGATAGACACACAATTACCACATGATCTTGTTCATATGCAGAATCTACATATGTGAATGTGTAACAGAAGCCTATATTCCTACCTACCATAGTCTGTGAGGCAAATTTAAGTCCAGACTATGGAACAGAGGGAGATTCTGACTACATACACATACACAAAAATAACACATAAGAGGCTGGAGAGGTTGCTCATTAGTTAAAGCCACTTGCTTGTAAAACCTGATTGCCTGGGTTCAATTCCACAATACCCATGTAAAACCAGCTGCACAACCTGGTTACATGTTTCTGGAGTTTGTCTGTAGTGACAGGAGGCCATGGTGTACTTATACTCACTCTCTCTCTGCCTATTTCTCTTAAATTAATAAATAAAAACAAAGACACACCCAAATAAATAAAAGCTTAAATTGTTAAATCTGCATTCAAACCAAAGTAAAAGACAAAAGAGTCAATTTGATCTCATGAAAGTAGCCTAAAAGTCATTCCCATATTTGTAACATGGTCAGTTGTAGTCAAAATAAGTAGCTCTTCCATTTATGTTTAAAATGATCCATATTAATCAACTTGATACCACTTAAATTGTGTCTTTGAGGGATGATTCTACACTAAAGGAAGAATGCTGTTCCATTACCAGAAAGCTGGGTATTAAAAACAGCACGAGCTCTCTCTCTTTCTCTCTCCCAAATTAAAGAAAAAAGGGCTGGAGGAAAAGCTTAGTGGTTAAGGCTTCTGCCTGCAAAGCCTAAGAACACTCTTCTGAATCTCCAGGTCCCACATGTAGCCAGAAGCAAACGTGTTGCAAGCTTGGAATGTTGCACATATGCACAAGGGAACACACATGTCGGGAGTTCGTTCACAGCAGCAGCTGAGAGGCCCTGGTGCTACCATTCTCTCTCTAAAAAAAAAAAAAAAAAAAAAAAAAAGCCAGCAACAGCTAGAAGGACTTTGAAGAGGGGAGCACAGCTTCAGTCACCATTGTGACATGACTAGGGCTACTAAAGACCTAAGCTGCCCACATGAACTGAATCTCCTGAGCTTTCCTTTCTATGGCATTTAGTGTCTTGGCAAAGCTAGCTAGTCCCTGGAGAGTGATATTATGTGATCTTCAGATTTGTTCTTCACTCCCACAGAACAGTTCACCTTCCTCAAATCTTGAAGTCAGTTTCTCCAATCTTCTTCTTTCATGTCTAAAATATGAAAGCCAGATACCAATTCATTACCATGAGCTCAAAACCAGTAATCAGTTCTTATTTGACTTCCTCTTGAGCCACATAGTCAGAGGGACTTCAGGGGTACCTTTTATTGATTCTGTAACTCCATTAGACAAACTTAGAAATTGCCACACATTTCTCCAGTATTGGTAATGTCTAATCTGCATAAATATTGAGTCCTTTTGAGGAAGGACTAAGGTGATTAATAGTGAATTTGCTTGCTATAATGTTTATAATCCTTTCTTATAGAAATTTCCATTTTTTTGGTCAATGGATTCTAAGACAGAAAAAGGTTCAATTCCAAAGCAGGTGAAGTATGAAAAAAAAATCTATAGTATATCTTTACTCCTTTGAGCCATCCTGAAGTTATTTTAATTGCTTAAGTTGAGCAATTTTATCACCAGCACCTATTGATCTTGCCCCTAGACACTCCATATACTGGTACCTATTTCACAGCTCTCTGTCCCTTCTGACAGTCTCTGATCTTCTCACATGCATCAGTGTAATTATCATTTGCTATAGCTGCTTAGGATTATGTGGATCCAACTGCAGTTATTATTGTTGCTATTAGATTCTGTATACCTTTTTGTTTCTATCATAGGCTTTCATCAAAAGAGGAAAATTCCTATAAAACATTTTATTACTAGTCCTTTTTAGCTGATCATTTAGAATCATTGTAGTAAACAAGATTCATCTAAAAGTTACTGAAAATCCAGCTGGTCCTGACCTGGTATAGATATTCCATGGTTGTTTGTTCATGGCTTTTCCATAGGTCTTTGGCATTGCCATATTATTTTATACAGAGCATAGATCTTGTCAATGTCCATCATAGAAACTCTATCAGGCATCCTTGCACAATATTTACCTAACCTTCACAAAATCCAGTGTTAGGTATATTCTTCCATATACTAAGTCTGGCAACCTATATTCTTCAGTTTATTTGGCATATAGTCTATTTTTTTTTTTGGTTTTCCGAGGTAGGTTTTCACTCTGACCAAGGCTGATTTGGAACTTACTATGCAGTCTCAGGGTGGCCTTGAACTCACATTGATCCTCCTACCTCTGCCTCCCCAGTGCTGGGATTAAAGGCATGCATAGTGGTTAAGGCACATGCCTGCGAAGCCTAAGGACCAAGGTTCAATTCTCCAGGTCCCATGTAAGCCAGATGCACATGGTGGTGCCTGCGTCTGGACTTCATTTGCAGTGGCTAGAGGCTGTGACATATCCACTCTTACTCTCACTCTTTCTCTCCCTTTGTCTGTCTCCAATAAATAAATAAATAAATAAATAAATAAATAAATAAAATTAAAATATTTTTAAAAAGGAAAAAGATTTCAGTTTGCATTCAGTTTAGAGTGTCCAGATTTTTCACTTAATGAAAAGATGATAACTGATGATGCAAAATTATTTAAGCATTTTTCTTTCTTTTTTTTTTTTTGCTTATCAATATGTTTATTTATTTGTTTTGAGAGGCAGAGAGAGAAAGAGGAAGAAGGAGGGAGAGAGAGAGGCACACAGAGAGAATGGACATGTGAGGGACTCCAGCTATTGCAAATGAACTCCATATGCATGTACCACCTTGTGCATCTGGCTTACATGGGTCCTGGGAAATCAAATCTGGGTCCTTTGGCTTTTCAGGCAAGTACCTTAACAACTAAGCCATCTCCCCAGCCCAAGATGTGTTTACTTTTGTCACAATTTATAATCAGTGAAAAATATGCACATGAATATTTAACCATGGCCTATATAATAAGTAAGAGATAAACACTTTAAGTGGAAAATTACCTACAGGGTACCTAAATTTAAAAAAAAAAAAAAAAACACATATCCTAGCAGAAAACATAAATATCATTTTAAAGTTATTACTACATAGTCTTGTTTGAAGATGGCATGGCTAAAACAGATTGGAGAACTTTTACTATTACTATGATATCTACTTTCAAAATTGTAATAGGCTAATAAGAAATTGTAGGAAGAGAAAATGAAAAATGGGAACTTACTGCATAATATACTCAAAAAGCTATTTCAAATATAAAAGACTGTGTTATTGTAGTTTTATTCCCTTTGAAATTTATTTATATTCCTTGACAGAGGAATGATGATAAGGAAAAAAGAAACCTACAAAACAATTTCTGTGATATTGAAGATCCAGGTATTGGCAATTTTCTTCACTATTTGTACTGAAAGCACAGTTTGAATCATTTTCATGATTAAAGAGCTTTTCTTCTCAATTATTTCATAGTATGAAATAGTATATGGGCAAACACGTGCATGAGCCTAATCTTTATATGAGTCGTAAAAGTAAAAGTAATAGAAAGCACTGAATTTTTTGATTATACAAAAATTATTATGCAAGTTACATGAAAATGAATACTAGTGGCAATATGTGAATATAATATTTAAAAAGCTGAACAACAGTTCAATACTGGCTCATGCTAAGACCATATACTCATAGGGCAAACTTCAAATTGTGGACAAATTTCTATTGTCTTTGTTTTCTGAGAACTTGACTGAAACTGAATATATAAGAGAAAAAAAAAATCTGTTGCAAAAAGCTAGTTTTCAGACTTGACTTTAACAACTCCCAGCTGAGTAAAGTCTTGCAGCCTTTGGAAACATCAGTTGTGTACTCTTGCCAGTGTTCAACAATACCTTCCATGTATGATATTTTAGATTCAGCAAGTGTGTTTACATAAATCCCTTATGACAATGTATTCAAAATACTAGATGCTTCCAACCTTGTGATTTCATTCTCAACTTCAACAGGGATGGCCACAATCTTCATAGGCAACAAGTCAACCAAAGAGAACAATTATACCATTATCTATTATGGGAGTTTAAAAGGATGTAGATATGCTTATTTAATCAAATTTATATTTATATACATTAACATTTATACTAAAGAGTATATACCTGCTAATTATTGTATACACTAATATCAAAAATATAAGGTTAATTAGCAGTTATTATATTAAATTATATATATATTATATTTAATTATATATTATATTTAATTATAGTTATATATGATAGAGTGTACGTATGTAATTTAAGAAGGTATACAAGAATATCAGTATGGCCCTTGATGACAAAGAAGCTTATAGTATTTTATAGGTATCTTCTAAGAACTAAAATTTGAAATCTAGTAACAGAATGTTAAAACTGTAAAATTCAGGGAATTCTTTCTTCCCTATCCTGAGTCCTAACTAAAAGAGATAATTATCAGTTTTTTTTTTTTTTTTTTGGTACATTTTCACTCTATTAAAGGCTAACCTGGAATTCACTATGTAGTTTCAGGGTGCCCTTGAACTCATGGTAATGCTCCTATCTATGCCTCCCGAGTGCTGGGATTAAAGGCGTGCACCACCACACCTGGCTTAATTATCAGTTTTACATGTACCACCATGATGCTTAACTTTTTTCAGGTCCAACAGCATGCTTCCTTTTTCCAAAATATAGCCAAATACCCTCTAGTCATATTGTAGAAATGGAAAATGGTTAATTGAGTTGAGGCTGTTTTATTTGTGTAACTACCAGGTTGTACACGCTGAGGTCATTGAAAATCACTCCGGGTAACCAAAATAGAACTGCCACATCCCTTTAAGATGTCAAATTCATTGAATAGAAGAAGATTTATAAGAGCACTCAGTAAGCGAATATTTATTCTCTCTTCTGAAATCACTAAATAAGAAGTCAATGTAATCACTATACATGAAATTCCAATTATAAAGTTACATTTCAGTAAAGACAGTCTGTCTATCCCAATAGCTATTAAAAACAAAATCATACTTGAGTTGCTTTCACAAAACTGTATCATAAAATGTTATTGGTTATGTAAAGAAAATATATCACTTTCGGTGTTTTTTTTTTTTTTTCTCTTCTCTGTATGAAAAAAAAAAAATCCTCTTACAGGCAGCAATTTCTTTAAGATTTTCTCCCAAAATTACCTCTAAAGACTAGAACAGATCGCCTTGCAGGCAATCAAGTCCCCAGGAATATAAACATCTTTTAAAATATTGTGGAACAAATAAAACTCTAAACTGCAATAAAATGCCACAGTTAAGAAATTTACTCACTTATGGCTTTTTAGATAGACATGATAGATTTTATACCTACTCCTAAGATAAAAACTCAAATCCATTTGGTTCAAGTGAGGTTCAAGCGTAAGTATCCTTGAGTAGCATGAACATTAACACTTAATTTAGACAATGTGTTGAGCAATTAATTCCCCCCAAATAGAAAGCATTATAAATTGAAGGCATATACTGTGGAAAGATTAAATTGGTTGATATAATGAATGCTATGACTATTAAATAAGTAAGATTTTAAGTGTCTGGGATCCTTTCTTTTTCTGGTACATGGTAAAATACATACATAAGTATGTTTAAATACCAAGATCAGCTATTGACATCCTCAGAAACCCACACCAACTTATCTTTTCCTCTCACATATTTCATGAAATAATATTCTTTCATATTTTTCCTTTAGGTTTGATAGATACTAATTAATACAGTTTGCATGTATGAGATACACATCTTATATTGATTTTATTACTGGAAGGCTGTTTTAAATTCATTTACTCACAGAGGGATGCTGTTGTTTTAAGCTAAGAAAGGAAGATGCCTTGCACTAGGATGAGAGTGCCACTAAGCAGCATGACTCAGCTTTCTTTAGTCTTCCAAAGATACTTCAATTAACAATAAAAAGACAGGTTTTGCTGTTAATGCTCTGTCAATAATTTTTCCTGACTCTTGACAATATCAGCTTTGTTAAAATTGAATGTAATGCTTCTGATCATCACTGCAATTGTATCCATTTCAAAGTTGCAATAAACAGACTTTGTTTAAAGTCAAATGATCTTTACATGCTAATAGTTTTATTTGATTTTTCTACTTTCAGAATTTTAGGTATTAGCATCTAAAACAATGTGCTGGGGACAGTTCATGAAAAGTTCTAGGGATATAAATATAGCCAATAAAACAAGCAACTATCAAGAACAGTAACAGCCATAGAGCAGGTCCAGTAACCTCTGAGAAATGAAAGTGGACCAAAGAAGGACTTTTCTTAGGCAAGTTGGGCGTTATTTTTGAGCTAGTACTGAAAAGTTTTATCTTTGTGGGCACTAGCCATTCAGTCAACAAGAGAAAGGAAATCTTGACTCTGTGGTGTTTATAAAGCAGGGGCAGAAATGTTAGCACTCTATTTAATTCCCCAAAGTTTATGACTATCCAAAGGACATCTGAAGGATGCTAAGGAAGGGAATCTCTTGTTTAAGGCCAGTATTGCTGCATTGTGTGGTGCAACCTCAAATCAAAGTTGGGGAAACAAGAAAAAATAGTCCTACAGTTACCTTAAATCTTTGGCAATATACATAGAGTATAATGCCATGACATTTCTAAAGTCTATATTTATTGATTTGTGGGCATTCATTATTTTGAAACCATTATCGAAATTATTATGTACTTTAAGCTTACCAACAAATTTGTCGATTTTTCCATGCTTAAAGATAGCAAAAGTGGAATTTAGAGGCCAAGTGGCTTGTCTCAGTTCACAGAAGGTATGGAAGAGAACGTGCTTCCAAATAATGGCCCCCTCAGAGGGGAGAGGACAGGGAGGATGCTACCGGAGACACCAATATGATGTAAAATTAAAATAAATTTTAAAAAATTATGCTCCAGAAATCTTCAGTGCATTTGACCATTGCCCCAAATGATAACTCCTGAATCTCCTAAAGGATTTCCTAAGAAAAACATTCTATAAAATTTGGATACAGCCTTATAGAGCTTCTATCCCATATTTTTCAAATTTTATTGGACACAGTTGGCAAATTTTAATGTATAATGAATTATAGACTGCATAAAATAAATATTCATAAATATTTTATATAGTAAATTAATAAAATGTACCCTTCAGCTAATATTCCCCTAAATTCTTTATTTTTGTTATATTTTCCTTTTATGATTTTTTTTTTTTTTTTTTTGTTCAAACATGCTGTGGGAATCTTTTTTTATAATTTATTTTTATTTATATTATTCTAATTTCACATTCATAATGGTGACTCCATTATCCTACTCCCTGTCTTCCCTCTTCCAAAGGGACCCTCATCAATGGGGAATGTGGGTCATGCATTGTGGGGGTAGACAAGAGTTATGGGGGATAGGCCAAGTCTCTGTGCATAATGCCCCAACTTGTGGCTCTAACAATCTTTCCACCCCCTCTTCCGTGAATTTCCCTGAGCCACCTTGGGGTCACTTTAGTTCTACTTCAGTGATGAGGTTTTGGGAGCCTCTGTGTCTCTGGATATCTGGCTTAGTAGGAGTTGGATGTTCTCTGTGTTTATCTCCTTCAGCCTTTTTCTGATGTTGTGATCCCCAAGAATGCTGTACTCTTGCCCTTCCCCTGCATTACTCTATGGTTTCAGCTGGGGCCCTGGTGAGATGTGATTGGCTGATCCTCCCTTCAGGTCCCTTGTCCATCTGAAAAAGATAAGCAAATTCTCCAATGGAGAGAGAAGTTAATACTAGATAGAAGGGATGGCCATAGATATTTTGGAGGCACTTTTATATGCATAGGCCCTCTTTTAGCCCACATTTGGTGGTGTCTTGATCCTGGAGACTGAGCTCATTATTTGTACATGGTTTCGACTTATTTCCCAGTTCCAGCAATGAGTTCCATTCCACTGAGTGGATTGATTAGCCAAATCAAGAGCAGTTGGTTGCCCACCATTGCTGTGTGCCACTACTGCACTTATTTGAGCATTACAACAAGTTGTTTCCTGCTGGGTAGCTTAGACTGCAAGTTGTTTGGACAGATGTCAGCCATTTTCCCCCAGTTGCTCCTGTAATACCCTCTGGCACTAGACTAGCTAACTGTCTGTGGACTGACCCTCTTCCTGATTCTGACCAGGTCTTTCCATGTTTGGTCTCACATGCATATGCTATCTTTGACAGTAGGGTCTTACCATTAACCTTTGGTGGGTCATCAAGAACTCTGACAGAAATCTGTCTGTTTTGGTAAACCTTGTAGGTCTCTTAGATCAACAGCTCATTGTGAAAGTTAACCCCGTGCTGGTACTGGGAGTAATAAGTCAGCACCTAGGAAGGTGAGGGGAGAAAAAGATAGATAATATAAAAGAGAAAGTGAGCATAGAGAGGAGATGGAGAGAGAGAGAGAGAGAGAGAGAGAGAGAGAGAGAGAAGAGAGAGAAGAGAGAAAGAAGCAGGAAAAAATTAAGGTTGGTCTTCATGATGTTCTCTCCAGTTTCCTGTGGTTCAGGTGTTCCCTCTGCGGGTCTGCTGAAGGATCAATGTTTTAGCCTGTTATTCAGAATAAAGGGTTTTATAGTATCATTTCCTTTTGTGTCCCTATTTGTATCCTCCCACCCTTTTCCTCCTCCCCTCTCACTCCCTCCTACCCTTACTCTCCCTCCATCTGACCCTCCCTATTGTGTGGTCCTCAGAGTGCTTATTTGGTTTGGCAGCACCTTTAATGATTTTAAGTTAAGAGCAATTACCTTTATCTGACTTTTTAAAAAATTCATCATAGGACTGGGTGTTGTAAGCCCATGTTATATACTTGCTTAGCATGTGAGATGTCATGGGCTTGTCCTTTGGTGCTGAATATATCATTAGGATGTTAAAGGCTAAAATCAAACAGGTAACAGTGAGGTAAAAAGGAAGATATAAGTGGTTAAATGGTGAAAAGTTGGTGTCATATTCACTTGAAGACACAATCAGATTAATATAACATAAGTGTTAAAGGTGCTAAGTCTAGAGCTTCATAACGCTTCAGGTGATTTCTTATTATATGGTTTGCAGAAGCTGAGTCAGCAAACATGAAAAAAACATCTAATCAAGAGTAAGTAATCTAACAGGAGTCTTGTTTTGAGAAAAACAAAACAAAACAAAACAAAACAAAACAAAACAAAACAAAAAAAAAACAGCTTTGAAACAAAAAAAAAAAATCTGGGGTCTTGTTTTGAGACAAAAAAAAAAAAAACAGCTTTTTATATAGCTTTGAAACTAATAAAGAGGTTTGAGAAAATAAGTGATTTTTAGAAGCTATTAAACCATCAGGATTTTTTTTTTTTTGAAGAGAGAGTCAGAGAGAGAGAGAGAGAGAGAGAGAGAGAGAATGGGCGTTCCAGCAGCCTCTCAACTGCTGTGAACGAACTCTAGATGTGTGCACTCCCTTGTGGGTAAGTGAGGCATTCCATCCTTACATCACTGAACCTGGCTAAACGTGGGACCTGGAGAAGCAAAAGGGCATTCTTAGGCTTAGCAGGCAGGCACCTTAACTGCTAAGCCATCTCTTCAGCCCCCATAAGGACATTTTTAAAATTTGATTTATGTTGCCAAAACAGTATCTAAAGGTGACTTAAAATTGTGTAACATATTTGGGGAATTAAAATATTAATATCTGATATGTATTTTATTCTTAATTTATATATATATATTAGCATTTATTTAGCAAAACATTTTTACTACTTTTAAATATTTGAGTAATTTACAACATAAAACACTGAATTCAAGAATAAATGCTAATGGAGAATCAATGCAATAAAGAAATAGGTGAGAAAGAAACTTTCTAGAAGTATTCAAAGCAATATATTTTCATCTAGAAATATTGAATAGGAAATTAGAATGTACTTTAATTTAAAAATACTGCCTTAGTAATGGAAGAAAAATGAGGGTATGTTATTAGGAAAGTAGAAGATGAAGAGACAGAGCTAACAAGCCATTACACCAGGAAAATACTCAGAACAAGCTATGCATGTAACCAGAAGAGGAATGATATTATCAGCATCACAGTCTGTCTCTGAAAGTCAGTTATGACAATAGCCTTGTGCCGTGGTGCTTTTGTGCCAGGTCTCTGCATGTAAAACAACACAAATTCTAAGTGTATAACACTTTGATGCACTATGTATTTTAACTTTTGGACTAAAGGAAAGAGAGAGGGAAAAAGGAAGGTTATCTTTTGCCAGGTCTTGAATGTAGCTTTTTGGCCAGATGCCTCCTTCAATCAGAAAAAAAGAGAAGAAACTATGCTTGTTGATACAATGGTCTAAACTTCTCCTGTTTGGAATTCATCTCCAGAAAGTCATGCTTTCACACTCAACTTCTTGTTTGAATTCCTTTTGTGAAGTGAACCACCGTTTTTTCAGTTCAGGACAACCCATACTTCTTCCTTTCCTTTTGGATTAAATCTCTGCCAGAGCAACAGTTCCTCCTGCTTCTCTTTCTCAATTTCTGCACTTCCCTATACTCCATTTCACAAACACTGAGGGTGGATTTTAAGTTAGTATTTCTTTGTAAATGTAGGTCAAATTGTAATACAAATTTCATATTAAACAATTATTTTCCACGTTTCCAAATTGAATATGTATTTTTCAAAACTTACTTTGAATATCTCAGATCACTTTAGTTAGACTAGTAGCTACAGCACTATCATATGAAAATAATTCATTTATTTATCTGTCAAAGTCAAATAGTAAAATGATATCTTCCTCAAATATTTCCTGGACCTTACCTCCTTACTTTTTACAATCCCCTTTCTTCTTTGGTTGTGCATGCTTATCAAGGTGAAAATGCAATCCATGTCTATGGAAATGTCTTTTGGAACAAATGTATGCCTGATTTGATATACATTTGTTTCCTTGATATACATTTGTAATGTTAGTTAAGCCTCAATTGTTGCTGATTTTGTACACTTTTATTTTTGGAAATTGAAGCTATCATAATTATAAAATAAATATACATTATGGTAAATTCATAAATTTTTAATAAATTCTTTATATTGGGCTGGAGAGATGGTTTATTGGTTCAGGTGCTTGCCTACAAAGCTTGAGGACCCAGGTTTAATTCTGCAGAACCCTATAAGCCATGCGTACATGGTGGCACATGCAACTGAAATTCATTTGGTGGCTAGAATCCATGGCATGCTCATTCTCTCTCTCTCTCTCTCTCTCTCTCTCTCTCTGTCTGTCTGTCTCTCTCTCTCTCTCTCAGACACACATCTCTTTCTATCTCTCTGCCTTTCTCTTTTTCAAATAAATTAAACACATATAATTTTTCATTAGAGTATAGAAAATTCAATAATGAAAATCACACCTGTGTTAAATATAAAATAAAAATGAAGTGGATTCACAGGCTATATAATAAATTGCCTATAATGTCAACTGAAGCTTGGTACAATTCAGAGAATTTTGCTTATTCAATCTCCTGAAGGCTAAATTTTCTGAGGTTAAAAATTAAATTTAAGTCTTTAGAACATTGCTCATATTGCAATGACCTAATATTTACTTTCTTTTTTTATATTTATTTTATTAGTTATGGACATACTTAGTATGAAAACAACATAGTTGATACCATTCTTTCCATTATCTCTGCCCCTTTTCCACAGAGGCCCTCCTCCTTGGGGACACAGATTATGTCCATGGGGATTGTGGTCATGCATTGTGGACACATCAGTCAGTTTGGGGGGTGAGGCAATACCTCTGGGCATAATGTCCCAATTTGTGGCTCTTAACACTCTTTTGAACCCCTCTTGGCAAAGTTCTGTACCAGATGGTAGCCTAAGGAGCCTGTCATGGTCAGCTACACATTGCTGGGATGAACCTCCAGAGCAGACACAGTTAATGAGAGGAAGTAGATTTAGTCTTACAGGAGAAGTTCCATAATGGCAAAAACAAAACAAACAAACAAACACCCAACACGCAAAAGGAAGAGAAAATGCTAGCAGCCAAACAGCAGAGAAACGCAGGCAAAACTCAATGCTCTCTCATACCTTAGACTGGAATTATAGAACCACCTCCCAACACACCTTAGGAATGGACCCTAGGAGCCACACCTCCTCCAGTCAAGTGGTGGAGAGCTATGTTACAAGCTTTAATAAACACCTGGATCTATTGAGGGGGACATCAATTCAAACTACCACAGAGCCCCAAAATGTATTCTCACTGCACTTGGGATGTTTAAATTATCCACACTTACCTTCAAAGTTGGCAATTTTTACAACTTTACTCCTCAATTAGATATCTGTATTCATTTTCAAATAAATAACTTTTTTTAAAGAGGGGCTGGAGAGATGGATTAGCTTTTAAGTCACTTGCCTGTATGGCCTAAGGACCCACATAAGCTGGATGCACAAAGTGGCACATGAGCCTGGAGTTTGTTTACAGTGGCTAGAGACCCTAGAACACCCATTCTCTTTCTCTGTCTACCTCTCTTCCCCTCCATCCACTATTTCTCTCAAATACATAAATAAGTAATTTTAAAATAGAAGAACATTTTATTTTGGTAACTTGTAACTATGCTCTGTTACTCAGTAAGGCAGGGACTCTTAAGTCTCAAAGAAGCATCTCATAAGTATGTCAATATATTTCCAACATATATAATCCAACAATATAATCCTCAACATCTGGTGTTTAATAAAGGTACCTATCAATAAATTTAAAATTTAAATTAAATTAAATTTCAATTCATTCCAATACTTTTTTCATTGATCTATATAAAATGTCCTCTTCACATTTTTCAAAAGAAAAGATCAATAAAATAATTCACTATTAATATCTACTGTTTTGCCAAAGTACTTCAAATATATAGTAGCATAACACTGGAGCAATGATTTGTTGAATTCTTAATTTATGTGCTACAATTCAGTCAGGAGTTTGGTCTACTTGAACAGTCCTAATGAAATCTATGACTAGAAAGTATTATTGATGGAAAAACAAGCAGATTGTATTGCATTAACAATCTCAAGACTTATATTCAGGCAGACAAATTTTGATAATGTTTATTAGAATTCTTAGTAACAAAACATTATTGAATATGCACATATATTTGTATAATAAAATATAGTAAGATAATTATTCAAATTAATTTTATTATATATTATATGGAGATTACTGGAGAGGTATATCACTGGTAAAGCACTGGGATGGTTTGAATTAAGTATCCCCTATATACTCATGTGTTCTGAATGCTAGGTCCCCAGTTTATGGTAATTTGGGAATTAGAGCTTACTGGGGAAGATGTGTTGTTGGCAGCAGGCTTTGGGGTATTATAGCCAGCTTCCCCCTGTGTTTGACACATTTTCCTCCTACTGTTGTCCACCTGATATTGGCCAGGAGATGAAGCCCATCTTCTAGTCATGGCATGGTTTCTCCTGTCATCATGGAGCTTCCCCTCCAATCTGTAAGCCAAAGTAAATCCTTTCCTCCCACTGCCTGATTTTGGCCAGGTGCAATCACTATTGCAAAAAATAATCACAGTAGGAGGACTTGGGAAGAGTATTAGCATGAATTTTTTAAATAAAAAAATTCACATTTAAGTACGTGAAGGTGAGGGTAAATATAGACTATTTTTGAAAAAAAATCTATTTTATTATACAAAACTAACAATTCAATTGTATGGTTGTACATAAGTGGCTAGGGGTGAACTTAAATCTGCCATGAATATAAGATAAATTAGTTTAAAAGCATCAGGAAATGTAAATGTTCTTATATTTTATTTTTTAGTATTCTTTTGCAAGAAGACAGAGAAAGACACACACACACACACACACAGAATGGGTGCAACAGGGCCTCTTGATACTGCAAACAGTCTTCAGATATATATGCCATTCTGTGAATCTGGCTTTATATGGGTATTGTGAACCTGAACCTTTAACAGCTATTGATCTCTTTTGCCCTGATATTTTATTTTCTAAATTAATTCATATTCATATACCCATTATTACACCTTAAAACACTTGCTATAATAAAAAATATAGCAATTAAATTGAAATATATGTTATAAAGTATCTATTAATTAATCAGCTTTGCTATATTATATGTATGTATTATAGATATATGTACATATGATTTCATTTATTTACATACTGGTTTTCCTGACGGAAGGGGTTTAACAATGGAATTTAAAGACAACCAACTTTTAATATTTATCCATATCCCACAAAATTATTCAGAATAGTGTTTACCTTTGCAGAGTTTCACAGTTCTATTACCTCAGTTTCCATGCCTGGAGAACACCCAGAAAAATACCTTCCATTTATGTGTAAATCAAAAATAAATAAAGGAACTTTGCCATTGATTTTCCTGCATCAAAAATTTTGGATAATAGGGCTGGAGAGATAGCTTGAAGGTTAAGGTATTTGCCTTTGAAGCCTAAGGACCCAGGTTCAATTCCACAGTACCCACATAAAACCAGATGCACAAGATGGTGTGTGTGTCTGGAGTTCGTTTAGTCAGTGGCTGGAGGCTCTGGCAAGACCATCCTCTCTCCCTTTCTCTCTCTCTATCCCTCCCTCTTTCTCAAATAAATAAATTAAAATTGAATAAAATTTTTAAATTAAAGTTTGGAGAGTAAATGACAGATTTTCATTGTCACTCACTAAAATACACATTTAAAGTAGTGTATTCAGTCTCTCTCTAAAGAGATCTCTACATCAGACATTAATTATACATGAAAAGAAAATTGCTTTTTATAAGTAAAGGTTGATTGCTTTCTTCTAACCCCAACAATAGATGTCAAAAGAAATAATGTTACCCTACATTGATGAAAAACATCTGATAAACGTACAAGTTAAAATTAAGCTGCTGGCTTAGTAAAATTATCACGATCATTTTAGAAGTGAGTAGATGGATAAACTCATGTCTAAAGTATTCATGATCTTTACATTTGCTTCCATGAAAGACAGGACTGAAGATAACACAATAGGGACCAAAGAAATCAGCATGGTTTTCATGACAGCAAGTGACAAGGGAATTTATATACACAGAAGCATCCTTGATTGCAGAAGCACAGATGGCATGATATATAACATTGATGGTTGTGAATTAAATGAGATATGGATGACTTTGTAATCTAATAGGTTGTCATTGCAATAGTTCTTAACTGTCTTTTATTGTGTTTTTTAGGAAATATATTTTATATTGGTTTTAATATGATTGTTTTGGAAGCAATGGTATTCTCCACAGATAGAACATATTACTTTATAACGATATTTTCCATCCTTGGTTGATTAAATGTTATGTTAATTTTTAAATATTTTCATTGATAGTCAAATATTAAATATTATGTTGCTCATAGTTAAGATTATTTTGAAATTAGTAAAGAAAGTGGAGACAATGTTCAGAGTTAGAATAGAATTTAACCAAAGCAAATATAATTTTAACAAGAACAAATACTCATACTTTCAGCTATAGGAGATCATATTTTGAGTTATATGTGATAAAACTAAATGCCAGAGCTTTGGTATAAAATGAAATTTGAAAATAGTTATTTCATTGTTTGGAGGATTCCTGTGTCTCTTTCAAATACATGGATAGCTAATTTTATTATAGTGGTGTTTTAAGTATATACACCCTGTATGCAGGGAACAAATTGCAGGTGAGGTCTTGCTATGTCCAGCTGAGGCTTCCTTATGTTCCCTCTCTCCCATGGAAGTCACATGACTGGTACTTTTACCCAGTGACAAGAATACACCAGTAAGTATTTCAGTTGCATGTGGAAGCTCACAAAGCTCTTTCGAGATTCAGCTCACAGTAGTTTCTATATGGACCTACTCACATAAACACTCCATCTAGCATCTACTTAAACTCTCCTTCCAGAAGGAAAGCAGGTGACTGTCACAAACAATATGTTCCCCATTAATAACATTGTTTTGAGCCATTCTTCCAGTTATAGGTTTACTTAGAATACTAAAGCCAACTTCTCAACTGCTAGAAAAGTCCAACCATGGAAATCATTCCTTATCAGGCCAAGCCTCTCTGGGCTGCTGTATTAAATCTTTGTTGTACATGCACAAGTCTTACATTAAGTAGATGAGTGTTTTCACACCGTTTCAGTTCATTGAAATGCAGAAGCCCACTTGTTTGGGGAGAGTGTGGTAATTCATGCTTGCTGTCTATTGATGTTTGCTTGCTGCAGTTTTTATTTATTTCTTCATATTTAATTATTTATTTTGATTTTCGCTGCTTGGATTTTTAGGAGTAAGCAGCTTCTTCCACCACTGATGAAACTTCCCCTGGATGTATAAGTGTGAAATAAATCTCTTTCTCTGATAAATTGTGTCTTCCCAGCAATGTGAAGCTGATGACAACTGGGGGTTATGTGAGAAGCACAACAGATGGGATAACTTAAAATATAATTCATTCTTATGCACCCTTAAGCATTCTGAAGATTAAAGTCACGTTTTCTTAGGTTCATAATCTAGTTGAAGGCTGTGAAACAAACTATCTCCAAGGATTTTCTAGCTTTAGATTATACTCCAGTTCCTGCTTCTGTGTTCTCATTGTCTAGGTACAACCATATCTGTGTCTCTGTGCCTCTTCTAAGGGTATCAGACACAATGGATTAGGATCTGTCCTGTTTCATATGAGGTCACATTCATAGACAACAGATTGAAACTTGAAGGTCTCTTCTTGATAGATGAAACATCAAGATATTGTAAATATTCTGAAGAGCTTTTTCATTATGAAAGAACCAGATCTCTTAAATATACTGCTCAGTGCAATGTCTGTGCCAAAACTCTAAACTTATCAAACCAAACCAAAACAAAACAGTTAAAACTTGACTACAAAGCAAGATTGAGAGAGAATTGATATCTCAGAAGTTTAGTGGAGTATGTGAGGATGGGGAGGGATCTCTGAGGATCTCCACCTACTTGAGCCCAGGCTAAGTTTACCTGTTGGCAGAATCTGTCACCCTGGCACTCACAATGTATGGTAGAGAATATATTTTGATGTCTACATGCAGGATAAAAAAGCATAGATGTTGGGCTGGAGAGATGGCTTAGCGGTGAAGAAACTTGCCTCCTAAGCCTAAAAACACTGGTTTCAATCTCCAGAGGTTCCAATCTCCAGGTCCCACTTTTAGCCAGATGCAAAGTGATGCAAGGGCGCAATGCCTCACTTGACCATAAGGGGGCACAAGCATCTGGATTTTGTCTGCAGCAGCTGAGAGGCTGCTGGTGCACCCATCTCTATCTGTCTTCCTCTCCCTCTCTGTCTCTCTCCAAAAAAAAAAAAAAAAAAAAAAAAAAAATAGATGTTTGTCTCTCTAACTTTATGGGGAATAAGTAGATAATATTTTAAGATGTTTTATACATACTAAAATTGAATAAAATAAAACAATTATCAAGTACTATAAATTGGATATATAACAAATTAATTTAAAGTATTTAATCCCATTATGAGAATGCATATGTACAGTATGAGAATATTTATTTTAAATAAACTATTTTAAAGATTCAGAAAATAAACTGACTTAAAACTTGTTAAGGACCAGATTCTGTCTGATCTATGAAAAATTATATTCCTTCAATTCATTTTCTATTATTTTACTGTGATACACTCAAAGGAATTTCTGTGACTTCAGACTATGAGAAATGTTTTATTTTACTTTTTTCCTTTTGGAGACGGAGTAGTTTTTCATATCTTTTATCCCAAATCTCATTTTATCTTTCCTTTATTTACTCTTTATCACAATAGCATCAGTTCTCAATCATGGCTAAACACATACTTCAAACTCACTGGGAGCTGCAACCAGTGTTTTCCATCTCTACTTTGGTGTCAGAAGCTGATGAATGGTAGTGGGTTTTCTCCTTAATTTCCCAGTGCCTTTTTCTTCATTGACAAGAGCAGCAGATAGGGAGAAGTCACCCAGCTGTGCACAGAAAATACATCTCCTATCTCACAACTGTGTCAGTCCTTTACTACACTGGCAAAAACAAAACAAAACAAAACAAAAAACACACACAAAAAAAACCTCTACTAAATAAAAAAAAGTTACTAGATGTAAAAATATTCTAATATATTGTGTTACACAGCCCCTCAAGTCAATGAGATGAACTTCCAGGCCAGGAAAGTTATGGAGGAAGGGATATATATTTATTGAAGCTTAGAGGTCTTGGGGACGTTCCATAATGGTAGAAGAAGCTAACCTACCTTGTCAGGCCTGAGCAGAGAGAGGAGCCAATATTATCACCAGCACAAGCAAGTACATTTCAGGAACTACAGACAGAGCTCAAGCACTGTGCATGTCTTTTGACTGGAATTCCTAATTCACCACCACACTTCAGGGCTGGAATCTAAGATCAGCCCAGTGACACCTCCTCCAGCCAGGTGGCCACAGATCTAAATTACAAACTTTAATAAAATCCTGAATATATTGGGGGCCATACATTTAAACTACCACATTCTGCCCCGGCCCCCAATATATTCATAACTATCTCACATTATATATTGTCAAATTCAAAGGTCCCCACTGTCCTTACCAGCTTAAGTTAGTTCCAAAGTCCCAAAATCTCATCTGAGATTTAAGATTGTCTCTTAGCTATGAGTTCTGTAAAATCAAACAAGTTATATATTTTCAACATACAAAGGCACAAGGTAAACATTTTCAACTGCTATAAGGCATAACAGGGAGATACTGAAACAAATCAAACTCAACAACCGTCAAGCAAGCATCAAATTTCTTCAGTTCAAGTCCAATATAACCAGTGACTGACAATCTTTGAATTTTCCAATTCCACCCCTCCAGCTGCACTGAGTAGCCAGGGAAAACATCCATCAGTAGCTAATAGCTGACATGGTAGACTTTACACAGCTTTGGCATGTCCAAAACATTTTTGGGTCTCCATGCTAACCACAGTCCATTTTCCAATGGCTTTGTCAACCTATCAGGGTCATCATGCCCTTGCCTCATGCCACACCTCAGCAGTGTCTCCTGGAACCTTGTGTGCCCTTCATGACCCACTCCATGCATTTTCTTGCTTCCCAAACTGATACCAGGTGTGAATGACACAGTCATATTCTTAATTCAGGAACATAATAAATAGTAACCTTGGAGAGCAAGCTCCTTCTCCAGTCAACTCCTTTCCAACTTGCATGTCTAATATAGTCTTTCTTTAGGCATCCTTTCCATTTTTTTAATGTAATGCACTTGGGCCATCTTTCTTAAGATTGCTAATGTGTTTCACAATAGCAGCTTCAACAATCAGTCTCTGTGCCAATAATTTTAAATATGTTTGAGTGTTTTAAACTTAAAATATTAAATTTTGCAGTCCCATATCTTTACCAAGCACACCAGTCCGTTACAAATTTAACCTTGATCAAGCTCTCAGGGCCTGAGCAGCTGAATGCAGTCATCCCTTAGGCCAGCCCACTTACAACAAGGTTTTCTGTTGTCTTTCCTTCCCCTCAGAAAGTTTATAAGCAAGGCCTACAATTCTCTCTGTACTTAGCATTTTCAAACTCTCATCAGAATAGTCCATAACATTTGGCATACCACTCCAGAAAGTGTCTTCAGTTGCAAACACCAAATGCATGCCGTTTCTTCAAAACAAAAGTTCCAAAAGACCAAAATCCACATGGTCAGATCCATCTCAGGCCACTCCTCAGTACCAATTCTGTATCAGACAGCCTCAGGCCACCAAATTGAAATTCTAGACCTGGCACAGTTATGGAGGCAAAAATATTTATTGAAGCTTTCAGAACCAGGGGAAGCTCAATAATGGCAGAAGAAAATGGCCCACTTTCACAGGCTTAAGAAAAGAGAGGAACCAACACCATCACCAGAACAAGCAGGCACACTTCAGGAACTCCAGGCAGATCTCAAGCACTCTGCACACTTTTAGGCTGCAATTCCAAATCCACCACCACACTTTAGGGCTGGACCCTAAGATCTTCCCAGTGACACCTCCTCAAGCCAGGTGGCCACAGATCTAAATTACAAGATTTAATAAAATCCTGAATATATTAAGGACCATCCATTTAAACTACCACATATAGTACCTTAGGTTTGTCTTTAAGGGATATTCCATAATATGAGTTAATCTATTTATAAGTTTACATGGTTCACATTGGCCAGACAACTTAAAAAAAAAAAAAAAAAAGATGTTCAGAAAAATAACAGGGAAATCTGATGTATATGTATAATACTTATCCAGGTATTTTATTTGGTATCCCTCTTGTGCAATTCTTCTGATTTATTTTATCTTTAGAATGATACAATTTGTATTGGAAAGTAACTGCTTAAAGTGTAGAAAGACTGCTTTTAAAGTAAAATAAGGACTGGAGAGTTACTTACCCTTGCCTGCAAAGCCTAAGGAGCCAGGTTTGACTCCCCAGTACCCATGTAAGGCAGATGCACCAGGTGGAGCATGCATCTGGTACTCAGTGTCTGGATGTCCTCATGTGCCCATACTCTCTCTCTCTTTCTCGCTCTCTCTCTATCATCTATCTGCTTCTTTCTCTCTATCTCTCTCAAATAAATTAATGAAATATAAAAAGGATAGTTTAAATAAAATACCCTCATATAAGGTAAATTTTCTGTTAATATTTTCTAAAAGCTATTAGTACTATGTATTAGATAATTCAACCGTGCATTGGTAGAAAGATTAAAAAACAAACAAACAAACAAACAAAAAAAAAACATAGGAGTTGAGCTGGAGGGAGGTTTAGTGGTTAAGGCATTTGCCTGCAAAGCCATATTTGATTCGCCAGGACCCATGTAAGCCAGATGCATGAGGTGGCACATGCTTCTGGAGTTCGTTTGCAAAGGCTAAAGACCTTGGTGCATCCATTCTTTCATTCTCTACATCTGCCTCCATTCTTTCACTCAAATAAAATTTAAAAAAACATCTTTAAAAACAATGTAGGAGTTACATTTTTGCAAAATATTTTGTTCTTAAAAACAACTTCAACTTCCCCACAATGTAAATACAGCTTGCCAAATGTACTATAAAAATTTAAGTTACACTGTATGAAGTGGAAAACTGAAAATATGTTTCTATGTATATACAATTACAATTTCAATTAAATGTACCTTTAAATTGAAACTGTACTAAGGAAATTGAGAGGAGAACTCATGGTAGTGTAAGCAACAAGGCTGTGTACAAAAGGGTATTTACATGAATTAAGAGGTAAACAGTAAGATTTCATTTTTTTTCATATTCTCTATTTCTTGTTTTAAATTTTTTAAATTTATTTTATTTATTTGAGAGAGAGAAAGAGGCAAATAGAGAGAGATGGAGAATGGGCATACTAGGGCCTTCAGCCACGGCAAATGAACTCCAGATGCATGTGCCTCCTTGTGCATCTGGCTTACGTGGGTACTGAGGAATCAATCCTGGGTCCTTTGGTTTTACAAGCAAGCGCCCTAACTGTTAAGCCATCCTTCCAGCTACATATTCTCTATATTTTTCCCTGGCTATATAAAAAAGAATGAAAAGGATGTTCACATAGTGCTAGTGCTTTCTGTCCATGAGGAGATGAAAATGATGACTGTACCATCAAATTTCCTTTTTCCCTCAGTGACCTAAAGCAATTTTCATTGACCATCTTGGATTTTTTTTTACCAATCTTTTTTGACCAGGGTCACAAAGGCACTTTTTTTCTTACTGCTAAGTAGAATTCCATTGTGTGAATGTACCACAACTTCGTTATCCATTCATCCAATGATGGGCACCTGGGTTGATTTCAGTTCTTCTATATAATCTTGTCATGATGGGGTGATTTATGGGGTTTAGTGCTTTCTTGAACTTTGTACTTTTGAAAAAAAAAAAAAAATCATGCAGACAGAATATGAGGTAACTGTGGGATTCCTAAAACCAACCAAAAATCCGGATCATGGCCATACCAGAAGGAGAGGATATCCAGGTCAGAGACATTGAGAACATAACCTGGAGAGAACATGATGAAGGCCAACTTTAATCTTGTCCTGCTTCTCTTTCTCTTCTCTCTCCCTCCCTCCCTCTCTCTCTCTCTCTCTCTCTCTCTCTCTCTCTCTCTCTCTCTCTCCTCTCTATACTCATTTTCTCTTTTACATTATATATCTTTTTCCTCCCTCACCTTCCTAGGTGCAGACTTATAACTCCCAGTGCCAGCAAGGGGTTAACTTCCACAATGAGCTGTTGATCTGAAACACCTACAAGGTTTCCCAAAAAAGACAGACTTCTGTCAGAGTACTTGGTGACCCACCAAAGGTTAATGGTAAGACCCTACTGTCGAAGACAGCATACGTGTGTAAGACCAAACACAGAGAGACCTGGCCAGAATCTGGAAGAAGGTCAGTCCCCAGACAGTTAGCGAGTCTAGTACCAGAGGGTGCTACATGAGCAACTGGGGAAAATGTCTGACATTGGTCCAAACAACTTGCAGTCTAAGATACCCAGCAGGAAACCATCTGACGTAATGCTCATACAAGTGCAGTAGTGGCAAACAGCCATGGGGGGTAACCAACTGTTCTTGATTTGGCTAATAGATCCACTCAGTGGAGTGGAACTCATTGCTGGAACTGGGAAATAAGTCAAAGCCATGTACAAAAAATGAGCTCAGTCTCCAAGATCTAGTGGCCACCAAATGTGGGCTAGAAGAGAGCCAATGCATATAAAGTTCCCTCCAAAACATATATGGTTATCCCTTCTATTTAGTACTAACTTCTCTCTCCGTTGGAGAATTTGCTTATCTCTTTTCAGGTGGACAATGAACCTGAAGGGAGGATCAGCTAACCACACCTCACCAGCTGAAACCATAGAAAAACGCAGGGGAAGGGCAAGAATACAGTGCTCAAGGCGATCACAACACCAAAAAAAGGCTGAAGGAGATAAATACAGAGAACATCCAACTCCAGTCATTAGCCAGATATCCAGAGACACGGAGGCTCCCAAAACCTCATCAAGGAAGCAGAACTAAATGACCCCAATGTGGCTCAGGGAAACTCATTTTGAGGGGGCGGAAAGATTGTTAGAGTCACAAGTAGGGGCATTATGCACAGAGACTGGGGCCTAACCACCAGAACTCTTGAACAAACTCACAATGCATGATAAACATTCCCCATTGATGAGGGCCCCTTTGAAAGTTGGAGGAAGGGGAGGAGGACAATGGAACCAATACTATGAATGTAAAATCAGAATAATATAAATAAAAAATATATATTGATTAAAAAAAATGGCTGGAGAGATGGCTTGAAAAGAAAAAAGCCTGCCTCCTAATAAGAACACTGGTTGGAATCTCCAGCGGTTCCAATCTCAGGTCCTAAGAACAAATGCCGCCCAGACCACAAGGGGCACATCCATCTGGATTTTATTTGCAGGCTAGAGGCCCTTGCCCATTCTTTTCTCTCTCAGGGTGTCTACCTTTCTCTCCGGAATAAGTAGATAATATTTTAAGATGTTTTATACATACTAAAAATTGAATAAAATAAAACAATTATCAAGTACTATAAATTGGATATATAACAAAATTAATTTAAAGTATTTAATCCCATTATGAGAATGTATATGTACAGTATGAGAATATTTATTTTAAATAAACTATTTTAAAGATTCAGAAAATAAACTGACTTAAAACTTGTTAAGGACCAGATTCTGTCTGATCTATGAAAAATTATATTCCTTCAACTCATTTTCTATTATTTTACTGTGATACACTCAAAGGAATTTCTGTGACTTCAGACTATGAGAAATGTTTTATTTTACTTTTTTTCCTTTTGGAGACGGAGTAGTTTTTCATATCTTTTATCCCAAATCTCATTTTATCTTTCCTTTATTTACTCTTTATCACAATAGCATCAGTTCTCAATCATGGCTAAACGCATACTTCAAACTCACTGGGAGCTGCAACCAGTGTTTTCCATCTCTACTTTGGCATCAGAAGCTGATGAATGGTAGTGGGTTTTCTCCTTAATTTCCCAGTGCCTTTTTCTTCATTGACAAGAGCAGCAGATAGGGAGAAGTCACCCAGCTGTGCACAGAAAATACATCTCCTATCTCACAACTGTGTCAGTCCTTTACTACACTGGCAAAAACAAAACAAAACAAAACAAAACAAAACAAAACAAAAAACACACACACAAAAAACCTCTACTAAATAAAAAAAGTTACAAGATGTAAAAATATTCTAATACATTGTGTTACACAGCCCCTCAAATGAGATGAACTTCCAGACCAGGAAAGTTATGGAGGAAGGGATATATATTTATTGAAGCTTAGAGGTCTTGGGGAAGTTCCATAATGGTAGAAGAAGCTAACCTACCTTGTCAGGCCTGAGCAGAGAGAGGAGCCAATATTATCACCAGCACAAGCAAGTACATTTCAGGAACTACAGACAGAGCTCAAGCACTGTGCATGTCTTTTGACTGGAATTCCTAATTCACCACCACACTTCAGGGCTGGAATCTAAGATCAACCCAGTGACACCTCCTCCAGCCAGGTGGCCACAGATCTAAATTACAAACTTTAATAAAATCCTGAATATATTAATATATATATTTAAAAACTACCACATTCTGCCCCGGCCCCCAATATATTCATAACTATCTCACATTATATATTGTCAAATTCAAAGGTCCCCACTGTCCTTACCAGCTTAAGTTAGTTCCAAAGTCCCAAAATCTCATCTGAGATTTTAGATTGTCTCTTAGCTATGAGTTCTGTAAAAAAAAACAAGTTATATATTTTCAACATAAAAGGCAAAAGGTAAACATTTTCAACTGCTATAAGGCATAACAGGGAGATCCTGAAACAAATCAAACTTTATTTTATCTTTAGAATGAAGCAAGTATCAAATTTCTTCAGTTCAAGTCCAATATAACCAGTGACTGACAATCTTTGAATTTTACAATTCTTGCCTCCAGCTGCACTGAGTAGCCAGGGAAAACATCCATCAGTAGCTAATAGCTGACATGGTAGATGCACCAGCTTTGGCATGCATTGGGTCTCCATGTCTGATGTCCATTTGCCAATGGCTTTGTCTCTTTCAGGGTCATCATGCCCTCATCTATCTGCCACACCTCAGCAGTGTCTCTCTGGAACCTAAATTTCATGACCCACTAAATGCATTTTCTTGCTTCCCAAACTGATACCAGGTGTGAATGACACAGTTATTCTTAATTCAAAAACATAATAAATAGTAACCTTAGATAATTCAAGCTCCTTCTCCAGTCAACTCCTTTCCAACTTGCATGTCTAATATAGTCTTTCTTTAGGCATCCTTTCCATTTTTTGATCTGTAATGCACTTGGGCCATCTTTCATAAGATTGCACATGCTTCTGTTTCATTGTTTTGCAGCTTCAACAATCAGTCTCTGTGCCAATAATTTTAAATATGTTTGAGTGTTTTAAACTTAAAATATAAAATTTTGCAAACCCATATCTTTACCAAGCACACAGTCCGTTACAAATTTAACCTTGATCAAATTCTTAAAAAAGCAGCTGAATGCAGTCATCCCTTTGTTTTGCACTTTACAATTTTCTGTTGTCTTTCCTTCCCCTCAGAATGTTTATAATACAGCTTACAATTCAAATGTACTTAGCATTTTCAAACTCTCATCAGAATAGTCCATAAATTTGGCAAACTCTAAAAATGTCTTCTAGTTGCAAACAAAATGCAATTTCTTCAAAACAAAAGTTCCAAAAATTGAAATCTGGTCAGATCCATCTGAGAGCCAACCTCAGTACCAATGTATCAGACAAGCCTCAGTACAAAATTGAAATTCTAGACCTGAAGTTATGGAGGCAAAAGTATTTCATTTTTTTTCAGAACCAGGGAAGCTTGTTTTAATTTTTTAAATTTATTTTATTTATTTGAGAGAGGAAAGAGGCAAATAGAGAGAGATAGAAAAGAGAGGAACCAACACCATCACCAGAACAAGCAGGCACATTCAAACTCCAGGCAGATCTCAAGCACTGGCACACTTTTAGGCTGCAATCAAAATCCACCACCACACTTTGGTTTTGGACCTAAGATCTTCCCAGTGACACCTCCTCCAGCCAGGTGGCCACAGATCTAAATTTCAAGATTTAATAAAAAAGAATGAAAATTAAGGACCATCCATTTAAACTACCACATATAGTACCTGAGGTTTGTCTTTACCATCATATTCCATAATATGAGTTAATCTATTTATAAGTTTACATGGTTCACATTGGCCAGACAACTTAAAAAAAAAAAAAAAAAAGATGTTCAGAAAAATAACAAAGGAAATCTTTTGTTACTGTATAAATACTTATCCAGGTATTTTATTTGGTATCCATTCATTGATGGGCATTCTTTGATTTATTTTATCTTTAGAATGATGTCAATTTGTATTGAAAGTAACTGCTTAAAGTGTAGAAAGACTTTGTACTTTTGAAAAAAAAAAAAGGACTGCAGAGTTAATATACCCTTGCCTGCAAAGCCTAAAACCAACCAAAAATTGACTCATGGTACCCATGTAAGGCAGATGCACCAGGTGGAGCATGCATCTGGTACTGAGTGTCTGGATGTCCTCATGTTGTCCTGCTTCTCTCTCTCTTTCTCTCTCTCTCTCCCTCATCTATCTGCTTCTTTCTCTCTCTCTCTCTCAAATAAATTAATGAAATATAAAAAGGATAGTTTAAATAAAATACCCTTTCCCTCCCTCAAATTTTCTGTTAATATTCTCTAAAAGCTATTAGTACTATGTATGAGATAATTCAACCGTGCATTGGTAGAAAGATTAAAAACAAACAAACAAACAAAAAAAAAAAAAACATAGGAGTTGAGCTGGAGGAGGTTTAGTGGTTAAGACATTGGCTGCAAAGCCAGCATTTGATTAAGACCAAACACAGAGAGCCAGATGCATGAGGTGGTCCCCAGACATGCTTCTGTACCAGAGTTGCTACATGAAAGGCTAAAGACATTGGTCCAAAACTTGCAGTCTTCTTTCATTCTCTATATCTGCCTCCATTCTCTCACTCAAATAAAATTTTAAAAACACCTGTTAAAAACAATGTAGGAGTTACAGTTTTGCAAAATATTTTGTTCTTAAAAACAACTTCAACTTCCCACAAAAATAAATACAGTCTGCAAAATGTATATAAAAATTTAAATTACACTGTATGAAGTGGAAAACTGAAAATATATTTCTATGTATATACAATTACAATTTCAATTAAATGTAACTTTTAAATTGAAACTGTACTAAGGTGGACAGGAGAACTCTGAAGGGAGTGTAACAACACTGTGTACAAAAGCTGATTTACATGAATTAAGAGGTAAACAGTAAGATTTCATTTTTTCATTCACAATTCTCTATTTCTTGTTGTAAATTTTTAAATTTATTTTATTTATTTGAGAGAGAGAAAGAGGCAAATAGAGAGAGATGGAGAATGGGCAAACTAGGGCCTTCAGCCACGGAAAATGAACTCAGATGCATGTGCCTCCTTGTGCATCTGGCTTAACTACGGGTAGAGGGGGAGGAATCAATGTTAGAGTCCTTTGGTTTTATTATGCACAGAGACTAACTGTTAAGCCATCCCTCCAGCTACAAATTCTCTATATCTTTCCCTGGCTAAATAAAAAGAATGAAAAGGATGTTTTGAATAGTTGGAGTGCTTTCTGTCCAATGGAGATGAAAATGATGAATGTAAAATCAAAATTCCTTTAAAAATAGTGACCTAAAAAAAAATTTTCATTGACCATCTTGGGGTTTTTTACCAATCTTTTTGACCAGGGTCACAAAGAACACTTTTTTCTTACTGCTAGTAGAATTCCATTGTGTGAATGTCCACAACGTTTATCCATTCATCCAATGATGGGCACCTGGGTTGATTTCAGTTCTACTATATAACCACAAGTCATGATGGGGTGATTTATGGGGTTTAGTGCTCTTGAACTTTGTACTTTTGAAAAAAAAAATCATGTCTTCCTCTCCCTCTCTCTAACTGTCATTCCTAAAACCAACTCAAAAATCTCTCTCATGGCCATCCAGAAAAAGAATAAAAGGTCAGAGACATTGAGAACATATTCAAAATTGTTGAAGAAAATTTCCCTAATCTTTCAATAGAGAAGCCCATCCAGACACAAGAAGCTCAAAGAGAATGAAACAGACAGGTCCAAAGGATAAACTCTCCAAGACAAATCATAGGTAAAACTCTTCACAAAGAAAACAAAGAGAGAGTGTTAAAAGCAGCAAGAGAGAAACAACTCACTACATGCAAAGGCAATCCCATCAGAATCACCTCAGATTTCTCAATGGAAACCTTGAAGGCCAGAAGAGCCTGCAATGGAACAATTCAAAGTCTAACTAGTGGTTTTTATGAAGTTTTAATTTTCTTTAGATTTCTTATATAGCATCATAATCTCTTAACTCTTTGTATTTTTATAGGGATTTGCCATTTGTAATCCTATGAAATATGTTTCAAAATTAATTTTTTGAAAGGCAAAGGCAAAGTTTGTACTGAAAATATATAATTCTTCTCCTAAGTATTTTCTCATGATGAATGAAAATATATCTTCACAAAAAGATTTATTTATGAATATTCACCACAGCTCTTTTTTAAATGATCCCAACGTCTGTCAACAGTGTAACACATAAATCCTTATATATCTTTTCAATGGAAACTACTCATAATATATGTATAAACAGTTAAAATGTGAGACACAATTGCTTAAGTTCAAAATAATTATTCTTAGCCAAAACAAAGGATCAGATATTAACAGGCTAGTGAACACTTGCAATTGCAGTAATTGAGATGTAGAGGCAGAATGAACAGGAGTGCAAGGGTTACATGAGGCCCTGTTTCAAAAAATGAAAATGAAAAACATGCATATGTAAAACATAATAAAAATAAGTACACACTTCTTGAATTTATTGTTAGAAATTCTTAGAAAATCCCAACCTGAGAGCAAAACAGTTTTACCTAAAAAGGACAGCACTAGTTAAATGGGAAAGGAAAGATATACACAGGGCCAAGATGTAATTTTTGTAGGATAATGAATATGGTTATTATCTAAATCATGATGGTCATATATAATTTTAAGGGCATAAGAATATATCAAAATTTACCTACTGTTAAACTTCAAAAATGTGAAGTTTATATTAGGTTCTACTGAAATGCATTTAAAAAAAAGATTTAAAATTTTATAAAGGGCCTGCTTGCAACCATGTCCAACTTCCACAGAAAGCAACATAATACCTTTAAAAAATAGTAAGAAAATAACCTGGTTTACCCAGAAGACAGAAATTATCTCCTTTCTCAGATCAGTTCTATATATAAATGTCCTTAGAAAGATGTCTTGAGCAAACAACTGCAATATCTTTATTCATATGGGGTGAAAAAAATGTGTCTCAACAAATATTGTTTTCCAATATAATGTGGGACGCTGGCTTTCTCACATGTTCTTAAACTTGTTGACATGGATTGGCTGTTATATCTTTAAAAATTTTGCTTTGCCTATTTTTATTTCTTCCTCCTCATCATCTTTTCAATGCTTCCCTACTTCCTTTCCTCCCTCTTTTCTATCATTCTGTCATCCCATCTTTTCATCTTTCTTCCTCCCTGTCATTCACTTTCTGAACCATCAGAAATGACATTATTTTTAAATTAAAAAAATTTTGAGAAAGTGAGAGAGAAAGAGGCAGAGAGAGAGAGAGAGAGAGGAAGACAATGGGTGTATAAGGGCCTCCAGCCACTGCAAACGAACTCCCGACATATGTGCCACTTTGTGCATCTGGCTTACATGGGTCCTAGGAAACTAAAATGAGGTCCTTTGGCTTTTCAGGCAAACACCTTAACTGTTAAGCCATCTCTCCTGCCCCAGAAATGACATCATTTTTCATGTTGGATATAATAAGAAATTCTATTTTTTTTTTTCTCAGACTTGAGTTGGCTCCTTTTCCAAAGATTGTTGAGGACTGCTTTATGAGAAATTCATACAATCATAATTATATAAAAAAAAAAAACTGTTATGGGCTGGGGAAATGGCTTAGCAGTTAAACACTTGCCTGTGAAGCCCAACGACCCTGGTTTGAGGCTCAGTTCTCCAGGACCCACGTAAGGCAGATGCACAAGGGGGCACATGCATCTGGAGTTTGTTGGCAGTGGCTAGAGGCCCTGGTGTGCCCATTTTCTCTCTCTCTCTGTCTCTCTCTACCTGCCTACCTTTGTAAATAAATGAATAAAAAGGAAATAAAAATGAAAAAAATAAATGAATAAAAATAAAACAATTTTCTTTTTGGAGAGAGACACAGAGAGAGACACACAGAGAGAGAGAGAGAGAGAGAGAGAGAGAGAGAGAGAAGATAGATAGAGATGAGCTTGCCAGCAGCCTCTCAGCTGCTGCTAACAAAATCTAGATGTGTGCTCCCCCTTGTGGTCAAGTGCAGCATTGCACCCTTGAGTCACTTTGCCTCTGGCTAAACGTGAGACCTGGAGATTGGAACCGCTGGAGACTGGAACCAGCATTCTTTAGGCTTAGGGGGCAGGTGCCTTAACCACTAAGCCATCTCCAGCCCAAATAAAATATTAAAAAAAAAAAAAACGCCTTTAATCCCAGCACTTATATTTCAAGATTTTTAGTTAATTCCAGGTCAGCCTGGGCTGGTGAGACCCTACCTTGCAAAAAAAAAAAAAAAAAAAAAAAAAAAACTGTTATGCCTGTAATCCCAGCACTCGGGAGGCAGAGGTAGGAGGATCACCATGAGTTCGAGGCCACCCTGAGACTACATAGTGAATTCCAGGTCAGCCTGAGCCAGAGTGAGACCCTACCTTGAAAAAAAATATTTTTCTTATACTTTTTCCATAGTGTATGCTCAAAATGAACTGTGCATATGTATTAATGTTATCAACATAGAAGTACCAGGGCAGTATCTTATTTTTTATCCAACTATAAGGCATATATCCCATAAGTTGTTGTTTTATTTAGTGTTTCTAGACCAGTTTATTTTTATTTCATTTTAGCTTTCTCTATTTAATAAATAAATATTTTTTAAAAAAGATAACACCATTATTGGAGTTTGTCATTAATGAACCATAAGTTTTATATTTATTGTAAAGGAATAACACATTGTTATAGATGTTTTAGTGCAGTTGATAACCAGTGAAAAGCAATCACCAAAAAATAATTAATATAAATAATGAGTATATATGTGAGTCTTACATAATACTAGATTTTTTTTCAATCCAAGTAGTCTAAAAATTTACCTATAATATTGATTTCTATAAATTTAAAACAATTAGTTGATCAAAAACATTACTGACTGCTTTAGTTACCTTTGTGTTTGTGTTTGTGTTTGTGGGAGAAAACACATGACCAAAACATCTGATGAGAGGAGAGGGCATATTTTAGCTTACATACTCAAGAAGAAGCTTAATGATGGAATAAAAATAATAGCAGAGCAGAGGCTAAACATCATGTTTTACTAGAAAACAACCTAGAAAACTTCAGCAAAAGAATGAAGTTCTGGCAAGGAGGAGCTGGCTATTACAGCCCTAAACCCACCCCCCAGAAAAACAGTATCTCCAGCAAGCTTCCACCACCCAAACTGCTACCAGATAAGGACCAAACATTCAAAACACATGATTTTATGGGTAACATCTGATTCAAGCAGCCAAATTCCACCAAAGCATCCACAAACTCACAACCATCTCAAGATGTAAAACTGTATTCAATCAACATTTAAAATTTCCCACAGATTTTACCAGTCCCTGCACTGTTTAGATAATCCCCATAGTCCAAAATCTCTTAACTGTGAAGCCTATAAATTAAAATACAAGTTGCATGCACATAGTGTCACAGAGTAAACATTCTTACTGACAAATAAGGTATGAAAAGAACCAGTGCAAGACCTAAAACAAGCAGGGCAAATATCAAAACCTGAATCTCTATGTCTGGCATGGAAGACCTTTGACAAAGGGATTCTATTACCACCCCTCTGGCTGGACGTCCTTCAGCCCAGGAACACTTCCATTTTGAGCCAGTAGCATGGACTTTACACAGTCCAAAATCCCAGGGTATCCACTGCAATATAGGCTCATCATAACATGAACTTCCAGGGTCTCCACACAGGGACTGCAATAACCCCATGTCTAATCACCCACTGGCCATCTTCATCAAATAAATAAACAAACAAACAAATGCATTGCAAATCCCATGATCATCTCTTTCCTGCAGTTGTTATACTTTCACAGGACCAGGTTATGACATTTGAATTTGGATGTATGTTAACCCTAACCTGAGATATTTTGGATTAAGCTTATAATTTAAGTTTTGAGTAGCCTGCTGGAGGAGCTGTCATTGGGGGCCAGTCTAAACAGCCCTACAGCCCTAAAGTTTGTTCTGTTTATGCTTACTGGTGCTGGCTATTGTTTCTCTGTTGTAGATGCATGCTAGACTGAGCCAGCTTCCTTGACCATGATGGAACTTCCACTGGATTCTCTATACCTAAAATAAACCCTTTCCTCCCATAAACTGTTTCTGGTTAGGTGTTTGTCCAGGCAAAAAGAAAGTAACTGCAACAAAGGTAGACCACCAAATTCATTAATCCTGGGAGGAATAAAACTGACTTTGAAGAGCAGGGAAACTATGTCATCATTCTTCTTTCATGCCCCTTCTTTTCAAAAGAGTTAGCTTTTCACCTACTACCTTACTGCCGAATAGCTAGCACAATCTCAATGGTGGTACTATCTCAAACAATTGGAGCTGACCTGGTCTTCAGTCTTTGACCCAAACTTTCATTTCTTTCTGTGCCATATCCTTCTGCTATATTTTCAACCATTACTTTCCAAATGTACTTAAGTTCTAAGGACTTTCATGTAAACTGTTTATTGCCCAGTTCTGCCATAGTTCTGTACTCCTCATAAGTGAAGTCTCACAGTCCATAGTTCTTTCATTATTTAGGCCTTTCAACTCTTACCAGAATTGTCCATCAAGCTCCATTTAGAGTACATATTCCAAACTTTCCAATCCTTCCAAATTCCTCATGCAAATCAGTTCTCAAAGTTTAAAATCCACATAGTTAGTTATCTACCAGCAATAGCCCAGTTCCTCTGATACTAATCTTATTTTGTAGATGCTTTCTAATTTTTGGTACAAAACACCCAACCAAAATCTGCTGATGGGAAGAGAGGACTTATTTTTGCTTATGTTCTCAAGGGTAAGCTTCACAATGACAGGACACATATGGCATTACAGAAGATGGACATCACGTCCTGCCACAGCAGATGGAAAATAGCAAACAGTGAGCCAAGCGCTGGCAAGTGTGTGTTGATTATAGACCCCTAAGCCCACCCCTAGCAAAACAACTACTTGCCCAAGCTTCTACCTCCCAAACTGCCACCAGCTGGGGATCAAGCATTCAAAACATATCACCTAGGGGCCATCTCCAAAATATAAATAATAAATAAAATGTGAGATTTGGGAGACATCTGATTCAAACTACAACACTGATAGCATATAATATTAGCACATTTTTATATTTTATGAATATAATATACTAATACAATATAATATTTATATAATGAACATATGAACCACAGATATTTGAATTTCAGTGCAGTGTGGAGTGCCAAGTTGGTCAGGTGGAAGGCATAAGGAAGAAGTGCAGTTATAAAGTGAAAATAGAAATAGCTGAGTTCATAGTAAGAGCAGTAGAATATGACAATAAAATTATTTCAGTAAGGGGCTGGAGAGATGGCTTAGCAGTAAGGTGCATGCCTGCAAAGCCTAAGGTCCCCAGTTTGATTCTCCCAGTCCCATGTAAACCAGATGCACATGGTGGTGCATGCATCTGGAGTTCACTTGCAGTAGCTAGAGGCCCTGAGGCACCCATTCTCATTCTCTCTCTCTCCCTCTGTCTCTAATAAATAAATAAATAAAATAAAATCTTTTAAAAAATAAAAATATACAGTAAGTACTAAGTTAATTTTTAAATACTTTTAAAAATTTATTTATTTATATATTTTTTCATTTATTTGAGAGAGAGAAAGAGACAAGTGGGCATGCCATGGCTTCTAGCCACTGCAAATGAACTCCGGATGCATGTGCCCTCCTGTTTATCTAGCTAACATGGGTCCTGGAGAATCAGATGTGGATCCTTTGGCTTTGTAGGCAAATGCCTTACCCTCTAAGCCATCTCTCCAGCCCTTTAAGTTATTTTTAATGGTAAATTTTCTTGTACTTGTTTGTATTTTTATTGATTTATGAGTAGTTCCATAAGGGGCTTGTGTTTTTTACCAACACTTGATAAATTTTATATAATAATGAATTTGTGCCTATTTTATGCTAATAAAAAGAATAGTCTATTCCCTATATACATTTTATGCATTTACAACATAACTTACTTTACATTAATTTTTGATATTTCTAGACTATAGAGTTTATCTACAATTTTTTTCCAAATAGTCACAAATCTCCAAAATTCAAATATATCTGAAACCCTGCATTTCGAATCTGTGTTTCTTGGGTCAATTTCACTTTGAATGTACAATGAATATGTGTATGTACGTGCTTTTGCATGTACCAAAATGTTTGCTAAAAATGAACAAGGACTAGTACTTAGATTGTCATAAGGTACAAACAGTATATACTTTAGTGTATTTAACCATTTGGGGATTGAGTTTTAGAGTTTATAAATGGTAGATAAAATACAATAGCTTGCAGCTTTATTTAAGACCATTCATTATAAATATTTAATAATAATGGCTTACATCATTTACTTCAAATACATTTAGACCCTAATTCATGATACTTTATTTCTATATGCATTATTTTGGGACTGGAGATAAACCTCAGTGGTAGAACACTGACCTAGCATATATAAGGCTCCAGATTAAATTCCCCAAACAACAAATCTTATAATGCATGAATTGTAATTATATTCCCCTATGTCAGATATTCATTCTTTGATTGGTATCTTATTATGTTTTGTATTGCTATAAGAAAATGCCTTACACTGAGCTATTTCTATAACATAGAGATTCATTTATTTGAATACTAGAAGCAGAGAAGTCCAAAAATCAATCAAGGAAGCTTGCCTGGCAAGGTTCTTTTTCTATCATAGTAAAATCACATACATAGGAGAAAGAGGAGTAAGTGAAAAAGAGAGAGAGATATCAAATAAAGGAGAGGGCCAATTTTGCTTTCATACCAGACATTTTGTAATGATAACACATTTGGTTGATGACATGAACTATTCATGAGGCAGCTCCTTATGATGTAACCACCTCTTAATATTTCTCATACTGCTACATCTGCAATATGATTTCCAGTTATAAAACTTATGAAATCATTTTAATAGTTCAGTTTTATTCAATTCCACATACTACTACTGATATTTTTGTATTATTATAGCATTTTATGGTTGACATATTTACTTCTCAAGCATTATTTCATTATGATTTTTCAAAAAGTCTTTAAGGATATGAAATTACATTTCAGTTACATAACATTCAATTAATAGTAAGTTTTGTTTTGGAAATGTTTAATTGAAGAATAATATGAAACAATTTCCTTCTGATATTACTGTTCCAAATCTTGGATAATGAGATGAAATTTAAGCTGCTTCATTATCCTTCTGCAAACAAAGGAAGCGTTTGTTGGAAAATACTTGTCAGTATGGTTCTTTTGTCTGTTGAAACAATTTCTTTATGGGATTTAGGATGGAGGGGGTACCAAAATAACCTGATTTGCTTTATATGACATTTTAAGATAATCCAAAATAAAATCTTGGAAAAAATAGGGGTGAAACATACTGTCTTGCATCTCCTAAAATGTGCAACATTTAAGGTATCAGAATATTAAAATTCATTGCATTGAAGTTGCTAAGCTTCAGAACAAGAAAATTGCTGATGAAGTTAAAAATCACTGTATTTAATCTTGAGGCATGAAATAAAGTTAGCCTGCACTTATTTCATTTTTATTAGAATGAAAATTAAACAACAATCACTATATTTATAGTGTCAATAATTCCAGTCTGTAACATTTCTGCACAACACAATTCTTATTATTATAAAATAGCACATTAGAACACTTTAATTTTAAAGTGTTTATTAGGAGACAAATATTTAGTAAGAAAGTCAGTTCAGGAGCCTCCACATATGTTATATGTTGATTTTTTTAAATTCTGTATATAAGATAAAGTGAATGTATACCTTCATTTTCTTATAGCTTACAAAATAATATTGTTATATCAAGAACATAAAGTTTTTTTTATTCACCTTTGTGTTTTACTTTTATATCTTATATTCAATAGTATATTCCCAGTTTTATTACAAAATAGGACATGAGGAGAATTTGCTTAAGGCCAATGAATACCAGTTTGGGACTAAAATACTAATGTTTCTACAAACATGATGATTAACTAGGGCTGTCTTAATTTTCACAATAAAATCAGGCTGATACATTTTAAATAACTTGCTTTTTAAAAATTATTATTATGAAATAATAAAGCCAACATAAATGTTTTATAAACACTGATGGAAAGCCCAAAACACCTAAACTGGATTTAAAAGTTGCCTGGAAAACATTACTATTATGTGATAGCTCAATATTTTATATCAGTTGTTATATGCATGAATGAATTCTGTATGCAATAGTTTTCCAATGATTCTTTTGCTTCTTGAACATGAGTTGAGCAGTTTCATTCTGCCATGTATTCGTGCCATGATGTGCTGCCTCACCGACTACCTGACTACCTCAAATTACTTCCACATGTCAATCCATATAGAATTTCTAAAATCAGGAGAAAAATATCTTTCTTCCTTATAAGTAAATAATCACTGGTATTTGATACAGTTCCTGAAAGCTTATAAACACATACTATATGTTTACTTACAGTCTTATGAAGAACTATGCATACACAATGCATATATACACTACACATTCTACTTACACTAAAACAAAAGGGTATTAACTCCTCATAATAGCTACATTATTTACTATTCTCACTTTGACTAAGTGTAAATGATAATTCTATTGATGCATGTGTATGTGTATGTGTATGTGGTATGCATGTATATCTATATGCATGGTTCCTTGTGTTTGGACATGTGCGTGTCAGTGCATATGCTTATGTGTAAATGTATAGGTAGAGACCATAGGCCTAATGTCAGCTGTCTGTCTGTACCTCCTTCCACTTTATTTAATCAGAAGTGTGCTGACTCAGTTAGACTAGTGGGACAGCTTGCCCAAGGATCACCTGAGTTCCTCACACCTGCATGCCATTTGTTTTATCCACTGACCTGTCAAACTAGTCCCTGAAATTACTAATTTCTAAGCTAGAAAATTAGATAATTAGCTCTAAAAATATGTTTTCAAAACATAATAAAGAACTAAAATTTTGATTATCTTGAGATCCTAACCTTATACCATAGATATATCAGAGGTAGCTGAACAACAGAACAAAATATGTCTTACAGATGACTAATAAAGGCAGCTATATTATTCCTGCAGTTGTTCATAATAACCCAAAAACTTAACTGATAAGAAGTGAAAGAGATTAATGAAGACTCTCTCTAGGTGATAGGTTATGGGTACACTGCTCCCTCCTGATTTCCCAAGTCAGCATTATTATGGTGTCTTCAGCTTCTATCCAAATGTACTAACTCTCATACTACCTTAAGTCTATGGGAAAAAAAAAAAAGACTGGATGTTCTTACCAAAGGTTCTGGATCAAAAGTAGGTATCGCCAAATGTTGACTAGTTTATTCTCCATCACTCAGCCCATCCATCCACAGCAAAATGCAGTTTCAACATTTATTATATGCTCAGTCATATTCTAGTTGCTGAGGGTGCAATGTTAGATAAAATAATTACCTCTGCTAGCTTGTAGTCCATTGGTTATAAACACAAAATGTTGGAAAGAAAGGAAGCAATAGAGGGAAGAGGAAGACCCAGAGAGCAACAACCTTGAGGTAGTCAAAGACAGGATGTAAGTATTGTGGGTGGCCCAATATCATGAGCAAATAGAATGGAGAGCAGAAGATAGGAAGTCAGCAGAGCCAGGAGGACATGAATTTACATTTGTTGTTAAATCAATTCTCTCTGAGAGAGGGAAAAAAAGGAAACACCTCTGAAGCAAATATCTAAACTTTTCAGCAACTCACTTTAACAACTACTAAGACAAAATAGATTATATAGAAGATTGGAATATATCAATATCAACATCTCTTAATTATCAAACCTTTTGTGTTTTTTTTTCTTTCCAAAAAAGATTAAACATCAAGCTGTTCTAGAGGAGAATCTTCAGGTAGCTATGATGTAGCAGCACATGATGAATAAGCTAATCCATCCATTGGATGCATCATGATCACGTTTCTGAAAAAGAAATGATTGCTTCTGACTGTGGTCTTCAGAGCTACATTACCTGAAAAATAGCACTTTGGAACCTTAAAGAACAGATTTCATTTGAAACATGCCAGGGATATAACTGCCAAAGCTTGGAAAGATCTGCTGGCCAAGAATGGAATAAGCCACTTTGTCTATGCCATACTGTTCCTATGGAAAGCACATATTCTATATGGAAAGAAATCAGTGGAGCACAAACTTTTCAAGACACATTCCAGCTTAAAGAGAAGAGCTTTTGTGAAAAAGCTACCAGTGTTCTTCAGTACAAACCCAATGTGCTAATAAACCAAGCACTCATCCACAGGGATGACTTCCATTGTTATTATTATTTAATTTATTCATTAGTTTTAATTGTATTTACTTTAAATGTTTTTGTTTTCTTTGTATGCATATGTGTGGTGTGAAGGGATGTATGTGTGTACATATGTGTATGAAGGTGTGTATGTAGGACTAAGGTCACTGTCAGGTATGTTCTTCAATTGCTCTCCACCTTATGTTTTGAGTAGGCTTTCTCCTAGAATTTAGGGTTCACTGAATCAGCTGGACAAGTTAGTCAACAAGGCCAGAGAATTCTTCTAGCACTGGGATCATAGGTGGGTACCACCATGACCAGCTTTTACATGGGTTTTAGGGATCCAAACTTAGGTCCTCATGCCTGCTAAGCTAGCTCTTTACCCACTGAACTATCTCCTCAGTCCCAAAAAGGCACATGTTTTTAAAAGACAATTTGAAAGATCTATAGACAAAAGACAGAAAGTCACATTAATTCCCCCCACCAGACCCAATCCAGACATCAAGACAATGTTGAGAATAACATTCAGGATGCTCTGTACCATCATATGTGCTGTCAGCATGGGTTCCCAGGGAGAGGGCCAGCAGTCATTTTCAATGTCTCCGTAAGTCTTAAAAGTAGGATGAATGTGACATGTCTGCTGCAGCGTGGTTTATGGTTTCTTCCCACATCAAACTCAGATAGATCAGTGCAATGCTTAAATTATACTGGCTCTTTTCCCGGCTTTCATAACTGAAACAGAAGTCAGCCTTCATATATTTGTTTAAATTTAAGGCCAAGCTAAGTAACTATTTGTTTAAAATAATATATATTAGTATCAATAAAAAATTATTCTTGACTTCTGTTTGAAAATAATTCCTGTGTTAACTAACTCTGAATTTAATATGAAGCTTTCAATTTATACTTTCAGACTATATCTATATTAATATATTCATTTTAACTCACAGTTGCTTCTCCAGACAAGTCTCTGCAAATTTCCCTTATCTCTCTTTTTTCTTATCTTCTGAAGAGATCCAATACTTATAAATAAATCATGTTAAATTCCTTTTAGAAATATTGACATACCAAATTAAATGATATCACAATCAATACTCTTATAAAATAAACTTTTAAACTGGAAGCAAATTCTGCATATTTCCAAAATAAAGGGCATACAGATCAGTGACACAATAATCCTATACATAGCATATGAGCCCCTTGGGCGATCATGCTAGCTCTGGTGAGGTGTTCTGCCAGCAGCATAGCAGGTAAGAGCATTCTCTGAAGTACACTGCCCTCCTAGGACCAGGACAGCCATAAACAGCAGGTTACTTCACACAGCACAGCTTCTGAGCTTGACAACATCTACCTGAATATGGAGGAAAAGTATGCTTTTAATTTCTGGAGAATTCACCCACTTCCGTTATTATAAAACAAGTATAACAGAACCCTAGGAGCTTGGAACTGCATTCCAAACAAACAGCACTGGCCTTCTCTACTGTATCCATATTAGAGGTTCTATCTACATAACTTTAAAAAAATCATCATATAACTTTTGGGAAAATGTAGATATCTCAATAGACAAAAAAGTTGCTCAACTTGAAGTATAACATGCTTCTAACCAACAATTCTAGGATGGATTGATTTGGATAGGTGTCAATTAACACTGATTCAGATGCCTGATCCTGTTGTGATGTCCAGAGGTAAACCATTGCTAGAACTTTGGGTGTCACTTACCAGAAACAGTAACACTGAGTAAAGGAGGTAAAGAATCACCTAGACTGTCAAATCTCTGTGCAGAACATGATGTATAGAAGGAGCCAATACACATCACAAACAGGACAGAAAAACCCAGAGCCTTGAGCAGCAGATTGAGGACACAGCACCAAGGGTAAGGCAGGTGGGAAGTTGCTGCACAGCCAGATGCCCTTAACCCACCTGAATGGATATGCCAGAACACTTGACCAAATGGGGACTAGTCTATGCAAGAAATCATCTTCTGTTGAGGTTTGTTCAAATTACAGTTTTCCTTGTCTAAAAAGAAAAGTTCAAAATTCATAAAAGAGAAGTGCCTCTATTGGCTACATGTATGTTTCTCAAAGTTTCTGTACTGTTTGAATAATCAGATTGTTTTTAATTAAAACTTAGAGATGAATTAAATGTAACCAAGTTATAGATTAAGTTTGTGATTAATTGTTCCATTTGCAATATATTGATTATTGGAAGAAAAAAAGAAATGTATTAAGTATAATATTATAGTAGAGAGATATGAAAACTGGATTATTGTTCATAAAGTTAAAAAAATGAAAGAAAGAAAGAGAGACAGAGAGAGAGAAAGAAGAAAGAGAAAACAAAAGAAAGAAAAGGAAGGAGAAAAAACACTATAGTTCCCTAGAGGAAAGAATACATGAGGACAGGGTCATTAACAGTGCCAACACTCACAGAAGGAGGAACAAAATCCAAACTTGAGCATCTCTCTGGTGTCTTTCTAGGTGGTATAATGAGATTATATTTACATAACAAAATAAACTATTCTAAAGTTAAAAAAAAAAAAAAGGCTGGGGAGAATACTCAGCAGTTAAAGGCACTTGCTTGTAAAGCCTGTGAGCCAGGGTTCAATTCCTCAGCTATCCACCTAAAGCCAGATAGACATTCATTTGCAGTGGCAAGAGAATTGGGCATGAACACACACACACACACACACACACACACACACACACACGTTAAAAAACTAAATTGGGAAATATGATGGCATTATCTTGAGATTTTAATGAAAATGTAAATTATAGTAAAAGGCATATTAGAATCTTTCACTCTGAAAGTCATTGTAAGATACTTTCTAAAGAGCTTTAGGAAACTTTTCCCCAACAAGGTAAAGATGGCATCATCCAGTTGTATAATTCCTTGAGGCATTCTAGTCTTTATTTTCTAAATAGTCATGATGCCCTACAGCTCCAGTTTCTGAGATTTAATCTCCATCCAGGTCCATACCGGAGGCAACGTCTTAGAGAGCACAAGTTTTATAATGCAGAATGGTCCAGCAGAAAATCTTCCCAATGGAGCAGGCATTGCATCAAATTAAGTCTCATATTCCATGCTACAATACATCTATCATATTATTTGATGCCTGCCAATTGAGTTCTCTACCACCATTTTACCCCTATGTTTGTCAGATAAAATTTATAGTAAATTCATAGGACTGTGAAGATGGCTGAGTGGTTCTATTCCCAGTACCCATGTAAGCCAGATGCACAAGGTGGCACATGCATCTGGATTTTGTTTGCTGGAGTCTCTGGCAGGCCCATTTTCTCTCTCTCTCTCTCTCTCTCTCTCTCTCTCTCCCTCCCTCCCTCCCTCTTCCCCTCCTCTCTCTCTCACTGTCTATAATAAATAAATAAATAAATAAATAAATAAATAAATAAATAAATAAAATTATATTTGAATTCCATACTTAATGTTTATTATCAAATATTGTATTAGAACTCTCTAAGGAAGAAAAATACTTGAATGTATGTTTTCCATAAAAGGCTAGATGTTGCCACAGTGTCTCTCCTATGACTGGAGGGCTTGAAAACCAGCAGCTGTTCATTTCACTGAGCTGGAAACCTCAGGATCAGAGAAGTCATTGAAGAATTTCTAATGATAGGGGATGTTTGGAATTCTTGATAGTCTCTGTGGTAGTGGGTGACCAAAATATCCAGCAGCTGTAATCTGCTGTGATGGCAATAGTAAAAAGTGTTCCTGTGCAAGGAAATGAACTTTAGTTCCCCCTTCATACAGACCAGGTTGTCTTGAACTCATTATATAGTAGTATAGGATGACCTTGAACTTTTGAGTCACCTGCCTCCACCTCTCAAGGGTTGGGATTTACAGGAGTGTACACCTGGTGGTACATCTGTGTTGTCTTTCAAGAAAACGCCTTCTCCTGGAAGCCTTTTGCTTGCTCCTTTATTTCAGATTCCTCTCCCTTTATCCCTCCTGCTCTGTCCTCCCTGACCCACTAATCCTTTCTCCTTTTTTCTCTTTTTTTTTTTTTCTGAAGACTTTGTGCATGTGATGCAAATTAGGAAGTTCCCAATCAATGAGCTACATGTCCAATCCATACATAGGCCTTTTGGTCAGTTGCTTATTTATGAGGACTGAAAGGGAGATAATTGTTTTTCTAGCATGTTTCCTGGGCTGGCAAATAACAATACCCCCATTTTCATTTTTAAAATATTTTATTTTTATTTATTTATTTATTTGATAGAAAAAGAGGGCGCAGAGAGAGAGAGAGAGAGAGAGAGAGAGAATGAGCACACCTCCAGAAACTACAAATGAACTCCAGAGGCATGCTCCCCCTTGTGTAGGTGGCTAATGTGGGTCCTGGGGAATTGAATCTGGGTCCTTTGGCTTTGCAGCCAAAAGCCTTAACAGCTAAGTCATCCCTCCAGCCCAATGCCCCTATTTTTTAAGGAATACTGAGAACAGCCTCAAAACAAGTTCTGGTTTCTAAGCTTGAAAGAAACACTAAAATTGTTCCATTCAGTTCAACATTCTAGAATTTCCTTATGCCAAACAGAAGTATGTATTTTCTTGTTTATATCTTTTCAAAGAGTTCAATGCTAGTATTTACATTTACCAAAAATGTTAATACCCTTTATTAAATTTTCTACAATTGTAATTTAATAGAAAATTTAAATTTTTTAAGTTTCTTAAGATTACAATTAAATCTACTAAACATGTGACAGGAGTCTTTTATCTCAATGGAATTTTCTTGTGATAACTGAATTTACTGAAAATATCATAACATTATTCATATACCGAATACTTTTTCTACAGTAAATTAGTAGAGGATGTCTATAATGATTACTTTGTATTTTGTATTTCATTATTAAAATACAAAATTACTCAAATTCTTTGAGAATTTAATCATTTAGTTCATGATTTTTACATTCTAATTCAAAAACAGTCATTAACCATCACCATTGTTTAAACTCTCACCCATGCTGCTTTCCCTCATTTCGTTAACTGCAGTTAACCATTTAGATTGACAGTGATTTGCACTTATGTGGTCGTGGAGATAACCATGTTTTAGAATATAATTGAATCAAGCATTAGATGAAGAAAAAGTATTTCTCAAGGTTTTCACTGGATGCAGTTTCCTTAGGTTTGATCAATGGTGCAGGGTCTTTCTGTAAGATTGTGTTTCACATAGTTGCCATTACCTCCATATTAACGATGGCAGAATTTTAAAACTTGCTTTCCAATATTCTTTAACTCTATGGCTAATATTTGTCAGAACTTAAGGTCTGTGACATCTTTTCAACTTAACTTCTATTTTTGAAGCATGCTATTTGATATCTCCATGATAAAATATCAAAAACCTAGTTGAATTCCAAAGCTATTATTTAGTGTGATAGTTATGCAACCTAGATCAGCATGTTGCTCTCACAACTCTCATATCATGAAAGACAACTATCCAGATGTAGCTTGTTGAAGTAACCAAATACTGTTTGTTTGACATGGTGTTTATGAATTTGAGGTCAGGAGAGTTGATGTTAGAAAGCAGGGACTCTCTGAGGCTCGTTGGGTAGATGGTATTCTGAATGAAGTGTGATAAGATCTACTGGATAGCTGTTTGGTCAGCGTGGGCTTTTTTCCTGGCTCACCATCATGGATGGATTTCCTCATTTATCCAACTGACATTAGTAGTCTCTTTGTTCAACTATTTAATCAATGTCCATTTCTTTTCAATAAAATTAGGAAGGTGAGCATTCTTCAACTGAATTAGATTCTCTTTTCCATTCTGTTCTGTAGAGCTAGCTTATTTTTCCTTTGGGCAAATTACTTTTCCCATTGTATATTGTTTTGTTTTTATTTATTATTTTGTTTTTATTTATTTGAGAGTGAAAGACAGAGAAAGAGGCAGAGAGAGAGAGAGAGAGAGAGAGAGAGAGAGATAATGGGAACAAGAGGGCATTCAGCCACTGCAAACGAACTCCAGATGCATGAGCCACCTTGTGCATCTGGCTTATATGGGTACTGGGGAATCGGGCCTTGCACCAGAGTCCTTAGGCTTCACAGACAAGCACTTAACCACTAAGCCATCTCTCCAGCCTTGTATATTTTTAATTAGTGAAGTGGACTTGGTTATAGTTTTAGCAAATTTTATTCAGAAGATAATGAATTCTGTTTCTTATTTAAATCCTGTGGAACGCTAATATTTATAGCTCTCTTATTTTACTAAGGCCAACATAAAAATACAAGAGATTGAGTCATACTGGAGGGGATTTGGGCCTGTTCCAAACTGGCAAACCAGGGAACACAGTCCAATGAGGATATCATTACCCAGCCTTGCACTAGACCATTCACAGGGTGAGGGCTAGAATAAACTAGGGAAAATGTTTTAATTGAGGTAGCTGCATGAAAACTTTTTGTCTCAAGTTATTGCTCTCCTAGATTTTAGTGTATAAGCTTTGGTTCCAGTAGCCACACAAACTACCTGTCCCCATATATCAGTTGAATTTTATTATAATAGTTATTATTATTATTATTATTATTATTATTATTATTATTATTAGAGAAAACCAGAAAAACATTTATTGAATGTGGCCAAATTGAGAGGAAAAACAAATAAAAGTGTCCAGAGGACCCATCCTCAAGTTCTGGTGAATTGGCATAGGTTTACCTTTTTTAAAAATAACTTATTAGATATGGACATGTTTAGTATGTAAACAACACATGTTAGCACTATGCTTTCCATGCTCCTTGCCCCTTTTCTGATGAGGCCTTCTATAGGACATGGTTAAAGGCTCCTGGACTACTGGAGGCAAGCATGAGCTGTCAGACATTGTCTAAGGACCCTGAGGTTGTAGTGAGCCCCAACCCCAATAATCTAGAGACTTGCAGGAGTGAGGCCACTACCTTTCCCCAGCCAGCGGCCGGTGGACATCCTGATAAGACTTGGGTCTCACTTTCCTCTTAGCCTTGTGACCCATGACTGCTTGCTCAGGAATGTGCTTATATGGTATCAGTCAAGGGCCTTTGTACTGGCCTACCCCCCATGACTAGTAATTTGTATCTTTTCCCGACACTACCTAGACCATGTGACCCTCTCCCCACTCACCTGTGATGTCACTACATGCTAATTATGCATCAGCAAGACCTTTGAACTAACCAAAACCCTTATGACCAGTATCTACCCTTACCTCCTCCTGCTCTTTCACAAACACTTATTAACCCATTCCCCTGGCAAATAAATGAGCTGTTTTCTGAAGCTGTCTGCCGGGTGTTTCTTCTGTCGCAGTCATAGCTGCTCAAGACCCTGATCCCCAGTTGCCTGGACATCTCCGGGTGCCGGTACACAATAGCCCCTGAGCAGCAAAGGACCCATAGCCTTCTTCATTTGGGATGCAGGTCAACCTCATGGGGATTGTGGGTCATGCATTTTGGGGGGTGAGAGAGGCAATATCTCTTCGCAAAATGTCCCAACTGTGGCTCTAACAATCTTTATACTTCCCCTCCTACAAAATTCTCTGAGCCATTCTGGGAGCATTTTAAGTCTACTTCAGTGATGGGCACTTAGGAGTCTCTAGATCACTGGTTTGGTAGGTGTTGAGTGTCCTCAGTGTCTATCTCAATCGCCTTTGTGCTGATATGAGAAAGCAACACTCTTGCTCATTTCCCCAGTTTTTCTGTGGTTTCAGCTGGAGCTGGGGTGGAATGCACTGGGTCATTTATCTCATCAGGTCCAGCTCCCATTTGAGAAAGAGAAGCTGGTTCTCCAACAGAGAATGAAGTAGAAGAAAACTATTAAAAACTAATAATGGTAAAATATGTTCCCACCCATCATTGACCCACTATTGTTTCAGCTCTGGCTTGTCCTCCAAAGTGGGCCAATGGTAAGGTGTTGTTAGAACTGTGTCAAATCTCTTCCTGGGAGGCAAGTGTCTCCTCTGTCCATCACAGGCCTTCAATCTTTTCCTTTTCCAGAATGGAATTCCTAGAGAAATTGTAACTGGATTTCATTAATTCCATGATTTGAATGTCAAAGAAAGGGACACAACTACTTCCTTGTCATAACTTATCACCTAACCCAATGGTTATAATTGATCCTATACTTTCTTTCTGCAACAAAGAAAATTAGCAAAACAAGGTATCCCATGGTTCTGACAAGATGACCTGGTTGTTGACGGAATCATGAAGGTCATAGTTATGAAAAGATAATGGCTGAAGAACAAGTGTTTCCTAAGTGACTTGAGATGGAAATATTCACGTGAATGAAAATGAATGAGATTTCAAAAATATATTTTTTCTTTTAAGAACTATATCAAGTAATATATAATTGACAAACAAGAGGAACTTCAATAAGAGATAGAGATAAAAAATACAAATATTATTCTCTTTCTAATCACAACTTGGCTATGCATTTTCTCCTTGTACACATACTTATTTCACAGAAAATTAAAATATTTGAATCATGTGTGATCTGTGTAGGCATATATTTTATAAGAGGCTGTTTTTATCTTTTTTACTATAGGGAAAACGAATCAATATTATAATAATAAATTTGACATGAGGAAGAGCATCGCATTCTGTTTTGCAGAAAATACCTAACTCTTTAAAATAATATTTAAACTGAATTTGCTTTAAAATAATAATAATGTATATGTTCTATCAGAGAAGGCAGGAAAGCATCTCATGTATCATGTATTTATTCATTGAAGAGATAAAAGATGGGGCCCAATAATGTAGATCTCTCTTCGTATTTTACAGTGTTTAAATATCTAGCACTACTTAAATAAATATCAGAGAAGGTAGGAAGATATTTCATATATCTTGTTTTCAGTCAAGAAATAAAGATGGGACTAAAAGTATGGCTGCTTCCTCTTGTCAGTAGGAGAATAATGCAGATTGATAGCACTTGATGGGTAGACTGGAGGTTTGGACAGGACCAGGTGACTTTAATCTGAAAGAAACCAGGCCATGAAATGCCAACCGCATACTGAACTCTACTTTGCTGCTGTGCTTACATGCTTCCCTCCAAAACTGTGCAGATCGTAAAATCTGTCAGCAGTGCATACATGAATTATGCATCAGGAGACTGGGAGTTACTAAAAGGAAAGGCAAAAATCCTGCTGAGACAGCAATACTGTTCACCATTACCGAGAGTGTCCATTTATGATAGGCTTTATTGGTAGTTTCTGTTACTTATGTGTAGTATTTCATCATGCATAAGGAAACAATCTTGCTTACCTGATCCATACAATGAAATTTATAAAAATACTTCCCTTGGAGCATAGGGACAGTGACTTAGGAAGCACTTATGTGCATCAAGCTCATAACTTTTTTATGTTTTAGCCTTAGATTTCCTATCAAAGGTTTCTTATCTAACAGGAAAAATAGTACTCCAACCCTGAAATGTTGAAAAAAAATTCATAGTATGTAATGATAGTAATATTGTTTTCCAGTAATAATACCTCATCTATGAATTTTGATAACAACATTTCTGTTAAGCTTTTAATTATATAAAACTGCATTCATATCAAACTTTTTTTTTTACAAATGAAATAGTTTGTAATTGATAACTTGGAGTTTCTCAAAAGTAATTTTATTAAGGGATAAGCTCTCAATATGGAAATTGACAATAAGTTGACTTGGTTAGCAGAATATTAAACATTTGTGTAAGCTTCTAACATTTGTTAATCAGATTTCATATTTAAAATATTATACTAAAATGGCAAATTAATAAAGGCTAGATGGAGGCTTATAATCAATTGTAAAAAAATACTTTTTTAAAAATAAAAGGGAGGTTATAGTTAAATGAATAAATTATCTTTGTTTTAATTATTAATGCTTTGAAAATGATTGAGTAAAAATGGTTAGTGTAATTTTAAATTTTCCTGTGGTTAGTTTTCACTCATAAGCTCTATTTTAATGAGCATAACCACCAGACCAAGGAACTGTTTTACTAATTTACTCCATGGTGTTATAATTCTGTGTAGAATCATACTGCTTGAAAAGCAGGGAGTTATGCCTAATTAATATTCTTAACTAGAATCTATTCCTTGACCATTGAATCTCTCAAATACTAACATTTAAGTAAATATTTTTAATATGGGTTAACAATTAAATTAAAATGAAATCCAATTAAAGTTCAATTAGCAATTTAGAGATTCACATTTTCACAATGTACAGTGTATTTTAATCTTCCTTCAGTAATTGATGTGACGGTTAGGAATATTAAGCCCTTACATGTTACTAACAGCATCTTCATTTTCACATGCAGTGCACATGCTGAGTCACTCAATGCTTTCTAGTAATTCCTATTCCAATAAAGCAACCTGGATGTGATAATTGATGTCATTATCAGCAAATGAAATCAATCTCAATGAATCTCACCATTTTCCTTTTTTTTCCACATAATATAATTATGATAAAATATTAGGATGTGCTTCACAAAGCAGTTTCAGCATGTAGGCTGCTTTCTTTAGGACAAAATGAATATTAATAGCACAACTTAGAAATATGATTTTTCATTTAAGCATATGTTTACAACAGGTGAGGATTCAAATTCATCAGTGTAGAAAATACTTTAAAGGAAAAATAAAGCTAACATTCATTTATGTGTCATTATATTTATATTTAATAGAACAGAGCATAAAATATACGACACAAAATGTTTATGAATAAAATTAACCTTGATCAACTGAAGGTTGAATTGTTCAATAGCATTCAGTTGTACCAATATTATGAAGCTTCCATGAAAACCAAAACCAGTGGATCCCACAACTTTCAGAGAACTGAGCCCTAGTGATGAACCGTTCTACAGACCTTTCTCTATGTTTATTATGTTTGCTGATATACTTTGTAATAATTCTTTATATCAAATAAAATCATAAGTGTTAAAACATTATCCTTAAACATGACCACTTACTGAAGCACATCAGTATACTACAAATATATGTTCAAATCAGTGAAATATAGGAACAGACATATTGTCTAGGTACAAGTATTTGAAATCATAATGGTGTCAGAATGAAGGTCATTTATCCATTCTAGGTTACTGTACAGCATCGGGTGGATTGTATTATGGATAAAAGTGATTGTATAGTATTGTAGAATTCAGGACTATGAGTTCCAAAATTCCCATCTGTATCTTCCGATCAATGTCATGAGTGTGTCTGTGTGTTGGTGTGTGCATCAGAAGTCAACATTGAGTGTTTCCTCAGTCACTTTCCAACTTATACGTGAGACAGAATCTCTCAGTGAATGTGTAGCTAAATTATTCAGCTCTGCTAGCTAAGAAGCAAGCTCCAAGAATTCTCCTGTATCTGCCAGAATTACAGGTGCAGTTCACCATGTCTGGATTTTACATGGGTGCTGGTGATTCAAACTCAGGTGCTCATGCTTGTGTGGAAAGCACTGTTCAAGCTCACACATCACCACAGACTACATATAAATTGTTTGTTCCATTTTACAACATTATGATAAGCATAAGAATTTAACCTAAGTTGTGGAAAAACCTCTTTTTACAAATATTTATATTTACTTAGCTTAAGTCTTTTATGAAATAAATATTTATTTGATGTTATCCCTATTATAGTAATTATAAATCAAAAATTTAAGAAAATACTTTTTTATCATAAATTCCAAGCAAATAAAAACAAGACAATCCATTTAAATATTCTAAGTATTTCTTTTTTGTCACTCAGGCTGGCTTCACCTTGTGAGCCTCTTGCCTCATCTTCTTCAGCTGGCTGGGCACTGTCACACATAACCATGATCAATAGGACTCCTAAAATTTTCCTATCTAACAAAATTCACTATAATATGCTATAGTAATTTGAATGGATGTCCCCCAGTACAATCAGGATCGCATTACAAGCTTGTGACTTCGATCTCCAGTTCCTGACTGAAAGAGATGTCACTGTGGGTGGGTCCTAGGGTCCAGCCCTAAGGAGTGTTTGGGGAATTGTTTGAACTTTGCCTGGGATTCCTGGAGTGTGCTTTCTTGTGCTGCTTTTTATTTATTTATTTATTTATTTATTTATTTATTTATTTATTTATTTATTTATTTTCTCTATCTGCATGGACTTTGAAGGTCTGCCATTACGGAACTTCCTTCTATATGTAAGCTTCAATAATTCCCTTCTTCCCATAACTATGCCTGGTTTAGAACTTCATCCCAGCCACTTGAAGCTGTCTACTACATATGCCTATTTAAACAATAATGATTCACAGAGAATATACTGCAAATTAACTTCACTGTAACATAGATGTACATTTAGAGAATATGCAAAAGGATTCATAATTAGATTCAAGAGGACAATGCTTGCTATGTCAAGTAATAAGCTAAAACATCTCTAATTACAATAAAATGACTAATATTTGACTTGTACTTGTTTGACTTGAATGTGTGCTCTGCACTTTTATAGCATAGCTAAATGCTTCTCATTCTCTTTTCTCCCTAGCTCATGATACCAATCTCAGAGCCTCACACATACTGAAACACTAGCTATATCCAGAGTCACAGCTGATTACTACTGTAAAAATAAAATTTCCAGCAATGAACTTTTAATTTCTTTTAAGTATTAAGGAATACAAACATGTAACACTAAGGGAAGACAAAAGACTGATGATTAAAAAGCTTAACCTACATCTTTCATAACTAAATGCATGGAAAATAGAGTGCTGTATAGAGTTGTGGCAGCATCCTTTTCATAGTCATTTCCATGACTGTGAATTTCTGGCTTAATAATGTCAATTTGACAGCAACTTTGGACTGTGTCACCTTGCTAATGAAGACATTCTGTAAAAGTTGAACATAAAGCTCTTAGCACTTCTCAAACAATGAAACTCCTGTAAGAACTTCCAGAGTAAAATAGCCTCACACTGATGTAACTTTGAGGTCTTGGGACTAAGACGTGGCTTGGCATTCTTTACATCCGTTTGTCACCAGCTGTGCCATATTCCTCACAAGTTAGTTCAGCATGGCCCTAAGTTTTTTTCTGAAGATATCTCTTAAGGAAAATATATTCCCCTGAAATTATCTATAATTAGAAACAGGCATCAGAATGTGCATAGAAAACCTTGCAATCATCTCTACATATTCTTTGTAATGGTTCCTTTTTTTCTTAAGTTTTTTCAAAGATAAAACTGATTCATTGCAAATAATTTAGACCACTTGTTATTTGGTTGGCTCAAGAAAAAAAATCAGCAAATTTAAAATAAACATTGTTCTTAAATATTTCCAGTGAGAAAGAAAATGTATCCTTTCTTATGCAAACATATATTCCATACTGACATATTTTATATTGTAATGAAATATTAAAAAGTTGGAGAATGAGGGCTGGAGAGATGCCTTAGCAGTAAAGGTGTTTGCTTGCAAAGACAAAGGACCTTGGTTCAATTCTCCAGGACCTGCATAAGCCAGATGCACAAAGGGGTGCATGTATTTGCAGTGGCTGGATGCCCTGGCGTGCCCATTTTCTCCCTCTCTCTCTCTTTCTCTCCCTGAAATAAATAAATAAAATATATTTTTTAAAAGTTGGAAAATGACTATCAAGAATAAAATTGATTAGAGAGAATTAACTTAATCCATAAAAGAAGTGTTAGAAATAATAGGACTCTAATAAAAAAAAATCACTAAGTCACTTTGGAATATATAACTACATTTTATTTGGAAATGACAAAACAACAGATAGAGGATTTTTATCAATTCTTCAAAAGGTCTCATGCCTAATACAGTGAAAAACAGGCACAATCATTTTTGTCATAATTCTTCCAGGCTTTTTAAATCTGAGCGGCAACACAGCCGAGACTGCCTGGGTAACTACCGCTTTTCTAATCTGAGATAAAGTTTCTCCATCTGTTCCTCTTTTATGGTTCTTGTTAAATATATGAGAAAGCACCTTAGGAAGGACTTATTTTGTCTCATGGTTTCAGAGGATTCAGTCTATCCTGGCAGTGACGCATGGTTGGAGGAATTATACTGTACTTGACAACAAATAGCAAGACCAGAAGCCAGAGAGTAATAGATCAGAACCAGGGGCTAGGGATAAATTTCAAAATCCAGTCCCTAATGATTTATTTTCACCAAGTAGATCCACTTCCTAAACATTCCACCTTTAAAAATAACACCACTGACTAGGAACCAAAAGATCAAAACATGGGCCTATGGAAGATGTTTCAAATTCAAACCATAGCCCTATCACACAGGGCATACACTATCTCTGTCTCCTTGGTGATATTTATAGTTTCAAAGTGAGTTTCTCAGGTCCATCAATCTCAGCTCTAAGAATCAGCTTGTTTTCATTATTTCCCTTGGCTTGGACTGGGAGAAGGAAGCCATTAGTGCATGATTAATTGTCATCTTGACAGAAAACCTTGTGAGAAATGTATTGATCAAAATAAGAAAAATCATGGTTTTAGAGGGGTTTTGTTTGCTATCTGTTGAAGAATAAGTATAGCTTTGCATTTATTCAAGCTTTATTTTATTTTTCTCAATAGAGCTTTAAACTGTCTGCTCTCCCAAAATTATTTCATTCTATTCAGTTTTACTGCTTGGTTTTTATGCTTCAAAACTATTTTAATTTGAACATATTATTCAATCATTGTTCCCAAGTTGTTTCATGTATTTGATATGCATATAGATATATTGTAAACATATTTAAATATATTAATTTATTTTTTTTTTTAATTTCATTTATTTATTTGAGAGAAAGAGGGAGAGAGAGAGAGAGAGAGAGAGAGAGAGAGAATGGGTGTATCAGGGCTTGCAGCCATTGCAAACAAACTCCAGATGCATGCATCTGGTTTATGTGGGTCCTGGAGAATCAAACTGGGATCCTTTGGCTTTGCAGGCAATGCCTTAACCACTAAGCCATTGTCTCTAGCCCTCATTTATTTTTTTGAGAGAGGAATGCATGGTGTAATTCAGGGTAGTTTCAAATTCATAATATCAGCCTTCTATGTCTTGGGATTACAGACATGCACCACTACATAGTTTCTAATTAATTAATAATTATTTTTTTATATTTTTTGAGAACTTTAATATATGAATATATGAATAATACTGAAATATTATTGTATTCCAGTCTTGCCCTCTTTTGTTCCCTCAACCCAATCCAACCTCTTTCCTCTGCTGTGTTGTTTCTACTTTTGTCCATAATGCTCCATCACAAAATGTTGATGGGCTTAGGAGAGTCCAGGTCTTGTGGGGATATCACTAATCACTGTGGGGTCATGGGTACACAACAACATAAGAACATACATGTTTATGGAATACCATATCATTTTTGATATATTTATATATTGTATAATGCTTAAATCAGGGTCAACATATTATTGTCCTCAATAATATATCATTTGTTTATAATGAAAACTTTTCTTTTAAATATGATGTATTTGATGGTAAGTTAATATTAGCCACTTTTGAGATTATTCTATTATCTAGCATTTTTTGTCTCTGTAGCCAGCAATTGTGTGCTTTCTTATAGTATTGTGCAGGATGGATAAAGAAAAGATAAACCATTATTCTGAGAAAAGTTTATATCAGTGAAAAAGATTGATGACTTTATTCCAATTTTATTTTTATAATCTTCATGAGGAACAGATATCTTTTTAATATGTTCACTTGTTTTCTATTCAAAAATATTTATGGATATATATATATCATGTCTATAGGCACTGTATATAGCAAAGAACAGACCCAAGTATCTCTACCTCCTAAATTGTATATTCTAAGATAAGGTTGACAAAAGGGGTATTATCTAGTACCTAGAATGCCTTCCCAGAGGTTCAAAATTTAAGTATCAGTCCTTATTTCTTGATGCTATTGGGAAATAGTAGATCCTTCAATATTTATGGCCTCATAGAAGGAAGTTAATCATTAAGGCTAGCAAGTCACATGTCCTTGAAGAGGATCTTGGACACACAAGCCCCGCTGTCTTAAAATCCTGAGTGTCATGAGCCCACTCATCCTCTCTCACATGCTCCTGTGATATTTTTCTTCTTTTTTTAAAATATTATTTTGATTTTACATCCATAGATTTGGTTCCATTGTCCTCCTCCCTGTCCTCCCTCTTCCAACGGGACCCTCATCAATGGGGAATATGGGTCATGCATTGTGGGGGTAGTCAAGAGTTCTGGGGGTTAGGCCCCAGTCTCTGTGCATAAAGCCCCAACTTGTGACTCTAACAATCTTTCTGCCCCCTCTTCTGTGAATTTCCCTGAGCCACATTGGGGTCATTTTAGTTCTGCTTCAGTGATGAGGTTTTGGGAGCCTCTGTGTCTCTGGATATCTGGCTTAGTTGGAGTTGGATATTCTCTGTGTTTATCTCCTTCAGCCATTTTCTGGTGTCGTGATCACCATGAATGCTGTATTCTTGCCCTTCCCCTGCGTTGTTCTATGGTTTCAGCTGGGGCCCTGGTGAGGTGTGATTAGCTGATCCTCCCTTCAGGTTCATTGTCCATCTGAAAAAAGATAAGCAAATTCTCCAATGGAGAAAGAAGTTAGTACTAGATAGAAAGGATGACCATAGATGTTTTGCAGGGAATTTTATATGTGTTGGCTCTCTTCTACCCCAAATTTGGTGGTGTCTTGATCTTGAAGACTGAGCTCATTTTTTGTACCTGGTTTTGACTTATTTCCCAGTTCCAGCAATGAGTTCCATTCCACTGAGTGGATCTATTAGCCAAATCAAGAACAGTTGGTAACTCACCATGGCTGTTTGCCACTACTGCTCTTGTTTGAGCACTATGTCAGGTTGTTTCCTGCAAAGCTTTTTCACTGACAAATATACTATAACCAAAGCCAGCAGATCGCCAATGAAATGGGAGAAAATTTTCACCAGCTATACATCTGACAGAGGCCTAATTTCTAGAATATACAAAGAACTCCAAAACCTAAACAATAAATCACCAAACAACGCACTCACAAAGTGGGGCAGAGGAAGAAATACAAATAGCAAACGTACATTTAAGAAAATGTTCAGCATCCCTGATCATCAGGGAAATGCAAATTAAAACAATTATGAGATTCCACCTTACCCAAGTAAGGATGGCTAACATAAAAAAAAAAAAAAAAAAAAAAAAAAAAAACAACTGCTGGTGAGGCTGTGGAGAAATAGGAACAAGTTTTTACTGCTGGTGGGAATGTAAAATGGTTCAACCATTATGGAAAGCTATGTGGAGACTCCTGTGATGTTTTTCTTGACAGAAACAGAGACAGGCAAGCATGAGCTGTCAGCTCCTAAACCAGAAGGCATACTCAACTATCTTTCTTATAAGTTCACTCATCTTGAGTGTTTGCAGATACTCCATTGGTTATTTGTTGGCATATACAGCACTTTACAAAAATCACTCGAGTACTTAATTCCTTGTATTTTATGTTCTGTGTAAACCCGAAGTTATATTTTATACTTTCAGAACCAAATGTAGTTTAATAAGTAAATCCATATATATATACATATATATTTAAAAAATATACATATATATACTTATATATATTCCTGGATTTTTCTATTTTTAATTTAAAAAACTGTCAAAAGTATTTAATCATTTAATGCTTTTAAATATGTATATTTTCTCATGTCCATAGACATTATTACTCATTTTTGGAAAAATATTAGATGCCTAAATCAGAACTAAAATGTCAACACTATTAGAAGCTTCTTTATTATGTTTTGTCATTGCTCCAATTCACTCTTCACATTAGTTATGGAACTATCATTGTAAAATGAGTATTAACCATTTCATTTCATCTTTAAATTATTTTAAAAACTATATGATGCAGAATATATTTAAGATTTCTCACCCTGCCTCACAGGGCTCTTGTAATATTGCTTAAACACACTTTCTTTTTTAACATATTTATTTATTTATTATTTGAGAGAGAGAGTGAGTGAGAGAAAAAGTCAGATACAGAGAAAGAGAATGGGGATGGGAATCCAGGGCCTTCAGCCACTGCAAACAAACTCCAGGCATATGGGCCACCTTGTGCATCTGGCTTTAGATGTGTCCTGGGGAATCCAACCTGGGTCTTTTTGGCTTTGCAGACAATTACCTTAACTGCTAAGCTATCTCTCCAGCCCTTCTTAAGGGCACTTTCTAATCTTGTGTGTGAAATGGATTACTTAAGTTATATAAGCATAAAAGGTATCCATTTACTTTCAAGCGATATTAACCTGACATGGAGAATGGGAATTACAGACCACCTCAGCATTAACAAAATCAGTTACTGGACACCAGCAACCAGGTTGTGGCCAGTATTTCCTTAACAAATTTAAAGTATATAATAGAACTTTGATGGGAAACATAAAAATGCTTCTTTCCTCCCTGTGTGACTCATCAAACTTCAACTTTTAAGGGATGCTGTGGAAACATGAACACTGGTGAGAAGTCTGTGTCTCTAAGGTGTTGGGAGGAAGTTAAGATCCTCCTCACAAACCTCGGCCATTGGGGATTGGCCTACTCCTTCTTGAGATATGGAAAGTCATTGTGGTTTCCAGGAATGCCTGATGTGATGAAACTGAAGCTCAGATATATAGAAATGAAAGGGACCAGCTAATGATTAACAGTTTTCTTTTTTTTTTTTTTTTTTTTTTTTTTTTTTTTTTTTTGGTTTTTCTAGGTAGGGTCTCACTCTAGCCCAGGCTGACCTGGAATTCACTATGTAGTCTCAGGGTGGCCTCGAACTCATGGTGATCCTCCTACCTCTGCCTCCCGAGTGCTGGGATTAAAGGCATGCGCCACCACGCCCGGCTAACAGTTTTCTTTTAAGAAGAGACTCCTCAAAATGTGTATTCTAGTTTATTCACATGGATAACTCAAAATATTTAGATTCATGGTTTCATCTGTTTTTGTTGAGAATATTTGATCAAATAGTTGCCCCTCCATAACTTTAGTTGCTTTTTTTTTTTTTTTTTTTTTTTTTTAAGATTCAAATCTTACACACTTAAAGAAGATAGGTTATTTTAAACAAAAAATATCCAGATTGATCTAGGCACACTTCACTAAGGTGATACAATTTTGGCTAATGCTGGTTAATACTGCTCCTGAAGATATGTGTGACATGTATCTACAAATAATATGATCGTAATACATACATATATGGATACTACACAAATGTTTCTATATTGTAGCAATGCATGTAAAACCATGTGTATATAAATTTACACTTAATATTTTGATATCTATAAATATATAAGGATATTTAGATACTATATCACATGTGAATATATTAACACCTATTTATGTATATTTGTAAGGGTATGCCATGCATATTTTACTGAAATATGGGTAGTGGCACCTTTGCAATGTTTTCACATGCTTAGGCTTTTCAGCATCCTTCCTTCCTCCTGATAATCTGAGTACTCTTTCAACCTATCATTCTGATGACCTGCCACTCATCATTGGTATAAGGATAACGAACTCTTTAAGGAAAGCAGAATTCTCTCATCATTGTCTTTAATGATAATGTCAGATCACACATTATCTGAAGTTACCAAGGGGTTAGCCTAGTTTTACAAATAGTTACTCTCATATAATAACTAAGTACTTGTGAAACTATGACATTTTATTCATAGAACAGAAAGCTATTTGAGAAAGCATTCAAGCAGATAGATTTTAGTTTCAGAACATTGATTTTCTTACTCAAAGTGAACTCAAAGAGAACAGGATGGATTAAATCCATATTGAGTGTGATAATCTTAAATGTAATTCATTTGTGAATTATATTCAATATTGACTGTGAAACTACTATTTATCTTTTTTCAATTGCATACTTTGGTCAAATATAGGTATGAGAAAAGTCAGTTCTTAAACAAACTACTTAGGGGCTGGAGAGATGGCTTAGTGGTTAAGCACTTGCCTGTGAAGCCTAAGGAACCTGGTTTGAGACTCGATTCCCCAGGACCCACATAAACCAGATGCACAAGGTGGCACACACCTCTGGAGTTTGTTTGCAGTGGCTGAAGGCCCTGGTATGCCCATTCTTTCTTTCTGCCTCTTTCTCTCTCTGTCTGTCTGTTGCTCTTGAATAAATAAATAAATAAATTCTTTTATAATTAAAAAAAATAAAAACTACTCAGTAACTTTTGGTGGAAACAGGGTCATCAGGGTCATACTAACTGAGGAAATAGGGTATTTGAAGTTGGATAAAGTAAAAATGAATGTTGTAACAGAAGTAAAGTTATTTTCAGTAAAATTAACCAGATCTTTTGACAATGTTCAAATAAGGCAACTTGAGCTGCCACTAATTTGTCTGTCTACCTCACTTGCAGTCTGTGGTTTCTGTATGCTTATCTTTGTCTATGTTCATATTGTGGGGTAGTGAGCTCTGACAAATTTTCAGTTTGCAGTGCTATCAGATCCTACAACTGAAAATAAAACCATTTAAAACAGCCATTCAAAATCTGGAAATGGGGTTGGAGAGATGGCTTAGCAGTTAAGGTGATTGCCTATGAAGCCAAAGGACACATGTTCAACTCTCCAGATCCCACCTAAGCTAGATGCACAAAGTTGAGGCAAGCACAAGGTTGCACATGCCTCCTTCGGGGTGCAAACATCTGGAGTTCGATTGCAGTAGCTGAGACCATGCTGTGCTGATTCTCCCTCTCTCTCTCTTTTTAAAAAATAAAAGTAAAAGAAAACAAAATAACATCTAACTCCCACTAAGCCAGATATCCAAAGACATAGAGGCTCCCAAAACCTCATCACTTAAGTAGACCTAAAATGACCCCAATGTGGCTCAGGGAAATTTGCAGAAAAGCGGGCGGAAAGAATGTTAGAGCCACAAGTTGGGGCATTATGCACAGAGACTTGGCCTATCCCCCATAGCTCTTGACTACCCCCACAATGCATGAACCACATTCCCCATTGATGAGGGTCCCTATGGAAGAGGGAGGACAGGGAGGAGGATAATGGAATCACCATTATGAATGTAAAACTAGAATAATATACATAAAAATAAAAATAAATAAATAAATAAAAATAAAAATGTAAAACAAAATTTGGAAACACACAAGAGCAACAGAGACATATATATTTGATTCTTTCCAGTAATTGTTTTGTCTCTAGGCTAACTGCCATCCACTTATACCTGCTTTTATTTATATTACTTAAAATCAGAATCAGCTTAAAAGCATGTATACATGATACACAGACTTCACAAATACCGCACATATTACACATACCAAAAAATCATAATCACTCCAATTAATAATCTTGTTCCAAGTATTCCACCCATTAACATTATATTCACAGGTATAGGAACTTCTGAGGGGCAGTAATGTGAATCTTTATGAAATTAATAAGCAATATTGATATCTCTGATTTTTAAAAATATTCACATTATCAATCTCTTTACAGTCATTTTTATTATATACCAGAAATGTTCAGTTATTATTCATTTAAAAGACTAATTCTAGGAATGGAGATATGACTTACAGGATAAAGGTACTTGCCTGAAGGCCCAAGTTTGATTTCCCAGTACCCTTGTAATGTCAGATGCACAAAGTGGCACATGCATCTGGAATTCGTTTACAGTGGGAGGACCTACCATTCTCATACTCATTCACTTTCTTTTTTAATTTTTAAAAATTTTTTATTAAGTACAAACTTTGTATGGACACATTACATGTTGGCACCATCATTTCCCTCCTCCCTGCACCCCTTCCACTGTTCTTTAGTGGGATTGCTGGTATTCACCATGGAGTTGTGCATTATGACTTGTGAGAGAAGCAGTCATTATGAGTTTGGGGGTGGCAATGCCTCTGGATAGTCCCTCTGATTCTGTGGATCTTACATTCTTTCCACCTCCACTTCATGCAAATTCCCTGAGCCTTGGTGGCTATTCTTTAAGTGTACATTAGTATTGCAGTAAGGTTGGCATTGCTGACAGAAAAAAAAAAAAAAACCAGACCAAGAGCAGCTGGTGGGGAAAAAAATAGTTTACTTTGGCTTACAAACCCAAGGGGAAGCTCCATGATGACAGGGGGAAATGATGGCATGAGCAGAGGGTGGACACCATCCTCTGGCCAACATCAGGCAGACAACAGCAACAGGAGAGTGTGCCATACACTGGGAAGAGGAAGCTGGCTATAACACCCATAAGCCCACCCCCAACAATGCACTGCCTGCAGGAGGCTTTAATTCCCAAATCACTGTGAGCTGGGAACCTAGCATTTAGAATACCTAAATTTATGGGGACATCTGAATCAAACCACCACATTCTGTCCCTGGGCCACATAAACCATACATGATTTAAAATGTAATGCATTCACCCAAGTTTAAAAGTCCTCATAATTTTAAGCAATTTTAATGATATTCAAATATTTCCATAGTCTGAGATCTTCTGACTGAGCCATAATACCAAAAAAAAAAAAAAAAAAAAAAAATAACAGAATAAATTTTCACACTGCAAAAGATGGCATTGGACATACCAAAGAAATATTCAATCAATTCAAGATTTAAAACAAACAGGGCAGACATCAATCTATGTAACTCCGAGTCCAATAACCTAACCAGTGTCAAGTATCCTAGTTCAATAATTCTAGCCAGTGTCAAGAAACTAGAGTTCCAATTTTGCCCTGCCAGCTAGGCTACTCAAAGTACTGGAAAACTTCATGCAGGGCTGGCAGCCCTCCTTGGCAGTCATCCCATAGTCCTGGCATCTCCACTGGGTCTCCAATTACATCCCACAGTTCATCCTCATGGCTCCATCAGTCTCTATGCAGGCAATCCAACAAACCCTCTTAGTTCACAATGCACATGGCCATTTCTAAAATACAAAACTGCATTGAAAATTCAGTGATCTTCTCTTTCCTGCATTTATTATACTCCATAATAACAGGTGGGCTGCTATTTGTTAATCCAGGGGGAAATAAAGTTGACTTTGAAGAACAGGACACTCCTTCAGCATTCAAATCCATTTCGAAGAGTCTGCATTCTTCCTGTTGTCCCATTGCAGGCCAGCTGACCCAATCTCAAAGGTTGTAAACTCTCATACAATTGCAGCTGAATGGGGAGAATTTTTGGTCCAAAGATTTTATTTCTGTGACATATCTCTCTGCTCATACCAGTTAATTTCTGTGCAATGAATAACAGCAAGCCTTTCAGACAAACTTCTCCTTGCCCAGTCAAGGCAAAGCTCTTTCTCACCCTTATAAGCCAAACTTCACAATCCATAGTTTATACTGCATTCAGGTTTTTCAACTCTGACCAGAATAGTCCATCAAGCTGTACTTACAGCACTGCAAGGTGTCTGCTAGGCAAAGATCTCAAATTCATCTACAGCCTCCTGAAAAGCAGTTCCAAGAGGCCAAAGCCACAGAGTCAGGTTTTTAGCAGCTATGATCCCACTTCTTGGTACAAACTTTACTGTTGCAGTCAGATTTATATTGTTGGCAGAAAACACCCAATGAAAAGCAGCTTGAGGGATAAAAGAGTTTAATTTGGCTTATAGACTTGAGGGGAAGCTCCATGATGGCAGGGGAAAATGATGGCATGAACAGAGGGTGGACATCTTCCCCTGGCCAACATCAGGTTGACAACTGACACAGGAGAGTGTGCCAAACACTTGCAAGTGGAAACTGGCTATAACACCCATAAGCCCATCCTACACAATACACTGCCTCCAGGAGGTGTCTTAATCACCATCAGCTGGGAGCTTGACATTCATAATACCTAAGTTTATGGGAGACACATGAGTCAAACCAGTATCCTCAGTGTCTGTCTCCATCACCCTGGCCCAGGTTGTCAGGCTCACCTCGGAAGCAGTGCTCTTGCTTAGCTCTCCAGTTCTTCTCTGCAATTTCACCTAGGCACTACCTGCTGTGCAGGTGTGTTTCATCTCCTGTCAGGGAGTCAGCTATCCCTGTCTTTATAGATTTTGTTTGTCCTTAGTTCTCACTACTTTCTGGAAAAGAAAAAATGGAGTGAGATTAGGATAGGTTCAAGGGGATAAGTATTGTTAAATTAGAGATTTTGATGGATGTAGCCTTGGGTTTGGAGAAAAATTGGTAACAGTTTCTAAAAGCAGCCCATAACTTGGTCTCCATAGGATTCTGACATGGTCCCTGCTTCCAATCATATGGGTTTCTTTCCACTGAGCAGAACTCATAACCAATCAGGGAGCCACTGGTTATCCACCCAGGCTGTCTCTATTGCACAGGTGTGTTCATCTTGTCAGGCAGGTTTCTTTCATATAGCAGTGTCCCCTATCTGCTCAAAACATTGTTGGCCATTTTACCCCAGTAGCTAAGTAGCACTTTTCAGCACTGACTGAAAGGTAAAGGGGTCTGATTAAAGGTGGTGTTATGATGCAAAAGAATTGAGGAAAAGTCTTTCTAGGCATGGGTAAAACATTTGTTAGTCTCTTCTCCTGTTATTCAGGAAAATAATTCCAAGAAAATTATATTTCTTTTGGAAGAATTCCCTTTAATCCAGTTAAGAGAGTGTCTTCCAAAATATGGAGGTGAGAAAGAGAAAAAAGAGACATTTACAGAAATATAAATGCCCAGACTGTTCTTTAATCCATTGTGCTCAAGGGTTAAAGATATAATACATTGGTAGAGCATTTTTTTTTTGCATGAATGAAGCCTTGTGTTCAATCTTCCAAACCAAAATAAACAAATAAATGAACTTACTCAGAGTATAAGAACAATGCACTTTGGACTATCTTTATTTGAGTCCACACCATCTCCTTAGATTTTATGGTCTGTTTGCTCAACTCTGTAAGTGAGGTACTTTCTCCATGGTGCCCCATTCCTGAATCCTATAAACTCTAGAGGAGCTACCTTTGTCTCAGACCCTATTATTTCCACTCTATCAAATATCTATGAGACAACATGTTGGTTAAAGAAGGAGGTTTTTTCCAAGGGGCAGACCCTTTTTATAGGACCATGAACATCTTTTAGGGAGTGCAAAAGGGAGAACAGAGCCAGTGACAGGAAGTCCAAGGCAGGGTAAAGTCTTCCTCATGGAGGAACACGTAGCTTTTCCTCTTCTGTGGTATGTGTTCTCCTTAAGTTAGTTAACCAGCTCCAGAGGAAGAAATATTCTTAAGCACAAAGAATAGGAGAAGGGGAAGATAAAAATAATTTAAAAAAACAACAAGGAGTACTTTCAAGTGAACCCCTGTTACAATGGCACTGGGATGGTATCTTACTGTTTCCTTTCAAGGAATGATCAACTTAAGTGTAATTTGTGCTTTGGTTATGTCAGGAGGGCAGTCACCTCTGATCCCATCTAAGCCAGACCAGATAATTCTGAGTCACATCCACTGATGAAAATTTGTAGTTTTCAGATATTTTTCTCATTTTAGTTTATAGTTTATATCATATATATATATATATATATATATATATATATATATATAAGACCTATATATATATATAAGACCTATATAAGACCTATATATATAATATAATATAATCAAGATCCTTAATAAGACCTATATAAAACCAGAAAATCTGCATTGACTAGAAAAAAGAAAGGAGGAGAACACTCCAAAATATAGGCATAGAAAAGACTTTCTGAATAAGGCTCCAATAGCTCAGGGAATCAGGCAAACAATGAACAACTGGGACCAAATATAAATAAAAAGCTGTTGTACACATAAGCAAACTAACAACAGGGTCAAGAAAAAATGTACTAAGTGGAAGAAAATCTTCACTAGCCATGCCTCCAAAAAATGGATTAATATCTAGAATCTACAAAGAACTCAAAAACCTAAACAATAAAAATGCAAGTACCCCACTCAAAAAATTGGGCAGAGAATTGAACAAAGTGTACTCAAGGAAATAAATACAAGTGGCAAGTGGCCATTAAACATCTAAGATATGGTCAACATCTCTACTCATCAGGGAAATGCAAACCAAAACAACTATGAGATTCCATCTCACTCCAGTCAGAATGGTAACCATCAAAAACATCAAATGGCAGCACATACTGGCTGGGGTATGGGGAAAGAGGAACCCTCATCCAGTGCTGGTCAGAATGTAAACTTGTACACCACTTTGGAAATCAATATGAAGACTCCTCAAAAGGCTGAAAATAGAATTGCCATTAGATCCACTATACCTCTTTTGGGCATATACCCTGAAAACTCTACTACATACCACAGAAAGATGTGCTCAATAATTTCCATTGCTGCTGTATTAGCAATACCCAGTAGCTGAAATGAGCCCCATTGCCAATCAACAAATGAATAGTTAATGACTATATGGTACATATACATAATGGGATTCTACTCAGAAGTAAGGAAAAATGAAAATTGAGGGGCTTGAAAAAGAATTCTTTCTAAGTAAGATCATAGAGGCTCATAAAGACACACACTTCATGTAATCTCTCACCTGTGATTCCTAACTGTGATCAATTGGAAATGAATTCAAAGAGTAGTAAACACCAGGAAGATGGGCAAAAAAAAAAAAAAAGAAACCACTAGAGAGAAGAAATAAGAAGGAGAGGAGCAGTTACATTAATGGTTAGGGGAGTGATCAAATATTGGGGGCAGGAAGATTTGGAAGGGTTGGGGTAGAGAAGGTGGGAAGGGAATTACAAAAAAATAAGAAAACATGAGTCAGTTTCATTAAAGGCCCTCATTCTGACTAGCATTCTATACTATATAACCATCAACAAAGTTGAAAAGTTGACAGAAGGTGAAAAATGATTAACTTTAAACTCATGATCTCTGAGCCAGATGTGGTGGTACATGCCTTTAATCCCAGCACTTGTGAGGCAGAGGTAGGAGGATTGCCATTATTTTGAGGCCACCCTGAGACTACATAGTGAATTTCAGGTCATCCTGAGCTAGAGTAAGACCCTACCTCGGAAACCCCCCCCGCAAAAAAAAAGATCTCTGGCTGGTAATTCCCAGGCCCAGACTTGGTTCCCCCACCCCACAGTGAGCTGTTGGTCAGGGAGGTCCATGAGGTCCCCAAACAATGTAAGCCATTGCCAAAACAATCAATTACCTGCCAGAAGTAAAATGCAAGGCCCTATTGCTGAAGACACCACATGCTGGAACCAAAAGAGAAACTAGCTTCCCACTGGCTAGCCCTCATAATGCTGGAAAGCCTTATGGGAGCCACTGGAATTAAATGGTCACTAACATTATAAGCAGGGAACCCTGCAGACTACAAAACCAACCAGCTATACAAGAAGTACAAAGTCATGCAATAGTGGCATATTCCCTTTGTGGGTAATGAACTATTCTCTGAGTCCACACAGAGGGAGAGAACACATATCTGGTATGGGAAATCAAGTCAGAATCTCATGGTTAGGAAACTCAGACATTGAAGAGAAGCCCACACTATTTTCTGGACAAGAAAGAGTAGGTTTGTACACCAAAAACATCTCTCAAAAAACTTTGCATACCCTTTTTAATCCAAGATGCTTTCACACTTGGTTGGAGAACCTGTTTTGTTTTACATATGGCAGAGAAAAAGTAGGATAACCAAGATTCATCTATAAAATAAGAAGATAGTCAAGAGCCCACCATGAGACTTCCAACTCTACCACCTCTGCCTGGGCCCAGGAGAAATAAGAGAGAAAGAAGTGATATGAACACTGTTCTTACTCTGTTCTTACTTCTAGCCTGACAACCAACTCTTCAGTAATGCTGATAGACACAGTGACTAATCAAAATATATCAGAGCAGAAATCCAGAGGCTAGGGAGAACTCAGCACTACATCAAACTGCCAACAGACCTATCATGGCTCAGGAAATATTGTGGGAGAGGGGGTGGAAAGATTATAGGAGCCTTAGAATGGGTAGGAATACCATGAGACACAGCCCACCTCACAACCCCACTGGGATTAACTTTGTGCCCTGCAGTGAATGCCATGACATCATGGAGGAAGGCCCCTAGGGTGGCAGCAACCAGGACAAGGGGAAAGAAGAGTATAACCTGTTATATTATATATAAAATTAAAATTAAGAATATAAGACAGAGTGTAGTACTTTAAATGTATCTGTCCCCCATAGCCTCATATATCTAGCTGATGTTAATTTGGAAAGGTTGTTGGGACCTTTGCAATGTGTAGCCTTAGTGGAGGAGGTACATCATTGGGGGCTGGCTTTGAAGTTTGTTAGTTCTGCCCAATGGTCATTTCACTCAGACTGTTTCCTTCTACTCCTGTGAGAAGATGTGATACCCAACTGCTATGTCATGCTCTTTCGACAATAATGAGACTTTCTCTTGAAACTCTAAGCTGAAATCAACTCTTTCCCCTTTTAAGCTGCTTTTTTGTTTGTTTGTTTGTTTGTTTGTTTGGATTTTTCCAAGATAGGTTCTCATTCTAACCCAGGCTCACCTGGAACCAACTCTGAGTCCCAGGCTGACCTCAAACTCCTATCTCCCAACTCTGTCATCCTCCAAATGCTGGAATTAAAGGCATGCAGCACCATGCCCAGCTTCCTAAACTGCCTTTGCTTGAGTATTCTTTAGCCCCAACAATGAGAATCTAACTGCTACAGAGAGCAATCAATGAAAGTGTTTAGTGTCAATCTCTGGGGTCTACACAGATGCATACACAATCCCAACAAACCTGAAAACACAAAGATATGAATGTGTATACACACATGAATGGACACCAGGCACACATAAACACATATAAACAGTAAAAATAAGTAAGTAAAATTGTGAAGTTCTTATCCTTAAGGAACTTATATTTTACTGAGGAACCTAGGATAGCAGTCCATTTTTATTCTATTGCTTATCACAGTCCTGACTGACATCTGACAGATATTTGCAGGAAAAATAAATAAAATATTATTTATATAGATGTGGTAATGTCAGAGGATATCTATAAGGTGCAATACAGTAACAATGGGAAACTCCTTGAAGCTTCAGATGAGGTGAAAAGGGATATAATTAGTGTAAGTAGAGAGAACAATGTGTCTAGCTCTAGCTGCATCTTCTCATGAGGCATTCATCAATTTGCTACATCCCAGCCTTTAGCATTTGGCAGACTAAGTTTCTAGACTTCTCTTTCCTTTCTTGCTCTGATTTCCTCTCACTGCTCCACATAAGTTGAACCCAATTGGCAAAAAAAAAAAAAAAAAAAAAAAAAAAAAAAAAAAAAAAAAAAAAAAAAAAGCCTTTTGGTATCATCCATGAAAATCACATTTTCTCAGCCCTCAGCAGATAGAAAAGAAAGTTACTGTTCTGGGAGGTGAAATGAAAGACAGGCAGGGCCACTGTGGTGACTTTTCAATGTTTTTGTGAGTCTATTGAGTTCTATGTCAGCTGTCTGAAGGGTGAGAATAGCCTCATTTGCATTTAAGGTTCTCTTCCTATTCCCTTTGGTTTGCCTTAACCAATAGTTAATACTTCATTCAATTCAAAATGAGATGTTTGAACATACACACACACAGAGAGAGAGAGAGAGAGAGAGATAATTATTTAAAGCCTACAAATTGTGTTTTTGTTATTTTTAGAATTTAAGGTGGTGTTTTATGTAATCTGTTCATTTTTTCTACCATCATAACGCTAAAGGGCTAAAATTAAACTTTAACAACATTGTAAATTAATGAAATTTATAAGCAGGTTTATCAAAGATGGAACACCTTTGAATTAAATGATTTTTCTCTTTCCATATGATAGTAATATTTTAGTCCCTGCAGCTCATTTCTTCAGTTAATGCATTGGGCTATCTCAATCTCAAGTCCATTTACTAATATTTTTGTCATTCCCTAGAAATTATTAAATCTATTACTTGCTATCAGTGGAACAAGGGCTCAGAGAAGACTTTGGCGACGAGGTGTGTACAGTGAATGAGGACTGTCTGATGTGAGCTGAAACCTTGCTTCTGTGTTAATATCATTGCAGCCTAGGGGTTATGTGCTCATAATGACTATTTGCTGATCATATAAATTCAGAAGCAAAAATAGACTATTTTGCCATGAAATAATACCACTGTAATATTTTCCTCAAGTAAATGAAATCAATCCATCAGAACATTATTCTTTATGTGAGTGTAATCCTTTAAGGAAGAATAATTGAACTGTCCACACAAGAAAGTTCTAACTCTCTTACATATAACAAAACAGTATTAGGGATAAGGAGTATTAGCATGCCTTTCAAATTAATGCTAATAAAATAATATGGAATTCAAAGAGGATAAATATGTTTAAAAGTTTACTATATTAATATATTTGAATTTTCATGGAGCTTATGATAATAAATATTATTTAAATGTTTTTACAAATAAATAGTGCTCCATTATAATTTTTCTGCAATGTGTTGATTACCATACTACTTTAATTATTTCTGGTCTGTTATATATGCCATCTAATGTCATGTAAAATTTACCTGCAATGATAATTCTTTCTTCACCTTTTTTATGTTGCTTTATTCATTCTTATTCCCCTCAAATGTTTGAAATATATAGTGCTATCATTGTAATTTAAAAGAAAACCAATTATCACAATAGTAGCAATAATTTTTACATTTAACAGCATTCATGATCTTAAAACATTTTCATTTTAAATAACTGTTTTATTATCATATTTTTGTGATAAAATATTTTCAAGAATTATAATTTGTCATTTTATACATGTAATTACAATAAACTAAGTCTCTGATATTCATTTTTACATTGTTCTCATTTTAATTTTAATTTATTGATTAAAGAGAATGAATGAAAGAAAGAGAGAGAGAGAGAATGGGTGCACCAGGAACTCCAGACACATGCTCCACTTTGTGTATTTGGCTTATGTGGGTACTGGGGAATTGAACCTGGGTTCTTAAACTTCACAGGCAAGTGCCTTAACTACTAACTCATCTTTCCAGCACATCTTCTGGTTTTTAAGTTTTTTAAATTGTTGTTTACAGATTAGTTTTCAGTATTTTTTTAAAAAAATCAGATCTAGAACTCATAACTGGACATAATCCTGAGAATAAGGAACTGTTATAAGTGCTCAGTCCTAAATGGGACATCTATATCAACCCCTAAGGCTCAGGGAATGATGCAAAAGAGGGGGTGGGAAAATATAGGTGGAATGCTGCAAAATTCACTCATCCTGACATGACATGGCAGTTACACAGTTAACTGCACATGACCTGCACAAGATGGGACCGATAAGCATCCCATCACAAAAGAGAGATGTATTTCTAAGGCCTCATTTTCCCTGAGGACCTGTTGGCAGTTAATATATGCTAGGAGACAAGGAGTCATTTTCTTTGGTGGCATAGCCTCTGGTAAGTTGACCATGCTGCAGTGAGGAACCCCCTACCCATATTCAAGCTATCCTAATAAAACTCAGTGGGCCACAGAAAGAAAAAGCATGAAAGTATCGGGGGGTATTTTGTAACAACATTGCATTTAGCAGCAGTGGTGGACAAGTAAAGTAATAGGGTGAGTATAATCAAAATACATTAAAAACATATATGAAATTGTTAAAAATCAATAAAAGAAAATTGATATAAATTCATTAAAATTTTTATTATGATTATGATTTTTTTCTTCTGATTACATATTAGCAACTATTTTCAAATCTAGATAACCTAGTATTTTAACTCTGTATTGTATTTCATTGACTCAAAACAATTCTAAAATCTCGAATCATAATCTGTTACATTCCCCATCTATACCCACATCTTCAATATAAGAAATGAATCTCTAACTTGAGATAGTTATTTGTATTTGTATATATTTGAGTTTGTTTTGATAGCCTGCATTTCCACTAGCCACTTTAAATACCTTCAATATATTTATTCTGCTGTCAGTCAGTTCCAAATCTTTAAGTCTGCCTTATTTGAATGAGGCATTTATATATTCTGTTATCTTGACTATTTACTGAATGTTAATGCCATCATCATGGTTTTAAGTTGATTCACTTTTTTTGTACTAGTATGTGTGTGTGGTTTGTAAGAGTATGTGTACATGGACCAGTTACTTTTCACTGTTGAGACAAAATACCGAGCCAGAAACAACTTAAAGGAGGAAGAAAGGATTTGATTTTGGGTACTGTTTGCAGGGGAAGTCTATTATGGTGGGCAAAGCATGGAGATCATGGTCACATCATCACATTAATAAGTAGAACATAGAAAGAGGGAGAACGGCGAGCAGAGTTGGGCTCTAACACCTAAAGCCTAAGCTCAGGATCAGATTTGCTTCTATAAAGCCCCACATCCAAAAGGTTCCATAACCTTCCTGAACAGTGCCCCTAGCTGGAGATAAAGTATCTAAAAATAAAAGTCTATTTTACACTCAAATCACCACAGTATACATATCTGCATATTGTGTGTGTGTGTGTGTGTGTTGTGTTGTGTGTGTGTATGTGTGTGTGTTGTGTTGTGCTGTGCTGTGCTTGTGGAGGCCAGAGGGAAATTTCAGGTATAATCATCAGGTACGTTTCTCCCTTCTATTTGAGACAGTGTTGCTCATTGGACTGCAGGTCACCAGTTAGGTTAGACTATCTAATCAGCAAGCCTCAGATGTCACCTGTCTGCTCCTCCCCAGCACTGAGATTAAAGGTAGGTGCCACCTCATCAGGAATTTACATGGCTGCTAGTGATCAAACAAGGTCAAGTTGCCCAGGCAAGTGCTTTATCACTGAACAATCTTTTCAGCCCTCATGTATTCAATATTCTAAAGAAGAGTGTTGTCACTATAAGTTAAGGTCTCATTTCTTACTTACACGAACATAAGCAAACAAGAAATATGCTATTTGTAAATATCTTTATAGTCACTAGCTTTTATTTTTCCCAATTTTTCCCTGTTGCTCAAGTGTTTGTAAACATTTACTAGAACTTTCTAGAGTATTGTTGCATACAAACTTGAATGATGCATATCACAATGGGAGCTATTTGATCAATCGTGGATTCACTTGTATATACCAACAGTTACTGTGAGTTATATCCTTTTATGTTACTTCATTGTGGTTTACAATTACTTTGGTAATGTTTCCATTTATCACTCAATCTTCCAAGATATCTCTTATTTTGAACCAATGTCCTTTCACCTTCATTCTGACATGACAATACACTAAATTTCACTTCCATTCAATCAATCTGGCTCTCATGTAACAGATATTCAATATTTTTGCCAACAGTTCTCTGCTACTTCCTGTGCAATGCAATTATTAATGCTGAAATAGAGAAGCTGTCCTGTTTCACTTTGCTATAGTCAGATTCAAACTCTGCTTTGCTGAAATAATTTGCATGTTTATTGAATGTCCACAGGTAACAAGTTGTGTATGATTATTTTGGATTAATTGTTTTCAGTCTTTTTCATTTTATATTCATACATTGAAGGTAAGAATATAATTCATGTATTGAGCTGTCTATTTGGAATGCCATTTAGTATACAATACATAACCATTTATGTTATGCATAATATATGATCAATATTTTTCATTCATTTTTTTCTAGTCTATATTTACTGCCTAATTTGCCAATCAGCTCCAAACTTAAAAAAAACATATAAATATTTATGTATGTCATTATGTAGACTTTACAGTTGTATATGTAATGCATATCAAGACTGAATATCCTTGCTTCTATTCTTCTTTCTTATTTATTGATTGGTGATGTTCTTACTAATTAAACTGAAGTCTAAAGTAAACGGTTCAGTAGAAGTCTGATTTTCCCAAAACCTTGAAGCTACCATTCAGTTCTAGGAAGAAAGAATAAAAAGTTTTAATGAGAAAACTGCAGAATCAGCAATGTTTCTTAAATTCTTCAGAGAAGTAAAATCATAAGAGAAACCACAGCTCTGCAAATTGCAGAGACAGACAAGTGAAATGCTGATTTATAACAGAGCACTTTCCTTTTCATAGAATGCCTATGGAAGCCTGGGTAGGGAAGCCCATGGAAGTCAACCCCGGGGAAGAGAATATGAATTGTAATCCATATTGCTAAAGACTCAGTATGGACCCAGCTAAGAAACAGACCCAGTCCTGACGTTTCCCAGAGCATTTGAAAGCTTTGCCATAAGGTCTCATCACACTTCCTCAGAGAAGATCAGAAAATCCTCTTTGTGCTTCCAGGAGGAAGAAGATTTTAAAAAACAGCATTATGAACTATTACAAGGGGTATTCCATTCATCTTCAGGTTGGCCTTTAAGACCTTATTTATCCAAAGCTAAAATTACTCAGGTTTTCAGTCTCACTGAGCTGGATGAAGGAGCATCTGCAGGTCTAGCATCCCATGTGGTTAGGTCCTATCTACCTCCAGACGCTCCAGCCATCTATGTCACCCAAGGCAGAGGAATGGAAAGGCATCAGGACTAAGGAGTACGTATGGCATGCTTGGCTTCAGTAGAGACATAGGCTCCCTGAATGACAGATGCAAAATTATGTCATAATTGTGCCATTATAGAAAACAAGTTGCTGTGAAAACATTGAATATCCACACTGAACTCTACACCTTTCAAAAATCTAAATCACAAGGTCTTAAATCTAGTTACAAAACACAATGCTAGAAAATTTCTAGAAAATGATAAAAGGTCAGAACCTAAGAGGTTCTAGTTGATAATGGCTTTTAGTTCTAGGCACAAGGTATGGGAGATTTAGTATCCTAGACTTCGTTGAATTAAGATATCTCTGCTTTTTGAAAGACATTGTCAAAGGATGAAAAGACACACCACAAGTTAAGTAAAGATATTTACAAAAGAGAGATGCCATGTAAAATATACAAGAATACATATGTCAGAAAATAAGGAATCATAAACCTGTTTTTTTTTTGGGGGGGTGGCAGGGCTGGAGAGGTGGCTTAGCATTTAAAGACACTTGTTTGCAAAGCCTGCTGGCCAGGGTTCCATTCCCTTATACCCAAATAAAAGCAGAGGCATCTGGACTTCATCCACAATGGAAAAGTCCCTGATGCACCCATAATCTCTCTCCCTCTGTGTCTTTCTCTGTCAAAATTAAATACAATGTGTTTTAAAAAACTCATTACATACTGAGCCAGCAATAATTAGACATACATTGAAGAAAACATACAGCTGAAGTAATACTTATATGTCAATTAAAAATGCTACATACCATATGTAATCAAAGAAATATAACAACGGCAAGACATCAATACATGGATTCCTATTAAAATGGCTAAGTTGGGAGCACTGACACCAACAAGAGCTGGCACTGACATGGGGCAACAGTAAGACTCATATCTGCTGTTGGGGCCCAAGGCTGAAAGAAATGACAAATAACACAGAACAGACAAGACAGACAGGGTGGCCGTGCCGTGCTCACTTTATTGCAGCTTTTTATATCTTAGGTGAAAGCAGCCTACATGACAAACTCTAATATGTAATGTCTGAATTACATTTTACACACAAAGAGAATCTGTTTCAGTTCCCAGACCTTCCAGTAGCCAATTAGGCTTGACTGATATCATTTGGAACATAGCATTCACAGCCTTTATCCTGCTCCCTGTTTGCAGGTGAGAAAGGGCTCACCCGTTTGCAGAACGTGCTCAAGGCTCACAATGTTCCAAAAATATCTCGAGGTCATTTGAGTGCAAACTGACCTCAAGTAACCTCCTCCTGATTCTGGGAACCTACATTTGCAAATGGGAATACGAAATAGTAAGATACTATAGGTGCGATTCTGACAGTTTGTGCAAAACAAGACCTACTTTTATACAATAAAAGAGCAATGCTAGTCCCTGGAGTTGACTCATAATAGTTTAATTAGTTAAACACTAATTTCCATATAAAATGATGGATGATGTTTATAGCACTTTTATTTCAAATTTGCCAAATATGGAAGTGATTGAAATGTTCTTCAGTAGATAAACTGCTAGACATAGAGAAAAGATACCTTATTTGCTGTTAAATGATGTGACTGGGGCTGGAGAGATAACTTAGCAGTTAAGGGGTTTGCCTGCAAAGCCAAAGTACCCAGGTTTGATTTCCCAGGGTCCACGTAAGCCAGACATACATGGTCACACATGCATCTGGAGTTCGTTTGCAGTGGCTGGAGGCCCTGATGTGCACATTCTCTCTCTCCCCCATCCTCCCTCTATCTTTCTTTCTCTCTACCGCTTTCAAATAAATAAAAATAAAATATATATTTTTTAAATGTTGTGAACTTAGTACACGTGAGCACAGACATTGACCATAGATTCACAGTTGTGAGGAGGCTACTTGAAATGGCTACATGATTTGTGTTGTGTGTGTGTATGCATGTGTGTGTGTGTGTGTGTGTGTACAACCAACAATTTAATATTAATGTACATAAAGGAAGTATATAGATGCAAATAATGCATGTCAGAAATGTTTTATTCAGGGATAGGAAGATAGGCCAGCAGTTAAAGGCACTTATTTAATAATTCTGCCAGCTTGCATTTGATTCCCCACTGCCTACATAAAGCCAGATGCAAAAAGTAGCTCATGAGCCGGGCATGGTGGCGCATGCCTTTAATCCCAGCACTCAGGAAGCAGAGGTAGGAGGATCGCCATGAGTTCGAGACCACCCTGAGACTACATAGTTAATTCCAGGTCAGCCTGGGGCGGAGTGAGACCCTACCTTGAAAAACCAAAAAAAAAAAAAAAAAAAAAAAAAAAAAAAAAAGTAGCTCATGCAGAAGGTCCTTGTATGCCCATCCTCTTTTCTATTTCTCTTTCTCTTTCTCTCCTCTGTCTCCTAGCAAATAAATACAACATGTTTTTTAATAGTCAGTCATTTATACACAATGCAGATGTGTATGTGTCTGTATGTGTGTACAAAATGTACATTTGTGTACCTATTACAACTATTTGACAACCTAGAAAAAGAAAAATCAAAGATAATTAAAAAAACAATGATGACAGGGGTAGGAATATATAGGTACAAAATACAGGATTTTCAAGATAATGTAACTTTACCATATGGTGCTACCATATATGAGCACAAATTCATAGAATATGCAACACAAAGAGGGTTACCTAATGTTTACTCTGGACTTTGGGTAGAAGTCTGAGGCTATCAGTTATAAAAAAATATATTTATACATTGAATTGGGGCCCAAGGCTGAAAGAAATGACAAATAACACAGAACAGACAAGACAGACAGGGTGGCCGTGCCGTGCTCACTTTATTGCAGCTTTTTATATCTTAGGTGAAAGCAGCCTACATGACAAACTCTAATATGTAATGTCTGAATTACATTTTACACACAAAGAGAATCTGTTTCAGTTCCCAGACCTTCCAGTAGTCAATTAGGCTTGACTGATATCATTTGGAACATAGCATTCACAGCCTTTATCCTGCTCCCTGTTTGCAGGTGAGAAAGGGCTCACCCGTTTGCAGAACGTGCTCAAGGCTCACAATGTTCCAAAAATATCTCGAGGTCATTTGAGTGCAAACTGACCTCAAGTAACCTCCTCCTGATTCTGGGAACCTACATTTGCAGATGGGAATACGAAATAGTAAGATACTATAGGTGCGATTCTGACAGTTTGTGCAAAACAAGACCTACTTTTATACAATAAAAGAGCAATGCTAGTCCCTGGAGTTGACTCATAATAGTTTAATTAGTTAAACACTAATTTCCATATAAAATGATGGATGATGTTTATAGCACTTTTATTTCAAATTTGCCAAACATGGAAGTGATTGAAATGTTCTTCAGTAGATAAACTGCTAGACATAGAGAAAAGATACCTTATTTGCTGTTAAATGATGTGACTGGGGCTGGAGAGATAACTTAGCAGTTAAGGGGTTTGCCTGCAAAGCCAAAGTACCCAGGTTTGATTTCCCAGGGTCCACGTAAGCCAGACATACATGGTCACACATGCATCTGGAGTTCGTTTGCAGTGGCTGGAGGCCCTGGTGTGCACATTCTCTCTCTCCCCCATCCTCCCTATATCTTTCTTTCTCTCTACCGCTTTCAAATAAATAAAAATAAAAAAAAATTTTTTAAATGTTGTGAACTTAGTACACGTGAGCACAGACATTGACCATAGATTCACAGTTGTGAGGAGGCTACTTGAAATGGCTACATGATTTGTGTTGTGTGTGTGTGTGCATGTGTGTGTGTGTGTGTGTGTGTGTGTACAACCAACAATTTAATATTAATGTACATAAAGGAAGTATATAGATGCAAATAATGCATGTCAGAAATGTTTTATTCAGGGACAGGAAGATAGGCCAGCAGTTAAAGGCACTTATTTGATAATTCTGCCAGCTTGCATTTGATTCCCCACTGCCTACATAAAGCCAGATGCAAAAAGTAGCTCATGAGCCGGGCATGGTGGCGCATGCCTTTAATCCCAGCACTCAGGAAGCAGAGGTAGGAGGATCGCCATGAGTTCGAGACCACCCTGAGACTACATAGTTAATTCCAGGTCAGCCTGGGCCGGAGTGAGACCCTACCTTGAAAAACAAACAAACAACAAAAAAAAAGTAGCTCATGCAGAAGGTCCTTGTATGCCCATCCTCTTTTCTATTTCTCTTTCTCTTTCTCTCCTCTGTCTCCTAGCAAATAAATACAACATGTTTTTTAATAGCAGAGAAATTAAAGTTAAAAGTTCACTACAAGCATCTGTATTAAAATGGTCAGCATCTGTATTAAAATGGTCAGTCATTTATACACAATGCAGATGTGTATGTGTCTGTATGTGTGTACAAAATGTACATTTGTGTACCTATTACAACTATTTGACAACCTAGAAAAAGAAAAATCAAAGATAATTTAAAAAACAATGATGACAGGGGTAGGAATATATAGGTACAAAATACAGGATTTTCAAGATAATGTAACTTTACCATATGGTGCTACCATATATGAGCACAAATTCATAGAATATGCAACACAAAGAGGGTTACCTAATGTTTACTATGGACTTTGGGTAGAAGTCTGAGGCTATCAGTTATAAAAAAATATATTTATACATTGAAAGATGCTGGCATTGACATGGTAGGCTGAATGTGTGTCTCTGACCTATTGATCCTGGCTGGGATATAAAGCTGATCTAAACAAGAAAACACACACACACACACACACACACACACACATTATTGTGCAAAGTCGTAGTGTTGTGTAGCTTACATAGGTTTGCCTGAAACTCATGATACTATGAGGCCAAAGTGTCCTTAAACTCCTGATCTTCCTCCTCTAGCTCCCAACTCCCAACTTATATGATTATAGACATGAAGAAGCGCACCTGTCTCACCATTAATAACACCACCACCAAAGAAAAGAAAGAAAGAAAGAAAGAAAGAAAGAAAGAAAGAAAGAAAGAAAGAAAGAAAGAAAGGAAAGGAAAAAAAAAAGAAAAGAAAAGAAAAGAAAAGAAAAGAAAAGAAAAAAGAAAAGAAAAGAAAAGAAAAGAAAAGAAAAGAAAAGAAAAGAAAAGAAAAGAAAAGAAAAGAAGGCTGAGAGAGATAGCTTAATGGTTAAGGTGCTTGCCTGTAAAGCAAAGGACCCAGGTGCCATTCCCTGGGACCCATGCCAAGCCAGATGCACAAGGGGGCATATGCATCTGGAGTTCATTTGCAGTGGCAGGAGGCTCTGGCATGCCCATTCTCTCTCTCTCTCTCTCTCTCTCTCTCTCTCTCTCTCTCTCTCTCTCTCTCTCTCATGAAAAAATAAAAATATAAAAGGGAGAAACTAAAGATTCTCTGTTGGTCTGAAACAAATTTCCCCATAAACTTATGTTTTTCTGAATGTTTGGTCCTCAACTGGAGGCAATTTGGAAGATGGAGCCTTGCTGGAGGAAATATGTTTCTAGGGGCAGGCTTAGAGTATTAGAGTCAGCACCACCTTGCCAGAACTTGGCTTACTCTCCAGACATGTTTTCCACCCACTGTGGCAAAAGTAATGTCCAGCCTCTGCTCATACTGAGCTTTCTCCTGCCATTAAAAAGCTTCCCTTTGGCTGGAGAGATGGCTTAGCGCCAGGTCCCACGTTTAGCCAGATGCAAAGTGACACGAGGACGCACTGCCGCACTTGACCACAAGGGGGTGGGCGCATCTGGATTTCTTTAGCAGCAGCTGAAGGCTACTGGCGTGCCCATCTCTATCTGTCTTTCCCTCTCTCTCTGTCTCTCTCCAAAAGGAAGAGGAGGGGGAGGGGAGGGGGAGGAGGAGGAGAAGCAGCTTCCCCTTATGACTATAGGTCAACATAAAATATTCCTCACATTAGCTGCTTTTGGTTGGGTGCTTCATCCCAGCAATTGGAAGGTAACTAGAACAGATAGTATTCTGAGAAAATTAAATTCCATTCAGGTCATTTTTGAGAGATAAACTTTCTACTAAGTATATTGTATCTATCATCATGCCAAAGAAATTATTTTGGGGACTAATCCTGTCTAATAAAAAGACAAACTTCTTCTGTCTAGATTAAGTATTGTATCCCCACTAGGCTGGGCAAATAAAAAAAACAACAAAATAAAATTAATCTATGAATATACAGAGATTACGAAAAAAGCTGGTTTTGAGCACATTTCCTTTATTATATGGGGAATAATTTGAATGTCTCTCTCTTAATTAAGCAATAGCAAAATGAGAAAATTCCCTAGTAAGCTGTGAGAAAGTTTTTTTTTTTTAATGTAATTCACCAAGGTAGTAATTCTCTGGGACCCTCAAAATACAGAGAAAATGTAAAATTTTGAATGAGGAAAAAAAGTGGCCTCTGAGAAGGACAGGACTAAGAAAACTACTGCTTTTCAGACTCAGAATTAAGAAATCTGTCAGGGGAGGTCTGAGTGATGAAATTTCTCCTGAAGGAATGAACAGAGAATGTACAACATAACAAGCCATGATCTGTGCATTCAGCTGCAGGTTGATCATGGACATTTGATTTCATGTCCCATAGCTTAACTCAGGCACAAACACTATAACATTACATCACTATGGGGAGAAAAAAAAATTAAGTGGAATATGTAAGACTGTCTTTTGAATTAAAACAGTTTAGAAGAACATGCAGAAATAATTCCAGACTCTCAGAGGCTTACAAATTTTATTCACTTCTCAATGGCCAATGTTAATTGGCAGAGAAGTTATCTTATGGTTACCATGTAAGATTAGGCAGTTAAAGACACTATAGCAACACAAGAAAAGGAAGAAAGAAACAAAATGATATACACTTTGCAAGCTTCCATCCAGACTCAATGGACTACTCACATATACATATCAGTCACATTTTGTCTGTCATATGAACATGCTGGTTTCATTTAAATATGCAGAGAGCACAAGCATATGTTGTATCTTGAAGACAGGAAATTAGAAAGATTGAGTGTCACCACTGATTTCTTCAGCAACATTTGAGTAAATATTTTTGTAGATAATGCTTTAAATTGTGTGCACTAGGAACACATTTGAGAAGATACCATTTAAAATTAATTGCGGTAATTTCATGTTGAAGTAGAGAAGTGATGCTACAATTTGTAAAGTCTCATTTGGTGGTGCTGTTCTTATAATGATAGATTTCTTGTATACTTAGTATTCTATCTTAAAAAAATAAAATTATATTTAAACATCTTTTTTCTTCTCTTTCAGTGTATCAAAGTCCCATGTATCCCAGGTTTCCCTGAAACTCATGGTGTAGCTGGGAATGATTTTGAATTACCGATGTTCTTGCTTCTACTTCCTGAGTCCTGGGATTATAGGCATTCAGTAAGGTAAACACTACAAACTGAATTATATCCCTCGCCTAGTCAATACATTTTAAATGTTATGAAGAAATAAACTAATAAATAATTTAAAGCAATTAGCAGATGAACAAAATCAGTTTGGCAAAATAATAATGCTTTTAATTCTTTATTAAGGAGCACTCAAAATTTTAATAAAATACTTGGAAGTGCAGCTCAAGTAATTCTGTGCACAATCAATATTGAGTAGTAATGATCATTGTCTTCTTCCTGAGGAAAGTTTTAATTTTCATTGCTGCTCATACTTTAATTTGCTCTATGCCTGGGAGGCTTTAGAGTTCTCCTTGGGGTGACTGAACTCCTGAGAGGTTGCTTCCTGATTTTAGGCCTTGACCTTGCTTTCATTAGTGCATTGCTTAAGGATTCTTGTGCAGTTTTTTTTCTAAACGTTTGAAATGAATGCAAATCTTTCTAACATTCCCTGAACTTTTTCTACACAGGCTCTTTCTGAAAGCCCTCCTCAGCTAGAAAACTGTATTACATTTCCAAATCTCCCTGGGATTGTAGGAGCCAGTTATTCTGAGTTGTAAGTTTCCCTTGTCCTAGAACAGGAGAAAAGTCAGCCAGCAAAACATATAGGCCATGGTTGCCTTCCCATTCCAGAGTTCAAATCTTTTTTTTTTTTTTTTTTTTTTTTTTTTTTTTTTTTCAGTTTTTAAAAGCAGAATGGGCCCTGGTCTTTGAAGTACAATAGTATTCAATATAGTCTTTCTTTCCTATTATATGATCTGGTACAATGTCCTGCTTTGGCACATATGATCTGACATTGCAGATCTTGCCTTCACTTGTTAATCCTGTCCATATTCTCGGCTGTGTGTAAAAGGATATCTACACCCCCTTGAGCTTATCACCTAAGTCAATAAACAATGCAGACATGGTTAGACTAAAAGTAATCCTGCAAAATTTAGTCAGTGATTCAGATATGAAGGGATTTTCACCATCTGTAGTTCCATTTATTCTTCTTTTTATAAGGAGACTAAGGAACCAAAATATTATACTAATGATACCTAAAAATATAGTAAAATATACTTTTAAACAGTCTCTCAATTGAGGATAGTTTTGATGCAATAAATTTTTATGTGCTTGTTAAAAATATCATTGAAGTTTTCCTCAATATGCTAATCTGGCAAGAAAATATTCTCTTTGAATAACTACCATGTACTTTCTCAAAGCTTATCAAACCTCTCACTCTCGCTCATTATAATTTAAGAATTTAAAAGACATTTCATAGACCAGTAGTTTGGGATTTACTTTTTGTCAAAAGTGCAATGACTCATTATTAATTGGCATAGATTTTTGAATTACTGACTCATTTTCTTTATTCAACATCTTTTTCATAATCTTTTTACTTCTCATTAGTGGCTCTTATCACACTTTATCTGTTATGTTTAATAAAGTCATTGCCATAGATTTTTTTAATAAATAAAAAATTATAGAAATGAAATAATAAATATCCTCCTCCTTCCCTTCTTCTCTCTTCCCTGTGGGGTCCAGTCCAACATCAAATTTACAATCTTTGTGCCTCAGCCTCCCTAAAACTGGAATACTGGTCAGACTCACACCCAACAATATAGTTTTTATGAAGGAGGTATTCAGAGTCTAATTATTTGAAAATCAAGGCCATGAAAACATAAGTTCTTCTGTTATATGTAAGGAAGCAACTATTACCACAATGAGATAGACTTACCTCTTTTTAGTATTGACAATACTTCACTGAAATCTCATGAATTCCTGCCAAATACTGATTCTCAGAAAATTATTCAACAATATGGTGACTTATCTTAAAAATAGAGTAAGGCAGCCAGGATGGATATTGCTTTTCTTTTTATTTTTTTCAAGGCAGGGTCACATTATAGCCCAGGCTGGCCAGGAACTCACTCTGTACTCCTAGGCTGGCCTCTACATCACAGCAATCCTACTACCTCTGCCTCCAAGAATGCTGCAATTAAAGGCATGAGCCAACATGCATAGTGAATATTTCTTTATTTCTTTATAACATTTAATTCTTTTTTTTTAATACTAATTATCTACGTTCTTTGTTGTGATGCCAAATGATTAATAGTAAGAAAAATATTCTCCCCAATGACAATTTTATAAAAGTTTTAGTTCTAGTAAGTGAGGAGATAGTCCCATATTCTAGGTGATTTCTAACACCACAGTGAATTTTACTAAAATTTATGACAAATAATTTCAAATGTAGTAAATCATGAATCCACTTCTCATTAAAGTTAGCTGTGTAAATCTATTCTTGCTATTATTTAAGATTTTACAAAATGAGACATTGCAATTAGAAAAAAAATCTTATATTTTTCATGGGATAATGTATTCAATTTGGTAAGGAATATCCATATGAAATAAAATTTCAGAAATTAATTTTTGTAATTTACTTATAAGAACAATTCTATAATTTTTTATCACAATCTCCATTTGAACTTTCAAGTAATTAAAATTTGTTCAGGGAACCTTGCTTTGCCAAGATGTAACTTGTTTTTAAACTGCCTATGCTTCCCTCCAAACATTTTTAATTCTGCCTCTTCCTAATCATTCTGTTGAAGAGAAGCTTTTTCTTCTGCCTCAAAATGATCTTTAATTTGTAAAATACAACTTTATTAGATGAGGGGCCTTCTGATTCTTAATTTCCCATGTGTCAAGTTTTGTGATTGGCTAGGAAAATATAATTATCATATATAAAAAAAAGCCAACATCTGCATGACATGATGGTTGGTTCTAATATCCTTTTCACTAAAGATTAAAAAAAAAAAAAAAAGTAACTTTTTGTTTATAAGACATAAATTGTATGGCAATTTGAGAAAAGAATAGTATTTTCATATAAAGCATCTACTATGAGGTCTTTCCAATAACTCTAAAAAATGAATAAATTATAATTACATATTATACTGTGAAATTTTTTTGTAAAAAATCAATTTTGTTTAAAAATCAACTCTCTTTGATTATATTGTTATCATTTCATTTAAACACATAAAAGTCTCAAAATTAGAGTAGCATAATCTAAAACTTGGAAAGAAATTTGAATGTATAAATTATCACATATCACTTCAGGGCTATAAACACTCTCCTTAACCACCCCTGTGGGGATGTTTTGTCAACAAGATAACCTGATTTATTTCAGTGACATATATAATTAGGATAAAATTAACATATATTCTATACATAGTTTCAACTTCCTCTTCTAATAATATTTAAAACTGTGAAAGAAGCAGTGCTTATGACACCATTTCCTCATTAGCACTCTCTAGTAGCCTCTCAGCTTGACATGACAATGTTAGTACTCTGGCTAATGACCTGTGGGCAGAGTGAATGGTGCACCTTTTGGCTACTTCACTCTGGAGCAAAAAAAAAAAAAAAAAAAAAAAGTCCTGCCAACATTCTCTTCCTCTAGTCTAATGCCCAAGTTACCATATGTTTCAAATTCTGTCTCTACAAAAATAGAGAAGCAACAATCAGTAGGAATTTTTGAATGCCCATATATGACAAAGTCTTCATACATATACACTGAAAAGTTTGCATCATTTTTGGTATATTACACTGAAATATTTAAGGCTTTTTAAAGAATTTTATTTGCCCTTTCCTAAATGAATTTCCTGAAAGAGATTAAACCCAGAAAAGCTACTATTTTATTATATTTTATTAATGCAAACATATCACTCATATAATATTCAATCAGAGAATTGAGGATACATATTTTACAGAATTACACACATCCGTATCATGTGTTTATTTGAAGAACCACTTTCTGATACTGGTATGGAAAATGGATTGTAATTAATGGTGGCCACATGAACAATGAAGTTTGTACTTATCATGTACATCCATCTTGCCTTGACACATGGTACTATGAGGTTTTTCCACACCACATGATACACCAGATGAATAGAACCAGCCAATTGTGTGAGTCCTTGTAAAAATAGTCAAATATGTGAAGAATGAATCCATTCATCTAGATTAATCTTAAAGTTGAAAATGGGAAGAAAACAAAACTGCACTCTAGAAGCTGTATCATGCAAAATCCTAACAATCTCTACTTATGTTCCATTTTCTGGCTTAAAAAAACATTTTTTAAATATGATGGTAATTGAAATAAAAATAAAAATTTAGATTAAATGAATTTTCTGGGTTTGATATAGTAAAATAAATGTTTAAAGTATATGCTTAGGTAAGAGGTGGTACAACAGAGTATAATTCTCAACACTCAGGACTCTGAGACAAATGGATGACCGGTTCAAGGCTAGACTGTGCTACATTGTGGCAACTTGTTAAAAATAGGTGTAATACAATTGAGAGAATCAAAAGGGTTAATTAAGTTCTAAATGCTCCAGCTTTCTGCTTCAGAAAAGAAGATATTTTTGACAAGGAACACCTGATTTTAGAAAAAAGGTTTTCCTTTGTGCCAGTTCTAAAGCATGTCCTGGGACAGTCCAAAAGCAAATATATTCTATGTATTAATTATATATCCTGGAATCATTTTAGAGCATTTCTCATCCATTATGGATACATTCCTTTACTGAGAAATTTATCCTATTTTTTTAAATTTAATAATTTATTATTTTGTTTATATTATTCTAATTTTACATTTATATTGATGGCTCCATTATCCTCCTCCCTGTCCTCCCTTCTCCAAGGGGAACCTCATCAATTGGGAATGTGGGTCATGCACTGTGGGAGTAGTCAAAAAATTATGGGGGATAGGCCAAGTCTCTGTGCATAATGACCCAACTTGTGACTCTAACACTCTTTCTGACCCCTCTTCCATGAATTTCCCTGATCCACGTTGGGATCATTTCAGTTCTACTTCACTGGTGAGGTTTTAGGAGCCTCTGTGTCTCTGGATATCTGGCTTAGTAGGAATTGGATGTTCTCTGTGTTAATCTTCATCCTTTTTCTGGTGTCGTGATCCACAATAGCACTGAACTCTTGCTCTTTCCCCACATTACTCTATGGTTTCAGCTGGAGCCCTGGTGAGGCATGATAGGCTGATCCTTCTTTCAGGTTCATTGTCCATCTGAAAAAGATAAGCAAATTCTCCAACAGAGAAAGAAGTTAGTACTAGATTGATGGAATGGCCATAGTGTTTTTATAGAGAATTTTATATGTGTAGGCCCTCTTCTAGCCTACATTTGGTTTGAGCTTGATCTTGGAGACTGGGCTCACTTTTTGTACATGGTTTTGACTTATTTTCCAGTTCTAGCAATGAGTCCCATTCCACTGAGTGGATCTACTAGTCAAATCAAGAGCAGTTGCTTACCCACCATGGCTGTGTGCCACTACTGCACTTGTTTGAGCATTGTGTCATGTTGTTTCCTGCTGGGTAGCTTAAACTGCAAGTTGTTTGGCCAAATGTCAGTCATTTGCCCCCAGTCACCTGTGTAGCACCCTCTGGCACTAGAATAACTAACTCTCTAGGGACTGACCCTCTTCCAGATTCTGACCAGGTCTCTCCATGTTTTGGCTCCCACCAATAGTGGGATACAAGAGGGTCTACACCCATTAAATTCACTCTAAAATGAAATGGCTATGCATATACCTTGCACTGACCTCACTCTCTGTTTTCTTTTTTTCAGATGGACGTAGAACCTGAGGAGAGAATAGGCCCATCGCACTTCACCAGGGCACCAGCTGAACCCATAGAATAATTGGGGAAATGACAAAGTGTGCTGCTTTCTCAGATAACCTGGTATAAGCAGAGGAGTGAAGGAGATAGACACAGAGAACACTCAACCCCTACCAAACCAGAGGTCCAGAGTCACAGAGACTCCCATGGCTTAGGGAAATTAGCGGAAGAGGGGGCAGAAACATTGTTAGAGCCATAAGTTGGGTCATTATGCACAGAGACATTGCCTCTCCCCCATAACTGATGGCTATCCCAAAATGCAAGACCCAAGGGGGGAGGGCAGGGAGAAGGTTTTGGAATTAGGGTGATGTTAGCTACATAAAAGGAATTGGAGATCTTTCCCTGTTCTCCAATTGTGTGGTGTGGCACAGTTTGAGAAAAATTGGCTTCAGTTCTTTCATGAAGGTTTGGTAGAATTCAGCTGAGAAGCCATCTGGTCCAGTACTCTTCTTTTTGGGGAGATGTTTGATTACCCTTTCAATATCATTGGGTGTGATAGGTTTGTTTAGGTGATTAATCTTCTCTGGGTTTAGCTTTGGTAGGTGGTATGTGTCCAGGAATTCATCCATTTTGTCCATATTCTCCTGTTTTATGGGGTACAGGTTTTTGAAACAATTCCTGATGATTCTCCCAATTTCACCTATGTCTGCTGTGATCTCTCCTTTTTCATTTCTAATTTTGTTAATTTGAAGTGACTCTTTTTTTGTTTGTTTGTTTAATCAAATTGGCCACAGGCTTATCAATCTTATTAATATTTTCAAAGAACCAGTTCTTTGTTTTCTTAATTTTCTTCTTAGTTTCCATTTCATTAATTTCTGTTCTGATCTAAATTATTTCTTTCTGTCTAGAGCTTTTTTGGTTGGCTTCTTCTCGTTTTTCCAATGCTTTATGTGGATGGTTAGTTTATTGATTTGGGATCTCTCTGTCTTTGTTATTAAGGCATTTTGTGCTATGATTTTTTCCCCTAAGGACTGCCTTCATTGTGTCCCATAAGTTGTGGGATGATGTGTTCTTATTGTCATTCAATTCTAGAAATTTTGCAACTACATTTTTTTTTATTTTATCTACAGCCCATTTATTGTTTAAAAGTGTGTTGTTCAGTGTCCAGGAGCTAGAGGGATTCCTGGCATACCTTTTTTATTAATTTCTAGCATTACAGCATTGTGGTCTGATATCAGGAAATTATGTCAATTTTCCTAAAAATATGGAGGCATGTTTTGTGGCCCAACATATGATCTTTTTAGAGAAGGTTCCATGGGCTGCTGAGAAGAATGTGTAATCTGTAGATTTGGGGTAGAATGTTCTGTAGATGTCTGTTAGGTCTAGTTGCTCTATGGTGATGTTGAGCACTCTTACTTCCCTATTAATTTCCTGTTTGGATGATCTATTTATTGCTGATAGTGGAGTATTGCAGTCCCTGACTATGATGCTGTTGGTAGTTCTTTCTGTTTTGTTGTCAAGTAGTTTTCGTTTTATGAATTTTGGTGTACCTGTGTTTGGTGCATAAATATTGATGATTGTGATATCCTCTTGTTGGATTGTTCTTTTAATAAGTAAGAAGTGGCCTTCTTTGTCTTTTTTGATTACTTTTGGTTAGAAGTCTATTTTATCTGATACTACTATAGCAATGCCTGCTTGTTTCTTATTTCTATTTGCTTAGAATATCATTTGTCTCCCTTTCACCCTGAGAAGGTATCTGTCTTTAGTCATGAGGTGGGTTTCTTGAGGACAGCAGATTGAAGGGTCTAATTTTCTGATCTATCCTGTCATTTTATGTCTCTTGATGGGCAAACTAAGGCCATTAATATTAAAAGTAATAACTGTGAGGTTTTATTTCATCCCTGCCATGTTGTGGTAGTTTGGTGTTTTTTTGGACTTTGAAGGTCTTTCTTTCTTTCTTTCTTTCTTTCTTTCTTTCTTTCTTTCTTTTTTTTTTCTCCTTCTCTGAGTTTGAGTTTGGTTATTGTGATCTGCTTCTTGTAGGTTCTTGAGGTTGGTTATTTGATTCTTTTGTGTGGAGAATTCTCTGAAGTACTCTCTGTAGATTTGGCTTTGTGTTCATATGGTTGTACAGCTGGGTCTTATCATGGAAAGGTTTTATTTCACCATCTATGCAGTGTTCCACCCAGGTTCTTCTGGCTTTGAGTGTTTCCATTGAGAAGTCTGAAGTGATTCTGGTGGGGTTACCTTTATAGATAATGTGTTGTTTCTACCTAACTGCTTTTACGACTTTCTCCTTGTTATCAATATTTAGGGCTTTATTGATTATGTATCTTGGAAAACTTCTCCTTTGGTCCAGTCTGTTTGGAATTCTATTATCTTGTGACTTGATGGGACATGCTTTTGAGAGAGTGTGTGTGTGGGGGGGGTTTCTTCAATAATTTTGTTGAGTAAGTTCTCAATTCGTTTGGTCTGAATTTCTTCCCCTTCTGGTATTCCCATGATCCTAATGTTGGAATGTATAAGGCTATCTCACATTTCCTGCATGTCCTGTTCACAAAAATTTTTGAACTTATTGAAACTTTTGGATCCACGTGCAGTTTCTTCTGTTCTGTTATCCAGTTCTGAGTTGTTATTCTCCATATGGCTGACTCTATTCTTGAGAACTCCTATAGAGTTTTGGGTTTGTTCAATTTGGTTTGTATTTTCTACTGCATTTTATGTATAGTTTCCAACTCTCTGTCCATTGTTCTTTTTACATAATTTTCTGATGTTTTTAGTGCATCTTGGAATTCCTCCTTGCATTTATTTACGTCTTCATTGATTTTAGCCAGTTGTTTATTAAGGTCCTCTCTTTTTTTCACTCTCCTTCAGGTCATTTAACTGTCTTTGGAGCCCTTCCTGTTTCTTTTGTATTATGTCTAATTTCATGACAAAAACATTCATACAATTATTGGCCCTTTGTTGATTTTCTGCAAGTTCTGCTATTTTGTTGGCTTGGGTTGCATTGCTTATGTCTTCATTTTGGGGTTCTGATCCTATCATCTCTTCTATGTTTTGGTTAGAGACATCCATTGTGACACTGGGCAGGCTTGTTGGATTTACTTGCATTTGATTTTTTATGTGATTTTCTTATTTTATTTTTTTGCATTGTGGTCTGCCCATCACAGTGTAGGAATCTTGTTAACTGTAGCAGGATGCTGTAGTTTACCTTGAAGAGTCTTCAGTGATTATTCCCTTTTATGTTTATTTTGATTAGGCTTCTGTTGGCAGTGGGGCCTGCCTGCTCAGAGAGTGGGAGCCCATAAGGGTCTGGTGAGGGTCTGAGGGTCTGATGGAGGGGCTTGTTCTTTGGTGGTTCAGGGTATGGGAGTGCATGGTCAGGTGGCTTGAGGGGTAAGGGGTGGGGGCAATAGGTCAAAGCAGACTGGTGTTGCATCTGGGCTGCAGAGGTGGGGAATTTGCCAATGTGTGGTATTTCTCTGATGCTAAGGGTTGAGGGGATGGGACAGTGGGGTGTTGGGACTATGTTGCAGGGAGTGGCTGAGATTTCAGGGTCCTGTGACAAGGCAGAACAGATATATGGGATTGCTCCAAGTCAGATGAAGTAGGTGGGGAGGAATTGGTGGTGGTCCAGGTGGGGTGGCAGGAAAGGGGAGGGAATGGTAAAGATTAACTTTTTGGCCTCAGTCTGGGTCATGGAAGGGGGGAGGGAGGGTGAGGCAGCAGGGGGAATGGTGTTTGGCCTTTGAGTTTGTAGTTCCCATGCCCTTGGATGGGGTTCCTGCACCTGGGGATGGGGGCTGTCAGTGGTGATGGGGATGGAGGTGGAGTGTGGGGGTCCTGTACCAGGGTGGAACAAGTTCATGAGTGGAGTTCCCACAGGCACACAGGGTGGGGGTGGGATGGCTCAGGGACCAAATGAGTGGAGGTCCTATAAGCAGGGAGGGTGGAGGTGGGGTGGTGCAGGGACCAAGGGAGAGCAGGCCTGGAGGTTAGGGGTGGGGCCACGTGGGACTGAGTGAGTGAAGTTCCCACTGGCATGGAGGGTGGAGCTGGGGTTGGGTGGGTGATGGAGCTTGCTTGTGGAGCTCCACAGTGGAGGAAACCTAGGGCAAGGGAATACTACCCTGCTGGCTTGGGTCTACTTAGCTAGCGCAGGAGGAACCTGTGGCTGAGACCATGGCTAAGGTGGATATTTGAGGGGGAATTGGGGGACTGGTGGGTCCCCTGAGAGCATGGAAATCTGAGGATTCCCTGCTTTGGTCCTCAGTGCCCTACCACCAAACCCTAATGAATCCTAAAGGCCTTGTCTTTCCTTCCGTGCCAGGTGATGTGTGTTTATATGTTTAAAGCTTTTTTAAAAATTTTGTTATTGGCATATTTACTATTCTATCCTATTATCTTTATTCTAAATTTTTCACTGAAACTCCAAAAATAAGTCAAATAATTTTTCCCTGTTGTGTAGTAGTTTGGTAGTTTGAATGGATATCCCCCAATATATATGAGAGTTTATTAAAGCTTGTAATTTAAATCTCTATTCTCCTGGCTGGAGGAGATGTCACTGTGGACTCATCCTAGGATCGATCCTTCAAGTGTTGGGAGAAAATTTGAAATTCAATCTAGTGATATGCAGAGTTCTGAGTTCTTGAGTTCTGCCATTATGGAGTTCTTGAAGTTTGCTTGCTTTTGGTGTTGGGCTTTTCTCTCTGCTTGGATATGGGAAAGAGGGACCAACTTTGTCTGCCATTCTAGAATGTTCCCTGGATCTGTAAGCTCCAAATAAATTCTCTTTCTCCGATAACTGTGTCTGGATTGGAAGTCCATCCCATCAACTGAAGATGTCTGCTACAGAACTGGTCCCAGAAGTGGGTAGAGTTGCTGCATGGCAAATCTTACCATGTGGATTTTGGCCTTTTGGAACTGGTGTGCTGGAGAAAGATAACCCAACTGCTTTACTTTAAAACAGTGGAGAGAGCACCTGAGGGAAATCTGAATGATAGCAACACAAATTCTTTTATAAGGAGTTGACTGAAAAGGACCGAACTTGCTCTTTTAGTCACTGATAAATTTGTCACTGAATTAAGAATATGGCTATGTCCTGCATACCTGGTATTGATTGTGGAAGCATGAAAAATGCATGAGGTGCATCATGAAGTCCACACAATTCCAGCAACCACTGCTGAGATGTGACATAGAGGCAGGGCATTATGACCCTGATAGGCCAGTGAAGCCATTGTAAGATGAACCATGGCTTGCATGGAGACCCAATGATGCTTTGGATATACCATGATTGTGTAAGGGCTACCATGCTATTCAGCCCAGCTGGAGGGGTAGAGGTCAAAAATCCAGAGACTGTCAATCACTTTTTATGATATCAGACTTAAACTACAGATGTTTGATGTTTACTTGATAGTTACTGAGTTTGAATTTTTCCCAACTCTCTTTGTTATGCCTTACAGCATTTGGAAATGCTTACTCTGTGCCTTTATATGTTAAAGTATATAATTTATTTTCATTTTATAGGACTCTCACTTAAGAGACAATCTTAATTCTCAGATAAGATTTAATTTGGAGCTATCTTAAATTGTTAAATTTTGTGGGAAAATTTGAATTTATATTAAGCACAATATACAATGTGAGATGGTTAGTGGGGTCAGGAGCAGGATGTGATAGTTTGAAAGGATGTCCTCCAATATATACAGGAGTTTATAAAAGCATGCAATTTAGATCTCCAGCCTCCTGGCTAGAGGAGGTGTCACTGTGGGTACATACTAGGGTCCAGTCCTAAGGAGTGGGGCTGGATTTGGAATTCCAGTCTAAAGATATGCAGATTTCTTGAGCTCTGACATTATGTAGTCCCTGAAGCGTGCTTGCTTGTGGTCTTGGTAGTGGTTTTTCATTCTGCTTGGATCTGGGAGAAAGGGCCAACTTCTTTCACCATTATGGAACTTCCCTTGCATATGTAAACTTCAAATAAATTCCTTTCTTACCCATAACTGTGTCTGGTCTAGAGATTCATCCCAGGAACTAAAGCAATCTGCTACACTTGTGATACATATTTAGATATTTGATAAAAATGATTGCCCTAAATATCCTATATTCTATGTAAGTAATCTTAAGGCATTCATCAAATTCAAATATAATATGCTACTATGATCTGGGCATGGTGGTGCACGCCTTTAATCCCAGCACTTGGGAGGCAGAGGTAGGAGGATCACCGTGAGTTTGAGGCCACCTGAGACTACATAGTTAATTATAGGTCAGCCTGAGAAACAAGTGAGACCCTACCTCAAAAAAACCAAAACAATAATAATGTTAAGCTACTATAACCTACAGATACTTCCAAATCTTTTGCACACATGAAGATTCATTCCTCTCCTATGACCATGGCATTGGCTCTGAAATGCTGGTGCATTTTATTGGAAGAATAGAGACTAAGCATGGCAGAGTTGAAGGAAAAGCAAACATTAGTGAAATCACACAATCGATGCTGAGAGTTGACACTTGCCATTTGCACAGGTCATTTTCAGAGCCAAATAACTAATACTGAAGTGAAGGCAATAAGAAAGCCCATCACAAGTAGAAGTAGAAATATTTGGCCATCTCACCAAAATACATGACACTTAGTACCTTTAATTGTTTCTGTGTTTGTTAAATTGCCTAACATTATCCTTAGAACACAGTGGTAAATACTTTGAGTCAATAACTTTATTCCTCAGCTTCTACTCACTCAAATCAAGTGTAACTATCTAGGCATTGTAATTTGGAATGTTCTTGCCAGAGACAAGTATCAAAAATTTATAAATGAACTTCTGTCACACAGTTTGTGTTTTAATGTACTGTACAATTGTGCTAACATTTAAAATAATTTTCATTATATTACTAACATATAAGTTCAACTGAAAAGCATAGTATTGTAAACTTTTCACAAACTGTTCTTATGCATATAAATTATTAACTTTGAACAAAAGTAACATTCATACATTTTAAATCATACCTTCTTAAATTGAACTGATTTATCAAGAAGGCATAGGTGTTTTACCATTACACTGCTATCACTCATCACACTCCATTAGTGTTGAATCATAAACTTTCCATTCATGTCCATGAACCCCATGTTTTACAGAAATACAAAACCAAGCTAAATCTTAAATAAGATACCATCATTGTATGTCTTCAAAATGATGACAACAGCTATATGTTTCCAAATGTTGTAGAAATGGTTCCCCAAAAAATACAGCTGTATTTTTATCAACATCTGGAATATAAATGACTGTAAAAGCTTGCTGATCTTTGATTACATTGGCCCTATAGGGAAGTTACATGTGGTATGCTCTTTCTATAATTTCAGCTGTATAATTGAAAAGGCGATAAATCATGCCTGGCTAGTTACTTCTTTACAATGTGTATAAAATGACTAAATATTGTTACAAGTTTCATTTTTTGTTCTCTCCTCTTCTTTTAAAATATATTAATTTTTAACATAGGTTGATATACTCCCCTACTCCATTCCCTGAGTGTGCTCTCAGTGGGGTTATTGGTGTTCACTGTGGGATAATTGGGGCCTCTATTTCTGGGGGGAGCTGTGTCTCAAGGTGTCTTTACCCCCTTGTGGCTCTTACAATCTCCACCCCCCTCTTCTGCAACAAATCCTGAGAGTCTTGGCATGTTTGTCATCAGTTACTGTTGACTTCTCTGTAGCTTCTATATCATATTCTGTTATGATGTGGTTTGGTCCACCACAGTGTATGTTGTTATTTTCCTGCATTTGGCTATCAGGCTAGTATTGTGAGCAATATTATGCCACTTCTTTGTCCACAATTTCTTCTGGACCTTGGTAAATGTGGCAGAAGTGGCACATCTTGTTTTGATCATTCAGCTCTTTTTTCTTGTATTGATGATTCTTGGATCTCCCCAGGATTCTCTGCTATCTGTAAGATAAAACAGATTCTCTGACCAAGGGTGAGAGCATCTTTGATTAAAGGGCATATGCCTAGGAGCTTGAGAGACATTTTGATATGGCTACTCAACTTATACAGGGAACACTGGGGGCTTGCCCTGGGTAATGTGATATTCCTTACAATGGGGTGCTGACTTGGTTCCCAGTATCAGTTATGAGTTCTCTTCCACTGAGTGGGCCTCATGTCCAATCAGAGGGCAGTTAGTTACCCACAAAGGCTATGTGATACTATTGAACAAGTGTACACTTCTTGTCTGCCTGGTAGATTGTGTGGCTTGCAGGGTCTCCTGCTGACTATGCATTACAAGTGAAATAAATATCAGGATGAGGTGTAAATTAGTCTGGTAAAGAGAACAGAAGTAAATGACAAGAATTGTGGGTTTATTATCAAATATCTGAGTGGAGTGTGTGTGTGTGTGTGTTGTGTGTGAGAGAGAGAGAGAGAGAGAGAGAGTTATACAATCACAGAGTACTATACTGCAAAATGAATGACCACAAACTGAGGAACTTAAAAAGCACATACTTATTATCTAATGTTTTCCTTATTTCATAGATTTAGTCCCAGCATATCCAGGTTTTCTATTCAGTTCACATAGATAAAATGAGGGGACTAGGCCAGGATGCAATCTTCTGTACACTCATTTAGGCAGTTAGTGGGAGCTGATGAATAGTGTATATAAATGGAAGCTCCATTCCCTTCAAAATTATGAACAGAAATTTATTGTGAGTATTTGAACTTCTTGGATAAATATGATAATGTCAGGGTCAGTCACATGCTCTTGGATAGAATAGCTTTTGATTAATTGCAAATAAAAGTATTTGTCATGCTGGGAGTGGTGGTGCACGCCTTTAATCCCAGCACTGGGGAGGCAGAGGTAGGAGGATCCCCATGAGTTTGAGGCCACCCTGAGACTACATATTGAATTCCAGGTCAGCCTGAACTAGAATGAGACCCTACCTCGTAAAACCAATATATATATATATATATATATATATATATATATATATATATATATATATATATGTGTGTGTGTGTGTGTGTGTGTGTGTGTGTGTGTGTGTATGTATTTGTCACCTTAATGACAGATGTGAAATCTCTTTTACAGCCATAGTACAAGCTGCAGCATCTTCCTACATTTCTGACTGCACTCCACAAAAGGAATATGTTAGACATGAATATTAAAGGTAAGAATCCTGATAGCCCACGATCACCTCTTGATGCAGGCACCATTTGTTACCATTCACAAATATCCTGGCACCTTCAGAAGCATCCTGCTAAGAGCACCTTCTCTCCAAGGTTTCTGTCCACATGTTGGGCAGGCTGCAAATATTAGGAGTTCATGAACATCCTCAATGTTGCACTTAGCTAATGGTGAATGGTTTTGTAATAGTAATGCCATTTGTTTTTGGTCTTCACTTATGATTAAATAGTGTTTCATCCCATCTTTCAGTGATAAATGCATAAAAATGGTGAATTCTACTATCCTACAGAGTTAATGTTAAGATTAAATTGCACTAACATTGCTTTTCTTTCCTGTCTCAGTTTCCAAGTTCACTTATGGCTTCTTGGAATCACACTTAAAAAAAAAAAAAAAAAAAGGATCAGGACTGGAGGAAAGGCTTAGCAGTTAAGGAACTTAACTGTGAAGCCTACGGACCTATGTTCAATTCACCCAGACCCATGTAAGCCAGATGCAAAAGATGGCACATGCATCTGGAGTTCGTTTGCAGTGGCTGGAGGGCCTGACACATCCATTCTCTCTCTCTCTCTCATAAATAAATATAACAAATTTTAAAAATCGCTCAAACATCAGTTCTTATTCAAGACCTGCTTCTTGTTGCAATCTGCATTATGTGGTGAGCAACTATGCTATTTTTGAGCCCTTTGACAGGATTAAGAAAAATATGTGTTTGCCACTATATATGTATATGATATATATCATATTATGTTATCTGTAGGTTATATTTCATTAGCAAAGGATAGCATCCAATGAAATTTTGAGTTGAATATACATTTAAAATGAATTTTAATGCATTTACTGTAACATATAAACAAGTTAATGAAGATTTTAGTGGAGGTTAAAAAGGTCAAACATTGAGAAAATATGGATACTTTTAAAACTGAAGTAACCACTGATTTCATAGATAATACATGAAATGTTTTTCTTAGAAATGTACTAATAGGGCTGGAGAGATGGTTTAGCAGTTAAGGCGCATGCCTGCAAAGCCTAAGGACCCCGGTTCAATTCTCCAGGTCACGTAAGCCAGATGCACAAGAGGGTGCATGCATCTGGAGTTCCTTTGAAGTGGCTAGGCACCCTGGTATGCCCATTCTCACTCTCCCTCTCTCTTTTTCCTTCTCTCTGTCTCTAATAAATAAATAAATAAATAAAAATATATATTAAAAAGAAATATATTAATAAATTAGATTAATTTAAAAATTTTAAAATAATTTTCATCTAAACAAACCATTTAGCTATTGAAACATTTTACATGGGAGAGGAAATATACAATGCTTATGGATGATCAGAGACTAATGTTAAGTACATATAATGACATGTGCTTTCTTAGTAAGTCAAATTTAAGAAATCCAATTAAAAGGGCCAGAACTACAAATGTCATACTGTAAAAGTATTTTTATTATTTTATGAAATGATCATAGAAATATAAAAGCTATTTATGATGATGTATTGATTGCTTGATGTTATGGACATATCAAAGTCAAATTTCACAAAAAATAATCATTCCTAATCTTTTTTCCTACTAGTTTGTTGTATGACTCTGAATTCATATCAAACTCATGTCATTTGTACCTTGACAGGCTAAAATCTATGGTACCCAGATTACTAAATGGCATTTACTACTAATGACCCTGATGCTGCTGCAATATTTCTGAGAGCATAAAGACAGGCTTTCAAGATATTTTTTTTCTCCAGGCTGTGAAAGCTGGTTTCTTTCCTTCTGTTTGACTCTGTCTACATAGTTCACAACAGAATTTTTCCACAGGTATATGTGTACGAATCTACTGAACAATCATGCTAGAGACCTCACATACACTTATTTCTGAAGTCCAGGGTTAAATAGGCAATTCAATTTTGTTAATACTCAGTTTCTTTCAAAATATTTAATAACCTTTTTATTACATACACAAAATAAAATATGGAGTAGTCAGAAAGCCATATAGTACTATTTTGTGAACATATGAAAATAAATTTGGTTGTCTTAGAAACCGAATAAATGAGCCTGTGGAAAATTCTGCATTGCAATAGATTTAACCAATATACTCTGTTATGTAAATATCTTTTTAAAATATTTTATTTAGTTAGTTGCATCCAAAGAGAAAGGAGAGAGAGAAGGAAAGAAGGAGGAAGGAAAGGATGGAAGGAGAGAGAATGGGCACATCAGGGCCAATAGCCACTGCAAAGAAACTCCAGATGCATGCATGTGCCACTTTGTGCATCTGACTTGATGTGAGTACTGGGAAATCGAACCTAGGCTTTGCAGGCTAGCACCTTAACTGCTCAGCAATATCTCCAGCCCTATGGAAGTATCCTAAACAGACTTTTTATTTGTTCAATACTTGATTGTTCCCAAAACAATGAATATAAATGTATTTGGAATATAAAATTGATTGGGATATTTTAATTTTATTTATTTATTTGTTTATTTTTATTTAATCATTTGAGAGTGACAGACAGAGAAAGAGATAGAGAGAAAATGGTTGATTAAGGACCTCCAGCCACTGCAAACGTACTCCAGATGCATATGCCATCTTGTGCATCTGGCTTACACGGGTGCTGGGGAATTGAGCCTCGAACCAGGGTCCTTAGGCTTCACAGGCAAGCTCTTAACCACTAACCCATCTCTCCAGCCCGAGATATTTTTTTAAATAGTCATAAGATATTCATCAGCTGTCATGGTGATAATTTTTTTAGATATAAATAGTAGAGACAGAAAGAAAGCATAGAGAAGTTCAGGTCAATTTATATATATATAAATATAGATATATAAAATTTAGATATGAAAATATGAAAAATAATGGATCTAATGCTTGTTTGCTTGCTGAATTTCAACTTTGCCAAAATACTGCTGCAATAGACTGTATATTAATTTTTCTTCCATTCTCAAAATGCAACATTATAAGTTCTGTTCTTACTTATTATAGGAAGTAAATGGAATACATGTTGAAAACAAAACATATCCTATAGTATTCAAGTTTTAGCAGCAAAATTAATATTGTAGTCATTTGATAAAAATTGTAATATTCTGTGACCTATTTTTAACATTAATACAATAAAGTTTTTATTATTTAATATTTTAAGTTATTTATTTGCAATACAGAGCGAGGGAGAGAGAAAGAGTCAGATAAAGAGACAATGGGTACTGAGGGCCTCCAGCTACTACAAATGATCTATAGAATCATGTGCCACCTTGAGCATCTATCTGGCTTGTATGGGTTCTGGGAAATCAACCCTGAATACTTAGGCTTCACAGGCAAATGTCTTAACTGCTAAGTCATCTCCCCAGCCCTACAATAAAGTTTTTATATGATAATGGTTTCTTTAGCTTCATTAAGAGTGATCTATGGGCTGGGAGATGGCTTAGTGGTTAAAGTGTTTGCCTGCGAAGCCTAAGGACCCACGTTTGGTTCCCCAGTAAGCCAGATGCATAAGGTGGTGCATGCATCTCGAGTTCATTTGCAGTGCCTGAAGGCCCTGGCACTCTCTGTCTCTCTGTCTCTCTCTCTCTCTCTCTCTCTCTCAATAAGTAAATAAATTCAATATTTTTTTAAGTGATAAGTGGTCAATCATACCTAACAATATAAAAACACATGCATGAAAATGTTCTTGTGGCTCACTTGGGAACATAATTCTACACAATTGTCTTTTACCCACTTCTTTTTGTGTAACATATGGGAGGAGGAAGGAATTTGATTTATTTGATTTATTTATTAGTATATTATAAACAATAAATCCTGTGCCTAAAGTGTTATATGCTTACTAAAATCATTATGAAAAAAATGAGTGTGTGTACAGTGATCAAGGTTTAAGAGAATGCCAGATTCCTTCACATAAATTTCAAGGAAACAATCATGTTCCTTTCTCATGTTTATAAGCAGCTACTAGCAGAGCATTACAGGACAAAGGCTTTGATAGCAAATCCATACATATTAGCAACCTCTCTGTGTTTAAAACTCTATGGTGAGCCATGTGAACCATTAAATTGAACCGTAAAAAAATCAATTAAACTTACAACCCTATGCTATTTTTGAAACATTTCTTTGATTTTTTGATTTTGTATGTTTTGTCCTGACTGCTTTTATATATTTCTTTCCAAATATTCAGCTATTTTGCCCCATTCTATAAATTAAAAAAATGACTTACAGACAAATCTATATCCAAAACTTTCATTAGATATTTAAATAATTAAGCATTATTTTATTACTACATTGGCATGAAGGTATTATAATTTCATAATAACAACTATTAACATATAATGATAATTTTTCCATTACTAGAAGAGGAAAATTTCATACATATGTTTTGCTATAATAATGTGAACTAATATACTAACTCAGTCAGACAGCCAACTGATTTATCAAGAAGATACAAATTAATATTTATTGAGTAGACATATTTGGCTCTGAGCTTCAGATGCCTCATATTTAAGGTATGGAATAATAAAAGAATTGGTTCTTAAATGCTAACATATACATAAGGTGAATCTGTAAACCTGAAATGTCTCTCTAAACATATTAAAATTGTATTCAAATATATATTTCTCTCTATTAAACATGCAAACACATATATCTTTTCTATTTCCACCACAACTTTCGATGAATAATATATAAGATGGTAATTTATACAATATAGTAATTTTTTTTTTTTTTACTGTAATATATGTCCTATTAAAACAGTTTTACAACTTGGGGACTGGCAGATTGCAAGTTCAAGGTCTACCTGGCCTATAGAACCTTTTAAGGTAACATTATAAAAATATTTTATTTTTATTTATTTATTTATTAAAGAGAGAGAGAGAGAGTGGATATGCCAGGGGCTGTAACCACTGCAAACGAACTCCAGACACATACATCACCATGTGCATCAGGCTTACATGGAACCTGGAGAATTGAACCAGGCTCCTTAGGGTTCACAGGCATGCGTCTTATCCGCTAAGCCATCTCTCCAGCCCTAAGGTAATTTTATGAGACTCTTTATTCAAGATAAAAAGCTCAGTAGTACAGTATTTATCTAGTATGTGTGAGGATTTAGGGACAATCCCCAGTGCCACAAATACAAGTAAATTAATTAACTTATTACTAATTAGTGAAACATAAATGGTTGTAAAAGTCCAAGTAATATGTTTTCCTTGAATAGAAGATATCTAATTACTGTTTAATAAATTTACATTTCCTAATATTATAAATTCTATACGTACTACAAGTGATTGTCAAATAGAAAATGATCAAATAAATTGTGAGGAAAAATAAGTAAGAAATACACTGATCATCAGAAATAGATTCAAGTCTCTGTAGAGATAAAGCAACTAAAACAGTGCATGATCATTATTAGGACAAAAATATTGGATCACTAATACAATAAAATGTAGAAATGGCCATCTATATGTGTCTACTTATTTGATATAAAACAATGCAATGTGGAAAGAATGTTCTTTGCAAGATATAGTGCATTAATTTGAAACTTATATGGAAAAGGGGCCTCTCTCATAAGAAAAAAAAACTTCCTGATATATTTTGAATTTTAATTTGAACTTCAGGGTAAGAATCTTTGTAAAACTTGGATAGTTTCATCACTTTTTGAGGAGGCAAGGAAATTTTAAGCATCACTAATTGGCTGTTAGTAAGACATTGATAAATTGGACACATATTGAGTGGTTTTGATAAGCAATGAATAGAAGAAAATATTCAAAAATATGTACTTGACAAAACAATTGCTTCCAGGATAAGTGTGTTTGTGGATGTATATATCTGTAAAATTCACAAATCAATAATGAAATATAATTTAAGTAGCAATAAATTGGAAATGAGCAACTATAACTAGTACTTCCCAGAAGATGAATACATACTGTTTTTTTTTGTTGTTGTTTTGTTTTGTTTTGTTTTGTTTTGTTTTTCAAGGTAGGGTGTCACTCTATCTCAGGCTAACCTATGTAGTCTCAGGGTAGCCTTGAACTCATGGTGATCCTCCTACCTCTGCCTCCCAAATGCTGGGATTAAAGGCGTGCGCCACCACACCCAGTCATACTGTTTTAAAACATACAAAATTACATAAAATGAGTAGCTGTTAGGAATGTGTCAGTTACAACTACAGTATTATTCCAGAAATAAAAAGGACACTATGACTTAGTAAGAGTGTGGGAACCAAAGAAATCCAAGCTAGACTGAATGGCACAAAGACCTTGCCCTGTGTTTAAAGACTAAACACACCCACATGGTTACAAAATTTTCCTCTTCATTTAATATTGAACTGAGATGTGTATATATTTTTCTAAAAGAAATGGAAAATAATGTTCACTGAAGAATTTATGATTTTAGTGAAAATCAGAAAAGGAAAACAGAAAGTGAGATCAGAGATTGTTCTGAATTCAAGGTCAGCCAGAGCTACAAAATGAGTTCCAAGCCTATGCTATAGTGAGAAATTGTTTCACAAAAATGGAGAAATAAAACAAGTTTTATAACTTGTGAATGATCGAATAATGTTCATTTTCCCCACAAGTTAATAGGAAAGATTTGTTAATTAAAAAAAAAAATACTGCTACAGAAAATACAAGAATGTATCCACAAATCTATTAAGCTAACAGAAATAAGAACACATTATATAAATATCAAATTATAAAATTTATGAAGACGGGCAAGAATTAAGCTTTCAAATGTAAGGAGAGTTTATTCTTGTGAGGAGTTTATGGGAGTTGCCACAGGGTCTTTTGGGGGGATTCTTGAAAGTATTTATTTTTCACTGATATGCTATTTTCATATAAGCTTAATTTATTATGTTATTTCACTGTTTTTGAATGCTGGGATAAAACCTGGGACCTTGTGCACACTAAGCAACATGCTGCTATTGAATGAGGTATAAATGAGGTATAAGCTGAGCCTTGCTATGTTCACTTTATAGTAACTGGTTTTACACTTATTGTAATCTGTACATAATTATATTATATGTGTCATAATTCCACAGTAAATCATTAGAGTTGTTATGAATGGTGTATATTAAAATACCTAAAGGCTTCAGTGGTCATAGTATTAAATGGATTATGTGCCTGGAATTTTTTCTATTTTACATAAATGGTCTAAGTTTGTTACTTGGTACATGCCCATGAGAAGAATGCAGGGAATTGATTAGAATATTCAGAAATAATGAGCAAGCCCCAATAGAATGATGAGAGAGAAAGAATAGGTAGGATTCTCAGTGAGATCTGGAGGGTTTCTTTTGCTATTGAACCTTGTTAAACACTCCAAGCCAAGGAAACCACTTATCTCCAATTGCAATCACTGAGTGTCCTAAAGTCTCCTGGAGTCATGTGATCATATCATCTAAAGATACGAATTTCTAACAGGAATGGTTTGGGCACGTTCCAATAAAGAACAATAAAATAGGACTTGAATTGAGTTATAATTTGAAAAGTAGCAATCTACCAGGGCAATGAAAATGTTCAACTTCTTTTACATGGAAATAATATTTGCAAAAAGTTAAATTTCCTGTTCTGAGTATCAACAGACATACTTCTGATTAAAAATTGTGCACAGTAAAAGAATGTCTTCAGGAGTAATTACTTTCTTGTGTTTTAAGCTGATATGAAGTGAAGTTATTTCTGTGGCCTCTTAGCATAGAGGTAAACCAAAAGACTGTCTGAATTTTCCCTTGAAGTAGGTCAAACTCATATAGAATTTACTATGCACTGGGAGGAGCATAGCCACTTATTTTGGTATTAGTCAAAGTCAGGTACTCTATTGATTCATACTACAGTATATTCATGCATAAATCACAGATGCATTCTCTTTAGTGTTTGAAAATGAAAGGAAATTTAACACTTTCACAAGCTCGGCTTGTTATTTCAGTCCCATGCTAAAGAGGATATGAAGTATTGTGGATTTCTGGGGAACAAAATGGGTCAGGTACCACCTCAAATCACAAAAATTAAGATAGAAAAGACAGGCAATAGGTATGCCTATAGAAACTTCTGGATTATTTGGAGGTGTACTCAGATTATTAAGGAAAACAGGAAAATATCTTTGGGTAGTACAAAGGCCCTGATAATATGAAAACCTATATGAGATTTTCCCAAATCTTCCAAGGGATGAGACTGCAGCCAGAGATTTCCATGTATCTATGGACAGAATAGAAATGCTAACAGGTAAACACAGGTGCAACATACACAGATACACAGACATGCACAGACACATAGTCCTTTAAATTGATGTTAAAATTCATGGGAGGCATTATTTTTTTTTTTTTACTACAATTCCAGTGGGCCAGTTTGAGTTAATGAAACTCTGATTTTTAGAGAATATTATAATGCCAATGGTACAGCCTTGTTCTTTTCCAATGTTTTCATGTACCTCTGTCAATTTTAAAACATCATGATTTATCTATACTACCTTAAAAATGTCTCTGGGCTCACATTCAGGTATTCTGTTTCCAATGAGCTAACATGTGAAAGATAATTCTTGTATCTTAGTTGCAAAAAAGTAATATGTTGCTGATGAATAAAGTTTTTAATGTTTAGTACCTAAAAAATATTATTCACAGCCTGGCACATAAGAGTGACAAGATGCACTGCTCACATTCATTTTAAGATTGCAGACATCAATAAGATTCAATATCTGGAATTATTAATTTATTTAGACTTGTGCTTGGCTCTTAACTTATCATATTATATCCACTTTAGACCAAAAATTCCTAAGGTAAGTCTCAGCCACACATGTTAGCTTCCACTTATGACTTACAGAACAGCTGTTAAGTTTTTACTTATTATTAGTAGCACAGAATTATGAAAATAACTACTTCAGTCATCTGCCATCCTTTATTTTGCTGTTGCTGTCCAAGAGTGAATAGTGAGAATTTGGAGTGAGTGTCAGGGAAGCAGTGTAGACATTTAATGCTATGCTAGTACGGATTGTACTATTTAAACTTGTTCTTACTTAAATTCATATGAAATTATCTGAGACAAAGGAAATTCTTTTGTTTCATAATCAGGAATTTTTGAAATAGAAAAGCCACTATTTTTGTGTCCTCGGATATACAACTTAGGAATTTACTCAGCAAGTGTTTAGGAACCAGGCACAGTTAGAGATAAGAAAGTGAGATTAATGAAAATCTCTTTGATATACAGAGATCTATGCACATGTACTTAGAAACATGCCAAATGAAAGAAGGTTTAAAAAAATGCCTCTACTATCAATTAAATATCTTCATTTACAACACTCAAATTAATTTTTTTTTCATGTATAATTAATAATAAAATATGTTTTTGGCCTTGCATGATACCATTAAAGGTTTTAAATTTTTTAACTGGATTGTAAGCCTTAGGATGCCAGAAAAAAAATTGATACCTACATGTGTTTTTGGCCAGTATTCAAGCTATTAGCAATTATGTACTAGGAGTTGACAAGATGTTTTTGTTGGACAAATGACATTTTCCTGTCAATCTTTAAAATTCCAATGCCACCTGTTCCCTTCGTGTTTTTTTTTCATTTTCAACTTCTCAATCTTCATTATTTTGTCAGTTTACATATAGGCCACACCTCAGGTTTCAAACCACAATTTCCTTTGATCTATTTTCATCCTATATCAATTTAGGACTATTTTAAAGTACACAGTAATTTAATGGAAAAATTCAAAATATTTTGAATGGTAATCCCTCCCTAGGTGTTCTATTTAGAATCTTAAACAACCATCTGAAAAATGGTAATAAACACATATTCTTGATAAAACTGCAGGGAGCATATGTTTTTTTTTTTGGCTTTGTACTGCAAAAAAAGTAGAATGAATGGGTTTAATAGCAATCTTCAAAATATTTCATGGGCATGTTGCCAAAATACTAAAGTAAATGGCTTTCTGTATTTTTTTCTACTGAGTCAATATTAATAATTTTTATAAAAGCATCTTACACTGTAAAGAGACTTATGAAAGCATTTTACCATGAACCAAATTAGCTTATGTGGAATATTGATTTTTCATGTCAAACACAGCTGCAGTGATTCCCCAGCAATTCTAGATCTGGAATACAAAATCACATCACCATGCACTTCCCCAGATCTACTATGTGAGTATAAGACAGACAGTTTACCAAAAATCCTTCACAAGATGTTGCCCCAAGGATAGACATCATACAGAGAGAGATGGAGACAAGGGAATGATCTGAATTATCCTTTGAAGACACACCTAGGCTGTCTTCTTTTTCCATATCTTTGCTAGAACAATAATCCATGTAAGAAGAGCCAGGCCACTGTTTGTTCCTTTAGCCCCATTGCTATGATGATGACAGCCTACACCATTCTCATTGATGGGATGAGGCATCTGTTGTGAACAGATGGACTACCCTAAGAACACATAACAGGTAATAGCAAAGCAGAATGGATATTCCCCAATTCTCAGAGTTGATTTTGTTTGATGACTCTCCTATGAATATGTTGAGGAATTTTGAGGGAGTTTACAGTCTTTTGGAGAATTATCAGACTTTTGAAGATGCATTGGGGCTATAGGATATTTTGATGTCTATCAAAATGTTTTGTTTCAGGCTTTATTTTCTTGTCATGTTTTCTTCAGTATTTACCTATATCACAGTCATTCACTTACATCTTACAGTTTTGAGTTCATAATCCACTTCACTTTCTTCAGAGTGTTTCCTTGAGATAAGCAAATACTATTGCTTAAGTCAAGTCATTCTGTGCCACGTTCTCTGGCATTTCTAGGTCATACTTTGCATATTTATAGAATGGAACACCTTTTAATTAAAATTGTGCTACTACCCTTTCCAGTGCTGTGGCATGGATTAGAAAATAGTTATATAGGCCCACTTTAAAAAAAAAATAAAACATTGGGGATTTTAGAGTTAACATTTCAAAGTAACTTTGCAAAATTTTAATATAGGAGGTTCACATTATACTTCCATTGTAATGAAATGCTGAAAATCAGTTTGGTATAAAAACATACATATATAAGTGACCTTCTTTACATTATGTAAAAAATAATTGCCCAAATATTTTTTAAAGTGAAAGAGCTTGAGTGTAAAGAGGAATTCACTTTTCTCTGGCCTTCAAAGTTTGGGGCCATTTTTCACTGCTGGTAATGGATAGCATTGTGATTCACAATGGACTGTCCTGATTCTTTCCAAAATATCTCGTTTTCACTGAATATTTACCACAATTTGTAGTCATGTAAAGTCAACATTTCACTGTGGGAAGGTAAAAAGCTTTGATATTGAGCAACCCTTTCTGTGGCTTCCATATTCTAAATTCCCAGCAACAGCTCACTCTTCAAGACAGAAGTGGCAATGTCATCACAATCATACAGCCACATGACAAACTGTCACATTATGAGAAATAGAAGGTACTCTTTTGAATCCATAATTCCATAGATATTTCATGTATTGACCTCAGAAAAACATGTAGAGTTTGTCATTTTCATGACATTGTGAAAACAAATCTACATCCAGGTGAGTATTTCTAGACTGTTAAAATTGGTTTCATGGGAAAAAAATGGGAAAAGAAAATAATTGTGACATGTGTAGCTGCAGAAACTAACTTCTAATTTATTAACCTTGCAGATGGAACACTTTGTATTTTTAAAACAAAGATACCTATACTGAATGATTAATATATTAATTGATTTAACATAAAGTTTATGTAGTTTGAGGATGCAGATCAGATGTAGACTGACTACATAGAAGGCACAAGGCCCTGGATGCAGTCCCCAATATAGAAACAAAAAGAAAAAAAAAAATCAAAACCAAAATTGTGAAAGGCAAACCTACATTTTAGATTGAATATATTATAAACAACTTTTGCAAATTTGTTAACTGATATTAATTATGAATTAAAAAATAAACCAGATACTCATTTTAGATTTGTCTTTCGGTTAAGCTCAGTCTGAATTCAAAATCACTCTGTGGCTCAAACTCTATCTAACTTTCAGTTCTTCTGCTTCAGCTCCTCACTACTGGAATTGCAGACACTTTCTAGAATTTTTTTGTTTGTTTGTTTGTTTGTTGAGAGAGATTGGGAATTGGCACTCCAGGGCCTCAGCCAGTGCAATCAAACTCTAGATGCTTGTATCACCTGTGAGCATGTGCAACCTTGCTCTTGTCTCAACTTTGTGTGTCTGGCTCATGTGGGATCTGTAGGGTCAAACATGGGTCCTTAGGCTTGCTGGCAAGTGCCTTAACTGCTAAGCCATCTCTCCAGCCTTAGAATTCTTAAGAATATGTTTTAAATATAAGATGATAGATTACATTAAGAGATTTCATATGTGTATCATGTACTTTACAAATTTTCACACTCCCATTTCCATTTATTCCCTATTCACCTCCTTCTATGTTTTTCCTTTCATTATCTTTCCAAATAGCTCTCTTCTATTATATATATATAGTATATAAAATCTCTATATATCTACATGCATACACGTGTATGTAAATGCTCTGCATGTGATAAAAAAACAGAATATATTTATCTTTTATTGCATGGCCTTAAAATGATAATCCCCAGTTCCATGTATTTTCCTGCAAAGAACATAATTCCCTTCTTAATTATGATAGAGTATAACTAAATAGTAACTTCTTGAAAGACAGACTTTAGAACTAAAGGGGTAGTTTTGCTAAATTTAAGCTCTTATAATTATACAAAACTGTGGCCCTTAATATGCCTTATACTGTTTTGTGTTTATGAATTTATTTTCATTTATTTTTTTCCATTACCTCTATCCACGAGGTAGATTTTAAAGTACCTATCACGTGTAATACATGATGAAATGTAGATGGACTTTTTCAGGAAACTGGGCAGCGTGTAGTGCTATTACATGGCCTATTCTGAAGCTTTGTATCTCATTCCAGCTTTTATTTATGATCACCTTTCTGGAAAATACTATTGTGGATTGAATTTAGCTAAAATATATGCTGTAATCTTAGGGCTGCAATGAACTATGTTACTACTATAATCCAATTTTACTGGTGTTTTCAGTGAGAAAATAAGAAATAGCCACAGAAAATCCATAACAATTGAAAAATGAGGCTGACCAAGGAGTGGTGCCTAAACAAGTCAAGGACTGATAGTAAACACTAGAAGCAAGTAGAGGTAAGGAACAGATTTCCTTTGTGTCCATGGCTCTGCCAGCACCTTGTTTCTATGTGTCTAAATGAACTATAAGATAATACATTTCTGTTACTTCAACATAGTTTGTGCTCATTTATTTTTCCAACCACAGGGACAGTATGCATACTGTTATGCAAGAAACAGGAGAAAAAATATGTGGCAAAATGTATGAAAGTAATAGGTAAATCCAAACTTTCAAAGTAGAGACATTAAGTAAAATAGAGAAAAATAAATATAAATTAAAAAATACACAAAGAGCCGGGTGTGGTGGCGCATGCCTTTAATCCCAGCACTTGGGAGGCAGAGGTAGGAGGATTGCCGTGAGTTTGAGGCCACCCTGAGAATACATAGTTAATTCCAGGTCAGCCTGAGCTAGAGTGAGACCCTACCTCGAAAAACCAAAAAAAAAAAAAAAAAAAAAAAAAAAAAAAACACACACACACAAAGATGGACATTAATTTAGGCCAAGGTGTATGTGAAAACTTTATGGTTTTTAAGGAACATGTGTTTCTTAATCTGATGTTGCCTAGACAACTTAAATAAAAATAAGGTTTACAAGTAAGCTTGTTATTTCTGGATATTCCTTATTGAACCCTTATAGGGACTCAGTACACCTGAAATATCTTCACATTTAAACTGGATATTCTAAACTTGGAGAAATAATGTCTTCCTAGGGTAGTATGTACACTCAGTGCCTAGTCTAAGACTCTTTCCAGCCAGGTTTTCATTTTAATTATGACATTATCATTGATGTCATACCACAAAATTAATGTATAGAATATTTCTGAGTTGGTCCAGCAAATAATACATCATATTTCTCACTTATTTATATACTTATTTTATAAGGTACTATAAGCAAACCTGCATGGACTTTTATATGGAGGGATTTTTTTAATAAGTTCTACTAAGAATTTAATTATATTAACATATTGCAATATGGTCATATTCATAGTAGGTTATCTTCTTTGGTCTCTTCTCCCCTGTCCCCATTCCACTGAAGACCTTCCTCCGTGTGTGAATCAGTAACCACTTTGGGGTCTTGGCTGGATCAGCTAGGTCCTGTGGGAAGCATAATGCCTCAAAGTACATTTTTCTACCCTATGGCTCTTACATTATCCCTGTCTCTCCTCTCCCATGCTCTCTGAACAATGGGGGATGTGGTAGAAGTCTCCTTTATTGTTGATTTCCTTGAAACCTCTTATTTATTGCTTAATGACTTTTGAGTCTCCTCCGTGTCTAATGCTATCTTTCTGAAAAAGGTTCTATGGCTACCAGTAGAAGCAGCATTCATCGATAATTGACCACATCTTCTGTCATGTTTCCTGGGCTCACAAAGGTTTAGTAGAGATGATTCATTCCCCTTTCAGGCACTCAGCTTTCTCTTATTATCATTTTGATGGATCTTACATCTCCCCAGTATTTGCTACCAAATATAAAGTGCAGGTTCTATTATGAAGTGTTAGAGCAGCATTGATCAAATATGATAAACATATTGTTTAAATGTCTTTTTTATGGGCATAGCTTTTTATGGAGAGAATTTTTTTAGCAGGGCAGAAATGTTATGGATAAGAGAATTGTCTTAGATGGCCTACATTTGGGCCAAGAAATACTCTTTGACTTTGCTGTCAATGTCTTACTCTGTCGTACAATATTGAACAATTTTTATTCTAAGATATGATATAAGACAAATATCTCCTCACCATATTGTACTAGAATTGTGTAAGCAGGTTACAATAAAGTCATACAATGCTGAAAGAAATTATAAACAGTAAAAATCAATATGATGACCATTGATAGAAACATTCAAAGCCAACCATTTCTCACAAAAAGATCCAGCACAATAAACCCCACTCAAATTGCCATGTTGCTTTTGAAAGCTATTGGGAAATGCATGTGACCCGTGGTAGCCAAATACTATCAAAACAAACAAATTTGATAGGCTCAAATTGTTTGATTTCCAGATTTCTTAAAAATCTACAGTAATAAAAACATTATGTATTAGAATAAAAAAATACATACATTACAACATAAAAGGTAAAAGTAGATTAAAACAAAGTTGATGTGTATAAAATTTCTAACAAAATAGTAAAAAAGAGCTTATTTCCAAGAAGTAGATCTGAAATACCTCTGAACTTGTAAATAATAGGGAAAAACACACATGCATACTCTTATGTCATTTGAAATGCAAAAATTGGGCTAGAGAGATGGCTTAACATTTACAGCACTTGCCTGCAAAACCGAAGGACCCACGTTCAACTCTCCAGATCCTACATAAACGAGATACACAAAGGTGATGCAAGTGCAAGGTTTCACATGCCCACTAGGTGGCAAAAGGGCCTGGAGTTTGATTTCAGTGGCTGAGGCCCTGGTGCACCAATTCTTAACCTCTCTCTCTCCCTCTCTTAAAAATTTAAGAAAAGAAATGCAAAAAATAATGTATTGTGATCCATGAACATAAATATGAATAAAATACAAAGCTTCTTGAAAAGTTTAATGTGTTTGTGGCCTTTGGCTGGGCATAACTTACATAGCCTTATAAAAACACCCACCATTAAAGAAGAAAGCTGGAAATACTGAAAAACAGCAACCTTAATCTTATGTATGGGGCTGAGAATGCCAGTCCACCAAGTTGGCCCGTCAGCTTCTCAGTAAGCACAGCACCTGAGTAGGAATCAAGCCACCTGGCACTGGCACCATACCCCAGCCACCCTTATCATAGTTGCCGCTATAGGGACTACTAGACTTGGCCTTCTCTGTGATGGTAGTACTCCCCACTGTGCATAGCCTGAGCCTCTGCTGGAGACTGTGCTTGCACAGAGTAGAGTTCTCAGTTTTCAGTGTGCTCAGTCCAGATTCCATGGATAAACCACCAGTCCATACCTGCTTGGATCAAAACTGACCAGGTCTCTTAACACAGGCCCCACTGGAGCCACTGTGGCTGCATTCTCAGCAAGACAAAGGGATTTCTTATGTCGTTTATGGATGACTGTGTCCAAGACACATTTCTCAATGGGTGTTCTGTCATGTTAAGTACTCTTTATGTTATTGAAGCTTCCTTTATGACTCACCAAATAGGCTTGATCAAAATTGAGATTGATGGAACCTACTGAGTTCGTCATATTTCCTGGGACTCTATTCATGTATTTGGAGTGGTCAGTAGAACTTAACTTTGCCAAGGCTTATGATGTGGTCTTTTCTGGCACATTTGGAAAAACTACAAACTAGATCCTGAGATCAGTCCAAAGTATGTGTCTGCAGTCTTGGTGTCTGTGTGGCACTGAGAGAGTTCTGAGCCTTTGTGTTTATTTTCCCTTTAACACAGTGTGAAGACAAAGATGAGATCTCACAGCCCAAACTATCTAATTGCCAGGATGATTATACTGCTACCTAGACAATGATGAACCAAAATAAATTTGGGGATTTGTGATGGTTTTAGAGCCAACTTACAGAAAGAAAAAAAAAAAAAGTTTCATACATTAGGGCAATCAAACTATCTTTGGACCATCTTTGCATTCTGGAAAAAAAATACATTTACAAAAATAATTACATCCAATTTTTCACTCAAAACTAGGAAATGAATGTAAAAATCCTACTAGGAAAAACTGAATAGAGTTGTCAACTTTTTAAAGTGCTAAAATCACAAGTGCAACTTAGAAATTGTATGTATCTGCAGAAGCACAGAAGGTGGGCACTCCCATTTGAAGCACCTATAAAATGGGAAGCCTCAGCCTTCTCTGGCCTTTAGCAAAGAAAATGTTCCAGCAAACACCTGATCAAGGTTCTCAATACCTCATTAAAGTATTCTCATTTTTTATAACTAATTCTCTGCATTTATAAGGCCTATAATGTACTTTATATGTAGAACAAAAAGCACCATACAAAAGATACTTAAGGACTGGAAACATAACTTTGTGGTTAAGACACTTGCCTGAAAAGGCAAAGGACTTAGGTTTGATTCCCCATGACCAACATAAGCCAGATTCACAACATGGCTTATGCATCTTGAGTTTGTTTGTAGCAGCTGGAGGCTCTGGCGTGGCCATTTTTTTTCTCTGTCTCTTTCTCTCTCAAATAAATAAATAAAAATAAAAACATTTTTAAAATTTTTATATTTATTTTTATTTTGGAGAGAGACACAGAGAGACACAGAGAGATAGGGAGAGAAAGACAGATAGAAATGGCACGCCAGCAGCCTCTCAGCTGCTGGAAATGAAATCCAGATGTGTTCGCCCCCTTGTGGTCAAGTGTGGCATTGCGCCCTTGCGTCACTTTGCATCTGGCTAAATTTGGGACCTGGAGATTGGAACCACTGGAGATTGGAACCAGCGTTCTTAGGCTTAGGAGGCAGGCACCTTGACTGCTAAGCCATCTCTCCAGCCCCCTAATAAAAATATTTTTAAAAGATACTTAAATAATATGTACTTGAAGCAGAAGTAGCAGGTAGCCCTCCATATCTCACCAAATGTACATGATCCCATCAGTGAAAAGTTTGTGCTAAGACACAATTTAACCTGTTCATCTTCACCTAGAACTTCCCAATACCACGTCTCTTAATTTCAGTATCTTTGTTGACTTAAGGGTATGCCTACCACAGTGTAAATTATACACCAGAAATAATTAAAAGTATTTTAAAAATTTTGGAACTCATTTATTTAGTCTCAATGCACCTATGCTTACACTCTTCAGGAAAGCAATGTGACCGTGATGGTTAACAATGTTCCCAATATCATCTCTGAATCATTCACCATCATCAATTATGTGTTGAACATATTTGTTTGTGATTTTACTTTGCTTTGAATTCTAACTCTGAAAATATATCATTTATATAATTTGTTATTTTCACTATATGTTCTTATAGCTTACAAATGTTCAAATGGGGGCTGGAGCGATGGCTTAATGGATGAAGAACTGGCTTGCAAAGCCAGAGGACCCAGGTTCAATTCACCAGGACCCACTTGAGCCAGATGCACAAGGTGGCACATGCATCTGGAGTTCATTTGTTGTGACTGGAGGCCATGCTATGACCATTCTCTCCTCCCTCTCTCTCTCTCTAGTATCTAAATAAAAATAATTTGGTCATTGATTCAGTAGTTATATATTAAATAATTCTAAGAGTAATTAAACAGGGGAGACTGAAGATGGTGGCATAGGAGCCATGCCAAACAAGTCTAGGCAGGGATTTAAGCAAAACCACAGCAAAATACACTCTTCTTCTGAAAAGTGAAGGACACAGTGGAGAAGCAAGAAAGACCAAGATCCACCAGAAAGGAGGGAAATGGCCAGAATCCCACTAAGGCACATGTATCCCCGATCTGCACAATCCGAGCACAGATACACCAAGCGGCAGCAGCAAAGATGAAACAAGGAGATTTTCCAACCTCATCAGCCTCCTTGCAAAGTTAAGAAATCTGAAGGAAAGAAAGCTGAGATCAACTAAGGAACTACTGAAAGGGATACAGGCAGGACTGGGTGAGCAACTCCAGGCTTCCTGTACTCTCCCACCCCCCAATGATCAGAACCTGCATTCAGTCTCATGGTAGCACATCCAGCACAGCACTCCAGCTCCACAGCACAACACCGACGGATCAAGTGGGGACATTCAGTATTGGTGAGATTGGAAGCCACCCCAAAAGGTAATGAGGCTGACTGGCAAGAAAAAACAAAACAGGTACATAGGCCTTCATTGGAAGTATTAATCTCTCTTTCCATGTCAGGGCAGGATGTGGAGTTACATATTTTTCATTGGCTTTACCATTATCAAATAAGCTGTATTTGGGGGTTGAATATAGTTGCCTTTAATGCCTTTTTACAGGGCCTTTGTCTTTTGCATCTGTGATTATCCTGGGCAGGGTCTGATGCACATACAGATGTACCTAGAACTCGATTCAGTACAGAATTATCTACCTCCCAGCTGACAGCATTAAGAGTGTGGAGCAACATACACCCTTAGGGATTTTGGCTTTATAAGACTGTTTGTTTTAATCCCCACACTTGTACACTCTGTGCTGGTTTTTATTGAATGTGTATATTGCTCAGTTGAAGTTTAGAATTTTCCAGTAAATTATTCTACCCAACCAACTAGAATACTTGCTTAGCAAGCAAATTCAACACCTAGGATTACTCCTGGGGTTGGACTGGGATACAAGAGCTACACTTGGCACCTTAAACTCATATCCTGAAAGTATATAAAGATGGTTTGCCACATCTAAGGATACTGCACATAAGTAGAAAACCCAAGCATCAAATAAATTCAAGATGCAAAAGTATATATATTATAATACAAGAAACACAAAGAATCAAGACAATACAATCCCACCAAAAATTAGAAATCCATCAGAAATGATCAACAATGAGACTGTGTTAGAAGAAATGCCTGACAAACGTTTCATAAAAATGATTTTATCTATACTCAAAGAAATCAAAGGAATCAAAGAAGAAACCTAAGGAACTAAAGAAGAAAAGAAACTGTTGAAAGAAAACACTGGAAACCATGTTAATGAAATGAAGAACTCATTACAAGACACGGGTAAGGAAAGAGAAATACTGAAGAAAAACCAGGCTGAAATTTTAGCTCTGAAGAACACAGTCAGTCAAATAAAAACCTCTGTGGAAAGTCTCTCCAGTAGAATGGATTAAGGAAAGAACAAAATATCTAAACTAGAAGACCAGATGGCCAACCTAATACAGTCCAACAAGGAGAAAGACAAGCAAATAGGAAGGTATGAATGGGAATTCCAAGATATCTGGGACACTGTGAAAAGATCAAACATAAGAATTCAGGGTATAGTAGAAGGAGAAGAATTTCAATCCCGAGGCTTACAAGGCATTTTCAACAAAATCATAGAAGAAAATATTCCCCAAAATGGGAACGAAATGTCAATGCAGATACAAGAAGCTGTTAGAACATCAAACAGCCAACCGCCAAAACCTGGAAAACAAAAAACAAAACAAAACAAAATAATAATAATAAAAAAAACCTCTCCCGCAATGTTATAATTAAACTACTAAACATGCAAACCAGAGAAAATATATTGAAAATTGAAAGCAGTTAGTGAGAAAAAGCTAGTCACCTACAAAAGCAAGCCCATCAGAATCGCAACAGATTGTTCAACACAAACTTTCAAAGCCAGAAGGGCTTGGAATGATGTATTCCAAGTTCTGAAATATAACAAATGTCAAACATTATTACTTTATCCTGCAAAGCTATCTATACAAATTGATGGAGAAATAAGGACATTGCACAACAAATATGGACTAAAGCAATTTATGACAACTAAATCAGTTCTACAGAAAATATTGAAGAAATCCTTCAAACTGAAGAGAAAGTATTCTATCTGTCCACAATGGGATTAAACTGCAAAGCAGCAACAAGAAAACCTGAAGAGCATACAGAAATTTATGGACACTAAATAATACACTATTGAATGATGAATGTGTCATTGAAGAAATCAAAAGGGAAATTAACAAATTCATTGAATCAAATGATGATGAGAATACAATATAAAAAAAATCTTTGGGACACAATGAAAGCAGCTGTAAGAGAGAAATTTATAGCTCTCAGTGCCTACATTAAGAAATTAGAGAGTTCACAAGTAAATAATTTAATGCTTCACCTTAAGGCCTTGGAACAAGAAGAACAAGTCAAACCAAAAATCAGTAGAGGGAAGAAATAATAAAGACTATGGCAGAAATTAATGAAATAGGAACAAAAAAACTAATTCAATGAATCAATGAAACAAAGAGTTGGTTCTTTGAAAGGATAAACAAGATTGAAAAACCCTTAGAAAATGTGACCAGAAAAAAGAGAGAAGATACAAAAATTAATAAAATTACATATGAAAAATTACCATTACAACAGATAATAAAGAAATTCAGAAAACCATAAGGACATACTTTAAGAATATATATGCCTCTAAGTTTGAAAATCTGAAAGAAATGGATAATTTCCTTGATTCAAATGATCTACCAAAATTAAATCCAGGTAAGATAAACCATTTAAATAGACCTATAACAAGTACAGAGATCCAAGTAGTTATAATATGTCTCTCAACTAAAAATAAAGTCTAGGCCCAGATGTACTCACTGGTAAATTTTACCAGACCTTCATGGAAGAACTAACACCACTGCTTCTCCAACTTTTCCCTAAAATAGTAAATAAAGAAATTCTACCAAAATCCTTCAATGAAACAAGCATCACCCTGATACCAAAACCAGAAAAATACAAAACAAACAACAAAAAAAGTATAGAGCAAATCCCCTCATGAACATACATGCAAAAATTCTCAACAAAATATTGGCAAACAGAATACAAGAATATAACAGAAAGTTTATTCACCCAGACAAAGTTGGCTTTATCCCAGGGTGCAGGAAAGGTTCAATATATGCAAACTGATAAATGTAATGTATCATATAAATGGTCTAAAGGACAGAAATCACATGATCATCTCAATAGATGCAGAAAAAAACATTAGAGAAAATCCAACATCCCTTCATGGTAAAAGCATTACAGAAACTTTAAATAGAAGGAGCATATCTCAACATAATAAAAGCTATTTATGACAAACCTACAGCCAACTTAATACTAAATGGGGAAAAACTTGAAGCTTTTCCACTAAACACAGGAACAAGACAAAGGTGTCCACTGTCCCCATGTTTATTTAATATAGTACTGGAAGCCAAAGCTATAGCAATAAGGCAAGAGACACTCATAAAAGGTATACAATGGAATGGAAGAGATCAAATTATCATTATTTGTAGATGATATAATTCTATACATAAAGGACCCTAAAGACTCTACCAGAAAACTGTTAGAGCTGATAAAAACTTTTAGCAACAAAAATCAGTAGCTTTCCTATATACTAACAACAAACATGTAGAGGATGAAATCAGGGGATCTCTACCATTCACAATTACCTCAAAAAAATAAATAAAAGATATTGGAATAAACTTAGCCAAGGAAGTGAAGGATCTTTACAATTAGACCTTTAAAACACTCAAGCAAGAAATTGCAGAAGACACAAGAAAATGGAAAACATTCCATGTTCTTGGATTGGAAGAATCAATATTTTGAAAATGTCAATCTTACCAAAAGCAATCTACACATTTAATGTAATCCCCATTAAAATTCCAGTGGTATTCTTCACATAAATAGAAAAATCAATCCTAAAAGTCATTTGGAAGTACAAAAAAAGCCTCAAAAAGCCAAAACAATTTTGAGGAATAAAAATCAGGCTGGTGGTATCACCATACCCGATTTTAAGCTATATTACAAAGCCATATTAAGAAAAACAGCATGGTACTGGCACAAAGACAGACATGTAGATCATTGGAACAGAATAGAGGACCCAGATAGTAATGCAGACGACAGCCACATCCATCTGATTTTTGACAAAAATGCCAAAAATATTCATTGGAAAAAAGATAGCCTCTTCAGCCAATGGTGCTGGGAAAGCTGGATATCTCTATGTAGAAGGATGAAAATAGATCCTTATCTTTCTCCATGCACAAGAATCAAGTCCAAGTGGAATAGGGAGCTTAAGAAATTGCTAGAATAATGGTAGGGGAAACCCTTCACATATTGGCATAAGCAATGACTTTCTGAATATAACCCCAATTGCTCAAGAAATAAAACCACTAATCAACCACTGGGATATCACAAAATTACAAAGCTTTTGTACAGCAAAGCACACTGTGAATAGAGCAAAAAGTCAACCTGCAGAATGGGAGAAAATCTTTGCCAGCTACACATCTGACAGAGGATTAATATCTAGAATATACAAAGAACTCAAAAAACAGAAAAATAAAAAAAATCATGCAACCCAATTAAAAAAAATGGGCTATGGAACTCAATAGAGAGTTCTCAAATGTAGAAAAACAAATGGCATATAAACATCTAAAAAAGTGCTCTACATCCTTAGTCATGAAGGAAATAAACATTAAAATTACTTTGAGATTCCATCACACTCCTGTCAGAATGGCTACCATCAAGAAAACAAATGACAGTAAATGTTGGTGAGAATGTGGAAAAAGTGGAATCCTTCTACACTATTGGTAGGAATGTAATCTGGTACAGCCATTGTGGAAATCAGTGTGGGGGTTCTTGAGACAGCTAAAAATAGATTTACCATATGATCGAGCTATAGCACTCCTAAGCATATATCCTAATGACTCTTCTCATTTCCTTAGAGATACTTACTCAATCATGTTTATTGCTGCTCTATTCACAATAGCTAAGAAATGGAACCAGCCTAGATGTCCCTCCCACAGGTGAATGGATAATAAACATGCAGTACATTTACACAGTGGAATTCTATTCAGCACTAAAGAAAAATGAAATTATGAAATTCACAGGGAAGCAAATTTATCAGGAATGGATTATACTAAGTGAGGTTTCCCAGGCCCAGAAAGCCAAACATTGCATGTCCTTCCTCATCGGTGGATCCTAGATACAAATACAAAGAATTGTGTGTGAGCAGGAACCAAAAATCAGTAGCAGAGGCCAGTAAGCTAGAAAAAGACTATATATAAGCAAGGGAGGAGAGGGAAGGACTTAAGGGGATTGTAATGTGTGTGTGTGTGTGTGTGTGTGTGTGTGTGTGTGTGTGTAATTAGAAGAACAGATTATATGGAGGGGAAAGGGAAGTGAGGTCAGGGTAAGAGACTATATAACAATCTGAATAAGACATATGAAAACCTACTTTTTTGAATAATGGCACATCCATAAACCATAGATTGTTACTAGAAAATTTTCAGTGCTAGGAATTGGATACCTTCCAGTGAGTTGCTCGCCAGAGAGGTCCCTTTTGCTTCCAAAACATTACAGGCTGTTGCCAAGGCTCTTGGATTCCTTTGATAAACAGATGGTAAGACCCTATTGCTGAAGACTTCACTTGCCTGAGTGGCTAGGTCACTGATAAATGAAGATGGTGCTGAGCAGAAAACCTTCTCCCTATTGACCAGCCAACTGAAAGCTGGAAAAAGGTGCACTTCATGCAGCCCTATGGGAAACAGCAATCATCAGCATTGAAAACAGTGGACACTGGAAGCCTCAAGTTTGGCCAAATGATTGAACGAATGTAATAGTGGCACATGTGCTCTGGGAGACACCAGCTGCTCTCTAATTGGACTGAAGGCCTATTCTATGGGAGGGAATATATGCCTGGTACTTAAAACCTAATCAAAAGCCTATGGCAAGGGAGGTCATTAGCCTTAATGGTATGAGGTCTGCTCTTTTCTGGCTAAATGTATATATTATTCTCACCAAGCTGCCCTGAAAGCAGTACACTTAATGTTCATATTCATATATTAATGCTATTCTCACTTCTGGTTAGAGAAGGTTCTCTTTTCAGATAGCATAGTGCTGAGAAGAAGGGACAGAGGAGTGTCCAGCACTGAAACATCTCTATCACACCCTCCAACGCTCAAGGTCCATTGTGGAAGAGGTAGCAGAAAGAATGTAAGAGCCAAAAGAAGGGTACCACTCCTTACAGTGGAACTGTCCAGAGAGAAACTGGACTCAATATCCATGACCTTGCAGTGCCTAGAAATACCTTCACAAGACCCTCATAATAGGAGAAAAAGATAATGACATCAAATTAAAAGGGATACTAAGGGAAAGAGGGAGGGGATATGATGGAGAGTGCTGTTGTGAAGGGGAAAGTAAGGGAGGGTGGGAAATTCCATGTTTTATTGTCTGTAAGAATAGAAGTTGTAAATAAAAAAATTTAAAAAAAAGAGTAATAAAACATATGTCAATAATAATATGGTAATCTCAGACAGGAGAGATGGCTTAGCAGTAAGGGTACTTTCCTAAAAAGTTAAAGGACACAGGTTTTAATCCCTAGAACCCATGTAAGCTAGATGCACAATGTGGTGCATGGATCTGGCATTTGTTTGCAGTAGCTGGAGGCCCTGGTGTACTTATCCTCTCTCTCTCTCTCTCTCTCTCTCTCTCTCTTGCTCTTTTTCCCTCTCTCAACCAAATAAAGGAATAAAACTAAAATACACACCTTTAAAAAAAGAATACAGTAACTTCATTCACAACAGTACAAAAAGAAAAACACATCCAATGGAAACTTAGATAGTTACATTGGTATTTCAACAACTATTACATAAGAGAATGAATTACTGATACAGGACAGTAACGTGACTTCATTTCCAAATTATTGCACTGATCTAAGATAACAGAAGGTAACACATCCTATATGATTCCTTTTTTAATCTAAACAAGAAGAACAAAATACTAGTATATATGGTTGAAATCATAGAGTGGTGAAATCATAAACACAGAGTGAAGTCATTTCTACCTTTATAGAGGGATAAGAATTGACTGGAAAGAGTAAACAGTGTCTTTTCTAGTTGTGAAAATTGCATATACATTTTATTAGACTGTAGTCACATCTTTTTATTGAATCTCCAAAATTCATTAAGTGAAACACTTAAAAATCTATGCATTGTGTATATAAAATTATAACTCACTTAAAATATCAAACAGCAGAGCAAATTTCTTCTTCTCTGTTTTTATTTTCTTGCTATACTCAAGTCAGAGCACAGCTTAATAACTCTTGAAGAGACATAGAAATAGTTATATCCTTGAACCATCATTCACAAATGGCTGATATTATTAAAACAGGTGATGTACAATAGATGTTGGTGCCATTTGAAATGTCATACTATTTCCCAAAGGTCTAGGCTTGTCATTTATTCATTCATAGGAGAAACCTAGAGACCTCAAGCACAGCTCTGCCTGCTTAATATTTGCTTATGACTTGTTTTCTTCTGATGTGCAGGACTCTATTATTGTTTTCAGCTATGCCTCAAATAAATAGATGTGAAATAAAATTTAAAAATTGTTGTAAAAATAAACACACATACATACAAATATGTGCATGACATAATAAAACACATTTATATGTACATGCATATTCACTCAACATTTTTATTAGAATTGGGAATAAAAATAAGCTTTCCTCAAATGAAAGTAACCATATGACATTACAGAATGTATGCACCTATTTGGTGCTGGCACTTTATTTGCCAGTCAGGCATGAACATCAATACTGCTGGAAGCAGCTCCTAAATGTGACCTGAGAGGCACGTTACATCTTAAATAACAGCCATGCCTGCCTTTTGGAAAGTCTCCCAAATGTGACCAGTGGGGAGCATTAGATCTTAAATAACAACCATGCCTCTCCATTAACAGAATAAATCAGTGTTTAGAAGAAACCTGTCTATGCAAGTATATTGTGAATAAAATTAAATGAAATTATGTGTACTGCTTGTGTGTATGGCAGGGGGGTGCCAATTCACAGAAAAAAATGCTATTGGTAACTGCCAGAAATATGGTTTCTTGGGATATCATATATGACAGATATGTTCTGGCTACTTGATGTCTAAGGGTTTTTAATCATAGTGCTCTCCGATTTACACTTCAAATGTTATGCAGGTTGTTTATATTGAATACAATGATTGTTTGCTTATAATTACTGATTGTTGCTCAATGTAAACTAAATACAGAGATTTTCATAGGACTTCCCTGTTTAACATACACAAGTATATTGTTCATGTAATGTTCACAACAATGCCTTTCATTTATACAGGTCACTTTCTCTGAGGACCTCAAACTTACATGTGATTTTTACTATTTTTACTCTTTAAGATATTATCAGTTTGTGAAAGATATATTTCAACAAACAGCTTATATATAGAAACACTGATCTGTCTGTTTGTAGGGCATTGGAAATGGAGTCTAGGAAGCTCATATAAATAAAATTTAACTGTAGACATAAGCAATTCTAAGAGTCTCTGGGGAGTGGTGTTTAAGTTCCCATCTAGAGCTATGAAGAGATGAATTCTCAAGAATCATAAGCTCCACTTCCTTAAAATACTACAAAGGCACTCTCTGTTTGACTAAAGAACATTCAATTGAAGTTGATTATGGAAGCATCCACACTTGTACTTCCTCAAGTACTGTAAGCAAGCTCTACCTGAGGTGGAGCCATCATATGTATTTAGAACTTATAGGGTTTGTTCTTGATGGCCCACCAAAGGTTAATGGTAAGACCCTACAGTCAAAGATAGCATACATGTATGAGACCAAACATGGAGAGACCTGGCCAGAATCTGGAAGAGGGTCAGTCCCCAGACAGTTAGTTAGTCTACTGTCAGAGCATGTTACACGAGCAACTGGGGGAAAATGGCTGACATTGGTCCAAACAACTTGAAGTCTAAAATACCCAGCAGGAAACAACCTGACATAATGCTCAAACAAGTGCAGTAGTGGCACACAGCAATGGTGGGCAACCAACTGCTCTTGATCTGGCTAATAGATCCACTCAGTGGAATAGAACTCATTGCTGGAACTGGGAAATAAGTCAAAACCAAGTACAAACAATTATCACAGTCTCCAATCAAGATACCACCAAATGTGGACTAGAAGAGGGCCTACGCATATAAAATACCCTCCAAGATATCTATGGCCATCCCATGTATCTAGTACTAACTTCTTTCTCCATTGGAGAATTTGCTTATCTTTTCCAGATGGACAATGAACCTGAAGGGGGGGGGGATCAGCCAATTCCAGCTGAAACCAGATGGACAATGAACCTAAGGCTGAAGGGGATCAGAGAATCAAATCACTAAGGCAGATATCCACCTGGGCTCATCACTGAAGTAGAACTGAAACCATTTCTCAACAGTTTGGGGCATTATGCACAGAGACTATTTCCCCATAACTCTTGTAAATGCATTTCCCTTGATGAGGTCTTTGGAAGATTCACCATAAATGTAATATAAATAAAAAATAAATTTTTAAAATTTTCTGCTTGAAGCATAAAAGTATAGTATAATTTTGTTCATATCATTGTAATGTATTCCCAAGCATAGGCAGAATACACCTGAAGGTATGACTGCACTGTACACATTATGATTCCACTTTTCTCTATTATGTATAGCCAGTATGTATCTATTTCTCAACAGTTTGCCTACGAATTATTTGGTAAATGCATTTCACTTGGGTCAAAATGAAGATTTTTAAGTTTTGTGTTATCTTTTAAGTCATTTGCTTATCACCAAATGATGTATCTATACCAGTTATTGTAGGTGCAAATGAAGATAAGTTTATGTGATCTTTCAATGAAATGTGCCTTTTGGGTTCACTTATGTTCTTTGTTTGCTATGGAAGAGACAGTGCAAGTCAAAGAATGTGTACAGGTTGAAGGAGGAGAATATGTCTACATTAGAAACTGCAAATCTGCAAACTCAGGTCAATGGTCACAAGTTTCTGCCATAACAAGTCCACAAGGAATTTATTAAATAGAAACTTTTTTTTTTCATGTGGTCAAAGAAAGTAAGACTTAATGCACCAGCTTCCAAACACATCACAGTTTTTCTTCCCTTTTCATAAAGTAGTCTGTTGGTCTCAAAATTGTTTTAACATCAGAGTATCCTTCATGTTCTGAGTATAAGTTTACCATAAAATATGACAGTGTCACTTGTATAACAAGTTTCCCTAGAATTTAATTTTTTCTTCAAAGTAAGAGTTTAATCTCAGCTTCTTTTTTTCCCTTTTAACATTTCCAATATATGTTACACTCTTTTGCAATACAGATTTTCTTCACTAGATAAATGTTTCCTTTTAAAATATATCTGACAGACATTTTCAATACTTTACTTAAGGAGAGTGCATGAAGAAAGTAAAATGATTTATGTATATTGATACAGGGGACTGAGTTAGTCCAGCCTATCTGTACAGCAAGTACAGTTTCAGAGCTTATGAGAGCTTTAGAAACCCAGAAAAATGTTATAATTTTAATATTTCAATACATAACAAAAGATAATGAATAGTAATGAATCATAATTTATTAAAAAGGAAGACAAGAATTTAAATGCTTAGGGTCTTTATTATTTTTCATTGCTTTGAACAAATATATCAGCAGAAGCAATTTAAGGAAGGAAAGATTTTATTTTGGCTTACAGTTTCTAAGGGAAATTTTATGTTGGGAGAGGCATGGCAAGCTGAATTGTACCTTTTTTTTTTAATTATTGTTTTTTATTGACTTTTATACTTACATACAAAAATACCCACCTGATATTTCCCTCCCCTCCCCCCATTCCACTTTAGAACTCCAGTCTCCATCATATCCCCTCCCTCTCTCCATTAGTCTCTTTTTTTAATTTGATGACATCATCTTTTTCTTCTATTTTGAGGGTCTTGCAGAGGTCCTTCTTCCGCAATGGTCCCTGAGCCTTGGAGGGTGTGACAAAGGTGTTTCAGTGCTGGGCACTTCTCCATCCCTTCTTCTCAGCACTATGTTGCCTTTTGGGTCATCCCAGTGGCCATCACCATCTGAAAAGAGAAGCTCCTCTAAACAGAAGTGAGAGTAGCTTTAATATGTGAATATGAACATTAAGTGTAGTGCTTTCAGGGCAGCTTGGTAGGAATAATATATACATTCAGTCAGACAAGAGCAGGCTTATACCCCTAAGGCTCATGACCTCACCTACCATAGACTTTTACTTAGGTTTTTCAGTACCAGGTATGTATTCCCTCCTGTAGAGAGGGCCTTCAGTCCAATTACGGAGCATTTGGTTACCCCAAGAGTAGACATGCCACTATTGCACCCATTCAGTCATTGGGCCTGTCTGGCCAAGCTTGAATATTCAGCATCCACTGTTTTCATTGTTGATGGCTTCTGTCTCCCATACACTGTGTGCAGTGCAGCTTTTTCCATCTTTCAGTTGGCTGGTCTACAGGAAGAAGTTTTTCTGCTACACACCAGCTTGCTTTCTCAGTGACCTTGCCTCTCAGGCAAGAAATGTCTTCAGCAATAGGGTCTTACTAACTGTTTCTCAAGGGAGACCAAGGGCTTTGGCAATGTTTTGGAGGCTACTGGGACTTCCTTGGATAACAACTCACTGGAAGGTGTCCCATCCCAGGTACTGAAAAATTTCTAGTAACAGTCTACAGTTTCTAGATGTGCCCTTATTCAAAAAAATTTTACATATGTCTTATTCACAATATCTTGAGTTTAGGTTGACCCTCCCCCTACCCTTCTTTTATGCATTCTCTTCCCGTGGCCTCTCTTAGGCCATTCCCCTCCCTGTAATCAGTTCTTCTACTTACATATGTGCATTACCATACACTTAAGTCCTTCCCTTTCCTCCCTCCCTTATAGCCTTTTACCAGCTTACTGGTTTCTGGTACCTATTTTTGGTTCCAGTTCATACAGAAGTCTATACATTGGTAGCTAGGATCCACATATGAGAGAGAACATGTGACGTTTGGCTTTCTGAGCCTGGGTTACCTCACTTAGTATAATCCTTTCCAGATCCATCCATTTCCCTGCAAATTTCATAATTTCATTTTTCTTTACCACTGAATAGAACTCCATTGTGTAAATGTACCACATCTTTATTTTCCACTCATCTATGGAGGGAAATCTAGGCTGCTTCCATTTCCTAGCTATTGTGAATGGAGCAGCAATAAACATGGTTTTGCAAGTATCTCTAAGGTAGTGAGAAGAGTCCTCTGGATATATGCCTAGGAGTGCTATAGCTGGATCATATGGTAAATCTATTTCTAGCTGTCTCAAGAACCTCCACACTGATTTCCACAATGGATGGACCAGCTTACATTCCCACCAACAGTGTAGAAGGGTTCCTGTTTTTCCGCATCCATTCCAACACTTATTGTCATTTCGTTTTCTTGATGGTAGCCATTCTGACAGGCATGAAATGGAATCTCAAAGTGTTTTAATTTGCATTTCCCTGATGGCTAAGGATGTGGAACATTTTTTTAGATGTTTATATGCCATCTGTATTTCATCTTCTGTGAATTCTCTATTTAGTTCCATAGCCCATTTTTAACTGGGTTGTTTGAATTTTTATTATTCTGTTTTTTGAGTTATTTGTATATTCTGGATATTAATCCTCTGTCAGATGTATAGCTGGCAAAGATTTTCTCCCATTCTGTAGGTTGTCTTTTTGCTCTATTCACAGTGTCATTTGCTGTACAAAAGCTTTGTAATTTCATAAGGTCCCAGTGGTTGATTAGTGGTTTTATTCCCTGAGCAATTGGAGTTATATTCAGAAAGTCCTTGCCTATTCCAATATGTTGAAGAGTTTCCCCTACCTTTTCCTCTAGCAGTTTCAGAGTTTTGGGTCTGATATTAAGGTCCCTGATCCATTTGGACTTGACTCTTGTGCATGGAGAGAGACAAGGATCTATGTTTATCCTTTTACATACAGATGTCCAGTTTTCCCAGCACCACTTGTTAAAGAGGCTATCTTTTCTCCAATGAATATTTTTGGCATTTTTGTCAAAAATCAGGTAGCTGTAGCTGCCTGGATTAATATTTGGGTCTTCTATTCTGTTCCATTGATCTACCTATCTGTCCTTGTGCCAGTACCATGCTGTTTTTGTTACTATGGCTTTGTAGTATAACTTAAAATTGGGTATGGTTATACCACCTGCCTGATTTTTGTTGTGCAAAATTGTTTTGGCTGTTCAAGGTTTTTTCTGTTTCCAGATGAATTTTAGTTTTTTTTTTTTTTTTTTTCTATTTCTGTGAAGAATGCTATTGGGATTTTAATGGGGACCACATTAAATGTGTAGGTTTTTTTGGTAAGATTGACATTTTCACAATATTGATTCTTCCAATCCAGGAGCATGGGATGTCTTTCCATTTCCTTGTGTCTTCTGCAATTTGTTGCTCAAGATTTTTAAAGTTCTCATTGTAGAGATCCTTCACTTCCTTGTTAAGTTTATTACAAGGTTTTTTTTTTTTTTTTTTTTTTTTTTTTTGAGGCAATTGTGAATGGGAGAGATTCCCTCATTTCATCCTCTGCACGTTTGTTGTTAGTGTATAGAAAAGCTACTGATTTCTGTGTGTTTATTTTGTATCCTGCTACATTGCTAAAAGTGTTTATCAGCTCAAACAGTTTGCTGGTAGAGTCTTTAGGGTCTGTTATGTATAGAATCATATCATCTGCAAATAATGATAATTTGATCTCTTCCCTTCCGATTTGTATCCCCTTTATGACTGTCTCTTGCTTTATTGCTATCGCTAAGACTTCCAGTACTATATTAAATAGTAGTGGGGAAAGTGGACACCCTTGTCTTGTTCCTGAATTTAGAGGAAAAGCTTCAAGTTTTTCCCCATTTAGTATTATGTTGGCTGTAGGTTTGTCATAAATAGCTTTTATTATGTTGAGATATGTTCCTTCTATTCCCAGTTTCTGTAATACTTTCACCATGAAGGGGTGTTGGATTTTGTCAAATGCCTTTTCTGCATCTATTGAGATGACCATGTGATTTTTGTCCTTCGGACCATTTATATGGTTTATTACATTTATGGATTTGTGTATGTTGAACCATCCCTGCATCTCTGGGATAAAACCTACTTGGTTAGGGTGAATAATCTTTCTGATATATTCTTGTATTCTGTTTGCCAGTATTTTGTTGAGAATTTTTTCATCTATGTTCATGAGGGAGATTGGTCTATAATTTTCTTTTTTTGATCTGTCTTTGTCCAGTTTGGGTATCAGGGTGATGCTAGCTTCATAGAAGGATTTTGGTAGAATTCTTTCCTTTTCTATTTTATGGAAAAGTTTGAGAAGCATTGCTGTTAGATCTTCCATGAACATCTGTTAAAATTCAGAAGTGAATCCATCTGGGCCTGGGCTTTTTTTAGTTGGGAGACTTTTTATAACTGCTTGGATCTCTGTGGTTGTTATAGGTCTATTTAAATGGTTTATCTCATCTTGATTTAATTTTGGTAGGTCATATGAATCAAGGAAATCATCCATTAATTTCAGGTTTTCAAACTTAGAGGCATATATATTCTTAAAGTATGTCCGTATGATTTTCTGAATTTCTTTGGTATTTGTTGTGATGTTGCCTTTTTCATCTCTAATTTTATCAATTTTTGTCTCTTCTCTCTTTCTTTTAGTGAGATTTGCTAAGGGTTTGTCAATCTTGTTTATCCTTTCAAAGAACCAACTCTTTGTTTCATTGATTTTTTTGATTGTTTTTTTTTTTTTTTTTTTTTTTGGTTTCCATTTCATTAATTTCTGCCCTAACCTTTATTATTTCTTCCCATCTACTGAATTTGGTTTGCCTTGTTCTTCTCTTTCCAAGGCCTTAAGATGAAGCATTAAATTGTTTAGTTGTGAACTCTCTAATTTCTTAATATAGGCACTTAGAGCTATAAATTTCCCTCATAGGACTGCCTTCATTGTTTCCCAAAGATTTTCATGTGTTTTATTCTCATCATCATTTGATTCTATGAATTTCTTGATTTCCTTTTTAATTTTTTCAGTGACCCATACATTGTTCAGTAATGTACTGTTTAGTCTCCATGAATTTCTGTATGCTCTGTAGTTTTTTTTTTTTTTTTTTTTTTTGTTTTGTTTTGTTTTGTTTTGTTGTTGTTGTTGTTGTTGTTGTTGTTGATTTGCAGTTTAATCCCATTGTGGTCAGATAGCATACAAGGGATTATTTCAATTTTCCTGTATTTGTTAAGATTTGATTTTTGTCCTATCATATGGTCTATTTTAGAGAATGTCCCATGTGCTGCTGAGAAGAATGTATATTCTGCAGCATTTGGATGGAATGTTCTGTATATAGGTCCATTTGTTCCATGATATCATTTAATGTAGATGTCTCTCTGTTTATTTTTTGTTGGGTAGACCTGTCAAGTGATGAGAGCAGGGTATTGAAGTCACCCACTACTGTTGTGTTAGGAGTTATCTCTGACCTTAAGTCTGATAGTGTTTGTTTGATGAAATTGGGGGCCCCCATGTTGGGAGCATATATGTTTAGGATTGTGATGTCCTCCTGTTGGAGTGTTCCTTTAATCAGTATAAAGTGACCTGCTTTATCTTTCCTCACTAATGTTGGTTTGAACTCTATCCTATTAGAAATTAGGATGGCAATCCCTGCTTGTTTCCTAGGCCCATTTGCTTGAAATATCTTTATCCAACCTTTCACCCTAAGAATGTTTCTATCTTTTAATGAGAGGTGAGTTTCCTGGAGGCAACAGATGGTAGGGTCCTGCTCTTTAATCCAGTCTGCAAGTCTATGTCTTTTGGTTGGGGCATTGAGACCATTGATATTAAGAGTTATTGAAAGATATTGTAGCAGACAGCTTCAGGTTCGCTGAGATGAACTTCCAGACCAGGCACAGTTATGGAGGAAGGGATATTATTTATTGAAGCTTACAGATCCAGGGGAAGTTCCATAAAGGCAGAAGTGGCCTGCTCTCCACAGGACCAGGCAAGAGAGCAGAGAAAACCAACCAGCCACCACAGCACACAGAGCAAAACTACTGCCAAAAGGTCACACAGCACACTTCAGGAACTCCTGCTAGGCACAGTTGCATATCTTTACAATGGACTCTCAAACCATCACCACACCTTAAGACCGGGGGCCCCCAGTGACCTTGCCTCTAGCAAGGTGATTGCAGATGCAAACTATAAGTAATAAACCACTGACTATATTGGGGGACATATATTCAAACTACCACATTCCGCCCCTGGCCCCCAATATATTTAGCTCCTGGCCCCCAATATATTTATAACTATCACACATTGTAAATTGTACTCAGTCCAATTTCAAAGGTTTTCACAGTCTTGATCAACTTAAGATAGTGAGTCCTGTAAAATCAAACAAGTTAAATACTTTCAACATGTAAAGGCACAGAGTAAACATTTTAACTGTATAAGGAATATCAAGGAGAAACTAGAACAATGCAAACTCAACCACCGTCAGCCGTCATCAAACTTCTGCAGTTCAAGTTCAATATAACCATAGACTGACAGTCTCCAGGTTTTCCAATTCCGCCCCTCCAGCTGGGCAGAATCGCCAGGAAAAACTTTCATCCCATGCCAACACTGCATTCCATGGTAGCCCTTTTGCACAGTCCTGGTATATCCAAAACATCTTCAGGTCTCCATGCAAACCACGGTCCATCTTCCAAAGGCTCTTTCAGCCTATTCCTCAGGGACTTCATGCCCTGCCTTCATGCTGCATCTCAGCAGTGGCTCCTGGAACCGTGTGCAACTCGTGACCACTCCATGCATTTTTCATGCTTCCAAAACTCATACCAGGTGTGCAGGACACAGCCATATTCTTAGTCCAGGGATGAAATAAACCATAGCCTTGAACAGCAGGTTCCTTCTCCAGTCAGCTCTTTCCAAGAATTTGCATTTTTAACAGTCTTTCCTCAGGCATCCTCTCCATTGTTTTAATGTAAATCAAGTCAGGCCATCTTCCTTCCACCTTCCTTAAGATTGCTAATGCGTTGACAATAGCAGCTCCAGTAACCTAAAACCAGTCTCAGTGCCTCTGCTTTTAACTTGCTTGCTGTTTTCCAACTTAAAATCTTAAAATCTCAGTCCGATATCTTTAGCCAGGCACATCAGTCCATTACAAATTTAAGCTTGATCAAACTTTCTGGGCCTGGATAGCGGAACGTAGCCATCCCTTATGCCAGTAGCCCAGTTCCAACAAAGTCCTCTGCCGTCTTTCCTTCCCCTTAGAAATCTCATAAGCCAAGCCTCCAAGTTCAATACTGTCTGCATTTAGCATTCTCAAACTCTCATCAGAATAGTCCATAAAACTTGGCTTACCACTCCAGAAGGCATCTTCAGTTGCAAGCACCAAGTCCATGCCCATTCCTCCAAAACAAAGGTTCCAAAAGACGAATATCCACACGGTCAGATTAATTTCACCCCACACTCCTCGGTACCACTTTACTGTAGCAGACAGCTTCAGGTTCGCTGAGATGAACTTCCAGACCAGGCACAGTTATGGAGGAAGGGATATTATTTATTGAAGCTTACAGATCCAGGGGAAGTTCCATAAAGGCAGAAGTGGCCTGCTCTCCACAGGACCAGGCAAGAGAGCAGAGAAAACCAACCAGCCACCACAGCACACAGAGCAAAACTACTGCCAAAAGGTCACACAGCACACTTCAGGAACTCCTGCTAGGCACATTTGCATATCTTTACAATGGACTCTCAAACCATCACCACACCTTAAGACCGGGGCCCCCAGTGACCTTGCCTCTAGCAAGGTGATTGCAGATGCAAACTATAAGTAATAAACCACTGAATATATTGGGGGACATATATTCAAACTACCACAGATATGTATTTGATCTCTCCATTTTTCTTGTTTTTTAGTTCTTCCTGGTTTTCGTTTTACTCACTTATTCTAACTGTTGAGTATGATTACTTTTTTTCTTATTTCCTGCTGTGTGTGTTTTGCTTTTTCTTCAGAATGAATGATTCCTGCAAGTATTTTCTGTAGAGCTGGTTTAGTTGCCATAAATTCCTTTAGCCTGTCTTTGTTGTGGAATGTCCTTATTTCTCCATCAATTTGGATAGAAAGCTTTGTAGGATAAAGTAATCTTGGTTGACAGTTTTTATCTTTCAGAACTTGGAATACATCACTCCAGGCCCTTCTGGCTTTTAAAGTTTGTGTTGAGTAATCTATTGTGATCCTGATGGGTTTCCCCTTGAAGGTCATTTGCTTTTTCTCTCTAACTGCTTTCAATACATTTTCTTTGGTTTGCATATTTAGTAGTTTAATTATAACATGGCGAGAAGAGGATCTTTCTAGCTTTTGTCTGTTTGGTGTTCTAAATGCTTCTTGTATCTGCATTGGCATTTCTTTCCCAATTTGGAGAAAATTTTCTTCTATGATTTTGTGGAAAACACCTACTAAGCCTCTGGATTGAAATTCTTCCCCTTCTGCTATACCTTGAATTCTTATGTTTGATCTTTTCATAGTGTCCCACATGTCTTGGAGTTCCCATTCATACCTTTATATTAGCTTGTCTTTCTGTTTGTTGGACTGTGATAGGTCTGCCATCTGGTCTTCTAATTTAGATATTCTGTCCTCTCCTTCATCCATTCTACTAGTGAGACTTTCCACAGAGTTTTTTTATTTCACTGACTGTGTTCTCAGAGCTAGGATTTCAGCCTTTTTTTTTTTTTTTCAGTAGTTCTATTTCCTTATTCATGTCCTGTAATGACCTTTTTATTTCATTAAAGTGTTTTTCTGTAATCTCTTTCAAAAGTTTGTTTTCTTCTTTAATTCCTTTGTTTTCTTCTCAGATTGCTTTCATTTCTTCTATTTCTTCTTTCATTTCTTTGAGTATAGATATCATCATTCTTTTGAAATCTTTGTCAGAAATTTCATCTAAAACAGTCTCATTGGTGAACAATTCTGATGGATTTGTAATTTTTGGTGGGATTGCATTGTCTTGATTGTGTTTCTTGTATTATAATGTAGTGACTTTTGCATCCTGGATTGATTTAATGCTTAAGTTTTCTAGTTATCTGCAGTGTTCTTAGGTGTGGAGATCCACCTTTATATACTTTCAGGATATGGGTTTAAGGTGCCAAGTGTAGCACTTGTACCCAGGTCCACCTCAGAAGTAATCCTAGCTGTTGACTTTCCTTGGTAAGCAAGTATTGTAGTGGCCTGGTGGAATAATTTAGTAGCAAGTTCTAAACTTCAATTGAGCCAAATACACATTCAATTAGCATGAACACAGAGTATACAAGTGTGGTAATTGAAACAAACAGTCTTATAAGATCAAAATCCCTAAGGATGTGTTTGCTCAACACCCTTAATCTTGTCAGCTAGGAATCAGACCCTGCCCCCAATAATGACAGAAGCAAAAGATAAAGGTCCTTTAAATGCAAAAGTATTACAGGCAGCAATATTCAACACCTCATATTCAGCTTATTTGAAAATGGTAAGGCCAACAACAAATATGTAACCCATAACCTGCCCTGACCTGGAAAGAGAGGTTAGCACTTCCAATGCAGGCCTTTGTTACCTTTTGGTGTGGCTTCCAAACTCACCAATGCTGAGTGCCCACCTCATTCCCTGAGCTGTGGGGCTTGGCTCAGCTGTGCTTGGTCCGGTGTTGGTGATGTGGTACAGGCTGCTGCTAGTTGCTGATTTCTGCCAATTCGCTGGGGATCTGATGGTTGGGGGATGGGCAAGTTCAGGAAGCTTATAACTCTTTCAGTAGCTCAACAGACTTTTCTTTGATTTCTGGGCTCTGAGAGGAGACTGATGAGGTTGGAAAGTCCCCATTTATTTATTATTATTTTGTTGTTGTTTGTTTGGGCGGTGGCTGCAGCAGAGGTTCAGCAAGGCTCAGCAGATCTGGCCAGTGGCTTGGCGCTATGAGTTGGAACCGCTGCTCCAGCTGCTGTGGAGCGGGCTGCCGTGGGTCGGGCCACGATCTCCAAAGTTGTATTTTGCCTGTCTCCTGCTTTTCCGCTGTTTCTCAGAAAAAATATTCTGCTCTTTTCTGAAGAAGAGTGTAGTTTTGCTTAAATCCCTCCCTGATCTGATTTGGCGTGGCTCCTATGCAGCCATCTTAACTGGAAGTCTCTGTACCATTTTTTTTTTTATCTGTGCCCAATTAAAATGGGAGTTTATTCTAATTTTAAATTGAGAGTATGTTAGTATGTGTGATATTGTCATGTCAACTTTCTTCTAAAATTAAATATTGTATCAAAATATATGTTTTCTTCTACAGTTCAAACATAGAGCAGATATATTTGTATGGGGAAGAGAGAGGGAGGACAGTAGAAAGAGAGGGGAGAAGAGAGGGAGTGAGAAAGAGACTATTTAACATTATAACAATATAATTTAAAATGGGTTGTTCCTACTGCATTCACATGCTTCTTGCATGTACCTGGGCATGCCTTTTCCTCCTGCAATTTCTATTTTTTTTTTTTTTTTCTGTTTGGTGCATTGATTTTACTCTGATTTAAGAACTAGTGGGAAACATTATTCTCTGTGATTCAAGAAGAAATGCACTAATTTGGATTATGAGCTGGCTTTTGGTCCTATTTCACTTAATAGTGAGTGGACCTTAATTGTTGGGAGATAAACCAGTCTACCAGTCTTCCAGGCAGGTGTATCCTCTGGCACACATCTAGCTTGAGGGACTTATAATGCCACCAAAAGGACAGGGCTGAGAAAGGAAACCTGCACACATGTTAGGAGTTTGTATAATGCTGCAGGAAACTTGTGAACCTTACCTTATGCATGGACTCTGGAACATCAAGGGAGTGACTTAAGAGTAGCATACCCCCTTCCAGAAACATATTAGGGTTGATAAACATAAGAGGACCACTCTGGATTAGTGTGGCTCCTTGACAGCCAACATGGAAATATAAAGGAAATTAAGTGTGGTTTTAATTTTTTTTTTATTTTTATTTACTTATTTGAGAGAGAGAAAGAGACACAGAAAGAGAGAGGATGTGTGCACCAGGGCCTCTAGCCACTTCAAACAAACTCCAGGTGTATGTACCACCTTGTGCATCTCACTTATGTGGAACCCTGTGAATCGAACCTTTGTCTTTTGGCTTTGCAGTCAAGTGCCTTAACTGCTAAGCCCATCTTTCCAGCCCATATTTTTTTTTAAATATATAAACATATTAGGTATTAGTATTTCTTATTTGGCCCTCAGAATTACAGTGTTATACATACACTGTTGAACATCACAGCTATGGAAGCATCATCACAGTATGAGGTACAATGTTACAACCCCTCAGATTCAAGCATATTTGGAAATTAACATTTCCGAGATGTACTTGAAGGTTTCCACAAGTAATATCTTCCTATGAATTGCATTAGATTAGTTTCTTTTTACTTTTTTGTGTATAGAAGGTGTATTGTGTGTGTGGCGGGGTATACAGGTACATGCATGTGGATGCTCATGCCCCATGCACACAAATGAAGAGGCCAGAGGAGAAAATGAGTGTCCTCAGTCACAAATGTTTGTGTTTTCTGGAGATAGAATCTTTCACTGAACCCAGAACAGTCATTTTCTGTTGAGTCTGGTTGACCAGCCAACCACAGTGTTTCTCCAGTCTTCCCTATTCACAGGACTAAGATTACAGTTACACATGCTCACTCCTATTTATGTGTGTGCTGGGGTCTCCAATTTGGTGAGTCAGACCCTCAAGCTTATATAGCAAGTGCTCTTACCTGCCAAATGATCTCCTTACCCAATAATGGGTTCTTTGTTAATATACTTTGGTCATATTGTTAGTTACATAAAAGAGTCTACCACAAAAGAGAAATATTAGTTCTTGAACTCATTTCAGTGGAGTGAAGTAGAACAATTAACAATGAAAAGAATGACTTAGAGAAAACTGATGTAATATACAAACTAATATAATCTATAAGTAAGGTTTGAAAGGTGTGTAGTAGACAGCTTCACATTGTGTAGATGAGCATCCAACCAAACACAGTTTTATTGGAGGAAGGGATTTATTTCCAGTCTACTGATTGAAGGAAGTTCCAAAGATGGTGGATGAAGCTTGCTACCATTCATAAATCTAAGCAGAGAGTGAAACCACCACCAACCAATAAACTCGAAAAACAGCAACAAAGACAAACTTACAGGAAACAGGATCCTCAGAGCTCAAGTGTCTTTCTGTATCTTTGGATTAGAAATAAGATCCACCCTAAAACATACCTTTGAGCTGGACTCCATGATCCCACCCCCAGTGATCCCTCCTCCAACCAGGCAATTGGAGATACAAGTTCCAAGTTTAATTTTAACACCTGAGTCAATGGGGGGACATACATTCAAACTAGCACAAGGTGTATAATGTTGAATTAAAATCAAATAAAAAATATTCTGTTACTGGGCTGGAGAAATGACTTAGCCAATAAGATGCTTACCTGAAAATCCAAAGGACCTAGGTTTGATTCTCCAGTACCTATGAAAAGCCAGATGTATGAGGTGATGGATTTGTATGGAGTTCCTTTGCAGTGACTAGAGGCCCTGGTGCATCCATTCTCCCTCAGTTTCTATCTGCCTTTCTCTCATCTTCTCTCTCCTTCTCATGAATAAAGAAAATAAAATAAAAATTGAAAAATATATACTGTGATTATGGCCTGGAGAGATGGCTTAGAGGTTAAGCGCTTGCCTGTGAAGCCTAAGGACCCCAGTTCAAGGCTTGATTCTCCAGGACCCATGTAAGCCAGATGCTCAAGTGGGCACATGCATCTGGAGTTCGTTTCCAGTGACTTGAGGCTCTAGTGCACTCATTCTCTCTATATATATCTACCTCTTTCCATCTGTTGCTCTCAAATAAATAAATTAAAAAATTTTAAAAATATATACTGTCACTAAAACTTTATCTCAAACATATTATGTATTATGCTTAGAATGACATATATTGTCACAAGATAAATAATTTATCACAGACATATAAATGAATTTTGATATTATTATATATATGCAGAAATAATTTGTATCATTCTATATAGTATATCTACCTACCTGTGGCATTTTGTCAGTACAGGCAATTCATATTGGCAGACACCTAAAAAAACAATCTCTTGTTAATTAATGCACAATATTGAAGTTTGCCACAATCATCACTATATTAAACCTAAGACTGCTTGATTTATCTGAACACCTGATTTTTATAAATAATTCTTGGATCTTTATATTATTATTGCTTAACATTTGAATCAGAATAAATGGAAAAGCAAAAACAATGTAGATATTAAAACTCGATTTAAAATGCTCACAAATTCCTTCAGATCAAAGTTCATGAGATACACAATAATTTCCACTTCCATTGTCTGGATTCACCTTTATGTAAAACAGTCATTGTGTCTCAATCAAGAAGCTCTTTGCACATACTCATAATTTAAACTTACAAATAAATGAGTCTTTGAACTTTAGGCCTCCAACTATTATCTGTCACATTGTATACTCAAAAGCAGTGTGTGTGTGGAATAAATGGATGTGTCAGATGTTAATAACCAGATTCTTGGTTTCAATATAGCCAGCTAAAAATCAGACTATTAAAAAAGTGTTTTCAAAGACCCTTATTTTGATATAAAGTAAGTGTCTTTTAAGGAATCTTTTTCAGAATTCTATGGCTTTAATAGTAGCATAACATAAATTAAATTAGAAAAAAAATGAAAAGATTTTACTTTTGACATGTTTATATTTAAACTTTATGAAAATTTTCTTTTAGTTAAAATGAAATTAGCCACTTCCTAAAGAGATACAAGTAGACTAAATGGACTAAGTCTGCTCAGATGTTCAGACTACTAATTTGGTCCAGCATAAAGCTTCCGCTCTTATCTCAGCTACTTCTCTACTGCTTCCTGGACTCTGAAGGCTCATTTCCAAAATGTCCATCTTATTTTTTCATATTTCTTCCAATAAGTAAGTTTCTCAAAAATATTATCTTTAAAAATAGAGAAGAAACATATTATAATAGCTTTTTCTTGCTTAGTAATGATTTTCCTCATTTTCCTGAACAGCCATTGTATACTATCTTTACACTTTTGTTCTTTCTCATGAAGGTCCATAAAAAGGAATGGTATAAATAAAATTACAAGAATAAGTCTTTATGGTTCTTTCATGGAATATTTGTGGAATATTTGATTAGTTGTTTTGTTTCTTTCTTTCTTTTTTTTTTTTTTTTTTTTTTTCATTTGGGAGGCAGAGGTACAAGGATTGCCATGAGTTTGAGGACACCCTGAGACTACATAGTGAATTTTAGGTCAGTCTGGGCTAGAGTGAGATCCTATCTTGAAAACCCAAATCCATGAATATACTAAAAAAATTAATCATATTCCTGTCCTATTACTCGTTTTGGTCTTCTCTCCCTCACCTGTTTTCTACTGAGCACCCTCCTTTATCTAAGTAGTTTTTCTAGTTCTGCCAGTGCCACTCACTTTCTGGTCCTTGATGGTGGGATCGGTTATGGTGGCTGCCAGTGGCAGGCACACTGAAAGACTACTAGGCCTGGAACTTAAATGGTTGTGGGGCCCGCTCTGATCATGCAATTGTTGGCCTGGTTGAGAACACTGTGAGTGGGGGATCTGTGCTGGTAGGCCTTGCCCAATCGTACCCATTTTTTGAGCTTCTTGAGGGAGCTGAGAACAGGAGATCACTATTTTTCTGTCTGCCCCAATCATACCTATTGTATGGATGACACTGAAGTTCTACTGGCAGGAAGATCCCTGTTCATGGGCCTTGCTCTCTCAGGTACTTGTGGGCATGGAATAAGCAATTCCTGTCTGAGGGCCTGCCCATCATTCTGATTGTGGGGATAGTGCCAAGAGGGAGCCGACCTGAGCTTGTACTCTTGAGTGCTACTCAATACCTGGGCCTTTGAATGGGCACCTACTCCAGGACCCTCCTGCAACTGTGACACTGCCTAGGATTTTGGGTTGCACTCCCCTCCTAGTTTCATTCTGGAGGATAAAGCTGCTTTCTCCTTACTTCAGATTTGTTTTGCTGTTTTTATAAAATCTTTTTATTTTTATGTATTTGACAGAGAGCAAGAAAGTAGGAGAGAGAGAGAGAGAGAGAGAGAGAGAGAGAGAGAGAGAGAATGGACATGTCAAGGCCTCTAAGCAGCTGCAAACAACATCCAGATGCATGCAGAACCTTGTGCAGACGGACATGGGTAGGTAAGAGTGGAACCTTGGTCTTTTGGCTGTGCAGGCAAGTGCCTTATCAGCTAAGCCATCTCACCATCTCCAGTTTTCTGTTGTTTTGATGTCATATTTTGCAAGGCTGGTGTAGATGAAAGAGAATACCTTCCTTGTCATTCTGGCTCAGCCATGGTTGACCCAGTAAAAGGACATCTCTGCCAATGGAGTTGCCTGTAGCTGAACCTCATTGGCTGTGTAGTTGCTAGCACCTCCTGCTTCCTCCCTCCCTTTTCTGGTACATAGATCTTCCACTGAAAATTACCCACTTTCAAGTTTGGTGAAGAGTGTGTTGTGTGTTAGCTTGCCTCCTTTTGTCCTCAGGTTTCTTTGCCATGGCTCCTATTCTGCCATTTTTACTGGAAGTCCCTCTTGCCTCTATTTTAAGGGACAATGACAACATTTGTTAAACAATCTCCCTAAATCATCAATTCACAGGATCCTAGCATAAAAATAATAGGGGTTTCTAAATGGAAAAGATCAATTTCAAATCCTAATAATCTAAATAAATGGCACCAGAGTTACATAGCTTTACAACTGTGATTATTGTTAGTGTGAATTCTTCATTTTACAGGTATAAAAAGGACCACAAAAAGTCAAAGCTGCCAGAAAAATCTTAATGTGATCAGATCTGTGGCTGGTTTAAAAACTGAAAGTCATGTCAAACAAAGCATCTAGTTAGTATGAGTGGTTGAATCCCATTGAATTACAGTGCTCTAGATGGCCTTTCTTTAACCATCTTGTCTCTGGTTGTCAGATATATTGCTTTTCTTCATGACCTTCCCATATCATTCTACTTTTCCTCCCTACTTTGTCAGATTTTTCTTGTCACAGGTGCAATGTCACTCAATCAAAGGTCTTCTCTGATCTCTCATTTATTTGAAGTTTCACTCTTTGCAGGTTTCCCTATGACTCTCAATGCTTGCTTTTTGGAATGCACTGACTCAGTGTAACACATACTCATAGAATACTTTATGGTTTTAACTTTGCTATGGATCTCTTCTGTCATATATTGAATTCAACACACACACACACACACACAAAAAAAAAAAAAAAAAAAAAAAAAAAAAAAAAAAAAACTCTTCAGTTCCTAATGCATTGCCTTGCACAGGTGAAAGCCTGAGTCAGTGTTTTGGAATTGATTACTTGTCAGTATAAATTCAAGTGTGTGGCCCCAACTAGATTATCAATACAATATTCAATTCCTATACCTTAACCTATCTCTGTTTTCAGAGAATCTTGTCCATTGTAATCTATCCAACAATTGTAATGAAATATAACTGAAGTAACAAAATTACTCTTAGCTGACTCGAGAAAGAATATCCCATTTAGATAGAAAACAGCAAAGAGTTTATATACATTCTTATTTGTGCTAGCACATTGATTTAAATGTGAATGAAAATCAAGTTTGGCATTAGTCCACAATAAAGAATATGGGAAGAAATTTAGCAAAACCATGCTCTATGTGGCAGCAATTGCTTATTATTTTACTTATTCTAACAGCAAATGACACAGGTGTCCTCTAACTCAGATACGTGTATATTCCCTTCCATTTTGCATTATTCACACTGCTGCACTTCTCCATTAGCATAGGTAATTGAGAACTGACACACATATTTAAAGGCTTTTCTTACAGCAATCTGAAGTGTAATGATGAGATTAAACTATCTAGAAAATGCATTTATTCAATAACTCATTAAAGTAGTCCTACTATGACCTTTCCTTTTAGTTTGTATCATCAAACAAATCTAACATGTTTCAAGACTCTCCAGTTGCCAGAGGTGTGCAAATTCACAAGAGAACAAACTCTAAATTTACAGAAAATTGAAGTTCTTTTCTTGTGTTAAATGGAGTGCATCATTAATTCCAATGAACCTTAAAAGGAAATGAAGCTGAAGGAGATTGAGTAATGAAGAAACCAGAGTATGGGTTCCATCCCGAATAATTACTCAGCAAAGGACTGGTAGCACATGTGAGAAATACACAGTATAAAATAATAGTTTATGATTGATTTTAGTTAGGTTTACACTGTATTTATGTGCATGTGTAGACATACACAAAAATATATGTTAATTGTATTCAAAAATAATTTTGTGTTTCATGTTTTCACATTTTTATGTTGCAATATTTTCCTACAATTTTTTCATGGTAAGACAAAACATTTTTAATACACATAAGTAATCCTAGTATGAATATTTTTCTACTATCATCAATTTTGAAAAATAAATATACTCAGATATTAAGTGTTTTCTGCATCAATTAATGTTTTTCTTAATATCTCTTAAGTATTGACTCTAATTATCTAATATTTTTGTTATTTGAACGATATCCTTCTACTATCCCTTTACTTTCCACTTACTTTTTTCCACTTTGAAAAATAAATTCTAATATTGTATTTATTTAATTGATGTATGTTATATGTGTGTGTATGTGGGTGTGTGTGTAGCATGTGTTTTGTGGAGGTTTGAGTGCACATGTGGGTATATGTGTGTGGGTGTCTTTTCTAGTAACTGCTTTCTGAGGCCATGTTTCTTTCACTGAACCAGGGCCTCACTGATTATGCTAGACTAGCTAGCCACCAAGACCTTGGTGTCTGAGTGCAGGGATTACAGGAGTACCACCATGCCCAGCTTCTACCTTGGTACTGAGAATATGAGCTCAGGTTCTCATCATTGGTGTACTTAATTCACATCATGTTTACTGAAATAACTAATATAAGAATGGTTTTATTATTCTACCTTTTTGTATATTTCTAATATATTTTGCTGCTCTGCCTCAATTATTCTATTTTTTTAAATCTTAGAGTTCAGTTAATTTATTATGGTAGACTTTTTATTACATCTTAAAAACATTTTAAAGTTTTATTTAGTGATTATGCTTGTCATTGAAATAAACTTTTAAATTAAAACAATCTTCTTTGAATTAACACTAACTCTATTTTATTAATCTAATATTCTATCTTCCAACATAGCTGCAATCCCTCCTTACCTCCTTTATATGGCAAAGATTATCAGCAGGTCTTATAACAGTTGCTTTATACAGGTGCCATTTCAATCAGATAGGGGAAGGAAAAAAATCTATCAAACATGTTTCACCCTAGATTTTATAGCTAATGTTTTGCTTATTTCCATATGTGACTGGATTCTACTTGGTATCCATTTTTCTTTCATTTCAATAGGAATGACACTATTTAGTACTTCTTGTATGAACAACCTGGTAACAATGAATTCTCTCTCTCTACATTAACTTCTATTTGGAGTATGTTTTCTTTTAGTTTTCTTTTCTTTTAGTATTTGAGTATACTTTCTGGTCTTTATAATTTTCAACAAGAAACCTGCTATTAAGCTTTCTTATGAGCCCTTGTATGTGAGTATTCATTTCATTTTGCTGCTCTCTTGCTCCTGTCTCTGACCTTGGTGGTCCATTGTTTGAATATGATTTTTCTGCTTATACACATCTTTCAGTTTGTTCTAGTCTAAGTTTATTAATATCTTTTTTATTACTTATGTACATAATGTAACTACATTCATGTTAGTGCCATTGATAGCCTCCTCCCTGTCCTCTCCCCTCTGAATGGGGAATGTGGGTTGTGCATTGTGGGGGTAGCCATCAGATATGGGGAATAGGCAATGTCTCTGTGTATAATGTCCCAACTTGTGGTTCTAACAATTTTTCTGCCCCTCTTCTGCAAATTTCCCTGAGCCATGTTGGGTTCACTTTAGGTCTACTTCAGTGATGATGTACTGGGAACCTCTGTGTCTCTGGTACCTAGTTTAGTAGGAGTTGAGTGTTCCCTGTGTCTATCTCCTTCACCCTTGTATTGGTATCAGGTTCACCAAGAAAGCAGCCCTCTTTCTCATTTCCCCAATAACTCTATGGTTTCAGCTGGGGCCCAGGTGAGGTGTGATACGCTGATCCTCGCCTCAGGTTTGGCATCCAAGAGCTTTTCAAAATTTTTTAATGTACAGATTCAAGTTTTGCACCAAGTTCTTGAAATTTTGTACATCATCTCTTCAAACATTGTTGATTTCCCTCTCCTTCTCTCTATTTTTTCTTCCTGGACTCAATCATGTTTATGTGGTATATGATGATATCTGGTATCTGAGTCTATTTTATATTTTGTTTTCTTTCATTTTCTCTGACTAGATAATATTAACTGACCCTGCTTTCTATTTTATCTTTAAGCAACTTATACTGGGAACCATGCTTTTTTAAAGTTATAACAAGATATATTATTTGGACTTTTCCACTCCATAATTTTGATTTCTTTTTAAATGTAATTGAGCTCTTTTTATTTAGTATATTCTGTTTAATAAGCCATTCTTCTCACCTTCATTTGTTGTTTGGAGATTGTTTTCCTTTATTTTTAATAGGCTAATAACTGATCAGAAGCCTTTACTCTAGTAACTATAGCATTTGGATTTTTGTAAGATCAATATGCACTGAGTATTCATATGTCTCCTTCTAGTATTCAGGACAAACTTGATGATGTCCATATTTCTATGCTATTAGAGGCTACTCATTTTTGGTATTTTTTCTTTGTTCCATGAGGCTCTTAAAGACAGAATTAACTAATTTGGTCCTCAACCCATCATTAGAGACATAAGTCTTATATAACAAAGGTGTCATTCATTTTTAAATTGTGTATGGGGGCATTCATTTGACACTCTAAAAGTTTATGGCATGGACAAGAGAAAAGAGGGTACCAACACATAATGTATCCATATTAAACATGTTGAAAGTAATATTACTAATAACAAACATTAAAATTATTTGAGAAATAATAAAAAAATTAATCCATCATGAAAAAAATATGGTAGGGAGTCTGCAATGGGTAATATTATGCATTATCCCATTAAATTTTTACATTAAAAAAAAAAAGAATGGTGGTTTTCCAGAGGACCATGAGAAAGCTGACACTTGTTGGGGATAGTGCTTTATCTACACTAAAATTCATGTATAACCACTGTCTGTAGGATTCATGATTTCAAAATGTTCAGGACCACTATATTGCTGGTGTGCAAAGCAGGTGAGAAAGAGGTCACAAGTCAACAAAAACACCACTAACTTATTTTTATTATTCACAATCAGATATTTTCTCTTCCCAAAGTCCTCATGTTTCTGAGCTCCTTATATGTATGATCTCCTGTAGTGAATTTTAGAGCACTATCCAGGTTAACTGTCAGATTTTAAGTGTTCCTTGCTCTCAGGGGGAGGAGTTTGTACCAGCCCTCACCCTGCCATTGCCAAAGTGTCTCTCTCTCATGTAGGCTTTTAGTCTTTCTGAAATGAAAATTGTTTCAAAACTGAAAAAAATAGTGTGATTATTCAATTTTACATTTACATTTGTGGTTTATATGTATTTTATGATGTTTGTGAACCTATACTTTATTTGAATTGTGTTAGAAGGTGATTCTGTTTAATTGTAGTGATTATAATTTGTTGGCCTTTTGATAGGTAGATATTGCCTAGTTGTCCACTGTTGCAGTCAGGTTCTTATTGCTGGCAGAGTTCACCTGAGCAAGAGCACCTTTTAGGAAAAAAAAGTGGGGGGGGGGGTTTTTTTGGCTTATAGACTCAAGGGGATGCTCCAGGATGGCAATGGAAAATGATGTCATGAGCAGAGAGTGCACATCACCCCTTGGCCAGCATCAGGTAGACAACAGTAACAGGAGAGTATGCCATACACTGGCAAGAGGAAACTGGCTATAATACCATAAGCCCACTCCCAACAATACAATGCCTCCAGGAGGTGTTAATTTCCAACTGACATCAGCTGGGGAGACTAGCATTCAGAATACCTAAGTTTATGGGGAACGCCTGAATCAAACCACCACATTTCGCCCCTGGCCCCCATAAACTGATAATCATACATGATATAAATTATAATGCATTCATCCAATTTTAAAAAGCCCCATAATTTTTATCAATCCCAATGATGTTTAAACATTCCCATAGTCCAAGGTCTTTTAACTGAGCCATAATACCAAAACGTCCACAAAAAAACAAAACAAAACAAAACAGAACAAAACAAAAATAATAATGGCACAGAATAAACACTCACACTGCAAAAGATGTCATTGGGTATAGCAAAGAAATATCCAGCCAATACAAGATTTAAAACAACCAGGGCAAACATCAAGCTCTGTAGCTTCAAGTCCAACAACTCTAGTCAGTGACAAATCTCCAAGTCTGATAATGTTAATCAGCAATAAGTCTCTGGAATTCCAATTCTGCGCCTCCAGCTAGGCTACTCACAATCCTGGCAAACCTCATCAGGCCGGCAGCTCTTCTTAGCAGCCATCTCGTGTTCCTGGCATCTCCACTGGGTCTCCACTGCAACACATGGTCCATCCTCACAGCTCCATTGGGTCTCCATGCAGGCATCCAGCAAACCTGCTTCACACTGCCCATGGTCATTTCCAAATTCAATGACCCTCTCTTTCCTGCATTTCTTATACTCCACAATACCAGTTAGGATGCCAATTTGTAATCCAGGGAGAAATAAAACAGACTTTGAAGAACCAGACACTCCTTGAGCACTCAGGCACCTTCAGAAGAGTCTGCATTCTTCCAGTTGCCCCAGTGCAGGTCAGCTGGCCCAATCTCAATGATTGTAATCTCTCATATAATTGCAGCTGAACAGGCAGTAGTTTTGGCTTAACATTTTCTTTCTGTGTCATATTGCTCTGCTCACACCAGTCCATTTCTATGCAAAGCAATCCTGCACAAATTCTCAGGACATGGGCATAATAGCAAGCCTCCATGTATAGCAGAAATAGTACTATCGACACTAATGATTATAAAATCAAGTATTACCAGCTATGAGGAACATTTTATACTCCTACTTCCTACATCATCAATCCGTCAAAGTTTACTTTTTTATGTAAAAATAAACAAGTCATCCATTCCATTAGTGCTCAGATTTATTTTTATTTTTTCATTTGTTCATTTTGTTATGGCTATCTGTGTTCCTGTTCTTATATGTGAGTACGTGAATATGCATATTATGATAGACTTGTGGTGTTCAGAGGACAACCTCATTTGTTGGTCCTCTCCTTCCATTCTAGGTCTCTTGTTGTTCATCACTGTGACTGTCAGGATAGCTGGCCCCACAGCTTAAGGAAGATTCTCCTGCCTCCACCTCCCATATTACCATCAGTGAGCTGAGATTACAGACACTAGTGCTACTGCATCTGGCTTTATGTGGGTTTTTGGCTTCTGAACTCAGGAGGTACTCATGCTTGTGTGGCATGATCTTTCTCCATTGTTATATTTTTTTAAAGCAGCAAGAAGTTTTATTAACAGCAAAGCAATATTATAAGTTTAAATACACAGCCAAGAGGGGCAACAGGTAACCTGAGTGAGAAAGTAATAAAGGAGCCTGATTATAACTTTGAATATTTTGTATTTATTGTTTATGTGAGTGTGAATGAGTATAAGAATGGGTATGCCATAGCGCAAGTGTAAAGTTTAAGGTAAAACTTCAGTCCTCAAGTTTAACTTTCCTTTATGGGGAGCTTCTCGGGAAATTTTCTTGTCTCTGACTCCCTCCTCCTTTTAAGAGCACTAGGGTTACAGAAGCACACCACAACTGCTGGCTTTGATGTGGGGTCTGTAACGCTCCAGGTACTTATAGTTGTGGGCAATCATTTTATCACTCAAGCCCAAGGTTATATGTTTAGAAAATGAAAATTAAATGTATGCCAAAATTGTTTTGAGATGTAATTCTTTATGTTTTATTATAAATAAATATTTGACTGATACATCTATGTTACATATCTACATAAGCAGAGTGTCATAAAATTTTCTCAGGTGAAAAGGGCAATTCCTTAGTTAGAAAAAGTTTAAGAAACCCTGACTTAAATCATAGATTAATGATTATAAAATTGATATAAATTCATGATCTTTAAAAATGGCATGTTAACTCTACTTTGCAGTATTGTTTTAAAATGTAAAAATGAGATAGTCAAATCTCAAAATAAATCTGGCCCATGGTTTGCATTAGATGAATGGCAGATATTAATACCCTGGAGCAACAAGGATGCTGCAAATGAATCTTGAGAGAAACCTAAAATCTAAGTTTTAAATTAATTTACATGAAGCCCAAAGACGAGCTGTGTTTATTAGTCTACCGATAGAATCTTCCTGCTTTCTTCTATGCTGTCTTCATGTTATGAGATGCAAAGGCTTGAGGTATGTGAGAAGGCTATTTTCTTATAGGGTGAATGACAAGTGAGTTAACAAATTTAATTTGGGGACTATTGTGAATTGTTATTTAAGATATAAGCCTTTCAATAATTTACAGAATTAATGTGTGCATGGGGGATGGGGGCTCCAAGAAGAGGTAAAGTGCTATGTCTTAGATAAATACTATTTATGCTACTTTAATACATGGGACCAATGCTCCCTTTAGATTTTTTTCATGGGGAGAGGTTTTTTTTTGTTTGTTTTTAACCATTAATTGCCAGGTTTGCCATTTTATTTTGCCACTAAAATGTGTAAGTCATGTCAAAATGTTTAATTTCAGGTTAATATCTCACTGATGGGGTCTTGTTTTAAACTCTACTTTCTAAAGAATATCAAAAGTACAGACACTTGAACATGGAATAAGATTACTTTTCTCGTGAAATACATGATCCTTTGTCCAAGGAAAGAAGGCAATGACGTGTAGAGTAAATCATGGTGAGAAGAAAAAGCATGCAATAGCCACTCTATAACATTCCATCTCCATGTGTTTCAATTCCCTCTTATGCAAGTTGCTTTGAATATAATCAAATCACAGCTTATTTCTGTCAATTTATTCAAATCAGTTTGGATACTTAGTTAAAAGAATGGAATGCCTGTCCTTCTACCTTGCTGAAAATATTTCAACAGCAAGCATGGTGTTTTACAGAGATTAGACTTGTGTTCCTGCCTAGGTCAAAGGGAAATCAGGACATAGTATATAAAGCAATCGAGTTCTAGGGAAAGGAAGGCAGATGGAATTCTGTCATCAAACACTAAAGAAGAGAAGAAATGCAAGGCAGAGAATATTTGGGGTATATAGAGAGGGACCCTAACATTTAGCAATTACTTATCAGTAAATTCAAGTCTGGAAACCATTCCAGGAAAGAGAAAATTCCTTTAGAAAGAAATAAAAACCAAGCAAACATACAGTATGGTAGGAGAGACACAGTGCTAAGAACATAACTATAAGACAACCATTGTTGAGACTCTCCATCTTGTTCTCTATGTCCAAAGCATAATATTTCCTGTAAGTGACATTCATTCTGTTCAAATGAACAATTAAATATCAATCTTGATATCTATAATACCATTGCTTAGGAAATGGTATGAAAATTAAGAGGTGTTTTTATAAAAATCCATAGAGAAGCTTTGATGTCAGTTCTTAGTGGTGCTTGTTTTGGCAAAATTAATCCATTGCACACTATCCAACTGAATCACGCTAGAATCAGTGTTATTTCTATGGAGCTCAGGAATTTGTTTTTGCTAGCTACTTTTTATAAGATGAAATTTCTTTAGGGATAAATGATTATTTCTTAATTGTACATATCCTTCCTTCTTGTGTTATCTTTTTACATTTGACACAGTCAGTAACCCAAGTTTGCAAATTCATAACATTTCCTGCCTGGGAGACCTAACTGAAAGAGAAATCACAGGACTGACATTGGTCACAGTGCCTTCTTATCCCCAAGAATGACTGATGTGTTCTTTTCTTGAGGAAGTTCAGGGGCCAAGTCAGATTACCTGAATAGATTTGTCTATTCAAGTTTAAATTACTTCCATATTCATAAAGTTCAATGGAAAACCCCCTCTTTGGCATTGCTCGGAAACTCATTATTCTCAGGTCTAATATGCATTCATAGTTGTCCCTTGCATGAAGAATCTTTCTCTGTGGTGAATCCTGGAACTATTGTGTGTATAAACAGATTATATTCATATGGAACTTCAACAATTGTTAAATCAAAGAAAATACAAATCTAGCACTCTTGATTTTTATAATCCCTTTTTACTAAAATATGATTCTAATATAATAATATTGGGCATTTCTTTGGCATAGAAACCCATAAAACATGTCAGAAATTTTGATGGTAACCTGTTGCTTGGTGTCTTATTAAGTGCAACCACTATTTGTGCAACAACTCACAGAAAATCCTTGGAAAAACGAACAGCAGGATAGTGACTCCTTCCCAATCACTCTTTAGGCAAATAAACTAGCTTCTCAGTTTCCCCTCAACGTTTTATATTTTGAGGAACTCCTTGGTTCCCAAAACACCTTTGATTGTACAGTACCCATTGCCTGTTCTCTACCCAGACTTAAGAAAGGGGGGGGAAAAAAAAAAAACAACAACAACAAAAAAAAAATTCTGTTTCTAGAGCTAGTTTCAGGAGCCAGGCCACGTGGGTCACCAGAGCTCACTGTTCAGCAAAGATTGGTCTGTAACTCCCAATCCCACTGTTTCTGACTGCCGAGAGCTGCAATATGAGGTGTATTCTATCATACATGGCTTGATTTTATTTAACATTTAATTTAATTTAATTTAGTGTGATACTAAAAAATTCAAAGGTCTTTTTCTTTAATATTAACAATATTTTTGATTAAATGATGATGTCGCCTTAATTTTTTCTTATAACATGTTAACATTTCACATACAATAGGAAATAAATACAAAGAAGTTACAGTCTTTCATATTGTTTTACTTTACTAGAGTATTTCAATCAAGTAAGAGTTCTTTTAATAACTCAAATAATCATTAATTTCATGATAATATTGAATTATTTGCATAGTAGTATAGGGAACCATTTTATTTTTTAGTATTATTCAAGGATATTTCTATTACATTTTGTGTTACTAGTACTTTATAAAATATTTCAATATATTTTAATAAATGTTCAAGGCACAATGCTAATTTTAAAAATCAAGGCAAAAATATATAATGGGTATAATTTCATTGTAACAGAATAGTATAAGTTATGGTTTCCTCTTTGTTTTAACTTTTTCAATAGTTAACATGTTATTTTCAATAAATTTAATTTGGGATGTAGCTCAGGACCAGAGTGCCTGCCTGGCACATGTAAAGCCTTGGGATCAAATATTTTCACTATCATAAGCAGCAACAAAATGGTTTAATTATAATATTCATTATATGAAATGGTAGGAGATAAATGTAATAAGCTCAGATACCTGTCATTCATTTCAGCATCATTCCCAATGCCCAAGCGGTGTACTTTTCATATCTACACACTCGTACTTCTCCTACTGCCATCCCAACCCTGCCACTGTTACTGACTCAAGGAATGAATTAATTTGGAATCAATTCTAGACATCACTAGTTTTTGAAATATTTTACCATTCTTTTTCTAAAAAGCAGTGGTATTTTGTTTTAATGTATCAGTAATTTTCACAGTAAGATCAACAAGTTCTAAGTATCACAGGAATTCATTTTAAGTTTTCACCTTCTCTACTTGACTGAAATATTTTACATAGATTATTTAAGCCAGGAGACATACAACTCATATACTTCAAAGAGCATCATAATTATTTTTGTGATACTAAAGATAATGCTGTCATTCTTATCTACTCATTTAAAATTTTCCATTTGATTTTCGCTAAGTTTTTCTGGATTGATAGTTTCATCATGCATTTAAAGAGAATAAAATATAACTTCCGTCCTTTGATAGCTAAACCTTGTCTGCAAAGAAATTTTTCCAAGAAATTTTTGCCAGGTGATACTTTTTCTGTATTTTGTCAATTTTCATAGAATTAGGTGATCAAATAGCCTCTCACATGTGGTAAATTGATTTTTGTGACATTTCATATATAACATATATAGTTATTCTTTCTGATAATAGATTTAGTGGGAGCTGGGGAAAAGGTTCAGTGAAAAAAAGCATTTCTTGTGCAAGTATGGGGAATGGAGATTGGTGCCCCAACACCCGTATAAGTGGCAAGTAGGAGTGGAAGCTGACTGCAATTTTATTTTTGGGAAGTGGAAACAGTGTATTCCTGTGCTAACTGGTTGGCTATACTAGCAGGATTGGGAAGGATGGGTTTAACTGAGAGATGCTGCCTCATTAACATGGTGAAGAATCAACAAGGAAAACACCTGAAGGCAACTGTTGGTACCCATATATGTGCACATGCATCCCAAACCATGTGCACTCACATACATGTGAGCATGTATGCACACATGCCGATCACACAAACATAAACATGACAAAATAGAAGAACCAGTGGATAACCTTTCATGGCTATGATAAAAAAAAAAATCTACATATTCTTTGGTACCTTGAATATGTTTATATGCAATGGACATATAATATCTTCTAAAAATAAATGTTTTATTAAAATGTTAATAAATATCATCTTAAGGTTAATTTTCCCATCTCTATAGAAAATTACTAGTATTTTAGATTAATTTTACTTTATGTTTTACTAAAGCAGAAGCATGCATAGGGTAAATATGTAGATAATATTTCTTCTATAACCAGAAATTGTCAAAATTGCATTCCTCACACACTTTTTTTTTTTTTTTTAAATTGATAAGGTTTTTATAAACACCAAAAAGAGAAATCAAAAAAAGGTCTCAAATTATATAAGAAAAATATAAGTACTAAATACAAATAGGGAATAAAGTACATGACCTCACTACTAATATAATAGAAACTACAGTAAAAAGGAGACATTTTTATTATTAGAGTTAGATCAATTTTTTTTTAATTTTAAAAAATATTTATTTTATTTTTATTTTTTATAATGTATTTTTATTTATATTATTCTGATTTTACATTCATAGTGTTGGCTCCATTATCCTCCTCCCTGCCCTGACTCTTAATGAGAATATGGTTTAATGCTTTGTAAAAATATGCCTTGGTCTCTGACATAGAGGCCAGTCAAAATAGGTAGGCTCTTTTGGAGAAATTAACTCTCTTCCTTCTCCGTTTCTCTTTTGAACTTGCTACAAAAAAATCCTACATACTGTAATATGACTAGTAGAAGTCGTTAAGCAATATAAGTGATAAGCATGTGCACAGTTCTTCATTTCTATTCAAATTATGAAAAATGGACCCTCTGATACTTGGGGAACATTCATACTTACAAAGCATTTTTATCATATCATACCAGGATTTTGTATTACTATTAGAGTGTATATTTAATACTGAAAAGGGAAGACAAAATGGAATGTGAAAAACATTATAACCTAGTCACAAAAAGAAATTATAATTCTGAACTGACAATAAGGGATGGAGAAAATATGTTGAATATTTTATATGATAGACTGTGGAATTAAAACTCAAAATTATCAGTCTGAAAAGATGCCTTATCAGTTAAGGAACTTGTCTGCAAAGTCTAAGGTCTCATATTCAACCCTCTAGTTCCCACCTAAGTCAGATGTACAGTGACATAAGTGCACATTGTGGCACAGGGGACACATCCATCTGGAGTTCAATTGCAGTGGCTGAAGGCCCTGGCATGACAATTCTACACCCACCCCCTCATAAAAATAAAATAAAAGGAAACTCTGTCAGGCTTGCCTCAGAAACAAAACAAAAATCAAAATTATTATGTAGTATAAATAAAAACAGACAGGGAGTAAGATTGTAAAAGACTGTAATTAAGATAATGAAATTGAGCTTTGGTATCTTTAGAGCGACCAGCACAGGTAGGTTCACAGAATAAGTTACTGGCTTAGTATGGTGGTCAGAAAGAGGTGTCAGCCATAAACTTTCTTGTCCTTAAAGCATGTTCCCTAGCTAGTGTCAACGTGGGAGGTGGAGCATTGCTGGAGGAGGTATGTTGCTGGGGATGAACCCTCAGTTTACTAATCCAGATTGCCAGTGTTAGTCAGCTCACTCTCCTGTTGCTGTTTGCACCTGCTGCATCAGGGAGGGGTGCTGCTATATCCCATCTTCCTTCTTCCCCCTGACATCATGGCTTCCCTATAGACAGTAAGCCAAAATAAACAAGTTTCCTCCTATCAGCTGCTTATAGTTTGGTGCTTTATCCCAGCAATTAGAAGGTAATAGATAGAAAATATTATTTCTTTGTTTTTTATTCCATATTTAAAACAGAAAGTATAAGAAATATTGTCATGATAATGACTAAAGTTTGAGGTTGAGTAGATGCAAGTAGAGATTATATATTTAGTATATATTTTTGAAAAGAAATAATAACGTAGAATAAATAAGTAATAGAAAATTGACATTGAATAAGACTATTCTAAAAGCAAAAGTTATAGGATTTTTTTCATTTCTCATGGGTCAATTATCCACAACGGATTTGCATAAATTTGTACATTTATGAGTTTTAGATTCCATTTACAACATGTGTACTGTCAATTCTATTGTTTTAAAAAATTATATAGTATCATATAGACAGTTAATATTTTTAAAGGAATAAATGTATTCTTTATTCAATCTCTTCTTCAATCTCGAAATGCCTATCTGCTGCAGCTACCTTCTTGTTGAGACAGACACATAACCAGAAACAGCTTATGGGAGGAAAGGTTTATTTTAGGCTTACATACACCAAGGGAAGCCTCATCATAGCAGAAGAAACTCACTCACTTCATCATAACAAACAGCCAGAGATCCGTCTGGTTCCTTACTCACAGCCAACACCAGCAAACATGAGCAGACTCAACATACCTTAGGGCTAGACTCAAGCTCTGCCCTGGTTCCCAATGACCCTTCTACTCCAGCATGGCTCCATCTGCTGTATACTAAGTAGAAAGCTGAATCCAAAATAACTGAGGCTATGGGATAATTTACATTCAAACCTCCACACTGTCTAACTCTCTAAAGCTTAATCCTCCAGTTAAATGCTAGCATTTTCTCTCTGAATCAATAATCCTCATCTCTGTAAAGTGTCAGATCTACCTCCACAAACCTCAGTTTCATGGTTACCAGTGTGTACTGTTTTTTTTTTTTTTTTTTTCTTTTTCAAAATAAACTTTCTAAAAGGTTTTCATCCCTGTTACCAAATAATTCACTCATTTGGTACTCAGAATGCACTAGTTTTTAAAGAAATTAAGTATCTATTGTGCTATGCTAAAGGGCTTAGGAAACAGATACCTGAAAGACATATATTATTTTTGTATATTAAAAATAGCAGCTCAATGTGCATTTAAATACCAGAGCTGGGGAAATGTAAGTCCCAAGTGACTACTAATAATTGTTAAATCTAACAGTATAAAAATAGTTTATAAGAAGGATATGGATAGACACATAAATATGTGGGTATTTAGCTTTGGGGGTATTTCAGCCTAAACATTTTCTGTTTCATCTAACATCAGTTGGATTTCTACCACTTGAAATGAGATTCCTGAAAATTGCATAAAATTTCATTGGAAGGATTCTCCCAGGTGCTGGAAAATTTCACATTAGAAAGTAGTAAATTCTGGGCTGGAGAGGTGGCTTAGCAGTTAAGGCCTTTGCCTGCAAAGCCAAAGGACCTCGGTTTGATTCCCCAGGAACCACGTAAGCCATATGCACAAGGGGCGCATGCATCTGGAGTTCGTTTGCAGTGCCTGGAAGCCCTGGCTCACCCATTCTCTCTCTGCCTCTTTCCCTCTCACAAATAAATAAATAAAATATATATATATATATTTAAAAAAAAATAGAAAGTAGTAAATTCCTCACAATTGTAATCAACCAGTTCTTTTTGATCATGAGTCTGTGGAGTAAGTCAACATTTCTTAGTTGCTGTTTCCACTGAGATATTCTTATTTCAATGTGAATGTATTGAATAAATAGCACCTTATATCTACATGTACTTTATTCTTTTTATCTCATCTAGGTAGTATGAAAGTTCATGTTTATGCATACTTCTGTATGAGAGTGTGTATGCACAAGTGCCACATTGATTAAATCAGTCCTCACATTCCATTTTATTTGAATCAGGGACTCTAATTGTTCAACATTCTTTTCATAAGCTCCTGGGAAATTCTTCTGTCTCTTTCTCACTTCTTGCCATAGGCTCACTGGATTAAAGAGGGCCACCTCAGTGTCTCGCTTTCATATGGGGTCTAGATTCAGGTACTCAGAGTTATGTGGCAAGTGTTTTAACCACTGAGCCATCTCCCCCTCCATTTATTTCTCTTCTAAATACTTATCATTTAAAGCTATTATAACAGAATTATTCAAATTATTTGATCATGATATACATCATTGATAATATAGAATTATAGTCATACATTATTTTGTAATATAATAAAGACATGGCTATCCTAAAAACTGAAATAAAATAAAATTGATCCATACTTTGAGTTTTCTTCTGTGCATCCTTCTAATCAAGCCCTTTAAATCTACAGAATCCAAAGGGCAAGTGTCCTGGATTGTTAGCTGGATGTGTTCTCTTGAAGTTCCCAACAGAATTTGGGCAAAACACTCTACCAAAAGCAGCTGATGAGAGGAAAGGTTTTATTTTAGCTTCCAGGGGAAGATTCCTGATGGTAAAGGAAAGTTAGTACAGCCTAGGCTGGACATCACTTCTGCCATAGGAGGTGGAAAACAACAGCAGGAGAGTAAATAGAGCTTTAGCAATGATGAGCTGGCTAAAATACCCTAAAGTCCACCCTGAACAGCATACCTCCTCAAGCAAGTCTCCACCTCCTGTCAGCTATCATCAGCCGAAGATCAAACATTCAAACCATATGAGTTTATGGTGGATTATCTGATTCAAACCATGGCAGATATTATCAAACACATGCGTAGAGGTATTTATATTCATTGTTAATTTTTTTTCTTTTTTGTGAGTTTTATATAAACAGAACTATAACATAAAAATTCTACTTTAGCTTGCTTTTATCTTGGTATCGTTTTGAGGTTCATTATGTAATCATAACATTTATGAGAATTTTAGTAACCTATTTTTAAATATCAAATTGCATATTTGATGTTTGATGAAGATTTTGATCTCATTCTTATTTCTTGACATTAATATACTGTTAAAAATGTTCTTAAATAATTTCTTTGGAAAATATACATCAATTATACCAACATGTGAATGGATAAAGAAAACCATGTATATATATACAATAAAATTTTCAACTGTAAGGAAAAATTAAATTATGACTTTTGCAGGAAAGCATATTCTTATGTTAAATTAAGTAAGCCAGATTCAGAAAGACTCATTATGCAGATTCTATATTAAAATTCCCATGCTGTGGGGTAGGAGTGTTTATATTTCAAATGGGACATGGGAGTTGAGTAGGAAAGCTTAATGGATGGCTATGAAGGGGAAAAGAGAAGGTAATAGAATACATTTGATATGAAAACAGAATGGGGGCTTGTGGAATTGGATGCAGAAGGAGACCAACAAGAAGTAGTTGGTAAGAAGGAAAAAGATAATGGAGGATGGTGTATGAATAAGAATTTAAAAGATTAAAAATAAAATCATACAATTATTGCTCAGGAAAATTAGCAGAGACAAATATCTCCAAATTAGTCTAATTAATATAAAATCCCCACCCTTGTAATAAAAAAAATTATAACAAAAATGTTTCTGAGTTCCAGTGTCTAATACTTGGTATTGTCATTTAACATTACCAGGCTGGAAAAAGTGGAATGCTATTTCAGAATGATTTTAATTGTATTTTCTCTGAAAATAATGGAGCTTAATATAATCCCTTAGATATATGAGGCATCCATTTTTCTTTTTTATATAATACCTGTTCATAACTTTTGCCTAGCTGTCTATGCATTTTTGGTGTGGATTTCTAGCTACTTATAATATGTAAAGACTAATATTTCAATGTTATATATATTTAGAATACTTTTTTAGAGTATTCCTCTTATATCTCATCTGTGTAATGTAGCATTGGATAAAAAGCAGTTCAGAATTGTTTAGCTTAATGTACCAGTATTGCTGTTACTACTGTTGTTTTTTGGTCTTTATAATTTATCCACTCCCATTATGCCATTATGGAGTGTAACTGCCACCCTAAGTGATATCCAAGGGACAAGCTTTTATTAATTAAGTAACAACAACAACAACAACAACAACAACAACAACAATAAATGACCAAAAGTGAGCAAGAATGCCATAGAAACAGATGTGACAATCTCATTGGCCAATGAAAATAGCATGGAACATTGTGGTACCTTAGTCACTTGGACATGTGTTGCCAGAAAGGATACTCAGAAGTGGGAAGAATCAACATGTTCCCCAAATTATTCGTGATTCTAATGACATCACTTCTCCTTCCAGGAACTATGTTAAAATTAACCTGGAATTAGGCTTTGGAGTCCAGGTAGTTGTAGTGGTTATCACACTGCCTATGTCAGTAAGCCCACATGGAGTACACAGACCTTATTAAAACAAAATAAATAAATCTGAGTAAAGTATTGTGGTAGTTTAAATGGATGGCCCTCAATATATTCAGTATTTCCTTAAAGTTTGTAGTTTAAATCTGTAGCCATGTGGGAAGAGAAGGTTTCACTAGGTGGATCTTAGTGTCCAGCCCTCAGGTGTGGTGGATTTGAAATTCCAGTCTAAACATATGCAATGTGACTGAGTTCTGCCTAGAAATCCTAAGTAGGATTACCTGTGGTGTGGCTTTTGGGTTTTTAGCTTGTGGCTTATTATCTCTCTGTTTGGACTTGTGAAAGTGGGCCAGCTTCTTCTGCCATTATGGGACCTTCCCTAGATGTATATGCTTCAATAAATATCCCTTCCTAAATAACTGTACCTGGTTTGGAAGTTCATCTAAGCAATGTGAAGCTGTAAACTACAGAAATTGAGAAATTGGTACCAGTAGTGGGATAGAGTACTGAGATGAATCTGACCATGTGGATTTGGGTTTTTTGGAACTTGTGTGCTGGAGGAATGGGAAACCAGGTGCTTGCAACTGAAGATGCCTTCTGGAGCAGTAAGCCAAATATTATCAACTATTATTATGAGAGTTTGATAATGCTAAGTGCAGAGAAAACTGATTTTGGAGGTTTGGCTTATGAACTTTCTAAGAGGAAGGAAAGACTGCAGAGGACTTGGTTGTAATTGGGCTACTGGCATAAGGGATGGCTGTGTTCTTCTTCCAAGGCCCAGAGAGTATGATCATGGTTAAATTCTTAATGAGCTGATGTGCTTGACTAAAGATATTGGATTGGAGATTTAAGATTTTAAGTTGGAAAACTTCAAGCAAGTTAAAATTGCAAGCACTGAGACTGGTTTTAGGTTACTTAAGCTGCTATTGCCAAACACATTAGAAATCTTAAGGAAGGTGGCCCACTTGCTTATATTAAAATAATGGAGAGGATGCCTGAGGAAAGACTACCATAAAAATGCAAAATACTTTGGAAAGAGTTGATGGGAGGAGGAACCTGCTCTTCAAGGTCATGATGTATTTTGTTCCTGAATTAATATGGCTGTGTCCTGAACACCTGGTATTGGTTTGGAAGCATGAAAAATGCATGGAGTGGTCATGAATTGCACATGGTTCCAGGAACCATTGCTGGGATGCAACATATAGGCAGGGTGTGACAACCCTCATGAATAGGCTAGAAGTGCCCTTGGAAGATGGACCATGGTTTGCATGAATACCCAGAGATGTTTTGTATATAACAGTACTGTGTAAGGGCTACCATGAAGACTGTTGACTAGGGAAGAAAGTTTTCTCTGGATACTTGGCCCAGCTGGAGGAGTGGAATTGGGAAATTCAGAGACTGTCAGTCACTGATTATAATCTCAGAGTTAAACTGGAGAATTTTGATGTTTGCTTGATGGTTGATGAGTTTGCATTGTTTTAAGCTTTCCTTACTATGCCTTACAACAGTTCAAAATGTTTACTATGTGCCATGATATGTTGAAAGTATATAACTTGTTTGATACCACAGGACTCACATCTAAGAGAAAGTCTTAAATCTCAGAGGAGACTTGGGACTTTGGAACTATCCAAAGTTGGTAAAGATGGCGGAGACCTTTGAAATTGGACTGAATACAATTTACAATGTGAGATGACTATGAATCTACTGGGGGCCAGGGCCAGAATGTAGTATTTTGAATGGATGGCCCCAATACCTTCATGATTTCCTTAAAGTCTATACTTTAGATCTGTAGCCACTTGGTGGGGAAAGTGTCACTGCACAGATTTTAGTGTCCAGGCCTAAGGTGTGGTGGTAGATTTGAAATTCCAATATAAACATGCAAAGTACCTGAATTCTGCCTGGAATTCCTAAGTGTGCTTGTGTGTAGTGTGGCTTTGGGGTTTTTGGCTTGTGACTTTTTCTCTTTCTGTTTGGACATACCTGTGAAAGTGGCCAACATCTTCTGCCATTATGGAACTTCCCCTGGATCTATTAGCTTCAATTAACATGTCTTCTATAACTATGCCTGGTTTTGAAGTTCATCTCAGTGATGTGAAACTGTCTAGTACAAGTACAATGTTAGAAACAAATGCTGTGGTGAAGAAAATGAGATTATCAAATGTAAATATGAATGGATGTTTATTATTCTTTTTGTTGTGCTGAGACTGGGTCTTGCTGTATATCCTAGGCTAGACCTGAACTTAAAACAATCCTCCCATCTTAACCTGCCAAGTGTTAGGATTCGAGACATGAGACAACGTAAACAGCTCTAAACATCTACTTTCTAAAATAGTTCTGTATGAAATTGCCTTCATTTGTAAATGTACTATTATGGGCTGAAGTGATTGGAATGTGTTGCTTTTTCTGTAGAATTGCAATTGGTAGCAGAACTTGTCGTGTTTTAATTTCTGTATTAACCTTAAGACTCTTAAGAAGAAGGAAGCTTCAGTTCAGTGTCCTGAAGGAAAATATGTTTGTTATCAGCCGGCAGCAAAGGTAAGGTTTCTTTGTCAAGAGACACTTGCCGTGTGAGGGCTGTACAATGTGCAGCGGCTCTATGAAGAGAGGCATTCAGGTTCTGATGATCTGTTTCCTCTCTATTGACAACTAAGAAAGGCGACAGTGTGCAGCTGCACCATTCCCAAGATGCAAGTACTTGTACCTTTATAGAAACCCAGCGAACTTTCCTTTTAGTATGCATAAAGCTCAGGAGACAAGCACACAATAATGTTTGTGAGACTTACACTGAATATTTCTTCAGCATCTCCTTTCTCAAATGCTCACTGGCTGGAGAGAGAATAATAAATGGATGAATCATGAGGGTTAAATGCTCCCAACTGATACTTTACACTGGCTGCAGATGGAGCAGATTCTTTTCAGAGACAAAGTTCAAGTTTCAAACAACAAAAATTAGAAAAGTTAATGACACTCATTTTACATAAACAATTTTAGTTCAGCTGTGAGGAAGCTCAAGCATTGAGTTTGTTTTGAGACAGCCTTATTTAATTAAATGTTGGTGTCACTGTGTACAAGTGAAAAGACAGTTTTCCAGCACTAAAGATGCTTATATGGGTATTTCTTGTACATTTCTGATCACTTTCGAGTTTTGATGTTGTTGTTTTTTTTTTTTTTTTTTTCTTTCCTTTTCTTTTTTTACATTTTAGACTTTGTGTTATTTATTATATGAATATGCATGGCGTGCATACATTACTGTTTGCTAAGTGTCAGGTAGGACAAGTGTCCCAGAATGGAGAATGACAGCAGCCTGAGTGATGCAACTTCAGTTGTTTCCATTGCCTAACCTTGACTTCTCTGACCTAACAATGCCGTTGGCCACAGTTTTCTGGCCTAGACTACCTGGCTCCTCTTCTGATGGCAAACCATTCTCTGATGGATTACCACTTCATCTTGGTCCCTGCTCTCCCCTGAATTCCTCAATCCTTTGTCTTCTGTATCCCCCTGCCAAAAAGAAAAACTCTATAAAAACCTAAAGTATCTAGACCTATGCCATCTGTTCTCTCTCTCTCCCCTGAGACAACCCAGCAGCTTGGGCCCCAATAAACAGCTTTGTTTTCCTGCCTCTGACTGGTCATGTGTGGTCTTTGGTCAATCACAAACCTTACACTTTCAAGAACAATGTATGACCACAGTAAACCAAATTTACCACAACATGGAGCACCTAGTAATACAAAGAAACTGGAAAACCAGGAAATCATCCAAGAGTTTGTGAATAGGTGACTGTAGTGAATCAAGATTGGCATTGTTGTCAGAACAGTTTCTTAAGTATCTTGATTTCCATTTAGAGTCATGGAGATCACATCTTTTTTTTTTTTTGTTTTTAATTTTTTTGGTTTTCTTCGAGGTAGGGTCTCACTGTATTCTAGTCTGACCTGGAATTCATTATGTAGTCTCAGGGTGGCCTCAAACTCATGGTGATCCACTTGCCTCTGCCTCCCGAGTGCTGGGATGTGCCTTGATTGTATTTACTGACTATAGTGTACATAAACCACCGTTCCCTTGCTATTTTCTTCTACATTCTGCTTTCAGGTATTTTTTTTTCACATTCCTCTTATAAGAAGATTAAAAAGAAAAAAAGCATGCAATACTTTTTTCTCCAGTTCTGTTTAGCATGATGATCTCCAGTTGCACAAATAGCACAACTTTTAATTATTAACAAAAGAATAATATTCTATTTCTTACATATGCCACATTTTCTTTATCAATTCATCAATGGACATTTAGGCTAATGGGATATCTTGGTTACTGTCGTGGTTTGAATATGAATGCATGTCCCTCATAGACACAGGTGTTTTATTCAATTTGCAACTTGGGTCTCCAGCCACCCTGCTGAAGTAGGTGTCATTGGGGATGTAACCTGGCGTAAAGCCTAAAGGTGGGTTTGGGGACAGATCAGATTCCAGCCTAAAGGTGTAGAGTGCAGCCTGAGCTTTGTGGGTCCTGCTTGCTGCTGATTTGTGTTTACTGCTTTGTGTGTGTGTGTGTGTGTGTGTGTGTGTGTGTGTGTGTGTGTGTGTGTTGGCTGGTGATGATTTTTTTCTCTGCTTGGAATTATGAATGGGAGTCAGCATCTTCCCTAGACTTGAAATAAAAACCTTCCTCCCCTAAACTGAGTCTGGTTTGGATATTCATCCCAGCAATATTGAAGTGACTAAGATAAAAGCCAGTACCAAGAGTGGGATGTTGTTGCATTGTAAATCTGACCACATGGATTTTGGTCTTTGGGGTATTTTGTGCTGGATAAATGAGGCAGGGCTTAGTACTTGTGTCTGAAGATGATTTACAGAGCAGAGACATAAATTTAATGGCAATTTTTGTGAGAGTTTGAAAATACTAAATGCAGAGAGAATAGGCTTGGCTTATGAACTTTTAAGGGGAAGAGAAGACAGCAGAGAAACTTGGTGGAATTGAGACACATTGGCATAAAGGCTGGTGCATTCTGCTGCCCATGCCAAGAGAGTGAAAGGGGGGTACAGTTAGGGCAACTGGTCTGCTGAATGTAAAAAGGTCAGGGAAGTTTGCACTTGCTAGAAATCAAAGATGATCTGATTCTTTATCTTTTGCCTACTTCCCTAGACCTGTTGTTTCACAAACAACCAGGACCCTTCCTGGGAGGGTGGTCTTTTGTAGGATTTAAACATTGTGGTGGGTCAAGTTTAGCCGCTCCCCCAAACTTGGTGCCAGGGCTAACCGCTTCCTGAGACAGACAGACCCTAGTCCTAACTAGCCAGGTGTCCTTCTCCACATGGGCTCCTTTATCCCATCCACCTCCCCACATTGCAGGAACTCTTTGAACTTTTCTTTCTTTTCTTTCCAAGCTTTTTTTCCTGAGCCCTCCACATGGGAATTTTAGCCATGTGGGTGACTTTCCTTGGCTTTGGACTTCCCTCAATAAATATAATTTAATACTTATCCTTCTCTTCTTTATTCAATTCTTTGACTAAAATAAATAAACCTAGGGCTTGGTGTTCAAGGACTTTCCTTGACCCCTTGCACCCGTTACAAGAGTATAAAAAAGGTTGGATTTGGGCTGGAGAGATGGCTTAGCAGTTAAGGCACCTGCTTGCTAAGCCTAAGAACCCAGTTCCAATCTTCAGGTCCTACGTTTAGCCAGATGCAAAGTGACGCAAGGGTGCGATGCCGCACTTGCCCACAAGGGGGCATACACATCTGGATTTTGTTCACAACAGCTGAGAGACTGCTAGCGCACCCATCTCTATCTGTCTCCCTCTCCCTCTCTCTCTGTGTCTCTCTCCAAAAAAATAAATAAAAGAAAAGAAAAGAAAGGTTGAATTATAAGTAGAGACTGATATGCTTGGCAGAAGACATAGTACTGAAAGATATATGGTTTATCAGGAAAAACTCAAGCATTTTTAAAATTACAAGTCCAGAAACTGGTTTTATGTTACTGAAAGCTGCTATTGTCAAGCATATTGTCATCATTAAGGATGGACCAACTTCTTACATTGAAACAATGGTAAGGATGCCTGAGATGAATTCCACACAGGAAAGATGGAAAGGTAAAAATGAAAACACTCTTGAAAGATGATGACTGAATGAAGATAACCTGCTTTTGATGGTCACAATTTGTTTCCTCCCTGGATTAACAACATGGCAGTGTTACTGCACACCTTGTATTGGTTCTGGAAGCATGAAAAATGCATGGAAGCAGGTCATGAAGTACACATGGTTCCAGAGGCTGCTGCTCAGCTGCAGCACAGGAAGCAGTATGATCTTCCTGTATTGAAGACTGAAAAGACCAGTGTATGGAAATGAAGATAGACCATGGTTTGCAGTGGAAACCCAAGGATGTTTTGGATGTACCAGTACTATACAAGGTGCATATGGAGTGGTGTTGGCTTAGGGTGGAAGTTTCTCTGGCTACTCATCCCAGCTTGAGAGAAGTAATTGGTAATTCCAGAGACTGTTGTCATTGGTTATGGATATTGGACTTGAACTTCAGATGTTTGATAGATGTTTGATGGTATTGACTTTATATTGGTCCATTCTCTCCTTGTTATGCCTTACAGCAATGGAAATGTTTGCTCTATGCCATTATATATTGAAAGTGTGTAACTTGTTTTGATTTTAGATGATTCACAGTTAAGGGTCAGTCTAAGTAAAGATTATATACGGACATTTCAAGTTGAACTAAATGAAATATACACTGTGAGATAGTCATTCCATGGGGACTGGGTGTATAGGGTGTTTTTTTGTATGTGCTTGTATGTTCCCTATAGAATCAGTGTTTTATAAAGCTTGTAACTTGGGTCTCCAGCCACTTGGCTACAGAAGTTGTCAACATAATAAACAATTGTTTTAAAAAATTGCAAAAATTAAATGTACATTTTCAAGTTAGAAACCTGACTCTGAACCTATTTTCTTCCCCACTGAATGCTGTGAGATAAGGACAATAAGAACACTGTTGCTGCTCCTTCCTGTTCCCATGCTGCTAGGAACATCTTCATAAGTGATAAAGCAGTTAGAAGAAGGAGGCATATTCTGACTTCCATCAGTCTGCTATTGTGTAAATTCATGCTAGAGGTAGCCACTACCCTGGGGCTTCTTCCCTGTGTATAGTTAATATGTTACATTAGGTTGCACAGCTCCCTCCCCACTTCTTATGACCTTTTTGTTCTCTTTGCTATGCATGTCCTTAAGCATGTAGTTCTGTAAAACTGACCATAAAAGTGGAGGGGCCCAGACCCAGGGTGCTGGAGATATTTTTGAAGCACAAGCTTCCTTCCAGCCCACCAGAGTAATAATAATTGTTTGAGCTCTTCAATCCTCTCTGAGTGCTCTTTGGCTTTCTTGTTGAAATTTCTGCAACCTGGGGTCCAGTCCAAAGCTATGTTTGGAAGTGGATCTGATTACAGCCTACAGGTATAGAGAACATTCTGAGCTCTGGGGGTCCTGCTTACTGTTGGTTTGTGCTTGATTTGTTGTTGTTGTTCTTGTTGTTGTTTTGTTTGCTGACTGGTGCTGGTTTTTCTTTCTACTTGGATTTATGAATGGCAGCTAGATTTTTCTGCCATTGGTGGAACTTCCCCTGTATCTGTTAGCCTGAAATAAATCCTTTCCTCCTCTAAACTGTGTCTGGTTTAGATGTTGTGGTAGTTTGAATATATGTCCCCCAATATATTCAGAGTTTTATTAGTTATAGTTTGCATCTGCAATGACGTTGCTAGAGGCAATGTCACTGGGGCGCCTGTCTTAAGTTGTGGTGGAGGGTTTGAGATTCCATTGTAAAGATATGCAAAGTGTTCCTAATAGGAGTTCCTGAAGTGTGCTCCGCTTTTGACTGTAGTTTTGCTCTGTGTGCTGTGTGGCTGGGGGCTTTGCTCTCTCTTGCTTGGCCCTGTGAAGGCAGGCCACCTTCTTCTGCCATTATGGAACTTCCCCTGGATCTGTAAGCTTCAATAAATAATATCCCTTCCTCCATAACTATGCCTGGTCTGGAAGTTCATCTCAGTGAACCTGAAGCTGTCTGCTACAGTAAAGTGGTTCCTAGGAGTGTGGGGTTAGATGAACCAGATCATGTGAATGTTCATCTTTTGGAACCTTTGTTTTGGAGGAATGGGCATGGACTTGGTGCTTGCAACTGAAGATGTCTTCTGGAGTGGTAAGCCAAGTTTTATGGACTATTCTGATGAGAGTTTGAGAATGCTAAGTGCAGACAGTATTGAACTTCGAGGCTTGGCTTATGAGCTTTCTAAGGGGAAGGAAAGAGTGCAGAGGACTTTGTTGGAACTGGGCTACTGGCATAAGGGATGGCTGCATTCCACTATCCAGGCCCAGAAAGTTTGATCAAGGTTAAATTTGTAATGGACTGATGTGCTTGGCTGAAGATATCGGACTGAGATTTTAAGATTTTAAGTTGGAAAACCTCAAGCAAGGTAAAAGCAGAGGCACTGAGACCAGTTTTAGGTTACTGGAGCTGCTATTGTCAACGCATTAGCAATCTTAAGGAAGGTGGAAGGAAGATGGCCTGACTGCTTTACATTAAAACAATGGAGAGGATGCCTGAGGAAAGACTGGAGAAGGAACCTGCTTTTCAAGGCTATGATTTATTTCCTCCCTGGATTAAGAATATGGCTGTGTCCTGCACACCTGGTTTTAGTTTTGGAAGCATGAAAAATGCATGGAGTGGTCATGAATTGCACATGGTTTCAGGAGCCACTGCTGAGATGCGGCATGAGGCAGGGCATGAAGACCTTCAGGAATAGGCTGAAAGAGCATTTGGAAGATGGGCTGTGGTTTGCATGGAGACCTGAAGATGTTTTGGATATACCAGGACTATGTGAGGACTCCCATGTAGTGCAGTGTTGGCCTGGGATCAAAGTTTTCCCTGGCAACTCTGCCTAGCTGGAGGGGCGGAATTGCAAAACCTGGAGACTGTCAGTCTCTGTTTATATTGAACTTGAACTGCAGAAGTTTGATGACTGCTGATGGTGGTTGAGTTTGCATTATTCTAGTCTCTCCTTGCTATGCCTTATACCAGTTAAAATGTTTACTCTGTTCCTTTACATGTTGAAAGTATTTAACTTGTTTGATTTTACAGGACTCACTATCTTAAGTTGGTCAAGACTATAAGAACCTTTGAAATTGGACAGAGTACAACTTACAATATGTGATAGTTATAAATCTATTGGGGGCCAGGGGCGGAATGTAGTAGTTTGAATATATGTCCCCCAATATATTCAGAGTTTTATTAGTTATAGTTTGCATCTGCAATGACCTTGCTAGAGGCAATGTCACTGGGGGCCTGTCTTAAGTTGTGGTGGAGGGTTTGAGATTCCATTGTAAAGATATGCAAAGTATGCCTAACAGGAGTTCCTGAAGTGTGCTCCACTTTTGACTGTAGTTTTGATCTGTGTGCTGTGTGGCTGGGGGCTTTGCTCTCTCTTGCTTGGCCCTGTGAGAGCAGGCCGCTTCTTCTGCCATTATGGAACTTCCCCTAGATCTGTAAGCTTCAATAAATAATATCCCTTCCTCCATAACTGTGCCTGGTCTGGAAGTTCATCTCAGCGAACCTGAAGCTGTCTGCTCCAGATGTCCATCCCAGAAATGTTGGAACTGACTATAATAGCTACTATGAACAGTATTACAGTAAACACAGATGTGTAGCTATCCCTATAGTTTGTTCACTTAGACTCTTTTAGATATCTAACCAGCAGTGCTACAGCTGGGTCATATATAATGCCTCTGTTTTCAGGTTTTCTTTTTTTTTCTCTCTTTTTTTTTTTGATTTTTCATATATTTATTGGCCACTTGTATTTCTTCTTTTTTATTAGTTATGTATATAGTGTGTATACATCCATGATGGTTCCATCTTTAGCCTTCTCCTTATTCTCCCCCTGTGGGTAATGTGGGTCTTGCCTTATGGGGGTAGCCATCAGTTATGCAGGAGAGGCAATGACTCTGTGAATAATGACCCAGCTTATGCCTCTAACAATCTTTCTTACCTCTCTACTGCGAATTTCCCTGAGCATTGTTTGGTTAATTTTAGGTCTATTTCAGTGATGAGGTCTTGGGAGTTTCTGTGTCTCTGGATATCTGATTTGGTAGGAGTTGAGTGTTCTTTGTGTCTCTCTCCTTTGCCCTTGTGCTGGTACCAAGTTCACCAAGAAAGCAGAACTCTTGCTCATTTCCCCAATAACTCTATAGCTTTAGTTGGTGCCCTGATGGGGTATGATGGGCTGATTCTCGCCTCGGGTTCTGTGTCCATCTGAAAAAAGAAACAAATTCCGTAACAGAGAGTGAGGCCAGTACAAGATACATGGATAACCATTATTATTTTAGAGAGAATTTAATAGGTGTAGGCCCTTTTGTATCCCACTATTGGTGGGAACTTGATATTGGAGAGCAAGCTTTCTTTTGGATATGTGTCTGACTTGTTTCCCCACTCCAGGTATGGGTTCCATTCCACTGAGTGGATCCATTAGCCAAGTCAAGAGCAGTTGGTTACCCACCATGGCTGTGTGCCACTACTGCCCTTGTGTGAGCATCACTTCAAGTTGATTGCTGCTGAGTGTTTGTTTGTTTGTTTGAATCTGCCTTGCTGATATCCAAGTGTGTGCCTTAATTTGTATTCTGCCCCAAATTTTATGTGTTTCTTTTTCTTAGAAACTCATCAATGTTCTTGTTTCCTTAATGGGAGCTGAATTAGCTCCTTTTCACATGGCTCTGACCAAGTAACAGGCAATAGGTACTTGGTTTAAAGAGATACAGTCCATCATAGTGAGTTAGGTATGGCAGGTCAGTCCTGAGCTTCTGGCCTTAGATTTTTCACATCTTGTCAGATCAGCCAGAAAGTATCCTGACTGATAGTGGGTTTGGGCTAAGACACTGAAAGTCTAACCCCAGTGTCCTATGTCAGTCAGTTATGTACTTTATCCCAAAGATACCATGACTTCCCCAAAGAGCACCATCAAGAGACACTATGTAATCAAACCATAACAGTAACCATTCTGAATGGGCAGGTGTAGAATCTCAATGTTGTTTTAGTTTGGTTTCCCTGATGGTTCAGTTTTTTCATATACCAAGTACCTATTCATATTCCTTCCTCTCATTGGATCATTACTTGGTTTTACATATGGAAAGCACTTTCTGTCAGCTAACAGGATGCAACATCAACATGCGGAAATCAATAGTTGTTTATTTAATAGATCAATAAATTTGATAGAATAGAAGAAATAATACTGCCCCATACAAAAATCCCCACCCCAAATATTTATTATTTATTAAAAAAATTAACGAAGTATGAGAAAGAACTTCATAGTGGAAATTTTAAAACAATAAGGAAAGTAATAACATTAGAAGGAAAGTGCTCATATATTGGCAGAAATAATAATATATAGCCATCTTACCTCAATTCTGAATACTCAATGATCATCCACATTAAAATTCTAATGGCATTCTTCATAGAAAAAGAAAATTCATGAAAGAAAGCAAAAAAATGTGATCAGCCAAACCTGTCATGAGCAACAGTTAGAACTCGACAGTCCATGCTTTCTGATGCTAGTAAAAATCCTCATAACTAAAACAGCATGGTGTTGACATAAAAATCAGTTTGAAGTGAATAGAATAAAAGGAAAGACACAGAAATAATGCTATATAGCTACAATCATAAATTTTTTTACCAATGTGCTCCCAAAATAAATGAATATAAAGATAGTCCCTTTGGCAAATAAGGATTGGAGAACATCTACATGCCCACATGTAAAAGATCCTAATTTTTTCCATTACTACAAGAATACAGGGAGAATATGTCATGATCTGGACACCGGTAATGAGTTTCTAGATAGAAATCTAATGGCAAGCAATGACAAATAAGATTACATCAAATTAAGACTTCTGCATAGTAAATGAAACAATGAACAGTGCAGAGACAGCATGCAGAATGTGGAATATCATTGTCAGCTTTCATGTGATGGGATTACTATCCACAATACGTAAGGAATTTTTTTTTTTTTTTTAAGTTAGGTTTCACTCTTGTCCAGGCTGACCTGGAATTTACTATGTAATATTAGGGTGGCCTCAAACTCATGGTGATCCTCTTACCACTGCCTCCAAAGTGCTGGGATTAAAGGCATGCGCCACCATGCCCAGTCCATAAAGAATTAGTTTTAAACTGAGTCTCGCTGTGTACCTTATGCTGGAATTGAATGCAACATGTACTGTTGAACTTGTGTTCTTCTTGCCTCAGCCTTGCTGGTACTGGGATTACATGCATAACTTTCACTTGTTTTTTTTTTTTTTTTTTTTTTTTTAACATAATTCTTTGCCTTATCTGCTGTTTGTTTCTAACAATTTTGGTCATCATTTTCCAGTTTGAGCTGTAACATAAACATCTAAAATGTCATTCGATTATATATCATCTGTTCTTCCGGACTTTAGCATTTAATCAATCTTATTGGAAAGTAAATGTTGGCTTATGTTTTATTCCCAATTACAGGAGATTAATTGGAAATTGCCTCATATAATGCAACCCAGTGTTATCCTCTATAGTCCCACCTTGACAAATTATTTCTAAGCTTATATATTTCATTGTATTATGTTGGATTATTGAATTTAAATGTTTCAGTACATACAGCCAACAAATACTAAAAAACTGTGTCTGAGGTCATGCCCCATCCACTGTCAACACTATAGTGAATTATACAGACAGGACTTATTCCCATGTTCTTATACACAGGCTGGAAAAGTGAGGTTATGCAGAATAATATTTGGAGAAATAGAGGAAAATGGGAAATAAATTATGGGGTGGTACTAAAAACATGTAAAGTTCTTAGAAGTGTGTAAATAGCTTGAAGGTTTAGGATTGATACAAGAACAATGTGGGGCTGGAGGAATGACTTGGTGGTTAATTCAGCTGTCTGCAAAGCATAAGGACCCAGGTTTGATTCCCCAGTATCCACATAAGCCAGATGCACAAGGTGGCACCTGTGTTTGGATTTCATTTGCAGTGGCTGGAGGCCCTGGTGTGCCCATTCTCTTCATTTGACTCTCTCTCTCTCTCTTTCTCTCAAATTAATGAATGAATAAATAAAAAGGGCTTGAGAAAGATTATCATAAAATAACTACTAAGGTGGAGAGAAGTGAATGGACAGGTTAATGCAAGCTAGATACTGATGTGCATTTAATCATACTAAGAAGACAAATTTTTATAAAGTTCAATGAACATCTTTGTAGGTTTTCAAATTTGACACTCTCCCTTTCTCTATATTTCTCTTCCCCCCCATATCATCTTTCATTTAGTCATTCCTTTTCTGTACCTACCTATATATATTGAATATAGATTTTCTGTAAGTTTCTTTTCTAGGTTGTGGAAAACATAGTTAATAAGTGACTAATTTCTGCCCATGGAGAATCTGGTGGATTTGGCCTAGCAGGTCTTTTAGAAGATCATTGTTACTTATATCCTATCATTATTTCATTAGTTTTCAACTCAAGGTGATGATAAGGTCTTTAGGGTAAGAATATTTTGCTTAAAATATCTCATACAGCATAGTGTCTTGCTTCTATGGACAGTTACTTCTGTTCGTCTGTGGAGAGGAAGAGCCAGAGAACAGCTAGTCTCACAAGTGGCTGAGTTTCTTTCTCATTGTTGAAGTCCCAAGTCACATGGAAACAGAATGTTCTTTCAAGGGAGAAAGAGTACAAATGCTGAGAATGGGCCAATCATATACTCTCCAGAGTGTTTTCTTGTCTGTCACAGCAGCTGGAAGATAGTTCAGTCCCCAATTAGATGAACTGAAATTAAAGTCTCGAATACTGTAATGTGCTACAAAGTCACTTCAAGCTTGGTAAGAGAATGAATTATTAATTTGAGATAAAATGTTAGCTTTAGGCACAGAGGGGTAAAAATTAATCTTTTACCCTTCCTTACACTTCCTTAAGAAAATGAAGAAAGGTAATTAAAACAAAAAAGACCAAAAAGAATGGACAAATATTGTAAGTCTAAACGTTAAATCACACCAAAATATTAATGGATAAATTTAATGAAAACATAATTATCAAAAATGATACTAGATTCCCTATCCCCCTTTCAAAACACAAACTATTCTGGTTAACTCAAGATTTGTGCATCACTCAAGCAAAAATTGTGGAAATGGGTAAAATCCCTGAAGGCTGAAAAACAACAAGCAGAATGACTGATTTTACTTAAGTTTTAATTAAAGTTACACTCATGAAAATTATGAATCAAATTGTCTCTGTAAGGCTTGGAGACAGATTCTAACGATTCTCTCTATGCTTCTGAATTTTACATCCAGCCTAATTGTGAGGAAAAGCACTTGAGTGTAGCATCTTCCTGGGGCAGTTTTCTGCTCAGCATCCTTGCAGGGGATGGGTGCACATGGCTATTGGATGCTAAATGTTCCTTCCTAATGGCAACAACCTTTGTGTTCTCTGAAAAGAAAAACAGCACATATTTTAATATGTGCAAAGTATAATAGCTCACAGTGAATCTTCAGCACTTAAACCTTTCGTTCCTACATTTGAATATTTTTAGGGAAAGTTCTCTACCTGTTTCTACTAACTCAATAACACTTTTGCTACTTTTTTTTTTTTTTTTTTTTTTTTTGTAATATCTGCCAGTTCCTGATTACTGTGATAGGAGTTACTGCTTTATTACTTTTAACAGCTTTATTGAGGAATAACTGACGTATAAATAACTTTGCATTGTGTTAATTTGCACAAATTGATAAGCCTGGCTGTGCAAATGCCAGTGTACTATTGTCACAGGTAAAAAAACAGACTTATGCATCATCTGCCAGAGTTGCTTCTTTGGGTCTTTTAGTTATTGCTTTTGTTTTGTGGTAACACAGCATTGGATCTATTCTTACAAATATCTGAAACACACAGTAGAGAAATCTTAACTATAGGCATTATGTTACACAGGTTTTTATTCTAGAAGACATTCATTGTGTTTGACTAAAACAACACTAGTTAACAAAGAACTTTCTTTCTTTCTTTCTTTTTTTTTTTTTTTTTTTTTTTAGAGAGAGAGAGAGAGAGAGAGGGAGAGGAAGACAGATAGAGATGGGTGCCACAGCAGCCTCTCAGCTGCTGTGAAAGAAATCCAGATGCGTGCGACCCTTGTGGTCAAGTGCGTCACTGCATCTGGTTAAACGTGGGACCTGGAGATTGGAACCGCTGGAGATTGGAACCAGCGTTTTTACGCTTAGGAGGCAGGCACCTTAACCACTAAGCCATCTCTCCATCCCTTAACAAAGAACTTTCTATTTCCCACAACCTCAACTAGGGAAATGACCACCCTTGATAATTACCAGTTTGCTTCCATAGGTTTCACTACTTGGATATTTTGACTAATATTTTGATGTAAATAGACTGATACAATATTTGTGTTTCTGTGCCTGGATCATTTCACTTAGCAAAATGTTCTCCAGGTTAATCCATTTTTTCACAAATTATAGAATTTCCTTCCCCTTAAATTCTGAGTAATATTACCTTTTATTCTTATAAGTAACATTTTCTTTATCTGACAGTGAAATATGCATTTTTTCATATCTTGGCAATCTGAAATAGAAAATTATTACAGAGAAATCCCTTGGAAGTCTTCATTTCAATTCATTTAACTGAGTGACACAAGGTAGGAATGACTGTCTGTATGCAGACTACATCAAACTGAAAACCTTCTCCTTAGAAAAGATAATAATCTACAAAATGAAAAAAAAAAAAAGACAGAACAGGAGAAAACATTTGCCAATCATATATCTGATTGGTTTAATTTGGAAAGGAAATGAGAAACTCCTACAATTCAATAGGAAAGCTAAAAAAATGTGTAAAAAATGAGCCAGCAGGGTATGGGATTTTAGTGCAGTAGCAGAACATGTGTTTGCATGTGTATGACCTTATGTTCAATTCCCAATCCTGAAAAATAAAAAGCAAGCAAACAATTCAACAGGGGTTTTTCTAAAGATAATAATGAAAATAATGAAAATTATAATCAAGCGAAGGCACTTGCCTGCAAAGCCAAAGGATCCCGGTTAATAAAGCCAGATGCACAAGGGGCACATGCATCTGGAGTTCAAACAGGCCCTGGCATGCCCAGTCTCTCTCTGTCTGACTCTCTTCTATCTCTCTCTCTCTCTGCATGAAATAAAAATAAATAAATAAATAATTTTTTAAAAAAAAAGTTATAAGCAGATGATCAACACTATTAATTATCAGAGAAATGCAAATCAAAACTACAATTATGGGTCACCTAATACCTGCTAAACTGGCTAATATAAAACAATAAATGATAAGTTTAACTGAAATTGTTGAAATATTTGTATGAAAATTGGTACAACAACTGTGGAAAAAACATCATAGATAAGAGAGGTTCCTGTGGCTCCACCACTCCATGAGGTACTATTGACAAGGAATGTTTGCCTAGTGAGAGAAGGTCACTTGTTTATAGCTACAAGCATATTACCCATACTTCTTGGTGTTTGTGTTTTAATTATTATTTATGTAGGAAATAATAAACTAGCCAGAAAAGGAAACATTTATTTTCTATATATAATGATAACTTAAAGTAATTTTTTAAAATTTTATTTATTTATGGAGAGAGACAGAGAAAGAGACAGACAGAGAGGGAGAGGGAGACAGATAGAGAATGGGGCGCCAGAAGTCTCTCAGCTGCTGTGAACAAAATCCAGATGAGTGTGCTCCCTTGTGGGCAAGTGTGTCATTGTGCCCTTGTGTCACTTTGCATCTGGCTAAACGTGGGACCTGGAGATTGGAACCAGGTTCTTAGGCTTAACAGGCAGGCGCCTTAACTGCTAAGCCATCTCTTCAGCCCTTAAAGTAATTTTTAATGGAAAGTAAATGTAGTTGATTAATTTTTCCTACAAGCCAAAGAAATATTTTTATTTTTTTAGAAATTGCAAAAAAAAAAAAAAGATTATGAGCAACCAATTTTGTGATTATTTTCTGGTCTGTAATAGTTTAAATACAAGGAAACTCAGACTATCAAATTACCTTAATTGAATTGTTATCTCTAAATTTAGTCAACATGTAGTTATTGAATATTTTTATCCTAAGCTCTGGTGTTGATGCTGGGAAATATAACAATTAAAAACTCAGAGACATAGTTATTATATTCTCCCTAATCTATAATGATTTTTTTCTATTTGTTTAAGGAAAGTTGAAATATTCATAAAGAGGTATGAAAGCACAGAGGATATATTATTTAACTTTCTTAGGTGAAAAGGCTTCAAATTTGAGTAGCCTTTGAAGTAGATATCCAAATATAAACAAACATTTTTCATGGTGTGGAATAATTTGAGTGGCCAATGGATTATAGTTAAGATAAAATGGAAAAGGAGATATTAAGATACTAGGGGCAGATTGCAATGGACTTTAGATTAATTCCATGTTTTAACGTAAGAATCACATACCATTGATTAACTCTATAAATAAAATTTATGCTGCAGGTGACCCAGAGTGTTCAGAGGCTTCACAATATACCTGTCCACTCAGCCTTACTGGGTATGATGACTTTATGGGAAACTTTCTTCCTGGGGAGACATTAACACATATCTATTCACCCCAGTTCAGGCTCAGAAGACAGACCAAATTATGATTGCACATAAAACCAGTTTTGGCGAACCAATGAATTTATTGCGGTTAATCACAGAGCAGGGAAAGGTGTTAAAGCCCACCCCAGCACAGATGGGGACTCATGGACACTGCATCTCTGAAGCACACTGCACAACCTGCAGGCAGCTGGGCTGGTGATAGAATTTCCTCCCAAGCAGTTGTTTTCCTTTTACTTAAGGAGGGATCTTGCAATTCTTTTCCTAGACTTATTGACTTCCTGAGTTTCATTCCTCTGTCCCAGGAAGGAATGTTTCAATTACTGTTCAACACTGGTCTAATATGTCCCTTAGTAGTTGTTTTCCACTTTTATAATTTGGGGAGTGCTCATATGATCGTTTAGCTTTCAGCTCTGCCAGATTTGACTTAATGAGTTTCCAGAGAATGACTCTTCTCTTGAGGAAGGGATATTTCCATTAGAAAAATTTGTTATACAACAGATGATGATATCCTGGTTCAGAGTTAGATAAAATGTTTATAAGTAAGAAAACAAATGGCAGTGACCAAAAGAATTTCTTTGTTAGTTTCTTGGCTTTTCACTTGTTTGTATATTGTATTATGATTGACAAGATTGATTTCAGAGCCAGAAAATTTTGTTTCAAATGAGAGGATCTCTACACATGTTACTGAATAGTTATATAACATTTTGTTCCTCAATCAACAATTAATTCACAGATTATTAAGATAAGGTATATGAATATATATTGCATAATAATTGGAATAATGTCTGATATATAATGAATTTGTTATCATGATTTTTGTTGGCAAACTTCTTTTTAAATTTCATTATCCACAACTGAATTGCATTTTATGCCTATACCATTTCTTTACAAAGGAAAATATTGTAAAGAATCACCTAGAATCAGGTTGCCATACACTCCTTATTCCTTTTCCCTGGAGTCAGACTCAGCCCAAATTTACATGGATTTGCATAAGCAAATAAAACCATATGATGTCTATGAAGGAGTTTGGATTGAAAATTAACACAGTTATGAAATAAATTATGATGGAAATTTTTATTTTTTAAATTTATTTGCAAGCAGATAGTGATAGAAGAGAAACAGACACAGAGAATGGATACCAGGGGCCCCAGCTGCTGCAAAAAAACTCCAGATGCATGCATCTCTGGCTTTACATGGCTAGTGGGGAATTGAACTCAGGTCATTAGGCTTTGTAGGCAAGTGTCTTAACCACTGAGCATCTCTCCAGTCCCCTGGTTGAGATTTTTAAAGAATTACAGAGTAGACTCAGTAGAACAAGTTAAAATGAGGTATGTAAAATGTAGCATTAATAATCCAAACAGGTAATAATGCTGCCTATTGGGGAATCAAAAAGTTAGAAAAATTAAATCATGCTGTCAATAATATATATATAAATAATTATCGATTTGGTCATATATTTATTGACTTTTTTTCAAATATAGAACATGTTGTGACACTTAATATTGCTCGGTTGTATAGTAATCATTACTAGTGTTTTTAGTGTACAAATTATGAGATAATAGACAATAATTATTTTACACTCAACCTCAGATGATTATTTCACTTCTAATCACATCCCGAATTGTCATTTAACCTCAAGAATTCTATAAGAAAACTTTACAACTCACAGGGATGTTCAGCATACTGCAACCTGTAAAAATACTGAAAAATATGACTATACATCCATTAACTAACCATAGTATTAAATTAAAAATGCATTTGAATATCTAAACATTATAAGCAAAAATTGCATTAAAGTGATACTTTTTGTAAAAGACTACAACACGGGTCAATAAAAAGGGACCCTGACATGATGCATCATGTCCCTAAAATAAAAGATTTTCCCGAGGATTGATTAATTAGTTATATCATATTAGAAAGAACATTAGAAAAAAAAATTCCTGAAATTGACTAACCTTGATTGGTAAATATAAAATACCCTAAAGGAATTTGTATTGCATATATTTACTAATTTATACCTGGTACTGATGCCAAATCCATATATTTTGCTTTAAAATTATTGTGTGTATGTATGCATACATGCACAATATGTGGATGTTGTTGCATGTTCATATGTGTAGGGATACTGGTATTTGCTGGTACATGTGTACAGTGTTTGCATGTGGAGACCAGACATCAATATCAGTTGTTGTCCTCCATCATTCTTCACTTTTTTTTTTTTTTTTTTTTTTTTTTTTTTTTTTTTTTGGTAAGATCTCACTCTGGTCCAGGCTGACCTGGAATTAGCTATGTAGTCTCAGGGTGGCCTCGCACTCATGGCAATCCTCCTACCTCTGCCTCCCGAGTGCTGGAATTAAAGGCATGCACCACCACGTCCAGCTTTTTTTTTTTTTTGTTTTTGTTTTTTTAAGGTAGAGTCTCATTCTAGCTCAGGCTGGCCTAGAATTCACTCTGTAGTCTCAGGGTGGCCTTGAACTCATAGCGATTGTCCTACTAATGCCTCTGAGTGCTGGGATTAAAGGCATCTGCCACTAAACCCGGCTCCACCTTAATTTTTAAGACATCCTCTCACAGAACCTGGCCATCACTAATTTGAAAAAAACTACCCAGTCAGCAGTCCCCAATGGTGTCATGTCTCCACCTCCCACATATTGAGAATATAGGACCTTTCCACTTTGCTCAGTTTGTAGGTGGTCAGAATCCAAATATGGGTTATAAAGTGTATAGCAAGCATTTCCCAATTGAACAACTTCCCTGGTCCTCACATTTATTTATTATATATTTATTTTTGTTAGTGTATAATGTGTGGTGGTTGGGGTGAATGAAGTCTATAAAAAGATATGCTGGTAGGTCACACAGAGATCAAGGGAGAACATCAGGTGTCCTTCCACTATTGTTCAGTTGCACACTGCCTTGAGGTGGCTTCTCTCTTTGCATACAGAGCTATGGATTTTGCAAACCTCAGTGAATCTCCAGTCTCTGTTAACAACAAGAATGGGATTACAGATGTGCAGGGCCAAGCACATCTGTCCATGTGGGTCCTGAAAAACATATGCAAGTGGGTCTCAGACCCTCTCAGGGCCTCATGCTTTTGGCAAAAACTCTTCCACATTTGAGCCATCTTCCCAGTACTAAAATTTGTTTTATTTTATTTTGTTTTGTTTTAAACAAAAGAATGGACATGGACAACGGTTAGTAAGTCTGGGTCCCAGAAATCATTAGAATCACAGAAATTACTGGAACATGCTCTACCTTTTCCCTCTCCCTCCCCCATTATCTTCCCTGCTTGTTCCTTACCTTTAAATATCCAGCCTCAAACCCAAGGAATGGGAGTGGCTGTCCTAAGAACCTGTTCAGTAGCTCCCCAATAAAAAACAGCCTGGTCTGGCCTGGTTGCACAAGCCTTTAATCCCAGTACTTGGGAGACTGTGGAAGGAGGATCACAGTGAATTTGAGGCAACTCTGAGACTACAGAGTGTATTCCAGGTCAGCCTGAACTAAAGCAGACCCTACCACAAAAAGAAAAGAAAAAGAAAAAAAGAAAAAACCTGTGAGGTCACTCTCTATTTCTTTGTCACTCTAGTTGGTCATAAATTCTCTCTATTTCCATGTCATCCTAGTTGGTCACATAATCTCTCTATTTCCATGTCGCTCTAGTTGTTTCAGCTCTGACTTTGACTCTGATCCAACAAATGGTGCCAAAATCAGATGGGTCTTGAGGTCCCTGGGCCCCCAATCCGCTCCTCTGGACAACCTATTTTTTCTACCTGGTCTATAGGACCACTCTCTGATGTCTCTCCAAAATCCCTTGCCGAGTTCAGGCCAGCCTCCAGCTGACCCCAGCCTGGGTAGTCCACAGAAGGTACTCTCCTATAACCCCTCCCCCTTCCCTTTCATACTGGACTCCATGGAGATATCCACCATGCATACTACACAGGCTTAATGGTTGCCAGTATGCTACCTGATGCTTTGGCTTTTGCAACTTTTGTCTTCGTAAGAGACATAGATTCCATGGAATTGGGGTTTTACTAACATTTTCCAGTAAAGTCAGCCTCTAGTCTGTTAGTTCTCCCCTGACCCCTACTCATTTTCCTATTCATACTGACCTCCAGCAGGGGCCTCTTCCCATTTGATCTACCATCCATCAAACAATCCATCAAAATTCATTAAGGTAAGGTGGCAAACTCAATCTAGGGGATCCATAGACTGTCCTCCTTCCAGACCCCAGGGATCCTCTGGCTATCTTGCCTCTGGTTTTTTGCCTCCAAGAGGATAAAGACTGGCAATGCCCTTCTTTGCTCCTGAGGTCTCTGTCCAGTTCTAAAGCCTCAGTCCATTATCTTGTTGTCAAGTGACAACTTCATACCTAGATTTAACCCCACCTTACCTATCCATAAAAATGGGCTCTAAACTCTCCATTCCCAAGGACACTCCCTTGGGTTGTCTAAAATCAAATCTAAAATTATCACGCCTGGCTGACCTCAAAGCCAAATTTAATTCGGCTTTCTACATCTGACCCCAATTTGGAACCTTCAAATTACAAGTCCTCACTCATTTGGACGACTTCGTAAGATGAAATGGCAAGGGATCTGAAGTTCCTTCTTCTCAAGTCTTTTTCCATTTGTGTGTGGTAAATTTACCAAACCAGATTTTCCTTCTTCTCCTTCCTCTTTGCTGACAACTGCTTCCAGTTCTTTTCATCCACTAGCTGCCTTTTCTGAGTTTGATCCTGCAGATGAGCCCCTTCCCTTATAAACCTGTGGCTCCCTCCAGGACAGCCTCCTCTCCAGAGGATCTTGGCTTGCTTTCTCTCTCTCTCTCTCTCTCTCTCTCTCTCTCTCTCTCTCTCTGTGTGTCTTACCAGACGTGAACAATTTCCCCAAATTGGGTACAAACTCTTCTAGACTGCCCCATGTCTGCCTCCAACAGGAACTCCTATCTTGACTGAACCTCTTTAACTTCTATATATGGATACCTTTTCTGTCAGAGAACAACCTGCAGGGGAGACTAGGCAATCACAGTAAACCAGCACCTGTTTCACAGCTAGATTAAAAAAAAAACAAAACAAACAAAAAAAACAAAAAAACAAAGACAGGCACCTAGTGAGGTCTTTGCCTGTGGCTAATGGCTACTAGAAAAAAATATCAACTTTAAAATTCAAACTAAGGACAGCTATTTCCCTGTTGTAGTGGCGGCATGATCCAGGCCAAAACTGAAATCCTAGTTTCTAGTATTCTCTCTCTCTCTCTCTCTTCATAATGATAAATTGCTTGAAAATTCCAACTCCTCTGAGCTTTCAAAACTCCAGATGGTTGGAACAAATCTCCAACAGTTGGATAGAATAATTCACTTTGCCCCTACTCCAACCATAGGGAGGCTATTGCCATATCCACGGAGTCATTCAGTGCCAGCCCAAGGAAGGGGTGTGTGAGCCTCTGTCCATCAGTCTTCCTAAGGTACCTGGGAAGAGAGACTAGGCTCCCTTTTCTTGTCCATGGAGGACTGCCCTAGGAGCCTCCAGTCAGAATGCCTGCTTGCCTTCTGAATCCCCTATTCTTCTCAGGAGAAGGTCTCCAACTTCAGTCTTCAGATCAGGGCCTCCTGATCCTCACACAGATGACCAGCAAACTCCACCCGCCTCCCTGCTAGATTGTCTCCTGACCAATCGTAAAACTCTTGGCTTAAAAGGAGAAATAAAGCCCAAACACCTCATTTTTTTTTTTTTTCCCGGAATATAGTTTGGTCACAAAACAAATTGAGCAATGATGATTCTCTTTGGCTTAAAAATGACACATTTGGCTTTCAAATTCTTAAAGATCTTGATAAATTCATAAAATAGTTCAAGCAACTGGCTCTATTATTCTAACCCTGATCTCTTCTCTGTCAGTTCTGCTCTCCAACCCAGGCCCTCTTTGGGGAACAACCTTCCTTCCACCCCATTAAACCATTCCCATTAGCAATCTGCCTTGCCCTAGTCCAAAAAGATGACCACAAGCCTTCCATTACTGTGCCACCACAAATGACAATCTGAGTGTGTGTGTGTGTGTGTGTGTGTGTGTGTGAGTGATTAATGCTAAACTGCAGTTAAGTTTGCTCAACCTGCTTCTGTTCAAAGTACAGCTATAAAACTGGCCTTTGAGAATGGCCTCCAGCCCATTCTCCAGATTCCACTGGTTTCCTTGGGTTTCTTGTTCTACCTTGAAGATATCTAACATGATTTTCTGTCCCAGAGAAATATGCCTGTGATCAACAGGTGAGATGGGGACTCTGTTCTCTCCTGTGTGGGCCTTTCTTTACCAGTCATAAGCAGTGACCACATAGATTGTTCTTTATGGCCCTAGGAAGGATCAATAGGACCTCTTTATTAACTCCACGCCTTCTTAGAGGGCATACAGGCCTCTCCCACATGTTAGTCATCCCAAATACAAATTATAACTAAAATTTTCAGAAAAAGGCATCTTTTCATGTTTTGTCTTTTTAAACGTCTAATGCTGGCCAGCCATGCCATGTCAGGTATTCTGTGTATCATGTAGTCTGTCTTTATGTGTGACTAAATTTATGGTCATTAATTGTTCCAGTGATTATGGTCATTAAGTGTTGTGATGCTTATAGATATATTTACTAAAACCAGGTTTACGATATATTTCTGACTTTAGGTTTGTTCATGCTTACTATAACTATAGACATGTTTATTTGCCAAGAGTTTTATTCTGCTACTAACAATGTCTTCTGAATGTTTATGATGACTTAAATATTTAGAGAAGTGATTAATTTGGGTTTACTGACAAAGCACAAAAATGCTAATATGTTTTGTCTGTATTTACCAGTGTTAAGATAATGGTATACATGCTTTCTGTTGAGCCAAATTATTGAAAATATGTCATATTTCTAATGTCCCTAGCCTATATTAATCTTCCTGGAGTATAATCACTGTATGTATAAAAATGTATGGATGCACCTAAGACTTGCAGTGAAGCAATAGATTTTTCACTTCCCTCTTCTGAACCTGCAGCAAGGAAGATTCTTTTATGGTAGCTAATAAATAATAAAAATTTGATAACAATTTACAACTAAAGTTAAATATATAGGAATTGTCTCCAGACCTGGCCCTTTTAAGACAATATATAACTACCCTATCTCAGGAAACAGCAACCTGCCTTATTTGACAGAAAGGTATGTCTTAACCCTCAAAGTCTATAAATCTCTTTCCTCTAAAAACGCAGAAACATTCAGAGGATTGTAAAGGATGTGGAACTCAGGCACAATCAGTGTTTGGCAACTCCATGCATGAAGCTTTGATGGAGGCAGTCTCTCTTTTTCTCTCTCTCTCTCTCTCTCTCTCTCTCTCTCTCTGTCTGGTGTGGGCTCGGCCTAAAAGTATCTCTTCAGTTAAGGTGTTTTCAGTTAAGATAAAATGGGTTAACATAAAAAGTTGTTTCTCTGTACTTCTCTTGCCTTAATTGTTTATATAATTCAAAATTAACTCTCTATAATAAGTTGATAAATTTATTTATAGTGTCATGCCTTATATTGAGATAAAAATTGGGGTTAGAAAATTTAAAAACCCTGACCCAAAGTTATGTCTTATATTGTAAAAGACTTCTGTATAGGTAATGTTCCATACTGCATAGTCTTTTGTATTGATGTAAATGACCTTTTGGAACTCTGCAGTTCAAATAATTCACCACAGAGGGCCCTATAAAAGACTAACTCAATCTATCTGGACCCGTTCTAAGCCCTAAATGTCAACAGGAGTAGAGACTCCTCTTTTGCCATCCCACTTCAGCTTGAAAAAGTCAGACTTAAATCCGCCATCCATCTTCCAAAAACTGGCATTAGACTTGGAGGTTATTAGAATACAGATCCAATTTCCTTTGTCTCTGGTAACATTAAAAAAAAAAAAAAAATGCCTCTTGATGAGAAGTCTGATCCTAAATGGAGACATAAAATATATAATATATCCTGATAGGGTAAAAGAGTTGTAAAAAGTATTGCTGATTTAGATAACTAAGTTATATTCAAATGTTGAGCTTGTATGTTTTCCATATCATATTGCTGTGTTTTGTTGCATAAAACACCAGTTTACAACAATAAATTTCTATTTATTCACACCTATTATTATTGTGATACACATTACTGTAGTACATCCAACAAACATCAAATAGTTGAACATTGAATATGGATGATGGATATATAATAGAATGTAGGATATTAAGTAATTGATTTGCTTTCCCTTTTTTATGTCCAATACAGAAAAAAATAGGATCATAAAAATGATTATATGCTAAATAATTATTTTCCCTAACTGAGCAAATCCCATAAATCCATTTAAATAGTACTTAATAATAATAACTTAATAACACCCATTAAACCTAATTATATATCCATATATATGCATATAGCCATATATGTGCATTTGGCTCCTAAAAACTCCTTGTCAAAAGACTTTGAGTGAATATCATGTATCACTTAATTCATAGAATGTTGTGAAATATACAGTATTCTATCTTTGTAGAGAAGGAATGAGAATAGGGTAATGTTACATGAGTGGGTCTAATTTTTACACTTAATAACTATAGAACCAATCCAGATCTTTTGTCCCCAAACCCAGTTCTCTCAACCCAGTGCACACCTGTCGTGGCCACTGGGCTGTGTGGGACAGAGAGAGTACAATCACTGCCTTTGCACCTTTTTCTGTGTGGTGGTCTGTGAGCTTCTTGTATCTGGATGGGCCTCTCTTTTGAGAGATTGGGAAAATTTCCATCAATAATTTTGTTGAATATATTCTCTATGGCTCTGGCCTGTATTTCCTCTCCATCTAGTGTATGCATGATCTGGATGTCTTGCCGTTTTAGGGTATCCCACAGTTCCCTCATATTCTGTTCACATGATCTTTTATAATTAACATTGTTTGTGTCCTCCTAATCAATTTCTTCTGTTTTGTCTTCTAGCTCAGAGGTTCTGGTTATGTCTTCCACATGAGTAACTCTGTTAGCAAGGGGTTTAGGTTGCATTTGATTTTTTTTTTTTTTTTTTTTTTTTTTTTTGCATCATGTCCATCTCTTTTTTGAAGTACAATTTCCATTTGAGGTCTGATTTTCTTGAGACTTCTTGGAATTCATTCTTGCATTGGATCATCTTCATGAACCTTAATTAACTGGTTATTGAGATCTTCCATTTGATAACTCAAGTTCAATTCATTTATATCTCTTTTGAGGCTTCTAAGGGTTTCTTCAATTAAGTTAAGCATACTATTGAAAGCTGAGTGCTCTAAGAGACGATTCTGTTCACTTTCATTGACACAATTTTAGTTTTATGATGGCTTGCTTCCAGTTCAGCAATTATTTTGGTCAGAGTCACATTGGTTGTTGTATTTTCATTTGAGATTCTATTTCTGTTGATTTTTCTATGACTTAATTGGAATGGGACTAGGCATCCTCAGTGGAGATCTCTCAGTTTTCTGTGTTTTGTTGGCTATTTGCATTGTGCTCTACCCATCTTGGGGATTTTTTTTTTTCTATTGAGGGGCAAGTAAATATTTGTCCTTATAGGGATTCTCAGTGGGTGTTCTGTTTTAAGTGTGAACTGGATTGGTGTACAATGGGGTAATGAATGCAGATACACAGATTTTGGAGAAAGAAAGTACATAAAAGGTATATGGGGAACTGGGAGGTGGGGATGGGGAGTTATGGCCTGCTCAATCCACTTGCGTGCACTTTTCAGCACACAGGGATCTGGGGTTCAGGAACCAGGAATCAGAAAACTGGAGAACCAGAGGCAAGAGACCAACCTCTACAGTGTTTTGTGCACCCCCTGGCTCTGGGGAATAGGGATTTGGAAACCCAGGGCTCAATCCATCAGTAAACCAGAGCAAACGGCCTGCTTCTGCTGCCCACATGCAGGGACAAGGCTGCCCCAAGACAATATCAGGGGTACTGCTACCAGGGTATTGGGGAATGGGGAACAAACCAGGAGCTCTGTCCTACTCACTCCTTGGAGCAGAGGATACAGGAGTTGGGGGTCCCAGGGGCCATTCAGTCAGGAAGGTAGAGCAAGGGGCCTGCTTTTGCTGCAAGCTAACAGTTTCCATCAAACCAAGCAAGCAGCAGGGGAACCAGGACCAGGGAAGAGTGAAGTGGGGAAGGAACCAGGTGCTTTGGCCTACTCATTCCTCAGGTACACCCTCCAGAATAGGGGATCCAGGAATTGGGGTGCCAGGGGTCATGCAATACAGAAGGCAGATCAAGGGGCCTGCTTCTGCAGCAAGCTTGCACTAGCCAGCAGCATGGAAACTGACTGGGACCAGGGAACTATGGGGCAGGAACAGGGTATCTGACCTACTCATTCCACCTATGCACTCTTCAGAGAAGAGGATTTCGGAATTTGGGACACAGGGGCCAACAATAGTTTTGTAAGTGTTCTACTCTTACAGGTTTTCCTATTAGGTAAACTTTTATTTCTTTGCTATAATCTTATTCTAAAAGATAAAATCTGGGCCTAATATAAAATTTAATTGTGTCTATAAAATGAATGACTGATAATACACATTATTAAGGTTAATCAAACCTTTACCTTTTTCTGCCTAGCATACTTTCATTAACTCTTCTAATACTAAGACCTTTTGATCTCTAGATTGTGTAAGGAAAAAATTGTTCAAGATGTTTCAAATATTACTTCAATAGATGCTTCTTTTTTTATTCACCTTTTTTTATTTGAGAGAGAGAGAGAGAGAGAGCAGAGGGAAAGAGATAGAGTCGGTGTGCCAGGGCCTCAGCCACTGCATTTGAGCTCCAGATGCTTGTACCACTAAGTGGGCATGTGCAACCATGCAATTGCCTCACCTTTGTGCATCTGGCTTATGTGGGATCTAGAGTGCTGAACATGGGTCTTTTGGCTTTGCAGTCCATCTCTCCAGCCCACAATACAAGTTTCATATACTTCCTCTTACCCAAGCCAAATCTTTGTATTTCCAAAATTCTAATTAGCTCCCCATCCAAATAACAATTCCTTCTTCCATGCCTACTGCCTAGGTGGTGGTTGTTATTATTATTATTATTATTAATTATGAGAGAGGGAGAGAGAGAAGAGAGAGAGAAAATGGGCAAACCAGTGGCCTCTCAGCTGCTGTGAATGAACTCCAGACACACATGCCCCCTTATGCACATGTGTGACATTGCATGCTTGCATCACTTTTGCATCTGGCTAAATGTGGGACCTGGAAAATCGAACAGGTGTTCTTAGGCTTCACAGGCAGGTGCCTTAACTGCTAAGCCATCTTTCCAGCCATAGGTTATTATTTTTCAACCTTAGATAAAATATTCATGTCACCTGTAGATGTCATGTCACATACAAGAAAATTCATACATAGATAATGACCAGATCATAATGGCTAATAGATTTTATATAATGTGGGTGTTTCCTTCCTAATGGCTCAGATACATATCACTCTCCTGAAGTACTACCACCTTGCCTATTCATAAAAGCCATGTAGAACCACAGCCTACTATGTGTTTAAGGTACAAAATCAAATTGAAAACCAAAAGCTGAGGTTCTCCAAAGCCACACCTTGTGACTAGAACTTCAACATTGTACTTAAGCAATTCTGGAGAAATAAATGTTACCAGTCAAAGCCAATAATATATTAGCCTTTTTAATGGCCAATAATATTATTTTTCTGTAAGTAACCTGACATCAATCTGTGACCAGCTAAGATATCTGTTGTTGTAAGTTAAAAATGCAGAGTTCTACTCCTTTCAAGATAAACCTATCCTGTTTCTGACATGTAATTTATCCCCCCTATATGATATGGCTGTTCCATACCCACAGTTTAGACTCTTCTTTGCTCCTAGTCTAACAGATTCAGTTATCCCATTCTGTGTTCATAGGCCCCTCTTTAGCCTCCTGTGTTTCCAGATATGGATTTCTGTATCATGACAAGACAAAAGCCCTACAGCTCTCTCAACACAGCTCCAACTTAGGGGGGCCACTGAGTCACAATGCTTCTTGACAACCCTCCCCCCTGTTTTCTCTTTTCTTCATGATCAAAGTTGCTAAAAGTAACACCAGAGTTTGTTGTCCCAAATTGGGAGGAAAGGATTAAGTTTTCTTTTGTACATTAGAGGACATAAATCAGCTGCTTAATGTTACACAACCAGAACTGGCTAAGGACTCTGACCCTGCCTCAAACCCAAATCCCCCTTGCTATGTAGGTCTGATTTATTCAGATAACGAGTCAACTCTATTAAAATAATTTACCTCAACATGCCCTATGTCCCCACACTCACAACAGATCACCCTTAATAATCTGAGCCTCACCTATTATCCTTTTTTTCACAGGGCTAACATCGACAAACAACAAGAACAACAAAAAATCATGCCAGAATGCCCCCCAAACTCAAGAGAAAATCAGGTCAAATCCAACTCAAGTGAGACTCTGCCCTGATCCAGACACCAGAGATACAAGACTACCCTGCCCCAACTCCATCCCATTGGTCAGCAGGAAGCAGTTCTGAGACCTGATTCATCAAACCCTTTCCTTTTACTTGTCCTCAGGGTCTGGAATGTAAGGTTAGTAAGTATGGGGTTCCAGTAACCATCAGAGTCACAGAAATCCCTGGACATGCTGGCCGTGGAAGAGGTTTGAGCACACAAAACATTATTTTGGGTTGTAAATAACTTCCAAAACCACAACCTGATAAGGTCACCTCGGGGATCCTACCTGGGAAAATAATTCAGCAAAGGAAATGGCCCATTAGATCCTTTCCCCTCTCCCTTCCCCAGTTATTTGTCCTGCTTATCACCTCTCTTTAACCATCCAGCTCAGATGCTTCTGGGTGAGGCTGACTCAAATCTGTGGATTGGGGCTAGCCTTCCTTCACTGTTCACTTTCTCTCCAATGTTGAGATCATATATTCTTTCTTTTTATTTCTACGTTACTGTAGTTGGATAAGCCCCAGCTATGATCCAACAACATATAAATATTATGTGGAAGAAAGAAAGGGAAAAAAATGTTTAGGGCTGGAGAGCTGGCTTAGCCATCTCTATAAAGACTAAGGACCCCGGTTTGATTCTCCAGGTCCCACATAAGCCAGACGATGCACATAGTAGCACATGCATCTGGTGTTTGTTTGCAGTGGCTTGAAGCTCTGGCACGCCTCCCTTTCACTCCCTCCCTCTGTCTCTTAAAAAAAAAAAAATTAAGTTATTGCTGGTGGGGAATGTTGAGTCGGAATTTTTTTTATTGTTTAGTTTTTCTTTCCCACACAGAAAAAAAAAAAAAACAGTATTTACATTTATTATTTTAAAGATGTTGTAGAAATGCTACATAAATATTGTGAATATTAACATCTTGAGCTTCTTCATTTCAAAACAAAATATATTGTAATTTTTCTATTAATATGTCATGGTGACAATGGATGCAAGCCTGTGTGCAAGCTTAATAGTTTAAGATTTACATTAATTTTGAAAGAGAAACATAATGGTTTACAAAGATTAGTGGGTTAATGTTTTATAATCTCTCAAGAATTTAGAGATACTTTTCATAAATGATCTTGAACAGTAGCAGTTCAGAGGAGATGAATTCAGAAAAGGTAATAAGAATATCAAGTAAAAGGCATCTTATTTTAAAAGGTGGACTGAATATGAACAATGGAATTGTATACTTTGGAATTAATCATAATTTTATCAGATTCAAGTGATGGCAGTATTGGAATGAAATTTTAAAAAAATGTTCATTTTTCTCAATAATAAGTCAGAAACATAAAGAGATATAATGAAGAATTTAAGCACTACTAATGTCAAATATTAAAATAGTGTTTTCTTAAGACATTCTCAGTTTTAGTTTACTCTAAATTAATTGTATATTATTTGTAGAAGTGGAGATTTCTTTTGTTTTCAAGAAAATTCTAAAATAATTGGTGGACGTGTGTGTTCCAGTCACCCCCACATTATCTCCTGGTGATCAAAGGGATTTATCATTTCTTGGTAAAATCAGTATTCCAGTTATGTGGGTCTATAAATAGGCAGGGTGTGATATAAAGTGAAGATTAGTGATTGAAGGGTAAGTTTAAACTGCAGACTCTTCATTGAATTTTATGGAATATGTAACTCTTTGGGGATAGGGGTAGAAAGAATGAAATAACTGGATCTGTTACTATGAAGCTGAGTGGTATAATGTCTGCTTCAGTGCAAATATTTATTTTTCTCTTGAAAACCAAAATAACAATTTCTTATTTATTCCACAGTTTTTGCTTTATAACATTGCATTTATCTATTTTTGTGGTTTATTGATATTACAAAATATTAAACAAATATGCATGCATTTATCATTAGTTCTCTCAACAAGATGCAAGGATTTCAAGGTAATGGTTACATTTTGGTTTTGTATATTTTTAATTTTTGCCTACATATGAACTTCTTATGGCCTGTGTTCAAATAAATTTATTAATTTTATTTATTGTGAAATTAACATATCCATTTGTTATAGAGCAGATACCTCTGCACTGAAATACTCTCTTCTGAAAAGAGGAAAGGTGCTTTAGGGATTCAGGAATTCAAGTCTGGGAGACCTGAAACTTAAAGGTCACATAACCACTTCTCAAGGTTATAGGAATGATTAACGGGCAGACTTTGACCAATGCATATTAGGAATTGAAACATTACTTCCTGGGGGCAGAGGACGAATGCTCAGGAGACTCAGGAAGTTAACAAGTCTGGGAATGTGTTGCAAGACAACTGCTTGGAAGTAAGACTCTCTGAGCTGTCTGCAAGTCATATAGTGTTCTTGAGACTCCTTGACCAGCCCAATGTCTGCAGGTTGTAAAATGTGATGCAGCTTCTGTGAATCATTACCTATGCAAGGGTGGATTTCCAAGCACTGTAGCTGCTTTTGAGTCAAAGCAGCTATGGGGTGGTCATCATCAAATGTGGAATACAACTTCTCAATGAGCCGGGTGTGGTTGTGCATGCCTTTAATCCCCAGCACTCGGGAGGCAGAGATAGGAGGATCGCCATGAGTTCGAGGCCACCCTGAGACTTCATAGTGAATTCCAGGTCAGCCTGAGCTAGAGTAAGATCCTACCTCGAAAAAACAAACAAACAAACAAAATAAAAACAAACAAAAAATAACAACAACAAAAAACTTCTCAATGGTGTGGCTGCTTTGGGGTCTCCATTGCTCCTGTAAAGAACTCTGCACCCTGCTCTGTAAGTAACCCCAATAAACTCATTGCTTCACCAAACAGGTTTGGTATAATCATACTTTGGCCTGTTGTCTGTGCCCTAGTGAGGGTGAACAGACATGTATTCATGTTGCCCCAGGGAGAAGGTTACCCATGACCCATGACACTTGGCACCTAGTGTGGGTCACACAGAGCCAATGATGAGTTTGAGAGGAGCAATTCATGGCCCTGACTATGGGTAACAAGGCATGCAACTGAAGCCGAGGATGGAACATCCATCATGGCCCCCTTCCCTACGTGGTATGTGATTATGTTCCTTCTGGCAATAGTGGTGGTTGCGTGGATCTTATTATGGGTAATAAGACATGTAACTAAGTTTATGCCATCAGGAGGAAGGGTGTCTGTGGGAAGACTCACAGGGTTTCTGTCTTCCTATATATGGTGGAATGGCATGCATTCTTGATGAGTGGAGTCACCCATGAGAATAAAGAGATGCCCAGAAAACAGCTGAAGTATTAGAGAACGTGTTGAGTCCCTGAGTGTGGCATATAAGTGATGGTAGTGTTGGAAAGTTGCTATGGCAGTGGATTGGCTGTTGTTATGTGTAATAAGAGATTTATTTGAGGCTCAGATGGTTATTCAGAGAGAACTTGGTTGTGTAAAGGTGGGATTGCAAAGGAGAGGGACATGTAACTATAGTATTCTACATCAACCTCTTATTGGGAGATAGATTGGATAAAAGGGAAGAGAGAGAGGTGCTGGTTTACCTGTCCCTTATGGCTAACAGGCTGAAAAGTGAACAAAGCACAAATTATTAGGGGTCTCTCTTAACTCATATGTTCTGACTGGTAGGTCCAGAGCTGGTGGACATTTGGGAATTGTAGACTTGTTGGAGGAAGTGTGTTGTTGGGGGTGGGTCTATGGTGTTATAACGAGCTTCCCCTTGCCAGTGTTTGGCACACTCTCCTGAACCTGTTTTCCGTCTGCCTGTTGTTGGCCAAGAAGATATGTCCACTCTCTGGTCATGCCACCATTCCCCCTTCCATCATGGAACGTCCCTTGATTCTGTAAGCTAAAATAAACCTTTTCTCCCACAAGCTGTTTTTTTTTTTTTTTGGGGGGCGGGGTGTATGTAAGTAACAGCAAGGTTACTTCAACAGCCACCTACCAAGGTCCCCTTTTTTTCCTATCTATCTGCCCAGCCAAGGAAACTGTCCATCTCCTATACTGTTTCAGGAATTAATAGTCTTAGGAAATATAAAAACTGCTTTGAACAAATACATGCATAAAATAAGTTGAAAAATGATCCTTTTATTTCAAGAAATGAGTCAATATAAAGTTAAAGTTTTAAGACACAGTGGACTATATGTAAAATTTAAAGGTAGATATGAAAATAAAATGAAATTCTTTCTTTAAATAATAGCATTTTACACTGTGTTTAATTAGAAGTTCTACTGAGATTGGGTAGAGAAGGGATTAGATGTGCAAAACCAAGGAAGCTATAGGTGTTATCTTGGAAGTTGAGTCTCCTGATGGTCAGAATGTCCCTCTGTAATTAAGTATCTTGATATTGAGATAGGTTCCCACTATATCAGAAACTTAGTGTTCAGAGGACATTCCCTTTTGCCACGTATGTACAATAATGAAGGTTCTACATCCTCAACAGGCCCTGGCTTCATTATAATACCATTTGAGTATGGTTTTGAACTCCCTTGTGTGGAAAAAAAAAAAAAACATAAAAAGGGATGCAGTTCAAGATGACTTGGGAGAGAAAAATGGTCACCTGACCCCATGAATATGACATATGCCACATTAATACACATTAAAACTACTTAAAAATTCACATCACAAACCCAGATGTTCTCTTACTCTGCTGTCTGACCAGCCTGCTCCAAACTTATCTGGAGTTTGCTTTGATTCCCTTTGTTTCGCAAAGACACTTATTTTTAAATTGTTTGCAATACTAATTGAAGTTTATTTCCTTCCAAGAGACAGCAATTAAAGCTTTTTCTCATAACACTGTTCATTTAAAACTTACATAATATTATTTCCCATATTTCATTATACTTTAAATATGTTTAATGCCATTAATATGAGTTTTGGCATGCCAAGTGGGCACAGATGTGATTCTTTGTTCATTTTTGTGTGTGATATATATATATATATATATATATATATATATATATATATATATGTATAATTTTATTTTTTATTGCCTGAATATATGTGATGTCCATTGTGTCTTTTGGGTGTCCTTCTCCATCACTCTTTCTCTCATTCTTACTTGAGGAGGAGTCTCATGCTGATCCTGGACCTTACAATTTTTTGGCAACCCTGACAGATTGCAGGTCTCTACTCCCCTAAGGGCCTGGGGCTGAAGATAATCATGCCTAGCTGCTTACATGGGTCCTGGGATGGAAGTAAAAGTCTTTTGGGTTCTCAGACCTTTATATTTGCACATAAAGTGCTCTTAACTGCTGAGCTCTTTCTCTAGCCTCTGCATGTGGTATTTTTCAGTAAATTCTTCATAACCTTTTCAGCTTATGAGAGTGGAGATTTCAGTGACTAAGGTTCTATTAGGCATGGGAGTAGGATGGAAAGCAATTAACTGAATGCTCCATGTCCTTTGCAAAAAGAGACATAATGTGCATTGAAGCAGATTAAATAAACAAAGATGGATAATTATCTAATTTTTACTATAATAAAACTCAAAACATTTCACAAATATATGTAAATTGATGCATTTATACATCATATGTCTACCTACATGTGTGTAGATGTAGCTATTTCAAACATACTCTAAAATTAATATAATATAATATAATATAATATAATATAATATAATATAATTAATCTAATCTAATCTAATCTAATATATGATATGATATGATATGAAATGATATAATATGATATAATGATTCTTTAGAGTTTCTTTTTCAGGTTTGTATGAATTTATGATATTATTAGCTGACGTTAAAAGTAGAAATTGAGAAAAGTGATTCTAAGCAGACCAATTATGTATTTTCATCACAGGATTCAGACAATGATCCTGTTAGGGCTATAATAAATCAAAGTATCATTTTGTAACTCAGCTGTTAGTAGTTTCTGAGTGAAACTCTAAGCCTTCTGTATATGGCACTGGAGTTCATGTTTTATATAATATGCAAGGTATCAAGTATAGAAAGAATACAGAGTGAATATAAACAATTAAATATTTTAACTGTATAAAGAATCCATTAAAAAAGCAAGGGTAAGGTGAGGAATGTAGTTCAGTGATGGATCATTTGTTTAGCATATTTGAGGCACTGGGTTTGACACATAAGGGAGAGAGATAGAAAGGGGAGAGAATGGAATATAACAGAAGTAATAAAGATAGTTGAAAATAAAATTTTAGCTAGACTGTTAATGAATTATGATGTAAAGGTATTTGACTACTTTTGTAAACAAGTGGTCATTTCTTTTAGCATCTAGAGGAAGAAAATTTGTTTTTCTGCAAGGTAGGTAGATAAAGAAAGATTTACATAAAATTCTAAGCTAACCAAGCTAATATACCTTGACAGAAAGGAAAAACTGAGCCTGGTGTGGCAGCTTACACCTATAATCCCATCACCCTAGAGGCTAAGGTAGGAGAATTGCTGTGAGTTCAAAACCTTCTTGGGACTATAGCATAAGTTTTCAGTAAATTCCAAGTCAGGCTGGGCTGCAGTGAAAGGGACTCAAAAACAATTCAGAATTACCACATTATATGAAATATTTTATAAGAATAGAAATTTTGAAAAGAGTCCAGAATTACAGATTTGTTCTTATGTAGTTCTGCAATAAAAATTATTAGTTACAGGAAAAACCCACAGTTGATATTCAAATTATATGAATCAATGACAATACATACATGCTGGTAGAAAGTCCACCAACATTTTTAAGTTTCCAAAAGGGTTCTTGATTGCATTTAAACAAAGCACACACCAGAATTTGGAGTAAACCCATATGTAATCATATTTTCACAAGGTAGAAACATAAATGAAATGGATAGTGTATATAAATTAGAAGCACAGATGGGACGAAAGGCAGTGCTCCTTACCTAAGCACCCCTGGTTGAATTGCTCCCAGTTCCCCCACTCCCATGCTCCTCCATTACAGACAGCTGTGTTCATGCCTTTTGTTTTAAACCTGGACAGTCCTAGGCAGCTAATAAGTACCATTGAGAGTCACGGTCATTTTGCAAAAATATGAAGAATGTGCTACAAACAAAAACTTAATCATTTAAAAATATCTAACCATTAATATTTTTTGTTATTCAAATTTCTTTAGAGGCCTCACAAAGTGTTGTTCAGGCTTTAATGAAAAGTTGATGCACACATACTACACATATTTTATAGAAGCAAATAGCAGAGTTTTGTTTTTGTTTGTTTTCTGAACAAAATTCAGTTTCATATCAAACTTCTGAATATTGCCATAGAGCATGTTCATACGAAATGAGATACTGGAATCCAAAGAATAAGTCATAACAGAAGACAAAAAGGCCAGTAAGGAAAGTAAACATAGGCTATTAGTTCACCCAGAAACTAATATCCATCAAACTAGAATTAAAAACAAGTGGTTATTACATATTATTAGAGTATATTTTAATGGAACAAAATTGAAGACTAGAAACCAAAAGTATTAAATTTAATCATTTAAAATCAGTAGTTCAATTTAAAAACTGGTAAAACAGAATTAGGGAAATAATTTAGCAACTTTGGAGTGAGAATTATACAAATTACACAGCTGGTGGCTGAGATGGAAATGGAGAGAATTTAGTATGAGAGATGATTCAGTAAACAGGTTAGCTATGTATCTGAAGTATAGGAGAGAAAAACTTGACAGAATATGTGAAATCCTAACTGCAAATCTTGCAGAATTCTGAGGTTTGATTTGGACAATGATATGAAAACAAATCATCTTAATTATGAATACCACATTTACTTAGTAATGTCATTGTGAAGTTACCAACAACCAAGCCAAAGAGAATTCTTCAAAATCAACAAGTTCTATAGAAAGAGCTTGTCAGGCTAGAATGATTAATAAAGAGAACAATGATAACAAAATGAAATCATTTTCAAAAACAGATTCCTTAACCACCAAACAAGTGAGAAAATTTCTTTTACAGTCCATTTTAAGCCATCAACCTCAACTTAAGGAACAAGAATAGTTTTGATAGAGGTAATGTGCAAGGTATGATTAAAAGAAGAAAAGGTAAAATAAGGGTGTGTGTAAATTAGTTTTAATTGCATGAAACAAAAGGACAAATTATTTGCTAAATTTCAATACACTATATAATAATTATTTAGTCATAAATAAAATATTTGCTAGAGATGCCTTGGATCTGCTTTTGTTGTTTTCAAACAAGGGTGTGTGGGTAGCTTGGCTGAGTTGGAAGGAGAGAAAACAATCTTTTCTGAAGCATCAAGAAAGACATATATTTGGGCTTTAGCTTTCTGTTAGCCTAATGATATCCAAGTCCGAGTTACAATACACAAACATGACATTACAAATTGAATTATTCTGAATCATCAGATTTATGCTCAATTGTCATGGAAGCAAAGAAATCTAGCACAGACCCTTTGAAATGTCAATAATACACTGAAAAGAAGGTTAAGGTTTGGAGAGATGGCTTAGCAGTTAAGGTACTTCCCTACAAAGCCTAAGGACCCAGGTTTATTCCATGTAAGCAAGATGCACAAGGCAGATGCACATGCATTTGGAGTTCATTTGCAATGGCTAGAGGCCCTGGTGTGCCCATTCTTCCTATCTTTCTCTTTCTCTCTGTCTCTGTCTTTGCCTCTTTCTATCTTTCTGTCTCAAATAAATAAGTAAATGAATAAATAATAAATAAAGATGAAAAATAAGAAAATAAGGTTAAAAGTGCAAAGCAGAAATAAAGGCATTTTTATTTTTTAAAATAAGATTCATTTAATTTTTTATTTCTTTTAGTTTTTATTTTTTGGATTTTCGAGGTAGTGTATCACTTTAGCCCAGGCTGACCTGGAATTCACTATGTAGTCTCAGGATGGCCTTGAATTCACAGTGATTCTCCTACTTCTGCTTCCCAAGTGCTGAGATTAAATATGTGTGGCACCATTATGCCCCACACAATTTGCTGTTGCTTCACCATTCTTCCTCCTCCTCCTTCTTTTCTTTTATTTTATTTTTTTTTTTTTTTCAAGGTAGGGTTTTACTCTAGCTCAGGCTGACCTTGAATTCATTCTAGCCTCAAACTCACAGCTATCCCTCTACCTCTATCTCCCTAGTGCTGGCATTATCATATGTGCCATTATATCTAGACATTTTTTATTTTTAAAATTATAGACTAAGCATATTATCATCAGGTGAAAAGTTAAAAAAAAAAAAAAAACTAAAGGTAACTAATGACAGATGGAAAATTAGAGGTTCAAAAAGAGGAAATATGATACTTAGGTTTGTTACAAAGTTTAGTATCCCTCAACCATACCACACATGGGATATTGTTGATAAAGAGAAATCATATGAATTTGATAAGTACTTTTGAACTTTTTATAGTGCTATATACATCTATATTTATATGAGTATATATGTTAACTATACTCATAAATATGTAAAAGAAAATCAAATGTATTTGCTTATATTTTTTACATTATGCACTATTATAGATCATATGTTCTTTGTATATTTCTGATGTCTTTTTAAGGACTTCATTTTATTTATTTTTATTTTTTTTATTTCATTTCCTTGAGAGAAAGAGATACAGAAATAGGCAGGTAGAGAGAGAGAGAGAGAGAGAGAGAGAGAGAGAGAATGGGCATACCAGGGCATCCAGCCACTGCAAAGGAACTCCAAATGCATGAACCCCCTTGTGCATCAGGCTTACGTGGGTCCTGGGGAGTTGAACCTGGTCCTTTGGCTTTGCAGGCAAACTCCTTCAACTGCTAAGCCATCTCTCCAGGCCCCATTTTATTTTTTAATATTTTTATTTATTTGAGAGAGATAGAGAAAGGGGTATGTATGGGCACAACAGGACCTCCTGTCACTGTCTGGGCCACTTTTTAAATCTTACTCTATGTGGGTAGTGGGGAGTCAAACCCTGGCTATAAGATTTCTCAAGCAAGCGCCTTTAACTACTAAGCAATTTCTCCAGACCAATTTAGTCCAAGTCCACTTTAATTAATATCCATGAATTTAATTCATCATTAAATTTGCTTTAATTCTTATCCATGCTTGTGTGACCCCTACATTCAATAATAATAGAGAAAAGTTTTATGCATAATTTAAATCTGAATTGCTGTTGGATGTTTTAAACATACAATTTAAGTGTTAATATTCTTCATTTCTGGCTGGAGAGATGGCTTAGTAGTTAAGGTGCATGCCTGCAAAGCCTAAGGATCCCGGTTCAATTCTGCAGGTCCCACTTAAGCCAGATGCACATAGTTGCGCATGTGTCTGGAGTTTTTCTGCAGTGGCTGGAGGCCCTGGCACATTCATTCTCATACTCTCCCTCTCTCTGTCTCTAATAAATAAATAAAAATAAAATATTTTAAAAAGTAGCCGGGCGTGGTGGCACACACCTTTAATCCCATATTTTGGGAGGCAAAGGTAGGAGGATCACCATGAGTTCGAGGCCACCCTGAAATTACATAGCAAATTTCAGGTCAGCCTGGGCTAGAGTGAGACCCTACCTTGAAAAACCGAAAAATGAAAAAAACAAAAAAAAAAAAAAAAGAAAAATTCTCCATTTCTTCTGTTGTCCTCACAGATTCTAGTTTCCTAACATCTTAACATCTTTTGTTGATTATTTCTGATTAAAGAGGTAAAGACAGGGAAAATGGTTAAGTATTACTTGGATTTGTAGACAAAGTATTAGTGAAAAAATCTTAATTTTTCAAGAAATTTGTTTAAGTATATCTGCTTGCTTACCAAATATTGAACCACATATTTGCAAAGAAATTTAAATTTCTTAGTCATACATTTAAATTTCTTAGTCATACATTTCACATTTATATTAACTCTTTACAGAGAGTGTATATAACCAAATGCAATTTTTTTTTTACTCTTGTGAAACCTACAAATATAATGCCATAAATAAAATTCTGCTGAAACATTCATGGAAAAAATGATTAGTCTGTTGATGTTTTATTTTTTAAAACATGCACTTTTCACATATCAAATTATATGTTTTCAATTTGATCTGTATATAACTTAAGTGTAAATATTTCATTGATAAGAGCTCCTTAAGTTTGTTTATTATGATAGTGTGTTTTATTTGCATAATGACAGTATTAGCTAGGATTCTTATAAGATGATAAGAATAAGCATTTAGTCATAAGTGGAAAGTTACTCGGTATCTTTCTATATTTCAAATTAAGGGCTTTGAAATTGTTTAAAAATATATAAAATTAAATCATATTTACATGCGTATGTCTGTGTTATGTGTGCATGTATGCAAGTATGAGTGTGTATAAATTTGTGTGTGTGTGTGTGTGTGTGTGTGTGTGTGTGTGTGTGTGTATGTTTTCCTTAATTGACCACTGTAGTAGTCAGCTTCAGGTCAATGAGATGAACTTCCTGAGTGCAGATTGCAGAAGGGTGACCACATCTGCCAGGCATTTCTATGGTTGCTAGGAATCCAAACTCATTTCCATGCTTGTGTGACCCCTAAAAGTAAATATTTGAAGCATTTTCCAGCTTCGGAATTATGGATAATTTTTTTATGATTAAATTCAAAATGTAGTCAAAAAGACTAAACATTGGGAAAAGGAACAGAAATATCAACTCATTCATTTTTATTCCTTTTTTTTTTTTTTTTTTTTTTTTTTTTTTTTTTTTGGTTTTTCGAGGTAGGGTCTCACTCTGGCCCAGGCTGACCTGGAATCAACTATGTAGTCTCAGGGTGGCCTTGAACTCATGGCGATCCTCCTACTTCTGCCTCCCGAGTGCTGGGATTAAAGGCGTGCGCCACCATTCCCAGCTCATTTTTATTCTTATTTATTTATTTCCGAAAGAGATACAGAGAGAGAGAAACTGGGTGCCCCAGGGCTTCCATCCATCGCAAATGGACTCCAGATGCATGAACCACCTAGTGCCTCTGGCTTACCTGGGTCCTGGGGAATCTAACCTGGGTCCTTTGGCTTTGAAGGCAAGTGCATTAACCACTAAGCAATCTCTTCTGGTGAATGACCAGTATATCTCTACATGGTTAAGAGACCTAAAGGATATAAGTAGTGTAGTTTCTACAGATTTGGGAACTGCAGACCTTTACAGTACTCCTATGGTAGCTCTCCTATATAATATTTATTTTATGGACTAAATTATTATATATATATATCTCCATTGTGTCAAGAGCTAAATACATTCCTGAACCAGCATAAAAAGACTAGAGTTTAGTGAATATTGATTAGTACTTTTTTCCTATTAATGTGGATATTTTGTATTATAAGTAAAATAAGAATAATAGAAGCCTGTTTTTCATTTACTCACTTGATTTCCTTAACTAAACTAAAAAGGGTATTTTGAACTGAAGTTTCCAGAAAAAAAGTCAGTCTGTGTTAAAGATTTTATAAGTCTGGTTGAGTGATGAGAATTTCCTTTATTGCGGACAGTTGGAATGCTGCAGATAAAAAAGGACAAATTATCTTGGCTACATTTAGTCATGGAACAGCTATTCATTGCCTACTTCTGGATGTGATCTAAAATCTATATGACTACCAGGTATATCTTCTTGGAAAGTACTAAAAGACAACTAGCTTCTACCAACCAAGACTAAAACTATCATCAGCTAGCACTTGGGTCTTAGAGCAGAGTATTCCCTGCTTGCCTATAACCCACCTACTTTGTGAATTTGAAAACTCCCTTTATTTATGACTCTGCTTTGCTCCACAATTATAAAACCCTTCATGAAACTGTTATCACATTGAACATGTTATTTGAGACAACCTGAATTTGTGTTCCTGGACTATTTTCATTTGTTTTAGGCTCCACAATAGGCTATTTCTCATTCCCTTTGAAGTGAGAGCTGTTTTTGCATCCACAATATCAGCTTTGAAAATATAAGACATATTTCAGTGTTTTCAAGGAATTGGTGGGCTTTTATGCATAGCTTTTAGTGGTTCATATGATTAGCTTATATCACTGAGTTGGTGCTGTCCTGGGGCATCATGATTTAAACTTACCATTGTATTATAGACTTTCACTTTACAACACCTTATTTAACTTGAATGCTATATATTGTTTAGATGAGAATTTCTCACTTTCCAGAAACTCATTCTTTTTGTCTTCAAATTCTTCATACTAAGTATTCTTTATTTGCCAAATTTATGCAATTATCTATAGTTTTCTTGTGAATTTAGTTAGTATAGGTACCCTTTAAGTTAAAATGGATTAGTATAGGACTGGGGAGATGGCTTGGTGGTCAAGGCACATGCCTGTGAAGCCTAAGTGTCCCAGTTCAATTCTTCAGGTCCCATGTAAGCCAGATGCACAAGGGGCCACATACATCTGGAGTGCATTTTCAGTGGCTAGAGGCCCAGGTGCACCCATTCTCACTCTCCTTGTCTTTCTTTCCCTCTCTCTGTCTCTAATAAAAATAAATCTAAATAAAAATAAAATCTTTAAAAATTAATTTATATTCAGGTTATTAGTTTTTTTTTAAATGTTGTCTATTCAGTGCAGAGATGATGGTTACCAGATTATTATTATTATTATTATTATTATTATTATTATTATTATGCAGGTTAACTCTGCCAAGAAACCATGCAGCACTTGAGATAAGATAACTGTTATCACTGGAAGAACTCATGTATAGTCCATATGAATAGTTTAAAGATTACATCAAACCATTGAGCTTTTAAACAAAATGTACCCTATTTTCATGCCATGACTACTTATCTTCATGTTTACTTGGAGGGTTAAGTTCAAGTTTAGACTCCTGTATTCCTATATGTCCTTTATAGAAGATGACAGGCAAGAGGACCTGGTTGCTGCTCTTTGTCACACATATCCCTTTGCCATCCCATGCCTATTGAAATAAACATAAATTAGAAAATGTCTAAAACTACAAGTAATCCAGTCATTGAGTGGGGTATGGAAAGGAACAAACACTTTCCAAATGAACAAGTTTAGGTGGCTTAAAAGTTTCCATAGAAGCATTCAACATCCTTAGATATCAGGGGAATACAAATGAAAAATTCATTAAGATCTCACTCATCCCCCTTAAAAGGACTATTATCAATAAAACAAATGGAGTAGCTATCCAAAGGAGCAAAAGAGAGCTTAGTCTAGAAGTATGTGCATGTCTATATTTATTATAGAAAAGCTCACAATAACTAAATAAAGGGATTATCTTAGTTCCTCCCTTAGTTGTCCACATTATGAATAAAGAAATTATGGGCTGGAGAGATGGCTTAGCAGTTAAGGCATTTGCCTGTGAATCCTAAGGACCCTGGTATGATTCTCCAGGTCCCACATGCACATGGTGACACATGCATCTGGAGTTCTTTTGCAGTGGTTAAAGGCCCTGGTGCATTCATTCTCTCTCTCTCTCTCTCTCTCTCTCTCTCTCTCTCTCTAAATAAATAAATAAAATTTAAAAATATAAAAAAATAAATATTGCAGAGCCTCTAAAAGTGATGACATTTGTGTTCAAACAGATATATTCAAAATATAGACTTTTGTTCAGGCACAATGAAGGTTATAAGTATTATGCCTACAGGACAATGAATGACATGCTTGTTTGGCAGCTAGATGTAGAAAACAATGATATGAAATTAAAAGGGAGTTTTGTAGAGATGTTGAAGATGGAAAGGAGGACTGAGGTTGCTGTACACAGCTTAACAGTGCTGGGATAAACTTCCAAACCAGACACAGTTTATGTGAGGAAGGGATGCATTTCAGCTTATAGATCCAGGAGAAGTTCCATAATAGTGACAGATGTTGGCTCACTTTCACAGATCTAAGCACAACCAAACAGCCAACAGCAGGTACCCAAGGTGAGCTTAAGTGTTCTGCATACCATTGGGGTAGAAATCAAATCTGCTCCCAGTGACACCTCCTCCACAAATGGAGGCAAGCTTTTTAATGAAACACCAGAGTCTATTGAATGATCTTCCAACTACCACAGAGTTATAGAAAGAACAATAATAGGGATGGATATGATCAAAATACATGTCATGTTTGCATGGAACTTTCATTAGGAAAATCCTTACTTTGTATAATCAGTATATGGCAATAAATATTACTCATGAATATACTCTGAAATCTATTTTTAAGTTTCACTTGTACTACTTCTCTGTTTTACAATGCTATATCACCATTGGTGCTAAAGGGAAAAATAATTGTAATTTTGTGTGGCTATTGCTTTTCAATGTAATGTCATATTTTGTGGAAGGAATTTCATAGGAGGTGGTTTGGCAGTCAACAAAATTAGAGTTTCATAAGAAAATAAGAGCAAACTGTACTGTAATGGGTTTATTCCCATCCCACCCCATGGAAGCCATGCTACATACTTACTAATGTAAATAAAATTCACAAGTGTAAAAAACGAGGATTGGAAAGGACCATTTTCCTTGCACAAGAAATAGAAAAAATGGAAAATGTAGTTCGAGATGACAGGAGGTGGCAGTTATTGCCCAACAAATGGTCGTTGAAATCAATTATGAATAATATTCTACATAAAAAAGTTATTCAAGACTTTGAAGAGCTCTCAAATAATGATTATGTCTTTATAACCACAAAAGCTTCTTAAGAGTTAGATGAAAATATGGTACATGCCCACTAAATCATCTCTGGTTGCATAGGGAAATTTTTAATCAGCCTTAATTTTGAAAAGGATTTATATTAAAGAGGAGGGCACACCGAGATAATTGATATGAATTTACAAGTTGCAGTGCAAGAGAATGAAGCCCTCAAGGGAGGAGAGATCAAGATTTTTAATAACTTTGAAAACTGAATTAAAATTCTGTATTAGGAAAAAAATCAAACACAGGCATCAAGTTGTTGAGATGTTATTGGAGTTAGACAAATGACAAAAAATATATGGCTATTTTTGTTATTTGGTCTAATGTTTAAAAGTTGAGAACAATATTTTATGTTTATGGAATATTCATGAGACAAAATATCCTCTTGTGTGCAATGGGTTAAATAAATATAAAAGGGAAATTCTCCAGTGGCTCCCAAAGAGATTGTGAATAATGTGGAGGTGTGGATGCTGTTTCAGGTAGCTTGTTGAAGTGAAAAAGGATAATACAGTTACATATGATGGATAATAATGTGCATTATCTTTTGAATACATTATTTTCTAAAGGTAAAGATTTATATTTACTGTTTCATTCCTGAATTCTAATTGGAATTGTACATATTTCTTTGAAATATTTATGTTTCAAATAATGGAACAGTTATTACTTAACCAACATTCATAAGGAAAATAGTTTATATTGATACTTTTTAAGATTTTGCTTTAGCTCATAAAAATAGTGTTTATGACAGATTTTCTAAGGAAAAGATAACTGATGACTGGAATATATTTTTAATGTCATCTGATGCACTTTGGAGTGACTTGTTTTCCTCTGGGGAAAGACACTAGATGGAACCAGACTGAAATGAGCGTGGCCAGTGTTGGTAATGAACTTGAGCTAATAGACATTGGATGGAAGTCATATTTCAACATCTACCAATGTCATATGAATGACAACTGCTTTCTTACCCAAAGAAAAAATAATCTGTGCAAATGAAGACTTCTTTTTAGGGATAAAATATAAATTGTGAACTGACTTTCTCTGCTTTGGCCTTTGACTTAATTTCTTCATTTAGTTTATTTTTCAATGTTAGAAAGTTTCTCATCACCATTGACCGTCAGTTCCACATTGCTGGGAGGAATGTACAAACAGACACAGTTTATGGGAAGAAAGGCTTACCTAGTCCAGGAGAACATTATCAATGGTGGAAGAAACTGGCTCGATTCAAGCTGAAAGACATCATTAACATCAGAACCAAAAGTAGGAACAGCCAGAGCTCAAACTGCTCTCCCCCCACCTCTGGGCTGGAATCAAGATCCACCCCAAATACATCTAAGGGTTGGATACCGGGATCTGCCCTAAGTGACACCTACTCAAGCTGGGTGGCGGGAGACCCAAGTAACAAGCTCAATTTTAATAAAACACCTAAGACTATGGGGCTATACATTCAAATGAACATATTCAAACTACTATATGGAACTTTGCTGAAAGAGACATTTCACTGGGGGTGGGTTTTATGTTGAGCCCAGCTTTCCAGTTTAGGGGCTATTATGGCCATGTGATGACCTCACCTGTCTACTGTTATGCTTTCTCCACCAGGGTGAAGCTTCCCCTTGAAAATGTGGACCAAATTAAACTCTTTCTATAAGCTATTTCTAGTTTTTTTTTTTTTTTTTTTTTTTTTTTTTTTTTAACAAGAAGATAATTACTATGTAGATCAAAATAGAAAAGCATTTTATAACTTTTTAAAAAATTTAAGTAAAGTCAAACATAACAGATTATATGAATCTTTAAATATATTTTTAAAGAACACAAGCTACTGATTTTCTGAAGATCATAATGCATAGATTCCAAATTTTCCACATACAAACCACTAAACATTTAAAATAATTATAAATCTCCTCATCACAGGTCTATCACTCAGAGTGACGATCCTGCAGAAAATTAGGGAGAAAGCAAAAGACATATTTAAAAAAATAAATTCAAAAACTAACAGAAAACAAGAAACCATGAAGATAATGCAGGAGTGAATGCATGGGTATCAAAGAAGGGAGTTCAGCAAATGACATTTAGGGTCTTAGGACACTTTTGTGAGCTGCTAATAACTTGATGCTCTCAGAGAGATGAGGATGCCAGGAGTTTCTCTAGGCTGGACACATAGAAAGTATTCTCTAAGAATCAGAAATGTCTAGAAGACTTCCAGAGTAATATGTGTACAAGAAGAGTGAAACAGATTCAGCTTCACAAAAATGAGGCCCAGATCTGAATCTTACCAATCTTTGATTCCAGGCACATGAATTGAGCTTTCTGCTTGCCCATGCTAGGTACTCAGCGCAGAGAAAATTCTTTCCCAGAAGATCTATTATCAACCTGAGCCTCAGACTATGTCTTATCACTTTCAGAACTTAACTTCCAGTACTCTAAAATATCTGACATAGAACCATTACGGTTGATATATCCCTTCCCCAGAAATGATCGAAGTGTAAGCAGACACAAGTAAGGACTAGAAAGAGTGGTCATCGGTATTTGTCATCACTTTTCAATCATATTTCATTCACAAGGAAAACATAGCTTATTTTCCTACTTGTTTTCTCAAAATAAAGCCATGGGGCTCTGGATGAAGGAATATATTATTTGATTATGTTCTGCATTAACAAACTCCCAGCAGTTTGGAGACTTGTGATCATGGAAGACTTCTAAAAAGAGACAGAGAGACCAAGGTGTTATGTCATAGGGATTGTGATCTGCCAGGAAAGAATCAATTTCCTGATGTTCTTTGTTCACTAGGACGGCATACTCCTTCACTTATGACACTTTCCATCTCCTAGAAAAATCTCCACGTGGCGAGTATAACTCAAAGTTCTCTTCTGTCATTCCATATGAAACTTTCAAGAATTCATGTCATGAAATTAGATAGATTCAGACAATGTAAAATAGACCTATTCATTCTGGAATGAACAATTTGAAGTACTTAAGTTTCATTACAGACATTTTTATAAGTTATGTTATAGCTAGCTTCTTGCTGCTGGGGGAAAAAAAAAAAAAAAAAAAAACTGACCAGAAGCAGCTGATGGGAGGAAAATGTTTATTTTTTGCTTGCAGTGTCAAGGGACAGTTTCATTGTGGCAAGGAAAGCTGGTACAGCAGAGGCTGGACATCACATCTTGCCAAGGGCACCTGATAAAGAACAGCAAGAGAATAAACTGAACTATTCCTATTAAGGATAATTAGGGTAAATCACCCCAAAACCCATTCTCACCAACATTTCTCCTCCAGCAAGGCTGCAACTCCCAAATTGCCACCAGCTAGGGACAAAATATTCAAAATACAAAAAGCTATATGAGTACTTTTATAGCCAAACTACCACAGACAGAGTATTTTCCTTCTTGTAATTTGTACCAGAAAAATGATGTAATTTCTGAAAAGATACCATGAAAGACATAATGTGATACATTTAGTGGTTATTTGCTCACAGAATAAATTGATGAGCTAAGAGACTAATATGGAAAAAAAATGTTGCATATATATTTATTGACTATAAAACTTTTAATGTATGCAATCATAGTTATATCATTAAAATAATATATTTTCTTTTTATATTACGGTGTGGTCTTCTATATAACTTTATAAATTTTCTTCAATTCTACAGGAAAGTTTTAGTTATTTTTTGATTGATTAGGAAAGTTTAATAATGATGAGACACAGAAAATATTTCAATCTCTAACGTTGACTTTTGATCTTGTTAAACTACCTTAGTGTTGAACGGGATGCTTGCATGAAGAATATAGATAAAATTCTCAGGGCTGGAGAGATGGCTTAGCGGTTAAGGCGCCTGCCTGCTAAGCCTAAGAACCTGGTTCCAATCTCCAGGTCCCACGTTTAGCCAGATGCAAAGTGACACAAGGGCGCAATGCTGCAATTGACCACAAGGGGGCATACACATCTGGATTTTGTTCACAGCAGCTGAGAGACTGCTGGTGCGCCCATCTCTATCTGTCTCCCTTTCCATCTCTGTCTGTCTCTTTCTGTGTCTGTCTCCAAAAATAAATTAAATAATTTAAAAAATTTAAAAAAACTCAGTATAATGTAGAAATTTTAGATAAAATACCATCTATTATAATGAATTCATTTTATGGATAAGAAAAACTGAAGATTTGGGAATAATCCCTTCCCTAATTTGTGGTGTGTGTGTGTGTGTGTGTGTGTGTTTGTGCGCGCACACGTGCTCGCATGTGTTTTACAGTATGTATAATATGCTGTGTATTGTGCATAGGTTGTATGCACATGTGAAGAGATGAAGAGATGTACACATATTGTTCACATGCATAGGGAGGCCAGAGAAGAATTTTGTGTTTTTTCCTCCTTCATCAATCCACATATTTATTTTGAGACAGAATCTTGCTCTCAAACTGGAGCTACAGTTCTTGGTCAGTGACCACCAGTGATCCTCTTACCAACCCCCCTCCATTTACTCTTACCCGCTGAAGAATTGGGTTACAGTCATGTGAGCCATACTCAGTTCTTTTGTTTTTCTTTATTGTGGGTGCTAGGGAATTAAGTTTGGATGTCTCAGTCCCCTCTATGTCCTAATTCTTGGTGTGTAAAGCACTCTTAACTTCTCAGGCATCTCCATAGTCCCTAGAATGGCATTCCTAGATGAGTAGATGTACATGATTATGAAATTTGACTATAAACACATTGCCCCCAACTTCAAAGATAGACTTTCAGGCTTCTAACGTGAATACATCCTAAAATCCAATGGGACAAAAAAAGCCATAAGTATATCTGCATGATGGAATCCTACACAGCAGTAAGGAAAAATGACATAATGAAATTTGAAAAAAAATGGTCAAACCTGAAACAGATCATTCTCAGCAAACTCACCCAATCACAGAAACATAAGCATTGCATGTCTCACTCATCTGTAGCTCCTAAGTTGAATCTGTCCGAGATACTGGCATATCTAATAAGCATCTTGAAGACCGGATGACAGGGAGGGTGGGGTGGGAGGGGAAGGTAAGGGAGGGACACAAAACTGGACCCAAATGGAAATGGCACCATAACATCCTATATCCTGAAAGACAGACTAAACACTTGAACTTTCATCAAGTCCTAGAGGGAACACCTGATTCACAAAGATAGACGAAGACTAACCTTACACTTTTCCTGCTTCTTTCTCTCTCTCCCAATTCTCTCGTTTGTCTCTCTTATCTTATTCTCTTCTATATGTATATCTTTTTCTTACTTCTTTTCCCTTGGTGCTGGCCTTTAACTCCCAGTACCAGGATGCAGTTAACATCCACAATGAGCTGTTAATTAGAGAGACCTAAAAGAGTTCCCAACAGAAGACAGATTTCTGTCATAGTACTTAATGACCCACCAAAGGTTAATGGTAAGACCCTACTGCCAAAGACACCATATGCTGTTAGTACAGAACATGGAATGACCTGGCTGGAATCTGGAAGAGAATCAGTCCCCAGTTAGTTTGTTTAGTGTCAGAACGTCCTATATGAGTGATTGGGGGGGAAGTGACCAACAAATGTCTAAGCAACACATGTAGCATAGATGCTACACAGCAGCAAACAACCAGATGTGATGCTCACACAAGGGCAGTAGTGGCACACAGCCATGGCAGGTAGCCAAGTGCTCTTGATTTGGCTACCAGATCCACTCAGGGGAATAGAACCCATAGCTGGAACTTGGAAACAAGTCAGAACCATATCCAAAAAATGAGCCTATTCTCCAATATCAAGCCCCCACCAATTGTGAGCTACAAGAGGGCCTAAACTTATGAAATTCTCTCTAAAATAATAATGGTTATCCTATTTATCTGGTGCTGACCTCTCTCTCTGTTGGAGACTTTGTTTTCTTTTTCAGATGGATACAGAACCTGAGGAGAGAATCAGCCCATCGTACCTCACCAGGACCCCAGATGAAACCATAGAGTAATGGGGAAATGAGCAAGATGCTGCTTTCTTGGTGAATCTGGTATCAACACAAGAGTGAAGGTGATAAACACAGAGAACACTCAACTCCTACCAAACCAGATATTCAGACACACAGAGGCTCCGAAGACCTCATCACTGAAGTAGACCTAAAACAGTCCTAACGTGGCCCAGGGAAATTCATGCAAGGGGGCAAAAAGGTCATTAAAGCCACAAGTTGGGACATTATTCACAGAGACATTGCCTCTTCCCCATAACTGATGGCTGCCCCCACAATGCACACCCTCACTCATTCTCCAACAAGGAGTGTCCTTTCGGAGGGGGGAGGGTAGGGAGGAGGCTAATGATGGTACCAGCATGACTGTATAAACACTATTTACATAAATTAGGTCATTATGCCCAGAGACATTGCCTCACCCCCATAATTGATGGCTATCCCCACAACTCAAGACCCACAATCCCTGAGAGGGGAGGACAGGGAAAGGACTAACAATGGTACCATCATGGCTGTGTACACATTATATAGATAACTAATAAGAAAATGTAAAAAAAAGCCATAAATTACTTTAATGAATGAATAAATTCTGCTAACATATATTTTTTCTGTTTGTGTTAACATTTAATTTCCAATGTATATAAATATTTTAATGTTTAATGACAATTTTTGTTTATAACCTAAGCACAGTAACAAAGAGGAAATGCATCTAAGTACAGAAATATATTAATTCCAATTTAAAAATATAAAACTAAATTTATAGTATATTGTGGCAAACAGTAACATGGCTTTATCATGTAGCTTTTTGGAATAAAATTATAAAATAATTTGCTGAGATTCAATAATAACTTAAATATCAGTATGTATTGAAGAGTTAAACTGAAATAATTGTAAACTTGTTATCTCCACACAGAAAATGTATTTACAATCTGAGAAAGGTTTACTTTATCTAGAACTTACTGAGTCTAGAAAATTGTTGCCAATAAATAATTAAAAGTTTTCATTTAGCATTTTCCTTTTGGACCATTTATGTATCATGGCACATAATACATGAATATATAATTAATATTAACTCAAAATTAATCATAGCCATAGTAGATGTTATTTGAAATTAATAGGCAAGATAAAGCATTAATCTCTAAGTAATTATTCAATTAAATCTAGAACACAGTGTTAAGAATGAAATAATATAGGAAACAATATTAAGACTATAAAGACTGGTTGGAAAAAGATAAGTATGTGGGATGTAACTATAGTTTTATTAAAATAGATACACAAAAAAGATGAGATTGTCAAAACTAACAATTATTTATCTTTGTATAGAACAATAAATTATTCACTATATTAGCATAATGTTTTAAGTGTTAAGTTTGAGGAACTTGAAAAATATTAATTTTGAGAAAATGTAATAATCACTATAAGTAATTGTGCATTTAAAAATGTGGCCTCTACTTCCTTGCTGCCAGAAAATAAGAGGTGCAATCAGCTTTTCCTTTTATGTGGGCTCATTTGATGACTTTTGATCAAAAGTGGGGTGCTGCATGGTGGCCATGCTCTTAATCCCAGGACTTGGGAGGCAGAGGTAGGAGGATCTCTATGAGTTTAAGGCCAGCATGGGACTACATGGTGAGTTCCAGGTTAGCTCAGGCTAGAGTGAGACCCTACATCAGTAAAACAAAACAAACAAACAAACCAAAGAAAACAGAATATGTGGTGTTTTAATGTTATAGGAATGGTGGCAAAGAACTTCTGTATCTTCTGCCTGTGTCTGAGGATACTCACTCTAGTCAAAGCTAGAGCTTCAACATTACATAGGGACTTTGGAGAATTCTGGAATTACTGAGCAAGGCAAACCACAGGTATGCTTCTTTGCTGCTGATGAGACTCAGTTAAGCCCAGAGTAAAGCTCACCCTTTCCACATGGTGTTTGGGCAGACAAACCTACTAGCCTGTGTAATGTCATTAATGCAAAGCAGTAGACACCTTGTGGAACACAGCTACTGTCTTTCCAAATTCCTGACACACACAATTGTGAAGATATATTAGAGTCTCAGTGTTTTAAGAATTAGCATTTGGAACTCTAAAGACTATTGGCTAGTGATTAGTGCCTGAAAGCTAACTTGATAGCAGTTTACTGGAAGCTTATCACTGCAAGTGAAAATGAGACATGCTGTGAGGAGAGTATTAGTGAAATGTGGAGTAGCCTTGTTATTCTTCGTCAGGACTAATGGAACAGTGAGAAAATGGTATTTGAGAGGAGAAAGAGAGCATTGTAGCCACCCTTATACTTGGACATGCAAAGAATTCTAAATGAACTTTTGGACTGACTGGACAGATATCTAAGTAAAAGATAAAAAGTATATGCTAATTTTTGCTGGTTTTCTATGATAAATTTGAGTTTTAACAGATGAAATTAAGGTAGATTATTAATATATTAAGTGTGTGTGTGTGTGTGTGTGTGTGCGCGTGTGTGTAAAATGTAGTAAAATACTAAGAGTAAAGTCCTGGTTTGGGAATAAATACCCAAATCTAAGTCAGATTGTGAATTTTGTTCTAGATATTAGAATTATCATTTAGATCCTCCTAGAGTCTTTAGAAATACATATAGTATTTATGGTTCCTGTGGGTGTTACTAATAACTAGCTTTGTTAAAGAACACTGCTTCTAATAACATTGAAGTATGGTCTCCACAGGAACCTCACATACATACATACATATGTAGAAAATGTCATATCCAGAAGAAAATAAGCATTAACTGTTTGGGCTCACTTTAGTGGAATAGGCCTCAGTAAATTTCATAGTTTACACACACACACACACACACACACACACACACACACACACACACAAAGAGAGAGAGAGAGAGAGAGAGAGAGACAGAGATTAAATTAAAAGTGTTGCAGGCCAGATAAATCCCACTACTTTTCAGTGATAAAGCAGTGAAGAGACATGACTGCTTATGTATTTACCACAGATGGTGAATGACAGTAGGGCAAAGAAATGCTTCTCCAAAGTCTAGCTTAGTGAACCAGTGACTTTACTGGAGTTCCTTCTAGGAGCATGGATGACTGAAGGCAAATGCATCACCAAAAAGCCCACCCTATCATGGACCACATCTCACAAAAGTTGTATCAGTATATTCTCTGTTCCACTTTCAGATACTCCATTCAACTGCCTGGAGAGTGTCCTCTTATCCCCAGCTGTTAACTAGTTACAGAATCTTAGGTATCTCCTTATGAATTTTATACGTGTCAGGAGCTTCCTGGTACTTATGTTTTGCATACCTTACTTCCTAAGCATTGGATGTTTCCTTACTTCTGAGTTTTAAGAATCTTCTCTCAAGGAGGAAAAATTTGAACTAGGAAGAAATAGCTACAGCACAGATGATGGATATTAGCAAATGAACCCATTTACATATATACATTCATTTAATCATTTAACTATATATTTTATTTGATATTTATGTAATTGAGCCTTTAAAATCAAATACTTGCAAAATAATGTATATACTATGTACTTGTACATACATATACAGACACAGAAAGACATGAAATCACACACACACACACACACACACACACACACACACACAAGCTCCTATCTTAAAGTTCTTATATTTGGTTAAAAACAGATATAATTCAACTTCATATGTGTTTCAACAGATGAAAAAATATACTACATATCAAAAGTTTCCTAAATTAGGAAGGTATTATTTCATAAGTCAATACTTAATATATATAGTATATAATATATATATATAGTATATAATACATATATTTAATATAGTATAATTTAAACATGTAATTAAAATATATTCAACCATTTTTAAAACATTATAAAAACAGTGAAAACAAATGCTGGCATGGCTGTGGAGAAATAGGAATAAGCTTTCACTGATGGTGGGAATGTAAAATGGTTCAACCATTATGGAAAGCTATATGGAGACTCTTGAAAAGGATGACCATAGACCTACCAACGGATCCAGTTACTCCCTTACTGGGCATTTACCCCAAAAGCTCCAAGCCTCAGATCAGAGACATTTGCTCAACCATGTTTATAGCTGCTGAATTCATAATAGCAAAGAGCTGCAATCAACCAAGATCTCCATCATTAGATGAATGGATAACAAAGATGTGGTATATCTATACTATGAAATTCTACATAGCAGTAAGGAAAGATGAAATAATGAAATTTGAAAAAAAAAAAAATGGTCAAACATGGAACAAATCATCCTCAGTGAGCTCACCCAATCACAAAAAAAGAAAATTGTCGCATGGTGTCATTTATCTGTCACTCCTTACCTGAATTCACCCAAGATGCTGCCAAGCCTAATAAGCACTCTGACAATAGGGAGGGTGGAATGGAGGGAGAGTAAAGGTGGAAGGGAGCGAGAGGATGGGAGGGAGGACAAGAGTGGGGGATACAAATAGGGACCCAAAAGGAAATGATACTATAAAACTCTTTATTCTGAACAACAGGCTAAAACATTGATCCTTCAGCAGGCCTGCAGAGGGAACACCTGAACCACAGGAAACTGGAGAAAACATCATGAAGACCAACCTTAATTTTTTGCTGCTTTTTCTCTCTCTCTCTCTCTCTCTCTCTCTCTCTCTCTCTCTCTATCTATCTATCTATCTCCTCTCTAAACTCACTTTCTCTTTTATATTATCTATCTTTTTCTCCCCTCAGCTTCCTAGGTGCTGACTTATAACTCCCAGTACCAGCATGGGGTTAACTTTCACAATGAGCTGTTGATCCGAGACACCTACAAGGTTTCCCAAAAAAGACAGATTTCTGTCAGAGCTCTTGACAACCCACCAAAGGTTGATGGTAAGACCTTACTGTCAAAGACAGCATACATGTGTGAGACCAAACATGGAGAGACCTGGCCAGAGACCTGGCCTGTCAGTCCCCAGACAGTTAGCTAGTCTAGTGCCAGAGGGTGCTACATGAGCAACTGGGGGAAAATCTATCCAAACAACTTGCAATCTAAGATACCCACCAGGAAACAACCTGACGTAATGCTCAAACAAGTGCAGTAGTGGCACACAGCCATGGTAGGCTACCAATGGCTCTTGATTTGGCTAATAGATCCACTCAGTGGAATGGAACTCATTGCTGGAACTGTGAAATAAGTCAAAACCATGTACAACTAATGAGCACAGTCTCCGATCAAGATACCACCAAATGTGGGCCAGAAGAGGACCTACCCATATAAAATTCCCTCCAAGATATGTATAGCCATCCCATATATCTATTACTAACTTCTCTCTCCTTTGGAGAATTTGCTTATCTTTTTCAGATGGACAATGAACCTGAAGGGAGGATCAGCCAATCACACCTCACCAGGGCTCCAGCTGAAACCACAGAGTAATGTGGAGGAAGGGCAAGAGTTCAGCATTCTTGGGTATCATGACACCAGAAAAAGGCCAAAGGAGATAAACACAGAGAATATCCAACTCCTACTAAGCCAGATATCCACAGACACAGAGGCTCCCAAAAGCTCATCACTGAAGAAGAATTAAAATTACCCCAATGTGGCTCAGGGAAATTTGCAGAAGAGTGGGCATAAAGAATGTTAGAGCCACAAGTTGGGGTAATTATACACAGAGACTTGGCCTATCCCCCATAACTCTTGACTACACCCATAATGCATGACCCACATTCCACATTGATGAGGGTCCCTATGGAAGAGGAAGGACAGGGAGGAGGATAATGGAGTCACCATTATGAATGTAAAATTAGAATAATATAAATAAAAATAAATTATAAAAAAAAAAACACATTACAGATTTTTAATGTGGGGATTAATGCCTGAAATCCTACGTTAAATTCTTTAGATGGAATGGAGGAAAAAAGAGGAAGAATATTTCATAGCAGATTCTAAATATGCATGCTATTCTCAGCTTAAGCAACTATGGAATTCCCAAAGACACATAGAACATGGTTGAAGAGCCCATAGCACTTACAACAATTTCAATACTAATTCCTATTAAACTTAACATGTCTCTGCATACTGGACTTTAAATAGACAGATCTTGGGGAGCTTGCCTTATAAGATTGATTCCAAAGTCCTCAGGGCATTTGCAATTCTAATCTCTCTCCACATAGCTACAGCTGTATCTGTGTCTCAGTGTTTATTTTCTTACAATATGACCAAATGGGAAAAGTGTGAATGAGTCAGTATGTGAACACAATTTGGAGTGAGAAGTAGGATTTAGCAGAGCTGAGCTGAGAGAAGCTCACTGGGCAGAATGTGTAAAGGCACCGAGGCATGACAAACAACCCTGCCAAAGTCTAGCAAGTTTTTTCTGAGCCTGGAGCACAGGTGTGAGGGGAGACTGCCAAATGACGAGGTTGGAGAACTAATCATGAGGCAGATTATGAGGGTCTGATATGCCAAACTAAGGGGTTTGGACTTGATCCTCAAGGTATCAGGGAGCCATTCACCAAGCAAATTTCAATGCATTGGGTGAAATTTAAAATGAGACCAAAGAAAATAGAGAGGGGTTGGGAATGACTGCTAACATGTCTCTGGTCTCTTTTTAATAATTGGCTTTCAAAAGATAAGGCAGATTTTGTCGCCTCAAACATGCTTTGCTTTCTGCTTCTCTTTGGTAGAGAGGCTCCCAAGCAATGATGCAGTCAGGAGTGAAATGATATCTGCTAATTTACGGTTGCAATAACACGTCAAACACAAGTATACAATGGTCCTGTGGGAGGAGGCATGCAAATAGGAATCTTCAATAATAGGCAAATGGAACCGAGAATGAGCATCGCTTTAAGAACTGGGGCTTTGAAAGATCAAACATGTAGAGTTTCATGATGATTGTGCTCAGCCCCAGGGTGGCTTGCTATTTGGAAGTATGCATTATGGACACTTACCAGCTAATTATGTGAATATGTGTCAGCGTAGCAGTTATGTCATTATGACAGGAGAAATTTACCTCTTCATGTGGCAATGTAATTGAGTAGCTCTAGGCTTTCAAATAAATCTGAAAGGTGTATGTTTTGTGTATGCCTTTCAATATTAACTTTTTGTTAAACACCTAGTATGGATCAAGTCAAGTGTTTCAGGATAAATGAGTGCAATTTTGCTGAACATGGCTATGGAAAATGAGAATTTACAATCAAAACGGATGGAAGAATTTATTTTGCTTTTAAATGTAGTGTGCATGTTGTAGAGATATATGCTTATGTAGGCATGTAGTGTGAAGGTGCACATGGCCTGTGAGTACATGTAAGGAGGTCAGGGGAGGACATAGGATGTCCTCCTCTACTGCTCTTCCCACTTACAACTTTGAGACAGGGTATCTCATGAAACCTGGAGCTGGCTGTTTTTATCTACTGCTAACAAGTAAGTATCAGCATTCTGACTGTCCCTGGCCCCCTTTGTGGTAGGGTTACGGGCATGTGTAGCCATGCCTGTCTTTAAAAAAAATATCTATTTTTTATTACTTATGGACATATTTAGTATGTAAACAGCACATGTTGGTACCATCCTTTCCTTCCTCCCTGCTCCTTTTCCAAAGGGGCCCTCCACTTTGGGGAATACAGGTCATCCCCATGGGGATTATGGGTCATGCATTGTGGGGTCAGCCATCAGTGATGGGGGAGACACAATGTCTCTGTGATAATGTCTCAACTTGTGGCTCCAACAATGTTTCCGCCCTCTCTTCCACACAATTCCCTGAGCCATGTTGGGTGTGTTTTAAGGGTTCTGTGATCAAACATACGCCCTAATGTTTACACAGCAAGCATTTTTACCTGCAAAGGCATGTCTTCAGTACTGGCAGAATTGTGAAGCTAAACTCTTCCACATATTCACAATTTAATTTTATAATGTTCATCTTGGACAATCTAATTTCTTGATGAGAGATAAGGACCAACACCTGGTTTTTTGCATTCTTGAGAAAATTAACGCATACATGTACATAAAAATCCCCTGAACAAGTAGCATACGTAACAATACGGTTACTTGATTAAATGTATGTTAAATAATAAAAAGAATTTGTACCTCAAGACCCTCAGTATAACAAGAATATCAGTGTGCTCAACTGAGCTTTATTGCAAGGTAGAGATCACATACATGCTATAAAGATTGTTTTTGTTGATATTTTTATCTTATGTTCTACTGTTGAGGTTATATTGTTACACAGAAAATAAATCAACTAGGAAAGTACTAAATCAATTAGGAAACTTAAATTTTAAAGGACTGGAGAATTGCTACGAATGAAAGGTAGGTTGTACCATAATTGTTATTCACATACAAGTGACTATTGTCAGTACACAATAGAAGTGGATAGCTTTTGATCTTCTGGTGAGTAACTACCTTCCCAAAGCAAACTGCTCACCCATGTGAGGTGAATTACAATGCCCCAAGGTACAGCTTAGTAAATTGCTTCTTCTTAGGCAATGACTGGAACCCCTGAAGAAAAATAAAATCACTGCACTAGTGAATTCTGTGTTCTCAAATTGTTTTCCATAGGATTAGTGTAACAAAACAGATCTGTATATTTATGAAGCATTATCTTTTTTTCTTACAAAATGATACTGTGTTTTACAGAGACATAAGTCATGCATTTTCAATGTATCTGCAAAAGAGAACAGCAAGGGATTTTTTTTTTTTTTTGTCAACAAATGTTAATTTAGTTATTGAGAAAGGAAACCAGCTACACCCTGTCAGAGGACATTACAAATGGCAGTGAATTTCACATCAAGCCTAGAGCATTCTGCTCATAAAAAATAGTCTATTTGTAACTGAAAGGCATTAAGATATTCATCAATACTAACTTTATGAATCAAAATTTCTCTTTTTTTCTCCAATATATTTCTTTGAGAATTACTCTTAAAGTTCATGAAAAGGGTATTTTGCTAAGTTACAGGGTAAGGCTCTCGACCATGGAAATATTTAAGAGACATAATTTTTCTAAATGTACAGGTTATGATGACCTGTAGAATTAATTTTAAAATTATATATAATAATTAAAATAGAGTATACAAAGTACATTAATTGTCAAATAGAAATATGATTGACTTCTGAAATAGCATGATACAAGCCTTGTGAATTTATACATAATCTCCTTTTATTATGATTTATGTATGAGTATAAAATGAAAGTACTTTACTTCCACTTAAATAGGAAGCTTTTGATGTTGTGTATGAATTTTTGTTAAGCCTCAGATAATAGTGTGTTATTACCCTTCTTACTGTCAACCTGATGTTTGGATATTATATCACAGTAAGAGCCCTCTGGTGCCTATATAGAATAATTTCTTCATAGTTATCTGTTATGCACCAAGAAGAAGCATACAAGCACCCTTTTCTCTCAAAGATTTGTAAATTCTAAGCAACATAGATGAAAGGATTCTTCTATATGAAGAATTAAAAACAAAATCTCTATTTCTTGATTTTTGTGTGTTATCAAAGCCCAACATTTAATCTTCAATGCTCTGTGAGCCAGAATTTCTGGCTTAGATTTTAAAGTGTGTCAGTATGGTAGTTTATGACAGATGACACCCTTGTATCATCTTTGGCAACTAAGTCACACAATAATGAAAACATTTCCAAGCATCTTTTCTTTATTTCTGAACTAATGCTTTTCACTTTCCTGCCTAAAACAACCACCTTTTAAAATTTGTTTTCTAAACAGCATTTAGCTTGAAAGAATACATGTTGGACTTTTTATGAAACAAACTATTGATAGTTATTTCTCATCCTGGGCAATGTAGACAAATTCAGATTTTTCCTTTTCTAATACAGAAAAAACATGAATAATTTAGAGTGCTAAATAAAATTGAATTAAAATTTTCACCTATATTTAGATTTAAATAATAATTTCCAAACTAGCATAGGGTCTCCTAATAGCTTGCAATCGTTGTTCTCTAATGTTAATGTCTTATAAAACAACTGGAAAATTATCAAACTTCAAATAAATAACCAAGCATTTCGTGTTTTTAGTGAAGTTACAGGTTTAATTTAAATTTCAGTAGTGTTTTTACTTTTTTCTATTTTGTATTCCAGGATCAGTACAGAAGCCTGCACCTCACTCAATGTCTTTCTCTTTGTAGTCTCTCATGATCATTTTATGACCATTGCACTTTTAAAGAACACTTGCTGCTATTTTCAGAGTTTCTGGTATGGTCTGGTGTTTATTCAAGATTTCATTGAAGTCCACAATTTATGGCAAAAGTTTTACAAAACAGATGTCATAATATATTATATAAATATAACATCTTATAATTGGTGTAAATTTGATCACATTGTGAAGTAGATGTCTTGTTCTTCCTGTGCTAGTCACTATTTCAAATTTTATAATTAATAATCATCTTAAAGCAAGTGTCTATCTACACACACATTTCATTTTATTTCATTTTGTGAGCCTTAATATCATTTCAGATTTTTAAAAATCTTTGTGTGTGTAACATGGGCAGTCATGTCTTGGTCGATGTGTGGAGGTCAGTGGACAGCCTCAGGTTTTAGTCCTCATATTCCACCTTGTTTGAGGCAGAATCTCTTGCTGTTCACTGCTATATACTTCTGGCTTGCTGGCATGTGAATTTCCAGGAATTCTGTCTCTGTCTTCCTTCTTGGCATAGGAGAACTGGGATTATAGATGTTTGTCACTGATCTGAACGTGGTCATCACACTTGCACACAAGCACTTTTACACACTGAGCTATTCAGGTGTTGTGGCTGTCCTCTTACAGATTGCAGTTTTGGTTCCATAAATCTTCCTTTGGTCCAATCTCAACAGGTTGTCAAAAGTGACCCATGGAACACCACTGGGTACCTGCTCTTCTTCCTGTTGATTAATTATTTGTCCATAGAAGTGGTAGTGAGAAAAGTTTGGTAGGGAGACTGAGTCTCTTTGCACTAAAGAGTATTCATCAGTCATTATTGTTTGTGAAGTGTTTGGTCAGGACTTACTTCATTATTGAACACTATGTATGAGGGACTCCCCAGAGATAATGCCTGTATGACATAAACAACTCACTCTGTGTTTTATTCTCCTATCCTGTTCTCCATACCTACCTTCCTAGAAATGTTCCCACCAAGTCACTAATAATCCTTAGATGAATTATTTTTGGCAAGGTATGCATGCATCTACTCTAATATGCAAGCTATTTATTTTATATTTTGTTTGTTTATTTCAGGGCAAGATCTCACTAGGCCAGGATAACCTGGAAAATCACTCTGTATTCCCAGGATGACCTTGAATAGTGTGATCCTCCTACCTCAGGTTCCTAAATGCTGGGATTACAGATGTGAGCCAAGACACCTTAAGTGTTGCTTTTATCTCATCTTAACTTTCCTGATCTCTGATGAATTAAGGTCAATTTATAAACTTTATAAGCTGGAAAATTATTGTTTCAATAGCAACGGTAAACCTATTCTTAATGCTCTACATCTTTAGTTGAAATCAGCACTCTTTTTTTTTTTTTTTGACAACTTCTATACTTACATACAAAAAAAGCATGATATTTCCCTCCCCTCATTCCCCTTTCGAACTCCAAACTCCATCATATCCCGTCCCTCTCTCCATTAGTCTCTCTTTTATTCTATTTTATGTTATGTTATGTTATTTTATTTATTTTATTTTATTTTATTTTATTTTATTTTATTTTTTTATTTTATTTTATTTTATTTTATTTTATTTTATTTTATTTTATTTTATTTTATTTATTTCTGGAGAGAGAGACACAGAGAGAGAGAAGAGAGACAGAGAGAAAGGAAGACAGAGATGGGCACACCAGCAGTGTCTCAACTGCTCAGAACGAAATCCAGATCTGTGCACCCCCTTGTGGTCAAGTGCAGCATTGTGCCCTTGCCTCACTTTGCATCTGGCTAAACGTGGGACCTGGAGATTGTAACCACTGGAGACTGGAACCAGTGTTCTTAGGCTTATGAGGCAGGCGCCTTAACCCCTAAGCCATCTCTCTAGCCCCATTAGTCTCTCTTTTAATTTGATGTCATCATCTTTTTCTTCTATTATGAGGGTCTTGTGAAGGTATTGCTAGGCACTGCAAGGTCATGGATATGGAGGCCAATTTCTGTCTGGACAGTTGCATTGTAAGGAGTCTTATCCTTCCTTTGGCTCTTCTGCAATGGGCCCTGAGCCTTGGAGGGTGTGACAGAGATGTTTCAGTGCTGGGCACTCCTCCATCTCTTCTTCTAAGCACTACGTTGCCTTTTGGGTCATCCCGGTGGTCATCGCCATCTGAAAAGAGAAGCTTCTCTAACCAGAAGTGAGAGTAGCATTAATATGTGAATATGAACACTAAGTGTAGTGCTTTCAGGGAAGCTTGGTGGGAATAATATATACATTTAGCCAGACAAGAGCAGACTTTTGCTTAGGTTTTTCAGTACCAGGTATGTATTCCCTCCCATAGAGAGGGCCTTCAATCCAATTATGAAGCAGTTGGTTACCCCAAGAGCAGATATGCCACTATTGCACCCGTTCAGTAATTGGGCCTGTATGGCCAAACTTGAATTTTCAGTGTTCACTGTTTCACTGCTGATGACTTCTGTCTCCCATACGGCTGCATGCAGTGCAGCTTTTTCCAGCTTTCAGTTGGCTGATACTATAGGGAGAAGGTTTCCTGCTCAGCACCAGCTTGCTGAATTCAGCACTCTTAATAGCTCTTAAAAGAAAATTTCTATTAGATGAATATTAAAACTGTAAACAACTAAAATGATAAATGTGATCATTTTTCATCTGATTACAAAATACTACCAATGAGCACAAGTTCATCTATATTATAGATTACATAGAATATAATCAAGGGTTGGAGAGATAGCTCAGCAATTGAAAGTGTTTTCTTGCAAAGCCTGATGGCCCAGGTTCAATTCCTCAGTACCCACATAAAGGTAAAAGCACTATGTCACATGTGTCTGAAGTTTGTAGTGGCAGGAGGTCCTGGCATGCCCATACTCACTCTCTTTTTCTACTTCTTTCTCTTAGTCTCTTTATCTCTCTTAAAAAAAAAAAAAGATTAAAAATATTTAAAAATATAATCTATAATCCTTTAATTAGGCATGTATATATTATTGTACATGAAAATATATTTGGTTTGAAGGCACATTCAAGGTAATTATTTTGCCTGTACAGTGTGTTCTCATTCTCTTTAGGATATGTCATTTGCAGTTTAATATGTTTTTGCATGTTAGGTTATATTTGTAGAAGTAAAAAAAAATCATATATCATATATCATTGACTTATAAGAACTCCATATAAATGTCACAGAAAAAATTCCATTAGTTCAGTATCAAATATGTTCTCTACCTTTGGTGTATCACTTCAATGTAATTACTTCTTCATGATTACTGAATACTCAGCCAATAGGAACTAGGTGATTTTGTATTGATTTTTTCCCCAAAGTAGAATGCATATGGCTTATGACTTTTGCTCTCATATTTTTGGTCATTGGTAATCACATGGTAATTTTTATATTTTACTTTTTTATTTTATTTTCATGGAGACAGAAAGAGAGAGAGAGAGAGACAGTGGAGGGACAGAATGTGCTCACCAGTGCCTCTAGCCACTGCTAATGAACTTCAAAGGCCTGCACCACTTTGTGCATCTGGATTTATGTAGGTACTGGGCAATCAAAGGTAGGTCATTAGGTTTTGCAGGCAAGCCCTTTAACCACTGAGGCAGCTCTCCAGCCCTCATATGGTATTTTTAAGAATAGTTTTTTTTTTTTTTTTATAAACTATTTAGTATTAAATTATTTTAGTTTACCTACTGTTGCTGGAACAAAACACCTGAACCAAAAACAACTTATTAAAGAAAAGAAATTATTTCACTTAAAGTTTTGAGGGGAAGCTCCATCATTGAGGGAAAGAATGATAAGACAATGCAATAATTTCAACATCACATCTGCACAACACCCAGATTCAAGTAGTCTGAGTACTAGGTTAGAGCTCAGCTATATTACCCCAAAGCCCACCCTAGAAAAACACTTTATCCAGCAAGGTTCCACTTCATAAGAGCCCTATATTTTTTACAAATTGCAACCAAATGAGAATCAAGTATTCAAAACACATGCTCTTTTGGGGACATTGCAGTCAAAAGACCAATTTTCCCAAATTGAAAGATACTTTGTGCTAATTTTCATAAAAATTCTTGTTCGATTTTCCATTGGGTTATTTTGTGTACTAGTTATTGAATCTTGACTACTCATCTCTACTTTCTTTCTTTTTTTTTTTTTTTTTTATTTTTGGAGAGAGAGACAGACAGAGACAGGCAGAGAGGGAGAGGGAGACAGATAGAGATGGGAGCGCCAGCAGTCTCTTAGTTGCTGTGAACGAAATATAGATGCGTGCACCCCCTTGTGGTCAAGTGTGGCATTGCGCCCTTGTGTCACTTTGCATCTGGCTAAACGTGGGACCTGGAGATTGGAACCTCTGGAGATTGGAACCAGCATTCTTAGGCTTAGTAAGCAGGCGCCTTAGCTGCTAACCCATCTCTCCAGCCCTCATCTCTACTTTCATAAAATTCACATAAAGTTTTATACCACTTTCATTATTGCTCCTGCTTTTACAAATTGTTTTCCATCAGATTCTCTGCTCTTAATTCTTAATTTTTAATATAAAGTTATTGCCATTCTTCTGTCTGTGTGGGCAAGCAAATATTTTTTTTAACATGCTATCTTTACAAGTACTGCAGTTATTGTTATTTTCATCAATTCATAAATTCCTACTTTTGCATTAAATCTCTAATGTCTTAAATGTCAAATTTAAAGCAAATTAAAAAATCTCTTGGGTCTTTAATGAATTAAAAAGAATATAATGGGCTGGAAATTTCTAACAAAAAGTGTGTTTAAAATGTTTTCAGGTAAGTATGTCTTTGGGAAGATACCCTTGGCCATACTGGGTGAAGAATCATCTTTGGTCACTCATTGAACAGTGTCTTCATCTGGATGACAGGGGCAATATCAGGAACAAAAAGTTGAGCTAGAGAATAAGCTGGGTAATTTTAATTAACAATAATGATCAGGCAGTGGTCATGGATAGAGAGAAATAAATAGAATTAATGATATTTTGGAATAGTAGTAAAAAGGATATCTAACTGATAAAATGAAGAAGGAATTAAGAAAAAGTATTTAAGGCCATGCAAGTTTTCAACTTATAAATCTGAAAAAATCACTTAACCAAACGGAATAAAAAGTAGAACAGAATGTATTCCATTTATTAAATCTGCCTTTGCTGAAGGATTTCTTTGTTGTATGTGAAGATTCAGTAAAACCCTGAAACATAGAGCTGCATGATCTTTATTTCCTTACATTTGTATTATTTTCATCTTAAAAGTTAATGTGTGATCTTATCAAGCATTGCAAATTTTGGAACTTTTCCATTTATAATGATGTTTAAGAAATTTAGGCTAATATTATATGAATTACACCATTTTTGAAATGGGTGCAATTGTTTTAACAATTTAGGCATATTACTATAAGTTTTTTAAAAAAATATTGTGACAAGTTGCAGGAGATCTTTAAATTATCTAAACATATGAAACAACTCTAAAATGTTTTTAAGATAGTCATTAACATTCTGTGACTACTTTGATATAAAAATCAATGTGAATTACTGAGTGAATATTTTTAATGTTCCAATTTATTTTAATGTGTCACTTATTTTGATTTTCTACTAATTAAAATTCTTAGGAAGTATATGGAACAATTGAAATAATGCCATGTGTATAGTTTAAAATATTGATTTTTAGCATGGTCACATCATTTTAAATTAATATGGTTTCTTATTAGAGTCTCAAGCAGCTTTTATGTGTATAGTTTAAAGCCCACATTTAGGTAATTCTGTAGGTCACAACAGTCAGTAAATCCCATATATCATGTCTCCTATTGTATCTCATTACTAGCATCTGTTGTATGCTTATTTGAAGGTAAATAATACTAAATAAATCTATTTCACTCTTTTTCTCAGTTTTAAGCTACTAGCTTTTGAATTAAGGAGATAAATAGAGATGATAAATATTTTACTTTTTTTTCTAAAAATTAAAAGAACATATTTATTTTGCCTTTCACATTTATTATTGAAATAAATATTGTTGAATCCCAGCCAACATGAAAACGTTTCTACATAGAAAGAAATTATATCTTACCCAACACGAATATCCTACTTACAAGTCTTTATAGCTATACTTGTTCACTCAAAGAAATGTATTTTCATGTACATTTCCCAATAAATCGGAATAAAAATTAAATTCTTTGCTCAGAAAAAAGTAATTAATCATTATAAAAATATTAACCACCCCAGTCTATTCATAATGCTGAATTGAAAATGAAGAAAAATAATGGCTCAATCATAGTAAATAAAAGCAAAACAACTGTAACAACAGATACTTCAAATGGAATAAAATGTAAACACATCTCTCTCCATATAATTTAGATATGTACTTTTTAATTTTTATTTATTTATTTTTTTGAGGTACGTTTTCACACAAGCTTAGGCTGACCTGGAATTCACTACATAGTCTTACAGTGGCCTCAAAAACATGGCAATCCTCCTACCTCTGCCTCCAGAGTGCTGGGATTAAGGTCATGTGTCACCTTACCTGGTGTGATATTGGTTTTAACTACTTAAAATTTAGTTTAGTTTACTGTTCATATCACATGTTGGAGGTAAGACACTACCGTGAAGGGTAGAAAAACCTTAAGCATGATACTTTAAAACTTGAATTGGGTGATAAATCTACGAAACATTGAGACACTAAACTTTGGAAGCCAGGAAATTCTATAAATGTGGAAGATATATAATGCACAAGCTTCTTGAAACTGAATTTTTTTTTTCCATAGTAAAATTTTGGCCTTATTCTTGTTGATTTGTTCCTTTATATTCTAGACTCCAACAAAGCAAACACTGTGCACGATTGACAGTTGTGGTAGTTTGAATGTATGTTTCCCTAAGACTCAGGTGTTAAATTAAACTTGTATCTTGGACCTCCGGCCTCCTGGATAGAGGAGGGGTCACTCAGGGCAGATTCCCTAGGGTGTTACTAGGGAGCGGTCTGAATTCCAGTCCAAAGGCATAGGGAGCTGTCTTGGCTCTGGGGGTCCTGGACACTTGCTGCTGGTGTGTGTTTGTGCTGCTTTTGTTGATTGCTGACTGGTGTTGGTTTCTCTCTATGCTTGCATTTATACTCGGGAGCCAGCTTTGTCTCCCATTAAAGAACTTACCCTGTATCTAAAAGCTTAAAATAAACCCATTCATCCTATAAGCAGTGTCTGGTTTGGATGTTCATCCCAACGTGATGAACCTGGCTACTGCAGGAGTCTAGGTTCATGGGCAAGCAACAAACAAGAACATAGGAAATAGTGTGGTATGCACCATCAGGAATGAGAAAGAGAATATTGAAAGAAAACCCTGGAAGAAAAATGGTCTTTCTTTCCCAAAATGGTTCAGGCAGTGGTGTGGTTGTTCATCTCAGCATTTGCCTAGTCCATCTGTCTGCAGAGCATTGGGCTGTGTCCTAGATCTGTCTGTTCACAGCATGTGCAGATCTGTGGACTGTAAAGCACCGCATATCCTTGCTTCATGGCTTTTCTTGATTTGTTTCTTTCTGGTTGATGTTCTTGTCACTACTAAGTTCTTGGTGCATTTCTCAAAGCGTTGTTAACACATTGGCCATTAACATCTTTTGTTTAAAGAAGAGTAAGCGAAGAATAACTATATCTTCAATTAAAGCCAACAATCAGATGTAGTTGAAGACCATCCCTATATACTTTCTGTACATGTGTATATTGAATTTTGATCATATATACCTACATTACCCTCACTTCTCTCAGTACCACAGTACTCCTTTATTTTTAAAAATGTAGTCAAGTAGCTTTTACTTTTATAATTTTTTTCAGACTAATTGTATTTGTATAAATATTTATGTGATTCTTTTAATCTATCATTTTGGTATTTACCTTTTAAGATCTATTTTTTTAACTTCTCTCTTGTAATTGGATGTAGTTTTATGATTTCTTATATATTTTTCTTGATTTCTTATCCACAGCTTTATTTACTTGTATAGAATTTACAACCCTTTGTGGTTTTCAGAATATTATTTTATCATATTATAATTTATGTTCCAGCCATAATATATATATATATTACATCACATATAGTAGAAAAAATAACATACTATAAATTCATTTTTTTCTTATGCTGTTTTATCTCATAAACAAACTCCAAAGCACATTGTTATTACTTCTCTTAAAAACTTCCATTACTAACTAATTATATGTAGTGAAGTAAAAAATAAAAATATTTTAAGGTTTTTACCCTGAAATTTTATCTCCTCATTGCTTTAAATTTTTAAATGTAGATTTTTATTCACATATACCAATGCTTTATTTGCTTGAAGAATGTTCTCTTTCTATCCTCTCTTTAGGTCTGTTTAGCCAATGAAGTATTCTTTTAGTGTCTATACATATGAAATATTATTATTTTACACATATTATTTTCACATCAGCTTCACATAATAAAATTTGGCCAAAATTTTGTATTGTGACCTTGTGATTGTAGTTCTACTTCTCATTGAGTTGTTTCTAATAGAGGCTTGGCTGCTATTTTGAGTTTCTTTCCAGAAGAGTGAATCCTTCCCTCTGCCTCTTTCAAGATATTCTCTTCATGGAAGGTTTTCAAAACGTTGCTATTATTCATGCAGGTGAGATTTCAGGCTTGATTGCAGAGAGTATGTCTTTGGTGGGAATTCCTTTTGCATATGCTTGTGCACTTTAATAAATGATTGATTGGAATCACACCATCTAACTATTTCTGGAGAGTGTTGATTCTGAAGTCAAATAGAAACATAGATTGTGATTGCCCCAAATATCATGGTTACAATGTGGGAAAGCACTTGGAAAAATGAGGGCTTTGTAGTTACAGAACAACAACAGCAACAAAAAGAGAAATCTCTGCTGGTTGTCTCAGATGTTATTTGATGACATCTTCAACTTTTGAGAAAGTAGATTATTGTGTTCTGAAACTATATCCCAAAAGGATTCACATGAAAGCCATATGATTTCAGGCCCATCATAGAAGTGGGCAATAAGTGGGTGGCACTAGGCCTACATATCTTTGAAGACTGGTTCTGGATCTATACCTTTCTAGTCAGGAAGCTCTAATCAGTCAAACAGCCTTGTTTGACTTTGTACACAGGTGTGGCTTTTTTTCTGAGACTGTCAGTTTATAGCTCTCTATCATTTTTTTCAGGTTAATTTGATCTATACCTTGGCCTGTAACTGAAGCTTAATGTTTGATTTGAGATATCTACAGAGGTATAATATCAGGATGTCATTCATGTTTTAGTATTCACTCTGAAGAGTTTCTTGTCTAAATCTTATTTTTTTCTTTTTCAATGTTTTTTTTTTTTTTTTTTTTTATTGACAACTTATTTAATTGTAGATAATATCCCATGGTACTTCCCTCCCTCCCCCAACTTTCCCCCTTGAAACTTTACTCTCCATCATATTCCTTCTGCCTCTCAATCAGTCTCTCTTTTCAGTTTGATGTCATGATCTTTTCCTCCTATTATGATGGTCTTGTGTAGGTATTTTCAGGCACTGTGAAGTCTTGGATATCCAGGCCATTTTATGTTTGGAGGAGCATATTTTAAGGTGTCCTACTCTTCCTTTAGCTCTTACATTCTACCCCCCTCCCTTCTTCTGCTTTGGACCCTGAGCCTTGGAATGTGGGTTTAAGATGTTTCAATGCTGAACACTCCTTGGTCCCTTCTTCTCAGCACCATGGATTTAGCTATTGTGTTTCTATAGGTTGCAATGCTATGACATTCAATTGTAAAATTTGATGTTTTATATAAAATAATGTATACCATATATATAGTGGAATTTCTACTAGGACAGAGGGTGCCAAACACATGTACAGATGTGAATTTATTCTACTCAGTCTAAAAGATTGAAGCATTTTCTACACTAGAGTTGAACCAGCAAAGCACAATGTTTCCATAAATTTCTACCTACTGTTTTAAGTTTTCATCATAGTGACAAAATAACTCCCATGACAATTTATTGAAGGAAAAACACATTTGGTTCAGGTTTTGGGGGGTTTGTTCCATGCTCAGCTGGCTATTTGCTCTGGAACTGAGGTTCACTAAATATGATGGTGGTGAACAGGTATTGAAGCCAACCAGGTACTTTGTATTGTACAAGAAACAGAAAGAGAGAGAGACAGAAAGGGGCCTGGGATAGGAAGGCCTCCACCCCTCAGTATTCCCCAGTGACCCATTTCCTCTAACTAGGCTCCATTTGTTAATGTTCCCAAAGCTCCCAAATGCTATTAGCATGGTACCGCTCTTCAAGAAATGACTGCTGCGGGGACACTTCATATCCAAACCATATCACGTGGATGCATTCATGGTGACCACAGAAATGGTAGCTAGCAAAGCATAGTATGTTTTCTACCTGATCCTTTAGGAAAACTCTTTTAAGTAACTTCTGTTCCAAATTCTGAAGCATAATTACAAACAAAATAATTTTTAATGTGAAGATTGTATTATTCTGTTGTAAAAACAAATGAATTTTACATATGACAATTATTTTCTTTAATAATATAATAAACAGGAGAGCCATATGATTTTTCCAATTATTCCCATTCATCTCTGAATGCCAAAATTTTTAGCTTAATCTCCTTAAATAAAGATACTTATGCTTATTAATGAGAAGTAAGAAGAAAGGAAGGAAAGAGGGGAAGAAAGCAAAAACAATATGCAGATATAAACAAAGTATAATTCTCAAATGCACAGTCATCAATTTGATAATTCCTGGATGTGGTAGGTGTTTGTTCACTAAATTATATGTCTTAGGGATGTAAGTGATTCTAATTGCTCATGAACACTGCAATCTTATTATAATATGTTCTATTTTCTTAAGAATTTTCTTAAGAAAAACATTCATTATTCATATTTATAAGTGATCTCCTGCCCTTTTGGAAAAAGAAGTTTTTGGCAGTGTGGCATATTATATTTTTACATATGTACTCAAAAGTAATGAATTATATTTTAATTACATTTTATAATATGTATTCATTCCTTGTGTCTAATTTTGTTTCTACTCCATATTTTTAAGCCTTTTAGCACAAATTATTTGGGGTTTTACTGGGGATGAGCATCATTTAATATTAATAATGTCATTAAAAACTCAATAAATCATTAAAACAACTCGAGTAGAGATGAAATGAGCAAAAATACATCTCTTAAAAGTCCTCATTATGGAGTATGAGACACCCATAAAATTATGGATTATTATGCCAAAGGTTGATGACAGTGCTCCAGGGTCAACTTCCTAATTATATTTTTGTAATATTAATATTAAAATAAATTTACATTCCCAGAGAATTTCTCAACTACTTGTGTAGAGAAGAGGCCTTAAGCAGTGTAGTGCCTATGAAATGTCATATCAGGGCAGTAATTTGCTAAAAATAATTCATGACAAATCAAGAATTGAAGACACCTTGTAAATTAATTGAAAATATTGATCTTACCTTGTGATTTCCAAACAGCATATGGATTAACTATTCCATAGATATAAGCTATTGCTTTTGCTTCTTCAAAATATTAAATCATGGCTGGAGAAATGGCTTAGCGGTTAAGGCGTTTGCCTGCGAAGCCAAAGGATCCCGGTTCGATTCTCCAGGACCCACGTAAGCCAGATGCACAAGGGGCACATGCATCTGGAGTTCGTTTGCAGTGGCTGGAGGCCCTGGCATGCCCATTCTATCTCTGTCTGCCTCTCTTCTCTCTCTCTCTCTCTGCATGAAATAAAAAAATAAATAAATAAAAAATTTAAAAAAAAAAAAATATTAAATCACTTTTGAACTGCCTAAGGTTAATTTTTATTTTTGTCAAGGTTCAAAAAATTTAGGAATGAAATTATCTACATCAGTGACAACAGCATTATATATAAAAAGGAAAGTCAATTTAAAAATTATTCAGTAATACTTCTGAAATATTACAATAACATATTAACAAACATTAATTATAATCTTTTTGTTTGAAATTATAATTTCCTTACCCATAAATTTCACATTTTATTTCAGTTTCTCATACTGTTTAACCCTAAATTAACTTTATCAAACAAAAATGAATTAAAATATTATTTATGAAGAAAAAGTAGACAATATTGTCTTAAGTCTAAAACTATTTTTCTAGTAAAATAAAAAGAATAGTATAATATCTAGCATGAACACAGAATAGTGAAATAATTATCTTAAAAATATGTTTTGTGACATTTTATTTTAATTTTATGAACTGGCTAAATTTTTATTATTACCTATCTTGACTTATTTCATGACATTGGATGGAACCATTATTCTTTGTGGAATTTAAAACATTATTTAGATTTACTTAAAATACATACAACTTTTATTTTTTCCCAGAAAGATTAATTACTATCCTACCATCATTAGTTGCCTAAAAATATTGCAAGTAAAGACTTAAACATTCTTGAATATTGCATCGATCAGCAGATTTTGTACAAATACTATTTAAACAATGGAAGTAATTTTGGTCAGCAGATATTTTGTTAGATGTAGCTGTGCAAAGAAACAGCATACTCCTATGTGAAGAATTGTTTCTGTGAAGTTAGATCCTAGACTCACATGTAACCACAGCTACCCTTCTTATAGCTTTCTGGCTAGTTCAGGTATTCAAGTAAGAATGGTCTCCTGTCTGTACAGTATGCCATGGAGAACATGAAAAAAGGAAATAGGAAACAACAGCATTAAACAACAAAATAGAAATATCAAATTAGAAAATATCAAAAATGTTGCTGGGTGTGGTGGCGCATGCCTTTCATTCCAGCACTGAGGAGGTAGAGGTAGGAGGAGCACCATGAGTTCAAGGCCACCCCTGAGACTACATAGTGAATTCCTTCCAGGTCAGCCTGGGCTAGAGTGAGACTCTACCTCAAAAAAATGAGACACACACACACACACACACACACACACAATCTTGAGGAATTTATATAAACCTTACCAGTTTTGAAAAAGTTTAGCTGCTAAAAATTTTGTTCATAAAATATTTCCTTTTGAAGCCTATTCTATTATAATCAATAAGTAAGCTGAACAGGTTTGGAGGAGGAATTGCCACAATACACTCATCATTTTCTATTAATTTCCTGGCTGTATGGTTTCTTTTGAAAGGTTAATTATCTGCACCAAGATTTTAGCTATGATTTATTTAACTCCACTAAGACTACACTCACATATCATATGAATAGAACCAAATATCCAGAAATATGTTGTTTGCCACGATAATTCTACCAGATCATTCTATGTGGTTCAGCTTTAAAATTCTCATTCTTAGGAAAACCCTATTTGACAATGGCATCATCCACTCTGCATTTTAATTGGATATTGACATAGAAATAACCCAATATATTCAAGTTGTTTTCTGATATTTATGAGCAATTAAAAATCATAAGTAATGGTTAGTGTTGAGAAAATTTGGCATATTTCCCTCAAGTTCAGAGACAAAAGGCAACACTGCATACATCTGATTCGTTTTTACTTCCCTGTTAGGAATCCTTGGTCATAGATTTGCTTCTGTTTATTATAGAAATATTTGTATATGATATCCTCCTACAGGTCTCAACAACACTGATGATGTTTAAAACCTATGATATTATTATTGCTTGTTAACTATAACAGACTTTGTATAACTAAATATAACATTTTATCTTTGTGAAAACATTTCACTCAATTAATTTAGTTTTCTACATAAAAGGGAACTGTTAAATCAATTAATGCAGAAATGCTCATATAGCTCTGTTAACATACAGTATTAAGGTTACCATCAATTCAGGTAAAAATCTGAAAATTGACCCTCATATTGATGCAAGTGACTTATCACTAATTCCATAAATATTTTGGAAAAGTGTTTGTAAGCAGAAATACAGAAATTATTTTTTTAATCTCATTCTAAACTGTATTCTATTAATAAAGGAGATTGTCTTTAATAAGTTATTGCATGGACATTTTTGTGGGGAGATGCAGATGTCTAGTCCCTCCAGGTAGGTAACATGACACATTAAAGTTTGATTCAAACAAAGTACAACTTGGTGAACTGTTGAATTGAATAGGGTTACTTAGAGGAGCTGGGTTGACTCAAAGATAGACACATCACAAAAAAGCCCAAGCCAACACTGATGATAACATAAGGAAATTGCATCTTTGAAGCTCTCTGCAGTCACTTGCAGTCATCTCAGCCAGTGGGCAGGAGAGACTCTTCTACCAAGCTATTCCCACATTTTACATAACCATGGGGGAGGACTTTGTGAATCTTTGGCATTACAATGTCTTCCCAAGACACATAAATGCTTATCTCTTCTCACAGAGCTGTCTCCTGCCATCTGGAGCCAATGTTTTAATTCAGAGGAAATTGCTATAAGACACAAGGTAAAGATGCAAACAATAATAACAGCTTCCTTATTTTTTTTCTCTTTTGTAAACAATTAGCAAATGATTGGAATTCAATATTAGTAGAAAGTTTTTCAACTAATATAATAGAATGATAGGAGAGGGGTTGGAGAGATGGCTTAAAGGTTAAGCACTTGCCTGTGAAGCCTAAGGACCCCGGTTTGAGGGTCTAAACCAGATGCACAAAGTGGCACATGCATCTGGAGTTTTTTGCAGTGGCTAGAGGCTCCGGTGTGCGCTCTCTCTCTCTCTCTCTCTCTCTCTCTCTCTCTCTCTCTCTCTCTCCCCTGCCTACTACTCTATCTCTCTCTCAAATAAATAAAAATAAAATGTTTAAAAAAGCAATGGAAGTAATTTTGGTCTGCAGATATTTTGCTAGATGTAGCTCTGCAAAGAAACAACATTCTCCTATGTGAGGAATTGTTTCTGTGAAGTGAGATCCTAGACTCACTTGTAATCAGAGCTACCTTTCTCATAGTTTTCTGGCTAGTTCAGGTATTCAAGTAAGAATGGTCTCCTGTCTGTAAAGTATGCCATGGAGAACATGAAAAAAGGAAATAGGAAACAACAGCATTAAACAACAAAACTCAAAAACCTAAACAATAAAAAGTCAAACAACCCACTCACAAAATGAGGCAGAGAACTGCACAGGGAGTTCTCAGAGGAAGAAATACAAATGGAAAACACACTTTAAAAAACGTTCAGCATACATAATCATCAGGGCAACGCAAAGCAAAACAACTATGAGATTCCACCTTATCCCAGTAAGGATAGCTAACATTTAAAAAACTAATGAAGCTAGGCATGGTGGTACACTCCTTTAATACCAGCACTAGGGAGGCAGAGGTAGGAGGATAACTATGAGTTCAAGGCCACCCTGAGATTACATAGTGAATTCCAGGTCAGCATGGACCAGAGTGAGATCCTACCTCAAAAATAAATAAATAAATAAATAAATAAAAAAATAAAAACAAAAACAACAACAACAAAAAAAAAAACCAAAAACTAATGAAAACAAATGCTGGAAAGGCTGTGGAGAAATAGGAACCCTCTTTCACTGTTGGTGCAAATGTAAAATGGTACAACCACTATGGAAAGCAATATGGATTATCCTAAAAAGGATGACTATAGACTACAAACAGACCCAGTGATTCCCTTACTGGGCATTTACCTTAAAAGCTCCAAACCTTAGAGCAGAGAAATTTGCTCAAACATGTTTATAGCTGCTTATTTCATAATAGTTAAGAGATGGAATCAACCCAGATGTCCATCATTAGATGAATGGATAACCAATAAGTGCTATATATACACTACGGAATTCTACACAGCAGTAAGAAAAATGACACAATGAAATTTGAAGAAAAATGGTCCAACTTGGAACAGATCATTTTTTTCCCAATCACAGAAAGAAAATTGTCACATGGTCTCACTCATCTGTGGCTCCTAACCTGAATCTACCGGAGATGGTGCCATACCTAATAAGCACCTTGAGGACCAGAGAATAGGGAGGTGGGATGGGAGGTGATGGGAAGGGTGGGGGAGAAGGGTAAGGGTCATAGGGACAGAAATAGGGACCCAAATGCAAATGGTACCATATAATCCTATATCCTGAATGACGGGCTAAAAGTTTGATCCTTCAGCAGGCCCGTAAAGGGAACACCTGAACTACAGGGCCCTGGAGGGAACATCATAAAGACTAACCTTAATCTTTTTCCTGTTTCTCTCTCTCTCTCCCCCCCTTCTCTCTCTGCTCTCTTTCTCTTTTATATTAACTATCTTTTTCTTCCTTCATCTTCCTTGGTGCTGACTTGTAAATCCCAGTACCAGCATGCCGTTAACTTTCACAATGAGCTGTTGATCAGAGAGATCTACAAGGTTTTCCAAAAGAAGACAGATTTCTGTCAGAGTTCTTGATGACCCACCAAAGGTTAATGGTAAGACCCTACTGCCGAAGACACCATATGCTTTGGGGACTGAACATGGAGTGGCCTGGCTGGAATCTGAAACAGGGTCAGTACCCAGACAGTTAGCTTGTCTAGTGCCACTGGGTGCTACCTGAGTGACTGGGGGAAAATGACTGACATCTGGCAAACCACTAGTAGTCTAAGTTACTCAGCAGTAAACAACTGGATGTGATGCTCAAACAACTCCAATAGTGGCACACAGCCATGGTGGGTAACTAACTGCTCTTTATTTGGCTAACAAATCTGCTCAATGGAATGGAACTCATAGATGGAACTGGGAAACAAGTGAAAACCATGTCCAATAAATGAGCCCTTTCTAAAATATTAAGCTCCTACCAACCATGGGCTATAAGAGGGCCTACGCATGTAAAATTAATAATGGCCACCCCATCTCTCTGGTACTGACTTCTCTCTCCACTGGAGAATTTGCTTCTCTTTGTTAAATGAACACTGAACCTGAGGGGAGAATCAGCCTATCGAACCTCACCAGGGCCCCAGCTGAAACCATAGAGTAATGGGGGAAGTGGGCAAGAGTGCCGCTTTCTCATGACACCAGAACAAGGCTGAAAGAGATAGACACAGAGAACACTCAGCTCCTACTAATCCAGATATCCAGAGACACAGAGGCACCCAAGACCTCATCACTGAAGTAGAACTAAAATGAACACAACATGGCTCAGGGAAATTTGTGGAAGGAGGGGTGGAAAGAGTGTTAGAGCCACAACTTGGGTCATTAGGCACAGAGACATTGCCTCTTCCCCATAACTGCTGGCTACCTCCACAATGCACGACCCACATTCCCCAATGAGGAGGGTCCCTTCAGAGGGGGGAGGACAGGGAGGAGGCTATTGAAGGCACCAACATGAATGTAAAATTAAAATAAATTTTAAAAATTTTTTTAAATTAAAAAATTAAATTTAAAAAAATGATAGGAGAAAGTCAAATAGTATTAAAGCCTCTCCACTAGAGTAATAATTTGTGAAGATATATCTATAGTTAAAACTTTTATTCTAATATAGATCAAGTGTCTTCATGTAATCTAGTCATTAGTAATATTTTTGCATTCTAAGCTCTTTGGACCGAGAGAAACTTTCAGAACAACTTATTGTGTATCAAGCATGTTCTGCTCATGAAAGACAGCTAATATTCCTATGATCTATCCTTTGATCTTATTAGCCTTATAATATGGTCAAGTATGTTTGAATACCTTCTTCTTGTGTTTTATAATATGGTGTTAAATATCTGCTCCTCAAGAGAAAAATCCCCATTATTTGACATTTATACTCCTTAGAAATCAAATTATCTTTGATATAAAAGTGGCTGTATTTTATTGTAATTGTCTAAGTCCTTCGTCTAAAAATGCTCTGAATTCTTTTCACGTTCTGTGCCTGTTATCAATTTATTACCTCTCAAGTCCAAATTCACTCCTTACTACATGTTCTGCAATAATAGAACATCGCCATATGGACACACCATAAATCTTCCATCTAGCTTTTCCCAAAGGGCCATGGCCATTTACATGAAAGAACTGCATAGAGAGAAATAAAATATGTACAACCTGTGGAGATTACAGGACCCAGGCTCTGAATTACTGATAATTATAAGAGACACTATACCTGCCAATAATCCACCAGAGTAAAAAGTGACAGATCTTAGGTTTGACTGCCAGTGGGTGTGGTGGTGCCCTCCACTCCAGTTCCTGATGCTAGCTGTCTTTGGATGAGGCACATTTAGTAACAGCCAGGATCCCGATATATGCTGGCTCATGAGATAATAGACATTTGAACAGTAAGAGTCCACTGAAAGCCCCTGTTTTTTCTTCCTCTAACTCTTGTTTATTATTTATTTATTTATTTATTTATTTATTTATTTATTTATTTATTTTGAGGTAGGGTCTCACTTTAGCTCAGGCAGACCTGGAATTCACTATGTCGTCTCACGGTGGCCTTGAACTCATAGCAATCCTCCTATGTCTCCCAAGTGCTGGGATCAAAGGCGTGTGCCACCACGCCTGGCTAACTCTTGTTTTTAGTATTTTATTTTATTTATTCATTTGAGAGAGAGAGAGAATGGGTGTGCCAGGGCCTTCAGCTGCCACATATGAATTCCAGGCACATGTGCCACTTTGTGCTTCTGGCTTACGTGGGTCCTGAGGAATCCAACCTGGGTCCTTTGGCTTTGCAGGCAAGAGCCTTAACTGCTAAACCATCCCTCCAACTCACTCCTGCTTCTTCCTTCAACCACATATTAAACCCAGAAGAAATACTGCAAAGATTAGTCCTGCATTAAATACTTAAATGAAAATTATGATCACATTTGAACTTTATCTGTGTTTCAGCTATCTGCTCATGTCAATTGAATTTTGCAATGATGTGCTATAATTAACATCGCCATGAGGTTTCCTTGATGACAGTTCTGTGTTCCGTGTAGTTTGTTGAATATATCCAGTATGTATTGCAATTATGGGACAAAATACCTGGAATAATCAGCATAAGGAAGGGAAGTTTTAGGTTGTCTCACAGTTTGGGGAGGAGGTGTGTAAGTCCATGGTCCACAGGTGGCATTGCTTGAGTCCTGAAGGTCAGTTGAATGCTATGATGGTAGAAGCATGTAGAGGAGGAGACTGATAAGTTTTGGTGAATAGAATGTACAGAGACAGGGAGTATAGAGCCTGAATAAAGTGTTTAAAAGCTCAATCTTAGTGACAGAGTTCCTCCACTATATAGTCCTTCCTCCTAATGTTTCCACAACCTCACAAAATAGTATTCTTGTGTCTCAGTATCTAACCCAGTGCCTTGAGGACATTTTCTTTTTTTAAATATAAAGCCTTCGTATGGTGGCTGCCAGTTGTTTGCCTGGTCTGTGTCTTTCTGTTTTACCATATCAATTTTAAACTTAGTAAGTCATTATGCATCCTCATAATTGTCCAAAGATAACACAGTGTTTCTTGTTCTCTGCTACAACACAGTTGACAGACATTTTAAACTTGTAAACTCTCATATAGGTCTTCTATATTGAAGACAATATGCTGGAGTAACTGATATAAAGATTCCTTATTTCCATTGTAAGATATCTGAAAACTAGAATATAGAAGGCTAATAAAATTCAGAGAGCACCCCCATCAGTGAAGTTTCTAGAGGGACTAATAATCTACACATTAAAATATTTCTTCTAAGCTAAAAGATGAACTTCAGCAGCTTGTTATATCTATCACCAAAATCCACGGAGGTGAGCACCAGCACTCAAATCTCTACTTCCTGACTACAGGCACAATGGGACTAGCTTCCTTGTGCTACTTAGCACTGCCATCCTTTCATTGCATGATGTAACCCTCAATATGTGAGCCAAAATGAATTCTTTTTCCTATAAGTGGTTTATATTAAGTGTTTTTCCATGAAAGTGAGAAAATAATCAACCAAGTAAGTACCTATAAGATTTTCTGCAGTTTTGGAAGTCTTACAGATAACTTTGGAGTGTGCCACTACACCAGTGTGCAAAATGACCAGTTTCGAGTAAAGATAAAACTAGAGAATATTATCTACTAATTTCAGACATCAGAAAATATTGCCCAACAACTTGGTCTTCAGGATTGAGTAGATCCTTGGAGAGTTGAAGCACCTAGCCCAAACTGGAATACTATAGAAGAATTTGCGTCTTTACAGTAATTCATAGAACTTTCCTTGAAAAACAGCTTCTGAATATAATTAAGCCTTGATATATACTGAACACCTAATTGTTCCCAATAAGGTGGCCCAGGTACTATCTTGAAAATCACCTCTAGCAAATTCTTAGGTTGAGATAAGAACCTACCAACTTGGCAGTTTATTGGCATAGGGATGACACCAAAAGCATCAGACTAAGGGAAAGGATTTTATATTGTATTAACACACTATTTTGATGATCCCTTCTTTTTACTTCTATTGTAACTTTTACTCTAACTTTGGTTTCTTCATTCCAAAATATGTTTTAGTAATAGGTGATTGGCATCCTTATCAAAGGACATCTGGCTACTCTCAGCATTACTTTATATTTCTCAATACTTGGAGATACATTTTAAATTGATATAGTCTTGCAAGAGTTTTAAAATAAATGTGTTTTGGTTCTGACATTGTTCTTGTTTGATTAAATAGAATTCAGTTCCTCAAACCACTTACATACTCAGATACAAATGGAAGAAGGAATAAACATATTTCTAAGAGGCATTGCATATATACTGACCATGCCAGCTGTAGCAGTGTCAGACTCATTACATAACACCACTGTGAGTATATCTGAAAGTAATCATCTATATCGGTATGTGGTCTTGTCTCTACTTATCCAAATGTTATCTGAGTGCTGCAGTGGCTTTATGAATTGGATTAAATTAAGAGCCACACAGTGTTATGGCATGACACATAAGTAGTATATTGAACTAAACTCTAGGTGAAGAGCTCATGGTCTAAAATATTTGAAGGAGATATGCCCACCATACCCCCCAACAGGGAATGGGTACAAAAGAAAACCAAATTGTAAAATAAAATGTATATGTATTTGTAAACACATGTAATATATGTACAATATATATGGGAAAGTGTGTGTGTATTAAGGGTACTGGTAAAGTAGAAAGATATGAAATTTAACACAAGATCATTATTAGAGGCACATTGAAGCGGATGCAAGGAATGAGACAGAGGGGGAATTGGGAAATGGGCTTGTTGCTAGTTGTCACTTGGGAATTAACCTTGCTCATGGATAACAACCTTCTTATATCAAAGTCAACTCACATGTAGGGAGAAAGCCAACTGTGTTAAATTCTACCCAAGCAGAAACATTTGGAGAAAATTTTCTTTCTCATCTTCTGGAATCATCATTTCAAAGCCTGGTAAGTGAAGCTTCTTATCTTTTTCCTGTGAATATACGGAATTAACCTAAAAAAGAGGAAAATTAAAAGCAATTTGGCAAAAGCAAATGGACGACAAAACCTAAGACCACTTTATTTAAAGAAATGTGACAGAAACCCTAGCACTTTAGGACATGCAAACAGCCACAAAGTAAAACTTAAAAGTCCAAGTACTTTATACACAATTGAAAAGTATGAAATTTCAAATGTGTCTTGTCTTTAGATAGTAAGCTTTAAAACTAGCTATAAATATTTAGATGCTAAAGACCACCATAGATAAATGTGTTGTGGAATCATGGATTTAAAATGAAGTGTGGAGTATTCTTTTACTTAGGAAAATTTTAGACCATAGACTTCTCCCTGCTTCATAGTCTAATTCATTTGACCAACTAGCTAAAATTTAGGTATAGATTAGCTGCTATCAGAGGGCTCAGTCTGGCACTAAGTGGTGAAGCTCAATCACAGCTAACCTGCTGATTGTGATTAGCTCAGTGATGATTAAAATGCAGTAAATGATCTTTAATGCAATGAGTGAATTCTTGAATTTCTAATTCAAATTCAAATCCAGAAAGCTTGAACTTTTAATGAACTTATAGAAATAAACTCAGTTTAGATGTGCTCTTTTTTATTTCTTTGAATAACAATCTGTTAACTATAATATTGAATTTCAAAGCATATATGTAATGAAAATAAAATTTCATCCTGATAATTTTATAATAAATCCAAGAGGTCAGATAAACTAAGTTGAGATACTATGTTTTCAAAATACATACTATAAAATCTGCATCATTTGATGTCATGTATACTCCAAAGATATTCAAATATGTGCAACAGTATATTAATATACAGGTACTTAACTGAATAATTTTCTCCAGGGTTTATGAGCACAAATGAAATAAAATGAAGAATTTTCCTCATTTATCATTTCACCAAACAAATTTATGAATTTATCTTAATAAATCCAAAAGAAATCTATTTTAAATATATCTGGACACACAGCTTGCATTTATATTTTTTAAGGATTTGAGTGAAAATTTGTATTTTTAGCAACACGACCACCAAAATATTATTGTGTACTTCCCAACATCGCCTACTGTGTGTTCCATTGCATCTATTTCTATGATTACTGGAGATAATTGATTAGTCAGGAACTTTGGGAATGGCATAGATTCTCAGTGCTTAATAATTGGTTTTTGTATTTAGTAAGTATAAAAACAATTGGAAAAATTATGTCTCTCTGTCTTCAAAAACTGTTACTGTGACACTGTGACATTTGCATAGCAGGCATTGTTTATTTCATTATTTTTTGCATGTATTAATAGCTAGATTTATGTTTGTATGTACATATGCAGTTGTTGAAGGACAGTTTGGTAAGAAGACTTTTTCTCTACTGTACTGACATGACACTTTATCTAAGATCATGTGAGGCTGTAGTGAGTCCTCCAAAAAGTGCTTTGTCAGGTGATTTGTCATTCTTTTTTTTAAATTTTATTTATTTTTATGTCTATTATTCTAGTATTACATTCATAGTGGTGACTCCATTATCCTCCTCCCTGTCCTCCCTCTTCCATAGGGACCCTCATCAATGAGGAATGTGGTTCATCATTGTGGAGGTAGTCAAGAGCTATCTTGACCCAGAATCATGCTGAACTTTTTTTTTTCTGTTCTTTAATGTTTTAGTCACTATCTACAATTTGAATATGAATCATCTTACACATCCTTTTTTTAAAATTTTCTTTTTATTTGAAAGAAACAGAGAGAGAGAGAGACAGACAGAGAGAGAGAGAGAGAGAGAGAGAGAGAGAATAGGCGTGTCAGCAGCCTCTCAGTTGCTGTGAACGAACTCCAGACACCTCTGACCCCTTGTTGGCAAATGTGGCATTGTGCCCTTGAGTCACTTTTTGCATCTGGCTAAAAGTGGGAGCTGGAGATTGGAACTGGCATTCTTAGGCTTGGCAGGGAGATGCCTTAACTGCCAAGCCATCTCTGCAGCCCATCTTACATATTCTTTATGTTACATATTCTGAACATGACAGAATTTCAGTATTTATAACTGATAAGTATGATTTGGGTTGTATAAGGAAAATAAAAACTGAAGATATTACAATAGCCTAATTAACAACAAATCTTTTAACAAATCATGTTTAATATTTTAGATATAAAATTAAAATATATTTTCATATTTTACAGGAAGACAAAGAATGAAAAACCATAGTAAAAATACAGTAAATTGATTTGGTAAGTGGCTTTTTCACATTGTAGAATAATTGAACATTATTTCAGGTGGTAATAAATATGCTTGGTCTGTGATGTTTAAATAAAGCAGTTGAGTTTGAGTTGATCTCACATTTTTTTAGAAAATTTTTATGTTAGCTGTTTATTAGAACTTGTACATGTAAATTAAGTTACATTTTATAATCATTAGGAGTTTTGCTTAAATCTGATATTTTTCTTCCTAAGGGAGAAATTGAAATAAAAAAATTTAAAGTAATGCAAAAAGAACAAGAACCTATTATACCAAAATACAAATTTCATATTAAGCAATCCAGAATGTACATAGTGACAATATAAATTTAATTTGATTGAACAGAGGACTATACATGTCAACATGAGGAGAAGATATTAATATAAATGAATAACTAACAATTTGTTTATAATGATAAGGAGTTACATAAAAATGTTATTTTTTTCAAAAAAAAAAGAAGGAACTTATATTTGATGGAGACTAATAAGTGACTCATGACTTTCCACATTTTATTCCTCTGGAAACACATTAGGGGTCATTGATGTATTTTTATCTGATATTAAAATTATTATAATCATATTTAATATAGCACATTATAAACTATAATCTGTAGGATATTTAAGCAGGTTTAAATTTTGTTCAGACATGGAACCCAATGCATATGACTTCTTAATATAAGAGTGGGAAACAAGAGGGCTTACACCTATTAAATTCCCTCTAAAATAGTTTATTAGTTTATCTGATTATATCATAGAATTAAAATGTTTTGAATATCCCAAATTTGAGACATGGCTGAAAAAAAGATAATCACAGCTGTGAAATATTTAGCAGATTAGAAACAAGAGTCAGGCCTAGTTAGATGAGAAGACATCTGAATAATACTAATGAAAAGAAGTTAAATTAAAATGTGCATGGTGTGTTATTATTATCATTAAAATAGTCCAAAACTTAGCATGTACAGACAGGCATATATCACAGATATACACAGAGCAGGCAAATACAGTCATATATTCATAAGGCTGGTTAATGCTACTTTGTCCAGCAGATGAGTTTAATGATAGGTAAAAAAAATGTTAAACTCTTTCTACACCATCTTATTGCCTCATTGGTTATACTTACCACTTTGTATAAAAATCTCATAAGATTTAAATTCCATACTTTTAAAGATATTTTTAAAGGAACATATCAAAGTCCTAGAAGATCAAGTAGAGTGTGGCTTCTAGAAGTTTTAATGTTATTGTACTAGTTGTATAATACTGAAAACAATATAGTCATGTATTAGTAGGTCACCTGTTAAATATCATTAATAGAAATTATAATCCTGCATAAATAATACTAGATGTTCAGAACTTTTTTTTTTTTTCTCAATAAAACTGTCCCAAATCCTGGCATACAGACAAGTAATATGGTTCTTTTAAAGGCAAACTTTAGTACTTTAAGATAGACTGATAAATGGACTACCTCTTTGTTTGTAAGTACAGTGTTCAAAACCTGTGTGGTTCACTAACATGATGCACAGGTATTAATTCATTCCTATGAAAGAGAAACTATCTTACAGAAACTGATAATAATTCTGTAAAATCTCCAATTTCTGTTTAACGTATTCAATCACTGGGGTAATAAATCTTCAGGAAAATATTGTTTGAGGAGGAAGATAGATGCCACAGTAGCAGTTCCAAAGAGTTCTCAAACCAAATTCCAAGATATGGTCCTTTAGAGAAAATAATTGCCTGTCCCTAATATTCTTGTCATCATCTACTTGAAGTAATTTGAGAAAATTCTTTCGGATGAACCAAAAAACCCTGCTAATATTTTTCAATGTAAAATAAATTATAAGTATCCATTTAACAAAAATGGGGAAATTTTGCTCGTGTTTCCCTAAATGCATAAATCAGGGGTCCAGTGTTCAAAGTCCACACATCTGGCTTCTTCATCTTTGGTGGTTATGGATATCTGAATCAGGGATTGCTGGTGAATGCATATGAAGTTCAAAGCTGGAGGTTCTTTTTCATCATCTTTTCTCTGGTATCAGATACTCACTGTCAGTCACTTGACACTTACTCAGCACCTTGAATCCATCAATTTCCACCAACTATCTCCTTTTTGTGTCATTCAGAAACTCATCTGGTCAAAAAGTATTGGTAAGACCATTATATTCTTTTGATGTACAAATTCACCTTATCATGGTGTGCTGTTGTGTTCCCTTGAAATTCTTAAAATCCCATGTATTGCATGGATTCAAATCATGTCCCTTGTGTGTGTTTCTGTGTGCAGGATTGTGTATGTATGTGTGTATTTCATTCTATGTGTGTGTCTCTGTGTGTGTGTGTATAATGTGGCATGGTTAATGCATCTCTATGCGACCTTGCAGTGTCCCATATGTTTACCTATGGTGGGAGTGTTTTCCTAAGTTGGTCAGAGCAGACTTTGGATGTACTGCTCAACGGCTCTTCTGTCCATTCTTGTTTCAGTTTGAGTTTCTTATTTATATAAGAGCTTATTTATTTTTGTGAGCTCAGTCAGGATATGGAGTCCCTGATTTCTCTTTCTCTTACCCAGACTAGGATTAAGGTGAATATGCCAAAGCCCAGCTGTTTTAATGGTTCTGGAGTTTCAAACTTGGGGGATTTCAGGCCACTTCAGGTCCTCAAGCTTGTGCAAGAACAGTGCATAACCACTGAGCAAAATATCTGGCAATCAAGGTCTATTTAAACTCTGCTAAGCTTTCTAGAAAGATCTAGAAACTACAAATCTTACCTCTATTCTTTTGTATGTACCCATATAAATTTTTTTCTGTAGTACTTTTCATTTTTCTCTTTAGGGTTATATCCCCATGTTTTATTATATTATTTTTAAATTTATTTGTTTTTTATTTATTTACTCTTCTCAATTTTATACATCAGACCCACAATATTCTGCTACTTAGAATCTCTCAACCATAGTTTGTTTTCAACATTGCCTGCTTTATGCATGACCCCATCTAATGTATTTTAACTTATCTACCTAGCTTGACTTTTTTCTTTGATAAATAATCTTGAATATCAATCTGATTGATAGTACATTTATGATTTAGTAAACCACAACTTTAACTGTTTTGTGGAGTGTTTCTAGAGAAGATTAAGTGGGGGAGATCAACTCTGAACACAGGTAGCATTATCCCAGAAGTTGACCATGATACAGTCAAAAAGGGGAAAGGGGAGTGCCAGAAGTCCAGGCATTATGTCTCTCTGCTTCTGTTTCTGTGTGTCTCTCTCCATTTCTCTCCCTGCCTCCCTCCCATCTCTTTCTCTGCCCCTGATCTATTATATCATGCCCTTTGTGATGGTGAAGTTCTGTTGTCTACCTGAGAAGAACAGACATTCCTCTTGGGTGAGTCTCTGAGGTTGCTTCCAGGAAATATTGACTGAAGGACAAAGTCCTCCCTCCAGAGTGAGCCATTCCCCAGAGTGAGGGGCCCTCCCAGTGGTGTTCTTTATGTAAGGAAGCTCTGAAGGAAAGAGCCCCTTTCTCCCACCTTGTTGCTTGTTGCTGAGTGTCTTCACTTGCACATGTAGCTATCTTGTTAAGCTATCCTTCATCAACATTGGAACCACATTTCCTCAGCCTTCCAGTTTGGATTGAAGACCAGCAGCTGTCCAGGAAGCTTTTAGGACTCCAGTGTTTGATGAGGACTCCTGAAACATCCAGTCATGTGGACTTATCAGACCAGTATTGCTGGAAAGGCATAAGGTAATACAATAAATTCTCCTTTTAATATAATTGATTGCATTGGTTCTTTTCCTATACACTATAGAGAACACTGACTAATACAGATTGTGGTACCAGGAATAGGATCATTGTGGAAGTGAATCTGACCATGTTGATTATGGCCTTTTGAAACTTCTGTGCTGGAAGAATGTGAAAAAACATGACACTTAGGAATGGAGAAGACTTACAGGACTGTGCAATGGCAACAATGGAGAGCTGGTGGCTCAGGTTATTATGTTTGCTTTGCCTGTGACCAGCCCAGCTGGTGGGGTGGAATTAGAAAATCCACAGATTTTTTTCATTGATTATACATTATTGGACTTGGAACTGCAGATCATGTTTTCAAAGTATGCAACTTGTTTTGATTTTACAGGACTTACAGTTATGAGACAGACTTGAATCTCAGATGAAACTTTGGAAGTTGGAACAACCATAAAGTTGGTAAAAGTTATGGTGACATTTGAAGTTGGACTGAATGCAATTTATATTGAGAAATGGTCATGAGTCTTATGAGGTTCAGAGGCAGAATGCAGTTATTTAATCCCCATAGATTCAGACTTGAATGTTGAGTCTCCAGTGGGCAGAGCCCTACTGGAGAAGTATGTCACTGAAGGAAGATATTGGAGTTCAGCCCTAATGTGTGTGGACAGTAGCTGGAGATATGGATGTTATGTGGTGATGGCTGCTGGTGGTATCTCTCTTCTAAGATCTATGAAAGCAAGCCATTTTTTTCCTGAAATTAAAGATATTCCCCTGGAATTTGAAAACCTCACACTTCAGCCAAGCCACAGCTGAATCCACAGAGGAATGGGGAGAAGAGCATGAGTTCTGCTTCCATGCTGAACGTGATAATCAGTGCCTAGGTGTAGGAAACAGACCCTGAGGCTACTGAACACCTTCCAAAGCACAAATCCCAAGGCTCCTAAGAGCTCATAACTGAAGTAGATTTAAAATTCACCTATCCCAACTTAGAGAATATTGTGGAAGAGGGGGAAGAAAGATTGTAAGAGCCACATGTTGAGACATCATGGCCAGAGGTATTTCATTCCTCCCCAAAACAACTTACTACTGCTCACAAAATACATAACCTACAACCCCATGGGGAATACCTGCAACTCCACTGAGGAGCATTCCCAATGCAATGGGGGCAGGGATGAGGGTAAACAGGGTACCATCACATGATGTATTCATACAAAACATCTTAACTGTAATGATAACAATAAGCATAAAAAAACTAAAAAATAAAAAGTCAAACAACCCACTCCAAAAATGGGGCTTAGAACTGAATAGGGAGTTCTCAGAGGAAGAAATACAAATGGCTAACACAAACTTAAGAAAATGTTCAACATCCCCAACCATTAGGGAAATGAAATTAAAACAACTATGAAATCAACCTTACTCCAATAAGGATGGCAATCATTAAAAAAATCTAGCCACAAAAAGCAGGGTCTGGTGGCACATGCCTTTAATCCCAGTACTCGGAAGGCAGAGGTAGGAAGATTGCCAAGAGTTTGAGGCCAGCCTGAGAATACATAGGGAATTCCAGGTCACTTGAGCTACAGTGAAACCCTACCTTGAAAAACCAAATTAATAATAATAATAATAATAATAATAATAATAATAATAAATTTAAATTTAAAAAATCTAGTAACAAATGTTGGTGAGAATGAGGGGAAAGAGGAACTGTCATCTGCTGATGGTGGGAATAAAAACTTGTACAACCACTATGGAAATCAATATGGATATTCCTTGAAAGGTTGAGTATATAGCTACCAACATACCCAGTTATTGTCTTATTGGACATCTATCCTAAATATTCCATGCATCACTGCAGAGATATTTGCTCAACCATGTTTATAGCCACTGAATTCATTATAGCTAATAACTGGAATGAACCCACATGTCCATCATTGGATGGATGGATGGATGGATAACAAAGTTGTGGGACATTTACTCAATGTAATTCTACTCAGAAGTATGAAAAAATGATACCATGAAATTTGGATAAAAACGGACACACTTGGAAAAGATCATACTCAGCGAACTCACACAATCACAGAAGGACAAACACTGCATGGTGTCACTTACTTGCAGTTAATAACCTGGACCTGCTCAAGTTGCTAACATATCTGATAGGCAACTGAAGGCCCAGACCATAGGGATGGAAAGGTTTGGAAGGAGGGGAAGAGGAGGTTGGGAAAAACAAACACAAAACTAAATCCAAAATGAGCTGGTACCACAGAAGGCTTTATCCTTGGAGATAGCCAAAAAGATGTAACCCTCAAAAGCAGTAAATGAGGAGCACCTGAAAAGTAGGGCCCTGAAGAGGGTGGGATGAAGCCTAAGCTTAACAGAATTTTTATTTATTTTTTATTTATTTATTTATTTATTTATTTATTTATTTATTTATTTATTTATTTATTTTTTGTCTCTGGCCTGTTAACTTCCAGTACCAGAGATTGGTTGCTACCCACATTGAACTGTTGATGGGAGAGACCTACAAGGTCCCCAAATCAAGACAGTTTTCCATCAAAGCACCTGATTACCTTCCTGAGGTAAAAGCTAAGATCCTATTGCTGAAGAAAACACATGCTGCTGACACAGAGCATGGAGAAATCTGGCTGGAATCCAGAAGAGAGCCAGTCCCAAGACATTTACCTTGTCTAGTGCTGGAAAGTGCTACACAAACTACTGGGGGAATGTGGCCAACAACAGTCTGAGCAACCAGAGGTCTATGCTTCTCAAAAGCAAACACCCAGACTGGATGTGCACACCAGTGCAATAGTGGAACACAGCTTTGGTAGGTAACCGATAGATTTCCAATTGGCTAAGACATTCATTCAGTTCAAAGGAACCCATATCTGGAATTGGGAACCAGATCAGAATCTGATGGAGACAATGATTATGCTCTCCAGTGTCAAGCTTTCATTAGCCTTTGGCTGAAAAAGAGATTATATACATCAAATTCTCCCTAAATTAATAATGCTTATCCAATTTAAACTGTGCTGAATACACTCTCTGTTGGAGTATCTGTTCTTTTTCAGAAGGTAGTGATGCCGAAGGAGATGAACTACCCTTCATACTTCAGCCAAGCCACAGACATCATGCCTAGAGGCATTCCCTCCCCCCAAAAAAATAACTGATTGCTGCTCCCACAATGCATAATCCACAACCCCATAGAGAATACCTGCAACCCCACTGGAGAGGGTCCCCAGCAGAATGGGGGCAGGGACGAGGGAAAAGAGGGTACCAAAACATGATGTCTTCTTACAAAATATGTTGTTAATAATAATGATATTAAAATTATGTAAAAATCAAATAATAAATAAAAGGAAAAAATAACAACTAAATTTAAAATGGGGAGAAATTTTTAATTTATAAATAATTTTAAAATTTATGCTATAATTTTTAGTTAGAATTCAAAATATTAGATGCCATTGTAATATTTTCAAACAAAATTTCTTTTAGTTGATACTCCTCTCTCCTTGTCTTCTTCTTCACCCTCCTGCATTACCTCCCCAGTGTTTGTTCTTTCTACTTTCAAGTTAGATGTGCCTTTTTGTTTGTTTGTTTGTTTTTGTTTTTCGAGGTAGGGTTTCACTCTAGCTCAGGCTGACCTGGACCTGGAATTCATTATGTAGTCTCAGGGTGGCCTCGAACTCATGGCTATCCTCCTACCTCTGCCTCCCTCGTGCTGGGATTAAAGGCATGAGCCACCATGCCCGGCTACATGTGTCTTTTTGTCTCCTTCACTTTTCAGCATCTGTTTTATCTTCTAGGTCTCCTTTTTAGACCTTTAGGCTTTACCCAAGCTTATGCACATTTATATACTTTCATTTATACATTAAAAGCTAGAAGGAACGTTGGCAGCTTTTATCTTTCTAATTTAGGTCATGTCTGTTAACACAATATTTTCCAGATCAATCTATTTTCTTCAAATTTTAAAATTTTTTCTATATATCCAAGTAAAATTCCTTTGTGTAGAGATACAATTTTTTCATTATCCATTTAGCTAATAATAGGCATCTAGGCTGGTTTCTTTGTAAATGTGTATAAAATATCAATAAATCTAAATGTGTATAAACTCTATGGAAGGATTTGGAGTCAATACATTTTTTAAATTATCATTGAGTAATTTTACAGTATTATGAATGGAAAACAGGCCTTTGTGTACCTAAAGGGTGTTGTTTGTTTGTTACTTTAATTTCATGCCATATCCACTTCTCTGTGTGTGTTTGTGTGTGTGTGTGTGTGTGTGTGTGTGCACATGAGTGTGTGTGTGTACATGCATGCTTGCCCAACAATGACCAGAGTACTTGTGTTATTTCTCTATTGTATAGTGAAATATGTTTTAATATCTGTATTTATATGCAGTTCTGAAGAGAAATCAACTTAATTCAAAGTTTATTTATTCCTTTTTTCCCCAATCTTGTAGATTCCAAAGATAGTATTGCTATAATGGTATATATTTCTCATTTTGAAACTTAAATCTGAAAAATTCTAGATTTCTACAATTCTCAGTTTTTATAGTGGAAACTGTGCTCCACCCCCCCCCCCAATATTTTCAACTTCTGTTCATTTCAGAATGGACATAGAAAGATGTTGATAAAAAATTATTTCCAGCAGTAATTTAAATATGCCCTCCCCTATATGTGGAAGATAGTTACTTGTTAGGCATAATGTCTTTCAGATAGATTTCAACAGAATAAATGAAGCAAAACTAATATTGCAATGACTTTACATAAAATAATCTGTAATCTGTAATAGCTTATATGTATAGATGTAAATATTTTTAGATTATTTTACAGCTCATCTAAATTTGTAACTAATTCATAGTTTATATATACTATATTCTTTTGCACTCTAAGGCTTATCCTTGATGCTTGGGTTTTAGTAAGTTTGTGGTTGCTTCACATATTTTATAGGAAATACTTTGCTAGTTTAAAAGCAGCTAACACAGATATATATTAAGCATAAATGAGTATAGTTAAACTTTATTTACTTTAATTTTAGTCAATAAAACAATTTGTTATGTTTTCCAACTTTTATTTACTTACACTAACTGGACAACTTTGAAGAGTATCTTTTAGTATTTCTAACATAAAGTCATGATAAAATGGAAAATATCTAAGTTTCACTGCACATTGAAGGATAGTTACAAAATATAATTATCACAAATATATTAATATATTCTTTTAATCAACAACTGAAGAGCAACATGCTGTGATAATTATTTTTAATATATGAAGACTGATTACATCTTCCTAATTAGACATTTTCTTAGTATTTTTACATTTACATATTCACTGAATCATGACAAGGATTACTAGAATTTATTTTGCTGTTTCCTAAATTTACACTTAGTTTTAAAATGCAAAATATACATCTTTCTTTCTGATCCAACCAGTAAAACCACCCAGAAAATACTACTGAACATATAACATTATATGTAGAGGCAGGCCAGGTTGCAATCATTGCAAATTCATGCAAATCTTTACTTAATTCTTAATTATAAAGGGTGACAATAAAAAATAACTTTAAATATTCTGTCAAGAGATAAGTGTATGAAAATAATTTATATATTACTTCTGTAAACAAATATTTTTAAGAAATATTTGGAATAACTTTTGATAATTCAAACCTGATGTCATATATATATATATATATATATATATATATATATATTTTTTTTTTTTTTTTTTTGAGAGAGAGAGAGATAGAGACAGATAGAGAATGGGCACACCAGCAGGCTCTCAGCTACTGTGAATGAATTCCAGATCCATGTGCACACTTGTGGGCAAGTGCCGCAGTGCACCCCTGCGTCACTTTGCATCTATCTAAATGCAAGACCTGGAAAATTAAATGGGCGTTTATAGGCTTAGCAGGCACGCACCTTAACTGTTAAGCCATCTCTCCAGTCCCTGATGTTATGTATTTTAACACCAAAACAAACTTTGTCTTGAAAGCTATTTATTGTTTGGATAATAGGATAATGATTCAATTATTCTTATGTATGAAATTGAAGTTATACAATTAAGTTATAAATTAATTGAATAGTACATAAATACATACTAATCAAAGCCTAATTTACTAAGAGAATAGAAGGAAAACATTCCATAGTATTCAACTTGCAGCTCAGGTTGGCACTTAGTGAGATGGTAGAACAAGAATGAGGGTAGAGGGCTGGAGGAATGGCTCAGTGGTTAAGGTGTTTGTCTGTGAGGCCAAAGGCCCCAGGTTGGATTCCCCAGGACCCACGAAATCCAGATGCACAAGGGGCACATGTGTCTGGAGTTTGTTTGCAGTTGCTAGAGGCCCTGGTGTGCCCATTCTCTCTGTCTCTCTTCTATCTCTCTTTCTCTCTGCTTTCAAATAAATAATTTTTAAAAAATGTAAAATTAAAAAAAAAGAATAAGGGAAGATACTTTCAAGATAGAGCAAATTTTGCACAAAAATATTTAAGAAAATATAATCCCCCAAAATTTTATATAACTCAGGAATTTCAAATTGAAACATTGATCTAATAAAACGTAATTATGTGTTGGGTGAAAATTAGAGATTAAGTCATATGTCCTCTATTTATTTTCTATGTATCTATGACATATATTCTATGTTAATCAAAGCAGTTAATAATTTTTACTTTAATCAGAATGAAATAAAGGAACATTTTGGGAACTGTGCCAACCATCCTGCTAAGAATATTTATAATGTATATTTTTTGAAAGATGTAAAACTTGAGGAAAAGTTAGCTAAGAGCAAGTCAAACAGGGCTAATACCAAGTTGTTACCACTTGCCAAAGCTCACTCTACTCTAGCAGCTCTGGAAGCTCACTTCTCTTGTGAAGGCTCACATGAAAGGTCACCCACCACTCCTTTAGGATTCCAACAAGTTTCTCAGTAGTGTCCAGTCCTCTGAGGTTCTGACTCAAAATCTTTTTTCTAAGTAGTTGGATTAACTATGCAGGCAGGCTTCAATTCATGAATGAGCACCAGAGGGTTTCTGTGAGTTCCAGGGGACTAAACATGAAGGGACCTTGGTCTCCAAAGGTTCAGATTTGATCTTTTCCAAATGGCTTTCCAGAACTTTCCTAGAGTCCTTATGCTATGCAGCCTCTGAGAATCATGTATGCTAACTATGGAAACCAGCCTGCACTAAACCCAATGTTGTAGTTCCTAAGTCTCTCATTTTCTCTTGTTTCTAGCCAATCCTTTTGTTTTAATTTATCTACTTAGTTTACTAACTGATGTTCATTCTCTCTCTCTCTCTCTCTCTCTCTCTCCCTCTCTCTCTCTCTCTCCTTCTTCCTAAACTCTTTGCAAATTGGTTATATTATTGTTTGTTTCTATTGCTTTTTAAGATTCTGTCTGTTCACAGTCAAAATTGTGGGGGTGGGGGGGTATGTGTCTGCGATGTGTTTGGAGAGGTGTTTGTGTCCCATATACATGTCTTCCAGAAAAGAAGTAAGGTGTTCACTCTTCCACTAGGTCTTTAAAAAAAAAAAAAAAAAAAAAAAAAAAAAAAAAAAAAGCTTTTGGGGTTGGAGAGATGGCTTAGCGGTTAATGCACTTGCCTGCAAAGCCAAAGGACTGAGGTTCAATTGCCCAAGACCCATGTAAGCTTGATGTACAAAGGGGCACATGTATGTGGAGTTCATTTGCAGTGGCTGAAGGCCCTGATGTGCCCATTCACTCTCTCTCCTCCCTCTTCCTCTCTCTCTCTCTTTCTCAAATAAATGAATAAAAATAGAAAAAAAAAAAAAAAAACCTTTTTTTAACAACTTCCACAAGAATATACAATAAACCATGATAATTCCCTCCCACCACCTCCATTTTACCCTCCCTTGAATTCCACCCTCCATTGAATTCCTTTTTCCTTCCAATTATTCTCTCTTCTTTTTTGATGTTATTATTTTTTTTTCCTTCTGTTATGATGTCTTGTATAGGTCGTGTCAGGCACTATGGGGTCAAGAATCAAGGCCATTTTGTGTCTGGGAGACAGCATTGCTAGAATTCTACTCTTCCTTTGGCTATTATTTTATTTTGGTCATGTCTTCAATAATATACCATAACCCTTGGAGGGCAGATGTCTTTGTTTTGATCCTGAGTCTCTTTACTGATTCCAGAGCTCATGTAAATCCGAGGATTCTTTCTGCTTCTCATGCTTGAGCAGGGAGTGCACTTAAATACTGAGCCATCTCTCTAGTGCCCCAGCACAACCTGTCTTCTGGGGCTATATCTCTTTCTCCCCAGACCTGGCTCTGTGCCAGTGGTGATGATCTAATCTCTTAACTGGGCACTCTAGATGCTGGAGCAGACCTTTCCTCCTTCTATTTGACTTTCAAAATGTTTTTGTTCTTTGATATATGGCTAAGTTAGTTTTGCTACTGAAGCTTCAGTGTCTTCCAACTGTTGTGTTGGTGATGTCTCTATGGAAAACATACTTTCTCCAAAATTTAGAATACAGTAATACCAATGAAGTAGCAATCCCACAGCTAAGTATTTATCTTAAATCATTCAAATCAGGATCTCAAAATGATATTTCCATTTCCATGTTTATTACAGTTTTATTCATAATAGTTAAGGATATGTAAACAACCTTAATTTTAGTGATTAAAGAATACAGTGGCTTTGAAGTTTATTCCCAATGACTCAATAAATAAGAAATGTCAGGGTAATAATGGAGAGATTACACATTGCAAGGATAATAAGAGAGTGTAAACAATTGGTCTTGTAGTCAATGTCCACATTGCTAGGATGCACTTCTAAGCAGACAGAGTTTATAGGAGGATCAGGATAATTTTCAGGCTTACAGATCCAGGAAGAGTACTATAATGGCAAAAGAGGCTGGTTCCCTTTCACAGATCCAAGCAGAAAGACTCACCAACCACACCATTAGCACATACACATAGACAGCAAATGGCAGTGACCTAGGCAGAAGTCAGACCGCTCTACATACCTTTGGGCTAGAAATCAGATCCACCGCCAATGACAACTTAGGGCTAGACTCCAGAATCTTCCCCCAGTGGCATCTCCTTTATCCAGGCCACTGGAAACCCAAGTTACCACCTGAGTCTCTTGGGGGACATACACTCAAACTACCACAGGTATTAAGAAAACTATGACGGGATAGTTGAAAAAGCATTGAGAGAATGAAAAGTGATGCAGAGAAAATTAGGAAATGTTGTGTAAGTCTGACTCTGTCTCCCTAGGGGTAATGGAACATGAAGCCACAACCACACGCTAAGCCTGGAATGTATAGTCCTGGTGACAGGATACTGGCAGTCAATCAACAGAAGATCATAGTGTTTATAAGCTTTAAAATCAATGTAGAGAGTTAGTGTGATGGACTCTCCTTACATGGCTGGCATGGTTTATGAGAGGAAATCTGTTGTGTCACCCTTCATGATTTGGAGTGCTATAGTCAGCTGCTGTCTTGATATGGGCCAATTGTGAGAAATTTAGGCAGCAGGTACTTTAGCTCTAGAGGCTACAGGGTTTGTGAAACTAATCTTTCCAGTAAATAGTGGTACCCTACCACCTATAGATTGTTGAAAACTATGATAGCTCCAAGTAGGTGGCCAGAACATTCCAGGGCTTGGGATCCTCATACCTGCCACTCATGGTTTGCGACTTGTGTTTCCAGAAAGAACTGAGAACTAATTGTTCAGTTATTACTGACAGCTCACTTTCTAAAGCACTTGATGGCTACTGCTGGGAAGGATCTAATAGCACTGAGACTGTAAGGCAGAGTTCTCTGTTTCCTCTGTGCTTTCGATCCCATGAAGTTCTCAACATTAGCCCTCTTTTTGCTTTCTGCGTGTACAATACACTGCAGAGGTAACCACTTGGAGTTTTGCTCACTATTGGAACACACACCAGAGCATGTGGAATCTGAAGTACAGGAAAACATTCTTGGCCTGTGGGTCAGCAGCTCCTGATATACCCAGAAGGAAAACTTGTGCATGAAGTTTAGTCCCACCATTAACAAGTTAACCTTGAATGGACTGACCCTTAGTATACATTACCAACAAGGAATATTCAGAGTTAAACTCACCATAGATCAAATGGACAGCAAATATTAGCATAGTATTCCACCCAAACACTGTAAGACACACGACACTCTTCTCAGCAAAACATAGAACTTTCTCAGAAATAGATAACATGTTACTCAGTAAAATAAGTCTTTTTTTAAGCCTATCTTTCTATGTATTTATTTATTTATTTATTAATTTATTTATTTATTTATTTATTTGTTTGAGAGAGAAAGAGAGAGAGAATGGGTATACCAGGTTCTCTAGCCATTACAAATGAACTACAGACACATGAGCCACTATGTGCATCTGGCTTTCATGGGACCTGGCGACTCGAATCTGGGTCCTTAAGCTTCGTAGGCATGCACCTTAACCACTAAGGCATCTCTCCAGCCCCATAAAATAAGTCTTAACAAAGAAGTTCAAATAATTTCTCATTACTTATAAGAGGCTAGTGGAATAAAACCAGGAGACAGAACTATAGGAAACTAGGTGAAGATTGAAGGGAAAAAATGGTAAGTATGTGTGTGCTGTGTGCACACTCATGTGTATTGTTTCAGGTGTATGCATGTCACAGAACATGTGTGAAGGTAAGAGGACAAATTTTGGGTATTGGTCCTCAATTTCTACCTTATTTTAGCAAAGGTATTATTATTCCCTGTTCATTTTACCAGGCATGTTGGATCAGGAAGCCTAGAAGGTGGGTTATGAATTCAAGGCCAGGCTACACTATATAGAGAATTCAAGTGTAGCATGAGTAGTATAATGGGATACTGTCTCAAAAAAAAAAAAAAAGCAAATTGAGACTATAGTTCCATCAGAGAACATTTAACTAGCATGTAATACAAGTTCCTTCATTTGTGTTCAAGCAGTTAAGAAAAAAATGTGAAATACATATGTCATATATGCAATATGCATTTATATGCATGATATACATATATCTATGTACATATATATTACATATATATTCATCAATAAGAATTAATTGATATAGTTTTTCAAAAAATGAGTAGATCTCATTATGTTAAATCAAAGAGGGTAGGCTCAAGAATAATATCTCTTGCTTGGCATGTGATATGCTTTTTTAGCTTTTTTGTAGAAGCTAAATTGAAAAAAAAATTAAAGTAAAAGATAACATTTGGGGAAAGCAAAGAGAACCAGTAGGAGGTGAAGTGGGGACAGGATGATTAGTCGAAGGTGAGTATGGTTAAAGTCTGCGTGAACATGTCATAATGAAATCTGTTTGTATAATTCACAATTCAGGTATAGTAATAAAAAACAAAACCTAAAGATATTTTTAATATAGACATCATGGATAAACCCCCAAGAGTATTTATTTTAAAGAGTAAAGTACTTTTTTAAAAAATATAATTTTATTTATTTGAGACAGAGAGAGGGAGAGAGAGAGAGAGAGAATGGGCCCATCTGGGCCTCCAGCAACTGCAAATGAATTCCAGACACATGTGCAACCATGTGCATCTGGCATATGTGGGACCTGGTGAATCAAACCGGGGTCCTTAGGCTTCACAGGCAAACACCTTAACCACTAAGCCATCTCTCTAACCCAAGACTATTATTATTAATGAGATAAATTGTTCACAAAAGACCAACTACTATATGAGTCCACTAATGATAAGTAACTTGATAACCAGACTTTTAGAATCAGTGTCAAAGATGCTTGTGTGCAATTGAGCAGTTGTTTTGTGGATAGAAACTTTCAGTTCTACGAGATGAATAAAGTCCAGAGGTCTGATATGTAATATAGGGCCCACTGTTAGCAATGATGTATTGTAGACTTAAGCATTTTAAAAGAGCAGATTCCATGTTAAATGTAATTTTATTATTACAATAAAAATCTAAAATCATTTCATCTTTGAAGTGGTTCTTCATTTTAACCAAAGTTTTACCACATCTTATGTTTCATCAGTATCACTTCGTTGTAACTCCATAATTTTAGAGAAGTATTTGCAGAGCAGTGAATATTGCAACATTGAAATGTTCCACTGAGGAAGTAAATTGGAAAGTGAATGATGCTCTTGTTTATTTAAATGACTTTGGAGCTGTTTGCTGACTGAAAAGATTTGGGGATGAATGGAAACCTAGGAACTAGAGCAACAACAGCGGATATTCTTGTAAAAATATTTGTTGAGATGTGAACTATACAACTGTGTAAGATTTACAGGGAAAGACACATAAGTTATGTTTAATAATATTCAGAATTTAATATTAATCTGAATATATTTATTATATTACATAAAAAGGTGATGTTATTTTTACAAATCATCTATTTTTTTCCAAATGTTCCATCTTGATGCAAATATTGAAAAGTCACACAAGTGTTTGTCTGGGATTTCAAAATACCCTTCCTAACAAAAAAACAAATATATGCAAACAATTCCCATGGTTGAGACAATGAAAACCACTATATCAAGATAAAGTGGTGTTTTGCTTATAATTCCTTCCTTTCTAAGTTTCCATAAAATCAATATTGGTGGCTGTGGAGTTGGCTCATCAATTAAAGTGTCTGTTGTACAAGATTGTACCGCCACAATGTATGACCCAAATTCCCCAATTAGGAGGGTCCCTTTGGAGGGGGGAGGACAGGGAGGAGGCTATCAAAGGCACCAACATGAAGGTAAAATTAAAAAAAAAAAAAAGATGAGGACTTGAGTTCAAATCAGAAGACACCTAACATTGACCTCTGGCCTGTGAACACACATGCACTTGAATATAGATTCCACAACACCACCCTGCCCCCACACACCAATATTGACTTTTCCTCACTCAACAAGCATAATTCTGGTTTCACTATATATTACACTTCTACCTATTCACAAAAGTCAGTATATCTCTGTGTAATTCATTCAGGGTATATACTTGTGGGGAGCATCACAAAGTTAACTACAAACCCTGATCTTATAAAGATGAGGTAGTAAAAACAGATAGATTTCAAATTTTGAGTACTCATGCATGGTGGAGTATTTGTACATTACTAATAACACTAACATTGATTTAAATATTCTACAGGCTATACTGCTTACTGTACATTGATTATCTGGAACTTAATCACTTAGGAGAATGGAGATCAACTTTCCCTTGTTTAAAATAATGAGACACAACATACCTGCCTTTACCATACCATATAGTGTGGCGGTTGATTTGTTATCATAGGCCTTGAGTAGATAGAACCTATAATAATAAAAAAAATGTTTCAAAAATATAAAGCACTATGTTTTTATCTAATAAATCGTGTTTCAGTCTATTACTTATTCAATCCTGGAACATTATTACTTGCCTTCTATATTGCCCAGACTGCAAATGTAAAAAAGTCAAGTTTTATAGCCTCTATCATAGGAAAAATAGTTTATAGTAGGAGGGCTTCCTTTAGGTTTTCTACAATGAGGAGTGGATGTATGGGTTATGATTGTACAGGAAAAAAATGCACTTACATCTTTGTAATGAATAACAAATATTTATAGATTCTGGGTAATTTATACACATGCCTATTTTTTATTATTTTTTCATTTTCTCTTCATTTTATTGCAGATTTGTAAAATGTAAATGTTGTTTAGAAATGAGACTTTCAGGTTGGAGAGATGTCTTAGTGGTTAATCCTGACTGCCTAGGTTCAATTCCCAGGTAACCATATAAAGCCAGATGCACTACTTTGTGCATCTGTCTGGAGTTCATTTGCAGTGACAAGAAATCCTGAGGTACCCATACTTACTCTCTTTTTTCTCCTCTTCTCTTTGCTTGCAAATAAATAATCAAAATATTTTTAAAGAAATGGGATTTTTGATTATATCTCATGTAAACATTCTTGTTATGTGAATTGTTGCTTTCCAGTACATTCTGCCTTTGTGGTATTGCATAATGAACTAAAGTTCTTCATTTCATAGTGTTCAGTTTTGCTATCTTTCCTTGTAGAGGTATATAGTTTTTAATTTTTCTCTAAATAGAGCTCCAAAGACATTGTTCTATATTATTTCATATTTTTATATTTAAAAATGCAGTTGATATAGAATTGATTTTATATAAAATGATGTAAAAGGTAGGCTAAATCCCTTCTTCCAGTATGGAACTACCTTACTTGCAATTATTGAAAATGCTCTCTTTACCCACTATTCTTTAGTTCTAACATTTACGTCCTCATAGCTCTATGTTTTATAAATTTATTTTATTATTTTAAATGGTTAAAAAATGTTCTCTATCTTTTATTTTATTACATCTTCAGCTTCTTTATAATTATTTAAATTAAAGTATATTTATTTTGAATAATAAACACCATAAATGGCATTACTACAAGTGTTTGCTCTCCTTTTAGATTATTTCTTTGTGTAGAACAAATTCATAGGCAAGTATCTTGATTAAAATAAGCACTTTGGAATTTAATAAGTGAGGCAAGTTCCTTTAAAAGTTTTTACTCATTTGCATTCATATTAATATGAGATTAATGGAGTTGTGTCCTTACATTTTTCATTTTTATGGTCATGGGTGGATTGTTTCTTTTGTCCATTTGAAAATTTGACATATTATTTTCTCAATTTGCATTTCAGCAATGTCTAATAAGGTTGGAAAATAACCTTTTTTGTTTATTATCCTACAATGTTATGGATTGTATATTAGTGCTTGTATTAAAGCATTTTTCTCTTCTAATTTAGAATTTCATCAATTGTAGGGAAATTAAGGTTTCATATTCTCTACAAATTGCATACATTATTGTACTAAATTGCATACAAAAATAGCTCTTAACTCTATCCACATTCCTTGAAATCGGGGTTGCACATTCTTCTTAATATTTATGTTTTCCCCACACCAAGTATCTGTCCTACATAGTAATTGATTTTGGCCAGTAGATTCTTTGCAGAAGAATCTCTACTGTTTATGAACAGATCAAGCTAGCCTAATGGAGAATAAACACGGGTATCCCAGTATCTATTGTTGCAGAAAGTACTCAGCCTGTTTCCTAATTATCAAAATTGAACAAGAACAACCTGAGTCCCAGGACAGGTGCTGTTTAAACAGATGTGCATAAGAAAATGTAGTCAAAATGAGTTAACTTAGGAATAGAGGAGCAGGTGGCAACACAGTCATGAAAATAATAATCAGTTTTAAGACAATATAATGTAAAGTATATGTTATTTATACAAATACAACTAATAGACTTTATGGTGAACATATAAATCTTTAGGTAAATAATCCCCAGTAAGTACCAAATTAAGGAACTACAAGAAACTCAGTGGGTCTCATCTACACATAAGAAAATAAAAAGCAAGCAAGTTAAACTTCAATAACTAGAGGGGAAGAATATAGGCTTTAATGGTGAGTGGGATCAAGGGAGGGTACTAAGAAGGGATTATGGTCATAATAAATTATATAGATAAATAAAATTATAAAAACTGAATTTTATTAAGTCTAGTATATAACTCAATAGGTTTCAAAATAATAGTTTTTTCATAGATTTAGAAAATGGTTTAGGGGGTTGGAGAGATGGCTTAGCGGTTAAGGCGCATGCCTGAGAAGCCTAAGGACCCTGTTTCTAATCTCTTGGTCCCATGTAAGCCAGATGCACATGGTGGAGCATGCTTCTGGAGTTTGTTTACAATGGCTAGAGGCCCTAGAATGCCCATTCTCACTATCCCTCTCTCTGTCTCAAATAAATAAATAAAAAATAAAATCTTTAAAAATAGTTTTAATAGATTTCTTATTTTTTTAAATTTTATCTTTAATTTACTTGAAATCGGATTGTTTAAACGTGCTTAGCTATTTCCCAAATGGAAATGGAAATATCATCTGTTAGTGAATCAATTTTAATTGCTTAAAAATATCTGTAATCATTTACCACAAATAATTTCATCAAACATTAACTTTCAGTGTCCTTTCATGAGGAAGTATAGAAATCATTTGCATTATTATATTTCCAAATATTTAATCATTTGAATCTTAATTTTGGAAATTTTCTAGAATTAAAAAAGTGCATTCAATATTTTCAATAATTTTCCTAAAAACATTAGATTTAAAAGCCCCTGAAATGAATATGATAGTCATGTTTATTATTATTTGGATTAATACATATTCCTTTCACACTAATGTTTTTACAATAATCTTGGATTTTATTTATTTTATTTTATTTATCTAGAGACAGAAAGTTTCTGACATGCATAAATTTTAAAACAAATGTATATAAAAATAAACATAAAATATATATGGTTTTAAAATATGCTTTAACAATCATAGCATAAGACCCCAATGGAGTGATGGCAGAGAAACTGTCCTTGAAACCAAAGTCACTCTCATATGACTATGAAGAAGAATTGCAGCATTAAGATTAATCAAGAGATTTATAAGGTAAAGATATAGTAAAGTGAAAGGTGTTTGGAACAATTATTGCATTCCAAGTGTTTGGTGCTGACTATAGACAGGTTGAGTACTGACTAAAGTACTTTGGGGGACAAGATCTTTGAAGGAGAATTTCATCTAAGCAATTGAGAAAATAAATCAACAAAAGAGCAAGATTTCTCGTGAACTAGAAGCTAAAATTCTGAAGAAATGAGTATAAACAATATTAGCACTTGCATGTTCAGGAAAATAAAAGGTAGGGAGGCGTTTTTTTTTTTTTTTTGGCAGAGTGATTCAAAATTTGTTTACTTCAAAAGAAATACAGTTACTGAAAAATAGTATTGCAATACTATGATAAAATAATGGATGAATGGAAGATAGATAGATAGATAGATAGATAGATAGATAGATAGATAGATAGATAGATAGATAGATAGATAGATGATAGATGATAGATAGTAAATAGATAGTAGGTATTTGATAGATGCTGATAGATAACTGTTATCTATCTCAAGGAAAATAACTTTGTACAGTAGTACATGAAAAGTAAAGGTAGACTTAAGAATAAACAATACCATCTCAAGAAGAGGAAACAAAACCCAATCAGGAAGAAATTAAGAATATGTGAGTAAAACTTAAATGTAGAAAATAGAGCTGCCTTATCAGAATGTTAAAACTAGTTTGGTTTTTGGGATCCTGTTCTTTTGTAAGTGAAAGGAAAATAATAGTTTTAAGATTTTAAGTAAAAATTTTGGTGTTGTTTTTGTGTCACCTGAGAAAAGAGAAATATCATTTACTACTAAAATTTTTCTGAGTTTTTACATATATTTTTGAGTTGTGTGCAAAGTTTTATCAAATACAGGAATTTAATTTAATAACACTAGTCAGTGTGATTTATTAGTGTCATTTCCAGAGTGGGAATACAGCATTGCCACCATAAAGAACAGAGAGTGTACATGTGCATGTTGTCATGTGAGCTGCTCCTTATTTTTTTTCCTGTAAGTGCTGTCACTGCGTAACTTATCCAAAAATGATTGAATAGATTCCATGCCTCACTTTGTATTCTGAGAATCTCTGTACTAAAAAGGGTTTTTGAAAGGGCTTTGCTTTCCTAATATATCATAGATAGCTTTACAGAAAGATTGAATAATAGGACTTTATTATGAATAATTTAAATGTAATGATTTTCAGAACAAAGTTACAAAACATAAACTAAATACAAAATGACTTTGTTCTGCCTAAGGTAAGATAAAAAAAAAAAAAAAAAAAAAAAAAAAACATGAACAGAAAACTTGTAAGCTACTTAGTTAGGTAAAATATTAAAAGTAAACAGATTTTGAATGCTGTTTATATCTCTTTGGCATAACAAGCACAAACTTTCCTGTCTTTTCCTATAATAAAACATTTGAAATGTGCTTCAATTAAACATTAAACATACTGAAAATAATGGGACCACAGATGAATTGATTGGGGTAGTTTCTTCTATATCATATTATTTAAATCACCAGGGTTCTCAAAAAGCTGAATATCAGATGGTTAACAAAATGAAGTCAATATACATTGTTGCAAAAATAATCTGAAGGCCCTTGCTCTAATATACATGTTTTTGAATAACATTTTAATTACTAAATAATATACATTTCAGATTATCATATATTATAAATAAATTATATTAATTTTTGAGATAAGAAAATCTCATTAAGGATAATTTTTGTGTCAAATATTTAGAAATATTTTGTTTAGGGCTGGAGGGATAGCTTAGTGGTTGGGGTGCTTGCTTGCAAAGCCAAAGGACCCAGGTTTGATTCCCCACTACCCACTTAGGCCAGATACACAAGGTGGGGCATGTGCCTGGAGTTCGTTTGCAGTGGCTGGAGGCCCTGGTGCACCCATTCTCTACTGCCTGTCTCTCTCTCTCTCTCTCTCTCTCTCTCTCTCTCTCTCAAATGAATAAATAAATAATATATATATATATATATGAAATATATGTTTAATTTCTCTCTAATTCCCTATAAAAGAAATAAAAGTAAATATATTTGATTCTTTCAGAGTAAAGAAAATATCTTTATATCTATATAAGATAGATGTATATATATAATAAATATGCATGAAATGAAATTTATGAGTATATCATACATAAAGCCTAAGCATCTATGGTTATAATGTGTGTGCATGTGTAACTATGTCCTATCCCATTCTTTATAGTTTATTTCACCATTTAATCATTTATTTATATTATTAGTATATATTTATTCACAATCAATCCTTAAATTCTTTAGATTAAAATCCAACCCAACTATTATTTACTTTTTTGTTTTGTTTTGTTTTGTTCTTCGAGGTAGGGTCTCATTCCGGCCCAGGCTGACTTGGAATTAACTATGTAGTCTCAGGGTGGCTGAGAACTCATGGCGATCCTCCTACCTCTGCCTCCAGAGTGCTGGGAATAAAGGCGTGCACCACCACGCCTGGCTTATTTACTTTGAGCCTGTGCACTGAGAGATTACTAGAGCCTGGCTCCTGTGTCCTTTACCACCTTACTTCCTAGGATCAATTATTAAGTCACCTGCCTTTAAACTGCCTATTTCTCCAAGAATTCCCTACTGCCTTTCTTGAAGGGTGATATGTAAAGATAGGATATGTATGATAGCAAACTCACACCTGGAAGATGTTGTTGTGTAAGTCTTTCCAGCAGGCAAACAAGAAAATGTACAGATTTACAGTAACATGCACATGGACATTCTGTAGTTATCACAGTCAATATTAACTTGTACCAGTAAAACTCACTCTGCTCCATTGGCATGAGCTTCATTGAAGCTATCTTTCCTCTCTTATTCCCTATTCTTCTGACACTGAAAACCGTATTTTCTGTCATTTAAAATTTACCTGCTTGTTCAAACATATTTCTATTAGTATATTTAAGGACTATCAAGGCATCTCAGAACAAAGGCAGCACAAATAAAGTCTTATATGTTTTTTTATTCTAGATGTATATATTTGTTGAGTGCATTTGATTTCCTGTACAACAGTGGAAAGTTTCATAAGGCAACATCTTCCTTGTGTTTCAGTATAGAAAGACATACTAAGTCTCTCAATGCTGAGTATGGTAACATTTTCAAGGTCTTTGTAAATGCTCTTTCAAATTTAGTACATTCTCTCTATATGTTAAGATTTTTTTTGATGGTTTCATGTTATATTTTTTGGTTGTTTCTGTATATATGCATTATGTTGTATATACATATTTTTTATTCAACAGAAAATTGATGAATTGTAGAGATTAATAAATGAATTGTAAAACGAAACAGCCCTGTAGTTCTACACCAAATTCTTCTTTGGTCATGGGGAATTACCTTTCATATACAGTTGCTTTTAATTTTCAGAATTTGTATTAATAATGTTGCTTATATCATATGGTTCCCTCATAATTTTTGTCTGATTTTAAAATAAGGATAAAACAGAATTAAGGAAAGGCAGAACATTTAAAGGCACTTGCTTACAAACCTACAGGCCTGAATTTTGTTCCCCAGCATCCACATCCCAGATTCTATGTAGTCTATACACCTGTATTTCCACGGTGTCTATCACAATGTGAAGTGGAGAGAGGAGAATTGGGGATCTTTCAGGTAAGTGTGGTTTGCACACACACACAGCAGCAGCACAAAAAGAAGGGAGACCCAGTACCAAGAAAGGTAAAAGGAATGGACAAATACCCAGAGGATGTCTTCAGAACTTTACACAGGGGCGGTGACACCTGCATTACCATACACACACATAAACATACATGCATGTACACACACAAACACAAACATATGTATAATGAAAAAAATAAGGGAAAAAAACTCATGTGCTAAGAGGAAAAAGCCTTCTACCTTATTTTATTTTCTAGAAAGAATTCTGTATGATTGTATTGAACTACATCATATTTGTCTTTTAAAATTGATAGATATTATAAGTAAAGACATTTTACCACAAAACTTTATTTGTAGAAATTTGTTTTTGTCTTTTTAGCATGACTGGTAATTCAACTCAGAACTTCTTTAAGATATTTAGCACACTATAAAAAAATCCCTTAAATTAATTTCTTTTTTTAATTTGTGTGTGTGTGTGTGTGTGTGTGTGTGTGTGTGTGTGTGTGGCTATATGCTTGTCACATCATGTGTAAAGTTAGAGGGTAACTTTGAGATGTCTGAACTGCCTTCTACCTTCTTTGAGATAGGGTATACCTTGTTTTGTTGTTGCTGTTTGTTTTTGTTTAATAGTAAAGTTTTTATTTAATATTTTTTTTTAATTTTTATTAGTTATCTATATAATGTGTATAGAGCCATGATGGTACCATCGTTAGCCTTCTCCCTGCCCTCCTCCCTCAGGGATTGTGGGTGCATTGTGGGGATAGCCATCAGTTATGGGGGAGAGGCAATGTCTCTGTGCATAGTGACCCAACTTATGGCTCTAACAATCTTTCTGCCACCTTTTCTGCGAATTTCCCTAAGCCATGTTGGGTTCATTTTAGGTCTATTTCAGTGACATGGTCATGGGAGTCTCTGTGTCTCTGGATCACTGGTTTGGTAGGAGTTGAGTGTTCTCTGTGTCTATCTCCTTCACTCCTCTGCTGATACCAGGTTCACTGAGAAAGCAGCACTCTTGCTCATTTCCCCAATTATTCTATGACTTCAACTGGTGCTCTGGTAGGATGGAATGGGCTGATTCTCTCCTCCAGTTTGGTGTCCATCTGAAAAAGAGAAGCAAATTCTCCAACAGAGAGTGAAGTCAGTGCAAGATACATGGATAGCCAATATTGTTTTAGAGTGAATTTAATGGGTGTAGGTCCTCTTTTATCCCACTATTGGTGGGAGCTTGATATTAAGAGTGAACTCAGTTTTGGATATGGTTCTGACTTGTTTTCCAGTTCCAGGTATGGTTTCCATTCCACTGAGTGGATCCTGTAGCCAAATCAAGAGCAATTGGTAACCCACCATAGCTGTGTGCCACTATTACATTTGTGTGAGCATCACGTCAGGTTGATTGCTTCTGGGAAGTTTACATCACGAATTCCTTAGACAGATGTTGGTCATTTTCCCTCAGTTGCTCATGTAGTACCTTCTGGCACTAGACAAGCTAACTGTCTGGGGACTGTCTCTTCCAGATTCCATCCAGGTCACTCTATGTTCCATCCCAATAGCATATGGTATATTCAGCAATAGGGTCTTACCATTAACCTTTGGTGGGTCATCAAGTACTCTGACAAAAATCTGTCTTCATTTGGGAAACTTGTAGGTCTCACTGAACAACAGCTCATTGTGGATGTTGACCACATGTTGGTACTGGGAGTTACAGGTCAGTGCCACAGGATAAGAAGGAAGAAAAATATAGGTAGTATGTAAGAGAAATAGAGAGAGAGAAGAGTAAGAAGAGAGGGTGAGAGAGAGGAACAGGAGAAGGTTGAGGTTAATATTCATCCTACCCTCTCCAGGCCCCTAGGATTCAGGTGTTCTCTCTAAGCACCTGATGAAGGTTCAGCCTTTTAGTATGTCATACAGGTTATAGGATTTTTTGGTACTATTTCCAATTGGGTCCAGTTTTTTGCCCCCCCCTTTCCTCTCCACCATCCCTATTGTCCAGTCCTAAAAACGTTTCTTAGGTATGTCAACATTTCAGGCAAATTCAGGTTAGGAGCCACAGCTACCTTGTTTTTTTTTTTTTTTTTTTTTGTTGTTATTGTTGTTTTGTTTTGTTTTTAATATTTCGTTTAATGCCAGTCTAACTGGCATGCTAGCTTTGATAATCTTTTGGTTCTTCCTCCCATTGATGTGGTCATATTGGGATCAACAACAAATGTTCTACTTTCTGCCTGACTACATGTTGTATCTGGGGTATCAAACTTGAATTACCAGATTGAAAACAAGGAGCTTTAACCTCGGAGCAATATTCCCCAGACTTTAATGATACAATTTTCCTAATTTAAGGGAATATAAATGTAAATTAATAAATTATATAATGTCATTGCACAACTTTATGTTCCTTTGATATGTACATCTATGTAAGAGACAGAATAACAATGAAGGATTAAGTACCTTCAAAAGCTTCTTCATGTTGATTTCAAAGTTCTGAGCTTGTTTCCATGCTGGTAAGTAATAGTATTCTTTCTGAAGAGTTCCATAATCAGCTTTTCCTACTGATACAAGATTTGTGTGGATCTTTTATTAATTTTTATACCAATATATATGTGTAACTGAGTAACAGTTCAGAAAAAGTTATGTAAGTTGCTGTCGAGATGATGGAATGTTTCAGTAATGTGTCCTGTCCAAGCATGAGGATCTGAGTTCAGATCCCCAGCACCTGGGTGGAGTTTGCCTATAATCCCAACTCTAGGCAGGGGCAGACAAAATTACCAAGACTTGTGGCTAAGCTAGTCTACCCAAACTGGTGAGCTTCAGGTCTAATGACAGACAATTTTTCAAAAAATAAGATGAAAGTGATTGAGGAACGCCGATGATACCAACCTATTACACATACATCCCCCTACACATACATGAGAATACATACATATATAGGCATTCTACACAGCACATTGAAAGATGAGATTTTATCCCCAACTCCCTCATTTTGCACAATAAACTTAATATCTCTTAGCAATCCACTTTAACAACTTGACTATTGTGCTTTAAATCAAATGTCCCACAGAACCTCATGTTGTTTGAATGCTTGGTTCCTAGTTAATGGAAATTTGGGAAGTAGAGCTTTGCTGGAGTAGCTGTGCTGTTGGGGGTGGGTATGGGATATTATAGCCAACTACCCATTGCCAGAGCTTACCTTACTCTCTTGCTTCTGTTTCCCCACCTGTAGTAGAAAAGGTGATGTCTAGCATCTGCTCATGCCATCCTTTCCTCTGCCATCAAGAAGCTTCTCCCAAGACTGTAAACCAAAATAAAATAAAATAAAATAAAATAAAATAAAATAAAATAAAATAAAATAAAACAAAGTTCCTGGTGCAGAGACAGTGCTCTAGGAAATAACATGGCATGAATTACTTTCAGATAATTCTGTACTTATCATTCCAAATAAAGCACGGCAGGTGAATCTGTCCTTAGATTAAATATTAATGTTAAAGATTAAGTAATTAGTGCTGCTTCCATGATAAAACAGTCAGTGAAATCAAAACATCAAATGTCTTTCCGCTGATTCAGATGATAATGACCTTTCAGGATTTTCCTTGCTTCAGTGGCTGGTGGAAAGGAGATTGAATGTGAAATAGAGTTGATGTACTAGTATCAAGCACGGTAAGTGCAGTCCATATGCTTGATCTAATGCAGTGCCTACATGTCTGCTTCCAGCAAGGTATTTGCTCATGGTATCAATGTGTCACTGTGGACAAGTTCATGACAAATCCCACTGACTACCTAAACCTTGACAGTTCTCATCCACTGACCCAGGGAGTCATATTTTCCACAGTCAGCATCTAATAATTAATGACATATGAAAATATTTTACTCATATCATATGTAACTTGGATTAACATTTTCATATAATTGTGAAGAAATCCTGGAAAGGTTTGGGTGACATTTCATGTTTCCATAATGATATCATTCAAGATTTTCTATATTTTAACTGATTCCTGTACGACAATACTGATGAGTCACTGTTGCAGTCAACTCCTTGTTGCTGAGATAAAAATCCAAGCAGAAGCAGTTTATAGGAGGAAAGGGTTTATTTGAAGGCATACAAATTCCAGGGAAACACCATTAATGACAGAAGAAGCTGGCTCACTTACATAGAGAGAAGCAAAGAGACACCACCAACAGCCAGCACAAATAGCTAGAGGTCAAGATGCTTTTTCCATACCTAGTAGAGCTGGAAGACAAGATTTGTCCCCAGTGATATACCTCTTCCACAGTAGGGATGTGCCCACTGCAGACTTAAGATACAAGCCTGAGTCTATGGGACCACACATTCAAACAACCACAGTTCATTCCTGACCCCCATAAACTCAGGACCATCTTACAACACAAATTACATTCAGTCCAATTTCAAAGGTCCCTATAAATTTTACTAAAGTCCCACATTTCATCTGATATTTAAGACTGTCTCTTAACTGTGAGTCCTGTAAAGTCAAAACAAATTCCATACTTCTAACATATAAAGGGACAGAGTAAATATTCCCATTGAATAAAGGCATGACAAGGAGAGACTGGACCAACAGAAATAATAACCAGCTGGTAAACATCAAACATCTACAGTTCAAGTCCAGGATCCATGACCAATGATAAAAGTCTAGATTTCTAGTTCCACAATTCCAGCTGGGCTTATCACAGCCTGAGCAATCATCCTGTCCAGAGACACCAGTTCTCCAAAGTAGGTATTCAAAGTAATGGTATATACAAAACATCTTTGGGTCTATATAGCAAACTTTGGTCCATCTTTACAGCTCCATACAATGGCCCTGTTTGGCCTCCAAACATGGATATCTACCCTGTTTCACCTTGCCATATCACATGGTATTGGTTCTCTTCATACACTGGCCTTAAGAGACATCTGCAGAGAGATAACATCCAGCTTTACACTGCTGCTCATGCAGCTTATGGAACTGTGTGCACTTCATGACCCACTTCCTTGCCTTTTTCATGCTCCCAAACCAATACTGATTGAGCAGTTACATAGTAAATTTTAAAAATCCAATGGGAAATAAACCTCGATCTTTAAGAATGCAAACTCCTTTGATTTTTTTCTTCTTCGAGTCACCTCCTTATAAAATATTTTGTATTCTTACTCATTTGAGTCTTTCCTGTGTGGATTTCACTCTCAGGCATCTTTTCATTGTTTCCCACCCTAAAACGTGGTAATCAACAATTGTTCCTTTAGTAACCTGAAAGACAGTCTCTGTGCCTGTAACTTTAAACTTCTTTGAATTTGTTTCTTGTGAAAAAATATACATTTATCATATCTTTCTATTCTTTATCTTCCACCATGCATAGCACTAGTCCATTACTATTAAATTCCACCTTTATCAAACTGTCTGGGAATAGGCAGAAGAATGTAGGCAGCCTTTACACCAGTAGCTCAGTCTTAACAAAGTTCTCTCCTTCCCCTTTGAGAGTTCATAAACCAAATCTTCACAGACTACAATTCTCTCTGCATTTAGAATTTTCAAACTCTCACCAATAGCCCATAAACCTTTGCTTACCCACTTTGAGGTTTTTCCTGTTCCAAGTACTAAATCTTTCCATATTCCTTGAGCACACAAGTTTCAAAAGACCAAAATCCACACGGTCAGATTCATCACAGCAAGAACCCCACTCCAAGTACCAATTTAACTGACACAGTCAGCTCCTTATTGCTGGGACAAATATCCAACTAGACGCATCTTCAAGGAGGAAAGGGAATCATTTCAGGCTTACAGATTTTAGGGGAATACCATCAATGGCAGAAGAAGCTGGCTCACTTCCTATAGATTCAAATAGAGAGACACCACCAATAGACAGTGTTGCAGTCAGGTTCGCATTGCTGGCAGAAATCACCCGACTAAGAGCATCTTGTGGGAAAAAAGAGGTTTATTTTGGCTTACAGGCTCGAGGGGGAAGCTCCATGATGGCAGGAAAAACGATGGCATGAGCAGAGGGTGGACATCACTCTCTGGTCAACATAAGGTGGACAACAGCAACCGGCGAGTGTGCTAAACACTGGCAAGGGGAAGCTAGCTATAATACCCATAAGCCCACCCCCAATAATACTCTGCCTCCAGGAGGTGTTAATTCCCAAGTTGCCATCAGCTGGGAACCTAGCATTCAGAACACTTGAAGTTTATGGGGGACACCTGAATCAAACCACCACATTCCGCCCCTGGCCACCATAAACTGATAACCGTACATGATGTAAAATACAATGCATTCATACAACTTTAAAAGTCCCCATAGTTCTTATCCATCCTAATGATGTTCAAACAATCCCCATACTCCAAGGTCTTTTAACTGAGCCATAATACCAAAAATAATCCCCCCAAAACCCATAATGGCACAGAATAAACATTCACACTGCAAAAGATGGCATTGGGCAAAGCAAAGAAATATTCAACCAATACAAGATTTCAAAGAACCAGGGCAAATGTCATATTCTAATTCCAATCCAACAACTAGTCAGTGACAAATCTCCAAGTCCGATACTTCTGAGCAGCAACAAGTCTCTGGAGTTCCAATTCCACCCTTCCATCTAGGCTACTCACAGTCCTGGAAAACTTCAGCCAGGGCTGGCAGCTCTCCTTGGCAGCCACCTCATAGTCCCGGCATCTCCACTGGGTCTCCACTGCAACCCACAGTCCATCCTCATGGCCCCACGGGATCTCCATGCAGGCATCCAGCAAACCTGCTTCATACTGCCCATGGCCATTTCCAAAACACAAGACCGCGTTAAAAACTCAATGACCCTCTCTTTCCTGCATTGGTTATACTCCATAATACCAGGTAGGGTGCCAATTTGTTAATCCAGGGGGGAATAAATCAGACTTTGAAGAACAGGACACTCCTTCAGCATTCAGGCCCCTTCCAAAGAGTCTGCATTCTTCCTGTTGCCCCATTGCAGGTCAGCTGGCCCAATCTCAAAGGTTGTAATCTCTCAACTGCAGCTGAACGGGTAGAGTTCACCCAAAGATTTCATTTTTTCTGTGCCATATCCTTCTTCTCACACCAGTTCATTTTTAAGCAAAACAACCCTGCATAACTTCTCAGGACACGGTCATAACAGCAAACTTGTCACACAAACTGCTAGCCCAGTCCAAATAAAGCTCTTTCTCACCCTCATAAGCCAAACCTCACAGTCCATAGTTCTTCCACTTGAAAAACATCTCCAAAAGGCCAAAGCCACAGTCAGGTGTCTAGCAGCAATCCCACTCCTCGGTACCACTTTACTGTTGCAGTCAGGTTCTCATTGCTGGCAGAAATCACCCGACTAAGAGCAGCTTGTGGGAAAAAAGAGGTTTATTTTGGCTTACAGGCTCGAGGGGGAAGCTCCGTGATGGCAGGAAAAACGATGGCATGAGCAGAGAGTGGACATCACTCTCTGGTCAACATAAGATGGACAACAGCAACCGACGAGTGTGCCAAACACTGGCAAGGGGAAGCTGGCTATAATACCCATAAGCCCACCCCCAACAATACTCTGCCTCCAGGAGGTGTTAATTCCCAAGTTGCCATCAGCTGGGAACCTAGCATTCAGAACACTTGAAGTTTATGGGGGACACCTGAATCAAACCACCATAGACAGCAACACAGAACCACCAGAACAAAATGCCAGAGATAAAATTGCATTTTAAACTGCTAGTATTTGTGTGTATGTTATATTTTAATTAAGTGTCCCCAATGTTAGAGCTGAATAATATTAACTTTCTGTGGAGAAAAGGGGTAAACAAAATTCAGGAGATATGTAAAAGCCATAAGGAAGCCTATTACTTTACAAAATATTTAAAGATAAAAGCAAAATCATTTTAAACATAATGAGAGAATTAACAAGGTTACCTTGCATGGAAACATAATGCTGTTTCTTGAAGTAATGTGTTATTTATTGAACAACAGTAATAGAGATGGGATCCCTATCAATTATATATTAAAAATGTTTCAGAAGGCCTCAAACAATACAAGTTATTTCCCTTGCTCTTTCTTGCCCACCAGAATTGAAAGATTAGGCCCCCTTGCTAAAAATACTGCATACCTTTTGGTTTTGAAATATACCCTTGATGGGGAGCTTTCATATCGTTGGTGTTATCTGGTGGATCCCCCATGGTACAATCTTAATTTTCCAGCCAAGGTGTTTCTACTGGTTCAGTCCTGGCATGAATATTGTAGGAATAACCAACCCGTTTGTGATATAATTTGTTGTTATCTCTACATTAATGTCTACTGCTATGAACCAGGTCAAAAGCTCACTCATTGGGTGCATAATATACTGTTATTTTATGAAACAATTATGTTATCACATTATTTTCTAAATATTTATGTTTATACCCACAGCTTCTTGCTGCTCCCAGCCATAATCAAAATGTTACTTTTAAAGTGCATCCAAAACTAGTCAAAGCAATGCAAATGAATGACTGTGAGTACCTATTTCTGTATGATACATGTATATTATTAGGTCTACTGCTTGTGGAAAATTGTGGAAGAGGAGGCAGAAAGACTGTAAGAGCAGGAAGGTGAAAAGGAATATTTTAGAACTCTTATTTGTATAGGACATGGTAATTTCACTTACAAACTCAAAGTAGCCAGGGTTACTGTATAAGACTCTTGAAAGATAGGGATAGTAAACATTCCCTCGTGAAAGGAAGAGGAGTTCTGAGACCTCCATCCCTCCTGAGGATTGCTGGAGGTGGGGAATTAGTCTCTGCAACTAGTAAGTGAAATGAAGAAAGTGTTCAGTAGGTGTAAAAGGGGATGGGGAGGTAATGGGAGTCTATATTTCAAAGTATGTTATATATGCATATATCTCGACAACAATTTAAAATAGTTCCAAAACAGTTAACTAGGTTTTACACAAAGATTATTAAACAAAAAATGAGTTCAGAGAACTATTGATTTTAGACATTTTGAAAATATAATTATCATTTTCCACACTTTTCATTAATATGAAATATATCAAATAGATATTTTGAGTCATAGTTTTTATTCTTTTAAGTTGCCATGATATATTGACTTTATAGAACTTATTATAATCTTCTATATAAATATGTTTTTTTTTTAAATTTAAAGTAAGCAAAATCTATTTTTAGAACTTTTTTTTTTTTTTTTTTTTTGCTTTTTTGAGGTAGGGTTTCACTCTGGTCCAGGCTGACCTGGAATTAACTATGTAGTCTCAGGGTGGCCTTGAACTCTTGGCGATCCTCCTACCTCTGCCTCCCGAGTGCTGGGATTAAAGGCGTGCACCACCACGCCCGGCCCTATTTTTAGAACTTTTAAAGACTGTATGCAGAATGGCAGATATTGCGTCTGACTGGATGTCAGAAGGAAATAGTCTAATATGTCACTTAAATTCTGATGTCTAAGCTATTAAATGAGAATATTGAATGCTATCTTAAAACCTATAAAAGGCAATGTTTCATTTTAATTAAACTGAGAATAAAAAGCTACAAAATGCATAACATAAATATCAAATTTGGCATATATTATTTCTGAGTAAAGATATCTCTATAGTACTAGTTTATTGACAACATTTTGTTTGAATTTTAAACTAATTTACTAATAACAAGAGTCCAACAGTGAAAGTGTCCTTTGTTCTCAGTTGGCCTGTGTTCCCATGTGTTGTGCCCACATTTGCTGTGCTTTGTATCACAAGCTCACTGACATGCTGGCTGTGTTACTCAGTGTTTCATGCCAAGTCTCCAACTCTTGTTGGCTGTAGATCTCACAATGCACCATCAACAGACTGATGGACTCCTGCTGGTTGTAATTCCCCAATTATCATGAACTGGCTTTCAAGGAGGTTTAGATAAGGCTTCTCAACGTTGTGGCTAGCTACCTTACCATTGCTGATACAAAACATACCAACAAAAGCAGATGATGGGAGGAAAGGGTTTATTTTGGCTTACAGTCTCAAGGGGATATTTCACCATATCACGGAAAGAATGGTAGAGCAGAGGATGGGCATCATATTTAGTTATAGCAGGAGGAAGACAGCATTAAAAGAAGAGCTCTGGCAAGGGGAGCTGGGCTATAACACTCCAAAGCACACCTCTGTCAAAACACTTCCTACAGTAAGCCTCCACATCCTAAACTGTCACCAGCCGAGGGTTAAGTATTAAAAAAAAAAAAAAAAAAAAAAAAAAAAAAAAACAAACAAACAAACAACAACAAAAAAAAAAAAAAAAATCACATGAGTTGGTGGAGAACATCTGATTCAAACACCAAAACTTCCAGCAGATAAAGCAGGAAAAATCCAAAATAAGTTAGTCTCTCTCTCTTTCCCTCTCTCCCTCCTTCCCCCTTCCTCTTTATTTGAGGAGCTGATTTAGTATGATTTATTTAAAATTTTTTAAATGTCAACACTGACAAATGTTCATCAAAAATTGTTCATGTATTACATTTCAAAATAGTAAATGCAATTTTAACTATTTATTTCATAAAATTCAGCAGTTTATTTAATGATACCAGAACACTTTTTTTTTTTCCTTTCCAGAATAAATTGTTTAGTCAATATAATGCTTCAAGGAATATTTCATTAACATTAATTTTGGTTTGGACAAATATACCTGAATGACCAGAAAAATGACCAAAATTTAAAGTTTTTTCAAAATGTTTGATTGGATCCTCTTGAGAATATCTGCTCTTTGTAGTGAGTTCTCCAATTATTTCTGGGCATTTACCTTCCTTATCTCTGAAGTAAGACTTATGGTCACTATAGAATTAGATGATTTTATTTTGATGCTTTCTGTAGTTGGTATTCCCATAACTGCTCCTACTAAATTATGAAATCTGTGTCTCTATGGTTACCATTTTTAGTAAAACTATATTGCATGTGATATTTATTTTGCATTTCTAGCATATAAAAGTGTTGTGGATGTAGCAGTACCATATCACAATTTGTTAGATCAGAAGTGCAGGTAGGCTCCTCTGGGTGTTCCACAAATTATTACAGGGTTAAGATCAAAGTATTTTTGAACCTGGACTCATAATTAGAGGGTTCTAAGCTAATTCTAGCTTTTGTCAGAAATTATGGTTACATGGCAGTAAATTTAAAATCCTTATCAGAGAGTATTAATAGCTGGGCAGCCTCTTTTTGCTTCTTTTAAAATTCATGCTGATCCCATGAGTCTCTGAATTTTCACTTTCTTTCTTTCTTTCTTTCTTTCTTTCTTTCTTTCTTTCTTTCTTTCTTTCTTTCTTCTTTCTTTCTTTCTTTCTTTCTTTCTTTCCTTCTTTCTTTCTTTCTTTCCTTCTTCCTTTCTTTCTTTCTTTCACAGAGAGAAAGAGGCAGAAAAATAGAGAGAAAGAGAATGGGTGTGCCAGGGCTTCTAACCACTGCAAACAAACTCCAGATACATGTTCCACCATATGCATCTGGCTTACGTAGGTCCTGAGGAATTGAACCTGGATCCTTTGTCTTTGCAGGCAATTACCTTAAGCTCCCAGCCCCACTTTTTCTATGTCTGTGCCTCTGCTCATAACAGAAAGACTGTTTATTTTATAAAAGTTCTGTGATTAATTTGCATTTATATGGGTAACAAAGAATTATTTGATGATAGAAGAAATCAGTAATTTCAGATAAGAAAAAAACAAGCTTATTCAAAATTAACTATTGTTTATTCATAAGTAATCTAGTGTTCTCCTTCATCTTCACTTATCTTGGTAGAATCCTGTGATTGGTGCCATGAGAACAAAGGCATGCACCTGCATGTTCATTGTTGCTCTTCTGTCTCCTTTCAGTCTGTTTCAACTTACATAATATTTTCTTTTTTTAATATTTTATTTTTATTTATTTGACAGAGGGCTGGGAGAGAGAAAATGGGCGTTACAGAGCCTCCAGCCACTACAAACAAACTCCAGATATGTTCACCCCCTTGTGCATCTGGCTAACGGTGGGTCCTGGGGAATTGAACCTGGGTTCTTTGGCTTTGCAGGCAAATGCTTTAACCACTAAGCCTCCAACCACTTACCTAATATTTTCCATGGAATCTTAATAAATGTTGATGTGTCCTGAGGGAATATACCATGTTCTCCCTTCCTCCTCAAATAATTGTGTTTTCTTGAAAATTATCCAATACCAACTAAAATAATTCAGGTCATTTAAAAAAAATAATATTTTCCCATTTCTTTCTAAATTAGTGTATAATCCTCCCATATAGACTATTTCTCATTCATTAAAGGGTGGGAACTTAGCTTTACTTTTTTTTTCCTTTTTTTTTTTTAATGCCTATTTCCTTCTTGCCTCTTTATTTTTATTTCTTTTCACTTCTCTTCTATTTATATTTTACATTTTTCTTTATTCTTTCTTTCTACATAGCATTTTAATAAAATATTGTACTTATTTACTTATTGAAGACAGAGAGAGAGAGAAGCAGATAAAGAAAGAGAATGGGCATGCCAGGACCTCCTGCCACTGGAAACAAATGCCAGATGCATGTGCAACCCTGTGCATCTGGCTTATGCGAGTACTGGAGAATCAAACCTGGGTCCTTAGGCTTCACAGGCCAGTGCTTTAATCACTAAGCCATATCTCCAGCCCTGCATGGACATTTTATTTAGTTTTTTTTTTTTTTTTTTTTAATCTCTTTCAGAGATGTATGTACCAACCCTTTCAATCAGATGTAGAATTGTTTGGAACTAAACCAAAATATCTGTTCTGCTATTATAGCAATAATCTTTTACCTAATTTAACCATTATAGAATTAGATGTGTTGATTATCAATGTCCCTTTCTTTATTTTGGTTACTGTGGCCAAGAAAATCATTTTATTTCATTATTTTGCCTCTATTCTATCATAAAATCCATCACTATGTATATTGTCTTAATATTTTATATGAACATATTTGATTTTATAACTTTATTTTCCCTGAAAAATTTTAGGATAACTATTTTCTAGTTTGAAAATGAACATATGTAAGACTTTTTTAAGAGCGTTAAAATGGATCCGATTTTAATAGTTATTAAATATAGCAGCTTTATGAGATTTGGTTGAACCCTGTGCTTTTATAAACTTGCCACACATTTTGTTTTGTTTTGTTTTTGTTTTTGAGGTAGGGTCTCACTCTAGAACAGGCTGTCCTGGAATTCACTATATAGTCTCAGGGTGGCCTCCAACTCAAGGCAATCCACCTACCTCTGCCTCCCAAGTGCTGTGATTAAAGGTGTGTACCACCATATCCAGCTATATTAGTCAAGTTTTTGACATCAAATTGTAGTGGTGTTTGAAATGAAGTGCTAGATTGAAAGTATTGAGTTCATACCCTACTCAAATCTGCTTTTGAATAGTACTGTTTAGCTGTTTCTTGCTGTGACAGCATATGTAACAATAACAACTTAATGAAGGAAGAGTTTGATTTGTTTCATGGTGTAAGGGGATACCATCCATCATGGCAGAGAAAATGAAGAGCTAAGATTGGCTTTAGCTGTAGCAGTAGGAGTGTGAGCCAACTGTTCACAGTGGGTTCAGTGCCAGGAAGATAATGATGAATGGTGGTGGTCAGCTTTGTTATACTCCCCCTTTTTTTTTTTTTCTTTTCCTTTTCCTTCAGTCTTAGACTCCAGCCAATGAACTGACACGGCCCATGTTCTTGGTGGGTCTTCCATGCTCAGCTACATAGCTCTGGAAACACCTTCACAGATATACCCACAGATGTATTGCCTAGATACTTCCAAATCCAATAATACAAAAACAAGATTAAACTTCACTCTATCATACCTTCAACTAAAGTAATGCATAACAGAAATTGAGAGCTTATATCACCTAAAATGTCTATTTTTACTCACCTTGAAGCCAACATTTTATGTATCTACTAGTGTAAACAATGTTATATATGAAAAGATAAATGTTTATAAGTTGAATCTTCTCTAGTTGACAACCAGAGATAAGCAATCTCACATGGATTTTATCTCTTCTCACATTAGCATGACCTTAAACTAGGAAAGCAAAAGTATGGTGGAAGAGTTCTCATACTTCATCTGATAAAGCAGGTACCAGTTGTTTCTCATTTATTTTTCAGAATCTGAAAAATTGAATCTCTAGCTTTTAGAGTACTGTGACACAGCCTCATTTTAAGCATTTTATTCTTGTGAATTTTCTTGTCACATTGAGATTCTTTTATAATAGTCAAACTATGTATTAAGTGCTTAAATGACAGAAGTTTATTTCCCAGGATTTGGAAGCTTGAAACCCAAAGTCAGGGTGTGGACAGATTTTGTGTCCTGAGGTAACTAGTTTTCCTCTATCTTCATGTGATAGTTTACTCTGAGGAGGCATTTTCAGTGATGGCACTTCTTGATATAGACAAAGTTTCTCTTATGACCTGTTGCATTCCTTGGGGTTGCTCAGAGAAACAAAGGCAAAGGGAAAAGTACATAGATTTCATCCATGTGGAACCTCCACCCAGACAGATTAATTATATGGTGAAATAGAAAAATTGGTTCCTATGATTTTGGAATTCAATAAATATTACAGTTGGCAAACTGGAGCACGGGGAACAAATGAGTTAGTTCAAGAATGAATATAAATGCAGGCCGAATCAGGTGTGGTGATGCACACCTGTACTCTTAGCACTAAGGAGACAGAAGGATTGAAAGGAGTTTGAGGTCAAACTAAACTACTCAGTAAGTTGCAGGCCAACTTGGGCTTGAGTGAGATCCTGATTCAAAACAAAAAAACATGTAAGTAAATATTAATAAAATTAAAAAAAAAAAGAAAGAAACAGATTCAGGAAGACCAAGACAGCTGACAGTCCAGGTGCAAGTTGAATCTAAGGGAAGATCAATGTCCGAATCAAAACTGTAAGGCAAGGAGAGCAGACTGTCTTCTAGTTCTCTGTTGCTCTATATGGACTTTCAACTTACTTGATAAATGTTAATGACATCAAGGAGAGCAGACTGTCTCACTTAGTCTTCCAAGGAAATTGTTAATCATATCACAATCACAAATGCCCAAAACAATGTTGGATCAACTGTCCAGTTCACACATGGAATTAACCATCACATAAAGGCACCAATCAGGTGGGATTAGAGCCCACCATATGGCTTCACTGTAACATAATTATGGATTAAAGCCTTGGTCACTGAATACACTCATATATAGTGTTACTGAGGATTAGGTCTTCAAAATCTAAATTGTAAGGAAGCTTAGTTCCACTGGCAAGGAAATATAATAGAAAATACTAATGCTTTTAAAAGTGGGGGAAAATCCTTTTCATATAAAAAGGAATGAAAGTAATTAAGATATTTTACATTGTATTGTCCACTCAAAGATTTATTCAGCCAAATATACTGTATATCCATTAACATAAGCATTGAAAAGGAAGGAGGATACTGGGAGATGGAATTTGGGAAAGACTGGAGCTGGAGATAAGAGGAGAGAATGTAATTAACAACAAATAGAATTTGTAAAATACAAGAAGAACTAATACCTAAATCTTTATATTTCTAGTGAAATATGAAAAATGTAATATAGAAAGAGAAACCTGATTCAATTAAAAAATGAAATAAGCAAGTGTGCGTTCCTGTGGAGAGAACAATGCCTCTAGTAACCCTCCTCCCTCCTTCATAGATTTTACATTCTATCTTTCCCCATGTTCCTAAATGTTCCCTGTATCTTAAGGAGCATGTTAGAAGTCTGCTTTCATGTTGAGCTCTCTGTAATGTTTCCTGGGCCTGGCAGGTGTGATAGCAATGACCTCTCCAGTGATTGGTACTAGGCTTCTGGTCTTAGAATTCTGAAGCGTCTTGAGTCTCCTTAATATTCACCACCATCTGAAGATACCAGTTTCTCTAACTAAGAGTCAGAACAGCATTGACCCCAAGGGATAAAAATACATATTTACAAGAGACATAACCAGTCCATTAGACAGAAAACAGTAGAAACTTCCCTCTATGTTCTATAACTTTCCAGGTCATAGGCTTTTGACTTTATTCTCAGTGCTAGTCATAAAACTTGAGTGAACCTCATAGGCAATGAGACAGTAGTTGATTATTCCCATAACATATGTCATTTTTACACCACTGGGTACATCCTGCATGCCGGATTGGTTTTGAAGGTTGCAGGGTCCACTGCTTGTTCACACTGTTGGTAACATTTATCCCACAGAAGCTCACATACATTTGAAGAAAGTTATGGTTCAATAAATTACAAGTGAGCATTAGTATGTTGAATTGTTTATAATTTGTAATTTTCCATTAAGAGATTTTTTAAAAAAACTGTACTGAAGGTCCACACTGAGAATTTATCACTCAATTTCATTGGCATCCAAGCAGTGTTTTCCATTTACAAAGATAATTTGTTTTTATTTTATTTTATTTTTATTTTATTTAATTAATTAATTTATTTATTTATTTATTTATTTATTTTTGGTTTTTCAAGGTAGAGTCTCTCTCTAGCTCAGGCTGACCTGGAATTCACTATGTAGTCTCAGGCTGACCTTGAACTCATGATGATCCTCCTACCTCTGCCTACCAAGTTCTGGGATTAAAGGTGTGCACTAGCACACTCAGCTTATATATATATATATGTATGTATATTTTAGAGAGAGGGAGACAGAGAGAATTGGCATGCCAGGGGCCTCAGCCACTGAAATTCTACTCCTGACACTTCCACCACCTAGAGGGCATGTGCGACCTTGCATTTGTCTTACCTTTATGCATCTGACTTATGTGGCATCTGGAGAGTCGAACATGGATACTTAAGCTTTTCAGGCAAGCACAATAACTGCTAATCCATGTGTCCAGTCACTATAAAGATAATTTTTATATTCTTTCATAAAATAATTTAGATATGTTCTAAGCTGGGTTCTTATAAATTGTTATATGGTTGTATAGAAATGATTCAAAGTATTATAGATGTAGATATATGATAATATGGACTTCATGTTCTATAATAAATTCTAGGATATCTTATAGAGGAATTTTATTGATATTTTTAAAGGTAAAAGTAAAATAACATTTTTTCAATGTGCCTAAGAATGTGACTCATTGGGAAGGCACTTGCTGAGTGTTTGGAAGGCCAACAACTTGATAGCCAGGGACGAGAAAAAAATGTTTGTTTCAGTAGAACAGAATTTAATAATGGAAAACAAATATGGCAATATGTCAGGATCTTCCCAGTATATGATCAATCATAATTCTCAGAACTAAGATTCCTGTCTATTCCAAAGGAAACAATGTTGATACCAGATAATCCAAGCAACAAATATTTCTTACTTTAACTTGGTTAGTGAGTTTAAACTTAATAACATTTAGCTATGCTATCATTTGATCTTTTATTTCCAGGTAAAATTTTTTATGTTGTCTGTTGTGATTAGGGACCATAACACTTTGGGATTTAATTCTATGTCAAATATATATGTTTAATATTTACTTACTAAGCATACTCATAAGTCATTTTAATAAATTTTCTTTAAATAAGAACAGACTGTAGCTATCAAAAATATTTTACTTAAAATTGTGTTTTATAGTATACATAATTAAATCAAATCAATGTTTTATTTTCCTGGGATTATCTATGTTCTTATAGCATATAATATTAAAATGTTAAAGGAGTGTATTAATAGTTAATGTTTTTGTAATTAAGGCTATAAGTTAGATTAAGTTGGGCACAATTTCATTGACATTGGGTACACACTAAATATTATTTTTTTCCTCTGAATCTAAACAATAGCTAGGGAATAATAAAATATGGTAACATGTCTTATTAATACCTTAATTAATTAAATCATAGTTTTCTAAATATCTGTCAACTCATTACACATATTTCCCTATCTGGACTTCCTATATGATTTGTAGGCAAAACCATAATTCAGTGACATATGTAGAAAATGGAAAACTTCAATTGCACCCAAGCTCTGTTGCTCTCACATTTATTCCACCTGACACAAGCATTTACCTGAATATGTAGCCCTAATATTCTATAAACAACCTATATTGGAAGTCTTCAGCCAAGGTAAACAGAATTTATTCTTCAGGCCCATTATTGTTTGAAGGCATAAGTATCACATTATTTGTTGACTCCAGTGTTTGAAAGTTTATTTTTATGAGCTACTTGACATGCTAAGGTAGTAATTTACAGCCTCAAATCACAAAACTTATGTGATTGAGAGTAAAGACACAGCTCCCTCCACAGATGGTATCATGGCAATTTCTGGGAAATCATAGTGTGACTAAATATAATAACTTAAATTTATATACTTTCTATTAAACCCTAGGAGAGTTAAAAAGTAATGTGAACTGTTCTGAAGTCCAGTATACTTAGTAATGATGGAAAAAGAAGGGAAATATTTTGTACACACACACACACACACACACACACACACACACACATATTTGCACATAAATTTACTGCATGAACACACTATATTAATAGAAGATAATGTATTATGGTGTAATGCATTATATTTAATATAAACTGTGAAATATATCAACTATATTACTTATTGTTACACATTTGAGTAATTTTTATACATAAGAGCATTCCATATATTCAGGACTAGATTTATATAAATGACTAAGTATGCATATGTGCCTAGTTTCAAATGTTTTATATGTGATAGTTTTTTCAAGAGTAAATTACCATGTTCTGCTTCAGCAAATGTTTGGCCTTTCTAATTAGTGAGTATAGAACCTATTGTTTTGAATGAGATATATGAAACAACTCAAATATCACATTGGATATAGATGTAATATATTTATATGTACACACACACACACACACACACACACACACACACACACACACATATATATATATATATATATATATATATATTGTATATGAATATGTTCATTTGAATATGTTATGAATCCAATTAGGAATTCACACACACCATTGTAAAATTAAAACTGCTTCTCTCTCTCTCTCTTTTTTTTTTTTTTTTTTTTTGTGGTTTTTCAATGTAGGTCTTGCTCTAGCCCAGGCTGACCTGGAATTCACTATGTAGTCTCAGGGTGGCCTCGAACTCATGGCGATCCTCCTACCTCTGCCTCCCAAGTGCTGAGATTAAAGGCATGTGCCACCATGCCCGGCTACATCTGTATTTCTTTTAAAGTTCAGGTCTCATTTTATTTCAATAATGTGTTTTCATACCAAAGTCTTTATTATAATATGGGAAGAAAGATAAATAATTTTAAACTATTATTTCTTTAAAAATAAATATTGAGGAAGAAGAATGAAGTCAATCTCATAATCATTCCATTATAAAACTTAGGTCAAATAAAAATAGCATAGTTACACAATGCTAGATTTAACAAATAGTGTTTCACATAGGTAAAAACTATGTTAATTGTATATATTGTCCATGTAGCTCATGTATTGTAAAGTAGAAGCAAGTACTTTAGTTAAGGAAATAAGACTAAAATTAAGACTGTGAATTTGTGAAGATAAAGTATAAATATTACACTAGTTTTTTAAAAATTTTATTCATTTATTTGCATACCTTTCTGAGAGAGAGATTCAGACAGAAAGAGAATGAGTATGGCATGCTAGGGCTTACTGCTACCGCAAATGAACTTCACATGCATTTGTCACTTTGAGCATCTGGCTTTACATGGGCACTGTGGAATCAAACCTGGCCATCAGGCTTTGCAAACAAGCGCCCTTAACCACTTGGCCATATCTCCATGCCCATATTAGACTAATTTTAAAGAAGACATTTAGGTTGAAAGCAGCAGAGAAATCTAATAACTGCTACCCCTAAATTACTTTTCCCTTAAATATTTAAATATTGAATATTTATAGGAAGTTTTTGGTACAATTTTAATAGAGAAGCAAAACTTGTTTTTATTTATTACTGTAAATATATTCCAATTGAGTGAGTCCACTCAGATGGTTGCAGATTTTCACAAGTCTCTAGTTTGCTTTCATTGGGGGCCCATTCCATTTCTGAATCTGTCTCCTTACATAGACCTTTGAATTCAATGGAAGCTCCCTGTTAAAAATCAACAAAACGGGCTGGAGAGATGGCTTAGGGGTTAAGGTGCCTGCCTCCTAAGCCTAAGAACACTGGTTCCAATCTCCAGCGGTTTCAATTGCCAGGTCCCACGTTTAGCCAGATGCAAAGTGACACAAGGGCGGAATGCCGCAATTGACCACAAAGGGGCGCACACATCTAGATTTTGTTCGCAGCAGCTGAGACACTGCTGGCGTGCCCATCTCTATCTTCCTCTCCCTCTCTCTCTCTCTCTCTCTGTGTCTCTCTCCAAAAAAATAATTTAAAATTTTTTTTTTAAAGTTTTTTAAAAATCAACAATATGATGGCTAGAGAGAAGGCTTAGTAGTTAAGTTGCTTGCCTGGGAAGCCAACAGACCCAAGTTTGATTCCCTAGTACCCAGGTCAGCACAAGGTAGCACATGTGCCTGGAGTTGGTTTGTAGTGGCTGAAGGCCCTGGAATGTCCATTCTCTTTCTTTGTTTGCCTCTCTTTCTCTCTCTCTCTCTCAAATAAATAAATAAATAAATAAAACATTTTTATATTAACAATGTGAGAGTTGAAACCAAATAAAAAGTGACTTTTGAGATAGTATTCATCTTGAAATTGAAATATTATCTTGATTCTTATGTTTCTTTTTTTAAGTTTTTTTTTTTTATTTAATTTTATTTATTTGAGAGCAACAGACAGAGAGATGAAGAGTCATATATAGAGATAGTGGACACATCAGGGCCTCTAGCCACTGCAAATGAACGCCAGATGCATGTGCCACCTTATGCATCTGGCTCAAATGGCTACTGGGGAATCAAGCCTTGAACCAGGGTCCTTAAGCTTCATAGGCAAGCACTTAACCACTAAGCCATCTTTCCAGCCCAGTGATTCTTATGTTTCTTATTTCAAGGTCACATTTTTTTTTTTAAAAAGTATCTTCTACAACAGCTTTTCATATTCAGCTTCACACTGATGTGCTAAAAATGGATTGATGTTTTATGAATAAAGATGATGTTAAAAGGAAGTCATGTATTTCTAAAGTAGGATTATAAAGTGGTTATTAAATATAACAATGATTTTTAAACTACTGGAAACAGAGAAAAGTCAAAAATATTTGTTTTTAAGTTAGAAAATTAACTTATTAAACTGAGACCAACTAGTTATATGTTTCAAACATTGTGTATAATATAGGTAATAAATTTTATCATCTTAAGCACCTTTACATGTAAAATATATTAACAACAGTCACAAGTCTTCAACAGAGGTTCTAGGACATGCTTTTGTTAATTATTAGTGGTTCTAAAAACAGAGGTCCACAAGGGGTTCAGGTAAGAAACCAGAAGACTCAATGGATGCCAGCCCAGAAGCATATAACAGGGTGTGGTAGATGAACAATTGGAGTGGAAAATGGAGGGGAAAGGGCAGCAGCTCAAATGCCAGAGGGAAGGGAAAGCAGGAGAGTCATGTATACAGCAGACACAGTTGGAGGGGGAGGAGGAAGGAGAAGGGTAAGGAGTAAAGGGAGGGGAGGAGAGAGGAAAAGAAAGAGGGGTGGAAATGAGGTGTGTATGTAAGGAGAGGGGCAGATAAGAGATTCAGATATAGAGAATAGAGATATCTCCTACCTCACTTCATGAAAGAGTTTCAGAAAAGAGAGAAAGAAAGGCATGGGGGCTTTCATGCCCATGCCCTTGAGTAGGGACCACTGCCCAAGTGGAGGGTGGAGTCTTGGGTGGTGTAGATGTCTTCCCATCTCATGGCCAGGTGATAGGGGAGAAAGGGTGTTGGGAAAGAGCTCTGACAGCAGAAATTATGATTACAAAGAGCTTCATTCATTCTTAATCTTTACTTCCAAAACTTGCTCATCATTCCAAATAGAAATAATATCCCAAGTAGGCCATGTCTTTCTGTCCCTGTACAGGTGCTGTTCCAGGAGGTTCAGTTGCTGGGAAGGAATTCCAAACCAGGCATAGTTATGGAGGAAGGGATTTATTGTAGATACAGATAGAAGGAAAGTTCCATAATGGCAGCAGAAGCAGGCACACCTTGACAGGTCCAGGCAGAAAGAAATATCAGTAACCATCAGCTCAAGCCAGCCATCTCCAGGAACCCATAACTGCAGAACGCAAACACTCTGCATATCTGTAGTCTGGAAATAGAACCACCCACAAACATACTGTGAGGCTAGATCCACTATGACATGTCCTCCAGCCAGGGGAATGGAGATCTACATTACAAGCTTGAATAATACTCCTGTATATACTGGGAGACAGCCATTCAAACTACCACAGGTGCATTCAAAACTGCTTTGTGCTTCTGAAGTTCTTCTATTTTAAAATTTTTATAAGCATGATTATTTAGAATTTCTCACCTTGCTTTTGATTTTGTTCATTCTGTATATTTTCAAGGTTTCCTTATATGTTTCAGCATTATTAGAATTTTCACTCATTTTATAGCTCAACAAAAATCCATTGTACATAATCCATCCATCTGCCAGTTATTTCCACCACTGGGCTATTCCGAATGGTGCTGCCATGACTGTTTCTGCTGGCATGCTCCTTTTCAACATGGTTGACACATACCTAGAGGAAGAGATTGAGTCACCTGACTTTTCTGTTTAGCTTTATGTGAAGGTTTAAGCTGCTTTATTGTGGTAGCTCTACCGTTTGATATCTTCACCATGGATGTGTTTTAATTACTTTATTTCCTCATCATCATTTGCCATATTGTGTTGTGATTTTTGTTATAAAAAGTTGATAATCATCCTATCACATGTGAAGTTCTTGGGGAATGGTTTTTGCTCATATAAGTTTATTGTATTTTATATTTTACTAGGAATATACTTTGTATGGATACATCATGTGTTGTGTCCATCTTTCCCCCCCTCCCTGCCCTCATTCCACAGGGGGTCTTCCTCAGTGGGGTTACTGGTATTTCCCATGGGGTTGTAGGTTATGCATTGTGAGGAGCAGTAGTTTGGGACTGTACTTATATTATTACTGAAGTACAACAATTTCTTATAGACCTTTTTAAGAGCATTTATTGCAAGTTGTACAATTGAATCCTTAACTTTTCTTTCTTTTTTTTTTTTTTTTTTTGGCAAGCCCAACAGACTGCCTTTTTTATACAAGAGTGAAAGATTTAGAAAGAGTGAGAAAGAGAATTAGAGTGCAATTGGCCTCCAACCACTCCAATCAAACTCCAGGTGTGTGTGTCCCCTGTGCACATATGCCACCTTGCACACTTGTGTGTCTGGCTTATGTGGGGCCTAGAGAGTACATGAGTCCTTAGGCTTTGCAGGCAATCTCACCAGCCCTTTCACATGTTTTTTAATTATGTTGTTTGATTTGTATTATTGAGTCCAAGTATTGCTTTCTGTATCTGGTAATTGAGTTATGAATAAAATACATTTTTTCTTATTTGTCTCTCCACGGTTCTGTTAATGCCCTTTAACATGAAATGTTTTTAAATTTTCTGAAGTCCAGTTTATCTTGTTTTGATTTTGTTGCTTTGGCATTTGGTTCATATCTAAGAATCCATTACTAAGTTCTAGGTCATGAATACTCGTGCCTATGTTTTCTGAGAGTTTTGAACTATTTGCTACTAAAGGAAGTCTTCTGATTCATTTTGATATTATTGTATGTGATATAAGAGCAAGATAAAAGTTCATTTTATGCATGTGAATAACAAGCTTTTCAATAACATTTGGTGAAGAAAGTATATGTTTCCCCAGTGTATTAAATATTAGTTGGTCAGGTATGTGGAGGGCTCATTTATGGGCTTTTATTTCAATTTCATTGATCTTTCACTATCCCTCTAGAAGTATCACATTGCTTTGACTATTTTAACTCTGCCATTAAGTTTTGATTCAATAATAAATTTTGTTATTTTTTCAAGATTGTTTAGACAAGTACTGATCCATTTGGCATGGTTCCTTGTTCCATTTCTGCTAACAATATCATTTTTATTTTGATAGGGATTTCATTGTGTCTGTAACCCCATTAATTTTCTCTGTTGTTTGCTTATATCTATTCTGCATGTCTCTAACAACACTATTACTTTCCTTTATTGTTACTTTACATTCTATACTATATTGTAGTATTTCCATAGTTCTTAAATTGTGTAGTCAAGCTAATGACTTGATATTTTCCTTTGAACTTAGGCACACACAGCTATAATTTTTTTCTCTGAACACTGTTCACATTGCACACCAGGAACCTTTATAGTTAATTTTTTACTTTTGTTTCAAGGTATTGTATAATTCCATCATGATTCATTCTTTAACATGTTAAGTTTTTAAACAGTGTTCTTTCCTTTCCACATATTTAAAAATTGTTTTTGGTTTAATTCTGATGTTGATTTTCAGTCTTTTCACTGTGGTCAACAAAGATCCATTTTATTTATTTACTTTTTAGACTGAAGATAAATATATGGACTCTGATGAAAGGTATGCACATATTTATGATTGTTTTATCTTCTAGATGAATTTAATATTTAAAGCACATACAATGCCTTTGTTACTTGAGAAATTTAACTTCATTTATGTGGTAATAATTAAGCATTCTGACATATCATAGTTACTACTCACATAGAAATTCATTTCCATTTTTTTAATTTATATAGCATAAGTCTCTTATAGACAGTATATAGATAGATTATGTGTTTTAACCATACTATATGTGCATTTTAATTACCTAATTTCATCCATTTCCATCTATTGTAATTAAAAATAATGAAGTATTTTCTATTGCATTTCTTTTGTTCTGCATGCCATATGTTGTTGTGTCTTCATTGGCTATTACTATTACTGATCCCTTTTGCATTTATATGATTTATATACAATAGCCTTTTATTTTTATTTTGGCATGTTTTTCGTTATTTACTTATTTGTTTCTTGGAAAATTACAGTGAAAGTATTATAGTGAATTAATTTGCTTACTGTTAACTTTGTTTCGACGGCAGCCAAACACTTTAGCTTGCCCTCTTTATTTATTTTTTGGGATGAAATATAATTATATAATTTGGCAAATTATAAATGTATATATATTACTATTTATACACTTTCATTTAAAATAATTTAAGGGTGAAGAGTAGGCTAAGATATAAGAACAGTGACACTAAGTTTTCATGAAACTGTACAAGTATATTTTTAAGAGACTTTCATTTTTTCATATATTTTTGAGTAACTTTTCATATGAAGGATTTTTATAAGCAATAAAATATATAAGTAACAAATTCCTTTTCTTTTCTTTCCTTCTTTTCCTTCCTTCCTTCCTTCCTTCCTTCCTCCCTCCCTCCCTCCCTCCCTCCCTCCCTCCCTCCTTCCCCCTCTCTCCCTTTCTTTCTTTCTTTCTTTCTTTCTTTCTTTCTTTCTTTCTTTCTTTCTTTCTTTCTTTCTCTCTCACTATGTAGTCTCAGGGTGGCCTCAAACTCATGACAGTCCTCCTACCTCTGCCTCCTGATTGCTGGGATTAAAGGCATGCACAACCACACCCAGCCATCTTAGTGTTTTCTTGATAATTTTTCTTTTCTTCATTTTTGAAGTATTTTCTAAAAAGGGAATCACTTGTATGTAGGGCAGTCTGTCTTGAAACTGAAGATTTTTCACCTGTTTTATCCTCCTTAATGCTGGATTATGGGCATTCTCTCATGCTGGGCTTTCCCTTTGTTCTCTGTGGGTGTTTCTTAATGGATGACTTCACCAAAGATTGAATACTTGATCCTCAAGCTTTTTATGTTTTTCTTTTTTTAGTAACTTAAAATAGAACATTCCTGTGACTTTACCCTACATGTTTTCCAATGAGGATAAAGTTACTAATCTTATTTAGAAACTCCTACACCTACTGACAGGTGATTTCGCTTGCTGATTTCAAGATTTACTTCTGACATTTCCCTTCAATAATTTGACTATAATGTGTCTCAATGCAGTTCTCTTTGACTTTATCATTTTAGAGTAAATTAGTCTTTGATATGGTAATTGTGAATTTTATCAAGATTTGGAGATTATTTTGGCCATTATATCTTCAAATACATTTCTGTTCCTTTCTTATCTTCTCTTCCTTTTTAGGTGTGTTTAATGATTCCTGCTTCTAATTCAAATTTTGTTCATTTCATTTTTTTTCTGTTCCTCAGACTCAGTAGCTTTAATTACTTTATCTTATAGTTCACTGATTCTATCATCTGCTTGCTCAAAATTACTGTTTATATACTGTAGTAATTTTATTTTATTTTTATCTAAACTACTGTGTAGTCACCTGTTGATTGCTGGTACAAAACACTCAGCAAAAGGAGCTGATTGGAGGAAATGTTTTATTTTGGCTTACAATTTTTAAGAGAAGCTTCATTATGTCAGGGAAAGAATCATAGAGCAGATGCTGTGCAGTGCTTCTTAGCCAGCATCTGGTAGGAAACAGCAAGAGTAAGGCGAGGTCTGGCAAAGTGGGAGTTGTGCTATAGTACCCCAAAGCTGCCGCAACCTACCTCCTCCACAAGACTCCATCTCCCTCATTGCCATCCCTGGTGATCAAGCATTGAAATCACAAGAGTTTGTGGGAGTAGCAGAATCAAATCACCATTTTCTCCCCCATGTCCACATAAACTCAGGACCATTTCTTGATATAAAATGCATTCAGTCCAACGTTAAAATTCCGAATCATGGTGTTTATGTTTGAAGTCTCACCTGAAATAGTCTATTAACCATGCATCAGTAAGATCAAAACACAAGTTGCATGCACAGAATGACAAAGAGTATTCACTTCTAATGCAGAAGAAGACACTTCCAGGAATGATTGGACCAATGCAAGATCTTAAGCAAGTAGGGAAACAAATCCTGCCCCTCCATGTCCACTCTCTGTGACCAGTGATAAAAAGTTCTAAAAGGCTTCAGTCTTACCCTTCGATGTGTACTGCTTACTTTCTAGGCAGATCTACTGAAGCCAAATAAAACAGCTTCCCTTGGTATTTGTCCCATGATCCTGACATCTCCAAAATCTTGGAGTCTCCATTATAACCCATAGTTCCTCCATGCCATGGATCCCCACAGCCATTATGCAGGGGCAATGGTCTGGATCCATATTGCCCAGAGACTATTTCAGATGTTTGATTTATCAATATAAAGATATAATCTTTATATTCCAAAAGGAGGTATATATACATCAAGTTGTATGATTGTATATTTCATTGGAGTGATGTATTACAGTTAATTTTAGTTATCATCTGTTATTGGAAGTTTATTTTGTTTCCACATTTTCGCTATGATTAAATACATTAAAATGATTACTCTTGCAAAAAAAAGTGTTGTAAACAGGGACCCTCTTTCCTGCAGCTGTTATACCTCCATGATACCACGTTGGTTGCCAAATTTATTAATCCAGAGGGGGGGAAAACTGACTTTGAAGAACATAGAAATTCCAGCATTATCTCCTCCTCATTCAGAAGGTTCAGCACTCGTCCACTTTCCCATTACAGAGTAGCTGTTCCAACCCTAATGGTGGCAATCTTTCAATCTGCCCAAAACTTTCATTTCCTTCTGTGCAAATTTATACATTTCACATATTTCTGCTCTAAGTTCTGACAAATACACTAGTCCTTTACCTTTAAATTTAATTGTTCTTAGGATCCCAGAACACAGGAAGAGCACAGTCAGCCTCATAGATTGCCTATAGCTTAGTTCTGGGAAAGTTCTCTTTTCCCTCATAAACCAAGCCTCCACAGTCCATATTTCTTTGTGTATTTAGAACAGATTGGTCTATTAAGATCTACTTATAGAACTTCAAGGGCTCTCCTAATCCAAGGTTCAAAATCATTCCATAATAGCCTCACACATCAGTAGAAAAAGATCAAATGACACACAGTTTCATAGCAATAATTACCTTGCTTGTCTGATACCAATTTTTTCTGTTATAATAACCCTCTGGTAGCTTGGACAAAATAGTCAACCAAAAGCATATGATAGCAATAAATGGTTTATTCTGGTTTATAGTCACAAGAGGAAGATTCATGTGACTAGGATAGGATGGTAGAACAGAGGCTAGGCATCACTTCTTACTTCAGCAGCTGGTAGAAAACAGTAAAAGAGTGAGCTGTAATCTGACAAAGGGAAAGCTGGGCTACAACACCCAAAAGTCCATTCCCTGTAACCACACCTCCTCCGGCAAAGCTCAACCTCCCAAACTGCTACCAGCTGGAGACTGAGCCAAGCATTGAAAACACAGGAGTTTATTAAGGAAAGCTGATTCAAACAACCATAGGCACTGAATATTGTAGGTCTATAACTTCTACCTGGGGAATTCACTACACACCTGGGGAGCCAACCAAAAGTGCTGTGTCATTTCTTGAGCGAACTGACAGGATGGATTTTCCAAACCTAAATGATTGAAAGGCAAAGTATTTACCGTATAAAGTAACACAAATGGCATGTCCTAGTAATACAGGCTCACTAGCCCCAACAGACAAAGAAAGAATGAATAATCATATATAAAAGGTGGTCCTGCAATTTGGCCTCTTACCAAAAATTAATTACCTCTGCCTTCATCTAGCATTCTCTTGTTGGTAAAGTTTTCCTGCAGAGTTCAACCCCATGGTTATTTTTTCACATGTTGATAGTTATTGTGGATCACCTTACTCCTGGAACTACCTGCTTGGCCATTATACATAATAAGTAACTCCTAATATTATCATTTAATATAATTTAAAATAATGTCCTTATTTGTAGCCATATACTATAAGATATTCTGAATATAGAATATTATCAGAAACTACACTATAAATTGTATGAAACAAATTTAAGGCATAATAAATAAGTTGAAAATAGGAACAATACTCAATGTGTATTTTTCAGATTTCATTCTGATTTCAGAGATAAATAATGATTATAAGAAATAGTTATAATTTCTAACTTGTGAGTGAAAAAATAAGAGTGCAAAGTAATTCTGTAGATTTGAGTCACAACCTGATAAAAATGTGCAAATTGAGTATCTGGATATGTTAATAACTATGAACAATAAATATACAAAATGCAGCAGAACTTACACAATATTGTCATGTTTATCATCAAAGTTTTCTTTGTCATTTCAAAAGTACACAAGTTTTTTTAGATTATTTATATATTCAAACAAATATCATAAGAAGTACACTTTCATTTTTTGTTATTTGGTATAATTTTAAACTTGAGAGACAAATCAAAGCATTCACATTTAAAAATAAAATCAGAAGTGTAAAAGTTACATGTTTGCACATGATTCATGGAATAGGTTACAAGCAAGTTACTGGTCTGAAAAAAAAAATGATTTCCTTATTTTCCTTTAGTACAGGATGTATTATATTATGGACAATAAAATACAGACATAACAGAAAGTTGGATTGTTGGTAGCCTGGTCAGTCTTCTGAAACTTAATCTTTTGGAAAGTAATAAACTCTCTCTCTTTCTCGCTCTCCACAAGATGAATGTAATTCATGCTATTAAATGTCTTCTTGTTACACAATGAAAAGGTCAAACATAAGAATTCAGGGTAGAATAGAAGGAGAAGAATTTTAATCCAGAAGCTTAGTAGGTATTTTCACCAAAATCATAGAAAAAAAAAATTTCCCCAGATAGGGAAAGAAATGCCAATGCAGATACAAGAAGCTTTTAAAATACCAAACAGACAAAACCTGGAAAGAACTTCTCGCCATGGTATAATTAAACTACCAAACATGCAAACCAGAGAAAATATATTGAAAGCAGTTAGAGAGAAAAAGTAAATCACCTACAAAGGCAAGCACATCAGGATAACAGCAGCTTACTCAACACAAACTTTAAAAGCCAGAGGGCTTGGAATGATGTATTCCAAGTTCTGAAAGATAACAACTGTCAACCAAGATTACTTTATCCTGCAAAGCTATCTATCCCAACTAAAAAAAATTCCAGGCCCAGATGGATTCACTGGTGAATTTTACCAGAACTTCATGGAAGAACTAATATCAGTGCTTCTCAAACTTTCCATAAAAAAGAAAAGGAAGGAATCTACCAAACTCCTTCTATGAAGATAGCATTACCCTGATACCAAAACCAAACAAAGACAGAACAAAAAAGAAAATTACAGACCAATGTCCCTCATTAACATGGATACAAAAATTCTGAACAAAATATTGGCAAGCAGATACAAGAATATATCAGAAAGATCATTCACCCAGACCAACACAGGGACGGTTGAACATATGCAAATAAAACATTTAAATTGACCTATAACATGTAAGGATTTGCTTAGCTGTTAAGGTGCCTGCCTCCTAAGCCCAAGAATGCTGGTTCTAATCTCCAGGTCCCACGTTTAGCCAGATGCAAAATGATGCAAGGGTGCAATGCCACACTTGCCCACAAGGGGGCGCACACATCTGGATTTCGTTCACAGCAGCTGAAAGACTGCTGGCACGGCCATTCTCTATCTGTCTCCTTCTCCCTCTCTCTCTGTCTGTCTCTCTGTGTGTCTCTCTCAAAAAAAAAAAAAAAAAATAGTCGGGCATGGTGGCGCACGCCTTTAATCCCAGTACTTGGGAGGCAGAGGCAGGAGGATCGCTGAGAGTTCGAGGCCACCCTGAGACTACATAGTGAATTCCAGGTCAGCCTGGACCAGAGTGAGACCCTACCTTGCAAAACCAAAATAATAATAATAATAATAATAATAATAATAATAATAATAATAAATAAAAACAAAAAAATTAAAACTTTTAAAAAATAAGCTATTTATGACAAACTTATAGCCAACATAATACTAAATGCAGAAAAACTTGAAGCTTTTCCACTAAATTCAGGAACAAGACAAGGGTGTCCACTGTTCCCACTTTTATTTAATGTACTACTTAATTCTTAGCTATAGTAATAAGGCAACAGACTCTCATAAAAGGATACAAGTTGGAAAGGAAGAGATCAAATTATCATTATTCATAGATGATATGATTCTATACATAAAAGACCCTAAATACTCTACCAGCAAACTGTTAGAGCTGATAAACACATTTAACAATGGATTTGGATTCAAAATAAACACACAGAAATCAGTAGCTTTCCTATATACTAATAACAAATAGGTAGAGGCTGAAATCATGGAATCTCTCCCATTCACAATTGTCTCAAATAAATAAATAAAGTACCTTGGAATAAATTTAACCAAGGAAGTAAAGGATCTCTACAATGAGAACTTCAAAACACTCAGGCAACAGAAGGAAATGGAAAGAAATCCCATGTTCTTGGATTGAAAGAATCAATGTTGGGAAAATGTCAATCTTACCAAAAGCAATCTACAAATTTAATGCAATCCCCATTAAAATTCTAGTGGCATTCTTCACAGAAATAGGAAAAAACAATCCTAAAATTCATTTGGAAGCACAGAAACCTCAAATACCCAAAACAATTTTGAGCAACAAAAATCAGGCTGTTGATATCACCATACCCAATTTTTAAAAAATAATTTTCAACTTTTTATTTATTTATTTGCAAGCAGAGAGAGAGAGAGAGAGAGAGAGAGAGAGAGAGAGAGAATGGGCATGCCAGGGCCTCTAGCCACTAGAAACGAACTCCAGATGCATGTGCCCCTCACACATCAGGCTTATGTGGGTCCTGTAGAATTGAACTGGGATCCTTTGGCTTTGCAGGCAAACGCCTTAACCACTAAGCCATTTCTCCAGCCCCACCATACCCAATTTTAAGCTATATTACAAAGCTATATTAACAAAAACAGCATGTTACTGGCACAAAGACAGACATGTAGATCAATGGAACAAAATACATGACCCAGATGTTAAGCAAGGCAGCTAAAGCCATCTGATTTTTGACAAAAAAAAAAAAAAAAAAAAGCCAAAAATATTCATTGGAAAAAAGAGAGCCTCTTAAACAAATGGTGCTGGGAAAACTGGATATCTATATATAGAAGGATGAAAATAGATCCCTGTCTCTCTACATGCACAAGAATCAAGTCCAAGTGGATCAGGGACCTTAATATAAGACCTGAAACTTTGAATTGCTTTGAGGAAAAGGTAGGGGAAATCCTTCAATATACTGGCATAGACAATGATTTTTTGAATAAAACCCCAACTGCTGAGGAAATAAAACTACTAACCAGCCATTGGGATCTCATGAAATTTTGCACAGCAAAGGACACTGTGAATAGAGCAAAGAGACAACCTACAGAATGGGAGAAAAATCTTTGCCAGCTACATATCTGACAGAGGATTGATATCTAAAATACTCAAAGAACTCAAAAAACAGAACAATAAGAATTCAAACAACTCAGTTAAAATGTTGTCTATGGAACTAAATAGAGAGTTCTCAAAGGAAGAAATACAGATGGCATTTAAACATCTAAAAAAAGTGTTCCCCATCCATAGCCATCAGGGAAATGCACATTAAAACGACTTTGAGATGCCATCTCACTCCTGTTAGAATGGCTACCATCACAAAAAAAAAAAAAAAAAAAAAAAAAAAAAAAGACAATAAATGTTGGCAAGGATGGGGAAAAAGGTGAACCCTTCTACACTGATGGTAGTACAGCCATTGTGGAAATCATTGTGGAGGTTCTTGAAACAGCTAAAAATAGATATTTACGATATGATCCAGCTACAGCACTCTTAGGCATATGTCCTAATGACTCTTCTCACTACCTTAGAGATACTTGCACAACCATTTTATTTTTGCTTTTTTATAAAATTTCTTTATGATGCTCTATTTGTAATAGTTAGGAAATGGAACCAGCCTATATGCCCCTAAACAAATGAATGGATAATAAAGATGTGGTACATTTACAATATGGAGTTATTTCAGCAGTAAAGAAAAATGAAATTATGAAAATTTCAGGGAAACAGATGGATCTGGAAAGGATTATACTAAGTGAGGTAACCAAGACCCAGAAAGCCAAACATTGCATGTTCTCTCTCATAGGTGGATCCTAGCTACAAATGAATAGATTTGTGTGTGAGCTGGAACCAAAAATAGGTAGCAGAGGCCAGTAAGCTTTAAAAAGGCTGTAAGGGAGGAGCGAGAGGGAAGGACTTAAGGGGATGGTGTTCTATAGATGTAAGTAGAATAATAGATTATAGGGAGGGGAAAGACCTAAGTGAGGCCAGAGGAAGAGACTGTGTAAAAGAAGAGTGGGGGGAGTGTCAATCAAATTCAAGATATTCTGAATAAGACATATGAAAATCTATTCAAGATATTCTGAATAAGACATATTGAAAATCTACTTTTTCACTGAAACAATGTCACATCAGCAAGGAAGATGCAACACTAGCAGTTTATTCAGCTAGAAAATGTTCACCCAGTGCAAACTTAAGATTTGGAACAGCCAACCAGAATGCAGATTGATTGGCCCAAGCCAAATAAGGCCAATTATCTGTTGCCTCAAAAAAGCCAGCATTTTACAGGCTACAGTTCCCCCTTTTTTGTTTAAAACAAGCCACAGGTAAGGCTGATCTTGATGATTCCCCTGATGCCTTTTTCTCAGAGAAATGATCAACCCGGCAATCAAACATGCTCTTGCTGAGTTTTAGAACCCAGAGTGCAGTTAGCCTGCCCTGAGCAGGAAGAAGATTAACCAATTGGTCACTGACTTGGGGGACTGTGCAGCCTCTATGGCAGTAAAGGCAAATGATCATGGTGCCCATGACCCTGATTTTACAGACACCACAAGCAAACCAGAAACCTTTGCCCGCCCAGATGATTCATAGCGGAGATCAGCCAAGATGACAATCCGGATGTGAAAGAGAGGTCCATGCGGCTATGGCCAGCCTCAATTCTTTTAAGGTAAAATTCACCCAATTCTGTAATAGAAAACTAGACAAAGATCTGGATAAATTTGCAGCCCTAGTATAATTTATATATTTTGAGTTAACTGAACCACGGCAGCTGCGGATTGGTCAATGGCCCTCCCAACTCTCTGCAGACTTTCATCCATACCTCCAAGCCTTTACTCTTATAGGGAGTCATCCATTGTTGTTGTTTAAAAAGGCAGCTGGACCCCAACACTATGCCAAAAACCTGGACAAGTCAACATAAGGTGGACAACAGCAACAGGTTTTGACACAAACAGGGGAAGCTGGTTATAATACCCATAAGCCCGCCCCAACAAAACTGCCTGGAGATGTTACATGTCTGCTCTGCCTCCAGGAGGTGTTAAACCAAGCTGGGAACCTAGCATTCAGAACACTGGGAGGGGACACCTGAATCAAACCACCACATTCCGCTCAAAACTGCCTGTGATGTAAAATGTAATGCATTCATGCAAATTTAAAAGTTCCCATAGTTTTTAAAGCCAATGATGTTGTCCCCATAATCCAAAACTGTATATATTATAATCCCCCCCCCAAACTAAACATTCACACTGAAAGCACTACAAAGCAAAGAAATTAATGTTCATCTTGGTCAGGCTGACCTGGAATTCACTATTAAGGGTGGCTAACTCTCACCTCCTCCTGCCTCCCGTTGGGATTAAAGACCACGCCCGGCTTTTTTCTGGGATCCCCTTCTCTTTTTCTCCCTTTTCAATTTTGACCCATTTGTTCTATGGATGACTCAAAAGGCAATCTTCTATAGTGCTGAGTATAAAGGATGTTTTAGCCCCTTTTTCACTGTTTGCCCGTGTTTCTTCAGCACTGAAATGTCCATTTTCCACTGCCTCACTGCATTGGTGGTCCTCGAGGCAGTTCCTCACTAACCTCCAGAGGCTTACAGGGTTCATTCAAGATGGAAGGGAGGACTTCCAGAGCAGAAAGAATGTAAGAGGGTACTCCCCTTTATCTTTAAGTTTTTGAACAAGCAGCTCATTCAGAGCCAAAAAAATTGGGTGCGAGTGAGAAGCGCCCATGGCTAAATTTGCAAAAAAATTCTTTTAACACTTTTACTTTCGGTTCCTTGAAATGCAATTGGGAACTCCACTGACTGCAGAAAGTTCTGAGTCCTCTCGATAGTTCCATGACCTTGCAGCAAGGAAGACGCAACACTGCCTTCAGCAGTTTATTCAGGAACCTTGAACAAGACCTGCATAATAGGAGAAAAGCCAACCCTGGTGTGCCATGCAGATGACATCAAATTAAACTCGCCATCGGGAAGAGAGACTAATCTTTAAGGCTGAACAGAAAACCTTTCTCCTGTATACGAGCCAACTGAAAGCTAGAAAAACCTGCCCTGCATGCAGCCATATGGAAGACAGAAGTCATCCATGTTGAAAACAGTGGACACTAGAAGCCTCAAGTTTGGCCAGACAGGTTTTGACCAAACAGGTGCAATTGTGACATGTCTGCTCTGGGGGAAACCAACTGCTCTATGGGAGGGTACTGAAAACCTACTCAAAAGCCTGTGGCAGGGGAGGTCATGAGCCTTAGGAGTTTAAAGCCTGCTCTTGTCTAGGAAAATGTATATATTATTCCCAAAAATCATGGTTTGTTATCTGTACTTCTGGTTATAGAAGTTGTCAATAAATGAAAAAGAAATAAAAAAAAGGATTATGAAATATCTCTAAATCTAAAAAGAGGTACCAAAGAAGGGTATTGGGAGACAGAAAACCTCGATATCCATGACCTTGCAGTGCCCAGCAATTCCTTCACAAGACCTTATTTAACATCAGGAGAAATTATTGATGTTGTAAAAAGTGGGGAGGGGAGGGAAATATCATGGTTTGTTATCTGTATGTATAGAAGTTGTCAATAAATAAAGAAATAAAAAATTATATTGTTAAATCTAAAAAGTACATATTGGGATAGAAAAGGTAATATTATTTAACCAGGAAAATTATTGATGTGTAAATGAGTGCTTATTTTCATTATTCTTTCCCTGCATGAATGTCAGTTGAAGGCTGAGTGCATATATTATACTGTATTACAGTAGCATTGTTGTACCACTTCCTGTCTATTGATACTATCTGCAGCTTTGCCAACTATTTTTTGGTCTCCAGGAGGAGATTATATTTTCTATATAGTCTAACAAAAAAGTCACATTTAAATTCCACAATTAAAATTGTATCTTTAACATTTGAAAGCAACAGAACATGGGAAATCATTTTGCTCTACTAGATAAAGCTAAAGCAGACAGAAGTAGGATACTGCAATGGACTCTTATGTGTTAGAGCCCCCTCTCACTCTGGATTGGATATAGCCTCTGCTTCCTGGTTTCATTGCCATGTGAGAAGATCCTGTTACATTACCGAACACTATGACATCTGTCAGGCCTTCCTTGATATTGTGGACTATAACCATCTGTAAATATGAGCAAAATAAATCATTTCTCCTTTAAGTTGTTTCTGTCATACATTAAGAGAGAATCAAAAGAAATAACAAATTGCCATTAAAAAATTGGGACACTGCTATATGGCACAATGCAGGTCTGGCCCTAGTCAGACCGCATGGCAAAAGAAACCAGGAAGTGGTTTCTGTGAACATGGCGTCCTGCATAGGCCTGGCATGCCAACAGCTACAGCCCCATGCTTGCCAGAAACCTGCTATGAGATGATCTGTCTGGAGACAGGCTTGTCATTGGTCACAAAAAGGGGAACACCCCATGCAATGATTCGCCAGCCAAGCCCCTTAAACCCACTACACTTTTTTGAATAAACGAGTTTGCTGCAGCTTGCCCTCTGTCTGCTTCCACCCAACTCCGGGAGTCTGTGTCATGATTCTGTGCTTCTCACCCCCAACTCAGCAGAGACCCTGCCGTTCCTCCTGGGCTGGCCTTAGGGGGGACCCCAACACACTGCTGTAATAAACCTGACAATGTAATTCCAAGGACATTGGACCTAGTTTGCAGGAGGAATCTGGGAACAGTTTTGAGAACACCAGCAGAGAGAAGCTCCAGAATGTTGAAATTCCTTCTCAATGGTGGGTTCTGGAGGGAATCCAGAAGACCAGAATACTGACAGAAAAGAGGACAGTACAGATGGTGCTTATGAGTTTTCAACTGGAAACCAGGACTTTATCAGAATTTGGACTTAATGTGATTCTCCCTACATTATATGGAAAATTATTTTTTTTAACTATTCTGCTGAAAGCAACTGAATCAAATGTAATTCTGAAGTTTATTTAGTTGAGAAAAATTTAAGAAACCATAGCCTTCAGCTTTGCCATGTTAGTACTCACTACTTTCATCCAGATTTTTAGTTGAAAATTGGGACTAAAAAGCAAAGTGCAACCTATAAAAAAGTGAAGGTTGGGTGCAAATAGGTTTAAAGCTATAGACAAAGCAATTGTGGGAAAAATAGTTTTGATGGTTTTAAAAAATCAATCTCATTAAGAGACACCACATTCTTTACAGTTGGCAATAGATAAGGCACCTTGTAAGAAACACCCTGTGCCAGACAGCTTTAGGTTTGCTGAGATGAACTTCCAGACCAGGCATAGTTATGGAGGAAGGGATATTTATTGAAGCTTACAGATCCAAGGGAAGTTCCATAATGGCATAAGAAGTTGGCCTGCCTTCACAAGACCAAACACAGAGAGAAAAGCCACAAGCCAAAAGCCACACAGTACAGCATACTTCAGGAACTCCAGCTAGGCACACTTTGCATATCCTTAGATTGAAATCTCTAACCCACCACAGCACCTTAAGATCCACCCAGTGACATTGCCACCAGCTAGGTGACTGCAGAAGCAAACTATAAACTAATAAAACACTGAATATGTTGGTGGATATCTATTCAAACTACCTCATCCCCTATGCCTGTCAAAGGCTTTAAGGTATAAAATAGCAAAGCTAGTTGGCAAAGGTACCAGTCAGTGTGAATAAATGCTAAGAAATTTAGAAACACTTAGAAATACTGCTTGGTTTTCTACACATGGTGCTGGTTTGGCTGGCATAAAGAATACAAGAGCAGTGGGCACATGTGGGCTTGTATCAAGGTTCAAGTGAAAGCCTGTGAGGCCAATGTATTGCAGGATCAGATGCCCTGGAACTGCCCTCTAAGTGTGTTATGCATGAAGATTTTAGAGTGCAGCCCAACCAGCCATGGAAAACTCATGATGCTAGACATGCCAATAGCAAGGAAAAGCTGCCCATGAAAGCTACAAGCACTAAATAGAGTTGGCCTAAGAGAGAGTACTTACATGCTGCAGGTAGCAGGGCCAAACTGGAGGGGTTGTCCAGCCCACTTAAAAACATTATGCCTCTGTGTGCCTCAAATGTTGTACATATTGCAGTAGGGTATAATGTTTGCTTGCTAGATTTCCATATTGCTTTTGCACAATCTTTCCTTGATATTCTTCCATTCCTCCCTTCACCAATGGGGATGTTCACTTTGTGGCATTGTATATTGAAAGTATGTAGCTTTCTTTTTCTTTTTTAAATTTTACAGTAGTTCACAGCTAAAGGATTGATGTGAATCTAAGTAGAGGTGTTGGACTTTTGAACATTTTTGAGAATGGTAAAATTATGAGGAGTTTTGAAGTTGATTGAATGCATTTTGCATTATGAGCTAACCATGAGTCATGTTATTACATAGAGCTGACAGTAATGCAGCTTACATCTTCCCTGACTTTTTCCTTTATGTGAAGGGATGACAGCATACTTTTATAACCAGTCTGAGTCCTGGATAATTGTACACACAAAAGAATGATGCCTAAGGCATAGACAATTAATCTAAAATTTGCACTTAGAAAACTTAAGGTTGTATTTGATGTTGAAGGCTGCAAACGTTTGTTTGGTAGAAAACAATGTTGCCTCTACCAAGATAAGGAACTTGGTGGATGTCTATTAGAAATACAAATTGTATGGGCTGGAGTGATGGCTTAGCAGTTTAAGACATTTGCCAGCAAAGCCAAAGGACTCTGGTTTGATTCTCCAAGACCCACATAAGCCAGATGCACAAGGGTCACCTACATCTGGAGTTCATTTGCAGTGGCTACAGGCCATGACATGCCCATTCCTCTCTGTCTCCCTTCTTTCTCTCTCTCTCTCTGCTTACAAATAAATAAATATTTTTTTTTTAAAGGGGATTTTTAAAAAAGACAAATACAAACTGTAGAAATATGATGAAATGTTATTTAACCAATGTTGTAATGAGCACATTACATATTCCATTGCTGTGAGAATTTGTGAGTATTTCTTGAACCTAAACTCAAAGTTTTCTGTTATCTCATAGATTATATATATTTGATTTTAGGTGTTCTTAAGTTTATACACATACTTGATGTGTATGTATATATATATATATATATATATATATATATATATCTTAATACATTGGGGTTTTTGTTATTTTTCCTTTACATTGATATTTGACTTTAAAATATCAAATACAGTACATTTATATAACTTAATATTTTAGTTAAAAAGGCAGCACTTTTCTATTCTGAACAAGAGTCAGGATGATCCAAAATTATGTCATTAAATCTCAGTCTTCTACATTATACTCCAAGAACTAATCTTCAGGCTTTGTCCATAAGTACAGGGTGAGAGGAGAACATGTAACCTCAGGACATCATTTCCTGACCTCAACTTGCCACACATAGGAACAGGGAATAAGGGCTCATGCGCTGGCTTCCCTCACCATGAACAAAGCATCATTCTATGTTGGTAAGTTGTCTGTTGCTCATTTGTGTTGGCTCTAACCAGATCCCACAGTTTATTAAGTTCCAGAGAGAAAATAACCTGTGGGTCAAAGATTATAATTATGATGCATACCATGATACATGGCTCAGGAAGATTTTCTTTGTGTCTCTTAGTCTTTAAGATGGCATCTAGGAAAATGAAAAGCTGACGTCACAGTAATAGAGACAGAATAGTGTGATTAAATGGCACAGAAAGAGAACAGCCCAAGAGATACCCAATTTATCCTCACACCTTCTCAGTTTTTACTTAATAACAGAATTATTGGTCTTTTAAATTTCTATGAAAAATTTGAATATATATATATATATATATATATATATATATATATATTCAATAATAATTGGTTTTGTAAGCATTTCATTAAATTTGAGAGTAAAATTAAATCTTAAAATTTTTGATTCCAACTATATTTAAATTATGTATATTCATCTGATTTTTTCAATTTCTTCTTTACTATTTATAAAAGTGGGAATCTTATTCATCTATTTCTTACTGGGAATTTTACTCATCTATTTTTAAATTTAAGCTATTATCTTATATATACTTTCTATATATAATTGTCTTTTGTGTCATGTAATTTAAATGTTAACCCTTAATATTCAAACACTGTATAAATATTACATGGAAAATATGGATTTTTAAACAACTTCTGCCCAGTAATCTCAATTATTACTAACAATCTTACCATATAATTTTTATATATTCTTTCATATTTGGCATGCACAAACAATTCATCCACAAATAATAACAATCATTTTCTTCCTTCCAAATATACATAATTTTCTCTTTTTGCCTTATCAGCTATCCATTAGTGTGTAGAAAGCTAAACAAAAGTTAACGTTTTAAAACAACATTGTGTTTTGGCCCAAATTTGAAAAGAGTTCACTGGATGTGGTTTGTTTTTGCCGATGTAAATTAAGCTGGGGTGATCTGGTGCCAGGCTGAAGGATGACTTTCAAATTAGCTCATTTTCATGCCTGGCACCCAGGTGCTGGCTTTTGTCCACCAGCTCCAGGCAGCTTTTTTTGGAGCCTCTCTGTCTTCTCATATGGTCTTCTCCATGAGCTATTTGAACTTGCTCCCAGCCTGTGGCTGGATCTAACATGAAAATACACAAAATAATGAAAAAAAATATATGACTGTTTTATTGCCAGCTTTAGGATTTTTAAAACATCACTTTCACTAAATTTTAATGGATGTAAAATCAAAATGCTCCATCAATGTGATGAAGGTAGGCTGGGTAAGAGGGGTGAAACACATGCCTTGAAGTGAGTTTTAAACTTTGACATGTGAAATGAGAAATACAATTCCAGCCATTTTTGAGAAACTCAGTCTTCTTTATCATACTGATAAATACCTAGAGAATAACAAGACACTTTTCTATCCTCTAATTCAGAAGAACCTCTTTTAATATTTCTTTTAAGTATAGCATTCTATTCTAAGAGCTTTAGCTGAGACTAAAGATTTAGAAATTTTCCATCACAAAATTTATGTCACTAAAAGATGAGTATTTTGTCTTCATTTACAAGTTATGCTCTTAGCTTATAAACCTGTATTTGGGATTAAGCCCTCTTGCTTGAAATGTCCATATAAGGTTTTGATGTTAACTTTATGCTTATATTGTAAAATAATCCAGGCATGAACCCTGTTTTCTCCTATTCTTTTATAAGAATGTCATGATATCTTCTATAAATAACATTCTGTGAGGTAATTTTGATGTCAATTTAGTTATAGATAGGTTTTGTTCTGAATAAAGTGTATTTAAGAATGGTATGATGTGTCTTTTTTTTTTTTTACCTTGTATAAATTTTGGTAAGCTATTTGATGTTTAGATAGATATTTAACCATTTTTATTTTTTATACAGCAGTATCAATGTGTTGGTAATGGCCTCCTTTTCATAATCTCTGGTTCTACAACTTTCTTAAAGTTTCTGATATTGGTTATAGTGTTCATACTTTTACTTTCCTAATATGTTTTTTTGAGTATTTATATCTAGCTATATGATATTCAAATAATTGACTATTTCTAGATGTTGTATTATATTTTTCATTCCCTGATATTTTTGTGATAATATCTATTTTCTACACTGGCATATACTACTTGCTGTTATAGTTTGCATTGTAGGTTGCAAACTTTTCCTTTCAAACAGATCACCAGATATTATTTTATGAATTCTAATTGAGAATTGTGACATCATCCTGGAAAATGGAATTATTTCTTAATATGAAATATTGCTCTTTCATTATAATAATAAATTGTAATTATACTACATTCAATATGAATATATTGGCACAAAATACATCTGATTTAGTGATCCAGTGCTTACTTAGAAAAATTTCATATAGCTAGGTTCCAAAATAGTATTACCTTATTCACATATGTGAAAATAAGCAATTAATAAGTAAAGCCTGGCATAGTGTCATTTGCCTGTAGTAGCACCAACAGCCTGAAGGCATAAACAGGATAAAGCATCCAAAGCCAACTTAAGCTACATACAATTTTTTAAAACCTCCAAAAAAGGGCTGGGGAAATGGCTTAGCAGTTAAGGAATTTACCTGTAAAACATAAAGACCTTGCTTTGATTCCCTAGGACCCACGTAAACCAAATGCACAAGGTTGCACATGTGTCTGGAGTTCGTTTACAGTGGCTGGAGGTCCTGGCGTGCCCATTCTCTCTGCCTGCCTCTTCCTCTCTCTCTCTCTTAAATATATAAATAAATAAATAAAATACTTTAAAAAAAAAACCTCCAAAAAGACATAAATCAAAAAATAAACAAAAATTACTATTTGAATACTATTGCAATCTTAATTACATAAAATATATTTTCCTTAATGTTTCATTTTTGTTCTTCTTCTCTTTCAGGATCTCAACCCAAGACACCTCAGCAAAGAGAACTGTATATTTTATTTGATTTTCCTCTAGAGTTAACAAGTGGCAGTACTCCCAGTTCATCATTGTTTATAGTACAGCAGTTCAAGCACATGGGTTGCTACCTGTCCTCTCCCCTCAAATTCTGTACTCTAAATTTTGTATTTGAGTTCCTGAAAAAGTGTTATAAGTCCTACTAACTCTCATCTGATAAGTTTATTCTTTTACATGACCTCATTATTTTACTTTTTGATTTTTTTTTTTTGATTGGAAAGAAGTCTCTGTGGTTAAAGGTGCTTGCTTACAAACCCTGATCCCCCAATACTCATGTAAAGCCAGATGCACCATTGGGTACATGCATCTGGAGTTTGTTTGCAGTGGCAGGAGGTCCTGGTGTGCCCATTCCTGCTCTCTCCTTCTTTCTCTCCCTCTCTCTGTCTCTCTCTCTCTCTTCTTGAAAGTTAAATAAATAATAATATTTTAAAATAAAATATTTTATAGATATTATTGCAGGTTATGTACTATTATCTCCTCGTGCCAACTCTTGTTATCCTGGAATTATTGTAATCTCTATATGGTCATGCAGGCTTCAGTCAGTCTTGAGTGAGGTGGACAGCAGAGAGAAAAAGGAAGATACAGAGAGTGTGTGTGAGCATGCCTGGACCTCATGCTACTGCTTTGTTCATCTGGCTTTATGTGGGCACATGCATTTGGAGTTCATGTGCAGTACTGAATGAAGATTGTAGGCAGGAAGTATTTACATCAGTATTTTGGTGATGTGCTTTAGCTGTTCTGGTGGGGGAGGGGGGGCAGAGGATCTGTGCTCTGTGTTAAGCCTCTTGTTCTTACTACAAGTAAAAGTCTCAAACATTTTTACAACTACTCAGAACTGAGATGGTGAGATTCTGTGTGGTCAATAGATCTTCCATTCATACGCAGTGATTCTATTGATCAATTTGTACATAATCATTTGTTTGCTAGGTTTTTATTAAAAATCTATATTGTCTGATTAATGAACATTTTTTTAAAGCACAAAGAACATCAAATCCATACAGTGTGTCTATGTTTTAGATATTGATGTGACTGAAAGTTTCTTCTTTCAATACACTGAATGAAGAAATATGACCAAAGTGTCATCATTCAGTAATTTCCTTAGTAGCTATGGATGTACTGTGCATAGAACATAGCCCAATTAAGGGACTAGGGATTTCAGGAGAAAACTCGTAAACAATTAGGAATAATGAGACAGTTATGCACAATACTAGAATTATAGAATATGCTCAAAATGTAAAGCTATAAAGAGAATAGGAGCTTGGCAATTTTCCTGGTTTGTGTCCAGGAGCGAAGTCTGCTTCTGCTCCCATCTGGAATATTTAGCAAAGTGTTCTTTAGTAACTGATAGAGATGACAAGGGAAGAAGCAAACAAACAAACAAAAAAAAAAAGGAACAAAATCATAAAGCTGGAGGAGTAAATGTCAAACTGGCAGGACATTTATGTACCAAAATGTTCAGAGAGGAAAACTATCTTGTCTTACTAAATCTTCCCCCATGTGCCATACATCTTTATGGATTGTTCATTTCCAAACTAGGCTAGGAAGGAAACCAACTCTAACTGTGCAGTGTAACAAAATCACTCTGTGTAGATAAGCTTGTTTCAAAATGTGTGATAGGTGTGATATTAAAGGTTCTACAGTAATTGCTTATTCTCCTTCATAGCAAGAGCTTCCTGTGAAGTAGCTTAGCACAGGTGAGCTAAGACCTGGCTCTCGCTTGCAACCTAGAAATCAATTATTTCTTTCTATGTTATAAACACAGTGTCTTAAGATATCCTGACAGATAGAGGGAAACGTGTTTGATTTCCTAAAGTAAAATTCTGTCTGATATGATAACAGGACATATGAAGCAAAACCTTTTAAGTAAACAATTCTAAAGGTTAAGGAATGGATATTACTGAAAAATGTCTTGCAGGGCAGCATAGCCCATCACTTCTGATCTATAAAGTCAGATTAAACACTAACTGCACAGGTAGAATTCAATGACAACAAATTTAGTCATATTGCTTGGAAACTCACAATATTTAAAAACCAGTCTTGCAATTATCTATCACTCATATCTACCAGAAGAGGTAACTATATTCTTGGTTAGATATTTTTTAGTCATGGAGTTTTATCATTGTTGTTTTCAGATCTATTAACTCTAAAATGTAACATTAAGACATGCCTTGCAAAAATGAGTCAACCACAGTAAACATTAATTGGAAAAGATATGGCACATATAATCATGCCACTAGAAGTATTCAAGGTATATATTTTTTTATTTATTTGAGAGAGAGAAGAGAGAGAGATAAAGAGTGGCCACACCAGGGCCTCTAGCCACTGCAAACGAACTCCAGATGCATGCACCACTTTGTATATCTGGCTTAAGTGGATCCTGGGGAATCAAACCATAGAACTTTGGCTTTGCAGGCAAATACCTTAACTGCTAAACCATCCCTCCAGCCCTCAAGGTATTTTTTTATTATTATTTTTGGAGAGAGACACAGAGAGAGACAGAGGGAGAGGGAGACAGACAGAGAATGCGCGCGCCAGCAGTCTCTCAGCTGCTGTGAACGAAATCCAGATGCGTGTGCCCCCTTGTGGGCAAGTGCAGCATTGTGACCTTGCATCACTTTGCATCTGGCTAAACGTGGGACCTGGAGATTGGAACCGGGTCCTTAGGCTTAGCAGGCAGGTGCCTTAACCACTAAGCCATCTCTCCAGCCCCCTCAAGGTATTTTAATGCTGCTTTTTTTTTTTTTTTTCAAAGCTGCACAAATAAGTAAAAGAAATCCCAGAAATATCTTTGCCTCCAGAAATTAATATCAAATATTTTATTTAGCCATAAAAATTATTCCAAGTGATATAAAATAGACAGTGTCAGACCTCAAATGTTTTGGTGTTTATTTGATAGTAAACTTAGGATTTCTTGTGTTTTTGTTTGGGTTTTGAAGTAGGGTCTCACTGTAGCCCAGGCTGACCTGGAATTCACTAAGTAGTCTCAGGCTGGTCTACAACTCACAGCAATCAGTCTGCCTCTGCCTCCTGAGTACTGGGACTATAGAGCTTGGCTCTTCTTTTTTCAAAAGTATTTTATTCAATTATTTGCAATGTGAGAGAGAGAGAATGAGAATGGGTTTACCAGAGCCTCTAGCCACCATAAATGAATTCCAGGATGTATGCACCACTTTGTGAACCTGGCTTTATGTGGGTACTGTGGAATTTAATACAGGTTGTTAGGCATTGTTGGCTAGTGTCTTACCTGCTGATCCATCTCTGCAACATCCTTCTTCTCCTTTTAAAAGTTAAACAACAACAACAAAATCAAATGGTAATGTTTGCTTTTAATATAAGTGAGAAATCAAATTATTCAAATACAATGTGTACATGATTTGAATGAAAAGGCAACTTTGTGCCAGCACCCATCTAATATGATGTCTGATTATTGTCAAAACTCTCTATTATTGGAATGATTTTTTTAAAAGTTTCATGTTCTCAGACATGGAATTAAATTACCGTAACCCTAGATGTGATACAACAATCAACTCTTGGTTTCTAAATTGTCCTTTTTAAATGCTGTATTATTTTGGTTATAACAAACTAATTGCATTTAAAATAGAAGTTTTCAACAGATCACAGAATGGTGAAAGCCAATGTAAGTGAGAATATTTATTTCAGAAACTGTTACTCACATCATGCACTTATTCTCCAAAGCTTGTAGCTATAAACCAATGCACACCCTAATGCATGGTGTATGTGGGGGGTACTTAATTTTTAAACTATAATTATAAGCTCTTTTATTTATTTGATTTTGTGAAAATTATCATGCTCTTGGCAAGCCTGTATCTCACCACTGCTCTTGCCACTAATTTTAAATGGAACATAGCTCACAACTTCTAGTATAGCCCTATAATTATGCAAAGTTGTATTCTATTTCTTTTTTCTATTGTTGCCATATTTTCTTCCTTAGTAAAAAAAAAAAAAAAAAAAAATAGCACTGTATCTACTTCTTTTTTCTTCTCAAGGAAGGATATCACTGTAGAGGATGTAGGCTGTCCTGAACCATTCTGTAGTTCTAGGTGGGCCTTGAACTCATGGCTCTCCTCCTACCTCTGCCTGCCATGTGCTGGGATTAAAGATGCTGCTTCTTATTTGGTAGTTGAGATATAAATCTTACTGGTAAATTTTTGTCTGCTGTTTAAGCCTTCAGAAGTCTGACCCTGAAGATATGTTAGGCTTCCTGTCTCAGATTCAAGCATGTGTATCTCACAGTGTCCCCCTGAGACCTCTGGCCCTGTGACAAAAAGAAAAGAGACCAGCAGAGCAGTCCCAGGGTAAAAAAAAAAAAAAAAAAAAAAATCATTGTGCTGTTGAGAATAGCTGTAAGATAAACCATTTTCATGACTGTCTGGCACACTCCCCCCAAAACCTTAATGTTTAAGCAGAGGTCACTATTGTTTATCTAATGGTACAAAAATGCCTGTGATGGGCACTGCTAATTGGAAGCCTCATCCAAAAAAGTGGCCTGGGCTTGGGACCCTTCATTGATGGTGACTCCCCTAGACCTTAGCAGGACTTCCTCAGTCATCTCTGTTGGGTGCTGGTAAGTGCCTGCTCTGATGATCTGTTATCTATTGGCTGATTCCACTTGTTTCTTTGACTTTTCAGCAGGACTACTCTGGTTATTTCAGCTGCAAATTCTTCAGCACCCTGCTTGAGGTTGTATTCTTTTACTCTTTATCTGATGCTCACCATTTTGTCTTGTACTTTTCCTGTTTTGCTCTCTCTGTTTTCTAAAATCTCACTTCTTAGAAATGGAGACTACAGCTAGGATATGTCACTTTATTTCTTGGAGTGGGGGATGAGCAGAAAGGAACAACAAGAAACATTTTACCCTAATCATTTTTGAGTTAACTCAAAAGGCACTGCCTGTTCTAACACCTAATGTAGAGTGAAAATTGTAAATTATAAATTTATAAATAAATATATACATAAATATGATTATTTAAATTTGATCTAAAATCAGAAAAACTGGGGAGCAAATATTTTTATTCAGCTCAAAGTAATCAGTCCTCTTTGTTATGTAAAAATAAATAATTTAAGAATAGGATTTATTGCTTATGCATTTTATCATAGATTATGTAAGATAAATCCATATACACATATCTAAAAATCTGTAAATTCTGTAAAAATGGAATGAGTATGTATAACTACAAAGGATACAATAAAGCAAATAATTTTAATTGGTGAGAAGAATAATTAGTCATTATTTGGTAAAGTTCATCAATGAAATTAAACATTATCACTATTGTTTCTACTATGGCTTCTACTGTGTGTAACAAAAATAATACTAGCATTTACTAAACATATTCATTGCCATTAATACATTTCTTTATTTTAAGATTTTATATTTATTTATTTATTAGAGACAGGGAGAGGGAGAGAGAGAAAAAGAAAGAGTGAGAATGGGCACGCCAGGGCCTCTAGCCACTGTAAACAAACTCCAGACGCATGTGCCACGTTGTGCATCTGGGTAACTTGGGACCTGGAGAATCAAATCAGGTTCCTTAGGCTTCACAAGCATGTTCCTTAACCACTAAGCCATCTCTCCAGCCCTTAATACGTTTCTAAACACATAGTCATACTACAACATATATTAAGTTATACTTAATTATAAATTCTTCTGAGGAAAGCAGTCATAAATGAATCATAGACAAATTGACACTATAGTTAAAGGACTAACAGTGCCTAGCATAAAAAAAAAAAAATAAATGAGCCAAATATGGCTGGAAAAGAGGAAGAACATCAGGACCTAAGCAGAGATTACATTTGAATGTTTCCATAAGACATTTAAACTAGAAGCCTGTGTAGTGGAATCATCAAAATAATGTAAGTAAACAGGAATTTGAAAAGGTGATCTCTCTCTGAGAAACAGAGTATCTTCAGGAGTGAAGAGCTCAAGATGAAAATGTGGACAAAGAAATTTTGAGGATTAATGCAACATAAAACTTGCAAGTGAGGGAGAAGTAGCGCTTGATCTTACCTTGGAAATACTGACGTTGAGATACCAAGTGCACAGGTTAGAGAGATGGCTATAAATAAACATTTATAAACATAAAAACATGATCAATGTCTATAGCTAATAAGCCTAGAGTAGGGGAGGAATTTAAAAAAAATGTTATGTTAGCAAAAGAAAACACCTGCCAGAGATATCATTCCAGCAAAGGAGAGCTGGATAGGGAGCAAGAGTATAAGAAAAGAACATGACCACAAAAAATAAACCAGAAATAGATTTGCTGATGAAAGGATATGGGGTCAAAGAGGGTAGATGATGTAGATCCATGTACCACTGGGGTTGGAATTGTAGGGACACCGTTGAGTCTGGCAAAACAGATTTATTGGAGCATTTATGGATCGAATTTCTTCACAAAATGTTAAGGAAATGAGTGCCAAATTTATAAAACACTTTAATACATTTGAAAAGAAACTTTCCAATTAAGAAAAAGAAACATATGGGGGAAATAGTTTGAGCAGTGGGTTAGGAAAATTAAATTGGAGAAATATTAATGAAAGCTTAAGTCTATTCTAATGGATTAAACATTACTGACAGCCAAAGAACACCTGATGCTCATAGTTACTCCTTAGAATTAAACTGAATTATCAGTGAAATTTTAGGGGCTGGTATGTTTTGATTTTAGCATTTCTTGTCTGGAAATGTTTACGTTTTACATTCTTGTAAGGTCAATATACTTGCAAAAATTTCTTTAAAGCCAATTTGGACATCTAGCAAAGATACTTACATCAGAATTTTAAAGTGTTAAAACTTTGAAGATAGGTCAGACAGGAAAGTGCTTGTGCTGCAAACATGAGGACCCAAATTCACACAGGAAAACTCATATTAAACTGACTGCTGCGCCCCAGAATGCATGACCCACAATCCTCATGGGGATGACCTGCATCCCCAACGAGGTGGGCCCTTTCAGGAAAGGGTCAGGAATGAGGGAAAGGATGGTACCACAATATGGTATTTACATACTAAGGATGTCCATAACTAATAAAATATATTTAAGAAATAGTTGGATGCTGGGATGGAGAGATAGCTTAGTGATTAAGGCATTTATCTGTGAAGCCTAAGGAACCATTTTCAAGATGCACAAGGTGGCACATGTGTCTGGAGTTCATTTGCAGTGGCTAGAGGCCCTAACATGATTGCTTGCTCTCTTTCTCTCTCTTCCTCTTAAATAAATAAGTAAACAAATAAATTAAATATTAAAAAATAGTTGGATGGGATATCATATGATTAAATTTTAGTAATAGGGAGGTGGGGACAGTTTGATCTCTGGGGTTGACAAGCCAGACCACACAGACTACTTGGTAACTTCTGGGCCAGTGAAAGATTTTTGTCTCAAACAGGTAGATAGGGCCTGAGGAATGACACCTGAGCTTTCCTCCAGCCTCCACACATGCACACATGTGCAAATGTACCAGCATATACATGAGTCCCCACACATGAACATGCACTTATATACAATTTTATTCACTGATAAAATCTATTTATTATATAATTTTTAAAATTAGAATCCAAAAGCAAATGATCACTGTATGTGTTTATATAGTTGAATAATTTAATGAAACTGATAACAAATGTAGATCACTACTTTTGGCTCTTCTTGATGAATAATTAAAACATAAAGGCATCAGATGATTTATATCTGGGTTGTTCCATTCTCTAGCTATTGTAAATAGTACAGCAATGAACATGGATACATGTTCTATGTGAGAAGACAGAAAGTCCATTGGGTATGTGCCATGGAATAGTATAGCTTGGTCAGATGTTAGTACAATTTTTAGTTTTTTGAGAAACTTCCACATGAATTTATATAGTGGCTGTACCAGTTTACACTCCCACCAGCAGTTCTCTTTTATGTGTGACTTCTGACTTTTAATGTTTATGTATGTAAATAATAGGATGTGTGACTATAGGCTCTGGTTCAGGATAGGAGATCATAAGAGGGGTAAAGGAGATGATGAGCAGCAGGAAAATGATAAAAGAAAATGTAGAATGAAGTAGATAGGAGGCTATGTGGCAGGGAAAGGTGCAAGACGCTAAGAGAATGGGGAAGGTAAAATTTGTTTGAAAAAAATAATGAAAAGTAATTCCTTTATAGGCTAATAAAAAGATTAAAAAATTAAAAATTAAAGTGAAACAAGAAACAGAGCACTTAAAATATGGAAGAAAATTAGATATTCATAGATATGTTTGGACTGTTAATGTATTTTAGTACTAATCAGCTTATGTCACAATAGATCTGATAATTTCTGAGAAATACAAAGAATTGATGCCAATTCTTATGTTGCAATTTGCTATGTATTTTGTTTATTTTCATTTATTTATTTGAGAGCGATAGACAAAGGGAGAAAGAGGCAGAGAGAGAGAGAGAGAGAGAGAGAGAGAGGAGAGAGGAGAGAATGGGCGCATCAGGGCCTCCAGCCACTGCAAACAAACTCCAAATGCAAGCACCATCTTGTGCATCTGGCTTATGTGGGTTCTGGGTAATTGAGCCTTGAACCAGGGTCCTTAGGCTTCACAGGCAAGCACTTAACCACTAAGCCATCTCTCCAGCCCACAATTTGCTACCTTTAAAATGAAAAAAAAAAAAAAAATCATAATGCTTCATCCTGATTATCTCCTAATAAATTTGACACAATTAGTTTAATTGATGTCTTTTCCAAATACACATCAAATTTTGTAAACAACTCAAACAGAAGAAAATGCGTGAGGGACATTCTATCCCAGGTCTCTATAGTCAATGCTACATGTTAATGTTAATAAGATTCTTTATATCTGAATATTACAATACAATTTGAGTATGAACAGTGTGTGTGTTTTATTTCATGTTTACAAAACATATACATTCCAGATATGTTAATATGGATAAATGCCACTTAAGAGGGCAGTAACATTAATCAAAGTAAAATAACTTCTCAATTATGCATATTTTTAAAATGTATTTGAAAATATTGAGTTTAAAATGGTAATAATACTAATATACTACTATAGTCGTATGGAAATATAAATTTTAGCATTTTGAGAAACCTCCACAGGAATTTATGTAGCAGTTGCACCAGGTTATACTTTTACCAACAGTTGTCCCTCATATGTGGATTCTGACTTTTAAGGTTTATGTCTTCTAGACATACTAATTTATAGATAATGTCCATGAAAAAATGGCTATTTATTCAACTGACCCCTAGTCAGTGTGCTAAAAAATGATAGACCATTGAATAACCTATTTTCAATCATCATCTTTCAGTTAAACTGGAGACTGGTTTAAGACCAAATAAAACACTTAGTTTTCTTTCCATTCAAGTCTCACACACTCACAGTTCTTTGAAGAGGCACAGAACCAGTAATGCTCTGAAGCCTTGTTCTGAATGGAGGCATGGAGTGCGAACGTCAGTTGTTATGGCCACACATCTTGTGTGGGTGTTTTTTCCACATTGTCACATTGATTCCAAACTAATTTAGCAGTTTATATTTAATACCATTTGTACAATATATGAGTTAGAAAAGCCCATGTGTGAAATAAAAGTTAGGGAATAAGTAATTAAAGGTATACTGTAATATATGTCTGCTTGGCTCACCTAACCAAATTGTGAAATTGTGCAAAAATTAGCATCAGATAGGAAGCATTGACAACCATGTACAAAACTTGACAACATGCAGTCTACTCTCTTCATTTTTTTGTAGGCCCTATTCTTCCTAAAATTAGAGTTTAAGGACATAGCAGAGAAAGCACATCTGATGAGATGACAGCTGATAGTTCAGAATTTCATCACATCAAGAATGAACCTGCATAATGTTTGCTGCATGACTCCTACACTTTTTATCAGGCTCATTGCTTTAGCAATGGTCTTGCAACTTACATGGTCAAGTCAAGGATGACAAAGGAGCAATAAGTTTTTGGAGAATCTGCACATACTAGAGCTGTCTCCAGGTAGCATCCAGAGCTGCAGTATTAACTGAACCATAGTCAACCTCAGTGAGGAACAGGGCTAAGGGAAGACTTTAAGAGCTTATATACACAGATGCACATGTACACACACAAAGATGCATGCACACAGAGACACACAGATATAGATATATACACAAAAACACAACAGGCACACACACACACACACACAAACAAACAATGACAATGACTTTCAACTTCCCTCAGTGCAAATTAAAGTCCTTGTATTATTATGAATGGCACTTTCCATCTCTTTGACAAAAACCCATATATAATCAACTTAGGAGGATGCTTTATTCCTGCTCAAGCTTTCAGTGGTTTCAATAGACTGATTGTATTGTTTTGCATCCGTAGTGAGGTTAAGATCATTGTATAAAGACCAGGCAGAGCAGGTCTGTTCACCTATGGAAGCCTGACATCAGAAAAACTAAGGGATCAGGGCTTAGCACATAACCTGCATAGGCACAACAGCAGTTGTCCACTACTTCTAAGAACAACTGCCTCCTACTTTCCATAACTTCCCAGTGATCCTACCAAATTATGAATCCATCAATTGATTAATCCATCAAATAGACAAAGCCATCACAAACAAATATCCTCTGTTTCTGTTTCCATCAGCTTGAGACTTAGGCTTCAACACAGGAGGCTTTTAGAAGGCATTTCATGTCCAACCATTACATATAATCTATATAATTCTTGGTGATTTTCCCCACTCTTCACTTTCCTAACATTGTCACTAGTATATTTTCCTCTCTAGTGAGCTCTTAGTCACCTCCAGCCATGCTAGTTTTCTTGATTTTTTTTTTTTTAGCATTCTTAGGATATTAAACAGGAAGTCCAATTTGAACCTTTGTATGGATACAGGCCACTCAATAGATATGCATATGACAAATTAACTGACCTGTATTATGGGAGGTGAAAATCCCTCTTCCCCTTACCTCTTCCCAGACAAGGCTGTGCACCCTTCAGTCTTGATCTGGGTTTCTTGACAACTGGTTAACAATCATGAAGCACCCATCCTGTGGGTGGCTTTATTCAGAGACTGGTGATCAAAGTGCCTCTTACCGCTTCATCTGAAGGACTCCAACTGAGAATGTCAAAAATGCAGTGACATTATCAAGTTTAGTGATGTGTATTAGCTCAAGCAGCGTTTGCTTTTACTGACATCTTTATACTCATGTCAAAAAATACTGTGACATGTCTATTTTTGGAATCCTACGAAGTCTCAGGGAAATCTCATACCTCCATTAGTTTCCCTGGTATAGGCTGGTTAGTAGGAGATATATCTTTGCAGAACTAATTTGCTCATTATGACGTGTTAGCTCTTTGGTTTTATTTTTGTTTTTTGTCACATAGACAGACACACAAGTAATATCAGAAAGAAAACATAACTTGTTTAGCACTTGTCCACATCATCTTTGGGTTGTTGTATTCTCAGGAGGCTATCAGCATAGCATAACTAAAAGTTCAAAAATTTAAAGTGATATAAGTAACAGCTGTTTTTAAATATTAAAAAATGTACAAACTTGAGTGTGCAATTAATTATCTATAAGAAAAATATCATATATATTTTAATTCAAACTCACTTTGGTATTTATCTCAAGAACCATTTATTCAAAGCATATATACATACTATACTTTATCAGATTGCATATTCACCACAAATAACTGAAATGAATGGAGATACAAGATATTATGTGATTTCCTTACCTATCAGAAAATATCAATGCAACTAATTGAAAGTAAACATAAAACAGCAAATGAGGGCTGGAGAGATGGCTTAGCGGTTAAGGCGCCTGCCTGCTAAGCCTAAGAACCCAGTTCCAACCTCCAGGTCCCACTTTTAGCCAGATGCAAAGTGATGCAAGGTCCCAATGCCGCACTTGCCCACAAGAGGGCTCACACATCTGGATTTCGTTTGCAGCAGTTGAGACTGCTGGTGCGCCCATTCTTTGTCTCTTTCTCCCTCTCTGTCTGTCTCTCTCTTTGTCTCTCTCCAAAAATAAATAAAATAAATTTAAAAAACAGCAAATGAATATTGGATTTTTTTTTTTTTTTTTTAATTTTTGTCAAGTAATAGTTACTGATAGATATTCATCTATATTTAATTACCACTAACTTGTTAGGGACCACTGTGAAACCAATATTTTACTCTGACATGATTAAATTATATTATGTTTTGAGTAAGTAAAATGTGAAATCATTACTGTAGTTTATTTTTACTTCTAAGAAGACAGATTTCTTTGTATAAAACTATTGTTTCTATTAATTTACTTCTTTGCATGTGGGGAAGGTGGGATTGTCACATGCCTGTGCCTGATTTTGTCTCTGGCATACATGGACATTGTGGGAACTGAACCAAGGTTGCAGGCCTTGGAAACAAAAGCATCTAACCACTGATAAATCTTCCCATTTATTATTTTAAAAATAAATAAATAATTTAAAATTTAGTTAACAACTGTTTTTTAAGGACAATAACACCAGCAATTCAAATTTGAAAGAAATCTGGTCTAAGGAAACTTTCACCTACTTGCTTTTTTTATATTTTAAATTGAGAACTTTATTATATGAACATATGGAAAATTGATCATATTCCCATCAGGGTACAATTTTATGTTCCCTTTCCTCCAACCCTGTTCCACTGAGGTCCCTTCAAGGCCACCCTGAGACTACAGAATGAATTTTAGTCAGTCTGAGCTAGAGTGACACCCTACCTCGAAAAACAAAAACAAACAAAATTTTACTCTCTCCCTCTTAGATAGATGCAATGTTCTGTATGGACACTCTCCATGTTATCTATGGGCATATGTTGATTAGTTGGGTATCAGAACACAATATGTAAGTCTTATAATGCTCAGTAATGGATTATAAAATATTTCATAACATTATGCAAAATAGCATCAATCCTACTGTGCAGCTCAGAGAGTTTACCCTGAAAAAGCCATGGCTTGTAAAAGATTAGTGATTAGAATGAATCTTAGAATTTGTTACAATTTTCAGTTCCATGTCTTTTTATTCTTTTCACCTTTACTCTAGTACTCATGAGTAAATTTTATATTCAATGTCACTAATAAATTATATTTGATAAAATGTCATATATACACTAACTTGTTAAATTATTATAAGCAATTGTGTTAGATGCAATGTGTTAGATGTGTCTTGTGGTTGAACTCGGTAAACATACCATTGGCTTGGAAGATTTCCTAATGAGTAGGCATTTTGAAGACATTGAATTAAATTATTATTTATAATATATAAGAAATTTACATCATGGTTACTGTAGACAAGTGTTCTCATTCTCAGTCAGCCAAAGAATTGTCTCTGATTAGTGATCCTTGTGCATCCAGCCCAAAAGAACTATAATATTGTCTTAAGAAATAGCCTTCTATGCATCCATGAAGTACCATGAAAATAGCATTTATTTTTATTAATTTTTTTATAATTGCTAGCTCCTAAAACACACAGCAGCTTAACCGAGTTTACAGTATTTTTCCTATATCCAGTAAATGAAGGGGAATTGTTATTTTCCATGGTTTGCTGCCTCAATGACTTGATAATTTACTTACTGCATATGTAAGCAGAATGAGAAAGCAACAAATTCAAGTCCATCCTCAAGGGAGAGGACTAAAACTTTATCACATCACTTTTATAAAGGAACAAAGTGATTCTAGTCTGTCTACACACATACTAGCATGACATAAAAATAAATCCCTTTCCTTTTCTTTCATAAAGAAATATAGTCCCAGATTTATTTGTGTTAGTCAATAGAGTTTACTGTGTGTTTATCATAAATTGGCCAATTACACTATGGGGTCTCAGGGGTACAATTAAGTAAAATGTTTGCTTTATCTGATATTGAATGTGAAGACTTCTACTGGAAAACATGCAACAGTCTGAGTGCAACTAGGCTTCAGTCAACGCACTTTAATTGAATTTCAGGGCTGATGAACCCCCACCCCACACACACATACAATGCCCACACACATGCAAATATACAGCACACACAGACATAGACAGTAAAGTTCAATATGTGAAAAGGATTCCATAACAGTTAATTGAAATTAAAATATTATGAACAACTACAAAGCTAAAATCATGTTCAACTTAAAGAAGAAGGGATGGAAAGAGGGAAGGAAGAGATAGAGCAAGAATGGCAAGAAAGGAGGAAATCTATATGTAAAGCTATTAAAAACTTTCAGAGAAGATTTCCCACTCTGAATTCTTATAGAGTTTAACGTTCTCAAAAATTAATGTAATTTAAAATTTAATCAAAACACTCATATAGATGATAGATAGATGGATAGATCTTAAAACAGAAAAAGTGAAGTTATGAACTGGAAGAGAATATTAAAATATGAAAAGGCTTATAAAGAAATTAGACGTCATTAAAGTATAACATAGGGGAAAAATAGAACTCACTTTTAAAGAATCAGTATGTATATTCCTGGTTTAGTCAAGTTACTACTGGCTTATCAATGGTAGATTAGTATCAAATAAAGCACCCTAATCCACCATAAGAATTTTTTTTTAAGATTTATTTAATTTATTTGTGTGTGTGTGTGTGAGAGAGAGAGAGAGAGAGAGAGAGAGAGAATGGGCACTCCAGGGCCTCTAGCCACTGCAAACAAACTCCAGACGCATGTACCACTATGTGCATCTGCCTTATATGGGACCTGGAGAATTGAACCTGGGTCCTTAAGTGTCACAGGCATGTGCCTTAACAGCTAAGCCTTCTCTCCAGCCCCAAAATTTTTTAAAATACAGAAAAAATTATGACTTGGCAATTCATAGAAAATAATGCCCATAGTACTTTAAAGGAACAGACACATGAATATATATCTAGAGAAAACCTAAAGAAGTTATTAATTGTAAGTATGAAAATTAATTCAAACTAAGACTTCTACCACAGTAATTTGAAAGGAATAAAAACTTTATAGCAATCAAATGATATAAGAATTATTAAAATAATAGTTTTCTTTGATTGACAGTTAAATAGAATTACTTATGACAAAATTAGGACAAAATCAGAAACATTATTATTACCATTAGAGTCATTCGACTGTAAGAGATGCATGTGAGAGAAATGTTACACTGAAGGAAATGTACGCTGAAGGAATAAACTAAAACAAACATCTGTAGGGCTGGAGACATGGCTTAATGGTTGAGGAGTTTGCATGTAAAACCAAAGAGCCCAGGTTCATTTCCCCAGTACCCACCACAAAGTGGTGTATGTGTCTGGAGTTCATTTGCAGTGGCTACAGGCCCTTGTACACCCATTCTCTCTCTCGCTCTCTCTGTTTCTCTCTTCCTCTTTATCTCTCAAATAAAAAAAAAAACTAAATAAAATATTTTTAAACCTTTAAATAATAATAGCAGTGAAAAAATGGAAAATACTCAAATATTATTGACTAGATGCCTGAGAAATTAACTCTGATATATCCATATAATAGAAAAATAGAAACTACTGAGGATTAGTTATTGTTATATAAAATAATATGGAAGCATTTTAAACATCAAACTTTTGATTTGTTAGGGCAATCATCCTATATGTTTTATACACATGTATAAATAAATGTCCACATAAACAAACAAGTCATTCACTATGCAGCACTAAAAGGTCATCAATTGTGCACTAGCAAACTGTACCTACCTTTATATAAAACACAGAAAGTCCTTCTGCATAGCATTGAGAATTTATGTTGTATAATTATTCCTGTAGTACTGATTTCCAGCTAACTGGGGAAGACCAAACCAGGGGATACTGAAGTACAGATGTTTGGCTCATACACACCAGGATCGCCTGTTTCTTCACACTATTGGATATCAGTATAAAGACCCTGATTCTCTGGAGAAAAGCAGCTGGGAAATAAAACATGAAATAAAGCAATTGTTCATGTTGCACAGGAACACAAATACTGGAGTTGTTTAATATATTATATCACTTATAATTTGCTTATGTAAATTAACTTCCAAGCTGTTTAATTTTTAAAACAAAAAGGCAGCATCCTGAAGTTTTATGAGCATAGTTATGTGGGAGGAACTATATCACTCAACACTTTTTAAAAAACTAAACAAGGTTTGTAGAACCTCTTGAATGTAAGGCAGTGATTCCATTCTGCAGAGATTTCATGTTCAATGTTATGCATCTGTTTTAGTTTAGAACCATTAGTTTCTTTACATTATGCAAATCCAGATTGGAACTACTTTTAAATTAACATTTTTAAAACTTTTACATTGAAAAATTAAAAGTGAAATCAGACTCTATGTTTAAGCAGATATCATCACATAAAATACACATATATGCATTAAAGCAAAGTAGAAATATGTTATACATACACAGGCTCATAAAGAATGTATGGTGCTCATGATTTCTTTTGATAAAATGACATTCTCTGTTAACAATTTCTGCACATAACTCACACTTCTTACAAAATTAAAAACTTGGGTCCCTCCTCAAAGTAACTTTAAAAATTTTGTATATGGAAATCATTGGCCAATATTACAGGTGATTTTTATTCTAGAAATAGGTACTGATTTAGATAGTAAGAAGTAGCAAGTTTGAAATAGTGTTTAGAATGACTCCTTTAAGGTAAAAATTATAGAAGACATGAGAAGATTATTAAAATGTAGATTCCTTGAACCATTTTATTGGAAATTTTCATATGTGAGCATATTGAAAATTGGTCATAGTCCCATTGGGCTATACTATTATATTCCCTCTCTACTACCTTCATTATGAGACCCCTTCCCTGGGTTGTTATTGGTAATCAATACCTCGGAGTACACTTTCTCACCCAGTGATTATTCTGAATATCCCCTCAAAATATATTTTATAACACTTGAAACATTCTACTTCTTAACATCTAATCTCTTCTATACTACAAATTAATGATCAAGTATAATAAAGATTATAGACAGAACATGAGAAGTTTCTTAGTTGAAATAGAGTAACCATAGAAACGCTTTAATTCTATATCTTGACCTGTATTTTCAGCTCTATCACAATAAGGAATTTTAATATCTAAAAGCTATAATAGACAAAAGTTAAGTGATGTTGAGTCCTAGAGGAAGCTTTAGTGTAACTCCTGGAGGCTTTGAAATGCTAAATACAACATACAAAAAAAAAAAAAAACATGAATCAATGTTGGGCAGTTTTAGTGGATGAAATCACAGTGCAGTTTTCAATAAATGGGTATTAAGTATAACATACTAGATAATAGAAACATGGAATTTATTCATATAATAAGTTAAGAATTTAAGTGAAAAACAGATGAACATAGCAATGCAACTTAATAAGATGAGTAACTGTGGGATAATACATTTCAATTTTTCTAAGGGGAATTGGTTTACTTGGGGGCAGACAAGAAAAGTGTCAACCTCAGAAGCTAGTGAAACTTTTAGAATACAAAGAATAAGTATGAAGTAGATAAAAATATTGATCTTGCAGGTAGAGGGAACAGTAGACACCCCAGTGCCACATGAAGAGTTTGCCTACTTGGGCAACTCCAGTGATGATACCTTCCCCGCAGGTGGTCCATTAGAGGCCTTTCTAGCCAGTGAGGATAGAGATCCCAGAAGAGTTAGGAGAACTGACCCTAAGGAGTTTGGATATGACCTGTGTTTTAAGTCTTGAATCATGTGGTTAATGGTTGTTTGATATATAAAACACCAAAAGTCATGTTCTGGCAATATTGTGTTAATATATTCATAGGAAATACCAAATTGAGAGGGAGTCAGGTGGCTTTATTAAGCAGTTAGGGTGGTCCCTGAAAGTTAAAAAAGGCAGGAAGGTTTGCAATCTAAACTTACCAGAGATCAAAGGTGATCTGACTTCTGATCTTTTGCCTAGTTCCCTAGACCTGTTTTTCCATATCTGAGCCCCTCTCAGGGAGGAAGGTCTCTTTTCTAGAATTCAAAGCTAATCATGACAATGTGGTTAGTCAAGTTCAGCCCCAGGAACCTGGCATCATAGCTGGCCTTTCTTGAGACAATCCCTAGCCCAGACCAATAAGCTGTCTTTCTGACTCACTGGAGCAGGAATGTAGGGCCCACCACTTTGAGTTTATAAATACTGTTAGGAAGAGAGGGCAAGCTCTCTGACCTGCCTGACCATTCAGGAACCTCCAAGTTCTGGTGAGTTTCCCCTTGTCTCCGCTGGTTAGGCTGAGACAAGGGGAGAAACCCCTGACCCCTACTCCCCACATAGGCTCTTTACCTTCTTTCTGCCCTCCACATGGAAAGACCTCTTTGTCCTTTCCTTTTTTTTCCTTCTTTCTCAGCAGTAAAGAAAAATGAAGTTATGAAATTTGCAGGAAAATGGATGGATGCAGAAAGGATTATACTTAGTGAGGTAACCCAGGCCTACTATATTATCTGTATTTTATTATCACATGCTTTGTGAAGTCTCCTGTTTTAATCATTTCTTAGGTAATTCTGAACATTGCTTGTATAGAGAGAGCCCATTGCATTTAACCTCTGCCAAAAAGTTGATGTTTAACCCAATAGATATTTGCAGATCTGTTACCTCAAATGACTAACCACTGGCATTCAAGCATAGTGGTCTTCTCTCTCACTGTAGTGGGCTATTATCCTCCACTTCTGTTACCTATTCTTTGTATACAATTTAGGATTTGCATAGCAAACTCTTAAAACAGTACTGCCAGTGCAATTCAGAAATGAAACCTGATTTCTTTGACATCAACAGAAGTACAGTACTTAGATGGGATTGTTCTTTGTTTTTAGCTCTGATTAATGGCCCTGAAGAATAGCAAGAACATGTAAACAGAAATAATTGTTATGGATGTTTTATCTTTTCTTTTTGTCCTCCACATGGAATCATCCAATAACTTTGCCTTTGCAATGCCAGGTGGAACAAGTTAGCTTCCACACTAGACTGCATTCTTATTGCTCTAGATATGCAAATATATGAATAAAGATATACATAGGAAAGCTTATTCTTAACAGAGAGTTAGTAAAAAGCCACATAATGGAACATATACGAATAATAAACCTTCTACAGCATATAAATGTTCTTTCTGCCAGTACTGGCATGTTTGTATCTGGCTTTTTCCTTGCATTTCTCCATAATTTTATAACATTATTACTATTCTATCCTGGATATATTTTCATAGGCAATTATTAACAGCTTTATTTATAACAACAGTATCATGAGCTTCAAAATCTTCTTGAATACATTTGTTGGGGAATTTACATATGTGTGGCTTAATGACTTTGCAAAGCATACTGCATTTTATCTTTGAAAGATGTGATTAGAATTTATGCCTTTAATTTTCTAGAGCTCTTACTTCCACGTAAATAGGTAAGCATCTTCTTCCTTTTTAAATTGTTCATTATCAATTCATGCGTGCAAAATTAGTTTTCAAACTGAATTCAGAAATCACTCATTTGATAAGCACTGTAAATTAATGCACAATGAAGCTGGTTCTCATTTACAGTGGTAGTTTTTTTTGTTTTTTTTTTGGTTTTTACTGATACTTTTCTGCACCATTCTCTGCACATATAAGCAGAGTTAGCTTATCCATTTGTCACTTTAACTGCTAAGGCACTATACAGTAAGTGCTATATGTCATATCAGCAGTATGTGCATCAAAAGAATTTTCTTGGTTACACAATTGTGATTTTTTTCTGTTTTCTCCCTGAAGCAAATGTAGAGCACTTCCTCAAATGCCAGATGGAAAACTAATTATTTCTAAAGCAAATACAGCTGTAGCTAAAGTACTATTACCTTCACAACCAGTATGTCTTAGTCTGGCCTGGAGGAGCAAACCTAGAGACAACAGGCAAGTGTAATATTTCCAAGTCTAGTTTGTTGTCTGTGTCTGCAAACAAGAAAGTACAGTATAAAGAGGTTATAGGATTGAAGTCAGAAGTTCAAATGTCCTGCCCCCTGCCATGAGTTATAGTTGAACATAATTTAGGATATATATATGAAAGAGATTTCAAAGGTTTAAGATTTATATTTTATTTCAGAAGAGTTTAAATATGAGAACTTCTCTAAGTTGGCTCAATTTTCATTTAAAGAGTTTTTTGTAGATGTAAATAATGTATAAATTTATAGTACGTGCTTTTCTTGAGTACCTACTATATGTGAAGGATTATTCAAAATATGAGAGATGAAATAGTGAACCAAAAAATAATAATAAAAACATGTCTCTGTGTCTCTGGAATTTGTAGTGCAGGTGAAGAAGATAGCCAATACTCTAACAAATATCAGAGAAGTCAGGTGGTGATTTTAAAGCGATGCAAGGAAAGTGTTATGGAAAAGGCAGTACCTACATGAAGTGCTATTGGAAGTCAGATAACAGGCAGAGGGATTCATAAAATAGGAAATTGCAAATGAAATGTACTTGAGGTGGCTGAAAGCCTTGCTGGAATTTGCCAGATAATCAGAAAGACTATTATTAATGAACACTATGGGGAGCATATGCATAAGAGTATATGAAGAAATACAGTCTACAAATAACCAAATCATGTTAGATTAGTCTCACTCTGATGATTGTGACTTTGAGTGAGTTAGAAAACAGAGAAGTTTTGTAAATTTAATATGGTTGAATGTGGACTATTTGCTACCCAAAAGTCTATATTTGAGAGGGGAAGTCATAGGATATTAGTGGACCTTTTGAGAGATGAAAACTACCAGATTCCACAGGCCATTGTGGCAGCTGCCTTTGGAAGAAACTATGGTCTCTGTCTCATTTGTGTAAACCTTGAGGTTGGCTCTGTTTAGCCCTCTGATTTCCTGTATAGTGATGTGTTGCAGTCAGCTCCTTGTTACTAGGATGAACATTCAACAAGACACAGTTTATGGGAGGAAGGGGGTTTATTTCAGGCTTATAGAGTCCACAGAAACACTAACAATGGTGGGGGAAGCTGGCTCTCTTTTATACATCCAAGCAGAGATACATCATCAGCAGCCAGCACCAAAAAAAAAACACAAATAGCTAGAGCTCAAGATTGCTACAAACACACCTAGGAGGGCTGGACGCACCCCCCAAATACATCTTAGGACTGACTCCATGATCAGCCTCCAATGACACCTTTTCCCCATTAGGGCTCTATCCACTCGAGACTCTAATTTCAAGCCCGAGTCCATGGGGCCATGTATCCAAGCTACCACATGAGACATCCATTTTCTCCTACATAGAAGTTCTGTGGGGTATTTTCCCAGGAGGTAACTCATCCAAGGAGGAACTCTTGACATCCTGTGCCATGAATTCTCAAGTCTCAGCCTCCAAGCTGTGAGCTAAATAAAACTCTTATTTTTATAAATTTAGCCTATCTTGGATATTGTTTCATTATGGTAAAGAACTTGCTAATACATAGGTATGGCATGATCTAAATGATATTTGGAAAGTTCATTAGGAGTGCTATTTTGACATTAGAGTCATGAAGATTGAAGCAAGGATTCAAAAAAGGAGGTGATTTCCATCACCCAGATGACAGAGGATGCCCCCTACCTGGTAAACAGTGATGGCCATAGAGGCAGTAAAGGGTGACTTCATTTGAGCTAGACAGCCAGGAGTTTAAAAATCATGCAGTGAGTACATTCTTCTGAGCTCCAACTAACTATACATCTGTGGCATGAAGTAGGGGTAGAATTGAATTATATTTTAGTGAAAAAATTAGTGCTTCATCTCCTAAACCTAAGGACCAGATCTAAACCATAAGAGATCGGGACCCCAAGCATAGTTTAGCATGCCTCTCAGAAGACAGTACTTGCCATCTGTTAAAACTCCTATTCTCCTATTATTGTTTTGGATTTCAGCAGAGCTCAACAAACAAATAAGCATGAATGTAGAAGTTTAAAAGAAGTAATAGATTTTATTTATTATATCCCATGAAAAATTAACAATTTCTCAGTTAGATAAATTATGATTTTATTTAAGTACAATAAATTCACTGAACATGTTAAGCACACAGTGTTTATAGCATCAATTTTTGTCTAATGTTTCTGAAATATATCATTATAAATCTTTACTACTGTGCTTAGCATTACACTAGTGAAGATTTGTCAATTCACTTATTATATTTCAGTAGGAATTATTATTCTGTAGTTCAAACTGAAATTATTTCAAGCATAAATTATTGTTTATGTTTACAAGATAAAATCACTTAAGATAATTATGTTAGTCAACTCCCAACAAAAATATATTGAAATGCATGATATGATATGCATACATTTTAATAACATAGAATAAAGGGAAATTTTATCATGGGAGCCATTAAGGTAAATTCAGGATTCAACCTTCTCTAAAGGTATTCAAATACTGTTGAGTATTGTTTAGGCCTTTGTTATAAGCCTTTGGTTGAAGTTGTAAATGAGTGAGGTTGTCTGGAGCTGGTCAGTTGGCTCTTGATTGGCATCTGATAGTATGTTTCTTTGTACCTACTTGCCCACATAAGAAAGTATCAACCAAGCAATCTTTTGGTGGTGGTGGTGGTGGTGGGGAACTGGCCTGGCTGACATTTTGAGCACTTTAGGGTAGCTTCAAGGACAGTCTACTCCAACAATAAGGACAACTGTGGCCAATATTGTTGCTGGACAGGGAGGAATATTTGCTCAAGTCATTATAACTCCAGGCTACTGCCACAAGCTCTGGGAGACTTCATTGTGGCTATTACAAGCATTGGTGAGTTCTAAAATACTAGCTGTCCTCATCCTGCAGCTATTCTCACTAAGCATGGGGAAAGGGGGTTCCTTAGTGACTCAGCCAAAATTTTGTTATTGATGGGCATGTGCTTATGTAAGACTTGTCATTGGGGAAACTAGAATCCATACACAGACAGGACTGGCTAGTAGAACTCAGAGCTTGCACATGCACACCACAGTCCTCTCCTGGTTATATAGGCTGCACTTTACTCTTTTGAGGTAAGTTAGGAAAACCTCACTGAATTTGAGTTACTTCTCCACTTAAGCTACCACACTAAGCCCCTATACAGGCTTGTCCCACATGACCTTGTGCCTGCTGGTGGTGTTTATAAGAGTGAAGTCGGCTGAACTGTATGAAGAGTAGAGTGGGCTGAAGTGGACATACAAAGAGCAGACAATTTTGGAGCCTCCAGCCTTGGCAACAGCAGTGGCAACAGAGGCAAGAGGGTGGCTGAGATATTCCAGAGTAAGTAGATGCAGAAACAGTAGGAGCTGAGATGATGAGGGATTGAGAAAATACTGAGGAAGAGACTGCAAACAAGCTGACATGATAAGAGAGGGCTGAAGAAAGCCCAAGTCAAGGCCATGATATGAGCTGGGCTGCAAGCCCAGTCCCTGGGAGCATCCCAGTCTCAGCAAAAGTGAAAGGTGGAGAGTCCCCTGTACATGAAGTCTGGGAGCTTGATCACTGCATGTTGTGTTACCAGCACTCATCACCAGAGCACTAAGCTTCTGACAGGAGGACCTACAGAAGAAAGTCTGCAGCTTGGAGTCCTAAGCCTCTCATAAACTAAAGCTATCAGTCTTGGGTCAGTAAGACTATTCCATAAGCCACTGCCATTCAGGGACTCTGGCTGCCATTTGTATTCCCAATTTCCATTCAAGCAGGGAAAAAGAACCCTAAGACACTTGTGACAATACTATTGATCTATATAAATCCATTATATCATTTTATTATACTCTTATTTATAAGTGCCTTAGAATATAAACCAAATATACCGATTTGATATATAATTCAATACCATCAGAAAAATAATTATTCTAATAGTTGTATATTAAAAGGGATTTTGCAATGTTAGTAAACACTTAACAGGTTGAAATGGAGTTTTATCTAATAACTAAGGAGATTTTTTTTTTCTTTTTTGTTTGCATTGCTGGAGGTTGAAGCCAGGATCTTTTCCATGTTAGGTAAGTAATCTACCACAGAGATATAGCCCCAGCCATTAAGATCCCCAGTCTTTCTACTTGACATGTATTTAAACATCAACAGCTGTGTTTCCCCAATCCTTTCAATGCTTGTTGTATATACCTTATTCCATCAGAAACAACTGCCAAAAGGACAATGTAGTCATTCAGAAAATCATGAGCACCTAATTTTAAAAAATGTTCATAAAATGGCATTTAAATATAAATATTTTCTCTGGGATGCAGAATAATACATTAAAATGTAGCTCCCCTAATATTTACATAAAGATAGATATGCAAGATATATATTCAATATATATATATATATTAAATAATTATATTTTTGTTTGATAATACATATATAATTTCTAACATGAATTATCACAAACTTGAAAGTTAATACATAAGTAAAGACCATCCCATAATAAGGGCAATCAACTATATTATTTCACAGATGACATTATGTTTTTTTGATTTTGTTTTTGTTTTTTGTTTTTTTCAGGTGTCTCAATATGATGATTTTATTTGATTAGTATCAATTAGCCTAGCTACTCAGCCCAATACATACTATAACTTCAGCACTTTCCATTTACTTCTCTAAGTATATTATTATCAAAAGTTGTGTTTGTTGTTGATTTATTCTATATATTATAGATAGAGATAGAATTGTATATATATATATATATATATATATATATATATATATATGATAGATAATAGATAGATATGTATGTGTGTATGTGTATTCATGGTTATTTTTAACAATTTCAAGGGATTGCTGGGAATCTCAAGTTGGATATAAAACCTTAGTGTGTTGGGTTTTTAAATAATATTTTGTAGCAATATTTTAAGCATCTCTAAATAAAATAATGTGAATTAAAGCTGTTTTTTTTTCCTATTCAACAGTTTTTTTTTTCTGTTGACATGACATAATTTTAATTAGTGCATGATATTACATACAATTTATGTTGACTCTAATGTTGCTAAAAATAAAATGATTAAGTGAACATTGGTACACTCATACATATTTTTCTCTCACACATGTGCATATTTGACCCTCCATATCTGGCAATACTAAAGGCATATATTTGAGTGTGACACAGAATTTACATTGTATTGGGTACTACAAGTAGTCTGGAGATAATTTAAATTACACAGGGATGCATTTAGATCATAAGTAAATCCTGCACCATTTTTTATAATGGATGTGAACATGTGCATTTGGTATCTTCCCCTGGTTTAGAAACAAGCCCCCATGCATACTAACAAGCAACTGTACATAGCTCTTTACAGAAATATCAATTCCTTTTATTACACAGAATTATAGAATGTCTGGAGATGGCCAAGTAGCTAAGATACTGTACTAATTTAATTCATACATTTTATAAGTTTCCAATGGCCTCATTTGTTAACTAAAATTTTATATTTCCTCTTATTAATTTTCAACAATTTTGTGCATGTGTAGTGGTATCTCATAATGGTTTTAACATACATTTTCCTGCCATCCCAGCTTCATGTATCATTTTACATACTTTTTGCTCATTTGTATGTCCTCTTTGTGTACACTTTCCAGCTAGCTTCTTCCATGTATTTTCTACTAGCTTGAGTTTCTTTTCTTACTAATTCATAGTTCTTTTTATACTCTACTCTAAAGTACATTGATGACCCTGTGTTCTAGAGATGAATTTTATTGCTCTGCTCTTTGGCTTTACATATTTAATGTGATCTCTTTTGAGTAATAGCTATTATTATTTTAATATAATTTGAAATTTTACCCCTTTTCTTTATGATTAGTGCCTTTTGTGTCTGATTTAACTCTTTTTTTCTAACACTGAAGTCATTAAGAAATTTCCTTCTTTTATAAAAAAATGCTATTTTTTAAAATATTTCATTTATTTTTTTCTTTTTAAATTAGTTCTGTATATAGTGTATATACAGCCATGTTGGTACCATCATTAGCCTTCTCCTTGTCCTTCCCCATGGGTAATGTGGGTCTTGCCTTATGGGTGTTGCCATCAGTTATGTGGGAGAGGCAATGACTCTGTGCATAATGACCCAACTCATGGCTCTAACAATCTTTCCGCCCCTCTTCCACGAATTTCCCTGAGCCATGTTGGGTTCATTTTAGGTCTATCTCAGTGATGAGGTTTTGTGAGTCTCTGTGTCTCTGGATATCTGATTTGGTAGGGGTTGTGTGTTCTTTGTGTCTATCTCCTTCACCCTTGAGCTGGTATCAGATTCACTGATAAAGCGGCACTCTTGCTCATTTCCCCTATAATTCAATGGCTTCAGCTGGTGCCCTGGTGAAGTGCAATGGGCTGATTTTCTTCTCACGTTCTTCATCCATCTGAAAAAAAGAAGCAGATACTCCAATGGAGAGTGAGGTCAGTGCAAGATACATGGGTAACCATTAATATTTTAGAGAGAATTTAATAAGTGTAGGTTTGATAGTCAGTGAACCCTAACAATTTAATTAATATCATCTTTTCAACACTGATTTTTTTGTAGGAACATGTATGCTATATTCATGCAAAAAAACTTTTGTTTCAATTAATTTTTGTCTAAGTAGTATCTGATCATACAGGGTATTTATATAATAGGTATTAAAACTTAATAAATATTTTCACCATCATGATAAGCCCTCAAAGGCCCAATATTACCTGTTTTGTGTTTTCTGTACTAAGATAGTGATGAATAGCATTTTCATCATTGTTTGAAGTTCTAATGACTGGGACAGAGAGGACAGATACAGTCTAAACTAAAACTAAAATATCAATATTTTTAATACAAGAATTTGTAGTAATCTATGTAGCCTAATTTCTTATTGTGGTTTGATCTTAGTATTTTTTTTTCAAATGGTAAATTTCAAGAACCTTTTGACAAACCATATCTTTGTCCCTGAAAATATCAAGTGGCTTCAGATTTTGAGGGTATAAGCAAGAAATGAGAACTTGGAGAATTTGAGTCTAATGTTCTTGTCTCTAAACTCTATATTATCCATAAATATCCTGGAATGTAGGAAACAGAAGAAATATATTTTCTTTGTCACCTAATAATGGGATAGGCAGAATCTGTCTGATGTAACTATTTTGGCATTGTTACATCTATTGAAGGCTTAGTACACACCAGAAAAGGCTTAATTAGTAAATTTAGCAAATTTTCACCATCTTTAGTTTTTAGTGTAGTAGAAGATACCAGTCCCCAACCTGTGAGCCCCATGGCAGGCAACTTTGTATAAGTTCCTGGAGCAGCTGATGTGCAAGGTGAGAGGCAGCACAGCCAGAAAGGATCCTGTGCTCCACATCTCAGGTGTTAGAACCCTGGTTCATGGTCACTGCCTCTCCTCAGAAAGGTGCAGACAACAGGCCAGCCTCTGCCATTGTTGCAAGCCCATCTAAGTTCTAGGATTTAAACAGTCTTAGGTTTTCCTCTTTATATTTTTGTCCCTTTTTATTACTCTTTAAGGATCCAGTGACTAAAGACTAGGGCATTTGAAAGCATCTGAATCTAAAAGAAAATCAGCAAATCACTATGCAAGCACTGGCTCAGCATAGATCAGAAAAGACCTTAAGTTTATAAAACATGCAGATTATTGTGATAAGGATGTGGTGTAAGGTTGTCACCATTTTATACAAAGCTATTCAGGGTTAAAGGCCCAAAAGAGAATAAGCAAATATATGAATGGCCCAACAGAACCAACAATCCAGATTTTATATTAAGTCCAGGACATAAAATACTGGGAACAAAAATCCAAGAAAGCCCTTTCTTCCAAAAGTTCAAAAACCCTGATTGATGCTGACTCACCAGGAGGTCAAATGGCTCACACATACAAAAGAACCAATCCTTTGTCTACCTCATCAAGCTATGAAGAGTCTCCCTCATGCATTCAGAGTAACCAATCCAATTTATCCCAACTTGATATTTAATTCACATCCCATAGGTTATAAAAAGCCTAGATCTAAGTCACTACATGGTTACCAGTTCAGGAGAAGGGCAAGAAAATTATTAGTGAATAAAGTTAATAAAAACATATATGAAAAGACAGAGGGCTGCAGAGATTATTTAGTGGTTAAGATGCTTATCTAATAAAACACACAAGAAAATATGCCTAAAAATAAACCAGATTGATTCCCACAACAGATACCACACAAGATAAACCAGATAAAACAAAGGTGGCACATGTGTCTATAGTCCATTTGCACTTATTTGAGTCCATTCTGTCAATATATCTGCCTCTCTCTCTCTCTCTCAAATAAATAAATAAATATAATATTTAAGAAGACAAAGAAAAGCTAAATGAAACAAAGACAATTTAATGCTAAATGGCAATTAAGACAATAATAGGCAGATCAAAAGGCAAACTCAATCAGGTGGAAGAAGGAATAAACAAATTAGGATGTAGAATTATGAAATTATTAGATCTGATGAGAGATCATAGCTGTCATGGGAAAATTTTCTCCTATATAGACACAAACTTATGTCTTAATCCCAAATAAGGATCAGATGGCAAACCACAGTATAATTGGATCAATACCAGTTCAGTGAATCGATAAGTTTATTGGGGGTTGATTACAAAGAATTGAGAGGGATGGGGCTTCCTGTGTCAAGATTACTCTTTGAATGCTCCTCCCTCAGCCTGTGGATGAGGGATGATTTACAGAATTTGGGGACCCCAGAGAAGCTACCCAACTGAGAAGTTTCATCCCACCCTCAATGATGACTTTCCTGTGGCAGCTTCAAGACGATCCTTGTCCCTGTCCAGGAGTGTGATACCCCAGAGCAGCACATTAGTCAGGCTTACTATATGGAGATTACCTTCAGGGATGCTCCTTCCTCAGCCTTGGGACTGGGCTTACACACAGAGCGTGGAAACTCCAAAGAAACCACCTTTTTGGAGCTCAGTGTTCCTTGATCTTTTGCCCTCTATATATTCTATCACCCCCTGAGGTAGTGAGACTTGTGCATTTATTGTATACACCTGGTACAGGAGACATCTATTATCTCCAGTGGGGAATCTGATGACCCTCCACACTCCTTCTCTTGTGAGTTGTTCCAGCTTCATTTGATAAAGCTGTCAGAACTCCACTAGCTCCTGGAGACTGAACAGCATACTTTTAAATAATGAATGGGTTGTTGAAGAACTTAAAAAATAAATTGTAACATTTATCTAATTGAATATGAGCTTGGTTCACTGCTTTCCATGAAGAGGAACTTTGCCATACAACAATAGCCTAGGTACCTTAAAGGGTACCATCAAATGGACAAACATACAGGTTTGTATAAATCACAATAGGAAAACAGGTAGAGACAGAGTAGAAAATAAACTTATTTTTTATTGTGTGGGGATTTTATTTCAGAGTATTATAGAGCTTAAGAGAAGGAAAGAAGGCAGAGCTCCTGTAAAACAGGAGGGGTCCTGAGCAGGAGATCCCAAGAATTAATTTTTTCAAAGTATAAAAACATTTCAATTTGAGGGCACATGAATATAAGCATCCAAGATGCTCAAGTATGTAACAGGATAAACTTAAGGAGATCAAACTGAGATATATAATCAATTTTTGAAAGCCAAAGAGAATATTGAAAGCATCAGTGAACAGGCACTCTGTCCCATATAAATAATGGTTCCTAAGATTGCTTGCAGGATGCTCACCAGACTCTGGAAACCAATGGCAATGCTTTCAAAAGATTGAAAGGAAACTCAAGTATCATCAACAGCAAAATCTTATGTTTGACAAAACACTTCTTTGCAATTGAGGGTTAAAACCTTTCTGGATTAACATGACTAAAGGGATCTATTTGCATTGGATATAACATGTAAGAAATGCTACAGGGAGCTCTGAAGGCTGAAGTGAAAGGTTGTTAGGGAGTAAAGATGCAGTATAGAGAAACAGTACACAAAACTAAAGAAATTATGAATAAGTGACATAGAAACCTACTTCTTAATTAGTTAATTAAAATTATTGAGAGAGAAAGTGAGAATGAGTGTGTATGTGTGTATTGGAGTGCAGTTATGGTACCTGAGTGGAGAATTCCTTACCCTTAAGTCTTAGGCTGTTGCAGGTAAATCCCAGTGCCAGGAATGTCTCACTCCTTGTGAGTTTTTGCTCAAGGAGGCCTGTCAAGCCCCCAAAACAATACAGACTGTTGCAAAACTGTTTAATTACTCACCAGAACTAAATGGTAAGATACTTATGTGAAAACACCATATGTTCTGGATATATATAATACACTGCAAAATCGAGCTGGAACTGAGCTGGGAGGTACCTTCATGCTGGCTAGCTGCCATAGTACTGGGAAGTGTTACATAGGCTGAGGAGAAGACTCCTTACAAATGGTGGATCATGCCACCTACACAATCAACCAGCCAGATAAGATGTGCCCACAAATGCAATAGTAGCATATAAAACATGAAGTTAACAACTGCTATATGATTGGATGTGAAGCCTGCCCAGTGGGAGAGAACAGACCTGTTACTTGGGACAAAATTAGAATCCCATGGCCAGGAAACTCTTAGACTCCAGAGAAGAATCTAAGCTAAGAGTCTTTTGGATAAGAAAAGATGGCAAGCACATCAAAAAGTCTCTCAAGTAACTTACATGCCCCTCCTTAATCAAAGATGTTCTCACTCTTGGTTGGATAATCTTCTTCATTTTATAGATAGCAGAGAAAATTCAGAGATCTAGAATCCATGGATATAATAAGGAAAAATAGCTGACTGCCTACCAGGAGACATGCCACCTCAAAAACATCTTGTGGGGACAGGAGAAATTGCAGAGAAACAGCTACCTGTGCAATACTCCCATTTCTTGCCTGACAACCAGCTCCATGGAAATGGAGCTACAATAAAGCAAAACCCATTGAAGCAGAAATCCAGAGAATAGAAAGAACTCAACACTAAATCAGACTGCCAACAGGCCCACCAAGGATCAGGGACCAATGCAGAAGAAAGGAGGTTGGGGAGATTGTAAGAGTCACAACACATGTAGGAATATCCTAAGGCACAAAAACAACCCCCTCCCCTTCAAAGACTGAGACCTTAATTAAGCCACAGTGAATACCAAGAGGCCTTCAGGGAAATTGGGACCAGGGAGAGGGAATATAAAAATAGAACACTTGGGGGCTGCAGAGATGGCTCAGCACTTAAGGCACTTGCCTGAAAAGCCTAACAACCGGGGTTCAATTCCAGTATGCAAGTAAAGCCAGATGCAAAAAGTAGTACATGCATCTGGAGTTCATTTGCAGTGTCTAGAGGCCCTGGCATGCCAATTCTTTCTGTCTGTCTTCTATATTTCTCTGCTTACAAAAAAATTATATATATATATATATATATATATATATATATATATATATATATATATACAAATTTCAATATTTTTAATATTTATATATATATATATATATATATATATATATATATATATATATATATATTTCTCTTTTAAATATATAAAAATAATTTTCAATATTTCTCTTATATATTTTAAAAGTTTAAAAAGAAATATTGAAAAACATATGTATAAGTCCATTTTATCCTTTGTAAAATAAATAAATATGACTTTCAATATATTTTTAAAACTTTAAAAAAAGAAAGTGAACAGAAGATCAAATAATCATTTTTAGAAGCTAATTTATCAGGACATTATGTATAAAAAGGAATTTAAATCCAATTTTATCTTATAGAATATATAACCTAGATGACTAGTATATTTTTTTAAAAATTAAAACTCTAAAATATACTAATGCAATTTTAGGATGTAGCTCCATATTTTATACATAAATTAAGACACTAGTGCATTAAAATTATTAAGTTTTTGACAGATTTTATAAATGTAATTTTGTTGTCAACAACTGACATTGGAAATAACAGCTATGGAAGAGCAGACAGTTGTATATTATTAAAGCTAAACTGATATAAATTAAATTCTTACATCTTTAAAAGTGTTATATGTGACCTCATTCTAACTCCAAAGAAAACAGTTAAAGAATATGTACCAAAGGATATGGAAAAGGAATTTAAATGTTTCAAAAAAAATCAACTAAATAAAGGCAGACGATAATGTATAAATGAGAGCCAAGACATGTGGAGGCATATAGAATATAAACAGCAAAGTGAAAGAGACAAGTCTCTGCTTGTCAGCAACTACTTTCAATGTAAATAGAATAACATTTCCAGTTGAAAAGAAAAAGAAGTGTGATTAAACACACACGATCATATTATATACAATCTACACTTTAGATCCATAGAATTTGAAAGCAAAATGGTAGAAACAGAACTTCCATGTAAATAGTAAACATTCACCTAAATTTAAAAACACTCAATTAGGAATTTTTGCAAATTCCTAAGAGATTATGTTAGGAATTTAAATTTGGAGTTCAAAATAGAGGACCAAGATCAACAGTTTCTAGAGCTTCTAGTCTCATTTAACAGTAAGCTATACTGACATGATCCAAACCAAAGCATAGGGACTTAGATAATTTGTTGGTTCCAAGATTTTATTGTAATGAGGGGAACAAAGAAGGAGAAGGAGGGAGGGAGGAAGACAGAGAATACTCTCAGAGAGAGAGAAGAAAGAGAACATGGAGAGAGTGAGAGAAAAGAAGGGATAGAGAGGAAAATGAGGCGATAAAAGGGAGGTTTCATGAACCTGAAACCGTGAAGTCAAAACCTTAGGGTTTTATGAAGTGAGGAAATTGCCCTGTGAAAGAGGGGACTTGGGTATTGTGTTGAGTGGAAGAGGTTTAGAGGGAGTTGGCCTTAGAGGCTTTCTCAAGTACCATTTTAGGAAGTGTTGGGCCAGGTGGTAGGGGAGAGAGAAGAGGTTGAAGAGAGAGTTGTGGGATTCTTTCTAACAAGGGACAATGGTAAAATAACAACATTGAACATTTGTATTCCATCTACTACTGGGCATACTAGCCATAGCAATCAGGTAAGAAAAAGAACTAAGCACATTCAAATTGGAAAAGAAATCACATTGTTTTGCAAATTATGTAATCTTGTATAAAGAAAATGACTCCACAAAGTGATTGTAGAACTAATCAATTTGCTATAGCAAATTAGCTGATTATATAATTAAAATGCAACAATCAGTTGCATATTTTCTCTGTAACAATGTGTGGTTTGAAAGGAATTTAAGAAAATAATTAAGGCAAAATAGCAATAAGAATAATTTTAAAAACTTTCATAAAATTAATTTTCAATCTCAAGGGACAATATTGAAAATGAACAAAAATGGAATGTTTGATCCAATTAGCAATTTCAAAACATTCTAGAAAGCACAAAAATTAAAACAATGTAGGACTGGATCACAGCCACAGACATATGGGCCAATGAAATAGAATCAGAAATAACCTTATAGATATATGATCAAATGATTTTTCTTCAAGGGAGCCAAGATCATTCAATGATGCAAAGTGTTTTTAAGAAATGGTGCCATAAAGGTTGCATTTCCATATGCAAAGTGTGATGCTAAGAGGAGTTTAGAACTGAGTGTGCAATGGTTGTACACTACTACGAATGTAATTGCCACTTAGCTGCATGTTTAAAATGACTAATATAGATGTATATTTTAAACATTTATCTTTTATTTTTACTTATTTGAATGTGTGTGTGAGACAGAGAGAGAGAAATAGAGAGAGACAGAGACAAAGAGAGAGAAACAGAGAAAGAATGGGCATCCCAGGGCTTCCAGCTACTGTAAATGAACTCCAGATGCATGTGCTATCTTATACATCTGGCTTACATGTGTCTTGGGGAATCAAACCTGGGTTTTTGGCTTTGGAGGCAAGCACCTTAACTGCTAAACCATCTCTCTAGCTCAAGATATGTGTATGTTAAGAAATGTGTATTTTGGCGTGAGGAGATGCCTCAGTGGTTAGGTGCTTGCCTACAAAGCCTGACAACCAACTTGAATCTTCAGTACCTGTGAAAAGTCAGATGCAGAAAGTGGCACATGTATCTGGAGTTCCTTTGCAGCTACTGGAGGCCCTGGCATGTTTATTCTCTTTGTCTTTCTCTCTTCTCCCTCTCTCTCTCTGTGCCGGCAAGTATATAAGTAAACACTATTTCAAACAGATATGTGTATTTTACCTCAAGGAAAAAATATTAAATGTTATTAATGTGCAAACTTTTTATGCACTTAATATATCACTTTCTAAATATAAACTCTTAAGAATTAAAATAAGTATATAGAATAACTATTAAGATAATTCATTATTTATTCTTTGAGTGATTATTTTTCACCTTTAAAAAACTTTCCTTCAATAGCAAAGTAGATAGATCTTCCTTCTAAATTTTTGTACAGAATAATATTACCTAGAGATATGAAAATAAATTTTCATTAAATCCAGAAAAATAAAGGGTATTATCTAAAGAAAACAAAAGATATGTTTTTATGTCTTAATCTCTCAATTGAGTTTTCTAATATTTAGTTCACATAGCCTATCACCAGTTAATAACATAAAATTTTAATAACTATTCCTTTGAATAAGTAATATGCTTCTTTCATTCAATGAACATGTTTAAATTCATGAACAACAGTGAAGTTACATGATTTTACTTTCTTTTATTCTCACTGATTTACTGCATAAATTGAGTTTAATATACACAACACATTTCTAACATATTGCTATTTTATTTTTGAAACCATTTATGTCTGCTTTACAGAAAACATAGGAAGAGATATAGAATAAGAATAGAATTGGGCCATTATTTTGAACACAGCAAGAAAACTTAAAAAAAAGCACTTTGTCTTCCATGTTCTGAGTGTATGAATAGAAGATTAAAAGCAGTTTTTCCTGCTTCATAGAAGAAGAGTACTTTTTTTTTTTTTTTTTTTTTTTTGAGAGAGACACAGAGAAAGACAGAGAGAGGAGAGGGAGAGGAAGACAGATAGAGATGGGCCCACCAGCAGACTCTCAGCTGCTGTGAACAAAATCCAGATGTGTGTGCCCCCTTGTGGTCAAGTGTGGCATTGTGCCCTTGAGTCACTTTGCATCCTGCTAAATGTGGGACCTGAAGTTGGAACCACTGGAGATTGGAACCAGCATTCTTTTAGGCTTAGGAGGCAGGCACCTTAACTGTTAAGCCATCTCTCCAGCCCCATATTTTTTATATGTTTCTATCAAGTGGAAAAATCTCTCTGGAAGTTTTAGTTTTCTGTTTTCAAAATTGTCCTTATGATGTTCTTTCCTGGTTTTTAAGACTGTAAAGTTACATAATTTTGATTATAGCTGATCTAAAATACTAATTTTAAATGACATATTGATATGTCAGCACATTTTATTTCCATGTACATTTTAATTTAAATTAGGTATTCAGGTGATTTTACTTTCCATGCGGAGGATGCAAGGGATCTGTAGCTTGTGATCAAGCTGAACACAAAACATGGATAACTTAGGATACTGATTTAGGATTGTCAAAGCAGTTTGTGTGGTTGAGGCTGTATATCAGTGTGGTCTTGATTCTAATTGCAGGAGATGGCAGGATACAATCAAAATATTAGATACCCAGTTCATGTCCTACCAGGATGGTACCTGCTTTGGAAGAGATTACATGGACCATGGCATTCTGGGTCATGTGTAAGAATTAACATAAAAGCATCATGCAAGGTAACCATAGCTGTCAGAAAATTAGATGTATTTATTTATATTCTTCACAGCATATTTGGCAAATGAGAAAAATGCTGACTCAGGGATCTAGGACAAGAAAATCTTATGTTAGGACAAAGTTATTATTATGTGTCAAGATCAGTCTCTTATGTAAACAAGACCACTCCATATGACTGGTAAAACATAAACATTCCTTCCTCAATAAACTCATGCTGTATTGGGGGAATTGGGATTCTGGTGTGCTTTCTAGAACCCCAAGCCCTGTGTTCATATCTGCAAATTAACCAAAGAATTTTCAATTCCAGATTCAAGAAAATGATTTTTTAAATACCACATTTTATTCAGATCTTAGAAAGGAGGGAGGAAGGAGAAAACTTGGAGGTAAGGGAAGATAAAGCAGGGAGAAGAGAAATACACCAAGTGGAGAACAAAATCCCATGTAGGCCATGGGTCAGCCCAGGAGTCCAAGTAACTGAACATGGATTTTAGGAAAAAACAAACAAACAAAAAAATTGAGCAGGGATTTTTAAAAACATGCACTTCCAAGAAGAATCAAAACCAAAGATAGTAATAAAAGAAAAATAAAGTGTCTGTTAACCACAATGGATGAGAAAGAGCTGTTACCCTTCCAAAGACGGACACAGAGAAAAAATGGTCCACTCTCTCCGTGAATCAAGGGGGACACAGGATTTGCACCATCCCACCTGGACACACCTACATCAGGTGTTCGAGCTAATCTGCCTGGGTTTAGAGGAGAAATCCACCCATACCTGGGCAAAGTGCGCACTTAAGAACGATCTAACTGGGTGAGACCGGCAAACACTAAATCCCAAGCCTGGCACAAGCGGGGCAAGTTGAGATACCTGTGACTAGGATGTGACATCCTAAGGCCACCTCCCTCTAAGGGCCACTCTGGTCCTGCCTAATAATTCTAACTGCCTAGTCTGCCACCCCTACAATTCCATCCATGGAAGGCCAGAATGGAATGTATAAACCAATATGACCTGACCATCCACTGTTGGATTTGAAAGCCTGACTGACCTTGGAACTTATGTCACTGTCTCTGTGAGGTCTCTAGTTTCCCCATAGAGAACTCCACACTTGACAGCCTACATAAACACGGGGGCAATTCCTTACTTTAAAAACAAACAAAGTGGTTAAAAAAAAAAAAAAAAAAAACCTTCCTCTCTACTTACTCTGTACCTATTGATTGATCTATTTATATATCATATATGTACATATGTCTGAATATTTTCTTGAATCTGATCTTTGTTTTTATCTATGTGTTGGCCCATAAACACTGTTAAGGTTTTGGTGCTCATTACACATTACAGTTCTCAAACCTACCTCTGATTTTTATAATTCTCTTGTCTCTCTCTCTCACACACACACACACATACAAGTTAACTTGAAAAATGTTCATGCAGCTGCAACTGAACATATGTTTATTGTGCTCCTCTTGAGTCCTGGGGATTATAGACATATACCACCAGATCCAAAAAATGTTTTCTTTTGCACCTGACTGACCTCCTTTTTGATTAAATCATGGGTAATTCATCCATCTCCATTGGTTTTTGATTAATCACTAGAAGATGACTGAGTGTCCTGAATGATTTTGGTTTTTAAGTATTTTATCATAAAATTTCACATATATAGACAGATAGATAGATTTCATACAAATATATTTATTTATTTATTTATTTATTTATTTATTTATTTATTTATTTTTGTTTTTGGTGTCTCAGCTTAGGGTTTCACTGTAGCTTACGCTGACCTGGAATTCGCTATGTAGTCTCAGAATGACCTCAAACTCATAGCAATACTCCTACCTCTGCCTCCCAAGTGCTAGGATTAAAGGCATGCACCACCCCACCCAGATTTTCTTTTAAATTTTTATTTATTTATTTCAGAGAGAAAGAAGAAGAAGACAGAGAGAGAGAGAGAGAGAATGAATAGGTGCTCCAGTGCCTTTAGCCAGTGCAAATGAACTCCAGATATGCCCCACCTTATAAGTCTGAATTATGTATGTACTGGGGATTACTACCTGGATCCTTCGGCTTTGCAGGTGTGGTGGTTTGATTCTTATGTCACCCATAAACTTAGTTGTTCTGAATGCTAGATTTCCAACTGATGGAGATTTGGTAGTTAATGCCTCTGGAGACAGTGTATTTTTGGGAGTGGGCTTGTAGGTATTATAGCCAGTGTCCCCTTGTCGGTGTTTGGCATATTCTCCTGTTCCTGTCTTCCAACTGATGTTGGCCAGGGGGTGATGTCCACCCTCTGCTCATGCCATCGTTTTTCCCTACCATTATGGAGCTTCTTCCTCGAGTATATAAGCCAAAATAAACCTCTTTTTCACACAAGATGCTCTTGGTTAGGTGATTTCTTCCAGCAATGTGAACCTGACTGCAACAACAGGGAAGTACTATAACCACTAAAATATTCCTCCAGCCCTTTTATAAATAATTTTACTAAAATATATCATGTTCTTTATTAATTCACCCCTTACAGTTCCTGCTTTCATTAACCTCCTTCTTTCCCCCACTTTACTCCTTTTTAAAGCTGTTTTCCTTTGTCCTAGTATACCTTTGCAGCAGACAGCTTCAGGTTTGCTGAGATGAACTTCCAGACCAAGCACAGTTATGGAGGAAGGGATATAATTTATTGAAGCTTACAGATCCAGGAGAAGTTCCATAATGGCAGGAGAAGCAGCCTGCTCTTCACAGGACCAGGCAAGAGAGAGAAAAGCCAACCAGGCACACAGCACACAGAGCAAAGCAACAGCCAATAGCCACAGCACACTTCAGGAACTCCCGCTAGGCACACTTTGTATATCTTTACAATGGAATCTCAAACCCACCATCACACCTTAATGCCCAGTGACATTGCCTCTAGCAAGGTGATTGCAGATGCAAACTATAAACTAATAAAACACTGAATATATTGGGGGCCATATATTCAAATTACCACCTTTTGCCCCTGGCCCCCAATAGATTTATAACTATCATATATTGTAAATTGTACTCAGGCCAATTTCAAAGGTTCTCACAGTCTTGACCAACTTAAGATAGTGAGTCCTGTAAAATCAAACAAGTTAAATACTTTCAACATGTAAAGGCACAGAGTAAACATTTTTAACTGGTATAAGGCATAACAAGGAGAGACTAGAACAATGCAAACTCAGCCACCATGAGCAATCATCAAACTTCTGCAGTTCAAGTTCAATATAACCTGAGACTGACAGTCTCCAGGTTTTCCAATTCCTCCCCTCCAGCTGGGCAGAGTTGCCAGGGAAAACTTTCATCCCATGCCAACACTGCACTCCATGGTAGCCCTTTTGCACAGTCCTGGTATATCCAAAACATCTTCAGGTCTCCATGCAAACCACGGTCCATCTTCCAAAGGCTCTTCCAGCCTATCCCTAAGGATCTTCATGCCCTGCCTCATGCCGCATCTCAGCAGTGGCTCCTGGAACCGTGTGCAATTCATGACCACTCCATGCATTTTTCATGCTTCCAAAACTAATACCAGGTGTGGAGGACACAGCCATATTCTTAATCCAGGAACAAAATAAATCATAGCCTTGAAAAGCAGGTTCATTCTCCAATCCATTCTCTCCAAAAGAGTTTGCATTTCTAACAGTCTTTCCTCAGGCATCCTCTCCATTGTTTTAAGGTAAAGCAGTAAGGCAATTGCTAATGTGTTGACAATAGCAGCTCCAGTAACCTAAAACCAGTCTCAGTGCCTCTAATTTTAACTTGCTTGAGGTTTTTCAAATTAAAATCTTAAATCTTTCAGTCCAGTATCTTTAGCCAAGCACATCAATCCATTACAAATTTAATCTTGATCAAACTTTCTGGGCCTGGATAGTGGAACATAGCCATCCCTTATGCCAGTAGCCCAGTTCCAACAAAGTCCTCGGACGTCTTTCCTTCCCCTTAGAAAGCTCATAAGCCAAGCCTCGAAGTTCAATACTGTCTGCACTTAGCATTCTCAAACTCTCATCAGAATAGCCCATAAAACTTGGCTTACCACTCCAGAAGGCATCTTCAGTTGCTGTGAAGTGCCAGGACCCCAAAGTGTGGGTTGGGGTCCTTGGGAATCACCCAGTGAGACAACAAGACCAAGGAGCTCAAATGCAACAACAAAGAATTCTTTATTACCAAGCCTAGGCTGGGACTCTAACCACACAAACCAACACAGTGGGAGTGTGAGAGAGAGCCCCGACTCTTGGGGGAAAGGGTTTATATAGAGAAGGGATACAGCAGTTACATCATATTGCAACATTTTAAATGATTGGTTCAAAAAGCGCACACACAGGAATATTCCGAGCTGCTTATCTAGGATCAGCAGCTTGTTTGCAGAACCTGTTTTTGTAAGGGGCCGGAGGCCCCTCCGGTTTATTACCTCCGGGATGTCTTAAGACTTCCCAGAAATGAACAATAGAAAGAGGGAGTGGGCCGCAGTTAAGCAAGCACAGAAGCAAAGGTCAGCACGTTAGCCAGCGAGTTCCTCATCTGAATCAGGCCTGGGCTTTTTTTTTTTATTTTAAATGGCTATCTATTCTAAAATGGCAGCACTATTGTCTGCATGTTCCTTTGGTCTCTCAGCAGGCACCAAGTTCATGCCCATTCCTCCAAAACAAAAGACGAATATCCACACGGGCAGGTTCATCTCACCCCACACTCCTAGGTACCACTTTATGTAGCAGACAGCTTCAGGTTCACTCAGATGAATTTCCAGATCACACAGTTATGGAGGAAGGGATATTATTTATTGAAGCTTGCAGATCCAAGGGAAGTTCCATAATGGCTGGAGAAGCAGCCTGCTCTTCACAGGACCAGGCAAGAGAGAGAAAAGCCAACCAGGCACACAGCACACAGAGCAAAGCTAAATCCAAAAGCCACAGCACACTTTAGGAACTCCCACTAGGCACACTTTGTATATCTTTACAATGGAATCTCAAACCCACCATCACACCTTAATGCCCATGACATTGCCTCTAGCAAGGTGATTGCAGATGCAAACTATAAACTAATAAAACACTGAATATATTGGGGGCCATATATTCAAACTATCACAACCTTCTATTTTTGTCATATATATGCCATTTAGCTGGGTATCCATGCATACAATTTTATATATCTATGAATAATTATAGCATCCATAAATGAGAGGAAACATGACATTTGTGTTTCCTTATCTGACTTGTTTCACTTAATATGATAAGTCCCAGTTGCCTTTCATTTTCTAGCAGATGACATAATTTTATTTTTTCCAGCTCAATAAAATCCATTGGGTGTATATACTCCATTTTTAATCTATTTCTTTGCTGACAGATTGCTAGTCTGTTTTCATATTTCATCTATTGGGAATATTGTCACATCATTGTTTGGGTCTGTCTGTGGCATGTCACCTTAGAATTCTCTGGGTATAGTCCTAGGAATGGGAGAATCGTGGAAATGGGTCATCTGGTATTTCTATTTTTAGCTTTATGTGGAAACTTCATACTAATTTCCAGAGTGGCTATACCACTTTATGTCCCCACCAGCAGTAGTTAAGGATTTCCCTTTTCCTATATTCTCACCAGAACTCTTTGTTGTTTGTTTCTCTTAATGATAGCCAGTTAGAGCAGTGTGTGATGGAATATCATTATCTTTTTAACATTCGCTTCCCTGATTGGTAAGAATGTGAGCCATTTTTCATTTTTTTAGTGGTAATTTGTAATTCATCTTTTCATCCCATTAGGCCACTTATTGATTGGGGCATTTGTTTAATGTGCCTTGTATTTGCATATCGGCACCCTTGCATTCATTTGAAAAGCAGTCAGTTCCTCCTTCCAAACCTTATGTGCTGACCTTAATAAGGAAAGATCTCCATTGGTGAGAAAGATTGTGGGAGCACATCATGGAAGCTGGCATAGGCTCCTGTCGTGAGCTGACTTTGTGGTATGCAAGGGTGAAGTATGACAATGATGGTTTGTGAATTCAAGCAAGAGAGGCCCGTGAGATCAGAAATATGGAAGCAAAGCTTATGTGTGAGATTTCATTTTGGGAGTGGAGTTGTGGTCTGCAATGGTGCCTCTGGGTCCTGAGGGTAAGACATTCACACAGGTCGAAAGCATGATAATTCCCCACACACAAAGTGACAGAGACAAGTGCATGCACAGCTGCAAAATCTGGGGAGGATGAGGAAAGTGGATGGATGTGTTTTAGAATATTTCCAATAGACCTGCTGAGTTCTAGAGGCAGACTCCCCATAACACTGCTGACTAGGGTGGTACCATCTGTAAGTAGAGTTAGTGATCTGGTTGGTGAGTCCTTGAAGTAAAACTTCAGGAGACTTTTTGGCCTAACCTTCAGAAGTTCCCAGCAGCAGCTGTGATGTTGGTAGTCATTGGCAGTGAAAGTTAAGGAGCTCCTCTGTGAAATAATACACTAGAAAATACAGTGGCATCTTTTATGTGGCCATCATTGGTAGCACTTACTCATCTTTCCTACTAGCTGTCTCCAGAACGTATGCTAAGCTGATATCAATATCAACAGAGTTAGGATGAAACTGAAGCTTTTTCAAAAAATGTACCAGAAGTCTAGAAACTAATTGATCATTAGATCTCATAAGTTCATCTGAAGGGAACACACAAGCAAATATAACCTCTGTCATAGGTGATTTTTACCAGCCTAAAGATGACATGAAGAATGAAAGTGTGCAGATGTTATTTTTGTTCTTCTTTTGGTTTTTCGAGGTAGGATCTCACTGTAGCTCAGGCTGACCTGGAATTCACTAAATAGTCTCAAGGTAGCTTTGAATTCATGGGGATCTTCCTACCTGTGACTCCAGAGTGCTGGGATTAAAGGTGTGTGTCACCATGCTTGACTTTTTTTATTCCAGTATAATACTGTTGCTTTTTATGAATCAAAAGGCCTCCCATAGACATGTCAATTTATTCATGAATTATCTATCATCTATCTATCTATTTATCATCTTCTATCATCTATCTAATCATCATCATTATCAATGAGAGGTAATTAAGGCTGGTATCTCTTACAATTTGATCTTACTAAAGTTCTAACTAAATGTTTTTATCATGGTTTATTTTTATTTATTTTAATTCTTATTTATTTTTGTGTGAGGAGATAGTTTCTGTAGCTTATATTTTTTTCCTGTTCCTGTTTCCAAGGGAACAATGATATCATATTATGACAAGTCTCAATGAATAGCAATATTTACCATGGCACCCGTTCTCCACAGTTCCATATTGTTGAAATTCTCTCATTAACAACAGAACTCTTAGCTGGTAGATATTTTGCTATTCCTGGTATTAACCATCCTTGTTCCTATAATCAATGCTTCATATATTCATCTTTGGAAGTAATAATGTTGACTTTGCCTCACCACTTTGGTAGTTCTAGTTTATGATGTGTAGGGCTATTGCCTTCAAGGGTCAATGGGGAGAAATCAGATCATGGTGAGTATAAATACCAGAAAAAGCCAATGACTGTACATGTACATTATGGAGAAAGAGTTTCTGGGCTTGCCTATCATCGTCTCCTTCAAGGGCACATTCTCAATGACCTAATCACTGTGAATAGCCCTGACAATTAAAAGTTCTGCTACTCACCCTTCCTTTAGGCAAGCCTTAACACATGAGCTTCCGAGGAGCAGAGGTGTCTTCAAAGTACATAATATACCCAGAATATGTGAGTATAGCTATAATTATTTTCTACAATTCTAGTCTGTCAAAATTATTTCATTGCCAAGAAGGAAGAACCCGTTTTTGCAGGTCTTTGCTTCCATTTGTATCTATTAAAAGTAGGAACACAGCACATTCAGATTCTGCAAATTTAGATTAAAGCCATGATTGGACCAAGCTAAGTGGGACAGAGACAAGAGTCTGCAGAGAGGAGTTAGCAGTAAGCACATAAATGGATATCAATAGCAAGAGGGAAACTCTATGTATGTGCTCCAGCTCAATAACATTTCTTCTTCTTTAATAAATCTGCTGGACATAGTATTTTCAAAGGTATCCTTGACCTTTGTGAATACAAAATAATTATTAAGCTGGAGAAATTTCTCAGTGGTTTATGTGCTTGCTTGCCTGAAAACCTAACAACACAAGTTTGATTCCTCACTACCTATGTAAAGCCAGATGCACAAAATGGCACATGCATCTGGAGTTTGCAGATTCTAGAGGCCCTGGTGCATCCATTCTCTCTCTTTCTCTGCTGTGCATGGTTGCACACTCATTCCTTTAATCTAGCACTCAGGAGACAGAGGTGGGAGGATCAATATGAGTTCAAAGCCAGCCTGAGACTACATAGTGAATTCCAGTTCAGCCTGGGCTAGAGTGAGAATGTACCTAAAAAAAATCAAAAATTAAAAAAAAAAAACAACTCTTTCATATTTTCACATTTCTAAAGATGACCTGTTGACAAATGGTTTACTTTGAAATAGTTGTAGATATATAACAGAGCTACAAGTATACAGTAATGAGGGGGTAAAGAACTATGAGAAGTTTATCAAAAGTAAAAGAAAAATTGAACATGTGTACTACCTTATGAATGTTTTTGAATTTAAAAGTTAAGTTACTAGGAGATTGGGAAAAAAAAAAAAAAAGTAAAAAGAGATTTACCTTAAAGCCTCAGTTTAGATTGAGAGGTTAGGGGCCTTTAAGTCTTGAAGTTGTGTTTTTGTTGATTCATTACTTTTGAGCTCTCAATAATTCCCATTCCTCTCTACACCATTTTAAGCAATATCTATGTAACTACTTTATCAGAAGCTAAGTAAACATCCAATGCATTCATTGGTACATACCAGCCACCTACAATTTTTAAAATTAATATTCCATGTATTTAATTTCCACCGTTTATACTTATACAATAAATTTCTCATTTTTCAGGCACTGACAAAAATGACTGAAAATATGTTCTAATTCTTGTTATCCAAGATGCATAGGAGTTGTGTCCATCTTGAAGAGTATAAAGCCCTCTTACCATAACTCAGTAATTCTCATTGAGGAAAAAAAGCAAAGAATTTCTTTCACTCTGACTTACATATCACAGCAGCCATGACACAGTTATTTTAAGATCAAGTTACAGATTTGTTTATCTGTACTCAAACCTGCCAATCTACATTAGGATTAACATCCAAAACCTTCAATTTTTGCCAACAAATCTGACAAAATATGCTTTAAAGTATGATTTTCTATTTCTCTTCTGCTTCCTTACGTGGAAAATCATAAAGTATTGTGTTTCTTTTGTGACACATCATGAAAATAGTTTCTATTCCTCTTCAAACTGGTAAGGACTGTTGTAGATAAGAAGCCCAGAGGCTGAAAGGGTATGTGCTTATGAGAAAGCTTATCGTGATAAGAAGGCCTTATTCACATTAAATGCTGGAAACTTCAGTAATATTTCCCTGAGCCCAGCTGAAGATAAATACTTTTTTTTTTTACTTCTAATCTTTGATTATTTTTATCCTTTATAGTAAGTAGCAGAATTAGTAAATACAACAGCATCAATATGTAATGTTTACTTGAAATTTCCCTACAATATCAAAAAGCTATAGTAAGGATTATTAGGAAATGGGTTATATCCATTCATTCTGTTAGGGTATGCATCCGAAATGTTTCTGAAAGTTATATAATAAAGGCTTAGTTAACAGCTGATAGGTTTGAGAGATACAAATGATCATTGGGGTTCTAACAAGAATTATTTGTTTGATTCATTGTTTGATGAAAATGGAGCTTCGTTGGAGAAAGTGAGCACCGGTGGCATGGCCTGAAGGTAATCTAATGTCTCCTGACTCTTCTTTTGACCTCTCTTTGTTCTTTGGCTACCAGGAGGTAAGCAGTTATGCTCTACCACTTTAGCCCCAGAGCAAATGAGCCAGGCAACTATGTTTGAGGTCTCTAAAACCCTTTACAATGTAGAAACATTTCTTCCTTTAAGTCCCTCCCCTTAGGCTTTTTGTTATATTACTGAAAGCCTGACAGATAAACATTAAAATTGTGCTTATTAATGGAAACATCTAAAATCAGGATTTGCCATCAAGCAGAGAATATCAACAAATGTCCCAAAATTGCTTATTTTTCCATAAAAGGAATATAAATATGTGCAAAGCCTACAATTCATACACATGCCAATCTCTACTAGATAGTAAAAAGTTTTATAAATTCCTGTACTGCATATTATGAAGATTACAAACTGAAACTAATGAATTTAAAATTAATTAAAATTAATTAAAATAATTAGATTGTGCTAGGAGTATGTATTGGAGATTTTAAAAGTAAATCAATATTATAAAACTACTTATGAACATATGATTACCATACAAAAACTACTAAGTATATTACCTTCTCAGCATTTAAAGGTAGGCCATTAATAGACTAGGCATTTCAAACAATTGTAGAAATGTTTTATTATAGTTATGTTTTCAAGTAGACATATTCAATGTATAATAAGAACTTTTCAAAATCCTTAAAAAGGATGCAAATTTGTTCTGTTTGGTTGTATTTGTACATTATGAAAGTGGAAGGTAGTTAACACATGGAACTAGCCAAATTGGAGTATCTTGTGTCAGATTGATAGAGCTGACATAACAAAATACCACAGACAAGTGTGTGAAACAACAGAAATCTGTTACTACTCTTTCTGGAGGCTGGAAGGTCATGATAGATGTGTCACCAGGTAAAGGCTGCTTTATCCTGAAGGTATCTGTCTTTACTCATACATGACTAGTCACAACTAGTCATTGTTCAGACTTTCCTCTGTCTTTGTCTCCTTTTGTACAAGTATATCACTCATATCAGATTAAGATTCACTGGAGTGGCCTCATCTTACCTGCGTAAACATACTACGTCCAAATAAATTCACCTTCTCATGAACTAGAGGTTATGGCTTGAATTCAATACTTGGACTGTCAGGTAGTATTTGTGAGCAGTGCTACTTCCTTGCTATCTGAAGCAATGTACTTAATCTGCATATGAGAAGGAAGGGTACACTATTGGCAGTGTTGTAGAGCCATTGGAGGACTCCTAAGTACTAGGGATGGGAATTTGCTTTGTTGAAAAGTCATTTGGGTGTCTTAAGGCTGAAAACATACATACTAACCAAACCCAAATTTTACTACGTACATACTCTAAAAAAATGAACACATTTTTAGTGGTACTATGACTGACTAAATTTAAAATGGGATGTGGTAATTTGAATATATGTCCCCCAATATATTCAGTGTTTTATTAGTTTATAGTTTGCATCTGCAGCCATCTTGCTGGAGGCAATGTCATTGGGCAGATCTTAAGGTGTGATGGTGGGTTTGAGATTCCATTGTAAAGATATGCAAAGTGTGCCCAGTTGGACTTCCTGAAGTGTGCTGTCGCTTTTGGCTGTAGCTTTGCTCTGTGTGATGTATGGCTGGGGCCTTTATTCTCTTGCCTGGTCCTGTGAAGACAGGCCAGCTTCTTCTGCCATTATGGAACTTCCCCTGGATCTGTAAGCTTCAATAAATAATATCCCTTCCTCCATAACTGTGCCTGGTCTGGAAGTTCATCTCAGTGAACCTGAAGCTGTCTGCAACATGGGAAAAGTTCAAATGCTCATCAAAAAATTAAATTAGCCTATAATAAAACAGAATATACAGTCCATAGTATATATAAACCAATATATATCACAGAAAATGAGCATTGTATGAAACTATTCATCAATATAAATGGGGGTTCTAAAAATCACTTTCAATGCTGGGGAGAGGGATAGTGGGTAAGACTGCTTGCCACACAAACATGAGGGCCTGTGAGAGGCTTGACACCACCTGAGCTTGATTCCTCAGAACTCACATGAACAGGTCTGTATCCCCAGTCCTATTGGGAACAGAGACTAGAGAATCTCTACACTTATGAAAACAAGTTCCACGATTAGCAAGAGACTCCATGTCAAGAAAATATACAGACAAGTGATAAAGGATGACACACATCAATCTCTGGTGTACATGTATAAACCATGTATGTGTACACAACACATGCAACACACCACACTGGCAAAGTTCTGTGTATTAAAAACAGTCCCAAGGAAACTGATACAAACACTCAATCATGGAATATTGATGTGATGAAGTAATATATATATATACATACCCATTTAAATTAGCATACAAAGTAATGGATTGAAGTCATTCTCAAATGAAAATTTAAAAACTATTTTTTGCATTTATAGTATGGGTGGTATGCTGTGTGTGTGTTTGTGTACATATGTATGGAAGATACATAATAATACTCGAATGTTCTCAGAAGCACATGGACATCGCAGGAAACATGGGGCATCCTTCCTTTAATGTTCATCCAAGTGTTTATTTGAGAACTTTGTCTCTATCTGAAAACAGAGCTGTGAGTTCTCCCTTCTTTGAGTCTTTGTGATCCTCTGGCCTCTTAGTTGTTGGGCCCTAAGAGGCCTGGGCACGAGGCCCAGTGGAACTTCCTGAGCCTGGCTAGAGTTTGGCAACCTGTCTTTGGCCTATTACTCCCGCTTAGCAGTGACTCAGCAAAGCCTAAGCCAAAACTGCCTCCTCCCAGCTACTGCTGACGTGGTGAAATACTATTGGCCCCCTACACCTTTATCCCATCCTGAGACCCCATCCTCTTTCTCAATGCTATATAAACATCTTCCTACTACAATAAAACAAGTTTCTTGCTTCGACAAGACTCCCAACCCAGTGTGTTTTTCTCTCTGGTGCCTTGGAGGAGGGGTTTCTGGGTGGCCAACATTCACCATCCCGCTCAGCCCCAAAAAAGGACCGGCTGGACGGGCTCTTTCTTCAGCCCTACCTGCCGGAGGAGCCGGCATTAGTGATTCTTGGGTCTCTGATCTCCACAGAACTGTAGTTACAGACATGTATGGTTTTAAGCCTCATGTAAAATCTCTAAATCACACTATGTCATCTCCCTAGCTGTACAATAACTAATTCATTTTTAATTTATGCTGTTTTCATTATTTACTCATCAGTTGAAAATTAGGTTGACTCTGTTTCCAATTTATTGTAAGGAGACCAAAAATGGCATTTTACTCAGTTGTAATGATAAATGGAGTTATGAAATTTGCAGGAAAATGAATGAAACTGGAATGATTATACTAAGACTGCATATGGCAATTTAAGCCCAGAGAGACAAAAAATTTAAAAAAAAACATATTTCTACCATTATGTTCAGATTGCCAAGCAAGAACTGTCTTTTTCAAGTATCAATTTAACTTTAAAGTTGTTTTTTCTGTAATCAGTGCCTAGAAAAGTACTTTCTATCTTTCATAAATCATCAGCGAACACATTAATAATCCATGTTTCATTTGAAATAGACCTATTTCATACCATTTATATTAATTTATAATTCCATTTATATTAATGATATCTAGGATGTTATTCATAGATTTGTTTCATAATGCATACTTTATATTTGTGTAATGGTATTAAGCTTTCATAATGATTACATGCTTAATCAATATACAATTTTGTCCTTTGTAATATTTTTAATAAATTTATGATCAGAAATGTTGGATATTCCCTGTGAATTCAGCAGCTGAAAATTTGTTTCATTAATAAAATATACATGATATGGAAACTGTATTTCCTAGCATTTGGGAAAATACATTATAATACTGACTTTTTTATTAAGTTCCTCATAGCTTTTCCAATTACCTTACTACCTGTTTATATTATTCTCTTTCTTGTGCATATCCATGATAAATTTGCTTTCTTCCTAGTTTAACTTTCAGCAAAACAAAATAATGTTCCATGGTGTATCTGAAGTCACTCTTGATTGAGGTAGTCAAATGTAATGTATTCTTTGTGAATTACCATTTAACCCATTTGTATGCAACACTAATGAAACCTGACAAACAGAAGCATGGCAAGGGAAGGACCTAGGAAATCTGGAAAAGTGCATAGCCAAAGCTGCAGAGGGCCTTTAAACAAGGGAAGTGGGTTATGCCTAAGAGAAAATTCTCAAAGTCAAGCACAACATAGTTTATAAACACACATAGCTCCAGATACAATCACACAAAATATATTAACTATCTTTTACTGCAATGTATTTATTTTTATTACTGGGTCATATATTATTAAAATGTAAATTCTTTAATAATTTTTGACCCTCATTTAACTATTTTAAGTGGACAATACAGAAGCGTGATATATATATATAGTACATGTAGGGATCTCTAGAACTACTTATCGCCATGTTTTTTACATTAGACAAAATTTATCATTGATGAATAAGCCAGAGAAAAATATGTAAACTGATCACACTGCGTAATAATACTGAGTGTTCCAAAAAGAAGAAAGTACTGCCTTATATACATCCATAAGCAAACTTGAAGAACACACTTAGTGAGATGAACCGTTTACACATCAGACAGATATAATTCACTTGTATCAAGAGTCCACTCATTAAAATTTGAAATTAGAAATTGTGGTTTCCAGGGATGATGAGGTAGAAACAGTAACTGATGTCCAACAGTTATAAAGTTATAGTTACATATGTTGCTGTGTTCTTGGATTAAACTTTGTCTACATATCCCACAAGACTTATGAAGGAAATCAGAACAATAATCTTTTGGTATCATATGTGATATCAATATGAATTTTAATTGAATGGTCTAATTATAATTTTATTAATTCCATCTCATTGATGACACCCAATCAATATTCTGTAATAGCTGTATTATAATAAGTTATGTTTAATTGTTAACTCTAGAAAAGCACATATTGGTAATTTTGAGTTTTAGTGGAAGAGAAAAAGAGATGAACTTAAGTTAATAATTGTAGTCTCAACCTCAGAAAATTTTCTCATTCTCATACACAATACTTCTTTCTTTATATGTATCTGAGGTAACCATACTCCTATCTTTTGTTAATATATATTACGTTAATTTCTCAAAATTTTATATAAAGATATATATATAAATTCTGTATATAATGTATTCTGTGGCTTGATTGCTCTTACTTGGTGTCAAAATTTTGAGATTGTTGCAAGATGTTCTGTATCTGAAGAATTCATTTATTTTCATTACAAGGTACTATGTTGATAGCATGTGTTGCCACAAATTTGTTCACATATTGATGGAAGGTTATTGACATATTTTAGCTACTTCAGATAAACTTATTTTGAATATCTATGCATATTTTTTTCATTTGGAATAATCTTTAATTTGGGAAAATTGTCATGGAACGGTGATGCAGCCATCACACGTTAGGTGATTGTTCAACATTTTTTTCTTTTTCATTAGTTATGTACATATTGTGTATACAGCCAGGTCAATACCATCATTAGCCTCCTCCCTGTCCTCCCCCCTCTGAAGGGACCATCCTCATTGGGGATTGTGGGTCATGCACTGTGGGGTATCCATCAGTTATGGGGAAGAGTCAATGTCTCTGTGCACAATTTCCCAACTTGTGGCTCTAACAATCTTTCCGCCACTCTTCTGCAAATTTCCCTGAGCCATGTTGGGTTCATTTTAGGTCTACTTCAGTGATGAGGCCTTGCGAGCCTCTGCATTTCTGAATATCTGGTTTCGAAAGAGTTATGTGTTCCCTGTGTCTATCTCCTTCACCCTTGTGTTGGTACCAGGTTCACCAAGAAAGCTCCACTCTTGCTCACTTCCCCAATTACTCTATAGTTTTAGCTGGGACCCTGGTGAGGTATGATGGTCTGATTCTCTCCTCAGATTCTGCATTCATCTGAAAAAGAGAAGGTGTTCAACATTTTTGATATATGTTCATTGTACATAATGATGCATTGCGTAGAGAAATTTTCATAAAACTATATCATACAATTTAAGCATGTTTTCCCCAACCCTCCCTTTTGCCCCTTATTCCATTATTCATATTCATTCAGTCCTGCTACTTTTTCTCTGCCCTATATTCATATGTTTTTGTGTATTTATGTACATTTTAGAATATAAAAATGAGTGAAACCATGTGATATGATTCTTTCTGAGTCTGATTTATTTCTCAAAATTATGGGCTTCAATTGCATAAACTTTCTATTCTCTATGTAAATCAATATAGAGCTTTCTGTAAAAGCTAAAAATAGAAATACCATAGCTGTAACACTCCTGTGTATGTACCTAAAGAAATTTGTGTCAGTATATAACACAGATATATCCACATCCATATTTTTAATTTTAATTTTGTGTTTTATAATTTGTACTTTCCCCCACAATTTTATTGTGCTACCGGTATCTGCTCACCAAAAGCAAATCTCTACTGCATCTCTGTATGAAGATATATTTACAGATTATGATGTCAAGATTTACCCTCTGATGGCTCCAAGTAATCACAATGACTATGCTTCCAATATTCTTTTCTATTTTTTATTATTTCAAAATTTTTTATTTAAAATTTTAGTGATTTGGGTCTCATTTATTCTGGCATTTTCAATGATTTATTTTAGTTAATTCTCATCCCTGCCTCCTTATCTCAATGCTCCTTTTCTCCCATTAACCTTCCCCAGTATCCATCCTCCTTCAGTGTCCATGTAACTTCTTTTCTTCCACTTTTCCATCACCCTTCTTCCTAATTATTTCTGTACTTTTCAAAAGCCAAATTTTGTAATCATATTATAATATATCCTCCAACAGAAGAATGGATAAAGAAAATATGGTATATAAAAACAATAATTATTTATTCATCCATAAATAATAATAAAATTCTGCCATATGTTTGATTTTTAAAGACAATTTATTTTAATACAACAGTATATGAAATGTTGACTTGTTTCACATTCTTCTCAAGTCTATGTATGATGAGTTTGTTTTAATGCTCAGCCTTCTAGTTAGTGACAGATAATATCTCACTTTGGTTTTAATTTTCACTTCTATAATGATTATGACTATCGAGTATTTTTTCATGTACTTCTTTGACATCCATACAATTCTTTGATAGTATGTCTGCCTGATTTATTTTCTTGCCTTCTTTTTATAACATAACAACAAGATAACGGGGATTTCTAAGACAGGCCTTTATATTGTATAAGGAAAACACAATGGCATATGTAAACCTAAAGTACGGCTTTTGAGACATAGCATAAACTTAGAAGTGTGTGCTGGGTTTACTGACAGAGATAAAAATGTGGGAGTTCTTTATGTGGGGAGAAAGGAGATTCCTCGCCTCTCATTAGATGCAAAGTGGAATCCTTGCTTTGTTGATCACATCATTTGCAGTCAGGCAAAAAAAAAAAAATATATATATATGGTATGTGATCTTTTTAATAGAGTTTTAGACTCTAGCATTGGTCTTCTCCAGAAAAATGCATTGAGTTCATAGCAAAAAAAAAAAAAAAAAAAAAAAAAAGATGATTTTGTGGCTTGAGGCCAGAAAAATATTAATGACTATGAAATAATTTAATGTTGTGAGAATCCATAGATGATCAGTATTAATCATCATATTTCTACCAGAATCTTACTATGTATGAATCACTTTAGTGTGTTATAACAGTTCACATTCTCTTCTCTTTAGTAAAGCTCTGAGCTCTGAAATATTTTTAGTTGACTGGCATGTTGTTTTGAAAATAAGTAGTAATTGTGATAAACATTCAAGCTGACAATATTGGTTATTTGGTCTGTAAACCTGTGTTAGAAAACACAACATGGGGAAACCATTCATCAGTACAAGGTGGTTTCTACTACACATAAGTCCACCTCTTGCTTCTTTAATAAGTAATTGACATTATTCATGACTAGCTTTGTGTATGAAACATGTGCAAATAACCCCCCTCCCAAGATTATGACACTGTCCTGTAATAATGTGCTTTTGGCTTTGATAGAGAAATGTCAGCACCAAAGACTTCCTTGTGCCATGTTTACAATCATCCAAAATTTGTTCTATGGCAGTTCCTGTATTTCCTGGAGGGCTTGAGACCACCCAATCTGAAATATCTGTAACCCAAGCAAACAGTTGGGTATGACCATGAAGTGTGTAACCCCAGACTTGGAGAGAAGTGAAGATCAGAATATCACTATGATTCTCAAATGATTAGCTCCAGAATTAGTAAGAGAATCCATCTGATGTTGTACTCTAGCTGCCCAGGCCAACACACTGTGCACTACTATATCAGTACACACATACATACAGTCACAACACATACCACACAAAACATACTACACACACACATCCCACAGCACACATATTGTAATGCAATAATAATAATAATAATAATAATAATTTTATAAGATATATTAGTTTATAGCAAAATGTTCTAAAACAAGTTTCAAGTTTTTAAAAATATTATATTATATTATATTATATTATATTATATTATATTATATTATTTTTTTTTTTTGAGAGAGAGAGAGAGAGAGATACAGAAACAGGCAGGTAGAGGGAGAGAGAGAGAGACTGGGCACGCCAGGTCCTCCAGCCACTACAAACGAACTCCAGATGCATGCAGCCCCTTGTGCATCTGGCTTACCTGGGTCCTGGAGAATTGAGCCTCAAACAGGGGTTCTTAGGCTTCACAGGCAAGCATTTAACTGCTAAGCCATCTCTCCAGCCCCAGATTGTTTTTTTTTTTTTTTGTAGTTAGAAACTCAAATCTTAGATGACCCCAAAATATATATGCTGACTTACTTTTGAAGAAGCGCTGATTTAATCTTATATTAGTCCTGCTACATACCTATTTTAGTTAAATCAATTAATTAACATAAAAACCTCATGGAGGGAGCTATTCTACCAAGTCTGTTGATAGCTGCACTTGTTCAATTTCTCCCTCTTTCCTTGGTGTGTTTTTTTTTTTTTAATTTTGCTTAGTAAATAAAATATTTCAGCTACTTTTGACAAGTTCCTATGAAGTCAGTGAGAAATTTCAAATACAGTAACAAGAAAAATCCTAAGATGACTTCATTTTAATATTTTATATAAGAGTTGGACAAGAGATATGCTATGTATTCTTTTATTAATGAATTCATAAGAAAATGATAAAATAGTCATCTCAAGATAGAGGCTAGTACTCATTTCAAATTCTTTTGGACAGGAAAAAACTTCTTTCAAATTTAGCAGCTTTTTCCCTAAGGTACAACACAACAGTGTCTGAGTATATGCTTTCAAAGTTTGTATTGTCATGTTTTTCATAATTTTCATAAAGTATATCTTTTAGTACATAATTCAATCTAAGTTGGAAATAATCTTTTTTATTATTGAATACTGCACTGACAAGTTCACACACACAAAGTCACATAAACTGATGGCAAAAAAAAATAATGTGCACATGGTTAATAGAAGTAATGTTCCTAAGGTTATGACTATGTAAGAAGTCAGGGCAGTATAAACTTGAAGAAAAAGCTAAGACTCAGTGATATCTACTGCTTTCATTTCTTTATTAGAAAAAATAAAAATTATTATGAAGTAAAAGGAGAAAGAGAAATTAAGAAGGTGATAAAAAAAGTATGTTTACATTTATAAACAAGCAATTATGAAATCAGTCAAATTTTATTCTCTCAAAATATCACAAGGTTCTATTCCAGTGTAATAAGTCTGAATTCACAATGTGAAGATAGTAATGCGGCTTCCAGGGAAGGTGCTAGAACATTCCTCACTGACCTCTAGGAAAAGCCACTATGAACAATGGAAAGCAGTGTCTCAAACCTGTCAGTTTTCTCTTGTCCATTCCTGTATTTTTGCCAGAAACTTCTGTAAGTACTAAAATATTGTACATACTTTCACATACATGTGTATATTTGTATATTAGTGTATATTTAGAATCCACACTGCCCTTTCTTTCATCTTTCTAGTGATGAAGTGGTACCATTACACATTTACCTGAAAATTCTTTTCTTCATCTATAAAGTGGACACATATAAGAAACTACATTATAATGTTTTGTGAATTACAAGTAGCTAATATAAACAAATAGTGTAGAACATTAGCTATTTTACAGAAATGTTAGCTATATTTTATTTGCAAAAGTACAGTTTACACAAGTGAATTTGACCCCATGATGAAAAAACTAGATGCAAAGTCTACACATGGTAGAAATATCCACACTGACCTACAAGACAGCTAGGCAGCATCATGGAATTTAAATTATACATGATGTAAAGTTTGTTGCCAAGTAGGTTCATGATTTAAAACTACAAGAGATATTTGGGCAGAAGAAATTTCCCTTTCCTTTATATGTGATCTACAGACTTTCCTTTCAAGATTTTCTTGAACATCAAGATACAATGACTAAAATTTAATGGAATGGATAACTAGACAGTAAAGGGGAGAAAACACACACACACATGAATTACTAGTATTTGGTGATTCAACTGGGAAACAGAATTTTCATTTGATCCAGAATTGACATGTTGATAAATATTTCTTTCAATAGTTGATCTTCAACCACCTAACATGAGAACGGTGGGTACATATCTTTCTGCCTCAGTGTCCACTAAGTAAGCCAACCCAGAAAAACAAGACAGAGGAAAATATCCTCTAACACGACCTCATCTTTACAGGGAACACAGATTCAGGGAGCTTTGTTTTCTATTGTCATGTGGATGGAAACCCCAAGTAAAAGCACTTCATGCTTCCTTGTGACTTTGTGATTCTGAAAAATCACATGCCATTTTAATGGAATTATACATGATCTAATTGACAGCTAACCCACATCTTTTCAATGAATTAAATGGGACCCAGGTACTAAAGTTTATTAGGCATTCCTAGTTAATCTTGGTATATGTTTAATAAGGTGTTTCATGTCTGCTTACATTTCTTAAGTGAGTATATTTCTCAATTACTTAATTCCTGTTGGTGCAATAATTAATTAGCAATTTTTTCTAGTCAATAAAATACTTCTGAAGCAGTAATAACACAATAAAGAAGTTGTCTTTTTCCATTAGGAATTTTGAGGGTAACTTTTAAAAATTGGTTTGTTAAAGATTAATATAAATTAAAAATAACAAACTAGATTTTATTATTTATTACTTCATGTCTTTTTTTCTGCAATTTACTTATGAACTAATTCAAAATATTGCTATAATTCAGGATAATGTTTGTGATTTCTTTATAATATGTAATCTAATTAAATATTAACATTTCTAAAAATAACATTATGTTATTTTAATGTATATCAGAGGAAATATTCCTTTATATCTTCATATTAGGATTATTTCAATATCTTATTCACACAATGTTTTCAGTAAAAAACACAGTAATATTTGCATTGTTATGCTTCCAAAAATAAGGGAGGGGAAATAATTCAGTGCAACTCAGTTAAATAAGGTCATAATTCATGAGAAAGTGCTTATAAATTATAATATAGAATCCAGTCAATTCATAAATCATTGGTAAGGGATATGTTTAGCAAAGAGGGCCTGTTGATAACCTCCTGGCCCCATATATAGTATATAACAAAAAATGGACTGGAGAGATGGCTTAGTGGTTAAGGCATTGACCTGCAAAGCCAAAGGACCCAGGTTCGATTCCCCAGGACCCATGTTAGCCAGATGCTCAAGGTGATGCATGCATCTGGAGATCGTTTGCAGTGGCTGGATGACTAGGTGCACCCATTTTCTCTCTTCCCCTCTTTCTCTTCCTCTCTCTCTGTCAAATAAATAAATAAATAAAAATAAAATAAAATATTAAAAAGAGTCATGTCCAAAGATCATTTTTTTCTGATTTTTTCAAATGGGAACATTATGAAACACATTTCTCCAAAGACAATAGAGAAATTAGTGCACAACAATCACATAAGAAACAGCTTTACTTTGATGTTAATAAAAGAAAATCAAATGAGACCAGGTCCTACTTCACATCTAATGGGATGACTAAAGTAAAACATCAGAGGCAGCAGGATGCTAGTGTCAGGAGGAGGGCAATTATCCTATTTTAAATAAGGTGGTCACAGTTGCTATTTTTGGGGCTCCTTCTTCTACATGCTTCAATTACACTCGTCTTCCTGTTACCTGCATAATATTAGGTCCATCAACTTGTCCACATGCATGATGTAAGAAGGCAAAAAACCAAAAAGATGGCATATGTGGTAGTTTAATATATGTCCCCCAATATATTCAGTGTTTTATTAGTTTATAGTTTGCATCTGCAATCACCTTGCTAGAGGCAATGTCACTGGGGGCCCCATCTTAAGGTGAGGTGATGGTTTGAGATTCCATTGTAAAGATATGCAAAGTGTGCCTAGCAGGAGTTCCTGAAGTGTGCTGGGCTTTTTGGCTATAGTTTTGCTCAGTGTGCTGTGTAGCTGGCGGCTTGGTTTTTGTCTCTCTCTTGCCTGGTCCTATGAGAGCAGGCTGCTTCTCCTGCCATTATGGAACTTCCCCTGGATCTGTAAGCTTCAATAAATAATATCCCTTCCGGAAGGACTTAAGTGTATGGTAATACACATATATAAGTAGAAGAACTGAGTACAGGGAGGGAAATGGCCTAAGCGAGGCCATGGGAAGAGAATGCATTTGCTATTATGAATAAGACATATGTAAAATTACTTTTTGATTAAGGTCAGTCTAGAAGATGTAGACTGTTACTAGAAAATTTTCAGTACCTGGGATGGAACTCCTTCCAGTGAGATGTTGGCCAAGGAGGTCCCGTAGCCTCCAAAACATTAAGGCTTTTGCCAAAGCCCTTGGTTTTAGAGAAATAGATAGTAAGACCCTCTTGCTGAAGACATCTCATGCCTGAGAGAAGGACACTGAGAAAGCAAGCTGGTGCTGAGCAGAAAACCTTCTCCCTGTAGACCAGCCAACTGAAAGCTGGAAAGCTGCACTGCATGCAGCGTATGGACAGAAGCCATCAACAGTGAAAAAGTGGATGCTGAATATTCAAGCTTGGCCAGACAGGCCCAATGACTGAACGGGTGCAATAGTGGCGTGTCTACTCTTGGGGTAACCAACTGCTCCATAATTGGACTGAAGGCCCTCTCTCATACCCGGTACTGAAAAACCAGTAAAAGTCTATGGTAGGTGAGGTCATGAGCCTTGGGGGTATAAGCCTGCTCATGTCTGACTAAATGTATATATTATTCCCACCAAGCTGCCCTGGGGACACTACACTGTTCATGTCCACATATTAATGCTATTCTCACTTCTGGCTAGAGAAGCTTCTCTTTTCAGATGGTGATGACCACTGGGACGACACAAAAAGGCAACAGAGTGCTGAGAAGAAGGGATGGAGGAGTGCCTAGCACTGAAACACCTCTGTCACATCCTCCAGTGGCTCAGGGACCATTAAGAGGGGGCGGATAGAATGGAAGAGCCAAAGGAAGGATATGACCTCTTACTATGCAGCTGCCCAGACAGAAATTGGCCTCGATATCCATGATCTTGCAGAGCCTAGCAATACCTTTGCAAGACCCTCAAAATAGAAGAGAAAGATGATGTCATCAAATTAGGAGAGAGACTAATGGAGAAAGGGAGGGGATATGATGGAGACTGGAGTTCTAAAGTGGAATGGGGGAGGGGAGGGAAATATCAGGTGGGGTTTTTTTTGGTATGTAAGATTAAAAATCAATAAAAATTTAAAAAAAAAAAAATAATAATATCCCTTCCTCCATAATTGTGCCTGGTCTGGAAGTTTATCTCGATGAACCTGAAGCTGTCTGCTACAGCATATTTCAGGAGAATTAGTTGGAAAGGAAGTAGTTTTATGGAAGGGGTGTGGAAGAGGAGGAGCACTAGAAATAATTAGAGGGAATTGTGATCCAAATACATTATATACATGATTGAAAATTGTCAAAAATACATTGAAGAAAATATGGCAAGCTTGTTTCCTCTGAATGTGCTTTGACTAACTCCTCCCTTTTCACAGATATGAGATGTTCTTCTCCATGACCTTCATATCTGGTGATTTCTTAACATTCAGATTTCAGCTTAAAAACCTCCTGAGAAATCTCCCTTGATTACCTTATTTGAGTTAGCTTTGCATCATTCATTAATCACTTTTATATCATATTAATTTAAATCAAGTATCATACAAATAGGAATGCTTCTAAGAGGGAATATGGAAATGATGAGAAGGCTAGAGCCTCACAGAGCTTGATGTCTCAGTGGAGCAAGCAAGCAGAATTTCCAACCAAATCCTGCTATGCTAGAGCTGCCACTCTTTCATAAACAAGGTTGTAAGAAGAAACAAGGGGACAAAGCTCTAAGAATGCCAGCCAAGTCTAAGGGAATTAATGAAATACTTTGAGACTAATAAAATATCCATTCTGATATTAATAAAATATCCATTTATAATACATTTTTTATTTTTACTCTATAGCCCGAACCATTATAATGACTGTACACTTGGTTATTTATAGCTACAACTCAGTGCCTGAATGCTGTAAGAATAGTAATTTCTTGGGAAGCAGATAATTTATGAACAAATTAAATGCCATCCTTACTCTGTGGCATTGTTTAGACAATAACATGCCCAATATTCCTTCAAGAAACACACAATCCCTCGGGACCTCCAAAAAGTTCTTCACTTAACACCTTCCTTTCAGCATTTGTGTTATTTTTTATTCTTATATAGAATATACAGGAAATATACAATGTGTGATGATTTCATGTACATGCATTGTAGGATTCCAAAATCCAATAAATAAGCATTTATGGTCACCATACTGTAACTCCCCAGGAGTGGCTCAATTCATCATGGAAAGTGTTTATCCTCTCTCAATACCCTGACATTCCATCTCTCCCAGTTTCCAGCAACTTCTGCTGTACTCTTTGCACCTGTAATTCAGTCCATAAATGTGAGGATACATAGCATTTGTCTTTCTGTATCTGACTTATTTCCATTAGCCTCTTGCCCTCCAGGTCCATCCATGATGTCACAAATGACAGGATTCTCCTGTCTTTGTGGTTGCAGGACATCCCCTCATACCCACATTTCAGTAAGGGTTTGAAGAAAAAGCAATTCCTGCATACTGTTGGTGACAATCTAAATTCAAGTTCTCTCTAAAGGACTAGATAACACATACAGACTGACTTTCTCAAAATATTATTTAAATCAGAAGGACATATGATTCTTTCATTCTCTATTTATGACCCTAGATTTTATAGATTATTATGCAATGTTACAAATTAAGAGTTGCATTAATGTAAATGAGGAGGAAGTTGCATAAAATGAACGTAAAAACATTAACTTATTTTTCACTGAATGGGCCATGGTCACTGATGGAACAAGGCTTACTTTCAATAAAACCCAAATGTAGAGGGAATCTTAACTGTATCAGTTATTTCCATATATGAGGAGTAGTTCCAACTGAGCTAACTATAGCCTTCTTGAGTTATTACCACCATGAAGATTCCTGAGTAAATTTCCTCTATCCCCCAGCAACTGCTATGTTTCCCAGAACACTGTAAGTGCACAAAACCATTAGAGTGCCATGTGGAGCTTTACAGGTGATTCAAAAGGAATAGGAATGTGCCTAAGGCCTTTGATTTTAGCTTAAGGTAAACCACGAATCTTTTAGCTTGTATGTATATATACTTTTTTTTTTTTTTTCTGAAGCACTTTATAAGCAATCTAGCCATGACCAAATCTTGGAAAACCTACATATCTTGCTATAACCTTCACCAGCATTCTGTGTAAGACTATCAACCCACTATTGCTTTAAAATAGGCATCAAAATAATTTGAAAACCTTCAAAAAATTTCTGTATCCTTTCTAAGACTAGTGTTCCCTTTCACAGATATTTAATTAAGCACATAATTTAAAAAAATTTTCCTTTAATAAAAAAGCACAACACATTATATTTGATCTATTTTATACAGTTTTTCATATAGCATATCTTAGAGTTCATTACATTTTATACATTGATTACAAAAATAGCATCCACACTTTACAATTTAGAATAGCTGAGTAGCTTTTTTTTTCATCTCATTTCATTTTTTAATTCTAGGAATTAACAAATGTAGGCAATATTTCATTACACAGAAAGTATATGAAGAATAAGAAAGCTAAAATTATCACTATAGATACTATCACCATTTAAAGTAATTTTGTTTTGGTCAATCATTTTTTTTTTCTTCTATTAAAGCTTTAAGAATTATTTCTCTATTTAATGTTAATGTAAAATACTTTTTGGAATTTATCATTATTATTATTAGTTATGTACATCGTGTGTATACAGTCATGTTGGTACCATTGTTAGCCTCCTCCCTGTCCTACCCCCTCTGAAGGGACCCTCCTCATTGGGGAATGTTGGTCATGCATTGTAATGGTAGCCATCAATTATGGTGAAGAGGCAATGTCTCTGCTCATAATGTCCCAAATTGTGGCTGTAACAATCTTTCCGGCCCTTCTTCCACGAATTTCCCTGAGTCACGTTGGGTTCATTTTAGTTCTACTTCAGTATGAGGTCTTGGGAGCCTCTGTGTCTCTGGATATTGCATTTGGTAGGAGTTGAGTGTTCTCTGTGTCTATCTCCTTCACTCTTGGGCTGGTACTAGGTTTACCAAAAAAGCAGCACTCTTGCTCATTTCCCCAATTACTCTATGGTTTCAGCTGGGTCCATGATGAGGTGTGATGGGATGATTCTCTCCTCAAGTTCAGTGTCCATCTGAAAAAGAGAAGCAAATTCTCCAATGGAGAGTGAAGTCAGCACTGGATAAATGAGGTAACCATTATTATTTTAGAGAGAATTTAATAGGATAAGGTCCTCTTGCAGCCCATGATTAGTGGAAGCTTGATATTGGAGAATGGGGTCATTTTTTGTACATGGCTCTGACTTATTTCCCAGTTCCAGCTATGAGTTCCATTCCACTGAGTGGATCCATTAGCGAAATCAAGAGCAGTTAGTTGCCCACCATGGCTGTGTGCCACTACTGCACTTGTGTGACAATCATGTTAGGTTGTTTGCTGCTAAATAGCTTAGACCATGAGTTGCTCGGACAGATGTTGGTTATTTTCCCCCAGTCATTCATGTGGCACCTTCTGGCACTAGACAAGCTAACTGTCTGGGGACTGACTTTCTTCCAGATTCCAGACAGATAACTCCCTGTTCCGTACCAACAGCATATGGTATCCTCGGCAGTAGGGTCTTACCATTAACCTTTGGTGGGTCATCAAGTACTCTGACAGAAATATGTCTCTTTGATCAACAGCTCATTGTGAATGTTAACTGTATGCTGGTACTGGGAGTTGCAGGCCAGCACCAAGGGAAAAGAAGGAAGGAAAAGATAGGTAATATGAAAGAGAGAAGAGAGAGAGGAGGAAGGGAGAGAGACAGAGAGACAGGGAAAGAGAGAAAGAAACAGGAGAAGATTAAGGCTACTCTTCATCATACCCTCTGCATGGCCCTGTGATTCATTTGTGCTCCTTTTTCAATAGGCTCACTATGGATCTAAAGTTTTTAAAAACTATATATTTCCTATACTCTATTTCTTGTAATTATTCCTTAAATAATCCAGTATCACAATAATTTATATAACATTTGCATTACTTTAAACATTATAAATAATATAGAGACAATTTATATGTACAAGTGGGTAGAAATAACTTACATGTGAATACTAGAAAATTTGCACAAAAAATAACTAAGCATCCACAACTTAGGATATTTGCAAAGGTTTATGGAATGAATCTGCTATCGACATGCAGCAGTAAATGTAAATCTTTGAGTCCCTGGTAATTTTCTTATCGATTTGAAAAAAATATTTTATAAAAATATACTTCTACAAAAGTAGTTGCAAATGCTTACCCCACTGTGAATGTTTTTATAAAATTTGCTTAGGATAATTTTCTGTTGATATGTTATAAAATCACTTTTAAGGGTTTTCTGTTAAGGCTTTTGAGCATTGTATAAGAAGTTAGATATATTTCAGATTTACTAATTGATTAAAAAAACTATTTACCCTTAGAGTAATTAGTTCACTAATATAATTAAATAGTATTTTGGGGATTTTTTTAATACTTTTCTTTGTTTGCAAGGAGGTAGAGAGAGAGAGAGAGAGAGAGAGAGAGAGGGAGAGAATGGGTGTATCAGGGTCTCAAGCTATTGCAAACAAACTCCAGATATATGTACCACTTTGTGCATCTGGATTTACATGGGTGCTGAGGAATCAAACTCAGGTTATTATGCTTTGCAGGCAAAAGCCTTAATCACTGAGTTATCTTTCCAGCCCAGGATTTCTTGTTTATAATATTTTATTTATTTATTTATTTTCATAGGAGGAATAGGTTTATTTCAGTTTACAAATCCAGAGGAAGATGTATAAATGGCAGAAGAAGCTGGCTCCCTTTCACAGATTATTTACTTGCAAGCAGAGAGAGAGAAAGAGAGAGAGAGAGAGAGATAAAAGAGAGAGGTGATAGGGTAATGGTCATGCCTGGGCCTCTTCCCACTTCACATAAACTCCAGTTCTATGTGCCACATGGCTATCGGGAAATTGAAAGCAGGCAGCCAGACTTTTCAAGCAAGCACATTTAATGGATGGATCATCTCGCCAACCCCTACATGAGATTTCTGACTAAAAGATATGGCTCATTAGAAATCTATTCTCTTTCACAATCTAGGAGACATCTACACTACTTGACAGAGGACAGCAGTGACTTAGACTATTCCAAGTAGCCATAATAGCTCAGACATTCAGTGGTAGATATACTTACTCTCATGATCATTATATCAACATGAGCTGCTGCTATTATGTATGATAATAACAGTAGCCAATGATTCATGGTGTATATATTTTGTACCAGTGTTTCACTAAATAGTTTTATATTAAATATAAAACTTAATGAAGTTAGCACTCTTGATGGATAACATTTGCAATCATGCATCAACCTTCACACTCTACAAAAAGTTGTAATGTGGTGCTGGAGAGATGGATTAGTTGTTAAGGCGCCTGCCTCCTGAGCCTAAGAACACTGGTTCCAAATATCCAGCGGTTCCAATCTCCAGGTCCCATGTTTAGCCAGATGCAAAGTGACTCAAGGGCGCAATGCCGCACTTGACCACAAGGGGGCACACATATCTGGATTTCGTTTGCAGCAGCTGAGAGGCTGCTGACGGGCCTGTCTCTATCTGTTTTCCTTTCCCTCTCTCTCTGTCTCTCTCAAAAAAAAAAGTTGTAATGTAGATGAATGCAATAATTGATGCTTAGTTTGAAATCTTAACAGACATGTTCAAAAGAGAATATAATTTATATGAAGATTTAGACTAAGTAAGCATATATCATTTTGGGTAGATGGAGTAGCAGGCTGTTGAAGGAGGAAGAATGCCTGTTTATGAGGCTGTAAAGACAGCTGAGTAAAAGCTTTTTTATCATTGAAGATGTCCAAGACAGTATGTGGGCTGGGAAGATGGCTAAGTGGTTAAAGGTACTTGCTTGCAAAGCTTGAAGGTCATGTTTGATTCCCCAGTATCCATATAAAACCAAGTGCACAATGTGGCACATGTATATTGTGATTGTTTGCAGTGGCAAAAAGTCCTGGTGTATTCATTGTCTCTCTCCCTCTCTTTTTCTCATTTTCTTTCTGGCTGTAATGAATGAATTGATTTTTTTTCTGAATGCAGTATGTATCAAAGTCAAATATTTATATAGATCAACACTCAGTACAAAATTGTAAATGACCTCATGGGACAAAGTAAGAAGACAAAACAAAATGTCAAATAAAGAATTAGAACTGGAAAAAAAAAACATGGGACACCAAACAAGACTAATGCTATGATTACATGTTAAAAATATGATGAACCAAAGAAAGTTTTAACTTACTTTAGCTACATTTGCATATGCACATACATAGTAGACAAATTGTTTAATAGAACGTTTGCATAGGTAAAATAAAATCTAGTATTTTTTTTTTCCAATACAGGCAATGAAAATCACATATGTATCAAAACTACCAAAGATATTTACAAAATGAAAATGAGAGATCCCTGATATTTTAGAAGAAAGAAAACAAACTAATAATTTGGGATCGATGAGATATTATCAGCAATAATGATGAAAGCTATTGATAAACAATTTTAGGATATGCTTTCTACTAATCTAGAAAAGCTATGATCAGTTGTGTTTAGTGGCATTTGAATTTGTAAAGGCCATATACATAGAATAGACATTAAAATATTGTAATCTAATACTACAATTATATATTCCCTATATAGAAAACAAACTACATGAATGAAGGAATTCAGTCTGTGTGAAAGTTTGTATGCAATTAATCCTGTAAGATGAATAAATGAATGACTGTTGAGTGACTGAAATAATTGAAAAGCAAAGAGAAAATCATTCCTGAACAATGTGAGCCATAGGTCAAAATTTAAATGTGGATTTTAAGACAAGCTAAAGAGCTATGTTTAGAATAAAACTGGTAGTTAATTTATGTGAAGAGGAAAATATTCTGAAGGTCATTGAACATATCATGAAAGATTTGGGGAGTATAACAGGCATATAATTTTGAATGAATCTAAATTAATGCAACATGAAAATATAAGTGATTGGGTTGAGAAGATGGCTCAGTGTTTAATAGAAATTTTCTTTTAAATATTAGGAACTCTTAGGCAGGAGACTGCCAAGTTCAACATCCCAAAACACATATATAAAGTTGGGCTTGGCCATGAATATTAGTTACTCCAGTCCCATAAAGGCAGAGTCCAGAGAATCACTGGTGCTTATTGACAGACAAAAGCTCCAGACTGAGAGAGAGACCCCATCTCAAGGAAAGCAATACAACAGTATGATAAGAAAAGTATATCCTAAGGTCTCCTCTGATCTCTGCACGTGCATGGTGTGTGTCCATCTGCACACAGGTACATACCTCACACATGTCACAACACATACATACTGCACACATATACACACAAAGATGAATAAATCAAATATATAAAATATTTTTATTTATTTATTTTTTTTTTTTTTTTTTCGAGGAAGGGTCTCACTCTTGTCCAGGCTGACCTGGAATTAACTATGTAGTCTCAGAGTGGCCTCGAACTCTCGGCGATCCTCCTACCTCTGCCTCCCAAGTGCTGGGATTAAAGGCGTGCACCACCACGCCCGGCTCAAATATATAAAATATAAGCTATAAATATATATGTTCTGATTGGACAAATAAATCTGTTTTCATTAGGATAACATAACTTTTTCAGATTTCACATTTGTTTTAACCAAAACATATCCAATTGTTTGTGAATATTGAAATGTTGTATATCATTGTAAGCCAGTTTTTAAGTTGCTACAGACTGGAGAAAAGTGTGTAAAATTAAAGAAGATTGCAGTGTTCAAATTCACTTACAGATAAACCATCAGCTATCATGACAGATTTCCCTGCTCTCTAATATTCAAGAGGAGGATTAAAACTAAGTGTCAGAATTCTTCAAAACTATGATGTCAAGCCGGGCGTGGTGGCACACACTTTTAATCCTAGCACTCGGGAGGCAGAGGTAGGAGGATCGCCATGAGTTCGAGGCCACCCTGAGATTACATAGTAAATTCCAGGTCAGCCTGAACTAGAGTGAAACCCTACCTCAAAAAACAAAAACAAAACAAAACAAAACAAAAAAACTATGATGTCCCAGACAATAATTATCTTGACTACCATCTACAATGTCTAGGATTTTATGTTAGTCTGAATTCATTTGAATGTTTTATGCTTTTATACTTTTTTTCAGTGATACCAAAAACTATAGTAAACAAAATCCACACTGATTCTGGTAAAATAATTTGGAAGTGTATGATAAGCACTTTTAAATTAAAAATTGGTCTTTATTTATCATTGACATAAAAGTGAGAGATGGGCTGGGGAGATGGCTCAGAAGTTAAGGCATTTGCCTACTGAGCCTAAGGATCCATGTTTGATTCCCTAGTACACACATAAAGCCAGATGTACAAGGTGGTGCATGCAACTGGAGTTCATTGCAGTGTCAGGAAGCTAGCCATGTCCATTCTCTCTCTAATAAATAAATAAATAAATAAATAAATAAATTTATAAAAATATTTTTAAAAGATTGAATTTTATCAGAAAAATCAAATCTAAACCTTATCTATGATCACTTAATGAATGGGAACCTTATATTGATTCACGCTGGGCACACTCTATTTTTCCATCTTCTTCCCAATGATAGGAATTTAATACATGAGAAATGAAGAGAACAGAATTTTGAAAAAAATAAAATTTGAAGAGTCACATTGCTTACATAAGAAAAGACTACACATGGAGTCAAGTCAAACATTTCCTGGTCACCAGATTTCCGGGATTTTATCTTTTCTTTCTGTGTTGACATAAGAAAAAATATGCAATGCCAACTACATGAATCAATGTATGCAATCAATCCTAGGCAAGATTCATGTATTTCATAGTTTGTAAGATGAATAGAGGTATAAATGCTGAGGGAATAAATATCTGGAAGCAGGATTCCACACGCACAGATAAGAGGATGGAGGAGCTCATCCTATTGTCTAGTTACCTGCATCAGGGTACATAGTATCTGTGGTGTGTAAATATTCATGCTCAGCAAAGGGATAGTAGGAACTTAACCCATACATTAGAACGCATTTATCAATAATTTGTTTGCATATTTTCTTGGAGATTGCACAAGTTTTTCTTCCTGTCTAATGCTATCCATTGTAATCCTTCCACTTTTGAATTTTTTTAAATTTTCTTTGTTTATTATTTATTTATTTATTTATTTAAGAGCAACAGACAGACAGAGAAAGAGGCAGACAGATACTGAGAGAATGGGGCAGCAGGGCCTCCAGCCACTGCAACTGAACTCCAGATGCATGCATCACTTTGTGCATCTGGCTTATGTGGTTCCTGGGGAATTGAGCCTGGAACTGGGGTCCTTAGGCTTTATAGGCAAGCACTTAACTGCTAAACCATCTCTCCAGGCCTCACTTTTAAATTTAAATCTACAGAGTCAAAGGATGAGTAATTCTCAGGTTACAGTAATCTCAGGTTACATTGCAACAAACCTTCCATGATAACATTATCCAACATTCTTTCATAAATTGTCTCTAGTGGCATAACAGGCTTTTTGTAGTTCTGATGAATGAAGGTTGGATTAGGGTCCAGAATTTCAGAGCTCAAATAAAACAAAACAGAGGAAAGTAAGGATAGAGAGTACGGAAGTAGCTGAAAGCTAATGGCAAAGAGGGTCAGCTCTCACCATCAGTTTGGGTCTTTCCCTTACCTGTCCTCAGATCAGCATTTTAAACCTCATGAGCTCTACAGGAATTACAGTGTATCTGAGAAGCATAAAGACATCACAACTTTCCCTAAAGTAATAATACTGTAATTTTATAACACAGTCTGGATACAGGGGACACGAGGTTATCAAACAGGCTACAGGAATAGGATGCATTAACCTACAGATATTACTGTCTATAGTCCCTGAGGCAGGAAGTCCCAAAACAAAGTGCCAGCAGAATTGAAAGGAAGTGCTCCTTGGCTTAAAGGGTTCTTGTTTTCCCCATTCCTTACAAAGACTCTCATTCTATCTCATGAGGGCTCCCAGTTAGCACTTCATTTCATCTTATTTACCACTCTAAAACCCTGTCTCCAAGTGCAGTCACATTAGGGGTGAAAGACTCTGAGATGTGAATTTGGTGGGCTGCAATAGAGCCAATTTGCAATTCAAATCTCATGGGAGATGTGTGAAAATGGGAATAATGAAGAAATGAGAAAATGTGAGCTAGAGCTCCAGGAGCCACTACCTGAAAGTGGAGTGCTTTAGCACTCACTCTCCCAAATGAGCTAAGCTACCTGCACAGGTGAAAGCAGCAATTACAATTATGCAAACCAGAGGACACAGGAACAAACATTCAAAGAGACTTTGTTACTGAATCAGGCCAAAGTAATTTTATGAAAGCATTGTCCCCTCACTATTCATTCTATTTCCTGTATCCTTACTCTAAAATCTTGTTCTTTTCCTGAGTTTCCTCAAAAATCGTGTCTTCAATTGGCATCTGTAGCAGACAGCTTCAGGTTCGCTGAGATGAACTTCCAGACAAGGCACAGTTATGGAGGAAGGGATATTATTTATTTAAGCTTACAGGTCCAGGGGAAGTTCCATAAAGTCAGGAGAAGCAACCTGCTCTTCACAAGGCCAAGCAGAGAGAGCAAAAACCAACCAGATACCACAGCACACAGAGCAAAAAAAAACTACAGCCAAAAGGTCACACAGCACACTTCAGGAACTCCTACTGGGCACATTTGCATATCTTTACAATGGAATCTCAAACCCACCATTAACACCTTAAGACCAGCCCCCAGTGACATTGCCTCTAGGAAGGTGATTGCAGATGCAAACTATAAAGTAATAAAACATTGAATATATTGGGGGACATATATTCAAACTACCACAGCATCCTTCTCTTATAGACGTTTGGCCTAAAGGACAGGTTAAATGTACTTTAAGTCTGAAATATAAAACATGGTTGTTTCTATTGTGTTGAGCTGTTTACTGAAAGCCTTCTATATTTGCCTTATGACTTCATATTTATTATACAGAATTCTTTCCTTTAAGGAGTAGCTGTTTTATTCCTGTGCTACTATTGCAACAGATCAGTGGCTAAATACTTCAACTTCAGAATTGCTGAACATACCACAGGATTATCCTCTCAGAGAATAAATCCAAACCTGGAGGTCTTGATAAAGGGAATGAAGTGTGCTTCCTGTGAATAACTCCAATCAAATGTCAAAATGGTAGGGGATAAATTGTGTAGCTGTGGGATTAAACATATTGTTGCTTGCTGAACTCTGTTCAGTGGATTCTTGTTTTCTTGTTAAGCATGTTCATCAATGTCAAATTTCATTATGTTGGTGACAGGTGAAGTAAGTAAAAACCAAAGTGTATTATAATAAGGAAGTCCATGCAACTCAGGTTCTGCTAGACTCATTGTTTATAAATGTGGCTCCAGAAAACCATGACAGAGTACAGAGAGCTTGGCCAAGCTTATTTTGCTGTGGTGGGAAATGAAGTTTCTCAAGTTATTTTCATGTATGAAATTTGTACCCCTCACTGACAGGACTCTGTCCAGTATGAAGCATTGAGTGAAAACAAACCTCTGATTTCTGCAGTGGCTATTGTAAACAAATTGGAAAGACTTTTAAAAACAGAGTTACTCAAAGTCAGCTTTTTATCTTATGTCATCATCTCTTGGAAAAACTTGGTTAAGGGACAGAGAAACTACACTGACCAAATGAAATGTAACTCAGTATGTGGAAAACGAGTTATCCATTTGAAATCACTTTTGTAAAGGCAGAAGTGATGTTCTCTTTTTTTAAAATTTATTTTTATTTATATTATTCTAATTTTACATTCATAGTGATGGCTCCATTATCCTCCTCCCTGTCCTCCCTTTTCCATAGGGACCCTCATCAATGGGAAATGTGGATCACGCATTGTGGGGGTAGTCAAGAGTTAAGGGGGATAGGCCAAGTCTCTGTGCATAATGCCCCAACTTGTGGCTCTAACATTCTTTCCACCCCCTCTTCCTCAAATTTCCCTGAGCCACATTGGGGTCAATTTAGCTCTACTTCAGTGATGAGGTTTTGGGAGCCTCTGTGTCTCTGGATATTTGGCTTAGAAGGAGTTGTATGTTCTCTCTGTTTGTCCCCTTCAGCCTTTTTCTGGTGTCATGATCCCCAATAATGCTGAACTCTTGCCCTTCCCCCACATTACTCTATGGTTTCAGCTGGAGCCCTGGTGAGGTGTGATTGGCTGATCCTCCCTTCAGGTTCATAAGCAAATTCTCCAATGGAGAGAGAAGTTAGTACTAGATATATGGGATGACCATAGATATCTTGGAGGAAATTGTATATGGGTAGGCCCTTTTCTAGCACACATTTGGTGGTATCTTGATTGGAGACTGTGCTCATTGTTTGTACTTGGTTTTGACTTATTTCCCAGTTCCACCAATGAATTCCATTTCACTGTTAGTCAAATAACTATTAGTCAAATCAAGAGCAGCTGGTTACCCGCCATGGCTCTGTGCCACTACTGCACTTGTTTGAGCATTACATCAGGTTGTTTCCTGCTGGGTATCTTAGAATGCAAGTTGTTTGGACCCATGTCGGCCATTATCTGTCCGGTCCTCCAGCAGGTATGGCTGAAGAAGGAGCTGGTCCCTTCTTGGGGCTGAGCGGGATGGTGAGTGTCGACGACCCAGATCCCCCCCACCAAGGCACCAGAGAGAAAAACACACTGGGTCAGGAGTCTTGTCAAAGCAGGATCTCGTTTTACTGTAGTAGGAAGGTGTTTATAGAGCATTGAGAAAGAGGGTGGGGTCTCAGGATGGGATAAAGGTGTAGGGGCCAATAGTATTTCACAACGTTAGCAGTAGCTGGGCGGAGGCAGTTTTGGCTTAGGTCTTGCTGAGTCACTCCTAAGCGGGAGTAATAGGCAGAAGACAGGTCCCCAAACTCTAGCCAGGCTCAGGAAGTTCCACTGGGCCTCAGGCCCGGGCCTCTTAGGGTCCAACAATTATCCCCTAGTTGCTCATGTAGCACCCTCTGGTCCTAGACTAGCTAACTGCAGACTGACCCTCTTCCAGATTCTGGCCAGGTCTCTCCATGTTTGGTCTCACACATGTATGCTGTTTTCAACAGTAGGGCCTTACCATTAACCTTTGGTGGGTCATCAAGAACTCTGACAGAAATCTGTCTTTTTTGGGAAACCTCTTAGGTGTTTTGGATCTACAACTCATTGTGAAAGTTAACTCCATGCTGGTACTGGAAGTTATAAGTCAGCACCTAGGAAGGTGAGTGGAGAAAAGATAGATAATATAAAAGAGAAAGTGAGTATAGAGAGATGATGGAGAGTAAGAGAGAGAGAGAGGGAGAGAGAAGAGAGAGAAAAGCAGGAAAAATTTAAAGTTGGTCTTCATGATGTTTTCTCCAGTTTCCTGTGGTTCAGGTGTTCCCTCTGCAGTCCTGCTGAAGGATCAATGTTTTAGCTTGTTGTTCAGAATACAGAGTTTTATAGTATCATTTCCTTTTGTGTCCCTATTTGTATCCCCCTACCCTTGTCCTCCCTTCCACCCTCTCACTCCCTCCTTTCTTCCCTCCATCCCACCCTCCCTATTCTCTGGTCCTCAGAGTGCTTATTAGGCTTGGCAGCATCTCGGGTGGATTCCGGTTAGGAGCAACAGATAAACAAGACTATGTGAAGATTATCTTTTTGTTATTGGGTGAGGTCACTAAGGATGATCTGTTCCATGTTTGCCTATTTTTTTTCAAATTTCATTATTTCATCTTTCTTTATTGCTATATAGAACTCCATAGTATAGATATACCACATCTTCGTTATCCATTCATCTAATGATGGACAAACAATGAGAACAAATGCTGGTGAAATAGGAACAAGTTTTCACTGCTGGTGGGAATGCAAAATGGTTCAACCATTATGGAAAGCTACATGGAGACTCCTGAAAAGTATGACCATAGACCTACCAACGGATCCAGTTATCCCCTTATTGGGCATTTACCCTAAAAGCTCCAAGCCTCAAATCAGAGACATTTGCTCAACCATGTTTATAGCTGCTCAATTCATGATGTTCTCTTTTTGATGCCACTTGACTGTATCTTACAGAGTAATACAGCTTTTCAGGCCCCAGACAAAGTTTTATAACTAACTCCACTTTTCAGATGGCATGATCACAACAAAATTAAGGTAAGGACATTTGAACAAAAAGTTAAAGAAAGAAATAAAACTATACAAAAAATAGAATTGGAAGAAAGCTAAAAGATCAACCTAATATAACCAATAACTAAGATAGAAACAGTTGAAATAGAGGAAAATAAGTGTGCATGTAATGGAAAGTGGTGAGCTTGCTTGAGTTTGAGGGTGAATATTACATGGGAGAAATTTTCATTTTAACTTTAGAATTTGTTCTTATTTACAGAAATATGGGCTTCTAACTGTGTCCTAACATTTTCTGTAGCTCAGTAACTATAAGGACATTGTCAGTAGGGATTCTCAGAACGTTTGTCACACGAGTACTGCATCTACAGAATATAGAATGTTTCCTTTCAATAGCAAGTCTATACTCGAATGGGCTGGACATTAGTTCTTTGTTTGTTTGTTTGTTTTATGAACACACTCTCCTTGTGTATCTCACACTGGTCTCAAACTCACTATCCTCTTGCTTCAGACTCCTGTTATGTTTATGGACTTACGCCATCATATTTGATGTGAATTACTTTTGAAAAATGATGTTAAATACTTTTGAAAATTAATGTTAATCACTTTTGAAAACTCAATGCATAATTCAGTATATAAACGTTAAAAAGTAACGTTAGACAGCCCAGTTTCTCTCATCTATCAATATAAATTAAATAAATGTGTTACTCTTTATCTAATGCCATTGAAGCAAAGCCTGTAACTCTTTGGATGTTGTTACAGGGAAATAACAGTGCATGTCTCGTGCCTCATTAGATCATCTCAGGCATCCAGTACTTCATGAGTGGACTGTTATTACAAGGTACTTGGACCTCAGCGGGGATGCTACATTATTGGTGCTTCTTTATTTTTCTCTAATATATGGTCCAATATTTTACACATTTTCCATGAATTTTCTATTTTCTTATTTTCTAGTTTTTACAGGGAATTAGTTGTGTTTCTGTATAAAAGTGGTATATGCATCTGGAGTCTGTTTATTGTGACATGAGGCTCTGTCATGCCCATACTTAGTATGGCTCTCTCTCTTTCTCTTTTTTCTCTTTCTTTCTCTCCAATAAATAAATAAATAAAATATTTTTAAAAGAAATAAATTGATTCTCCAGAAAGCTGTTTCTCAGTCTTTCAGCTCTGCTCTCTTCTGGGTATTTTTCTTGACTGTGCTCTCTCTTGTCTCTTGTGTGTCTTCACCCTTGACAAAATACCACTGGTTGTTAGCATTTGTGTCAGTTTGGCTGTGTCAAAGGTATCAAGCTATTTGGGCAACCTTATTTTGGAAATGTCTTTAAGGGTGTTTCTCGGTGAAGTTAATGTCTGAGTCTGTAGCCTTAGTATAGCACCAGGCCCCACATTGAAGATTCCATCATTTAAGAAAGAGAAGATTTTCTTTTTCTCTCTGACCAATAGACTTAATCTGGAAAAGATGAGTTTTCCTCTTTTTAACCTAAGACTAGAACTTATGTTAGTAGGCCTACTCATTCTCAGAGATTCAGAAGGAAACCACATTTCTCAGTCTCTATAATCACATGAGTCTCATTAACCAATATCTCTTTCTGCTCCCCTTTCTCGTTCTCTCTTTGAAAATCAAAAGTGCAATTTACCTAATATTAATAGTCATAACATTTCAAAAATCATGGTGACTGATTGGTAAATCTATTGAAATAGATGACATAGTGCTTTGAAACGTTCTAGAATAAGATAGGTCATTCAAGTATCACTTTGCCTTTGAAAGCAGCACATAGCTGCATTAATTAGTTCAATATGTTGATTGTTTAACTTAAATTTTTAAGACTATGACTATCACTTTGTTCATCACTTCATGAAGAAAGTATTGGCTTATTAAGTTTGTAAAGATATGCAGATGAAGTGAATAAGAAAAATCGACCAACTTTTAAAGATTTTATATAAGTCACATAGTAAAAGAGATTCTTTCAAAGATAAAATTTGAGACCAAAATGAAATAACTTTTGTATTTGTTACTTTTGCATCACAGTAGCCAAATGCTAGAGAAACAGAAAATTATCTTAAAGGAGGAATGATTTATTTTGGCTTGTGGTTTCCAAAGGTTTAGTCTATTATGGTGGGGAAGGCATAAAAAGCAGAACAATTCACATCAAGTTGACAGAAAGTAGAGTAGGAGAAATAAAAAGAAGCTCAAAGAACACACTCTGTGTCTTATTTCCTCAAAAATAGCCACATCCTGTTTTTTTTTTTTTTTTTTTTTTTTTTTTTTTTTTTACCACATGCAAAAATGCCATCATATTATGAACACAACAGGCAGTTAATACTTTGTTTGGTCAAATCTTCCCAGATGGATAATTATTTCTTAATATGTCTTAATCCAATGAAACTGAATCAAGACTATAATGTTTTTTTAAGTTTTTATTGACAATATGTGCATATTGTTATACATTAATGTTACATATTAATAATATTAATGTTACACACTAATAATAATGTGTCATACATACATATAATGTATCATAAATATACACAATATATTTTCATAATAATCCCCTTCAATTACTAGCTTTTGTCCTCCCCCAAGAATGAACCCCTCCATTTTTCTTCCCTAGTTGTTCTTCTCTTTTGATTTTTTAACCTTCCATCTTCATCCATGTAAAAATTATTTATGGGTGCAAAACTGTGTTGGTCTCCTGAAATTAATGACATGCACTGTGAGGTCACTGTGCAATTGCCACTTATATCCAGAAACCAGCTTTCTAAAATACTCCTTCCCATTCTCTGGCTCATACATTCTCTCACCCCGCCCCCTTACATAATATCTCCTAAGCAATGGAGGGGTAATAAAAGTGTTTCATTCAGGGCTGGAGAGATGGTTTAGCGGTTAAGGCGCCTGCCTGCTAAGCCTAAGAATCGGGTTCCAATTTCCAGGTTTCAATTTCCAGGTCCAATGTTGAGCCAGATGCAAAATGATGCAAGGGCGCACTTGCCCACAAGGGGGAACACACATCTGGTGTTTGTTCACAGCAGCTAAGGGGCTGCTGGCACACCCATTCTCTATCTGTCTTCCTCTCACTCTCTCTGTCTCTCTCCAAAAAAAAAAAAAAAAAAAAAAAAAAAAGTGTGTCTCATTCAACACTCAACAACCAATTATTCACTTTGATGAGTTTTGAGACTTTGATGGAGTCACTACCATATGCAAAAAGAAGTTTATCTCACCAAAAGTGAGAACAGCACTACTTTATGGCATACATATAAATAATTTGAGGACATTTTTTGTGGGGTAAACAGCTGTTCTCTGATTTGATATAAAATCTGTTCCAAGGTAAGGAATTCAGAGTTGGTACTGAAAGCTTAGTTAAAAGTTTATAGCACAGTCATTATGGAAATCACTGTAGCGGTATTTTAAAATTTAGAAATAGAAATCCCATACCCAGTTATTCCACTGCTGTACATAATGTAGTAGTCTCCACACTGCTACAGAGATACCTGACAATTCACTCATATTTATGGCAACTATATTAACAATAGCCAAAATGGCAAAGAGAAAACTTAGGAATCCACCCCAAGAAATAACCCAGATATCCCTAGTCTAATTAACTGATTTTATATATACCTTATTTTTATATGCAATCAAATTGGCATCCCAAAATTTTGCACACATGATTACCTGGCTTTCAAAATAAGTTTTCATGGAGGAAATAATTCATAGATAAATCTTTAAGGAATCTGAAATGGTAGGATGTAACCTGCATTAGGGCTTATGAAAAATGTCAAGTAACATCAATATTCAACCCGGAGGAACTTCAAAAAGGAATTAGAGGGAAGTGATAGAAGTGTAATTTTGTTTTACCATCATCGCTTCCCTGTAAGAAAGTGCCCCTCTAAAGAGATTACTACCGTAATATGTTCCAGTACTTAGGGAACAGTGTCTGCTTTTGGAGAGTTGGCTAAGAAAAAGGCATGCAGAAATATAATTATATCCACATGTATCTAGAGTATTTTAGCCATTTGCCAGTTGCAAACATTAGAATACTGGACATTAAATAGATTAAATTTATGAGTTGATGAACTCACTTTTTATGAGTTCTATCTACGTACCATTCTTTATGTTGCTGTAGAGCTGCTCTCTTAACAGGCTTAGGCATAGCATTCAAGACCTATAGTCATAAATTGTGTGTAATATACTTTCCTTCCAAAATTAGTTTACTAGGTGCCCTAATATTTTATGTTTTCGAGTGTTTGTGGAAAAACTGTTTAGGGAATCTCAAGTCTTGAATAGTTTCTCCAGTCAAGCATGCTGATTACCACTTTGCCTGAAATAAATGGCACCTGATTTTAGTTCTCTAAGAGAATCCAATTTCATTCCTTTACTATACACATAAAATTCAAAAAAAGATGAATTTGATTTAAATAGAAATACACATTTTAGCACACTTCATTGTGTAAATGTTGACACATCTCATCAGCACATAAAGTAAATGCTATGGTTTAGGTTTAAGAGATGTTTTACTGCAACTTTCCATCTCTATATTGCCTAACAGGTTAACATGCAGGAGAAAAGGATATTTATTCATTGAAAAACTTCTTACTTCATAGTGTGAGGAAGTTCAAGCAAATAATACCCAATATTGGATATTGATAAAATAGACTTTGAAATAGTTTGTCAAAGAATGAACTTGAGATAAATATATTTTGAAATTATATATATATATATATATATATATATATATATATATATATCCTATTTATTGAGAAATAACATATTCTGTATTCAGTTATAACATTTTAAACTGTTGTTAGATATACAATATCAGTGCTGTTTTCAAAGTGAAATGTGTCCCACTTAACATTTCTATTAATATGCTATTTGTCTCAACTCTGAAATTCTTCAGTAGCATAAATTTTAGTAAATATATATGACTTACTTTTGGATAAATACCTGTTAATGATAGCCTGCATCATTTCTCTGATGATTTCTGTTTTTATCTTACATGTTTCAATAGCTATCAGATCTTTGTAGTAGCAGTACATAATTGGAAAATCTAGATAAAACCATATTGAAATGATGGTTATACTTACTCATTCATTTACCCTTCTTTTATTTTCATGACCACTTTCCAGAATGGTAGACAAATGGCAAAATATTAAGGAATAGTCTTGACTTCAAGAAACTAGCTTTGTATGGTGTACAGCAGGACATAAATAAAAATACAACGAGAAGAACAACTGTGAAAATAAATCAGGGATGGGGAATTCTGGTGGCAGAGGATTAGAGCAGTCAGCTGAAATCACTGAAAACCTAACGTTATAGATAATAGAAAGGTAGAAATCATTTGAGAGCTTGATTGGAGCATGGCAAGCCACAGGCAAATTGAATCTTGAAAACTATTGGGGTATTTTTAAAGCAGCATGAATTCTAACATGTCTAGAAATAAATGTGTGGATAGAAGGAGAGGTGAAGCATTGTGATGTGAAATATTCCTAAATCTTTATTTAGGAACTGTGGAGTCTGAAAAGAGGATGAAAAATTAAAAGGAATATTTGGTGAGTCAGAACAAAATGTAGGCAAAATAGCATCTCCACATTCAAATCAATATGTGTCCTAAATAAAAGTGAGTCATAATTTCAATGATCCTATGTTTGAAATGAAGCCAGAGAAGTAACACTTGTATTTATGAAGCTAGAGGGTCTTGTAACCTTGACAACAAGTTTCAGAGAAATAAAGTATTCTGGAAACAAAAGGAAAAAAAAATGAAGATAATGTGAATGCAACATCAAAGAGTCTGGGGAAAATATTAGAATTTTGCTATTAAGAAAATAGAAAAACTAGGGCTGGAGAGATGTCTTAGTGCTTAAGGCGCCTGCCTGCTAAGCCTAAGAACTCTGGTTCCAATGTACAGCGGTTCCAATCTCCAGGTCCCACGTTTATCCAGATGCAATGACGCAAGGGTGCAATGCTGCACTTGCCTACAAGGGGGCGCACACATCTGGATTTCGTTCACAGCAGCCGAAAGATTGCTGGCACACCCATCTCTATCTGTCTTCCTCTCCCTCTCTGTCTGTCTGTCTCTCTCTCTCTGTGTCTCTCTCCAAAAATAAATAATAAAAATAATAAAAAAAAACATTAAAAAAAAAGAAAATAGAAAAAATAAGAATATGCAGGAGAAAAAGGAGTCAAAGGATTTTCTTTGTTTTTCAAGATAGGATCTCCCTCTAGGTTTGGCTGACCTGGAACTCACTATGTATTCTTAGGATGGCCTCAAAGTCATGGTGATCCTCCAACCATTGCCTCCTGAGTGCTGGGATTAAAAGTGTGAGTGACCATGCTTGGCGGAAAATTTCTTTTTAAATAGAGGAAATAGACTGAATAAACTAGTAAAGAAAGTATTATGGTCAATGGAAAGGGTAAAACCTAGCAATTATTGACTTTGATAAATAAGATGTGATTGAACCCATCCACAAGTGAACAACCATTCTTAGCAACATGGATAAGGTGACAACTACCAAATCAAAGGTGGATGCTCAGTGAATGGATACAAGGAATCTGATAAAACATGCTTGCCTTTATTAGACAACTATATTCAACATTGGAGTGTGAGAATGGGAGGGATGAACAGACTTTTAAGAAAGAAGAATGTGGGAAGTTGAGTGGGAGAAATAATTATTTAGTAGGGAGTTTGCCATGCCACAGGCTGCACATGAGATTCAGGAACATGGATTGAAATCAAGAATACTCTGCAAGGTTGTTTTTCTTCATCAAATCTCAGCTGCCAAGGCTGAGTTGACTAGAATTGATTAACCAGATAATTAAGGGAAATGGAAAAGTAAATAGGCTAAAAGAAATGATAAACTGCTTAAAATGAAATATCACTGAGTCAGTTGCACACATTTATGAGTTTCAACTTTGAAAATTGAAACCATATACCTTGAATCAGGTTATCTAGCACATTTCTTACATAAAGTGTATATGTAAACACGTGTATAATAATATCTTTTATGCTTACTGTATAATGGAGTGTGTTAGATATCACCATTTGTGTTCATTCTTGTCATCATAATTTATTAATGAATATTAATTTCTAGGAATCAATGATTAGTTTTTACATCATTCACGAAAAAGTCATTAAACTATTGAATAAATTTATTTGTCTTATATTTTCAACTTGAATTTTGAATTTAACAAATGCATTATTTATTTTCCATATCACTATGAAAGAAGATGTGACACAAACAATGTAAGAGCAGAGGATTTATTTTTGGCTAATAGTTTTGATAAGATTTCATTCTACTGTTGTAAGGAAGACAGGATGGACTGATTCTGTGTATGGAGGCAGGAGTGTGTGACAATGAGTGTTCACATAGTGGTGATCAGAAAGCGGAGAAAGCAAGCCAGCACCAGGACTAAGTTCCATCACCTTAATATCCCACCCTTAGTGACTTCTATCAGCTAAGCCACACCTCCTAAAGACTTTGCAGCCTTAAAAATAGAAACATTCAAAAATAAAAGTGTGTGTCAGAGCTAAGTGGGTAATTCGTGGCAGTGCTTGTTGCTATTCTAAGATGGTTGTGCCTGAACCAACTGAAGTTTAGGTGCAAGCAAGGAGTTATGAGCCATGGCTAGATTCCAATCTTGGGTTGTACCTGTTTGATAGGGAATAGACCAGCTGAAGTTTAGCCTGAAGTAGGGTCCAGCCATCCAGGCAGCTGAGTGGGGTAGTTATGTGTCAAGGCTAGTCTCCATTCTGGGGCTGCTATTGGGAAGGGAAGGACCATCTGAAAGAAAGCTGTGAACATCTAAACTATTCTTATTCTACTTCTTACACCCATCTTGCAAGTATCCCCCCCACCCGAAAAAAAAAAAAAAAAAAAAAAAAACAGATTATCAGAGGAAGGGCTGAAGCACAGGGCAACTGTTTACCTGTCCCAGGACCCAGGAGAAGCTAGGAGCTGATCTCAGTCATGGAACACAGGCCTGCCAAGATCTTGCCTAGATTTTCCAGAAGGTGGAACATACATGGTAGATCCTGCTTAGGCTAAAGTGCATGGGTGGCAACCTAGCAGATATTCTTCAACCCCATACCCACCTAAATTCAACTTTGACCAAGCCACCCAACACAGAATAAACAAATGGTGCTATTGCTTCATTCTCAGTAGGACATCAAAGCAAAACAGACAACACACAACACCCAGTAAAGGGATCCTCACTAAGATTACCTAGTCCCACAAGGGAAGCCTCCAGTGAAAGAATAAAGGAAACCTAAGACATAGAAGGCCAAAATGAAATATCAGCAAGCATTTTAAACAAATTTTATGAGATCATGAACAAATAGACATTACAATGGGGAGAAACTGGTCAAAAAGTTAATCAAAGAGGAACTCAAAGAATGGCTGAATGAAATTGAAGAAAAATAGCAAAAAAAAAAAAAAAAATTCAAATTACAAACCAAGGTTTGCTTAATGAATTAGAAGAAAGGTAACAAGATGAATTCAAATGATGGATAAAAGAAAACAAGATAATCATCATAAACAACTCTATTGATGGCTGAAGGACACCAAAGAGAATCACGATACAATACTCCATACATGTCTTAATAAAATTGAAGACAATCAAAACATTATCAACAGAAAGCTAAAGTAATTTGAAGGGAATAAAAGAATAAATGAGCTTATGGGCCATGGAACTAGCTCAATGAGGACATATCCAAATGCAGGTATGAACTACAAGAGACAATATAAAGATTAAATCAAGATATGAAAAGGAGCCAGGCATGGTGGCACATGCCTTTAATCCCAGCACTCAGGAGGCAGAGGTTGTAGGATCGCCATGAGTTTGAGGACACCCTGGGACTACATAGTTAATTCCAGGTCAGCCTGGGCTAGAGTGAGACCCTACCTCAAAAAAAAAGAAAAAAAAAAGAAAATGGAATTTAAGCAAGAGATGGAAATGCTAAAGAAAGACATAACAGAAAATAGAAATAAAATAACCCAACTAAAAGGATTCCAAAAAAAGTCTCACCAACAGAATGGAACATGTACAAGAAAGAATATCAGGACTTGAGAAGAATTAGATCAGGATTACCAAAACACCATCAAACTGAAAAAAAAAAGTGTGAATAGAACATGAGGGAACTTTGGGTCACCTTAAAAAGACCAAATATTCGGGTTATGGACATATAGGAAGGGGAATAATCAAACACAAATGACTTAGAGATATCTTCAACAAAATTATTCAAGAAATATTTTCTGGACCAGGTGTAGTGGTACTGCCTTTAATCCCAGGAGGATCACTATGAGGTCAAGGCCAGCCTAAGACTACATAGTGAATTCCAGGTCAGCCTGTACTAGAGCGAGACCCTACATTCAAAAAACAAAAAACAAAAACAATAAGAAGAAAAATTTTCCAAGCTTACAAATGACAGACTGATCCAGGCATAGACAGGATCAGAGAAGAGACACCCCACATCATGTAATAGCCATAATTCTAAACACAGAAAACAAAGAGAATATTGAAAACTGTAAGAGAAAAACAGATCATTACATACAAATGTAAGCCAATCAGAATTACCACAGACTTTTCAATGGAAACTCTAAAATTCAAGTGATCCTTGAATGGAGCATTTCAAAAGCTAAAACTAGTACCATGGCTACTAGTATACCCAGCAAAATTATATCTCATAATAGAAGGGGAGTGAAAAACCTTTCACAATAGAAACTAGCTGTATGATTTCATGAGCACTAAGCCAGGCCTATAGAGAATACTGCACAGAAAAATGCATGCTTTGAAAAGTAATATGCACAAGAGGAAAGAGAAAGAAACAATGAAAGCCAGAATGAACATAAAAGCACACAAAGACCAAGAAAACACCAAACTTTCAACATGTCAAGGACTAAAAATTCACAATTATAACTCTAAATGTTAATCTCTTCAACAAGTCATAAAAACACACAGGTTAACAGTAGAGATCATAAAGCTGGAGCCACCCTTTTGCCCTTTACTAGAAACCCACTTTATAATTAAAGATTAATACCACCTAAGGGTGAAAGGATGGAAAAAGATATCCATGGAAATGGAAATGAGAATCAAGCAGGAGATCTTGGACAAAATAGTCTTTAAATCACAAATAATAAAAAAAAGATAAAGAAGGCCACTTCATACTCATTAAAAGAACAATAAAACAGGAGGATATCACAATGATAAACTTATATGCATCACACACAGGGGCACCTAATTGTATAAAACAAAACTTACTAAAAGAAAATAAACAGATATCAATCCCAATACTGTAATAGTGGGGAATATTTATACCCCAGTATCATCAATAGACAGATCTTGAAAGCAGAAAATAAACAGAGAAACAGTAGCTCTAAACAGCACTATATATCAAAAGGACCTAACAGACAAAGTGTTCTATCCTAATTCTACTAAATGAACATTCTTCTCAGCAGCTCAGAGAACTTTCTCCAAACTAGAGCATAATTAGGGAATGAAGCATATCTCTACAATTCAGAAAATTCACATAATCCTGTGCAGTATATCTGACCACAATGCATTAAAGCTAGAAATCAACAACAATAGTAATAACAGAAAACACAACAACTCCTGGAGTTGGAAAAACTCACTAGTAAATAATGAATGAGTTGTGGAAGAAGTCAGAAAGGAAATCCATAAATTTATAAAACTAAATGACAATAAAAATGAAACAAACCAAAACTTGTGGGACACAATGAAGGCAGTTCTAAAAGGGAAGTTTTAGCACCAAGTGTCTACACTACAAAAAAAGAGAGATCTCAAATAAATAACTTAAAAACCATTTGAAGGCACTGGAAAGTTCAAGCCCAAAAGTACCAGAAGGAAAGAAATTATCACGATCAAAGAAAAAACACTCTCAAACTACTTTTAGTTATTATGCTAATACCTAAACCAAATAAGCACCTAAAAATCAAAATTATATATTGCTATATCTAATTAACTTAGACACAATAAAATCCTCAAAAACCAAATTCAAGAACACATCAAAAGCATCATCCATCTTGATCAAGTAGGTTTTACACTAGGAATGCAGGATGGGTCAACATACAGAAATAGAAAAATCTAATTAACCATATAAATAAATTTAAAAACAAGAAGTACATAATTATATCAATAGATGCAGAAAAGGTCTTTGGAAAAATATAACAACTTTTTTTGATCACAACACTGGAATGACTAGGAATGAAGGCAATGTATCTTAACATAATAAAAAGTTGTTTATGATTCACTGATGCCTAAATATTAAAGTCTTGAACAAACAGAGGTGCCTATTCTCACCATTGCTTTTCAACGTAGTTCTTGACATTTTAGCTTAAGCAAGAAGACAAAAGAAACAACTAAAAGTGATACAAAATGGCAAGGAAGAATTCAAACTACCCTATTTGCAGATGACATAATTCTATATATGTTACCCTTACAGACTCCACCAAAAAAAACTTCTAAAGGTGATAAATTCTTTCAGTAAACTGGTAGGATTCAAAATCAATAGAAAAAAATCTGTAGCCTTCCCATATTCCAAAGATAAACACATGGAGAAAGAGATAACTAACATTATTTGGTTTTCAATAGACTAAAAAAAAAAATAAATACCTTGGAATATCACTAACCAAGGAAGTGAATGACCTATACAAAGAAAATATAAAAATACTGAAAGAAGACATTGAGGAACATGCAAGAAGATGCAAAACCTTCCCATGCTAATGTATTGAAAGAATTAATACTGTGGAAATGGTCATCCTAGCAAAAGCATTATACAGATTCAATGCAATTCCAATAAAAATTCCAGCAATGTTCTTCATAGAGACAGAAAAAAAAATAGTCTAAACACTCAAATGGAAGAAAACAAGTACTCGGGTGTTGGGCCCTGCCTGGTGTGAAGCCTAGTGGTTAGCCCAGCCAGTTTGTACATGGCCTACTCCTGGTGAGGCCTAGTCGAACTTCCGGAGCCTGAGTAGAGTTTTGCAACCTGTCCTTGGAGTGACTCAGTACCTAAGCTGAAACTGCCTCCTCCCAGCTACTGCTGACATGGTGAAATAATATTGGCCCTTACACCTCTTTCTCATCCATCTTACCACCCTCTTCCTCAAAAACACCTTCCCATGACAATAAACCGAGATTTCCGCCAGACGGACTCCCGGCTCAATGTGGTTTTCTTTTCCCCGGTGGCTTGGGGAGGTTTTTGAGCTGCCGACACCCGCCTTCACGCTCAGCCTCGAGAGAAGCAGCTGGCCCGACTCTCTCTCTTCCTCTCTACCTGCCGGTGGTGGAGGAAAAGAACCAGCAACTGGTGCCCAACGTGGGGCCCAACACTCAGGTAGCCAAAAATATGTTCAGCAAATGAAATAGGTCTGGAGGTATCATCATACCTAATTTCAAGACATATTATTACAAAACCATAGTAACTAAAACAGTATGTCACTGGCACAAAACAGGCACAGATATCAATGGAATACAAGACCCATCTCTTAATCTAAGCTACTATATTACCTCATCTTTGACAAAGGGGTCCAAAATACACACTGGATAAAAGAAAACATCTTAAAAATGGTGATGGAGAAATTAGATAATCACATGTAGAGGAATGAAATTAGACCCACTTCTCTCACCCTACATTCAAGTGAATTTTAAAAGCATTAAGGGCCTCAATGTAAGACCTGAAACTAAAAAAATCTAGAAGAAAAAATAAAGGGAGAACACTCCATGATATAGGTGTAGGAAAGGACTTCCTGAATAAGACTCCAGTAGCTCACGAAATTAGATCAACACTCAACCACTGGGAATTTATGAAACTAAGAAGATATTGTATATACAAGAAAACAATATAGTAAATAGACCTCCCACTGAATTTGAGAAAATATTCACCAGCTATACATCTGACAAAAGTCAGATATCTAGAATCTAAAAAGAAAACTAAACAATAAAAAAATTAAACAGGCCAATCAAAAATGGGGTAGAGAATTGAACAGAAAATTCTCAAGGGAAGAAATACAAATGTCCATAAGGAGATGTTCAACATCTTTAGTCATCAGAAATGCAAATCAAACAACACTAATACTCCATCCCATCCCTATCAGGATGGCATATATCAAAAAGTCAAACTACATCACATGCAGGAGAGGCTGTAGGGAAATACAGACCCTCACCCACTGCTGGTGGGAGTGCAAACTGGCACAATAACTATGAAAATAAATATAGGGACCCTGAAAAATATGGAAATATATCCACCATTTGACCCAGCTATACATTCCAGGACTCCACTCTTTACAACAGAGACACTTGATCAACAATGCTTGTTGCATATCTATTTTGGAATCAGCCCAGATGCTCATGAACTGATGAATGGATAATCAAGACATGGTACATATATACACTGGAATTCTACACAACAGTTAAGAAAAAATGAAATAATTAAATTTGCAGGAAAATGCATGGAGATGGGAAAAAAATCATTCTAAGTAAAGTTACATAGGCACAGAAAGACAAATATGTACTCTTTCATATAAGGTTCCTAACTGAGATCAAATGGATGTAAGTGCAGATGGCAGTTAACACCAAGAATATGGTCATAAAACTGGAGTGAGACCAGGAAAGAGAAAAAAATGGTGTGGGAAGCGAAGTGGTTTCCTGACAGGTTGGGGGAGAAACAATTTCAGGGATGGCGGGGGGACTGGAGGAGCAAGCAGTGAGGGTGAGCTGGGATTTATGCAAAAATTAAGACAACATGAAGAATCAGTCCTTGGAAATCCTCATTCTGACTAGCATGCTACAAGATATAACCACCAATTAAGGGGAAAAGGGATTGACTGAAGATGGACAAAGCTTAGTCTTACAACCACAGACTCTAGCTGTTCATTTCAAGGCCCAGGATTAGTTACCACCCCCTCACAGTGAGCTATTGGCCAGCGAGACCCATGTGGTCACCAAAACAATGTAAGCCATTGCCAAAACACTTAACTGCCAGAGCTAAAGACACCACAGGCTATAGTCACAACACATGAGAATATCATGCTGGAGTCAAAAGGAAAACTAGCTCCCTCCTAATTTGGAGCTGCTGGAGGACAAATGGTCACCAGCAGTATTAATAAACAGTGGACCCTGACTACGAAATCAACTAGCCATACAAGATATATACACTTGTGCAATAGTGACACGTAGCCTCTACAGGTAACCAACTTTTCTCTGATTGGACATGAGACCTGCTCAGTAGGAGGAAACTCATTTCTGCTACTGGAAACTAAGTCAGAACACCATGGTCAGGAAAGAGTGGGCTAGCACACCAAAAATCTCCTAAACACAGGGCTGTAGAAATGGCTTAGTGGTTAAGGTGTGTAGCAGACAGCTTCAGGTTTGCTGAGATGAACTTCCAGACCAGGCACAGTTATGGAGGAAGGGATATTATTTATTGAAGCTTACAGATCCAGGGGAAGTTCCATAAAGGCAGGAGAAGTGGCCTGCTCTCCACAGGGCCAAGCAGAGAGAGAGAAACCAACCAGCCACCACAGCACACAGAGCAAAAACTACAGCCAAAAGGTCACACAGCACACTTCAGGAACTCCTGCTGGGCACATTTGCATATCTTTACAATGGAATCTCAAACCTACACCATTAACACCTTAAGACCAGGGGCCCCCAGTGACCTTGCCTCTAGCAAGGTGATTGCAGATGCAAACTATAAGTAATAAACCACTGAATATATTGGGGGACATATATTCAAACTACCACAAGGTGCTTGTCTGCAAAGCCAAAGGAACCAGGTTTGATTCCCCAGGACCCATGTGAAGCCAAATTAACATGGTGGTGCAGGCATCTGGTTCAATTTCCAGGACCCAAGTTAGCTAGATGCACAGCGTCTGGAGTTACCTGTGGCTGGAAGCCCTAGCGTGCCATTCTCTTTTTCTCTCTCTCTCTCTGGTATCTCCAAAATACATAAATAAATAAATAATTTTAAAAAAGAAAGGTCTGGTGGTGCATGCCTTTAAAGCACTTGGGGCCAGGTTTGATGTTCATCATGTGTTTGAGATGTAACTGCATAGAATTCAGTCAGCCCGAGCTAGCAGACCCTACCTCGAAAACAAAAAACACAAAAACAAAAGAAAGAAAGCTATTTTAATATCTGGAGTTTGTTTAAAATAAAACTTTCATGGGCCTGGAAGGCCTGAAAAAACAAAAAAATTTGTAACTAGGGGCTGGAAGAAAAAATGCTTGTGAAGCTTGATGGCCTAGGTTCAGTCCCCAGTCTGCCCATCAGTGATGCAAAACAGTTCATAACAGGAGGCCAAGGAGTAACCATTCTAATTCTCTCACCTCCTAAATAAATGGAGATTTGGCTCCATGAGAGGAATTCCTGCAGCCAACACTGAAAGCAAATATGGCTTTTCCCAATACCCTAAAAGCAACTTTGGCACATATCACCCTGTTTTTGTCTAACTCTCTTAAATAAATATTGTTCTTTACAAGAAAACCAGATTGGTGACTGGAGACCAAAGATATTTTTGCCAGAGCAGAAGGGACATCTGCATCCATCTGCCATGTGCTCAGAAACATTGTCCCTTGAGGTGGCAGGCAAATAAATGCCTTATTGATAAGAGAATGTCAAAAAAGAAAAATCAAATCCATCAAAAAAATAAGTGAGTTTAGAGTTCAGCCTGAGATCAAAATGGTAAGGCTCAGGGAACACTTGAAGAGGACCAGAAAAATTGAAGAGAAAGGAAGAAATAGTGGCAACATCATGAATATGAACTCAGATGCATGCTGCCACATCTTTAGCCATGAAAATTTGGCAAATCAAACACTTTGTTCAGGTGTCCCATCTTTTACAGGATGGTGATGGAGATTTGGGAATTAACATCTCAGCAGTATCAACCAGCGTGTTAGCACACTGTTCCTATAAATACCCACCCTCTGCTCATGTCGTTGTTTTCCTGCCATGGAGCTTCCCTCAAGTCTGCAGGCCCCAAAAGCTGCTCTATGGCTCAATGTGAACCTATTACCAGGAATGGGAAGATACCTGACTGTGTGACAGAAAGATGATTGTCTTTTTTTTTTTTTTTGGCCGGGGAGAGGATCTCACTGTGGCCCAGGCTGACCTGGAATTAACTATGTAGTCTCAGGGTGGATCCTCAATCTGCCTCCTGAGGCATGGTTCTGTTGGAGGCTGATTTTCAGAGGAATGTGGAAGGATTTGACGCCAGCCTAGAGAGCCTTGCAGTACTACTGTAAGTACAATCGATGGACCTTCTGATGTCCAGTAAGAACTATGGACTGTGATTAATCCCACAGAGAAGCTGTTATTAGAATCTTAAAGGCCCAAATATGCAGGAAAATGCATGGAGATGGGGAAAAAGGATAAAGGAAAAAGTTAAGTCTATTCCTCCCTGGATTAGAAAGACAAATACCTATGTGGGTATAAGGAAATGCAGGAAAGAGTCGTGAGTTTGCAACATGGTAACATAGCCAAAATGTAAACAGGGTGGCATGCTGGATGCCTGAGTATGGCCATGAGGATGAACTAGTAGACCAAATGCCAAAAAATGGTGGAGGCTGATGGCCCCTGATGAAGTTTTCCAGGACTAGCCTAGCTGGAGATAAATTATCAGACTTGGAGATGTTACTAGCTAGTAGAAATAGTTGTATTTTTATTTTAACATACATGAAAGATTTTTGGTAGTATGGCTCACTCCCTTGCTATCACTAGGATTGATTTAAAAAATGTGAGGACCGTTCCAAGACATCAACCACCAATCAGAAGATCAAATGTCCCCCTTACTGTTCTAAATGCTGATTCTCAGCTAAGATTAATGCCTCCTGGAGATGTTCAGGGTTTTACCATGTCTCCCTTGCCAACTTGGTACATTCTCCTGTTCTGTTGCTAGCTGTTCTGCTCATGTAGTCAATCCAGGCTATTATAATTGATATCACAGTGATTTCTGCAGCAATGCAAACATGTGAAGATGCAATCTCACCAAACATTTTTATTTATTTGGGAGAGTAGGAAAACAATGGGTGCACCAGGGCCTCTAGCCACTAAAATGAACTCCAGAGCATCTTAAAGACAATCAAACCTGGGTCCACAACTTATGAAGATTAAACTCTATATTTATGAAGAACACTTAAATAAGTAAAGTCAAAGCTTTTAAAACTCAATGCTTTTTAAATCTGATGGAGACGAAGCAACATTGTAAATCTCATCAGTTTGTAAAGCCAGTATAATACAACAGAGTTAATTTTAAAGAAAATCAACCAGGATTTCCAGGAGAAGATAAATAAATGGCTTTTGGTGGTTCCCAGCACTTGGAAGATAGGAGGATCGCCATGAGTTCCGACCACCTGAGACTATAGTGAATGAAGCCTGGGCTGAAGTGAGACCTAAGGACAAAAACAAGCAACAACAAAAGACCTGCTCAGCAGTGAAAAACCATCAACCAAAACTTCCTATTTTAGTAGTTCCAAAATGTGTAAAGGCTGCAAAACTTTGCCTACCAAGCCAAAGATCCCAGTTCATTCACCAGATGCACAAGTGCATGCATCTGGAGCACAATCAAAATTTTGCAGAATAAATAAGCTGGAGGCCTTGACATGCCCATTCTCTGCTCCAGAGTATCTTTAAAATGAACCTCAGACCAGGCACAGTAAATAAATAATAAAATAAAAAAATTTAAAAATCATAAACCTTATTATGTATATTTCACATCTTGCCATGAACCCTAAATAATTTTCAAAAATCAGCAGTCTTCCACAGGGCTCCAGAGAGAGAGAAACCAACTAATACCATTCAGCATTGCCAGATTTAACGCTTAAGTAGATATAAAGGCAGGAGAAGTGGCCTGCTCTCCACAGGGCCAAGCAGAGAGAGAGAAACCAACCAGCCACCACAGCACACAGAGCAAAAACTACAGCCAAAAGGTCACACAGCACACTTCAGGAACTCCTGCTGGGCACATTTGCATATCTTTACAATGGAATCTCAAACCTACACCATTAACACCTTAAGACCAGGGGCCCCCAGTGACCTTGCCTCTAGCAAGGTGATTGCAGATGCAAACTATAAGTAATAAACCACTGAATATATTGGGGGACATATATTCAAACTACCACAAGGTGCTTGTCTGCAAAGCCAAAGGAACCAGGTTTGATTCCCCAGGACCCATGTGAAGCCAAATTAACATGGTGGTGCAGGCATCTGGAGTTTGTTTGCAGTGGCTGGAGGCCCTGGAGTGCCCATTCTCTTTCTGTTTATCTGCCTCTATCTCTCAAATAAATAAATAAATAAATAAATAAATAAATAAATAAATAAATAAATAAATATTTTTTAATCTCCTAAACAACTTTGCACATATCCCCTTTAACCCACATTGTTCTCAACCTTGGTTGGAGAACCTGTGTTATTTTGCAGATAGCAGAGAAAATGGTGGAGAGCCTAGATCCATTGATAAGAGAAGATAGTCAACTTTCCACCATGAGACTTTCCACATCAACCACATCTGCCAGGGCCCAGGAGAAATTGCAGAGGAAGCAACATCATGAATACTGCTCTTACTTTTAGCCTGAAAACTAGCCCCATGTTCACGATAACACACAGAATAATCAAAGTCTATGAAAGCAGAAATCCAGAGACTATAAATAACACTAAAATAGACTGCCAGCAGGCCTTCTATGGCTCAGGGAATATTACAGAAGAGAGGCAGAAAGATTGTAAGAGCCACAGAGTGGGTGGGAATACCCTGAGGCATGGTTCTGTGCTTCTGACTGAGGCCTTCATGACCCCATAGTGATTAATCCCACAGAAGAGGGCCCCCAGGGTAATGGGAGTTGTGACAAGGGGATAATTCTATATGACCTGTTATATATAAAAATAACATAAAATAAATAAGAGTATGGGTCAACCATAGTAACAAATTTATAAAGACATATCAGTAGATATAGATATAATGTATTTAGTAGAAATAGTACCTTTTTTATTTTAACATACATATATCAGAAATGATTTTCTAATAAAGAACAATCAGAATCATTTACGGAAGCTAAAATACAATGATGTTCAGAGTGAAATGTTATACATAATAATCAGGCTATTATAATTGATATCACTGACTCTGTAGTGAAGATCTGACTGGGAAAGGCCAGTAGGAACTCTCTGATTAGCAGAGGCAAGTAGACTTCAGCCAACACAACTTATGAAGATTAATTTCAAATATGAAGAACACTTAAATAAGTAAACTTCTAAAGCTTTTATGTAAAATATTTTTTTTAAATCTCTGCTGAAATGGATTCAGTATAGACAAAGAGTTTTTTAAAGAAAATCATAGGGCCTGGAGAGGAGAGATGGCTTAGTGGTTACGCACTTGCCTGTGAAGCCTAAGGACCCCGGTTCGAGGCTCGATTCCCCAGGACCCACGTAAGCCAGATGCACAATTTAGTGCATGCATCTAGAGTTCATTTGCAGTGGCTGGAGGCCCTGACATGCCCATTCTCTGTCTATCTGCCTCTTTCTCTCTGTTGCTCTCAAATAAATAAATAATAAACAAAAAATTTAAAAAATCATAAAACCTTATTATGTATATTTCACATCTTTGCCATGAACCCTAAATAATTTTCAAAATCAGCAGTCCAGGCACTCCTTTCTCCATCACAGCAGGATAATTCTAACCAATACTATTCTTTCTTTCTTTTATTTAACGTTATATTTCTTTAATTAGTTGATGAAAAACGTAGGTTTCTTTTTGGCTTATGCCATCTAACTGTTGTGGAGCACCCCCATTCCCTGAGCCCACTCAGACATTCCCAGTGCTAGAGGAGGGATACCTCCTCAGTGACATGTTGGTCAGGTAGGCTCATGACCCACACCCCAGTTATACAAACTATTGCCTAAGCCCTTGGTCATCCACCAGAAAGTGATAATAAGACTCTTTTAATATATTTTTATCTATTTATTTGCAAGGAACAAAGAATGGGGTTTAGAGAGAGAGAGAGAGAGAGAAATAAGTGAGAATGGGTGATCCAGGGCCTCCTGCCACTGCAAATGAACTCTAGATGCATGCACATCTTTGTGCATCAGGCTTTACAGGGGTGCTGGGGAATCAAATCATGGTCATTAGGCTTTACATGAAAGCACCTCAACTGCTGAGCCATCTCTCTAGTCCCAATAATATGACTCTTTGGATGACAGCACCACAAACTTTGGTTGCCTGACACTAAAAACTGAGCTGGAAGCCTTCTCCTACTTATAACTGGCACAGTGCTGGAAAGTGCTATGGATGCTCCTGGGGAAGTAAAGGCATCTACAGCTTTAACCATCAGTGTGAACTGCAAACTACACATCTGACCAGCCTGACAAGTAGTAACCACTCATCTGATAGTGCTTACTAAGTCAGGTTGTGGGGATAACCAACTGTTTTCTGACTGGATATGGGATTTGCTCCATGAGAGGGAATTCACACCCAACACTGAAATCAGGTCAAAAAGATATGGCTTGAAGTTCATGTTCCCTAGGGAGAAGCAACTACTGCTCTTTGGCCAAATGAATAAGTGATTCACCAACTTGCCTTCTAAATGCTTATTATATCCATAGATAAGTGATGTTCTCTACTTTTGGATAGAGAAGCTTGTTTATGCAGATAATGGTGACAATAAGGGAGACCAAAGATGCCTTAGAATGAAAACAGGTGACAGTTGAGTGCTCAGCAGCAGAAGGGACATCTCTATCACATCTGCCAGTGCTCAGGAAACATTGCAGATGAGGTGGCAGAAAAAACAATAGTGTGATTCTCACCATTGACCAAGGAAACTTCTTTTAGGAGATGTCAATAGATAAGAAGTAAACTCAAAATCCATCAAAGTACTGAAAATAAGGAGTTTAGAGTTCATCCCTAAATAAGACATTTTTATCATACTATCTAAGGCTCAGGGAACACTGCTGAAGAGGAGCCAGAAAAATGTAAGAGCCAAAGGAGAGAAAGAGTAATGTGCAACAGTGTCACCTGGACATGAACTGACAGGTGCATTCATGATATTGCAGCGAGGTGGCTACCGCCATACTCATGAACAATATTGAACTCTTCGACATTTTGACACAGATGAAAGAGGATACCAAATAAAGCTTAATGAAACATAAAAATACACAATGGAGTAGTCAAAAGAGGAGGAGTTTTAGTGAAATAGTGGTGAGGGACATAGACAAAAAGGGCCATGGGAGGGAATGATCAAAATAATGTATTCTTACCTATTAAAAATGCTAATAAGAATAAATAAGTTTGTATATTAAACAAGTTAAAAACATATTAATATCATGTGTGGACAAATTTCATAATTATGTGGCAATATTACTTTTGTAGGCAGACATATGCTTGAAAGTTGAATTTTTTGCTCTGAACACAAGTGGGCAATTTCATGGGTATACTTTAAAATATTAAGAAACCTGCTTTGAACTTTCATTTTGTTAACATTGCTTATTAACTACTAGATGTCAGATCACTGAATATGTAATAATCATTGTTATTGTCTTTATTTTTGGCCTTGGTAATATTAATCAATATTTATAATTATATCCCATTTAAACTCTATTATATCTTTAACTCCCACTATTACTTAATTAATGACCCTATTGTCACAGATGTTTTACAAATGAAGAAATGTGACCCTAGAGAATCTAAAATGTTGACAAACTCATGCATTTTTAAGATGACATTTGAATGTCAAATAATATATTTAAAAGCTTATAGTAAAATATATAACAATCTTGCATGCACTGAGATAGATTACTTCTGAGAAATACTAAACTTAAAATGCATGTCAAATAGAATTAAATTCTAATACATGCACTCCATTGTTCTGCTTGCTTTTTTCTTCTATAATATTTTGTTGTTTTATTTTACTATAGTAATTTCATGAGTATTCTTAAAGTAGATATGTGAAAACTATTAACTGAATATTTGTGTAACATTTCAAGGCAATCAATATTTGTTATGTATTTTATTGTATTAATGTGCTAATAAAATTCATTTTATGAGGTCTCTTTCTGTTGAAAAAGGGACACCTGTCTGTCTAGTTTTAAGATGCTAGCTAGGGAATTAAACTTGGGCTGCCAGACTTTGTATATATGCCAGCCCAAAAAGTCATGAGTAAAGTAGACATAGGGAGGGAGGGGATGAGAGGATACTTGATTGTTACATTTCTTAGGATAATATTTCTTTGCTCTTGTTTTTACTTTTGTTTTTATTTCCGCTCCTTTTAAAAATTCTCCTGGCTCTATTGGTTCATTCATTCAGTTTGTGTGTCTAAGTATTATTTTTGTGTCATGTTTTCATCTCTGATGCTTGTTTCAAGCCAAGATAGGATCAAACTACTTGGGCATGACTTGAAAATGGGGCAACAACTAAAAGTATTCTTAAACCAGATATAATTGAAGTTCTTATTTTATACTTGTTAATTAATATTCATATTGCATATATTTCCCAGAGATCCATCCTCATCATGAGTTTGATTGAACTGTGTTCTCAATGAAAGGAAATAAGATGTAGCAGACAGCTTCAGGTTTGCTGAGATGAACTTCCAGACCAGGCACAGTTATGGAGGAAGGGATATTATTTATTGAAGCTTACAGATCCAGGGGAAGTTCCATAATGGCAGGAGAAGCAGCCTGCTCTTCACAGGACCAGGCAAGAGAGAGAAAAGCCAACCAGGCACACAGCACACAGAGCAAAGCTACAGCCAAAAGCCACAGCACACTTAAGGAACTCCCACTAGGCACACTTTGTATATCTTTACAATGGAATCTCAAACCCACCATCACACCTTAATGCCCAGTGACATTGCCTCTAGCAAGGTGATTGCAGATGCAAACTATAAACTAATAAAACACTGAATATATTGGGGGCCATATATTCAAACTACCACATTTAGCCCCTGGCCCCCAATAGATTTATAATTATCACACATTGTAAATTGTACTCAGTCCATTTTCAAAGGTTCTCACAGTCTTGACCAACTTAAGATACTGAGTCCTGTAAAATCAAACAAGTTAAATACTTCCAACATGTAAAGGCATAGAGTAAACATTTTTAACTGGTATAAGGCTTAGCAAGGAGAGACTAGAACAATGTAAACTCAGCCACCATCAGCAATCATCAAACTTCTGCAGTTCAAGTCCAATATAACCCAAGACTGACAGTCTCCAGGTTTTCCAATTCCACATCTCTAGCTGGTCAGAGTATCCAGGGAAAACTTTCATCCAATGTCAACACTGCACGCCATGGTAGCCCTTTTGCATAGTCCTGGTATATCCAAAACATCTTCAAGTCTCCATGCAAACCACGGTCCATCTTCCAAAGGCTCTTCCAGCCTATTCCTAAGGGTCTTCATGCCCTGCCTCATGCCACATCTCAGCAGTGGCTCCTGGAACCGTGTGCAATTCATGACCACTCCATGCATTTTTCATGCTTCCAAAACTAATGCCAGGTGTGTAGGACAGAGCCATATTCTTAATCCAGGAACAAAATAAATCATAGCCTTGAAAAGCAGGTTCCTTCTCCAGTCCATTCTTTTTCCAAAAGAGTTTGCATTTCTAACAGTCTTTCCTCAGGCATCCTCTCCATTGTTTTAATGTAAAGCAGTTGGGCCATCTTCCTTCCACCTTCCTTAAGATTGCTAATATGTTTGACAATAGCAGCTCTAGTAACCTAAAACCAGTCTCAGTGCCTCTATTTTAACTAGCTTGAGGTTTTCCAACTTAAAATCTTAAAATCTCAGTCCGATATCTTTAGCCAAGCACATCAGTCCATTACAAATTTAACCTTGATCAAACTTTCTGGGCCTGGATAGCAGAATGCAGCCATTCCTTATGCCAGTAGCCCAGTTCCAACAAAGTCTGCTGCAGTCTTTCCTTCCCCATAGAAAGCTCATGAGCCAAGCCTCGAAGTTCAATACTGTCTGCACTTAGCATTCTCACACTCTCATCAGAATAGTCCATAAAACTTGGCTTAACACTCCAGAAGGCATCTTCAGTTGCAGGCACCAAGTCCATGCCCATTCCTCCAAAACAAAGGGTCCAAAAGACGAATATCCACATGGGCAGGTTCATCTCACCCCACACTCCTCCGTACCACTTTATTGTAGCAGACAGCTTCAGGTTTGCTGAGATGAACTTCCAGACCAGGCACAGTTATGGAGGAAGGGATATTATTTATTGAAGCTTACAGAACAAGGGGAAGTTCCATAATGGCAGGAGAAGTGGCCTGCCCTCACAGGACCAGGCAAGAGAGAGAAAAAGAAAACCATCCAGGCACACAGCACACAGAGCAAAGCTACAGCCAAAAGCCACAGCACACTTTATGAACTCCCCTAGGCACACTTTGCATATCTTTACAATGGAATCTCAAACCCACCACCATACCTTAATATCCACCCAGCAACATAGCCTCCAGCAAGGTGGCTATGACTATAAACTAATAAAACACTGAATATATTGGGGTCCATATATTCAATCTACCACATAAGATAAACCTGTATATATAACCTCTTGTTTGTGTCATTCATTTATATATACATATATATTCATTCAAATATAATTTTCAGGCATCACTACTTGTCAACTATGAGGTTAATTTTTGAAATGTTGGAGGCAACAGTGTTCACATAAATATTGATCTGCCAAAACATTCAACATGATTTACTTGTACATTTCAAGTCCTACCTCATACCTTTGTATTTACACACTAAAAATGTATCAGGTACGTTTAGGTAGAAACTTACAAATTTCTAGTTCTGATACAAGTGGACCTGGGAGTACCAAAAGGATTCCATTTCGTTTCCTCACATGTCTCCAAGTGACTGAACTACACCAGAATTGTGAGCTTCTTGTTCAAATACAGATTTCTTGGCCCTTCTGCATTTATCAAACCTTAAATTCTCCAGTGTAGGGAACTGAACATGTACATTTAACCAAAGCATCATGGATTGATTCCTAAAACCGATGTTTGATGATGTACTATATGTCTCTGATGTTTGAGCTTGAGACTAAGTTGAATGAATTCATATTAGTTTATCTTTAATCATGAAATAGAAATAAAAATTAGAAAGTTAACATAAATTACCAACTGAAAATATACATGGCATAGAGTGTACTTTCTTTTTCTTTTCTTTTTTTTTAAATATTTTTATATTTATTTATAAGACAGAAAGAGAGAGAGAATATACAGGGGCAACAGGCCTTCAGCCGCAGCAAATAAATTCCGGATGTGCCACCTTGTGCATCTAGCTTACATGGGTCCAAGAGAGTTGAACCTGGGTCTTTTGGCTTTGCAGGCAAGCATCTTAACCACTAAGCCATCTCTCCAACCCCACACTTTCTTTTTCTATTGAGGTAAAAAGAAGCAAATTTTCTGCACTATGGGTGAGCTCACTCTCTTCTACCTGTGTGCTTCTGTTTTGGAAACCTGTATAAAGAATTCAAACCCACAGCTGCAAATGAGTACAGAACCTAGAAAAAAAAATCAATGACTGTGCTGAGCCTGAGAAGATTTCCATCAGCATCCCCTGCCTTTTCCTGCTAGATGCCAGGAGCATGTCTACACACTTTTGCTGATGAAAATATCAGGTAATGCCAACTATATTTAGGGATAGGGCTGGGAAATTGCCTTTAGCATAACAACAACATTGAGACCCATAGTTTTTGCATGTGTATGTATGGTTTGTGTGCAAGTATGTGTGTTATATGTGAGGGTGCCAGAGTGTGCACCTTTGCACCTCTGTGCATGTGGACATGAGAGATTGATGTCTTCTCGATCATTGTATCTTCGGTTTATTTAGTTAGGTCCTCTCAGCTGAGATCAGAGCCTACCCATTGGGCTAGTCTGGATAGTTTATCCTGGAGATCACCTGTCTTAACCTGCTCAGTGGTGAGATTGCAGGTGGGCCATCATGCCCACAGACAACCTTCAGCCTTGCTGGGCACATGCTGTATATAGTGAGCCTTCTCCTCAACCTTAGTTATATCTTTTTTAGACACATCCATAGAAACAGCCACCCTTTAAGGAGTTTCTTAAACATCTATAGGTTTTACCATACAATAATAAATATGAAAAGACTGCCCCAACTGGACCTCTATCAATGCTCAAGTTGTCATGGAGTGAGCAGTAGTGTTAGAGGTGTTACCCTGGTGGAGTGAACTTGCTTTTGCTTCATCTAAATAAATGGAAATATACCTACTTTAAAAATAAAATGTTCTTATGATTATCTTTTTTAATTAGGAAAGTAAGCTATTTATATTAAGCTAATGTCTGATTTTAGCATTTATCCCAGAACTCTATATTTAACCTATAAAGAATTACCATTTATCAAAAAGAAGTTCTACTGAAAGACTTTGTACCATAGTTCATGGGAGCACTGGGTCAAAGAGCAGAATGTAATATTTGGCCCATGCTTATAAAACTGTTATTAGTATTGCTATACCAATTTCAAGGGTACTTTTACAGGGATCATTCCTCCTCTCTAGATCTCTTAAAGCCATTGTTCCAGAGCATAAGATAAAGTTCAATTTTAAGCCATTTTAGAGGTTAGCTGGTTCACTTACTTTTTTTTTTCATCTTAAACTAGAAATCCAATTTAGGATTTAATCCTTCTATATGATAATAGATGATTTCATTTTAATTTAGTTTTCAAAACAATTACAGCAGGATTTGAATAAATCAAACACCTGCCAATAAAACAGCCCAGAACTATGATCCTTTGTGAACCCTTCTTATTACAGGGTACTCATTCCACACAGTGTTATTCTTTCATTTTATCAACCAAACCCATTTGTATCAGGAAGTAATTGAAGTAAGACTTTAAAACTGATAAGGGAATTAGTATTAGTTTCCTCATTTCTAATGTATTTCATGGAATATTTTCATTTAAATATGAAAGTAATGTAGCTAGCAACAGCTGCTGGTTTTTGGAACAAAGAATATTTAATTTTAAATGCTGTGTAAGGGCCAGAGGTGTAACTTAATGGTAGTGTGATTGTTTAGCACAGGTAAGGCCTTGTGTGCATTACCAGCAGTACAAAAATGCATCCTGGAAAGATGCTGATATTTGCTAAGGCATAGATTACTGCTATGTAATGTGGGTTAATATAATTACCAATATTGATGCTTCATGGAGAACTGGATTTAAGTCTTTTAAATGCTTAGCTCAGTGAAGGTCACAGAATTATTATTCAAAACTATAATTACATATCTCTTCCTAATTTCTAACATAGAATAATTTTCCTAAGAACTCAAAAGTAAGTACCTTCCTGTGTGAGCTTGTGTTTTCAGTTTTACAACTTAGTTTAAGTGCTTCTGAAAAGAAAGCTAGTGAGACTCTGATTGACTTCCTTCTCACAGCTAGCACCAATCAAAACCCGAGACATGAATTCCCTCCTTTGATGTGGGACTCATATCTAATTAAGAGAGCAATAACTTACCCCCATCAGTGGGCACATCTTGCCTAACTGTTTAGTAGTGGAGCATGCAAAGTAGAACCATCAAGGGGTAAGAATATTGACTTTTCTCCCCCATCAGCATGGAGGAAGTCCTTTGGCCTTGTGGAGGATGCTGCTACTGTTGGTTAGTTGTTAATATGTCGCACCCATCAAATTGCTCTATAAATGTTTATGTTTATTGTGATAGATTCATACTGCCCTCACCTTTGCTCAAAAAACTTTCCTTGTGCAGATGGGGGTGATTACTGGGATGACTAAAAACATCAAAATGCTTGCTGATTGCTCAGCACTAGGTTAAACATTTCTATCGTGCACTCTAAGGTTCAGTGATCATTGTGTGAGAGGGGACAGAAAGCATATGAGTCAGGAGGAGCTAGCCTTTGAAATGCTATCTCCTAGACAGCAAATGGCTGTTTCATTCATGACCTAACAGAAACTGTGATTGCCTGCACAAGCCATGTGCTATATTGGGCCCATCAACATGCCAACATGGATCACAAAGGAGGCCAGAACAAAAAGAAGAAGAAGAGGAGTAGGAGGAGGAGGAAGAAGAACAAGAGAAGGAGGAAATCAACATAGCAGACAGATTAGTTAAAATGAAGAAGGGGCTTAGTGGAGGGGGACATGTTGTAGCAGACAGCTTTAGGTTCGCTGAGATGAACTTCCAGACCAGGCACAGTTATGGAGGAAGGGATATTATTTATTGAAGCTTACAGATCTAGGGGAAGTTCCATAATGGCAGAAGAAGCGGCCTGCTCTCCACAGGACCAAGCAGAGAGAGAGAGAAACCAACCAGCCACCACAGCACACAGAGCAAAACTACAGCCAAAAGGTCACACAGAACACTTCAGGAACTCCTGCTAGGCACATTTGCATATCTTTACAATGGAATCTCAAACCCAACCTTAAGACCAGCCCCCAGTGACCTTGCCTCTAGCAAGGTGATTGCAGATGCAAACTATAACTAGTAAAACACTGAATATATCGGGGGACATATATTCAAACTACCACACAAGTATAGGGGTAGATGTATTAAAATTATCAATAAAATGCTAAAACGCTGTGAGGGTTATTTTTTAGCAGCATATTTGAGGAAAAATTAACCTGAACTTGACAACATAATTTTGTTTTGTTTTGTTTTCAGGCTTCTTCAAAAAATCTGTTTTTTAATTCTACAATATTTCCTCAATAAGCTAAAGACAATTTGACAATGTGCTAACTACATTGCATATATATATATATTATGTCTAAGATATTGCTGTTTAAAAATAGTTTTTATTTTGTTTTGTTTCATTTATTTTTTTTTTTTTTTTTATCAATATATATTTTTATTTATATTTTACATTCATTGTTCTTCCCCCCACTTTCAAAGTGGCAAAAAATACAACATGAATCTAAAGAAACAGAAGAATTGTTTTAAATTCACCTCAATAGGTAGTAATTTGGTAAATAAGGAAAAAGACTGTCAATGACTGTAATCTCCTTCAATAACCCTTCCCCTGTGTTGTTCTATGTTTCAAAACATTTGTTTTATTAAGAAGAATAAGCTTCTCCAACGGAGAGAGAAGTTATATGAACATAATATTAGAATATAATATTATGTCTAAGATATTGCTGTTTAAAAATAGGTTAGTAATTATTAAGGCAGGACCTTTTATTTCTATACAAGGTTTCATTTATTTTTAACAAACTATGTTTCCCCCCATTTTTGCCACTACTTATTATTTTTGGACCAATACTTTTCCCCTTTGCTTAATATATTTATTTATTTATTTGACAGAAAGAAACCTTTGGGGGTCACCAAGTACTCTGACAGAAGTCTGAGAGAGAGGTGTTTCAGAGAGCTCAGAGAACCCCTTGCTGGCACTGGGAGTTATAAGTCTGCACCTAGAAGGTGAGGGAGGAAAAAGATATATAATGTAAAGTATAGAGAGGAGAGAGAGAGAGAGAGAGAGGGAGGGAGGGAGAGAGAAGAGAAAGAGAACAAGATTAAAGTTGGCCTTCATCATGTTCTCTCCAGGTTCCTGTGGTTCGAGTATTCCCTCCAGCCACTGTTTTAGCCTGTTGTCAAATTTTGAATTATTTTTCCCTTTTGGGTCCCAATTTGATCCCCCTTGTCCTCCCTCCCACCCTGATTCCCTCCCACCATTACCCCCCTCCATCCCACCCTCCTTCGTGTCTCGTCCTCAGAGTGTTTATTAGGTTTGGCCACATGTCACGTGGAATCCGGTTAGGGGCACTAAATGAGACCATGCCACGATTATCTTTTTGGGCTACTGGGATGATCTGAAAATTTCCTTATTTCATCTTTCCTTACTGAACCATTCATCTAGTGATGGACACCTTTGATTCAGCTCTTTGCTTTATGAATTGAGCAGCTATAAACATGGTTGAGCAAATGTTTCTGATCTGAACCTTTACCCAATAAAGGGAATAACTGGATCCACTGGTAAGTCTATCCAGCCCTGTGTCCATATGGTTGAACCATTTTACATTCCCAAAAAAGACTGATTTTCATTTTGTTTTCATTGTTTTTTTAATATTTTCATTTGTTTTAATTTGTTTCAAATTACTAATTTTCTTAAATGTTGTTATAATTTCTTCCTCTGAAGCTCCTTGCAGTTCTCTGCCCCACTTTGTGAAGACCATTGGTGAATTGTTTAGGTTTTGGAGTTCTTTGTAGATTCTAGAAATATTTGTCAGTTGAAATAAGATTCTGCTGGCTTTGGTTATTATATTTTTGTCAAAAAAAGCTTTTCAAGAGAAAATGGTTGAAAATTGTTTAATTTCCTGAGCTGCTGACCCACTCTTTTCCCACTCTATATCATGGAAGATTTTTTCTTCCATAACTGGTTTTATATTATCTTTTATCCATTTGACTTAATTTTTGATGAAACAAGAATTTGGAAATGGTTGCTTTGTCCAGCAGAAGATGATTCAGTGGTTGAAATATCAAGGGGCTTGTTTCTTGACCCAAAGTCTGGGTCTTCAATTCTGTTCCATTGGTTTCATTTATTTTTTAACAAACTATGTTCTTTTTTCTTATTATTTTGCAATACTTTCTTTTTTAATATACTTATTTATTTATTTGACAGAAAGAAAGAGGGGAGAGAGAGAGAGAGAGAGAGAGGAGAGTCACTCTGTGTCTGCAAATGAATTTTAGATGTTGTTTTATGTGGGTACTGGAGAAATGAACCAGGATCCTTTGGCTTTACAGGCAAATATCTTAACCACTAAGCCATCTATCCAGCCCTGTAATACTTTCTTAAAAAATGATTTTCATTCTTGTTATATTTTCATTTGGTTTCAAATACTAATCTATTGTTATAATGAAGCAATTTAGAAAGACCATAAAAGGTTAAGAGGAAATATGAGAAATAAGAGGAAATAAGAGAAAATGTGAAAATAAAGGACCCACTCACTCTTGCACCTGGACATAACTGATGTATCTTGCTGACAGATGAAACAAGAATTTGGAAAGGTGCTGAGCAGAAGGATCAGTGGTTGATGGGGCTTGCTCTCAAATACATTAAAAAAAAAAAAAAAATTTTGGATAGGTTGTTTGTAGTTGAGAGGGTAGCCTATTTTCTCCCTATGTCTCTCTCTCTCTCTCTCTTTCTCTCTGTCTCCCTCTATTTCCCTCTCTTTCTCAAATACCATTAAAAAAAAAAAAAGATTTTGGATAGGGTTGAGAGGGGTGGCTTAGTGGATAAGGTGTTGCTGTGCAAGCATAGCAGTAGAGCAGTTTAGATCAGTGTTCCAACAACCACATAAAATAATGTTTAGTGCCACTGTTCCAGCACTGGGAAGGTTGAGACAGCATGATGCCCAGGGCTTTCTGGCTAGTTTGTCTATCTCAGTCAATGAGCTTTGAGTCCAACAAGGAATACTATCTCAAAAAGTAAGATACAGGGCGGGAGAAATGGCTTACTGGTTATGGAACTTGCCTGCAAAGCCTAAGGACCCATGTTTGACTCTCCAGATCCCAACCCACATAAGCCAGACACACAGAGGCAAGCACAAGGTTACACATGCCCACTCAGTGTCACAAGCACCTAGAGTTTGATTGCAGTGGCTGAGGCCCTGGAGCATCAATTTTCTCTCTCTTTCCCTCGCTCCCTCTCTCTCAAATAAAAATTAAAAATTAAAAAAAGTAAGATGGAGAATGTTTAAGACACCTGATGCCCTCTACATACATATACACTCACATGTGCGCACACACTCACACACACACACACACACATACACACATCCGTGTACTCACACACATATTAATATACCTATGCACATTCATGTTCACTATACAGATAAAAATTAAAAAATGAGTTTGTACAAACAACTGAATATTGATCAGCACAGAAACTGTAAATAAAAACTATCTTCCTTTTCTGAAACATTACAAACAAAATTTTCAAAATGGCTAAGTACAGCTGTCATATTTCAATTATTTCTTGAAGTCAAGGTTAAAAGGAAACTATAAATAAGGAGAGAAAATGGTGGAAAGAGCTCTACCTTACCATTCTAGTCCATGGCATTACTGATTGTGGTAGTTTGCATGCAAATGTCCTGCATACCCTCATGTATTTTTGATTAAACTTACTACTTAGTCCCTACCTACTGGAAGAAGTGTGCCACTGGTGGCTGATCTTGAGTCGGCATTACTGTGTGTTCAGAGTAAGTGTGCTGTCCTCTGTCTTTGTGGTGTATCTCTGATGATGGAAGCTGGTTGCTTTTCTCCATCAAGATGAAGCTTACCCTAGAAATGGTAAAGCTCAAAATAAACCCTTTAATCCCCTAAATTGCTTCAGGTAATTTGTCCCAGCACAGAAAGTAACTGCAGCACTAATTAAACAACATTTAATGCAGCTCAGTATACCACTGGATAGATTTAACCCACTTATTTTAATCAAATATTGATGAGCATTTTTACCTTGTAGATTAATGTAAACATCTGTTTTAGATATTTATGTATTAATGTAGACAGTATCTCTTATGCATGTGTGTATGTACATGCACATTATATATGTACTATGATTTTCTTAGAGGTGCTCAGCTTTGTTTCATTGAGATTTCTGTGTAGGAATATTCACATCCTAATCTAAATCATTTTATATATAATTTTTGTATTTGAAAATTTCCATTGTTAATAAAATGGGAAGATGATTGTTGCCCAAAGATTTGTTCTAACCTGTTCTACTGATTTTATTTATGGACTTAGTGGAGTTTTAATTTTAGCAATTCTTCAATACTTATCAATCTTTCATGGTTTGCTTCCTGATAAAAAACTCAGTGTCTTAGAATGTGTAATTATAAAATTCTGGCTAGCTGACTTTTGGCTACCCATTTTCAGTTGCATGTTTGCTCACTATTTGTACATTCTTCTTTGTAAATATGCCTTTACATTTTAATGTATTGTTTTCCAATGCTGGGTTCTATTTTGCAACCTGCATATGTTTGGCAAGTGCTCTATAACAGAGATACAATTCATCACCTTTCCCCCTAATACTTGATTTTGCTTATTTTCTTTTTGGAATTGGGGCTTAAACCCATGGTCTTGTACATGCTAAGTAAGCAATCTATATTAGGAGAATTTTTTTTTTTTTAAGTTTCAGGTCTTTTCATACATATTTTTAGCACAGACTTTAATATTTATACTTTCAAACTTAATTGATAAGGTCTCTGACAAATCTTGGAACACAATATTTGTGAATTCCATGTGCTTTGATGACATAATTACTCACACAAAACAGGACATGCTTAGAATAAATGGTGGAACCAGTCAAACTTGTGCTAACGAGAAAGTCTATGCAAGCCAGTCTGTCTGTATTAAGCAATTCCAGGCATAGGTTCTAACGTGATATGCACTATAGGCATTCCCACTGCATTGCAGCTTGGTGAGTATTTTGAAGCATAAATGTCAAAACTTCCATAAACATAATGTATCAATATCTTTTCTCTTAAGTTATATATTCTGCAACTGATTTATTAACTTTTTATTTAAGAAAATGTTCATAGATTCTTGACTTTATTTTTAGAATGCTTGACATTTGATACAACTATTAAAGATCAATTTTAAAATCAGATTTCCAATAATGTTATTTAAACAAGATATATTTTAATATCTATGTAAAAATTGATATTAGAAGACTGAATTTCTCATGTATAGCACAAATTATTTCAAAGAAGTAACTCTAAAGATGCTCAGATTCCCCCCTCTCCCTCCCAAAAAAATTGCAATAAGGGGAATGGTTGGTTAGGGGCTTTATTTTTTTTTATATTAAAAGAAAAATAACATTTTCCACAAGGTATTCCATCTTGGTTGCCACTGGCACTAAGACTTATACAGACCAGTTCAGTAAGTGCTAGACTTTTGTGTCTTTGCCTTTTTAAAGGAATTGTTAACATCGAATTTGAGGGTATGCACAGAAAAGTTGGTGCCAACACCATTTAAAACGTGATACATTTTTATGAATAAGAAATGTCATTGAGGGCTGGAGAAATGGCTTAGGAGTTGGGGCACTTGTCTGTGAAGTCTACAGACCCAGTTTTGATTCCCCAGTGCCCATGTAAGCCAGATGCTAAAGATGCATCTGCATTTGAAGTTTGTTTGCAGTGGCTAAAGGACCTGGCATGTCCATTCACTCTATATATCTACCTCTTCCTTTCTCTCTCAAATAAATAAATAAGTAAATTATAAAAAAGAATGTCATTGCAATGAGATTTTTTAATATTTGCCATAATTATATGTATACATATTGTATATATTAATATATTCTTATTTTTCATTTTATTATTATAAGTAAAATATAATTAAAAGTTAAATTAAAAAAGAAATGTTAACTGTGTATGGCAGCACACAACTTTAATCCCAGCACTTGGGAGGCAGAGGTAGAAGGATCGCCATGAGTTCGAGGCCACCCTGAGACTACACAGTGAATTCTAAGTCAGCCTGGGCCAGTGTGACCCTACCTTGAAAAACCAAAAAATAAAAAATAAAATAAAATAAAATAAAATAAAATAAAATAAAAATATTACAAAGGTCTCCTTGTGACCATTTGAAAAATTTATTTTTCTTCATTTAATATTAGCTTGGCATACTGTTGAATTTAATAATAAAATTTAATATGAATGTAATAAATGAATAAATATGAATTTAATATAGGCTAGAGTTCAAGACTCATGTGTGTGTGTGTGTGTGTGTGTGTGTGTGTGTGTGTGTGTGTGCATGCGCGCGCGCACTGGTGGAATTGCTAGAGATTGAACCAATATGCTAGCTATGCTCTCTCATTAAGACATTTCCCCAACCTAGGGTACATGTTTCAGACAAAGAAGCATATAGCTGACAAGGGATAAATGATTGAAAGTTATTTACCTCAAGTTTACAGTACTGTCTGTTTATGTATCAAGTATCTGTCTTCTTATAGGCCTGTTGTAGTCACTACATTCTGTTATATTAACCTATTGTAATTTTTGCCAGTATCACCTCTTAATTTCCTGTAGTCATATGATAAATCTTAATTATCAGGTAGTTGCTGTTTCTCCAGCTTTTAAAATATATATTGGACAATTTATTTTTCATATTGATTTTCTTGGTAGTTTGTAAAACAAACATCAAATAGCTAAAGTTATCATTTGTGATAGTAATTAGGTTTTCATTGGATATATGGGTGAATTTGGGGAGAAATGACATCAATGCTAATTTTATAAATCCATCAACATTTTTAAAACTTCTCTTCATAAGTTACATGTTATACTTTATTCATAAAAGTTTTACCAATTATGCTTTACATTGTTCTTTAGGAACGCTTACATTCTACTCTATATAGTTTAATTTCTACTTACTTTACTTCCAACTCCCACAGTTAGCAAAAGAGAAACATAACTTTTAGTAATATTATTATCTATGCCTATCAATAGAAATTCACTTAAAATTCTAAATTTTATAAGTAGATATTCAGGCAATTTTTATGAATATTATTTAACATTTGTGCTAAATTTTCTATGTTTTAGTGTTTTCTTATACAGTCTTAGCTGAAGCCAGCCTTTCAATGTTTGATAGGTATGATTAGAGTGGGCATTGGCCTTACTTCTGATATCAGTGAAAATCTTTATTATAAAATGTAATATTTTACAGTATTTCACATTTTATTACAAAATATTATCTATATTCTATTATCAATGTGCTATATATTTGTGTGTGCCTAGTATGCATATATGTGTATTTGTGTATGTTCATGTGTGGGAAGTGTGTACATGCTTGTGGGAAACAGACTGGCATAAGTTGTCTTTATTGATCGTGATCTACCTGAATTACTGAGACAACATCTCTCACTTGAGCATAAAACTCAGTAATGTGACTAGTCTAGCCAGCTTGCCTATAGAAATGCCTATCTCAGTCTCATGAACATGATGGCTGCCCTTCTGGTATTTATACAGATGATGGAGTTCTGAACTCTGATCCACACACATGCCTTGCATGTGCTTTACAGAATGAACTTTTGCCCCAGGCCCAGCTATAAGGTTTATGACGTCAGAAATCCAGCCATTTGCTCCTTTCTTTATGAAATTCTTCATATGTTATTTCACTAAGATCATATTGCCTTACCTATTTGAATTTCCAGCAGCTGGAGAAAAATGTAATTAATAAGCAGAGCACAGAGTATTTTTAGAATAGAGAAATCTCTAAGTTATTCTATAATAGTGGATACATGTTATTATGCATTAGTCACAACCCAAAGAACATTCAATGCCATGAGCAAATCCTGTCATGGACAACACCCATTGCAATCTATTGCTTCATACGGCCAAGCTATTGTTATGTTTCATTTGTGACTCTCCTGTTATTTTCCTTCTTTGTAAAGAAGCTCTTATTGTCAAACTTAATTAAATGTTTTGTTTTTTTTTTCTGTATTAAACTTTGGCTCCAAAGTATTTAATGATCTAATAAAATACTTTAAAAAATTCTCATACACATTAAATAATAGCCACAAATGTATTACCAAACTAGAATGCCCTTTTCAACTAAGAAGACAAGTAACTTCATAAGAGTTTGTTGTTTTCTACATTTTTGCAAGCAATTTGCTTATCATCTAAATTATTATACTTAATATAAAAATTGAAGACAATCATCCTAAATCTGATGAACTTGTATGCGTTTCCAAAAGTCACTTAAATTTTGTATGTACTAGTTATCTCTCATATAAATTAGAAAAGAAATAGTATTTCAGAAAAGTGTTGCTAGGATTTTATAAGGATTGACCTGTGTGATAATTGAAGGCATACAACAATGTCTATTGAAAAACAAGCAATAAACAATGACCATTTATTGACTCACCATTATTTGGCACTGATACTTAGAAAGTTTGTTATTTCTCAAAAGTTTAAAATTTTGAAACAGAGTACCTGACTTCCATAGATCATTCTCATAAGTACTAGCCATAGGATGCCAGGGGCCACCTCCAGTTCATTGTGTTCTTCTTGTCTCAACACAGGCCTAGTCTGTCTCTAAGCTCTATCACTGAGGCAACCGAAACCTCTTCACAACATGAGCCTTTGAATAAATTTTATGGAAATTCGTTCTAGTATGATGTTGTCTAAGAAAAAAAAAAATCTTTGCCAGTTCTTTGCAAAGAGCAAACACCATTTTACATTTGACATCTGTGTAGCCTTCCTTAATCTGTATAGGAATTATTATTATTAGAAATTCAATTTTGTATCAAAAGTTTCTATTATGACACATTATTTTTCTCAATACTTTCATGTGAGTATATACATTGTAATATATATGTATGTAAATATATATTACATATAACATATATACACTATACAACACACACACACAGACATACACACACAATACTGATGTTTAGGTCTTACCTTTTGTAGACTAAAAGGCCCCAGGAAAGCATACAGTCTGTTTCATGTAACAAATCCAAACCAAACGAATTTACTGACCAATAATAGAATATCAATAAACATGTGTGTAATAAGTAAGCAAATGAATGGAAGTATATATAAACAAATATATAATCATGATATCATCCCTCTAGCATGAAATGCTATTTATGAAGTAAAGGCAATTTCTCAATATATCTGGAGCAAGTTTATCAATTGTTTGGATTATAGGTGATGAAAAAATGAAACATAGTTGAGAGTCAGAGTTAATGGGTGGTCCATATAGATAAGGAACAATAATGTATTCTAATCATGATATTAATGTTAGGTCAGGATGGGCTCCCAAGATGGAGTCACCAAGGTCAGCAGAATGGTGACAGAGGCACAGGAAAGTGGATTATCCACATACCTCAAGAAACCACCCAGTCATGGTCATGGTCATTATCCTCTCCTTGCCTAACAATGCCCCAGGTCATGATTTCCTGCCCCCTTACCTCCTAAATTACATGGTCCCTGTTCTGGTGTCATGCCCTAGCTATTTTAAATGGTTAATCTAATGATCTCTCCTAAAGAAACTTTTCTATTCAACTTAACAAATGAGTTCTTTTTCCTTCCTCACCTTCCCCAATTGAAAAAGCCCTATAAACCCCACTACCTGTAACTCTTTCTTATGAGTCAGCCCTGGCAGCTTATGCTTTTCCCGAATAAAACCTTTCACCTTTGCCTCAGAGTGGTTTGAGTTGTCTTGGTCACTCCCAAACCTTACCTTAGGAAAATGACTACAAGGATTGCAAGGATTATGTCAACACATATTTCAACAACATGGTGGAAAAGAAGAAAACAGTATAAGGAAGAGATTAAAATTTAATGAAAATTTTAGAAGAGCTGAGTCGTTCACAAGATGAAAAATGAATGAATATTTTTATTTATTTTGGTGTCATAAATTCAGACATTAAAATGCAATTGTTTTTATGAAATGAATTTATGTTTAAATTTAAATCTTACTTCTGACTTTGAAAGTGTTTTGCTTTCAATCTTTACTAAATGTTGTCACTAATAAAATGATATTGCCAGAAGAAAGCATATATGAATACAATATAATGTAACAATTATTTACATAGCACTTAGTTTGTAGTAGTTATAAGTATTCTGGAGACATTTAAATAGCATGGGAGGTTGTGTACATGTTATCTGTAAATGCCAGACCATTTTCCATAAGAGACTCATCATCTATACAGTCACATTTTGACCTTTTTTTCTATTCTTTTTCTATTGGTTTTCAAGGTAGGTTCTCTCTCTAGTCCAGCCTGACCTGTCTCAGGGTGCCCTCTAACTCACGTTAAGTCGATTCTCCTACCCCTGCCTCCTGAGTGCTGATATTAAAAGCTTGTGCCCACCACACCAGGCTTCAGACCCTTTTAAGAGCAATTTGTGAGGCACTGAGGGGAAATTAGTCAGGAGAGGGAACAAATGAAGGAGTGAAAAAGATGTAACACCATTTGCCTGCTCCAGCAATACCAAAATCCAGCTTCTGAACCAGTCTCATCCAATAAACTCTCTCTCTCTCTCTCTCTCTCTCTCTCTCTCCCTTACCTCCAGCCAGGTGTGCCTACCTCTTTCTGAGCCCAGACCAATCAGCTTTCTCTGAGGCTCACCTATGCCTAAGGGTAAAGCCAACCACAATATTACAAATAGATGCTTATCAGGTGGGCAAGGCCTCTTATTGGCCTTTTACCTTCCCTGCACTTCAGGTTCCTTGCTCTGGTAAGTTCCCTTCATTAAAAAAATGATTATAAAAATGATCATAATACTATTGTCCAAAATAGGCTAAAAATTAGCCTGAAGAGGTGGCTCAGCAGTTAAAGGCACTTGATTGGAAAGCCCCAGTATCCACATAAAGCTAGATGTACTAAACAGTGCATGCATCTGGAGTTTCTTATGCAGTGGTGGGAGGCCCTTGTGTGCTGTGCCCATATTCATTCTCTTTTGCCTGCCTTTTTCTATCTCTCTCTCTCTCTTTCAAATAAATAATGAAATATTAAAAATGAGCTAAAATGGGTCTGGAGAGATGGCTTAGCAGTTAAGGTGTTTGCCTGCAAAGCCAAAGGACCCAGGTTTGATTCCCCAGGACCCACATTAGCAAGATGCACAAGGTAGCACATGCATCTGGAGTTCATTTGCAGTGGCTGGAGGCCCTGGCATGCCTATTCTTCTCTCTCTCTCCTTTTCTCTCTCTTTCCCCCTCTTTCTATGTCAAATAAATAAATAAAAATAATCTAAAACTAAATCACAATAATTTATATTATTGGTTCAAAGGACCTATAAGTATGTAACATAATGTAATATGGAAAACTAAAAGGCTTATGATACACTATATACAAGTACAGATCAAAAATGTACTGTGAACTGAACAAGTCAGACTCCAAAGACTTTTAACCATTGAATTCTAAAATGTGAAATACCAAGAAAAGTCACACTATGCTTTTGAACTCACTGTAGTTGTTCCCTTTGGGGAGAAAATAGGAGGAGGCCCCAGAACCCTCTGGGACTCTGGTGATATTCTGAGTCTTAACATGGACCATTGTGGCAGGTCATTTTCTTGCAGTAATTAAACTGCACAATTAACATGTTTGCAGTTTCCCATCTACATTATAATTTTCAAGAGTATATATTTGATATAATTCAGAAAGTTTTAAATACTTTTTATTGGACTTACTTTCTAACAAAAGAAAATTTCTAAAGAGAGAGAGAGAGAGAGAAAATTTCTTTCCTAAAAATTCTCTCTAAACCTCTGAAGCATTTTAGCTTTTGTTGCAAATAATATTTAACCAAACCATACTAATGTCTATAGGGAAAACAATTACACAAGACCAAAATTTGTAAAGCAATGACAAAAATTTATAACATGGTAGATGTTGCAAAAGCATTTCTAATTTTCCTACCAAATTTATAAATTTTAAATGTGTTGTTCAAGTGCTTATGTGTGTATATTTGTACATGTGTGCATACTTACATGCATTTGCATGCTATGGATTCATGAATATGCACATTCATGTGTGCATATGTGTGCATGTATATGGCTGTGAATGCATGTTTTCTTGTGTGCATATGCATGTGTGCACATGTGTATATGTGTGCATAGGAGTTGTCTATGAACAGACTCTTACATCTACCGTATGATTGTTTTTGAGATTCCTTGTCTATTTCCTTGTACATTTGAAGCTTTTATCCCAAGTGGTTACTATGTTGCTAATGGTGCTTTTCTGAGTTGTTTTTGGTTCCTTATTTAAGGACTATGAATTAATAATTTCCATCAATGCCTGGAATGAAGATCATAGTAACTACGGAACTATTCACTCTCATAAAGTTCAAAATGGGGAAAATGGAAGAAGAAAATGAAAATGTTCAAAAGTACAATTACATTGGGATATTTATTACTGTAGATGGATAACCTACTTTCCCTGTATAATATACAAATGATGAGCAAGGCAATTTAAATGAATCTGCACTTCAATTTTCTACATAATTTTCAAATTTCCATATAATTTTCTCTTATATACATATATGATAAAACCTTTCTTTGGTAGTAAGAGGGACTCCTCACTCATTACATGGATGTCTTTAGTGTCATTTTGAGGTTGGTTTTCAGCAAAGATCTTACTTCAAATTTAAATTTAAAATAATTGAATCATAAAATTATGTTGTGACAATGAAAGTAAGAGTGGAAGCACTTTTAGTTAAGCTTAATCCCATTTATGTTTCATTTTCTATAGCTTTAATTTAGTGATATCATTAACCATTACATATCAAACAAATGCCTGAAAAACAATGAAGTTCAATATATAATAAAAATTGAGAGCTATAGATATGGCTCATCAGTTAAAGGAACTTGCTTGCAAAGACTGATGGTCCAGGTTTCATTCACCAATTCCCACACAAAAATAGATGCACAAAGTAGTGCATGTACCTGGAGTTCATTTGCAGTGGCAGGAAGCCCTGGTGCTCCCATACTAACACTGTTTCTGCCTTGTCTCTCTTTCTATCTCTGAAATATATATATTTGTCATTGTGTTTAATGCATCTCAGCCATATCTCACTTTGATGATGAGACATAAGTTAATCACTATCCACAGGTATAGTGAGTTTAGAAAGCAATCCTACCTTTGGATATAATTGGGTATAGGTTGATATAAATACATTTTTAAAATTTGTTTCTTTCTTTCTACATGCTTCTGCTGATCTTTGGGAAAAAAACAAAACATCACACTATTGTTACTTCAAAATCCTTTCCAAACAAGGGATATTTTAAAATAATAAATTCCATCATAAACCACTTCCTTGTCTTGGAAAGAATGATGAGATGATCTACTAAACCATTTACAATTCAAATTGTCTTTTGTTTAGACATTCTTCCAAGGATAACATGTGACTGAACTTGACCTGCACCAAGTATGATGCTGCTCCAATGAAAAGTGATGTATCAAGAGATGTGTAGCAGAAACTTGTCCATAAGCGTCAGGAGAAAAGGATGCCAGTACGCACCAAAACCAAAGATTGAGTTCTGAGACAAATAAGACTAGTCTCAGCATACCCTCATCCATTTATATCAAATCCTGGTGTGTGTGTGTGTGTGTGTGTGTGTGTGTGTGTGTACATTAATGTATGCATGCACATGGTATATATGCATATGTGTTCATGTGCATGTGAAGGCTAGAAGTTAATACCAGATCTTTCCCTCAATTTCTCTCCTTTTGTCTCTTACAAAACACAGAGCTCCCTGATTTGGTTCCACTACCTGGTCAGTGAATCCCAGGCATACTTCTGCGTGTGCCTGCTTCCAGTTCCTTAGCAGCAGACTGCATGCTTGTGTAGCTGCGTCTAGCCATAGGTGTGGTAGACCCAAATTTAGGTTCTCATGGTTGTGTCACAATTGCTTTACCAAAAGAAACATCTTTCCAGCCCCCCAAATCCTGTTTATTTTTCATAGACTTTTTCAGTTTGGGTTTTTGTTCTCCCATTAAAATTATAACTAATGTAGTAACTAACATCTGGAAATAGGAAAAATTACATGTTTACAAAAGATGAAGATTTATTTATTTCAAGTAGAAATAATAAGAATCCAACCTATACATTACTTTAAGTTTCTTAAATTACTCCATGCAAGGATGGAGATTTTGGAAGGTGAGTGTAGTGTTTCCTCATCTTAAATGACAATGTCGAATTCCTATGGTGTGGAGAGCAAAATGGAAAGTTCATGTACTTTTACTATGAAGCATCTGAACCATGGGACCTTGATTGTGGTTTTTGCAGGCGTTGAGCTGAGAAGAGCATAAACAGTTATTGAGACACATATCTTTGAACAGGATATAGCTGTCTGAAAGCTAGCTAATCTTGGTACTTGGAGGAAAAATAACTAAGTACATGGGTTCTAGAAAGAAGTTGGTTGATATCTTTATGTCCGGTGATGATCTGTTGGAAGTTTGTGGATTTTTCCTATATAAACGTGTGTGTTCAATAATAAAGTGCCTTTTTCAGCCTTCTGTCTTCAGCCTTCTGGTTTTAGCTTTCTGCCTTCAGCCTTCAGCCTCCTCTAAAGTAATGGTCATTCTTTTCATCTTCACTCTCCCTCTCGAGAACCTTGTTGACTGACTGAGCTGGCTTGGTCACTATGGCCATCAGCATGTGCCATGGCAAGTGAAAGCTGCAGTTGTGTCAGCTCATTTACAGAAAGTGCAAAACAGCTCTCTGGTTGTTGAGGATCTGCTCACTCTTCAGGCTGCCAGTAGTCCCAGACTTGAGGGCTTAGACAGCACAAGCTCAGCTGAGCTACTAAAGTCAATTACTGTTCCCCATGCTGGAGCTCATGCATGCCTTAGGGTGAGGCTCTCCTGCCAAGATTCAGGAAAGATGGAATTTGAGTCCTTTGTGCTATTCTTTGCATAAGTGGCAAAACTGTGGGATGTACATGGAAAAAATTGTCACTGTATTTGAAAGCATTTAGTAATTCCTGACATGGTAGATATTGCAAGGTGATGGGACCCAGGGGAATCACAACATCGCAGAGTGATGGGCAACTTCATAGAATGCCAATCATCCAAAGTTGTAATAAACTAAGTCTACATACAGGTCTTTCAGTAGCTTTATAATGTATCCATCTACCTGAAGTAATTTTTTCATTATAGAATCAGTTCTAAACAAAGCACATAATCTAAATTTAATTGCTTGCCCAATTATTGGACCTGTGGATCTTTTCTGTCAGCATTTCCTCTGCTTCTGCTCCTAGGATTTGAACTTGCTAGAGTCATGGTCATGGACCTTGCATGTCAAAGCTAAAGGAGTACAATAGGTCTCTCCCAAGCCCCCAACTATTTGCGTATGTGCAATGATCCAGCTCCTACCTGTTTTCACAGTGATGGATGCAATCACTGATAGCAACAAACATGACATGACACCACATTCTAGTACAGCCTCATCCCAGTTCCTTGGCCTATTCTTACAATCTGTCTCTACAGTCACTCAACCACATTTTTACAATAAAATACACAGAATACTGTGTAGAAAGGAAAATTTAGATACCTTTCTAACACCAAGAGCTAACAACTCTGAACTCCATAAACTCAATGGTTCAGTGTGTTGTTGTATTGGATAAGGCTTATGATAAAATGAAATATTATATCTCAGGAAAAGAAAAATGCTTAACTTTATAGAGAATTTATCATATTGTATCATAAAATTTCAAAACTGAATTTGAATTATACTATAAGGACAGGGAATTTCTCATATTTCAAATAAAATCAGATGCTAACTTAGGATTTTAATAAAATAAGTAGGACATATGAAGAATTCTTTAGTAGTATATGTACTATAACTACTTTCATGGAAAACTTTTTGAAATTATATTACTTGCCTATGAAAAATTGGCAAGTGACTCAAATATTAATTTTAGGTAGCAATGGCCAAGCCTTTTTTTCAACAACAACAAAAAAATGAAGCTCATTTAATTAAAAACAAGCTGTTATTGAGAAGAATGATGGCTTAATGGTTAAGCGCTTGCCTGTAAAGCCTAAGGACCCCGGTTTGAGGCTCAATTCTCCAGTACCCATGTTAACAATGGCTGGAGGCCTGGCACTCCCATTCTCTCTCTCTCTCTGCCTGCCTAACTCAATTCATAAAACATAAGACTAAGCCCAACTAACTCAATCGGTAATACAATGTTGGCCTGAGATTAAAGTTTTCCCTGACAACTCTGCCCAACTGGAGAAGCAAAATTAAAAAAACAAAAAACTGTCAGTCTCTGGTTACTACAAAAGTTTAATGACAGCTAATGGTGGTTAAATTTAAATTGTTTTACTCTCTCCTTACTATGCCTTATACCAATTAACTTGTTTGATTTTATTATTATCGTTACTGTTATTATAATTCTATTAAAAGCCAGGGACAAAATGTGGTAATTTAAATATATGTCCCCCAATATATTCAGTATTTTATTAATTTATAGTTTACATCTACAATTGCCTTACTAAGGACAATGTCACTGGGGGCCAATTTTAAGGTGTAATAATGATTTAAAATCCCATTATAAAGATATACAAAATGTGCCTAACAGGAGTTTCTAAAGCTTGCTGTGGCTTAACTACAATAATTTTGCTCTATGTACTATATGACTAATTAATTTCTTTTTCTCTCTTTCATGGCTCTATAAAGACAGGCCAACTTCTGCCAATATGAAACTTCGCCTAGATCTATAAGCTTCAACATCATAAAAAACTGCTAGCTGTCAACCCTGGATTGACCCTAACAACACATGTCTCATATCTTTTCTTCCTTAATTAATCATCCTAATATTTTATTATTATTTTAGGTCATTCCAACCCATCAGATATCCAAGACCTCACTACTAAATGCCTTGCCATTTTACAGGTGGCTCCAGAAAAGATTCAAACTGCCTCTCCCTTCAAGATTTTGGGCTCCAGGTTATTCCTTGATACTGTTTCTCCTGTCAAACCCCAACTCCATATTCATAAATTCTATACTTTGCCTCAACTCCAAAAAGTGCTGGAAAAAATTAATTGGGTGAGGCCCTAGATACCCATAACTACTAAAAAACTGTTCCCTTTGTTTAACCTCTTAAAGGGCCTTAATCTCTCCTCTCAGACATCTCCATTGGTGGGGTCCCCAGAGTTTACTCTATAACTAACCAGATTGCAGACTACATTATCAAGGGCAGGGACACCTCTGTCCGATTGTTTGGCACAGAGCCTCATGTCATTGTCACCCCCTTTAAGGTAACAGACTTCACTTGGCTTCAAAAAAATAACAACAGGGTTGCTATGGCCCTCAAGGGGTTTCTGGGTATAATTGATTGTCACTATGGTCCTTATAAATGGATGAGCTCCTTCTCTAGGTTGGAATGGAGACCCCCCAGGCTTTTTTTTTTTTTTTTTTTTTTTTTTATCTAAACCCAACCCTGATTTTCTTACCCTATTCACTGATGGGGAGCGCTTGGGAGCTTCCCTAGTTGTTTACCCTCCCCTAAGGAGGGGAGAAAAGCCTATGCCCATAAAGTCAATCTCCCATGAGGTCACAGGATCAGCACAATTCAAAAAACTATTTGCTGTCATTTTGGCTTTGGACACTATTCAGGAGCCATTTAACTTATTTTCTGACAGCCTTTATGTTGTTAACCTGTTACCCAACCTAATTGAGGCCCATATTAGACTGGACTCCAATATTATAACCCCATTGATGATTCAAGCCCACTCCCTACTTAAACAAAAAAATTAACCCCATTTTCCTTCAACATCTCAGAGGCCATCAAAATTTACCAGGATTCCTCTCTAAAGAAAATGATTTGGCTGACAAACTGGCCTCTCAGCCTCAATGTAATACAGTCTCAGAAACTATACACTTCCACTTATTACATATAAATTGGAGGGGCCTTAAACATAAATATCCCCATGTGCCAGTCAAGGACCTTAAAAAAATTGTCTGAACTTACAAATCCTGTCAGCCTTTCCTCAAGATACCTCCTCTTCAAACTACAGGAGCCAATCCTCGAAGACTACGCCCTAATCACCTTTGGCAAATTAACATTACACACTATTCTCCATTTGAAAAACTTAAATATATTTTTCTCTCAGTTGATACTTTCTCACATGCTTGCTAGGCATCAACACATGCTGGGGAAAAAACTAAACATGCTATTAGCCATATGCTTCAATGCTTTGCCACCCTTGGATTGCCATATCAAATCAAAACCGATAATGGTCCCTGCTTCGTAAGCAGGACTTTTATAGATTTCCTCCAAACCTGGAAAATCTCACTTTCCACAGGCATCCCATATAACCCACGGGGCCAGGCCATCAGAAAAAGATATCATCAAACTCTCAAGTCTCAATTACAAAAACAAAAGGGGGAATCCCTACCCCCACATGACCAACTAAAAAAGGCATTATTATCCCTAAATATTTTAAATTTTTCTAAAGAAGATAGACACTTGTCCCCTTTTCAAAAACATTGGACCTCAGCTGTCACCTACAGCTCCATCTGGGTCAAATGGAGGGACCCATTAACTGGGGCCTGGAAGGGACCAGACCCCCTCCTCACAGCAGGGAGAGGATTTGGATGTGTCTTTCCTCAAGAGGAAAAAAGACCTATTTGGGTACCAGCAAGACACTTAAAATATTTACCCCAACAAGGGGATCATAATAATCAATTCTCCAGGGAGTGTCCCACCCCTGAGAACTATGCCTCTGTTTCTTCCCCAGGAACGACTGAAAGTGTGGATGCTACTAGACCCAAATGAAGCCAAAAAAGCTCCAGAAAAATTTACAGAAGAGGAGACGGGACTTCCAAGACAACCTGCTGTGGACGAGCTTACATGGCTTTTTATCCCACCTTCTCCCTCCCCTTGGACCCCTCTTTCTTCTTGCACTTTACCCTACCTTCTCCCTCCCCCTGAACCCCTCCTTCTTCTTATCCTCACTCTCGGGCCCTGTGTAATTAATAAGATTACACAATTCATTCACCAACAGCTTGAGGCAATTAAACTTCATCAGGTCACAATTAAACTTCATCAGGTCAAGGCACCACAGGTTTACGACTCAAAGGCAATGGCTTTTCCACTTACTGGCTATCCACCTAACATCCCTCCCCCGCCTCCGTTGAACCAACAACGGGTAAGATCTCAGACAGGCTGAGACAACCTAAGACAGGGCGTGGAGTGGTCAAAGGGCTAGAGGCATGGTACTCAGTGACGGGTAAGATTCCCAGAGGGGGACAACCTAGGACAGAGGCCATGGCTGTCCACCATTCTTACAAAAACAAAAAGGGGAGATGTTGGGCCCTGCCCTGTGTGAAGCCTAGTGGTCAGCCCAGCCAGTCTTGGCCTACTCCCAGTGAGGCCTAGTTGAGCTTCCAGAGCCTGAGTAGAGTTTCGTGACCTGTCCTTGAAATGACTCAGCACCTAAGCTGAAACTGCCTCCACCCAGCTGCTACTGACGTGGTGAAATACTATTGGCCCTTACACCTTTATCTCATCCTTTTTCCCACCCTCTCTTAAAATATATAAATACCTTCCCATGACAATAAATGGAGAGATTCCCCCCTTAGACGGTCTCCACGGCTCAATGTGGTTTTTCTCCCCGGTGTTTTGGGGGGGGGAGGGGTTTGAGTCGCTGATACCCGCCTTCTTGCTCAGCCTCGAGAGAAGCGGCTGGCCTGGTTCTCTCTCTCTTCCGCTCTACCTGCTGGTGGTGGGGGAAAAAACCCCAGCAACGGGTGCCCAACAAATAACTACATCAGATGGATGGCTGCAGTGATGGACAGATGACTGGGATACTTACAAGCATACAGTGTAAATATCATTTTAAGTGGCATATCTGGTACTGTGACAGAGATTTGCATTGGAAAACAGCTTTTACCTCAAACAGAAACCTTCAACACGATGGTAGCACATACTGCAGGTGTCAGGCCCTTTCACCTTTCTGTCTGTGGTTTATCTCTCCCTTTCCCTCTGCCACAGCACTCCCATGTCTCCTGAATTTTTCTTTCTTTTTAAAAATATTTTTGTTGTTTATTTTTTATTTATTTATTTGAGAGTGACAGACAGAAAGAGAAAGAGAAATAGAAAGAGAAAGAGAAAGAGAAAGAAAAAGAAAATGAAAAAGAGAAAGAGAAAGAAGCAGGTAGATAGAGAATGGGCAAGCCAGGGCCTCTAGGCACTGCAAACGAACTCCAGATACATGTGCCACCTTGTGCATATGGCTTACATGGGTCCTGGGGAACTGAGCCTAGAACTGGGGTCCTTCGGCTTCACAGGCAAGTGCTTAACTGCTAAGACATCTCTCCAGGCTCCCCCTGAACTTTTTCTGACTCAGGATTTTGCTGTGACTGAAGTCACCTCAATAAGTGGGAGCTGATAATCACTGTTTCACTCTAATAATGGTTCCATTAAGTAATTAATGAAGTTTCTGCACAAACACTCCTTGTTTCCTTTCACTTCAAGTTCAGCAAGTCCTGGGCATGTTTAGATACACTGTACACTGAAGACTATCTTTCAGATTGGGTCACTGTCTTATTTATACCTTTAATTCAGTTTAAATTATTCGTTTATTTTCATTACTTCAAGTGCTTGTATATGAATTATATTAAGTCAATCACATCTGAATTACACTAAATGAATTACTTCTCAATATAATATTAAACATCCAGTAGAATGATGAGATTGAATGTTTGTAATCTCATCAGGCTGACTTAAAATTATAATTTCCTCTTTCTTGAGCTTACATATATGTGGAAGTTTTGAGACATTCTCCATAATGCAGTAAATCTTACTTTAACACTGAGTTAAATTTTAATAGAGTTTTATTAAAATATGGAAGACATTAATTAAAATGTCTGTATATTGATGATCTTTACACAGTGTGAATATACAATATATTTTGTTATTATTGATGACAAGAATCATGCCTGATTTATTAAGCCTTAATATTAATAAATTTTCAGTGAGTTTGGCTGACTCTATGAAACACTGCCAAAATTCTTACCTTTTCTTTTGCTAAATGAATACAGTCATGAAATTATAGTAGAGTATCATCATTGTTTATTAAAGATTATTGACTATGCTAAAAATCCTCTGAGCACAAGTGAGTATAGATCAACTGTAACTTCTATATTCTAATGTGGCCAAGCAAATATCACACATTCTAATATGCCACAGGATTTCTGGAGTCAGTTTGAAAATCTGGACAGCATGGCATCTTGGGTATACCAGAAAGCACCTGACAAATCCCATTAAACTGGTCGATTGCTCTTGCATTTTGTTTGCAGAATACAATTTCAATAAAATTGATTCCTTTTTTTACAAAAGTCTTTCCAGACTTTGATGGAATGTGTTTACAGTAAGCCTCCAAATTTACAACTATTGAGAAGGTAAAGCTGCGGGCATCTCCAAATTTTAATCAACACCTATACTATTAGCAAACACCAAGTGGGATGGAAAGGAAACACACACGCACACATACATGAAGAATCTATTGCTCTTTTTCAAAAGTCATGTAAGCAAATCAATATTTTTGCACTTAGTGTACTGAACAAAGACACCACTTTTCCTGGTAGCCTTTATAGGAAAGGTTGAAGGTCAAAAGAAAGGCCTCAAGTCACCGTTTACCATTCCTAAGCAGTGCTTTTCTGTACACGTTGACGACATTTCTCATAAAGTTGATTTATAGGTGCACTTAAAAAGAGCAATTGAACAGAGTGCTTTTCAGGGTGGCGATAGGCTGTGGAGAAATACTCAATGAAAGAGGCTTCAACTAAGCTTCCTGGTGTCAGAAAATGCAGTTATTTCTATTTGAGCATGTTAAGACATGGATATCGGTTGAAGAACCACAGTATTTATTTAATCATTTTTCCCCATTTCCTTCTTATTCCTTGCATATTTTGAACAGCATCTCTAAGATGAATGGCTTTAAACATACCTTTTTTTATTGCCAGTGATTAGAACAAAGCATAGATATATTTAGCTGGAAAAGTTCCTAAATAGAAAAAAAAAGAAGTTCTACTATGCAAAATAAAAATACATTTTTTGGTTAATTATAAAATCCAGCAGGGTGTGGTGGTGCATGCCTTTAATCCCAGCACTTGGGAGGCAGAGGTAGAAGCATGGCCATGAGTTTGAGGCCACACTGAGACTACATAGTGAATTCCAGGCTGACATGGGCTACAGTGAGACGCTAACTCATAAATTTTTAAAAAATGAAGACATATATATATATATATATATATATATATATATATATTATATCAAATTGAAGATTTCAGGTACTTTTGTTATCCATACAAAGAATTATTACTAAATTTAAAGAAAAAGCACTCTGCAGATTTAGAATTTATGTGTATATATATATATATATATATATATATATATATATATATATATATATAACTCATATATAAGCTATTTATAAAAGTATGAATTATGTCTGAAAACTTATATAGTTGGAAATTATTTCTGAAAAGATTGTTTAAGCAAATAAGCAAAGACATTAAGAATAGATATATCTGATTTTTTCAACTGTATCATTCAGACCATCTTATTTCCAATTTGTGATAAAAAGGTTTTCTGAAAGAGAGACATGTCTTAAATGTAGGAACCATAAGGGATTTGGAGTTATATTATCTATTTATTTGTAGTTATAACTCATAAATAATTATTTTAGTTATTAAGTATTTGTAAATAAAATTGATTAGTTAGAATTTGGCAAGGTATTTTTTTTTATTTCCACAATAAAAATAAGGAGAATATTTTATAAATATTTTATTTCTTAATTTATTAGAGAGAGAAAGAGAGAAAGAGAATGGGCTCACCAGGGCCTCCAGCCACTGCAAACAAACTCCAGATGCATGTGCCACCTTTTGTATCTGACTTATATAAGTCCTGGGGTATCAAACCTGGGTCCTTAGGCTTCTGAAGCAAGTGCCTAAACTACTAAGACATCTCTCCATCCCTAAAGAGAATATGTATACATATATATATATTCGGTTTTTTGAGGTAGGGTCTCACTCTAGCCCAGGCTGACCTGGAATTCACTCTGTATTCTCAGGGTGGCCTTGAACTCATGGCGATCCTCCTACCTCTGCCTCCCGAGTGCTGGGATTAAAGTATGTGCCTCTATGCCCAGTCCTAAGGAGAATATTTTATGAAAAATGTTTTTTTTTTTAACTTAATGAAGGTCATGGGAATTATTTAAAGTAGAATTGATTTCATAATTGAGAGTCCAGACCGGACCTATGGTCATTTTTGTGGATCCAGACATGAATATTTTGTGATTGTTGTAATTAATTATTTCATTTATTCAGCTCATGATATATCAAAGCTAACCAGATATAAGTATTTTCTCCAAGTGTGAGTATCTTACTAATATTTTACAAGCTTAGTGTGTCTTGTGAGCAAACATGATTCTCAAGTTTTCAGAATATAAATCAAATCATTATTTTATAGTTCATGTCTATTCTGAAATATTATGATTTTTTAAATCACTATTTGACATATTTAAGTATAGATGCCAAGTTCAAATAACATATAATTTTCTATATTTCCCCAGTAATATGCTTTCAGGTAGGGAGTTTTAACTATTTTTTATATTTTGTCACATGTCCATGACAACTAAAATAATATGATATTTTTAATACTGTGCAAGTTAAGAGAATGAACAATTATAACATAAGGGATGCTTAGAACACTATGTATGATTCAATTAGATTGAATAATCCTTGATGCTGTTATGTTCCTAAATTGAAAGGTAAAGTATAAAAATTAGTACTGATATTCAATCTAATTTCTATCTGGCTATCATGAAATTAAGTAAAATTCCAGAAATCACAGGTTGAGACATAAAATGTCAATGACTTATAAGTCTAGTGTAATGGTATTTACAAAAAAAAGATACCATAAATAAACTTATTGATAAAGTAAACTCTATTGCTATTTTGTTGTTGTTTTGATTTCTTCTTCTTCTGCTTTTTTGTTTTTATTTTATTTTTTGAGGTTGGGTCTTGCTCTAGCCCAGGATAACATGTAATTCACTGTGTAGTCTCAGGCTGGCCTCAAACTCATTCACAATAATCCTTGTACCTAGGCCTCCCGAATACTGGTATTAATAGTGTACTTCACCACACCTGGCAACAAAAATATGTATTATTATGATTATTATTATTTAAAATCTTAGTATGGACACATCATGTGTTGGTGCTATCATTTCCCTCCTTCCTGCCCCCATTCATCTAATGGCCCTCCTCAGTGATTGCTGGTATTTATCATGGTGTTGGGGGTTATGAGTTGTGTGATGAGCAGTCCCTCATAGTGGAGAGGGAGCAATGTCTCTAGATATTCCCTCCCACTCTGTGGCTTTTACAATTTTTCTGCCCCTTCTTCCACAAAATTCTCTGAGTGATATGTTAATTCTACTGTAGTGTTGAGTCCTCAGCAGCTTCTGGATTTCTGCTTTGGTGCATTTTGAGTATCATCATTGTCTGTCTCCATCAATCTGATACAGATTGTCACACTCACCATGGAAGCAGCGCTCTAGTTTATCTTGAAATGGGTGGTTCATGTCCTGCCGGGGAGTCAGCTAGCTTTTCTTATCTTGTTGGTAAAATTTAGTTGTCCTCCATTCTCACTGCCTTCTGAAAAAGAAAAATGGATTCTCCAAGAGAGTGAGATCAACATAGGTTAAAGGGTAAAATCATCATCAATAAAGAAAGGTTTTGATGGGTGTAGCCCCTCTACTGGCCAAAGACTAGTGGGAGTTTCTCCTTGGCATCTAGAATCTTGGTTTCCATAGTATTCTGACTCAGTTCCCAGGTCAAGCTCTGGGTTCCTTTCCACTGAGAGGACATCTTAGCCAATCAGTTGGTCATTATTTACCTATCTAGGCTGTTTGCCACCATTGTACAGGTGTGCATGTCTTGTCAGGGCATGAGAAGCCCTCCACACATGCACAGGACAATGCAAGGTGGGGCACAAGTGTGGTCCGTGGCTCCCTCGCTGTGTGTATGTTCCCCTATCAGAGTGCAGGAGGCTTGGGGAGAGGCTGATAGAGGGACTGTCCTGGCAGGTTAAATTGAGATACTAGGTAGATAGTGTGAGGGGCTTGTAAGGTTCCTGAAAGCATAGGAATCAGAAGATTCCGCAGAGTTCGCCCCTGTGTCCACACTGTATATTTCTTCTTGGACCTACTGGTACTAGAGTCCTACAATTCTTGCCTGATTTCACCCCATCTAGTATGGTTATGAGTCCACAATCTTGACTAGAAAGCTTTCTACAATTATTTTTAACCATGAAAGCTGAAACATGTCTCCTAATAAAGAGCACAGTATAATTCTTTCTACATTTTTACACTGTCTACCTTAATGGCAGAATCATATAACACTAATGTTGAAAGTACTGATGGTTTTAATATACACAGAATCAGGTAATTTAGCTAAGATGAATGACAGTGTGGAATATCAATACCATGACACCAGACAAAACAGTTGTAATAAACCACAAAACATTAATTAAATAGACATTAATAGGAGGAAAACTGATTGGAAGATGGATTAGTTCTCTAGGTGTTCCATAGCACAGCACCACAAACTGGTAAAGAGAGAAACATGTTTCCTCAAATGCTAGTGGCTCGAGGTCCAAGGTCAAAATATCAGCAAGTTTATTTCTTGAGATTACTGCCCCTTGGTTATAGATAACTAATTCTTCTAATTTTGTCATATGAATCTCTTTATGTTAGCATCTGTGTTGTCATGTTGGATGAGAACCCAACTTGGTGACCTCATTTAACCTGATTGACCTCCTGAAAGGCAATCAAAAAGTCTTTCTCCAATGTACTTGTGGTTAGAGTTTCAGTAAATACTTTTTTCTTCCTTCCTTTCTTCCTTCCTTCCTTCCTTCCTTCCTTCCTTCCTTCCTTCCTTCCTTCCTTCCTTCCTTCCTTTCTTTCTTTCTTTCTTTCTTTCTTTCTTTCTTTCTTTCTTTTTTTGGAGAGAGACACAGAGAGAGACAGAGAGAGAGGGAGAAGGAGAGGGAGAAGGAGAGGAAGACAGATAGAGATGGGAGAGCCAGCTGACTCTCAGCTGCTGAGAACGAAATCCAGATGTGTGCGCACCCTTGTGGTCAAGTGTGGCATTGCGCCCTTGCGCCACTTTGCATCCTGGGACCTGGAGATTGGAACCAGCATTCTTTTAAGCTTAGGAGGCAGGCACCTTAACCACTAAGCCATCTCTTCAGCCCACAGTAAATTTTTTTTTGAGATTATCCATCTAAACGCATTACCATGAGAATGGAAAACGAGTTTAAGAGAGGAGAGACCATATTGTTTCACACAATGTCACACTCATGAATAAGAAATTTGGATTAATTTTTGCCTAGGCAATGTATACTTTGAAAATAAATCAGATCTTAGGGTATTTGAGTCACTTGTTCATTTCAGTTTCCCTGTTCTACATGGATTCTGTTAAGTGGTATATAAAGTATTCCTCTCACTTACATGAATGATGACAGTGAGACAGCCTCCATTTGCATCATTTTTTATTGACAGCTTCTATACTTATAGACACTAAACTGTGATAATTCCCTCCTCCCCGACTTTCCCCTTCACAAATCCACACTCCATCGTATCCCCTCACTCTATTTTTCCATAGATGTTATCTAAACAATATTAACTCCAATGAAGATATACTGCATTGGTCATGAAAGCCAGAGCAGTGATGCATACTCATATAATAGCACTCAGGAGTTCAAGCAGGAGGATCTTGAGTTTAAAGCTACCTTGACTACATAGCGAGACCTTGTAGAAAGATAGAGGGGAGGAGGAGGATTAAAAAAATGCAAGTAAGGGATGTAGGGAAGGAGAGAGGCTACATAGGAAGAAGGAAGGAGGCAGAAACTTGAAATTTCTGAACCTGTTTGAGTGTTTTTTTTTTTTTTTTTTTAGAGGCATGGAAACACTCAACATGTTTAAAATGAATAAAATCTATCAAGGTTAGCTAATATAAGTAAAGATAAGGGTATTTCTAATTGAAAAAGCCACTGTGTATATTTTAATTAAAGTGTGTTTGATGATGATGGAAGCTTCCTCCATACTAGCTAGCTTTCACGGTATAAAAGAGTGCTAGGCAGGCTGTTGGAGAATTTTTATCAAAACATTCACTCACATTATCATCCAGCAAGGCAAAAAGCACCCTCTGGGGCAATGGAGGCAAGTCTTTGAAGGATAATTAGCTACTTTCTGAATGAAGATGAAGCCCACTCCACAGAAAGGAATCCATGCTTCGTGCTGTAAGCTTATTGAAAAGCTATGGGATGTCATAGATCCTTGTGAGCAACCTACATTGTTATAATAACATTGTTCTGTTAAATGGACATTATGTAGTCATCAAGTTGGCTTCCAAATAATTATAATTATTATGTTTTATCACTATGATGATGCTAAAGAAAGATGACCAAATGAAAGTTATTTCCTTTAGTTATGTATAAAAATAAATTAGCAAATTGATGCTGAATGGAAAATAATATCTAATTTCTGTCATTCTATGAATATTTCTGAGAAGAGATAAAATCACATGTATTGGGATAAAATAAGAAATTGCTCCAAGAATTTTTGTGGAGAAACTTAAGAAAGGTTACATAGTTTTATGGTCAATAAAACCTATAGTTAAGCATAATGAAAGAAAGGCGAAGGCTATGAAATACTATGCTTTGATATTTTAATAGTGTGAGTTTGGAAAAGAAGTTTATTTCATTCCCGTATTTTTGTATTCAGTTAAATAGCTTAGCAAATAAACTCAGAACACTACATTTATTTTTAGAAAGACTTTGCCTGATAGTGAGCTGTGAGATTATGGTGGCATCATGATCCTATCAAACCTATACAACGAATTAAATTTTCCCATTGCTGCTGATATCATAGCTCTGGTAGAATACTGGGTAGAAAGAGATGTGCTGTGCAGGATGGCAGGGGAATCCTGCTGGTTGAAGAGATAAAACACTTCTCACCTTTGCCTCCCACACACATATCTTCTCCATCTCTGATTTCATCAAATGTGAAGTATGGATTGCTATAAGGTTTGTAGCTAAGTTAATTTCCATCATTAACAGGATTTTTTTTTCCCATTTCCTACTGTGTTTTATTTCCTCTGTTTTTTATATGATATGAAAACATTCAATGATACACAATTCACAATTTTTAAATCATGCTTACATTTAGTGACCTAATTAACTTGAAGCAAGTTGATATGGAATATCTTCATGGCAATGGTGATTTTTTTATGGGAAAAAAGATAGATACAATATTTTCCATGTAGCTTCTATGCACTAGTAACATACTCTGTAACCTCCTAGCTACAAGGTACCTTTTTTCTCATGTTTAAAAAGTTTAAATAGCTTGCTATGTGCTATCTTCTCATTCATGAAACACAGCATACACAAGCATTTTCTGAGTGTTTTGTAAGCCAATTTCCAATACTGAATCTCATAAGTCTATTAAGTTCCTGTCTTCTGGAATATAGAACAAAATAAAGAAAGATAAAAACAAATCCCACCCATAAGTAAGTACAAATAAGTACATTAATATAAATACAAATTTCCCATTTCCCCTGAAAAATTAAAGATTTGTGGAAATCATTTTCACATAACCCTTAAAGTATAATTCAAGAATTTAAAGTTCTTTTCCTCCCTAGTGTACAGCAAAAGAAAAAGGTTATGAAGGTAGAAACATTTCTAGGGAACACATCTGTGAAAAGTATTAGCCTAATATGGAGGGATGTTAGAAAAATTATAAGCCATAAGCAGTAAAAAACATACTATTAGTAATTAAAAGTGTGTTTAATAATATACATTTATAATAATGAATATAAGGACTCCAAAAAGGAAAAATTCCATAAGTTAACATATTAGTGATTGATTAGGGGACTTCAGCTATTCAAAAAGTTCCTTAGTATAAATAAGATTTCCAAAGTGTAGTAAAGGGGACTTGAAAAATGATCTTTACTAAATATAATGACTTTTACCATATAATGTAGTTGGAAGTACAGTTACGTATAATTGTAAATGATTTCCATGCATTGTTCCAGCATCTATTTCATAAATAGTCAAAAGTTGAGGACTTGATCCCAGTCATGAAGGAAATCAAATGATTTAAAATCAAAGTGTAGGCTGGAGAGATGGCATAGCAGTTAAGATGCATGCCTGCAAAGCCTAAGTACTCCGGTTTAATTCTCCAGGTCCAACATAAGCCAGGTACAAATGGTGGCTCATGCATCTGGAGTTTGTTTGCAGTGGCTAGAGGCCCTGGTGTGCCCATTCTCACTTTATCTCTGCATCTCTCTCTCTCCCTGTCTCTCAGTGTCTAATAAATAAATAAAAGTAAATCTAAAAAAAGTTTTTTTTAAAAAAAATCAAAGTGTAGCCTTACAATGATGTCTCTTTCTTCTCATTTTGTCTTTTCTTAAGCTAAATCTATCTATTTGATGTTTTCATAATTATTAATGCAGAAATTTGGCTTAAACATTTAGAATGTAAATCTATAAAGTCCCATGAAATAAAGTAGTAAATTAGAAGAATATTAAGTTATCACCATCCAAAAGGCAGTACAGGGATTATCTCCATTTAAGGAATTGTCATAGTTCATCATTCAACCTTGATTCTGATGGCTAATTAACATCATACCTTGGCTTCTATTTCATTATCGATGTCATCTTCCTGATCAGGGCAGAATATGTATTTCATTGCCAGCCTCACACAGTTGCACTATAACAATGAGAAAATATGGTTTTGTGTGTGTGTGTTTTCAAAAAAAAATAGCCTTTATGCATTCCATCTTGCAATGGGTCTTGATTCTTGTGCCTACTTCACTACTTTGAACTACACACCTGGTGTTTGTAGACATTCAAATACATTTTGAATGAAATAATAGAGACATAAAAGCTTGGCACCCAGGGAGTGTAGATACAAGTGGATGTAAGCAAGATACAGTCGCTGCATTGTCAGAAATTATAGCTCACAACATGTTAATAAAGTGAGAAAATGAATTCAAGAAAGCTGAAAGACAAACTGTGAAGAGCCTAATAGCCATGGACTTACATGGCTCAACGCACACCATGCTGTTTCTGATAAATTATTTTCTTCTAAAATAAAACATGTCTCCATCAACCATCTCAGCAGAGGTTGAAACAGGATTTTCTATCTCCATGTGGAAAACTAAGTCTTGTGAAATTCAAATAAAGAAATATAACTTACTAGGGAGCAGACGGAAGCAATAGAGTGTATCATTTTGATAGTGTCTGAAAATAATAGCCAATTTGGAGAATTCTTAAACATATACTCTCAATGAATTCCCTGCTTCTTTAATAAGTAAAAAGACATTTACATATATAGCCTGAATGTGTGAGTCAAGCATCCAATGCTCTTGTAAAAGTACCTGAAAGGGGCTGGGCGTGTTGGTGCACATCTTTAATCCCAGCGCTCGGGAGGCAGAGGTAGGAGAATTGCCATGAGTTCGAGACCACCCTGAGAATACATAATGAATTCCAGGTCAGCCTGGGCTACAGTGAGACCCTACCTTGAAAAACCAAAAACAAACAAACAAAAGAATAATAATAATAAAAAAACCTGAAGGGAGAAATGCTTTATTTTGGTGTTTTGGTGCACAGTTTCAGTACAGTGAGACCCTACCTTGAAAAACCAAAAACAAACAAACAAACAAAAAAATAATAATAAAAAAAACCTGAAGGGAGAAATGCTTTATTTTGGTGTTTTGGTGCACAGTTTCAGTACTTCAATCCTTAAGATTGGTTTCATTGTTTCAGGCAGATGGCCAGGTTGAAATTCATGAGAAAGGTATGTGGAAAAGCTTCTCCCCTCATGATGAGCCCAGAGAAAAGTGAGATATAGTTATGGTCTCAACATACCCACCAATGACTTCATACCCACCCATAAGGACCAACTATCAAACTTTCTGCTCACTCCCAGTATTGATACTAAATGATGAACACAGTTTTAGCCCATGGCTTCTGGGAGATATTTAGGATTCAAATCATAACACTATGATATGTTTTTGATGTGCTAAAACATTTAATCAATGCAATCAAAGCCAGTTTTCTTTCAGTAAACTAGATATGTTTGTGAGTATCAGTATAGGTTATTTTCCTAATATTTTATATTGTTAGACATAGTAAATAAATTAGGTTTTCTACATGGAAATATACTATCAAACTGTAAATAATTTTGATTTGTTATAGAAAAGTCTAAAATAAATACTTATCTTAATAATTACAGAAAGAAATCAAACATGCATTGAATAAAAGAACATATTTTCAAGGCAATAAGTAAAAAGAAAGAACACAAATTTCCCATTAACATTAAGACAAATGTCACATTTATTGCCTGAAAGTCTAGTCTATAATTAATATTGATCTATTTTATTTTCAAAGTTTATTATCTAAACAATTATGGCTTACTGATTTAAATAGTTTTCCTTCAGAAAACATGCCACATATTATTATTTGTATAAAGCTATAGTTTGGCCACCTAAAAGTTCCCTCATGGGAAGATTTATTCAAGTTTAAGGAGAATAACTGTAATAGAGCCATTAATATTGCATGGAAGCCATAGAGACACCTCAACATTAGAACTTAAAGGAGAAAATTTGCTATTTTTTTCCTGGTAAAAATGCCTATTTTTATTGCATTGTTTTCCAACTTTTTAGTGCGACTGGTTTCTAAAGTTTGTATGGGAAATGATATAGTTGCCTACCTCAAACTTAGTGAGAATCATGACGAAAGTACTAAACTCACACACTGAAACTATATAAAGTTGTCACCATGCCCATTTTCCATCACTCTGAGTAAGTGGAAAGACAGAATGTTGTATGTGTGTTGAAGGTCTGAAGAATTCCATTTTATATCTGAATCATGGGTTACAAGAAAAATTTAGAACATTCACTATACACTTCGCACTTCCAGAAATTCTAAAGTCATTTTCTTAAAAAAAATTGAGCCAATATGCTAATTTTCAAAATATTTTCATAGTGAAATTTGTATGTTGAATTTATAAAATTTTAAGTAATAGTTTCTAAAGCAATTAGAAAAAAAGTGGATCAAGTATTAGTTTTCAGTTTTTAGTGAGTTATATAGATAACATTTTATAGACAGCAAACTTTACTTTCAGTAGAGTTTCAGTTCTGCTGGCAATTTGAGTTTGCTCTGTGAAATAGTAACTTGATAGCTTTTCTTTCAGAAATTGGTTTTGTAACAATTTATTTCTGGTTGTTGTGTCTCAATAAGGTGATTGAGCTTCACACTGCTTCCATGTAAAATGTGTATGCCCTGACTGCAAGCAGTGCTGGCCTATTGCCTCAGCATTCAGAGAAAAAGGAAAATAACAGATATTACTCTACTGGATATAAAAAAGGGAAGTTGACTCATAGCTGTTACCTCCAACTCATGTCAATACTTCCAATAATTTAACAAATACTTATAAAGGACTTTTTGGGAGCCAAACACAATTTGTTATTATTATTATTTATTTGTTTTATCACATGTATATGTGTGGAGAAAGAATAATTTAACACAACCCTAAATCAAGCTATTTCAATACAATATAAACCTCCTGAACTATGTCTGTGCTAATGACCAAAACATTTCTGTAATCATGTTCAACAAAAGCAATATTTTTATTTGGCACATTTACCTGCAGGGTAAAAGATATGTTGAATAGTGATTACTTTAGAGATTAAAAGGTTCAGTTTTCTTTCTGAGGGTAATGTTCCCTAAAAACAATTTCTATATTTTCTTCTTACAGTGGCGGATATCTCATTTTCATATTAAACTATCTTCAGTTATAATACTATTTAACATGCATATATGTGGTAAATCTTTTTACAGATGTCTTATAAACATTCTCATTTGTGTGAACTTACTATTCTCATTTTCAATGTTGTATATACATAACAATGTGAAGAAATAAACCTGTGCCACTGCTAATAAATCTGAATTTGTTAATCTAAGTCCCAGAAGCATTGTCGCAGAGCCACAGTTTGAGGCACAGAGCTGGTCAAAAACATCAAAACCACAAAAATGATAATTAGTCATTTCCCCTAAAAGTTATTCATTATACTTAACAGATGTATGAACTTGAGAAAATTTTATCACAATATTTGCTTCTTTAGAATTTTGGGAATACTTGTGTTTGGTATTATCTCAGCATATTTAAAAGTTTAAATAAAAATTGTATTTGTGTGTGTGTGTGTGTGTGTTTTAAAAAAAAAAAAAAAAACATTTGTCATTGAAGAATCCACTGTAGTTGAAAAGGTGCTTAAATATCAGGCCATCTGGATCTCCATGGAGTTACCATAGAATTCCCATAATGCAGAGAAGGTGCTTCATGTTGCTGCTCGTTTCGTTTTGGAAAGTATCCAGTACTGTAAAACATAACTTTGCTCATCAGTGCCTTGGAAACAACTTTAATAATTCTCCATAGGATGTAATCATTTTATAGACTATGTTTATCACATTTCAGAAGTTAAATAGACTGACTTTGGCTTATTTTTCTCTCCTCCACTCATAATATGCATGTACTCTGCTTCTTAGTTCCTATATTTCAGTATCATCTTCCAACCCTGAAGTGTGGGAAAAAAATGGGATTAGATTCTTCAGGAACACTAATGAGAATAAAATATGTCAGGGCATCATTTTCCCTGAGTGGTTTTTCAATTTCAATTTCAATTTAATTAATTTATTTATTTGAGAGAGAGAGAGAGAGGCAGATAAAGAGAGAAAGAAGCCTGGCATAGTAGTGCACGCCTTTAATTCCAGCACTCGAGAGGCAGAGGTACAAGGATCACTGTGAGTTTGAGGCCACCCTGAGACTACACAGTGAATTCCAGATCAGCCTGAGCTAGAGTGAGACCCTACCTCTAAAAACTAAAAATAAAGAGAGAGAGAGAGAAAGGGTGTGCCAGGTCCTGGGGAATTAAACCTTGTTCCTTTGGCTTTGCAGGCATGCACCTTAAATGCTAAACCATCTCACCAGCCCCTCTGTGTGTTTTTTATGGAAATCCCTTACTTGATTTCACCTTCAAGAGTACCGACTCCAGTGCTGGAGAAATGGCTTAGTATTGAAGGCATTTTCCTGCAAAGCCGAAGGACCCAGGTTTGTTTCCCCAGTACATATATAAACCAGATCCACAAGGTGGCTGATGTGTCTGAAGATCATTTGCAGTGGTGAGAGGCCCTGGTGTGCCCATTTTCTCTCTTGAATAAGTAAATAAATAGGGGCTGGAGAGATGGCTTCTCAGTTAAGCCCTTGCCTGTGAAGCCTAAGGACCCCAGTTCTAGGCTTGATTCCCCAGTACCCATGTAAGCCAGATATACAAGGTGGTGCATGCATCTGAAGTTCGTTTGCAGTGGCTGGAGGCCCTGGTATGTCCATTATCTCCCTCTCTTTTTTTTTCTCTCTCTCTGCCTCTTTCTCTGTCTGTTGCTCTCAAATATATAAAAATAAACAAATAACACAGACCTCAAGGTCTTGTAGTATTCAGGATTAGTTTAGGCATGGAGGCAGCAAAAGAATTCAAGTATCACAACACTCCAGAGAAAAGGATGAGTTCTGTCTTTTTTTCACCCGGAAATGTGTGAGTTTTACATTTCAACATATTTGTTCTTACTGAAAATAATTTTTATGACTAGATGCATCTTCTTTACTATTTCTTCCTTTCTCCACTTCCCTGCTGATAAATTAATTAGCTGAAACAACACATGAGAAGAAATAGGGCATCACCCAAGTGCACTGAAAATGGGAACAAATCTGAAGGAATATTGCTTGAGGTCAGCATCTGGTGTGTTCATTACTCCTAGTCCTGTAAGGTAAGCTGACAGTCAGAATGCTGTGCCTCATGGAGTACCAAGTGAACCTTTCTAAGATGACAAGGGACAGAGTATCTGTAATATAAACCTCAATATTGTCACATCAGCCAAGTTCCATTTATATCAAGATAGAAAAGATGGAGCAGTAATAATATATAGCTTTAGAGCAAGTATATACTCTTTTATGATGCTTTCTTTTTTCCTTAAAGATAAGGATAGAAAAGAAATAAGAACAGTGTTATGAAGAGTAATATAAAATATAGTATTTTTACCTCAGGATTGCCAGCTTGAGTAAAATCTATTCTTGGTAACAAAAAAAAAATCCATTTTCAGTGCAATTATTTTTTATGATATTTTAGCCAGGTGATTTAGTTCTTTGTGGAAATAAAGTGCACTCTTAAAAACAGACAGTTAAGCTGGGCATAGTTGGACACAGCTTTAATCCCAGGCACTCAGGAGGCAGAGGCAGGAGGATCACTGTGGGTTCAAGGCCACCAGAGAATACATAGTGAATTCTCGGTCAGCTTGAACTAGAGTGAAACCTACCTTGAAAACCTAAAATATAGGAGCTGGAGAAGATGGCTTAGTGGTTAAACACTTGCCTGTGAAGCCTAAGGACCCTGGTTCAAGGCTCGATTCTCCAGGACACAAATGCACAAGGGGGTGTATGCACCTGTAGTTCATTTGCACTAGCTGGAGGCCCTGACATGCCCATTCTCTCTCTCTCTCTCCCCCTGACTATATCTGTATCTCTCTCTCTCTTTCTCTCTCTCTCAAATAAATAAATTAAAAAAAAAGAAAAACTAAAAACTAAAAACTAAATAAAAATAATACAGTTAGCCTGTATCTCTTCTTGGTGCCAGCGATGATTTTGTTAAATGCTGCATTGTGTGGACTTAGAAACTCACTTCATGTATTTCCTGTATGAGACGAAAAAAAATTCTGTAAAAAGACAGAAGAGAAAACTCATTCTCTGTAAATGTAAATATTTCTCTATGATATTTATTTTCCTATAGAAACATGTTGGGAAACTTAGCTTGACTGTGAAAACAATAAATTTGGAAATCACCAAAGCAAATTTTTATGGGACTCTCTGCCACTTTGGGGAAATGGAAAATTTCATGTATGCATAAAAGGAATCAGTATCTGTTATCTAAAGGGTACCAGGTCTAAATGTCTGTTTCCTTGATCCCCTATGAAAAGTATGCATTGACAGGCTAGAATTGAGTGAACACAATGCTGGTTAAGATGTAAATCCCTGTACTAGCCAGCTTTAATCCTATCCCCAGGTGTTCACAGAAATACTTAAACCATGGAGATGAAATTTATGTATTTATACATATTGAAGCTAACATCCACTTTCCACTGTTTTTCTTCTTTTGCCTATAATTCCCATCCATTCAATTTTCTACTGATTTTCTTTTTATTTAGATCAAGTACTTGTTTAATGAATAAAACCTGTTTGACACAAGAATAAAAATTTTCACCTTAATTCTGAATTCATTGGCTCTCAGTGGGGCAAATAGTTAAGATCTGGGAGGAAATATCAAAATAATGAAAACATAGTGAAGACAATGTCAAGTTTTGTCTGGTTTTGTTTTCATTGTGTGCCAAACTGAGTTTTACTTGGCTACACCTGGACCAACTTCTTACACTGATAGTGTATTTTCTTTTCAACCTAACATTGAACTCATGCTCCTTTGACTGTATCCTTATTTCAGGCATTTTTTTGACATTAATTTTTCCATTTCTAATGAATCAGAGATTTGTGTGAGACATGATCTCTATTCTATCCACATGAAATGTTTAATTAAAATTTCATATTCATTACTAAGAATCACACATTTTAAATACAGAATAGGTATAATTAGTAAACAGGAAAATAGTATACCTAGATACCATGTCAAGTTGTTTAGAATATAGATGAATTTAAAGAACAGATAAACTTTAAGGTTTTCTTATCAATACATGGATGGGGAGTTTTATTACAGATAAAAATTATAAATAATTGAGATTTTTTTCAGTCACTGCATTCTCTTAACTTTATGCTATTTCCTCCCTCTATGGTTACTTTTTTGCCCTTTGAATATGATTTTATTCCCAGAAGCATTTTTCTATGAAGCAATAAGGAAATCATAGGAAATGATAGGAAATCATAGGAAATCACATGACATATTGTCACTCATGTTACAATGTGCATCTCTCTTTTGTAAGATTAATGTACATGTATAACATGTAATATTTTCTGGTTATTTTCTGTGATCCATTAAAAAATTGAAGATTTTTCTTAAATTTATTTTATGTGTGTGTTTGTGTGTGAGAGAGAGACAGAGAGAGAGAGAAAGAGAGAGGGAGAAAGAAGCAGACAGTGAGAGAGAATGGGTGAGCCAGGGCCCTCAGCTATTATGAACAAACTCCAGACTTCAGCCATTGCAATCAAACTCCAGACACGTGCACCACCTTGTACATCTGGCTGACATGGATCCTGAGGAATCGAATCTGAGTCCTTTTGCTTTGCAGGCAAGCACCTTAACCACTAAACCATCTCTCCAGCACAAAATTGAAGATTTTTAAATTAGTAACTATGACAGTTTTATTCCCAAATGAAATTAGTATGTTTATTTTTAAAATTATATTTAAATAAGGTTATTATTGAAATTATATGGTAAATCTTCTTTTAAATGGACAGTCAATATATTGGTTACTTTTTCTCAACAGTACAATGAAATACCTTACTAAAGAAATTAAAGTGAAGAAAGGTTTATTTTGTTTTGGTCCCTCATCGTTGGCTCTGGGGTACAAGGAGAGACATGGTGGCAGAAGTTGGAGGTATTGATGGTTGAAGCTTACTGACAATAACCCATAAGCCTCCAGCTTAGTGCTACCTCCCCAAATTCCACATCTTTCCAAAAAAGTGTTGGGGACAAAGTATTCAAATACTGAGCCAGCAGAAGTCATCACACATTCAAACCATACCAGATTTATTAAATAAAAAATATGGAAAATAACCTTAGCATTAATTAGTTGATGTCTTAGTTCAATAACTCAGCACCATATATCATTTAACTGCTTTTCATTTTTTTTTTTTAAATTTTTATTTTTATTAGTTATGTATATAGTGTATATACAGCCATGATGGTGTCATCATTAGCCTTCTCCCTGTGTTCCTACCCCCTGCTCCCAGCCATGGGTAATGAAGGTCTTGTCTTATGGGGGTAGCCATTATTTATGTGGGAGAGGCAATGATTCTGTGCATAATGACCCAACTCATGGCTCTAACAATCTTTCCGCCCCCTCTTCCACGAATTTCCCTGAGCCATTTTGGAGTCATTTTAGGTTTATTTCAGTGACTAGGTCTTGTGAGTGTCTGTATATCTGATTTGGTAGGAGTTGAGTGTTCTTTTTGTCTATCTCCTTTGCCCTTGTGCTGGTACCAGGTTCACTGATAAAGCAGCACTCTTGCTCATTTCCCCTATAATTCTACAGCTTCAACTGGTGTCCTGGTGAGGTGTGATGGGCTGATTCTCTCCTCAGGTTCTGCATCCATCCTAAAAAGGGAACTAGATTCTCCAACGGAGAGTGAGGTCAGTGCACCATACATGGATAACCATTATTATTTTAGAGAGAATTTAATAGGTGTAGGTCCTCTTATATCCCACTATTGTTGGGAGCTTGACATTGGAGAGCGGGCTCATATTTGGATACAGTTTTGACTTGTTTCCCAGGTATGGGTTCCATTCCACTGAATTGATCCATTAGCCAAATCAAGAGCAGTTGGTAACCACCATGGTTGTGTGAGCATCATGTCAGGTTGTTTGCTGCTGAGTAGCTTAGACTACGGAATGCTTAGACAGATATTGGTCATTTCCCCCATTCACTCCTGTAGCACCTTCTGGCACTAGACAAGCTAACTGTCTGGGGACTCACTCTCCTCCAGATTCCATCTAGGTCTCTCCATGTTCCATCCCAACAGCACATGGTGTCTTCAGCAGTAGGGTCTTACCATTACCTTTGGTGGGTCATCAAGTACTCGGACAGAAATGTGTCTTCCTTTGGGAAACCTTGTAGGTCTCGGCTTTCCTTTTAATTTTTAAAGTTTGTAAAACTCATATGAATTTCAATGTTTTACCTATCACATGTAAACAAAATCATGAATTATCTTTCTGCAACTGGCATATTTTACTTAACATTATTTCCTCCAGGATCATCATGTTTTGCAAATGTCATGAATCCTCTACTTTTTGGTGAATTCCATTCCATAATGTATATTTATTCACTATGAGTTTGATTTTCTCATTCATCCTTTGAAGCAGACTGCAGTTTGAGTGTAAAATGTCCCCCATAACCTAAAGTGTTTTAGACTAAGCTTCACACTTAATTCCCAGCAAGTGGAGCTTTGCTGACCAAAGGAGGTGTGTCACAAGGGATGAAACTTGTGGTTTACTAGTCCAGCCTCAATGGGTGTTCATAAAATCTTATCTTCACTATCTGCTCCCTGTTTCTATGGAGATGTGTCCAGCTGTTTGCTCCTGCTATACTTCACTCACATAATGAAATGTTCACCCAAAATGTAAATAGGAAATAAACCTGTTCCATACATAAGTTGTTTCTGGTCAGGTGTTTTGTTCTAGCAATGACAAGGTAATGACTACAAACACATTATAATTTTATTTCATTTTGGCTATCATAAGTAATTCTGTAATGAACACATAAGGACAGCTGTCTCTTGGACACAACAATTTTGTTTCTTCTTGGTATATGTTAATCAGATATATACAAATATCTGGTTTATTGAATAACTTGTTAGTCTTATTATTTTTTTCATAGCTTCATGTTAAACATTTATCACCACATTACTGCAGCATCAATGAATAAGAAACTATAAAAGTCTAATTTTTGGCTTCAACCTATCTTTAATCTACCATTCTAAATTTAATTTTTATGCATATATATATTGCATTTTGATCATATATACTCTACATACCTTCCCTTAAATTTTCAGTAATAACTATGACAACATCACTAACAACAATGTACAAATGTGCATTTTCTCTTAATACCCTCCAAATCTGGTTCTCTTTCACCTGTATTAATAATGACCTTTCTAAGAGGTATGAAGTGATACTCACTGTGGTATTTGTTTTTATTTTTGATAATTGGTTATATTGAACATAAAATATGCTATATACACACAAATTAATAAGTATTAGTCATATATAAAATGAAATCATAACATTTTCAGGAAAATAGATGAAACTGAATACTATTATATTCAACAAAATAAACCACACTCAGCCACACACTGCATTTTCTTTCATACATAGAATTTATATTTAAAGTGTGTGTGTGTGTGTGTGTGTGTGTCTGTCTGTCTGTCTGTCTGTCTGTGTTTTGACAGTGGAAAAGAAGATATCTTATGGGGAAATAAAAGGTAATGAAACTTATGTGACATGAATGGAAAAGGTACAATCAGATAGGGCAGGAAGCGATGGAGGAAGGCAATAGCAAAGGGGATGAATGGCAATAACAAAATAATATAGTGGCATAAATGGACAAAATGCCTCAATAAATCTCATCATGCATGTGAAAATATACAGCTAATAAACAAAGATTATTTAAAAACATATTTAAGGTGGACAAGCAAAAGTGTTGGAAGTAACACTGGGAATCTAAAATTATTCAAAACTTTTCCTATATTTTACAATTATTTTCATTATTGACATTAATGGTAAATTTTTATAGTGAATGTCGCATCTGATGCATGGAGCTTATACACCAATCTTTCTCTTTGTGTACTGTTAATAACTCAGGAGCCTTACAAATGGTGGACAGAAGATATCTTCACATAGATATTTATACTTCAATATTTTATATGGTTATATATATATTTGAAAAATTGTATTTTTGTAGAGTCATATTTTATTTAATATATGTATTTTTAAGGTTCATAAACTAAATGTTAAAATATATACAAAAATTTATTTTTCTATATAATTTGTTGACTGTATTATCCTATAATTTTATTTTATATTCTATTAAATTGGGTCAAATGAAATCATTGAACTGGGTATAAACACTTCATAAATGCAATTAGCTGTTATTGAACATGATAGAGTTTTATATTGCTCATTATGATTTCTAAACAAATCTCATTATTTTTGTTTTTAATAGTTATTATTATCATTTTCAAGATTTAAAAAGCAAAATATAATGCACATGGTTTGATTACATAGATCTTTAGATAGTGATAAAACTACATTCAACAATTCCAAATATTTATGAGAATTATAGGCAAATAAATTTTCTCTTAATAGAATGGTATCAATTGGATGATTGACATTTAGGTTTGGCTTGTGCTTTTCAGAGACTTAGGCTGATGTTATAGTCAGAGTAAGATAGAAAGAAAAGTGGATTCTGAGCACAGAGCATTCTAGTCTAAGCATGCATTGTCCTAGGAACATATCTGGATAGGCTTTAAAAATATTTATTTATTTTCAAGCAGAGAGAGAGAGATAGATAGAGAGGGGGGGGGGAAAGACTGAGAGAGAATGGGCATGCCAGGACCCCTAGCCACTGCAAACAAATTCCAGATGTATGTGACCCTTGTACACCTGGCTTAAGTGGGTCCTGGGGAATCAAACCTGGGTCCTTTGGCTTCACAGGCAAATGCCTTAACCTCTAAGCCATTTCTCCAGCCCCTGGATAGGCTTTTGTGTGTGAGTAACAAGCAGCAATGTATGGTATAATCTAAATTTTGTAAAAACAATAAAGAAATGAAAATGCTATGAACATTCATGTAGTATATGAATTTTATTTGCATGTGATGCATAAAATATTAAACTATTTCAAGTATCTCATGCTTGAAAATTTATTTCGCGCGCACACACACACACACACACACACACACACATAAACCTCCAAGGTCTTAACTATTTACATTTATAAATTTATAAAATTATTCTTATTTAAAACTTTGGAACAAATCATTTCCTTTTAATTTTCATAGAATTAAGCTACCTACCAAATAATCTGTTTTTTTTAAATACCACTGTCTTTCCTAATCTTATTGCTACCAGTAAACTTGGTTTCTTCAAAGCAGGGAGAGGAAATAGGAATGCTATCTGTTTTTTGCTACGTGGATCTCTTCATTCATCTTGCTTTCCATCAGGAAAGCTTCCTGCAGAGCTGCATTCAATTCTTAGTATTGACTGACAATTTCCTCCCACTCTCCCTCCATCCAGTATATTGGTACATATTTACAGTCTATCTTCCTCACCAGGAACCCATGAATCTGTCTTTACAGGGAGTGAAAGTTATTTTATTTTTATCTTGGTGTTACCAGTAGGTGTCAGAGTGCTTAAAAGCAGTAAACATGGAGAGTAATCATTATGTGCTGAGCACTATATTAAGTGGTTTTACATTTTTTCTACTGATTACTAATAGTCCGGCTATGCAATATTATGATCCCCATTGTTCAGTTACCAAAACAGAAGTTCAGAGATGCTAAGTACTTTTTTAATGTTACACTTCAAATTATGGTGTGAAAATTAAACTTAGAAAAGTTGATTTCTTAACTTTATGCTATATAGTCTTATTTGAATACCATTTGATACTTTCAGTTAAAGACTTGTAGGGAAAACAGGGAAACAAATTCTTGTGAACCATATGGTTGGACACAATAAGATTAAGGAAACATCTTATGATAATATCAGATTTTTAGTGTATTTCTAAACATCAATGATATAGAAAACCCTTCATTTAGAGATGATAGCAGGCATTGTAGTATTAACAAGACTTTCAGTACTTCAATGTAAATTTTTCTTTTTTATTTATTTTTATTTATTTTATTCATTTGAGATAGAGAGGGAAATAGGCAGGGAGAGACAGAGGGAGGAGAGAGAGAATGGGCATGCCAGGGCCTCCAACCACTGCAAACAAACTCCAAATGTGTTCACCCCCTTGTGCATCTGGCTAACACAGGTCCTGGGGAACAGAACAAGGGTCCTTTAGCTTTGCAAGCAAATGCCTCAACAGCTAAGTCATTCCTCCAGCCCTCAATTTTTCTTTTATCTTAATTTGTAACATGAAATTGTTTGGTATGAGAAGCTTTATGCCATTTTATTTTTGGAGTACACATACTCAGTATCATATAGTACATACAAGCTAATTAAGTTGTGTCTACTTCATATTTCATATATGAATTAATTCTTTACAATTATTCTCCTACTTGGCTATGATTGTCAGGTTTTAATTTGTAATTTAAGATGTTATAAGTCTCATCTACTTCTTTATCACATATACTATTTGTTTTCAATCAAAGAGTTATATATCTAATTGTGATGTATACATTTATCAATAAAAATAGAATGAGCAAAGATCACTTCTGCAATAGTTCACTTAGGAAAGGGAGTGATAGAAGTCTTAGATAAGGGCACGATTATAATAGTAGAATGGAGCTCTTAAACACACACACACACACACACACACACACACACATATATATATTTTTCAAAGCATAGAGCTTGATTCTGATGCTCAGTACAGTAATTCACTCTCCACTTATTGGCATTCCTACTGATACTTGGTACTCCATTTCAACAGAACATTTCCAATACAGTATTCAGACTACAGGGTTCACAACACTAAGAAGCTTCTCCAAGAAGGTCATGTGTGAAGCAATTTTTAAAACTCTGATGAAAACCTTTCCTTTGGGTTCTTATCTAGAATATAATTTGAGGAGGAAGAGCTAAGAAGATTGTATGTAGTAGATCTAATTCAGTATTCTAATTATTTGAGATTTTGAATTGTTCACTTTACAGTTTTGCTATTATAGATAAGCAAAACTGAGAGGCCCTGGGATCTGTTAACAATGATTATTGGGATAAAAATATTGAAAGATATCAATAATTAATACTAACACCACACTATAATAATATTTGATATTTTATCCTCGTAGACTTAAGGCCATTTTGGGGTTCAAATTTTAGTTGAAAAGGTTTGAAGTGGCACAATTATCAGCCCTGTATTTTGCATAGCTACACAAGTTACTCACAGACCAGATAAGCAGACATAACAGCCTTGTGGCTTTCCCTAGACTTACTCCCTGTACTATTGCTGACAAATATATTATTGCAGCAACTGAACCTTTTCTGTCACTGTGTCACCATAATGATGGTTTCAGACACTTGTCTCCTGTCTCTTTGCCCTCTACCTACATGTCCTCTCTTGCCAATATGTGGATGGTAATAGGTCTTTATTTGCCCTGAGTTAAGAAGTAGTCCATATACTCTTGAAATATCATAAAATATAAATCTCAAAACTCTATTTTTCCCTAAAGTTTCCTAAGTTTTCCTAAATTACATGTTCCAAGTATTATATTTTTCAGAATCTTGGAGGCAAATGAACCCTTTCAAAACAGATGATAGAAATGGTTTGACAATGGAATTACAGTCAATGATGGAGGCAAAGAATAAGAGAAACCAATAAAGAATATCCAAGTCCCAGGGCCAGGGGATGGCTCCGTGAGTAAGAGTGCTTACTGTTCAACCTTTAGGTTCTGAGTTCAGTCCCTAACACTTATGAAAATATCAGCGCATGACCAGATATGCCTGTAACCTCAGTACTGAGATTCTCTGGGGCTAGCTGGTCAGCCAGGCTGATCAAAACCCTGCAGCCCAGCTCTGTCTAAAGGAAGCAATGTGGTAAGAGCCATAAAGGACAACGAATGTTCTAGGGGGTGTGCAATTGTACACATACAGTGCATATACCATGCATACACACCACACACAAAAATAAAATCATGAATTGGCAAATGCCTCAGTGATGGTAACATTTAACTGCTACCTCTCTGTACCTAAACATCAATATTTAGTTTTACAGAAAAAAAAAAAAAAAGACATAGCAATATGATAGAAAGCAGTGCAAGAGTCGTGGGGATATGAGAGTCACTCTCCCTCTGTTGTCCTGCATTAACTAAGGGAAAAAAAAAAAAACCCACAAATTAATTCATTACTTTTCTCTTGCCATAACTCATGGAACAAAAACAAGGTGGAAAACTCTATCTAGAAAGTTAATCTAGAGACACCATATCAGTATATTTCAGGCACTCTGTGCCTACTTTACTATGGACACATTGATTAAGATTTTTTTTTAATTTTTTTTTATTTTTTATTTTTACAGAGAGACACAGAGAGAGAGAGACAGACAGAGAGGGAGAGGGAGACAGATAGAGAATGGGCGTGCCAGCAGTCTCTCAGCTGCTGTGAACGAAATCCAGATGCGTGCGCCCCCTTGTGGGCAAGTGCGGCATTGCGCCCTTGCATCACTTTGCATCTGGCTAAACATGGGACCTGGAGATTGGAACTGCTGGAGATTGGAACCAGCGTTCTTAGGCTTAGGAGGCAGGCGCCTTAACCGCTAAGCCATCTCTCCAGCCCTGATTAAGATTTTTTAATAAGTAATTTTAAAGTAGTGGATTTTTCAGACCAAATTTTTCTACTTAGTTATTTTTAAGATCCTTGCTCTTGTTACATGTTAATGTTAGGCCTTATAACCCTTTCTGACACCAAATATATTCATTTGAAGTATTTGTTTCATCTTTTGTATCATTTCATTATTTATTAACATTTAATCAATATGTTTCTTAAACACTGTACAATAGAATTACAATCTTAGCTTGTGATCCCATATAGCCTTAAGCTATCAGTAGCTCTATAAATCATACATGTAATGAATCATGGATCTGGCCTAAACCTGATTTTGGTCAATCTAATAATCTAAGAACTTTAACATTATCTCAGTGTTGGTCAACCATCAGATAATCACAGTTTATATCCATGATTGTTAAATCTTCATCAAAAAATTTTCTGCATTTGGAATCACCTGGGAGACAAATTTCTCAAAGTATTTGTAAGAGATTTCCAGTAAGGTTTAACTGAGAAGAAAAGACCAACCTAGAATGGAGGTGCCACTATCATGGGTTCGTGTCATGTACTGAGTTCAAAAAGGAAAAGAAAAAAAAAAAAAACAAAGCCACTGGACCACCAACATCCATCTCTCAGTCTTCCCATTAGCCAAAACATCCTTCCTTATGCTGTTTTTTTTCAGGTATTTTATCACAGAAAGCAGATAAGTAACTACTGCAACTTCTACTCCAGATAAGACCTCCAGATTGGTGCTGCAGTATTAATGGTGAATGTGACCCCTCCAAATTTCAGGCTGCAAAACGCATGCCCAATGGGAGTGAGTTCCGATGTATAGCACTGAACAGGAGGGCCCCAGAGCTCTTACTGGCTTAGAATGAAGTACCTTCACACAGGTTGTTTCCCCTTTTCCATCATGTAAGAACACGGCATTTCTCCTCTCAGGGTTACCCAGCTAGACCACCAAGTTGGAAGGGGAGCACAACACTTACCAGGCATCAGAACCTGTCTAAGCTTTATCTTGGACTTCTCAGAATCTAGGAATATGTTGAATAGAATGTTGGGCTTGTTTAATTACACAACCAGTGACATTTTATTAATGTATCACAGAACAAGGTATAGGGCCTGCCCTTTGCCCATGAGGAAGAAGTAACAGTATGATTTGACAGGGTCTTTAAGATTTAATAAATGAGCCTTACATTTTCAGAGGATATGATTTGGAATTGAAAGATTAAAATCAGTGCCTGTTGCATTAATTCTTCATTCCCACATGGATTTATGATGTCCTGACATTATTCCATAGAAATTAACCTCAGTGGCTGCATATATATTAAGTGGAAGCTAATGACTATTGTCATGAAATAGGGGAGAGAAGAGCAAAATTTGTTTTCAATTGACCTATCTACTGAGCTCCTGGCTAAGAACTGGCTCTATTCATACTCCTGATACATTCAGTTTTATTCTCCCCAGGAATTCAGCCTAAGGTCCAGTACAAACTATTTCTATTTTTTAAGTATTTTTTAAAATTTCTTTTTATTTATTTGAGAGAGAGAGAAATTGGCAGGGAGGAATATGAGCGAGAATTAATATGGATGCACCAGGGCCTCTAGCCATTGCAAACGAACTCCAGATGCATGTGCCCCCTTATGCATCTGACTTATGTGGGTCCTGGGGAATCGAACCTGGGTCCTTTGGATTTTCAGGCAAGTGCCTTAAACCACTAAGCCATTTCTCCAGCCAAGTACAAACTATTTCGAGTATGATTTTAATAAAGGTTAACAAAGAAATGGAGACAATGACACAGGATTGTATGATCTCATTGCAGAAGGAAGCCAAACACTGGATAGTAAGATCTGTGAGTGTTATTGTGAGCAGAATCTCTGTACTAAGTAAGACCTTCCCTAATGTCTGTACCAACCACCTTCCAGCCTACTACATGAGGTAGGATTTGTTTTTCCCCCACACAATAAGGAAGTTTAAATTGATAACCTCTGCTTCTACTGAAACTAATACAAAAAATTTATTGCTTGGAAACCAAACTGCTTCTCTGGGGCAATAGCTTTTTACTTAGGTTTTATTATCCAAAATTTTGCAAACATGCATCTATATATTGAACAAATAACAACAAAAACTTATTAAAATGCTTATTTTCTTCTTTCAGTTGAAAATTTAATGTGTATATTTAGAGCAAATGATGTATCAAATAAAATGATTAAGTCATCTTTCCTAATAAAATATATATTTTATTCTTATAATCAGTTTGTTTTAAACCAACCCCATCACTTTACTTGCTTTTTCTTAATCACAGCCTGCAAAATTGACTTTTCTTTATTATTATGAACATAGCTAATGATTTTTAAAATTTTAATGATCTATGTCAATCTGAACCTTGATTTCTGTGGCATATAGAATGTAATTTTAAAGTAAAAAAAAAAAAAAACTGTCTTAAATTAGTAACAGGAAAAATCTGTTACATATTTCCTGGAATCAAATAATAATAATAACAATAACAATAATTAATAATAAATAATAAGAAGCTGAGGAAGAAATAATCTTTCTAACAGCCTTTTCTATTCCCCATCTTGATATGATATTTAATTACTAAAACCTGCTGCTCTCTGCCCATCCCACCCCTGTCATTGTAAGGAACCATTAAAAGAGTAGCTATACATTAATGTCCTGGTCTTATTATAATTAGAAAGAAGCAGGCACATAACAATGTATTTCTTGTCTCTATAAATTTATGTAACTCAGGTGTGAGTACACCTTGCCATTTACAAAATATCTTAATCTCAAAGGCTATACCATGCATGCTCATAACCAAATTGCCTTGTACTGAAATCTATCCACATTCTTGAAAATGTATAGAATTTTTATGAGCTGGTAAACATCTTGATCATAGTTTGAAATTATCATGTTGGGACTGGTTACTCCAGAGGAACTTGGAATTTTACACAGCAGGCATACCAGGAGGTTTTCTCTGGAGAACTGATAGCATGCATCAGGCACCCTTTTATGTCTGATATATGTGGAATTAGACAATCACACATGCATAAACACAGACATGCACAAACACACAGGTGCTCTGGCAAATGGGTAACTAGTAGTATTCCAGAAAGATATACATATAATCTTAGTGTTCACAGCCACATAAACAATGGCATTGAAACATTAGTGGCACATGACTACATATAGGTTCACTTATATTGTATATACATTAATAATTATATTTTGTTTATATATTCATATATAAACATACAATCACATATTTACATATAATATGTGACACACACAAAAATGCAAAAGACAGGCATTATATCTAACATTTTAGTAATAAAATACCTTGTTATGATTACAAAGTTGGCAACTACAAATAAAACAAGATATTTATGCTACATACATTTTGACAAATCAATAAAATTTAGTCTATATTATAAAAGTTCATGATTTTATATTAAAAACAATGTGTTTGAGAGACAAGGTAAAATCATTTCCTTACTGCAAAGATGTGAAAAGCATCAAAATTACACAATAATTTTAACATGCTTGAAGCAATATTGTCACCAATTTTTCTGTTAATTTTGTTCCTGGGAGGCAGAAGCTGGAAAAGCTTTTCTGTTAATAATTAAAAAACCCAACATGTCATCCAAAACTTGATATTCAGTGAATGTTAAATAATGTCACGGATGACACTTTAAATGGATGGAATTTTTTAATACATCTAGAAAATTATGCAGTTCTCTTCAGAGCATGCTCTTGAAGGGAACTTAGAAAAACTGGAACACGTCATAATTGAAGATGTTTTCCTAAGCGATGAATAATGTTAGAGAAGGCTACATCTATTGGCAGTTTCAATTTCCTTAGCAATTACCAAAGTCCTGGGAGAAATATGGTGCTGTCTGACACTTATTATGTACAATTTGGAAATCAAACATGATTATTCTGAATATAAGCATTAATGAATTCAGAGAGACTAACCTTGAAATAAAGTGAGTAGAGTGCTGGAAAAGGGAATGATACAAATAAGTTAGGACACCTTCATAAATAAGTTAGAGGCCAGGTTAAAATAACACAAAGTGGCAAATCTGAAGAAAAATGCAAACAAATTAAGTACTTCTTATTCTCCTCTGTTTGAACAGATCTACAAAGAAATATAAAGAAACTAGAGGGAATTCAAAGGTTACCTTCTTTGTGGTCAATTTCACTTACATTTAGTGAGTGAATTAATATCATAATATCATATCAACTTGTATTATAGAGAATTTTCTTCTCTTTTGCAGAAAAATATACCATTCAAGTTTTGCATTAGAAAAAGAAATGGCCTATTAAGCATACTACAAGGAACTATCCTAACTCTAGAAAACCTCCTCAGCGCACCTCTAATAGGTGATCATCAATCCCCATTCACTGAAAGGAATATGATTTCAGTATGATATTCTTTACAAGGCAGTAACTGGCTATGATCATGCAAATAATGCATAAACATAGAAGGAACCAGAAATGAAAAATCTACCTTCCCCAGTCTAGAGATGACAGTTCTCAATATCCAAATTATAGCTATAATTTAATGCTTGAATAAGGTATGCATTCTTATGATTTCATTACTGTGATCTTTTATTCCTCCTAAAACATTTCCAGATGCTTCATTGTTTCTTATCTCTCAGTCTCATTATTCTAGGAGTGATTACTTACAATACTTACTTTCTGAATAACTCCTTCTATTATTGCAAAGAGTTTTTTCATTCTCAATAGACAATATGTTATCAAAATAACAACTTTTTGGCAAATATTTTAAGATAACCAACATTTCTAATAAAGAGTAACATATGTTTTACTTACTATGAGAAAAAAAATATTTAGACATGGATTCTAGTCTAATCAAATTTTATGTACCTGTTATACTTTGGGTGTATTTTATGAAATAAAGATATTTTTACTGTGATCAAGCAAAACAAAGAAGGAAGCAAAAATAGGCAGCTAAGGAAATGAAACTCAATTTCTTTATTATTGGCAGCTCTGTTGAAGCAATAATTCCCAGTTTGTGGGTGATAAAGTTATACTTTCAGAGAAAGATAAACTTTTGCATCCACATGTTTGAATAAATTGCTAGCATGAGTAATGCTGCAGATACACAGGAAATGATGTTAGCTTATTTGCCATATTAGAATTATATTGAAATCCTTGCTTTGACCCAATGAAGGATCATGCTTCTGTCTTTACCATTATGAGGTCATTCCTGTGGTACAATTTTCAGTTCAAGTTTACGTTATAGTACCTCAAATGAGCACAGAAAATAAGCTTCAAACCCAGTAAGATATTGTTACAGTGATTCCCCATATTGCATGCATTTTACTTTTATTTTCTTTCTTAAAAATATTTGTTTATTTTCATTTATTTGAGAGTGGCAGACACAAAGAGAAAGACAGACAGACAGACAGACAGACAGACACACACACACACACACACACACACACAGATAGAGAGAGAGAGAGAGAGAGAGAGAGAGAGAGAGATTGATTGAGCACACCAGGGCCTCCAGCCACTGCAAAGGAACTCCTGATACATGAGCCACCTGTGCATCTGGCTTACATGGGTACTAGGGAATTGAACCTTGAACTGGTGTCCTTACACTTCACAGGCAAGTGCTTAACTGCTAAGACATCTCTCCAGGCCTATTTTTATTCTTATATAATGCTCATGTCAATTTTTTTCATTATAAATCAGATCTACTTTGTAACAGAAAGACAACAAAATACATGAAAGAAGAAAATCACCTATATTTAAAACATAACAAAATTCCTTTGAAGTGTTACTAACTTTTGACATATGAAACATTTACTTTCAGGAAATAGAAAGAATTTTAGAGCCCACTACCATGAATGCTGTTTTGGGTATAAGGTAAGATTTAATATAAATTTGAGAATTTTGGGTAACATTTCACAGTATCATAGGAAAGATAAGCATTGAGATTCATACATATTTTGCTTTCACTGAGATGTAATAAAAAATTAAAACTCAAGGGTTGGAGAGATGGCTTAGTGGTTAAGCACTTGCCTGTGAAGCCAGATGCACAAGGTGGCACATGCATCTGGAGCTTGTTTGCAGTGGTTGGAAGCCCTGGTACACCCATTCTCTCTCTCTCTTTCTCTCTCTCTCTCTCTCCTTCTTTCTCTGTCTGTCTGTCTCTCTAATGAATAAAATCAACAAAAAATTAAAACTCAAAATCTCAAGTTAATTTAAACCTTCAAATATCATATATATCTTAGGAATTGTAAATCTAGAAATCAAAAAGGCATACAAACTATACTGCTTGAATAAAATCTGAAAATTAACCAAAGTAGCAGACTTCACAATAAGATATATAAGTTAATGCCTCGAGTTTTGAATTTTTTTTTCCAAATTTAGGTCTGGCCCATTTAATGAGAATTGTGTACAAAGCAACAGGACCATGGAGTCCTGTGCCTGCCAGAATTGCTTGGGTCCACATTTGTCATTCAAATGTCATTACATGTTGCCAACACAAAACATACAGCTCTCACCTCAATAGGGATAGGAAATAGTTTATTATGGAGAAAATAAGAGTGACCATGGCGTGGGATTGTGGTTGTCCCAAATTCTATGTTCTGTCATATCAACAATTTCATGAAGGTTTTATAGTTATGGAACAAAAAAAGTTATAAATCATGGTACATTTCAAATATATTGGCTGAAACACCACACTGGAAGATTACAGTAAAGCAGGAAAATTGCCACCAAAGGATTCAGATGTTATCTAGCATTATTCTTAGCCTTGGGGTTGGTGGGAGCAGGTGGTCTATATGTCTACTCATTCCAAAAAGATTTTTTTTTGTGTGTGCACCACCACACCTGACTCTTTTTAAATTTTTATTTATTTATTTTTGGAGAGAGACATAGAGAGGACAGAGAGGGAGAAGGAGACAGGTAGAGAATGGGCCCGTCAGCAGTCTCTCAGCTGCTCTGAATGAAATCCAGAGAAGTGCTCTCCGTTGTGGGCAAGTGCAGCATTGCGCCCTTGCATCACTTTGCATCTGACTAAACGTAGGACCTGGAGATTGGAACCTGGAGATTGGAACCGGGTTCTTAGGCTTAGCGGGCGGGCGCCTTAACCGCTAAGCCATCTCTCCAGCCCTAAACACATTTTTTTTTTACCTTGTGACTTAATAGTTGCCCAGATGTTAGTTCAAACACAGAAGTGGGAAAGAAATGGCTATTAAGGGCCACAGGAATCCCTTAATAATTTGGTTCTGATTCTGTAACAGTCCACCTGTCTGTGATTGCAGTTTTATCTGCCAACTCAGTCTTGTTGCAAGCAGATGCAGCACTTTTGGGGGGAATTTTACTCATAATATGAACACAAATGTTACCAAAAAGAACCTCCATGCTTGGGGTTGAAAAACTCCATATATATATATTTTACTCATAAGAATCTTCTTAATCTATTGTGACCAGAATTATTCTCCCTTTCAAAAGTTGCCAGACTATAACTGACAATGTGGATTGGAAATCTCTACAGGAGCATTAAGAGGGTGTGAAAAGGATATTACTATGTATAATCTCAAGAACTTGTTTTTCAAATGAAGAAAAAAAGATTTTAATATATCTAAACTATTTGTCCAAAAGCATCTATTATATAGGTAAAGCTGAGAACAAGTCCTGGTATGAATTCCAGTCTGGCAGATGCTTCTGCTGCCTGCTGATGTCTCAAGTCTAAATGGAATGTGATATACTAGATATTAGCTTGAACCTTTGTAAACAAAGGGTATAAATGAAAGTCAGAAAGAAATCTATACTTTAGTGAGTCTTAGTACACCAATGTTATTTGCTCAAGTTGGGCAGAGTGCCATGATTACATGATAGAGAAGAAAATGGATGAATGGTACACAAGAATGCCCTGCACTACTATCATTGTTTTCCAAAAATATCAAATCATCTCAAAAAGATCATAAAAATAAAAAAGAAAAATGACCCAAGTGCAACAAACATAATGAAGTGATCGATTAACTGAAAAGCCAGATACTGACAAGTTAAAAAGCCTTTCTTTTCCTGAAGTAACGATACAGAATAGCAGTTCTCCTCAAAGCAGCAACTGTATTTCATAGAAATGACCTGTCACTCACAGTGTGATATGATGACTAAGAGCATTGTATAAAAAATATGCTTAACACTCTGCAATGAGAAAACTATAGAAAAGTTCAAGAACCAGAGATTTGAAATGTTATTTGACTTTTATTAATTCCTCTGATAAGGTTGTTTTCTTACTGTAGCCACAAATTTATAACTATAAAACCAATCATTTCCTGCACATTTCTATTGCTTAACAATGGACTTTTGCATAAGGGGAACGTTCCTTTTCTTAGTGAATTAATTTTTGAGGAATATTAATGCAGCCATAAAGAGCTATTTTTGTCAAGTTGGCACCCATTGTTATGAAAATTAAAACAAAATCACTTAGAGCTCTCCCTGAAAAGTTCACTTTATTTTTTTTCTAATACTACCTCTTAATTGCTGCTACCACTTTGCTAATTATTTTCATTGTACTTATTCACTGCTAGAGAACCAACATCATAAAAAGTACTTGACAGAGAATAAGTCTTCGAAATATTCAAATATGTGTTATAAAAAACAAGCAAAAAATTGTACTGAAATTAATAAGCTTTTTAAATTTATTAATTTTATATTTATTCAAAGAACCCTTGACTTCTTCCCAGATGCAATAAGGTCCATGTTTGTTTGTTTATATGTATGCATACATATGAAAACATAAACATGTGTATACACAAGGAAATAACATTATTGTATGCTAAACACAGAAAGAATGAAAGGAAAAAGGGTGTGATGTCCCACACCTTTAATCACAGAACTTAGGAGGCAAAAGTAAGAAGAATGCTGTGAGTTTGAGGACAACTGAGTAGTTGACATAATGAATTCCAGGTCACCCTGGGCTAGAGCAAGACCCTACTTTGAGAAACAAAAACAAAATTAAACAAACAAAAAAATGAAAGGAAAATTATGGAAAAAAGTAAAACCAAGAAGGTAGTGGCAGGAAAAAAAGTTGTGTGACATACTTTCTCCCGCCCAGCCTCCTTTCCTTCTGAATTTGAGTTCCAAATCATTCTTCACAATGCTCGGCACAGCCAGCACTAAATGCTTCTTCCATCATTCACATGAAAGAAAATATATGCAATTAGTATCTAAATGGTTAAAGCATATGTTTGTTGTGGTTGTTTCTATGAAACTATTAATCAATTTCAAATGCCAATGAGTTTGATTGAAGCTGTATATCCCGAAGAAGTATAGGAAATATAATTAATATACATTTCTAGGGCACCGAACTCATCATATACTTTAAGACTAAAAAGATCATCTTCATGACAAAATTAAAATCGGTATTGAAATGGTACTTTCCAGAAAGTACTGTACCTTGGATTTCATTTTCTATGTTAATCATTACAGCTTTACAAGCTAGTTATGATCTTCAATGAAAGATGAAGACAAAGAACTGAAGCAAGTTAAACATGAGATCATCCAGTACAGTGTATGGAAAATTTCCGAGAAAGCAATTACTTAAATTAAAAGCCAATCCTTTTATGCCTGGAAGAAGAGCCTACAAACACCTATGACTGACCTATGTTCCAATAAGATGGCTTGGGAGATGGGTGGCATCTCCCAATTAAAACCAGGTCAGAATCCTATGGAGACAAAGATTATGCTCTCCAATGGCAAGCTCCCACTAGTCTTTGGCTAAAAGAGGGGTTACATCCATGAAATTCTCCCTAAATTAATCAGGCTTACCCCATTTAACCTGTGCTGATTTCACTCTCCATTGGAAATTCCTGTTTCTTTTTCAGAAGGGGTGAGACCCACGACAATAAACTAAAACCAACCCTTATACTTCAGCCAAGCCCAAGCTGAAACCACAGAGGATTGGGAGAGATGAGCAACAATACATCTTCTGTGGTGAGCCTGACAATCAGTGCCAGAGTGAAGGAGACAGATGCTGAGTTTACTCAACACCTGCCAAAGCAGAGATGCAGAGTGGAAGGATGGCAGGTATGCTGGAAATGATGGTACCAACTCATGATGTATCCATACTAAGTATGTCTGTAACTAACTGAAACTAAAAATAAAAATAAAAACATGTAACTGCTATGATTAAACAAAACAACCAAACAAAGTAGCGTCTGTGGATGACATTCAGTATACATCTAAGTGTCACTAAAACTTCAAGGTCTAAAGTCTAAAATACCAAAGACCATTATTTTAACACTGAAAAAAAATATTTTTTTTTAAAAGACAGAGTTTAGGCAAAATTTCACATGAGAGCAGAAAATACTGCTCAAGAAACTATAGGTTATTTCAGGAAAACCTCAGTGCCAAGGGGCACCAAAGCACTAAACTAGAACTGAGCTGGAAGCCTCCACTTCCTAGCAAGCTGTTATAGTGCTGGAAAGTACATGCAAGCTCCTGGAGGAGAAAAACAACCAGCATTATGTGGATCTCATATGCACTATACAACTGACAAGCCAGGCAAGATGGACTTATTGAAGAGTAGAGTGACTCTTGGAGGTAACCAGCTGCTCCCTTAATTGGATCTGAGATCCATTCCACAGGACAGAAGTCATGTCTTATTGAATTTGAGAGCTTGGGAATTTGAGTCATTGGGAACGAATTAATGCCTGGTACTGAAGACAGAATCAAAAACCTATGGCTTGGAAGGATGTATGCCCTAGAGGGAAGCTACCACTAGTGTTTGACTAAATGGACACACTGAGCTCATCAAATTACCTTCTACATGTGTGCAATTGTGCACACTGGCTAGTGCTATTTTCACTTTTAGTTAGAGAAAGTACTCTTTTCTGATAGCAGTGAATACTGAGAAGTTCCAAGACTCATCAAGGTGATAAGAAGAGACGAATCTCTGCTTAAAACTGAATGACCCAGGCTGGAGAGATGGCTTAGCGCCTAAGAACTCCCATTCGATTCTCCAGGTCTCACGTTTTGCCAGACATAAAGTGACCCAAGGAAGCACTTTCCCACAAGGGGGTACACATGTCTGGAGTTCGTTCACAGTGGCTGAGAGGGCACTGGCACACCCATTCTCTCCCTTTGCCTCTTCCTCTCTCTCTCTCTAGTTAAAAAACAAACAAACAAACAAAAAAACCGTGAATGCCCCATCTCTATGCCATATCCACTAGGTATCAGGGAACATTACAGACAAGGTGTTGGAAGAAATATTAGTGCTGTTATTGATTTCACTTCTAGTCAGAGAAGCTTCTAGCTGGAGAGGGACAACAGTGAGACACAAAATTCAACAAAGCTGAAAATAAGAGGCCGTTGAGAGCTCAACCCCAGAAAAGATACCTCTGTCATGTCCTACAATGCTCGGGGAACAATACTAAAGAAGTTGAGTAAATATAAGAGCTACATGGTAGGAAAGAAAACTTTGGAGCACATTAATTTTTATATGAACTGGCTGGTAAATTCATGATCTCCTGTTGGTTCTTATTGCCCAAACAAGCTCTGCACAATTCTGAGCTTATGGCATAGGGATTGCAGGGGACAAGAAATGAGATATCATAACAGAAGGAGGACTACTTGGGAAGAGGAGGATGCTCGGTGCAATAGAGATGGTAGACAAAAGAGGGAACTAGGATGGAAAATTGATCAAATTTAAGTACATCCCCAGTCAGGTATAAAAATTATCTATCTATCTATCTATCTATCTATCTATCTATCTATCTATCTATCTGGACACTGCTGCCATATTAACTAAATATGCCAGACAAAATAAACAATGAAACAACCAATAAAAATAAGCATTACATAATCTCACAAACACATAGAATCTTAAGAAGCTGATCTGTAGACATTGAGAATAGAAGGGTGTTTCCTAGAGTCTGGGAACAATAGTGGTATATGTGTTGAGGAAAGGTTGATCTGTCAGTTCTTAGTTATGAGTTCATGGATGTAAGAAGAATGTATTAGTGCACAGTGTAATGTCTACAGATAGTCATATCATAAATAGTTTGAAAATGTAAAAAATATGATCTTAAATATACCACTTAGTCATGAGAAGAGTTTGAGGAGATTATTTAATATTATTTAGATATTATACAATAGCTACATTCTGAAACATTGAGCAATAAATATGCACAGATTTTGAGATTTTATGTATGAATTAAAAATAAACTTATTAAATGCATTGTACACTTGTATGGAATTGTATTAACAAAATAAAAATATGAAACTTCAACCAAAGAAGAAAAATGAAATTAACACAAACTAAAAATCTCAAATAGTTGAGAAGAGAAATCTTGCCTGATATGAGATAGAGAAATTTAGCAATCTGTTGGCAATATTCATTTGTGAGAAATTAAAATATTAAATCAAAATATAGTTTAAATAGAAGAGTTTATTCTGGTTAATATCTCAAAGATTGAAAATATTTAGAAATCACTCAGTGTTTCCCTTAATGATAAAAAAAAATGAATTACTACCTCAAAAAAAAAAAAATAGTCGGGCATGGTGGCGCACACCTTTAATCCCAGCACTAGGGAGGCAGAGGTAGGAGGATCACCATTAGTTTGAGGCCACCCTGAGACTACAAATCAGCCTGGGTTAGAATGAGACCCTATGTCAAAAAATAAAAAATAGAAATAAAAAATGAATTAGTATGAACCTGACTCATTAAATAGTCTTTTATCCCTGAGAGTTGGATAATCAGACAATAAAGCCTCCTGACATGCTATAATATGAAGTATTCTTGCAGTAAGCAGGATTTTGGTAAATATAAATGTTTAAATGTGAATTCACTCATGTTTGTAGAGAAGCTTGCCTAGAAATATGGAAATAGGTAATTTAGTTGAAATGACATTTACAGAAAGTCAAAAGACTAAACAATTTCCTACCACCTTATGACATGGGCTGGGTATCCTTGTTCTTAAAAGAGGATATAAAAAGAGTGAGAAGTAGTGGCCATATGTTAAACACCATTTTATACATGATAATCAATGCAATGATGACAATGTTTTGAACCTGATATTTCTGAAACAACAATAAAAAATTCTGACAGTGTAGGCATTTGAATATGGATTAGATGGTAGATAAATTCTAAGAGGCAATGTTAATTTCATTAGTAATTATAATTACATAAGAAAATATTGAGAGATTTCAAAAATGAATATTAATGGATCCACAATCACAATGAAATGCACTCCAAATATTATTTAAAATGTATTGGAAAATATTAATGGAGAACAACAAAGTAATTGTAGCAAAACTATGAAAAGGTTTTAATTTTGGTGGTAGACGTATAAGAATTAATAATTTCACTCTCTATATATGAAAATATTGTTAAAAATTGAAAATTTTAATTCATAAATTTCTTTGACACATATAATATACATGAAATATCTTCAAATGGTAGCCACCTGTTATATATACATTAACCAACCAGTTTTTTGTTTAAATTTTAAATGTACAAGAATTATTTTAATGCCCCAATCTTTAAGTAGTTTTTCTAATATGTATTTACCTAAAATATCAAGAAATGTGGACAGTACTAAAGATAAATTCAGCTTCTAATTAATGTTGTTTAATGTTCAACAAATAAACAAAGCAATAACAAAGAAATAAGCCAAATTAAACTTTGACCAGCTTTCTACATATTGTTCAGGTAAATTTTATTTCATCTTATCTTCTGCTAGCAAGTAGCCTTGAGACTTTGTAAGTATGTAAGAACACTGCTAATCCATTATGTTAAAGTGCTTTCATAATAAAAGTTGTCTAGAGGTGACTTTGAGCAATGCTTTCTTTGCCTTTATCTTACATTATAGTGCAAGGAAATATAGGTAAAGCTTTAATTTATGCATCTTGCAGTGCGATTTGTCTTCTCTTGCTCTCAGGAAAAGTACTTAATGTTACCATTTATGATCAGTGTACGATCGAATTCACAAAGTTCAGCAAGGGGCAAAATTTATTCTATCCTTAGGGCTTACTTTCTTCTTTTAACCAAAGGAAACATGAGCCACAGGAATGACATTCTAATTGAGCTCTATGGAAGGTTTTGTGGGGAAAGCCATTTTTTTTTTCCCTATCTAGAGGGCACTTTTCTATTAGAGTTGGATATCCTGTATACCCACCAAGTACACATCTGTGATGTGTCCTTATTTTTATAACTATTTATTTACATTTATTTTTTATTAGGTATGTAGATAGCATGTATACAGTCATTCTGGTACCATCATTAGCCTCCTCCTTGCCCCCCCCCTCCGAAGGGACCCTCCTCATTGAGGAATGTGGGTAATGCATTGAGGGGGTAAACCATCAGTTATGGGGAAGAGGCAAGGTCTCAGTGCATAATGTCCCAATTTGTATCTCTACCAATCTTCCCGCCCACTCTTCTATGAATTTCCCTGATACATGTTGGGTTAATTTCAGGTCTACTTCAGTGATGAATTCATGGGAGTGTCTGTGTCTCTGGATATCTGGTTTGGTAGGAGATGTTCTCTGTTTCTATCTCCTTCACCCTTGTGTTGGTATCTGGTTCACCAAGAAAGCTGCACTCTTGCACATTTCCGCAATTACTCTATGGTTTCGGCTCGGGACCTGGTGAGGTGTGATGGACTGATTCTTTCCTCAGGTTCTGTGTCCATCTGAAAAAGAGAAGCAAATTCTCTAACAGAGAGAAGTCAGCACCATATAAATGGGATAATCATTATTATTTTAGAGAGAAATTCATAGGTGTATGAAATACTTGTAGCCCACGATTGGTGGGAGCTTGATATTGGAAAGCAGGCTCCTTCTTTGGATATGGCTCTGACTTGTAACCCACTTCCAGCTATGGGTTTGTAGCAGACAACTTCAGGTTCATTGAGATGAACTTCCAGACCAGGCACAGTTATGGAGGAAGGTATATTATTTATTGAAGCTTACAGATCCAGGGGAAGTTCCATAATGGCAGAAGAAGCTGGCCTTTCTTCACAGTGCCAAGTAAGAGAGAGAAAAAACAACCAGCCACACAGCACACAGAGCAAAAACTACTGCCAAAAGCCCAGCACACTTCTGGAACTCCTATTAGGCACACTTTGCATATCTTTACAATGGAATCTCAAACCACTACCACAGCTTACGACCGGCCCCCAGTGACATTGCCTCTAGCAAGGTGATTGCAGATGCAAACTATAACTAATAAAATACTGAATATATTGGGGGACATATATTCAAACTACCACAGGGTTCCATTCCCAAGTGGATCTGTTAGCCAAATCAAGAGCATTTGGTTACCCACCATGCTGTGTGCCACTATTTCCCTTGTGTGAGCATCATGTCAGGTTGTTTGCTGCTGAGAAACTTAAACCACATGTTGCTTGGACAGATGTTGGTCACTTTCTCCCAATTTCTCATGCATCACCTTCTGGAACTAGACAAGCTAACTGTCTGAGGACTGATTCTCTTCCATCCCAGTAACTCCATGTTCTGTACCAATAGCATATGGTGTCTTTGGCAGTAGGGTCTTGCCATTAACATTGGGTATGTCATCAAGTACTCTGACAGAAATTTGTCTTTTTTTTTTGAAACCTTGTAGGTCTGTCTGATCAACAGCTCATTGTGGATGTTAACTGTATGCTGGTACTGGGAGGTAAAGGCCAGCACCAAGGGAAAAGAAAGAAGAAAAAGATAGGTAATATAAAAGAGAAAGAGAGAGAAGAAAGAGACGAGGGAGAGAGAGAGAAACAGGAGAAGCTTAAGGTTAGTCTTCATCATACCCTCTTCACGGCCCTATGAATCAGGTGTTCTCTCAAAGGACCTGATGAAGGTTCAACCTTTCAGTCTGTCTTTAAGAATATAGGATTTCATAGTACCATTTATATTTGAATGTAGTTTTATGTCCCTCCTCAACCCATACCCTCCATTCCAGCCCCGCCCTCCCTATTGTCTGGTCCTCAAGATGCTCATTAGTTATGTCAGCATCTCAGGCTGTTTCAGGTTAGGAGCCACACATGAGTGAGACCATGTGACAATAGTCTTTCTGTGATTGGGTGAGTTCACCAAGAATGATCTGTTCCCAGTTCAAAATTTTTTCTTCAAATTTCATTGTATCATTTTTCCCTACTGCTATGTAGAATTCCATCATGTAGATATACCACACCTTGGTTATCCATTTGTCAGGTGATGGACATCTGGGTTGATTCCAGTTTTTAACTATTATGAATTGAGCAGCCATAAACATGGTTGAGCAAATTCCTGTAACCTGAGGCATGGAACTTTTAGGATATGCTTGGATATATTAGGCATTTTCAATTCCAAATGAGTGTTAAAATTATTTTTTCTATATCTGTGAAGAAAAAAATGTTGGGATTCTTATTGGTATTTCATTTAACCTGTACGTTGCTTTTGGTAAGATTTCCATTTTCACCATGTTAATTCTGCCTATTCAGGAGCATGAGAGGTCTTTCCATTTGCTCAAGTCCTCCTCAATGTATTTCTTGAGTGTTTTTTATATTTTCATTGTAAAGGTCTTTCACATCCTTGGTTAATTTTATTCCAGGGTATTTTGTTTGTTGTTGTTGTTGCTATTGAAAATGGGACAATGTTGCTTATTTCTCTGTATCTTGTTCATTTACATGTAGAAAGGCTACTTATTTTTGTGCATTGATTTTGTATCCTGATACTTTGCTGAATGAATTAATCACATGTAAGAGTTTTGAGATGGGGTTCTTGGGTCACTTATGTATAGAATCATGTCATCTGTGAATAGGGCTAATTTAACTTCTTCTTTTCCAATTTGTATCCCTTTTATATATTTCTCCTATCTTATTGCTTGAGCTAGGACTTCCAGTACTGTGTTGAAGAGTAGTGGCAAGAATGGACACTCCTGTCTTGTACCTGATCTCAATGGGAATTCCTTCAGTCTCTCCCCATTAAGTATATTACTTGGGCTTTAGGTGCTTCATATATAGCCATTATTATGTTGAGATATAAACTATTCATGACTATTCTCTCCAACGTTCTGATCATGAATTGATGTTCTATTTTTTCAAAAGGCCTTTTCTGCATCTATCAAAATGATCATATGGTTTTTGTTTTTAAGCTTATTTATGTGGTGACAGATTCCCTTATGTTTAACCACCCCTGCATTCCTGGAATGAAGCCTACTTGATCAAGGTGGATAATGCTTTTGGTGTATTTTTGAATTCTGTTTGTGAGGATTTTGTTCAGAATCTTTGCATCTAAGTTCATGAGGGAAATAGGCCTATAGTTTTCTTTTCTTGTGCCATCTCTGTCTGGTTTTGGTGTTAGGGAGATACTAGCTTCATAGGAGGAGTTAGGGAGCTTTTCCTATTCTCCAATTGTGTGGCACAGTTTGAGAAAAATTGGTTTTAGTTCTCACATGAATGTCTGATAGAAATCAGCTGAGAAGCCATCTGGTTGTAGGCTCTTCTTTTGGGGGAGGTGTTTTATTACATTTTCAATCTCAGTGCATGTGATAGGTTTGTTTAGGAGATTATTCTGCTCTGAGTTTAGCTTTGGTAGGTGGTATGTGTCCAGGAATTCATTCATTTACTCCAAATTATCCAGTTTTGTGGAGAGAGGTTTTTGAAATAAGTCCTGACGATTCTCCCAATTTCATTTATGTCTGTTGTGATTTCTCCTTTTTCATTTCTAATTTTGTTAATGTGAAGTATCTCCTTTTCTTTTCTTTTTTTTTTTTTTTTTTTTTTTTTTTGGTTGATCAAATTGGCCAGTTTTTTTTTTTTTTTCCTCAAAGAACCACCTCTTTGTTTAAATTCTTTTCTTAATTGTTTTCTTAGTTTCCAATTCATTAACTTCTAGTCTGATCTTAATTATATTTTTTTTCTGTCTGGAGCTTCTTCGGTTGGATTCTTGTTTTTCCAATGCTTTAGGTGGATGGTTAGGATATTGATTTGGGATCTCTCTGTCTTTGCTATGAAGGCATGTAGTGCTATGAATTTTTCCCAGAGGACTGCCTTCATTATGTCCCGTACATTTTGGTACAATGTGTTCTCTTTGTCATTCATACCTAGAAATTTTGCAATTACATTTTTTATTTCATCCACTACCCATTTATTGTTTAAAAGTTTGTTGTTCAGTTTCCAGTCACTGGTGAGATTCCTGACACATCTTTTGTTGTTAATTTCTAGTGATACAGAATTGTGATCTGATACCATGCAGGAAATTATGTCTATCTTCCCCAATCTATGGAGGCAGTCTTTATGACCCAGTAAATGATCTATTTTAGAGGAGGTTCCATGGGCTGCTGAGAAGAATGTGTAATCTTTAGATTTGGGGTAGAATTTCTGTCGATGTCAGTTAGGTGTAATTGATCTACAGTGTTGTTGAGCTCTCTTACTTCCCTGTTAATTTTCTGTTTGGGTGATCTATCTATTGATAGTGGAGTATTAAAGTGCCCAATTATGATGGTGTTGGTGGTTATTTCCATTTTGTTGTCAAGCAGGTTTTGTTTTATTCATTGTGGTCCACCTGTGTTTGGTGCATAAAGATTGATGATTGTGATATCCTCTTGTTGGATTGTTCCCTTGATAAGTAAGAAGTGGTTTTCTTTGTCTTTTTTGATTGCTTTTAGTTTGAAATCTATTTTATCTGATATTAGTATAGCAATGCCTGCTTGTTTCTAATTTCCATTTGCATGGAATATCATTTTCCACCTTTTCACCCTCAGGAGGTATCTGTCTTTAATGGTGACATAGGTTTCTCTAAGACAGCAAATTGAGGGGTCTCATTTTCTGATCCACCTTGTTAGCTTATGTCTCTTAAGGGGTGAATTAAGGCCATTAATGGTTCAGGGTAATAACCGTAAGGTTTGATTTAATCCCTGCTATGTTGTGGTGGTTTATGTGGTTTTTCTGTTTTCTTGGTCTTTGTAGTTTTTTTTTTTTTTTTTTTTTTTTTTATCTTCTCTGAGATTGGTTATTGTGATCTGCTTCTTGTAGGCACTTGAGGTTGGTTATTTGATTCTTCTGTGTGGAGAATTCCCTGAAGTACACTCTGTACGATTGTCTTTGTATTTATATATTTGTAAAACTGAGTTTTAATGTGGAAAGTTTTTCTTTCACCATCTATTACAATGGATAGTTTTGTTTGCTAGAGTAATTTGGGTTGGAAGCCATAAGTTCTTAGACTTTGAAGTGTTCCATTCCAGGCCCTTCTGGTTTTCAGTGTTTCTGCTGAAAAGTCTGAAGTTATTTTGATGGGGTTACTTTTACATGTAATGTGATGTTTCTCCCTAAGTACTTTTAGGACTTTCTCTGTGTAATTGATGTTTAGTCTTAAAGATAATATGTCTTGGAGAATTTCTTCTTTGGCCCAGTATTTTTGGAGATTTGTTGGCTTCTTGTAACTTGATGGGACTTTCTTTTGAGAGAGTGGGAAAGTTTTCTTGTATAATTTTATTGAATAAGTTCTTCATGCCTTTGTCTGAATTTCTTCCCCTTCTGGTATTCCCATGATCCAAATGTTGGGAAGTTTAATGGTATCCCACAGTTGCCTCATGTTCTGTTCACAAAAGTTTTTGAACTTATTGAAACTTTTCACTCACAAACAGCTTTTTTCTGCTTTGTCTTCCTGTTCTGAGTTTCTATCTTCCACATGGCTGACTCTGTTCTTGAGAGATTCTATAGAGTTTTGTGCTTGTTCAATTTGGTTTATATTTTCTACTGATTTTTTTGTTTTGTTTTGTTTTATTTTTGAAGGTAGGGTCTCACTCTAGTTCAGGCTGACCTGGAACTCACTATGTAGTCTCAGGGTGACCTCAAACTCATGGTAATCCTCCTACCTCTGTCTCCCACATGCTGGGATTAAAGGTGTGCACCATCACACCCAGCTTCTACTGCTTTTTTATGCATGGTTTCCATCCCTCTTTGGAGTTCCCTTTTCACATCATCTTCTGATTTTCTTAATATCTCTTGGAATTCATTCTTGCATTTATATATGTCTCTATTGAGCTTAGCCAGCTTGTTATTGAGGTACTTTTTTTTTTTCTCTCCTTCAGATCATTTAGCTGTCTTTGGAGCCCTTCCCGGTTCTGTTCTATTAGGTCTAATCTAGCAAGAGCAGTACTCATACAATTATTGGCCCTTTGTTGGTTTTCTATAAGTTCTGCTATTTTCTTGGCCAGGGTGGCATTGCTTGTATCTTCATTTTGGGGTTCTGATCCTATTGTCTCTACTGTATTTTGATTAGAGACATCCATTGTGGTACTGGACAATCTTGTTGGATTTACTTGCATTTGATTTTTCATGCTATAACTTTTGCACTGTGGTCTGCCCATCACAGTGTAGGAATCTTATTTAATTTAGGGGGAAAACTGTAGGTTACCATTGAAGTGTCTTCAGTGTTTATTCCCTTTTTTGTTTGCTTTGATTAGGCTTCTGATGACAATGGAGCCTCCCTTTCCTTCCCTGTGAGGTGTGGCATGGTTAGACAGACACCATCTTGTCCAGAAGTCATCAAGATAAAGTAGCAGAGAATCCCAAACAGGAAGCTCTAGAATCAGTAAAATTCTCATCACAAGGAAAAGCAGTCAGGTGGGTGATGGTGGGGAACATCTGCTGTTCTCCAGGCACTGAAGGTGAGCCCACAAGGTACCAAAATTGAGTGCACTGGGTTCTTCTATCAGACAGCTTCAGGTCAGTGGTAGGAACTTCCAAACCAGGCACAGTTTATGGGAGGGATGGCATTCATGTGATGCTTAAAGATCCAGGGGAAGTTCCATAATCATGAAAAAGAGAAAAGTGACCATCAAACCCATAATGTGTACTTATGTCAGTCCTTTGTTTTGTCACTACAGTCTATGCATAAGCAATGAAAATAATTTTGTAATGTTAGAACTATTACTGTAACTCTAACTGATGGCTGGTTTAGATTGCTATTAAATATAATATTTTCAGTAGCTGGAAGACTTTACTGAATGTCCATAATGGAAGTGTAAGAGTGGTACAACTTATCACTCTTGGAAATCACACAGATGAATTAGCAACTTTTCAAACTATCCCTTTTTAGAAAAAAAGTGATTTTCATATGTTTGCTAATTCTCCTGAGAGCTGAGTTCATGACAGCTCACATTTGTAAACATCACAAAGTCACCATAGCATACTGAAAAAGTAACAAAATTGTTAAAATTGAAAATTGTAAATATGGATACAGAAAAAAATGAAAGCATGCAAAAATAGTAATTTTCAAGTTTTTACCTAATAAGAATATTTGGACATATTATTAATGCATTCATGAAAAATGATCACTCCTGCTGTTTTCCATGAGGGAGTGAGGTTGTTTGAAGGCAATTATATTACGGTCAATTTGAGTAGATTTTTTTCCTTAAAAAGAGTTATTGTCACCAAATGGTCAACCAAAACAACTAGCAAGCTTTATAGTTTCATAAGAGTCATTAAACTATCCAATCATTTGTTAAGATTCAGTAAAACAGGCTGGGAACACTTGATAATTCTTCTGCCAAGCAGATGGCCAAAAGTAGATCTTCCAATTGACACTTGTAACACAAAACACACCTTCATGTACTTGATAAGAAAGTTAAAACACCCATTAGTTTTGGTTCTAATTTTCATTCTTAGTACATATCAGAAAATAAACATTGTAATGAGTAGTAATATAACAGGACATATTTGTAGATTTCATTGGGATTCATAATATGATATTTAAAATTTTATGAACTAAATAATTTCTTATTTTTAATGATGATTGTTTTTGTTCTCAAATATTTAATCATTGTTATTTTCACAGAAATGCATTCATGTGGAAATAAAGATAATGTTTACTATGGGGCTGGAGATAGGGCTTAGTGGTTATGGTATTTGCCTGCAGAGCCAAAGAACCCATGACCTCATAATAACTCTGTGAAGGAAGTAATACTGTTACCATATTTTACAGGTGAGAAAAAAAAAACTTGGAGTTTGAACATGTTATTGGTTATTGCTTAATTTAACCAGTGGAACATATGAGTATATAAAAAGGCACAATTTGAAGACATATTCTATTCTCAGAGCTCAGATATAACCCATATCAGGATCTCTTATCAGTAAGTAAGTGAGTCTAAATCATAAGCAAAAACAAAATATCAAGGATTGTGTCAGAATGAAAATTCAATATCATACTGAATAAAAGAGTGGGATTATTAAAAATATATGTTTGGAACTTGTCACAGGCACTGATTTACTTATATACTGTTTTAACCCTGCTGGTATTTTGTTTGCTATTGAGTTAAAAAATACCTACAACCCCAGTGAGGAGCATCCCCAAGGGATGAGTAAAAATAGGGTACCAACACATGATGTATCCATATTAAATATATTGTTAATAATAGTGATGATAATAATAAAATCTAAGAATTAAACATTAAAAAGGTTAATTTTGAATTGCTAAAATTTTCAAATATGATCAGATTGAAAACCTATTTAAAGTGAAGTAATCCACATCTCAAAATAAGTATTTAGACAATAATCTGGTCTTCAGGATTGAAATACTTTATTTGTCAAATTTTCTCCAAGGCAATCTCCACTCTAAGACCAAACAAGCTCCTTACATGTTGGTCATGTAAAATGAAATCCTTCCAAGAAGTATCAAGTGAAAAAGTGTGGGAAGGACTTTGACTAAAGAGGAGACATATGACTGTTTAAATCAGCTTCACATTGCTAGACAAACACCCAAACAGAAAGGGAGGAAATGATTTATTTGGGGGGCTTATAAATGAAAGGAAAATACCATCAATGGTGGAAGAAACCAGCTCACTTTTACAGATTCCTGGAGGGAGAAACCACCAAGAGCCAGCACCATAAAATTGCCAAACCTCCAATTTTCTAATTCCATCCATTTTCCTACAAATTTCTTTGTATCATTTTTTTTTTCTTAATGGTGTGTAGAATTCCATTGTGTATATGTACCACAACTTGGCTATCCATTTGCCCAGTGATGGACACCTGGGTTGGTTCCAGTTTTAGCTATTATGAATTGAGATGCTACAAACATGGTTGAGCAAATATCTCTGTAGTGAAGCTCAGAGCATTTAGTGTAATTGCTCAGTAAGGGAATAACTGGGTCTGTTCGTAGTACTATATTCATTTTTTTCAGGAATGTCCATATTGATTTCCATACTGGTTGCACAAGTTTGCTTTCCCACCTACAGTGAATGAGGGTTCCTCTTTCCCCCCATCCTTGCCAACAATGGTTGTCATTTTTTTTTTTTTAATGATTTCCATCCTTACTTGAGTAAAGGGCAATAGTTGTATTAATTTGCATTTCTCTGATGGTTAGAAATGTTGAACATTTTCTGAAGTGTGGGTTAATCATTTGTATTTCTTCCTCTGAAAATTCTCTACTCAGTTCTTTATCCCATTTTTTGAGTGGGTTTCCTTTTTATTCTTTCATTTTTTGAGTTATTTTTGATTCTAGATATTAGATCTCTGTCAGTAGTATACCTGGAGAAAATTTTCTCCCATTCTGTGGATAATCAATTGGTTCTGCTTATGGTATGTTTGTCTGTGCAAAAGTTTTTGTTTTCATAAGACACAATTGGACAAGAGATTGTTTAATATCCTGGATTACTGGGGTATTGTTTAGGAAGTCCTTTCTCACTCCTATATGGTTCAGAGTTCCTCCTATTTTTTTCTTCCTGTACTTGAAAAGTTTCAGGTTTTATATTGAGGTCTCTAATCCATTTTGGCTGGATTTTTATGTGTGATGAGATGAGTAGGTCTAGTTTAATTTTTCTACATGTGGTTATCCAATTTGTCCTGCACCATTTGTTTAAGATCTTGTCTTTTCTCCAGTCTATGTTACTGGCATCATTGTCAAAGATCAACTAGCTATAACAACTTAACTAAAAGTTAGAGTTCCTAACTTTTCTGTTCCATTGATCTATATGTCTGTTTTTATACCAGTACTATGCTATTTTTGTTACTATGACTTTGTAGTATAGCTTTAGATTGGGTATGGTGATACCTCCAGAGCTATTTCTTGAGGACATGTTTGGATATCCAGGGCCTGCTGCCATTCCATGTGATTTTGAGATATTTTTTTCTGTCTCTGAAAAGAATGATGCTGAGTTTTTTTTGTTGGTCTTGCATTAAGCCTGTATAGTGCTTTTGGTAGAATTGCCTTTTTCTACAATATGAATTCTACCTATCCAGGAGAATGAGCAGTCATTCCATCTTCTCAACTCCTCTTCAATTTGTTTCTTGAGTGTTTTTATGTTTTCATTGTATATATCTTTTACATCCTTTGTTAGTGCTATTCCAATGTATTTGATTTTTTTTTCTGTGGCTGTTAGAAAAGAAACAGTCTCACTGATTTCTTCCTCTGTATATTTGCCTTGAAATATAGAAAGGTTACTTTTTGTGTATTGACTTCGTATCCTGCCACTTTGGGCTGAAAGGCTTAATCACCAGTTTTGAGATGGAGACTTTCAGGTCACTTATGTATAGGAACATGCCATCTGCAAATAGGGCTAATTTGACTTCTTCTTTTCTAATTTGTATCCCTTTTATTTCTTTCTCCTGTCTTATTACTTGGGCTAAGACTTCTAGTACTATGTGGAAGAACATTGGTAGGTGTGGGCAACCCTGTCTTGTTCCTGATCTCAATGGGAGCTCCTTGAGTCTTTCCCCACCAGGTATCCTTTGGGCTTTCTGTGCTTTATATATAGCTTTTATTGTGTTGAGATATAAACTGTCCATGCTCATCCTCTCCAGTGTTTAGATCATTAAGTGATGACTTTGTGTGTGTATGTGTGTGTGTGTGTGTGTGTGTGTGTGTGTGAAAGGCCTTCTCTACATCTATTGAAATGGTCATGTGGTTTAAATTTATTTATGTCGTGTATTATGTTGACTGATTTCTGTATGTTAAACCATCCCTGCATCCCTGGAATAAGGTCTGCTTGATCAAGGTGAATAATTATTTTGACATGTTAAATTTGGTTTGTGAGAATCTTTTTCAGGATTTTTGCATTTAAGTCCATCATAAATATATGCTATAGTTTTCTTTTCTTTTTGTATATCTGTCTGTTTTTTGTATTGTGGTGATGGTAGCTTCATATTGGGACTTGGGAAGGATTCCCCTGTTCTCTGATTATGTGAAACAGTTTTAGAAAAATGGTTTCAGTTCCTTCATGAAGTTTAGATATAATTCAGCAAAGAAGCCATCTGCTCCTGGACTTTTCTTTTGGGGGAGTTTTTTGATTACTTTTCAATCTCAATGAATGAGATAGATTTGTTTGGGAGATTAATCTGCTCTGATTTAGTTTTGGTAGTTGGTATATGTCTAAGAATTCATCCATTTTCTCTTGGTTATCCAGTTTTTGGAGTAGAGGTTCTGGAAATATGTCCTCATGATTCATGTACTTTCATTGATGTCTGGTGTGATCTCTCTCTCTAAATTTCTGATTTTGTTAATTTGAGACTTCTCTTTCTTTCATTTGATCAAATTGGCCAAGAGTTTATCAATATTTTTTGTTTTTACAAACTGCTAGCTCTTCATTACATCACTTTTCTTAATTCTTTCCTCATTTCCAATTCATTAATTTGTGCACTGATCTTGATTATTTTTTTCTGCCTGAAGCTCTTGGGGTTTGATTCTTCTTCTTTTTTTTTTTTTTTTTTTTTAAGAAGGTTCCATGGGATGCTGAGAAGAATGTGCATTCTATATAATAGGGATGGAAAGTTCTGTAGATGTCCATTAGGTCTAGTTGATCTGTGGTGTCTTTGAGCTCTATTATTTCCCTGTTGATTTTCTGCTTGGAAGATCTGTCTACTGATGACAGTGGAGTATTTAAGTCCACAACTATGATGACATTTGTGTTTATTTCTGTATTGTTGTGAAGTAGGTTTTGTTTAACAAACTGTGGCACGCCTGTGTCTGGTCCATATTGACTTATAATTTTAATATCCTTATTATGCTTCATTACTTTGATGAGTAAGAAGTTTCCTTCTTTGTCCTTTTTGATTAATTTTGGTTTGAAATCAATTTTAACAGATATTAATATAGCAAAAATTGCTTTTTTCTTATTTCCCTTTGCTTGGCATATCACCTTTTTTCCTTGAAGGTAGACTAAAAGATATAACCTTCAACAGGTCTATAAGGGGAACACCCAAAAAGAAGGGCCAGTACGAGAGTGGGATGATGCCTAACTTTGAAAATATTTAGCTCCGACCTGTTATTCACAGTGTCATAAATAGGTGCTGTACACCTTGATCTGTTCATTTGAGAGACCAACATATCCTGAGAACAAGACAGGATTCTGTCAAAACACTTGATTACCCACCTGAGACAAAAGGAAGACTCTATTGCAATAGACACCATATGCAGCCTGCAGAGAACACAGAGACACCTGGCTGGAATCTGAAAGAGAGCCAGACTCCAGACTGTTAACATGTCTAGTGCTGGAATGGGCTCTATGAGCTACTTGGGGAAAATGACCAACTATGGTGTGAGCAAGCAAGGGTCAAAGGTACTCAGAAACAACCAGCCTGACAAGAAGTACACACCAGTGCAATGGTGACATACAGCCTTGGTGGACAACCGATGGCTTTCTGGTTGGCTAAGAGAAATGTTCAGGTGAAAGGAACCCATATCTGGAACTGGGAACTAGATCTGAATCCTATGGAGAAAAAGATTTTACTCTCCAATGTCAACTCCCACTAGTCTTTGGCTACAAGATGGGCTACATCCATCTAACTTCCCCCAAATTAATAATGCTTATCCAATTTAACCTATGCTGACTGTACTCTCCATTCAGAAATCTGTTTTTCTTTTTCAGAAGGTTGTAAGACTTGAAGAGATAAAACACTCCTCATATCTCAGCCAAGGCCCAGGCAAAAATAAGAGGAACTGAGAGATGAGCAAGAGTGCAGCTTCCATATGGACCCTGACAATCACTGCTAGAGTAAAGGAAACAGACTCTGAGGATACTCAACACATACAAAAGCAGAAATTCAGAAGGTACTAAGAGAGCATCACTGAAGTAGACTTAAAACTCACCCACCGAGGCTCAGGGAGTTTTGAGGAGGCAGCAGAAAGATTGGCCGAGTGGTTAGCCCAGCCAATCTTGGCCTACTCCCGGTAAGGCCTAGTCAAGCCTGAGTACCTGCTCTTGACTCAGCACCTAAGCTGAAACTGCCTCCACCCAGCTGCTGCTGACGTGATGAAATACTGTTGGCCCTTATACCTTTCTCTCATCATCCCCTTTTCCCACCCCTTCCTCAAAGTATATTGGCCCTTATACCTTTCTCTCATCCCCTCTTCCCGCCCCCTTCCTCAAAACACATAAATATCTCCCCCCTGACAATAAACGACGAGTTTCGCTTTAGACGTTTCTCCGCGACTCAATGTGGTTTTCTTTTCCCCGGTGATTTGGGGAGGTTTGAGTCGCCGACACCTGTCTTCTCGCTCAGCCTCAAGAGAGAAACGGCTGGCCCGGCTCTCTCTCTTTTGCTCTACCTGCCGGTGGTGAGGGAAAAAAGCCCCGGCATTTTGGCGCCCAGACGTGGGGCACAACAACCACTGCCCCATGTGAGGACGTGTGAGGATTCAAAACGGACTACGGACTGCTGACGTGACGAAGGAAAAATTCAACATTAAGCTGACGAGCTAATCGGACTGCTGACGGGTGTATCCTCATAAGTAATGAGGTAATCTTCATATTTAATATTCTAACCTTTACTTCTATAATCTGTGCTTACTTCAACTTCCTTTCTCTTTCCTTCCATTTCCGGTTTGCCGCCATTTCTAAACGAAAATACGTTCATGGCGGACACACCACGTGGACAGACCTAAAGGAGACTTTAAACGCTTTGCCTCCTCATTTAAATAAAAACTCCGTCCCAAACTTCAACATCTCTTGTTCTTTTCTCTTTCCTCTCATTTTTGGGTTTCCGACAGACCGCTTCTGCGGTGCCGCCATTTTTGTCCTGCCCCATTTGAATGGGGGCGCCATCTTAGAAGCACCACGTGGGCAGACCTAAAAACAAAACTCACCACGTGGGTAGAAACTCACCACGTGGACAAACCTAAAAAAGAAACTCACCACGTGGGTAGACCTAAAAAGAAAACTCACCACGTGGACAAACCTAGAGGAGGCTCACCACGTGGGCAAACCTGGAGAACTCTCAAAGTGTCCTGCCCCCTCATTGGAGTGGGGGCACCATCTTAAAAAAATTCTACAACATGCTTAACTATTTTTTGAGACTTTATGCTTATGTTGTACTCATATATATTACTATTGCCCTACCCCTCCTACAGTGTGGCTCTTGGGACAAAACTTTTGTTTTAGCCCCATGGATTAATTCAGTCCTCCTTGCCTTAATTGCCAACCTTAAAGGCTCTTCCAGGAAAAAGTTCATTTTTGCCCTTAAAAACTGTAAGAAAAAACTAAAACTGACTTTTAAAATCTCCTTTCTCCCAAGGCCGCCACCCAAGCCGCCACCCGGCAGCTATCTTTTCAGCTCTTTTCAGCCCCTAACTACTGCCTAAAGCAAATGTGCTCAAACCCCTGGTGGAAGACAGCTCCTCCATGTAGCTTTCTGTAAATGTAAACTGTGATCAAATACAAACCGAGGTTAACTTTCCTCACGGGCGTGGAACACAAGTCACTGGTCCGCCAGGCTCCACCGACATTCCTGCGGGGAGCGGGCCAAATGGGACAACTCCGGCCCGGGCCCGAGCACTGCCCCGAGCCTCACTGGCTGCGCCTCGCCCGCACCTCCAGGCGTCACTTTTGGTCACTTTTATCAAAAATAAATAAATAAATAAAAGGCCAACCAAACAACAAGGAGGCAAATAGGCGGGCTCCTAACTTGCTTTAAAAATATCTTAGGAATGGGCGGGCAATCCGCCATGAGGCCATGAGACAAGCCGCTGCCGTCCCCGCCCCTTTTGCCTCTAGACGCTCCCTCTATGCTCTTAACTGAGTGTCCTGCGGGGCCCAAAGTATTTACTTTAAAAAATAAAAAAAAAAAAAACAGCTGGGGACATTCATATTGCCCTGCTAGAGGTAAAAAAGCCTATTTTTCAAGTCTATATGGCTATATCCTACACACCATTGTCCCACCCTTCGCTGCCTTCCCATTAACATAAAGATAAAAAGATGGCTTAATTGTTAAACACTTGCCTGTAGAGCCTAAGGACCCTGATTCGAGGCTCAATTCTCCAGTACCCATGTAAACAGTGGCTGGAGGCCTGACATGCCCATTCTCTCTCTACCCGCCTAACTCAATTCATACTAAGCCCAACTAACTCAATCGGTAATACAATGTTGGCCTAAGATTAAAGTTTTCTCTGGCAGCTCTGCCCAACTGGAGGGACAAAATTTAAAAAAAAAAAAAAAAAAACTAAAAACTGTCAATCTCTGGTTACTATAAAAGTTTAATGACGGCTAATGATGGTTAAATTTAAATTGTTTTCTCTCTCCTTACTATGCCTTATACCAAGTATTATTGTTACTGTTATTATAAATTTATTAAAAGCCAGGGACAAAATGTAATAATTTAAATATATGTCCCCCAATATATTCAGTATTTTATTAATTTATAGTTTACATCTACAATTGCCTTACTAAAGACAATGTCACTGGGGACCAATTTTAAGGTGTAATAATTGTTTAAGATTCCATTGTAAAGATATACAAAGTGTGCCTAACAGGAGTTCCTAAAGCTTACTGTGGCTTAACTACAATAATTTTGCTCTATGTACTATATGACTAATTAATTTCTTTTTCTCTCTTTCATGGCTCTATAAAGACAGGCCAACTTCTTCTGCCAATATGGAACTTCCCCTAGATCTATGAGCTTCAATATCATAAAAACTGCTAACTGTCAGCCCTGGATTAACCCTAACAATACATGTCTCATATCTTTTCTTCCTTGATTAATCAGCCTAATGTTTTATTATTATTATTTTAGGTCATTCCAACCCATCTGATCTCTAAGACCTCACTGCTAAATGCCTTGCCATTACATGTCTCATATCTTTTCTTCCTTGATTAATCATCCTAATATTTTATTATTATTTTAGGTCATTCCAACCCATCTGATCTCCAAGACCTCACTGCTAAATGCGTTGCCATTTTACAGGTGTCTCCAAAAAAGATTCAAACTGCTCCTCCCTTCAAGATTTTGGGCTCCAGGTTATTCCTTAATACTGTCTCTCCTGTCAAACCCCAACTCCATATTCAAAAATTCTATACTTTGCCTCAACTCCAAAAGGTGCTGGGAAAATTAATTGGATGAGGCCCTGGATACCCATAACTACTGAGAAACTGTCCCCTTTATTTGACCTCTTAAAGGGTCTTACTCTCTCCTCTCAGATAACCTTGCCCCCTCATCATGAACAAATTCTACATAAGGTACAACGGGCCATTGATGCTGCTGTCCTAAAGAGGTTTGATCCTAACTTACCTATCTCCCTCTGTATTTTCTCTGGGGAAACATTATGCACTGCGCTGTTGGCCCAGGAAGGAGAACCCATCCAATGGATTCACCTCTCCCTTGGTGGAGTCCCCAGAGTTTACTCTATAACTAACCAGATTGCAGACTGCATTATAAAGGGCAGGGACACCTCTGTCCGATTGTTTGACATGGAGCCTCATGTCATTGTCACCCCCTTTAAGGTAACAGACTTCACTTGGCTTCAGAGAAATAACAACAGGGTTGCTATTGCCCTCGAGGGGTTTCTGGGTATAATTGATTGTCACTATGGTCCTTATAAATGGATGAGCTCCTTCTCTAGGTTGGAATGGAGACCCCCCAGACTTTTTTATCTAAACCCAACCCTGATTTCCTTACTGTATTCACTGATGGGGGCACTTGGGAGCTTCCCTAGTTGTTTACCCTCCCTAAGGAGGGGAGAAAAGTCTATACCCATAAAGTCTATCTCCCATGAGGTCACAGGATCAGCACAATTTAAAGAACTATTTGCTGTCGTTTTGGCTTTGGACACTATTCAGGAGCCATTTAACTTATTTTCTGACAGCCTTTATGTTGTTAACCTGTTACCCAACCTAATTGAGGCCCATATTAGACTGGACTCCAATATTATAACCCCATTAATGATTCAAGCCCGCTCCCTACTTAAACAAAGAATTAACCCCATTTTTCTTCAACATCTCAGAGGCCATCAAAATTTACCAGGATTCCTCTCTAAAGGAAACAATTTGGCTGACAAACTGGCCTCTCAGCCTCAATGTAATACAGTCTCAGAAGCTACACACTTCCACTTATTAACTCATATAAATTGGAGGGGCCTTAAACATAAATATCCCCATGTGCCAGTCAAGGACCTTAAAAAAATTGTCCGAACTTGCAAATCCTGTAAGCCTTTCTTCCAGGTACCTCCACTTCAAACTACAGGAGCCAATCCTCGAGGACTACGCCCTAATCACCTTTGGCAGATTGATGTTACTCACTATTCTCCATTTGGAAAACTTAAGTATATTTTTCTCTCAGTTGATACTTTCTCCCATGCTTGCTGGGCATCAGCACATGCTGGGAAAAAAACTAAACATGCTATTAGCCATATGCTTCAATGCTTTGCCACCCTTGGATTGCCAGATCAAATCAAAACCGATAATGGTCCCTGCTTCATAAGCAAAACTTTTATAGATTTCCTCCAAACCTGGAAAATCTCACTTTCCACAGGCATCCCATATAACCCGCGGGGCCAAGCCATCATGGAAAGATATCATCAAACTCTCAAATCTCAATTACAAAAACAAAAGGGGGAATCTCTACCCCCACATGACCAACTAAAAAAGGCATTATTAACCCTAAATATTTTAAATTTTTCTAAAGAAGATAGACACTTGTCCCCTTTTCAAAAACATTGGACCTCAGCTGTCACCTACAGCTCCATCTGGGTCAAATGGAGGGACCCATTAACTGGGGCCTGGAGGGGACCAGACCCCCTCCCTCACAGCAGGGAGAGGATTTGGATGTGTCTTTCCTCAAGAGGAAAAAAGACCTATTTGGGTACCGGCAAGAGACTTAAAATATTTACCCCAACAAGGGGATGATAATAATCAATCTTCCAGGGAGTGTCACACCCTGAGAACTATGCCTCTATTTCTTCCCAGGAACAACTGAAGGTATGGATGCTACTAGACCTGAATGAAGCCAGAAAAGCTCCAGAGAGATTTACAGAAGAGGAGTCGGGACTCCTAAGACAACCTGCTGTAGACGAGCTTACATGGCTTTTATCCCACCTTCTCCCTCCCCCTTGGACCCCTCCTTCTTCTTGCTCTTTACCCTACCATCTCCCTCCCCTGAACCCCTCCTTCTTCTTATCCTCACTCTCGGGCCCTGTGTAATTAATAAGATTACACAATTCATTCACCAACAGCTTGAGGCAATTAAACTTCATCAGGCCAAGGCACCACAGGTTTGCGACTCAAAGACAATGGCTTTTCCACTTACTGGCTATCCACCTAACATCCCTCCCCGCCCTCCATCGAACCAACGACGGGTAAGCTCTCAGACAGGCTGAGACAACCTAAGACAGGGCGTGGAGTGGTCAACGGCTAGAGGCATAGTGCCCAGAGACGGGTAAGGTTCCCAGAGGGGAACAACCTAGGACAGGGACTATGCCATCCACCGTTCTTACAAAAACAAAAGGGGGAGATGTTGGGCCCTGCCCCGTGTGAAGCCGAGTGGTTAGCCCAGCCAATCTTGGCCTATTCCCGGTAAGGCCTAGTCAAGCCTGAGTACCTGCCCTTGACTCAGCACCTAAGCTGAAACTGCCTCCACCCAGCTGCTGCTGACGTGATGAAATACTGTTGGCCCTTATACCTTTCTCTCATCCCCTTTTCCCACCCCTTCCTCAAAGTATATTGGCCCTTATACCTTTCTCTCATCCCCTCTTCCCACCCCCTTCCTCAAAACACATAAATATCTCCCCTGACAATAAAAAACGATAAATATCTCCCCTTCGCTTTTTCGACGTTTCTCCGCGACTCAATGTGGTTTTCTTTTCCCGGTGATTTGGGGAGGTTTGAGTCGCCGACACCTGTCTTCTCGCTCAGCCTCAAGAGAGAAACGGCTGGCCCGGCTCTCTCTCTTTTTTGCTCTACCTGCCGGTGGAAGCATGCAGTGTTGCTAATATGAAGATATGGTATTGATGTATTGATTTTATCAAGGTACTGTATTAATAGTAGTTGGCAGGGATATAACAGGAAGTTAAACTGCCATGAAAACATTTCTGTAATTCAATAACTATTTTAAAAGTTAAAAACAGTAAAGACTATGACTTGTAACACTATGCAAAAGCTATTTATTTATTTATTTTCTGAGCCTTTATTTAAGCCTATATTCTAATGACATTTTAAATAAATGGTGAGATTCAGGAAGGTTTCAAATTTCTGGACATTCAACACTTAAAAATCTCATCATCTTTTTACTTTGGTAAGTGAAACCTACTAGCAGATGGATCTAGAAATATAAGAACACAGCAGTTACAGTTGTGCTGGCTTTCTTTGAGGTTGAAGGAAGAATCCCAGGGGGAGGAACGTTCATGCTGACCCTCACAGCATAGGCAGACAATCAAGGACAATAGGAATACTTGTGACGGAGGTGCACAGGGAAGTCCTCCAGAGGAAGAGCAGGGTTGAGTTGCAAGACTGTTTATTCATCACTGTGATAGCTGTTTCCTGCTTCTCAAGCTAAAACTGTACTGATCTTCTGAGTGCTTTTTTTATAATTTATTTTTTATTTATATTATTCTAATTTTACATTCATAATGGAGACTCCATTATCTTCCTCCCTGTCCTCTAATATCTTGTCTCCTCCTATCTCCCTCTGTCCACTTTCTCTAACTCTCCAATCTTCATCTTGTTTACTGTGTCCTGTTTTATCCTCTCACTCTTTCTGCCCTTCTTCAGTTATATTTCTTCTCCTCCTCTCCTCTGCCCTCCATCCTTCTTCAATCCATTCACTTCTGCTGCCATTCTTAATGTTCTTCTCCCTTGGTATCCACGCAGAGGAGGATCACTAATTATGATTTCATCAATATCTTCCCCTGGACCAAAGGTGATAAACGTTCCTTCCACTGGTCTCCTACTCAACCAGGCAATCTTCCCTCTTCCTGGGTCTGATGACCAGTATTCAGTATTTTGTATTCAGTGAATACAAAAATGATAATGTGAATAAAAGAGAAATATGACATTTAAAATAAAATCCAAAAGCAATCATACATAGTTATTAAAATTTATTTTCTTTTCTAATTGAGCTATTAACTCTACTCATCATCCCATTAATTGGTTACATAATAAACTGTCACTGTTGTCTTTTTATAACTCTGCCTATCCTTGCTATGGCTAAACTACTCCCTGGTTTAAATTAAACATTTTTGGAAGATATTTTCACTCACTCTGTTCTTGGTATTTCTATTTAGCACACTGACTGCAGTGCAGTTTTCAAAAAGCAATTTTTGAACTAGAGCAAAATATAATTCATGACTTCCTTGTATTCAATAACCTGATACCCTGGTGATCATTGAGATGCAAAACAACTTACCAAATGTTTTAATTGGCAGCAATGTCTAGAGAGTTTTTGAGAACCTAGTGCTCTGTCTAGCACTTACCAGGCTGCGTGGACAAATACCCATATGTCCTGGGTGCACTATTGCATCATCTGACTGCTTACCACCCAGACTACCTGAGAAAACATTATGATTAGTTCAGAAAACTGTTGAGTCTCTGAGAGAAGATACTTTTCATGTTTATTACTGTTTCACCTTTTGGATAATTTCATATGCAGGCTGTGTATGTCTAAATAGCTCAGCACAGCTGGTGAGTTGTCTCATCATTTCTCACTTTTCCTCTTATCTAGGCAATTTTAATAATTGGGAGCCTAAAAATGTTATGGTAAATGAATGAAATTATTCAAGGAATCTGCAGATTTGGCACCTAGTCAATGAGAAGCTTAAATCAATTTCCTTGAACTGTCAGCCATGGTGTCTATCTAAATAAGTGCTGGAGACTAGTGCAGTCTATTGCTGATCGTTTGTCCCTGCAATTATGAAACATGAAGGATGCAGAGAACATTCAGTGTCTTTTTTTCCAGCTTGAATGTCTCTATTCCTTTAATAAACTACAGGTTTTGTGATTTGAAAGTAAAAGTGAAATTGAGGGTGGAAGATATTAATTAAGGAATGGTAGTAGGGAAATGGGGGAGAATAGAGGATTGTGTGGCAAGCTAACCAAAATTAAGTGTATATGGAAATGCCATAAGGAAAACTGCTTCTTTTTAAATTAACAAAAATATTATCTTTTCAAAAAAATACAGCTTTTAAGAAAATATTTTTTCTGGTTTTGGTATATAAAAAATAAGCTAGTTGCACCGTTTTTTTTTTTTTTTTTTTTTTTTTTTTCTTATATTGACCTCTGTAACTCAAAAATAAGTTTTCTTGGGCTGGAGAGATGGCTTAGCGGTTAAACGCTTGCCTATGAAGCCTAAGGACCCCGGTTCGAGGCTTGATTCTCCAGGACCCATGTAAGCCAGATGCACAAGGGGGTGCATGAATCTGGAGTTCGTTTGCAGTGGCTGGAGGCCCTGGCACACCCATTCTCTCTCTCTCTCTCTCTCTCTCTCTCTCTCTCCCTGTCTATTTCTGTATCTCTCTCTCTCTCAAATAAATAAATAAATAATAAAATATTTTAAAAATAATTTTAAAAAAAGCTTTCTTATATTTGACTCAATTAAGTACAATGTCCATACAGTTTCATGTTCAACAACTGAATGTAAGAATGTATACTTTTTGTGTTTATATTGTACAGTGACTTCCTTAACTAAACTTTGTGTTGTTAATCTAGATGATTTTTTTAATAAAGAATTAAAACTCATGCTGGGCACGATGGCTCATGCTTTTAACCCCAGCACTCTGGAGGCAGAGGATAGGAAGATTTCTGTGATTTGAGGCCAGCCTAGAACTACAGAGTGAGTTCCAGGTCAGCTTGGGCTAGAGTGAGAAAAAAAACAAACAGAAGCAAACAAAGAAACAAAGAAGAATTAAAATACACATCTTTTATGCACAATTTCTCTACAAAATAGGAAAACACTGGACAAAAAAAAATTTTATTGGTTATGCATTATCCAAGATTAATAGCACACATTTCTACTTACTGTGTTTAAATTCAAAGTAAAGGTATCAAATTAAGAAATATTACAAAGTCTAAGTGCTTTATAATGGTTTTATGTCAGTGCTGGGGAATTGAACCTGGGATGTCAGGCTTTGCAATCAAATGTATTTAATCTGCTGAGTCAGCTCTCCAGTCTCCTATTAGAGTTTTAATTCACACTGAGCAATACCAAGTGGTATTACTTACTGCATAGGTATGCATCTAAGGGGGGATTCCAGAAGAGAGGGACCATATGGTTTTACTTCCTCCTTTGCCACTACACCATCCTCCTTTGTAGAACAGCACTGCAGTTGGCTCCACATAATTACCATGCTCGGAATTTGTCTAACTTCCAAATTATGGATACAAATGAGTCTGTTTGTGATGGCTTAAAAATATCATGTAATTATGTGTTTTATATATAACAATTTGAAAAAAAATCATATCTGACTTTTGTAACGAAAATTGAAATTCCTGTCTACATTTTACAGTTTTTTTTCTTAATTGACCAACCCTCCTGCCATTGACATCTTTGCAGATATTTCCTTTCTCTCTGAAAATATATTTCAGATTTGTGATGTTCTAAATCTTCCTATACTTTCTTTTGCTATAGTGAAATCATTTCCTGCTTATGCCCCTGAAATTTGATGAAATGGGACTTACATTCTTCTCCATAGAGCCACACTTTTTAAGTCAGCTGAAATGAACCATTTTTCATTTTTCATGTGCCTTTTCATTAAGTCACTCAAAATTCTTGAAAATATCAAATGTCTTTTTCTAGCACTTTCTCCCTCCACTATGCATATAAAAAATAGACCTTCACTTCTTTGAAATTCAATGAAATTCAAATATATTATCCTCTGACTTCCTGCCATATTTTTAACCATAGTATCAAAAAAGATGTTGGGTTCTATTGCTTTGTTTAATACCTGGAGTTCTGTCAGCATTCTGAGTGACTTAAAAACAGGCATTTGTATCACATCTGTCACCCATGCAGAGCCTCATATATACCGCCAATGCAGTATCCTGACTCTTCATTGGCACTCATTTCAATCACATCTGTAAAGCCTCATGCACAGCTCCAAGGCAGCATTCCTTTTTAGATTTTATTTTTTTTATTTATTAGAGACAGAGAGAGGGAAAGAAAGAGAGGGAGAGTGGGAATGGGCATACCAGGGACTCTAGCCACTCCAAACAAACTCCAAATGCGTGTGCCCCCTTGTGCATCTGGCTTATGTGGGACCTGGAGAATTGAACCGAGGTCCTTAGGCTTCACAGGCATATGCCTTAATGGCTAAGCCATCTCTCCAGTACTGAGGACTTTTATAGATTTTATTTTTATTTATTCAAGGCAGTATTCTAACTCCTCACCAATTTTCATTTTCATGTAAACAGTCTGGACCTTGTCATTTAGAATAACTATCACTGTCACTTCAAAAGTTCCAACTCAAATATAGAGATCCATGGTTTTAAAAATATAGAAAATGTTACTTCAGTTATCTGACAGGCCTATGTGGTTTAACGAAAACTTCTGATTAAAAAGAGGTATTAGAAGAAAATATATATATATAAATTCACCTTAATTGAGATATTCATCTTTTGTTTCCTCCTTGTTCCTTGCACAGTTCCTGTCTTTACTTTGATTTATCTTGGCCCAAACTTCACCTAAAATAGACTGTGTCAGCCAAATATTCCATAGTGTTTTCTATGCTTTCTGTTTCTTCTGACATGATCAACGCCACACACCTCCTAGAAGTATAATACTTTGCTTTCTCTTTCTTCAAACAGAAAATGAATCAATTATGCAAACAGATGTCCCTTCAAAATCATGGGCTCTAAGTCACTTTCTCTCCTTTACCTTTCAACTAATGACCCAAAACATAACCATAATTTGGAATATTTGAGATGCAATTGTTAGCGAACCCTGGAAGCAGAGAGAAATGCACATCTCCCAATGGAACTAATATGTGTTTAATGGAACTAATATAATGGAACTATATATATATATATATATATATATATATATATATATATATATATATATGACAGGATTTTCATGACATTCAATTTTCTCAATAAAGAATACCAGATAGGTAATGGAGGGTTTTTTTTTTTATACTGAACTGGTAATCAAATATAATAATAGGTTTTTAATAATCTATATCAAGCTTTTATATACATGAACTAGTGCCCATGGCCACCTTCCATTTTCTTGGCATGTTCAGTTGTTCTCCTCTCTCAGGAGCAGAAATTCTAAAATCTTTGTGAGAATTAATGCTGTATATTAATTTACATGGGGGAATTTTATTCAGCTCCTTATGGGAAATGAGGGGTTTACTTGGTTATTAAGGAGCCAGAAGAGAATCATAAAAAAAATTCCATCCATTTTTAAAGGTATCAATGGGTAAGTTTGCTAGAGTGTTTTCTTTCTTCTCCTTTCTAATTTTAATAAACTCCCAATAGGCTCCATGATTAATTCAAATGTTACCTTGCTCTTTGCTGTTTATAGAATTCAAATGAAAACTTTTGCTGTTTTGTACTGACTTTTCATTGGTCTATAGCAATGGGACCTATAGATTATATACTAGAAACTCTAAACCTGAGACAAAATAAACCTCCACCAATCCTAGTAAAAATATAACAACATACTCCCTTGGAGGGCACAAGTCCCCCTCTATATCACTGAATATTGACTGAATATTTTCTGCCTGCTTCTAGATATCTATAATTACTTGTAAATGATACTAAGTAGGGAAATATCCTTCTGATTCAGTAACAATCATGCCATTTTATTAACTTTGAATAAGCCCATGTTCTAAGTGGAAGCAGTAGGCTTGCACCAAGATTATAGACTTGATTAAGGTTTCCCTTGCATAAAACAATAAACCTGACATAAAAAATTACCAGGATGGATTTTTATTTTTATGTGTTTATGTTGTATCTCTCTCTTTCTCTCTCTTACTGTGTGTGTGTGTGTGTGTGTGTGTGTGTGTGTGTGTCCGTGAGCCCCAGACATCTTCTTGACACTCTTACCAGCCCAGGGATCAAAAGTGCACGACAAGTTATCCTGCTTTTATTTAAGTGTGTTCTGTGAATTAAACTCAGGTCTTCATGTTTGTACAATAAGTATATTACCACCAGACCTTTCTCCCCAGATGCCAGGATGGATTTCTTTAATGGCATATAAATTCTGTCCAGGTTCCCTGGCAAGTCTTTTCCCTACAACTCTCATCACTTGAGTGCCTGAGACCAGATGCATCCATTTTATATGCCACACTCATTGAAGGCCTGTCACCTTGCACAAAATCCCAAGAGTTTGTACTGAGATTGAAGTTTGAAAAACTAGCATAAACCTTGGAACACTATGAGTAAAATTTCCCAAGAATCAATTAGTGAGGAATAGTACTTAATGCTTTAGATTTCTCAAACGTGTTCAGTCATCACATTTTATATCTGTTTTGGAACTAAGGCTGAAATGCTGAGAGATTCAAAAGAAAAAGAAAACAAAATTTCACCAGCATGCCTGAACTTGCTGGCTTTGGGGGAGGTGTCATGACCTCAAATGAGACATGGCCCCTGAGCAGATCTAGTATGTAGGCAGACAACGGAATCACAGGAAACTGTACGATGAGTGGTTATGCACCTTAATGTTCTAAACTCTTCAATTAGCAGTAGAGTTTTTGCAAATTAACCGATTTGCATCCTCTATAATACAACAAGGGAGACATCCAAATCCATCACTTGCTTGTGGCCACTATCATGGTTAATTCACCTGGTGCTCTACACTGTCCCCACTTTTGTTTTCATTTGGTAGATGTAATTACACTTATCTGTGCTTTCTTCATTTCCAATAAAATAATTCCTAAATGTCAACTATTAAGTTTGCTACTTTTGCCTTTTTGCTTAATATTTATATTCTTTAAATATTTATCCTATATCACTACTTTTTCTTATGTTCCAAATTCTCAAGAGTTGGACTGAAACAAACCAGAAGTTCACTTAGAAAGAATTATGAAGTAGGTGTCTCCTACTGAGAAAAATGTCCAAGGACAGCAACTTTTCAATAAGATAACATGATATTTGAACTTGAGAATTGTTCACAGTAGGGGAAAGATATCAGATATAGCAGAAGCAATGAGATAGGGAGAATGTAAGGAAAGAAAGTTGATTTATTACTTATTTTACTTTTATCCTGCCAATCAATGATGAGTTAATCTACTTTTAGCTTTTCATTGTCTCAAATATCTCAAATATGTATAACAGTATACATATATTTTTATAAATGTTTTATAAATAAAATGCCTAAAGGGTAATATATATGTGTATATACATATCTACACATACATACATACATACATACATACATACATACACAATTGACTCTACTTTTTTTTCAAGTCTATGATCTTTGAAATTATCTTAATTTCAATGTTGAATAATAATTATTTTCTTATACTTTTTCACCTTCAGTGGTATGCAGATATTTTAAGATGAAATGATTTTAAGTACACATAATAATTTGATTTGAATTCTTGTATACTGTTCAGTTTTATTTTTCATTGATTTATAGGTAATCCCACTATGGTAGGAGAAGGGACATTCAATACTTTCATTTTCTTAAATTTGTTGAGAATGACTTAATAGTGAAGGAAATTTGCCCATGTTCCCTCAAGCAGAAGATGTTTTCTGTGTTGCAGTGAGAAAGTTCTACCCATACTTGGTGGTTGGCTTTTTTGTAGTGCATTCAAAGACTCTATTTCCATTGTGGTCATGGGTCTGGATATCTTGTCAATATTATAAGTGGGCATTTACCTTTTTTGTTGCCAGGCTCTCCACTTAGAACTGAAAATGTATTTTGGCAGCTACCAACTTCGTTGCTTTGTAGCAAAGTACAGAAAATAATCATGATATCAGCTATTGGTATTATACTTAAACTTTGGATCTTTTATTTATTTAGTTAGTTTTCATGACATGTTGCCATTTGGCTATTCACAAAACAAAAGCAATTTTTGCAGCCAGGAAAATGTGTTCCTCTAAGAAAGTCATAGTCTATGTGAAAATTCCTGCACTTGAAAATCATGCTGTCTCTGTCAAACACAGAATGCAAAGAGATGCTTTGCCCAAAGAAGAAAAGATGTCATAAATGTCTTTGTGCAGCTTCTCCCAGAAATGTACTCTAAGATACTAATATGACTGACAGTTATTTGCTTTGCTAGGGGATTGAAGGAGCAGTCCTATAAAAGGGTGAGCTATCAAGTCACTTTTCATGTAGGCAATTTATGATAAATATCACAGTGAAAGGTTGGAAGAAATTTGTAGTCACTGGTTGAGGACTACATCTAAAGAGTCATGACTCCCTGGTGCCTCCAGTTACTTAGCAGGAGGGCAAAGGTGGTCAGAGAGTCAAAGAAAGGCTTTGGCCAAAGGTATGTGAAGAGCCAGGAAGAATGGCTCATACATGTTCAGTTCAAAGTGTAGCATAGCTAAGAAAACCAACAAAAAAAAAAAAAAAAAGAAGAAGAAGAAGACTGAGCTCAAGTATATAGAAACAGGTACCCACCCCACCAAACCTAAAAGAAAATAAAAAAATAAAAAAAAAATAAGGCAAGCTTCTCCCGTTTCCAACTTAAATGGTACTATTTTATGTAGCTGCTTAAATATGATTTTTGTGTATGCATTTGGATATGAGTCTAGCAAGCATGTATGAATGTATGGGTTGGGAACCTGTGGGCACACAATTGTGGAGACCACCAGTAGATATTGAGTGACATCTTTAATCACTTTCTACCGTTTTACTGGTGCAGAGTCTGTCACTTGAACTCAAGGTTACCCATTCAGTCTAGCTTGCTAGCTTACCCTGAGGATCTTGGGACTCTCTAATCCAGGGCTTGGGATAATAGATGGTCTGCCATGCACACCAGGAGTTTAATGGGGATTGTGAGCTTCATCCTCAAGCTTTCTTTCATAACAAGTGCTTTATTCAGTAGTCCATCACTTCAGCTGTCTTTTCCCAATTTGATAAAAAAAAAAAAAAAAGCTAAGAATTTTAGCAAGTTGCTCCCCAATTTTTAACTGAAAAGATAATTGTGTGCTTTTACAATATATAAGAAGTGTTCCTTCTCTCTTACTTTATTGTTGATTTTGACTTGAAGGGCCCATTTCTGAAATGTATAAATTATACATTCATGTCCATTTAAATGCATTCTTTTTTATAATTTATTTTTATTTATATTATTATAATTTTATATTCATAATGGTGACTCCATTATCCTCCTCCCTGTCCTTCCTCTTCCAAAGGGACCCTCATCAATGGGGAATGTGAGTCACGCATTGTGGGGGTAGTCAAGAGTTATGGGGGATAGGCCAAGTCTCTGTGCTTAATGCCCCAACTTGTGGCTCTAACCTCTTCTGCAAATTTCCCTGAGCCACATTGGGGTCATTTTAGTTCTACTGCAGTCTTTTTAAACCATTTTTTCTTTATTAATTATGTACATACTCAGTATGTAAATGGCCCATGTTGGTAACATTCTTATCCTCATCCCTGTCCTCCCCCCTCTGAAGGAAACCTCCTTGTTTAAAAGCTAAATGGTCAATTGGGTTTAACATCACCACAGAATATCAAAAAGTATGTCTTAACACATTGCCACAATGTCTGATACCTTGGACACAGAGTCATTATGAGCCAAGCTGTTTGGGAAAACTAATTAAAAAAAAGACAGATTTTATTTCAAAATTATTCAAATCTGCTCTCCCCAATATGGCTCTCTTTCAAACATTTTAATAAATTTCCCTTTACTTGCCTTACCTGTTCATAAGCTAGAAGACATAATTATTTTGCCAATCTTCAGCTAAAATAAATAATACAGATACAAATACTTTATCAAATTTCATTTTTTTCTAGAAAATAGGTGATTTTATTTCTAAACAGAAAATATACTTGTTAATTTAAATATAAAATACTTGATGTTTATTTATTTGATATTTACAGATAAAAAAATTGCTAGGCCGGGCTTGGTCGCGCATGCCTTTAATCCCAGCACTTGGGAGGTAGAGGTAGGAGGATCGCTGTGAGTTCGAGGCCACCCTGAGACTACACAGTCAGCCTGGGGCAGAGTGAGACTCTACCTCAGAAAACCAAAAAAAAAAAAAATTACTAATATTAGTGTATTGATAATCTATAGACAATATTCACATTTCAGTCTTCCATAATCAAAAAATTTTATTTTTTCATTTGATAAATTGATTGTATTCAATGTGGAAATATTTCAGGTACTTGGGATGAATAACTTTCAACGTAAAATAAAGAATCCATGGTGTATAATGTTATCTGAGATATATCAGACAACAGAAGCCATGGTTGGTTGCCTAACAACCACTTCGCTCTTTACTAATAAAGATTTCTGCTTTGATATCACTCACATAGCTCAGGAAAAGTTACTCTACCCTCAGGGGAACAACAGCATGTTTTCTTTACTTGATTAAAGAACAGTTTGATTAAACTAATGTTAGTGATTTATAGCTAGATGCTACTTGGAGGTTAATTTAAAGAAAGTGATATTATAGCATGGGAACTAATGCTGTTAGTCCCAGCACTCAGGAGAAAGAATTAGCAGTTAGTAGGCTCATGAGTTAAAGGCAAGGCCTGAAGTATATAGCAAGTGTAGCAGACAGGTTCACTGAAATGAACGTCCAGACAAGGCACAGTTATGGAGGAAGGGATTCATTGAAGCTTACAGATCCAGGGGAAGTTCCATAATGGCAGAAGAAGCTATCCTGCTTTCAGAGGACCAAACAGAGAGAAAAGCCTGAAGCCCTAAAAATAAGCCACACAGCATAGCACACCTCAAGAACTCCAGCTAGGCATACTTTGTATTCTTAAGATTGAAATCTCAAACCCACCACCACACCTTAAGATCCATGCAGTGACACTGCCTCCAGCCAGGTGGCTGCAGATGCTAACTACAGACTAATAAACCACTGAATGTATCGGGGCCATCTATTCAAACTCCTGCAGCAAGAATCAGAAAAAAGAAAGGAAAAAAAAAATAACAATGAGCACAGTTGTTTGGAAAGTGCTCCCTAAATGCTCATAAATGGCATCCACTATTGCTTATGAAAAAGTGATTATATAAAGCTCATAATAAGCTGTGTATGGTGGTGCACGCCTTTAATCCCAGCACTTGGGAGGCAGAGGTAAGTAGATTGCTGTGAGTTCAAAACCTCCTTGAGACTACATAATGAATTCCAGGTCATCCTGGGTTACAGTGAGATCCTACCTTTAAAAACCAAATACCAAAAAACTAAATAAATAAAAATAAAAGCTCATAATTTAATGGCAAAATGACAGTAAGAAATATGATTAAGGTATTTAATAATACTGTAGGATGACTTCAAAATACTGAAGCTCAGTCTGACACTTCATACTGTTTTGTAGGCCAACAAATTTACTTTTTGTTTCAGTGTATCTATTTCTCTTATTACTGAGTACTACACCACTCTTAAATATCCATTGATCCCAGATTTGGTAATTTACATTTACAATGCTAGAAAAAACAAAATATATTTTTATTTATGTGTATTATAATTGTATATGATTTATTTGCTTATCAAAAATTAACCCATTACGAAATTGGAGTACTTGTAAGAAGCATTTCAAATGAGCAACAAGAAGTTGTGGGAAACCATTCTTCCCTATTTTAATAATTACAATACTATTGTCAAATAATATTATAGGAGTTTTGAATTTGATGTTGATTGAAATATATGTGGAACAGCCAAACCATAGCACCTCTATCTAAGAGTCTACTTAAGAATTTGTAATTAAGAGGAACCCTCATTCACTGCTGGTGGGAGTGCAAATTTGTACCACCACTATGAAAATCAATACAGAGACTCCAGAAAAAGTTGAAAATAGAGCTTCCAACTGACCTAGCTATTTCTCTTTTGGACATCTACCTTAAAGGCTCCACTCTTCACTGTAGATATTTGTTCAACTATGTTTATAGTTGCACAATTTACAAAAGCTTCATGATCTCCTAACATGGTTCCTAACCTGGAACTGAACTGGAATTAACCCAGATGTCCATTGTTTGATGATTGGATAATGAAGATGTGGTACATATGCTCAATGGAATTCTACTCAGCAGTAAGAAAACATGGTACAATGAAATTTGTAAGAAAATGGACAGACTTGGAACAGATCATACTAAGTGAGCTCACATAAGCATAGAAATTAAAATGCTTCGTGATCTCCTAACATGGATCCTAACCTGGGTTGCAGGCATACATGACAGGCAACTTGAGGGACAGATAAAAGGGATGGAAGGGTTTAAGAGGAGTGGAATGGGAGGGTGGGAAGAGAGACACACAAAACTAAATCCTGGAAAGTATGGTATAAAGCCAAACCCTGAAACATTTGGCTCTGGCTTGTAACTCCTAGTACCAGAAATTGATTACAGATTACATTAAGCTGCTTATCATAGAGACCTATGAGGTCCTCAAAACAAGACAGGCTTCTGTTAAAGAACTTGATTACCTTCTTCCTCAAGTAAAAAGTAAGACCCTATAGCTGAAGACACCTTCTTCTGCTGATACATATCAAGAGATCCAGCTGGAATCAGGGGAAAGCCAGTTTTCACATGTTTAGCCCATATAGTGCTGTAAAGTGCTACATGAGCTGCTGTGGAAAAATGGCCAACAATATTGTGAGAAAACAGGAGACACTGTCATTGAAAAACAACCAGCCTGTTAAGACTTACAGACCTGTGCAATGGTGGCACCCAGCCCTGGTGGATAATCAGTGGCTTACTGATTGGCTAACAGATCCTCTCAGTGTAAAGTTACCCACACATGGAAGTGGGACATCAGTCAGAATTCTATGGACACCAAGATTATGTACTCCAGCTAGAAGACACCACTAGTTTTTGACTAAAAGAGAGGCTACACACATCAAAATTTGTCTAAATTAACAATGCTTACCTTATTGAAACTGCTGACCTCACTCTCCTTTGGAAAATCTGTTTTTATTTTTCAGACAGCAAGAACTGATGAACAAAATCTCTCAATACAAGAAAAGATAGCTGACTTCCTGGCAGGAAATGATACACCCCTCCTCACACAGCAGTTAGGGGCCCAGTGAAACCAAAGAGGAATTAGTGAGATGAACAAGAGTGCTGCTTCCACTATGAACCTGACAACCTGCACCAGGGTGATGAAGACAAGCCCTGAGAATACCCAAAACATACCAAAACAGAAAGCCAGAATTTGCTGAGTGCTCAACACTAAAGTAGATTTAAAACACACCCACCATGGCTCAGAGCATTTTGCAGAAGATGGGACAGAGAGATTATAAGAACCAACCAAAGGTTAGGAGGGAATATCCAGAGGCATCCCTCTCCCCTACACCTGCAAATGACTGACTGCTGTACAATCTACAACCCCACAGTGAACACCAGCAATACCACTGAGGAGGGCCCTCAATAGAATAGGGGCAGGTAGGAGGGAAATGGTACCAATGCATGATCTGTCCATACAAAGTTACTACTTAGTAAAAAATATCAATTTTGAGGGCTGGAGAGATGGCTTAGCAGTTAAGGCACCTGCCTCCTAAGCCTAAGAACGCTGGTTCCAATCTCCAGCGGTTCTTCTAATCTCCAGGTGCCACGTTTAGCCAGATGCAAAGTGACATAAGGGCACAATGCTGCACTTGACCACAACATGGCACACACATCTGGATTTCGTTTGTAGCAGCTGAGAGGCTGCTGGTGTGCCCATCTCTATCTGTCTTCTCTCTCTCTCTCTCTCTCTCTCTCTCTCTCTCTCTCTGTGTGTGTCTCAAAAAAAATCAATTTTGCTTAAAGTATTATAATGACATCAGTAATTGATTTATCAATGATAACTTCTGGCTTCCATTTGTGATATAATATTGACTAAAGCAAACAAAGAAACAACAAAAGATAACAAAATAAAAATAAAGCAACAACAACAAAATGGTCAAGAAGGAAAATTTGTAGCTCAGGGAGAAAAGTTTGTGTGTGTGTGTGTGAGAGAGAGAGAGAGAGAGAAATTCACACTTGCTTTCTTAAAGCAATTGTAGTGGACACAAGAACTTAACACATTTTGAGTATTTACTATTGATTGGCTTCATCCAAATTTTTACTTTGTAAGCCTTCTAATGTTCATAAACCCAATTACAGAGCAGCAATGTATATGCAGACATTAGAGAAGTTCTTCCAAGAATAACAGAGTTTAGAAAAGCAAATTAAAGTTTGTACCATGTTCCAGATGAGACTAAATGTTGGCACATTGACATAAAAAGAATTTTAAAATGTAAAGGTCAACAATTCCATGAGGTAAATCCATGTGAGGCACACATGTCCACAGACAGTCACAGAGAGGAACTGCATAACAGTACGCAGGTTCACATTTGATGGGTGACTTGTCAAAGCAATGACAAGGTGGTAAACTAATCTACAGGGGATGCCACCTTGTGCCTAGTATTGTCACATGTAGAGTTAGAAGTTGTAATGAAGTTATGGCCTTTCAGTCCAACTGCAACAGTTATTAAGTAAAAACAGGCTCAGAGCATTGCATTTTAAAAGATGAACAATGACTCTGATAATATATGACCAATAAATGTGATTTAATGTTTAATATCTATGATAGCATACTTATGTAACTTATTCAAAATATACATATTTATAATAATAATATTTATAAGTAACTAATGTTCCCATATTTTCATTCTATGAGCAGGATATCTACATTATCTTAACATACAACAGGAACTACAAATAAATCCTGTTGCAACTGAATTAAGAATGATATTCAGGGATGAAAGCATCATTTAATACAGAGTCCCAGTCATGGCACATGGAATAATGGCATAAAATAGCACATATGAGCAAAATACAGCTGATGGGATTCATCATGGTTTGTTCTCTTAATATTAGCTGACAATCATTTTGGTTTTAAAATGACAATTCATTAGGCTGTGATTAAAATGAAGTCTCTATGAAAAAAGAATGGAGGGAAAACTCTCTCCAAACCTTTCATTTATGTAAACTTTTTCTTCAACACCAAGCATTTCAAATTTGCCTATGACTTATCATTTGTGAAAAAGGATAAAAAAATCTACTGTCATAATTGTTTGCTTCTGTATGGAATAAAAGAGTAGTGGACCATTTCAAAGGCTTAAAAGATTAATGCTCAGTCTCTGTTTTGCAACTGTGTCTATGATTTTAGCTTCACACTCTATTTAGCACACCATTAATATCAACATAATACCTTGCATATGGCAATACAGAAGAAAATTCCTGCTCATGAGCACATATTCTACTGGATACTTGGTGATTGGTGAAAAGAAATTGTTTCATTACCTAGAATGGCACTATATTTTTCTTTATTTCTTTTCTTTTATTTTGACTGGTATTTGAATTCAAAATTTTTGTTTTCATATAAAATATTATCTATCATTTCTATTAACTCTTTAGTGTCCCAATAGTTACTTAAACAGGAAAATTTTATAATCATATAAATTTAAGGTACACATTTTATACTATGGAGTGTTAATATTATTTCATTAAAGTTGTACTATTTCAATGAAACATATTTATTAACAATTCCAAACCAATGCCTTTAAAAGGTGCTTGACACAATAACCATTCCAAATTAAATGAGTTTTGCGGAGAAGGCATCATGTATACTTTGATATTTTTCTCATTTAAATTAATTTTTTTCTGTTATTGACATATAATACAGGAATATAATATGGGCTAGGCAAGTATTCTACCACTGAGACCTATCCCCCAACTTTGCATTTATTTTAGATTTAAGTAACAGTACGGGTAAGATATTCATGAACAAAGCAAGACAAATAGAATATTAAGAATCTGTTCAAATCACTTCTAATAATGCTTCTAAAGAACTGTGAGATGAGATAACTTAAACTTTTTACTAAATGATTTGTCAAATGTGCATCAAGAATATGGAAGCTTATATTAATAACAATATAGTTTTTCTATACCAAAGCATATAAGGAAAATCTTTCAATATTTATTAAATGCAATTGTGCATGTATTTTTATTGAAGCCTAGACATGACTTACACAACATATTTATCATTCAATTTATCAAGCCATGTTTTTAGTAAACAATGGATCAGTAGGTAAAATCTGTGCATAATTTTTACCCTTATTATCCTAACAGGATTCTTATTTTTCAGAATCTACCTCATTGTTAACAATCCAAACTTCTTATTGTTATACTAGGATATTATACTATTTTAATAAATCATCCTTACATATATTTAGACTAGAATATTTATAAATGACATCTGCATCCTTCCAACTCTAGTTTGTAATGATATTTGCCTCTTATGAAATTATTTTCATGGTAATATACCTGCACTTATTAACAAATTATTGAAAAAAGATGAAACTCAGCAAAGATAGTTTGACTTTTCAATTTTTAATTTAAAGCTACATTTTAGGGCTGGAGATATGCTCAGTGGTTAAAGTCACTTGCTTGCAAAGCCTGATAGGTTAGGGTTCAATTCCACCATACCCATGTAGAGCCAGATGCACAAAGTACATAAGCTTCTGGAGTTTATTTGCAGTGGCAGGAGGCCCTGGCTTGCACATACATTCTTTCTCTCTCTACCTCTTTCTCTCTGTCTTGCAAATAAACAAATAAATATTTTTTTAAAAAAAATACATTGTGAAATGACAATATAATTAAATATATTATAGATAATTTTTCTTTGTTAAACAAAAATCTTACATATCCAATACATTATGGAAAATATGTGTAATTGATCTCTATGCAAAGATGTCTTTTTTTTTTTCCTGCAGTGACTAGGCAGTGTTAGTCTTGAATAATGGATATTGTAAAGCAATACTGTAAATGAATTCTAGAGGTCATTGCACCTGTTTATTAAAATAAAAGGTTTCTGAGATGCAGAGTTTAATTACTTTCCTTAAAGCAGATGTTTCATCTTATTTTTTCTTTTTGTAGTTTGAGAAGCTTATATTAAAAAATAAATATTTTAAGAAACATATAAGTATTTACTATCTCAATAGAATACCAGGTGATAGAACCTTTCACTTCATTCTGAAATATTCAAAACAATTTCAGACATTCTTTATTAAAGCAAAATTCACATATCACAAAAGGAATCACTATTTCAACAAAAGGATAAATTTGTTTGAAAAATGGCTTTTGTCTGAAGTATAATCATGTCCTAACTGGTAATATTCTCTGGATGTTTATAATAGATACAATAAGTGATCATTAATAACAGTATGTAAGGAACACAATGTAATCACCAGCTTTTTTCTCAATACTTTCTTATTTCACTCACAAGGTCCATAATAAGAAACTGTTAGGTTAAACTATATTATTTTTCAAAAAAACATATATAACTATATTAAGGACCAAAAAAATCAAGTCTTTGTATTAGTACTGATGTAAAGGTTACTTTTCTACTGAAACTCTGGGAATGAAATAAAGCATAACCAGGCTGTACTTCTTCCTTTCTGAGTCATCAGGAGGACTCCTAATTTTTCACTGGCTATGGATTAATGAAGTGATTTGACTTCTTTCATTCCCAAATTGACATGGTACCTGGTAACTGTTCACAGGGGACATTGTGCTCTGGGCAATGTAGATCTTTATGCATGCACCTCAGAGTGAGTAGTCTATTTCCCTGATATTGTTCTGCACTCCTTGTCAAATCTTGAAGTGATATATGTACAGAAGAAAAATGCAGCAACCTCGCTCCATATAGTTCATACCATTTTTGTTCTCAAGAATTGCTTCTCGTCTTTGTGTTTTGAAGAGGCTTTAAATCTTTCCATTTTCCTACTTGTCATTGCCATCCTCTTTGGTAGTTTGGTAGTGGCAGCTTTTTTACAATTCTGTTCAGGTTTACAAAAAAATCTACCTATTATATGTGGCTTTTACCCCATCTCTTTTGCCAGCTTTGCTCAGCATTCCAACCTTACTTTGATTCTGTTTCTCATTTCTCCTCTTTTCTTCTGCTTTTCCATTCCACATGTCTCCTAGTGTCGACACTACATTACTCAGCAGGCAGGTCACATTGATCTGGCTGCTGTTTGGGAAGCATGATTTAATTTTAAGTAGAGAAATGGGATTGTCTGAAGGACATTCTTTGTAGAACAGAGATACTTTACTGCTTCACAGTATTTCTCCACTGTGGGGAAAATGTGGAAGAGATCATTTTATCAGATGCTAACAAATCCTTAATTTGCTCATAGAAATTATTTTAAATGCCAATAAATTATTGATATGCCCCAAAACAAACATATGCTTTCCATACGGTCCTATTTGGGAAATCTTTTTTTGTTTTTTAATTTCTTAAGCCATAAAATACATAGAAAAAGGATGGAAGGCTAAGTTGTGAAGAGCTGTGCAATCCAAGGGGATGATGATGTATGACTGGAGAAGCAAGTCCTCAGTCTCTTTAATTGAGCCCCTACTTGTTTCTTGGTTGTTCTCAGTTGTAGTCTGGTAGCTTTGGTCCTATCTGTTTTGTTCTCCACTACTTTCATTTACAGTGTCAGCTCACATTTAGGGCAGTGAAAGCTAACTTGCTCACTGTGACATGGTGATCAATTAATCACCTTTAGATTTCCTTCCTGCCTTCTTATTGGCTGAATTGTAATTGAGCCTGGGGCAAGAGCCATTTCTAGCAACAGCCTGTCAGCTTGGGCAGCAGTTCATTTATTCGTTTGAGGAGATAACCTTTTCACCGTAACATCCAATCAAAAGGACCATGTTTCTCATACAACGGGATTATTCAGAAATTCATATCCGGATGCTATTTGGGTCAGAAATAATGGGCAGGGAATTGTTCTGAGGGGATTGGGGATAAAAACTCAGTTTGTAGCCCTCTAATCATCAAGCTGCCAGCCAAAATGTTGGTAAAGACGACAGACTTTAGAACTGCTGACAGCTAAGTATTTCAGATACAGAAATATGATTTCCCTTAATCTTGAATTTTATTATACAAACCTAAATTTACTAAGTCATAAATAGTTAAGGTGTTTATTAAAGCACTATATTTTGTGAAGAAATTTCATCTTTGTATTTCATGTTGTTTAATATGCAGTAAAAATTATCCTGGTTTCTCTCTTCTTATGTAATCCAAGTGAAACATTGGCAAAATGCCTCATTTTCCTTAGCTAGAAAGAAGATAATGTAAACCTTTATTTTTTTATTGGGGTGTGGGAGACACTAAGATCTTAAAAGATATATATCTTCACTTCTCCTAGGATTCCTTCCAATACAAATATAGTTTCTGTTTTGCTAGCTCCACAGAGCAAATTAATAAATGTGTTCTCCAAAAATTAAAGCTCACACCTCCAAAACAGAAAGGGTCAGAGTTCCTTTTATTTACATGAAGGTAAATTTCACAGGTTTTGCATAGTCAGAATTTTAATTGAAAACATATGCTTATCATTATTTTTCACATTAAATTATGACAGTGTTTACTTCACTTTTTACAAGCATTTTTGTAAGCAGCCATTGTCTACATGAGGAAGCACTGGTACAAAAGGAGTTTGTTGTAGGCAAGGTGATGTCCTCTTTACTTCCTTTGAGAAATGTTGTATAATCACTCCCTACTTGAAGAAAGAGTTTTCTAAGTGTGATAGTATGGCTTCAAATGCAGAGAACAGCCTTACCCTGGTCCAGCCCTTCTAGGAGTCTCTCCTATCAGATTATGATTGGAGGGAAGATAAAGCATTTGGGATGCGATTACAATCCCAATGGGACTGACTGTCATGAGGTTGAGTGATATCATCATCAGGCCAGCATTTGACCTGAGAATCCCACTGCCAGATCCTTTGCTCTGCCTCTCTACCCAAAAAAGTTTCACATCCATTTCAAGTTGTTTCTCAGATAGCCCAATGATGTGATAATGAATTTCTTATGTTCCTTTCACATTCTCAACCCTTCTATGCAACTTCATTATTCAAAATAACAAATGACTCAAAAGCTATGGATTATGGTTAACTGTAAAGAAAATAGCTTTTGACTTAATAGATGCTCACAAGAGACTATACGCACAATATATTTAAATTGCTATGGTACATTATTGTAACATTTTTAGTATGTGCCAAGTTGTGTTGTAAGTTTTCTCGTAGTATCACTTATGTTAAGTAATCATGAGAACATCTAAGGAAAAAATATAGGACATTTAAATTAACTTCTGCAAAGATATATGGGTGCTGGATGGTGCCTGGACTCACATTTTAATTCCTAGTTATTCTAATCACAGGATCTCAAATTTCTGCTTTCAGTTTATATTTAGGATGGATTAGTCTCATGGTTCTTGAATAAACACAAGCATCTTTTAAAATCACATGGGAAGATTACTGAAAACAGTTCTGGAACCCACTTTCGGAGTTTTCCAAACAGTAAATCAGAGGGGAAGCCAAGGAATTTTCCTTCACAGTACCCATAAGGTACTGATGATGCTGTTAATCTGGGGCCTGCTCTTAAAGCCTCTGGCTTAAGCCAGGCATGGAGGCAGATGCCTGTAATCCCAGCAGTCAGTCGGCTAAAGCTGGAGGAATTCCATGAGTTCAAGGCCAGTGTGGGTTTAATATGAGTTCCAAAGCAATCTGATCTCTGGAGTAAGATCCCCACCTCAAATAAGAATAGAGACATTGGTTCAAATAGTTCTACAGGCATCCTCTGTGTTGTGCTGGATGTAATATGTTTGGTTACATGAATATAGACTGTCTATACACCCCTTTTCAAAGTAAAGTACCTCTCCATCTAATGATCTGCTTAGGGGTTGTGAACAATGAACTTAACCTGGAATAACTATGAATGCACTTGATTTTTAAAGTTATTAAGTGCTTTATGTTCTTCCTTTTCACTTCCTTTATTCCTTCCTGCCTTGCTTCCTATTTATTTTCTTTCTTTTTTTATTCTTGTTTTTGGCATTGCCTCACTCTAGCTCAGGGTAACCTGGAACTAACTCTGTCTTCTACAGCTCATGGACTTGTGGAGATCTTTCTTCCTCCTGCAGCTTCCTCAGGGAGGACTGGGATTATAGGCATAAGCACTATGCTTAGCTATAAAATTATTTTTGATATTATTCCAAAAATTGGACAATAGATCAAGGTGTGAAAAGGTTGTGATTTTCTAGTTTCTTTGTAATTTTTCATTATGTTATAGTTTTATGTCAATATACATGAAATGCCAGGTATCTCATGTTTTAGTAAGTTTAGTCAGGGTCACAGACCCTCAAGAAGAGAACTTCCAGGATACCAGCTGACCACCTACATTTACCCATCATTCTCATTTCCTGAATCAACAACTTCCTTGGAAGTTTGGTAGTCTCCCCTTGAGCCTGAACAATTTCATCTTACCTCAATATCAGTCAGACACCCCAGTCTCTAATTAACATCTGTCTAATTCCTAACTCAGACATCCAAACCTATAAAAAACCTGCCATCCTGAGTGCTGTTGGTAACTCTTTTGGTGTCCCTCCATCCTCTCTATGGGGAATTTTGTTCTACCTCCTCAATAAATCATGCCTGTAAACCCTTACTTTCATATCTCTGTCCACACTTTCTGTTCTTTGTAACAGTAAGACAAAGAACTTCAGAGCCACTGGTTGTGGGGAGTTTTCTTTTACATTTTATTCATTTTTTTTTTTTTTTTTGAGAGAGAGAGGGAAAAAGGTGGGGGGGAGAGAACAAGCCTGCCAAGTTGTCCATCCACTGCAAATGAACTCCAGACACATGTGGTACCTTGTGCATCTGGCTTACATGGGTCCTGGGGAATTGAACCTGGGTCCTTTGTCTTTTCAGGAAAGTGCTTTAACCACTAAGCCATCTCTCTAGCCCAGCTGTGGAGAGCTTTAGTGACTGTTGAGTGTCCAGCACTTTGACTCCCAAGCTATGTCCACTCGGAGCCTAGAGAGGCTTCATTATTCTAGAAACCTGCAATGATATGATTTCTATTAAGATATTTAATCATTTAGATATAATTTATAATATAGATAGAAAATGACAAAGAAGGGGATGTAGAAAGGAAATAGCATGAGAGCTGCTAAGTCATTCCTATGAACAATGCAGTCAGTTCTACTATCATACAAGAAATACACATTAAAAATGGATTTGTTTTGCATAATTGCACAATTAAGGTTGTATATCTCTTGGAAACATGGAGTAAATATCTTCAGGAATGCACACTTTTAGAACAAAGCAATCTACAAAAGCGAATGCAGATTTTACATAGGTAAAGTTAAGAAATGCATAAATACTGCAATTAGAAGTAGGAGGATCACTGTGAGTTCGAGACCATCCTGAGACTACATAGTGAATTTCAGGTCAGCCTGGGCTAGCAAGACACTACCTCGAAAAAAAAGAAAGAAAGAAATACATAAATACTGCAATTAAAATATAAACTGTCTTGAAAACATCTTGGCACTTGACTCAGGAAATGAATGTTGACATAAACACCAGGAAAGAGTGGGAGTGGTTGCTTGTTTACATTGGCTCAAGACATCACCTTTACAAATAATTCTTGTTCTTAATTCCAAAACATGTTCTTCTGTCCTGTATGGAATACATTGTAAATGATGCCTTCTTCATAGATAATAAACAGTTAATTAAAAAAATGACTTATATGCATCTTTAACACCAAATAGTTTCTATATAATTCCTGGAAATCTTTCCCCATTGTAGCTATTTGCTAGTTGCTTATGCCTTTATTGCACTTGAAGCTTATATGTAATGTCCTCTGATATTCCTCAATGTGGGCTTCCTTTATGTCTGTATCTGTGGATATTAATGGAATGTAATTCCCGTCAATATATTTGATTAGTTCTAAATATTTGCTTATCATAAACAAGTTCATAATCTGAGGATGGAAGAATTATGCATATTTATAATGGTGAAATACATACATGTATAATAATGTATGCCATAAAGATGTATTATGTGTATATATGTATGCATAGAAAGAAATATAGATATATTATAAAGACTACAAAATAGCAAAATATTACCTAATTAAAAAGCAGCCAAGCATTGAGTCTGTGCACGAGTGGCAGATGTTTGAAACTTGTGCATATGTGTTTTTTGTATAGTCCTACGCAGTTCATTTCAGAAGAGCTAACTTTGTTCACCTAGTGTTGCTGTGGAGCATTCATAACTAAATAATATGAATCATCCACTATATTCAAATTTTCAACTAGTATATGAAATGCATGAAAAGGAATTTTTGTCAAACATTATAAAATATTTGGCTGTATGTCTTTGGGAAGATACAGTATAAAGCCATGGAACCTAGGTCTGCTAGAGAAGTAATATTAAAACTGCTTATAAAGGCCACCCGGCCTGGCCTCTTGTATTACATGTGTGATTTATTTCAATGTGTTTTTCATGTGGAGTTTTTTCCAGTTGGCTGACTGAATTTATTTCCCAGTCCATGCTCCTAAGTTAAATGCTTGGAATTTGCCTTCCTTTTACAATTTCTTTTCTGTTTTGTTTGTTTGTTGTTTTGCTTTTCTAGGTAGGTTCTTACTCTACCTCAGGCTGACTTAGAATTTACTATGTTGTCGCTGGGTGGCCTTGAACTCACTGTGTTCCTCCTACCTTTGCCTCCCGAGTGCTGGGATTAAAAGCATGTGCCACCATGCCCAGCTTGGTGTTTCCTTATGCTTAGCACAAAGCAAGCAGTTTACACCATCACTGCTCTGCAAATATGAATAGCAAATTGAAGAATTGTTGCCGACAATATTTAACAAATATCTCCATTTGCATGGTTTTAATCTAATTTAATATTCACATCCCTTCTAAAAATAGTGTGCTAGGTTTCATTTGCTCCTAGGATTTTATTCATTATTAGAACTCACTGTTACCTTAGAAACCAGCATTACATAACTCCATTTCAAACAAGATGAAATTGAAGTAAGGAACTCCCTCCATTAGGCTGCTCCAAAGCACAGCAAGACCTGTTACACAGTCCTGTCCACTCCATTGTCACTCTTTGCTTTTAAATGAAGTTTGTTTTTCAATGCAAGTTTTGCTGTCTATTTATCCTAATTATCCACCAGTATAAGTGGCAAGCTTTTCTAACTCTGATTCAAAGAAGACCCTTTATCAGCCCCATTGTCACTTTATCAAAGGTGGCTTAATGGGAAATCAATATATCCTCAAGAACTTGTTCCTCACTCAGCCATGCTTAACAGACAAGGAAAGGTATTTCTGTACACTCGATTGTAATTTTCCAAAATAAGGATTTTGCACCATGCCAACATGACGGTCTGAAAGAGCTTGATTTGCCCACAATTCAGGCCCAAGCATCCTTGTAAACAGATGGGAATGATCATACACGCCTGTAACCTCAGCTCTTCAGACAGCTGAGACCAGAGAATCACTGTAGCTCACTGGTCAGTTGATCTGAACCAAAACTGCAGCTCTGGGTTAATCAAGAAACTGTTTCAAGGAAACAGAAGATGGGCCAAGAGAGAAGGACACCTTTTATTTTCTTCACACACACACACACACACACACACACACACACACACACACACATACATATACAAAAAAATGATAAGAAAGACTAAACTTTTTCATACTAAAGCCAAAAAAAAAAAAAAAAAAAAACAAACTACAGTAGAAGGAATCATAGAGAGCATTACTGAAAACATGATCATGGGATTCCACATCCATCTTCTTTCCTTCTAGGCAATGTTCCTCAAAGAGTTTTCCTTGCCCCTGCATGCGCATATCTAAGGGGTTGTTCCTCATTACCAAAAGCTCAATAGGCCATTCTTTTTGGAGTCTCAAAGAATGAGAATTAAACATAAATCTCTTTGTAATTGCATGACAAGCTGGCTTTCCCAAGATCTTAATGCAGAAGAGGGAGTGACTCTGTGGATGTTGTATGATTAACATATGAAGCTTGGCTGGTTCATTGTAACTCTCTGAAATGTGATGGACAGGAAAATCATTTCTTCAGTGTAGTATTGTCTGTACTGGTTAAAGTGTATGAACTCCAGAGCCTGACAGTTTAGAACCTGATTAACTAGCTGAGTATCTTTGCTAAGGTTCCTTGAACTTGGTGAATTTCCCTTTCCTTGTTTATTTAATGGGGGAAATAATACTACTGCTGACTTTATTGAGTCATTGTGATAATTAACTGAATATTAAAAACTTGTATAAATGTTAATTGCACACTCTACCCCCATCAAGAAAATACATTAGAACCAGGCATGTTGGTGCACACACCTTTAATCCCAGCACTCAGGAGGCAGAGGCAGGAGGATCACTCTAAGTTTGAGGCCAGCCTGGAACTACAGAGTTAGTGCCAGGTCAGCCTGGGCTAGAGTGAGACCCTTACCTAGAAAGAAAAGAAAGAAAGGAAAGAAAGAAAGAAAGAAAGAAAGAAAGAAAGAAAGAAAGAAAGAAAGAAAGAGAGAGAGAGAGAAAGGAAGGAGAAAGAAGAAAGAAAGAAAGAAAGAAAGAAAGAAAGAAAGAAAGAAAGAAAGAAAGAAAGAAAGAAAGAAAGAAAGGAGGGAGGGAGGGAGGGAGGGAGGGAGGGAGGGAGGGAGGGAGGGAGGAGAAAGAAAATACATTAAGCAATATGTGTTGTACTTCATGGTACAAAGATCATAGGAAATGAGATTTTAAGTTAGCTGGTATTGTCAAAAAAATAAAGAAATAAAATGCAAATATTGATGCTTTTCAATGAATTTTAGTACTATTATTTTCTTTTAATAGTAAAATCATAATCTTATTTTATGACAGAGTATGATTTTAAAATACTATAAATAAACTGTTGACTATGTAATTTATAAATGCATTACATGGCTCACTGACCAAATATACCTCATACAAACAAGTGCATTCAAGCACCTGAAGAATTCTTGGAAAACGGAAATGAGAGCATAAAGGGATAGTGAAAGCTACACAGTGAAACCGTGAGTGCATAAAGCCACACTTTCCCATCGCGAGGCGGCTTTCTGTCTGCAGTAAAAACTTAATCTACCATTATAACTCAAATTCAAGGTCTAATAGGAGAGAAGAGGGACATCATGGTGAGGGTGAGACTTTTATTCATACACAAATAGCAGATGGGAAATGCAATGCAATTATAATTGCCGTAAATATAATTGCAATGAAGTAAATAAAGACACTCTCTTGTTAAATTCATCTCAATGTGAATGTAATATTTTAGCATTTTGCTCTCAGCATTTCAAATTGATTTCCTTTACCTGACCTACATTTTTAAGCAAACAATCATATTAAAAATAAGTCATTTCAATTGTCAAGCATTTAGTGCCAGAATGTGCCTTATTTGAAAGAGTCAAAACAAGGTTAATGCAGGTATATTGACATCTTAATGGTTCCTGACAAGGTAACAGCTCCTTCAGAGAAGCAAAGGGGAAAGAGTTGGATAGTAGACCAGAATCTATCACAACAGTAGATGTTTCCTTGCACATGGAATTCAGGAGTGATAATAGAAATACCTTATCAACATAAAAAAGTAAAAATAACTCACTCATAAGCTAGATATAATATTACTATTGAAATACTTAACCTAAACATATTAATCCTAGCATTTATTAAAGATTTGGTATGTTAGACAATGTGTTAAAAGATTAACATCACACGCACACACACACACACACACACACACACACACACATATATATTTCTTTTAAAATAACGAATTAAGTAGTAGGTTTAATTTCATTATTGTAATATTTATTTATTTGAGAGACAGAGAAAGATGAAGAGAAAGAGAGTGAAATATTTTGGCCACACCAGGACCTCCTGCCACTGCAAAGGAACTCTAGACACATGTGCCACTTTGTGCAGCTGGCATTATATGTCTACTGGGGAATCAAACCCAGGCTGTCAGGCTTTGTAAGCAAGTGCCTTTATCCTCTGAGGCATCTCTCCAGCCCAGTAGGTTTTATTTTTGTCACAATTTAGTATGTGAGGAAATGAAAATACCACAGGAAGTCAAATAGCTTTAGCAAGGTCATAACAATGTACGCAAGAGCTCAACCTTTATGATTCACTTTTAAAACCCCAAATATATGCCTATAGCTGACCTTCTATTTTGTTGTGACTTTGGGTTTATTTGTGTTGAGAATATGTCCAAAATCAATACCCATTGCCAGCAGCTAAATAATAAACACCTTCTGATGTCATTTTCAACTTCGTTATATACAGCATTTCAGGCAACTGCATTGAAACTTTTCTGGCCATCCATTTTGCATTAGACTGTGTCTTAATTAGCATATATGCAAAAGCATCTGCAGTATTTAACAATAAAAGTTCAATTATAGATTTTTATTGGATACTCCACAAGTATCATCTTGGACCTCATCATTGTCCTGATTTTCAGATATTCCAGGATATGAATGGTGGAATATCCTTCCTGATAAAACTCACATAGGCTTTCAATTTTCTCCCTTCTCGCCTCCTATATAACAATATGTTTCAAGTTTATTCCCCCATTCTCTAGTTTTTCAGATGTACATAGTCTTATTTTTCTGACTATTGATTCTCTGTTTATCATAACATACCTGAGGACTTTTTAGAGAGAATACTTCAGTGCTGAATCTGTATCTGAAGAACACCATGTGTGCGATATTTGGCAATCACTTTTTTTTTTGGAAAATTTGCAATATTTTAAAATAAAATAAGGGCAACACTTACTCAAAAAGTTGGTGAAATCAATGTCATAATACACCTGGAGTATAGTATATTTGGCTAGTAAATATACGTGCATTATCCTTATTATTATACAGAAGGTTTTTGTTGTTTTTAACCTTTTTTTTTTGGCCAGTGAGTTCTCAGTCATGGTGCCTTCTCTCTCTCTCTCTCTCTCTCTCTCTCTCTCTCTCTCTCTCTCTCTCTCTTGTGTGTGTAGAATGACTTGGTATTCTTATTATCAACTTTTTTTTTTTAAAGTCTGGAAATATTTTGACCTATTTCACAGGAAGGACTTTTCCTCTCTTTTTCATCAGAAATCATTTCAGAATTTGATACCTTTGACAAATGAAACCTTTGACATTATTTTATTTGTCCTCAAGCCTTTGTCTATACTTGGGTATTTTTCCATATCATAAATATTTCCATTTATTCATTGTTGGGCTCTGCCCGGTGTGAAGCCGAGTGGTTAGCCCAGCCAATCTTGGCCTATTCCCGGTAAGGCCTAGTCAAGCCTGAGTACCTGCCCTTGACTCAGCACCTAAACTGAAACTGCCTTCCCAGCTGCTGCTGACGTGATGAAATACTGTTGGCCCTTATACCTTTCTCTCATCCCCTTTTCCCGCCCCTTCCTCAAAGTATATTGGCCCTTATACCTTTCTCTCATCCCCTCTTCCCACCCCCTTCCTCAAAGTACATAAATATCTCCCCCCTGACAATAAACGACGAGTTTCGCTTTAGACGTTTCTCCGCGACTCAATGTGGTTTTCTTTTCCCGGTGATTTGGGAGGTTTGAGTTGCCGACACCTGTCTTCTCGCTCAGCCTCAAGAGAGAAACGGCTGGCCCGGCTCTTCTCTTTTGCTCTACCTGCCGGTGGTGAGGGGGAAAAGCCCCGACATTTTGGCGCCCAGACGTGGGGCACAGCAACTACTGCCCCATGTGAGGACGTGTGAGGATTCAAAACGGACTACGGACTGCTGACGTGATAAGGAAAAAATTCAACATTAAGCTGACGAGCTAATCGGACTGCTGACGGGTGTATCCTCATAAGTAATGAGGTAATCTTCATATTTAATATTCTAATCTTTACTTCTATAATCTGTGCTTACTTCAACTTCCTTTCTCTTTCCTTCCATTTCCGGTTTGCCGCCATTTCTAAACGAGTACGTTCATGGCGGACACACCACGTGGACAGACCTAAAGGAGACTTTAAACGCTTTGCCTCCTCATTTAAATAAAAAAACTCCGTCCCAAACTTCAAGATCTCTTGTTCTTTTCTCTTTCCTCTCATTTTTGGGTTTCCGACAGACCGCTTCTGCGGTGCCGCCATTTTTGTCCTGCCCCGATTTGAATGGGGGCGCCATCTTAGAAGCACCACGTGGACAGACCTAAAAACAAAACTCACCACGTGGGTAGAAACTCACCACGTGGACACACCTAAAAAGAAACTCACCACGTTAGACCTAAAAGAAAACTCACCACGTGGACAAACCTAGAGGAGGCTCACCACGTGGGCAAACCTGGAGAACTCTCAAAGTGTCCTACCCCTCATTGGAGTGGGGCCATCTTAAAAAAAAAAAAAAAAATCTACAACATGTTTACCTATTGTTTAAGACTTTATGCTTATGTTGTACTCATTTCTATATATTACTATTGCCCTACTCCTCCTACAGTGTGGCTCTTGGGACAAAACTTTTGTTTTAGCCCCATGGATTAATTCAGTCCTCCTTGCCTTAATTGCCAACCTTAAAGGCTTTTCCAGGGAAAAGTTCATTTTTGCCCTTAAAAACTGTAAAAAAAACTAAAACTAACTTTTAAAATCTCCTTTCTCCCAAGACCGCCACCCAAACCGCCACCGGGCAGCTATCTTTTCAGCTCTTTTCAGCCCCTAACTACTGCCTAAGGCAAATGTGCTCAAACCCCTGATGGAGAACAGCTCCGCCATGTAGCTTTCTGAATGTAAACTGTGATCAAATACAAACCGAGGTTAACTTTCCTCACGGGCGTGGAGCACAAGTCACTGGTCCGCCAGGCTCCACCGACATTCCTGCGGGAGAGCGAGCCGAATGGGACAACTCCGGCCCGGGCCCGAGCACTGCCCCGAGCCTCACTGGCTCCCGCCTTGCACCTCCAGGCGTCACTTTTGGTCACTTTTATCAAAAATAAATAAATAAAAGGCCAACCAAACAACAAGGAGGCAAATAGGCGGGCTCCTAACTTGCTTTAAAAATATCTTAGGAATGGGCGGACAATCCGCCATGAGGCCATGAGACAAGCCGCTGCCGCCCCCCCTTTTGCCTCTAGACGCTCCCTCTATGCTCTTAACTAAGTGTCCCAAAGCCCAAAGTATTTACTTTTAAAAATAAAAAAAAAAAAAACCAGCTAGAGACATTCATATTGCCCTGCTAGAGGTAAAAAATCCTATTTTTCAAGTCTATATGGCTATATCCTACACACCATTGTCCCACCCTTCGCTGCCTTCCCATTAACATAAAGATAAAAAGATGGCTTAATTGTTAAACACTTGCCTGTAGAGCCTAAGGACCCTGATTCGAGGCTCAATTCTCCAGTACCCATGTAAACAGTGGCTGGAGGCCTGGCACGCCCATTCTCTCCCTACCTGCCTACCTCAATTCATACTAAGCCCAACTAACTCAATCGGTAATACAATGTTGGCCTAAGATTAAAGTTTTCTCTGGCAGCTCTGCCCAACTGGAGGGACAAAATTAAAAAAAAAAAAAAAACCTAAAAACTGTCAATCTCTAGTTACTATAAAAGTTTAATGACGGCTAATGATGGTTAAATTTAATTTGTTTTCTCTCTCCTTACTATGCCTTATACCAAGTATTATTGTTACTGTTATTATAAATTTATTAAAAGCCAGGGACAAAATGTAATAATTTAAATATATGTCCCCCAATATATTCAGTATTTTATTAATTTATAGTTTACATCTACAATTGCCTTACTAAAGACAATGTCACTGGGGGCCAATTTTAAGGTGTAATAATGATTTAAAATTTCATTATAAAGATATACAAAGTGTACCTAACAAAAATTCCTAAAGCTTACTGTGACTTGACTACAATAATTTTGCTATAGGTACTATGTAACTAATTAATTTCTTTTTCTCTCTTTCATGGCTCTACAAAGACAGGCCAACTTCTGCCAATATAAAACTTCCCCTAGATCTATAAGCTTCAATATCATAAAAAACTGCTAACTGTCAGCCCTGGATTAACCCTAACAATACATGTCTCATATCTTTTCTTCCTTGATTAATCAGCCTAATGTTTTATTATTATTATTTTAGGTCATTCCAACCCATCTGATCTCCAAGACCTCACTGCTAAATGCGTTGCCATTTTACAGGTGTCTCCAAAAAAGATTCAAACTGCTCCTCCCTTCAAGATTTTGGGCTCCAGGTTATCTCTTGATACTGTTTCTCCTGTCAAACCCCAGCTCCATATTCAAAAATCCTATACTTTGCCTCAACTCAAAAGGTGCTGGGAGAAATTAATTGGATGAGGCCCTGGATACCCATAACTACTGAGGAACTGTCCCCTTTATTTGACCTCTTAAAGAGTCTTACTCTCTCCTCTCAGATAACCTTGCCCCTCATTTCATTAATTCTACATAAGGTACAACGGGCCATTGATGCTTTTCCTAAAGAGGTTTGATCCTAACTTTTATCTCCCTCTGTATTTTCTCTGGGGAAACATTATGCACTGCACTATTGGCAGAGGAAGGAGAACCCATCCAATGGATTCACCTCTCCCTTGGTGGAGTCCCCAGAGTTTACTCTATAACTAACCAGATTGCAGACTGCATTATGAAGGACAGGGACACCTCTGTCCGATTGTTTGACATAAGAGCCTCATGTCATTGTCACCCCCTTTAAGGTAAAGACTTCACTTGGCTTCAGAGAAATAACAACAGGGTTGCTATTGCCCTCGAGGGGTTTCTGGGTATAATTGATTGTCACTATGGTCCTTATAAATGGATGAGCTCCTTCAATCTTGAAATGGAGACCCCCAGACTTTATCTAAACCCAACCCTGATTTCCTTACCTTTGTTCACTGGTGGGGGCATACCCTCCCCAAAGGAGGATTGTATAACTGTCTATACCCATAAAGTTTCCCATGAGGTCACAGGATCAAAACATGCTGGAGAAAAACTAAACATGCTATCCATATGCTTTTAATGCTTTGCCACCCTTGGATTGCCAGATCAAATCAAAACCGATAATGGTCCCTAATGAAATAAAACTTTTATAGATTTCCTCCAAACCTGAAAAATTTTTTCCACAGGCATCCCATATAACATACAGAAGCCATCGTGGAAAGATATCATCAAACTCTCAAATCTCAATTACAAAAACAAAAGGGGGAATCTCTACCCCACATGACCAACTAAAAAGGCATTATTAACCCTAAATATTTTAAATTTTTCTAAAGAAGATAGACACTTGTCCCCTTTTCAAAAACATTGGACCTCAGTTGTCACCTACAGCTCCATCTGGGTCAAATGGAGGGACCCATTAACTGGGGCCTGGAGGGGACCAGACCCCTCCTCACAGCAGGGAGAGGGATTTGGATGTGTCTTTCCTCAAGAGGAAAAAAGACCTATTTGGGTACCGGCAAGAAACTAATTAATATTTACCCCAACAAGGGGATGATAATAATCAATCTTCCAGGGAGTGTCACACCCTGAGAACTATGCCTCTATTTCTTCCCCAGGAACAACTGAAGGTATGGATGCTACTAGACCTGAATGAAGCCAGAAAAGCTCCAGAGAGATTTAAGAAGAGGAGTCGGGACTCCTAAGACAACCTTTGTGAAAAGCTTTTGGCTTTTTATTCCACCTTCTCCCTCCCCTTGGACCCCTCCTTTTCTTGCTTTTTACCATCTCCTCCCCTGAACCCCTCCTTCTTCTTATCCTCACTCTCGAATGTAATTAATAAGATTACACAATTCATTCACCAACAGCTTGAGGCAATTAAACTTCATCAGGCCAAGACACCACAGGTTTGTGTGACAATGGCTTTTCCACTTACTGGCTATCCACCAACATCCCTCCCCGCCCTCCATCGAACCAATGACGGGTTTCAGACAGGCTGAGGCAACCTAAGACAGGGCTGGAGTGGTCAACGGGCTAGGCATAGTGCCCAGAGACGGGTAAGGTTCCCAGAGGGGAACAACCTGTTGACTATGCCATCCACCATTCTTACAAAAAAAAAGGGGGAGATGTTGGGCTCTGCCCGGTATAAAAGCCGAAAAGAAAATGCCAATCTTGGCCTATTCCCGGTAAGGCCTAAAAGCCTGAGTACCTGCCCTGACTCAGCACCTTGATGAAACTGCCTCACCCAGCTGCTGCTGACGTGATGAAATACTGTAATGTTTATAATTTCTCTCATCCCCTTTTCCCGCCCCTTCCTCAAAGTATATTGGCCCTTATACCTTTCTCTCATCCCCTCTTCCCACCCCTTCCTCAAAACATAAATATCTCCCCTGACAATAAACGAAATGTCAGCAGACGTTTCTCCGCACTCAATGTGGTTTTCTTTTCCCGGTGATTTGGGAGGTTTGAGTTGCCGACACCTGTCTTCTCGCTCAGCCTCAAGAGAGAAACGGCTGGCCCGGCTCTCTCTCTCTTTTGCTCTACCTGCCGGTGGTGAGGGAAAAAAGCCCCGACAATTCATAACCTTTTCTCCTATTTAATGGAGCTCAAGAGATCTAAATAACTAAGGATTTTAACAAAACCATTGCTTTTTCAAGGCAGATACACACAAACTAGAAATCCTTCCCAATGAAAAGCTATATTAATAACACAAATATACAGATAAAAGAGTCCTTCATGGGAGTATCCAATGTATATAAATCAGATATAAAGTTGACTTCAGAGTAACAGAAGGTCTTTGAGCACTATATGATACCAGTTTGGCTATTTAAAACACAGGTAATAATTGCAGCACAAATTCCCTTTATTCAAGTATTTAAGCCCCATAAGTCTATAACATTATTAATGAGAAGCTATATAATAAGATTATATATATATATATATATATATATATATATATATATATAAATAAAATGCATGTTTATAAAAATATACCAGTTACTATGACATTGATAATACTGCCAGGTGAGCTCCCAATTTGCTAATCCAGGGGAGAATAAAGCAGACTTTGAAGAACAGAACATTCCTTCAACATTCAGACCTCTTCAAAATATTCTGCATTCTTCCTGTTGTCCCAGTGAAGGTCAGCTGACCCAACCTCAGTGGTTGTAATCTCTCAAACATTTGCAGCTGAATGGGCAGAATTTTTGCTGCAAAGATTTCATTTATTTCTGTGCCATGTCCCTTTACTTACACCAATCCATTTCTATGCAATTCAACCCTACACAAGTTCTCAGGGCATGGGCATAACAACAAGCCTTTCATTCAAACTCCCTTAGCCCAGTCCAGGCAAAGCTCTTTTTCACCCTCATAAGTCAAACCTCACAGTCCATAGTTGTTACTGCATTCATGTATTTTCAAGTCTGACCAGAAGTCCATCAAGCTGTATGTACAGCACTGCAAGCCATCTCTTAACCAAGATTTCAAATTTGTCCACATTCCTCCTGCAAAGCAGTTCCAAAAGGACAAAAGCCACATAGTCAGGTTTCTAGCATCAATGTTCCCACTTGTCAGTACCAATTTTACTGTTGCAGTCAGGTTCACATTGCTGGAAGAAAACACCTGGCCATGAGCAGGTTGTGTGGATTAAAAAAAGAAAAATGGGTATATTTTCATTTATAGACTTGAGGGGAAGCTCCATGATGGCAGCGAAAAATGATGGAATAAGTAAAAGGTGAATTATCACCTTTTGGCCAAAATCAAATGAACAACAGTGCCAGGAAAGTGTGTCAAACAATGGCAAGGAGAAGCTGGCTATAACACCCATAAACCTGTCCCCCAACAATATACTGTCTCCAGGAGGCTTTAATTGTCAAATTGCCATCAGCTGGGGACATAGCATTCAGAACATCTAAGTTTATGTGGGACATTTAAATCAAACCACCACTACATATATGCATATGTGTATATATACATATATACATACTTATTTCTCAGTGATCTGAGTTCCCTTATGGTTTTCTCTTGATCCATGCTGCTGCTCCTTTTTTTCTCCTCCACCAGTTTCTATATTAGCCTGGTTAACATTTATCAACTTATCAGAAGGCCAGTGGAGTACTGCCTCATTTAAGAAGGAATCCTGAACATACTTTAGAAGTTAATCTTTTAGCACCTTCACATAATTTGACTATATGAACTAAAGAATTGTTTGTACTATGTTGCCTAGAATGCTTGCTATTATGACATGAAGTTGCATTTGGACTATTGTTCTTGACAATGTACAATCTTTCCACTATCTTTCAATACTGAATATTTGGTTGAATTCTTAGCATATAGAAAAACGTGAATCATCCTTCATTCTCTGTTATTGAAGTATTTCTTTTGTGAATGCCTATGTTTTCCTTTGTCACATTTAGCTATCACTAGTAATTCTCCCCAAACCTAGCTGCCTTACTCTGAGTTCACCTCTCTCATTTCATTATTCAATATACATATAGATTTTTTCCATGTCCTTTAGTTTTCTTATCATTGGCCTCTGCAGAAAGGAGATGGAAAGAGATAAGAGGAGAGAAGGAAAGGAGAAACACAGGAGACATAGACAGAGATAAGGGGTAGCAAATAGGAAAGGAAAACTTAGCAAGAAGTAATTATTTTAGAAAAAAGTGTTGTGTCCATATATGTATGCATTCAATCTCAGAGAAAACTAGATAAATGTAATTTTATACCTTTGTACATAATGATTGTATAACTGCACATATGATTTTTCACTTAAAACATGTTATACTTAGCTTCATATCCATGATGTTTATGCCAAAGCATGTTTCTCTATAGGTTCTTAATCAATTTTAATGAAATATGAGTTTTTAAAATAAATCATAGATTTTTTTAAATATGAGCTATATACATACAGATGCTTTAAATTCTAGCAAATAATCCTACTAAGATTTCATACTTGGACCTTTATATAGGCATATAGATGCCCATTACAAACTTTCAACCATTTGGAATACAATTACAATATGAAGAGCATTTAATTGAGTTCATTAATATAACTATCTTCGCTATAGCCATGCATTGATAATGATAATTAATTAATTAAAATATCTACAATCCAAACATATACACACATATACTCATTAGAAATTATAGTGAATTTAGTGAATTATATACATAAATGCAGGAATAAAAATACTCTAAGTACTTTTTTGTGAAAATTTTTATTTTCATATTTTAGTTTTTTTTTTTGAGATAGAGAGAGAATGGGTGTGCTAGGGCTTCTTTCCATGACAAAGAAACTGCAGGCACATGTGCCACTTTGTGTGTCTGGCTTTATGTGTGTACTGTGGAATCAATCCCAGGTCTGTTGGTTTTGCAAAAAAGTACCTTTAAAGGCTGAGTCATCTACCTAGTCCACTTCACCTCCAATTCTGTTGACTGACTTAACTCCATGTAGTTACAACAAATTTTTACTCATCTATAAATAAAAGAAAATGAATTTTAGGATTCCTAACCACAAATTTTCATAAAATATGTAATCATTGATATACAAATGCACTATGTTGAATAAAAATTAATGTTTTAATTTGTTATCTACATGGTGTTATTTTGATCCTATTAGATCTTCAGGGAAAACTCAATCTTTGCTAACCTAAAGTCCACAGTGAAATGTCAGCAGCTGGCAGCAACAGTGAGAGTCTGTCAAGTAGGAATTAAAAGAACAAGAAGAGCAGAGAGGACCAAAGACCTCTTCATTCAGGAAGAGATGCGACGTGGCATTCCAACTCACACTTAAATTTTACAGAGATTTAACTAATGTAAGAAGCAAACATAAAATTCTCACTTAAAAACTATCTGAAACAAAATAATGAATAGTTTCTTGCTGTGTTCTCAAAATTCAAGATTTCAAATGAAAACATTCTCAGTATCTACCATCTATTAGTAAGTTTATGGGGGACACCTGAGTCAAACTACTGCATTCCACCCCTGGCTCCCATAAGCTGATAACTATACATGATCTAAAATGCAATGCATTCAGTGCATCTTTAAAAGTTCCTATTTTTTTTAATCCTAATGATGTTCTAACATCCATAATCCAAGATATTTTTACTGAGAAATAATACCATAAAATCCCCCCCCAAAACCATAATGGCACAGAATAAACATTCACACTGCAAAAGATGGCATTAGGCATAGTAAAGAAATATTTAACCAATACAAGATTTAAACAAGGCAAACATCAGACATTGTAGCTCTAATTCCAACAACTCTAGTCAATGACAAATATTCAAGTCCAATAATTCTAACCAGCAACAAGTCTTGGTAGTTCCAATTCTACCCCTCCAGCTAGGCTACTCACAGTCCCAGAAAACTTCATAAGTGGCCAGCAGCGCTCCTTAGCAACCATCTTGTGGTCCTGGCATCTCCACTGTGTTTCTACTGCAACCCATGGTTCATCCTCAGGGTTCCATAGGGTCTCCATGCAGGCATCCAGCAAACCTGCTCCACACTGCCCATGGCCATTTCCAGAACACAAGATCATGTTGAAAATTCAAAGACCCTCTCTTTCCTGCATTTCTTATACTCCACAATACCAACTGGGGTGCCAATTTGTTAATACACAGGGGAATAAAGCAGACTTAAAAGAAATGGACACTCCTTCCGTATTCAGGACCCTCCAAAAGACTGCATTCTTTCTGTTGTCCCAATGCAGGTCACCTGGCCCAATCTTAATGGTTGTAACCTCTCACACAATTGCAGCTGAATAGGGAGCAGTTTTGGCCCAAAGATTTCATTTCTGGGCCATATCCCTCTGCTCACACCAGTGCATTTTGATGCAAAGCAACCCTGCTCAATTTCTCAGGACACGGGCATAACATCAAGCCCCTCACACAAACTGTCTCTAGCTCAGTCCAAGCAAAGCTCTTTTTCACCCTCACATGCCAAACATCAGAATCATGGTTCTTACTGCATTCAGGTCTTTCACCTCTGACCAGAATAGTCCAGCAAGCTGCACTTACAGCAGTGCAAGGCATCTTAGGCCAAGGTTTGAAATCCTTCCACATTTCTCTTGAAAATCAGCTCCAAAAGGCCAAAGCCCACGATCTGGTGTCTAAGAGCAATCCTAATCCTCTGGTACCAATTTTACTGTTGCAGAAATCACCTAACCAAGAGCAGCTTGTGGGAAAAAAGGTTTATTTTGGCTTACAGACTCTAGAGGAAGCTTCATGATGACAGGGGAAAACGATGGCATGAGCAGAGGGTGGACATCACCCCCTAGCCAACATAAGGTAGACAGCAGCAACAGGAGAGTGTACCAAACTCTGGCAAGAAGAAACTGGCTATAATACCCATAATACTGCCTCCAGGAGGTGTCAACTTCCAAATCTCTATCACTGGGAACCAAGCACTCAGGACACCCAAGTTTACTGAGGACACCTGAATCAAATCACCACAAAATTGCTAATATTTTTATCAAGTGTATCCCTTCTATATTATTTTTATCCATCTCCATCACTGTCCTTTGTACCCTAAATTTAACATGCAACAAAAAACATGATAATTATTTGAAATTTGCTTTATTTCACTTAACATGAAAATTTCTGCTTCCATCCATTTCCCTACAAATGACAAATTATTTCAAGGAACTTGTTTTAACATTGGTGCTTTCTCTATGGTGTACTTGATAATATTATTTCAATACAATTTGCTGTTATTTTATTATGTCATTTGTTTAACTGTCCTTGGTTCATTTCTACTATTCACTTAATATTGCTTTAAGTCCCTCCTGAAAAGGTTGATGTGTCACTTTGACTAATAATATTTAATTGAAATATATTTCAATTTATTCTATTATTATTTCTGCTTCAACCCATAGGTAATCTATAGATAGTATCGCCAAAGTATCTGGATACGTTATCCACATCATCTTTTTTATAACATTATCAGAGAACATGCTCTGAATTTTAGCTGTGACTTTTATCAAAAAATGTATGTCATCCTAGGTGGGAGTTCACTTTATAGAGCTCCTAATGCACATTTAAAACATACATCATTTTGATTTAGTGTTCCATAAATTTCATTTAGCTAGAGATGGTTGCTAATATAATTTAGTATGTCTACATACTATTGTGTATTGTTTACATGCTTACTGGGAAAATTATATTAAAATTTGAAACACTGAATATGCATTTGTCTATCTCTCTTTTACTTCTTTCAATTTTGCTTCACATATTTTGAAAATCTTTTATTAGGTATATACACATTTAATCTTGTTATATTTGTTTTTGTCAAAATGACCTTTCTATCTGATCTTATAGCACATATAAATTTAGGATTTTTATGGTTTTCTAAATTGACTATTTTATCTGATAATGGTCCATTTCATTTTTACCAGCTTATTCCTAGTGCTCCCAGGATTTATATTGTTCCACCTATTAAATTTCACTCTTATTTTGAGGAAATTTTTATGAAGATTTGATTGCTTTACTTCCCTTCTTCTCCCCCGGCCCTTTTCTCTCTCTCCTATCCATCAAGTTCTCATTCAGATTAAGCCCATCAGATCCTATTAATTGAGCTTAGTAAAATTTTAGATAATGATAAATGATATTTAGCTTATGTTTGCCACTTATTTTTCTTCTCTCTATTCAATTTATGGTTGTTACATTTATTTTCTGACTGTGTGTGTGTGTGTGTGTGTGTGTGTGTGTGTGTGTGTGTTTTAGTATGGGTCAAACACACAATGCGCATTTTAAGCAAAATTGAGTTATGGTCCCAGATATTTTGTTGTTGTCTGTTTTTTGAGACAGATCTTGATAAGTTTTTAATGTGGGCCTTGAACCTGGAATTCTCTCACTTCCTTCTTCCCTCTTGAGTAGGTAAGACTGTAAGCATAAAGCATCATGACCAACTGAGTATTTTTGTGATGTTGCATATTTTTCAAATCCTTAGTTAAATGTCATGGTGTCCTTTTTGGTTTGTTCTGCAATTTACTGTACTCTTTTTTTATGGATTATCAAGGATACCTTCAAATCCTACTAGACTTGTCACAAATAATAAAAAAAGGCTTTCTGAATTATAAAGGAGGTCCCTATTTTTATGCCCTCTTTCAGCTTCTTCCAATATAAGAGAGTTACCATTGCTGGCCAGGTCCGCCCTGTCCACGCTGTGCTGTCTGCTTCTTGGAGGAGAAGGAACCATTTCCCAATTCTACCTGTTCTCTTCACAGGGTATCAGGGCAGTTTTCAGCAAGGTTGCAAGTGCCTGGGCAAACAAATAAGTGTGTGTGTGTGTGTGTGTGTGTGTGTGTGTGTGTGTGTGTGTGATTTCTTAAAACTGTGACCTTCCATTAGCTCTTGATAACCACATTTTTATACTTCTTAAGCTACAAGATTGTTTGTAAGGCTCCATTTTTTTTTTTTTTGCCATATCCTTGGTCTTCAGAGATTCCACTGTCTTATACTATGGAGAAACACATTATTCTCAAACATCCAATCCTGATCTTGGACTTTAACTCTAGTCATAAGTGAATTAACATTGAGTACACAGTGAAAATTGATAAGAAGACATGGCTGGATGTCAGGCATACTGACTCTGCGAAATGGATTCTGTAGGTTTTTAGATTGCTGCACCAGTCCTCATGCAGGTGTCTATTAAATATTCACCTGCTTTCTTTTTGCACCTACACATTAAGGTTGGATTCATCATTGTAAACTTAGGCCCACATTGTATAAAAGAAAAACAAGCTGTATCTCTCAACTAGACAGAATTTACTAATCCTTTGAATTTAATCCCCACATGCTTGCTTGTAATTCCAGCTATGGACTTTTACTAAATTCAGAATGCTGTAGCTTTGCTCACTACTCTCTCCTTGCTCCAGTGAGAATGACAACCTCTTCTTAATTCCTACATTATAACTTAGAATTGTGATTTATCTTTCACTTAACACTATATTTTCAACTACTCTAATAAATGTATTGTTAAATTTAACTATGGTTATTTTTGCTGCATCAACCATGTTCAAATAATGCTTTGTCTAAGTTTTGACCATACATGTCAGCACAAATTCTATCCACTGACTACAGTGCTGTATTGACTCTACTGACAGCAGTCTGTTATCCTATGTGCCTTTTGAAATAGAGGTATGTGGAGATCGATGCAATTGCTCTCCACCTTTTCTTTTGAGAGAAGATCTCTCACTGATTCCACTTGATTAGCTAATTAACAAGCTTTCATCTCCTTTTTGTTTTTAATTAGTATATCGAATATATCTTAGATCACTTCTCACACTTTGTTAGTTTCACCTTATTCTTCACTCAAGCTTTCTCCTCTTGTTTAGTAGCAAAGCAAAGCAGATCTTCTCTTGACAGATATGAGCTTCTGGGAATAAAACAACAATTATATAATAGGCAAACTCTTCATTAGCCTGAGAGGGAGGCAGGTAGCTTTGTAAGGTAGTTTAGGATGAATGTGCCCCAAAAGTAAAATAGCAAAAAGGTCTTTAAGTCTGCCCTTGCAATCTCCACTTTACTAGAGGTCAGAGAAGGATCTCTCCCTTCTTGAGCCAGCCCCTAGCCCAGACCAATCAGCCCTGACTCTGGCTCATCTGAGCCTGATTTAAGGCTGACCACAATAGGGTTACAAGTAGATACTTACCAAGTGGGCAGCCCTCTTTTTGTTGTCTGTTCATCTCTCCTGAACTTTCAGGTTCCTGTCCTGGTAAGATTCCCCTCATCTTAGAACAGGCTGGATGAGATAAATGGAGACTCTACATGTGTTCTCTACCCCTCCTGTCCTCCACACAGCAGGAGCTTTCTGTGCTTTTTTGTTGTTCCCCTCTAAACCCATTTTTATACTTTAGGTTTGTGCTCACTTCCCACATAGGTTGCGGGGGGGGGGGGTGCCAGCATAGGCAGTTAGATTAATTAGGCAAGACTTTAGGGCATCACACCTTCACCACACCTCTCTCAGCTTGCCCCTCCTGTGCCAATCATGAGATTTAGTGTTTGCCCATCTCACCCAATTAGATCTCTGCCAACATATGGGTGGATTTCTCCTCTAGCCCAGGCCAATTGTGTGCAACACCAGGTGTAGGTGTGTCCGGGTGGGATGACACAAATTCTTTATTCCCCTGGATCCACAGAGAGAGTGGGCCATTTTCCCTCTCTCCAGAGCTGGCAGCAATGCTTTTTGGGTCATTGGAAGGGTAAGGGATCTTGCCCACCCCAGTCAGTTATGCCAGGGTAGGAAGAGACACTTTTATTACTGTCTTCACTTTTGATCTTTCTTGGAAGTGGATGTTTTTAAGTCCCTTCTCATGTTTTTTCCTTTTATTTTCTTCCCTGAGATTCTTGTTCAGTTACTTGGGCTTCTGGGCTATACTTGGCCTACATGGGCTTTTTGGCTTCATGTGGTGTATTTCTCTTCTCCCCACTTTATCTTCCCTTACCTCCCAGTTTTATCCTTCCCCACTCCTTTGTAAGATCTAAATAAAATATGATAGTTTAAAAACCATTTTCTTGAATCTGGAATTGCCAGTTGTTTAGTTAGTTTGTAGATATGAACTCAGGTCTTGGGGTTCCAGAAAGCACCCCAGAGCTCCAACTCCCCCATTACAGGTTCTCATGCCATGTGAGTATATCCATTTCCCTTATTCTGTTCAAGAATACTCCCTCCCACTGTATTCCTGAATAAAGTTGTAATCCTTTAATAATTATCCTTTTCAATCTGATTTATCTCAAGTATTTGGGTAAAAACAGATATGAGATCAGGGTTTGGAGTTCAAGGACTTCTCTGAACTCCCAAGCCCTGTTTCACATACATTTCCTAGGACCATTGACATCCTGTATTACAGGACTTTTACATCTATCCTCTTAAGTATCTGACATTCTGTGAATGAGTTTTCCAGTAAGAAAGAGAAAATTGCAAGATAGACTATATCATTCATCCAAAAACTTGTAAAAGTACACTTGCTGAGCCACACACTCCCTCCTATAAGGACACATTTGAAGGAGTTACCAGAATGTCAAGCTAACACTTTGCATTTTCTCTGTGCTCTCCGGCCTTGCTTCTTGTTGTGCTCAGCTCACTGTCCAGTATTTCATCTCCCAAGTAAAATTCCTGCAGGTGTGACTGGATTCTTATTATTTAGGGAGGATTCATATAGCTTAGCTTTACCATGCCCCAGATTTAGGATTTCTAAAAATCGTTTCCCTTATGTAAATATCAGTTTTTCATCATACAAAGCAAAGCTGATATTAACACATGTTCTGTCACTATATTACCCGAGTAGAGGAGCCCTAGACAGGAGCTAGCAAATGCAAAGTGACTGATGAGTCTCTATGCATTCCCTGACTCCACATCAAATCCTTTTTCTTCATACATGTGTGTGAACCATAACAGATGGTAGCAGGTCCTAAGAGAGGCCCGTGCCCCAAGGGTAGATAGACAGAAGGAAAGTGAGGCCAGATTGCAGCCCTAGTGCTCGAAGGAAGCCTGCTAAATGAGGAGAGAGGACACATATCAGAGACGGGAAAAGACATAGACTTGCACTTAAAAACAGTAAGCTACGGGCTGGAGAGATGGCTTAGCCGTTAAGGCGCCTGCCTCCTAAGCCTAAGAACACCAGTTCCAATCTCCAGGTCCCACGTTTAGCCAGATGCAGTGACGCAAGGGCACAATGGCGGACTTGACCACAAGGGGGCGCACGCATCTGGATTTCATTTGCAGCAGCTGAGAGACTGCTGGAGCGCCCATCTTTGTCTTCCTCTCCCTCTCTCTCTGTCTCTGTCCAAAAAATAAAAATAAATAAAAATATTTTTTAAAAAAACAGTAAGCTATGAGACCATCTGATGAAATGATGCCTGACATAATTCTTAATTCTGTAACTTATGTTGTCAGTAAAAATCAGACATTACTAACTGGTTTCTTCATGTCTTAATCCAGTTTTGCTTAAATCATACTCCATGTTCTCCTGGCACAAAATGGTAAAAGCTTTTTAATATTTGAGTAAGAATTTTAATCTGTATGTGCCAAATATTTCTAATCTTTTCCTATCATATACCTGATTAAGTCATCATAATTATTTCATTGAGACTGTATTTTTGTGAATGATGTTTCTTTACATTTTTATAATAAAGACACAAACATGCACATATATATATATATATATATATATATATATATATATGTGTGTGTGTGTGTGTGTGTGTGTGTGTGTGTATTCATAGTAGGTTATTCTATAAGCTACAGACTATATATTTAAGTAGAATGTACTTATCATTTCTAAGCAGAAGGTCTATCACATGATTTATGGTCAATAAATATTAGTTTCATTAAATTGAATGGCATTTAGAATATACATATTTTTAAAAATAAGAGTATCACATACCATAGTAATTGGTGACAATGAAAAAGGCTTGCATCAGTAATGGAGACATTCAGGAAATATATCTAGAAAAATAAAATATCCCTATGATTTGACCATTTTGCCTGAGGCATGGATATAACTTTAAACTGTGAAAAATGTCAAACATGTTATGATAACTTTACATTAGTTCTAAATAAAATATGTTTCCTTCTTTTTTTCTATGGATCAATAATTGGAAAGGTTAACATGCACTTCTTTGCATACTAACAAAAGCCAACAATACTAGCAACTATTCAAAATCAATGCACACATTGGAGAACTGTTGAAAGTTGTGGCCACATGTGGTGGTTTGATTCAGGTGTCCCCCATAAACTTAGGTGTTCTGAATGCTAGGTCCCTAGCAAATGGAGATTTTGGAATGAACACCTCCTAGAGGTAGTGAATTGTTGGGGGTGGGCTTATTGGGCAATGCGAACTTGACTGCAACAGTGATGTTGATACCTAGGAGTGGGATTACTGCCAGACACATCACTGTGTGGCTTTGGCCTTCTGGAGTTGATTTTCAAGAGGAATGTGGAAGGATTGGAGACCTTGGCCTAAGAGACACCCTGCAGTGCTTTAAGTATATCTTGATGGACTATTCTGCTCAAACATAGACCTGAATGCAGTAAGAACTATGGACTGTCAGGTTTGGCTTATGAGGGTGAAAAAGAGCTTTGCCTGGACTGGGCTCAGGCAGTTTGTGTGAGAGGCTTGCCATTATGTCATGTCCTGAGAAATTGTGCAGGGTTGCTTTGCATAGAAACAGACTGGTGTGTGCAGAGGAATAGGGCACAGAAAGAAATGTTTAGGCCAAAAAATGCTGCCTGTTCAGCTCCAATTGTATGAGAAATTACAACCATCGAGATTGGGCCAGCTGACCTGCATTGTGACAACAGAAAGAATGCAGTTTTGTGAAGGTGTTTAAATGCTCAAGGAGTGTCCTGTTCTTCAAGGTCAGCTTTATTCCCCCCTAGATTAACAAATTGGCATGCTACCTGGTATGGTGGAGTATAAGGAATTCAGGAAAGAGAGTGTCATTGAGTTTGCAACACAGTCTAGTGTTTTGGAAATGGCCATGTGCAGTGTGAAGCAGGTTTGCTGGATGCCTTCATGGAGACCAGATGGAGCTGTGAGGATGAACCGTGGATTGTAGTGGAGACCCAGTGGAGAAGTCAGGACCACAAGATGGCTGCTAAGAAGAGCTGCCAACCCCAGATCAAGTTTTCCAGGGCTGTGAGCAGCCTAGCTGGAAGGAAGGAATTGGACCTCCAGAGACTTGTTGCTGGTTAGAATTCTTCAACTTGGGAGATTTGTCATTGGCTAGAGTTGTTGGACTTGGAGTTACAGAGCTTGATGTTTGCTCTCTTTAAATCTTTAAATCTTGTATTGCTGAATATTTCTTTGTTATGCCCAGTGCAATCTTTTGCAGTGTGAACGTTTATTCTGTGCCATGATGGGTTTCTTGGGGATTTTTTTTTATATTATGGCTTCAGTTAAAAATACCTTGGATTATGGGGATATGGGGGTTGATAAAAACTGAGAACTTTTATAGTTGGACTGAAGTTATTGCATTTTAGATCATGTATGGTTATCATTTTATGGGATCCAGGAGCAGAATGTGGTGGTTGGATTCAGGTGCCCCCCATAAAGTTAGGTGTTCTGAATGCTAGGTTCTCAGCTAATGGAAATTTGGGAATTAATGCCTCCTGGAGGCAGTGTATTGTTGGGGATGGGCTTATGGGTGTTATAGCCAGTTTTCCCATTCCAGTGTTTGGCAGATTCTCCTGTTCCTGTTGTCCACCATATGTTGGCCAGGGAGTGATGTCCACTCTCTGCTCATGCCATTGTTTTCCCTGCCATCGTGGAGCTTCCTTTCAAGTCTGTAAGCCAAAATAAACCTTTTTTCCCCCCAAGCTGCTCTTGGTTGGGTGATTTCTGCCAGCAATGTGAACTTGACTGAAACACCCCAAGAAATAAAATTGAAGAAATTACACACAAACGAATTATTGCTATCAGATTTTACAAGATAACATGGAAGAACCCAAAATTTAATACACTTTTGTGGCTTGAGAATAGAGCATGCATTTCTTCTGAGATCACATAATGCTCCAAATGTTACTGGTTCTTTTTCTTTGTCATTACATATTTATTGTAATATAAATATATCAATCCTATCACTGTATTCTGCATGTCAATATGTATTCCATATGCTACTATGAAGTAAAATATCATCATTAACATCTAATAATTTTTTGTATATATTTTGTTTTAAAATTTATTGATACATTGATACGTTATAACTTATTCAGATTTTATAAAGAGCCATCCTTGTCATTGAGGATCTTTTTATTACTGCATATTCATAATCACCAGTAACAGTTCACATCTCAAGTACATGCTTCCATTTTTATTTGTGTGTATTTGTGTGTATTTATGTGTGTATGAAGTGTTAGGTGCTTAACCCAGAGCCTTGTGAATAATATATAAACATTACACAATGAAAAAATAGCCTGATGATATTTAGTGTCTTTTTCATATACATATACATACACATGTAATTTTGTTCTGGTGCATGCTTCTGTTGTGAAAAGGGAGCTTCTGTTGTGAAAATTTGGCAACATGTATACAATACTAGCCACTAAGTCCACTGTCTCATGTTATTATATGTAAAAATGCTACCCAATTTGTACTTTATGTCATGTTATTATATGTGGAATGCTAGACAGTTCATGGTCTCATGTTATAATTTTTAGGCTCTAGTTCTCCACATCACTAGGTTATTTTTTGCAGGACTGTAAAGGATAACTATTTATAAATTAAGAAATATAAATAGCTATAAAAGACATGTATGTTCATATACTGTCAAAATTACACTTGTTTTATCAGTTGTAAATGTCATTAAAATAATGCTCGAAATACTAGACGAGTTAATTATAGAAAATATATGTAGCAAAATGATAGCCATGATTTATTGGCATGTTAAGTTAATTTTAGGGGCTTGGTTATGCATATTGTGTTTGTTTTATTTTTATAATGGAGGTAGAAACAAAACATAATTTTACTTAGTTAAGTTAAAAGGTCTTGAAGGTGCTGGGCAATGTAGTCACAATTAGAGCCAGAATTTAAAAATGCATTTGTGTTTGGCTAACTGAAATATGTGTAGATAATTGAAAACTTTCAATAGTTTAAAGCTTTATAATCACAATTTCTTCAAAATTAGAGGATATTTAGTAGGATTAGTGATGAAATAACAACCCTAATAACATTAATAATGGTCTTAGTTCTACCAAAAGACACTAGACTGAAAACTGTTCTCCAGTAACCCTTTACTGTCCTTGGATCACCTTTAGTATTTCCCAACCACTCAGTTTTACTATGTAGAAAACAATTACAAATTCAGTTGTCACAGAAAACAGCCATCTATTAAGCTCACAACTGCTTTGGGTAGCTGAGAAATTCTGGCTTCAGTTTAGCTGGTTAAAAGTTTCTTGTGTTTTTTTTTTTTTTAAATCAGCATATAGTCTCATAGTCTCACTGCTGCCCAGAAAGAATTGACACACCACTTAAGGTCTCACTCTGTTACTTAGAACACTTTGATATAACTTTCCAGCACAGAAATATTCTATAACTCATTTCAATAAAATTGTCATTAGGTATATACAGTCATTGAGCACATGAAATATGACTGGTGTATCTAAACAATTGAACTTTTAATCTTGTTTAATTACATTAACATTTTTAACTAGTATCACATTCTGATTGGGAAACACTAACTAGCATTACAATTACATGTTAAGGACATAGTCTGAATTCTAATGTAGAAATATAACCAAGTGTCTACCAATAATCACAGCTTTTACATGCTGACTTTTGAAAAAAACATTGGAATATTTTTTATTCCTCTTATATGAGGGTTGAGATTGTGTCCATTCTTTGACTTAATGTAGCAGAAATATTTGCCAGTACTGCATGGAATTAGCTACTTTCTTATTGCTAGGGGGAAAAAAAAACCTGACAAGATGCAGTTTAAGGAAAGGAAGTCTTTTTTGTTGTTGTTGTTGTTTACTTTATAATTTTGAAAAAACAAAAACAGTGTCCATTGTGGTGGGGATGGTAGGGAATGCATAGTTGGCCTGAAGGGAGGCAGGAAGTCTACCTTCACATCATCACATCACAAAGAAAGAAGTGGAAAAAGCACCAGAATATCACTCGTGGCTGTATTGCAATACCTCCAGGCCCACACACAGGGATACCCTTCCTCTAGCAAGGCCACACCTCCCAACATTTCTACAATTCTCCCCCAAAAGTACCATCAACTGGGGACCAAGCATTCAAACTCACAGATTCATGAGGGACAATGCACACCCAATATCACATTCATATATTTCTGCTCTTTATTTCGCTCTTCCTCATTATAAATCAAGAGAAGCAAAAGAGAAGCCTAATCACATCCTAGACTTTTAGTCATTTTATGATGTAAAATACAGTTAGCCAATTTACAAGTCTCCATAGACTTTACTAGCCCCAACAATGTTCAAATTCCAAAGTTTCAAGTAAGGCACATTGCAATCTCTTAACTATAAACCACATACAACCAAAATACAAACCATGGGGCTGGGGAGATGGCTTAGTGTTTAAGGCACTTGCCTGCAGAGCCAAAGGACGTAGGTTCCATCCCCCAGGACCCATGTAAGCCAGATGCAGAAGGGGGCACACACATCTGGAGTTCATTTGCTGTGGCTGGAGACCCTGGTTTACCATTCTCCCTCTCTCTCTCCCTCCCTATTTCTGTACCTCTCTCTCTCTCCTTCTCTCTCTCTCTCCCTCCCTCACTCTCTCTCTCCTCTCTCTCTCAAATAAAAATTAAATAAAAAAAAACATTTAAAAGAAATACAAGTCATATACTTCCAACATAAAATCAAACATTCCCATTCCACAAGCTAATAATGGGGGCATAGCAAGATAATATTGGACCATCATAAGAGAGAAAACAATCAGGGAAAACAACAAACCCTGAACTCCCATGACCCATATCTGGGGCTTGTGATGGGATCATCTGGGCCCCAGAAGGCTCAGTTAACTTTCCTCTCCATCTGTGCTACCTGTAGCCTTTCTCCTGGGAAGAATCTATCTCATGACCAAAACTCTTCCTAGCAGACATCCCATGGCCCAGGCATCTCCAACATCTGTGGGTCTCCATTACAACTAAAAGTGCATCTTTACAACTTCATACAATGGCTTTACAAGGTCTCCTTGCAGGGAGTTTGAAATTAAAAACATTGTCCTTCTTCAGCAGCTCTCTAGATCCATGGGACAATTCATGTCTGTCTATATCCTGCATTTTCAATGTATCTAAAACCAGTACCACATCGGTAACATTGCCATATTGCCATTTCCAATTCTTTTCTCTTTCTTTCTTTCTTTCTTTCTTTCTTTCTTTCTTTCTTTCTTTCCTTCCTTCCTTCCTTCCTTCCTTCCTTCCTTCCTTCCTTTTTTTTTCTTTCTTTTTTTTTGGAAGGCAGGGATGGAGACTGACTCTGAATATCACAGAATTCATATAGCACCCCCCCTTTTCAGGAATCTGCTCTGAAAAATAAATTAGCATTCTTATTATCTGAATCATTCAAAGAGTTTGGTCTTGCCCTCTAAGCAGACCCTTGACTCCCTCCCCACAGTCCCAATAAAGCACAGCTTGCCCATTAACTATGGTGGTAAGTTCTTTAAAAATCACATCTAGAGTGGCTGCATGCTCTGAGCCTGGGACCTGAAATAATTACATTCCTTTCTGTGTCATACTTTATTATATTTTTTCATATATTTCTGCTCTTTATTTCGCTCTTCCTCATTATAAATCAAGAGAAGCAAAAAAGAAGCCTAATCATACAAGCTTTTCTGCCTTAAACATTCCTTTTCCAAATATATTAGCACATTACTTCTTTATAATTTTTTAATTTTTATTTTTTTCAAGCAGAGAGAGGGGGAAGGATGGAGAGAATAGGTGCAGCATGTCCTCTACCTACTGCATACACACTTTGTGCATCTGGCTTTAAATGGGTACTGGGGAATCAAACCCATAGGTTTTTCAGGCAAGTGCCTTAAATGCTAAGCCATCTCTCTAGCCTAGTTATTTTCTTTTAAATCTAACTTGGCTCAAATTCTCAGCACACAGGTAGGATGTAGCCAGTTTCTTTGCTAGAATATTACAGGAACTGCCTCTAGTCCACTTGTAAATAAAGTCCCTTTTCCCATCTGAGACCTCATAGGTTTGACCTTTTCTCCATTTTCTGCACCTCTCTCTGTGCTCTGGTCTTCCAAACCCTTCCCAGAATATCCCACTAAGTTTTGGATATATCACGGTAAAGCATAGTCCAAAGTTCAACATCCTTCCACATACCTCCTGTAAATGACCCAAACTCTCTGTAGCAAATCTCTGTAACTGTTACTTTTACATTGCTGAGAAAAAATACCAGACCAGAATCAGCTTAAGGAAAGAGTGACTTTGTGTTTGCCTTACAGTGGTGAGGGGAAGTTTTCATTAAGGTAAGTAAGGCAAGGTCTTCCTGAATAGGAAACCTGGTGTCATATCATCACATCAGCAGGAAAGAAGAGGGAAGAGTGCAAGAGAACCAAGCAGGGCTGGCTGGACTATAACACCTCCAGAGCAATCAATCCTCAGTGTCATACTTCCTGCATAAAGTTCTCACCTCCTCAAAGTTTTACAAACTTCACAAACAATGTTACCAACTTGGGAACAAGCAGTTAAACACATGAGTGCAATGGGGACATTCCAAACTCAAACTACCACATATAACTCTCTCCTCCTTTCTTTGAATCTACGCATCCACTGAACTGAATAATCTGAAGTATGATGAGAGAAATTGAAGGATGAGTCAGAATGCTTGAACAATGCCAATTACACATGAAACACAAAACCCGACAAAATGACCCTAACTCTTTTTTTTTTTTTTTAAATGTGTATGTGTTATGTGTGTGTTCTTAAGTGTACGTGCAGGTGTGTACATGCCATGGCCAATATGTGAAAGATAGCAAACAAAAACAAAGTTGGGTGTCATTCCTCACTTTCAACCTTGCTTTGGAGCAGGGATCTTATTTTTCATTGCTGCAGTAATGCCAGACTTGCTGGCCAATAAGCTTATGAATTCTCCTGGCTTTACAACCCATCTGCCATAGCACTGCTGGAATTATAGATGAGCCTTACTGAATCAAGCTTTATGCAGTTATGTGTATCTAAACTCAGATACTCATGCTTGCTGTGGCAAGTGCTTAATCTACTGATCCATTGCCATGGGCCCAAAATTCTAACATTAATGCATGTTAGGTAATAAACACAAGATTTTCTTGATTCATGTTTTTTTTTTTTTTTTTTTTTTTTTTTTTGGTTTTGCAAGGTAGGGTCTCACTCTGGTCCAGGCTGACCTGGAATTAACTATGTAGTCTCAGGGTGGCCTCGAACTCTCGGCGATCCTCCTACCTCTGCCTCCCGAGTGCTGGGATTAAAGGCGTGCGCCACCACGCCCGGCTTGATTCATGTTTTAAAATGTTATGCATATTATGAACACTCAAAATAAAGAATCTTCATTTCTATGATTACTATCCCTATTACTATTAAAAATAACTGTTTAATATCCCATTTATGACCAAACTATTATTGCAACTAAAAGTATAACTACTATTGATAATTAAAGATCTTATTAAATAGAATATGTGTATAAAAGAAAATATAGATTGAAGGAATATAAAAGGTAGCTTTTGGGGATTGATTATGACTTTTAAGCTTTCAGGTTTTTTTTAGAATTTAACCAGTAAATATATTTTACATATTATATTTATTTATTTATTTATTTGAGAGAAAGAGAGAGAGAGAGAATGGGTACACCAGGGGTTCCAGCTACTGCAAATGAACTCCAGATGCATGTGCACCCTTGTGCATCTGGCTTACGTGGGTCCTGGAGAATCTAACCAGGATCCATTGGATTTGCAGGCAAATGCTTTAACCACTAAGCAATCCCTCCAGCCCCCAGTTAATATTTTCATGAATAAGCTTGTGCATCAGAAGATCAGGGCAGTTGATCATAGGTAAGAATACTTATTGGGTATCTGATGTCTTACCTTCAGGATCTTGGGAATATATTTGAACTTGCTGTATCTCAGTTTCCTTCTTTCAAAACAAAACAGTAAAAATAAGTGTGGTTTCTTTTTTAAAATTATAGTTATAAAATTTCATAGAATAATAAATGTGGAATTGCTTGGAAAATGTGAAGTTGTTTGGAAAATGAGTGGCTTGCTTGATTAATCATGCTATTTCCAGCTTTACAATATATTCAGGAAGGTTCTGTTAATATGTGTTCTATTTATATTGTCCACTAAATTTGGTAATATTCAAATTATCCAAAATTTATTAAAATCAATTATGTTGAAAGCTCCATGGAGAAACACATATTTTACTATTTAAAATTCATCTATTTTAATCCCACCATAAAATTTAATACTGAAATATGTTGCTAATATAAGAATCTAAGACAAATCATAATAAAATTATCTTTGTAAATATGTGAAATATCATTAAATATAAGTCAATCATTCTTATGTAGGAAAATTTACATGTTAAATGTTTTAGCATAAATGTGCAATATTGGTCATTCCTGACAGGATATTTGCTCTCTGAAGCATTTCTGTGAGTAGCTACTTTTCTTGTATTCCAAACATCATGATCTTGGGGAATTGTCCCTTTCTTGTTCTTATAAAAATGGTAGAATTATGACTTATGGTAAAGCATAGAACTCTGTCTTCAACACCTGCAATGGTGCACATGTTACTTCACCTGCAATGTCTGAGTTGTGCCCTTTTGGCATGTAGGGATTTGGAATTGGCATTAGCTCCTTCAATGGCATGTCTGATACCAGTGTTTTAAGAAAAGTAAGTTACCCTGCTCAGATATCTGGAGTTTTTTTTTCACATAACATTTGTTTAATCATTAGGATCTCGTCTTCATAAATTTAGGTTAACTTCAAACTCTAGTGATTTCAAAATGTGATTATAACTAATATCTTTTTTTCCCTGCCTACTTATCTGATTACTTATTTGATGTTTTGTTCTCTACTGTATTATAAAAAAATGTGCTATGGAGAGGTCATGGCTTTTGGTGTTATAAACCTCTTTGCAATTAAATAATTATATTATACCTTAATAAAAAGTCTGCTGATTTCTCCATAATGATAAAATAAAAGTCAAATAATAATAGCATATATAATTCTTTGAATTGCATTACCTAAGTCTTTGTAGCCATGAATCTCCTTTACCAACTTAAATAAGTGATAAGACATTTGCCAGGGCAACAGGAGTGCTACATCAGTCAGGGTCTTGGCAATAATCAGACAGCACACTCAGATTAGTAGTTTGAGAGCCTATTTACAAAGCCATAAACAGAGTTCAGGGCAACCAGCAAATGAAGTACAGAAAGTGCAGTGTTAGCAAGAGCTACAAATTGTTTTTACTTTAAAGCTCAAAAGGCAAGTGGAGAGAGCAATTACTGAAGCCCAAAGGGGTAGCTCATGGAGTCACTGACCTGTTAAGTGTTTTGGCCTTGGGAGAGGAAGCAGTCATCCAACATGAATCTACAGGGAGAAAGCTAAGGAATTCATAGCACAGCCTCATCCTAACCTGCTCACTTGATCAACTGTTTACTTTCCCATTGGTCAACCTGATGGTGAGAAAGGCAAAAGTACCACTTGTCACCATTACAAGAGAGGTTTTCAGGAAACAGAGCTATATGAGGAAGAGAGAAACCAACAAGAGACAGTGAAATAGGAAACCTCTCCCACAAGAGCTTATGGTTTTAAGGACATAAAGGAAGACTAAATAGATAATCTGTCTTCTGAAGAAATCTTATGGAGTTTCAAATAGCCTTTGCAACTTTAAGTTCAACTGGGAAACATGCTTATTTTACTTAATAAACTTAAAATAACTGTCTGCTGTACATTTTCTAAAATATGTAATATATTTAAAATCCATTGTAAAATATTCTAACCTGCATTTGAATAAAATCTTATATTTGAAATAATTTTAATTGTTGAAACAAATTTAAAGTTGTTGATTATCTGATATTTTATAAATTTATAAATGATAACATTTTGCTTCACAAAATCTAATCTTTGTTCTTAAAAAGGTTAATACATCTTTAAAAAAATCAAAAATTTTTAATTTAGTATGTCTTTAAGGATATAGGATTTTATGGTACCGTTTCCATTTGGGTCCAGTTTTGTGTCTGCCCCCACCCTTTCGCTGCCCTCCCACCACACCATTCCTTTGATGAAGACTAACCTCAATCTTCTCCTGTTTTTCTATCACTCCCTCTTCTCTCTCTTCTCTCTTTCTCGTTCATATTACGTATCCTTTTTCTTCCTTCTTTTCCCTTGTTACTGACCTGTAATTCCCAATACCAGCATATCATTAACATCCACAATGAGCTGTTGATCAGTGAGACCTACAAGGTTTCCCAAAAGAAGACAGATTTCTGTCAGAGTACTTGATGACCCACCAAAGGTTATTGCTAAGACCCTACTGCTGAAGTTACCATATGCTGTTTTGACAGAACATGGAGAGACCTGGCTAGAATCTGAAAGAGAGTGAGTCCCCAGACAGTTAGTTTGTCTAGTGCCAGAGGTGCTATATAAGTCACTAGGGGAAAATGGCCAACATCTGTCTAAGCAAGTTGTGGTCTAAGCTACTCAGCAGCAAATAACCTGACCTGATGTTTACACAAATGCAGTAGTGGCACACAGCCATGGTGGGTTACCAACTGCTCTAGACTTGGCTAACGGAACCACGCAGTGGAACAGAACCAATACCTGGAAACAGGCAACAAGTCAGAACCATATCCAAAAACAAGCCCGCTCTCCAATATCAAGCTCCCACCAATAGTGAGATACAAGAGGGCCTACACCTATTAAATTCTCTCAAAAATAATAATGGTTATCAATGTATCTTGCACTGACCTCACTTTCTGTTGGAGAATCTGTTTCTCTCTTCCAGATGGACACATATCCTGAGGAGAGAATCAACCCATCACACCTCAACAGGGCACCAGCTGAAGCCATAGAGTTATAGGGGAAATGAGCAAGAGTACTGCTTTATTGGTGAACCTGGTACCAGCACAAGGGCGAAGAAGATTGACACAAAGAACACTCAAATCCTACCAAATCAGATATCCAGAGACACAGAGACTCACAAAACCTTGTCACTGAAATAGACCTAAAATGAACCCAACATGGCTCAGTAAAATTCGCAGAAGAGGCGTGGAAAGATTGTTAGAGCCATGAGTTGGGTCATTATGCACAGAGTCATCGCCTTTCCCATATAAGTGATGGCTACCCCCATAAGGCAAGACCCACATTATCCATGGGAGGGAGGACAGGGAGAAGGCTAACAATGGTACCATCATGGCTGTGTATATACCATATATATAACTAATAAAAATATATTTATTTTTTTAATTTAACAAGGTAAGTGTGATAAATCATTTTAAATGCATGCTTATGTTAAAATATTTTTTATTTCTTCAAGTTAATAACCATTGACTTGGAAATTGTCTTTTTTACTTCATATTAGAACTAACAAATGACAAGATACATTATCTCCTCAGGAAAAAAAAAAAAAACAGGCAAATTGCTCCAAAGCAGAATATTCCAAGTGTTTTGAGGGGAAATTGTGATCTAAAAATGACATTGATTCCCACTGTTTAAATTTTATTTCAAATAGTAGAGAAGCCTGTGACACACATTGCATGGGGATATATTTTAATTTTTTTCTTGGCCTTTTATAATGTGATATGAAAGTATGATGAATTTTATGGATGAAAGCAAAAGTCCTTAACTGATATGTGTAAACAGCCAAAGCAGCATGAACTGCAAAACACAGATAGCTTGAGTCTACAAAGCAGGATAGCATCAGCCTTTATCCATCTTAACATCATAGAGCTGTTCACAATAACAATAAACCTAGGGTCCTTGGAAGTAACTCTGAGAGAATTTTTAGCTAACAAAAAGGAACAAGAATTTAGGAATATTATGATTTAAGAACCAAAATCAGACTCAGCAGAATGGTACCTTAGAATCTGCCTTGAAGTGAAGGTTACTGTATCTCCTGAAAGCCAGGCATTGTAGGAGCTGCCCACACTGCCAGCACAGGTCAGCAGAGATGTGCTGGCAGTATGCACCTTGTCTGAAATCCAGATGCATAACCACTAAAGTCATCTCTGAATTTTCCTATTTCTTCTTTTATTCATCATCTACAAATAGCTTGAATTTTAGAGTAAGTTTCCAAGTTCTATGCCTAGGTTCACAGTGCCAAAAATTAGGAGAATAAATATATTTAACCATCACATCACTGGGCTTTGCATCCATGGTTTCAAACAAGCACTGGTTATTTTTTTTTTAATTGTGACTGTGCAAAATATGAGAGAATTTTTTTTTCTGATTATTACATGAACAATGTAGTAAAAGAACTATTTTACATAGAATTTCCATTGAATCAGCTCTCATAATGATGTAGACAATTGTCAGAGTAAATAGGAGGATGTATGTAGGTTATACACATGCTTTCCTGTTTTCTTTAAGGCGTGTAGGCATTTGTGGACTTTGGTATCTGAAGATGGTTCTATAAACAGCTAGCTGTAAACCAAAGTCAGATTGAGTTGGAAAATTGGTATGAAATCAAACTCTATCCATGCTAACAATATAGTGTTCTGAGATCTGAACATCTGACATATTGACTCCCCTTTCCAACAAGGACATGATTGTTCCTAATATAGCAGTTTCCTACTATAAAACCAAGCCCCTAATGAAGACAAGTTCACTAGCATTGCAGGTAGCTTAGGTAATTTTTTTTTCCTTTTAAATATATTATATTTATTTCTTTGAGATAGAGAAAGGCAGATAGAAAGCAATAAAAGAGAATGAGTGTGCCAGGACCTCTAGCCACTGCAAATAAACGTTAGATGCATGCACCTCCTTGTGCATCTGGCTTTATATGGGTACTGGGGAATTGAACCTGGCCATTTGGCTTTACATACAAGAGCCTCAACCACTATGCAATCTGTCTAGCCCCAGCTTAGGTATTAAAATAAATAACCAGACATATCTACATTCAGTAATTTTTTGAAAATAAATACTTAATAATTTGTGATAATAGCTGCATCTAATTAGTGGCATTTTCTCATTTATTAAGATTGAGAAAGTAACTGGCAATCAGCAGGAAAACTCATTCCTGATGGGACTCAACTTTTTTGTTTTTTTCTCAATGATTTGTCATTATAAAATACATATATCTGATTCATAGAAGCTAAGTAAAAGTACTGTAATTGTAGTTTATGTTAATGTATAAACTTCAGGTGTAGAAAGAAAACCAAAGATGAGGTACAAAGTGAGTGTTTGTCACATGGTATATGTGTGGTAGGCCAAAAGTATCAAGACTATAATTAGATGACACCAAATGCATGCATACTTTATGTGTGAATTGATGATCGGTACTTACATAAATAAATATCATTTTCCTGTTAATAAAAATGATGTTGAGGGCTAGAGAGATGGCTTAGCGGTTAAAGCACCTACCTACTAAGCCTAAGAACACTGGTTCCAATTTCCAGCGGTTCCAATCTCCAGGTCCCACGTTTAGCCAGATGCAAAGTGACGCAAGGGCGCAATGCCGCACTTGCCCACAAGGGGGCGCACACATCTGGATTTCGTTCACAGCACCTGAGAGACTGCTGGCGTGCCCATCTCTATCTGTCTTCCTCTCCCTGTCTATCTGTCTCTCTCTGTGTCTCTCTCCAAAAATAAATAAAATAATTTAAAAAATTTAAAAAAATGATATTGAGTAAAATGAAGTACATAATGTCTTTTATTAAACATATATGCAGGCAAGGTACATACAGGAATTTGTCAGATTATATCATTAACACAAACTAAAACAGTTCTACGTAATGTAGGGAACATGTGAGACCATGAATCCCAGAAAGAAAGAAAAAAAAAAAATCAACCTGACAGAGTAGGGTCAGTTAAACAAAATATCACATGGGAGAGCATGGAGAGACCTGGCTGCAATCTGGATAAGAGCCATTTCCCAGACAGTTAGCATGCCTAGTGCTAGAAAGCGCTACATGAGCTACTTGAGGAAAGTGGCCAACAATGGTCTGAGCAACCAGAGGTCTAAGCTACTCAGAAGCAAACACCCTCAAAGGACATACACACCAGTGTAATAGTGGCACACAGCCTTGGTAGGTAACCAATAGCTTTCTGATTGGGTAAGTGATCTGCTCAATGTAACAGAACCCATATCTGGAACTGGGAACATCAGGATCCTATAGAGAAAAAGATTATGCTCTCCAATGTCAAGCTCTCGCTAGTCTTTGGCTAAAAGAGGGATGGCAGATATCAAATGCTCTCTAAATTAATAATGCTTATCCCATTTAAACTACACTCACTTCACTCTCAATTGAATAATCTGTTCTTTTTCAGATGGAAGCAAGACCCGAGGAGATAAACTACCATTCACACTTCAGCCAAACCACAGCTGAAACCACAGAAGAACTGGGGAGATGAGCAAGAGTGCTGTTTCCATGGTGACCCTGACACACAGCACCAGGGTTAAGGAGGCTGACCCTGAGGATACTATACATTTACCCAAGCAGAGATCCAGAGGCTCATAAGAGCTCATCACTGACACAGACTTAAAACTCACTCACCATAGCTCAGGGAATTTTGTGGAGCAGGGGCCAGAAAGATTGTTAGAGCCACCAGTTGAGACATTATGCCCACAGATATCCTCCCCCCAAAAAGAACTGATTCCTGATCCCACAATGCAAACCCACAACCCCATATTGAACACCTACAACTCCACTGAGGAGGGTCCCTAGCAGAATGGGGGCAGGGATGAGGGAAAAGAGGGTACTATCACATGATGTATCCATACAAATATCTGATTAATAACAATAATGTTAATAAAAAGAATTTACCCTGACACTAGAGTAGGTGGGTCATGCCTATAAGCCCAGCACTTTGGAGGTTGTGGAGGTTGAAGCAGAAAGATAATGAATGTAAAAACATCCTGAGTGTACAGTGAAAGTGAATCCAAGGCTGTCATGGGTTGTACAGTGAGTTCAAGGTAATCCTGGGTGATATAGTAAGTTCAAGTCCAGCCTTGTGAGACCCTGTGTCATAATGACAGCAGCAGCAGCAGCAGCATTTATTTCTGTTAAGATGCAGATGTTTTACCGTCAATGCCCAAACTGCAGATTTTTATTCAAACAAAGAACGCATTTCAATTTTCTAAGGAGTAGGTGTTAGTTTAGACAGTTTTTGACATCTACCTTATCTTCTCAAGCTGCACATTACCATTTCAGATTCAAAGGCAACTGTGTAGGTGTTTTAATATTATGCTACCCAATACACAGAATGATGTTGAAACTAAAGGAATCACTGAATTCATAATGTTTAAAGAAAAATATGATGAGGACTGCTCAGTGGGATAGTATTGGTGCTTGGTACCGAGAACCAAACAAGAAGCCTATGGTTTTGAAAGTTGTAGGCCCTAGAGCAAAGTGTCCACTGTCCTCTGTTTAAATGAGGCTGTGTTCATCTCCTCAAAAAGTCATCTAAATGCATGTTCATTAGCTTTAATCCATGATGCTATATGTCTTGGATAGAGTATCAACTTTTGCAGATGCTGACAATACCAGGAAGACCCAAGACCCATCTGAATGACAAACAATCTGAATAACTAGCACTAGACAAGTTATCTCTATTCCACCGACCAGGCCCAGGGAACAGTGTGGGCAGCTGCAGGGGGCCTTTGGGAGAGAAGAAAGGCTCAGAGACACAATGGTGGGGCGGAGAGAGAAAAGGGGCATGATCACAGATGATGCATTGGGGTGTGGCAAGAGACACTGTGGCAGGACCTGAGAAAGGGAAGGTGTGCATTCTCAGACAGATGCAGTGGTGAAGGCAGAGAGAAGGAAGGCATGCAGACCCGGACAGATGCAGTGGCAGGGTCTACAGTCCATGAAAGAGAACGTGCATGGACCCTGACAGGTAGGGCACGAGGACCGAGTTGAGTGCACAACAGAGAACCTCGTCAGGGAGTGGTGGCTGGGGCTGGTGTTTGGGGGAGATCCAAGGATCTAATGGGCTACCCAAGAGCATGGGAACCCACAACTTCCCAGCTGTGTCGCTCTGTGCCCACCCACCAGAGGCCTTCTAAGACCTACTCATGGGGAGCTCTACAGATCTTGCCTGATATTACCCGAGGAGATGAAGCGTGGTTAGGAGGATGCCGTGCTGACCAGAAGTCCATATTTTCTGTTTTTTAAATGGATAGGTTATGTGGGGAAACTGATAATTTAGCCTATAAAGATATTAATTTGATGTGTAGACTAAGCTAAATAATCTTTAAGATATGCCCTAATATTTTGTTATGTTTTCATATGTTACACTACCTCAATACACTAGATATAATGTGATACGTTCATAGTCATATTTTAAGTTGAAAAGAAGCCATGAACAGACTAAAGATACATTTCCAAATATAGATACATATGTATACATGCATATACACACATATAGATTTGCATATAAACACATGATGTAAGGTATGCATATATATGCACATGTGGGTATATGAATGTACATGTGTTTAGGAAAGTGAGAACACAAAAACTGATTATACACTTGGAAATCAAATTCCAACGTGGAAGGCTTCCAAAGATACCATTAATTACTTTGTATATAAATAAATTCAATGAACAAAAGCTAAAAATCTATGACAGCAAAATCTGGCATGCAACTCATTATTCTTGCATATCACAAGTAATAATAAGGAAAGATTTTTGGTCCATTTATCTTAACCCATAGGCATTAGAGAATAATTTGATACTGATGACATTGCAGAGTGTATTTGCGAAACTTGACACTTTACTAAGAAATAAAATGGAAGAAAAATTTAAATTTAGAAGAACCAAATCATCATAGTATATTAGAATACATGATAAAAATCATTGTGGGGATTTCTTAAGAATTAAAAAGACACCAAAACACAGATATTGGGTCCATATACAAATGGAATGACTAAGTTTCAAAGAGCTATCTGGAGCCCCATGGTCAGAGGAAAAGTACTTAGCTAAAAAATGGTAAAGATAAAGACAACATTATATCTGAGTGTCCTTTGGTGGTAAATGGATGAAAAAAATAATAATCAGTATACATGGTGAAGTTCTTGGAAGAGAGGAAACTCTTGTCCTTAAGAAAACCTGTGTGAGGGCTGGAAGAGATGCTTAGCTATTAAGGCATTTGCCTGCAAAGCCAAAGGATCCCAGCTCGACTCTCCAGGACCCATGTAAGCCAGGTCCACAAAGGGGCTCCTGCATCTGGAGTTCATTTGCAGTGGCTGGAGGCCCTGGCACACCCTTTCTCTCCTTCTCTTTCTCCCTCCATCTCTCTCTCTCTCTCTCTCTCTCTCTGTCTGTCTCTGCCTCTTTCTCTCTATCTCAAATAAATAAATTAAAAATATATAAAATAAAAGAAAAAGAAAACCTGAATGTGTCTGTAAGACATGATTCTAAGTGTAGTAAGCCTGTCACAGAAAAGGCACATGATATCATATGAATCAGAAAACAAATCATGAGTCTCCATATAGCTTTCCATAATGGTTGAACCATTTTACATTCCCACCAGCAGTGAAAACTTGTTCCTATTTCTCCACAGCCTCGCCAACATTTGTTTTAATTTTTTTTTTTTTAATGTTAGCCATCCTTACTGGGGTAAGGTGGAATGTCATAGTTGTTTTAATTTGCATTTCCCTGATGATTAGGGATGTTGTACATTTTCTTAAATGTGTGTTTGCTATTTGTATTTATTCTTCTGAGAAATCTCTGTGTAGTTCTCTGCCCCATTTTGTGAGTGGGTTGTTTGATGATTTATTGTTTAGGCTTTGGAGTTCTTTGTAGATTCTAGAAATTAGGCCTCTGTCAGTTGTATAGCTGGTGAAAATTTTCTCCCATTCTGTGGGTAATATGCTGGCTTTGGTTATAGTATGTTTGTCAGTGAAAAAGCTTTTCAGCTTCATGAGATCCCAATGGTTGAGTGATTGTTTAATTTCCTGGGCTGCTGGGGTTTTGTTCAGGAAGTCTTTTCCCACTCCTATGTCATGGAAGTTTCCTCCTATTTTTTCTTCCAGTACTAGCAGAGTTTCTGGTTTTATATTAAGGTCTTTGATCCATTTGGACTTGATTTTTGTGTATGGAGAGATGTGTGGGTTGAGTTTCATTTTCCTGCACATGGTTGTCCAGTTTGTCCAGCACCATTTGTTGAAGATGCTGTCTTTTTTCCATTGTGCGTTGGTAGGGCCTTTGTCAAATATCAAGTAGCTGTAGTTACTTGACCCAAAGTCTGGGTCTTCTATTCTGTTCCATTGGTCTATATTCCTGTTTTTATGCTAGTATCATGTTGTTTTTATTAGAATGGCTTTGTAGTATAGCTTTAGATCAGGTATGGTGATGCCTCCTGAAAAGGATGACCATAGACCTACCAACAGATCCAGCTATTCCCTTACTGGGCATTTACCCTAAAGGCTCCAAGCCTCAGATCAGAGACATTTGCTCAACCATGTTCATAGCTGCTCAATTCATAATAGCAAAGAGCTGGAATCAACCAAGGTGTCCATAATTAGATGAATGGATAACAAAGATGTGGTATATCTATACTATGGAATTCTACGTAGCAGTAAGGAAAGATGAAATAAGGAAATTTGAAAAAAAATGGTCAAACGTGGAACAGATCATCTTCAGTGAGCTCACCCAATCACAAAAAGATAATCATCTCTCTGTTTTTGTTATTAGGGCGTTTAGTGCTATGATTTTTCCCTTAAGGACTGCTTTCATTGTGTCTCATAAGTTTTGGCATGATGTGTTCTCATTGACTATAAATGTAAAATCAGAATAATATAAAAATAAATAAATAAATAATATAAAAAGATAATGTTCACATGGTCTCATTTACCTGTTGCTCCAAACCTGAATCCACCTGAGATGTGGCCAAACCTAATAAGCACTCTGAGGACCAGACAAGGGTGGGAGGGAACAAGAAGGTGGGAGGGAGGACACGACTGGGGGGATACAAATAGGGACTCAAAAGGAAATGATACTATAAAACCCTTTATTCTGAACAGGCTAAAACACTGATCCTTCAGCAGGCTGCAGAGGGAACCACAGGAAACTGAAGAGAACATCATGAAGACCAACCTTAATCTTTTCCTGCTTCTCTTTCTCTTCTCTCTCTCTTCTCTCTCTCTCTTTCTCTCTCTCTCATGTCTATACTCACTTTCTCTTTTATATTATCTATCTTTTTCTCCCCTCACCTTCCTAGGTGCTGACTTATAACTCCCAGTACCAGCACGGGGTTAACTTCCACAATGAGCTGTTGATCCGAGACACCTACAAGGTTTTCCAAAAAAGACAGATTCTGTCAGAGTTCTTGATGACCCACCAAAGGTTAATGGTAAGACCCTACTGTCAAAGACAGCAAATGTGTGTGAGAACTAACATGGAGAGACCTGACCAGAATCTGGAAGAGGGTCAGTCCCCAGACAGTTAGCTAGTCTAGTGCCAGAGGGTGCTACATGAGCAACTGGTGTAAAATGTCTGACATCGGTCCAAACAACTTGTAGTCTAAGATACCCAGCAAGAAACAACCTGACCTAATGCTCAAACAACTGCTCTTGAATTGGCTAATAGATCCACTCAGTGGAATGGAACTCATTGCTGGAACTGGGAAATAAGTCAAACCAGGTACAAAAAATGAGCTCAGTCTCCAAGATCAAGATACCACCAAATGTGTGCTAGAAGAGAGCCTATGCATATAAAATTCGCTCCAAAACATCTATGGCTATCCCTTCTATCTAGTACTAACTTCTCTCTCCATTGGAGAATTTGCTTATCTTTTTTCAGATGGACAAGGGACCTGAAGGGAGGTTTAGCCGATCACACCTCACCAGGGCCCCAGCTGAAACCATAGAGTAATGCGGGAGACAGGCAAGAATACAGTGTTCATGGTGATCATGACACCAGAAAAAGGCTGAAGGAGATAAACACAGAGAACATCCAACTCCAACTAAGCCAGATATCCAGAGACACAGAGGCTCCCAAAACCTCATCACCGAAGTAGAGCTAAAATGACCCCAATGTGGTTAGGGAAATTCATGGAAGACGGGGCAGAAAGAATGTTAGAGCCGCAAGTTGGGGCATTATGCACAGAGACTTGGACCTACCCCCCAGAACTCTTTACTACTCCCACAATGCATGACCCACATTTCCCATTGATGAGGGTCCCTTTGGGAAAGGGAGGACAGGGAGGAGGATAATGGAGCCAACACTATGAATGTAAAATCAAAATACTATAAATAAAAAATAAAATTATAAAATAAAAAAGGAAAACAAATCATGAAAGTATAAAGTTAAATGGAACTTGCCATTTGCTAAGGATGGATGAGAAGCAGGAATGAGGAAAAGTTGATCAGAAGACACAGAGTTTTATATAAAAAAAATAGGTTTAGATGTCTATTGCACAACAGAATGATGAGTCCCTACTAATGAATAATCGACATCAATATGTGACTGCAGATATCTCTCTGATGTACATGCTAGTTTGATTTTATTGGTTCTGTACTCGATAGTGGTTCTGTTTGAAGGTAATTCTACTATTAGTAATTTTGTAACAACTTAATGTTCTCTATCATGGCTGTATTAGTAATATTTTCTCCAGAATATAGGCACACGGTGGGTTCCCTTTCTGCAATGCTCATAAACACTTATTTTTCACCTATGTGATAAAAGCCTTTGTACTAAGTATTATGCTATGTCACATTGTACTTCAATTTTTGTTTCCCTAACAGTTTGTGATGCATAGCATTTTTAATGCAGTGAGCCTATTGTGTGTCTTAAGAAATAATGGTTTAAATCCTTGCCTATTTTGTATATTATTTTGTATATTTTGTATATTGTATATTTATTGTCTTTTATTGAGTTGAGACCTTCATGCACTTCAAATATTTAATTTCATTTTGAGTGTATGGTCTACAAAGCTTATTCTTATTCTGTGTCATGTTTTCTTTTACTCTATAGTCTTCCTTTGCTGTATTTCCTTTTCTATTTCTAATATAATATCATCTCATTACTAATCCTGATAGTCTTGTGATATCCTGAATCCTATACTGCATTGAAATTTCCTCCACAAAACAACTTAGTCCATTACTTTTTTTTTTTTTTTTTTTTTTTGGTTTTGGTTTTTCGAGGTAGGGTCTCACTCTGGCCCAGGCTGACCTGGAATTAACTATGTAGTTTCAGGGTGGCCTTGAACTCATGGCGATCCTCCTACCTCTGCCTCCCGAGTGCTGGGATTAAAGGTGTGCGCCACCACGCCCAGCTCAGACCATTACTTTTTAATTCAACTTCACTCAAATTTTCAGAACACAGGAAGAAAGTATCTAGAATATTTTTTTCAAAAGGTGGCATGAATGCACTTTAGTCCGTTTTCCAAGGCAGGTTTTCCTCTTCTCTGAAACCACATAATTGCAGTGCTTATGTTCCATGTTTCTACTAATATTGCAATTGTCCCAAACTCTCACCAGAATGAACCACTCTTTGATTTTCAGCATTCTAGGATTCTCTGGCCTGGAGCTACAAATGCTCATACATTCTTCCCACAAACCAGTTCCAAAGGCCTGCCATCCACATGACAGGGTTTATCAAACCCCAGTCCTACTTCCCAGGACCAATTTTTGTTTTGTTTTGTTTTGTTTTGTTTTGTTTTGTTTTGTTTTGTTTTGTTTTGTTTTGTTTTGCGAGGTAGGGTCTCACTCTGGTCCAGGCAGACCTAGAATTAACTATGTAGTCTCAGGGTGGCCTTGAACTCTCGGCGATCCTCCTATCCTCTGCCTCCCGAGTGCTGGGATTAAAGGCCTGCACCACCACGCCCGGCTTTTAGGACCAATTTTAAGTACCAGTGACTTTTTTTGTGACTAGATACATGACAAAGCATCCAGAGGTAGGAAGAGTTGACTTTGGCTACCAGTTTAGGGATGTATCCAGCATGGTGGGAAAGACATGGCAGTAGAAGTGGCTTTTAGGTGTGACAGAAGCAGCATGACACAGATGGTCTTATTTTACCTATCAGCAGAGAGAGATGAATGCTGGTTCTCAGCTAGTTAACTGCCAATTCTACCTTTTTATTCACCTTGGGACTTCCATATATAGTATGGTGCACCCCCATTCAGGGTTCTTATTCCTTGCTCAATTAAACCTCTGAAAAATTCCTCACATATCTGCCCAAAGTTGTATCTTCTAGGCAACTCTAAATAGCAGTCAAGTAAGCAATAAATTTAATCATCACAAACAATAAGGCTTTTATGGGTTCAGAGAAGTAACTAAGTCATCAGCATTCCTTCTGTCTCTAAAAGGAAACCCAGGTAAATGGGTATAAAAAATGTGAGAAGAGTACTTCATATATGGCTAAATATTCCTTCATTTTGATCAAGTCTTTAGTGTATTTAACAAAATGTGGTTTGTAAACTGGAAGAATGTAATATATCTTGGTCAAAATAAAATATTTTTATTATTAATTAATTTATTTATTTATTTTTCACTGGAAACTTCTTTAGTGGTAGACAATAACCCATGGTACTTCCCTCCCTCCCTCCACTTTCCCCTTTGAAACTCCACTCTCCATCATATCCCCCCTCTCTCAATCAGTCTCTCTTTCAGTTATGATGGTCTTGTGTAGGTAGTTTCAGGCACTGCAAGGTCATGAATATCCAGGGCATTTTGTGTCTGGAGGAGCACGTTGTAAGGAGTCCTACTCTTCCTTTGGCTCTTACATTCTTTCCACCACCTTTTCCACAATGGACCCTGAGCCTTGGAAATTGTGTCAGAGATGTTTCAGTGCTAAGCACTCCTCTATCCCTGCTTCTCAGCACCATGATGCTTTCTGAGTCATACCAAGGTCACCACCATCTGAAAAAAGAAGCTTCTCTTTCAAAATAGTATAATATTTAATACAACAAAAATATGATTAACTAACCTAAATAATTAACATAAAATGATTTGTATATTATTTTATATAATCTTAACTATTCAATAGAATTTTAAAGACTAAACACATATAGGGATGAAGAATCTGATAACTTTCTTATGTTTTGTTATCCTTTTAAAAAAATATATTTAATTTATTTATTTCTTTGAGAGAGAAAGAGGCAGAGAGAGAGAAAGGGAGAGAATGGGCACTCCATGGCATCTAGCCACTACAAACAAACTCCAGATGCATGCACCCTCTTGTGCATCTGGTTCTGGAGAATAAAAACATTGTCCTTTTCATGTATTTATCTTCCCACAATGTCTAGATATTATGATAAGCATAATAAACCATATATACTTATTAAATGAAAATGTATAAGGTTAAATAGGACTTATGACTATATGGAAGAGGCATTAGGTTTTGTTCATGAGGTACTGGTTAGGTATTTATTATGAAAAAAAAAAAAATAGTTCTCTTTCTTTTTTATTTTATTTTGATATTTAATAGTGTGTTTTTTTGTGCATATGTGTTATATGTGAGTGCATGCAAATATGTACCACTGTATTGTCAAAGACAGTTTTTAGCATTAGTCCTCCCCTTCCACCTCATTTGAGACAAAGTCTCTACTTGTTCAATGCTGTACCAAGCTAACTGATATCCAAAGTTCTGGAAATTCTCCTGCCTCTGCCTCTCACCTCACCATAGCTGTGCTGGTATTACAGAAGCCTACCACAGGTTCTGGTTTTTATGTGGGTAAACGTGCATAGTCACACTTTCACCAAGCTATCTCTTAAGCCATAATTTGATGCTGCTGAGATTGGGGAAAACTATGTATTTCAGATTGCCTTGAATTCATGGTGATCAACTTTGCTCTTCAGGTGTCCACCACTTTTGCCATCCCTGACTTAAAAAAATTGGGGGTCTGGAGAGATGACTTAGTGGTTAAATGCTTGCCTTTGAAGCCTAAGGACCCCGGTTCAAGGCTAGATTCTCCAGGACCCATGTAAGCCAGATGCACAAGGGGGCACACACATCTAGAGTTTGTTAGCAGTGGCTGAAGGCCCTGGCATGCCATTCTATCTCTCTCTCTCTACCTGACTATTTCTGTATCTCTCTCTCAAATAAATAAATAAAAATAAAAAATATTTATAAAAACTTAAAAATTTTTTTCAATAAAAATAAAAATCCAAAGAAAATTGTCTCTAAATTTTGTGATGCCAGAAAAATAATACGTAAGATTTTTGCACATTAACAGGGATAGTGTTTTTAGTAATTGGAAAATAAAGAGTACTGGAATTCTAAGTGAGTTCTGGAACTCAACCTTTGCTTTAGGCAAATAACTAAACAGAGATATAATTTATGCAAAATGCTCTGGGCAACTGAAGCATAACTCCTAACTTCCCCTCTGTACTGTGGCTATATTGTGAGAAGAAAAGCTATGCCTGTCTGTAATTCAGATTACAGTTGCTTTCATAAGTACAATGTATATACTTAAGATTTACAACATCCTATGACCTTGATATATAATCCAGCTACTTAAAAAACATAAAATACATACTGAAGAAGGCTCTAAACTACAGATTATTAAAATAAAATGTAAATATTTTAAGTAACTTTTGTCCCCAAGTCTCTCAGAAGTATATGAGTTAATGACAAAATTACCATTGTACTATGGTCTATGGCTCTCTCCAATCCTCATTTATAAATATTAAAACATTAGGAAATACTACGTGCATTCAGTATTCCTCATACAGAGAAAAATATTTGAGATTCTAAGACCCCAAAATATTTTTTTCTTTTCCTCATCCTATATAACAATGATTTGATTTTAAAATTAATTGCTACTTTAAAAGTAAACTCAACACTTTTGTTATAATACCAGATTAAAATTTAACTTTATATAATAATTTTCCTTCTACTTATAACATGTTATCTTCCAATTATATTCACAAATACAAGTAAAGCTAAATTCAATCTTACTGTTCTTAAATATATCATACTTTAATAAAAGATTAAATACACACACACACACACACACACACACACACACACACGTGTGTGGAAGTTTACTCTGAAAACCTTAGCCCAGTGATGAGCCAGTTCTGCAAATATTTATTTCCATGAAATTAACCTAGCTTTCATGAAGTCTTAAGTCCATACTTTCTCTAGGCAATATTCATGTTACTTATGGTTCCACATAGATAAGAACCAACTTACAACACCCTGAACTGAGAGGTTTTACAAAATTAAATAGAAATGATTACAGACACTTTGAAAAACCTTAAGGAAATTAGAACTGTTCAAATGTCTAAGTTTATGCAGAGAAAATACAGAATTAAGTTTATCTACAGAATTTCAGAACAAGTAAATTATCTAGACACATCTCAAAATATTTTTGAAACAGATTTTTTATGTTTTATTTTTATTAGTTATGTCCATACTTAGTATGTAAACAACACATGTTGGTAATATCATTTCCCTAGTCCCTGCCGCTTTTCTGAAGAGGACTTCCTCCTTGGGGATGCAGATCAGCCCCATTGGGATTGTGCATCTTGCATTGTGGGGGCAGCAGTCACTCATGTGGGAGAAGCGATGTCTCTGTGCATTATAGTCCAACTTGTGGCTCTAACAATCTTTCCATCCCCTTTTCCACAAAATTCTCTGAGCCATGTTGGGTATGTTTTAAGTCTACTTCACTGATGGGCTCTTAGGAGACTCTGGATCTGGTGTGGTAGGTGTTCGGTGTCCTCAGTGTCTATCTCCTTCACTCTTGTGCTGATATCAGGTGCACCAAGAAAGCAACATGCTTGCTCATTTTCCCAATGAAACAGATTTTTTCTGAGTCCTTTCCTAAAAAGATAAATCATTTTCCTCATGTTCTTACTGCTGATGAGACATGAAAGAATCAAATTAGTTTTACCATCATTTTCAGAGTTTCTCCTACTATTTTCTACCATTTAATCTCCATATAAACTTTTAAAAAATTTTTCCACACCCGTAAAAGTACATCTTGATTGAAGGACACTTTATTTGATCAAGCTATTAATTTGCGGTTGAAGATGTAATTCAGTGGCAAAGCACTTGCCTATCATGCCTAAGGACCTTGCTGTGAATCCCAATACTACAAAGTCCATTAATATTAATTAACTTGTACCTAAATAAAAGGAAAATCTTCCTATTTTACAATAAATGCATTTTTATGATCTTTTTCAGTTATTTTTAAACTCTAGTTTTTGATATGTATGAAGAACTGAATGAAATTTTATTGCAACCATTATGCAAAATATCTCAGATGTATACATTGGACTCTTTTAACAAAACTTCATTAAATTAACTTATTTTTAAGTAGCCATGAATACAATTATATATATATATATATATATATATATATATATATATATATATATATATATATATATATGATGGGTATTTGAAATTTTTGATTTTGGTATTTTAACAATCCTCACCAATATATCTCAAATCTCTTTTGCTAGCTATTATATTTTAATTTGATAGCAATATAGAAGTGAACTGAACTGTTTGTCTTTTGCCAAGTTTTAGATTCTTAGATCATAAAAAATATATGTGTGAAACTTTCCATTTTATAAAGCTGTAACACCTATGAACACTTGACTCTAAGAATAAAATGGCTTCACTTTCATTTATTTCACCCATGGAATTAATAGTATATGTTAAATTGACTTTTGAAACTAGACTTTAAAATAAAACCTGACTGGTTTACATTTCTATTCTGTTTTTATAAGCTTTTCTTTAATATTTTTAAAATATTATTATTATTATTATTATTATTATTATTATTATTTTTTTGTTTTTTGCGAGGTTGGGTCTCACTCTGGTCCAGGCTGACCTGGAATTAACTATGTAGTCTCAGGGTGGCCTCAAACTCTCAGTGATCCTCCTACCTCTGCCTCCCGAGTGCTGGGATTAAAGGCGTGTGCCACCACGCCCGGCTTAATATTTTATTTTTATTTACTTATTTATAGAGAGAAAGGGGGAGAGACAGAGAGAGAGAAAGAATAGGAATGGCAGGGCCTGTAGCCACTGTAGAGAAACTCCAGGGCATGTGCCACCTTGTGCTTCTGGCTTACCTGGGTCCTAGGGGACTGAATCTGGGTCCTTTGGCTTTGCAGACCAGTGCCTAATCACTAATCCCTATAGTCTGTTTTTAATTTAGTTTGGGTAAGTAAAAAAGTTAAGTGGACATCATTTAGTTCATGTTTATAATGAAACTAATAATTCCTACTTCAAATAATTTTATAATAACATATTTGAAATTCCAATCACATACATGAAAGTCAACATGCATCAGTTATAACATTTGTAACTCTAGATAAATTAGCAATGCATTAGTATGAACAACAACAGTAATGAGAAATGTTACCACCAAGTGTGAAATTGCTCAAGTGCATTTCCCACATAACAAATATGCCATAAGTTTACAAGTAGGCCATCTTGCCTACCTGGCCAGTTGTGTAGCTTCCAGATTTGACTATTGGTTAAGTGTGCTGATAACTTTCCTATACCAGCATATTACATAGTGTTTTCCAGTGCTATGTCCACTGGTCAATAGTGAGGAAGTTTACAAATCACGTATAACTGGATTTATCAGTGCCCTCTAGTTAAAGAATCTGCTCTTCAGCAATACAGTCTTACCAAATAGATGGATTTTAAGGAAGGTTTTTTATATCACCTAAAAAGGTGAAGAAGTGGTAAAATATCTCTATTACAGGTCTTGAATCTAGAAATCTAGATTCCTACATTTTCTGGATGGCATGTCCATATATTGATGGAATTTATATTTGTGAATAAAAAATGAATGGAGAACTTTGTACTAAGAATATTCCATACACAAGACTTATCATCTGAAAAGAATCATTAGTTTACTTACTGAAAGTTCAGTTACCAGCATGTGCACAGACTCTCCTCCTTTCTCTATGGACGTCTTCCATGCACCTTCATGATGTGTGGAGAAATGACCAGATGCTTGTTGTTTTAGTGTCTGTCTTCCTCTGAAATATGGCCTCAATATTTATCTTTGCTACAAATCCCTCCATTATATTTTTATTGTCTCCTTGAACTATTGTGAACCAAAGAATGAGTACATACTAATAGCAACTAGGTTTGCAATCTTACAAGCATTGCTACATCTGAGTCATGGCCTCCCTGCCTCCAGTCGCTCTCAAGATCTATACTCTATGCTCTTGTTCCAGATCAATTACTCTGTTTTCTGTATCACTTATTATTATGTGATTTCTTCAACATGACTGCAAAGGAAATTAATTAAGCATGCAACTTTTTCACATTTTAAGCAGGCACTCTAGCATGAAGCTACATTCACAGACTCAGTGTGTAACTTTTCTTAGGCTTTATTTATGTGGTTTTCTTTAAAATCATTAAGAAATACAATCACAGAAACTCAAACTCAGATTCACAAAATATTTTCTCATCCTGGTTCATTCATTATCTCTAGAATGTGCAAAGAAAAAAAGCTAAACACATAATGAAAATGTTCTATTATGATAAATATTGTTAAGAAAAATAAAACAGAAGCATTTTGTGTAACAACTGAAAAAGGAAGCTTTTTATGATCTGATTTATGAGATAGAATTCCTTGATGCACTGCACACATGGAGAATTTCCAAGCAATGAGAAAGTATACAAAATAGTTTCAAATATGTACTGCATACATGTGGCTAATAAATAAAGTTAATTAAATGACATAAATCAAGTAGAAGGTCATAGTAGAGATCAAGTAGGCGACCAAGGATCCAGCCTGGCAGGTTTGGCTTGGGTTTTATTATTCATCTCCCTGGAGCTGAGACTTTGCCTGATATAATGCCATTTTAGGTGTCACTGTGGGACATCTTTTGAAATCATAACTGGTCAAGGTTAGAATGAGAACAGTTAGAATCTAAGCATATTTCATGCATAGAAAAGAAAGTTATTTGAGTTCCAAAGTTGATGTCATTATTTTTTACTTTATTCACTATTTTGAGATAAATATGACAAGCAGACAATGATTGAATGGCTGCCAAGAGTTCAGTCTCAACTTTAAACTATACCTTTCTGCATTTTATACAACCAAAAATGCATTTCTTTTGGATATTTTATGAGTTATGGCTGCTTACTAAAATATTTCTTAATTAAAAGATATTTCCTTTTTAACATATATTATCTAGGCATTATCTTAGGCATTTTTATTTTCCTTTATAATTATTCTCAACCCTTTTTAAGCTTGAAATTATTCTACATAGCAAAGGGATCATACTCAAAGGAAATATATATATATATATATATATATATATATATATATATATATATATATATATTTCCCCCAGAATGTACTGAAGCAGGCACACAATCCAGTGACAGAAAAGCTCTGGCTGATTCTCCCTTTATTCCTTGTTGCTAGGCTTATAAGCCACAGTCTAAGTCAAGCTTAATGAAAATGAATTGCTGTATTGTGTTCCTTTCACTCAATCACACAATCAGAATCTCTTTGATTCAAGAGAACTAAATAAGAAAAACTAACAAAATTTGCAAATCTAATGTTACTTTGGAAAGGAATAAACACATGACTACTGTAAAACTGTTCCGTGCTCTGAATAATATGATGATAACTTGGAAATTGTTTCTTTTGGCATTACCTTCCTTATGCTTTCCTGAAAATTACTTATTTCCACACCAGAAGTTTAGTAGAGAAACAAACCCTAAGAAAATACATGCGATCAGACTTACTCTTGTTGCCTGTCCTGTTCTCAGAGACAAGAAGAAAATAAAATCCAAAAGTTAGAATTAAATAAGATGTGACATCACAAATATTGTCATAATAAAAGATTATGTGGAAAAGACATGCCTTATCAGGTTTTATATCTATCATTAACATGTCATTCAAATTTCAGTGAAAATCGTCTTTTAATTGTCCTGCTGATTCTACAATGCACAGTAAGGAAACAGAACCATGCGCATAGTACGAAGCCCCTGTGAATACACACAGGTGTAAAAGAATTCAACTTACTGTGCTCACCAACATTGTGGCAACGAACAAAGGAGACTGTTAGTTAATTTTCAAATCATTGTCATGGGAATGACTAAAAATAACCTGCTCAATTCAGCTCCCTGGAGCAATAGATTATACCTACATTTTTGTTCAATTGCCACAAGAGCTAATTTTAATTAAAGGCAAAAGGGAGAAAATATTTTCCAGCTGAAGATATCAAATGTGATTAAACAATGAGTAGAAGTTTCATTCAAGTATTTCTTTGTGTTTGATCTCAGAAACTATATTTGGAATCATTCAATATAATCAATAGTAATGGTAGACAGGAAAATTGTATTAAAAAATAAATAAGCCAGAGTGTCTTCTTACAAATAGTATATTTTATAAAACTTTTGCTACCAATAAAGCAGTTTTAAGTTTTCTCCTGAGCAACAAAAATGATACATTTGAAATCTATTATGTTTATACAATTTGTAGGAAGTAGTTAGAGAATTAATTGTCCCTAATTGGCAGCTCACACCTACAATATCAGCACTAAAGCTGCTGATGCAGAAGAATTTTCATGAATTTGAAGCTAGCTTTGTCTATCTAGTGAGGTGCTAGTCTGTGCTAGAATGAGGCCCTCTATCAAAGGAAACAAACAAATCAAAAATTAAAAGAAGAACTTAGAATTTATGAACAATCTAAGAAATAAGATGTGAAGAAGAATTAGAATGAGCAACACATTGCTCTGAGCATAGTCCTGTGGGGCAGCACTGGTCACTGAGAAATCGACCATGGTAAGATGTCACCAAAGATGTCACCAAAGCAATCTTTAATAAGAATAAAAAATTCTACTACTTAAAAACCATTTGTATGTTGTTCTTCTATGAATGTAAGGGAAAGACAGAATCATAAGTAAAATTAAGCTTGAAGTAAAAGAGATTGGTTTTGAAATTTGGAATAATACCAGTTAGACATAAGGAACAGGTGGAAGAAATAAGGTAAACATTTAGAAGATTGGATCTAAAGATGTCTTAAGAAATTAACATTTCCAGGATTTTTAGAATTAATAATTGCAATATAATTAACCCATTTATGTACAAATTATACTTCCAAATATTGAAGGCTGATGATCTAAGCATTGTCAAGTAAATGCTACCTAGATATCATGTACTGAACTCATAACTTTCAGGAATTATTTTAGTTACATCAAATCAATGTGAAGTCAACTACATAGGTACACACAAACACATATGTACATTTACAATCATTTAATTATGAGGAAATTAAATTAAAGTGTGCTAAAATATATATTAGTTAACAGTAAAATAAGAGATCAAAAAGATATATATATCATGCAATCCATATTAAATGTCCGGAAATATTTTCTTTTTCAAAAAATATTTTTATTTATGTATTTGCAAGCAGAGCGAGATAGGCAGTGGGGAGAGAGAGGGAAAGATAGAAAGGGAATGGGTGTCCCAGGGCATACTGACACTGCTAACAAACTCCAGACACATGCACCACTTTGTGCACCTGGCTTTTTGTAGATACTGGGGATTTGAACTTGGGCCATCGGGCTTTACAAGCAATCACCTTTAACTGCTGAATCATTTCTCCAGCCTCTGAAGTATTTTAATACAAGACAAAGTAGACTTCAGAAAAAGGATATTATCAGAAATACACAGACACAGAGTGTAATAAATTAATTGTATTTCAAGGAATATATGATACCCATAATGATCTGTGTCTCTTGGCTGGAGAGATGGCTCAGCAGTTAAGGCACTTTTCTACAAAGTCTAACAACCCCTCTTTGATTCCCAGTACCCATGTAAAGCCAGATGTACAAAGTGGCATATGCATCTGGAGTTTGTTTGCAGCTGCTGGAGAACCTGGTGTGCCCATTTTCCCAGTCTCTCTTCTATCTCTCTCTGCAGTCAAATGCTCTACCCCTGAGCTATACCTCCTATTTATCTCTCTCTCTCTCTCTCTCTGTGTGTGTGTGTGTTTGCAAATAAATAAAATAATACAGATTTGTGTATGTAAAAACTGTAAGTAAAGATCAGTAAAGTTGAGAATTGTCAGGCTAGACTAACAATTAAAAAAGAGTAGATATGCACAAGATAATTACCATACTAAAATCCATCAATATAGATGCTAACAATACTAAGTGAATACTAATAATAGTTTATAAAAACATTAAGTGGTATTTCTCTCAAACTATGAACTCCAACTCAATAAATTGGACAATATTAATGGTACTAGCTCTATCAAAGTAGTAGAAACTATTTAGTTTATCCAACAAAGAAATTACCCATGCCCACAAATGTTTACTTGTAAATTCTATAAAACATTTAAGTAAGAAAAAAATCAATGGTATGACATTTATAAAATACTAAGAAGAATATAACAACATATTCTATATGTCATCTTTATTCTAAAAACAATTCTAGGAAAATAAGACAAGAAGCAAAACTACCGAACAGCATCTCTCATTAGCACATATGCGACTATCTTCCATAAAGTGTTGGAAGGTGTAGTAAGATGGAAAAGCAATTATGTACTATGGAACAAAGTCCATTCTGGAAAGAAGTAGTTCAACATTTTGATCAATGGATAAAATTTTGCTGAGCAAGCACGATTAACTGGGTCAGGATCCTCAGACATTACATAAAACTGGATGCTGTAGCATGAGCATCACATGTCTCCGAGTGCTGAGGCAAGAAGAGAGCTGGGGTGGGCAGAGACTTGACCAAAAAGTTGACAAGCCAGCTAGCCTGGTGAGGACAGTGAATGAGAAACACTGTCTCAAACAACGTAGAAAGTGAAGATCAACATTCACTAGAATAATTCTGTTTTCATAACTTATATTGACTAAAAGAAAAATACATATAATGTCTCAAAAGAAGCAGAAAGCAATTTATAAAAGTTATTCACCATCTATAGAAAATCTCAAAAAAGATTAGAAATTACACTTTCTCTATGTATAGATGACATGATTATCTGAATATAAAATTCAAAAGAATCTACATAGCATGTTTACCAATAATAAAAAAATTACATTTCCATTTAAAATATTTTAAAAATTGGAATCTAGATTTTAAAACTACATCATTTAGAACTGTAACAAAGATAAGTAATACATAAGCATATGTCCAACAATATAATGGATGGTGCATTCAGAAAGCTACAAACCATGATAGAATACATTGAGGAAGGTGAATTACATCATTATTGTAGGTTAGAAAAATCACTCTTGTAAAATGCAAATTTCCCAATATTGACACATTATGTAAACTTGCAAACAGAGAATTAGTAAGAATAACTTAACCATTAAAGAGAACCACCAGACTCAAAGTGGAAGCATTCCATATAAGAAATCAGAGAACTATGACTTGATGAAATGATTGGCCAATAAAGCAGCAGATTTACAGCAAGAGGCCCTCATGAGTAGTCAATAAATGTGTAACACAGTTATAACTAAATCAATTTTTCACAAAACACTAGTAGGGATATTAGGCAATATTTTGTAAAAATATAAATCTTGACCTAGATCAAATAAGTAACACAGCATTTTGGCAAGGTGGTTCATAGTTCTAATTGTAAAATTTGAAATTCTTGAAGAAAACAGATTAGAAATAAGTTGAGAATTAAACATACCTTAAAATTGGACTTTTAAATGAAAAATTTTAATATGCGGAAAATATCGTTTAAGGTTAGAAAGATTGCTTAGTGGTTAAGGCATTTGCTTGCAAAGCCTAAAGACCCAGGTTTGATTCCCCAGTGCCTACATAAAGCCAGATGCAGTGACACATACATCTGGAATATGTTTGCAGCAGCTAGAGGCCCTGGCATGCCCATTCTCTCTCCTTCTCTTTCTCTCTCTCTCTCCTTTAAAATAAATAAAATATTTAAAAATACTGCTTAAAGAATGAAATATGAAAATATTTGTAAACATATAATTAAAAGTATTTGTAAGCAAAATATAACAAAAACACAATAAGAAAGCCACCAAAGTGAATGGATAAATGATCCTGAGATTTCAGTATGAGCTTCAAGCAATAAGTCTGCATAATAAACAGGTGAGGTAATCTATGCCAACACCATCAACATTAGGGATATGTAAATTAGAATCACACTGATATGCAACAGCATACCTACTTATTAAAATTTTACCTTTCCTCTAAAAAAGTTAATGAATAAAATAAAAAGCTTGAGAATACAAGTCCTAAAATGATTACAAAGCAACCAGAATTTGGACACTTGTGTTGGAGTGGCAAAATGATAGAGCCACTTAGGAACAAACTTCAGTTTATATATATTGTTTATATATAATATATATTGTCCATATATATTGTTTTTTTTTTTTTTTTTTTGAGGTAGGGTCATACTCTGGCCCAGGCTATCCTGGAATTCACTCTGTAGTTTCAGATTGGCCTCAAACAAACAGCAATCCTATCTCTGCTTCCTGAGTGCTAGGATTAAAGGTATGTACCACCAACCAGGCTGGCTTTTCTTATAATTTAAATGTACATGTGATAAAATATTGTACTTTTACTTATTTATGTCAAAGAAATTAAGGGTTATATTCACCCAGTCTTATAATGCTCATGAAATACTCACATGGTCACTAAAATATTTGAAGCAAAACAGTTTTCAATGGGTGAGTGACATTTCTGGTATATCCATGTAACGAAAGATCATAATTTTATTGGACAAAAATCCCCAGCAAGTATTTGGTAGATAATATAGGCATCTTAAAATGCTATTTTAAGTGAAATAAACCAGACTTGAATGCTTGATAGTGTATTGTTTTACTTGTCTAACATCTGAAAAACCTAAGTGTGAAACACTCCAAGTGAAGCTAAGGGAGACCATGTAAGAGCACCACAGGAATGTGTGGATTAATGGAACTGATTTCATAAGGACTGTGCTGCTGACTGATTGAATCTATGCATCTTCTAAAGCCCACAAATGTACACACCAAAATCTAACAAGAATAACACTTTGTATAAGTGAAATACTGTGTACTGGATGTATGTCATACTATTTTTATCCCAGCAAAGAACAAAAAGTTCGACAGAAAAATTTACATTCGGTCCATTATAGAGTTAGTAACTTTTAGAGGTGGCACTCAATGTCAGATCTTTTGATTTCAAATAAACTCCTCCATTATATCAACTTAAGGAATTTATATCATTAAATAAACATTATTGTTGGCTGTCATGGTGTACACCTTTAATACCAGCACTCGGGAGTCAGAGGTAGGAGGACCACTGTGTTTGAGGTCAGCCTGAGACTAGTGAATTCCAGGTCAGCCTGGACTATAGTGAGTCACTACAATAAAACTAAAACAAATTAATAAATAAAATAAACTTCATTGAATGACATAATTCTTACTTTTAAAAATTTTTCTGTACAGTTTTCAATGATTTAAATTATATTTGTATTTCTCAATTGTGAAAATCTCTAGTGTACTTTCAAATATTGTCAGAGCAGAAGTAGTTTATGTCCTAGTGACAGCACAAATGTCTTTTAATATTGATTTAGCATACAGTACACATATTTTAGGTAAATATCATTAAGTTGTTTATCAGGGTACAGTAATCAAATAATTTTACTATATTATTAAAAGCAGCCTGTGACCTGGTTTATTACATTTAGTCATTTGTAGGATAAGCTGATGTAAGCATTTTCTTTCCATGAAATTATTTCATGAAATGCTACATTAAAAAAATAAATCAATTTTCTCTCATTTTGACATTGATATTATTTTATACACCTTAGCTATGTTTTCCATAGTTAGTTTTAAGCTGTTATTTTTGTTCTTTTCTATCTATCTCTTATCACACATACCTAGCATACATATGTGTCACATATATGACACGAATTACTACTTTGAATGCTCATGATAAGTTATGCTGACAGGTGGAGAATTTAAGTTAAAGATTGAACTAGGGAGAAAATACATACACTTCATAACAACTGATTCTTAGGATCATTGATTCAGTACTTTCAATAGTCGTGAAGGCAATAGTCTTTGGATTTCAAAGTTTTGTTTCTGTGCATATGTGTGTGCACCATACAAAGTTCAAATAAGTAGTGAGGTCCTTTGTATTTATGAACTCACATCTTGCTACATCTTTCTTTTTGGCTCCAGGAAAATTTAAACAATGAGGATAACAGATGTTTGGGATTCTGAAGTAGTGTTAATATATCCACGAGGAAACATCTGTTTTTGATGTGTACATAGAAAGAAAAGTGACAATTTTTAAGTACCAGAGAAAATTATAAGCAGTAACAATAAAGATGAAAAATGATGCTTTTACCTATTCAATATTTGTTATTATTACATCATTCTTATTTCTTAATATGCAAATAAAATGAAGATGATATGCTGAAATTTTAGACAGGAAATGGAAAGAGTTATTCTACAAATTCTCACGTTATGAGTCATAGATATTATGAGGATGATACAAGAATGAATGAAAAACTTCATAAACAAATTCTATGTATGCTTTTAAACAGATTCTAAATCCATTTTTTAATCCTTTAATATAGACATTACCAATAAACCTTGATAATAGCACTTCAAGATAAGGTAGTTGATTTTCTTATAATTAACGTGACAAGTGAGGAATAATGTTTTCACTAGCCAGTGTGAAGGATTTTTCAGCACAATTTCTAGGAACATGAGAAATGCTAACACTGACCCAGCAGACAATGACAGCTTCTCACCAGTTACACTCCATTACATAGCCTCATATTAAGGATGGTACCATTGCAAGTGATGGTTAGTTATTGGGCATCCTTTAGCTTGCAGATTCATGACAGCACAGAGTTAAATGGTGTATTTCTAGCCTTCAAGGTCACTGATCAGAGAAGTTATGGAGCATTATGCTTCCTCAGTTTGTTGGCCATTGGAGCTGTTTGTCTATTAGAGTCTCTCATATACTACCAAACATTCATTGTGTTCATCTGTCCGATATACTGAGGAAAGAAAGGCCAGAACATACTCATGCTAGAGTCATGCTGGTTTACACGGTGCTGTTGCTTAGCTCTATTAGACTTGTACCTTAAGGTTTTTAAATCTCAGCACATTCCTTGTTAGTGACCTGAAATTTTCCAGTTAATTATTCTGCAACAATTTATTATAGCAGGCAGTATCAATATACATAAGTCTGTTTCTCTTGATTTAGACTTCCACACAATATTTTAAATCTGCTCATTTAATTCCATTATTTCTTCTTTTTTAAAAAGTCTCACTTGTAATAGGGACCCAAAAGGAAATGATACTATAAAACCCTTTATTCTGAACAATAGGCTAAAACATTGATCCTTCAGCAGGCCCACAGCGGGAACACCTGAAGCACAGGAAACTGGAGAGAACATCATGAAGACCAACCTTAATCTTTTCCTGCTTCTCTCTCTCTCTCTCTCTCTCTCTCTCTCTCTCTCTCTCTCTCTTCTCCTCTCTCTCTATACTCACGTTCTCTTTTATATTACCTATATTTTTCTTCCTTCACCTTCCTAGGTGCTGACTTATAACTCCCAGAGCCAGCACAGGGTTCACTTCCACAATGAGCTATTGATCTGAGACACCTACAAGGTTTCCCAAAAAAGACAGATTTCTGTCAGAGTTCTTGATGACCCACCAAAGTTTAATGGTAAGACCCTACTGTTGAAGACAGCATACATGTGTGAGACCAAACATGGAGAGACCTTGCCAGAATCTGGAAGAGGGTCAGTCCCCAGACAGTTAGCTAGTCTAGTACTAGAGGGTGCTACATGAGCAACTGGGAGATAATGGCCGACATCTATCCAAACAACTTGCAGTATAAGATACCCAGCAGGAAACAACCAGACGTAATGCTCAAACAAGTGCAGTAGTGGCACACAGCCATGGTAGGAAACCAACTGCTCTTGATTTGACTAATAGATCCACTCAGTGGAATGGAACTTTTTGCTGGAACTGGGAAATAAGTGAAAACTATGTACAAAAAATGAGCTCAGTCTCCAAGATCAAGATACCACCAAATGTGGACTAGAAGAGAGCCTATGTATATAAAATTCCCTCCAAAATATCTATGGCCATACCTTCTATCTAGTACTAATTTCTCTCTCCATTGAAGATTTTGTTTATCTTTTTCAGATGGACAAGGAACTTGAAGGGAGGATCAGCCAATCACATCTCACCACGCCAACTGAAACCACACAGTAATGTGGGGGACAGGCAAGAATACAGTGTTCTTGGTGATCAGGGCACCAGAAAAAGGCTGAAGGAGTTAAACACAGAGAACAACCAACTGCAACTAAGCCAGATATCCAGAGACACAGAGGCTCCCAAAACCTTATTACTGAAGTAGAACTAAAATGACCCCAGTGTGGCTCAGGGAAAGTCACAGAAGAGGGGGCCAAAACAATGTTAGAGCCACAAGTTGGGGCATTATGCACAGAGACTTGGCCTATCCCCCAGAACTTTTGAGTACCCCCACAATGAATGACCCACATTCCCCATTGATGAGGGTCCTTTGGAAGAGGGAGGACAGGGAGGAGGATAAGGGAGCCAACACTATGAATGTAAAATCAGAATAATATAAATAAAAATAAATTATGAAAAAAGAAAAAAAGTCTCACTTCTTTCTTCTTTTAAAAAAGTCTCACTTAAAAATAGTTTTGACAAAGTAAAGTACAAATTTAAAAAATTTTATTGTGAAATTTTTTGCCAAGGAAATTACGGTTGATATGTTCTCACTCTACACCATTCCTTTTCTTATGAATCCTGCATTTAGCTGACTCTTTTATATGAGACATTATGCTGAGGTTGAAAAACATGCATTCAAACAATGCAGAATTTTCATAGTACTTTTTTCCAGCTTTTATTTCAATTGTTTTACATAAGAAATATCTATACTCATTAAGAAGTTGGCATTGGCACTTTATTTACTAACACTAACAGGACCAGGTGTCCCTGTTTTTTTTTCACTGTTATTTCTCTGTTCTGTGATATATCTTAGGATTCCATAGATTTAGTTGCCATGGGTCTTTAGTTTTTTTTTTTTTTTTAATCCAAAAACTTCTTTAGTATTTTTTGTCTTTCATATCCTTTTAATTTGTTAATTGTGTTTTATGATACTTTTAAATTTTGGCTTAAATTATTATGAAACTGTGTTATGCAGCAATTTCATCCCAAATGGGAGGCTCATTAAGACTCTGGAAGGTCTGAATCTTCAAAGGCTCAGAAATAAACAACTCACAAGTGTCAGGGAATGTATAAAACTTACAAGGTTCACAAGACCCCTCTTAGAGTCTCGGACTGTCCAATATGAGCATGTTGGACAGTGAGCTCCATAGATGCATTATCTCCTATGCTGGTGTGATGATACCATGAGTTATGCTGGAACAGGCTTTTCAGTGATGCAGCTGCTCTAGTCACCCATGTTCCAGTAAGCAACCCTTCATCTATACTGTAAGTAACCCCAAACTCACTGGTTCACTAAGTGAAAATTGTGCCAAATATTAATAGTGTCAAAATTACCTATTTGCTATGATTATCCTTGCCATTATAATTACCTATATCTTAAGGGATTATTTTGAGACTATCTAAGTGTTTCTATTTCCACCTACTCATTCTGGTATGCATTGCAAGATACTATGTGTATCAGTTTTGATGATAATAAAGTAATGTGATATTATTTTCATCCATTCTACTTTTTTACTTCTAGTCAAATTCTATCAAAAATTAGTTTTTTTGTTTTTTTACTTTTGTGGAATTTAATATTTTCAGATCATTATTTGTTCTATTTGACACTAAGTCATGCTTATTTTATTTGGGAATTTAAAAGCCGAATGCTGATTCAATTTTGCTTATTTTTCCCTAATTGGGCCATGGGGGACTCTGAGATCAGATATGGGGCACTTTTGATGTGTCAATATTTTTAAGAATGTCTGCATATATACCTTCTGACATGAAAAAAAATTTCAACTTATTCTTTCATTTTTCTCTACTCAGTCCTGAAATCTATCAATTGACTAAGAAACCTTGGTCCCTTTTGTTGGAGATCTATAATGAGAAACTAACCTTTTGGTGTCAAATGGGTTCACTGCCAATCAGATGGCACAGGTTCCACATATAGACTGTGTGTGTGTGTGTGTGTGTGTGTGTGTGTGTGTGTGTGTTCCATGTCCGGTATTTATACAAAAAACCAATGATCCTATATTCATAACACCTCATACATTCTATCTCATCTTTCTTCCTTTTGTATAATGTATTTTAAAAGAAGTCTCTAAAATATTAACTAATGCCTCTCTGAGAAACAAATTATTTTATTTACCTAAAAGTATGTGTACTGTACTGTATAGAAGAGGAAAAAGAAGCTAAAGGGGATATTATGATCAAAATACATTATATATTCATAACAATTGGTGAACATGCATAAAACATTAAATATATATATATTTATATTATATATATATATATATATATATATATATATATATATATATATATATTGGTTTTTCGAGGTAGGGTCTCACTCTGGTCCAGGCTGACCTGGAATTCACTCTGTAGTCTCAGGGTGGCCTCGAACTCACAGTGATCCTCCTACCTCTGCCTCCCAAGTGCTGGGATTAAAGGTGTGCGCCACCACGCCCGGCAAAAGAAATATTTATAAAGAGTAAGTAGTAAGAAGATTCAGAGTAAATGGAAGTAATGAAAAAAAGAAAAGCAGGAATAAGTTTTAAAAGGCCAGTTAGTTTTTGACATTCCCAACTTTACACTAAGATTTAGGTAGTAAGACACCAAGAAAGCCTGCAGTGAAACTGTAGTACCCTAGTATTTAATATCAGGAAAGGTTGTGTTCAGTTAGTTATACTTATGCCACATAACCAAGAATTCAGGTGTTTTGTGTGTGTGTGTGTGTGTGTGTGTGTGTGTGTGTGTGTGGTGTTATTTTGTATTTTTCCTCTCCCTAGGTCTTGAAAATGATTCTTGAAATAACACTTCAATATACTAATTTTTATTTTCTTAATTTAAATACTTCAGTTGATATGGGTATGCACTTAAGTGTCCCTAAATGGATCTACAATAGCTAGCTGGTTTCTTTAATCATGCCATTATTCCATTTTTCCATTGTGCTTCTCCTCTTTTTCTTTTGTTACTATTTATTGGACTTCCTGGCTTAAGTTTGCATTCAATGTGCAGTAATTTCCTTAAGTGTTCAATTACTAGAAGGACTCACAGAGCTCACTGAGTTCTTCCTGTGGAATACATGTTATAATACAGAAGAAAAAAAGGGTCGAGAGTTAGCAGAATCAAGTAAATTCAAACCATGAGACCCACAGAACACATTTTAGCTCTAGGTTTTGAAACATCTTAGGATCTTCAGATACAATATCATCTCATAGTGGAGGTTTCTTATAGTAAGCTTATCTCCTAGCAACCTGAAGAGCATTAATAGTATAAACATTCATTTAAATCAAAACCAAGTAAAAATCTAATTATCAAACAATGCTGACACAGTAGTAATGCATTTTTAAATTTTTTGCTAATTTTTATTTATTTATTTGAGAGAGATAGACAGAGAGATAAAGGAAGGGAGGGAGGGAGGGAGAGAGAGAGAAAGAGAGAGAGAGGATGGGCACACCAGGGTCTCTATCCACTGCAAACAAATTCCAGATGCATGCACCACCTTGTGCATCCGGTTTACATGAATACTGGGGAATCTAGCCTCAAACGATGATCCTTAGGCTTCACAGGTAAGTGCTTAACCACTAATCCATCTCTCCAGCCTAGTAGTAATGCATTTTGATTAAAACTCATACCATACATTCATATTAAAACATCATTTATCTCTAAGTGATATGTTCTGTAGCCTTGGTCATGAATTACCATTACACATTAATCAGACAGGTTTGGAGATTAGCATGGAGTAAAAACAAAACCTATTCTACTCAACATCTATCTTTTAATAACTGATGTCATAGCCAATTCAAAGTCTATTTAATTATATACTCATGCAACATTTTTTTATAAATTAAATCTAAGAAAGTTTACACCTTTTAAATTAGATTTTATTTTAAAAATTAAATTGTCTCTTCAAGTTAATATATGACATTAGGAAAGCACACTACCTTAGGAACATACTTATATTTCTTTCTTGATCAAAATTATGTTTTTCTTCCATTAGGCTTATTCCATAGATTCTCTTAAGCATTAATAAATTTACATAAAATCTTTTAAATATTCTTTGTAGTAACTGATGGCCTTTAAGATTAAAGAAAGAAATGCAATTAAAACACTGTGGAACCAATTCAATGAATGTAAAATCATAATAATATAAAAAAATAAATAAAATTTTTTAAAGTAAGCTACATCCTTCTGTCTCTTAAAAAAAAAAAAAAAAAAAACACTGTGTGTCAATCTCCCTAATGAACACAGATATAAAATTTCCCAATAAAATACTTACCAAATAAATTTAAGAACATAATTAAAATATCATTAGCTATAATCAAGTTGATTCCATTTAGGGAACAAGAGAGATTGTTCAATATAAAGAAATGATTAGGACTTCTGGTTAAGATGGTGACATAGGAACCATGCTAAAACAGGGTAGGGGAAAAAAGCAAAACAAACCCCAGCAAAATACACTCTTCTACTAGAAAGTGAGGTGTATAGTAAGCTATCAAGCACAGCAGAGAAGTAGGAGGGATCCAGAGCATCGGGAGCCCACAGAAGCGGGCAGAAGCGTCTCCACAGCTGCAGTGATCTCCACGCCGTGGCAACTGCCAGGCTCTGCCTGAGCCAGCTGAGCAGCAGGAGTTTAAAGCCAGGTGAGGGGATTTTTCCACTCACACTGCCTCCTCACAAACTCAAGAAACATGGAAGGAGGACAGCAGAGACCAACAGAGAGGCTTGTGAGAAGAGGATCATGTGGAGGAGCAGACAGACTTCAGCCACCATTCACAACCTCTCCTCCCCCACCACAAGCGCAAGCGCGGCATGCACCGGAGACCTGGGAAAGAGAGCTCACCTACCCAGCATCTGGCATGGTGAAAGCAGTGACCCACAGACACAGCCGGCCTTCCTGAGCCCACAACACAGCAAAGGACCCAAGCAGCCATGCAGCATAGCTGTGATCAAACCTGTTCCAAAAGGTAACTTGCTTTACACCAGGTCAGTACCCACAAAATAAGCCCAGTATAAAAACCTGATGGATGGTCAGATCTGACATTCCTAAATAAGGTATATTTTTGACTGCTCATTTGTTGCTTCCTGATTTGTTTCCTTCTCTGTCATTCATTGGGGAAGGGTCTCACTTGATCACAAGCTTACCTTGGAACCCTCTACAGATCAGAAATCTTAGCCTCCCAGTTGACAGGATTAAGGGTGTGGGGTAACACATCCTTAGGGGCTGTGACTTTGTTAGAGGATCTGTTTGTCATAATACCTGCTTTTGCACAAATTCTCTGTGCTGTATTTCATTGAAGGGGTACATTGTTGAGTTAAATTTTTAGAATTTGACTATATTCTTTTCCATTCACCCCACTTGATACTCTCAGAGCAGGCAAACCCAACACCTAGGGTCACTTCTGTGATTACTCTGAGAGCCTTAAGAGCCACACATAACACCTTAAGCTCCTACCCTGAAGATATATAATATCAGATTGATTGATACATCTAATATTACTGCAGATATTTAGAAAACCCAAGCATTAAATTAATCCAAGATTCAAAGGTCTCTACATTACAAGAAACACAAAAAATCAAGTCAATATAAATCCACCAAAAAGTATTAATATATCAGAAATGACCTTCGCTGAGGCTGACTTAGAGGAAATTCCCAAGAAAGATTTCAAAAGAATGACTATAATTATGTTCAAAGAACTCAAAAAGGAAATGAAAGGGTTCAAAGACCTCAAAGAAGAAATCAAAGGATTCACAGAACACACAGAAAACCAATTTAATGAAATATGGAGGTCAATACTAGACATAAATACGGAAATAGAAATAATAAAGAAAACCCAGTCACAAATGCTAGCAATAAAGAACACAGTCAGTGAAATAAAAAACTCTGTAGAAAATCTCTCTAGTAGAATGCATGAAGGAGAGAAGAGAATATCTAAAATAGAAGACCATGTGGTAGATCTAATACAGTCCAACAAAGAGAAAGACAAAATAATAGGAAGGTATGAATGGGAATTTCAGGGTATTCAGGACAGTATGAAAAGATCAAACATAAGAATTCAAGGGACAGTAGAAGGAGAATAATTTCACTCCAAAGGCATAGTAGGTGTTTTCAACAAAATCATAGAGGAAAACTTCCCCCAAATTGGGAAAGAGATCCCAATGCAGATACAGGAAGCCATTAGAACACCAAACAGACAAAACCTGGAAAGAACCTCTCCCCGCCATATTATAATTAAACTACCAAACATACAAACCAAAGAAAATATATTGAAAGCAGCTAGAGAGAAAAAGCAAGTGACCTACAAAGGCAAGCCCATCAGAATCACAGCAGATTACTCAACACAAACTTTAAAAGCCAGAAGGGCCTGGAGTGATGTATCCAAAGTTCTGAAAGATAAAAACTGTCAACCAAGATTACTTTATCCTGCAAAACTATCTATCCAAATAGATGGAAAAGTAAGGACATTCCACAACAAAGACAGGCTAAAGGAATTTGTGGTAACTAAACCAGCTCTACAGAAAATACTCGCAAAAATCATTCATGCTGAAGAGAAAGCAAAGGAAATAGGAAAAAATAAATCATATTCAAATAACAGTTAAAACAAGTGAATAAAGGGAAAACAGGAAGAACTAAAAAATAAGAAGAATGGTGAGAATAAATACATATATTTCAATAATACCTCTTAATATCAATGGCCTCAATGCCCCAATCAAAAGACACAGACTTGCAGACTGGATTAAAAAACAGGATCCTACCATCTGTTGCCTCCAGGAAACTCATCTCTCAATAAAAAATAGAAACCTTCTTAGGGTGAAAGGTTGGAACAAAGTATTTCAAGCAAATGGGCTGAGGAAAAAAGCAGGGGTTGCTATCCTAATTTCTGACAAGATAGACTTCAATCCAATATTTGTGAGGAAAGATAAAGAAGGTAACTTTATACTGATTAAAGGAACACTCCAACAGGAGGAAATTACAATCCTAAACATATATGCCCCTAACATGGGGGCTCCCAATTTCATCAAACAAACACTATTAGAATTAAGGTCAAAAATATCTCCTAACACAATAGTAGTGGGTGACTTCAATACCCCACTCTCATCACTTGACAGGTCTACCCAGCAAAAAATAAACAGAGAGACATCTGCATTAAATGATATCATGGAACAAATGGACCTAACAAATACATACAGAACATTCCATCCAAATGCTGCAAAATATACATTTTTCTCAGCAACACATGGGACATTCTCTAAAATAGACCATATACTAGGACACAAATCAAATATTAACAAATACAGGGAAACTGAAATAATCCCTTGTATGCTTATCTGTCCAGAATGGGATTAAACTACAAATCAGCAAGAAGAAAAACTACAGAGCATACAGAAATCCATGGAGACTAAACAGTACATTATTGAACAACATATGGGTCATTGAAGAAATTAAAAAAGAAATCAAGAAATTCATAGAATCAAATGATGATGAGAATACAACATAGCAAAACCTTTGGTACATAATGAAGGCAGTTCTACGAGGGAAATTTATAGCTCTAAGTGCCTATATTAAGAAATAAGAGAGTTCACAACTAAACAAGTTAATGCTTCACCTTAAGGCCATGGAAAGAGAAGAACAAAGCAAGCCAAAAATCAGTAGACGGGAAGAAATAATAAAGGTTAGGGAAGAAATTAATGAAATGGAAACAAAAAAACAATCAAAAAAATCAATGAAACAAAGAGTTGGTTCTTTAAAAGGATAAACAAGATTGACAAACCCTTAGCAAATCTGACCAAAAGAAAGAGAGAAGAGACAAAAATTGATAAAATTAGAGATGAAAAAGGCAACATCACAACAGATACCAAAGAAATTCAGAAAATCATACGGACATACTTTAAGAATATAGATGCCTCTAAGTTTGAAAACCTGAAAGAAATGGATGATTTCCTTGATTCATATGACCTACCAAAATTAAATCAAGATGAGATAAGCCATTTAAATAGACCTATAACAACCACAGAGATCCAAGCAGTTATAAAAACTCTCCCAACTAAAAAAAGCCTAGGCCCAGATGGATTCACTGCTGAATTTTACCAGACATTCCTGGAAGATCTAATACCAATGCTTCTCAAACTTTTCCATAAAAGAGAAAAGGAAAGAATTCTACCAAAATCCTTCTATGAAGCCACCATCACCCTGATACCCAAACTGGACAAAGACAGATCAAAAAAAGAAAATTATAGACCAATCTCCCTCATGAGCATAGATGCAAAAATTCTCAACAAAATACTGGAAAACAGAATACAAGAATATATCAGAAAGATTATTCACCCCAACCAAGTGGGCTTTATCCCAGAGATGCAGGGATGGTTCAACATAAGCAAATCCATAAATGTAATACACCATATAAATGGTCTGAAGGACAAAAATCACACGGTCATCTCAATAGATGCAGAAGAGTCATTTGACAAAATCCAACACCCCTTCATGGTGAAAGTATTACAGAAACTGGGAATAGAAGGAACATATCTAAACAAAATGAAAGCTATTTATGACAAACCTACAGCCAACATAATACTACATGGGGAAAAACTTGAAGCTTTTCCTCTAAATTCAGGAACAAGACAAGGGTGTCCACTTTCCCCACTACTATTTAATATAGTACTGGAAGTCTTAGCCATAGCAAGAGACACTCATAAAGGGGATACAGTTCGGAAGGGAAGAGATCAAATTATCATTATTTGCAGACGATATGATTCTATACATAACAGACCCTAAAGACTCTACCAGCAAACTGTAAGAGCTGATAAACACTTTTAGCAATGTAGCAGGATACAAAATAAACACACAGAAATCAGTAGCTTTACTATACACTAACAACAAATGTGCAGAGGATGAAATCAGGGAATCTCTCCCATTCACAATTGCCTCAAAAAAGAAAAAAATAACTTGGAATAAACTTAACTTAATAAACTTAAGGAAGTGAAGGATCTCTACAATGAGAACTTTAAAAAACTCAAGCGACAAATTGCAGAAGACACAAGGAAATGGAAAGACATCCCATGTTCCTGGATTGGAAGAATCAATATTGTGAAAATGTCAATCTTACCAAAAGCAATCTACACATTTAATGCAATCCCCATTAAAATCCCAATAGCATTTTTCACAGAAATAGAAAAAAAAATCCTAAAATTCATCTAGAAACACAAAAAACCTTGAATAGCCAAAACAGACAACTTAAAGGACTTAAAGGAAGTTCTAGTCATATAAATTGTACTGTGGTTGACTTCCTCTAAAATTGTGCATTCTGACACACTTTCACAGAATTGAGTTATCAGAGTTTAATGAATGAATGGCATGGGACACATATATTTAATGTACAAATTCATTTCATTCTCTAAAAGGAGATGTGTCATTAAAATTTAGAGGGAAATCTGATCTTTATTAAGACAAAATTTTTCATTACTATCATAGTAATGCTGGCGAATGAAGTTTAACTGACAGACAAAACTCTTGAAAAATCCTGCTTAGTATATCAAAAGTAAAATTGAAATTAAAAACTTTTCACAGCCAGGTGTAGTGGTGCATGCCATTAATCCCTGCACATGGGAGACAGATGTGGGAGGATCACTGTGAGTTTGAGGTCAGCTTGAAACTATAAAGTGAGTTCCAGGTTAGCCTGGGCTAGAGTGAGACCTTACCTCAACAAAACTTAAAAAAAATAAAAAAGCTTACTTTTCAAAAACTAATACTTTGATAAAACAGCTCATTAAAGTAATATTATTTAAAATTTGTTCTAGGATATTTTTAACATTACCTGAATTCTGACTTTATTTCAGAGATGAAACCAATAGCAAAATTACTTCATAATTAAATAACAACTTAATGCATATTTCCTAAGCATAAAATTTCTTCATAATAGAAACTTACTGTGAGTGACTAAAAAGTTTAATATGACTAACTAAAGACCTATTAGCTTACTGATATTTGTTTGCTATATGTCTACTGACAGGAAACCAGGTAGCTGTCAAGTACACTTCCTGTTGCTAAAGCAATATGAATTATTATTATTTTCTTATGTGAGGAAAAAAGCGCACAAATGGAAAACAGCTGTCAAGAATAATTCAATTCACGATTATTTAATTTAATATACAGAGGTAGACACTTATGAAATATTAATTCCACTAAAAATAGAACCTCAGCCATGGACATTTTGCTCAGTTCCTGTCAGCACTCAGGCAGCAAATATAAGGCCACAAAATCACCATGGGATGTCTGCATGACAATCTATTGCCACAGTGTCACAGGAAGGGCTTGAAAATATACTCTTCATTGTGGACAGCAATGTCAAAACAGGTTTCTTTTATCTCACAATCAAAACCAAATTTAATGTATGGTGTGGGAAACAATACCATATTTAAATATAATAAATCACTAGTAAATACTTTCATTAATCTTAAAGAGGATTTGTTTTTTTAAGTTGCCATCATGGGAGATCTAATAAAGAAGATACTAATTACATAATTTATTTATTGTCTTTTTTATGATTAAGAATATATTTTGCATGGATATGTTATCTGTTGGTACCATCTTCTCCCTCCTCCCTGCCCCCATTCCACAGGGGGCCCTCCTCAGTGGAGTTGCTGGTATTCCCTATGGGGTTGTGGGTTATGCATAGTGGGAGCTGTTATTGGGGGAAGCAGTGCCTCTGGGCATGACATCCCAACTTCTGACTCATACAGTCTTTAGGCCCCTTCTTCCACAAAACTCTGAGCCTTGATGGGTGTGTTTTAAGTCTACTTCAGTGAGGAGCTCTTAGGAGCCTCTAGATATCAGTGTCTGTCTCCTTCACCCTGGCACCATTTGTCAGGCTCACCATGGTAGAAGCACTCTACCTCATTTCCACACTTCCTCTGTTGTTTTGCCTAGGCATTGGCTGAAATGCAAGGGGTGATTTAACTCCTTAGGTTTCGCTACCTTTTGAAAAAGGCAAACAGATTCACAAATAGAAAATAAAGTCGTTATATCCATCATAACTGGAGGAGCATTATTAATTTAGGGAGAGTTTTATGGATCTAACCCCATTTCTAGCCAAAGGCTAGTGGGAGCTTGACAAAGGAGAGCATATTCTGTCTCTATAGGATTCAGATCTGGTTCCCAGTTCCAGCTATGGGTTCCTTCCACTGAGTGGATGTCTTCACCAATCAGAAAGCCATTGGATACTCACCAAGGCTGTGTGCCACCATTGCACTACTTGTCAGGCTTGTTGTTTCTGAGTAGCTTAGACCACTGCTTGCTCATATGAGCAGTTTCCCACCATAGCTCATGTAATGCTTTCCAGCACTGGATGGGCTAACTGTTGGGATTGGCTCTCTTTTGGATTACAGCCAGGTCTTTCCATGCTCTGTGCCAGGGGCATATGATGCCTTCAACAATTGGGTCTTACCTTTTACTTCAGGCAGGTAATCAAATGCTTTGGCAGAAGCCTGTCTTGTTTTGGGGACCTCATAGATCTCTCTGATCAACAGCTCAATGTGGGTAGTACCTATTTTGGTACTACAAGTTAAAAGTCACAGTCAAAGTGTTTTTTTTTAATTAATTTTTTGTTTATTTTTATTTATTTATTTGTGAGCAACAGAGAGAGAAAAGACAGACAGAGAGAGAGACAGACAGAGAGAGAAGAGAGAGAGAGAGAGAGAGAGAGAGAGAGAGAAATTGAGAGAAAGAGAATGGTCACACCAGGGCCTCCAGACACTGCAAACGAACTCCAGATATTTGTGCCACCTTGTGCATCTGGCTTATGTGGATACTGGGGAATTGAGCCTCAAACCATGGTCCTTAGGCTTCACAGGCAAGTGCTTAACCACTAAGCCATCTCTCCAGTCCCAGGCAAAGATTTTTTAAAAGGTTAGGCTTCATCCCACCCTCTCTAGGGCCCCTCTTTTTAGGTCCTTCCCCTATACTCCTGTTGAGGGTTATATCTTAATATACCTTCAAAGAGAAATATTTATATGGTACAAGTTCACTTGGGTTTAGTTTTATGTTTATTGCCCCACCACCCTCCCCTTCCCTTCCCTCCAAACTCTTCCATCCTGATTGTCAAGACCTCAGGTTGCCTACCCAGTATGCCAGCAACTCAATCTGATCCAGGTTTGGAACCACAGTTGATAGAGAACATGCATGTTTGTCTTTCTGTGATTGTGTGGTCACTGAGTATGATCTGTTCTAAGTCCAGCCATTTTCCTAAAAAAAAATTCTTTGTATCAGTTTTTTTCTCACTGCTGAGTAGAATTCCATTGTGTGTATGTACAAAAACTTTGCTATCCATTTGTCCAATGAGGGCACCTGAGTTGATTCCAATTCTTAGCTATCATGAACTGAGCAGCTGTAACATGGTTGAGCAAATACCTCTGTAGTGAAGTGCAGAGCACTTAGCATAAATGACCAGTAATAACTGGGTCTGTGGGTATTTCTATATTCATCTTTTTCAGGAATCTCCATATTGATTTTTATAGTGGTTGTACAAGTTTCATTCCCACCAACAGTGAATGAGGGTTCCTCTTTCCCCAAATCCTTGCCAACATTTGTTGTTCGATTTTTTAATGATTTCCAGGCTTACAGGAGTAAGGTGGAATCTGACAGTTGTTTTAATTTGTATTCACTTGATAGGGATGTTGAACCCTACCAAAACATATGGGACCCAATAAGGGAAGTCCTAAGTGAAAAATTCATAGCACTAAATGATTTCGTAACAAAGACTGAGAGATCCCAAATTAATTGCCTAAGCATCCACCTAAAGGCATTGGAAAAATAAGAAAATACTAATGCTAAGAGCTCCAGGAAGAAAGAAACAATCAAGATTAGAGAATAAATTAATGAATTGGAAAGTCAGAAAACAAGAAAATTGATAAAACAAGAGGTGGTTGTATGAAAAAATAAATAAGATTGATAAACCCTGGCCAATTTGATAAAAAAGATAAAAAAAGAGATGTCTCAAATTAATAAATTCAGAAATGCAAAGGGAGATGTCACAACAGACCTCAATGAAATTGAAAGAATCATTGGAGCATACTTCTAAAACCTCTACTCCACAAAATTTGATGATCTGTAAGAAATGGATGAATTCCTAGACACACACCACCTACCAAAACCAAACTCGGAGCAGATTAAATTATCAAACAAACATATCACATTCACTGAGATTAAAGTGGTAATTAAAAACATCCCTAAAAAGCAAATTCCAGGACTCAATGGCTTCTTAGCTGAATTATATCAAACCTTCACTGAAGAACTGAATCCAATTTTTCTCAAAATATTTTACATAGATGGAGAAGATGGAATGCTCCCCAATTCTTTTTTTTTTTTAATGCATGGCCATAATTCTCTTTTTTATTAAATTCCAGTCCATGACACAACTTTAGTGTGAAAGTAGGTAAGAGCAGAGTTATATTTATCATATTTCTTTTCCTAAAATAAATTATTGCCATGAGGAAATAGTTATCAAAATACACATCCTTGGGACTCAGATAAAACATCCTTTAAATTTTTATTTAAGGATGAACTGGTTTAATTCCATAGTCAGAACATGATTGAATCATAATATAGTTCTACAATCTAATTTATATGTATGTAGGCAACCTACATTGGTATGTTATATGTAAAAATGCCTTACTTTTGCCACAGATTAAGACATAATCAAAACTGGGACATTTGAGGAAAAATATTTATTTTTTCAATATTCACTATTTCAGTAACAGTTTTTCTTTCATATATCTAGGCACCATAACCACACATTCAATCAGACTCAAGTCATTCTTGAAAACAATCATCTGTACTGAACATGTGCAAATCTTTTATTTCTTGTCATTATTATCTAAATGCTATAACTGTCTACATTTTAAGCAATCAAAATATTAAAGTATATGAGGTGATATTTAGGCATTTTTAAAAAAAATAATTTATTTTTTATTAGTTATCTATATAATGTGTATATAGCCATGATGGTACCATCATTACCCTTGTCCCTGTCCTCTCCCCTCAGGGATTGTTGGTCTTGAATTGGGGGGCTAGACATCTGTTATGGGGGTGAGGCAATGTCTCTGTGCATAATGACCCAACTTATACTCTAATAATCTTTCTGCCCCCTCTTCTGCAAATTTCCCTAAGCCATATTGGGTTCATTTTAGGTCTATTTCAGTGATGAGGTCATGGGAGTCTCCATATCTCTGGATATCTGGTTTGATAGGAGTTGAGTGTTCTCTGTGTCTATATCCTTCACACCTGTGCTGATAACCAGGTTCAACAAGAAAGCAGAACTCTTGCTCATTTCCCCAATTATTCTATGGCTTCAGCTGGTGCCCTGCTGAGGTGCGATGAGCTGATTCTCCCCTCAGGTTCTACACCCATCTGAAAAAGAGAAGCAAATTCTCCAATGCAGAGGGAGGTCAGTGAAAGATACATGGATAACCATTTTTGTTTTAGAGAGAATTAAATAGGTGTAGGACCTCTTGTATCCCACTATTGGTGAGACCTTGATAATGGAGAGTGAACTCATTTTTGGATATGGTTCTGACTTGTTTTCAAGTTCCAGGTATGGATCCCATTCCACTGAGCAGATCCACTAGTCAAATAAAGAACAGTTGGTAACTCACCATGGTTGTGTGCCACTATTGTGCTTGTGTGAGCATCACATCAAGTTGATTGCTGCTAAGTAGTCTAGACCACGAGTTGCTTAGACAGATGTTGCTCATTTTCCCTGTCCCCGTCACTCGTGTAGTACCTTCTGGCACTAGACAAGCTAACTGTCTGGGGACTGACTCTCTTTCAGAATCCAGCCAGGTCACTCCGTGTTCCATCCCAACAGCATATGATGTCTTCGGCAATAGGGTCTTATCATTAACCTTTGGTGAATCATCAAGTACTCTAGCAGAAATTTGTCTTCTTTGGGGAAACCTTGTAACAACATGCTGGCACTGGGAGTTACAGGTAAGTGCCAAGGGAAAAGAAGGAAGAAAAATATAGGTAGTATGAAAGATAAAGAGAGAGAGAGAAGAGAAAAAAGAGAGAGTGAGAGAGAGGAACAGGATAAGGTTGAGGTTAGTCTTCATCTGACTCTCTCCAGGCCTCTGTGATTCAGTTGTTCTCTCTAAGCACCTAGTAAAGGTTCAGCCTTTTAGTATGTCTTTCATGACATAGGATTATGTGGTACTATTTCCAATTGGGTCCAGTTTTTTGTAACCCCCCTTGCCCTCCCTTTCTACCCCACCATTCATAATGTTCAGTCCTAGAAATGTTTATTAGGTGTGTCAGCATCTTGGGCAAATTCAGGTTTGGAGCCACAGATGAGTGAGACCATGTGATGTTTATCTTTCTGTGATTGGGTGAATTCACTGAGCATGATCTGTTACAAGTTTGAACATTTTTTTTTTTTCAAATTGAATTGTCATTTTTCCTTACTGCAATGTAGAATTCCATTGTGTAGATATACCACATCTTATTTATCCATTAATCTAATGATGGGCATCTGGGTTGATTCCAGCTCTTAGCTATTATGAACTGAGCAGCTATAAACATAGTTGAGCAAATATCTCTGAACTGAGGCTTGGAGCTTTTAGGGTAAATTCCCACTAAGGGAATAACTGGGTCTGTTGGTACTTGATAGTCATCCTTTTTAGGAGTCTCCATATTGCTTTCCACAGTGGTTGTACCAGCTTACATTCCCAGCAACAGTGAATGAGGGTTCCTATTTCTCCACAACCTCAACAGCATTTGTTTTCATTATGTTTTTTAATGTTTGCTGTCCTTACTGGGATAAGGTGGAATCTCATAGTTGTTTTAATTTGCAATTCCCTGATGGTTAGGGATGCTGAACATTTTCTTAAGCGTGTGTTTGCCATTTGTATTTCTTTCTCCGATAACTCCCTGTGCAGTTCTCTGCCCCATTTTGTAAGTGGGTTGTTTGACTTTTTATTGTTTAGGTTTTTGTGTTTTTTTTTTTTTTTTTTTTTTTTTTGTAGATTCTAGAAATTAGGCCTCTATCCGATGTGTATCCAGCAAAAATTTTCTCCCAATCTGTGGGTAATCTATTGGCTCTGCTTATTGTATGTTTGTCTGTGCAAAAGCTTTTCAGCTTCCTGAGATCCCAATGGTTGAGTGATTGTTTAATTTCCTGAGCTACTGGGATTTTGTTCAGGAAGTCTTTTCCCATTCCTGTGTCATGCAAAGTTCCTCCTACTTTTTCTTCCAGTAATAGCAGATATCTGGTCTTATATTGAGGTCTTTGATCCATTTGGATTTATTTTATGCATGGCAAAATTTGTAGATCAAGTTGCAATTTCCTGCATATGGTTTTCCAGTTTCTCCAGCACCATTTGTTAAAGATGCTGTCTTTGTTCCAGCCTACACTGATAAGGCCTTTGTCAAATATAAGTAGCTTTAGTTACTTGATCCAAAGTCTGGGTCCTCAATTCTGTTCCATTGGTCTATAATCCTATTTTTATGCTAGTACCATTTGTTTTTATTACTATGGCTTTGTAGTACAGCTTTAGATCAGGTATGGTGATAGCTCCAGAGGTGTTTGCTGAGGATATGCTTGGATATCTGAGTCCTGCTATTCCATATGAATTTTGAGATCATTTTTTCTATCTCTGTGGTGAAAGATGTTGGGATTGTTATTGGTATTGCATTAAATCTATATATTGCTTGTGGTAAGATTGCCATTTTCACAATCTTAATTCTGCCTATCCAGGAGCATAGGACGTCTTTCCATTTTCTCATGTCCTCCTCAATTTCTCTCTTGAGAGTTCTTATGTTTTCATTGTAAAGGTCTTTCACCTCCTTGGTAATGTTATACCAAAGTATTTTATTTTTTATGCTATTGGAAACGGGGCAATGTCACTTATTTCTTCCTCTGTATCTTTGTCTTTTGCAAGGCTACTGATTTTTCTGCATTGATTTTGTACCTTGCTACTTTACTGAAGAAGTTAATCACCTTTAAGAGTTTTGAGATGGAATTTCTTGGGTCACTTATGTATAGAATCATGTTATCTGCAAATAAGGATAACTTAACTTCTTCCTTTCCAATTTGTATCCCTTTGATTTATTTCTCCTGTCTTGTTGCTTAAGCTAGTACTTCCAGTACTATTTGGAAGAGCAGAGCTGAGAGTGGACACCCCAGTCTTGTTCCTGATCTCAATAAGAATTCCTTCACTCTCTCCCCATTAAGCATTTTTTTAATATTTTATTTTTATTTATTTATTTAACAGAGAAAGAGGGAGAGAGAGAGAATGGGCATATCCAGGCCTTCAGCCACTGCAAATGAACTCCAAACACATATGCCCCTTTGTGCATCTGGCTAACGCGGGTCCTGGGGAATTGAACGTGGGTCCTTTGACTTTGCAGGCAAACACCTTGACTGCTAAGCCATCCCTCCAGCCACCCATTAAGTATTATTTGGGATTTACGGTCTTTGTATATAGCCTTTACTATATTGAGATGTAGACCATCCATGCCTATTCTCTCCAATGTTTTGATCATGAAGTGATGTTGTATTTTGTCAAAGGCCTTTTCTGCATCTATCAAAATGATCATGTGGTTTTTGTGTTTAAGCTTATTTATGTGGTATATTATATTGACAGATTTCTATTTCCGTGATGAAACCTACTTGATCCAGGTGGATAATGCTTTTCCCCAACTCTTTAAAACTAGCATCACAATAATACCCAAACCAGACAGAGATACATTAAGAAAAGAAAACCATAGGCCTATATCCCTGAAGAACCTAGATGAAAAGATCCTGAACAAAATCCTCACAAACCAAATTCAGCAACACATCAAAAGCATTATCTACCTTGAACAAGCTGGCATGCAGGGATGGTTCAGCATACATAAATACACCACATAATATACCACATAAATAAATTTAACCATAATAACCACATTATCATATCAATTGATGCAGAGAAGGCCTTTGCAAAATACAACATCACTATATCATCAAAACAGTGGAGAGAATGGGCATGGGCAGTTTATGTTTCAACATGATAAAAACTATATAAAAGCAACCAAAGCCCAAATTAGAATGGGGAAAGACTCCAGGAGTCCCCATTAAGATCAAGAATAAGACAGGGGTGTCCACTCTCACCACTGCTCTTCAACATAGTACTAGACATACTAGCCAAAGCAATAAGATAGGAGAAAGAGATAAAAGTGATACAAATAGGAAGGAAAGAAGTCAGGCTAGCCCTGCTTGCATATGACATGATCTTATACCTAAGTGATATGAAAGTCTTCATCTGGAAACTTCTAAAAGTGATTAATTCTTTCACTAAAGTATCAGGATACAAAATCAACACACAAAAATCAGTATCTTTTCTATGTGCAAAGGACAGATACACATAGAAAAAAATCTGTGAGGCTTTTCCATTTTCAATGGCCACAAATAAAATCAAATACACTGGAATAGCACTAACCAAGGATGTGAAATACCTGTAGAATGAAAACATAAATATACTCAAGAAAGAAACTGAGAAGGATTTGAGAAGATGAAAGAACTCTCATGCTCCTGGATAGGTAGAATTAATATTGTGGAAATGGTAATTCTACCAAAAGCACTGTATGGATTTAATGCAAGACAAAAAAATCTGGCATCATTCTTCACAGAGATAGAAAAATTGATCTCCAGATTCATCTGGAATGGCAGCAGGCTTCAGATATCCAAACACTTCTGGATGTATTACCACATATGGTCGTCTAAAGCTATACTACAAAGAATAGCATGGCGCTGGCATAAAAACAGAAGTATAGATCAATGGAACAAAATTGAAGACCCAAACCTAAGGTCAAGTTACTAAAGCTACTTGATTGTTCACAAAGGTACCAATAAAGTAGTCTGGAGAAAAGAACATCTTCACCAAATGGTGCAGGACAAATTGGATAACCACATATAGAAAAATGAAACTAGACCCACTCTTCTCACCATGTACAGAAATCAACTCCAAATGGATTAACAACCTCAACATAAGACCTGAAAGTCTTCTACTACTAAAATAAAAAAATAGGAGGAACTCTCCATGGTATGGGGAAAGACTTTCTGAACAACACCCCAGTAGCCTAGGAAATTAAACAATCTCTCAACCAGTGTGATCTCATGAAACTAAACATTAATGAGGCAATAATATCCATCAGTCTAACAAAGATCAGTATGAGGAAGAACCTGAAACAATCTACCTAGAACCTTTTATTGCCATTTTGATCCTGGAAAATGAAACTGTTTAAAGTCTGATTTTTTAAAAAAAGAATAACTTTTGTTTTTATAAGTATCTTTTTAAATAGCATCATAGCATATATTAGGGTTTTACATGACTTGCCACATGTATTTGTTTCCAAGACATTTTACATCCCAATTCAATTCTATGAAAACCAGCTACAGTAATTTTTTTTCTGTTTGCCTCTGAGTAGCTCCCTGCATATTCCTCACTCTAACATATAAAACATTTTTAAATTATAGTACTTGATTATTCAGTATTTATCTAACTTGCAGACTTTCAAGTAAGTCATGATTTACATTGGAATGTTTATTATGTAAAGTGTAAATTCCTTCTGTTCTCCGCAACTGTAATAAATTGCCTATCATGTATTTAAAACCTTTATTAACAAAAATAGATAGATAGATAGATAGATAGATAGATAGATAGATAGATACTTATAGATATGTATGTATGTGTGTATGTCTGTATGTACATATGCAAGGCTCCTGTGAATCTTATGAAGATGGGGTGAGGCAGAGAGGGTAGATGAGAGGGAGAGGAAAAGGAGGGGAAAGCAGGGGGAGAAGGCAGGGAAGAGAGTACCATTTTCAGTCTGATTTGTGATTATTCATTGAGCAGAAATAACTTGTAATAATCAGGAAACAGGCTACAGAGGTATTATGAGGTATGTTTTTCAAGGTGATTGGATTGTGAAAATAATGTTAGGCCTATCATGATAAATAAAATTTGAGTCTCCTTCCCTGAGAAGGTAAATTTAATGTTGAACTGTTAATTCATTTTGTGTATTTTTGGATGTATAAGAGGATATAAGAAACTAAATTATATCATATATGTATGCATATAGACACATATTTATATGTATACAGTTTGTTTATCCAGTTTTATTTGTCATATTATTTTATATTATATCACTTTCCATAGTGACTTAAAAATCATAACAACTATAGTAATTAAGTAATCTGCAATTTATATAATAAAATCCTATTTAAAAGTTCATGAAATTCAAAGTACTATCTCTACGAGAGTAATTTTCTCACAAAATGCAAGAAGATTATTGTCAGGAACATTTTAGTTGGTATAAAATGAGAAAATTAAAAGTGCAATTATCTTTCCTTACTTCCAAATTAAACCACCATAGGTATAAAACTGTCAATTAGACAAATAACTGTATTTTAGGAATTACATTTTCAATCCCTTGAAACATCTAGTGTCCTTAAATTGGATTGAGTTAATTGTCACAAAGGAAAAGAAGTGAAACCTTTTATTTACACAGAAGGTTCTTTTCTTTACTCAAAAATGCACACAACAAAATATATGTTTTCCATCTTCAAGACTACTTCATAAAGCAAAATTATTTTTGGAATAAAATGAAGTTCCAAGAGCAGAAAATACATGAAGTAAAAATACATATTAGTGTCCTCTACTCTGCCCTCACATCCTATGGAACTGTGCCTCAAAAAGTTTCTTCTTTCCTCCTACTAATTCTACTCATACATTAATTTGTTAATATGGGTCCTCTTTATCTATCTGCCTTTTTTTCTGTGGTAGAAAGTTACTATATGAAAAGTCCTAAAACGCTTTAACTGTTATTTATTAGATATAAATATGGTAGATCAATAGTACCTCTATTAAATAAAATGTACCTTCTCTATGAATAATTTATCCTTGGATGGATGCCTCAAGGCATCTGGATTTGTTTAGGTTCATTCTGATATGCAGGCACCTATATGTGTGTGAGGGGGTTAACCATGCACAAGTTTGCAGATATGTGAAAGTTTTCAGACTTGTATGAACTAAGGATAATATATCCTTCATTTTACACTCAATTCATATGTTACTTCTTCTCCTTTCCTCTTGAAACATGTATAATTTTAGTTCTCTTATTCATTGATTTCTTTCAGATTAAGCAATAAGTATTTGAAGAATTATACAATGGATTCATTTTCACATGTTTGTGTCTGGAAAATGATGAGCCTTTCAGTCTTTTGAGGAGGGAAGTATTTCTTCTTGTTTTTCCCCTTCCAGTAATTAAAACAATTTTCATTATATAAAAGTCTAGTTGGACAATAAGAAATCAATATTTTGTTAATATACAGCTTACTATAAGGTTATTGATATTTACAAGATACTTATACGCCTTATTTGAACCTGCGGTTCTGACAGGTGGCAAATAGCATATATTAGGGTTTTACATGACTTGACACATGTATTTGTTTGGATTCTTCTAAGACAGTTTACATCCCAATTCAATTCTACAGTTCAGCAAATTTACAGCTACAGTAATTTTTTTTTTTTTTTCTGTTTGACTCTGAGTAGCTCCCTGCATATTCCTCACTCCAATATATAAAACATTTCTAGTAAAATGTGTTACATTACCACTGAAATTCTTATAAGTTATTTTGGGTGCTGGAAAACATCGACTATGAGCTGTGTACTTTGTACAATTAACTGGTTCTTGCATAGCATTTCCTTTGGGATATTTGCAAATGTATTGTCCCAATTTGAGGTCATCTTATCCCAGTGGCCCCTAGGGCTAGAGGCAGACACCCATAGGCCCTTGGTCACCCTGAATAGCGACCCTGCCTTCCAGAGAATCAGGCTCCCAGGGCTAGGCAGCCGCCATGTTGGGACCCTGAATTTAGTTTTTGTGAGGAAAATCATATAATGTATTGACTTATCTGACCCTCTAAATAGGCTTAACCCCTTTTTTCCCCTGTCAGCATTTTGTGTATATTGCTTCACTGTTCCTGACCTGTGTTTTATTTAAAGATGTTTACTGTTAATTGCATTGATGTTCTTACATACAGAGTGAGTCCACATTTTATCTAACTCCTCTCAACACATTCTGTTCATCTTTGGCCTTCAACAGTGGACCACCTCATAGGAATGTATAAATCTTGTTGTGTAGATCTCTTTTAATCAATATTTGAACATCTGTAGCTATTATTTCTACAAGAATTTTTCCCCTTCCTTCCTCTCTTCTTCTGCTCCAATTCCTGGTGCACACATGCTGATTCCTTTGACAACTGTGAACAGGCTATCTGTATTTCTAATTCCCATATTATATCATTCTATTTCTTTATGTTCAGGTTCACTGATATTTTTATGCCAATCCAAAGTGAGTCCTTGTAAAAATTCCATTTATTTTTCATTTCATCTTTGTCACTGTTTTCATACCTAAGAAATCTTTAATAATGTTTATGAACATTATTATAGCACTGTTTTGAAGTATGTGTCTATTATCCATGAAATCTAGCATGTAAAATCACACAGAAACATATTCACAGAAAATTTTTCTCCTATGGCTGGGGAGATTGCTAAATGGTTAAATTCACTTGTTTACAAAGCCTGACATCCAGGCTTCAATTGCCCAGTACCAAGGTAAAGGTAAATGCATTATGTGTCATTTGTGTCTGGAATTTGTTTGCAGTGTCAAGGGACCCTGGTATGCCCTTTCTCTTTCTCTCTCACCCTCTCCTTCCTCCTTCTCTCTGCTTGCAAATAAATATTACAAAACCTTTTCCTATATTTTCGAGTATATACCAACATTTCTTTGAATACTGCATATTTTAGATATATAGTTATAAAACCAATTTGTTTATTTATTTCTTTGTTTAGTAAAGTGCCAAGCTCAAACTATGAGATGAGTCTATATTTTATGTGTTACTACTCATAGGCCTGTGTAGATATTTTAAACAAATATTCTTTGTCTTATATTTTGAGCATTTCCTCATAGATGTCACACCTGTACGTTTTTAAATTCATTGTCAAACATAGGCTGGTGGTACAGGTCTATAGTCTGTTCTATTCAGAATGCATAACAAGTTAAAGGGTTGGGTTGCAGAATGAGTTCAAGGTCAGCCTATCAACTGAATCTCAAACACTAAAATCTAAATACAAAATAAAACAAGAACCAAACTAGGGTTATATCACTGTGGAAGACCATGTTTCTGTCACGGGTGAGGCACTGTGGCCACTGCTTACTACCACAAACCCATGAAAAGCACTAATGGGATTTAGAGATATGTCTCAGTGGTAAAAGTACTTGGCATGCAAGCATGAGAGTCTGAGACAACCTGAGATGACATTAGTTGTGTCCCAGCACCCATGCAAAAAGACAAGTATGACCAAACATTCCTGTTATCCCAGTCCTGTAAGGGAGGGGGATTAGAGAGACTGTCAGCCAATCTGACCAAATATAATAGCTGCAAAATCGTGAAAGACTTTGTCTCTAGGAGACAATACAGAAGCACCATAGAGGAGGACATCTGATGTTTTCCTGTGGCCTCTGAATGCGTGTGCATGGGGTGCAAAATCTGCATAGACACGATAAACTATTTACACGTATACCTCACTTAGTGCAACATCACATTTGCTATACACATATGTAAAAAAAAAAAAGGATAAATAAACCAGAAGAAATAGTAAAGAGATTTGCTCTCATCTTTCTGAGGCTAGTAAAGCTGCCATCTAATGTGGTGGGTTATGAGGAAGGAAGCACAAGTGTATAGGACATTCAACAGTCTTTCAAGTTCATTTCCAAAGAGTTATTTTGAATGACCTAACATATTTTTAAAACAGGATTACTAAGGGTTGGGAGTGAAATAATTTTTAAGTATCAATTTTTTTGAATATTATATACTTTTTGGTAAGTTCCAGAGAATCAATCTGGTCGTTTTAACCAAGTATCTTTTCTTTCTCTCTTTTGACATATGTTTGTGTGTGCATCATATATGTATGTTCGTATGTGTGTAGGAATGTGTGTGTGTGTGTGTGTGTGTGCAAGTGATTTTGTGTGAAAGAGGTTGATATCAATTATCCTTCTTGGGTGGTATTTACCTGATTTTTTGAGATGGTGGCTCTCAATTAACAACAACTCAACAATTTTGCTAAAACCAGTAATCCCTAGAGATCCTTTGGTTGGCTTCCTGGACCATTCACAGCCTCTTCTTCCTTTGTCTGCCTCCTGAGCAATCTCCATAGACTCTTATATTTCTTTTATTTTTAATAGTGTTTTTTTTAATTAAGTTTTTCTATTTTTTTTAACTTAAGATACAAAGTTAATATTCATTTTAGTTCCCACCTGCCCCTTCCTTCCCCAGATACTTTGTCCTGCTTTCATTTCATATAGATCTCATTCTTTCCTTTTCTCCCCTGCTTTTGTCAATTTTCTCTCTTCCTATATACTTTGCCAATCTCCTTGCTGGACCATGGCTGGTGGTAGAGCTGCAGGCTTTCTATTTTTTTACAAGCACTCCAACCAATATACATTATATCTTATAAATAGTATTTTGAGGAGTAATATGACATCTAGAATGATGCTAATGTCCTCTAGAGCTTGATTTTTTTTTCTTTTGCAGTAATCCAGATACCTTAGCACTCTGGGTTGAGTCATCTTCAAGATCGTCTGTGTTGCTTTCATATATTTATTTTATTGTATTGTATTTTATTGTATTGTATTTGAGAGAAATAGAGAGGAAACACACACACACACACACACACACACACACACACACACACACACACAGAGGTAGTGAGAGAGAATGGGCATGCCAGGGCCTCTATTCACTACAAACTAACTCCAGATGCATGCACCACCTTGTGCATCTGGCTTATATAGGTCCTGGGGAATCAAACCTGGGTCCTTTGACTATTCAGGGAAGTGCCTTAAGTGCTAAGCCATCTCTCCAGCTCTGCTTTCATATCTTAATGGAAGCTCAAGTATACCCCCAGATTGCAGTGATGGCCAAGGCTTCTGATACCAAGCCTCTGTTGCACAGACGCCTATCTCAGCCACATGGATCTGTGATACATTCAGTCATTGTGGTAGTTTGAATATATGTCCCCCAATATATTCAGTGTTTTATTAGTTATAGTTTGCATCTGCAATCACCTTGCTAGAGGCAATGTCACTGGGGGCTGGTCTTAAGGAGTGGGTTTGAAATTCCATTGTAAAGATATGCAAATGTGCCTAGCAGGAGTTCCTGAAGTGTGCTGTGTGACCTTTTGGCTGTAGTTTTTGCTCCGTGTGCTGTGTGGCTGGGGGCTTTTGCTCTCTCTTGCCTGGTCCTGTGAAGAGCAGGCTGCTTCTCCTGCCTTTATAGAACTTCCCCTGGATCTGTAAGCTTCAATAAATAATATCCCTTCCTCCATAACTGTGCCTGGTCTGAAAGTTCATCTCAGCAAACCTGAAGCTGTCTGCTACAGCCATGTTGCTCTGTTTCTATTCTATAAATCTTCACCATTTGAAATGATTTGATTTTTAATAATTGAAAATGTTTCTCAACTCTACACTGAAGTCATGGCTTTCAACAGTTTCAGTTACTTAGTTCATAAAAGTATATACCTACCTATTAATCCCGTGGTTATAATTGTTTCCCATTCAGTATTAGCCAAAATTAATATAAGCATTATATTACTAATTTCAATCGATTTTTTTGTGCTTGCAGCTGGTAGTGCTTGCTACTTTATTTAATGGGAGATTTTTTTCTATTCTTTTATTGACAACTTCTATACTTACAGACATTAAACCATGACATTTTCCTCCCCTCCCCGCTTCCACTTCAGAATTCCACTCTCCACCATATCCCCTCCCTCTCTCCATTAGTCTCTCTTTTAATTTGATGTCATCATCTTTTTCTCCTATTATAAGGGTCTTGTGAAGGTATTGCTAGGCACTGTGAAGTCATGGATATAGAGGACAATTTCTGTCTGGACAGCTGCATTGTAAGGAGTCCTACCCTTCCTTTGGTTCTTACATTCTTTCCGCCCCCTCTTCCACAATGGACCCTGAGCCTTGGAGGGTGTGATAGAGATGTTTCAGTTCTGAACACTCCTCCGTCCCTTCTTCTCAGCACTATGTTGCCTTTTGGGTCATCCCAGTGGTCTTAGCCATCTGAAAAGAGAAGCTTCTCTAAGCAGAAGTGAGAGTAGCATTAATATGTGAACATAAACATTAAGTACAGTGCTTTCAGGGCAGCTTGGTGGGAATAATATATACATTTAGCCAGACAAGAGCAGGCTTTATACCCCTAAGGTTCATGACCTCCCCTGCCATAGGCTTATGATTAGTCTTTTCAGTACCAGGCATGCACTCCCTCACACAGAGCAGTCCTTCAATCCAATTAGGGAGCAGCTGGTTTCAATGAGAGATTTTTAAAATATAATAGTAATCAGTTGTTCATGTACAATGATTGTAACTTGTCTTTATCCAGTGATGATTTAACAAATGCTATAGATCATTCAATCAGAATGAATGTGCCTATTTCCAGATTCCCCTTCTCCTCTGGTATCTATACTGTATTTGTTTAACCTACAATTGTAGAAGATGCACTTGCACTTACATTTTACAAGACTATTTCTGGGATTTTTGCCCTCAGGCTTGATCTCAGATTTACAGCAGTTCTATATAGCTCCATATGCTTCACTATTACCACAAGCAGACCTCTGAAAGACTGCCTTTATTGTGTAGAATAAATAAAACATATGACTAATTATTACACATGCAGACAAATTTCTTTCATGTGAAAAACTAATAGTGAGATTTTCTCACATATAAAAGTGTGGAGAAGAAACCACCTGTGGTCTTCTTCAAAAGATATGTAAAAGTCTTATCATCTATAACCAAGAAATGTTTTACATGTATGCATTCATTCATAGCAATTTAGGTTTTTCCCACTTTACTGATGAATTCTAAGTCACTTTAACACCTCTAAACATTTTTCCAAACTATCCCTTAATGATTATGTAGAATCAAAGTACTTCAATGTGTCCCAATTTCTTTAACCATTAGAATATAGGGCAAGACAGTGTGTGTCTAAAAGTGTTGGCAGTACTTCTCATTACCCAGGGCTTAATCTTGCCTCTGAAAATTAGTAGGAATGTGAGCTCATGGTACAAGTCATTAAAGGTCTCTTTTCTTTTTATAATAATACTTCCCTCCAAGGATTTGGAAAATGAAAAAAAAATAAAAATGTCAATGCATTTAAACCTCAGAAAGGAGTTCCTGGAACTTTACTCCAATTCCTTTCTTACTGTTCTCTTCTCAGTAGTGTATGGCTACCTGCAGTTTAGTTGCCACATAAAAAAAAAAGATTTCTGTTAAGTCAATCAAATTCTCACAGTATCTAGTAGAAACTTCTTCATATGTGTAGCACTCAAATGACATTCTTGCCTTTTTGCAGTGCTATTTTGTTCTTTCTTTTTGGCCTTAAAAATAAAAGTTGAAGTGTTAATGTCACGAGCTCACCTGCCAGCCATCAGCCTTGCTTCCATTTAAATAGCTTATGAATAGCAACAATGACAATGTCTATGTTTCTCATAGCTATATTTTAGAAATCAATGGGACTTTTTAATTTTTTTTAATTTTAATTTAATTTAATTTTTTTTTTTTTTTTTGGAGAGAGAAACAGAGAGAGACAGAGAGAGAGTTAGAGGGAGACAGAGAATGACTGGGCGCCAGCAGTCTCTCAGCTGTTGTAACGAAATCCAGATGTGTGTGCCTCCTTGAGGGCAAGTGTGGCATTGCGCCCTTGCATCACTTTGCATCTGGCTAAACATGGGACCTGGAGATTGGAACCTGGTTCTTAGGTTTAGCAGGCAGGCGCCTTAACCACTAAGCCATCTCTCCGGCCCTCAAGACTTTTATTTTTTTTAATTTATTTTTTACTGAAAGAGAGAGAATAGGCATGTTGGGGCCTCTAGCCATTACAAAAGAGCTCCAGATACATGTGCCACCTTTTACATCCAGCTTAGGTAGGTACTGGGGAATTGAACATAGGTCCTTAGGTTTCCCAGACAAGTGCCTTAACTACTGATCCATTTCTCAAGCTCAATACTTTGAAATTTTAAATGTATTATCACTTTGTCTTTTTCATTGATAAGGGTGTACTCATTTATGTAATTTTTAAGTGGGTCATCTTTATTTCTCTGTCTTTCATTAATATGGTTTTCATCTTTAAAAATTGTTCACCTTGGATAGAATTTCATTAAAGTAGATTAAAGTGGTAAGATTCATTTACCCAGTAGCAATCTGAGCCCAAATTCAGGCAAAATATTAACTGTGCAATCCTCAGTTCCATCAAAAATTAAATTGTGTTTTTTATAAGTAAAATGAGATAAATGACATATAACAAATGTTATTATAATAGAAAAATGAATTTCATTAAAAAAGAAAAACATTAACAGCTAAGTTTTCTAATCACACATAAGATATAATTCCTTAATTTTAAAGTTTTTTTGTCATTTTTATCATGTTATTTTTTTCATTTAACACATGAATAATTTTCTGTATGTATGAGTTTGTTGTGTGTGAAGGAGTGTATGTGCATTCATGTGTGTGAGTTCATGTGTGAAACTATGTGTGTGTGTGCATGTGTGTGTGTGTAGTGAATATGAAGGCCAAAGATTGACTTCTTTTTCAATCACTCTGTACCTTATTTACTGGGCATTGTCTTTTGCATAAATCCACAACTCTCCAATTTGGATAGTGGACCTAGCCAGCTTCCATCCAGAATCCTCTGTCTCAGTTCTGGAGTGCTGGGATTGCAGGCTGTTCCTATGCCCACCTTGTATTTGCAGGGGTGCTGGAAATCTAAATTCAGATATGTATGCTTGCACAGCAAGTACTTTGCCACTGAACCATCACTTCAGCCCATTTATTTCTATTTATTGGCTGCCTATGACATGAAAGACACCTTTACAGGCCCTGAAATTACACAATGAAGTGAACAATTAAAGGCACTGTGCTCATGAAGTTTTCATTCTAACAGCGATCCAGGGTCCATATTTTCCCATAAGGTCTTACTTTCTTTTAATTTGTTCTCACTTTCTAGCTTGAATCATCTTTTCTGATCTGCCAGTTCTTTTATAGTCATAATGCCTGTTTCCTTTGAGCCAATTTCTCTATGACAAGAAAGGTTGAACATTTATATCTTATCCATTTCCTTTCTGATCTAAAGTATTCATATTTCCCTTTGGAGATGATTGAGATAAAGGAACTGAAAAATTCTCTGCTTATGAGATGCAATGGGATCTGTGAAATTCTTAAATGTAACAGAAGTTGGTTGTTTTTTTGGTCAGTAAAATTGATCTGCCAATACACAACATAAAAAGCATACCATTTGGGCTGAGGAGATTTCGCAGAGGTTATGGCACTTGCCTGCAATGCCTAATGCAAATGGTTTGATTTGCATGTAAAGCCAGATGCACAAGGTGGTTCATACACCTGGAGTTCCTTTGCAGTGGCCAGGTGCCCTGGTGTGCCCATACTCTTTTTTTCTCTCTCTTCCCCTCTCTTTCTTCCCTTGTAATTAATTAAATAAAATATTTTTGAAGTCTTTTTTAAAAAAGCCTATATTCTAAATCTAACAGCAGACCTTCCCCGATATAATTAGTGGGATATCTGCAAAATTATGCCTGACTGGCATTTAGTAGGAGAAACTATTCTCATCTGTGCCTAGTCTTCGGCAGTCAGAATTTCAAATACTCTACAGCTGTTACACTATCTCAGTGACTTTGGGCATAGTTATTTTGTGGCATACAAAAGAACTACATGAATTGATGTATTCATTAAGTGATAACAGCAAGAATTTCATTAAATGTAAATATTCCAAGATACATTCTGCCATTTTTGTAACAAACTTGTCACTTCAGAAACAATATTAGATGAATTGACCAAATGATAAAGATAAGTTTTAGCATTATTGTTAGGCATTCAACATATTCTGACCAATTTTAGTCTAACTAAATTTCTGAACTATATTGCTAAATGTCATCAAAACAATACTATATGGTTTTGTAACAATGCTTCTTTAACCATTGTGGTTTTAAACATGTTGACATTGCACTGCAAAACTATCACTTAATTATCAGAAGCCCCTTAGGTTCAGTGATTGTTCGAGGCTTGAAAAGGAAGGGTCCTTATGTCCTGAATATGTGTATTCCCCCCACACAAAATTAATATTGTAAAGTCTAATATAAAAGGGATGGTGGCAGGAGGTGATTACGTGGCCATGGTAGAGTCCTGATGAATAGAATTACTGCCCTTCACACAACAGTCCTGCCTCTCCCACATGGTAGGCACAGCTAACAGGTATGTATGGTAGTTTGAATTTATGTCCCCCATAGACTCGGGTCTATTAAAGCTTGTAACATTGATTCCCAGTGGCTTGGCTAGAAGGGGTGCCATGATGGGCAGAACCTGAGGTCCATCCCTAAGGTGTCCCTGGGGTCAGATCTGGAATTCCAGCCTAAGGTGTGCAGAGGGCTTGAGCTCTGCCTGGGGTTCCTCCAGTTCCCCCAGTGTACTTGCTTGTGGTGCTGGTGGTAGTTTTTCACTCTGTAAGGATTTGGTAAAGGGGGTGGGGGGCAGCTTCTTCTGCCATCATGAAACTTCCACTGTGTCTGTAAGCCTGAAATAAATGTCATTCCTCCTATATATGTGTCTGTTTTGTAGGTTCATCCCCAGCAGTGTACAACTGACTATAGATACCCTTAACACAGACGCTCCACCTCTCCCACATGGCAGGCATAGCTAGAAGGTGTGGTATGTACATCTGACCTTTACCTTGATCTTCCTAGCTGTGGTGGTTCAAGTGTCCCCTATAATCTTAGGTGTTCTGAATGCTAGGTTTCCAGCTGATGGAGGTTTGGGAATTAATGCCTCCTGGAGGCTGTGTATTGTTGGAGGTGGGCTTATGAGTATTATAGCCAGTGTCCCCTTGCCAGTGTTGACACGCTCTCCAGTTCATGTTGTCCACCTGATGTTGGCCAGGAAGTGATGTCCACCCTCTGCTCATGCCATCATTTTCCCTGACATCCTATAAGTCAAGTCTATAAGCCAAAATAAACCTTTTTTTGTTCCCAAAAGCTGCTCTTGGTTGGGTAATTTCTGCCAGCAATGTGAACCTGACTGCAACACTAGCTCACTAAATCATCAAAAATAAACTTTGGTTATCTATAATCCATATTCAGTGAATAGTGTTTTCTTATAGGAACCCAAATGAAATTAGACAGTAATTAGAGCTGTGTTCTCCTTATTATAGCCAGGCCACTGGATTTTGGAATAGTTCAGCCCTAGACAATAAGCAATAAGTGAGACTAATTTGCTGTCTCTTATACATATGAAAACAGAAGCATAAAAATAAAATAAATTAAAAATTCATGTGATTATATGTATTATCTGTACTCATTCACTTAAAAAAATGTTCCAAAGACATTTTCAAGTAATCTGTTTGACAGATGTTATTGGAACAGCACCAACAGTAACAAAGTACTGTTCTTACACTTATAGCTAATGGAACTATAGAATGTTCTTTTTCAAAATCCACTTTGATTAACTAATGGATTATAATAGTTTTTAATAGTTATAATTTTTCACAACATCATACTTGTCATTGAAGCTAGACATATCATTCCCAATAAATTTATATTTTAAGTTAATAACTATCTCTAATTATCAATGACTACTTTCTAAAATCTCTTGAATGACTAATTGAACTTAGAATGGAGCAGAAAGAAACTTCTATAAAACCAGTAAAGCAGGATTCTAAGTCTACTTCTGCAATTGATAACCATACCTCATCTTGGATCATACCTGCATCTTTGTTTTTCAAATTTTTTATTTTCCAATATAAGGACACATCCTTATTAAGTTCAAAATTATATTCAGAACCAAACACATGGACATAGGCCACACCTTCCCTACTGGTCTTTATTTGGCAATTAACACAAGCCCTGAAAGAGGGAGGATGGGCATGCCAGGGCCTCAAGCCACTGCAAATGAACTGCAGATGCTTGCACCTTGTTCATCTGGCTTACGTGGGTACTGGGTAATGGAACCTGGGTCCTTAGGCTTCACAGGCAAATGTCTTATTCATTAAGCAATCTCTTAAGCCAAATATTTTTATATTGTTTGTTTTAGTTTTAGGTTATTTTATCTTTATTTGTTTATTTTTTGTTTCTTAAGGTAGGGTCTTGCTCTAGCCCTGGGTGGCCTGGTTTCACTATGTAGTCTCAGGGCAGCCACAAACTCATGGCAATCCTTCTACCTCTGCATCCTGAGAGCTGGGATTAAAGGTGTACTCCACCATGCACAGCTTGCTTAGACAGTGACTTCAAATGTGTATTGCTGGGATAGAGAATCTGCATTATTTGAAAGCTAATCAGAATTCCCAGGACTCACCAATATTCTATTAAACCAAAGGCTCTGTGAATGAGTCAAGCACTATCCAATTCAGTAAGACTCCCAAGTGATACTGATGAATATTAAAAGATGATAACCATCTGTCTATACTACTGAAAGTGTTTGCCTACTGGTTTTTCCTTAATGTCCTGTTAAGAGGAATATGTGAAGATTCTGAAGCAGATACTGTCAGGATGTTTCCCGAAAAGCATAATGGCCTCCTGCAAAGTTCCTTGTCACCCACCTAGACAGTAATGTAAATAACCAAGCATCTGGATTATACTATGGTCATTCATATGAGGCCAAGTACTTGTAACATATCTGATTATATGTAGGAAAAAGTCTAAACTAGGCTAGAACATAAGTTTCTTTTGTAAGATACTATTTTTGCTTAGGAGCCTGTGTTCCTTTACTGAGAAGAGGGTGTTGTTTCCCGAAATATCAAACTTCAGAGCCTCATATAGTAGTATATAGTGTCCATACTAATCTCGAAAATGAGTAGACAAGATCCCCTCAGCAAGGGGTTATGTACCGGGTAGAGGATTTAGCAACCTTTGACTTGAAACAGAAAGAAAACTGAATTTGAGATTAAGGCGGCATAAGAATGAAAGTGAGAAATAAAAAGATGAACTCCAAATTCTGCCCATTTCCACTGGAGACATATTTTCAATTTATAGACTGCTGAAAAAAAGACAAGAAGCTCTAAGAGCACACAAAGGCAGAAGGCAGCTTTTAGAAGACACAAAGATGAGAACCAGTGCTAACTACTACTGTTTTGGGGGCCAGCAGGATGCTACTAGAAATCTAAGAAAGGAGAAACAGTATGGAGTTCAAGCTTCACAAGTTCCAACTAAAGCTTGACTTAGCAGAGGTCCAGATTAGTCTTCCTCACAAGCTGTAGACCAGAGGGAATGTGCGAGAGCCCTGGGTGACAAGGGAATATAACCTAGAGCATCAGTGATTTCCCAGATACAATACTTTCACTGAATGAAAATTCCCAAACTTTCCAATAAACAAGAGAACTAAATGAAAAAAACAAATAGACCCACAGAAGGTCCAGTTATTTGGATGGGAGGAGAAGAAATGATTATTGAAGAAAGAATTTTTCCAAGAAATCTGAAAAGCCAAAAATTAACTCAAATAAAATGCAAGATGAAGTAATAATAGATAGTTTTAACAACATAATTGACATATCAAAATTAAAGGTTATATAAAATACCATGAATCATATGTAACAATACTGATAAGGGATACAGAAAAAGTTTACAGAGAAATGTGGAGCAGGATGAGAAGTTACAGTTTGTATCTTATGGTACTTTCCAAATAGTTTAGTGAGAAATCATGCCCAAATGATGCATGATATGATAATGACCATGATTTATCAAATGGATAAAATGCATTAAAGCATAAAGCATAAACAAATCACAAACAACAATTACATATACAAAAAGAAATGTTTTAGTAACAGTTCAAAGTTGAAAAGTAAATCTGGAGAGCAGGCATGGATATTGAGGCACATTTCCTTTAAAAGAACAATGAAACTGAGATAAAACTTTTCCATAAAGATGTTGGTCATCAAAGAAAAAGACATGGATAATTCATCAAGGTATGAAATGAAGCATATGACAATTTCTCCATATAAATCAGAAGAAAATACCTAACAAACTCAAGAAAAAAAGAAAAATATTTTGAGAAAAATAAAACTTGAGAATCCTATTGTAAGCAGAATTACATTCTTATTCATCTAATGTGAGTTTTTGTTATCTAAAATGATCATTAAGGAAATAGTGAATTATAGGAGATAATGAAAATTGATGGGAAAAATAAATTAGAATAAATATGTTTATAGTTTGTATATATTGAAAATTTATAGACTGACTTATAAATAAATATAGAAATAAAATGCATGATTAACTTCAATCAAAGTACATGACAACAAAGTATTTCAAGGCCATTTTGTAGGAATGTTAAAGCTTATTCTTCATAGTAATTTAGGCTTCATGTTCTAAAACTAACATAATAATCATGAGAGTAAGACATATGCAAATGGAGGTTTAAAACACTAAAATAAGGCAAGAGACAATAATAATAACATTTGATTATTCCTAATGAAAGAAAATACCTAAAGGATTGAAATCTATCAGAGAGACAATGTAAGAAAATGACAGTAGTATAAATCTTAATCTATCAAAAGTATCATATGTGCATGGCATAAATAATATTAAAATAGTTTCTTGCTAGAAATAGAATACAAATATAGAGGTGTGAAATATGGATTATTAAGTAATTTAAAAGGTATAAATACAGATATACCTAAAATTGATTGAACTTTGTACTTTAAAAATATTTAGGAGCTAAACTACAGATGTGTATGCCACGTTTTTCTTCTGGAGTTATGGCAGTACTAGGGAATTCATCTTGGGCCTGTGGTATAGTGAGTTTCAGGTCAGCCTGGGCCACAGTGTAACCATTATTTAAACAAACAAAAACAAAAGCAGAAGATTTGAATTACAAGCATAAATACTTTTCTTCTCCTCCTCAAAAAATAAAGGAGTTACAAACAAAAACAATAAGTCTATCAGTATGTTTATTGTCTATGTCTTAAATTACATGAGTGTTTTCCCTTATAAAGAAAATCATTTCCTATCTTTTTAAATATACTTTATTCTTGCTTAGAATAAAATACTTGTTCATTAAACCTATTTTTTATTTTTTTATAAAATGATCAAAAATTTTTTTTGTTTTTTTTTTTTTGGTTTTTTTTTTTTTTTTTTTTTTTTTGAGGTAGGGTCTCACTCTTGGCCAGGCTGACCTGGAATTAACTATGTAGTCTCAGGGTGGCCTTGAACTCACAGCAATCCTCCTACCTCTGCCTCCCAAGTGCTGGAATTACAGGCGTGCGCCACCACGCCCGGCTTGATCAAAAATTTTAAGATATGTTTCTATAAGAGGTCAATAAGTACATGAAAATACAGGGAGATATTACTTAATAGCCATTAATATGGGTAAAGAATTTAATAAACATTCCAAAAATTGTTTATGGAATATAACACAAGCTAAAAATTTATATTTATTATCTTTAGTATGTAGAATATTTAATAAAGAGAATTATTATCGCAAGTTTCTTAATTTAATTCTAAAATCACTGCAGGTTAAACGGAGTACATTCCATTAAAAAGGGTCTCCTAAGTTGAATATGATGATAATTTGTGAATGAGACTGATTATTACTAATATCTTTAGTAAAGAGTAATGTCATAGGAAAATCAAAGGGGAAGAAAGCTAGTATTTGACTGAAAGTGAGAAGAGTTCTGAAAATTATCAAGTTTTCTTGAAACTTTTCTCATACTTGTGACTCCCAAATTTTAATATTTATTTTTCTAATTCATTTGTGTGATTTTCGCAAATTTACTCTTTTATTAGAATGTTTACATTTTAGGCTTATATTTTTTCCTGAAGTGTTTTGTTGGTATATATACCTGCTAGGTAACGTATATGGTTACCCTATCATGAGACAATCTACTTGCATGCTTTTACTCTGCCTTGTAACTAATTTTCACACCTTTCTCTACAGTGCTGTGATCTTTCCCAGAAAATAGAATTTGTACTTCTAAGTTGTAAATTTTCACTTGCTTCTATTTCTATGAGGACTGTTCTTGTTCATAAACAATGTGAGATTGATAGGATGTATCATATTAACAATTCATGAAGCCATCATGTGCCCTGGCTCATTTTAGAATGATTTCCACTTTATTACCATGATACAAGCTAATGTCAAAATACACCAAGGAAAGAAATCACTGCCTGAGAAAGGGGCGTACTTCAGACAATAATCACCACGACAAAGAAAGGATGCTCAAGAATAAAATATGATGCTGTGCTGACATCTTCAAAAGTAAGACAGGATTGTGGTGGTCTTAGAGGAATACAGGACACAGTGAAGGGCATCAGAATAAAATCTATGTGAAACAGCCTTGAGCATTCAGTACCTATGAAAAATGAATACTTTATAGTTCTATGCCTGATTTTTTTTCATGATCCACAATAGACTTTCTTCTTCCTCTTTACCATCCTCATCTCAACTATAATTTACTAATTTATCATTCGTTTATTATGTTTGGGTTTAACAATAAAACCTACATACCTTTTAAGAGATTAATAATCTATTATGTAAGGTAGGGTGTTGAGCCATGGAACAGAGTAACGGGAGGGCTAACCACAAATAACTACATAAATTAACAAGAACTAAAATAACTACATAAATAAAGAGTTAAAATATTTAAACTATTAACACTGGAATGGCTGTAACAGGAGCCCAGAGAAATCTGTTTCATTTTTGTCATCTAGGTTTCTTTCTAAATAACCACTTGTAGATAAAATTGCTGGTGAAAATCCCCCAACCATTTGTAGATTAATTATGAAGGGCACAAAATTGTAGTTGACACTGAGATTCAGACAGACCTGTGATAGAATTCAGGCTCAGTTGGTTCTTTCTGGGACTGGGGCATCACTGAAGTCTTTCTTTTAAAATTGTGTTTCCCAAATTTTAAAGACAAGTTATTACCACAATACCAATAATCATAAAGTAGGGATGGAGAAATGGATCAGCAGTTAAAGGTGCTTGCTTGGAAAGAATCAAGGTCCAGTTTGATTTCCCAGTACCTACTGAAAGTCGTGCTTACATCTGGAGTTTATTTTCAGTGGCTGGAGGCCTTGGCATTTTCTCTTTCCTTCCTTCATTCCTTCCTTCCTTCCTTCATTCCTTCCTTCCTTCCTTCCTTCCTTCCTTCTTTCCTTCCTTCATCTATTTTTCAATTTTCTTTCTTTTTTTCTCTATTTCTTTTTCTCTCTCTTTGCAAATAAATAAATAAAAATATTTTCAAAGTCATAACTTAGAAAATTAGATACCTGTGAAAGATTTGATTTTGAAAGTGGGTTTCACTTTATCTTAGTTCTTCTACACTGTTATTTACAGTTTTTACTATAGGGGCTGGAGAGATGACTTAGAGATTAAGGCACTTACCTGCAAAGCCTATGGACCTGATCCATAAAGTGGCACATGCATTTGGAGTTCATTTACACCGACTAGAGGCCCTGATGTGCCCATTTTCTATCTGCCACTCCCTCAAATAAAAAATGTATTATACATTAAAATTGATACATAATTATAGATGTTTATGAGGTGTATGTATCTTTTAATTCCAGTATATATTGAGTAGTAGTCAAATCAGAGAAAGTGACACTCACAAAAATTTAAACTCTCACATTGGACAGTTCTCTTTCTCATTTTCTTCCCCTGGGCAGCACAATGTGACACAAGCCCCTGGGTGCTATCTTTGATGTTTTGTTTCTTACTTAATTTTTATTGGCATGAGCCCAGGGCAACTCTCCAGAACAGAGAAACAAGAACAAACAAAGAAAAATCTTGCTCTGTCATTCCTATCACCCCAATGTAAGGCACAATGCAGGGCTGGCCCTAGCCAGATGGCATGCTAAAAGAAACCAGGCCACACACCTTGGGTTTTCTCACCAGGATGGTGGGTAGTTAATGACAGTAAGATCCCATGAGATGGGGCAACCTAAGACAGGCACCATTGCATGTGATGATCCCTAGGGGCCTGAGGTCAACAATGGCTTGGCCAAGAACCATGCCTCCCAGGGTCGCCAATAATAAAAATAAAAAGGAGGATACATATGGCACAATGCAGGTAGGGCCCTAGCCACACCACATGCTAAAAGAAACCAGGAAGTGGCTTCTGCGGACGTGGCATTCTGCACAGGCCTGGTGTGACAACAGCTACAGTCCCATGCTCATGAGAAACCTGCTATGAGATGATCTGCCTGGGGACAGGCTGTCACTGGTCACAAGAAGGGAACCACCCCATGCAATGATTGGCCAGACAAACCCTTTAAACCCCCTACATTTCCTTGAATAAACAAGTTTGCAGCAGCTCACCCTCTGCCTGCTTCTACCCAACTCCCGGAGTCTGTGTTGTGACTCTGCGCCTCTCACCCCCTACTCGGCAGAGACCCTGTGGTCCCTCCTGGGCTGGCCCTAGGAGGGACCCCAACACCCCAATCCACACATGACAATGAGAAGATATGCTCCACTAGGCCAATGAGAAGATGCATGAACATCTTCTGAGATGTCCCACCAGATGACTGCAGACTTCATCTACCTTAAACCATAGAGTGAATCCCTTCAGGAAAGCTGAGAAGAATCATCTGAAGGACCACAGCTCACATTTCCAATGAACAGAATCATGAAATACTTAAATTGCTATTCTCTTAGAACACAGAAGTAGGGAGGCTTTTGTTACTCAGTGACAGTGAATTTGTAAAGCAGTCCAAGTGGTTACAGTGATGTGTAGTATACAGTAAACATATGTGTAATCTGCTAGTATTAAAGTGGGGTATGGTGGGAGTGGAGGCTGGGGAGATAGCTCAATGTATAAAGTGCCTGATGTAAAAGTATGAAGACCTGAGTGTGATCTTCATGACGTAAAAAGTAGCCTAAATCTGCACACCTTTGGGAGGCATAGGTAGGAGGATCGCTGTGAGTTGGAGACTACATAGTGAATTCCAGGTCAGCCTGAGCTAGAGTGAGACCCTACCTTGTAAAACCAAAAAGAAAAAGAAAATTAGCCTATACCTGTAATCCCTTTACTGGGGAGGGAGAGACAGGCAGATCACTGGGGTTCACTGGTGAGCCACTCTACCCTAAGAAGATGAGTATAGAGCTATAAGAATTCTTGTCTCACAAAAAGAAAATTAACTAAAAGGTGGACAGCATTACTGAGGAATGATACCCAAAGTTGTTCTTTTTCATCCATACTCACTGTCAGTTAATCATGTGCACTGAATAAACATCGTACTTACAAATGTGAAAACACAAACATACACACAAACAGCCAAAGTGGAGACTTACTTTCTAGTTGTCCTCCTAAGCATTAAAACATAAACCTTAGTCTTTGCTCAAAAGTTAGGGAAGAAAAATGAGATCTCTTAACAGTCAAACTTAAGTTCATTAGAAAATTCATTACAATTTTATGGATTATTGAACTAATTAATACTAATTAATAACTTTCACTTAAACCTTCAATGTTATTCACCATCTTCTATTGGAATTTAAATATTCTTTTATTGTTTTTTATTTGTTATTAATTTATTTAAGAGAGAGACAGGAAAGAGAGATAGAGAGAGAGAGAGAGAGAGAGAGAGAGAGAGATTGGCATACCAGGGCCTTTAGCCACTGAAAATGAACTCCAGACACATGTGCTACTTTGTGTATATGGCTTATATAGGTACTGAAGAATCAAACCTGGGTCTTTAGGCTTCACAGGCAAGTGCCTTAACAGCCAAGTCATCTCTCCAGCTCAAGAATTTAAATATTCTTAGTTTGAATATTTACTTGTAATTAATATTTAAATCTGGATTAGCACTCTTTCGTTTTTGCTCTCTCTCTCTGTACTAGAATTTCAGTATATTCTCGCATTGCATAATGGCTTAACAAAACACAATGACAAACATGTGTGGTAAACTATCCACCCTTAGTCATGAGAGATCAAGCCTCAAACAAGATTAACGATGTTCCTGAGGTTGGTAGCCAAGGTTATCTCGGGCCTCCAAATGCACACAAACCTGTATGGTCACCTCCACACATGTCCCCAAACATACACAAACATTTACACACATGTATTAAAAATGTACCTTCAATGATACTTCTGGCCCCTACTTCCTGTCTCATGACATCAGTTTGCCTAGGTCAACATTTGTCTTTTTATTTCTTTATAGTTTTTCTCCATTTTCAGATTTTTTTTTTTTTTTGGTTTGGTTTTTTTGACTTAGGGTTTCACTTAGCCCAGGTTGAACTGGAATTCACTCTGTATTCTTAGGGTGGCCTCGAACTCATGGTGATCCTCATACCTCTGCCTCCCAAGTGCTGGGCTTAAAGGCATGTGCCACATGCCCAGCTCCCATTTTCAGATTTTTAAGACAGGTTTAGATTTCACATTGTTTTGCTGTCAGCCTTATTAAGGAATTGCCTATAAAGTTTATAACTATCATTAAAATGAAATAACTATGTATTTTATTAGATCATTTTTTCAGTTTATATAATATAATTGCATATGAATTTGATGTTAGTAAATATTTTTACTTATCATTTTCTCCTTAACAGAGTTTGTATTTACTTTCTATTCTTTCCTTCTTAATAATAAAATTATAATTTTAATATTGCAATGTTGACTTTGCCCAATCTTTGGTAAAACAAATTTATAGTGTTACCAATTCTTAATCAAAACATATCTACAAAATTTTAGTGCCAGCAAAAATTTAAACATATATCTGTAACTTATTATACTTGTATAAACTGATACTTTTAAGAGTTCTCAAATACCCATGAGACTATGGAAGTAACCAGAGTCCCTTTATCTTTCCTATAATCTTTACTGCCATTGCCAAGTAATTTAAAGTACAAAGAAGGGTACTTCTTACTCATCAAGGGAATGATCCAAAATGAGCACATCAAAATCACAAATATATATGTGCCAAACACAGGTGCACCACAGTTTATAAAATAAACTCTACTCAAAAATAAAACAAATATATACCAACACCATCATAGTCAGAGACTTCAATACTCCACAATCATCAATAGACAGATAATCCAAGCAGAAAATCAACAGGAAAATAATAGAGGTCAATGACATCATAGATCAACTAGAATTAATGGATATCTACAAAACTTTCTACCCCAACACTAGTGAATACACATTCTTCTCAGCAGCTCATGGAATGTTCTCCAAAATTAATCATTTAGGCCATAAAGCATGCCACCATGAAGTCAGGAAAATTGAAATAACTTCCTTCATCACAACAGATCACAATGCTTTAAAGCTAGGAATTAACAAAAAAAGACACATCAAGAACTCCACCAGATCCGGGAGAGTGAATACACTTTTGAACAATGAATGGGTGGTGGAAGAAATAAAAAATGAAGTTGAAAATCCCTGGAACTGAATGATAATGAAAGCATAACCTATCAAAATCTATAGGACACAATAAAAGCAATCCTAAGGGGAAAATTCATAGCCGTAAATGCCTCCATTACAAAGACAGACAGGTTCCAAATTAATAACCTGACTGTCTACCTAAAGGTACTGGAAAAAAAAAAAAAGAGGAAGAAGAATGCAACCCAAAGAGCTACAGAGGGAAATAAATAATCAAGATTAGAGCAGAAATTAATGAATTGGAAACTAAGAAAACAGTTAAAAACAAATGATGAAACAAAGAACTAGTTCTTTGAAAAAATAAATAAGATTAACAAACCCTTGGCCAAATTGATCAAGCAAAGAGAGAGAGAGAGAGAGAACTCTTAAATTAACAAAATCTTAAATGAAAAAGGAAAGATCACAAAAGACATCAATGAAATGGGAAGAACCATCAGGGCATGCTTCCAAAACCTCTACACCACAAAATTAAATAATATGGAAGAAATGGATGAATTCCTAAACACATACCACCTACAAAACTAAACTCAGAGCAGATTGATCTCCTAAACAAAACTATCACATCCATAGAGATTGAAAAGGTAATCAAAACCTTCTTTGAAGAACTGAAAACAATTTTTCTCAAACTGTTACATATAATCAGAGACCAGGGAATCCTCCCTGACTCCATTTATGAAGCTAGCATAACCCTAATACCAAAACCAGAAAGAGATGTAACAAGGAAAGAAAACTATAGGCCTATATCCCTAATGAACTTAGATGCAAACATCCTGAATAAAATCCTTGCAAATTGAATTCAACAACACACCAAAGCATTGTCCACCTTGATCATGTAGGCTTCATCACAGGGATGCAAGGATGGTTTAACATACATAAATCAGTCTACATAATTTACCAGATAAATAACCTGAACCATAAGAACCATGTGATCATCTCAACTGATGCAGAGAAGGCCTTTGACAAAATGCAACACCACTTCATGATCAAAACACTGGAAAGAATAGTCATAGAGAGTTTATATCTCAACACAATAAAGGCTATATATAAAGCTCATAAAGTGCAAATAATACTTAATGGGGAAAAACTCAAGGTGTTTCCACTGAGATCAGGAACAAGAGAGGGGTGCCCACTCTCACAACTGCTCTTCAACATAGTACTAGAAGCACCAGCCCAGTGAATAAAACAGGAGAAAGAAATAAAATGTATTCAAATTGAAAGGAAGAAGTCAAGTTAGCCCTATTTGCAGATGACATGATCCTATAAATAAGTGACCTGAAAGTCTCCATTTCAAAACTTCTAAAGGTGATAAATTCCTTCAGCAAAGTGGCAGTATACAAAATCAATGCAAAAAAAGTCTGTAGTTTCTATATGCAAAAGACAAATATACAGAGTAAGAAATCAGTGAGGTTGTCCCATTTTCAATAGCAACAAAAAAATTAAATACCTTGGAATAACACTAAATAAGGATATGAAAGACCTATATAATGAAAACATAAAAACACCCAAGAAAGAAATAGAGGAGGACTTGAGAAAATGGAAAGTCCTCCCATGCTTCTGGATAGGACTAGAATTAATACGAAAATGACAATTCTACCAAAAGCAACATACAGATTTAACACAACACCAATAAAAATACCAGCGTCATTCTTCACAGAGATTGAAAAAATGATCTCAAAATTCATATGGAATGGCAGAAGGCCTCAGATATCCAAACATCCTCAGCAATAAATAAACAAACAAACAAAAAAACAAGCAAACACCTCTGGCGGTATCACCATACCCTATCTAATGTTACATTACAAAGTCATTGTGACAAAAACAGCATGGTACTAGAATCAAAACAGAAACATAGACCAATGGAACAGAATTGAAGACCCAGAGCTTAGGTCAAGTAACTACAGCTGCTTGATCTTTGACAAAGTTGCCAATAATGAAGACTGGAGTAAAGACAGCATCTATAACAAATGGTGTTGGATGACCATATGTGGAAAAATGAAATTAGACCCATTCATTTTACCATACACTAAAATCAAGACCAAATGGATTAAAGACCTCATTATAAGACCTGAAACACTTCAACTACTGGAAGAAAAAGTAGGATGCACACTCCAGGACATAGGACTAGGAAAACACTTCCTGAACAATAATCCAGTATCCCAGAAAATTAAACAAACAATAATTCAATGTGATCTCATGAAGCTAAAATCTTTTGCACAGACAAAGATTCCATAAGCAGTGCCAATAGATTACCCACTGAATAGGAGAAAATCTTTGCCAGCTATACCACTGATAGAAACCTAATATCTAGAGTCTACAAAGAACTCAAAAAACTGATGACAAAAATCAAACAACCCACTCCAAAAGTAGATCAGAGAATTAAATAGGGAGTTCTCAGAGGAAGAAATACAAATGGCCAACACACACTTAAGAAAATGTTCAACATCCCTAACCATTAGGGAAATGCAAATTAAAACAACTATGAGATTTCACTTTATCCTAGTAAGGAGAGCAAACATTAAAAAATCAAATGAAAACAAACGTTGGTGAGACTGTGGAGAAACATGAACACTCATTCACTGTTGGTGAATGTAAGCTGGTACAACCACTATGGAAATCAATATGGGGACTCCTGAAAAGGATGAATATAGAGTTACTAACAGACACTGTTATCCCCTTCCTGGGACATTACCCTAATAGGTCCACATCTCAGTTCAGAGATATTTTCTGAACCATGTTTATATTTGCTCAATTCATAATAGCTAAAAACTAGAATCAACCCAGGTGCCCATCATTGGACGAATGGGTAACCAAGTGTGGTATAACTACATGAAGGAATTTTACTCAGCAGTAAGAAAAAGTGACAAAATGAAACTTGCAGACAATTGGTAGAACTTGGAACAGATCATTCTAAGTGAACTCACAGAAACAATCACAGAAAGACAATCATCACATGGTCTCACTCATCTGTGGTTCCTAACCTGGTTCAGCCTGAGTTGGTGACATACCTGAACAGCATCTTGAGGTTTGAACAATAGGGAGGGTAGGGTCCGGGGAAGGGGAAGGTTGGGGGGGGTCACAAAACTGAACCCAAATTGAATTAGTACCATTGAATGCTATATCCTGGAAGTTAGACTAAAAGGTGGAACCCTCGAGAGGACCTTAGGGGGAAGCACCTGAATTGAAGGGCCCTGGTGAGATGAAACCTAACCTTAAATTTCTCCTGTTTCTCTTTCTTCTCTGTCTTTTTCCGTTTTCTTTTCCCTTGTTGCTGGCCTGTATTTTCCTATTCCAGGATGTGGTTTACATTCACAATGAGCTGTTGATCTCCCAAAACAGAACAAGACAAACTTCGGTCAGAGCACTTGATTACCCACCAAAGGTTAATGGTAAGACCCTACTGCTGAAGAAACCATATGCTGTTGGCATAGACCATGGAGAAACCTGGTAGGAATTTGGAAGAGAGCAAGTCCCCAGACAATAAGCTTGTCTAGTGCTGGAAGTTGCTACATGGGCTACCATGGAAAAGTGAACAAAATCTGTCCAAGCAACTCAAAGTCTAAGCCTCAGAAGCAAATAACCTGACATGACGCTCACACGAGTGCAATAGTGACAAATAGCCATGGTGAGTAACCATCTACTTTAGGATTGGTTAACATATCCTCTCTGTGGAAAGGAAACTGTATTAGGAACTGGGAAATAAGTCAGAATCATATCCAGATAATTAGTCTGCTTTCCATTGTCAAGCTCTCACTAATATTGGGCTATAAGAGGGTCTATACCCTTTAAATTCTCTCTAAAGTAATAACGATTATCCCATTTAACTGGTGCTGAGTTCACTCTCTGTTGGAGAATCTGCTTCCCTTTCTCAGACAGGAGATGGATCTGAGGAGATACACAACTCAATGCACTCCATCTTGGCCCCAGCTGAAACCACAGAGAAATTGTGAAAATGCTCACGAGTGCTGCTTTCTTAGTGAATCAGATATCAGCACAAGGGTGAAGGAGATAGACATTGAGGACACATAGCACCTACCAAACCAGCAATCCAGAGGCTCCTAAGTGCCCATCACTGAAGTAGGCTTAAAATGCTTCCAGCATGTCTCAGGGAAATTGCAGAAGAGGAGGCCGAGAGATTGTTACAGCCACAAGTTGGGACATTTTCCACAGGGATGTTGCCTGTCCCCCATAACTGACTGCTGCCCCCATAATGCATGATCCACAATCCCCATGGGGTTGACCTGAATTGCCAATAAGGAAAAGGGGCAAGGAGGAGAGAAAGGATGGTACTAACATGTGTTGTTTACATACTAAATATGTCCATATCTAATAAAAATAAAAAAGAATATTTTAAATAAAATCCAGTTTAATATTTTATCACACTTAAAAATAACAAAAGTTAATAAAATATCTACCCATTGTTCAATATTATAATTGTTGCATAAATATCATACATTCTCTTATTATTTCTTTGGCTTCAAATAAAACTATACAACTACTGGCTAACTGTCTAATTTTCTTTCAATCTGTGGTTATCCTTCTTTCCTGTTGGTTTTCTTTGCCATGTACTCCATTGAGAAAGCATTGCATTTATTCAGTAGAATTTTGTATACTCTAGATTTTTCTGGCTGCATCCTGCAATCATGTATAAATATATATCTCTTGCCATTTTATAGCTTGAAAATTGTTACATGCACTTTGATTAATTATATGCATATTTATTTTCTCTTTTTAAAACTAATTTACCAGCAGTATAGGACTATTCCATTAAGAAACAACATAATCTCTTTTGTGATGTTAGCATCAGCTGATGTATATTGCCTATTAATTCATTTGAGGATAAAATGAAGATGTAATTATATCATTTTTATTCATGTATCAGCTGGAATCCTTCTGTGATGAAAACCTAGTACTCATTATTTCTTGAGCAGAAAAAAATATCCAAGAGAAATTGATTTCCTTCTTTTTTTCATTGATGTCAGTATTCAGTTCCTTGCAATTATGGGCCCAATGTCCTCATTTTCTGGCTGTGTGCACATTTGCAGCTTGGAGAAGAAGCTGCTGTTCTTGTCCCTTTCTTCCACATGCAAAACTAGCAATATCAGATTGAGTTGTTCCTAGGCTGCATCTGCTTGACCTCTTTGGGAAAGGCTTACTGCTTCTTAGAACTTGTGTGACTAGGTTATGCCTACTCATATAGCTCAGTGTAGTCCTCTTAATTCTCAATCCATGCTCTTAAACACATATGTCATGTCAGCAATATGCACACAGGTTCTGAAGATCAGGCAGAAACACAATACTCTTTCTACCAAAACACCTACAAAATAGAATTGACTGTTATATGAGCAATTCATTTCATCATACTCATTTGGTTTATTCCAAGAATTTAAGAATTACATGTGCTTTCAAATATCAAATATTAAATTTCAAAATTACAAAAATAGAAAAATGCAGTTTTACCATATCCAAAGGAATCAATGCTCAGCCTTTATAATAATGCTAAGCAAGTAAGGGTAGAAAGAAAATGTTTCTTTCCTGGTGGGGATAGAGTCCTCAGTCTATCATGGAGGTGTTCTAGGGATTCAGGAAATTTCTTTTGTCTAATGTAGGCTATGTAAAAGCCAGAGAACTTCTCCCCTCAAACTTGAAAACCAAGTTTACCACTTCTATCTGCATTAAAAATTAATAGGTAGGGCTGAGGAGATGGCTTAGCAGTTGAGTTACATGCATGTGAAGCCTAAGGACCTCAGTTCGATTCTCCAGGTCTCACATTAGCCAGATGCACATGGTCACTCATGTGTCTGGAATTCATTTGCAGTGGCTACGGGCCCTGGCATGCCCATTCTCACTCTCTCTCTCTCTCTCTGCCTCTAATAAATAAACAAAAATTAATAAATTAATAAATATTTCATATATTGAAAATATCATTTTATTTATATAAATTATGACTGTTTATTTTCAGAATATTGAGGAGTCTACAAGAGTTACTATAACTGCTAAGTAGCTTAACCAACATCAGAAGATACAAATTAAGAATGTATTATATCCTACTTTTATTATTTAAATAATTTAAAAATATATATATGAATGTGGGCTGAAGAGATGACTTAGTGGTTAAGGCATTTGCCTGCAAAGCCAAAGGATCCCAGCTCAATTCTCCATGACCCACGTAAGCCAAGTGCACAAGGGAGCACATACCTCTGGAGTTCGTTTGCAGGGGCTGGAGGCTCTGGTACACACATTCTCTCTCTCTCTCTCTCTCTCTCTCTCTCTCTCTCTTTCTCTCTCTCTTTCTCCCCTCTCCTCTCTGCCTCTTTTTCTCTATCAAATAAATAAATAAATAAAATATATTTTAAAAATATGAATGTGTGTGTATGATGTGTGTGCATATATACACAGCACATATGGTGGTCTGAGGACAACCTCAGGTGTTTATCTTCTCACTTTACTTGAGACAGTCTCTAATTGCTTTGTTTTTGCCACTTTCTCTGCAACAATATAGCTAGCCTTTGAGCTTCCAGATTCTCCTTATCTCTTATTATTTGTGTTGGTATTACAGTTTCATGTACCACTTTGTGCCCAGTTTGACATGGCTACTAGAAAATAAAACTTGGCTCAACAGGTGTATAAAGAAGCACTATTAACATTGAACTGTTTAGCCATCCCTCCAGCCCCATAAAATAAATATCTTAAAATCAACACAATATCATTAAAAATAATAACATTCTTAAGGCTATGTTTAATAAAATATACATGTATAAATATAATTTTAACTTCATATAACTTCTAAAAATCAATAATATCTAGTTTTAATAAATAAATGAGTCAGAATTCTTGATCATAAAGTTAATCTACACATGTAATGCAATTTCCAGCAAAATATAAACCTTTGAAAGTAGAAAAAAGATGAATCTTCGCTTTTCAAAAAACTTTATTAAGAAAATTAAGAAGCAATATGAATGGAAATATACATATAGATGTATATAAGATATATTAAAAACAGAAAATAATTTTTTGTCAATGAAGCGTTTTCTCACTTATGCATATTATAATTTTTTTAAGAAGATGTGGGAAGTTTGTGCCTCTATAATCAGTTCTTTTTTCTTTCTTTTTTCTTTTATTTTTTTTCAAGGTAGGGTCTCACTCTAGCTCAAGCTGACCTGGAATTCAGTATGTAGTCTCAGGGTGGCCTCAAACTCACGGTGTTCCTCCTACCTCTGCCTCCCAAGTGCTAGGATTAAAGGCGTGTGCCACCACACCTGGCTTCCAATCAGTTCTTTCAGTCTTACATGATGGCACACATTTCCCACATATAGCTCACAATTACATGTTGAGAGTCAAGTATACTAGTTAAAATGAGGCTAAATTATTCAAAGAAACATATCACTCAAGCAAATATAAAACACAAACAAAGCTCATAATTTTTTTGACATCATTAGTCATTAGAAAAATGAAAATTAATGATATCCAATCATTACATTATGGAATTGCAACATAACTTTAAATCAATGAGAACCACTGAAATAATGATGGTTTCTGATGTCCCATGTTGTCATGTGAGAAGCCAAAATTCTCTTATGTTATTAGAGGCAATTCAATCTGAAGTAGCCACTGAGAGAAAATATATTACTCCATAATGTTAAACAAAATTATACTATTCATCAACCTTACTATTAGGGATTTACACAGGGGAAATTAAAACACTTTAATACAAAGGCTTTTTGTCAAATGTTCATAGAAGCTTTATTTCTAGCAGTCTACATATCTATCAACTAGGTGTTGATTAAGCAAGTTGGTTTTAATAAAGAAGAGTATACTTCAGAGAATTTAATGAAAAATCATAGTGACCAAATGTAGAGTGTAAGACATTTTGAAATGTGAAGGAAATATTTTAAGATTTATAGATATAAATAGTACAGTGATTGAAAAAAGCACAATTTCATGTATATGAACTCTGCTTAGAAACTTCAGTCCCATGAAAAATAAGTAGCTGAAATTAGAATTATATCATGTCTTAATAAATTTGAAATAATTCATGCTTTTTTGACAAATAAACTATAAAAACAATAACAAAATTCACAAAAAATAAATATACTGATATTCCAAAATAAAAACCAAGAAAATAAGAAGGTAAGCTATAGATGACATAAAATTAGAATATATTTTTAATACAAATTACAAATTCATTTTTTCCCATTTTATTAGTTATGTATATAATATGAATACATTCATGTTGGTATTATCATTACAATTCTCCCTGTTCTCTCCCCTCCAAAGGGACCCTCCTCATTGGGGAAAGTGGGTTGTGCATTGTGGGCTTAGCCATCAGTAGTGGGGAAGAGGCACTGTCTCTGTGCATAATGACCCAGCTTCTGACTCTAACAATCTTTCCGCCCCTTCTTCAGGGAATTTCCCTGAGAAATGTTGGTTTATTTTAGGTCTACTTCAGTGATGAGGTCTTGGGAACCTCTCTGTCTCTGGCTATCTGGTTTGGCAGAAGTTGAGTTATCTCTGTGCTATCTCTTTCCCCCTTGTATTGGTACCAGGTTGACCAAGAAAGCAGTACTCTTGGTAATTTCCCCAATTACTCTATGATTTCAGCTGGAGCCCTGGTGAAGTGTGATGGGCTGATTCTCTCCTCAGGTTCTGCATCCATCTGAAAAAGAGAAGTAAATTCTCCAACAAAAACTGAAGTCAGCACCAGATAAATAGGATAACCATTATTATTTTAGAGATAATTTAATAGGTGTAGGCCCTCTTGTAGCCCACAATTATTGGAAAACTGATATTGGAGAGCGGGGTCATTTTTTGGATATGGTTCTGAATTTTTCCCTTGTTCCAGCTATGAGTTCCATTGCACTGAGTGGATCTTTTAGTGAAATCAAGAGCAGTTAGTTACCCTCCATAGCTGTGTGCCACTATTGCATTTGTGTAAGCATCATGTGAGGTTGATTCTTGCTGAGTACATTAGACCACACGTTGCTTGGACAGATGTTGGTCATTTTCCCTCAGTCACTCATATAGCACCTTCTGGTACTACACAAGCTGTCTGGGGACTGAATTTCTTCCAGATTCCATGCAGGTCACTCCATGTTCCATACCAACAGCATATGGTATCTTTGGCAGTAGGGTATTAACATTAAAATTTGGTGGGTCATCAAGTACTCTGACAGAAATCTGTCTTCTTTTGGAAAACCTTGTAGTTCTCTCTGATAAACAGCTCATTGTGGATGTTAACCACATGCTGGTACTGGGAGTTACAGGCCAGTGCTAATGGAAAAGAAGGATGAAAAAATAGGTAATGTAAAACAGAAAAAGAGAAGAGGGAGAGGGAGAGATAGAGAGAGAGAGAAAGGGAAGATTAAGGTTAGTCTTTATTATAGCCTCTCCAAGGCCCTGTGATTTACCTGTTCACTCTAAGGACCTGATGAAGTTTCAACCTTTTAGTCTGTCTTTCAGGATATAGGATTTTATGGTACCAGTTCCATTTGTGTCCTGATTTGTGTCCCTTCCCTACATTTACCTTCCCCTACTGTTCCACACTCCTATTGTCCAGTCCTTGAGATGCTTATTAGATATGTCAGAATCTTAGGCAGATTCAGGTTAGGAGCCACAGATGAGTGAGACCATGCGATGCCAACTTTTTGTAATTGGATGAGTTTGCTGAGAATGATCTGTACCAAGTTTGACCATTTTTTCTTCAAATTTCATTGTGTCATTTTTCCTTATCGCTTGGTAGAATTCCATAATGTATATCTACCACATCTTGGTTATCCATTTGTCTAATGATGGATATCTGGATTGATTCCAGCTCTCAATTATTATGAATTGAGCAACTATAAACATGGTTGAGCAAATCTCTCTGAAGTCAGGCATGGAGCTTTGAGGGTAAATGACCAGTAATGGAATAACTGGGTCTGTTGGCGACTCTATGTTCATTCTTTTAAGGAGTCTCCATATTGCTGTGAAAAAAAAGTTTCAGCTTCATTAGATGGTTGAGTGATTGTTTAATTTCCTGAGCTACTGGGGTTTTGTTCAGGAAGTCTTTTCCCACTCCTATATCCTGGAAAGTTCCTCCTATTTTTTCTTCCAGTAGTAGCAGAGTTTCTGTTCCTATATTGATCTTTGATCCATTTGGACATGATTTTTATGCAGGGCAAAATGTGTGGATCTAGTTTTAATTTCTTGAATATGGTTATCCATTTTGTCTAGCACCATTTGTTGAAGATGTTAACCGCATGATGGTACTGGAAGTTACAGGCCAGCGCCAGGGGATAAGAAGGCAGAAAAAGATGTAATATAAAAGAGAATAAGAGAAGAGAAAGAAGAGAGAGAAGAGGGAGAGAGAAAGAGAGAGAGAGGGAGAAAGAGAGAGAGGAGAAGATTAAGGTTAGTCTTCCTCATACACTCTGCAGGGACTTGTGAATCAGATGTTCCTTCTAAGGACCTGATAAAGGTTCAACCTTTCAGTCTGTCTTTCAGGATATAGGATATGATGGTACCATTTCCATTTGGGTCGAGTTTTGTGTCCCTTTACCTTACCCTCTCACCCCACATCACTGTCCCTATTGTCGGATCCTCAAGATGCTTATTTGGTATGTCAGAATCTCAGGAAGCTTCAGGTTAGGAGCCACAGATGAGTGAGACTATGCAACAATAATCTTTCTGTGATTGGGTAAGTTTGCTGAGAATGATCTGTTCCAAGTTTGACCATTTTTCTTCAAATATCATTGTGCCATTTTTTCCTTACTGATGTGTAGAATTCCATAGTTTAGATATACCACATCTTGGTTATCCATTCATCTAATGATGGACATCTGAGTTGATTCCATTTCTTAGCTACTATGAATTGAACAACAATAAACATGTTTGAGCAAATCTCTCTGAACTGAGGCATGGGGTAAATGCCCAGTAAGGGAATAACTGGGTCTCTTCTTAATTCTATAATCAACCTTTTTAGAAGTCTCCATATTGCCTGCCATAGTGGTTGAATCAGCCTACATTCCCACCAATAGTAAATGGGAGTACCTATTTCTCCACAACCTCACCAGCATTTGTATTCATTAGATTTTTTAATGTTTGCCATCCTTACTAGGATAAGGCAGAATCTCATGGTTAGTTTAATTTGTATTTCCCTGATAATTAGGGATGTTCAACATTTTCTTAAGTGTGTGCTTGCCATTTGTATTTCTTCCTGTGACAATGCCCTGTGCAGTTCTCTGCCTCATTTTTTGAGTGGGTTGTTTGGTTGGGCCCTAAGAGGCCCAGGTGTGAGGCCTAGTGGAACTTCCTGAACCTGACTAGAGTTTAGCAACCTGTCATTGGCCTACTTCTGCTTAAGAGTGACTCAGCAAGGCCTAAGCCAAAACTTCCTCTGCCCCGCTACTGCTGACATGGTGAAATACTATTGGCCCTTACACCTTTATCCCATCCTGAGACCCACCCTCTGAAGCTATATAAACACCTTCCCACTACAATAAAACGAGTTCCTGCCTTAACAAGACTCCTGGCTCAGTGTGTTTTTCTCTGTGGTGTTTTGGGGGCAGGGGGAGTCTGAGCCACCGACACCCATCATCCCTCTCAGCCTCAAGAAAGGCCACTGGATCGGCTCGTTCTTCTGCTCTACCTGCCGGGAGGAACCTGCAGACTGGTGCCCAGTGTGAGGAACTCTCTTTCCTGCCTACGGAAGTATGCTGAAGGGCCAATCGGACTGCGGATGGGTGTACCCTCATAAATTATGAGGTAGTCTTCATATCTAATGTTCTAACCTTTGTTTCTATAACTTGTGCTTGCTTATCAACATCTTTTTGTTTCCTTTCTTTTTTCCTTTCACTTCCGGGTTGCCGGCAAGCTGCATCAGCAGTGCCTGTATTTTTGAATGGGTAATACGTTCCTGGTGGACATACCACGTGGGCAGACCTAGAGGAGACTCGAAACGTTTTGCCCCCTCATTTGAGTGGGGACTCCGTCCCAACAGACAGAACAAACCTGTTGGGGAGATCTGCTCCCATCTGTACTGTGTTTGGTATCATCCAGCCATCCCCTAAGGATACAGGCTCATCTGGCCATCACGGATCTAAATCGGAACTTAATTCTACAACATGTTTAGCTATTTTTTGGGCCTTTGTGCTTTTGTTGTACTCATATGTATTACTGTTGCCCTGATTTTACAAATACTCCTCCTACAATGTAACTTAAAAGTAAAACAATAAAACCTCCATGGCTTTTAGGACAAAACTTTTGCTTTAGCCCCATGGATTAGTTCAATCCTCCTTGCCATAATTACCAGCCTTAAAGACTTCTCCATGAAGGAGTTCATTTCTGCCCTTAACAAAAGCTGTAAGGAAAAACTAAAACTGGCTTTTAAAATCTAGTTCCTCCCAAGGCTGCCACCCAAACCGCCACCGGCCCGCTGCCCTTTCAGCCCATAGCTGCCACCTATGGCAATCGTGCTCATAACCACCCCTCCCCCTCTTTAGCCTTAGAAGGAAAAAATGCAGAGGACTTTGTTGGAACTGGGTTACTGGCATAAGGGATGGCTACATTTTGCTATCCAGGCCCAAAAAGTTTGATCAAGGTTAAATTTATAGTGAAGTGATGTGCTTGACTAAAGATAACGGACTGAGATTTTAAGATTTTAAGTTGGAAAACCTCAAGCAAGTTAAAATTATAGAGGCACTGAGACTGATTTTAGGTTAATGGAGTTACTATTATCAACACATTAGCAATCTTAAGGAAGGTGGAAGGAAGGTGGCCCGACTGCTTTACATTAAAACAATGGAGAGAATGCCTGAGGAAAGATGGCTATGTCCTACACACCATTGTCCCACCCTTTGCTGCCTTCCCATTAATGTAGGGCTGGAGGCAACATCCACACCCTGATACCCCACCCCCCTCTTTGATCTGGCTCTTATTCACAAGGCAGCCCAGAAATCTGGCATTGACTCTTACTGTGAACAGGTCCTTTTACATACAATGGGCCATCCAGCTCCAGACTTACTGAGCACATTAGCTCACTCACTGGTCTGCCTGACTTTATTGCTAATGGGGATTCACAGATAGACAAATTTATTGCTGTCTCCTCCTTGCCACCCTTAGAACAAGCTAAACGGTTACACCAAATGTTCAATCTATCCCCCTTAATAATTCAAGCCCAGCTAGCTCAGTCAATAGAGCATGGAACTAAGCCCTCTTCCTACTTAATGTCACTGGGGGCTGATATTAAGGTGTTAATGGTGGGTTTGAGATTCCATTGTAAAGATATGCAAAGTGTGCCTAGCAGGAGTTCCTGAAGCTTGCTGTGGCTTGGCTGCAATAGTTTTGTTCCATGTGCTGTGTGGCTGTTTCTCTCTCTCTCTCTCTCTCTCTCTCTCTCTCTCTCTCTCTCTCTCTTTCTTGGCCCTGTGAAGGCAGGCCAACTTCTTCTGCCATTATGGAACTTCCCCTAAAAAAAAAAAAAAAATGTCCAAACTTGCAAATCCTGTCAGCATTTCCTCCAGGTACCTCCTCTTCAAACTACAGAAGCCAATCTTCAAGGGCTACGCCCTAATCACCTTTGGCAGATTTATGTTACACACTATCCTCCATTTTAAAAACTAATGTATATTTTTCTCTCAGTTGATACTTTCTCCCATCTTTGCTGGGCATCGGCACACGCTGGGGAAAAGACTAAACATGCTATTAGACATATACTTCAATGTTTTGCCACCCTTAAATTGCCAAATCAAGTCAAATTTTCTAATAATGGCCCCTGCTTCGTAAACAGGGCCTTTATCAATTTCCTCCAAACCTAGAAAATCTCACTTTCCACAGACATCCCATATAACCCACGGGGCCAGGCCATCGTAAAAGGATTGATAAACTCTCAAGTCTCAATTCCAAAAACAAAAGGGGGAATACCTACCCCCAAACGACCAACTAAAAAAGGCATTATTAACCCTAAATATTTTAAATTTTTCTAAGGAAGATAGACATTTGTCCCCTTTTCAAAAACATTGGACCTCAGCTATTACTTACAGCTCCATCTGGGTCAAATGGAGGGACCGAATGACTGGGGCCTGGAGAGGACCAGACCCCCTCCTCACAGCAGGGAGAGGATTTAAATGTATCTTTCCTCAAGAGGAAAAAAGACACATTTGGGTACCAGCAAGAGACTTAAATTATTTACCCCAACAAGGAGACAATAACAATCAACTCTCCAGGGAGTGTTCCACCCCTGAGAACTGTGCCTCTGTTTCTTGCCCAGGAACGATTGGAGGTGTGGATGCTGCTAGACCCAAATGAAGCCAGAAAAGCTCCAGAAAGATTTGGAAAAGAGGAGATGGGACTTCCAAGACAACCCCTGTGGACGGGCTTACATGGCTTTTTACCCTACCTTCTCCCTCCCCTTGGACCCCTCATTCTTCTTCTTATCCTCACTGTCGGGACCTGTGTAATTAATAAGATTACATAATTCATTCACCAACAGCTAGAGGCAATTAAACTTCATCAGGTCAAAATACCACAGGCTCGCAACTCAGGAGCCGGGCTCTTCCTCTGACTGGCTGTCCACCTAGCTTCCCTTCCCTGCCCTCCATCGAACCAATGACGGGTAAGATCTCAGACAGGCTGAGACAACCTAAGACAGGTCGTGGAGTGGATTTTCAATGGGCTAGAGGCATGGTACCCAGTGACTGGTAAGATACCCAGAGGGGGACAACCTAAGACAGGGGCCATGATCTCTGCCGTTCTTACAAAAACAAAAGGGGGAGATGTTGGGCCCTAAAAGGCCCAGGTGTGAGGCCTAGTGGAACTTCCTGAGCCTGACTAGAGTTTAGTGACCTGTCTTTGGCATACTTCTGCTTAAGAGTGACTCAACAAGACCTAAGCCAAAACTGCCTCCACCCAGCTACTGCTGATGTCGTAAAATACTATTGGCCCTTACACCTTTTTCCCATCCTGAGACCCACCCTCTTTCTCAAAGCTATATAAACACCTTCCCACTACAATAAATCGAGTTCCTCCCTCTACAAGACTCCCGGCTCAGTGTGTTTTTCTCTCCAGTGTTTTGGGGGGGGGATCCGAGCCGCCAACACCCATCATCCCTCTCAGCCTCAAGAAAAGTTGTTGGATCAGCTCTTTATTCCGCTCTACCTGCTAGGAGGAACTGGCATTGTTTGACTTTTTATTGTTTAGGATTTGAGTTATTTTTAAATTCTAGAAATTAAGCCTCTGTCAGTTGTATAGCTGGCAATTTTTTCCCATTCTGTGTGTAATCTATTGGCTCTGCTTATTGTATTTTTTGTCTATGAAAAATACTTTTCAACTTCATGGAATCCCAATGGTTGGGTGATTTTTTAATTTCCTGAGCTACTGGGGTTTTCTTCAGTAAGTCTTTTCCCACTCTTACATCATGGAAAGTTCCTCCTATTTTTTCTTCCAGTAGTAGCAGAGTTTCTGGTCTTCTATTGAGGTCTTTAATGAATTTGGGTTTGATTGGTATGCATAAGGAGATGTGTGGATCAAGTTTTTTTCCTACATATGATTGTCCAGTTTCTCCAACACAATTTGTTGAAGATATTCTTTTTCCAGTCTACATTGTTAGGGCCTTTGTCAAATATCAAGTAGCTGTAGTTACTTGACATAAAGTCCGGGTCCTTGACTCTATCCCATTGTTTTATAATCCTGTTTTTATGCCAGTACCATGCTGTTTTTATCACTATGGTTGTGTAATATAGATTTAGATCACATATAGTGATGCCTCCAGTGGTGTTTCTTTTGCTCAGGATATTCTTGGATATCTGAAGCCTTCTGCCATTCCATATGAATTTTGAGCTCATTTTTTCTATCTCTGTGAAAAAAAAGCGTTGGGATTTTTATTGATATTGAATTAACTATATTGCTTTTGGTAAACTGCCATTTTCACAATGTGAATTCTGCTGATCCAGAAGCATGGGAGGTCTATCCATTTTCTTAAATACTCCTCAATTTTTTTCTTGACTGTTTTTATGTTTTCTTTGTAAAGGTATTTCACATCCTTGGTGTATTAGTCAGGGTTCTCTAGAGGAACAGAATGGACAGAATGAATTGTATTAAAAGGGGATTTATTGGATTAGCTTACACAGTCCAGCAAGAGCAGGTTGCAGGTCCGAGAGTCAAGAAACCCGGTAGCTGCTCAGTGCACGAGGCTGGAGGCCTCAGCAGTCCCAATCCGGCACTGAAGGCCTCGAGGCTTCCTGGAGAGACGCTGCTCTTCAGTCCACCCTGGTCTTCAGTCCACACTGGAGAGCAGCAACACCAAGCAGCAGGTACCAAGCAGAAAACACCAAGCAGCTAGTAGCACCAGCAGCCAGGTGGGAGAGAGAGAGAGCCTTTCTTCCAAGAGCTTCTTTTTATCAACCAGCCCCCTCCTCCAAGAGGGGCCACCCACTCTGGGCCGCCCACTCTGGGGGAAGGCTTACCCCTGAGGGAAGGATTCTTCCTTTAGTTAATCCTTCCTAGAGGCAGCCTCAGAAACACACTTATGAGGAATGTCTGTGGATTCCTAAACAAATCAAGTTGACACAAACTTAACCATCATACTTGGTTAACGTTATTCAAAGATACATTTTTGTTGTTGTTGTTGATATTGAAAATGGGACAGCATTGCTTATTCTTTCTCTGTATCTTTGTCTTTTGCATATAGAAAGGCTATTGATTTTTGTGCATTGAATTTGTATCCTGCTAATTTGCTGAAGGAGTTGATCACCATTAAAAGTTTTGAGATGGAGGTTCTCAGGTCAATTATGTGTAGAATCCCTTTTGTTTATTTCTCCTTTCTTATTGCTTGAGCTAGTATTTCTGGCAGAGGAGAGAGTGGATACCCCTATCTTGTTTCTGATCTCAATGGGAATTCTTTCAGTCACTCCCCTATAAGTATTACTTGGGATTTAAGAGCTTTATATATAGCCTTTATTATGTTGATATATAAACCATCCATGCTTATTCTTTCCAGTGTTTAGATCATGAAGTGATTTTTTTTTTTGTCAAAGTCCTTTTCTGCATCTGTCAAAATGATGATGTGCTTTTTGTGTCTAATCTTATTTATGTGGTGTATTACATTGACAGATTTCCATATGTTGTACTACCCATGCGTTCCTAGGATGAAGCTTACCTGATCGAGGTGGATAACACTTTTGATGTGTTGTTGAATTTGATTTGTGAGGATTTTTTTCAGGATCTTTGCATCTATGTTCATCAGGGAAATAGGCCTATAGATTTCTTTTCTTGTGGCATCTCTGCCTTGTTTTGGCATTAGGGTAATACTAACTTCATAGAAGGAGTTGTAAAGGTTTCCTTGTTCTCTGATTGTGTGGTGTGTCTTGAGAAAAATTGGTTTCAGTTCTTCTGTAAAGGTTTGATAGAATTTAGCTGAGAAGTCAGCTGTTCCTGGACTCTTCTTTTGGGGGAGGTGTTTGATTACCTTTTCAATCTCAGTGAGTGTAGTAGGTTTGTTTAGTAGATTAATCTGCTCTGAGTTTAGGTTTGGTAGGTGGTATGTGTCCAGGAATTCATCCATTTACTCCATATGTTTTGTGGAGTAGAGGTTTCTGAAATTAGTCCTAATTATTCTCTGAATCTCACTTATGCCTGTTGTGATCTCTCCTTTTCATTTCTAATTTTGTTAACTTGAAGCATCTCTCTCTCTCTCTCTCTCTCTCTCTCTCTCTCTCTCTCTGGCTTGAGTAAATTGGCCAGGGGTTTATCAATCTTATTTATTTTTTCAAAGAACTTGGTCTTTGTTTCATCAATTTTCGCAATTGTTTTCTTATTTTCCAATTCATTAATTTCTGTTCTGATCTTAATTATTTCTTTCTGTCTGGAGCTTTTTGGGTTTGATTCTTGTTGTTTTTCCAGTGCCTGTAGGTGTAAGGTTAGATTATTAATTTGGGGTCTCTCTATCTTTGTTATGAAGGCATTTAGTGGTATGTATCTTCCCCTGAGAACAATCGTGTCCCATATGTTTTGGTATGTTGTGTTCTTATTGTCATTCATTTCTATAAATTTTGCAATTTTATTTTTTAATTTGTCCACTGCCTATTTATTATTTAAAAGTGTGTTGCTCAATTTCCAGGAGCTGGTGGGTTTCCTGGCACATCTTTTGTTATTAATTTCTAGCAATACAGCAATGTGCTCTGATATCATGTGGGAAATTATGTTGATCTTCCTAAATATATGGTTGTCATGCTTTATGACCCAGTATTTGATCTATTTTAGATAATGCCCCAAGAGCTTCTAAGAAAAATATGTAATCTGTATATTTTGGGTAGAATGTTCTGTAGTTGTCCATTAGGTCTAATTGTTCTATGGTTTTGTTGAGCTCTCTTACTTCCCTGATAATTTTCTGTTTGGATGATCTATCTATTGCTGATAGCAGAGTATTGAAGTCCCTAACTATGATAGTGTCGGTAGCTATTTTTGTTTTGTTTTCAAGTAGGTTTTGTTTTATGAATTGTGGTGTACCTGTGTTTGGTGCATAAAGATTAAAGATTGTGATATCCTCTTGTTGATCATTCCCTTGGCCTTCTTTGTCATTTTTGATTACTTTTGGTTTGAAGTCTCTTTTGTCCAATATTAATATAGCAACACATGCTTGTTTCTTATTTCCATTTGCTTGGAATATCATTTTCCACCCTTTTACCCCGAGGAGGTGTCTGTCTTGAGTGGTGAGTTGGGTTTCTTGAAGACAGCAGTTTGAAGTGTCTAATTTTCTGATCCAATCTACTGTTAGCTTATGTCTCTTGATGGGTGAATTAAGGTCATTAATATTTAGGGTAATAACTGTGAGGTTTGATTTAATCCCTGCCATATTGTGGTGGCTTATGTGGGGTTTTTTTTTGTTTGTTTGTTTGTTTTGTTTTGTTTTGTTTTTGTTTTGTTTTGTTTGTTTTTTGTTTTGGACTTTGTAGTTTTTTGTGCCTTCTCTGAGTTTGGTTATTGTGATCTTCTCCTTGTAGGCTCTTGAGGTTGGTTATTTGATTGTTACTCTCTGTACATTTGGCTTTGTGTTCACATAGTTATAAAACTGAGTTTTATTGTGGAACATTTTTCTTTCAGCATCTATTATGAGGGATACTTTTTTCTGGGTAGAATAGTTTGGATTGGAAGCCATAAGCTCTTCAAGTTTGCAGTGTTCCATTCCAGGCCCTTATTGCTTTCAGGGTTTCCACTGAGAAGTCTGAGCTAATTCTGATAGGGTTACCTTTATATGTAATGTGGGCAGGATTGGTAGCAGTCCAGTTGGGGTGGTGGGAAAGGGGAAGGATGCATGAAGAATAGCCTGCAAGCCTGGGACCATTACCTCATGGGGGGTTGGAAAGGGGGACAGAGCTCATGTGTGGAGCTCCCACTCACAGGGGATGGAGGTGGTGTGGCAAGGGTGACAGAGTTCGAGTGTTGAGCTCCCACACATGGTGTGGTGGGTGGGTCAGCAAGGGGGATGGAGTTCATGTGTGGAGCTCCCCTGTACACAGTGGTGGGGGCAGAGTGCAGAGGGGAAGGAACTTGCACACTGGGGTGGGACAGCGGGAGGGGGATGGAGTTCACATTTGGAGCTCTGTGGCAGAGGCTTGTGGGGGGGGGAAGCTAACCTTCTGTACTGGGTCCACTTAGCATGGGGTTAGTGCAGGAGGAATCTGTGGCTGGGACTGCAGCTAGGATAGCTGCTTGAGTGAATTGGGGGACTGATGGGCTATCAAAGAGCATGGGAATCAATGGATTCCCTACTTTGCTCCTCCACACCCTTCCACTGATCCCTAATGAACCCTAAAGGTTTGTCTTTTCTTCCCCACCAGGTGAGGCATGGTTAGACAGATGGCATCTTGACCACAAGAGCAAATTACAAATTGTTACAAGAAAAAGTACAATTAAAGACTGGCAACCCATTCCCATAAAAATGAGACTTGGAAATGAACCTGCACTTAAGGAATAAAATACAAATAGGAACATAAAGAGGATACATTTGCCTTTCCCTAATGACTATATGCATCACCTTTCATGTTCTTATTAGTAGCTGAAAATAGAATTCTATCATGTCTCAATAAGTTTTAAATTATTCATGCATTTTGGACAAATAAACTATAAAAGTGTAACAATATTCACCCAAAGTAAACACATTGGTATTGAAAAATCAAAACCAACAAAATAAGAAAGTAGTCTTTAAATCAAGACACAAAATGAGAATATAATTGTTAATAAAGGACTTATATTACTATTTATAAAGACAAAATACAACCCAGTTTCTGGTGACCATTTGGAGTAAATGGAAACTTCATACATATATTAAAGTCATGTAGTATGCCATAGTTGTCATGGAAACACTTTGATAATAATAAACTTAACATGTACTTACAATACCCCATAACAACCCCTATCTGAATAATTACACAAAAGGAAAAAAAAATGTCCATAGAAATCTCTTGAGACACTTCTTGAAAGCTAAAAAGTAAACAACAACAACAACAAAAACCTCATTTTTTTTGGAGCGAGACACAGACAGAGACAGAGACAGAGGGAGAGGAAGACAGAGATGGGTGCACCAGCAGCCTCTCTGTGAATGAAATCCAGATGCATGCCCTCCCTTGTGGTCAAGTGTGGCCTTGCACCCTTGTGTCACTTTGCATCTGGCTAAACGTGGGACTTGGAGATTGGAACCAGCATTCTTAGGCTTAGGAGGCAGGTGCTTGAAGGGATGGAAAACTACCCTCTCAACTTATTGCACCCCCACTCCTTCCCTTAGAGAAAAAAAATATAGCATGTCAAATTTGGATTTTCTATCTGAAGAACCAAGGATGAAATTATGCTATGTTTTCCACGCGACTTTGGGAGAACAAGAGACCACAGTTCCAGTTTCAGAGCAGCAGATAGCCATGGAGTGGACTGGAGTCATTCAAGAATCATACTGGACCAGGAATGGTGGTGCACACCTTTCATCATGGAGACAAGCATTTCACAGGTGATGGATTATTACAAGTTTTACCTGTATTGATTAGATATTCAGACATATGTAAACTAATAAATTTTCTTCTGAGACTTGATTGTAAGTATGTTATACTTTGATTTTAAAATATTCAAGTGAATTAATTTAAAATAAATTACAAGTCAATTTGAATATTACTCTTTTCCAAAATTATGAAAAGAAGCACAAAGAGGCACCTTCTTTTCCCTTTTCTTTTCTTTTTTTTTGGGGGGGGGGGTTCTAGGTAAGGTCCCACTCTAGCCCAAGCTGACCTGGAATTCACTCTGTATTCTCAGGGTGGCCTCGAACTCACTGCAATCGTCCTACCTCTGCCTCCCAAGTTCTGGGATTAAAGGTGTGTGCCACCATGCCTGGCTTTCAAAGAGGCATCTTTGCATTCATCAGATGGCTATAGTTTAAAATACTGGTGATAAATATAAAATGAATCAGGAACACAGATCAGGTGACACACATGACTTTTCTAAGTATTAGAAATGATAGACCAGTTGAGGAGTCAATTTAGCAGTTTCTTATAAAGTATTCAGCAATTAGATAGATGACTAAGCATTTACTCCATATTGACTGAAATATGAATGACCAAAATTAATTTTTATAATAGCACCAACACAAACACATATGAACAGATAAAAGTATGAAAATAGTTACTATCTTCATACATTTAATATGATCAGCAATAAAATATGAACTTTCTATAAGTGTACCATTAAACACATCTCAAAATTATTTTTTCTTTATTTGAGAAAGAGAGAGACAGACAGAGATGAAGAGGCAGAGAGAGAATGGGTGTGCCAGGGCTTCTCAGCCTCTGTGAACAAACTCCAGACACATGTGCCCCCTTGTGCATATGTGCAACATTGCACACTTGCATCACTTTTGATTCTGGTTAAATGTGGGATCTGCAGATTTGAACGGGCATTCATAGGCTTTGCATGCAAGTGCCTTAACAGCTAAGCCATCTCTCCAGCCCTCAAAAGTGTTTTTAAACCAAGAAACTATAACCACTTGCATTCAGTTGATTAATTCAAGCTTTATGAAATTCCAAACAGGCAAATTGATATATATTGAGCAAAAGATTGTCATTTCACTTGGCAGATGAGGCATAAGTATAATGACTGGAGAAAAAACATGAGACATTTGTGGGTAGACAGGTATGTCTGCATGATGATTAGCTTGGAATTAGCACTGGTAAAGATAATTGTCAACTCATCATGCTGTTTTAAAGGAATTCATCTTATTGTATACAATTCATCCACCAATAAATTTCTAACATAATTTAAAAGACACTTAAGATATACATAAATTGTAATATATGACAAATTTGAATAAATTTCAACTAAAGTGAAGGAACAAATGTTTAAAAATATTTTTAATAATTTATTTTTATTTATATTATTCTAATTTTACATTCATATTGGTGACTCCTGTATCCTCCTCCCTGTCCTCCCTCTTCCAAATGGACCCTCATCAATGGGGAATGTGGGTCATGCATTGTAGAGGTAGTCAAGAGTTAAGGGGGATAGGCCAAGGCTCTGTGCATAATGCCCAAACTGGTGGCTCTAACATTCTTTATGCCCCTTCTTCCATTAATTTCCCTGAGCCACATTGAGATAATTTTAGTTCTACTTCAGTGATGAGGTTTTGGGAGCCTCTGTGTCTCTGGACATCTGGCTTAGCAGGAGTTGGATGTTCTCTGTGTATATCTCCTTCAGCGTTTTTCTGGTGTCATGATCACCAAGAACACTGTATTCTTGCCCTTCCCCTGCATTACTCTATGGTTTCAGCAGGGGTGCTGGTGAGGTGTGATTTGCTGATCCTCCCTTCAGGTTCATTGGCCATCTGAAAAAGATAAGTAAATTCTCCAATGGAGAGAGAAGTTAGTACTAGATAGAAGGCATGACCATAGATATTTTGGAGGGAATTTTATATGCGCAGTTTCTCTTCTAGCCCACAATTGGTGGTAGCTTGATCTTGGAGCCTGAGCTCATTTTCTTTGTACATGATTTTAACTTATTTCCCAGTTCCAGCAATGAGTTCCATTCCACTGAGTGGATCTATTAGCCAAATCAAGAGCAGTTGGTTACCCACCATGCCTGTGTGCCACTACTGCACTTGTTTGAGCATTAAGTCAGGTTGTTTCCTGCTGGGTAGCTTAGACTGCAAGTTGTTTGGAAAGATGTCAGACATTTTCCCCCAGTTGCTCATGTAGCACCCTCTGGCACTAGACTGTCTGGGGACTGACCCTCTTCCAGTTTGACCAAGTCTCTCCATGTTTTGTCTCACAAGTATATGCTGTCTTTGACAGTAGGGGCTTACAATGAACCTTTGGTGGATCATCAAGAACTCTGACAGAAATCTGTCTTTTTTGGGAAACCTTGTAGGCCTCTCAGATCAACAGCTCATCATGAAATTTAACCCCATGCTGGTACTGAGAGTTATGTCAGTGCCAAGGAAGGTGAGGGAAGAAAAAGATAGATAATATAAAAGAGAAAGTGAGTATGGAGAGGAGAGGGAGAGAGAGGGAGAGAAAAGAGAAAGAGAAGCAGGAAACGATTAAGGTTGGTCTTCATGATGTTCTATCCAGTTTCCTGTGGTTCAGGTGTTCCCTCTGCAGGCCTGCTGAAGGATCAATGTTTTATCTTGTTGTTCAGAATAAAGGGTTTTATAGTATCATTTCCTTTTGTGTCCCTATTTTTTATCCCCCCACCCTTGTCCTTCCTCCTACACTTACCCTCCATCACACCCTTATCCTCCTCCATCCCACCCTCCTATTGTCAGGTCCTCAGAGTGCTTATTAGGTTGGGCAGCATCTCAGGTGGATTCAGGTTAGGAGTGACAGATAAATGAGACCATGCTACGATTATCTTTTTGTGATTGGGTGAGCTCACTGAGGATGATCTGTACCATGTTTGACCATTTTTTTTGAATTTCATTATTTCATCTTTCCTTACTGTTACATAGAATTCCATAGTATAGATATACCACTTCTTTGTTATCCATTCATCTAATGATGGACATCTGGGTTGATTCCAGCTCTTTGATGTTATGAATTGAGTAACTGTAAACGTGGTTGAGCAAATATCTCTGATCTGAGGCTCAGAGCCTTTAGGGTAAATGCCCAGTAAGGGAATAGCTGGATCTGTTGGTAGGTCTATGGTCATCCTTTTTAGCAGTCTCCATATAGCTTTCCATAATGGTTGAACCATTTTACATTCCCACCAACAGTGAAAGCTCCTTCCTATTTCTCCACAGCCTTGCCAGCATTTGTTTTCAATGGGGTCAGGTGGAATCTCATAATTGTTTTAATTTGCATTTCCCTAATGATTAGGGATGTTGAACATTTTCTTAAGTGTGTGTTTGCTATTTGTATTTCTTCCTCTGAGAACTCCCTGTGCAGTTCTCTACCCCATTTTGTGAGTGGGTTGTTTGATGATTTATTGTTTAGGCTTTGGAGTTCTTTGTAGATTCTAGAAATTATGCCTCTGTCAGTTGTATAGCTGGTGAAAAGTTTCTCCCATTCTGTGGGTAATCTCATGGCTTTGGTTATAGTATATTTGTCAGTGAAAAGGCTTTTCAGCTTCATGAGATCCCAATGGTTGGGTGATTGTTTAATTTCCTGAGTTGTTGGGGTTTTGTTCAGGAAGTCTTTTCCCACTCCTATATCATGGAAAGTTCCTCCTATTTTTTCTCCCAGTAGTAGCAGAGTTTCTGGTTTTATATTAAGGTCTTTCATCCACCTGGACTTGATATTTGTGCATGATGAGATGTGTCGATTGAGTTTCATTTTCCTACATATGATTGTCCAGTTTGTCCAGCACCATTTGTTGAAGATGCTGTCATTTTTCCATTCTGCATTGGTAAGGCCTTTGTCAAATATCAAGCAGCTGTAGTTACTTTACCCAAAGTCCAGGTCTTCTATTCTGTTCCATTGGTCTATATTCCTGTTTTTATGCCAGTACCATGTTGTTTTTATTACAATGGCTTTGTAGTACAGCTTTAGATCAGGTATGGTGATGCCTCCAGAGGTGTTTCTTTTGCTGAGGATATGCTTGGATATCCGAGGCCTTCTGCCTTTCCATATGAATTTTGAGATAGGTTTTTCTATCTCAGTAAAGAAAGAAGTTGGGATTTTTATCAGCATTGCATTGAATCTATATAGTGCTTTTGGTAAGATTGCCATTTTCACAATGCTAATTCTTCCTATCCAGGAGCATGGGAGGTCTTTACATTTTCATAGGACCTCTTCAATTTCTTTCTTAAGTGTTTTTATATTTTCATTGTATAGGTCTTTCACTTCCTTGGTTAATGTTATTCCAAGGTATTTTATTTTCTGTATTGCTATTGAAAATGAGACAATGTTAGTTATTCCTTTTTGTGCATCTTTGTCTTTTGCATACAGAAAGGCTACTGATTTCTGAGCACTGATCTTATATCCTGCTACTTTGCTGAAGGTGCTAATCACCTTTAAGAGTTTTGAGATGGGGGTTCTTGGGTCACTTATGTGTAGAATCATGTCATCTGCAAATAGAGCTAACTTAACTTCTTCCTTTCCAATTTGTATCCCTTTGATTTCTTTCTCTGTCTTATTGCTTGAGCTAATACTTCTAGCACTATGTTGAGAGCAGAGGTGAGAGTGGACACGCCTGCCTTGTTCCTGATCTCAATGGAAAATACTTCAGTCTCTCCCCATTAAGAATTACTTGGGCTTTAGGAGCTTTATATATAGCCTTTATTATGTTGAGATATGAGCCATCCATACCTATTCTCTCCAATGTTTTGATCATGAAGTGATGTTGTATTTTGTCAAAGGCCTTTCTGTATTTATTGAAATGATAATGTGCTTTTTGTGTTTAAGCTTTTATATGTGGTCTATTACATTGACAGATTTCCATATGTTGAACCACCCCTGTGCACCAGGAATGAAGGCTACTTGATCAAAGTGTATAATACTTTTGATGTACTGTTGAATTCAGTTTTCAAGAATTTTGTTCAGGATCTTTGTGTCTATATTCATCATGGGCCTATAATTTTCCTTTCTTGTGGCATCTCTGCCTGGTTTTGGAATTAGGGTGACACTAGCTTCATAGAAAGAGTTCGGGATCTCTCCCCGTTCTCCTATTGTGTGGCACAGTTTGAGAAAAATTGGTTTCAGTTCTTCCATGAAAGTTTGATAGAATTGAGCTGAGAAACAATCTGGTCCTGGACTCTTCTTTTGGGGGAGGTTGTTGATTACCTCTTGCCAGGGTTTTTTTTCCTCCACCACCGGCAGGTAGAGCGGAAGAGAGAGAGAAGCGGGCCAGCCGCTTCTCTCAAGGCTGAGCAAGAAGGCGGGTGTCGGCGACTAAAACCCCTCCCCCCCTAAAACACTGGGGAGAAAAACCACATTGAGTCGCGGAGACCGTCTAAGGCGGGAATCTCTCCGTTTATTGTCACAGAAGGTATTTATATATTTTGAGGAAGGGGGCCTGAAGAGGGGATGAGAGAAAAGTATAAAGGCCAATAGTATTTCATCACGTCAGCAGCAGCTGGGTGGAAGCAGTTTCAGCTTAGGTGCTGAGTCACTTCAAGGGCAGGTCATGAAACTCTACTCAGGCTCTGGAAGCTCAACTAGGCCTCACCGGGAGTAGGCCAAGACTGGCTGGGCTAACCACTAGGCTTCACACCGGGCAGGGCCCAACAACCTCTTCAATTTCAAAGGGTGTGATGGGTTTGATTAGGAGATTACTCTGCTCTGGGCTTAGCTTTGGTAGGTGGTATGTGTCTAGGAATTCATCCATTTCCTCCATATTCTCCTGTTTTGTGGAGTAGAGGTTTTTGAAATAAATCCTGATAATTCACCCTATTTCACCATGTCTGTTTTGATCTCTCCTTTTTCATTTCTAATTTTGTTAATTTGAAGCATTTCTTTTATTCACTTGATCAGATTGGCCAGGGGTGTATCAATCTTGTTATGTTTTTCAAAGAACCAGCTCTTTGTTTCATCAATTTTCTTATTTGTCCTGTTAGTTTTCAATTCATTAATTTCTGCTCTGATCTTAATTATTTCTTTCCATCTGGAGCTTTTCAGGTTGGCTATTTCTTGTTTTTCCAATGCTGTTAGATGGATGGTTAGGTTATTGATTTGGGATCTCTCTGTTTTTGTTATGAGGGCATTTAGTGCTATGATTTTTCCTCTAAGGACTGCCTTCATTGTGTCCCATAAGTTTTGGTATGATGTGTTCTTATTGTCATTCAATTCTAGAAATTTTGCAATTTCATTCTTTATTTCATCCACAACCCATTTATTGTTTAAAAGTGTGTTGTTCAGTTTCCAGGAGCTGGAGGGATTCCTGGCATACTTTTTGTTTTTAATTTCTAGCATTACAGCATTGTGGTCTGATATCATGCAGGAAATTATATCAATTTTCTTGAAAATATAGAGGCAGGCTTTGTGGTCCAATATATGATCTATTTTAGAGAAGGTTCCATGGGCTGCTGAGAAGAATGTGTAATCTACAACTTTTGGTGGAATGTTCTGTATATGTCTGTTAGGTCTAGTTGTTCTGTGGTGATGCTGAGCTCTCTTACTTCCCTGTTAATTTTCTGTTTGGATGATCTATCTATTGCTGATAGTGGAGTATTGAAGTGCTCGACTATGATGGTGTTGGTGGTTATTTCTGTTTTGTTGCCAAGTAGTTTTTGCTTTGTGAATTGTGGTGCACCTGTGTTTGGTGAGTAAAGATTGATGATTGTGATATCCTCTTGTTGGATTGTTCTGTTGATAAGTAAGAAGTGGCCTTATTTGTCTTTTTTGATTACTTTTGTCTTGAAGACTATTTTATCTGTTGTTAGCATAGCAGCATCTGCTTGTTTCTTATTTCCGTTTGCCTGGAATATCTTTTTCCTTCCTTTCATCCTGAGAAGGTGTCTATGTTTAGTGGTGAGGTGGGTTTCTTCAAGACAGCATATTGAGGGGTCTAATTTTCTGATCCATCCTGTCAGCTTATGTCTCTTGATGGGTGAATTAAGGCCATTGATGTTCTGGGTAATAACTGTGAGGTTTGATTTAATCCCTGCCATGTTGTAATGGCTTGGTGGTTTTTGGACTTTGAAGGGTTGTTTTGTTTTGAGTGCCTTTTCTGAGTTTGGTTATTGTGTTTTTCTTCTTGTAGGTTCTTGAGGTTGGTTATTTGATTCTTCTGTGTGGAGAATTCCCCGCAGTACTCTTGTAGAATTGGTTTTGTGTTCATAAAGTTATACAGGTGGGTTTTATCATGGAAAGTTTTTCTTTCACCATCTATTAGGAGGGATAATTTTGCTGGGTAGAGTAGTTTGGGTTGGAAGCCATAGGCTCTTAGACTTTGCAGGGTTCCATTCCAGGCTCTTCTGGCTTTGAGTGTTTCCATCAGGAAGTCTGAGGTAATTTTTATGGGGTTACCTTTATATGTAATGTGTTGTTTTTCCCTAGCTGTTTTTAGGAATCTCTCCTTATTATCAATATTTAGGGTTTTTATGATAATATGTCTTGGAGAGTTCCACCTTTGGTCCAGTCTGTTTGGAGTTCTATTAATTTCTTGTACTTTGATGGGACTTTCTTTTGAGGGATTGGGAAAGTTCTCTTCAATAATTTTGTTGAATAATTTCTCGAATCCTTTGGTCTTAATTTCTTCCCCTTCTGGTATTCCCATGATCCTAATGTTGGAACGTTTAAGGCTATCCCACATTTCCCACATGTTCTGTTCACAAAAAAAATTGAACTTATTAAAACTTTTGAGTTCATGTGCTGTTTCTTCTGTTTTGTCTTCCAGTTCTGAGTTTCTATCTTCCACATAACTAACTCTATTCTTGAGAGCTTCTAAGGAGTTTTGGGTTTGCTCAATTTGGTTTGTATTTTCTACTACTTTTTAATGTATCATTTCCAATCCTCTATCAATTTCCTTTTTCACATCATTTTATAGTGTGTCTTGGAATGCCTCCTTGCATTTATTTATGTCATTATTGAGCTTAGCCAGCTGGTTACTGATGTCCTCTCTTTTGTCACTCATCTTCAGGTCAATTAATTGTTTTTGGAGCCCTTCCTGGCCCTTTTCTATTAGGTCTATCTTTGCAAGGATAGCATTCATACATTTATTGGCCCCTTGCTGACTTTGTGCAAGTTCTGCTATTTTCTTGGCCAGTGTTGCATTGCTTATGTCTTCATTTGGGGGATCTAATCCTAATATCTCTACTATGTTTTGGTTAGAGTTGTATATTGTGGGATTGGGCAGTCTTACTGGATTTACTTGCATTTGATTATTCATGTTATTTCTTTTGCATTGTGGTCTGCCCCTCACGATGTAGGAGTCTTGTTAACTGAAGCTGTAGTTTACCTTGAGGTATCTTCAGAGTGGAGGATGGGGGGGCAGGGCAGGGTGTGGAGAGTGGGTGGGGCTACCTGGAGAGGCAGAGGGCTGGGAGCAGGGTGAAGTGTTTTCTTGGTGGACGTGGCTACCTTTGCTGCCATGCTGGGTGAGGCATGCTTATAAGGATGTTATCTTCATGTTTTTAAAATATTTTATTTATTTATTTGTGAGAAAGAAAGAAAGGGAAAGAAAGAAAGAAAGAAAAAGAAAGAAAGAAAGAAAGAAAGAAAGAAAGAAAAAGAAAGAGCAGAGAGAGAGAGAGAAATGTTACTCCAGGGTTTAGAGCCACATTAAAAATGAACTTCAGACAAATGTGCCACCTTGTGCACCTAGCTTATGTGGGTCCTGATGAATCCAACCTGGGTCCTTTGGCCTTGCAGGAAAGCACCTTAATCACTAAACCATCTCTCTAGCCCAAGAGTAAATTTTATATACTAGCAAGAGAATGAAATTTTGTGTTTTTAATATCAACTTTACCCTTGTGATTTGTGTGTGTGTGTGTGTTCATTATAGTATGTATGGTGGTGGAGGTGCATGTGTGGGAGAGTACAGATGCCTGTGCATGGACATACATGCAGAGACTAGAGGAGGATATAAAATATCCTATTCTATTTCACTCCCAGTTATGTCCTTGAGACAATGCCTCTCACAGAACCTGAAGCTCAACATTTTTCTGTTAGGTTGACTAATGAGCCCCACAGATTCTTTTGTTTCTACCACTCTCAGTGCTAGGTTTGCAAGCATGTATGAGCATGCATGCTATTTCCATGGTTCCAGGTGTTGAACTCTTAGGACCTCATGATTGCACAGCAGACAGTCTTACCCACTAAGTAATCTCCCTGTCCTATCTTTACAGAGAATGTAGCTAGGATATTTATGGAAAAATTATAACATTTGAAATTTGATTTAAAATAAATTGAGGATGAGAGAAATAAGTGAGTACACAAATCACCATGTACATCCACTGTTGCAGCTGATTGATAGTAACAGAGTTGTAAGTAGATTGTGTATCTTTCTATTATACTGGCATTATGTTCATAAAGGGAGAAAGAAAGCAAAATATTATTTATTTGTGTCAATAACAACCCACTGAGCCATTTTCCCAGTACCAAGAATAAGGGTCTAAGTATGTAAACTCCAGGAGCTGGAGAGATGGCTTAGTAGTTAAGGTGTTTACTAACAAAGCCAAAGAACCCAAGTTCAATTCCCCAATACCCACAGAAAGCCAGATGCATAAGGGATTGCATGCATCTGGAGTTCAGTTGCACTGAACAAAGGCCCTGTCATGCACATTCTCTCCCTCTCTCAAATAATTAAAATAAAGCAATAAAATCTTGTAAAAAACAGACAATCCACAGTATCAATAGAAAAAAAAAAAGTACTTGAGATGTGATTTTAATGTAATACACAAAAAATATTCTGTCAGCCTTAACACAAAATGTAACTATAATTACAAAACATAAGCAAATCCTCCAAATTAATAAGAAGTATACTTATATCATTTATAGAACTCAATTTGTTTCATTAAATTTTATAATTTATAGAATATCTTTAAAAGATTCTCTATGTCTCTCTCTCTCTCTCTCTCTCTCTCTCTCTCTCTCTCTGTGTGTGTGTGTGTGTGTGTGTGTGTGTGCATTTTTTCTAAGAAAATCAGATACACAGAGTTATCTTGACTAAGTCATAGAGTGAATTTAATTTATAGTACACAAAGCACACCTTTAAAAAATAGCTTTATTTACCTGAGAGAGAGAAAGTAGAAGACAGAAAGAATGAATATAGCCTCACCAGGGCCTTCTGCCATTGCAAAAAACCCCAGATGCATGTGCCACCTTGTGAATCTGGCCTTATGTTGGTAGTGGGGAATCAAACTTGGCCCATCAGGATTTGCAAGCAAGAGGGTTTGACTACTGAGTCATCACTCCAGGTACTCAAGTACATCTAGCTATTCTTAAATCTTTTCCTCTTTTCCTAGAAAGACAAAACTGATTATACCAAGAAGAAACTGTAGTGCCTGTCTTTTTTTTTTTTTTTTTTTTGAAATTGTTTATTTTCTCTGCATCTTATCTAGAATCCCCATTATATTTTGTTTCAATGAAGGACAGAGTTTTTTTTTTTTTTTTTTTCTGTTTGTTGTTACTTATTCCATTTGTTTCTTAAATTAAGGAAACTACTTTCCAATCAGATCTTGTGTTAAGACATACCTGGAATTATTTCTTATGCAGTCCTGCATGAAATCACTTTTGCAGCATATAAAATCTGGGCATTGAACTTTCTTAGATGATGTTTATGCATTTACTGTTGATTAAGTCTTAATACCAGTCTTCCTCCTCAATAAATATTTTCTCAATCATAAAGAATGACTTATTTTTTGAGGAATAAAAGTAAATGATTTAAAAATTTATAATTTATGTCATTAAAATGAAAACTTATTTTCTTTTAGGGAAATATTACTACTATGTTTTACCACTGTGAAGCTAACAGCTTCTAATACTTCTGAGATATGAACTCAAGACATACATAATATTTTGAACATGTTCTCATTCTTTATACAAGATAATATTTAGCACCTGTTTTTCATCGTGTACTTTTGAAGAACTGAGGATGCAGCAATGGCCCTAACTTGTGTACATATGCTCTAATAATATCAATGTCACTCTCTTATCAATACCTTATTTTTAAAATCTATTCCAGGAAGGATGCCATCCTACCATTCTTAATGCAAATAATGTTACGGTGTATTCAAATTCTAGAAGAGGAAAATATTAAGTGACCTACTGTATAAATTATGGGTCCATCATGCTTCAGCTCCATAACTCTGCTTGCTACTGTATAGGTTATATGTAGTTAGATGTAGCCTGAGGTGCAATGTTAAGGTTCAGCATATAAGCCTTTATTAGTTATCTCTAAACACCCTTTCTCTCTCTGTCTTTCTCTCTCTCTCTGTCTGTCTGTCTGTCTCTCTCTCTCTCTCTTTCTCTCTGTGCATGTGTATGTGTGTGTATGTAATGTAGTGGATTGAGTTGATTTGTGTTTAAGAAGTTTCCATGAGCAAATCGCATAAGCAAGATATTCAAGGCAAGGCCATGGCATGGGCTTCAATACCTGAAAGAACCAGTGTGTTTTTGTCAAAGTGAATTTACTCTTATTCCTATTCCTTTTTGGTATTAAGGAAGAACTAAATTAGACTAGAAAAAGTAACCTCCCATCTTTTCACAAAGCACTATGTTACCATCTCTTTATGTCAACATCACTGATCATAATCAGTCCTTGGTTATCTTCAGTGTGTAAGCAAGTCTATGGCCATGTTTAGCAGCCCCTCCACTGATGAAGGACTCTGCTGTCACTGTGGTCCTGTAGCTTCACATTGTCCTGATCCATTTGTCTCCTCTGAAATGCTGTCTGGTAGTGATGATGACAAAACCTTTCAATAACCCAAAAATCTTCTTGCCTATCTTATCATCTTTGCAATATGTATATTCAATTTGTTTCCATCTATGAATTGAATCCCTCTTTTGTCAGTGCATTCTCTCTGCTTGCTAAATAAACATCTAAGTGCCATTTCATTACCACTCATTAATAATTAAATTCATTATTAAAAAACATATTGAGGTTATATGCTGCTCTATTCACCATTATAGAAACCAAGATAATAAATATAAGGCATACCCAACTTCACCTAGAGATATGGGAAGTAGAGAGATAGCTTAAAAAAAATCTTTCCTTAGCATAAATATTCAGAGAAGGGAAATTTTTAATCAGAACCAATGATTTGTATTGGGCTGCCAATGAAAGTATCCTTTGAGTAAAGGTTGGAATGACAAGAAATGGACAAGAAATTAAGATGTTTGGGCTGAACTAAAATGTGCAAAAGACCCTGAAACTTTAAGAAGTTTTGCAGTACTGAATACTGCCTCTTCAGAATGAAACAGTGATTATCATACAATGAATAGAATGTTATTCATTGAGACAAGGTATGAGTTACTAAAACTTAAAATGTCCTAGCAGGAGCTTTAATAAATTTGCTAAATAAAATAAGTGAAGAGACAGCATATATTGTGGGAGAACATCTTTGGTAACCAAACATATGACAGAAGATTAAAATATAGAATTCATGAAGAACTACAAAAATTAAGTATCTCCCCCAAACCAGAGACTATCCAAGCAATAAATGGCCTAACAGGAATTCTGGTCAAGATGGTGTCTGCCTAGCCAAGCCTCACGTCATGGGGAAGGAAACACAAGATATTTAGGGTTATGTAGGGTTTTAACAGTCTGAAGATTCAAGTAGAACTCCAGTGGGAGGATGCAGAGGAGCAAAGTAGGGAATCCACTGATTCCCACACTCTTGGGGAGCCCAACAGTCCTCCAGTCCCCTAAAGCAGCTGTCCTAGCCACATTCCAGCCTCAGGTTCCACCTGCACTAACAGCTAAGGGGACCCATGTCAGTGGGATAGCAGTCACCCCTTATTGCCCCAACATAGGCTTTCTCACCCCTGCAGAGCTCCACAAGTGAACCCAGTTCTACTTGATGCAACTGCTGTGCCCCACCCCCTCCCACAAGCAGACTCGGGCCAACAGGCTAGCTTTCACCTGGCCCTACCTCAACCTAGACTTTCCCACCCCCACAGTACTCCACACATGAAAGCCATTGCACTCGCCACCACCCCCAATGCAATGACCCAGGTCATCAGGCTAGCACTCATCCCACACTATCCTAACCTAGGTTTGTCTGCCCCCATGGAGCTCTACATGTGAAAGCCATTCCACTATACACCACTGTCCCCCATGCGTGGACTCAGGTCAACAGACTAGCATTAACCCTGCTCTACTCTGAATTAGGCTTGTCAACTCCAACAGAGTTCCACATACAAATGCTCTCCATCCCACTCACCACCACCTCCTTACAACTCACCTTGCATGGACCCAGATCAATAGGTTAGCATTCACCCTGCCCTACCCCAACCTAGGCTTTCCAAGCCCCATGAAGCTCACCAGACTAACACCTTCAGTCCCACTCACTGCCAACCCCATACATGGACCCAGGTCAAGGACAAAGTATAGCTTCCTCCTAAATTTAATAAGATTACTTCACTGTGCTGGGCAGACCACAGCGCAAAAGGAATAGCATGACAAATCAAATGCAAATAAATCCAACAAGATTGCCCAGTCCCACAATGGATATCTTTCATCAAATCATAGAAGAGACAATAGGATCATAATCCCAAAATGAAGACACAAGCAATGCAACCCTGAACAAGAAAATAGCAGAAAATCAACATAGGGCCACTAATTGTATAAATGTCGTTCTCATTAGATTAGACCTAATAGAAAAAAACCAGGAAGGTCTCCAAAGACAGTTAAATGATCTGAAGGAGAGTGAAGAAAAGAGGACCTCAATAATCAGCTGGCTAAGCTCAATGAAGTCATATATAAATGCAAGGGTGAACTGCAAGAAGCATTAAGATAATGAGAAAATGATGTGAAAAGGGAACTCGACAGAGGGATAGAAACTATACACAAAAAAGCAGTAGAAAATACAAACCAAATTGAACAAGACTAAAACTCTATAGAAGCTCTCAAGAACAGAGTCAACCATGTGGAGGGTAGAAACTCAGAACTGGAAGACAAAACAGAAGAAATCAGTTTGTGAGTCCAAAAGTTTCAATAAGTTCAAACATTTTTGTGAAAAGAACATGAGGGGACTCTAGGATACCCTTAAAAGTCCCAACATTTGGATCATGGGGATACCAGAAGGGAAAGAATTTCAGACCAAAGGCATGGGGAAGTTATTCAACAAATAATATGAAGGAAACATTCCCACTATCTCAAAAGAATGTCCCATCAAGTTACAAGAAGCTAACAGAACTCCAAAAAGACTGGACTAATGGAGAAATTCTCCAATAATTCTCCATCAGAATTAATTCCCACTTCTCAATGGAAACCCTGAAAGCCAGAAGTGCCTGGAATGGGACACTGCAAAATTGAAGAGCTTATGGCTTCAAACCCAAATTACTCTACCAAGCAGAAGTATCTCTCATAATAGATGGTGTAAGAAAAAAATTCTATGATAAAACACAACTTTATAACTATATGAACACAAAGCCAAACCTACAGAGAGTACTTCAGGGACTTCTCCACACAGAAGAATCAAAAAACCAACCTCAAGTGCATACAAGAAGCAGATCACAATAACCAAGCTCAGAGAAGGCACAAAAGACTACAAAGTCCAAGAAAACACCAGACCACATAAACCACTACAGCATGACAGGAATTAAATCAAACCTCACAGTTATTACCCAGAACATTAATGGCCTTAATTCATCCATCAAGAGACATAAGCTAACAGTGTGTATCAGAATATTAGACTGCTCAATCTCCTGTCTTCAAGAAACCCACCTAACCACTAAAGACAGACACCTCTTCAGGGTGAAATGATGGAAAATTATATTCCAAGCAAAGTGAAAAAAAGAAACTAGCAGGCAGCTGGGAAGGGTGGAGCATGCCTTTAATCCCAGCGCTCAGGAGGCAGAGGTAGGAGGATTGCCATGAGTTCAGGACCACCCTGAAACTACCTAGTGAATTTCAGGTCAGCCTGGGCTAGAGTGAGACCCTACATTGAAAAACAAAATAAAACAAAAAAGTAAAGGAAGAAAGAAATAAAGAAAGAAAGAAAGAAAGAAAGAAAGAAAGAAAGAGGCAGGCATTGCTATACTAATAATGGATAAAATAGACTTCATACCAAAAGTAATCAAAAAAGCCAAAGAAAACCATTTGTACTTATGAAGGGAGTGATCCAAAAAGAATCATCAATCTTTATGTCCCAAACACAGGTGCACCACAATTCATAAGACAAAACCTACTTGACAACAAACCAGAAATAACCATCAATACCATCATAGTTGGGGACTTTAATACTCCACTATCAGCAATAGATAGATCATCCAAACAGAAAATTAATAGGGAAGTAAGAGTGCTTAACAAAACCACAGGTCAACTAGATCTAATGGACACCTACTGAACATTCTACCTCAAATCCACATATTGCACATTCTTCTAAGCAGCCCATGGAAGCTTCTCTAAAATAGATCATATATTAGACCATAAACCTGTCTCCCTATATTTAGGATGATCGATATAATCTCCTGCATGATATCAGATCACAATGGTGCATCACTAGAAATTAACAACAAAAGATATGTCAGGAATCCCACCAGCTCCTAGAAACTGAACAACACACTTTCAAAAAATAAATGGGTAGTAGATGAAGTAGAAAATGAAATTGCAAAATTTCTACAAATGAATGACAATGGGAATACCTCATACCAAAACTTATGGGACACAATGAAAGCGGTCCTCAGAGGAAATTTCATAGCACTAAACGCCTTCAAAACAAAGACAGAGAGATCCCAAATCAATAACCTAACCATCCACCTAAAGTCATTGGAAAAACAAGAAAAATCCAACCCACAAAGCTCCACATGGAAAGAAATAAGTAAGGTAAGAGCAGAAATTAATAAATTAGAAACTAAGAAAACAATTAAGAAAATTTATGAAACAAATGCTGGTTATGTGAAAAAATGAATAAGATTGATAAACCCCTGGCCAATTTGATCAAGCTAAAGAAACATAGAATCTTCAAATTAACAAAATTATAAATTAAAAAAGGAGAGATCACAACAAACATAAGTGAAATTGGGAGATCATCAGTACTTATTTCAAAACCTTCTATTCCACAAAACTGCATAATTTGGAAGAAATGGATGAATTCCTGGACACTTACAAACTACCAAACCTAAACTCAGAGCAGGTTTATCTCCTAAACAAACCTATCACACCCACCAATTGAAAAGGTAATCAAAACCCTCCCCCAAAAGTAGAGTCCAGTACCAGATAGCTTCTCAGATGAATTCTATCAAACCTTCATGGAAGAACTGAAACCAATCTTTGTCAAACTTTGCCATGCAATTGGAGAACAGGGAAAGCTCCCCAACTTCTTGTATGAAGCTAGTCTGTCCCTAATACCAAAACCAGGTAGAGATGCCACAAGAAAAGAAAATTATGGGCCTAATTTTCCTGATGAACATAGACTCAAAGATCCTGAACAAAAACTTCGCAAACTGAATTCAATAACACATCAAAAGCATTATCCACCAGGATCAAGTAGGCTTCATCCCAGGAATGCAGGGATGGTTCAACATACAGAAATCTGTCAATGTAATATGCCACATAAATAAGATTAAATACAAAAACCACATGATCATTTCAATAGATGCAGAAAAGGCATTTGACAAGATACAAAAGCACTTCATGATCAAGACATTGGAGAGAATAGGCATTGATGGGTTATATGTCAACATAATAAAGGCTATATATAAAACTCCTAAAGTCCAAGTAATACTTAATTGGCAGAGACTGAAGGAATTCCCATTGAGTTAAGGAACAAGACAGGGGTGTCCACTTTCTCCTCTACCCTTCAACATAGTACTGGAAGTCTTAGCAAAAGCAATAAGACAGGAGAAATAAATAAAAGGGATACAAATTGGAAAGGAAGAAGTTAAGTTAGCACTATTCACAGATGACATTATTCTATGCATAAGTGACATGAGAACTTCCATCTCAAAACTCTTAAACGTGACTAACTCCTTCAGAAAAGTAGCAGGAAACAAAATCAATGCACAATAATCAGTAGCCTTTTTTATGCAAAATACAAATATACAGAGAAAGAAATAAGCAATGTTGTCCTATTTTCAATATCAACAACAAAAAAAAGTATCTTGGAATAACATTAACAAAGGACATGAAAGCCATTTAACAATGAAAACATAAAAACAGTCAAGAAAAAAAATGAGGAGGATTTGAGTAAAAGGATAGACCTCCCATGCTCCTGAATCAGCAGAGTTAACATTATGAAAATGGCAGTTTACCAAAAGCAATACAGACACTTAATTCAATACCAATAAAAATCCCAACACTATTCACAGAGATAGAAAAAAATGATCTCAAAATTCCTCTGGAATGGCAGAAGGCCTCAGATATCCAAGAATATCCTCAGCAAAAGAAACACCTCTGGAGCCATCACCATGCCTGATCTAAATCTATATTACACAGCCTTAGTGATAAAAACAACATGGTACTGGCATATAAACAGGATTATAAACCAATGGAACAGAATCAAGGACCAGACTTTGTGTCAAGTAACTACAGCTACTTGATGTTTGACAAAGGCCCTAACAATGTAGACTAGAAAAAAGGATAGCACTTTCAAAAAATGATACTGGACAAACTGGACAACCATATGTAGGAAAATAACTTGATCCACACACCTCATTATTAATACAAATCAAATCCAAATGCATTAAAGACCTCAATATAAGACCAGAAACTCTACTGGAATTAAAAATAGAAGGAACTTTCCATGATATAAGAGTAGGAAAACGCTTACTGAAAAAAAAAAAAAAAAAGAAATAGGATCTCAAGAAATTAAATAATCATTCAACCACTGGGATCTCATATATCTAAAAAGTATTTTTCATAGACAAACATACAATAAGCAAAGCCAATAGATTACCAACAGAATAGGAGAAAATTTTTGCCAACTATACAATTAACAGAGGGTTAGTTTCTAGAATTTCCAAATAACTCAAAACCCTAAACAATAAAAAGTTAAACAATCCACTCAAAAAATGAGGCAGAGAACTGTACAGGGAATTGTCAGAGGAAGAAATACAAGTGGCAAGCACACACTTAAGAAAATGTTCATCATCCCTAATTATCAGGGAAATACAAATTAAAACAACCATGAGATTATCCTAGTAAGAATGGCAAGCATTAGAAAAATCTAATGAAAACAAATGCTGGTGAAGGTGTGGAGAAATAGGAACCCTCATTTAGTGTTGGTGGGAATGTAAGCTAGTTCAACCACTATGGCAAGCAATATGGAGACTCCTAAATAAGTTGACTATAGAGTTATGAAAAGACCCAGTTATTCTCTTACTGTGCATTTACCCTAAAAGCCCCATGCCTCAGTTCAGAGAGATTTGCTCAAACATGTTTATAGTTTCTCAATTCATAATAGCTAAGAACTGGAAGATGTCCATCTTTAAGATGTCCATCATTAGATGAATGGATCACCAAGATGTGGTATATCTAAACAATGGAATTCTACACAGCAGTAAGGAAAAATGACACAATGAAATTTGAAGAAAAATGGTCAAACTTGGAACAGATCCTTCTCAGCGAACTCACCACATCACAGAAAGATTATTGTTGCATGGTCTCACTCATCTGTAACTCCTAAGCTGAATCTTCTGACATACCTATTAAGCATCTTGAGGACTGGACAATAGAGACAGTGGGGAGGTATGGGAGGGTAGGGAGAGGGGGCAAAACTGAAGCCAAATGGAAATGGTACCTTAAAATCCTATATCCTGAAAGACAGACTGAAAGGTTGAACCTTTATCAGGTCCTTAGAAGGAACACCCGATTCACAGGGCCCTGCAGAATGTATGAGGAAGACTAACCTTAATCTTCTCCTCTCTCTCTTTCTCTCTCTACCTCATCTCTCTCTTATTTCTCTTCTCTTATTCTCTTTTATATTACATCTTTTTCTTCCTTCTTATCCCTTGGCACTGGCCTGTAACTCTCAGTACCATCATGCATTTAACATCCACAATGATGTGTTTATCAGAGAGACCTACAAGGTTTCCCAAAAGAAGACAGGTTTCTGTCAGAATACTTGATGACCATCTATTAGAACTGTACAGGGAGTTCTCAGAGGAAGGAATACAAATAGCAAATACACACTTAAGAAAATGTTCATCATCCCTAATAATCAGGGAAATGCAAATTAAAACAACTATGAGATTCCTCCTTACCCCAGTAAGGATGGCTAACATTAAAACAAAAAAAAAAAAAGAAAAAGAAAACAAATGCTGGTGAGGCTGTGGAGAAATAGGAACAAGCTTCCACAGCTGGTGGGAATGTAAAATGGTTCAACCATTATGGAAAGCTATATGGAGACTCTTGAAAAGGATGACCATAGATCTACCAATGGATCCAGTTATTCCCTTATTGGGCATTTACCCTAAAGGCTCCAAGCCTCAGATCAGAGACATTTGCTCAACCATGTTCATAGCTTCTCAATTCATAATAGCAAAGAGCTGGAATCAACCCAGATGTCCATCATTAGATGAATGGATAACAAAGATGTGGTATATCTATACTATGGAATTCTATATAGCAGTAAGGAGAGATGAAATAATGAAATTTGGAAAAAAAAATGGTCAAACATGGGACAGATCATCCTCAGTGAGCTCACACAATCACAAAAAGATAATCGTCACATGGTCTTGTTTATCTGTCGCTTCTAACCTGAATCCACCTGAGATGCTGCCTAGCCTAATAAGCACTCTGAGGACCAGACAATAGGGAGGATGGGATGGAGGGAGTGTGATAGTGGGAGGGAGTGAGAGGGTGGGAGGGAGTATAAAGGTGGGGGGATACAAATAGGGACCCCAAACGAAAAATAGCATAAAACTCTATATTCTGAACAACAAGCTAAAACACTGATCCTTCAGCAGGCCTGCAGAGGGAACACCTGAACCACGGGAAACTGGAGAAAACATCATGGAGACCAACCTTAATTTTCTCCTGCTTTACTCTCTCTTCTCTCTCCCTCCCTCTCTCTTTCTATCCATCACCTCTCTATACTCACTTTCTCTTTTATAATATATATATTTTCTCCCCTCAACTTCCTAGGCACTGACTTATAACTCCCAGTACTAGCACAGGGTTAACTTTCACAATGAGCTGTAGATCCGAGACACCTACAAGGTTTCCCAAAAAAGACAGATTTCTGTTAGAGTTCTTGATGACCCACCAAAGGTTAATGGTAAGACGCTACTGTCGAGGACAGCATACACGTGTGAGACCAAACATGGAGAGACCTGGCCAGAATGTGGAAGAAGGTCAGTCCCCAGACAGTAAGCTAGTATAGTGCCAGAGGGTGCTACACTAGCAACTGGGGGAAGATGGCTGACATTGGTCCAAACAACTTCCAGTCTAAGATACCCAGCAAGAAACAACCTGATATAATGCTCAAACAAGTGCAGTAGTGGCACATAGCCATGGTGGGCAACCAACGGCTCTTGACTTGGCTAATTGATCCACTCAGTGGAATGGAACTCATTGCTGGAACTGGGAAATAAGTCAAAACCATGTACAAAAAATGAACACAGTCTCCAATCAAGATACCATAAAATGTGGGCTAGAAGAGGGCCTACCCATATAAAATCCCCTCCAAGCTATCTATGGCCATCCCATATATCTAGTACTAACTTCTCTCTCCGTTGAAGAATTTGCTTATTTTTTCCAGATGGACAACAAACATGAAAGGAGGATCAGCCAATCATACTTCACCAGGGCTCCAGCTGAAACCACAGAGTAATGTGGAGGAAGTAATGGGGGATCACGACACCAGAAAAAAGTTGAAGGAGATAAACACAGAGAGCATCTAATTCCCACTAAGCCAGATATCCACAGACACAGAGGCTCCCAAAACCTCTTCACTGAAGTAGAGCTCAAATGACCCCAATGTGGCTCAGGGAAATTGAGGAAGAGGGGGCAGAAAGAATGTTAGAGCCACAATTTGGGGCATTATGCACAGAAACTTGGCCTATCCCCAATAGCTCTTGACTACTCCCACAATGCGTGAATCACATTCCCCATTGATAAGGGTCCCTAGGGAAAAGGGAGGACAGGGAGGAAGATAATGGAGTCACCACTATGAATGTAAAACTAGAATAATATACATAAGAATAAATAAAATTTAAAAAAGTATACTTGATGACCCATAAAAGGTTAATGGTAAGACCCTACTGCACATGATACCATATGCTGTTGGTATGGAACATGGTGTCACCTGGCTGGAATCTGGAAGAGAGTCAGTTCGTCTAGTGCCAGAAGGTGCTACATGATCGACTGGGGGAAAGTGAACAACAACTGTACAAGCAATGCATGATTCAAGCTACTCAGCAGGAAAAAAACTGATGTGATGTTCACCCACATGCAATAGTGGCACACAGCCATGGTGGGTTACCAAGTGCTCTTGATTTGGCTATCAGATCTGCTCAGTGAAACAGAACCCATAGCTGGAACTGGGAAACAAGTCAGAACCTTATCCAAAAAATGATCCCACTCTCCAATATCAAGCTCCCACCATTTTTTGGCTTCAAGAGAGCACACACCTATTAAATTCTATCTAAAATAATAATGGTTATCCCATTTATCTGGTGCTGACTTCTCTCTGTGTTGGTGAACTTGCTTCTCTTTTTCAGATGGATACAGAACCTGAGGAGAGAATCAGCCTATCATACCTCATCAGGGCCCCAGATGAAACCATAGAGTAATAGGGGAAATGAACAAGAGTGCTGCTTTCTTGGTGAAACTGGTACCAACACAAGTCTGAAGGAGATAGACACAGAGAACACTTTACTCCTACCAAACATGATACCTAGAAACACAGAGTTTCCCAAAACATCATCACTGAAGTAGACCTAAAACGAACCAAACATGGCTCCGGGAAATTCATGGAAGAGAAGGTGAAAAGATTGTTAGAGCCCCAAGTTGGGACCTTATGCATGGAGACATTGCCTCTTCCCCATAACTGATGGCTACCCCCACAATGCATGACCCACATTCCTCAATGAGGAGGGTCCTTTCGGAGGGGGAAGGACAGGGAGGAGGTTAATGATGGTACCAGTGTGACCTTATACTATCTACATAACTCATAAAAAATTAAAAAAAATAAATGGGCAAACAAATTGAACAGCTTTTTCTCAAAATAATGTGATACAATTGCAAAATAAAAAATTGAAAATATTTTTAACATGCTTAGTTGTCTGTTAAATGAATATTTAAACATATTTTAGACTTCATATTATCACACAATAGACATCATTAAAATAATTATATATTTGGGAAAGTATTTGGGGAAGATAGAACCCTTGTTCACTGTTAGTGGGAATTCAACTTGTTCAGTTACTATGGAAATAAGTATGAAGGGTTCTCAAAAATTAAAATTAAAACAGCATATGATACCCAAAGCAATCTAAGTCAACATACCATAGAGCTCCTTGCATGTTTTTATTGTAGCATAATTCAGAATATCCAAATATGAAACTAGTATAGATGTCCATCAAAAGATGAATGGGGAGCTGGAGAGGCCTGGAAATCCTAGGGACCAGAGTTCAGTTCCCTAATGCCCATGTAAAGCCAGATGCTCAAAGTGATGCATGCATCTGGAGTTCATATGTAGTATCTAGAGTCCCTGGTGTACCCATTCTCTCTCTTTCTATCTGCCTCTTTATTTCCCTATTGATGTCAAATAAATAAATAAAATATTTTTAAGGGGATGAATGAATAAAGAAAATAACATATGTTTAGTGGGAAAGAATCAAATTATATAATTTATAAGAAAGTGGGTGGTGGGCTGGAGAGATGGCTTAGCGGTTAAGGTGTTTGCCTGCAAAGCCCAAGGACCTCGGTTCAATTTCCCAGGACCCACTTAAGCCAGATGCATAAGGTGGCATATGCACCTGGAGTTTGTTTGCAGTGGCTGGAGGCCCTTGCATGCCCATTCTTTCTCAGTCTCTCTCTCCCTCTCTCTGCTGCTTTCTCCTTTGCTCTCTCTGAACATATATATATATGAAGAAAATAGGTGGAACTTGAGAGTTTTCATTAAATGAAATAAGACTCACAAAGGCAAGTATCATGCACATATGACATGAGGCCAAAAGGAGGACTATGGCAGTGATGGGGAGACTTAAAAACTGGGTTACTACTGTGAGGGAAAAGGGGGCTTGAGGGAGGGTGACAGGAGAGTGAATATTAACAAGGTGCAATTATATACATGTGATATGATGTTATAATGAAATCCATTGTTTGATTGTACTTGAACATCATTATTCTCAGTCATCAATTTGATTACATCAGGCATTCACTAAAACATGCCTGCAGTGGGTCTGTGAGGGAACTTGCAGGAAGTAATGATTGAGGTGGGAAGACTCTTCCCTAGAAAGAACAGCAGTTCCTGGCCACAACCCCTTGAAGGAGAACATGAATAATGCTGCTTGTTGGCCTGAATTTGTTTCTAGCTGGTGAATGCACATCATTGTTGTATCAGTCGCCATCCTTCCCTGCCATCTGAACCAGGCTTATTGAGCCTCCCAACAAGTACTGAAGACCAGTGGCTCTGGAAACATCTTCCAGGCCTTCAGCATCAGACTGGGACTGATGAGGCACCCAGCCTCATGGACTGAGCTACTTACTGGGTTCCCAGACTCTCAAGTATGCAAACAGCTATGGTTGGACTACCTCATCACATTTGTGATATATTCATAGTCAGTTTTGTTCTTCAAGAGAACCCTAATGCAGTATTTTAACTTAAAAATAATTTTAAAAATTTCTTACAGCACACTCTGCAATTTCTCTTAGGTACCCAAGTAACTAAAATATGTTTTACATTCTAAGGACCCAAACATGGAGCCTTATGATCCATATAGTTCAAATTCTCCATTTAATCCAAGGGCAATGTTTTGGTTTCCTGTTACAACCTCTTCACCTTCTACTGAGGAAGTCAGAACCATCTAGAATGACAAGCATCTACCAATCTACCTCCCACCTGGTCAAGGCTGAACTCAGGTGACTGAGAAACATCATTATGTGCTGAAATTTGTTCACTGATGCTACACTGAAAATAGTATGCTGAGTTATTTAAACCAAAATCTAAAAATCTAAAGCTTTTGTGCTTTATAGACTTAAAATTAATACATATATATATATAACATGTATTATATGTATATATATTAATTAATATATGTGATATATGTGCAATTAATATTTATAATTAATACTTGTATGTATATTGGATAGACTACTTTTTAGCATTTGCTAGGCTAGGAATGCCAAAAACTAACACACAAGTCCAATCAAACAACATTTGGGCATTTGTATCTTGTTTTCTTAAATGTTGACTAGGAAATCAAGTCCAGAAAAATGAACAGAAATGAAAAGGAGAGGTTATTGCACATCCCTCTAGTAAAGGATTGTCTCTCTGGCATTCTACCACAGATCCTTGTGTCTAATGTGTACCTACCTCCGCCTCCAGTGGGTGGAGAGGCAAACAGGAAGATTGAGCTCTAGCTGGAAGCCATATCCACCTGCATTTGATGTTTTTAGTGTAACTCTAGGTCTCTTCCCACAGTGCTACTGTGTTTTAAAGATTTAATCGACTTTTCATGAAATTATCACTCAATCTTGGTAAGAATGCAGAGGATAAGAGATATCCCTAGAGTTCACAAGGTACAGAACAAAAATATTTCAATGAATATCTAAAAATTTCTATATTTGCCAAACCTACCATTGCATCTTGGTGGACAATGTACTTGGCCCAAGATATACATTTAAAACCTTTTGTTTTTGCTCCCTGCTAGAGAAACTGTTGTGAATAATTCATGAGTTTTAATAGCACAATGCTTAAATAAAGAAAATTATCCTTCCATCCAAATTTATAAAAACAATACATCTTAAATGGACTACAGCATTATTAGGCCTTTATGTGAAGAGTTTCCCAAGTTCTACGTGAATATATAATTTGTGACCCACAGCATTTCCAAATGCCCGGGTGGCTATATGTCTATGGAATATAGTGCACTTCCTGGTGAATCCATTTCATCAGCTGTGCAGCACAGATTTTCCACACTGTAATTCAGACTGACTTCTCCAAATATTACTTACTCTGACACCACTTTCACAGTGGTAAGATAGCTTCAAAGTAGAGAAGTGTCTTGTGATATCGTATCTCAACAGAATTCAAAACGCTGTTGCAAAACTGACAAAGTAGTATCCAAGTTGAAATGTGAAATAGTAAAGCAGCCCATAGATTGCTCTCTACACCAAAACTTGCTGTGTATCAGACAGAAAAACAATGGAAGGGTTACAACAGTGAGGGAACACCTCTAACTCAATATTAGAAAATGCTAAGTAAATATGGGATAAGTGAATGATATATATATTTTTGGAGAGAGACAGAGGGAGACAGAGAGAGAGGGAGAGGAAGACAGATAGAGAGATGGGCTCTACCTCTCAGCTGCTGGAATGAAATCCAGATGGGTGCACTCCCTTGTGGTCAAGTGTGACATTGCAACCTTGCGTCACTTTTCATCTGGCTAAACATGGGACCTGGAGATTGGAACCGCTGGAGATTGGAACCAGCGTTCTTAGGCTTAGGAGGCAGGTGCCTTAACCACTAAGCCATCTCTCCAGACCCTGAATGATATTTTTGACTTGGGTAGAAACAGAATAATTCATTTAACATGTTGTACAATATAAAATTAATCTTGGAGAGAAACTTTTTTTTGTCACATGAAGGAAATATGTATGTTTAATGTTCAAGCATATGTGGAATGTATATTTTAATTTATAAATAATATGTTTCTGTTTTTGTAAATACTATTCCTTTCAGAGTTAAGAATAACATCCTTTTCAAGGATTAACCTATCATAATCTGTATTTTTCACAACAGTAAACCAGGGTGGTCTTGAACTTGTTAGGTATCTGAGTATGACCTTGAACTTCTGTTTCTAATCCTTACGCCTCCACCTAAATGCAGGCATTAGAGGCATGGTTCATCATGCCAACCTTTATGCAGTGTTGCAGATCAAAACCAGAGCCTTTTGAATGTCAGACATTCACTCCATCTCCATTTCCAGTCCCATATATCACACTGTCTTAAAAGACATGTGAAATTTTTCTCCCATGTATGATGGAGCATTGATTTCATCACTAAATGACTAAGGAAAAGTAAATTTCTTATGACAGCACATTATAAATGAGTGCTTTGCCCTTCAGTTGACTTCATTTTTATTTTTTAAATTTTTATGAAGGCTGAATCTCTCACTGTATCACTGGCTAGCCTGGAACTCACTTTTTACCCCAGTCTGACCTCAAACTTATGGTGATTTTCCAACCTCAGCCTCCTGAATGCTGGGATTTGAGCCTCTAGGAGCTGCAAGCTGACTTTATACTTACTGCCATTTGATACTCCTTTCTGCATAGAAAGCCTTAATTTGTATTTCATTCAATGCTGCTATTTATTTGGTGGTTATTGACAAATATTTGATTGCTGTGCAACTGAAGATGCTTTGTTGCTGATGAAGACATTTATTAAGATGGATGTTCTCATAGTTGCTAAAAATAATGTGACACACACACAGTAGATCTTTCGTATTGTAGATTGAGTCATTGATTAGATGCTTAGTTCTGGACATGGGAAAGAATTAAAATGAAATGCGAACCCTTAGAAATTTAGCTGGGCGTGGTGGTGCAGGCCTTTAATCCTGGCACTTGGGAGGCAGAGGTAGGAGGATCACCATGAGTTTGAGGATACCTTGAGACTACATAGTGAATTCCAATTCAGCCTGGACTAGAGTGAAACCCTACCTAGAATATCCCCCCCCAAAAAAAAAATAATAATTAATCTTCCTTATAAAGGAGACTGGTGACCTTTGGTGCTGGATTCTCATGTCAACGATGTTTAACTTAATGTTTTGAAAGTAGATTTTGATGGCTGTCCTTATGTTCTGTCTTGTGTAGTGATGATCAGAGAAACAATGATTCTTTTCTTTGTTTTGTGGACATATATTCATTTCATATAATTGTTAATTTAATGAATGATATATTTCCTTTGAAGTATATAATGCATTTTAACAATACACCCTCCCAAATTCTCTATTGTTTTTCCCTGACTCCCACCCATTATTCCATGCATTACCTATGGCAGTTTGAATGTGAAATGTCCCCCACAGCTTCCTGTGTTTATGATTAAGCCTCATGCTCAATCCCTAGCTGGTGGAGCCTTAGTGAGATGGGTTCTTGCTGAAGGAGGCATGTCTCTATGGGCAGGCCTTTAAGTTTATTAGTTCAGCACCATTGGATGTTCACTTTAGCTTACTCTTCCTTAGTGGAGAGTCACTCTCTACATTCTCTAACATGCTTTTCCTGCAATGATGAAACTTCTCTTCAAAAATGATATCTGTTGTCTTAACAGCTGCCATTTCATCAAAGGTGACACAGAGTATCCACGTGGTTTCATTTGCTGTGCAGAAGCTTGTATTCATGAAATTCTATGTATTAAATGTTAGTATTTTCTGAGTAACCAGAGTCTTTTTATGAATGTCCTTACCAAACTTACCTTCATTTGTTTTGGCTACTTTTTCCTTAAAGAACATTTTTCATGTCTTACATTGATCCATTGATAAGGATCTTGTTTCTTCTTACACATATAGACATCCAATTTTCTCAGTAGCATTTTTAAAGAGGCTTTAATTTCCCCAATATATATTTCTGTCATCTTTCTCAAAATCAGGAGGTTGCAAGTACATGGGATTATAACAGAGTCCATATTCAATTCCAGGGACCACTGTGTCTGCTTTTGTACCAGTACCATGCTCTTCAGCTTACTATAACTCTGTAATATAAATTGAAATTGGGTATTTTGATACCTACGACATTGTTCTTTTTACTAAGAACTCCATTGCATAATCAGAGTCTTATTCTTCAAATACATTATATGTTTAAATTCTGTATCTGTGTTTAACATTATTGGAATTTTGATGACTATTTCACTGAGTATGTACTTGGCCTTTTGATGTAATTTGTAAAGCAAGTGGACACACTCAGAAAAGAAATCTCATGAACATATTAATAGACACAGCAAAGGTTTTGGACAAAATATAACATCCTTTTTTGAAACAATATTATTTGGCAGTCTAGGAGGATGGAAGTTTTACTTCCAGGTAGAGGTCTTTCAGTTCCTTGAGTGGGATTGTTTTTCTGTTTACTTTGGCAGCATAGATATTCTTGTTATGTGGGAAGGCTACTAATTTTGGTGTTAATTTTGTATTTCTCTGAAAATTTTTAATTTGTTCTTATAAGTTTTTGGCAGAACATTTATACTTGCTATTGATAGAATCACATCATTGGAAAATGAAGATAATTTTCCTTATCCTTTCCTATTTGTATCACTTCTATATCTTTCTCTTGTTTTATGGTTCTTGGTAAGACTTCAAGCACTTTAATAAAATAATAAATTAATAAATTAAGGAGGAGAAACTGTATACCTTTGCTTATTTCTGATTTTAGTGGAAATGCTTTGATGTTTCCTCATCTTAGTATAGTAATGGCTACAGGTTAGTCATATAGCTTTTATTGTGTTATGCTCCTTCTTTTCCTAATTTCTTTGGCCTTTGTTTCATAAAAGGATGTTATGTTTTGTCCAAAACCTTTTCTGTGTCTATTCATATGTTTATGAAATTTCTTTACTGAGTCTGTCCACTTACTTTACAAATTACATTCAATCATTTCTTTTTTTTTAAATTTTTTTTATTGACAACTTCTATACTTACATACAAAAAGTGCATGGTATTTCCCTCCCCTCCCCCCCATTCCCCTTTAGAACTCCAATCTCCATCATATCCCCTCCCTCTCTCCATTAGTCTCTCTTTTAATTTGATGTCATCATCTTTTACATCTATTATGAGGGTCTTGCGAAGGTATTGCTAGGCACAGCAAGGTCATGGATATCGAGGCCAATTTCTGTCTGGGCAGTTGCGTTGTAAGGAGACGTACCCTTCCTTTGGCTCTTCCATTCTAACCGCCCCCTTTTCCACAATGATCCCTGAGCCTTGGAGGGTGTGACAGAGGTGTTTCAGTGCTGGGCACTCCTCCATCCCTTCTTCTCAGCAATATGTTGCCTTTTGGGTCATCCCAGTGTTAATCGCCATCTGAAAAGAGAAGCTTCTCTAACCAGAAGTGAGAGTAGCGTAAATATGTGAATATGAGCATTAAGTGTAGTATTTTCAGGGCAGCTTGGTGGGAATAGTATATACATTTAGTCAGACAAGAGCAGGCTTTATACCCCTAAGGCTCATGACCTCACCTACCATAGACTTTTGCTTAGGTTTTTCAGTACCAGGTATGTATTCCCTCCCATAGAGAGGGCCTTCAGTCCAATTATGGAGCAGTTGGTTACCCCATGAGTAGACATGCCACTATTGCACCTGTTCAGTCCTTGGACCTGTCTGGCCAAATTTGAATATTCAGTGTCCACTGTTTTCACTGCTGATGACTTCTGTCTCCCATACTCTGCATGCAGTGCAGCTTTTTCCAGCTTTCAGTTGGCTGGTCGACAGGGAGGAAGTTTTCTGCTCCACACCAGCTTGCTTTCTCAGTGACCTTGCCTCTCAGGCAAGAGATATCTTCAGCAATAAGGTCTTACTATCTGTTTCTCAAGGGGAACTAAGGGCTTTGGCAAAAGCCTTTAATGTTTTGGAGGCTACCGGGATCTCCTTGGCCAACAACTCACTGGAAGGTATCCCATCCCAGGTACTGAAAATTTTCTAGTAACAGTCTACAGCTTCTAGATGTGCCATTATTCAAAAAGGTAATTTTACATAAGTCTTATTCACAATATCTTGAATTTAGATTGACCCTCCCCCTGCCCTTCTTTTATGCATTCTCTTCCCATGGCCTCACTTAGGCCATTCCCCTCCCTGTAATTAGTTCTTCTACTTACATATGTGCAATACCATACACTTAAGTCTTCCCTTTCCTCCCTCCCTTGTAGCCTTTTACCAGCTTACTGGTTTCTGGTACCTATTTTTGGTTCCAGTTCACACACAAGTCTATACATTTGTAGTTAGGATCCACATATGAGGGAGAACATGTGACATTTGGCTTTCTGAGCCTGGGTTACCTCACTTAGTATAATCCTTTCCAGATCCATCCATTTCCCTGCAAATTTCATAATTTCATTTTTCTTTACCACTGAGTATAACTCCATTGTGTAAAAGTACCACTTGTTTATTATCCATTCATCTGTGGAGGGACATCTCGGCTGGTTCCATTTCCTAGCTATTGTGAATAGAGCAGCAATAAACATGGTTGTGCAAGTAACTCTAAGGTAGTGAGAAGAGTCCTCTGGATATATGCCTAGGAGTGCTACAGCTGGATCTTATGGTAAATCTATTTCTAGCTGTCTCAAGAACCTCCACACTGATTTCCACAATGGCTGGACCAGATTACATTCCCACCAACAGTGGAGAAGTGTTCCTCTTTTTTCACATCCACACCAACACTTGTCATTTGTTTTCTTGATGGTAGCCATTCTGACAGGAATGAAATGGAATCTCAAAGTGGTTTTAATTTGCATTTCCCTGATGGCTAAGGATGTGGAACACTTTTTTAGATGTTTATATACCATCTGTATTTCATCTTCTGTGAATTCTCTATTTAGTTCCATTTTTTAACTGGGTTGTTTGAATTCTTATTATTCTGTTTTTTGAGTTCTTTGTATATTCTGGATAGTAATCCTCTGTCAGATGTATAGCTGGCAAAGATTTTCTCCCATTCTGTAGGTTGTCTCTTTGTTCTATTCACAGTGTCCTTTGCTGTACAAAAGCTTTGTAATTTCATAAGGTCCCATTGGTTGATTAGTGGTTTTATTCTCTGAGCAATTGGGGTTATATTCAGAAAGTCCTTGCCTATGCCAATATGTTGAAGGGTTTCCCCTACCTTTTACTCTAGCAGTTTCAGAGTTTCAGGTCTGATATTAAGGTCCCTGATCCATTTGGATTTGTCTCTTGTGCATGGAGAGAGACAAGGATCTATGTTTATCCTTTTACATACAGATGTCCAGTTTTCCCAGCACCACTTGTTAAAGAGGCTATCTTTTCTCCAATTAATATTTTTGGCATTTTTGTCAAAAATCAGGTGGCTGTAGTTGCCTGGATTAATACTTGGGTCTTCTATTCTGTTCCATTGATCTACCTGTCTGTCCTTGTACCAGGACCATGCTGTTTTTGTCACTATGGCTTTGTAATATAACTTAAAATTTGGTATGGTTATACCACCTGCCTGATTTTTGTTGCACTAAAAAAGACAACCTTTCTCTGTGGCAGCAACAGAAATGACTAGACTTCTTTGAATGATAATAAATAATAATAATAATAATAATAATAATAATAATAATGCTGGAGAGATGGCTTAGGGGTTAAGGCGCCTGCCTCCTAAGCCTAAGAACACTGGTTCCAATCTCCAGTGGTTCCAATCTCCAGGTCCCACATTTAGCCAGATGCAAAAGTGACACAAGGGCGCAATGCCGCACTTGACCACAAGGAGGTGCACACATCTGGATTTCGTTCACAGCAGCTGAAACACTGCTCCTCTCCCTCTCTCTCTCTCTCTCTCTCTCTCTCTCTGTGTCTCTCTGTCTCTCTGTCTGTCTCTCTCTGTGTCTCTCTCCAAAAAAATAATAAGATTAATAATAATAATAATAATAATAATAACAACAACAACAACAACAACAACAACAAGCTGGGCATGGTGGCCTACTCCTTTAACCCAGCACTCAAGAGGCAGAGGTAGGAGGATTCCCATGAGTTTGAGGCCACTCTGAGAACACTGAGTGAATTCCAGGTCAGCTGGGGCTAGAGTGAGATCCTACCTCAAAAAACCAAAGATAATAATAATAAAAATTATAATAACAATGAGAGAGTAGATTATGACTTTCTTTACATATGTAACATATTTAAAATATAACATGTTAGTCTGTCTACACTCCTTCAAAATTCACTAGATTTTGTAGAGTATGGTATATTCAGTTATGGTTGTCATGAATAATTTTGAAAATTTTGTATATTTAATCTCCTAGAAACTTGATTTTATTTTATTTTATTTTTACAACAAGCTGTACATTAAATAATGTTATTTTTCAAATTCTGTCTTCACCATTCAGACTCATAAAAATGTACTGAGGGCCCAGAAGTCTACATTCATAATAACATGAAAATTGGCTTAATTAAATTGATAAATATAATTGATACCTGTATATAGTCAGATTCCTCCTTTGATAGATAGTCTAGGCATTAATGGACCCATTCTAACAATACAGATAAAAACAAAATTCATATAACATTTAAGGTGGTAAATTTTAGGCTCAAAGTGTTATATATTTTATAAAATGGAAAATATCTTTTCTCCCTTAGAAAAGAAGAAAATTAATTTTATTCAACTGATTGCATTGATATATTAAAATAATTATGAATAAAGCTCATAGTGAAATATATTTCCATTAAGAATGTCCATGAAGCATTTTCTTTTAAATTGTGTTATATTTAAAACTGAATATAGATGAATGGACCAAATATACCTCGAATTATTAGAAATGAATTTGGTCATTTATAATCTTTGGTTGATCCTTTTTTGGAGGTGTTGAGTTGTCCATTATGATCCAAGAAAAGTATGAATAGAAGTAAAATGTATGCATTTTTGTGGAAACATGTAGTCTTTTGCTTAATTGTAAATTGAACTTATGTATATGCATAACTTTTTTGTTAGTTATGGACATACTCAGTATGTAAACAGCCCACCCCCTCCAAAGGGGATTATGGGTCATGTATTGTGGGGTTAGCCATCAGTTACTGATAAGAGGCTACGTCTGTGCTTAATTGTGGCTCTAACAATGTTTCTGCTCCCTCTTCCATGAAATTCCTGAGCGATGTTGGGATTGTTTTAGGTCTACTTCAGTGACGGGCTCTTAGGAGCCTCTGGATCTCTGGTTTGGAAGGTGTTGAGTGTCCTCCTGTTTTCATCTCCTTCACCCTTGTGCTGATACCAGGTTCATCCAGAGAGCAGCACTCTTGCTCAGTTCCCCAATTCCTCTATGGTTTCGGCTGGGGCCCTAGTGAAGTGTGATGGGCTCTTTCAGCTCTTACCATTTTGGCTAGAGTCAATCTATATCCACAGAAAGCGATAATAGTAATATTGAAGGTACTATAAAATTCAAGTAAAATAATTCTTGTACAGTACAAAGTATCATTTAATAAGTTTCCAAACATTGACTATAGACATTGGTCGGGCATTGAATTTTGGGGCATTTCACATTAATGAGTCCAGCTAATGTATGAGGCAGTTCAGCATATGCCTGCTCTCTTTCTGATAAATGACATCTACTTTTCCTATACTCTATTTTTTTAAATTTAAAATATAAATCTTCTAGAAAAGAGTTTTGGCAATGACTTGGCCAAAAAAAAAAAAAAAAAAAAAAAAAGTTTTAAAATCTCTACCTACAAGCTTTAAAATTAGTATCAACCATTGCAAATTTGAAGATGTGTTTGCTCTCAATTAAATTCACTAGTACTATTTACCAGTTGAGCCACAAATAATGGTTTTACTCTTTTGTTTACTTTTGTTACATTGGCCCTGTAAATTTTAAACCATTAATATGTGTTTGTGCTAGGAAAGCCCCTGGAAGAACCCTGGCAGAAGTCTTCTGAGAGCTATGCCTTGTATGTGATGGCACATCTCATGTGACACTAGCAATAAAACATAGAAACTTGGGCTGGAGAAATGGCTCAGCAGTTAAAGTGTAAGGTCCCAGGTTTGATTCTCCAGTCCCCCCATAAATCCAAAGGCACTAGGTGCACATACATCTGGAGTTCATTTGCCATAGCTAGAGGCTCTGGCAGGCCCATTCTTTCTCACTCGCTCTCTCTCTTTCAAACAAATAATTTTTTTTTTGTTGTTGTTTTTGAGGTAGGGTCTCACTCTAGCTCAGGCTGACCTGGAATTTACTATGTAGTCTGAGGGCAGCCTCAAACTCACAGTGATCCTCCTACCTTTGCCTCCGGAGTGCTGGAATTAAAGGTGTGCATCACCACACCTGGCAATGAAAATATTTTTTAAAAGACATAGAAACTTGACATTGTGAAAAAGAGCACCTGGCCTTGCAACAAAATTTTTTTTTCAAAAACATATTTAAAATTTGTATTGACTACACAAACCTTATATAAAAATTTAGTCTTAAAAAAATAAAAAAATTAGTCTTGAGATTACAGAGAGATGAATTTTCTTGTTTTCTTTAATTATATTTACTCATAGTAGTCTTAAAATATATAGTGAATGAGTATAACATATGTGTTGACAGTAGCTCTTACAAAAATGATTATTTGAGGCCAGATAGATGGCTTAGTGATTAAGGCACTTGTCTGCAAAGCTGAAGGACACAGGTTTGATTCCCCAGGACACATGTAAGCCAGATGCACAAGGTGGTGCATGTATCTGGAGTTCATTTGCAGCAGCTGGAGGCCCTGGTGTATCCATTCTCTCACTTTCTCTTCTTTTTCTTTCTCTCTCTCTTAACTAAATACTTTTTTAAAAAAATGAAAAATATTACGGGCTGGAGAGATGGCTTAGTGGTTAAGGCACCTGCCTCCTAAGCCTAAGAATGCTGGTTCCAATCTCCAGGTCCCACGTTTAGCCAGATGCAAAGTGATGCAAGGGTGCAATGCCGCACTTGCCCACAAGCGGGCACACACATCTGGATTTCATTCACAAGCAGCTGAGAGACTGCTGGCATGCTGCGCCCATCTCTATCTGTCTCCCTCTCCCTCTCTCTCTGTCTGTCTCTCTCTGTGTCTCTCTCCAAAAATAAATAAAATAATAAAAAAATTTAAATGCAAAATATTAAAAATAATTGATTTAGTCTATCATAAAAATATGCTTTTATATTTGCATAGATTTATCTCATATTATACTTACCCATATTTGGGGGATATAATAAATGTGTGTGATTTTAAACAAAGGCTCTATTATTATTAGAGGCTGTTCAAATGATGCAATATTCATGTAACTGTTGTGTTACTATAAAAATGCTTAAATCATCAGGATAGACTGCACAGTGCTGGAGTGCCTGATGCTAGTGGCTCAGAGGAAGAGATTTGTTTTTTCTCTCAAAGTAACCTCAGTAAGTTGTTTGATTGATTAGATATATCTCCCCTCTACATACAATCATAAGTACCCTATTTCTATGGTAATTCACATTGCAAGGAGAGATAACAATGTAATTTTAATTTTTTCTTTCTTTCCTACAGGTACCATTATTCTGATTAAAGAAAAAAGAATAAAAAATACATACTTCTTCAATAATTAAGGTTATATTTAATTGTAATGAATCACAAGCATTTTAGAGAATAAACTATTGTAATTAAAACCATTTGAAAATCACACCATTATAAAAATAACAATTATAATAATTTTTATAACTTCTTATAGTTTACTTATAAGTAATTATTGCTTTGAGAGAAGTTTTCCCCTAGATAATTGTGTTTATTGAGTATTGAAATGATACAAATTTAACTAAACACAACAAGAAGATTACATATTTTCTTTCTTCTGAAATCTCAGATGGTATTTTTTCTGATATAAACAGTTAGCCAGGTATGGTATTATGCACCTAAAATCTTAATACTTAAGAGTCTGAGATCATGAAATGCAGGCTAGCCTGGATTACATGAAAAGAATTTTCTTGAATTTTCTTCAGTTAATTAAAAGCATAAATTGCTTCTGAGGCTTTCATAAGAAAGGCCCATAGGAAGACGGTACCAATATAATGTAAAATTAGCGATGCAATAATTTTCTCATTATTTTTATTGTTATTTAAAATCAGGGCAAAATTTGCAACATTGGGAAAGACAGACAATGTAAATGTCAATAAAGTGTGGAGAAGGATGGGCAGAGGAGGAGAAAGGAAAGGTGATGTGATCAAAATCGAAGGGAGACCTTGAGTGACCATAACAACCTTCAAGATAGACAAGATCTGGGATTAAAAGTATTCAATTTAGAGCCAGGTGCGGTGGCACACGCCTTTAATCCCAGCACTCGGGAGGCAGAGGTAGGAGGATCACAAGAGTTCAAGTCCACTCTGAGACTACATAGTTAATTCCAGGTCAGCCTGGGCCAGAGTGAGACCCTACCTCGAAAAAAAAAAAAAAAAAAAAAAAGTAGCTCAATTTTGATTTTAGTATGCAATGGAGAAAGGCTGAAAGAGGATTCTGAGTACACAGTTGAAGAGCCGCATATCTACTGAAGAAAATTTGCAGCAACAGGCATGGACTCTATGGGAAGACTGGCACGGCACAAAAGGCTTTGATTCATCACAGCTGCATCCTAAGCAGATAGACTACTTGAGTTGGTAAGTATGATGGTAATTTTCTGGAAAAGTGTCTGTGCTCCTTACAATGTATTACTCCACTGATTTCCTATAGATGCCTGCACTTATGTGCAAGCCTATGTAACAGCTTATAGATGAGAAAAGGGCCCCAGGAGTCCAGATGTAACATATTTGAAATGTCTTCAGTTTGAAAACATTTCTGAGACTAGATGATCTTTAGACCCTATTGATCACTCATCTGACAAGAATGCCTACATAACCATGTATTAATTCATACATTATTGAGTTTTCAGCCAGTTCAAGCAAATGAAAGCTATTTGGGGTCCAACACCATCTTAAAAACCCAAACTCAGAAGAGTGCCATATTATTTTCTTTCTTTCAAGTTTTTTTTTTTTTCATTAAATTGACTATTTCCTACATATTTTCACTTATTTATTGTCTGCTATAAATAGGGCAATTTGAAGAAAATGTTTTCTGACTGCTTTTGAATCAGGAAACAATTTTATTTTGGCATTAGCTGAGAAATAAATGGAAATATTCTCAGTTCATCCAAATACTTTACTAAGCAGCATTATAAGTGAAAAATGTGTTTTCCCTGCTATTAACCGAGTACTGTGTCTAAAGAAACAAACAAACACCCTGACAGTTGAGTGACAGGAAATATGTTTTGTTTCCTTTTTTATTCCAGCTTCATTATTTCCCATGGAGATGGATTCTTGAAGTGACAGGTTGTGTACAGTTCAGTTCAGCTGCTCACTGACTTGTGCAACATATCAAACTCTTTTCTGAAATGAAGACAAAGAACAAAACCAGGGGATTATCTAGGTGTGATTTGGCAGAGAGAAATTTACATGTTAGACAAGGATTCTTGGTACTTGATGATCAAGAAAGTTTTTAATGTCCACTCCAAAATGTCTCCCATTTTTGTCACTCTGGTTTATTGACATAGCTTACTTATCTACCACAACTTATTGTTGGGCCCTAAGAGGTCCGGGCGTGAGGCCCAGTGAAACTTCCTGAGCCTGGCTAGAGTTTGGTGACCTGTCTTTGGCCTATTACTCCCGCTGAGGAGTGACTCAGCAAGACCTAAGCCCAAACTGCCTCCGCCCAGCTACTGCTTACGTGGTGAAATACTATTAACCCCTACACCTTTTTCCCATCCTGAGACCCCCACCCTCTTTCTCAGTGCTATATAAACATCTTCCTACTACAATAAAACGAGATTTTGCTTTGACAAGACTCCCGACCCAGTGTGTTTTTTTCTCCAGTGCCTTGGAGGAGGGGGTTCTGGGTTGCTGACACTCACCATCCTGCTCAGCCCCAAGAAAGGACTGGCTGGACCTGCTCCTTCTTCAGCCCTACCTGCTGGAGGACCCGGCAGACTGGTGCCCCACGTGAGGACTTCTCCTGCCTACGGAAGAATGCTGATGGGCCAATCGGTCTGCGGGTGAGTGTACCCTCATAAGTTATGAGGCAGTCTTCATATCTAATGTTCTGACCTTTGCTTCTGTAACCTGTGCTTGCTTATTAACATCTTTTTGTTCCCTTTCTCTTTCCTTTCACTTTCGGGTTGCTGGCAAGCTGCATCTGTGGCGCCTGTATTTCTGAACAGGTCATACGCCCCTGGTGGAGACACCATACGGGCATACAGCCGTGGAGTAACGACCCATGAAAGTCTCCCACTAAGCACAAGATATGTGGGTCCTAAACATTCTATCCGTTTGTCTCAGCTGGCCCCGGCATTAGGAGTTGTAGTTTGCATGATCATCCTTTGGGCTATCATTTTTGATCTGGGTTATTATTTTCTCAGCCTATCCCCCCCTTAAACACCACCAAGCCATAATGGGCAACCTCCCTCCCCATCAGAGGACACAGCGATTGCAGGCTCTTAAGGCCCTCCTCCTGCAACGTGGCTTAAAAGTGAAACAAAAGGACCTCCATGGCTTTTGGGATAAAACTCTTGTTTTAGCCCCATGGATTAGTCCGATCCTCGTTGCCATAATTGCCAGCCTTAAAGGCTTCTCTGTGGAGGAAGTCATTTCTGCCCATAACAAAAGTTGTAAGAAAAAACTGAAACTGGCTCTTAAAATCTCGTCCTCCCAAGGCCGCCACCCAAACCGCCACCGGCCTGCTGCCTTTTCAGCCCATAGCTGCTGCCTGTGGCAATCGTGCTCACAACCACCCCTCCAACTCTTTACCCTTGGAAGGACCTCGGCCTGATCCATCCTGGAAACACCCAGGCAGCTGCCAGTTCGCTAACACACACCATTGCCCCACCCTTTGCTGCCTTCCCATTAACGTAGGGCTGGAGGCAACAGCCAGGCCCTGATACCCACCCCCTCTCTCATATGCAAGGCAGCCCAAGTCAAAGGGTCAGCCCAATTCAAAAAACTATTTGCTGTCCTTTTGGCTTTGGACACTAGTGGACTCCCCTATAACCCTATAACCCCTTTGATGATTCAAGCCCACTTCCTACTTAATGTCACTGGGGGCTGGTCTTAAGGTGTTAATGGTGGGTTTGAGATTCCATTGTAAAGATATGCAAAGTGTGTGCAGTAGGAGTTCCTGAAGTGTGCTGGAGTTTTTGGCTGGAGTTTTTCTCTGTGTGCTGTGTGCCTGGTTGGCTTTGCTCTCTTGCTTGTATCTGTGAAGGCAGGCCAGCTTCTTCTGCCATTATGGAACTTCCCCTGGATCTGTAAGCTTCAATAAATAATATCCCTTCCTCCTAACCTGGAAAATCTCACATTCCACAGGCATCCTGTATAACCCATGGAGCCAAGTCATCATGAAAAGATATAATCAAACTCTCAAGTCTCAATTATAAAAACAAAAGGGGGAATCCCTACTCCCACACAACCAACTAAAAAAGGCATTATTAACCCTAAATATTTTAAATTTTTCTAAAGAAGATAGACACTTGTCCCCTTTTCAAAAACACTGGACCTCAGCTGGTTACTTACAGCTCCATCTGGGTCAAATGGAGGGACCCATTGACTGGGGCCTGGAGAGGACCAGACCCCCTCCTCACAGCAGGCAGAGGGTTTAGATGTGTCTTTCCTCAAGAGGAAAAAAGACCCATTTGGGTACCAACAAGAGACCTAAAATATTTACCCCAACAAGGGGACAATGACAGTCAACTCTCCAGGAAGTGTTACACCCCTGAGAACTGTGCATCTGTTTCTTCCCCAGGTCTTACAGGAAAAGTGCTGTTTTTACGCCAATAGATCGGGAATCATTCAGGACAAAATCAAAAAGCTCCAGGAAGATTTGGAGAGGAGGAGACAGGACTTCCAAGACAACCCCCTGTGGATGGGCTTACATGGCTTCTACCCTACCTTCTCCCTCTCCTCAGACTCCTCCCCCTCCTTCTCCTTATCCTCACTGTCAGGCCCTGTGTAATTAATAAGATTACACAAGTCATTCACCGATGGCTAGAGACAATTAAACTTCATCAAGTCAAAATACATTAACACAGGCTCGCAACTCAAGATCCGGGCTCTTCCTCTGACTGGTGGTCCTCCTAGCATCCCTCCCCCGCCCTCCATTGAACCAATGATGGGTAAGATCTCAGACAGGCTGAGACCACCTAAGACAGGTCATGGAGTGGACTTTCGACAGGCTGGAGGCATGGTACCCAGTGATGGGTAAGATCCCCAGAGGGGGACAACCGAAGACAGGGGCCATGATTTCCACCGTTCTTGCAAAAACAAAAGGGGGAGATGTTGGGCCCTAAGAGGCCCAGGTGCTAGGCCCAGTGGAACTTCCTGAGCCTGGTTAGAGTTTGGCGACTGTCTTTGGCCTATTACTCCCTCTTAGGAGTGACTCAGCAAGACCTAAGCCAAAACTGCCTCCACCCAGCTACTGATCACATGGTGAAATACTATTGGCCCCTACACCTTTTTCCCATCCTGAGACGCCACCCTCTTTCTCAAGGCTATATAAATATCTTCCTACTACAATAGAACGAGTTCCTGCTTCGACAAGACTCCCGACCCAGTGTGTTTTTCTCTCTGGTGCCTTGGAGGAGGGGGTTCTGGGTCGCCGACATTCACCATCCTGCTCAGCCCCAAGAAAGGACCGGCTGGACTGGCTTCTTCTTCAGCCCTACCTGACGGAGGAATCGGCAACTTATTAATGTTAATCATAACTTAAAGTCATCCAACCCGCTATCCTGCATCTCATTATACCATCTGCTCCTCTTCCCTTTGATGACATGACATGGAAGATGCCATTACATGACTGACAGACATAATTGCTGCAAGGTTCTAAGGGCCTTGATCCTCCTCTGGCTTAAAGTTTGTCAGCTTATTGCCAGCACATTCTAGTAGAGCTCTTATTAGTTAAATATTCATGGCAGAACCTCACAAATAGTATTTTTATATTTAAAAAGTTTAAACAGCTTGACATTCTAAAGGTTATCACTTTCTTTCCCAGAATAATTATTGTTGCCATCAATAAGTATTGTTTTAACCCATGTATTAGGAATCTGTCTCTTACAGATATATTGCAATGTCATTTTAAAAATAATACATAGTGGCATAAACACAGAATTATATAATTATGACTATGATCTTTTCTGCATCTTTAATTATTCTTCTGTGCTCATTCTTCTATGATACATAATAAAACTAAAATAAAATTGAGTTTAAAGGTCTTAAATTTGAAACAAAAGCTAAGTTCATGATTAAACTGCAAGCCTTGTATTCTTTTCTAATGTAGTAGATGATTACTTTAAGTTTAAAAATTCACATTTGGAGAGGAACTAAATCTTATCCATCCCACATAGCTAGAATAAAACTATTTTGTTTCTTCAGAATAGCAGCAGCATGACAATTAATATCAGGGACATTGTTGAAAATATGAATTTTTCTAAATCGGATATTTCCAAATTACAGCTGAGGGCAGATTAATGTTTATTTAAAAGGATATTAATTATGTTAACCTTATAAATTACACAATTAAATAAAATATTTGAAGTGGGTCTGGATATAGAAATTTTCGGCTTTCACAGTCTACAAATTTGACATTTGGTTTGTCTTAAAGTTAATACATCAGACTTTAAGGACAAAAAGGACAAAATTGTGTTACTGAAAGTTCTTTACATTGAAGGAAATGCTGCTTTTCAGAAACTCCTGCTCCTAGTTAAGATAGCAAACTGAAAAAGCTCTGCATGACAAAGAGGGCTATGCAGATGTGATTATAATTAAGGATTTTAGAGGAGTTCATGGTTGTGGACTGTTGGGATCTTTCTGATCTAATCATGTGAGGCCTCAAGAGCAGAGAACTTTTTGGAAGTAGAGGCAAATGATGGGGCAGAATTGGAGGGAGAGTGATGTTAAACATGAGGAATTGATTTGAATGAGGGGACCACAAGCTTGAGACTGAATATGGCTATGAGAGGTCAAGGACAACCCACTTTTGTTAGAAAATAAAGAAGTAAGAACTTCAGTCCTGAAGTAAGATCGAAAAAATTCAAAAAATATCTTGAAAGAACATGGACTTCCTGAGGCTTCAGGAAACAGTGCACTGGATCTTCCTAGAGAAAAGCAGAACAGTGGGCCAACTACATGCTTAATTTTGAAATCCAGGATGGCAAATAATTTTTGATGTCTTAACATGCTAAATTTATGGTAAAGAATTACATAAGTCACACAAAACAATGAAATGGTTCTTTGGTTCCATACAATGGTACTGAATAGAAAACCCACAACTCTGCTCTAGTTTCATGAAACTATTTCATATTTTCAAAAATAATTTAATATCTTCCTATTAGCTTTCCATTAACCTTTAATTCTTTAAGATATTGAAGGTGTCAATCTCTCTCTCCCTCTCTCTTTCTCCCCATGTGCCGGGGCTTTTTTTTTTCCACCACCGGCAGGTAGAGCAAAAGAGAGAGAGAGAGCCGGGCCAGCCGTTTCTCTTGAGGCTGAGCGAGAAGGCGGGTGTCGGCGACTCAAACCCCTCCCCCCACTAAAACACCGGGGAGAAAAACCACATTGAGTCGCGGAGATACGTCTAAGGCGAAACTCGTCGTTTATTGTCAGGGGAGAGATATTTATGTGCTTTGAGGAAGGGGGCGGGAAGAGGGGATGAGAGAAAGGTATAAGGGCCAATATACTTTGAGGAAGGGGGTGGGAAGAGGGGATGAGAAAAAGGTATAAGGGCCAATATACTTTGAGGAAGGGGGTGGGAAGAGGGGATGAGAGGAAGGTGTAAGGGCCAACAGTATTTCATCACGTCAGCAGCAGCTGGGTGGAGGCAGTTTCAGCTTAGGTGCTGAGTCAAGGGCAGGTACTCAGGCTCGACTAGGCCTTACCGGGAGTAGGCCAAGATTGGCTGGGCTAACCACTCAGCTTCACACCGGGCAGGGCCCAACATCTCCCCCTTTTGTTTTTGTAAGAACAGTGGATGGCATAGTCCCTGTCCTAGGTTGTTCCCCTCTGGGAACCTTACCCGTCTCTGGGCACTATGCCTCTAGCCCGTTGACCACTCCACGCCCTGTCTTAGGTTGTCTCAGCCTGTCTGAGAACTTACCCGTCATTGGTTCGATGGAGGGCGGGGGAGGGATGTTAGGTGGATAGCCAGTAAGTGGAAAAGCCATTGTCTTTGAGTCGCAAACCTGTGGTGCCTTGACCTGATGGAGTTTAATTGCCTCAAGCTGTTGGTGAATGAATTGTGTAATCTTATTAATTACACAGGGCCCGAGAGTGAGGATAAGAAGAAGGAGGGGTTCAAGGGGAGGGAGAAGGTAGGGTAAAGAGCAAGAAGAAGGAGGGGTCCAAGGGGAGGGAGAAGGTGGGATAAAAAGCCATGTAAGCTCGTCTACAGCAGGTTGTCTTAGGAGTCCCGACTCCTCTTCTGTAAATCTTTCTGGAGCTTTTCTGGCTTCATTCAGGTCTAGTAGCATCCATACCTTCAGTTGTTCCTGGGGAAGAAACAGAGGCATAGTTCTCAGGGGTGTGACACTCCCTGAAGAATTGATTATTATCATCCCCTTGTTGGGGTAAATATTTTAAGTCTCTTGCCGGTACCCAAATAGGTCTTTTTTTCTCTTGAGGAAAGACACATCCAAATCCTCTCCCTGCTGTGAGGAGGGGGTCTGGTCCCCTCCAGGCCCCAGTTAATGGGTCCCTCCATTTGACCCAGATGGAGCTGTAGGTGACAGCTGAGGTCCAATGTTTTTGAAAAGGGGACAAGGGTCTATCTTATTTAGAAAAATTTAAAATATTTAGGGTTAATAATGCCTTTTTTAGTTGGTCATGTGGGGGTAGAGATTCCCCCTTTTGTTTTTGTAATTGAGATTTGAGAGTTTGATGATATCTTTCCACGATGGCTTGGCCCCGCGGGTTATATGGGATGCCTGTGGAAAGTGAGATTTTCCAGGTTTGGAGGAAATCTATAAAAGTTTTGCTTACGAAGCAGGGACCATTATCGGTTTTGATTTGATCTGGCAATCCAAGGGTGGCAAAGCATTGAATCATATGGCTAATAGCATGTTTAGTTTTTTTCCCCAGCATGTGCTGATGCCCAGCAAGCATGGGAGAAAGTATCAACTGAGAGAAAAATATACTTAAGTTTTCCAAATGAAGAATAGTGAGTAACATCAATCTGCCAAAGGTGATTAGGGCGTAGTCCTCGAGGATTGGCTCCTGTAGTTTGAAGCGGAGGTACCTGGAAGAAAGGCTGACAGGATTTGCAAGTTCGGACAATTTTTTTAAGGTCCTTGACTGGCACATGGGGATATTTATGTTTAAGGCCCCTCCAATTTTAATAAGTGGACGTGTGTAGCTTCTGAGACTGTATTACATTGAGGCTGAGAGGCCAGTTTGTCAGCCAAATTGTTTCCTTTAGAGAGGAATCCTGGTAAATTTTGATGGCCTCTGAGATGTTGAAGGAAAATGGGGTTAATTCTTTGTTTAAGTAGGGAGCGGGCTTGAATCATTAATGGGGTTATAATATTGGAGTCCAGTCTAATATGGGCCTCAATTAGGTTGGGTAACAGGTTAACAACATAAAGGCTGTCAGAAAATAAGTTAAATGGCTCCTGAATAGTGTCCAAAGCCAAAACGACAGCAAATAGTTCTTTGAATTGTGCTGATCCTGTGACCTCATGGGAGATAGACTTTATGGGTATAGACTTTTCTCCCCTCCTTAGGGGAGGGTAAACAACTAGGGAAGCTCCCAAGCGCCCCCCATCAGTGAATATGGTAAGGAAATCAGGGTTGGGTTTAGATAAAATAAGTCTGGGGGGGGTCTCCATTCCAACCTAGAGAAGGAGCTCATCCATTTATAAGGACCATAGTGACAATCAATTATACCCAGAAACCCCTCGAGGGCAATAGCAACCCTGTTGTTATTTCTCTGAAGCCAAGTGAAGTCTGTTACCTTAAAGCGGGTGACAATGACATGAGGCTCCATGCCAAACAATCGGACAGAGGTGTCCCTGCCCTTCATAATGCAGTCTGCAATCTGGTTAGTTATAGAGTAAACTCTGGGGACTCCACCAAGGGAGAGGTGAATTCATTGGATGGGTTTTCCTTCCTGGGCCAACAGTGCAGTGCATAATGTTTCCCCAGAGAAAATACAGAGGGAGATAGGTAAGTTAGGATCAAACCTCTTTAGGACAGCAGCATCAATAGCCCGTTGTACCTTATGTAGAATTTGTTCATGACGAGGGGACAAGGTTATCTGAGAGGAAAGAGTAAGACCCTTTAAGAGGTCAAATAAAGGGGACAGTTCCTCAGTAGTTATGGGTATCCAGGGCCTCATCCAATTAATTTCCCCCAGCACCTTTTGGAGTTGAGGCAAAGTATAGAATTTTTGAATATGGAGTTGGGGTTTGATAGGAGAGACAGTATCAAAGAATAACCTGGAGCCCAAAATCTTGAAGGGAGGGGCAGTCTGAATCTTTTCTGGAGACACCTGTAAAATGGCAAGGCATTTAGTAGTGAGGTCTTGGAGATCAGATGGGTTGGAATGACCTAAAATAATAATAAAATATTAGGATGATTAATCAAGGAAGAAAAGATATGAGACATGTATTGTTAGGGTCAATCCAGGGCTGACAGTTTTCATGATGTTGAAGCTTATAGATCTAGGGGAAGTTCCATGCTGGCAGAAGAAGTTGGTTTGTCTTTATAGGGCCAAGCATAAGAGAGAATAAAGAGCAAAATTATTGTAGTTAAGTCACAGTAAGGTTTAGGAATTTTTGTTAGGCACACTTTGTATATCTTTACAATGGAATTTTAAACCATTATTACACCTTAAAATTGGCCCCCAGTGACATTGTCTTTAGTAAGGTGATTGTAGATGTAAACTATAAGTTAATAAAATATTGAATATATTGGGGGACATATATTTAAATTACCATATTTTGTCCCTGGCTTTTAATAGATTTATAATAACATTTACAATAATAATAAAATCAAATAAGTTAATTGGTATAAGGCATAGTAAGGAGAGACTAGAAAAATTTAAATTTAATTATCATTAGCTGTTATTAAACTTTTGTAGTAACCAGAGACTGATAGTTTTTAGGTTTTTTTTAATTTTGTCCCTCCAGTTGGGCAGAGCTGCCAGAGAAAACTTTAATCTCAGGCCAACATTGTATTACCGATTGAGTTAGTTGGGCTTAGTATGAATTGAGGTAGGCGGGTAGAGAGAGAATGGGCATGTCAGGCCTCCAGCCACTGTTTACATGGGTACTGGAGAATTGAGCCTCGAATCAGGGTCCTTAGGCTCTACAGGCAAGTGTTTAACAATTAAGCCATCTTTTTATCTTTATGTTAATGGGAAGGCAGCGAAGGGTGGGACAATGGTGTGTAGGATATAGCCATATAGACTTGAAAAACAGGTTTTTTTTACCTCTAGCAGGGCAATACGAATGTCCCCAGCTGTTTTTTTTTTTTATTTTTATTTTTAAAAGTAAATACTTTGGGCCCCGCGGGACACTTAGTTAAGAGCATAGAGGGAGTGTCTAGAGGCAAAGGGGGCTGGGACAGCAGCGGCTTGCCTCATGGTCTCATGGCGGACCGCCCGCCCATTCCTAAGATATTTTTAAAGTAAGTTAGGAGCCTGTCCATCTGCCTTCTTGTTGTTTGGTTGGCCTTTTTTTTTTTTTTTTTTTTTTTTTTTTTTTTTGACAAAAGTGACCAAAAGTGACGCCTGAAGGTGCGGGCGAGGCGCAGCCAGTGAGGCTCGGGGCAGTGTTCGGGCCCGGGCCGGAGCCGCTGCTTAGGACCGTCCCACTCGGTTGGCCCGCTCCCCTCAGGGATGTCGGCGGAGCCTGGCTGTTGTCCCTCTGTTCAAAGCACACAAGTTTTGTTTTGTGGACCAGTGACTTGTGTTCCACGCCTGCCAGGAAAGTTAACCTCGGTTTGTATTTGATCATAGTTTACATTTACAGAAAGCTTCATGGAGGAGCTGTCCTCCATCAGGGGTTTGAGCACATTTGCCTTAGGCAGTAGTTAGGGGTTGAAAAGAGCTGAAAAGATAGCTGCTGGGTGGCGGCTTGGGTGGCGGCCTTGGGAGAAAGGAGATTTTAAAAGTTAGTTTTAGCCTTTTTTTACAGTTTTTAAGGGCAAAAATGAACTTTTGCCTGGAAAAGCCTTTAAGGTTGGCAATTAAGGCAAGGAGGACTGAATTAATCCATGTGACTAAAACAAAAGTTTTGTTCCAAGCGCCATGGAGGTTTTTTTGTTTAATAGTAATATATATGAGTACAACATAAGCATAAAGTCCCAAAAAATAGGTAATCATGTTGTAGAATTTTTTTAAGATGGCGCCCCCACTCCAATGAGGGGGCAGGACACTTTGAGAGTTCTCCAGGTTTGCCCATGTGGTGAGTTTTCTTTTTAGGTCTACCCACGTGGTGAGTTTCTTTTTTAGGTTTGTCCACGTGGTGAGTCTCTACCCACGTGGTGAGTTTTGTTTTTAGGTCTGTCCACGTGGTGTGTCCGCCATGAACTGGCGCTTCTAAGATGGCGCCCCCATTCAAATGGGGGCAGGACAAAAATGGCAGCACCGCAGAAGCGGTCTGTCGGAAACCCAAAAATGAGAGGAAAGAGAAAAGAACAAGAGATGTTGAAGTTTGGGACGGAGTTTTTATTTAAATGAGGAGGTAAAACATTTAAAGTCTCCTCTAGGTCTGTCCATGTGGCGTGTCCGCCATGAACGTACCCGTTTAGAAATGGCAGCAAACCGGAAATGGAAGGAAAGAGAAAGGAAGTTGAAGTAAGCACAGATTATAGAAGTAAAGGTTAGAATATTAAATATGAAGATTATCTCATAACTTATGAGGATACACGCGTCAGCAGTCCGATTAGCTCGTCAGCTTAATTTTGAATTTTTTCTTCATCACGTCAGCAGTCCGTAGTCCGTTTTGAATCCTCACACGTCCTCACATGGGGCAGTAGTTGCTGTGCCCCACGTCTGGGCGCCAGAATGCCGGGGCTTTTTTTTTCCACCACCGGCAGGTAGAGCAAAAGAGAGAGAGAGAGCCGGGCCAGCCGTTTCTCTTGAGGCTGAGCGAGAAGGCGGGTGTGGGCGACTCAAACCCCTCCCCCCTCTAAAACACCGGGGAGAAAAACCACATTGAGTCGCAGAGAAACGTCTAAGGCGAAACTCGTCATTTATTGTCAGGGGGGAGATATTTATGTGCTTTGAGGAAGGGGGCGGGAAGAGGGGATGAGAGAAAGGTATAAGGGCCAATATACTTTGAGGAAGGGGGTGGGAAGAGGGGATGAGAGAAAGGTATAAGGGCCAATATACTTTGAGGAAGGGGGTGGGAAGAGGGAATGAGAGAAAGGTGTAAGGGCCAACAGTATTTCATCATGTCAGCAGCAGCTGGGTGGAGGCAGTTTCAGCTTAGGTGCTGAGTCAAGGGCAGGTACTCAGGCTCGACTAGGCCTTACCGGGAGTAGGCCAAGATTGGCTGGGCTAACCACTCAGCTTCACACCGGGCAGGGCCCAACACCCATGCCCTATTTGTCAATGCCTTTCATGAATAGATTCTCCATCTTAAACATGGGTAATTCAGAAGTGCTCTCTTACTTTTGGTAGAAAGCTATTATAATGCAAATTTCAAGGGAACAGCTTTTCCTATGATTGACTAAATATTTAATTATGGCCATTTTAGTTTTTTGGAATTTTTCACATTAAAACTTCTACAAACTAGTAAAATATCATTCAAAAACATAGGTTTTTTTAAAAAAAATCACACTGACACATACACCTGCATGCACACAGCTATGACATACATGCAGTACCAGGAGCATCATGTCTCTAACACTATTCTTCTTGATGATCTTGGTTCATAAACTACTGAGTTACAACTTATTAGCCAAACCATAATTCCAAAACTAGGAATACACTTAAATAAAAGATTTTGGAAAAAACAATGAAATCAAATATGAGCAATTATGATCACATACCACAACTAATAAATATTAAATATCAACTAAAATTCTTAGCAATGTTATGCAGATAATTATACAAACATATAGTTGTTAATGATAGATTACATATTACTATGGTCCTCTAAGGTTATAATCAGCTGCAAAATGCTTATTGCCTAGTGAGTTTACAGCAACTGTAAAAGCATGATATTTTTAGTGATATTTTTGTTACTATAAAAAAATAAGCCTACATAGACACCTTATAATGATAAAATGTTTACTTTGATTCACATTCTCATAGGTACATTGCATTTACATTACACCTTTGCTCTGTTGCTTTGGGTCCATGTTAACACAAAACATCATAGTGAGAGCACAGGAAAGAAGAAAGCCAGCTCATGGCAAAAACAAAGCAAAAAGATGGAGAAAAGAGGGTCAGTGTCTCACTAGATCCTTCAAAAGCAATAATTACCCAAATTTCTCCTACTAATACCACTCCTCCCAATAGTAGCACAGGCTGTATACTTGGTCTTCAACACATGGGCCTTAAAAAACATCTCAGATAACATCCCACAACAATGAATTCCTCTTGCATTTGTGCTGATTCTGTTATAAAACTTCTCTTTTTGAATGTTAATGTTTCTTGCCCATCCCGTGTTCAGTAATATAGCATATAACTTCTCTAGTCTATAACTCTACTGGTGGAAGGAATTCTTCCCCAACCCCATAACCAAAACCAGAATGCTTCTGGTGATGTCAATGGTCAAGGCAGTGAAAACCTGGACTAAATATTTTTTAAGAAAGATTTTGTATTTAGGTTGATACTGGGGTTATCCATGTTGGGGTTCTTGAGATTAGTGAGGTTATCATGAGAGACTTACATAATGGTTGTGAAGTAGAACTACTGTCTCAAAAGCACACTCAACATGCTCAAATTTAACTCAGTCATTCCTTCTTGTCTTCACAAATAAACCACTATCTCTTGCATCTGGTTTTCCTAAATGACACAGTAATCTATTCAGGGCTGCCATGTAGGAAATTTAAAGTGCTCAGTGACCTAAATACTTTTTCTATCCACTAGTTTTAAGACGTTCATTTTTCACAAATGTTATATACATATATATATACACATATGTATCTTTATACATGTATAAATATTTCTACATATAATCATCATCTCTGGGATCTGAAAAACTGTCATTGTGCTCTTTCCTGCTCTTTCCTGTGTGTTTTCTGTGTGTTATCTATGATATAGAAGCCAGAGAAACCTTTTAAAAGTTAAATATGAAAATTTCATATTTCATTTCAATATAAAGTATAACATTAGTTAAAACTGCTCCATCTTTTTTTATACTTTGTTAATTTTTTAAAAAAATTATTTGTATATGTCTGTGTGTGTGCGTGTGTGTATGCACACACATACTAGGAATTGTTATTAATGCAAAATTTTCCTATCTGGCTTATGTTGGTACCTAGTTACTGACCCTGGGTAAGGTTTTGAAAGCAAGCCCCTTTAGCCATCTCCCCAGCACCAAATTGTTCCATCTTAAAGTGGTTCTAAACTGGTCTTGACTTTGCTTCTACAATGCACCTGTATCATAGACATAACTGCTGCTAAATTCAAAGAATCCATTAATGAGCTTCCAGTGTGGTCAGCAATAAAGGAAATGAACATAGAGGACAAAGAAGCCAGTGAAAAGAAGTGTTCCAAGTGTTGTCATTTTGTTGTTGTTTGTTTTGCTTTAGTAGACACATCTTTTTTTTTCTTTCTTACTTAACCTTAATTATGAGGTTTTGACGGTTAATCTTGATTATAAAGTTAATTGGACATAGTGTCACATAGGAGACAAATCCCTGGGAATGTCAGTGAGGGAATTTCTATATTAGGTAAACTGAACTGGGAAGACCCTAACTATGGATGGCACCATTCCATGGGCTGGGGATCTAGGACTGAATAAAAGGGTAAAATTAAACTAGGTGCGACATTCATCTTTCTTCACTTCCTGACTGGATGCAACATGACCAGCTGTCTCACACTCTTGCCTTCATGACTTACCCACCATGATCAATTATACTGTCAGACTGTGAGCTAGGACAATTTCTTTCTTCCTGAATTTCCTTTTGTGGAGTATTTTGACATATCAAAAATAGCTAATGTATAATTCAAAACTGTTGTAAATGAAAAAAGAAGATCTTAATACAGTAGTGCCTCCTGACACTTGACAAACAGAAAGAACTGGACTTAGAAAGGCAGGAAGGGGTCCTTAGAGTAACTGTTTCTATTTGACAGCATGTTATCTGCAGTGACACAAAAATGATGTGTGCATTTGAAATCTTTAAGTTACATTCCTAAGATTTATTTATTTTTCTATATATAAGTTAAACCTGAATGAAAGGGAATATCAATAAACTTGAAAGCAAGACAAATCCAATTTAAGGTAACTGAAATGATTTCTTTGTTTCCAGCGTTTCTTGCTCATCATTTTGCTATAGATAAAATGTATTCAGTTTTCAGCAAGGCATTTGATAATTTTTCTTACCAATTCAAATCTATTACAATAAATTAGAAGCATAGCCTCCATTAGGGTTCCATATCATTATTATTGTTATGAGAATAATTGAGGTGTTTCTAAAAGATCCTGAATTAGGTATTTTTATGTTACTCCAAACTGAAATATCAAAGAAATGCATACTTGAGACCAATAAAATTCAAATAGTGGAAATATGTGTATGTGGCTACAGATGCATGCACATGCACATATTACTGTTATATTCATATACATTACTGAATACATTTGAAATGTTACTTTTATTAACTTCACCTGGGCAGGTGTGAACAAAACTCTAGTTATCCTACATAGGGTTACAACAACAGATCAAAGTAAAAATTGCACCCCAGTCTAGCTTGGTGAACCAGTGAATTTTTTTGTGCTTACTTACAGGTACATGAGACACCCTGACAGCAACAACTCCAAAAAGTCTCACCCAAGGATGGAAGACAACGTCTACATAGCTATAAAAAAGGACTCATCCCAGGATGGAACGTGACTTCTACATAGCTGTATAGATGGTGGGCTTACTTATGTTAACCTTCTACACTTTACATACTCAAAACCGTCTATGACCATGTACAGCTAGGTAGGATTATATATAGATCCACTCCACCCCCTCCTTTCATGATAGAACATCAAAAGTCCTGATCCTGAGAGTCTCTTATTGGTAGTCATAGCAACTTTGTTTAGAATCATAATGAATGTTATATTCAAAGGACAGCATTCCATGAAGTTACATCTTACTTATAATTTCAATGCTCAGAAACAATGTGTAATAATAATAGCCAATTAGAAAGAAAGAAGAAAAAAAATTGATGGGAACCCTGTTGAAAGTGCCAGGAGTGTAAACTTTACATGAGATTTGGCTGTCCAGTGGAAAGGGTGGTCAAATCCAGTGGGTTAAAGTCTCAGTACAGTCTCCCTATTCTTTTATCATGCATGAAAAGATTTTAACTCCAGCTGGAGATTTGGTATAGTGGTCAAGGCTTGCCTGTGAAGCTAAGGACTCATGTTCAATCTTTCTGCAGATCTGGCAAGTCTGACTCACAAAGCTGAGGTGCAAGGTCACACATGCCCACTAGGTAGTGCAAACGTTTGGAGTTTGATTGCAGTGGCTGAGAACAGCCACCCCCACCCTGCATTCTCTTAGAAAAAAATAACTCTTTTAAACACAGATTTATAAGAACATTTTGGGGGTCTTGAGAAGTGGCTCAGCAGGTAGGAACACTTTCCATACAGGAATAATGGACTGAGGAGGCCAGAGATTGCCTAGCACATGTGTGAGCATCTTGATGTGGCCCTGCATGTCAGTAATCCCAGTAGTGTGGATAGCATAGACGAGAGACTCTCTGGGGGCTCATGCAAACTGCAAGCTCCAGAGGCAGTAAGAATATTCATCTCAAGAAAAGACAGAGCTGAAAGATGGAGGGGGGCACTTGACATTCTTTGGCCTCCACACATTGACAGTGGACATATAAATTTGCACATACATGAATACCATACTCACAACACATACTACATATATGCAAAAAGAATATTTTCAATCCTTTACACATCAACTTACATTTTCCTTGATCTGTACCATGAATGATGACTTCAATAATTAGATGTTAAATATATAAAGAAATAAATTTAAAGGTAAAGCCATTTTAAATTTCACTTTAAAATCAATTAAAAAGTAAAATTAAATGAATGGTTACTTAGGAATTTAGAAATGGGTATTTTAGGGTATCTTAGCCATAAGATAGTAGAACTCAGATTCCTAAAAAGTACTAAGAGTGGTGCTGTATGTTGAAGATAAAATAGTTGAATACCAGCTTAATTTCTTATAAGTACAAACTGACGTATGTGAAAAGAATTACTGATGATTACCAAATGTTTAAGAAGGAACAATTAATTTAAAGGCCAATAATTCATTAATACTATAAAATTACAATCTTAATTTTATAACTAATCAGGGTTATTTTTCTTACTAAATACCATATAATTATACCCAAATTGTAACATAAAACAAAACTATTTTATGAACCATGGCAGTAGATGTTAATATTTTATTTTTAACATTGCAAACATATTTTAAATGCAAACTGTCATGGATGTTTTCAATATCAAGGTTGCTTTTTGCAGTCTGAAAACATGAGACAAAAATCATAACTATGTACTTCCTCTTACTAAAAAATCTATCTGACATGTTATGATCCTTGTACCATAAACATATTGAAATGAAAGCAAAATGATATTCTGAGGCAGGAGATCACACATTATACTTTCCTTCAGAGCACTTAACTTCTGATTAATTTAATGATTTCTCATACAGCCATTTTTTGTTTTTATTGAAATTCTTTCCTGCACCCAATACTTGCCTTTCCATTCATTGCTGCAACTTTGTAAAATATTGGCCTTATGATATATTATCTAAAATTAAGTATGATGATAGGTGAAGCCAAATTCCAAAGTTAAGAATATTCTGTAAAAAAATAAATATACAAGTGTTCTAATAAGTATTGTACAATTATTGTTGGTCATATTGTAAATTGTTGAATGTATAGAGAAACCACTGGCATAGTGTCCAAGAATAAGGTCAGGTAGAAAAATAACCTTTATTTTATGACTATTAATTTAAAAAATTAAGTGCTTGTAGAAAAGTAAGACAGGGGTGAGTGAAAAATTAAAAGCAACAACTTAATTTTATCAAAAAAGTGTGTCAGCTTTAAAAACACTATACCTAGCAAAAATATTTTATCTAGTCTCAGAAAAAAAATGAAGCTGTTTTGGTAGTATTAATTTAATTTGATCTGAGAGGGAATGATGATTTTCTTCCTTCCAGGAATGTTTTCACTTAGGGATAAAATGCATGTGCACTTATGTAAAATGATCAACTTTTTTTTCAAAAAGAAGCTAATAATGTTTAAAACCAATGGCTTCCTTCATACTCCTCATAGGTTTTTGGAGTTGCCTAATCAGCCTCTGAAGAAATGAAAGCTTTAAGCTCTTTGTAGATTTGATATCCTGAGCCAATTCTGAGCCTATACATGTGAGAAATGGACTACCTACTTTGTCTTTATTACCTGTGGAATAAAATATATGTATAATTAACTCTAGTTTAATTATGTTAAAGGTGACCTACAAAAATATCATAAATTTAAATTGCCTCAGCTGTGTGCTTCAGCAGTTAAATATCCCTTCTAGCCAAGCCAAGATAAGTCAGCAAATGTGCTGATAAATAGCGACCCTTGAAGGCACTTATAAAGTCCTCAAAGTCAAACTCTGCCATGCTTTACTTTTGCCAGGCAATGTCAGGCTTTCATGTCAGGTCTCAGGAGAGCTAATGAGTGGAAAGCCAGGAGACTTTCATAATCTCATACAGGCACCTGTATTAAATGAAGAAACGACATGGCTTGTTAGTGAATTTTCTCACTCTTTTCTATGCTAAAATGCAGTCAATCTTAGCTAGTAAATTCCAGATGAAAAGACAATAAGAAAATCCTGACTATGACATATATTCTAGTGTAAAATATAACTTTTCACTTTTAACATGTAAATGTAATAAAGATTAAGGTCAGCCCTCATCATTTTCTCTGTTTTTACTTTAAGGAACAAGTTTAAGGATTTTCTTGAGAAAACAGGACAAATGAGAGAGAGAGAGAGAGAGAGAGAGAGAGAGAGAGAGAAAATGAGAGTGAGAATTACATCCTTCCATTTTCCATTAATATTCAGGTTTTTCAAATATTAGAAAGCAATATTTTAACAACCCCAAATGCTCATGTTTTTTGGTGCAATATTCATTTGAATATGTCAGGAAAATGAGCCAGTAGAATCGACACTTTCCAGTAAGAAACAAGTCATGGCTACACCATTACATAACACACTCCAACCTTCATCTTTGGAATCTACCAGTGGAAAGCTATGCAAAAGTTGATCATCTGACTGTGGTGGCACATGCCTTTAATCCAAGCACTTGGGGGGCAGAGGTAGGAGGATTACCATGCCTTCAATGCCACCCTGAAACTACATAGTGAATTTCAGCTCAGTGTGGGCTAGAGTGAGACCCTACCTCGAAAAACAACAACAACAACAACAAAAAAGAGTCAGTCCCCAGACAGTTAGCTTGTCTAGTGCAATAAGGTGCTACATAAGTGACTGGGGGAAAATGACCAACATCTGTCTAAGCAACTTGTGGTCTAAACTACTCAGTAGCAATCAACCTGATGTGATGCTCACACAAGTGCAGTAGTGGCACACACAACTGCTCTAGATTTGGCTAATGGATCTACTCAGTGGAACAGAACCCATACTTGTAAATGGGAAACAAGTCAGAACTATATCCCAAAATGAGCCCACTCTCCAATATCAAGCTCCGACCAATAGTGGGATACAAGAGGGCCTACATCTATTAAATTCTCTCTAAAATAATAATGGTTATCCATGTATCATGCACTGACCCTACTCACCATTGAACAATCTGCTTCTCTCTTTCAGATGGATTCAGATCCTGAGGAGAGAATCAGCCCATCACACCTCACCAGGGCACCAGCTGAAGCCATAGAGTCATAGGGGAAATGAGCAAGAGTGCTGCTTTAACGGTGAACCTGGTACCAGCACAAGGGAGAAAGATATAGACACAAAGAACTCTCAACCCCTACCAAATCAGATATCCAGAGACACTGACTCCCAAGACCTTGTCACTGAAATAGACCTAAAATGAACCCAACATGGCTCAGGGAAGAGGGGGCAGAAAAATTGTTAGAGCCATGAGTTGGGTCATTATGCACAGTCATTGCCTCTCCCATATAACTGATGGCTACCCACAATGCAAGACCTCCATTACCCATGGAGGGCGGGGAGGACAGGGAGAAAGCTAATGATGGTACCAATATGGCTGTATATATATACTATATACATAACTAATAATAAGAAAAAGAAAAAAAAAATGGTCATGCACTCTGTTAATAATGGTCATTATTATCACTGCGTGCTGAAAGCAGACACTATATAAACTAGAAACTGGGGTAATTAAAATGATTTCAACCTTTCATATAGCCACACAAATGATTTCAACCAGAAGTTGAAATAAATTTTGCAAGGACAGATTTATCAGCACCAAAGCCAAAATCTAAGCACCATCTGATACACTTCAGGGTTTCTGTTCTCTCTCTCTCTCTCTCTCTCTCTCTCTCTCTCTCTCTCTCTCTCTCTGTGCTTCTATTTGTATTCTCCTGGGTTAGTTCAGTTCCTGCTTTCTCTACCCCAGTTTGTTGTGGACTTTCTGGAGGTCATTATCTGCTTCCTGGCTGCCCAGGCCCTGCTCAGGTGCATAATAACAGCAGTCTGTGAACCTGCTGTTGATTTGTAGTTGCAGAGCCCTCACGGAGCAAACTCAGTAAGCAACTCCAGAGTACCAAGATACTCTTGGAAACTTGGCTTCGGAGCTCAATTTTGAAACAACTGTGCGTTTTCTCTTTGCTAGGAGGTTTAAAATGAATCAAAAATTATATAGCTGCTATGTGTGCTTTTTTATTCAGGTAAGAAGGAGTCTGGCTGCCTTTCACTGTGATACATCCCTAAGTCTTTGTAAGAGGAATTTCTGGTGTTCCCCATAGCCGTGTATGTTACCATACACTAAGATATATTCCGAATTTTGGTTTAAGTATTTCCATCTTATTTGATGTAATTACTAGTCTTGCTTAACTATTCCACATGTTAATATTTTGAATTCTTACATGAAATATAAGTTCCTCTACTTTATTTTATGTGAAAATTTCCAACAGATATTGGCTCAAGTGAATAAATGAGCCACTACATCATGAAGAATCAAATGAATGGAATGATGATCAGAGAATGGAGAGTGACACAGGCTTAAAGCTGTGCTCCCAAATCCTTGTTTGAAATCACAAGGATAAATGTGATGGTAGAAGGAGACAAAACATTGGTTATCCAGTCATGATGGTTCAGCCCTCATGAATGTATTAATTCCCCAAAGGAGACTCAGAGAGGTTGCTCTTCTTCTCTGCCATGTGCAAAATGAGAAGGACCCTAAATGTAAAGAAAAATCTTAACCCCTCCTCAAAAAATGGAAGTTTCACTGTTGCCAGTTAAGTAAAACCCAATTGCCATGCATTCTAAGCACATCTTTCATGTTTAAAATTGACTCAGGTTAACATTTAAAATTTCCCCAAATTAATTGAATCAGTTTTATGGACCTTTGTACATTTATGTAATATTAAAAGAAGACTGAGAATATTTATTATTTCAGAATCCCAAATATATTTTTTTAAATTAAAATTGACAAAATAAAACTATATTTATAATTGGATGGGTTAATAATGAAACACTTGCTATTTATGAGGGAAATATTTTCTGTGATTCATTAACACATTTCTCACAGAATTCTCTCCTGGTAGGTGAAACCTTGCTCAGAAGTGTTCATAAATATTCAGAAAATGCCTTCCTACCATGGTATATATGAGTTTCATGTGTTCACATTCTGTATCACTGAAAACTTGTCATGGCTCTTTTTACAGGATAAATTTTCAAAAATAAGTGAAGAGGAAGTTGGGTCAGGAGAATGATTTTAATTGGGAAGTTAGAGAATTTTCTTCTTCCTGTATGTTCTAATCAAAAAGTATATTTATTTATTATTTAATATAAGTATATATACCTATGTGTACATAGCTATGATCATATATAGAAGTTAGATATGTGTACATATGCAGATATTTATGCATATACAAGCCATATTTTATTTAACTTGTGCATATACAAGCCATATGTGTGGAATATATATGTGGAAGGTAGAGGTAAAGATAGAAAGACAATAGAATGAAATATAAGGAAAACTGACCAGTAACATTTAGTTAAGCTACTATTTTTCATGTGATCTTGGTTCCCCTCAATTCCTAAGATTTAAAAACAGAATATGGGTCAAACTGTTTCCCTTTCCTGTGGCACATCCAAGACCTCCCAAGAGTTTAGTGAATTATACTGAAAATTGTGAAATTGTACAAGCTATCTAAGGCTTCTGGGCTTTAGCCTTTTGATTAGTAAAAGAAAGGCAATAAAAGCAGTTACCTCATGATAGGGATTTTTGGGATTATAAGTCAACATGACAATATTTTGTTAAGTAATACTCAACATAATAGATGTTGTCCAAAATTTTATGTATGCATTTCTCATCATTTAACTAAACTCAGAACTGAATGTTCTAAATATAACCAGTTAAATGGGGAAAAAATAAGCCACAGTATTTACAGGAGACAACTTTTGAGATATGAATGAAAATAACCACTTAACATTGCCAGTATTGAATAATTCATTTTAAAATTATTTTGTCACTCAAGTAAGAAACAATGATCAGACCTTATAATATACTTAGGTAATTTGGATTTTATTATTCATTTGCATTTTTGTAATGATCATTATATAGCATCACAAACTATTTATATATATCAAAGTCTTTAAGTTCTTTCTCTTATTATTATCTGAGAGTATACCATATACATATGAGAAATTCCACTGAAGATGCTCTCAAACTTTTGATTTCAGTGTCTGATGAACACATACATCTGCCCAAGAAATGGAAATAAAGACATCTTTGAAAATTTCCATGACAATTTTGATCTTATCTTCCTATGCACTGGGGAATATAAAGTTTAGAGATTTAACATCTATATGTACATGAAGGAGACGTTGGGAGAGGAAATACTCCTGAAGAAGAGAAATAGAAAAGATATCATCAACTGTATGAGAGAGAATTAGAAATGTATCTGGAGATGTCTTCTCTTTTTACATAGTAATAAAAAATAATATTGATTTGCAATAAAAAAGAATTAATCTATATGGCTTTTAGTGTTTTAAAGGAGATATGTTAACAAGTTTTATTAATGACTGTTTTTAAGTATAGGATAACAAAACAATAAAATGCTATACTTTCTATAGCATTTTATATATAACTACAATAAAACTATAGGTTTATCTTTATAACTCCCATAAAAATGTCATACTTTGGGAATTTAACTAACCCCAATATAAATCTGTAAGTGATAAAAGTAAGATTCTTTGATACTATTTGTAACTTGAATTATGAAAATCTCAGCAGTGTTCTGTTTAAATTATGGCTTTTATAATAGCCAAATCCAGTTCTGATAGTTTACCATTATGAGATCATGTGGTCATCTGATTGTTATGGATTACTGCCTCATCAGCCATGGACTTCTACCAGGGCCCTGTGGGAAGCTTAAAACTGAAGGCATATTTAGTTGCACCCTTGTGTGCTATAAATGACTATCTTAATATTTAAGTTTCTCTCTGTTGGAATATAAAAGTTACTTCTCTATGTATGTTCTGAAAACAAATGATAGATACATTTTGTAGCTCTGATTTTCACATCCATTTGTTAAAGCATACTGGCTTGCCATAATAAGCTTTTTAAAATTTTCCCTTTATATTATGTGACCCTGCATAATTTCAATAAAGGTTCTCTGGAAAATATCAATAACCTCTCAGTAAAAAATTATTTCTGACTTTGGAAGGAATGTAAATGTGTGTATTAGAAAAGTCTCCAGAGTTCAAGATTCTATCATTTCTAATTATTAACTTAGGGACACAGGTGAGGTAAATTCTGGATATTGGGATTGCATTTTCAATTACATTTCAATCTTTTATTTGACCTGTGAGGACAGCAGAAAATGAGAACAACCAGAATGTATTAGAAATAGCAGAAATTGGGTAAGTTGATTTGGGTGCTTTACAGAATGGTATTCTGAAATTGTCTAAGTATTTGTAGAGCTACTTTATATTCTATTGGCTCTTACAGGGTTACAATAAGATTATTTGTTAGAGCTATCATTTATCATTGATATAAAGACATACATTCATTTTCTTATACATTCCAATCAACTCGTCCTATCTCATGGTTTAAAAGATAGACTACTATGGAAAACAACTGCAATATAGTAGACATCATGACTATGTAGTTTGGTAATAATGAATAGAAAATTTGATTTACTTCTATATTATAGTTATTTAAAACTCTACAAATCAGTGTAACAGAATTTAAGTATATATATAGATAAGTCTATTCTATTATTTTAGAGGGAGAGGCAACATTGAAATTATTTGTACAAATTCACATAAATTACTTCATGGAATACATTGTGAACAATTTTAATAAATAAGTCAATTTAATAAATAAGTCAATTGAACAGTTCCTCACAATTTGTATACTGAAATACGGGATTAACTTCTTAAAGACTGTGGGATTTCACAGTAATTGAATATTCATGATAATATCTCAGAAATTCCTGACTGGAGAACTCATCTTACAAAGGACTACTTTAATAGAATATTAATCTTACTTTTAAGTGAAAATTTAGTAGAATCTAAAATGGAAAACAATGTATGAAATAGTAATCCAGAACTTACAGTCATAGATTTATATGTAGCTCTGTCATCTATCCTTTTCCAGTTTAGCAAATCATGTATCATGATACTACCACAATTTACAAATACAAAATGTCGGGCTGGAGAGATGGCTTAGCTGTTAAGGCACCTTCTTGCTAAGCCTAAGAACGTCAGTTCCAATCTCCAGGTCCCATGTTTAGCCAGATGCAGTGAGGCAAGGGCACAATGCTGCACTTAACCACAAGGGGGCACATGCATCTGGATTTCATTCACAGCAGTTGAAAGGCTGCTGGCACACCCATTCTGTCTTCCTCTCCATCTGTCTCTCTCCCTCTCTCTGTGTCTCTATCCAAAAAAAAAAAAAAAAAAAAAAAAAGTCCAATGAAGAAAGCAAAGATGTGTTTTTAATAAAACTGCACTAATGAATTGGTGTCCAGTTAAATTATTTTGCAAAGTTCTGTGAAGGTAATTATTACCTATAAAAAGCATTTTCTCTTTGTGAAATTAATTAACTTTTTATTTATATCTGGATTTATCTTCAAAGATATCATTTCTACTTTGTATCATCATAAAATGCCTACTTCCTAGATCTATAAATTTTTATATTGAAAAACTTCAATTTTATTTGGTAATGATAATAAAATTAAGTTATATTACTATAAAAGAAAATTTCTGTATGTGTGTAAGAGCATTATGGGGTATTTGCATGTATTTTTGAAATGCATTTGAAACAAGTTAACTTAGTATTTTCAAACACCAAGGCATTTTATATATTGTTTTTACTTTAAAGAAAGTCCATTTTAATGATTAATAAAAATAGTCTTCCAATCAAAATATAAATTTGAAATTTTCATAGAATAAGTGCATCACATTCCTTCTCTCTGTCATTCTCTCTTTCTCTCTCTGCTTGCAAATAAATTAAAAATATGTAAAAAATTAAAAGGGGGTTAGAAAGATAGTGCAGAGGTTAAAGAAACTTACTTACAAAGTCTGATGTTTGATTCCTTAGTGTCCAAATAAAGGTAGATGGATAAAGTTTCACATGCATCTGGAGTTTATTTGCAGTTGCAAGAGACCCTGGTGTGCCCATTCCTTCTATCATCCTCTCTCTCTCTCTCTCTCTCTCTCTCTCTCTCTCTCTCTCTCTCTCTCTCTCTCTCTCTCTCTCTTTGCAAATAATTTTTTGAAAAAAAAAACAGTTGATGTATTAAGTAGAAATTTTATATGGATACATCATTTGTTGGTACCAATATTTTCCTCCTCTCTGTGGCCATTCCACTGAATGCCCTCTTAGAGGTATTGCTGGTATTCACCATGGAATGGTGGTTTGTGAGTTGTGGAGCAGCAGTCAGTTGTTGGGAGGTGGATACCTCTGTTTATTCTCTTTCACCCAGTGACCCTTACATTATTACTGACTCCTCTTCTACAAAAGTTCCTGATCCTTGATGAGTGTCCCTTAAGTCTACTTTAGTGCTGAGCTGTCAGCAGCTTCTGGATTTCTGGTTTAGTGCATTTTGAGTTTCCTCAGTGTCTGTTTCCATCACTCTGATGCAGGTTGGCAGGCTTACTATGGAAGTAGCACTCTTGCTGATCTCACCAATTACTCTGCATTTTCACCTAGGACCTAGCTGCTGTGCAAGGGTGGTTCATCTCCTGTCAGGGAGTAAGCTTTCCTTATCTTCTTGACAGATTTTGATTATCCTTTGTTCTTCCTGCTTTCTTAAAAGAAAAATGGATACTCCAATCTGAAAGTGGGATTAGCATAATGTAAAGGGGGAAATCAATGTTTATTTAGAGAGAGTTTGATGGGTATACCCTCACTTTTGACCATCACTAGTGGGGTCTTCTCATTGGAGGCCATAATCTTGGTCTTCATAGGATTCTGACTTGATTCCCAGTTCCAGCTATAGGTTCCTTTCCACTGAGTGACTCTCTTATCCAATCAGAAAGCCATTGGTTACCCATCTAGGCCATGTGCCACTATTGCACAAGTATGCACATCTTGTCAGTATAGTTTCTTTCATATAACATGGTTCCCTGCTTGCTCTCAACGTTGTTTGTCATTTTCCTCAAGCAGCTTATGTAGTGTTCTTCTATACTATAAGGACTACCAATCTGGGAACTGGCTTCCTTCCAGAATCAGCCAGATGTTTCAGTGGCCTGCATTGTTAGCATATGGTGTCTTCAACTATAGAGTCTTATCTTTTTTCTCAGGAGGGTAGTCAAATGCTTTGACAGAAACCTGTCTTGTTTTGGGGATCTTGTATAACTTTCCAATAAACAGCTCAAAGTGGGTTGTAACCAATTTCTTGTACTAGGAGTTACACATCAGAGCCAAGTGTTTTAGGGTTAGGCATCATTCTACCCCCACCAGCAGCCCTTCTTAACAAACAATCCCTCCTTACTCCTATTGAGAGTTATACCTTTTAGTCTGCTCTCCAGGATGAAGACTTATATGGTACCACTTCATTTTGGAATTTTTTTATGTCTTCCTCTGCCCTCCTGTTCCCCTCTCCCAAACCATTTGATCCCTCTTATCTGTCCCTCAAGTTGCTTTCCAGGAAGGCCTGCAACTCAACCTATTCCAGTTTAGAAGCCACAGATGAGGGATAATGTATTTTTTTTTGTCTTTCTGTGTTTGTGTAAGTTCATTTAGTATGATCTATTCAATGTCCATTTTTCCTACAAATTTCATTAAATCATTTTCCTTACTGATGAGTACAATTCCATTGTGTATATTTACCATATCTTCATTATCTATTCATCAAACAATGGGCACTGAGTTGATTAAATTTCTTAAGTATTGTGAATTGAGCAGCTATAAACATGGTTGAGTCTTTAGTGTAGATGCTCAGTAGAGTGATGGCTGAGTCAGATGGTATCTCAGTTTTCACTTTTTCTAGGAGTCTCCAAATGAAAAAAATTAGGGGTAACTCTCCATAATTCTGGAGGTAGGGTTAGGGTATTTCTGAACAATACCACAGTAGCTCAGGAAATTAAGTATTCATTAATTCTGTGGGATATAATGAAGCTAAAAAGATTTTATCCAGACAAATATATCATCAACCAAGCCAACAGACTACCCACAGAATGGGAGAAAACTTTTTCATAGCTATACCACTGACAGAAGACTAATATCTAGAACCTACAAAAAAACTGAAGAAAAAAAGCAACACAAAACAAACAACCCACTCAAAAATGGGGCAGAGAAATGAATAGGGAAATGCATATTAACACAATTATTAGGCTTCAACCTTAATCCAGAAACAAATACAGTCATTAAAAAAATTGAATGACAGTAAACATTGGTGAGGTTGCACAGATGCTGGTGGGAGTACAAACTTGTACAACCACTATGAGTTTCAATTTGGAGACTCCTGGCTGAGGTCAAGGAATCTGGATCATGCATTACCTCTGGTGTCCTACAGAAGAAGTGATATGCTCCAGCCTTAATAAATGGAGTTATAACAATACCTAGATATGCAAAGACCCCATAAGCCTCACATTTTCAGGTCCTTTAGCTTGTAAGGGACATTAAAATGGTCTCCTTAAGAACTAGAGAAAGCTCTTTGTAAAAAAATCATATTCTTTTAAGTACAGAAATATATTTTGTCTTGTTTATTTCATACATCCAATCATATTAACATGAGGGAAGATACAGCACCCCTCTGCCTTCTTCAAGCATTTGGTCAGTCCTAATTTCACCCATTATACCAGCAGAACTGCACTACATGAGGAAATATACTATAAATGTACATTACATTCTCATAACCTCCTTAAAACACAATAGTAATATAGTGAGACAATATAATAAAGTGGGACATCATTCCCTAAATTATCACATCTAATAGTTTTGCTTCAGTTGTGATATGCATACATAAGGTACAATGTTCAAGCCCAATAAAAAAAAGTCTGAGGTTAGCATGCAATAATCTGTACATATGCTATACTTAGAAATGGTGCTTTTGGGATTTTAGCTAATGGTGGTGTATAATAATAGATCTATGAAAAATTCTTTCTCAAATGATATGAAATAACTATAGTTATTATAAATGACAGTGTAAATTGAGGACATTCAACTAGTGCTACAAGTAGCTATGAATAAAAGAAAAGCCTAGAAAATTCCAGCATTTCAAAAAGCAATTATCAAGGTCAATTTTGTTACTATACAGAGCTGTAAGGTGAGCAAAGGTGAAGTAAAAATACTGCAAGAAATACTAAAAATGGATGCTCATATATGGCCCTGAGGGACAGTTCAAACAACCACAAATTCAAATGACCCTGAAGTTCAATGCCCTACATTAGCCAGGAAGAACAGAGTACAGACCAAAGATAATGCCCTCACAAGAACAACTTAAGAGGACAGCTATATCTTAAAATATTGGGTGACAAATAAAGGCATGTGATTCTAAATAATGTCTATGCAAGGATAAAGGTAAATATTAAGAGGAAAATATACTTTGGCAGTTAAGTAGGGGTATTGCAAAGCAAAAAGGACAGATTTCGATCTTTGAGTGACAAAATGGCAAGAAAAATCTACCTAGGACTAGAAGAACTTAAACTCTCCCCAATATAAACAATCAAACTATTAATTTGTTTGATTTGAGAAAAACTAATTTGTTTTTTTTCCAAATCTGCATGAATTTAATATAAAACTCTAGTAAAATTCCCTTATGTTCTTAATGACTGAAATGGACTATCAAGTTCAGAAGCAGATTAGATGAATGGACAACTAAGGTGTGGTATATCTACACAATGGAATTCTACACAGCAGTAAGGAAAAATGACACAAAGTAATTTGAAGAAAAATGGTCAATCCTAGAACAGATCATTCTTAGCAAATTCACCCACAGAAAGATAAGCGTCGTATGGTCTCACTCGTCTGTGGCTCCTAATTTGTGTTTTCCAGAGATGCTGACCCACCTAATAAACATCTTGAGGACTGGACAATAGGCATAGTTGGATGGGAGGGCAAGGAAAAGGTGGGGGGCAAAAAAATGGACCCAAATGGAAATGGTACTATAAAATCCTATATCCTGAAAGACATACTAAAAGGTTGAACATGCATCATGTGCTTGGAGAGAACACTTGTATCACAGGGGCCTGGAGAGGGTATGACGAAGACTCACTTCAATCTTCTCCTGTTTCTCTCTCTCTCACTCACTCTTCTCTCTTTCTCTTTCATATTACTTATAATTTTTCTTTCTTCTTTTCCCTTGGCACTGACCTGTAACCCCCAATACCAGCATGTGGTTAACATCCACAAGGAGATGCTGATCATTAAGACCTACAAGGTTTCCCAAAAGAAGACAGATTTCTGTCAGAGTACTTGATGACCCACTGAAGGTTATTAGTAAGACCCTACTTCTGAAGACACCATATGCTGTTCAGATGAAATATGTGGAGAGACCTGGCTGGAATCTGGAAGATAGTCCCCAGAGAGTTAGCTTGTCTAGTGCCAGAAGGTGCTACATAAGTGACTGGGGGAAAATGACCAACATCTGTCTAAGCAACTCATGGTCTGAAAAGAATTCTATATAAATCAACTCAGCAAACATAAACTGACACCAGACAGGAACCAGAGATCAAAAAGAACTAAAAGCAGAAAATTAATTAGCATAATGGAAGAAAATAGTATAATAAATAAGTAAATAAGTATATATACATTAATAGAGAATAATTAATTAAAACTCCTGAACAAGAAAAATTAAATATGCTTAAAATGATGTTCCAAGAAAACTTTTCAGAGAAAAGTTTCAAGCTACATATTGAAAAGACTTAAGAGAATCTTTGAAAACTATCAATACCTACAAATTTTTAGGTAAAAATGTGTGATAGTCTAAATATATAGCCACATAGACTCAAGCTTGAATGTTGAATATCCAATGGACAGAGCCTACTGTGGAAGAGATGTCATTGGGGGCAGATCTTAGATTACCCTCTTAAGGTGTATTTGGGGGTGGATCTGACTTCAGCCCTACTAGGCATGTTCAGAGTAGTTTGAGCTCTGTTGGTCCCTGCTTGCTGTGTCTGGTTGGATGTTTGTCCGAGCAATATGGAACTCCTGCAACAGGAGTATTTGTTGAATTTTTATCACTCTCTTGAATCATGCCATCTGTAAATGCAGACAATTTTACCTTTTTTTCCCAATTTGGATGCCTTTTATTTCTTTATTTACCTGAATGTTCACTTTAGCAGTCCATGCCTTAAAGACTGGGCCACATCATCATATATGCTTTTTATACTCCTAATTTCTCTAAAAGAAATAGAGGCTACAGATGTAGCTTAGTGCTTAAATAGTGCTTAAAGCACCTTCCTACACACCTAAGGACCCAGGTTCGATTCCAGAAGCCACATAAGCCAGAAGCACATAGTGGCACATGTGTCTGGAGTTCATTTGCAATGGCTACAGGGTCTGGCATGTTGATTCTCTCCCATTCTGCCCCCTCTCAATTAAATAAGTAAAAATAAAATATAATTGTGCCAATAGGTGCAATAGTGGTATGTCTTTAGTTAGACTGGAAGCCCACACCATGGGAGGGAATACATCCCGGATACTGAAAACCTACAACAGGGGTAATCATGAGTCCTAGGGATGTAATGTCTGCTGGTAAATGTCTAAATTATATACTCTGCTCACCAAACTGTCCAGTAAGAACATCTCTTAATATTCATAACTTATATTAATGCTGCTCTCACCTTTGGTTAGAGAAGCTTCTATTTTCAGGTGGTGGTGACCTTGGGATGACTCAGAAGTCACCATGGTGCTGAGAAGAAGAGACAGAGGAGTGCTCAGCACTGAAACATCTCTAACACACTTTCCAAGGCTCAGGGTCCATTGCGGAAGAGGGGGCGAAAAGAATGTTAGAGCCAAAGGAAGAGTAGTACTCCTTACTCTTTATTCCTTACTCCTTATCCTCCAGACACAAAATGGCCTGGATATCCATGACCTCACAGTGCCTGAAACTACCTACACAATACTATCATAATTAAAAGAGAGACTGATTGAGAGGGGTAGGGGATATGATGGAGAGTGGAGTTTCAAAGGGGAAAGTGGTGGGAGGGAAGGGAGTACCATGGGATATTGTCTACAATTAAGGAAGTTGTCAATAAAAATTATTAATTAAGCTGGGTCTGGTGGTGCACGCCTTTAATCCCAGCACTCGGGAGGCAGAGGTAGGAGGATTGCTGTGAGTTCAAGGCCACCCTGAGACTACTTAGTGAATTCCAGGTCAGCCTGGGCTAGAGCGAGACCCTACCTTGAAAAACCAAAAATAAATAAATAAATAAATAAATAAATAAATAAAATAAAACAAAAATATATCAATTAATTAATTAATTAATTAAAAGAAAAAGAAATGGAAAGAGTATATTTGCTTATACCAGGACCAGGACTTAACACAAAAGCTTTCAGTTTTGTCCCATTTATTTTAATGTGAGATTTGAGTTTTTCATAAGTGGCCTTGGTATTGGTTGTTTATGCAACTTCTCTGTCAATTATTTGATGTTTTTTTCTTAATGTACAACTTTAAAAGATAAGAGTTGATGTGATAAAGTGAGGTTAGTTCTATATTCTGACAAAGTAGAAAGTTGTCTGTTAAAATTATGAGTTAAAAGCAAAAGAAGATAGTAATGGCATTGTGGTAAAGTCCATAGGTGATTAAAATGGCATTAAATTGCAAAAGGAGAAAAAGTGTTTTTAAAGGAATTCATGAAGTTCAAATTTAAAAAGAAACATCAGATTAAAAACACGTACCATCATAAATGTGAAAAGACCAAACAAAATAGATGAAAGTGTTTTTATCTATATGAAGAAAATGGATTCTAAATTACAAGACCAAGATTTGCGGACAAATGGGTCTGCACATCATCAAAGTATCACTCCCAATATATTCATTAACAATAAAGGGAAATGTAGAGGTAAACCTTGATGTGATTCCCTGTGACTAAAAGCATTTCTGTTCTATTTTTAGGATAGATGTATGAATCAATTTCATTTAGGAGGAGCCATCAGACAAATTCAGATCGAGACTAGATTATAATGGAGTGGTCTGCTTAAAATATGTCAACATTGTCATCATAAAGAAATTCAGAGAAAGAGTGAGTACTTATCATTGACTCATGGAGATTCAAGGAAGGAGGCAAAATGCAATGTACAGCATGATTTGGAGAAGATACTACCAACAGAAAACGTAGTGACTTATAATTAAAGGGCTTCACTAATAGTGTTACATCCATGAAAGCAGTCTGAGTTTTGCATAATTTCAATGTCTTGATCAAGTGTTGGCCTTGGAGGAAAAAAGGGGAGTACATTTTCTGTCAGTCAAAAGTTAGTGAATAAAATACAATGCTTAACTGCAAAAAATAAGCCTTAAAAGGATTAGGAGGAAAAAAAGTGATCTGAAAAGAGTAACATTATTATATCAAAGGGAAATTTTATAAATAGTTTATGAAGTAAGTATTAAGTTATGAACCAGATAAATTTTGACTAGGAATGGAACTGCATTTATATGAACAATTGGCTAATCTACTTTTATCATTTATCATTGTTTTTTGTTTGTTTGTTTTTTGTTTGTTTTTCAAGGTAGGGTTTCACTCTAGCTCAGGCTGATCTGGAATTTACTCTGTAGTATCAGGGTGGTCTTGAACTTATGGAGATCCTCCTACCTCTGCCTCCCGAGTGCTATGACCAAAAGTGTGTGCCATTTTAAAAACCAAATCAGAAGTGTCATCTAACTTGGGCTCCCCAGCTGTGTTTGGGCCTGGTACAGACCTGGTCCCTGTTCTTTCTTCACTATATCCAGTCCTCTATCTGCTAACAACCTCACACATTCTGTTTGTACTGGCAACACCACTGACTTGCACTATTGCCCTCATGTGTGTATGCAGCTCTGTAAGGCTTGGGAAACAGAAGAATTCTAACACCAACATTAGGGATGTTTCTCACTCATCTTGGATACAGGCTAAGTTCTTTGTTTTAGGAGGTCACTTGGTGAGCTATTCCCTTATGAAAGCCTATAGAATACCCACTTAATTTTTTATATTATTTATTTTAGAGAGAGAGAGCGAGAGAGAGAGAATGGATATACCAGGGCTCCTGCCACTGCAAATGAACTCCAAATGCATGTGCCACCTTTTACATTTGGCTCTACATGGGTACTAGGGAATTGAACCTGGGTCCTTTGGTTCTGGAAGCAAGCACCTTAACCATTAAGCTATCTCTCCAGCCCAGAAGACACACTTTTTCAGGTCTCTGACCTAACCATAATCTCAGCTCTGATCTAGAAGATGCAAGAGAATGCAGAAGGAGACACTGAACAGACTCTGTCTGCCATACCTAGCTGAAAGACATGAATAATGAGCCTGTTCATAGTTTTATTTACATCCACATTTAAAGAGAATCTGTCTATAAACACTAGAAAATCGTGAATGTATTTGTCCTATATATTTTACAAATATGATAATTTTTCAAGGGTTACCTCCTAGCAGTATGAGAACATAAAAATTTCCAAGTTTTAATGCTCCCAGTTTGAACAGATAAATTAATTCCAGTCCAATGAAACTTCTTCTTCAGTGTCTTGACAGTTGAGAAAAAAAAAAAAAAAAAGAACCTTTTTCCCCTTTGATATTCCCAATAATGATTTTCAAATGTTGGCATTTATGCATGAGCAGAAGCTATTTTTCAAATAATGTAACAGGATTTTTTTTTTTCTTTTTGACCTTTCTGGTTTTGGCTTACTTTTCTATGTCCCTTTTTTCATGATTCTCTCACATCTTCTGAGATCATTAAGTCTAGGGATGAAGGTGATGGTCATCAAAGAAAGATGCTTTGGAATTAAGACATTGTCTGCTTTAGATTAAGATTTCAGACTCACTCCTGCAGAAAATTTGAAATAATGCATGGGCTGTGCGATTACTTTTCAAATTCCTTTAAAAAGGTAGAATTTCTTCCCTCTCAGGTAATGACCTAGATGGATTTTATTTGTTATTTTAATGATGTTCATTACAGTAGAGTAAAATGTTTCCAAATAGATTTCAAAATATTAATTTTTACCTAAACTTAATTAAGAAAAAGCCCACAAAACAAAATAGTTATGATTCTTTCACATATACTAAAAACTAAGAAAATGATCCAATGAGAAAAAGAGTCCATGAAGTTAACAGCAGAACTCTTAAGATCAATTTTCAAGGAAGTATTTCTTACACTGCTGAAGGGAGAGAGACTGGATCTACAGCAACATAAACCAAATACAAACCAAATTTTAAAAAATCCCTTTTTGTTTTTATGCTTTCTTTGATTTGATACTAGCCAAGGGATTTCAATTTTTTTTTTAACAACTGAACTATTGGAACTATAAGAAAAGTTATTGAACTATCATTTCATATAAAATTATGCCTGTGTTTATTAACTTGTATATATAGTAGGAAGTTTTGAAAGTGAACAACAATTTTATTGCAAATACAATATATTATTTTCTCATTTAATAAAAAGTGTATAATATAATTCTAATTGTGGTGGTTTGAATTAGGCGCCCTCTATAAACTCATGTGTTCTGAATGCTAGAGCCTCAGCTAGTGACAATTTGGGAGGTTGACACTTTGAGGGGTAATGTCCAGCCTTTGCTCATGCCATGTTTTCTCCTTCCATCATGGAGTTTCCCCTCAAAAATAAAAGTCAAAATACACACCTCCCATCACCTGCTTTTGGCAGGTTGGGCAGTTTGTGCCAGCAATGGAAAGATAACTATAATAGACATATTGATTTACATTTATGAATTTTTGCAAAGATTTGTATGATCATCTAAAATTAGTGCCTAAATTTTCTATTTCATTTTTGTATCAATGCAAGCATTAACTGAAATACAAATACAGTGAATTCTTAACAAATAATCCCTTTGGTGGTATATTATATAGTTTACAAAGCTGAAGTATATGTGAAGATTATTAGTAGAATTGAGAGTTGTAATATTAGAGACAAATATAATTATATAAAAGCAATTTTAAAAATTTTAGTTTGTCACTTTCCTAAATTTATGTGGATTTTATAATATCCTAAATACACAAACCATCACAATCTGTATAGTAAAAAATGTATTGATGTATATGTAGCTGGCACATCCATAGTGAAAATTACTATGCAAAAATATTTGTATTTCTAATTTTCAAATATAGCTTATTAATTATCCAAATATCTAATGATTATGCTTTTCCCAGTTTTTTTTTTTTTTTTTTTTTTTTTTTTTTTTGTGGTGTGTGGCTTTGGGGTGAGGGGAGTTTGAGAGGTTTTGCTTCAGAAAGAGTTTTCCATTATATTTAGTTTCATGTATATTTAAGCTCTCAGTTGAGTTGATAAACAGTACTGCTAACATACAGTGTCAGGCAACCCATTAAATGCAGAATAAATGAAGACTAATGGCTTCCCCTTTAGACGAGTGTGCAGTCTAATGGAGGAGACATCCGTGCATGCAATGGAGTAGAGTGTAATACACCAAGACTAAATGGTAGGGGATCCCAGAGGAAGGGTGATTTAAATTGTGTAAGAATAGTGGGTATTCATTTTCAAAGGAACTGGCATAGAATTAGACTGTTAGTATACTTTGATTTTTACCTCTGAATCCCATAGTTCCTCAAGAAAATCTCCTTCAAATCCATGAGCTGATGATCTATAATCAAGCTTGACTCCCATGTACTCATAGATTTGGAGCAGAAGATATATGCGTCAGTAATGTATGAAAAGAAATCTCCTTTGTGATTGTAATCCTGAGATTGTCTCAAGCAAATAGATGTCTGGTTATAGAAGATAGTAAATGCCTCCAAAAAATTCTTTAGTCTTCTCATTTAATGAATTGGGAACACCAAGTCCAGAGAAATAATTTTTCAAATGCTTACTGGAATAGAAAATGGAAAGTCATGATGAAAATTCAGATATTCAGACTTGATTGCTGTGCTAAATTAAACTTTGCTTTCTGGTCTATGTCCATGTGCATATAGCTTACAAAGTCACGTTTAGATTAAAGACAGAATACCCATGTATTTGGTGATTACAACTATAATCCCTGCATCCAGTTAGCAGAGGAAACATAATTTTGAATGAAACCAGCCTTTGTTGTTACACATTGAGATATTGTCTCAAAATTGATTAAAATGAAAAGCATAAGAATAGACTTTCTTTGTGGTTATTTGATTATTCAAATCTTCATGAGTATTTACATTATTTCAGAAAGATAAAATATCTATATAGAATCTTGTAAACTTGAAATCTAAAATATTACTCATTTTAAAGTACAGAATTCATATTTAACTATTTGTGCAAAAATATTACATTATGTATTATTCCCTGTTTTTCATGAGTTATTAAGTTTATTTAGGGGAAATCACAAATTGTGAATTTAATTAGGGGAAATTGGTATCTAGGAGGAAGGCTAGAGCAGTTACAAACATGTAGGAGGTAGCAAACCCATGCTCATGTGGAAAACACTGCATAGTATAACATTTAAGAAAAATTGAAGTTTTTAGGGAAAGACAGGAATAGACCCACAGTGAGAGCTATCCCCTGCTTTTTGACCCATTATACAACTATTAAGATCATTGAAATACATTATATATTTTATCATAATTGCCACATATAATTGTGAGTATTCTAATATTTTCATACTTCCACTTTTATGAACTTTGAAGAGCTTCATAATTTTATTCTGAAAAAAAGTATATCTCAGGTTGTCTAGAAATAAGACTTGTACATGTGATACATTTTCCTAAACAGAAAGTAAGTCTTAACAAAATAAAAATGGAAATAATGTCTTGAATTGTATTTGATAACATAAGAATAAAACTAGACATCTACAGAATTCTCAGTGTGTAAAGTCCTTGCTGCATAAGCATGAAGGCCTATGTTTGGACTGAAGAAGCTGTGTATGGAATATACAACTGCAACCCTAGTGCTGGAGATGCCAGAGACAGCAGAATCCTTAGGTCTCATTGACACTATTCTAACAAAATCAGTGAACTATAGGATCAGCAAGAGATCCTGTTTCTAAAAATCAGAGTGAATGAGGAAGTTACCCATATTGATCTCTGGCTTCCACATAAACACAAACTTGCACATAACAAGTACCCAAATATGTCCATGTATACATAAAACATAAATATACATACTTCAAAAGGGGAAATAAAATTATAAGTCAACACTAAGAAAATATAGCAGGGGGATAGCAAAATGGCCCAGTGGGCCAAAGTGCTTGCTCTGCAAGTGCAGTGACTGGAGTTTAGATCACCAGAATCCATGTAAAAGTCGACACAGCAGTGTGCTTATGAAATGCCAGAATCACTACAGAAAGAAGGCAGGTAAAGACTAGAATCTCCAGAATATCAAGGGCCATCTAGTCTGGCATACAAAGCAGAGAAAAAAAGAAAAAAGAAAAAAACCTGCCTCAAGCAAGGTGGAAGGTGAAGGGTAACACTCAAAGTGGTTCTTGGACTTCCACCCATGCCACATACACAAATGCACAAACTCATGAAGACCGCATAATGCACTTCTTTTATTTGTAATTTTTTTTATTTTTATTTTTGGAGAGCGACACAGAGAGACACCCCTGAACTCCTAATCTCGTTCTAATACAGCCCACCACCCTAAGGTTATAAACACCTTTGCAAGGGGAGAGCAGGCTCTCTGGCTCTCTGATCACTTAAGAACTTCCAGCTGTGGGTGAGTTTTTCTCTAGGCTAGGCTATATTTCTCAAGTTAAGATGTACTGGGAAGATGGCTTAAAGGTTAATGACACTTGCTTGCAAAGCCTGCTGGCCTAGGTTCCGACCCCAATGCCACAAAAATTAAGAGTAGTTCAAGTGTGCAAGGTTGCACATGTGCACAAAGGGTGCACACATCTGGAGTTTCATTGCAGTGGTTAGTGGCCCTGGAGAGCCAATCCCCCCACTCTCTTTCTCTCTCATAAAAAAAAATCTAGATACACAAAGTGTCATGTGCATCTGGAGTTTGCTTGCAGCAACAAGAGGGTCTAGCATTCTCTTCCTGCTCTCTCACTTGAAAATAAATAAAAAATATTTTTTAATATATACTTTACATTATATAACTTTTTATATTATAACTTTATATTAATAAATTTAATCTATGGCTAATTTAAAGTTTAGGTTCATTACTAAAAGTGAATAAATGACATCATGAAATATTTAGCACTGCATTCTACAAAAGTACATATGTATAACAATAGATATTCAATTTTAATCACTAGTAAGTATTGTTGTTAATAACTTCTGTGGAGTATTAGCAAATTATTTTTAAGAAAGTTAAATATATCATGTTTTAAAATAACTGGTGACAAAAGCCTGAATCTCATTGGAATAGCAAACATTTTAGATTTTAGAATGTAGAACAAAGCTGTTCTCAATGCAATTGAATGATATATATGAAAAAGTCTACAATGTTGCCCATCACTATGTACAGTGTATATCTGCCAATAAAAATGAAAAATAAAATCTATACATGGAATTTTAAGAAGAAAAATCAATAGCACAATAAATATTTTATGACATAATTAATAAAAGCCAACTTTTGAGTTGCAGAGTTGCAATACATATTATTTTTCCAGCCACCATCCTGTGCACAGTAGTAACTAACTCAAGTTTTGGTATATGTAACTCACAAAAGAAAAACTTTAAAAGCTGAAAGGACACATCATGTCCAAAACTGTACAGTTTGCCTGTGGGAGTTCAAGTTTGAACAAGATATGATGCTCAGTGTGACCACTCTTCTTTCTCTAGGGCCCTGCAGAGTTTCACCAAAAGGAATGTCTAGCATTTGAAATATGCTTTTGATGATACTCAACTTGCTTTTCTCTGCTTATCCATGTTGAGGTTCTCAATACACATTCCATTGAGTGGATTTTTCTGGCTTTGGAAACAAAACTTTTGACTCAACATATGCTGGTGGTGCACAGGAAATTTTCACAGGGTAGAGCCAGTACCACTACTGGGGTTACATTTTAAACTATGATTTGTTTTGTCTAAAAATATTGAAATCTTTATCATCTATTCTTTCAAATTTTCCAATTCCTTATTGGATCTTTAAAACATCATTAAATGTAGCAGACACACAATCTTTGGGAATGGAAATCTAACTCCAAAGGAGTGAGTCTAAATGTACACACTGATTGATCAAATACCTTTAATAGCCTCATGTAAACCTGAAGAATGATTCTGCATCTGCTCTTGAGTGGAAACTCTAGAGCTGTGTCCTTTTCCAGAAACAGTTTGCATTGACGTGGACAGAAATTCTCCATCTTGTCATGGAGCAGCAGAATATTGTTCAACTTACGGAGTAACCAAGGGCAACAGAATCTCCTGACTGCTTTCCTGTGTGTAGCATTTACATTCTAGTTACTGGAACAAAATATTTGACCAGAGGTAAATTACAGAAGGAAAGGGATTACTTCACGTCACTCATTCAAGAAAATAAAATAGTGGTGAAAGCATGGCAGAGCAGACATCTAGGGCATCACATCATATCACATCAGCTCAGAGGAAGTAGAAAGAGTGAGTTCTGTAGCCCTGTCAAGTGAGCTTGTCTATACTATAGCCTGCTTCCAGTGATATGCCACCTCCAGCAAGGCTCCACCTTACAATGTCTCTACCAGCTGTGCATTAAATATGAGGCACTGAATAATAAATAGATGAAGCCATGGGGGATACTGTATTTTCAAAACACCACACTGGGGGCTGAAGAGATGGGTTAGCATTTAAGGTGCTTGCCTGCAAAACCAAAAAAAAAAAAAAAAAAGATTTGATACACCAAGACTCACATAAGAAAGATGCACAAGGTGATGTTCTGGAGTTCATTTGCAGTAGCTAGAGGCTCTGAAACAACCTTCTTCTCTCTCTGTCTTTCTCTCCATCAAATAAATTTATTTAAAGGAATTAAAATGCACCACGCTGGGTCTCCTTTCCTTTGTTTGCTTCAGCAGGTTGCTGAATAGGAGACCAATGTAGGGCACTGCAGTACACCAAGTGTTCGAACCTAAATTATATTCTGAGTCCTGGTACAAAGTAAGCTATGTTTAAAAAGCCACAGAACCTCTCTGGGCCTCTGTTCATTTGTAGTCCTATATATTTAGATGATGCCTAATCACTTCAAGGCTTTGAGGTTACTAATCACTCTAAAATCCTATGTTTATGTATTTAAATAATCATATAAACTTGAAGCAACATGGAAGACAGAGAATCTATTATATTGCAAAGTGATATTCTTCATAAATTGGAGAGTGTGTTTGGCTTACTCTTTCTATAGTAGTAATAATGGATGTATGTGGCTAAATAAGGTGAATAATAACCATTGTAATAATGAAAACTTCTGCTAGATGAAATTCTCATTATATCTCTAGACTTTCAAAGCTAGGCTAAGTGTAATTAGCATAATGCAATTGTTTAATCATGGAATAGTAGTAATAACAAAATATAATTGTGTTATTGCCATTTTAATACTTTTCAAATATCAATAAATGGATTTTTTTTCTTTTAATTCAATGCTGTTGAAATTCTGTGATCACAATTCATTGCCCTGGAAAATGTATGGTATATCAATGGGAACACATAAATATGAGTGAGCATTCATGTTGAATTTATAATTCCTCCAGCAACTGCTCTAAAATGAAGATGTCTATATTTGCAACTCAATTGCTTTAAGAGTCATGAAGTAATGTGAAGAAATTAATAAAATATTGAGGAAACAATTTTGGAAAAAACATAATGTGCAAGTGGTAAATGCAATCAATCATCTCTTGTTATTGTTTTTACCAACAGGCTAAAGAGATTCTCTTTAATTGAAAAGGTACCAATCTTATGAAGATCTTTTCCTATAATTATCAGGACTTTACTTTTTATTTTGATCTAACAGACCAAAAAAAATTTTTTTCCATCACATGCTTTTGCTGTTGACAAAGCAGAGATCTTTTTGAGTTTCCCTTTTTCTCCCCTTCCTTCCCTCCTCTTGCCTTTCCTTCCACAGCCCTTCATCTTTCCTTCATATCTATATATAGGTATAGATTATAACTTAGTAAAAATTAATATGTGAATTCTACACTGTGGATTTTATGCTATTTTACTAAAGATATATATATGAGAGAGACAGAGAGAGAGGGAGAGGAAGATAGAGATGGGTGCGCCAGCAGCCTCTCAGCTGCTGAGAAAGAAATCCAGATGTGTGCTCCCCCTTGTGTGGCATTGTGCCCTTGCATCACTTTGCATCTGGCTAAATGTGGGACCTTGGGATTGGAACCAGCCTTCTTAGGCTTAGGAGTCAGGTGCCTTCACCGCTAAGCCATGTCTCCAGCCCTAAAATTATATTTTTGTATAAAGTAGAAAAGATTTAAAAAGTAAAAAAAAAAAAAAAAAAACAAAAAAAAAAAACAGGCAGGGTGATATATACGATTAATCCCAGCACTCTGCCAGCAGTCGTAGGAGGATTGCTTGACTTCAAGGCCACCCTAAGACTACATAGTGAATTCCAGGTCAGCCTGGGCTACAGCGAGACTCTACCTCAAAAAAAAAAAAAAAAAAAAAAAAAAAAAGGTAAGGCTAGTAAAACATTATTTATAAAAATACCATTTTTCTGATTTGTTCATTAAATGTTTATATAGTCCTTGTTTTTTTGTAAAAATTATGTTACATTTTAGAACACCCATAGACATAATTTTGAAAAGCATCATATACATTTTAGTCAACAAATGTGACTAAGTTTTCTGTAGAAAATATTTTTCAGTTGGAGATCTAGGAAGATCATCTGCTGATATTGTACAATCTGCAAACCTTAGATAACTAGTCTTTCAAGACAAGTTGACAAGCTATCACAGAGATGTTTATTATTCATTGCTAATTTCACTATGTTGAAGAAAGAACATACTCATTTTCACTGTGTGGTCCTATGTCCAGAAACATAGGCATTGCCAGAGAACTTTCTAGAAACACAAGTTGTTGTGCCCTATTCATGCATATTGAAGGAAACTATGGTTATGTACAAGTATCAATTCTATCTCTATGCTATACATCCTTCAAGGAGATTCTTGTTCACATATAATTGAGAATCTGTGCAATGAATATGTGGGCTTTCATTTTCTTTTTTTGTTTCAATAAATTTATTGCAGAGCAGTATTGATTTTTAGGGTAAAATTTAGCACAAAGTGTATAAAGTTATTATTAAATATAACCTCAACACTGCTCCTTAAAGACAAACATCTCACTTTATTGTAATGGAACTAAAATAATCAGACTGTGCAATAATAAATACTGTGATGGTATTTAATAAATAAAAATATTTGAGTGCAATTTCAATGTAATATAGTTTATATGGGCCTTGAACTTTTTTCATTCATTTTATATGTTTTTATTTAAAATTATAAAATTTATTCTAAGATTGTGAGCTATGCAAAAATTGGCAGTGAAACAGATTTTACTCATAATCACTTTGTTTGCCAACGTTTGTTGTAGTTAAATTTTGATAATTTTTTTATTGTATTAAACTTTTCTCTATTTTCCTAGAAACACATAAGAGCAAAAATTTCACTCTACATTCATGTTGAATTTGATTACTAGTTATTCAGCTACTGAAATTGAAAAATATATTCATGCAAAAAAAATCAATAGTGGCATGAACAGATAAAACACATTCTCATTTAAGTCTTGAGCTAAAGGATATGTTCATGTCATTAGTGGTTAATCTCATGCTATTGCAGAAAAATTCCAAATGCTCCTTTTTATAGAACTATTACTGGGGACAATTTCATTATCTGCATTTATATGCATGTTAAATTTTATTAATATAACAGGATTCTCCCATTGGAAAATGTGAAGGAAATTGTGCTAAGGAACAAAAAAGAGTTGAGTTCACAACAAATTAGTCAAAGGATTTGAAATGATTTTTTGCATTGATTTGCCTCTTAAATACTTAAAACCTATCAATTTAATTCCTTCAACTTAGCAAATTCCTGTTTTGTGTTATTTTTCAGTCTTTCCACAGGGAAAAATAGAGCAAAAATTGGGGAAATCAAAAGAGAGAGATTCGACTTTAATAGCCAATATGACTTTTTAATTATTTTCTTTTCCTAATACAAAAGAGAAAATAATATAATTATGATCCCTGTTATGTGTTAATTGATGTTATTATATTCTTAGGTTCTGTCTTTCTCAAAACATTTCTATTTGATAAGATATTTCTTTTAATGGCTTAAGTATTGAATATGTTTTTCTTATTCTTTAATAAATATGAAAACGAGGTGAGACATGAAAGCATTAACCCTTGTAGGTATATCATTTCCTCAGGCACACACACTCTATTATAACAACAATTGATGAAAGTGATTGAATTTTCCAAGAATGCGCTTCATGTGCCTGGAATTCCTAAAGCAATGATTTCTTATTCCAAACATTCGTGAGTATATATTTGCTATGTAGACTGCAGTAAGCAGAAAACTAAATAAGCATCCATCTTTCAAATTGGCAGCACAGAGGGAAGTACTGTTCCCTCTAATTACATTTCTTCTGTTCAGTTGAAAAACGTTCAAAAATATAATTCTAAATACCTTATAAAACATAGTTGATTCTACAAATAATTTACTTTAGCCTTTGCAAAAGCTAAGAAATAACTGTACTTTCCTATTGATAAAGGATCTATAAATTGTAGGTTTGGATGTATTTTCCCTCTTTCATGATCTTTTAAAAACACAAAATATTTGTGCTTGATTTAAGTCTACAATAGAGATAAGGCTATTGAAGGGGCTTAAATAGAACCACATTTGTCTCTATAACTACAGTGATTTCCAGGCCTGTCAAAATCTCACTGTTTTTTGAAGCAATCCTCAGAAACCAAGAAAACAATTCAGTTCATGATAGTCCTTTACTGAACCTATTAGCCTTAAAATACCATCAGAAATTATGCAGAAGAATTTTCATGTTAAGAACGACCCACAACCCTCACGGGGATAACCTGTGTCCCCCAAGAGGAGTGCCCCTTTGGAAAAGGGGCAAAGATGAGAAAAAGGATGGTATCAACATGTGGTATTTAGATACTACATTTTCTATAACTAATAAAAATAAATTTTAAGAAATGAAATTTTAAAAATAAAAGAAGAATGACCTGTAGAGGGAGCGGAGATACACAGTTTTTTGACTTAACTTTCTGTGGTTTACATGTTAGCTATTGTCTCCTTTGTTATCATTACTCAGGGGCTTGATAACACTGTTTCCTCTTCAATCACTTCATTAGATGTGCTTTTGAAACTGGCAACAAAATTGACACAATTTAATTTTCACACACACACACACACACACACACACACACACACACATATCTTGACTTTGTTATCTGCAATCTATTTGTCTGTTACTTTTCTCATTTTTGAAAAAATATGTAGATCCTCTATTGATTTCTTTGAAATTGTTCATAGGTATAATATTAATAAATCAGAGGTTTATGTGTGAAAAACAGTTTTCCAAATTTATGAGGATTTTCTTTGGATCAAGGACTTTTTTGTTTTGGTTTCAACAGTTTCTAATCTCCACAAGAAATGGAGATAAACATCATTACCACTCTTGCATTCTTCCATCTCTTTTCTCCTGTGCCACAGGGAATATCAATCACATTCCTTGTTCTGAGTCTCAGTGCTGATTTGTCTTTAATATCCTGTTACATTTGAGAAGGGTTCTTCATTAGGTCAATTCTTATAGGAAAGGATTGTATAATTCCTCTGTCTTCTCCTGGGAGACCTTCTTAGTGAATCTCCTTTCACCGTAATTCACTAATTTAGAGTCTGGCATTTGCTAAAAATTTAATTCCATCCTTATGTCAAATTTCAAATGTAATCCTCTGTGTAATAATATTTGGGTGTGAGTCTTCTAAGAAGTAATTGTGTCACGGGGTTGAGTCCTTCCTGGATGAAAATAATGCCCTTCTAACTAGCAGAGGCTCTCATTCTACCACGTGACATTTTCAATAAAAAGTCAGTCATCAGCAGCATGAAAGAATGTCCTCACTAAAGCTTGACAATACTGACATCTGGTCATGTGCTTCTAATCTACAGAATGGTGAGAAAAAAATGCTGTCGCCTATAAACCGTACCATAAATTGCACTGTGTTATAGCAGTGTGAACTAATGTAGCATCTTAGGCATCTGCTAATATATTTTGTATAACTCCTACATTTCTACTTTTAAATAATTTCTCCAAAAAGTAGATATACCATGTTAACTACACCATGAAACTAGAACTGTTTCACATAGATTTCTTTTTACCACTAACATTGACATTTTAAAAAATAGAAGTAATAATTAATTTTGGATTTTATTTGAAGACTTTTAAAATATATACTTTTCGGGCAGGAGAGATGGCTTAGTGGTTTAGGCGCCTGCCTGCTAAGCCTAAGAATGCCAGTTCCAATCTCCAGGTCCCACGTTTAGCCAGATGCAGTGACACAAGGGTGCAGTGCCACACTTGTCCACAAGGTGGTGCACGCATCTAGAGTTCGTTCACAGTGGCTGAGAGGCTGCTGGCACGCCCATTCTCTGTCTCCCTCTCCCTCTCTCTCTCTCATATATATAATTTTTATTCATTATTTATTTACAAAAAGTGAGAGAAAGAGAAGGAGGGGAGAGAGAGAGAGAGGGAAAGAGAGAAAAAGAGAATGGGCATGCCAGGGCCTATTTGCCACAGAAAATTAACTTCAGATTCAAATAATTCTTTGTTTTTCATCCAGTTTTGCATGACTACTGGGGAATCAACCTTGGGCCAGCAAGCTTTGCTAGCAATTGTCTTTAACTGCTGATCCATTTCTCCAATCGTTACAGATATTTTTATTTATTTATCAATTTATTTATTTGTGTGTGTGTGTGTGTGTGTGTGTGTGTGTGTGTGTGTGTGTGCTTATATAGCAGGGTCTCTTGCTCTTGCAAACAAATGCCAGATGCTGGCACTATTTTTTGCATCTCACTTTACATGGGTACTGAAGAATTGAACCCAGGCTGGCAGGCTTTGCAATCAGTCACCTTTAACCACTGAACCATGTCCTCAGCCCCCTAATTTATTTTTAATTGGATACAGTATATATCATGTAAAGTATTCAAAGTCAGTAATTTAGCACACTCTTTTACATGCTAAAGTCAATCAACCAGCAGCACTGGTCCCCCCAAAAAAGTACTCAATCCCTCAAAAAAAATATTGTATTCATTTCAGTAAGTTTTATTTTCTTCCTCCCTTCCCTAGCAGCTAGTAATATCCAAGCTGCTCTCTGTTTCTATGCATCACATTGGATATTTTATGTGAATAAACCCACATAGTTATCTAGATTTGAAGACATGATTACTGAAAGTGTTATTTTGGAAGTGATTTTAGGCACACGGTATTGGGCTTTATGACAGAATATCCAGATTTTTTAATTTATTTGTAGTCCTGCTGCATAAATTAATGCAAATGAAAATTTAACTTTTTTTTCACCTATAACACTATATTCATTTTAATTAATAAGAATTGTTTGTGAATAACTAGGTTACTTGAGTTTTCTGCTGATAAAAAACATAGCATTAGCCGTGCATAGTGGCTTAGGCCTTTAATCCCAGCACTCAGGAGACAGAGGTAGGAGGATCACCATGAGTTCGAGGCCACCCTGAGACTACATCGTGAATTCCAAGTCAGCCTAAGCTAGAGTGAGACCCTACCTCGGAAAACAAACTAAAAACAACAACAACAACAACAAAAAAAGACACATAGCATTATGTTTCCATAAAATGTTGTGTAATTTGTTACAATAGGAAGGTTTTTTATAGCATTGTTTTAAAAGAGGTCTCTGTTGTAATATTTTGTTATTAAATGAAGTGATGGATTACTCTAAGAATTCTTTTAAAAATTATACCAGTAAGATGTTAATATTTCCAATATGTAGACTAGTGATTATAGTTTAAGGAATCTTCCCAAGTTCAAACAATTAGAGCACACAGAGCTAGAATCTAAACATATATGTACCTGAAATGAGATGAAAACTTAGCAACATTCAAAGTTTTCCTTAACTGCTACCCATGAGCAACCTCTAGATACATGAAGAGGGTAAGCAGAAATGTATCTGTGATCACCCACAGAATATCTCTTAGAGGATTCTCTTCATCCTACAGCCCTCAACAAAGGAGCACACTTAATTCAAAATAGTCCTAATATAGGAGATTAATAGCAATCATAGTGATTTTACCAGAACTCTTGACTACCCCCACAATGCATGACCCACATTCCCCATTGATGAGGGTCCCTTTGGAAGAGGTAGGACAGGGAGGAGGAAAAGGGAGCCAACACTATGAATGAAAAACAGAATAATAAAAATAAAAATAAATTATGGGGAAAAAAGCAAGTAGTATTCAATTGTTATACAATATACTATTATATACCTATAGCCTCAAAATCCATTGTGTATTAAAAAAATCCCTTTTAAAAGACTTAGTATGTGAATCAAATTTCACTTTCTTTTGCCAATTCAAAAAAAAAATAACCCTGAGCTTGTATTGTTATTTTTTTTTCTGTCTTAATTGCTTTGAACAATTAAGTCTAAGTCACCTTACAACCTTCTCAAAATACCATGTTTCAAAAATATGCCTTTATCCCTCATTCTTCACAACAGCTTACAAAGACATTGTGTTTACTTATGAAAATAAGAACATGTACTTTTTGAGAGATAAATTAAAGTTAAAATGAAAAGGATGATTGAAACTGTAATTCCACCACAGATTTACATGATTTGATAGCAAGAGTAATTACGTTAGAGTATTCTCTAAAGATGAGAGGTTTATCAGTGCAGCCCTTGATCACATAGGTAATCACTGAATAATATCAATAACTGGAAAAGAAAATCCATTCAGAAAATATGCAACTTTGGCAAAGATATTAAGTATTATGCCAGATTATAAAAAATAACATTTCATATATATGCCCCCAATATGCAGGATTTTATTTATATCAAATTGTTTTAAAATGTAATGACAACTGTGGTATTAGAAGGAACTATTGATACACCATTATTACTTAGAATTCTACTTTATTCTTGGATTTTTATTGACAAAATATTTTAATTTGTCTCGGTTATTTAGATTTAAGATATCAATAAATAGATTCTAAATTTACTATTTCAAGAACATATTTAACTGCCCATCCTGTCATCTCCTTTAAGACTCTGTTTTCAAAGTCTGCTAATAAGTCTGCTTAATTTAGTTAAATTTTTATTTGACAAAATGACCACAAATCATGTGTTTAAGTAAATTCAACTGGTCTCAGAAAGCAGCTGATGCATTTCAAGCCACATGATAAACTAAACATGAAATTCTAATGGCCTTTCATTTAGGCCAGTTAAGTCCATATTGCAATCCTTGACTAATATCTCATTTCCTCTAAATTACTTTTATCTAACTTGTGATACCAACTATGGATATTGGCAATGAAAATTATTTAGAATAGGCTCATTTATTCCCATGTTTATACCCTACTGAGTCACACTATTTAAGAATTAGGTACCAAATTTTACTAGAGATGGACTCAAGGAAATGGATGATTTCAAAATTATAAGTGCAGATAAACAAATTAATTCTGGTATTTTAGGAGGTGAAGATGCATCAATGCAGTTATTAGGCATAGCTCATATTTCATAATGATCATGCCAACTTGGTCATAAACATCATGATTATCAGTACTGAGACAATGGAAACTGTATCTTGATGTTGTGGCTGAGCCATACCAGCATTGATGGCAGGATGTGGGGTTAAAACAAAGCCTTTGACTCTGAGGAATGACCACGATTTCAGTGTAGTGAGTGAATCATATTGTCATCTCTAGTCCTGCCCATTATTCTCCATGGGTTATTTTGAGGTGACTTCCAAGTGCAGAAGTTTGTGAATATATATGATAAATTTCTCAAATATCTCATGTAACTTAGACTGGAGTCAAAATATTTTTAATCTAGCCTTTTCTAGAGTGCACTGTATCCCTTCCAAAAAAAAAAAAAAAAAAGAGTAGCTGATAAAATTGCAGGAATGTGGACACTGGGAAAAGATACAAATAACTGAGATCTATTATTCCAATCTTTCTGTCCTCAGAACTCAGAGATGCTTACAATCTTTAACACCATGTGTGATACAAATGTAAGTATCCAGTTGCCAATTTATTGTTTATTTGATTTTGCTGGGGTTGAATCCAGGGCATCATTCATGAACACAGCCTATCTTATATTTCAACAATTAAGCTAAATTTTGCTAAGCCTGGATACACATCCTTTAGAAGTTCAGAGCTTTTGTTTTATGTGTTGGTTCAATTCAGCTTCAATGAACTCCTTCCCTTAATACCTTTCCTGAACAGTATCCTGTAAAGTGAGACTGGGAAGGCAAAGTGAACTAGCAAATATTTTGTTCTCAACATGAAAATTTAAGTTTAAACCATATAAAACCTTGATAGTCACTATCAAATAGCAGAAATGACACTATTTTATACCCAACATCCTTGCTGAACTTTAAAAGTATAAATTTATCTTGAAATATGACTGAAACTCTAATTCTCCTTTTCTAAGTAAGAAAAGAAAAATGCTGGGAGTCAAAAATACCACTGCCCATAGTGTGGACATTTCAGAGACCTTTTATTTTTAAAATTTTAACTTTAAAATAGATTCAATTAATCTAAATAGAAAAAAGGATGATTATTGCATTGTACTCTAGGAAAAGCTCTCACATTAATAAAGTATTTTTTATTTATTTGAGAGAGAGAGAGAGAGAGAGAGAATGGGTGCACTAGGGCCTTTGGCCACTGCAAACGAATTCCAGATGAATCTGGCTTATGTGGGTCCTGGGGAATCAAACTTTCAGGCAAGTTCCCTAACTGCTAAGCCATTTCTCTAGCCCTAATAAAGTGCTATTGTTTGACTCCATATTATCTTGTATGGTACGTGATTATACCATGACCTACTACCATGATGACATTTTTGTTAGGTGAAAACTCAAAACAAGAGGTCTGTAAATGATCTGTGTTTGTCTCTAGTTTGCAAAGCCAATCAAAAGTAAGATAAACTTCTCAAAGCACTGTTATCAGTCTATTTACTCAAAACTTTTCAGTGATTATGTATCTTTGATTACTCATTTATAATATCTGGTATAATAATTATAAATGATTTTTATAACTTCAGAAATTATCACTGAATATAAAGCAAGATAAGAAACTCTAACTCCATGATATTGAAAACATCATTGTTGTATGCATAATGATGGAGTCATGTCCTTTAGCTGCTGGTGGGTGGCCCATTTTGCAGTAAATAACCTCTCCACCATGACTATACAGCAACCTTAACTTAGTTCATGGGGTCAAAAGTAAAGTACTAAATTAAGATGGAGAATTAAGGAGGCAGAGGTCTTAGTTGGAGAGGAGTGGAAAGAGGCAGGTTATTTGAGAAAGAGTGGCATCAAAATTTATTATATACATGTATGAAAGTATCAAAAATTAAAAAATATAGGGTTGGTGAGATAGCTTAGTGGTTAAGGTGCATGCTTTTGAAGCCTAAGGACTCATGTTTGTTTCTCCAAGGTCCCACATAAGCCAGATGCACAAGGTGATTCAAACTCAAGGTTGCCCATGTACACAAGGTGGTACATGCATCTGCTGTTTGATTGCAGCAGCTAGAGGCCCTGGGAAGAAATTTCCATCTCTCTCTCTCTCTCTCTTCTTTCTTTCTCTCTCTCTCTCTGGCTCTCTCTCATTAAAAATAAAAGAGTAAAATTTAAAAAAAATAAAGAGGGGCTAGAGAGATAGCTTAGCGGTTAAGGTGCATGCCTACAAAGCCTAAGGACCCCAGTTCAATTCTCTAGTTCCCACGTAAGCCATATGCACATGATGGCACATGCATCTGGAGTTCGTTTGCAGTGGCTAGAGGCCCTGGCACACCCACTTTCACTCTCTCTCCCTCTCTGTCTCTAATAAATAAACAAATATAAATTTTGATAAAAAAACTTAAAAAAATAAAAGAAACTCTCACTTCATGTATTAAGCATTAGATCAAATTAGCAAGCACAATTTCTTTCATTTAATTAATTTGTAACATTAGTTAATGAACCCAAGTTCTTGTTCGAACTAGGCAAGGGCTCTAACACAGCTATACCTTAGTCCCATAGACATAAATTAAATATGGGCTTATATATAAAACAAAGCTTAGATCACTATTGGTTTAATTTTAAATTTTATCTCACAATGTATTTTAATAAGCTCACTGGTCAAGGAAACTTTAGTTTACTATGGTTGTTATTAATATGGAGGAAGGCCTTCAACCTGTTCCTTACACATATAAAAAGATGTAGAATCAGTCGACCATGACCTTGTTTTCAGGTTTTCTAAGGCCTCAAATTAGGTAACAGCCCATGACTAATGTGGTTAAAAGAAGATAAAAATAATATTACTGTTTCTTTTAGGCAGTGTAAACTTAAAATTATTCAACCCTACAATCTTTTAGATTGAAATAATGACAAGTGTACTGTAAGCATATTTTTGACTGATTTATTCAGTTCAAGGCTATGCAGCTGTATAAAACTCTTAAAATATAATGCTATCTAGGAACCTGTACTCATGTGACAGGGTAAAAATCAAATCCATCAGGTTTTGTACATAAGTTCCTTTTCTACCTTCTGAGGGTCCAGATTAATGTATGGTTGAGATTGATCTTCTCGGAACAAAGGAATGAAAATAGAAACCTATTCTGCATTTAAAATGCAATATAAAACCAAACCCAAAACCTTTTATTATTAAATGTTTAATTACTATATCAATATTGAAACTGAATAATTCCATGAGAATTCAGACTACTTCAAATTAGATATATTGGGTTGTGTGTGTGTCCTGTCTGTTCTCATTGTTTTACTGAAATGGGGACCATAAAAGTCTCCTGCAGGCTAAGTTTTAACCTTACTCTAATGCTATTATTAAGATTCCATTAGGCTAGTTTGTTAATCAAAATAATACATTAACATTCTTATGTACCTATTTTGCTGGAAATCCATTAATAATACAGATTTAGGAATTTTCTGGAATATTTAAAAGTATTCATGTTTCTTATCTAATGCAACATTGTTTTTTTCCTCCTTGGCTCATTTGAGAAAACATGGCTAATAGACTAAGGTATCATTTCTTAAACTTCAGAACTGAAATATTTTAAATCTGAAGCATTAGCAGTCATGATAATGTAAGCTCTAGTAATGTCAAATTTATAGCAAGAGTTTACTATTTCTTTCTGTTAAAATAGAGTATTGCATTCTAGTATCTGAGAAACGCTTTTGCATTTTCTTGGTTATTACTGAATTTGTACAGCATATAATAAATATTTGCAAGGAAATATATAACTTCTACTGCCTCTTTATTTACAGGTTGTCATTTTGCCAATATGTCAGTTTTATTTGCCTTATGAATGTCACCTCTCTGCCTCCAGTGTGTTTGTGTATCTATGTAGTTTGTTCCAGATTCAGAAATCATCAGTTTTTTAAAATTTTTTGTTTATTTTCATTTAGTTATTAGCAACAGACAGAGAAAGAGGAAGAGAGAGAGAGAGAGAATGGGCACACCAGGGCATCAAGCCACTGCAAATGAAATCCAGATGCATGTGCTACCTTGTGCATCTGGCTTATGTAGGTACTGGGTAATTGAGCCCTGAACCAGGGTCCTTAGGCTTCACAGGCAAGCACTTAACCACTAAGTCATCTCTCCAGCCCCCAGAACTCATAAGTATTTTTTTGTCACCATTTTAAAAAATTTTATTTATTCTTATCTATATTATTCTAGTTTTACATTCATAGTGGTGACTCCATTATCCTCCTCCCTTTCCTCCCTCTTCCATATGGACCCTCATCAATGGGGAATGTGGTTCACGCATTGTGGGGGTAGTCAAGAGCTATGGGGGATAGGCCAAGTCTCTGTGCATAATGCCCCAACTTGTGGCTCTAACATTCTTTCCGCCCCCTCTTCTGCAAATTTCGTAATGTGGAGGAAGGGCAAGAGTTCAGCGCTCTTGGGGATACGACACCAGAAAAAGGTTGAAGGAGATAAACACAGAGAACATCTAACTCCCACTAAGCCAGATATCCAGAGACACAGACGCTCCCAAAACCTCATCACTGAAGTAGAACTCATAAGTTTTGCTAACCAGCTTTATTGACCACTTTTACTTCCTTCCAGTGAATTATAGTGGTAGATTCTGCTTTCCAAAAGTATTACTAATAAAGTAATATTTCCCAAAGTAGCCCATTAGTTCATCTCTCAGACACTGATAGGATTCCCTTCTCTCCCCTCTCACTCCTCCTCTCTGTTTCTTCACTGTGCTAAATGTGTCCCACTATCTCAAACTCTTCTTCTTTCCCCACTGTGATGGACTGTAACCTGTAATAGTAAGCTAAAATAAATTCTTCTTCCATCACACTGATTTTGTCATATGTCTTTTGTCCCAGACACAAGACACTGAGAAATTCAAAAAGTCTTCCAAATCCTTTTCTAAATCAAGTGTAGTATTTAAATCAAAAACTTGAAATATGGTGCAACTGAAAATAAATTATAAATCAAATTACTATGAAACTACTAAATAAGATATTAATAAAGTGAATTTAACATTACATTTAAAAACTAGAAATATTTTCTACATAAGCCTGACCATGGCATTATTATTTTTTTATTTTATCAATGGATTTCATTGTTGTTAAAATAAAGTCTTAGGACCACAAAATCATTTATAAGAACTGACATTCTCTGATCTGGCCTACAGTTCCTGTTTCAGTAAGCCCATGAGTACATGTTCTGTCATCTGCTTCTATTACCCAATAGGTGCCTCTTCCAATCACTTTCTAGCTCCACAATTAGCACCTTTGTCAAGAAAGACTTCCTTCTCAGACTTCAATACATAGCTCAGTAACATTCTCAGAAACCTCTTAAAATGTATACCTCTCATTTACATTACATTTTTGATGAAATTATCTATTATTTGAGGTTGTCTTTTTTACTAAGAAATGGAAACATCATCTAAGACAGATCACTCTGGACTCACATTCACTTGTGTCCTTGATTGATGTTAATGAATAAATAAGGGTGTTAAATATTATGCAGAATTGTGTTATCCCCTGGGGAAAATAGTAGATTTTATGTAAAGCTTGCATGCTTCAAGTCCACATTTCCTTAGATTTAATTTCAAAAGGTGGAATCCCTGAATCAAAAATTCTTTTATTATAACATATCTGCCATAAACCTGTAATAAACTGATATGAGATGACCTCTGAACTCTTGTTTTCCATTCATTTTGAACATATTGTACAGTGTGTAGGAAATGTGCTAGATAGATAGCTAGATGATAGAAAGATGATTGATAGATAAGCAGAAATTATATGATACATAAATATATATGTAAGTATAAGTTGATTCATAAATGATCAATATAACACAATATATGACAGCATGATATGATCTAATACAGATGTACAGCCTATGAGCTGTCTTTTCTTTTGAAAACCAAGGAAAAAATATGTAATTCCATATATAATCCATTAGATCCGACAATCTTTTTTTAAAGATCTTCTTATTAGTTATGTATATAGTATATATTGTATATACAGCCATGATAGTACCATCCTTAGCCTTCTCCCTGTCCCCCCCATGGGAAATGTGGGTCTTGCCTTATGGGAGTAGCCATCAGTTATGCAGGAGAGGCAATGGCACTGCATATTATGTCCCAACTCATGGCTCTAATAATCTTTCCACCCCCTCTTCCTCGAATTTCCCTGTGCTATGTTGGATTCATTTTAGCTGCATTTCAGTGACAAGGTTTTGTGAGTCTCTGTGTCTCTGGATATATGATTTGGTAGGGGTTGAGTGTTCTTTATGTCTATCTCCTTCGCCTTTGTGCTGGTACCAGGTTCACCAAGAAAGCAGCACTCTTGCTAATTTTGCCTATAACTCTATGACTTCAGCTGGTGCCCTAGTAAGGTGTTATGGGCTAATTCTCTCCTCAGGTTCTGCATCCAACTGAAAGAGAGAAGCATATTCTCCAACGGAGAGTGAGGTCAGTAAAAGGTACATGGATAACCATTATTATTTTAGAGAGAATTTAATTGGTGTAGGCCCTCTTGTATCCCTCTGTTGGTGGGAGCTTGACATTGGAGAGCGAGCTCATTTTTGTTTATGGTTCTGACTTGTTTCCTGTTTCCAGGCATGGGTTCTGTTCCACTGAGCAGATCTGTTAGTCAAGTCTAGAACAGTTGGTAACCCACCATGGCTGTGTGTCACTACTGCACTTGTGTGAGCATCATGTCAGGTTGTTTGCTGCTGAGTAGCTTTGACCATGAATCGCTTAGACAGATGCTGGTCATTTTGGACCATAATTTTACATTTTCACATTACTATTTTTATTTTCCCACCACTAATCTTTATATACTTTTATATTTCCAAGAAGTACTCAGGGAAAGTACTTTTTGGGAAATAGAACAGACAGCTGGGTGAGCATCAGAGGAGATGCTTACAGAAAAGGTTATCACTCTTGTATTCCAGAGGGGCTGAATCAGATATACCAAACTGGCTGAACTTCATTATGCCTCAGTACTTTGATTAGCAAAGATTCTTGGGTTTTTTTTGTGGTTTTTTTTAAATCTATGATTTCTGGCAGACTGTATTAAATAGTATTTTCTTGCATCTATACTATATTTGCATTGCTTTAAATATTCTCATGAGTATTTAATGGGAAAATGTAGAATAGGGATCATTAATAGCTACAATTCACCATTTGTTTCAGAATCTAATGAAAATTGTAATTTCTTTTACTTGTGTGACCTCTATTAATGTATTGTTATTATTAATTCAACATAATAAAAATAATATGTAGAGAAACATTCATAAAATTTTATCCCTTTAGAATTTTCTTCAAGTTTTTATAAATATTTTATGATAAATATTTTATATGCTATATTTTCTTATTTTCTCTGCAAAAATATGTAATAATATCTTCTAAATTCAGAGATAAGAAAAGTTTGGATTGAATGGATTGGTTGAGTTTTTAGGTTGAACAGCTCTGGAATTTTCTTTGAGTTAGAATAGATACTGACTTAAATCATCCAAATTAAAACACATTATCTCTTCTCTTCTGTTGATAAATAAAAAGAAGAAACAATTACTTGCAATTCTAGAAACTATAACTCAGTCATACTTCAAGATCTTCCAACCACAAAGGTAAAATCCCACCCAAGTCAAATAACTTCATACAGAAAATTCTTATGCAGAGCTGGAGAGATGTTGCAACAGTTAAGGTGCTTGCCTGGAAGTCTAATGACTCAGGTTCACCTTCTCAGTCCCCATACAAAGCCAGATGCGCAAAGAGGCACATGCATCTGGAGTTCCTATACACTAGATGAAGGCCCTGGTGCACCCATTCTCTCTTTCTGTTGCCTCTATATCTCTCTGCTTGCAAATAAATAAATATGATATGATTTTAAAACTAAAAAGAAGAAATTACTTATTCAGAGAACGTTTATTTAGGAACATGTTATTAAAGCCCATATTTGGTTCAAAGCTACATTAGAAGTAATCTAATTTACTTGAATATATAGTAGTGTAAAATGAAATGTCCTCTAGGGATTTCTATAAGATTGAAATTCTAATTATAAAATATATGGATAAAATTGAATTCTGCATCTGTTTCTTGAACCCTTTACAATTTAGCAAAATGCTTTTCCATTCTGTTTCCTCAACTGTTAACCATAAGTGACACTTGTGTTCATATCATCTGGTTGTTTATGGAGTAAAGAAAGGGAACACTTTAAAAATATGTTTGATATATGATGATTTTAACTGTTCTATATAATGAGTTTGCCAAGTTGCTTAATTTTCAAATTAAATAAAGTAGTCATAGCTAGCTATTGCAGCAGTAACTGGTAACTTATCCCAGGTCTGAAAAAAATGAAATCAAGTCTATTATTATCACATGTGTTTATATATTACAATTATTCTTAATTCACTTTATTTTTATTTATTTATTTATTTACAAGTAGCAAAAAAGAGAGAATAAAGGACAGAAAGGAAATGAACATTCTAAATTCTCTTGCCACTGCAAATGATCTCCAGAATCCTGTGCCATTTTTAGAACCTGAGAAATTTTGGACACTGAGAAATTCAACGAGTTCTGTCAGGCTTTGCATGCAAGAGCCTTTAATCACTAAGTCATCTCTTCACCCCTTAACATAGTTTCTTAATATTTTTGTTTATAAAATATACTTATATTTAACATGACTATTAACTAAATATTGGTTTTAACTGAGTCTTTTGGTGTGAAAAATAAAAAATAAATTAATATATCAAGAATATCTAGAAATATTCCATTCACATCAGCTTTCATGCATACACACAAGAATAGACATCTGTATGAAAATTATCAACTCAATCCAACAAAAAACAATTCTAAATATCTGACTAATCCTTATATTTGATGACCTAATAAAAAGTATTTGAACTCTCTTGATAAGCTCATCCCCATATATAGAGTGGGTATTGACCTTTCCCCAGACATCTCTCTTACCCCTCACGCCCATGTTTAAGTCTATGTTAAACATCTACTGATAAGAAACTCCAAGTTTGCTCCATTAAAAATATTTAGTATTTGCTTATGTGTGAGTTATCATTATTCTGAGTTTTTTTTTTTTTTTTTGGTTAGTATGTATTCTATTGGAATTTCCATCCTATTCCAATTTTGAGTATTTATCAGGTGTCAGTCATTATATTAGGTTTCTGGGATGCATAAGAGAAAAGCACACCTCAATTATGCTTTTATTCCTATGATTATGAGAATATCATACTAGTTTTAGCAAAGAATGATAATACCTATGTACCAATAATATTCCTTATTAGTTCTGTGTAAGTTACCTTCACAAATGGTTCAAAATGTACAAATAGATTTATATTTTTGCACCAAAGTACAGGAACTATGTCCATTTTAATTTACAATTATTATGAATGAATTAGACATGATGCAAATATTCAACCCAAAGCTAAAAAGGGAATTCTTCCCAAACATATCCACTATAAAAATTATATTATTGCCTGGTGTGGTGGCACACGCCTTTAATCCCAGTGTTTGGGAGGCAGCGGTAGGAGGATCACCATGAGTTCGAGGCCATCTTGTGACTACATAGTGAGTTCTAGGTCAGCCTGGACTAGAATGAAACCCCACCTCGAAAAACCAAAAAAAGAGTTAAATTATTAATCTATCATAAGACTATGTTCTGTATTTACATTTCTTACCACCATTAAAAGATAGGGGTAAATTCCAGTGTCTTTTCTGCACTGTATTTTTACAGAGTTTATCAGTACATGGTGGATTATATTTAGATATCAAAACTAACAAAATATTTTATGTACAATATCAATATTTGAGTAATGTTTCACTTACCTTCTACCTGCTGAGATGAAGCACCTGACCTAAAGCAACTGATGGAAGGGAAGGGTTTGTTTTGGGTTACAGTCTGAAGAGGAAGTTCTATGATGTCAAGGGAAAGCATGGCATGAGCAGAAGCTGGACATCACCTCCTTGCCAACATCAGGTGGACAACAGCAATAATAGAGTGTGCCAAAAGCTGCCAACGGATAGCTGGCTATAACACCCATAAGTCTTCCCACAACAACAAACCTCCTCCAAATTTTCACCAGCTATGAACCTAGCATTCCTAACACATGAATTTAGGAGGGACATCTAATTCATACCATCATATCATGCCCTGGGGCCCCCATAAACTGATGATCATTCCTGATGTAAAACACAATGCATTCAGTCCAACACTAAAAGTTCTCATAGTTTTTTTTTTTTTCAATCCCAATACTGTTCAAGCATTCCCATAATCCCATAATCTAAGATCTCTTAATTGTTTGCTGTAAAACCACAAGAACATAATGGCACAGAGTGAACATTCATACTGTAAAAGATGACATTGGGCATATTAAGAAAGAATCACACAATAAAAGATCCTAAAAAGCAGGGCAACCATCAAATCTTATAGCTCTATTTCCAAAATTTCTAATCAATGATGAAGTCTCGGGCGTTCCAATGTTGCCTCTCCAACTGGCCTTCACACAGCCAGGGAAACAATCCATCCCAAGTGAGCAGCTTTCCTTAGCAGCCATCATATATGTGTCCACAAGTCCTGGGAATCTCCACTGACACCCATAACCCTATGACCTCTATTCAGGGACTATGATCCTGCTCCACATTGCATAGGGATCATCTAAAAAAAAAAGTTGTTGCAAAATAAAGCCAACTTTGAAGTGCAGGACACTCCTTCAGCATTCATTCCCCCTTGAGTCAGCATTTTCCCTGTTGTTCCACTACAGGGCAGCTGGCCCAATCTCAATGGTTATAATCTTATAAACAATTGCATCAGAGAGGAAACTGTCTCTAGCTAGAAACATTCATTTCTTCCTGTGCCAAATACTTCTGCTCACATCACTCCCATTTTTATATAACACAACCTGAACAAATTCAGAAAACATCAGCAGAATGCAGCAAGCCTCTCATACAAAGTACTGCCAGCCAGCCTGACAAAGATCTTCCTTCCCCCCAAAAGCCAACCTTACACAGGCCATAATTCTTTCTGCATCTAAGTCTCTCAACTCTAACCATCAAACTCTGACTTCAACACTGCAAGGCGGCATCTCTTAGGACAAGGTTTCAAATTCTTTCACATTCCTCAAATTCCAAGAAAGCCACACAGTCAAGTTTCAAGCATATACAACCCCACTTGTTGGTACTTCTGGTGCAGTTATCATTGGGTTGCTGGCACAAAGCAGCCAGCAAAAGTACCTTGTGGGAGCAAAGGGTTTCTTTTGGATTACAGACTCCAGGGGAAGCTCCATGGTGGTAGGGGAAAGGATGAAATGAGCAGAGGTTTCACCCCTCTGCCATAGCAGGTGGAACATGGCAGCAGGAAAGTGAGCCAAACACTGGCAAGGAGAGCTTGCTCTAACATCCCTAAACCTTCTCCAAACAACACACCTCCTCCAACAAGGCTCGTTTCCAAATTGTTAACAGCTGAAAATGAAGCAGTCAGAGCACATAATTTTATGAGGATCACCTGATTCAAACCACCACAAGTGTCCATTTTTGCAAGTAATTTTGAATTGATATTAGGTATGTCAAGTTTCATATTTTGGATGAATCAATAATTTTGTTTATGATTATTGAAAGGACACTCAAAATATACCAAAGCAGAAATCTAGAAGTTGCTGAGAGTTCAACCCTAAAGTAGACTTAAAACACATTTGACAAGGCTCAGGGAAGTTTGCAGAAGAGGGAGCAGAGAGATTATAAAAGCCACAGGTTAGGAAGTAGTATCCAGAGGCTTTTTTTTTTTTTTTTTGAGGTAGGTTCTCATTCTAGCTCAGGCTGACCTGGAATTCACTGAGGATGCTGAGGATGGCCTCAAACTCAGGCAATCCTTCCATCTCTGCCTACCGAGTGCTGGGATTAAAGGAGTGAGCTACCACACCCTAAGAATAGAAATTTTGTTTTGTTTTGTTTTGTTTTGGGGAAGTTTTCAAGGTAGGGTCTCACTCTGGCCCAGGCTGACCTGGAATTCACTATATAGTCTCAGGGTGGCCTCAAACTCAGGGTGATCCTCCTACCTCTGCCTCCCGAGTGCTGGGATTAAAGGCGTGTGCCACCACACCCAGCTGCAAGAATAGAAAATTTTAAAAGTGAAAAATACAGGGTCCATCATTATGTCATATTTAATATACTTAATTTAGGTCAAAGACACAGTGCACATAACACTTAATATCCATAAGTTATGCACTCACCATTCAACCAAGTGTAGTTTTAAAATAAGAAAAAAGTACATCTGCCCTGACTATATACAGAGGAATTTTTGTATTCTCCACTTGAGTCAGTATAACAACTAGTTACATGGAATTTGCATCATATTAGTTATCATAAGCAATCAAGAGGTTATTTAAAGACCAGGAACCATGTGTACAGGTTATAAGGACAAACTGTAACATTTGATGTGAAAGACTAAGACTTTCTATATTTATTTCCTATACAGGGGTTTTTGAAACCAATAACATGCAGATCTCTCAGATAACATTAAATATATTGTGCTAGTGTCTTCTATCCTACATAATTGAACAATTGGTATTAATTGTATTTATAAAATCATGAACTATTTCTCTCTAGACCACATGAATCTGTCTTTGTATTTTAATAATTTGATGTTAGATCATAATGATATAGTTCTTATTTTTTTTCCTGAGCCTAGGACAGTTAGAACATCATGATGAAGTCCTTAGTCTCTAGCATCCATCAGTTATTTGACTTGCAAAGGTTTTAAATAATTCTTGCAACTTTTAAACAGGTTCTGATTAGTTGAAACAAAAACAGTTCTTTATCTTTGAGGTATTTCCTAGACAAATTAGAATAACCATATACACTAATTTGTGGACAAGCTTCTTTCTGTTACTCCTGGGACCAGATACCCTGCCCTCCCAGAATGATGCTTTACTTTGAAAGATAGCAGCAGCAGACAAGGGTGAGTGAAATGGCCATAATGCGTTCTTACAATTTTGAAGTTTCTTTTTCTTAATTTATCATTTACTTTGTTCTTATCCATTGTTCCAAAGAAGTCTTAAAAAGTTGGTCTCAATAGTTATTGCTGGTTTTTCACTTATAACATTAAAAGCAACATGGAACACACTCTTTCATCCTTTTATGGATGTTCCCCTTCTCTTAATGTATAATGACTAGAGAAAGAAGAGACAGAGGAGAAGAAAGTAAGAGAAGACACTCGGGCATAAAATATGGCAAAAATGTATAACCACTTGTCCCACAGGAGTTTTACACCTCTATTCTTGTGCAGAGAGCAGCCAAATATTGCTAAAAATATAAGAAACCTAATCTTACCTATGGTCTCACAAAAAGATAAAATGATATTGAATTTAGGGACTCAATATACGAATTTCAGTTGAAGGGAAGTAATGTAACTTCCACACTGTTTTGTTTGTCCACAACTCTTACATGAATATACTGGAATAAATGAGGTTTTAGGAATAAAAAAAATATATATTTCATTCAGTTTACAGCAATGGTCTAATTAATTGTTTAACCTTTATTTTGACTGTTTCTTAACACACACCATGTAACATCATGTGTTTGTCATTCAACATTGACCCAACACCCAGATCTCTGAATAAATTGAACATACCACAGAAGTATACTCACCACTGGTAGGCGGTACTTGAAGAAGTTTCAAGAACTCTCCCTCCCAGGCCCTTCACAAAGAGGTAAGAGCTGATAATGGCATAACTCTTCTTAGCCTGGGAGGTTGGTAATACTTCATGCAGTAGATTTATTTCTTTTTCCTTATTTTTTTAATGTTTAACCTTTTATTAAGTCATCTGACAAATATTCTAATTTTTTCTGCTGTTTCCAACTGGGAACTTCACTGGCAAATTGACTAAATCTTTGAACCTTGGTATTTTAATTATACATAAAAGGTAGCTCTAGGAATAAATACATCATTTTATAACTCCCAAGCTGTGTAATAAGGAAATAATAAAATGAAGTTCAGAATTTTCAATGACCATTCTCTATCTTTTTATTTGCAGATTTATCTAATAAGTCAATAATAGTCATGTTTATAATATCTATGTGTTATCCATATACATATTTGATATAGTAAAATATACTCAGGCTGGAAAGATGGCTTAGCAGTTAAGGAGCTTACCCGTGAAGCATAAGAACCCAGGTTTGATTCCCCAATACCCGTGTAAACCAGATGCAAAAGGTTGTGTTTGTGTCTGCAGTTCATTTGCAGTGGCAGGATGCCCTGCATGCCCATTCTCTCTTTCCTCTCTTTCTCTCTCTCTCTCTTTCTTTCTTTCTCTCTCTCTCTCTCAAATAGGTAAAATAAAAATGTTTTTAAAAATATATGTTAACTAGTCAATATATTAATAGAATAATAATTCTGTTCTATTTGTATTTCATATTGAAATGTCTGTAGAACATACTTTCTGATGGTGAGTGTCAAACATTGAATCAAATACAAGTATAGTATTTACACATATATCTAAACAGGTTGGATATTGATTCCAAATAAAAATAAAAAGAAACACAACTTCCTATTGTGCTAGAATTTTTAGGTTGTGTGAATTAATTCAGTTTAAATAAAATATGCCATTCAATTTAGAGAAATTTTAAAAGATTAAAATATTTTAGAAATCATAAATTAAATAATGTGAGAAATTTCTTGTTATATTCATTTAAAAACCATAAAAAATAATACACAATTTGAAGTGATTGCCAATAGCATATGACAGTGTTAATTTTATATTAAATTCTTTTATATTAAAGACAGCTTAGCTGAGATGTGAGAAGTTTCATAAAGAGTAAAGTTATCAAAAAAAAAAAAAATGTCATGGAAACATAGTCTGAAAACATATTCAGAGCATCACAACCATCAGGCATCTTGCTTATGCTCAAGAATTCATATAACACTTGGAGGAAAATCACTATTTAGTTGTGTCCAAAAAATAAATCACCCATTCTATTTTCGTAATCCTGGCTATTGATTATATTTGATATCACAAATTGTGGGATTTGGGGCTGAGAAACACATGCTTTGTTTCACTGATAAACACAGGTATTGGTTGGAAAGTATACCCAAAGCTCACCTCTTGCATCCTTCCCCATGCATCCTGTTTCCCTTTTAATCTATAATATATCATTTTCCTACTATTCAATATATTCTTTTTAAATATTTTATTTATTTATTTGAGAGAAAGAGAGGGGGAGAGAGAATAGAAACACCAGGGCCTCTAGCCACTGCAAACAAACTCCAGATGAATGCGCCCCCTTGCGCATCTGGCTTACATGGGTCCTGGAGAGTCAAAGTATGATCCTTTGGCTTTTCAGGCAAATGCCTTAACTGCTAAGCCATCTCTCCAGCCTTTCAATACATTCTTATCACTAAAGAACTATTTAATGCACTCTTGAATAATGTAACTAAAAGTAACATTCATGAAGACAAAATAAGTATAACAAGCATACTCTTTAGAGTATGTTTACATGCTTAATTAACATGCCATACCATTTTCTTAAAACATAATTGATTTAGGGGTGAATGGTAAAACTGAAGGAAGATATCACTGATAAGCATCCCAACACAGCAAAGAGAATAGAAAACAGCCAGAACATTCCTGAGACAAAGATTACTTATTTATAGAATTAAGAAATAAAGAAGGAAAATAAGACTGAATAATTATTAAGTGTTTGCATAATAATGCTAAATATTTAAATAAATGAAGAGCACATAAAACATTTTCAATCAAATTTATACATGCTGAGGTCATATTTACAAGGTTGTGGTAATTTTATGGCCTACACATTTGTGTGTTGAATATATAAAATTATATTGTTGACTTCTTTTTAAAGGTAAATCATTGATGAAAATCAATAGATCTATATATCTGGGTGAACTGCATCAAAGACATATATTTAAAAGTTATCTATATACATCAAATTTGTTTTAATGTGGGTGCTTCTGGAAGATCTAGAAGCAATCTCAAGACTGATTTCTGATAGCAAGTATAAAACCATTACTAGAGACACTGTGCTTGCTAAGACATTAAGAATCTAGCTTTGAATATTTCTTGCAAAGGTTTTCTTTGTAAAATGATTTTTAAGAGAAAGATACCTCTAAACATGTAAAACATTGCATATTTGAAAAGTCATTAAAGTTTGTTTTGTCACAACTTCAAATATAACATACACAAACACACAAACACACACACACACACACACACACACACACACACACACTACTACTACTACACAGCAATTTCCATGAAGCTACATAGTTAAAATGCAAGATTAAAAGGAAAGACAACTAATCATTATACCTTGGCATATGCATTATGTATTCTTCTCTGAGTTTGCTTTCTATAAGAAATGATAACAATAGCTGTGCTTCCTAACTCGCAGTAATGCAGCAGCTGGGACCACTATTGTTCTTACCACAGGAAGGCAGATGTGACTGTCTGTGGAACCTTGCCATCTCTAAGACACACAATTATAGGATGAGTTTGGAAGGATAGTTTAGGAGTAATTTTTTATTTGAATCCACTGAGTATTCTCTTTGTTTGGGAAAAGGGAAAGAAACACATTTTTTTAAAGATTCTGTTCTACATTCTTCCTTGTATCCTTTAGAAAAAAAAAAAATGGTCATCTCAGAATGCTTCTTAAAAGCCTTAGAATATTTAGTTTCTCCACATTCTTATAAAAGCTATTCTTTAACTCACAGACCTGTTATTAACATGTTTGCTTAAGAAACATGAGATATTTTAGAGGAAGCATTTTCTGTTATGAAGTAATAATACAAATTACTTTTCTTAAAAAAGGATGGCTTCACCAAGTTTCTCACAGTGATTATAGATCCCCTGACTAAGGAAGGCCCACAGTGTAATGGAGGCAGGGGAATCAGGACAAAAGAGGAAAACTGGACTAATTTTCAGTATGTTAACATATTAAAATTCCCACTAACATTTATTTTTTAAAAGCATTAGAAGTCAAATATGATCTCACTTCTTATCTCCTGCCCCATTCCCTATACCTGTTTTTCCACAAACAACCAGGACCCCTCATAGGAGGGAGGTCTTTCATAGGATTTAAACATGGTTGATCAAGTTCAGCCCCCAGAACTTGGTTCCAGGGCTAACATCTTTCTTTGACAGTCCCTAGTCCAAGCCATCCAGCTGTCCCTCTGGTTCACCTGAGCCAGAAGATACCTCACTACTATAAGGTTATAAATATCTTTGCAAGGGGAGGGCAGGCTCTCAGACCACTTGGGACTTCAAGCTGTGGGTGAGTTTTTCTCCCTTGGCTGAGCCTGGACTAGCTGTGCTGTACATAGCTATATTTTATAATATATTTGGTGAACTAGTATGGTACTTTTTATGCTATATTTCTCAAGTTAAGATATACTGGAAAGATGGCTTAAGGGTTAAATATACTTGCTTGCACACCCTGCCAGCTCAGGTTCTTACCCCAATGCACACAAAAATCAAGAGTGATGCAAGTGTGCAAGGTGGCACATGTGCATAAAGGGGTGCACACATCTGGAGTTTGATTGTAGTGGTTAAAGGTCCTAGAAAGCCAATTCCCCCTTTCTCTCTTATAAAAAAATTCAGATATACAAAGTGTCATGTGCATCTGGAGTTTGCTTGCAGCAGCAAGAGAGTCTAGCATTCTCTCCTCTGCTCTCTCCTTCACTTGCAAATTAATAAAAATATATATTTTATAAAATAAAGCTAATCTATGGATAATTTATAGTTTAGTTTCATTTCTAAAAGTGGGGAAATAACATCATGAAATATTTAGTACTGCATTCTACAAAAGTACATATGTATAAAAATAAATATTCAATTTAACCACTAATAAGTATTATTAATAACTTCTGTGGAGTATTAGCAGATTATTTTTTAAGAAAATTAAATACATCATACTCTAAAACAATTGGTGACAAAAACCTGAATCTCACTGGAATACCAAAACTTTTAGATTTAAATTTTCTTTATATGGATTTGTAGTAACTTAATTTAATAAAATTGTTTCTTGAAATAATTTTCTTTTATTAAAATAAAAAAATAGATTTGATTAAATTGAAAAAAATAATTACATAAGATACCCATAACTATAGTCTCTAAAATTATCTTTCACAGAATTTTTTTTTTTCATGGAGAATGAAGCATTGTAAGAATCTATGCACAAGCTGGGTGTGGTGGCACACGCCTTTAATCCCAGCACTTGGGAGGCAGAGGTAGGAGGATCGCCGTGAGTTTGAAGCCACCCTGAGACTACTGAGTGAATTCCAGGTCAGTCTAAACTAGAGTGAGACCCTACCTTGAAAAAACAAAAAAAAAAAAAAGAATACATGCACCATATGTAATAAGGTTGCTTTCAGTAATGGGCATACCAGAGGTTTCTGGAAACTGAACTCACAGTGGAGCAGAACACAGGTAAACAAATGAATTCAGTCCACAATATGGCTTGTAGCTAGGTTTCCTATGTGCCTTGATGAACATAATAAAAATTTATTCCTTTCATAAGCAGGTCTAGTGTTGTGCATACTCCACACACAGTCTGAAGGCTTCAAGGCATGCTCAGAGCTTCTCAGATTTTCTCATTGGACACCTACAAATCTCAGGCTCCTCTGTCTGCCAGCTGTTTCTACTTGCTTCACTTCAACTGTAAGACTAGACAATAATAACTTATGAAGTGCTAGAGTGCTCAAACATAAATATTGAGTATGTGTTTTTCAAATATACAGTTTTTTAAATATTTATATCTACTAATCTGGCCATATCTACTAAGTTGTGTGGATTCTTCACATGTGTTCTATTTATTGTTTGCTGGATGCTCCAGGAAAATTGTTAACACTAACCACTAATTTGATGTATTTTTTACAGTTGTTTAATGTTTATTTTGATATCTTATAAGGAAACAAAATAAATCAAGATGTGGAATACAATGAATGTGACACAATTCAAAATTAATAAGTATACAAATAACAATGTAAACAACATGTATATAATACATTATATAATTTGTTCTGAGGTTTAAAAACACAGTGATTTGGGTTTTGAAAGTCTGATAGCAATTATATTATAACTGTCAAATGACGCACATTTCAAATGTTAGTTCTTTCAAAATAATAACTAAATTAACACATAATTTTGAGACAACCTGCCTCTACCACAATCTTCAAAATAGTGCTGTTCAATTCTTCTACAGAAAGCAAGGAGGTTGCTGTAATTTTTCACCTTCTCCGAAAGCTCATCATTGGTCAACTGTGTGGTCAGAATGGTGTACAAATGGCCAAATACCAGAGCATCAAGTTCAGTAGGTTGCTTGTTGAAGAAATATGGTTGAGTTCCAGCCTTTGAGAAAGGGCTTGACAGCACTGGTCTACATCTTCTAAGACCTGGTCCAGAGTTTTGTTACCCCATCCAATAGCTTTCATCTTACGTCTGACTTCCCACTGTTTCTGATAAGCCAAAATGTGATTTAGAGGCCAAGGGTAGGGAGATCCATACCTTGCATGAGAAATCTCCTCTACTGTAGCTTCATCACACTACTGAAGATACAACTCTGCAGTCAACAGCATATTGTTGACTAGTTCCATGTAAGCTTTCATTTCTGCTTTTTGGACTTCATCCAACCCATCACTAACGGAATGGCCCCTTGGCTTTAACAAATTGGATTATTGGACCAAGTTCTGATACTATTTGGTTTCCCAAATGAAAAAAGAGTTTTTCCGGATGGAGACATATATTCTACATTTGGCCTACACACAATTTTAATAGGCAGATTGCACATCTGCAAAAAGGCCTGCACAGCAAGCGAAGCTGCATTGTCAGAAAGCAAAATTTGTTCCCCTCTCAGTTGCTGATATAATGTTGCAATTTCAGGCCAAGGTTCTGTAGGATCTGAGACACGAGGGCCCCGAGCGGCAAGGAGCGGGCCCAGCACCACCTGGTTGACTCGCGACAGCTGCAGAGCAGAACCCCGCCAGCATGCACAGAGCTCACCACGGCAGGCCAGGCAGCCAAGGTTATGGTGAGGCCAACCCAGAATTGATGTATTTTTGAAAGCTGCAAGATCTTCCCTTGGAAAAGGGTCAAAGATTTTTGTTATCAACTTTGTAAATATAGGAAAATTATATTGCTGACTAAGCTCACTAGGTCCATAAAGTAAATTCTTAGATACTATGAGACAGCACTTTGTCTCACTTTTCTACTATTACCCCCGCACCCCCAGGATACCAGTTTCCATATTGTTGTTCAGGTGTATCATCTTCAGTAAAAGCTGTCTAGTATCCACCCTGTCACAGTCTCTGGACTTTCTATTTTTCTATGTGTTGTTTCTACCAAACCTACAAACAACCAAGGACCAGGTACCATCTAAAAGTAGAAGTAGTGCTCAGGTAAATCTCCAAAAGCTTTTTCAAAGAAATATGAAATGGATTCTTTCTCCGCTTTGAACTGCTTATTTGGAGGCACCAGAGTTTCTGCGTTGTCTTTGCGGACACTTTCTGTGAGGTCAAGCACCAGCTGACTATGTTTTGAGCCTAGAGAATCGAGGTGATGCATTCCATTCAATATTTGCTTTTACTTTCATTCTTTTCTCTACAGATACTTTCTCTCCCTGAGTCCCTTGAATGGAATTACCTAATACATTATTAACACCTAAGTTTTAGCATGGGCTGAAAAGTGGACATGTCTAAAATGCATGAATAATGTGTTTTACATAGGTAGTACAAAATATATAAAATAAAATTCAAAAATATTCAATGAAGATAAAAATATACTAACTTTAAAATAGTTTATGTATTAGTAAGATAAAACATTTTATATTAATGCTATTTATTGTAAAATATAACACATATCATAGAACATGACATGTATTTTGTTGTATTGAACTACATCATTTTGTACTTCAGCTATGAAATGTAATGGACTAGGCACAATTCTCACAGGTCTGAGTTAGAATTTACAAATGTACCTGTCTATTAGATTCCATCACTCGGGAATCAGACAGTCATAATAGATGCATGCTCTTAGCAGTAAAGGTAAGAAAGAATGGTCCCAGCGTGGTGGCACATGCTTTTAATACCAGCACTTGGGAGGCTTTGCCATGAATTTGAGACCACCCTGAGATACATAGTGAATTTCAGGTAAACTTGGCTAAAGCAAGACCCCTACCTCAAAAAGCCAAAAAAAAAAAAAAAAAAAGATAGTAAATGGGACAATGACTTATGTCCAACATGATCTCTCCCAAGCACCCACATTAGCATACCTGCATATGTCCACAAGGAAGCCCCCCCATCCTAACCCTGATTCCTAATTAGATCATGTGGAATAAAAAGAGAATAAGATAACTACAAGGATTATTTCCATTTGGAAAAGACACAACATATTGTAAACATAAGTCAGTGGTTACATAAAATTCCTATTATCCTATGAGCAAAGAATATGAAAATGATTCACATTGACAGAGAAGGCAAGTCCTTTAATAAATTTACCATGACCTGGTTCTGCTCTTCACTCATTGTTTCCCATTTGCTTTCTGAACATTAATTTTATAAAATGTGTTAAAATAGACCCAGGGCTTGGGAGATGATCAATTATTAAAGACACTTTCTTCCAAAGTCCACTGGACCATATTTAACTCATTAGTTCCCATGTAAAGCAAAAAAAAAAAATGTGGTGCATGTTTCTGGATTTTCTTTGCAGCAGAGAGAAGCTCTGGTGTAACACCCTGGCACGCTGGACACACAGAAAAAAAAATTTTAAACCATAAAAAAATAAAATGAATCAGGTGTTCCCTCTAAGGACCTGATAAAGGTTCAACCTTTTACTCTTTCAGGATATAGGATTTTATGGTACCATTTCCATTTGGGTCCAGTTTTATGTCCCACCCCATGCTTACCCTCCCCTCCCACTCCACCCTCCCTATTGTCCGCTCCTTAGGTATGTCGGCATCTATGGCAGATCCAGGTTAGAAACCATAGATGAATTAGATCATGTAATGATTGTCTTTCTGTGATTGGGTGAGTTTGCTGAGAATGATCTGTTCCAAATTTGACCATTTTTCTTCAAATTTCATTCTGTCATTTCATTGTATCATTACTGCTGTATAGAATTCCATTGTGTAGCTATACCACATCTTGGTTATCCATTCGCCTAATGATTGATATCTGGGTTGATTACAGGTCTTACCTATTATAAATTGAGCAGCTATAAACATGGTTGAGCAAATTTCTCTGAACTGAGGCATGGGGCTTTTAAAGTAAATGCCCAGTAAGGGAATAACTGGGTCTGTCTGTAACTTTTTAGGAGTCTCCATATTGCTTTCTATAATGGTTGTATCATCTTACATTCCCACCAACAGTGAATGATGGATCCTATTTCTCCACATCCTTGCCAGCATTTGTTTTAATTTATTTTTTAATGTTTGCTATCCTTACTGGGGTATGGTATAATCTCATAGTTGTTTTAATTTGCATTTCTCTGATGGTTAGGAATATTGAACATTTTCTTAAGTGTTTGTTTGCCATTTGTATTTCTTCCTTTGAGAACTCCCTGTGAAGTTCTCTGCCCTACTTTGTGAATGGGTTGCTTGATTTTTTATTGCTTAGTTTTTTTTTTTTTTTTTTTTTTTGAGTTCTTTGTAGATTCATGAAATTAGGCCTCTGTAAGTTGTATACTCAGAAAAAAAAAATTCACATTCCATGGGTAATCTATTGGCTGTGCTTATTATATGTTTGTCTGCGAAAAAACTTTTCAGCTTCTTGAGATCCCAATGGTTGATTGATTGTTTAATTTCCTGAACCACTGGGGTTTTGCTCAAGAAGTTTTTCCCGACTCCTACATTATGGAAAGTTCCTCCTATTTTTTCTTCCAGTAGTTGCAGAGTTTCCGGTCTTATATTGAGGTCTTTGACACTTTGGGACTTGAATTTTGTGCACGGCAAGATGTGTGGATCTAGTTTCATTTTCCTGCATATAGTTATCCAGTTTGGCCAGCACCATTTGTTGCAGATGCTATCTTTTCTCTAGTATACATTGTTAAGGCCTTTGTCAAATATCAAGTAGCTGTAGTTACTTGATGCAAAGTCTTGGTCCTCTATTCTGTTCCATTGGTCTATAAGCCTGTTTTTATGCCAGTGCCATGTTCTTTTTTTTACTATGGCTTTGTAATATAGCTTTAGATCACATATGGTGATGCCTCCAGAGGTATTTCTTTTGCTGAGGATGTGTTTGGATATCTGAGGCCTTCTGCCCTGGAGAGGGTATGCTAAAGGCTAACCATAATATTCTTTTTCTTTTAAATCATTATTTTTTGATTGACACCTTCTATACTTACATACAAAAAACATATGATATTTCCCATCCCTCCCCGATTCCACTTTAGAACTCCAATCTCCATCATATCCCCTCCCTCTCTCCATTAGTCTTTCTTTTAATTTGATGTCATCATCTTTTTCTTCTATTTTGAGGGTCTTGTGGAGGCATTGCTAGGCACTGCAAGGTCATGGATATTCTTGTTTCTCTCTCTTTCTCTTTTCTCACTTTCTCTTTTATATTACCTCTTTTTCTTCCTTCTTTTTCCTTGGTACTGCCCTGTAACTCCCAGTACCAGAATGTGGCTAAAATCCACAAGGAGCTGTTGATCAGAGAGACCTACAAGGTTTCCCAAAAAGAGACAGACTTCTGTCAGAGCACATGATTACCCACCAAAGTTCATGGTAAGACCCTACTGCCAAAGACACCATATGCTCTTGGTATGGAACATGGAGACACCTGGCTGGAATGGAAGAAAGTCAGTCCCCAGACAGTTAGCTTGTCTAGTGCCAAAAGGTGCAACATGAGCGACTTGGGGATAATAGCAACATCTGTCCAAGCAATGCATGATTTAAGCTAGTCAGCAGCAAACAACCTGACATGATGCTCACCCAAGTACAATAGTGGCACACAGCCATGGTGGGTAACCAACTGCTGTTAAATTGGCTAACGAATCCACTCAGTGGAATGGAACCCATATCTGGAACTGGGAAACAAATTAGAATGATACCCCCAAAATTGGTTTGCTCTCCAATATCAAGCTCCCACCAATCTTGGGCTACAAGAAGGCCTACACCTATCAAATTCTCTCTAAACTAATAATGGTTATCCCATTTATCTGGTGCTGACTTCACTCTGTGTTGTAGAATCTGCTTCTCCTTTTCAGATGGATGCAAAACATGAGAGAATCTGACCATCGTACGCCACCAGGGCTCCAGCTGAAACCACAGAGTAATTGGGGTAATGAGCAAGAGTGCTGCTTTCTTGTTGAAACTGGTATCAGCATAAAGGTGAAGGAGATAGATACAAAGAACACTCAGCTGCTACCAAACCAGGGATCCAGAGACACAGAGGCTCCTCCCAAGACCTCATCACTGAATAGACCTAAAATGAACTCAGCATGGCTCAGGGAAATTTTTAGAAGAGGGGGCTGAAAGATTGTTAGAGCCACAAGTTGGGACATTATGCACAGAGACATTGCCTTCTCCCCACAATTGATCGCTGCCTCCACAATGCACAACCACAGTCCCCATGGGGATAACTGACACCCCCAACAAGGAGGGTCCCTTTGGATGGGAGAGGACAGAGAGGAGACTAAGGATGTGCTGTTTACACACTGAGAATGTACATAATAACTAATAAAGGAAAAAAGCTAATAACTAAAAAAAAATAATAATAATAAAAATAAAATAAAATGAAATAGAATATCAATGGGTCCACAACATGGGGCATTTCCATGCAGAATGCAATGTGCAATATTCTGAGTGAACAAGTTATGCATCACAAAAGAAGCAATCAGCAAATAGTTAAGGCTATTAAAGAAGCACTGCTCTTTCCAACTAATATGGAAAGCACAGTGTGACAAAATGGGAAGAATGGTTTTAAACCCAGTACCTCTTAGAGAACTTGGTTCCAATTTGCTTATGTGTGAAATTATAAACTTGTGTCCTCTAATCAGGTATCATGGATCCTGCTTATATGTGACTCAATAATCAATACATAACAATAAACAGATTACTAAATAAATATAATTTAGCAAAAAGTACATTATCTTATACAGATTAACAAAAGTGTATAAAAGCTTCACAATGAACTTATAAAACTTTAATGAATGAAATATATACTTCTAAATAAGGCAAGTGGTATTTTCAGTACAGATGCAAAAATCCAAATTATTGGGCTGGAGAGATGGCTTAGCGGTTAAGGCACCTGCCTGTTAAGCCTAAGAACCCGGTTACAATCTCCAGGTCCCATGTTTAGCCAGATGCAAAGTGATGCAAGGGTGCAATGCCCACAAGGGGGTGCATGCATCTGGATTTCGTTCACAGCAGACTGTGAGAGACTTTTGGTGTGCCCATTCTCTATCTGTCTCCCTCTCCCTCTCTGTCTGTCTCTCTCTGTGTCTCTCTCCAAAAATAAAAAATAAATAAATAAAATAAAATAAATAAATAAAATAAAAAATCCAAATTATTCCATACACAAAGTCAAAAGTCATAGAACAGTTACCATAGACCAAGGAAATGTTATTTTAAAATTCATGTAGAAGCCAACATGTCCAAGAGTATATATGGAAATAAATTCATAAGTAATTCTGACTAATCCCAAGTTTGCAAGAAATGCTGAAGACATAACGTAATAGATCTTGGTGGCAGAACATTAGGCTAACAAGAATGGGTGTTTAATCAATTGTTTTTCTGACACAAGAAAAATAATTAGTCTTCTGTGATTTAGCAGAAAATGCATAAACACCAGATGTTTCTGTCTTGCTGTATTCCACACAAGCAATGTTCTTTATTGGATTACCTGAAGAGTTATACTTTTAAAAATTTAACAAGATGAGCAGATTTATACAATATTTTATACTACTCTTTAAAAGCCTATTAATTGTTGACTCAATCCACTTCTTATTATATTTAACAGATATCTAGATGCTTATATTTAAGATATTTGGATGCAGTAACATAAGGAGTCCTGAAAATAAAAAAAAATATGGATTATAGATTTGTCTGAAAGTCAATTCAATGAATAAAAATTCAAAGAAGTCAGAGGATTCACAATAGTATATAATAAATTACATATATTTTAATACACGCCATAAGCAACATGACATTAGTATATGCAGAAGTATACTTTCCTAACAGAAATCCTTCTAGGAATCTCAAAAACCTTATGTATGTAAGTTGGTGTACAACTCTTGCCATCAACACTGATGCATTGAGGCATATCACATTCCAATAATGTTGAAGAGCAAGCCATTATTAAATGACAATTATTAGGACCTGAATTTTAGTGACTTTACTTGCATATGCTATAATCCTTTATTTTCATTTAAGTGATCATATTAGCTGTATGGAAAATGGTTGAAATGATTCATTCTAAAATAAACAGTATCATGGCTATGAAAGAAACATTATCAATAACTTACATCTCCTAATAGTGCTTGTTTTGAGCTCTACCATAATCATCTGTGTAGTGTGCAGAATACAAGGACTTCATTTTGTACAGAGTTCATTCTGTTTCAATGATTTAATATATGGTACGCTGCATAGTTCACTTACCTTTCTAAAGATATTTTTATTTATTTATGAACAGAGTGTGTGTGTGTGTATGTGTGTGTGCATGTGTGGCTGTGTGTGTGTGTGAGATAGAGAGAGAGACAGAGAGAGTCTTGTCTCTGCAAATAAACACCTTGCCTTTATCACTCCTTTAATATGGCTTTATATGGATACTAAGAATGCAACCCAGGTCAGCATGCTTTACCAGGAATTCCCTTTCGCCACTGAGCCATCTTCCCATCCCCTCACTTATCTTTTAACAGATATTTAAGATTATTAATTATACTATTTTGCATTTTGATAAATTTGGACATTTGGATTCTCCCACAAAGCAATCACTCTAATCAGGATGACATTCACTTACACCATCTTCAATTTCTTCCTGCCCCTTAGAAAGTTCTGGCTCCTTCACTTCCTCAAAAACATCTACTTTGCATTTTCAAAGTACAAAATGTAACAGAAAAATTATCAGGCCAGTGCTAGTGTACTTAATATTTTTCAATGTGAAATATATGTTAGACATTTTGAGTTTGTATAATAAATATATTTCCAAATAAATAATATAACTACTAAAATTGTGAAAGTTACAAAATGAAAATAGAGTTTTAAAATTGCTATTTTATTTAAATAAATTGCCATTTATTTCTAATGATTGTTTTTTTGTTTTGTTTTCCTTGGTTTTTCAAGGTAGGGTCTCACTCCAGCTCAGGCTGACTTGAAATTCAATATGTAGTCTCAGGGTGGCCTCAAACTCATCGCAATCATTCTACCTCTGCCTCCTTAGTGCTGTGATTAAAGGTGTGCGCCACCACGCCTGGCTTGCGAATGATTTTTTGCAACAAGGTATTTTCAAAATGTTACTTCTGGAGCTGGTTAGATGGCTCAGTAGTTAAAGGCTTTGCCTGTAAAGCCTAAGGCCCTGAGTTCAATACCCCAGTACCCACGGAAAGCCAGATGCACAAGGTGGTACATGTGTCTGGAATTCTATTGCAGTAGCTGGAGGCCCTGGTGTGCCCATTCTCTCTTTCTCCTTCTGTATCTATCTGCCTCTTTCACTCTAAATAAATAAATAAATAAATAAATAAATAAATAAATAAATAAATAAATAAAATATTTTAAAAGTTACTTCTACAAATGTTACCTTAGAAATTGGATGATGACATAGTATCTCTCTCTCTCGCTCTGTATTATAAAGACATGCACATGGTGTGGGTATAAATGCAGATGTCAAATATTAGGTGTTCTCTATCTCACCAGCTTTATTTCTTTTAGACTGATTCACTGAACCTAGAAATGACTTTTTTAGTCCAACTTATTGGGGACCCTGCAAATTCTTGGCACTAGTATTACTTGGATTTGTTTGTCAGTTGCTTCTGGAGAGTTTACAGGTATGTATATAAAAAGGACAAGAGGCTGAAAGAGTAAGTTAAGCTTTTGGGAGTTCTCTAGGACAAAGAGACTCAACACTGTAGCTTACAACTGGAATAGTTCACAGACCTCCAAAACAACGCCATGATTCCAATAGTGGCAGGGGTGTATCTTAGATGCAATGGTGAAACAGAGACAGATTAATCCTCAAGAAGGTGTGTAAAGAGCTTCTGACCATGTCAGCATTGTACTAGATTTTCCTCTGCCTGTCAAATGCAAAATGTAATCATCCTTGGCATTTCTTTAATATGTATTAGGACAAGAGTGAATTTGAAAGGTCCAACCCAACCGAAATGTACTAAGAATCATGGATTTGGGGAAGGGACACCCAGAACAGCTGGGCTGAAATCAAAACTCCTTCCCTAATCCCCAAATTAATGGACCTATATAAATTATACTCTTATCAAATATATTTATTATTTATTATATAACATGCCCATAATTCCTTTACATGAATATCATTTCTACTACATATATTTAAACCCCAATTACAGAAAATACTGTTAAAAACTCCTAAAAGTTGAACAGAAACTGAAAGTCTCATAAAAAAAAGAAGAAATAAAATTCATTTGATGTGTCAGTAATCTCATTAACATATTCAAGTGTTTAGTGAATAAAACATTAGAAATTATCCTATGTCTCTTTAGTTATCAATAAAATACAAATTAAAGGCACAGAAAGATGTCAGAAAGACTGAAACTGACAAATGAGTAGTGTGATGAACTCTCACAAGATATGGAGCAACTTTCATGATGACCAGTGGGATGATAAGTTGAAACAATCTCTCAAGAAGCCTTTTTATTTACTAAATGTGTCACAAGGTACCACATGGAATAGAAATCCTCTCTTCCCATTGTATGTCCCGATGATGTCTATACACAATTATGACAAAAAATATACCTGAATATTTTAGCAGTATATTCATAAGATTCAAAATTTATACAACACATATAGTCAACACATGGTAAATGAGTTTCATTTCACCTAAAAAATCCTGCACAGCATTGATAATTAATAAACTGATAATAGTAGCAACACCATAAGTGAATCTTTGTGTTAAAACAATAAACAAGAGATAAAGTAGAATACATGATTCCTTTTCACATAACTAGCAAGAATATGAAAAAATAAGCCCTTTAGATGCAAAGAATGCAAATGAACTATTTACAGTGGGGAAAGCAAGAAACTTGAAAGCCCATAAAGGGACTTTTATTTTTGAAATTTTTTTTTTTTTTAGTTTGGATGTCAATTGTAAAATTTCAGTGAAATATCAGGAAAATTTATTGAAATTAACACTCATACTCTGTACCTGACCCTGAAATGTAGAAATAAAGAACACACAGCTCTTCTACTGATGATGCACTCGCTACCTGTGCCGTGTGACAGTTAATTAAGTGCTCTCTGCCAATCAGTCTTCTCATCTATATAAAGGAGAACATGCAACTATTTCATAAAACAGTTACAAAGAGTCAGTATTACAACCTACAGAAAACACTGAGCTAATTCCCTACCAATTACGCATAATAGTAAAATATGATGTTATATATATTTTCTTAAAAGGTGTATATTTTTTTCATTATTAATTTTCTATAACATTAAAATCTAATAAACGTGGGCCTGGAGAGATGGTTTAGCAGTTAAGCACTAAGGACCCCAGTTCGAGGCTCAATTCCCCAAGACCCATGTATGCCAGATGCACAAGGTGGTGCATACATCTGGAGTTCCTTTGCAGTGGCTGGAGGCCCTGGTATGCCCATTCACTATCCATCTGCCTCTTTTTCTCTCTGTCTGTTGCTCTCAAATAAATAAATAAAAATATACAATTTTTTAAAATGATAAATGTGAAATTAACTTGATAGGTGCACTTAAGTTTACAAAGAATAACTTAATATTACATAAGACATCCTCCATGTGTATGCATCTTTCATACATATAAATAGCCTGAGACTCTCCAACCTGTTCTATGGTGTGCATCATAGCATGTTAAGAACTGCTGAGTAAAAGTGTTAGTTTATTTCTGATAAATTTATTGAGCATAATGGTGTCTTCCCTGAACAGACATGGTCAGAATTGTTACTAGATAATTATGTGATAATGAATGATATTCCATAGATAATAAACTACACATATATCACAAGTGATCCCAATATAGTCATAGGATCTATAACTTTAGGCATAATAAAATGTGCTTATCCACTTAAAAGAACAATTGGACCAGAAGCACTCTTCCTGTAAAACAAACTATAAATTCTGATTTTAGAAGAGGAAACCAAGTTGTTTAAAACCTTAAGAATCCGTGTGATAGATTTATTTTGGTTGCCTTAAATTACTAAATATTTAAGATGGTAAAAATAAATGAGATACTAAAACCACTTGTGTAAGAGCCACATAACTTCAGAACTAAAACACTGAATAGAGTTGTGGATGTCCTCTTGCCTCCTGAGCACCTCGTCCATCATCAGAGATCACTCCAAAGCACCTCGCTGCATTTTATTTCTATGTAATATTTTTATTTATACATCCCAAAATGGTAATATTTGGAAAACTGTTTAAATTTTCAAATTTACAATGTATTTATTGAGTTGTGAAAGTATTTTTATTTTTCCTATTTTTGAAATATCATTCAATAATGTCATATTGAGTATGTCTCTAGTCACACCTCATATATTAGGAATATTTCCTTTTGAATTTTATTATGTTTTAAGTGTCTGTGGTTATGTTTCAGGCTTTCTACTCATGACTCTTAAATTATTCAAATAGTTGCAAACAATTCCTCTATATTCATTGTTCATTTCTCATTTCATTATATCAGTATCTGGAAATCCAAGGAATGTACCAATTTTATGAGAAATATTCAGTTGTAGCATAATAAAAAATTTAAATAAATATCTATAGAGATTTTTAGAGATGTAATTTTAGTTGTCAAGGTTGAAAATGCATTTCACCTGTTTAACAAATTCATTCATGTCAGGGTAGTCAAGCAAATAGAAAGAAGGGGTGTGCTCAAAGCCCACCACAAACACCCTCTGGTTATATACCCATACCAAAAAGTAAGTCTGAAATCACCCAAGAGTTTCTTATACTGATTATCATAGTTTATACAATCCATAATTTTGCTATACTTACGTACCTTTTTCAGAGTTGATGAATATGTTGTTTCTGTAGTGCAATGAAAATGCATAACCTGCATTAAGTTTTGATGTCATCATTAGTTGACTCACCATGATTAATTCTGGTGCTGAACCATTTTTGTATTTATTAAGTAAAACCAATTTTGTGAAAATTGACACTTAATATAGTGATGGGTTTGATTTTTAATAATGTTATTATAAGTTGTACATCTATATTCACAGATGTGTTTACCATGTAATATCTCTGACAACTCTGTCCTTTCCTCTGCATAGTTGTGTTGTTGTGGCTCCAAAATCATTGTATACTACTTCAATTTACTATTTTCAAGAATAGTTTTAGAAAGTGAATTTTTTTTTGTTTTCTTCTTTTCCTGTATTTTATTGTATTGTACTTTCTTATGGCATCATTTAATCATACACATGTATCATCATGATTATTCATAACATCTTGATGGTATTTATGCTTAGATGATCTTTTAAAACATTTTAGGAACTGTTACTTGCAGTTTTCATTATTAATCTTGATCATTATGATTTAAGTTATTTATTTACTAGTATTTCCACAGTTGTTTTTAGTACTTTTTACCAGTTTATACCTATTTGTCTAAATTTTCTACAAAAGCCTTCAAACCATGTTTGTATCTAATTTACATATTATTATACTCCTGAATATTTTTATTTTCTAACCTATTTTAAGTCTCTTCTATATTCAAGTAAATCCAATAATGATTTAGCTGTTTATAAAATAGCCTCTGTAATATTATCTCGCATATCACACAATTTTAATTTATATAATACTTGAAACTTAAAAAAATCTATTAATAATTCAAAGTGTGTTTTTGTCTTGTACATTTGTAAAATACTTGTCCTTTATTTTATTTTTAGTTTTGATAACGTATTCATGTAGTAGAATCTATATGAAACTTTCTTTGCAATATGGTTTATAACATTTAAAATATGCTTATAGATTATAGCTATTGCTGATTGTGTTCAAGTTCATGTATAGTTCTATGTTGACAGTCTTATTTTTCTTAAATATTTTATTTTTAGACTGCTGTACCTTATAAGCTATTGATTTAAGAATGTTTTTATTTAGGTTATATTATGTCATGTGTATAATATACATAAGTTTTCAGACACGCAGTAATGAAGGGCACTGTAGTTATACTACTTGGGTTTGCAAAATGTCTTCTCTACTTAGTGGTAGCACAAGCTTTGGGCCAAGTACTTTGTTTCTTTATCCTTCAATCTTCTCATGAATTAAAGGAAGATAATAAAAATGTCTAAAGTGAGTTTGTTAAGTGAATTGTATAGGTCAATAAGTAGATTAAAATAGTGTCTGGAACACAATTGGTGTAACACACAACTTATTATATCAATTGCATTAGGAATACATGTCACATATTCTTGGATATGATTATTCAATTGTTAATGTTTATGTAAGTAAGCAAATCTGTATCTAAAATTAAATATCGTTCTTTTTATATTCTGGTTTATAACATTATACACCTGCTTCAGAATTAGATATTTGTTTGATTTTTTTCTTTTACCATTCTTTTCCTAGACTGTATCTTCTTTTTGACTTGGATATGCTGTCTGAAAAGACATTACACTGAGTTGATTTAATTTTAAAATCATATACCTATTGCTTCTAAAAAGTTCTTAAAATTCTGTTAGAATTCTGTTCTAACAACTCAATTTAAAAGTAATCCAAAGATAGGCACTTCATCAAAGGAAAGAATACTGATCACAAACGAGCATATGTTCTGTGTAGAAAATCATCTATGATAGCCATGCTTTGGGTTGTGAATGAGTTTTTCAAGTATATAGCAGACAAGGAAGCCAGCAGCAGATCAATAAGTGAACATCAATCCTAGCCCTTATGACATCCAAAAGAAATGACAGGAGAAGTCCAGTTGAAAAGTGAATTAATGAATGGTAGGCAGAATAGAACTTCCAACCAGGCACTTAGAAATCCTGCGTAAACGACTGACCAGAGAGGCCCCATTGAAACAGTCAGCTTAGGTTCCTGATCAAGGGTCCTCTGTGGAATATCTTCTCCTCAGGTGAGGATTCAGTTAACTGCTCCCACCACAGACATTTTTATGTGATGGTATAAACAGTATGACTTATGCTCAAGTCTTAAAATTTGTTGTGGGGTATGGCATGACAGGTAGCATGAGAAGTGGTTTACCTACCAGCTGTTCTTAATTTTTGGGTCATTATTTTCTACTTTCTCTTTGTCATAGGGCCATGGGTCTAGCCTGCCACAGGAGAACAGGACTCTGAGGATGATTGAGATAACGATGCCTGTTTTGGGACAAGCAAAACTTCCTCAGTGTGCTCAAATATCACATGGCAATTTGCCAATAAGATTTATATTTTGGCATATTTTGCTCCCATCACAAGTAATAGCAAAATTATAGATTAAAAACTTATAGATAGTGGTTATATACTTAATGGAATGGTCAAGAATCCCAAACATTGAGAAGGGCAAATGTTCATGAGATGTGTAGAGCAGTGATAAATCTTTGGTGATTGCTTGTGGGAATATAAAACAGTGTAGGAATTTTAACACAGTTTGGTTTTTATAAGACAATATCTTATTCCTGGTGTTGTCCCAAAGAATTTAAAACTTACACACATACAAAACTCTGCATAGTTATAGCATCGTTGATTGTAAGTACCAAAACTTGGAAACAATGACAGTGGATTCAATGGTTGCATATAAAAATGAAGAAACATTTTTCACCCTGAAAATTATATGAGCTATCAACTCCTGAAAACAGATGAAGGAATTTTAACTGTGCATTACTCAGTGAAAGAAACAACTTTGAAAACACACCATATGGTGTGAGCAACTGTATGACAATGTGAAAAAGACAAAACTTTGAGACAGAAAGTTCAGTAGCTGCCAGCAGTGAGAGGGAAGGAGAGCATGAGCGGGCAGTGCACAGAAAGTTGTTAAGGTCATGAACTTCGCTGTATAATCCTGTGCATTTGTCCAATCCCATCAAATGAGCATCTCCAAGAAAGAACCCTGTTGTAAATGGTGATAACACATCTGTATAGGTCTCTTAGTTGTCAAAAATGCAGCACTCTGGTGAGAATACTGATGGTGGCACATGTGAGCTATTTATGAGTAGGGTAGGAAGTAAATGGGAATTATCATCTTTTGTTCAATTTTCCTATGAACATAGAAATTCTCGCTTCATAATGACTCACTGAACTAAATGCATATGATTGGTACTTGCTTCTGTAAATAAGATAAATTTCAAATTAAATTTATTTTAAAAGATGCAAATCTTAGACTAGCTCAGAATAGAAAAAAATGTATTTCACATGTTATATAAATCCCAATAAATTGATGATAGTATCTGTGGTATTACATTTATAATAATTATAAAAATTAAAATTTAGACTTAAAGCATCATGTGGGACTTGGAACTTGAGTTTGGACACCCAAACCCCAGATTTAAAAAAGAAACAAAGAAACAGCATCCATATCAATTATTATTCTGCTGTGATACATAAGGCTTAAGAACACAATTTTAGTATATGTTCTTGAACAAAGTTTTGTCATAGCAGTTGACATCTTTTTTCAAGTCCAAAAGTGTTTCAGTAAACCAAATGGTGATCATTCAGAAAAATCACAGCCCTTCCTCTGAGAAATCCATGGGCAGTTCTCTGCCCCATTTTGTGAGTGGGTTGTTTGAAGATTTATTGTTTAGGCTTTGGAGTTCTTTGTAGATTCTAGAAATTAGGCCTCTGTCAGTTGTATAGCTGGTGAAAATTTTCTCCCAGTCTGCTGGCTTTGGTTATAGTATATTTGTCAGTGAAAAAGCTTTTCAGCTTCATGAGATCCCAATGGATGAGTGATTGCTGAATTTCCTGAGCTTCTAGGGTTTTGTTCAGGAAGTCTTTTCCCACTCCTATGTCGTGGAAGGTTCCTTCTATTTTTTCTTCCAGTAGTAGCAGAGTTTCTGATTTTATACTAAGGTCATTGATCCATCTGGACTTGATTTTTGTGCATGGTGAGATGTGTGGATAGAGTTTCATTTTCCAACATATGGTTGTCCAGTTTGTCCAGCACCATTTGTTGAAGAGGCTCTCTTTTTTTCCATTCTGCATTGGGAGGGCCTTTGTCAAATATCAAGTAGCTGTAGTTACTTGACCCAAAGTCCTGGTCTTCTATTCTTTTCCATTGGTCTATATTTCTGTTTTTATTACAATGACTTTGCAGTACAGCTTTAGATCAGGTGTGGTGATGCCTCCAGAGGTGTTTCTTTTGCTGAAGGTATGCTTGGATATCCGAGGCCTTCTGCCATTCCATATGAATTTCGAGATAGTTTTTTCTATCTCAGTGAAGAAAAAAGTTAGGATTTTTATTGGCATTGCATTAAATCTATATAGTGATTTTGGTAAGATTGCCATTTTCACGATGTTAATTCTACCTATCCAAGAGCATGGGAGGTCTTTCCATTTTCGTAGGAACTCCTCAATTTCTTTCTTGAGTGTTTTATGTTTTCATTGTATATGTCTTTTACTTCCTTGGTTAAAGTTATTCCAAGGTATTTTAATTTCTTTGTTGCTATTGAAAATGGGACAATGTTAGTTATTTCTTTTTCTGTATCTTTGTCTTTTGCATACAGGAAGGCTACTGATTTTTGTGCATTGACCTTATATCCTGCTACTTTGCTGAAGGCGCTAATCACCTTTAAGAGTTTTGAGATGGAGGTTCTCGGGTCACTTATGTACAGAATCATGTCATCTGCAAATAGGGCTAAGTTAACTTCTTCCTTTCCAATTTGTATCCCTTTGATTTCTTTCTCCTGTCTTATTGCTTGAGCTAATACTTCTAGCACTATGTTAAAGAGCAGAAGTGAGAGTGGTCACCCCTGCCTTCTTCCTGATTTCAATGGGAATTCCTTCAGTCTCTCCCCATTAAGAATTACTTGGGCTTTAGGAGCTCTCTATATAGCCTTTATTATGTTGAGATATGGGCTATCAATGCCTATTCTCTCAAATGATTTGATCATGAAGTGATATTGTATTTTGTCAAAGACCTTTTCTGCATCTAATGAAATGATCATGTCATTTTTGTGTTTAAGCTTATTTATGTGGTGTATTACATTGACAGATTTCCATATGTTGAACCACCCCTGCGTTCCAGGGATAAAGCCTACTTGATCAAGGTCTATAATGCTTTTGATGTACTGTTGTATTCGGTTTGCAAGGATTTTGTTCAGGATCTTTGCGTCTATGTTCATCAGGAAAATGGGTCTATAACTTTCCTTTCTTGTGGCATCACTGGTTTTGAAATTAGGGTGATACTAGCTTCAAGAAGGAGTTGGGGATCTCTTCCTGTTCACCAATTGTGTGGCACAGTTTGAAAAAAATGGTTTCAGTTCTTCCATGAAGGTTTGATAGAATTCAGCTGAGAAACCATCTGGTCCTGGACTCTTGTTTTTAGGAAGGTGTTTGATTACCTCTTCAATCTAGAAGGGTGTTATGGGTTTGTTTAGGAGATTGCTCTGCTCTGGGCTTAGCTTTGGTAGGTAGTATGTGTCCAGGAATTTGTCCATTTCCTCCATATTCTCTTGCTTTACACACTTAAGAAAGTGCTCAACATCCCTAATCATCAGGGAAATGCAAATTAAAACAACTATGAGATTCCACCTTACCCCAGTAAGGACGGCTAACATTTAAAAAAACAATGAAAACAAATGCTGGTGAGACTGTGGAGAAACAAGCCTTCACTGTTGGTGGGAATGGTTCAACCATTATGGAAAGCTATATGGAGACTCCTGAAAAGGATGACCATAGACCTGCCAACAGATCCAGCTATTCCCTTACTGGGCATTTACTCTAAAGGCTCCAAGCCTCAGATAAGAGACATTTGCTCAACCTGTTTATAGCTGCTCAATTCATAATAGCAAAGACCTGGAAACAACCCAGATGTCCATCATTAGATGAATGGATAACAAAGATGTGGTATATCTATACTATGGAATCTACATAGCAGTAAAGAAAGATGAAATAATGAAATTCGAAAAAAAAAAAATGGTGCAACATAGAAGAGATCATCCTCAGTGAGCTCACCAAATCACAAAAAGATAATCATCGCATGGTCTCATTTATCTGACACTCCTAACCTGAATCCACCTGAAATGCTGCCAAACCTAATAAGCACTATGAGGACAAGACAATAGGGATGGTGGGATGGGGGGAGGGTAAGGGTGAGGAAACGAGAGGGTGAGAGGGAGGACAAGGGTGGGGGGATACAAATAGGGACCCAAAAGGAAATGATACTATAAAACCCTTTTTACCGAACAACAGGCTCAAACATTGATCATTCAGCAGGCCAGAAGAGGGAACACCTGAACCACAGGAAAGTGGAGAGAACATCGTGAAGACCAACCTTAATCTTTTCATGCCTCTCTCTCTCTTTTCTCTCTCTCTCACCCTCTCCTCTCTGTACTCACTTTCTCTTTCATATTATCTTTCTTTTTTTCCCTCACCTCCCTTGGCGCTGACTTACAACTCCCAGAAACAGCACAAGGTTAACTTTCACAATGAGCTGTTAATCCGAGATACCTACAAGGTCTCCCCCTCCCCCCAAAAAAGACATATTTCTGTCAGAGTTCTTGATGATCCACCAAAGGTTAATGGTAAAACCCTATTGTTGAAGACAGCACACACGTGTGAGACAAAACATGGAGAGTCCTGCCCAGAATCTGGAAGAGTGTCAGTCCCCAGACAGTTAGCTAGTTCTACAGGAGCAACTGGGGGAAAATGGCTAACATCTGTCCAAATATCTCGCAGTCTAAGCTACCCAGCAGGAAACAACCTGATGTAATGCTCAAACAAGTGCAGTAGTGGCACACAGACAAGGTGGGTTACCAACTGCTCTTGATTTGGCTAATAGATCCACTCAGCAGAATGGAACTCATTGCTGGAACTGGGAAATAAGTCAAAACCATGTACAAAAATGAGCTCAGTCTCCAAGATCAAGACACCACCAAATGTTGGTGAGAAGAGGGCCTGTGCATATAAAATTCTCTCTAAAATATCTATGGCCATCCCATATATCTAGTACTTACTTCTCTTTCCATTGCAGAATTTGCTTATCTTTTTCAGATGGACAACAAACCTGAAGGGAAAATCGGCCAATCACACCTCACCAGGGCCCCAGCTAAAATCATAGAGTAATGCAGGGGAAGGGCAAGGGTACAGTGTTCTTGGTGATCATGACACCAGAAAAAGGCTGAAGAAGATAAACACGGAGAACATCCAACTCCTACTAAGCCAGATATCCTGAGACAAAGAGGCTCCCAAAACCTCATCACTGAAGTAGAACTATAATGACCTCAATGTGACTCAGGGAAATTCGCGGAAAAGGGGGCAGAAAGAATGTTAGAGCCACAAGTTGGGGCATTAAGCACAGAGACTTGGCCTATCCCCCATAACTCTTGACTACCCCCATAATGCATGACCCACATTCCCCATTGATGAGGGTCCCTTTGGAAGAGGGAGGACAGGGAGGAGGATAATGGAGTCACCATTATGAATGTAAAATTAGAATAATATAAATAAAAAATAAATTACAAAAAGAAAAGAAAAAGAAAATCACAGCCCTTAACCCAAATTAGACGTCAGTGACATAATTTCAGTCTGAGTACAGAGGCAAGCACCCTGGCTGGCATAAGTTTCTGTCATACTTTCTAAATACATTATTATTTATAAAACAATAATACAAGAATCATCTATGCCAACACTATTTTCTTTAGAGCCTGAATGTTGCTATATTGAAAGCCAAAACTAAAGTATCAGAGAAAAAAATACTTATGCCAGTGTCTTTTTTACATTCCTAAGTTGAAATAAATACAATTTGATACAAAATCTTTTCAAGTACACTTGGAAGTCCATAGGTCTTGAGGAAAGTCTGTTTTTTTTTTTTTTTTTTTTTCATGCATGTACATTTTAGAATAAAAACTTTACAAAAATATGAAATAAATGTCTTCACACCAGTTTTCTATGGGACTTTAGTAACACAGGATGATGTATAGGAGAGTACTGAACTATTTATCACTTAGCTTTGGAAATGCCCCTTTCATTATTCATTGAAAGATTTCCAGAAAGGTAAAATTTTGCCACATGCATAGGATTTATAGACATGCAAAATCTGTGCTGAAAATATTAGTTTCCCTGGGAAGAGTGAGAATCGAGGGAATTGTGAATTGTAATAACACCCAGTATAGAAAGGATTTTATGCCATTTTATGTAAAATACTTCCAAGAAGGCTTATTTAAAATGAATCTAAATCTTCAAACACAGCAAATATATCTATGATGGTATTTATTTGATTTCACTTGCTAAATGTTATTTATGAATTCTGATTTTTAACTCTTGAGATCAATGAAAGGAATAGAGATGGATTTTTGATAAATACATATGAAATGCACTTGGTAACATTGTCTGTGTATACTCCTTGTCAAAATGAACATGCACATTTCAACAGAATTAAAATTCATAAATGTTCTACCAATGCATGGAATAACTGTTTGATTTTTTTTTTTTTTTTTTTTGGTCTGATGGAGCAAAGCTGAACTTGATCAAACAACTAGCCAGCAGGCTCCCCATTCCCTCCCCTCCCCAATCCTCTTTGATTTTTACAGATCCATTTCTGCAGCCCAGCAGCAAATTGGAAGCTGGATTGATTCATTTCACCCTGGGATTGTTCAGATAGGTCACACAGGTGGCTTAGCTTTGATTCTCCCTTTTATTTTTGGCACTGGGATTAGTTCTTTTCTGTTCCTATCAGCACTCGTTATCTCCCCCACTGTTTCCTTTTCTTCTGAAGCTCAGATTCTTAAAGAAGGATAAGACATTTTTACTAAACTGCTTTTATCATTCCAACAATATATCTATCTGTAATGTAAGCCCACCTGGGATTTACACCACCAGAACTAAAATTTAACTGTCCATGAAATTTATTGTATATTGTTTGATTCATTTACACCATGCTATGCAGACCATGAGCTAAATTGTAAATTTACCTTCCCATTGTTTTCAGAGTGAATCATTGACCATACTTCATATGCAAATATAGAGCTCACTGGCTCTTCTCAGACAATTTTTATGGCTTCATAAAATTTAGTTTGAGGAGTTCTAAAGTTACCTTCACACTCCCAAATGGTAATGTTTTATATTTCACTTGGGAAATATGTTTAGATTTCCTAGACCAAATTCTAGTAAGTTAATTATGTTCAGGATTGCTTTTAATTCTTTTAAATCAAAAAGTTTTCTGCCATATGCCAGGCTAATTATAAGTTTATCAAACAACATGAAATCTCCAACTAGGCAGAAATTCAGGTGTGGCCTATTTCACGTTTGAATCTTATTTCTCTGCTTCTTAGACTATTACCTGAAATAACCATGTTTCACCCTGTGGATACTTTCACTACTTGCTAATTGGCACCTATCACCCCAGTCTGGTTTCATCTCTCACTATTGTTCAGTGACCCATTCGAAACTATTGTATTATAGCAATCTCTATTATGATAAAGAACTAAGAGAGCCAGAGTTATAGATGGACTATAGTATCTGGGAAAATATTGCAATGTTAGATTTTCAAGTAATGTAGGGCAAGCTATTGGAATTTGTGGAAAATATTATTCTAGAGTCCTTAGGTACCTTGTATTTGCCTTGACATGATACTTCAGTGGGTTTATTTCCAGAAATCACCATGGAAAACAAAATACAAACATGTCAAGTTCCTTATACAAAAATAACATTTTCATGTCCTAAACATATGCTGTCTTAAATTTTAAATCATCTCACTATTACTTATAATAGCTAATACAATGTAAATATTATGTAAATAATTATTCTACAATGTTGCTGAAGGAATAATAACAAAGACTGTATGCCAGGGCCTCAAGCCACTAAAAACAAACTCCATACACGTATGTCACCTTGTGCATCTGATTTACATGGGTACTGGTGAATCAAATCTGTGTTCTTAGGCTTTGTAAGCAAATGCATTAACTGCTGAATCATCTCTCCAGCCCCTACATGAAATTTTGGAAGGGTTATATTTATTTAGTTTTATTCTTTCTTACTTGAACTCACAGATATGAAAGCAAGAAATGGAGGGCTGACTGCATTTAGTTTTCTCCTAGAAGAATCTCATTCTAATACATATGCTTATTAAACACAAATAAATCAAATTTGTAAGTAGATGATTGTATCCTATTGTATGCATGATTTTTGATAAATAGGAAACCTGGCTGAGTATTTCAAGGTATATTAGCCAGCATCCTCATATGTGACAAAATCCCTACATAAACAACTGAATGGAGAAAGGGTTGATTTAGCTCATAATTTCAGCATCCCCAGTCTATGGTCCTTGGTTACACTGATTCTGGGCAGTTATGAAGCAGAAATCCTGGTGGAAGGAGTGTGTGGAGGAAGAGCTTCTTTACTTCATGGCTGTCTAGAAAAAGAACAAGAAAGAGACCAGGGACCATGGAAATTCTTCAAAGGCAAGTTTCAAGTGATCAACACACTAGAGAGAGCCTTAACCTCCTCGAGTTCCCACCACTCAGAAAAAAATAGCTCTCTAGCCAGGTGTGGTGGCGCATGCCTTTAATCCCAGCACTTGGGGGGCAGAGGTAAGAGGATTTCCATGAGTTCGAGGCCACCCTGAGACTACATAGTGAATTCCAGGTCAGCCTATGCTAGAGTGAGACCCTACCTTGAAAAACAAAAAACAAACAAAAAATAGCTCTATCTATTGAGGACCATGAACCTGTGAATAACATTTCATATGCAAATGATAACATTCTATTAAGTATATAAAAGCAAAGATAAGTACCAGATATATGCTTATCAACTGTAAAGAGAAACAATGGGAGGAGGGAGGGAAGTACCATGGGATTTTGTCTACGATTAAGTAAGTTGTCAATAAAAAAGAATAAACAAAAGAAAAATATATATACATATATATATATATATATATAAATTTCAATTTTGAAATGGAGAACATCTACACATATATAGGACTTTAGTTCCTTTGTGTATAGCATCTTTTTTTTTTTTTTTTTTCTGCTGGTACTTATTAGCTAGATGTACTGTCAGCACTTACCTGATCACATAAGTAAATGGATTGGGTGTTTGTCATGTCACCCCAATTTAAAACATGTTCTTTTTAAGTATACTTCTTTTTTATCCATTAAAACTATTTCGTGTGGCTGTTATTTGAGAAACTGTAAGTGTAATATCAAATATTCATGTTCTAAGAATTTGAGGATAGATGATTATATGTTATAAATTTTAAGTCCACAAAAGCTCTTCTTATTCATATTGCTTTCACTTTACCATTTCAGCTGTCATTCTCCCCATTTCTGAACAACTCTTGAGGATTACAGCATCTCAGAAGCATGTATAATGATTGGGATCATGCTGGTCTTAATGCAGTTCCACTATGAGTCTTTGTTAGAAGTACTGGGATATTTCAGGTAAAAAAAAAATTTCCAAAATTTTCTTATTTGCTTTATTTCAATATTCTAAAAGACCAAGAAAGTATCTTTTAATTTATGTAATAAAGTTTTAAACTACTAACAATTTGACACATTTTTGTATCGTATCAAATTTGGCATGGATTTTTGAGTACTGATCATTGACATGAAATTACATAATAGTATAAAGTCATGTGACAATATTTTTCTTCAAATCGTCAAAATTTATTGTGTTTTAAGTAAACATTTTAGAATGTGGTGTATATTCTCAGGTTATCGAGTTAATGCCACATTCTGGGGGCTACTGTAAAAACATTGTGACTTTGAAGAAGAAAAGGGAGACATTATATCCTACTCCATGATATGTTCTAAAGACTTAATTTTATTTAGAGATCAACTATTTCTCCTCACATATAGGAATGACGCTTTAGGATAGTAGAGAATTAGAAGGAGTGAATTTTAAGCTAAGAACCTTTGCAAAATAAATACTTCTGAATATATGACCCTTTATATTTAAAATTGGGAAGGGATTCCTAATTCATTGCAACCAGTGCTTTCTGATGCATAGAAAGAGAATTTTTTACTTGATGTTACCTCTTCAACTTGGAATGAGCACAAAAATAAATATAAAACTGTGAATCACATTTCTGTATTAAGTAGACACTTGAAATAATATATCAGACCTCAAAGGTGAAATTTGACAACTGTAATGAACATGCAGTGACTTGTCCTTAAGTACAACTTCACCACAAAATCCAATTTCTATAAAGTTAACTTTTTAAAAAATATTTTTATTTATTTATCTGAGAGTGACAGACAGACATAGAAACAAAGAGAGAGAGAAAGAGACAGACAATTGTGCACCAGGGTCTCCAGCCACTGCAAACGAACTCCAGATGCATGTGCCACCTTGTGCATCTGGCTTACATGGGTCCTGGGGAATTAAGCCTCGAACCAGGGTCCATAGGCTTCACAAGCAAGCACTTAACTGCTAAGCCATCTCTCCAGCCCAAAATTAACTTTCTTTTATAGAGATAGCAAACATATTTCTGTCTAAATTATTGTTATTAAACAATAATAATAATAAGTGATGACAATAGCAATATGAGCTAATATGTTATGATAACGAAGTGCCAGTCACCATTAAGAGAACATACCACTTGTAATTTAAAAGCTATCACCATTGCCCTCTGAAAGTAGTACTATTACCAGTTACTGGTTTACAGATAAGGAAACAGATATAGAGATATAAAATGAATTGACTACGTTTGATAGTTTATGTAACATCATTTAGAATCTGTGCTATTTCCATGGTGACCTGACAAGCAGCACCAGGGTAAAGGACACAGACACTGATGATACACAAGACACAGCAAAGCAGAAATCCAGAGGTTTCTAAGAACTCATCACTGAAGTACACTTAAAACACATCCACCCGCACTCAGGGAAGAGAGGGCAGAAATATTGTAAGAGTCACAGGTTGGGATGGCACTCCAGAGGCACTGCCTCCCCCAATAACTTAATTACTGCTCTACGACAAAAATCTACAACCCCATGGGGAATACCAAGAACCCCACTGAGAAGGGTCCACTGAGGAATTAGGGGCAGCCAGGAGGGAAAATATGGTACCAACACATGACGTACCCAACAAAATATGTTCTTAATAATAAAATAAAATAACAAAATAACTATATGTATGTATGTACATAATTTTATTTAGAAAATATTAAGACTGGTCAATATCACTATTAAATAAAACAACAAAAATATAATAAATGGTGTCAAAATAATACTACATGATATGTAATAAGCACAGAACCTATTATAAATGTAGGCAGTAGTTCAAAGAAGAATATAGAATACCACCTCGGGAAAAAAAAAATGTTTATTTTAATTAAAACAGAGCATAGAAAATAAAGTGTATAAATAGAAACATATTCAGAATTAGAGATGAAACACTACTACCTTAAATACCTACATGAGTTAACAAAGTTTTAATTTTTCAGTCAAACAAAGAAATAAATCAGGTCTGGAGAGATGGTTTCATGGTTGAAGCACTTGCCTGTGAAGCCTAAGTACCCAGATTTGAGTCCCCACTACCCATATAAGCCACTTGCACAAAGTGGAGCATGCATTTGGAGTTCATTTGCAAGTGACTGGAGGTCCTGGCATGCCCATTCTCTCTATATATCTACTTCTCCCTCTCTCATTTTCTTTCTCTGAAATTAATTAATTAATTAATTCAAAAAAGATATTTAAAAAGGAAATCAGGTAGAAAGAAGAGTTATTTTATGTACTCATAAGGTTCCTTTAAGAATTACTCATAAAAATTATTCTGGGGAATTAATAAAGTTAGTATATTATAAATAAGTTAGGATATAAAGATATTATATAAATAAAATAAGGTCAAATCATATATAAGTAACCAAACTGAATGTTTATAGGCATACTACTACATAGTCTACTAATTTTTCAGAATAATTGACTGAGCACCTGATTTCATGCATCAGTAATGACCTGAGTTACACTGTCTGATGCCACTGTGTGCATTTGCATCAGCTACTGAAGAGTATGTTAATAATTTAGATACTTTAATCACTTAAAATCTTTAAAATGTGATATCCTCTCAATCCTTTTGTTCCCCATGTTGAATTCAAAAATTCCATAAACCTTTTTTTTTTTTTTTTTTTTTTTTTTTTTTTTTTTTTTGGTATTTCAAGGCAGGGTCTCACTCTAGTTCAGGCTGACCTGGAATTCACTATGTAGTCTCAGGGTGGCCTTGAACTCATGGCAATCCTCCTACCTCTGCCTCCCAGTGCTGGGATTAAAGGCATGCACCACCTCGCCTGGCTCATAAACTCTTTTTTCACATTCAACATGAGTCCTCTCTTTGCAATTCTTATTTGCGCAACTATCAACCACACTTCTACAGTAAAAGGCCTTCTAATTATATTGGGTGCTTGTGGGGCATTTAGCCACACAAGTGCATGTTGGCACTCAGCTTTCTATTGTTGTGTTGCTCCTCATTGCCCTTCACTATCTCCACTCCTATTCCAGAGGAAGCATGATGTTGGAACAGTGTGTGGTGCCATGATGATTAGGTTTTATTGAGAGAAATATTGATAATAAGAAAAATCAATCTCGTGGCAGGAGAAAAAATCTCATGCCTAAATATAGCAGTAAAAATAAAGCAGATGTAGAAAATCCAGGAATCACAGTATACTCACAGACTGTGAAAATGGAAGAAATGAGAAAAAAGATGAATAATATGTAATTTCAGGAAAGACATAAAGTGATAAAATGTAATTTAAGAGAAATTCACTATTTTTCAAATTCAATAATAAGCCAAGATCAGAGCAATTTGATAGAAATTTTGGTCTATATCAAAGGCTATCTACCCATATTTCACTCTTGGGTATAACATGCATGACCATACCTAATGAGTAGAAAAAAATGGAAATTCAATTAAAAGTATTGGGCACAAATAGGTGCTGCCACAATGTGCTCCCAATAGTTCCACCTTGCAAGAAGGTCTTGTCAGTAGTTTGGGAAGAAAAATGCTAGAAATCATGAGACCAAGAGTAAGAATATAAGTTGAATACAAATAAACCAATTTTGACTGTTTCTCTGGAGAGAAAATACACTGCTGTTGCTTTATTTTTATGAAGTTGTTTTGTTTTTCAGCTAGTATTAAATTATGCATTATGGAGTGATACATCCATTTTGTTTAACCTGTTTCCACCTGCAGAGATGCTCATGAGAGAACTCCAATTTGGAAAAGCGCATAGATGCTAACTTTTCCAGTGACCTAATGAGGCACTGGGATGTGCTGCCATATTAATGCCCCTGCCCTTTGTTGTCACCATGGATGGCTGCTCTTATTCCCAGAAAAGTTTCATGTGTTTGTATTCCCATTACTCATTCCTTTCCAGTATCTGGAGATACTCTTTCAAATAAGGAACAATTTTGTTTAAATTTTAACTCATTCACGAAAACACTCCATTAATTTACATAGTCAATGAATTTTGTTTAAGCACCTACCAAGTTGCAAATATTATACTAGGTGCTAAGGATATTATATATTTATATATGTTATATATAAAAATATATAAATGAAAAATATATAATGCACAGTCCCTACCTTCAAAGAACTCACATCTAAAATACAGGCAAACAAATCAATATTGACAATCATTTTTTCTAAAATGTTACAAGAGGGATATAAAAAATATAAATAAAATTAGATTTGTGTCTTGTCTTATCCCATTAATTATCATCCTACTTTGTTGAAAACTCAAAATATCAATCCTTGTCTCCTAGGTTAGAGAGTGTGACCCCTTTTGTATCTCTCCAGATTAATGTCCTCCACTCTAACACTAACACACTGAGATCTAGTCCCTTTTAGTAATCTGAAGGTATTCCATTTGCTCATACTTAGTGGAGAATGTATCTTTTCAATTCTCAAATTTTCATATCTTTGCATGCCTATCTCTTTAATACCACAGAAATATCAGCTAATGTAATGTAAGAAAGCTTTCCTGACTAACAAATATAAATTAATCACTTCTTAAAATAATATTTTGATATTTCATTATTTTGTATTATTGTATACCATGTAAAACTAAACTTATATGGTTATTTTCATCTCTCTCATTAAAGAAAACTCCAAAGACTGGGTTTATTCAATCAATCCCTCTCCATCCCCAGTCTCACCTTCTCTACTAAGGTCTAAATATCAGCATGGGAGGAGTTGTTCAAGTTTACTCTTTCCTTGTGTACTCTGCCTTAGGCCTAGTGATAGGAACTATACTGTAAGTTTTCTATCATATTGCAATATTTTTTGATCAGCAGAATAATTAAAATTCCTAATCACTGTCATTGGTGAATGTGCCAATTTACAAAGGACAAGGCATATGGGATTTAGAACAGCAACTCTGAAATGGGAACATTATCCTAGATTTTATGAATTACTCAAAATTAAATTAGAGAATTCTTGTAAACAGCTCTCCCCAGCTCAGTAATGAAAGATATACTAATGGAAGAAAAGGCAGAGAGAAGCTATAAGTATGGCAGAGGCCTTTCCCCTCCCTGTAATCTGTTCTTCTACTTACAAATATACAATATCATCCCCTTAAGCCCTTCCCTCTCCTCCCTCGCTTATAGTGTATTTCTAGCTTACTGTTTTCTGCTACCAATTTTTGGTTACAGCTCACACACAAGTCTATACATTTGTAGGTAGGATCCACATATGAGAGAGAACATGTGACATTTGGCTTTCTGGGCCTAGGTTACCTCACTTAGTATAATCCTTTCCAGATCCATCCATTTCCCTGCAAATTTCATAATTTCATTTTTCTTTACAACTGAAGAGAACTCCATTGTGTAAATGTACCACATCTTTATTATCCATTCATCTGTTGAGGGACATCTAGAATTGCTTTATCAGACTGAAGACAAATCAATGTTTTCAAGCCTTTTGCCTACAGGTCTAGAGATGTCACTCATCACTAGAGGACTTACTAAGCATGCACATAGCCCCATGTCTGATCCACAAGACCACAAATGCTAATGATGATGATGAAAAGTAAAAAAAAAAAAAAATATATTTGGTTTTAACTTTTTACACAAATATCATCTGCTGTCTTCAACAGAATTCTTTACTAGAAATAAAAATTGAATCTAGCCAACCATGGTGGCACACACCTTTAATCCTTAAATCCCAGCCCTTAGGAGGTAGCAGTAGGAGGATCATGGTGAGTTTGAGGCCAGCCTGACACTACATAGTGAATTCCAGGTCAGCCTGAGCTAGAGCAAGACCCTACCTTGAAAAACCAAAATCAATCAATCAATCAATAAATAAAATGAATTCAATGTACAGAAACGATAATCTGTGTTATCATTATTGATGTTGGACAACTCAAATTCTAGTGCCCATCTAAGGAAGAAAGCAGGTCTTCTTCATGAGCAGAATTCAGGAAATTATATTCTCTGCCTATATTTTTAAAGATGACCAGAAATAGAAGTATAGAGTTTTAATAGTCCTTATTGTGTGAGAATGGTCATGAAGATGTAACAGCACAATGCCAAATGAGTCTGGGCAAAGGAATTGACATAAGCTCTCCTAACACAGAGACTATGAAGATTGCTGTGTGTCCTGTGCATGCTATCCAGAGCACAGCCCCTCCTGCTGATCCTCATAAACATAAGACAGGCAAAGTGAGGAGATGTAGGAATGTTGGCCAATGCCTTTTCCTGTTTACCTGCTTACTGTGCCCTCAAAACAAAGTGGCCCTGTGGCACAGGTGAAAGCCATCATGGTCTCCACATCAAAAATATTCTACATCAACTTGGACCAAGTGACCACCCATGCTGGGTGTCTACATGCCAACAACAGAGACACGGCTTTGAGCTCCTGGTGCGGCATATTTTCCCAGTGAAAACTTATTTTACAACAAACCTATTTCATGACAAAGAACACACAGACACATACTCTGAATATGGAATCAATTTCTATGGCAGCAATGATTGTAACATCACACTTATCCAATAGTTCAGAGTTTCAAATCCACCTTCAAGACAAACAAGTCATTCTATAGCAAATGACAAACAGTAGACACTTGTGTCCCTGCAATTATTTGATAGCATATACTTCACTGCTCAGAAGCCAAATTTAAAATAGAAGGTATCATATCATGCTAAAATAATAAAATCTAGTTCCAGTTAAGAGGCAATAGAAGGTTCTTAGACTACACTGTGTGAGTGTCAAATTGAAGATGAGAGTATGGTGGTATGACACCTGGATCTAGAGTTCATGGGTCCTGAAATCAATAGGTCATAATGAGTGACTCAATTCAATGGTGTAATTAGAAGTACCACATAACTTTTGCTTTCTCTTTTGAAAACCTCAGATTCTGCCGATTGGAAGTTACAATGCTAACTGGTAAATGTTTTCCCATGTGGTGTACGATGCTGCTTATACTAATTGTAAAAAGAGCACCCCATTGCAACATTAGGGACTCAGTGCCACTGAGCCAACAGTAAGAAAAGGGTTATTGGTCTCATTTATCAAGAATAATTTGGGTCCGTGATAAACAATGGGGATTAAAGAAGTATGTTAAGAGTCCATGGAATTTTCTGAGCTACCTTTCATACTTAAAGTAAAATTAGAAAACAACAGCAAACCAAAAGTTTAGGACATTGACCAATCAGAGTCTTTGAGAAACAAAATTTGAATTAGTTGAAGAGGTGAAAACTTGAGTCAGCTGAGATTTTTGCTGAGGCAAGAAAATATAGTCTAGATAGTAGTCATAGGCCAATGACAGATATGAACACTTCTGAAGATAATAAATTTCCATATATTGCCTGTTTATGTATGTACCTATTAATATTTTCTTGTCATTCTCTTCCTTTATTTCCTTGTACTTCTTAGTAATTTATAGACAGTTTGTCACAAGATTACAATCTTGTTTAAAGAATATCCAATTAAGATGTGACAAAACCTAAGGAGTAATTTGCCATAATCAACAATGGATAAAACAGCTATTGGGACTCAGTTTCTTCTTATTTTAGAGGACAAGTAACACTTTTACTGACCTAATCATGTTTAGGTTAGTAAACACATAGACTGATTTGTTATTTTAACCCAATAAATTAACTGTGCCATTCATCAACTTTCTGTCTCTCAGCTTCAAAATCACCATTTCTTTCTCCTGCTTGTGGTTCTTAATAAGAATTCTGTGAGAATTTCATGAGGAAAGAACACAAGAATACTGTGAAAAATTAAGTTCTACTCCTGAAACATTTTGCTCTGGTTCCTGCCTTTAGGATATATGGTATGCAAGGGCACAGCCCTCCTCTGAGTGAGAATGAGAGTGGGGGTCCCTGTGTACCTCAACAGGTGTAAGATAAGGGCTGCCCATCAACATTTACCAGACTTACAATGAACAGCTTCTCAGCCAGTTTCCATGGTGTTGCAGGGGCAATAATCTCTGACACTTTGCTGTGGCTTCAGGGGTATTAGCTAAGAACATCCAAACCCAGCACTCAGTTTCCACTTGAATCACTGCCAGAAGCACCTCAGCTAACTTCCCCAGAATCCACAGGGACTGCGTCCATTGGGGGAGAGAGAGTGCTTTCTTGTTTTCTGCTGTTTCTTCCTTTGTTATGCCCTCAGTCCTAGGAGAGACTGTTTCCTGTTATTCTTGGATTCTTCAGGGTTGTCTTTACTCCTTACTCATTAACCACTTAATAATTATCTTTTCAATTAGATATTCCCTGCTCATTTCTATCCTTTAACAGTATCCTCAATTATACATCCTTCTGATAAATATAAGCTCTGTAAAAATGGTTTGTTTCCTGCTACATATTACAAGTCTAGAATACTCTCTGTTCAAGAACACATAAATGTTTGCTGAAGCAATCAAAGATCTTGAGATTTTATAAAGAGACAGAGATAAAAGAGTCTAAGATGGCATCAATTTCGTCGATATAGGACTTGAGTGCATGGAAAAAATCATTCTTTGAAAAAAATCACAAAAGACAAATTGGGTTGAGATGGACTTAAGAAGAAATCTTAGAGGTAGAATGCTAATCAGCATATAAATAGAGAGTATTGACTGAGTGAGGATTCTGCCAGAACAAGGCCACCACTTAAGAGAATAGTAGAAGGCTGAATAAGTATGGGCTGGAGAGTTGGCTCAGCAGTTAAGGCATTTGCCTGTAAAGCCTAATAACCAAAGTTGAATTCCCCAGTACCCAAGTAAAGCCATAAAGCCAGATTCACACAGTGGCACATGTATGTAGAGTGCATTTGCAAGTGGCTAGAAGCCCTGGCATACCAACTTTCTCTCTCTCTCTCCACTCTCTGCTTGCAAATAAATAAATAATAATACAAAAGAACAGTATAAGGGAATGTTAATGTGGAAACCTAAAGTCCTCCACCCTCCCCTGCTTCCATGCCAATCACAGATACATCTGTTAATTACATCACTGAAGTCAAATGTTTTCACAATAATCTTTTACAATAAAAAAAAACCAAGTATATTTTTCATGTAAAATTTTAAATGTGTGATTGTGAGACATGCAGAGGCAAGGCACAATGTAGACACAGAAAATGTTGAATAATTTAAATTTACTATAAAGCAGAGAATACAAAGTGAAAAAATATATATTAGATACTGAATTTGCTCACATTTGATTTGTAGAACTTCTTGGACACCTAAACTGTGAAAAAGAAATGTTTTTTGTTCCAGCCACACAATCTATGGATTTAAAAAAAAAATAAGAGCTTAAATCAACTAAGATAAGTTCTTGGGTTAAGTACCATGTATCAGATAGCTTCAGGTTTGCTGAGATGAACTTCCAGACCAGGCACAGTTATGGAGGAAGGGATATTATTTATTGAAGCTTACAGATCCAGGGGAAGTTCCATAATGGCAGGAGAAGTGGCTGCCTTCAAAGGGCCAAGCAGAGAGAGAAAAAACAACCAGGCACACAGCACACAGAGCAAAACTACAGCCCAAAAGCCACAGCACACTTCAGGAACTCCTGCTAGGCACACTTTGCATATCTTTACAATGTAATCTCAAACCCACCACCACACCTTAAGATCCGCCCCCAGTGACATTGCCTCTAGCAAGGTGATTGCAGATGCAAACTATAGCTAATAAAACACTGAATATATTGGGGGACATATATTCAAACTACCAGATACCAGAAGATCAAAGATGAGCAAAGACTGTGTTCTGAGCTCACAGAAATACCAAGTAACTATGAATGCATGATAACAATACACATCAGGAGCTATACTAGTGGTGACCAAAAGAGGAATGCCTAAATTTGTCTGCAAAAAGCATAGATCCAAAAGCTTTCAAATAAGACAGATATGTAGAAAGCAGCAGACACATGTCAGGATGGAGGTTTGGAAATAATGTAAAAGGCAGAAGGAATAGCAACTATACAGGCTTGATAGACTTGAAGACAATATGCTGTTCAAGGAGATCCCTGAAATTCTCTCAAGGAATAAGAGCAGAGACAGAGGCAAAAGTTCTACCATAAATATAATACTATAGAAATTTAATGTTATGCAAACAATAAGTCATAGTATATTGAAAAAATACACATATATCAGAAGTAATAAGATGTACAGATATTTTTGAAGAGTAATAATTTATTTTGAAACAGGTCTACTCTTTCAAAATTATTTTAAAATATGTGTTGCTTTATATTCCATAATAATTGTGAAACTTTTCCTATGTAAATAGGTAAACATTAAGAGATTAGTACATTTAAATACCTGAAATATCTAGCAATATGAAATTGAAAATAAATTATTGTATAGAGTTAGTATATGATGAGTAAGATGGCATGTTATTATGTGTACACATTCCTTTACTATACTATAACAAAATGGCACAATCTGGGCAGCTTAAAGAAAAGAAATATATTTTCTCACATTGCTGGAGACTACTGGTTTAAGGTGGGATCTAGCAGAGTTAGATTCTGGAAGCCTCAGTCCCCAGATTATATAAACATCTTGCTATAACTTTTCATGCTTTTTGTCTGTGCACAAAAGAGAAAAATAGATACTTACAACCATTTCATGTAATTTCAAAATACATGAACATGAACTATATAAACAGAGAACAAGTCTCTAGTATCTCTCTTTTCACAGGGATACTATTTCTGGTGAAATAGGCCCCCACCTTTATGAGGTTATTTAAACCTAATTATCCTTTTAAAAGCTCCATCTTCATATATAGTCACAATGGGAATTAAGGTTTCAATATGTGAATTGAATAGGGAATGGAAAATAAGTCCATAACAGTTACAGAAGCTGCCATGATATTCCAGTAAATGTAAAAGGGGATTGCATGTCATGTAAAAGTACAGTCTTATATTAACAATAAAATAAACAAAAATTTCAACATGTCTGTCATGTTAATTATTGAGGATCAAAAGGAGTAACCTAATGAATCATTTTGATTTGTTGATTAGTTTTTTAGCTTTACTATAAGTCATATCTAATTATGTAGTCAAAAATGAAATTTAAATTAGAAAATGAACAAATTAAAGTATACAAACCAATAGCATGTGTCCATGTGTCATGATCCCATCACTCACTGATTCCTTGTTTAGGTTAGCTGAAAAACATGCACAAGAAAAAAAAACATTAATATTATTATATGTATAAAATTAATCTGAGTGAAATCTCACTGGATAATGGAAAATGAAAGATGAGGATCAGGCAAAATTACACACTACTAATTTTAGAAAGCTTTTGAGGCCACTTCATGGAACCTGGTCCATGCTGTATTATGTTATACACTGGGCACCCACAGCCATGTGAAGTTGGAGAAAGATATCTGGAGTCTTTCATTTGCATTTTGTAGCTGGTCAATGCATAGGTAGCATTTATGAAGATAATCACTATCTATAACTGTCTCTTGTCTTGGTGGAATTTAGTGGCATGCTATCTGTGTAGCCTGTCCTTGGGGTCTGCTGAAAGAAAGCAAATTTTGGTAGGAGAACATCTTTTACCTACATGTATATTAAGGAAAATAGGTGGATCTATGTTTCTGAGGTAAAATCGTAGAAAGATATCTACTGGTATCAGTAGAATGTGATTTTCAGTGTAAAAGACACACTCCATTCCTTTCTTGGGGATTGTATTTATGCATGAGTGTGCCAGGAAGCCTTTCCAGCTCAATATAAGCTTGGGAACCCTAATGTGCAAATAATGAAGTTGACATTTTTGTCTTTAAAAAAAAAAAAACATTCAGAACCTGTATTTGTAAAGGCAATATTTTCTCCTAGTACTTTCCATTTGCAACAATAAAACTTCTTGTTGCTACAACCTTCCAGTATGTTTCTGTGCACACAGTGGGCACTCAGCCACTGTTGCTGACTAAATGGCATTAAGGATTGGAGTGAAGTGCTGTGATTATTTTGATTTTGTTGCCATAGAAACAGCCAGAAAGCCTACTGTCAAAGTCAACCTTTTTTGATTGTCTCCCCAGGTGGATAAAAGTACCTGAGGTGTGGGAAGGACAAGTTGGATGTACTCACAGTGAGAAGTCTTTCTCTGACCCATGACCCCCAAGGATTAGGTGCCTTGTTATGTCTCCATAACTAGATTTACACACACACACACACACACACACACACACACACACACACACACATATTCATTCTGTAGGAAAATGTTTTTTTTTAATTTTCTCTGAGCCTGTGATTCTGTAGACATTTTCCCCTGGAAATAAATGGCATTTTAGTAGCAAAGGGGAGTTTTCAACTCTGGTACAAATTGTCATATCAAGAAATGGGCCCTGGGTCGTTTATTGTTAGTTTCCTTTTAGTACATTTGGTTGTCAGCCTTTTCCTCACTCAGTATAACTGAATCACAAAAATTGACAATAAAAAATATTCAAAGAGCTGGGCGCATGCCTTTAATCCCAGCACTCAGGAGGCAGAGGCAGGAGGATCACCACGAGTTTGAGGCCAGCCCAAGACTACAGAGTGAATTCCAGGTCAGCCTGGGCCAAAGAGAGACCCTACCTAGAAAAAAACAAACAAACAAAAAATACTCAAAGAAATACTATATTAAAATTTCAAGTAGCTTTTATGAATGTCTAATTAATTCTAACCTCCTCTTTGTCTATTTCTATGGGCACATTTTAAGCTGAAACAAATAAGAGTGACTCCAGAATCCATTTTGTCATCTCCCTTTTCATTGGTTTGGTTAGCTAATTGAGATTCCTTAGGATTTTTGAAATTTCTTAATCAAAACCCATATAGCGTTAAAGTATATGGACTTTTCAGAACAATGCAGTGATTTTCCAACAATATTATAAATGTAAACTAAAGAATGTTTTTGAGACATTCAGTTCTATTTTAGATCCATTTTTAAAGCCAAATCTCCATCAGCACAGACCGATAATCATAATTAAAAAGACAACTACAGCGATAGTCATTCACTTTAAATAGATATTGTGAGGTTTGCTTATAATTATCGGTTCTGTATTGTAGTGTTTGTATAGTGTAAGCCCTGTGTTTCTGCTGATGCACTTCCTTTGTGTGCAAGCTTGTATATACGAGCATGTGGAGGCCAGCACAATATCAGGCATCCTCCCCCTTCATTTTTCTGCTTTGTTTCCTTGAGGCACACATTCTCATTAGATCTTCAGCTGCATTTTTTTCTGTAAGATTGGGTCACCAGTGAAACACAGTCATTCTCCTTTTTTCCTATCTGGGAGGGAATTTCAATCTATACATTTAATAAGGCCCTGTCTTAAACATAAAAAAAGTTTTAGTTTGGGTATAAAATGAGTATTATTCAACAATGGACTGTTCACATAAAGAAAGAAGGTTTTATGATAGTTCCTTGTTTTTCAGTCTTGTGAGATGGTACAAGGGGTTTATAAGCTTAATATTAGTCTGCATATCTATAATGACAGAAAGATGGCATATTCAAACATAATAAGTTGATAAGGTTAAATTGGAACAAGTTGGAACTGTCACCAGAAAATGAGCTATCTATCTAGAGTTGAATGTATCAAGGAAACAGTGAATCTTGACCTGGCTAAAGCCTGGAGCAGATGGGGTAAAGACTAGGATGCTAAAAACATGATGAATGAATACTGTCTCTGGACAGGAATAAGATTCAATGGGTCCATGGTAACTCTGGGTAGGACCCAGAAGAAGGATATTCCAAGTCATTTCTTTTATTGCTGTGCTCTTCTAGAGAGTCTCACAAAGGAAATAACTCAACTACATTTGGAAGGTTAGATTACCCAGTGGCAGTCACAGTTTTGAGCCTGGCATGACCACAGATCATGAAAAAGAGTTTGGCAGCAATGAGACAAGTATGATTCTCAGAACTGAAATCATATTTGAAAATCACTTAGTAGCAGCATAAGTGGGCAGACAAAATTTAAAAAGAATATGAAATTGTCCAATGACAAAATGGGTTATAGTAAATGAAATGTCTCAATAAAAGATCTTAGCTATACTTCTAAAAATATTTTTTGAAAAGGATCAAATTCACCAGATAGATAGATAGATAGATAGATAGATAGATAGATAGATAGACAGATAGATAGATAGACAGATAGATAGATAGGACTTTAAAGGTCAAGATAAAGCTGAGTGTGGAGGTGCACACCTTCAATCCCAAATCCCAGTACTCAGGAGAGAGAGGTAGTAGGATTGCTATGAGTTCAAGGCCACCCTGAGACTCCATAGTGAATTCCAGGTCAGCCTGGGCTAGAGCAAAACCTTGCCTGGAAAAAACAAAAGATAATTCACCAGGACTATAGCCCATACATGATTTATAAAGAAATAACTACCTACAGTTACTTGCATCAAATGTTAAATGAACTCATATTTCTAAACAGTAAGTTTTACGAGAATGGGAAAAATAAATTACTACAGATAATTAGAAGGAATGTAGATTACAGTTTGTCAGCAGTTGATAAGGAAGATGTTATTTTAAGAGGTAATGGAACAGCTATTAATTACAGTACTTATTGCTGTCACCTCAGAGGATATAATCTCAAGACATGGAGTCAAATTTTAGCTGGTGTACCTAAAGGGCTTCTCTAACTCCTAGGCCCGCTCTACTACACATGCTGGCTAGAATTGCTGAAATAAATGCCCTTATAAGAGCTATACATAGGCCTGTGGAAACTGAAAGGTAACTAACACAGTTCTCTTACCCCTCAAATCGGGTATTTCCTATAATGGGTCCCTGAACCTCTGGTAGGATTAGGGTCCAGTAGTCCACAAAAGTCATGAGCTTGATCAGACACTTTTTATTAACTCCTGCACCTTCCTATGTCTTTGCCATCTACTGCTTTCCAGGGTGGTCGTGAACATAATCCACATGATCCTAACCTTTCAAAATAACCCAAACTAAGACACTTACTTATCTAATGTTTATACTTTATACAATGTGGAACAAAGAACATTCTCCATTCTTACTATATTTAACTTTTTGCTGAATTACCTCTAATTATAGAGAATGTGCTGCTTAGAATGTTGAAATTGAGTTGTAAACACACGTGTTACACACATGTCTGCTTAACACACCCACCTCTCTGTTCTGGTTATTTCAGAGTAAAATGCAGGCAACCTTCATTCCATCCATGGAAAACACTGAATCCATAGCCTTTGTAGCCCTTGTGATGAAGAGTGGTGAGAATTATAAATAAACAAGTAAGAAAAGAGCTTGTGTAACAACGAATGGCTGTCCTGGCAGGCAATTCTACTTATCCGGCTGTACCAGAGTGTGGTGGCCTGAAGACAGGTCCTTGGCCAGAAAACCTCATGGTCAATATTCATTGGTCTTGATGAGTAAATATTCCAGATGAATTTACTATCAAATTCCCTTTAGTAAAGTACATATGCATATTTTCTCTTCACCATGTGATGGCTAAAATATTAGGCTTTCCATTTGCAATGGGTATGAGCCTATGTGGACCAATCTGATGACTAATTTCCAAGGTAAAAACTATGAGACAGTAGCAGAAACGATAAGGATCTTTCAGTTAGTTCATGAAAAAAGGTGACCCTTCCAATCTTAATTGCAATATTCTGTATAAGCCAATGAGAAATTGAAAGGTTATCTCAGTTTAATTGTAACTATGTTCATTTGATAGAATAAAAATAGCCACTAATGAACACATTATCTGAAGCCTCAGTCAATTATAATCTTTGATGGCACATGAATATTTCCACTGCATGTTCAGTATCTTGATATTTATCATTTTATCAATTGATTTTTTAATATCTTCATATTTTCTCAGGGAGCTATCTGAACTTTTAAAAGCAAAACTTTAAAAATATATGAAGCAATTAGCTGTAAGAAGTTTATTGACTATAGAGTGATGCTTTTGATAGAAAATGATTATGTTGATAATTTTCTCTCTCTGAGGAATTTTACTATCCTCCTACCATTGCTACCTAATGACAAATCATAAACTCATTAGTTAGATTTTAATATTGGATAAATTTTAATGAGTAATTACTTTCTATGTTACCCTCTAATGTATTTAAACTGCGATAGGCATTTTTAGAAAGTCTCATGTGAACTATACATAAATTCAAATAGACAAAAAAATCTATTAAGAACTACATATATCTGTTTTGAGAGAAACAAAGTACCCTCTGATTGGATTTGAGGCCTACTCCACAGGAGGAAATTCATGTCTGGTGCTGAAAAGCTCATGAAAAGACTGGCTGGGGAGGTCATAAGCTCTATGTAAGTGACTACTGTAGTTTGGCTAAATGGATATATTATGCCCACTGAACTGCCCTCTCAAAATGTTGTTCATGTCTATATATCAATGCTACTATCACTTTTTTCTAGAAAGTCTTCTCTTCTCGGATGGTAGTGACTACTGGGTTGAAGCACTCACTGAAGCACTGAGAAATTACAGGGGAGTGTTTAGCACTGAAACATCTCTATCACAACCTTTAATGCTCAAGGACCATTGCAGAAAAAGTGATGAAAATAACATAAGAACCAAAGAATTGGGAAGACATAGGGCAGCCTAAATTCAAAGGGAAGGGAAACAGCCCATGTGTGTGTGTATGCGTGTGTGTGTGTGTTGTGTGTGTGTGTACAGGCATGGGGATATGCATGTGGATAAACACATGGAAGTCAAAGTACAATTTACTAGTGTTGGTCCTCACTTTCTTCCTTGTTTGAGATAGTGTCTGTCTTATTTGCCACTACAAATGTGTGGCTAGCTGGGAGCCTGGGGATTCTTCTGAGTCCATCTTTGGTTGCTGTATATTTGTGGCTATTATAGTCATGTGTGTTGCGTCTAGCTTCAAAACTCATCTTAGGTAGGAAAAATATTGAAGTGCTTATCTTTAATCTGAATCAGCATCTCTATGTTCTCATTACGTCTGTCCATTTTGTATTATGTAGTGGTTCTTCCTCCAGTTTTTTTGACGATTTCCTTTCCATTGTGTATCTGAATGAACATGACTATGAAAGATTGAATGTATTTTCTCCCAATAGACTCAAGAGTTGTATTACAACTTTTAACTTGGAAGAAGTGGCACTGGGGGAGGATTCTGGGGTCCAGCCCAAAGCTGTGTGGGGATAGATCTTATTTCCAGCCCAAATGTATGCAGAGAGATCTGAGCTCTGCCTGGGCCCCTGCTGTTCTATTGCCCTTTTGTACATGCTTGTGGCCCTGGCTGTTGATTTTGTCTCTCTGTTTTGATCTGTGAAAAGAGGCCAGCTTTTGCCACCATCCATGGAATTTCCCCCAGATCTGTAAGCCTAAAATAAACGCATTCCTCCCATAAAACTGTGTCTTTTTGGAAGTTCATCCCATCAACATGGAACTGACTACAACAATGAAACAGATATGTGTCTATCTATATCATTATAGATTCCATGGAGGTAGAATCATTTCAAGTGTACATCTAATATGATAATTTTTTATGTTAATCTGAAAAAAAGCCTTCCCCTAAAAGCATTTCAATGAACTATAAGTGTGGCTTATGATTTCTGAGAGTTATTTCTGACCCGTCTAAGGCAGGTCAGATATCTGCCTTTTGAATGTTCCAAGCCCTGCTGCATCATCGATGTAATTAGGCAGGCCCCCTGACAAGATCAGATGCACTAAGGTCAGTATCGCAATGCCAGTTACTGGACTCCATCAATAGCCCTACTCAACCCACTAATCCATGTTTTCAAGATAGAATTGATCTATATGCCTTTATCAAGACCAAATATAGCTACTGTCACTTGGAGTTGTGATTTATTCAGTTTCTTCTTTTCTATCTATATTTATATAGCCTAAGGTATTGGTTTATCTCAAAATAGGAAAAAAATGAAAGATTTTTAAGCTACCACTCTTTCCTATCTGAAAAAAATAGTATATTTATTAAAACAGCAGGCCAATATTCATAGAAAAAAATCTCAACTTTTTTTTTTATCAATATATATTTTTTATTTATATTATTCTGATTTTACATTCATAGTATTGGTTCCATTGTCCTCCTCCCCTTCCTCCCACTTTCAAAGGGGCCCTCATCAATGGGGAATGTTTATCATGCATTGTGAGTTTGCTCAAGAGTTCTGGTGGATAGGCCCCAGTCTCTGTGCATAATGCCCCAACTTGTGACTCTAACAATCTTTCCGCCCCTCTTCCATGAGTTTCCCTGAGCCACATTGGGGTCATTTTAGTTCTGCTTCCTTGATGAGGTTTTGGGAGCCTCTGTGTCTCTGGATATCTGGCTAATGACTGGAGTTGGATGTTCTCTGTATTTATCTCCTTCAGCCTTTTTCTGGTGTTGTGATCGCCTTGAGCGCTGTATTCTTGCCCTTCCCCTGCGTTGTTCTATGGTTTCAGCTGGTGAGGTGTGGTTAGCTGATCTTCCCTTCAGGTTCATTGTCCACCTGAAAAGAGATAAGCAAATTCTCCAACGGAGAGAGAAGTTAGTACTAGATAGAAGGGATAACCATATATGTTTTGGAGGGAACTTTATATGCATTGGCTCTCTTCTAGCCTACTTTTGGTGGCCACTAGATCTTGGAGACTGAGCTCATTTTTGTACATGGCTTTGACTTATTTCCCAGTTCCAGCAATGAGTTCCACTCCACTGAGTGGATCTATTAGCCAAATCAAGAACAGTTGGTTACCCCCATGGCTGTTTGCCACTACTGCACTTGTATGAGCATTACGTCAGATGGTTTCCTGCTGGGTATCTTAGACTGCAAGTTGTTTGGACCAATGTCAGACATTTTCCCCAGTTGCTCATGTAGCACCCTCTGGTACTAGACTTGCTAACTGTCTGGGGACTGACCTTCTTCCAGATTCTGGCCAGGTCTCTCTGTGTTTGGTCTTACACACGTATGCTGTCTTCGACAGTAGGGTCTTACCATTAACCTTTGGTGGGTCACCAAGTACTCTGACAGAAGTCTGTCTTTTTTGGGAAACCTTGTAGGTGTTTCAGATCAACAGCTCATTGTGGAAGTTAACCCCTTGCTGGCACTGGGAGTTATAAGTCTGCACCTAGGAAGGTGAGGGAGGAAAAAGATATATAATGTAAAAGAGAAAGTGAGTATAGAGAGGAGAGAGAGAGAGAGAGGGAGGGAGGGAGAGAAGAGAAAGAGAAGCAGGACAAGATTAAAGTTGGCCTTCATCATGTTCTCTCCAGGTTCCTGTGGTTCGAGTATTCCCTCCGTAGGCCTGCTGAAGGATCACTGTTTTAGCCTGTTGTCCAGAGTAAAGTGTTTTGTATTATTTTTCCCTTTTGGGTCCCAATTTGTATCCCCCCCTTGTCCTCCCTCCCACCCTCTGATTCCCTCCCACCATTACCCTCCCTCCATCCCACCCTCCTTCGTGTCTCGTCCTCAGAGTGTTTATTAGGTTTGGCCACATGTCACGTGGAATCCGGTTAGGGGCGACAGATAAATGAGACCATCGACGATTATCTTTTTGTGCTTGGGTGAGCTCACTGAGGATGATCTGTTCCATGTTTGACCATTTTTTTTTCAAATTTCCTTATTTCATCTTTCCTTACTGCTACGTAGAATTCCATAGTATAGATATACCACATCTTTGTTATCCATTCATCTAGTGATGGACACCTGGGTTGATTCAGCTCTTTGCTATTATGAATTGAGCAGCTATAAACATGGTTGAGCAAATGTTTCTGATCTGAGGCTTGGGGCCTTTAGGGTAAATGCCCAATAAAGGGAATAACTGGATCCACTGGTAAGTCTATGGCCATCCTTTTCAATAGTCTCCATATAGCTGTCCATAGTGGTTGAACCATTTTACATTCCCACCAACAGTGAAGACTTGTTCCTATTTCTCCACAGCCTCGCCAGCATTTGTTTTCATTGTTTTTTTTAATGTTAGCCATCCTTACTGGGGTAAGGTGGAATCTCATTGTTGTTTTAATTTGCATTTCCCTGATGATTAGGGATGTTGAACATTTTCTTAAATGTGTATTTGCTATTTGTATTTCTTCCTCTGAGAACTCCTGTGCAGTTCTCTGCCCCACTTTGTGAGTGGGTTGATTGGTGATTTATTGTTTAGGTTTTGGAGTTCTTTGTAGATTCTAGAAATTAGGCCTTTGTCAGTTGTATAGCTGGTGAAAATTTTCTCCCATTCTGTGGGTATTCTGCTGGCTTTGGTTATTATATTTTTGTCAGTGAAAAAGCTTTTCAGCTTCATGAGATCCCAATGGTTGAGTGATTGTTTAATTTCCTGAGCTGCTGAGGTTTTGTTCAGGAAATCTTTTCCCACTCCTATATCATTGAAGGTTCCTCCTATTTTTCTTCCAGTAGTAGCAGAGTTTCTGGTTTTATATTAAGGTCTTTTATCCATTTGGACTTAATTTTTGTGCATGGAGAGATGTGTATGTCGAGTTTCATTTTCCTACATATGGTTGTCCAGTTTGTCCAGCACCATTTGTTGAAGATGCTGTCCTTTTTCCATTCTACATTGCTAGGGCCTTTGTCAAATATCAAGTAGCTATAGTTTCTTGACCCAAAGTCTGGGTCTTCAATTCTGTTCCATTGGTCTATATTCCTGTTTTTGTGCCAGTACCAGGTTGTTTTTATTACAATGGCTTTGTAGTATAACTTTAGATCAGGTATGGTGATGCCTCCAGAGGTGTTTCTTTTGCTGAGGATGAGCTTGGATATCCGAGGCCTTCTGCCTTTCCATATGAATTTTGAGATACTTTTTCTATCTCATTGAAGAAGGAAGTTGGGATTTTTATCGGCATTGCATTGAATCTATAAAGTGCTTTTGGTAAAATTGCCATTTTCACAATGTTAATTCTACCTATCCAGGAGCATGGGAGGTCTTTCCATTTTTGTAGGACCTCCTCAATTTCCTTTTGAGAGTTTTTATGTTTTCATTGTATAGGTCTTTCACTTCCTTAGTTAATGTTATTCCAAGGTATTTTATTTTCTTTGTTGCAATTGAAAATGGGACAATGTTAGTTATTTCTTTTTCTGTCTCTTTGTCCTTTGCATACAAAAAGGCTACTGATTTCTGTGCATTGATTTTGTATCCTGCTACTTTGCTGAAGGCGCTAATCACCTTTAAGAGTTTTGGGATGGAAGTTCTCGGGTCACTTATGTATAGAATCATGTCATCTGCGAATAGGGCTAACTTAACTTCTTCCTTTCCAATTTGTATCCCTTTGATTTCTTTCTCCTGTCTTATTGCTTGAGCTAATACTTCTAGCACTATGTTGAAGAGCAGAGGTGAGTGGACACCCCTGCCTTGTTCCTGACCTCAATGGGAATTCCTTCAGCCTCTCCCCATTAAGAATTACTTGGGCTTTAGGTGCTTTATATATAGCCTTTATTATGTTGAGATAAGGGCCGCCCATACCTATTCTCTCAATGTTTTGATCATGAAGTGATGTTGTATTTTGTCAAAGGCCTTTTCTGCATCTATCGAAATGACCATGTGGTTTTTGTGTTTCAGCTTGTTTATGTGGTGTATTACATTGACAGATTTCAGTATGTTGAACCACCCCTGCGTTCCAGGGATGAAGCCTACTTGATCAAGGTGGATAATGCTTTTGATGTACTGTTGAATTCGGTTTGCAAGAATTTTGTTCAGGATCTTTGCATCTATGTTCATCAGAGAAATGGGCCTATAATTTTCCTTTCTTGTATGCGTCCTTCCTGGTTTTGGAATTAGGGTGATACTAGCTTCATAAAAAGAGTTAGGGATCTCTCCTGTTCTCCTATTGTGTGGCAGAGTTTGAGAAGAATTGGTTTCAGTTCTTCCATGAAGGTTTGGTAGAATTCTGCTGAGAAGCCATCTGGTCCTGGACTCTTCTTTTTTTGGGAGGTGTTTGATTACCTCTTCTATCTCGAAGGGTGTGATGGGTTTGTTTAGGAAATTAATCTGCTCTGGGCTTAGCTTTGGTAGGTGGTATGTGTCTAGAAATTCATCCATTTCCTCCATATTTTCCTGTTTTATGGAGTAGAGGTTTTTAAAATAAGTCCTGATAACTCTTCCTATTTCGCTCATGTCTGTTGTGATCTCTCCTTTTCATTTCTAATTTTGTTGATTTGAAGTGTTTCTTTTATCTGCTTGATCAAATTGGCCAGGGGTGTATCAATCTTGTTAATTTTTTCGAAGAACCAGCTCTTTGTTTCATCAATTTTCTTAATTGTCCTCTTAGTTTCCAATTCATTAATTTCTGCTCTGATTTTAATTATTTCTTTCCATCTGGAAATTTTTGGGTTGGCTTCTTCTAGCCTTTCCAATGCTTTTAGGTGAATGGTCAGGTTATTGATTTGGGATCTTTCTATTTTTCTTATGATGGCATTTAGTGCTATGATTTTTCCCCTAAGGACTGCCTTCATTGTGTCCCACAAGTTTTGGTATGATGTGTTCTCATTGTCATTGAGTTCTAGAAATTTTGCAATTTCATTCTTTATTTCATCCACAACCCATTTGTTGTTTAAAAGTGTGTTGTTCAATTTCCAGGAGGTAGAGGGATTCCTGGTGTACTTTTTGTTGTTAATTTCTAGCATTACAGCATTGTGGTCTGATATCATGCAGGAAATTACATCAATTTTCTTGAAAGTGTGGAGGCAGGCTTTGTGGCCTAGTACATGATCTATTTTAGAGAAGGTTCCATGTGCTGCTGAGAAGAATGTGTAATCTGTAGATTTTGGGTGGAATGTTCTATATACGTCTGTTAGGTCTAGTTGCTCTATGGTGTTGTTGAGCTCTCTTACTTTTCTATTAATTTTCTGTTTGGATGATCTATCCATTGTTGATAGTGGAGTATTGAAGTCCCCGACTATGATGGTGTTGGTGTTTATTTCTGTTTTGTTGCCAAGTAGATTTTGCTTTATGAATTGTGGTGCACCTGTGTTTGGTGCATAAATATTGATGATTGTGATGTCCTCTTGTTGGATTGTTCCCTTGATAAGTAAGAAGTGGCCTTCTTTGTCTTTTTGGTTAATTTTGGTTTGAAGTCTATTTTATCTGATATAAGTATAGCTACGCCTGCTTTTTTGTGTTTGTGTTTGCTTGGAATATCATTTTCCACCCTTTCACCCTAAGGAGGTGTCTGTCTTTAGTGATGAGGTGGGTTTCTTGAAGACAGCAGATTGAGGGGTCCAGTTTTCTGATCCACCCTGTTAGCTTATGTCTTTTGATGGGTGAATTGAGGCCATTGATGTTCAGAGATATTAGTTTGAGGTTTGATTTAATACCAGCCATATTGTAGTGGGTTGTGGTCATTGTGGGTTTTTTTTTTTTTTTTTGAGGGTAAGGGGTTAATGTGGACTGCTTCTTGAGGGCTCTTGAGATTGGTTATTTGTTTCTTCTGTGTGAAGAATTCCCTGAAGTACTTTCTGTAGGTTTGGCTTTGTGTTCATATATTTGTAGAGATGAGTTTTATCATGGAATGTTTTTCTTTCACCATCTATTAGGAGGGATACTTTTGCTGGATAGAGTAGTTGTGGCTGGAAACCATGGGTTCTTAGAGTTTGCAGTGTTCCATTCCAGGCCCTTCTGGCTTTTAGGGTTTCCATTGAGAAATCTGAGGTAATTCTAATGGGGTTCCCTTTATATGTAATGTGTTGTTTTTCCCTGGCTGCTTTTAGGATTTTCTCTTTGTGCTTGATGTTTAGAGTCTTAAAGATAATGTGTCTCGGAGAATTTCTCCTTTGGTCCAGTCTGTTTGGAGTTCTTGTAGCTTCTTGTAGCTTGATGGGATTTTCTCTTGAGAGAGAGGGAAAGTTTTCTTCAATTATTTTGTTGAATAAGCTTTCCATTCCTTTAGTCTGTGTTTCTTCCCCTCTGGTATGCCCATGATCCTAATGTTTGGACGCTTCAGGGTATCCCACATTTCCCTCATGTTCTGTTCACAATAAATTTTGAACTTGTTGAAGTTTCTGGACTCACGAACTGTTTCTTCTGTTTTGTCTTCCAGTTCTGAGTTTCTATCCTCTACTTGGCTGACTCTATTCTTAAGAGCTTCTATAGAGTTTTGGGTTTGTTCAATTTGGTTCATATTTTCTACTGTTTTTTTATGTATAGTTTCCATCCCTCTGTCTAGTTCCCTTTTCACGTCATTTTCTGACCTTCTTAATGCTTCTTGGAGTTCATCCTTGCATTTTTTTTTATGTCTTCATTGAACTTAGCCATCTGGTTATTGAGGACTTCTTTTTTCACTCTCCTTCAGCTCATTTAACTGTTTTTGGAACCCTTCCTGGTTCCTTTCTATTAGGTCTAATCTAGCAAGGATAACATTCATACAATTATTGGCTCTTTGTTGACTTTCTGAGAGTTGTGCTATTTGCTTGGCCAGGGTTGCATAGCTTGTCTCTTCATTTTGGGGTTCTGATTCTAATGTCTCTTCTATGATTTGCTTCGAGACATCCATTGTAGGACTGGATAGTGTAGCTTGATTTATTTGTATCTGGTTTTTCATGCTCTTCCTTTTTCGCTGTGATCTGCGCATCACACCAGTTCAGAGACACTGGCTCAGTGGGATCTGTCTTGTGATGGCACAGGGAATGGGTGGGGCTTGACCTGCAGTGTGGTTGCACAGGTTCCAGGCAGGTGATATGGCTCCACAGGCCCAGGACACCTGCCTGTGATGGTGCGCCGGGGCTCTGGCCGGGAAGCCAGAAGTGGGACAAATATGTCTTGCTCAGTGGATCCACAGACCCAAGCGCCTGGCTGCAATGGTGAGCTCAGGGGCTCTGGCCAGGGAGCAGGAAGTGGGATGTTGCAGACAGCTTCAGGTTCGCTGAGATGAACTTCCAGACCAGGCACAGTTATGGAGGAAGGGATATTATTTATTGAAGCTTACAGATCCAGGGGAAGTTCCATAATGGCAGAAGAAACGGCCTGCTCCCACAGGACCAGTCAAGAGAGCAAAGCCACGCCGCAGCTACAAAGCACACAGAGTAAAACAAACTACCGCCAAAAGGTCACACAGCAAACTTCAGGAACTCCTGCTAGACACATTTGCATATCTTTACAATGGACTCTCAAACCATCACCACACCTTAAGACCCAGGCCCCCAGTGACCTTGCCTCTAGCAAGGTGATTGCAGATGCAAACTATAGAGTAATAAAACATTGAATATATTGGGGGACATATATTCAAACTACCACATTCCGCCCCTGGCCCCCAATATATTTAGATCTTGGCCCCCAATAGATTTATAACTATCACACATTGTAAATTGTACTCAGTCCAATTTCAAAGGTTCTCACAGTCTTGACCAACTTAAGATAGTGAGTCCTGTAAAATCAAACAAGTTAAATACTTTCAACATGTAAAGGCACAGAGTAAACATTTTAACTGTATAAGGAATAGCAAGGAGAGACTAAAACAATGCAAACTCAATCACCATTAGCCATCATCAAACTTCTGCAGTTCAAGTTCAATATAACCAGAGACTAACAGTCTCCATGTTTACCAATTCCGCCCCTCCAGCTGGGCAGAGTCGCCAGGGAAAACTTTCATCCCAGTTCAACACTGCACTCCATGGTAGTCCTTTTGCACAGTCCTGGTATATCCAAAACATCTTCAGGTCTCCATGCAACCCACAGTCCATCTTCCAAAGGCTCTTCCAGCCCATTCCTGAGGGTCTTCATGCCCTACCTCATGCCGCATCTCAGCAGCGGCTCCTGGAACCGTGTGCAACTCATGACCACTCCATGCATTTTTCATGCTTCCAAAACTAATACCAGGTGTGCAGGACACAGCCATATTCTAAATTCAGGGACAAAATAAACCATAGCCTTGAAAAGCAGGTTCCTTCTCCAGTCAACTCTTTCCAAAGAGTTTGCATTTCTAACAGTCTTTCCTCAGGCATCCTCTCCATTGTTTTAATGTAAATCAAGTCAGGCCACCTTCCTTCCACCTTCCTTAAGATTGCTAATGTGTCAACAATAGCAGCTTAACCAGTCTCAGTGCCTCTACTTTTAGCTTGCTTGAGGTTTTCCAACTTAAAATCTTAAAATCTCAGTCCGATATCTTTAGCCAAGCACATCAGTCCATTACAAATTTAACCTTGATCAAACTTTCTGGGCCTGGATAGCAGAACGTAGCCATCCCTTATGCCAGTAGCCCAGTTCCAACAAAGTCCTCTGTAGTCTTTCTTTCCCCTTAGAATCCACAAAAGCCAAGCCTCGAAGTTCAGTACTATCCGCACTTAGCATTCTCAAACTCTCATCAGAATAGTCCATAAAACTTGGCTTACCACTCCAGAAGGCATCTTCAGTTGCAAGCACCAAGTCCATGCCCATTCCTCCAAAACAAAGGTTCCAAAAGACGAACATCCACACGATCTGGTTCATCTCACCCCACACTCCTCGGTACCACTTTACTGTTGCAGACAGCTTCAGGTTCGCTGAGATGAACTTCCAGACCAGGCACAGTTATGGAGGAAGGGATATTATTTATTGAAGCTTACAGATCCAGGGGAAGTTCCATAATGGCAGAAGAAACGGCCTGCTCCCACAGGACCAGTCAAGAGAGCAAAGCCACGCCGCAGCTACAAAGCACACAGAGTAAAACAAACTACCGCCAAAAGGTCACACAGCAAACTTCAGGAACTCCTGCTAGACACATTTGCATATCTTTACAATGGACTCTCAAACCATCACCACACCTTAAGACCCGGGCCCCCAGTGACCTTGCCTCTAGCAAGGTGATTGCAGATGCAAACTATAGAGTAATAAAACATTGAATATATTGGGGGACATATATTCAAACTACCACATGGGACAAATCTGTCTCACTCAGAAGATCCACAGACTCAGGCACCCCACTGCAATGGCTCACTCAGGGGCTTTGGCCGGGGAGCAGGACGTGGGACGAATCTGTCTCACTCGTTGGATCCACAGCCCCAGACACCTAACTATTGTCGTGCCCAGGGGTTCTGGCCGGGAGCAGGAAGTGGGACGAAACTGTCTCACTCTGTGGACCCAGGCGCCTAACTGTATTGGCACGCCCAGGGGCTCTGGCCGGGGAGCAGGAAGTGGGACGAAACTGTCTCACTCTGTGGACCCAGGTACCTAACTATATTGGCGCGCCCAGGGGCTCTGGCCGGGGAGCAGGAAGCGGGACGAAACTGTCTCACTCTGTGGACCCGGGCGCCTAACTGTATTGGCGTGCCCAGGGGCTCTGGCCGGGGAGCAGGAAGCGGGACGAAACTGTCTCACTCTGTGGACCCGGGCGCCTAACTGTATTGGCGTGCCCAGGGGCTCTGGCCGGGAGCAGGAAGCGGGACGAAACTGTCTCACTCTGTGGACCCGGCGCGCCTAACTGTATTGGCGCCCAGGGGCTCTGGCCGGGAGCAGGAAGTGGGACGAAACTGTCTCACTCTGTGGACCCGGGCGCCTAACTGTATTGGCGCGCCCAGGGGCTCTGGCCGGGGAGCAGGAAGCGGGACGAAACTGTCTCACTCTGTGGACCCGGGCGCCTAACTGTACTGGCACGCCCAGGGGCTCTGGCCGGGGAGCAGGAAGCGGGACGAAACTGTCTCACTCTGTGGACCCGGGCGCCTAACTGGATTGGCGCACCCAGGGGCTCTGGCCGGGAGCAGGAAGCGGGGCGAAACTGTCTCACTCTGTGGACCCGGGCGCCTAACTGTACTGGCACGCCCAGGGGCTCTGGCCGGGAGCAGGAAGCGGGGGAAAACTGTCTCACTCTGTGGACCCGGGCGCCTAACTGGATTGGCGCACCCAGGGGCTCTGGCTGGGGAGCAGGAAGTGGGACGAAACTGTCTCACTCTGTGGACCCGGGTGCCTAACTGGATTGGCGCGCCCAGGGGCTCTGGCTGGGGAGCAGGAAGTGGGACGAAACTGTCTCACTCTGTGGACCCAGGCGCCTCACTGGATTGGGGCGCCCAGGGGCTCTGGCCGGGATCAGGAAACTGTCTCACTCTGTGGACTCAGGCGCCTAACTGTACTGGCGCACCCAGGGGCTCTGGCCGGGGTCAGGAAGCGGGACGAAACTGTCTCACTCTGTGGACCCAGGCACCTAACAGGATTGGCGCGCCCAGGGGGCTCTGGCCTGGGAAGTGGGGCAGATCTAGCTCACTCGGTGGGTCCACAGACCTGGGCACCTGGCTGCAACGGTGCTCCGTGTTTGGCTGGCCAGGGGCCTCAGGCAGGTCCAGCGGGACCTTTCAGGCAGTGGCGCCTGCCAAGAGCTTGGGAATCAGTGGTTTCCTTATATTGCAAATCCACCCCCACCCTCTGGAAGCATGCAGGAGCCAGCAAACCCTTTTAAAAGGTCCCTTTAACCTTAAGTATTCTTCTCTTTTCTTCCCCGTGAAGTGAGGCGAGGTTAGGTAGCTGCCATCTTGACCGGAAGAAAAATCTCAACTTTTAATAGTAGCATGAGCAAAGCCTAGAATTTAATCGCTAGCATCATAAAAAGATATTGCAAAATTGGTTCCCAATTATACCAATTAACTGGGTGTGGTAGTTTGAATATATGTCCCCCAATATATTCAGTGTTTTACTAATTATAGTTTGCATCTGCAATCACCTTGCTAGAGGCAATGGCACTGGGGGCTGGTCTTAAGGTGTGGGTTTGAGATTCCATTGTAAAGATATGCAAATGTCCCTAGAAGGAGTTCCTGAAGTGTGCTGTGTGACCTTTTGCCTGTAGTTTTTACTCTGTGTGCTGTGGTGGCTGGTTGGCTTTCTCTCTCTCTGCTTGGCCCTAAGAAGAGCAGGCTGCTTCTCTTGCCTTTATGGAACTTCCCCTGGATCTTTAAGCTTCAATAAATAATATCCCTGCCTCCATAACTGTGCCTCGTCTGGAAGTTCATCTCAGCGAACCTGAAGCTGTCTGCTACAGTAAAGTGGTACCAGGAGTGGGGTGAGATGAATCTGACCGTGTAGCTATTTGTCTTTTGGAACCTTTGTTTTGGAGGAATGGGCATGGACTTGGTGCTTGCAACTGAAGGTGCCTTCTGGAGTGGTAAGCCAAGTTTTATGGACTATTCTGATGAGAATTTGAGAATACTAAGTGCAGACAGTATTGAACTTCGAGGCTTGGCTTATGAGCTTTCTAAGGGGAAGGAAAGACAGCAGAGGACTTTGTTGGATCTGGGCTACAGGCATAAGGGATGGCTACGTTCCGCTATCCAGGCCAAGAAAGTTTGATCAAGGTTAAATTTGTAATGGACTGATGTGCTGGCTAAAGATATCGGGACTGAGATTTTAAGATTTTAAGTTGAAAAACCTGAAGCAAGTTAAAAGTAGAGGCATTGAGACTGGTTTAGCTGCTATTGTCGACACATTAGCAATCTTAAGGAAGGTGGCCTGACTTGATTTACATTAAAATAATGGAGAGGATGCCTGAGGAAAGACTGTTAAAAATGCAAATTCTTGGAAAGAGCTGACTGGAAAAGGAAACTGTTTTTCAAGGCTGTGATTTATTTCATCCCTGGATTAAGAATATGGCTGTGTCCTGCACACCTGGTATTAGTTTTGGAAGCATGAAAAATACATGGAGTGGTCATGAATTGCACACAGTTCCAGGAGCTGCTGCTGAGATGTGGCATGAGGCAGGGCATGAAGACCCTCAGGAATAGGCTGGAAGAGCCTTTGGAAGATGGACCGTGGTTTGCATGGAGACCTGAAGATGTTTTGGATATACCAGGACTGTGCAAAAGGGCTACCATGGAGTGCAGTGTTGGCATGGGATGAAAGTTTTCCCTGGCGACTCTGCCCAGCTGGAGGGGTGGAATTGGAAAACCTGGAGACTGTCAGTCTCTGGTTATATTGAACTTGAACTGCAGAAGTTTGATGACGGCTGATGGTGGTTGAGTTTATATTGTTCTAGTCTCTCCTCTCCTTGCTATGCCTTACACCAGTTAAAAATGTTTACTCTGTGCCTTGACATGTTAAAAGTATTTAACTTGTTTGATTTTACAGGACTCACTATCTTAAGTTGGTCAAGACTGTAAGACCTTTTGAAATTGGACTGAGTACAATTTACAATGTGTGATAGTTATAAATCTATTGGGGGCCAGGAGCTAAATATATTGGGGGCCAGGGGCGGAATGTGGTAGTTTGAATATATGTCCCCCAATATATTCAGTGATTTACTAATTATAGTTTGCATCTGCAATCACCTTGCTAGAGGCAATGGCACTGGGGGCTGGTCTTAAGGTGTTAATGGTGGGTTTGAGATTCCATTGTAAAGATATGCAAATGTCCCTAGCAGGAGTTCCTGAAGTGTGCTGTGTGACCTTTTGGCTGTAGTTTTTACTCTGTGTGCTGTGGTGGCTGGTTGGCTTTCTCTCTCTCTGCTTGGCCCTAAGAAGAGCAGGCTGCTTCTCCTGCCTTTATGGAACTTCCCTGGATCTGTAAGCTTCAATAAATAATATTCCTTCCTCCATAACTGTGCCTCGTCTGGAAGTTCATCTCAGCGAACCTGAAGCTGTCTGCTACACTGGGAATCAGTGGAGTATAAATGAACTCAACAGAACAAATATATATATTTTTTCTTGCCCAATTGTCTTCAAAATAGTTGGAAAACAAATGTGAAAGAATGCAAAAGTTTCTAAGTGTTTACCTTTGTAAAATTAGGATAATATCTGATGGAAACAGTCATGAATATATTAAAATTTCACAATTACTCTCCAATACCCTAATGCAAGCAAAGTTTCAGAAAAATACTTTAGTCTTCATTTTTACTGATGTATTTTTAAATACCTTTTCTATCACTATGACCTCCTGCCCATCATTGAGCAGGTGTGTTCTGCAGAATGAATCCCAATTGCAATGCTTGTTTATTGTAATTTAAATGAGTGTCAGATAAATAATGAATGTGAATGGACATTAAGTTTTAATTAAGTGAATGGGGCAATCAGATATGGCTAAATAGCTAAGTGATACTTTTATAGAAAATAAGCAATAAGCTTTTGGGTAGTAATTTTTAGTTCTTAATTACTAATGTATGCAATATAATAGCCAAAGTAGAACTATAAAATATAAAATGTAGACATAGTCATAGTAACAATTTCATTATATATTAGAGCTACAAATATGGTTCCTAAAGGTTTTCACTTTTGAACAATGGCATTATTAAGTCAATTTTAAAGCCAGTGGAACACATTAGCACATATTTAATTCATTTAATAAATCTGAACTGATCTATATTAGCATTAGTCATGTTTGAAATACATACATTATTCATTAATAGAATCTTACAATTTAGTTGTTCACAATTTCTTACTCTCTTAGAATTACAAAAAGTTATGCACACATGATTAAATAAATGGTAATTTTAATTTTGTAGTGTGTTTTCTTAAATATTAGTTCAATTTATTAATCTGTCCATCAAATGTATTCTCTAACTCTAGCTTATTAAAATAACTTCAGAAATCTAAGCCAGACATGGTGGTGCATGGCTTTAATCCCAGCACTTGGGAGGCAGAGATAGGATTGCAGTGAGTTCGAGGCCACACTGAGACTATATAGTGAATTCCAGGTCAGCCTGAGCTAGAGTGTGACCCTACCTTGAAAAAACAAAAAATAAATAAAAGAAAAATAAAAGAAAAAAACTTCAGAAATCTATGCCTAGTGGTGGAAAAGTGTCATTTCATGCTCTTCTACTTCCAGACCATTCCATACCAGGAGCAATCCTACAGATATGTATTTAAACCTCCACTCACACCTTCCAAGCAGCTATTTGACTACTTATTTCAAGATACCTCTCAAAACTGAATTATAAGTGCCCTAAGCAAGTGTTCAGTGGCCTTGGGGACCTCAGTCAAAGATGCTTAGTGGAAGAAACATTTTCCTCACCTTGTGACCATCATGTTCCAGGTGGCATAGGTTAACTTGACTAGGATCAGAACTGGGGCCTGCCACAGGGCAGGGGACTTCCTTGCTAATGTCTGAAAGTGGTACTTCATCACATTTTTTCCGCTGTCTAGTGCTCAGCACAAAGTGCCAGTCGTGTCCTGACTCATCTCTGCCATATAAGCACTCTGCTCAGATAGGCTTTTCAATAACACCCTTTTTGCCAGTACATTTTTTCAACAATAATAAATAAAAACATTTTCTAGAAAATTATTTTAAATCCAAAAGCATTTTGGATGTAAATCTTTTAAATCCAAAATATTTTGAATATAAATTATATGTTGGAAGGTTAGTTATGGTAAATTGAACTCTTTAGAACACAATCTTTACTCAATGATAGAAATTCTAGTTTGAGGACCACAACAGGAAATAAAGCTGAGAAATAAACCACTTGCAACATAAGATTTAGAATCACTCACAGGAAAATGACTCATTTGGTATTGAAATAAAACTTGTTTGAATGTGAAGCTGCCTTTCTTAGTGGAGTAGGTACTATGATTGATCATATTTAATATTTTAAACATTTTCATTTTAAGTTAAAAGACTGGAAATTGGGCTGGAGAGATGGCTTAGCAGTTAAGGCGTTTGTCTGCAAAGCCAATGGATCCCGGTTCAACTCTCCAGGACCCTTGTAAGCCAGATGCACAAGGGGGCACACACATCTGGTGTTTGTTTGCAGTGGCTGAAGCCCCTGGCATGCCCAATCTCCCCCTTTCTCTCTCTCAAATAAATAAATAAAATATTTTTAAAAAATTTTAAAAAAGATTGGAAATTTAAGTCATAATATTCCCACTTTTTTTTTTTCCGAGGTAGTGTCTCACTCTAGCTCAGGATGACCTGGAATTCACTATGTTGTCTCAGGGTGGCCTTGAACTCATGGCGATCCTCCTACCTCTACCTCCCAAGTGCTGGGATTAAAGGCATGTGCCACCACGCCCGGCTTATATTCCCAGTTTTTGTTACACCAGCTACTGAACTTAAAAGTGAAATGTTTTTAACATTTTGAAAACATAAGACATTTAAAATATGAGCCAAAATATGTTGTGCTACTTCTCTGGAAAGTAAGTTTCAACATGTTAGAGCTACATATAATCCCTTTTAGATTTTGACCCAACCTAGCACCTTTTGTCAGCTTGACATTCTTCTCTTCCCTTTCTTGTCTTATTGTTTGCAATTATATTGTCTTGTTCAAGATGCAGCCAAGACAACTTTCTGAGATCTTTTCACCTTTAGACTTTCTGTTACAGACATCCACTTCTGTATTCTCATAGCAATTTATAATGACTTTTGTGTTTAACCCCCTACTAATTGCTCTACATATTAATTTGTCATTGCATTAAACAGGATCTATTTATTGCTCTTCTTTTTCATCTGCAGTGACTATCAGGAGAGCTAAAACAAATGCTCAATAATTTTTTGTTGAGGTAATTAGTGAGAAGGGGATGGTAAGAACAGAGAAGGACTGAAGCAATCATATAGTTCCTCAGTGAGAACTTTTCAAAGTGTTTATTCTGATGCAAGTTCACAGTATCTCCTGAAGAATATGTAGCATGGATATGAAAATAACTTAAAATACAAGATACAGGGAACATTTATAAAGTACCATTAAATAGATTGTTACATTCAAAGTGACCTTTTGGAATATACATTATCAACAATGAAGAATGATAAGCAGAGCTGTCATGATGGCCTAGTGGTTAAAGACATTTGCTTACAAAGAAGACTGATGGCAGAAATTCAATTCCCCAGTACCCACATAAAGCCAGCAGCACAAAGTGATGCTTGCCTCTGTAGTTTGTTTGCAATGCAGGAGGCTCTAGCATGACCAGTCTCCTCTCCTCTCCTCTCCTCTCCTCTCCTCTCCTCTCCTCTCTCTCTCTCTCAAGGAAATAAATATTTATAAAAAGAATTATCAATAATAATATTCACTTAACTATTGAAATAGGACTGTCAAAAGTAAGAAATCCTGAGAGGTTGGAAGCCACTCTAAAGGAGGAATGAAGCTTGAGTTTCACTTAAAGATAGCCTGAAGAGGTGGAGGTTTCTACCAAGATTATTTTGAAGTTGGTTCCCATCAGGCAAAGGAAAACAATGTTTCCAGAGTGTTGGTATTTCTATTAAAACATGACGTGAACATTTTAAAGCCCAGAACAGGACTTTTCAGTTCAAAGTAGTATCATGAATGATTGTTTCTAGGGGCCACGTGAAGAAATGAAAAGCAAAGATGCTATGGATGGTGTTCCCCTAACACAAGCTCATAAGATCTCTAAGTATTTAGCACTGAAATACAAGGCATAATAAATTCAAAACCATAATGTAGGGCTAGAGAAATGGCTTAGCACTTAAGGCACTTGCCTGGAAAGCCTAAGGACCCATGGTTTCACTCTCCAGGTCAGGCTCAAGCCAGACATAAGGTGACTCAAGTGCCAAGGTCGCACATGCGCACCAGGGGGTCCATGCCTCTGCAGTTTGATTACAGTGCCTGGAAGGAGGTTTCTACTACCAGTCTGTTGGGAAAAAAAATCATATATAACAGGGGTGAGCATGACAGCATGTGTTTATAATAGTTAACCAGCAGAATAAGGCAACGACCACAGGAACTCTTCTTGAAGCAGTTTATTCAGGAACCTTTTACAACAGGAAGCCCCCTGGAAGACTCCCAGCCCTCCACCCTAGATATAGCCTCGCCTGATCCAATCAGCAGTAGCCACGTGACTAGGCGTTAGCTATAGGGCACAAACAACCACCTGCTGGTGGACTGATCTTACGTAACAAGGTACATGCACACATCTGCAGTGTGAACGTGACTATACAAGGGCAGAAGCAGGAAATGGCGCCTAGTCATAAGACTTGGCAGTCAGCCAAGGCGCCATCTTGGAATGGCCGCCACACTGGTTCCCCACAGTTCCCCCTTTTTGTTTATAAACAGCAATTAGCTCCCAAATGCAGTGTCTAAATAGACAGAGGGCATTAACCAACTGGGGGGAACAGTGGTCTGATTCCTCTAAAGTTTTGACATCTTTTGTAGAGGGGAGGCAAAATTAAGGATGCCAACCTCCATGCTAATCAGACATGTTCCTCAAGGAAGTCAGAAGCAGTCTGAAATGACTTTCCTTTGCAGTGCTTGCCTCGCACCCAGCTTGGTACCCATTCTCAGTGACAACTGAGACGCACAGGTCTGACACCTCGTGCGGTTCCCAAAGGAGAGGAGCTGCATGGATCCGTTAAGGGTCCAGCAAATTAATCCACACTTGAGGAGAAGAACCCATGTTGATGGCAATAAGCGTTCTTGAATTTGGCTTTGGCGTGTTTTGCATAGGCACCAGATACAACAGGCTGATACAACACATAGCAAGTCGCCTAAAGCAAGAAAACCAAACCAATTTTTTCCCCAATTAATCACAGATTGAAAGAAAGAGACAATTTACATTACAGAAGCAACCTCTATACAGGTACTATTAATAGCAATTATTTGACCCCTTAACGTCCTAGTAAGATTATCAAATTTGTGGTCCCAAGTCCCATTGAGATACAACAATGTCCATCTGTTCTTGTAAGAGATCAACTCGTTGGTTTACTAGCAGAATGTCTGCATGAAACTGTTGGTTGATTTCTGTCTGGGTATCAGGGCCAAAGCAGTCCTCTCAGATAAGCTGTTTATTGCTTGGGCCGCTGGGATGGCCTTAGCTAGAGCTACAGCAGCTACCGCAGCAGTGGCAGCAGAAGCTGCAAGAGCAGCCACGATAGCTGCAGTAATTCTAAAATCTCTCTTAGGCCGTAGCAACACCGACAGTTCTTACTCTTGAATGACCACAGGAACAGGCAGGTCAGCATGCCCAATGGAAATTGAGTGGCATTCCAGAATTCTGAAAGAAAACAAGAACTCGCTTGACAAGCAAGAGTGTTATTAATAACAGTTTGATTGCTCAATAGAAACATAAAAGGAGGTCTTACACATATAGGTGTGGATCTAAAGTCGATGGTCAAAAGGAACCTGCTAGGAAATAGAAGCCATTATCAAAAAAGGCTAATTCAGTGGAAAAAGGCACCATAGGTAACCCTAGTGTGGAGTTAGTAGTAAAAAGAGCAGGGAGGAGACTAGAATTTGAAAGCGGTAAAGGAAAAGGCCACGTTTTTACAATGCTCCAAAACTGATGAGCTTCGCCCTCAGCCCTCTGTAGAGAGGTCATCTCCAAAAATACACCCTGCAGTTTGAATAAGTCTATCAACAAAATCTGCATAGGGTTCATTATTGCCCTGAATAACCTTAGACAGTTGTCCTTGTAAATCCCCAGTACCCGAAAGAGTTCTCCATGCTTTAGTGGCTGCTACACTAATCTGTTGATACACTGCTGGATGGTCTTACTACAATTTACCTTCACATTCTCTTCAAACGTGGCAGAAAAGTTCTGTTGGTAAGAGCAGTTTTTCCACGACCCTCCAGATAACATAGACATTGAAGATATATCTGTGCATGTGCCCATAGGGTTGCATACCAACCAAATATCAAAAGGATCTGGAGTGATCACTTGGGTGGGATTTTGTTTAGTGAAATTATATCTACCAAAGGACTCATTCTTATAAGTAAGAAAGTTTGGAGAAAAGGTGAGGTAATGCCCTTTGTCAAGAAACACTGATTGTGTTGTGGCTTGACATCCAGTCCATACTGGAGTCACCTGTTAACATATCTAGATTGAGGATTATCGGCAGCTGCATTGCCGGGCAGTGTCAGCGCTTAACTCTTGGTTGGCTACTTTCCACATCAGATATTGTCCCCCAGACAAGCATGCCCTTGCTAGATTAGCCCAATCATCGGGTTAAGATTCTGGGTAGTCATACTGTCTAACAATGAAAGGGTGAAGGCTGCATGTACCCCGTAAGTCATCACTGACTCCTTAAGCTGTTTCACTGTCTTCAGATCAATGGCTTGACAATATCTCTGCTGATTTTGATCCTCCAGTACTGGAAAAGCAGATCTAAAATCAAGATCCTTCCACTGTTCAAATTGTGGGCGTGAACCACAAACACAAACAGCCTGACAGGTCCAAAGAACACCTTCAGTAGGATTATACGCCGGAGGGCGTGGGGCATTAGGGGTTAAATGCAATTGCTAAACCTTTTTTTTTTTTTTTTTTTTTTTTTTTTTCTGAAAGCTCCGGCTCCTCCTCATTGTTTTGTTTTGAGTCTGAATTTTTACTTTTTCTTTTAGATGTTTTACTCGAGCGCTCTTCTCTCACTTCCTCTAAAATTTTTTCCCCTTCTTTTAACTGCTTCTGAATCCTAGGTTTTGGAGACTTTAAACAAGAACGAATTAGGGCCCATATGGGCAGGGTCCCCAAGGGGAGAGGCTCATTCTCGTTTGCCCTATGTAATATGACTAGACACACTACAACACAAATACACCACATGAGGTTAACCAACTTTTATACACTAATAAAACACACAAACAAATATACATTAATTGGCCGGCTATCATTCCATCTTAAGAAATCTTCTCACTGCGTTTCCTCTAAGGAAACCTTATTGTGGCGCCTTTTAACCCTAATCCTTCCGCTTTCAAAAGATCTTTTAATGCAGACGCCACAGTCTTACTGGAAGATGTATTGCCCATTTTGCTATGGGACCTTATCGTCTCTCTACCGGAGAACTTGCCTTTACCCTTTTTGTCCACTTACCTGGAACTTACCAGCTAGCTGCCCTGACCACTTCAAGTTCTGAGTCCCCGTACGGGCCACCACTTGCCGTTGCCCAGTCCGACCAGCAGAATAAGGCAACGACCACAGGAACTCTTCTTGAAGCAGTTTATTCAGGAACCTTTTACAACAGGAAGCCCCCGACTCCCAGCCCTCCACCCTAGATATAGCCTCGCCTGATCCAATCAGCAGTAGCCACGTAGGCATTAGCTATAGGGCACAAACAACCACTTGCTGGTGGACTGATCTTACGTAACAAGGTACATGCGCACATCTGCAGTGTGAACGTGACTATACAAGGGCAGAAGCAGGAAATGGCGCCTAGTCATAAGACTTGGCAGTAAGCATGAAGTATACTTTTTTATTTCTTTTCTACTATTTTAATTGTTTTCAAGAAATAATTTGTAAGTATATTTAGATATTTTTTGTTAGCCTTCAGTGTATTTTTGCATTTATCCTTGCTTTAAAAAATTAAATCAGAAATGTTTAAGCTAAAAGCAATTTTATGGCATAAGCAAACACTAAAAGACAGCCAAACTCTTTTCTCTTTCTCATCTCAACAAGACATTTTTCCTTTAAGTAAAACTTATTTAAAAAACAAAATACTTTTAGCTTCTTGAACCTGATATAATGATAAGAATAATAAAAGAAATTCACAAGCAGAGAAACCTTCAATAGAGCTCTAGTGAGCATTTGAAACACAAGTTATAATTAATTCAAACCCCCACAAGTATCCATTAAAACTTCTCACAATAATACTGACAGTGAAACCAAAATATAATCAGCAATGAAACTTCAACTGAAGCTCCTCAACTTATTGAAAAAGATGCCCTTTGTTCCTCTTCTTGCAGATGTGTGTGTTTTTAACTTTCAACACTTAGTCCTATATTGACAGGTTAATACAAGGAACACAAAGAGAGAAAAATGAGCACCCAACAGTACAAAGCCTTACATGATATGTTAAATTTATGGCTTTAGGAGAGGGCTTTTAAAGCAAGAAGATTGATCTTCAGAATTACTTTCAAAAAAGAAATTTCTCTAGGAAGATGGGGAGAAAATGGAGGAAGGATTTTATCAGGAGACAATGTAAAGAATATTGTTTCAAGGGCAGTAGCCTGAGCAAAGGCAGAACAGAGAGTGTACAAAATATGCTAGGAGAATAATGACCAATGCTGCCTCCTCAGAGAACTATGTGCATGTGTTTCAAATCAGCTGCTGCTCATGGTACTTAAGGGTATTAGTTTAAAATCTGTACATATTTCTGGGTGTGGTGATCCATGCCTTTAATCCCAGCACTGGGGAAGCAGAGGTAGGATGATCGCTGTGAGTTTGAGGACAGCCTGAGACTACATAGTGAATTCCAGGTAAGCCTGGGGTAGAGTGAGATCCTACCATGAAAAAATAAAACAACAACAACAACAACAACAAATATCCATACCAAAGAGTTGACTTGTCATCTCCTCTTCAGGCAATGGGAAAATACCAAGGTAGTTATATGAGCAATCAAAATTAAAGAGTGAAGATATTTAGTGAAACTCTGATGGCAGTAATACTGACCTTTCATTAGCATGAATGACAGACTATACACTGAATACACTTTTGTTCAATATGATAAACAGATAAAAAAAAAACTTGGAGACAGCTTATGATTGCAAATAGAGACAGTTAACTTGCCATTAAAAATGACAATTGGGGGCTAGAAAGATGGCTTAGCAGTTAAGGTGCTTGCCTGTGAAGCTTAAGGACCCACGTTCAATTCCCCAGTACTCACATAATCCAGATGTACATGGTGACACAGACATCTGGAGTTTGTAGTGGCTAGAGGACCTACTGTGCCCATCCCCATCTATCTAATCTGCTTCTCTCTCTCTCTCTCAAATAAATAAGTAGTAAAAACATTATATATATATATATATATACATAATATTTTTAAATGACACTTAGCAGGGTGTGGTGGTACATGCCTTTGATCCCAGCACTCAGGAGGCAGAAGTGGGTGGGTCCCTATGAGTTTGAGGCCAATCAGAGACTACATAGTGAATTCAGGGTCATCCTGGGCTAGAGCAAGACCCTACCTTGAAAAAAACCAAAGTAAATAAGTAAAATACAATTAGTAATTTGTCACTAAAAATGCAAAAAAAAAAATTAGATTTTGAGAGCCACCTGTATAAATATAGCTGAGTCCAATCTTATGCATAACAAATATATGCATGTGTATAGCATACTAGGGAATAAATGGAAGGGAGAAAAGTTACGTCTTAAAAGAAGACAGTAGTTTCCTCAGTATAGCCTTGAAACAGTCTGGAAAGGACTTGTTTATTGCATGGACAATGTGAATGACATTCCTCTGCCCTGCATCTGCCCCATATCCTGAAGGGAGAGGCTCCAGACATGGTTGCCACCTGGGCTATTGCTGCAATCTTTAGTCTCTGGTTACATATCCCTCTTTGCTTCAGATGTCTCTGGTGATAGGTAGACCCAGCACAGCAGAAAAGAATGCAAACACAGAAAGAAGAGAGATCAAAGACACAAGAGTCTCACTAGCCATACGTACATCTGTCTGTGACAAGAAAAATAACTACCAAAACAGGAGAGTATATTTGAGGATAAAGCTACAAATTATTAGTTACTTTAATATACTATGGAGTTGGTTCTTTGGGTTCTTTGCCTTATAAATTATTGGAACTATTCAATATTTCTAAAAGAAGGTTAATCTGATCAGGCATGTTTCTGAACACCCATGAGGAAAGTTTACATTCAGACTGTAAGACCACAAATGCCTGATATGAAAGTTATTACTTGCCTTCTGCAATGGTGGAAAGAAAGAGATGGTGAAATATTTTGAGAAATTAGATCATTTATTTAAGGGATAAAACTGAATTATAACATGTCTGCCTATTAGATTAATGGCTGGGTCACAATTAAGTCAGGATCATGTGAGAGGACTGAGGAAAAGCAGGACATCAGGTAAAAGGCAGCAATAATAAATCAGGCATGACTCATGCTTGAAAGTTTTATTCACTATCCTGATGAATGATTTTAGTATTATTTCCATTCCATCTATCTCCTTCATGTATACATAGATTATAGTCAGTGAAAGTTCTCAACAAGAAAAAAAAATTATTTAACTTTGTGGCCAATAATCAGAAAAAAATAATACAGAATATAATAAAATGTAAAGGAGGTAAATGGCATCTCTCCTGAGTCCTAAACTTCTGGTCCTCAAATAAATGGCCTTTGTGGATTTTATTCTTCATTATGAATATTGCTGGAGATGGATATCATATTAACAACACTACCATGGTCACAACTTAGTCTCTGTATTGACTCCAAACCCAGTTACTTAACCTGAGCCTATCAAAGAAATCCAGTGGAGCTGGGGAAATGCCTCCGCAGTGTTTGCTTATATAGCCTGTCAATGAAGGTTCAGTTCCCAGCACCCAAATAAAGCTCCATGGGCCCATTTTGCAGCAGTAAGAGACACTAGGGATCACATGCATGCATGCACGCACACACACACACACACACACACACACACACACACACAAAATAAATTGAATGATTAAATAACTAATTAAAAGAACATTTTAAAAAGGTACTCACAGGATGTAGGTCAGGTTTAGACTATTTTAAAAAGTCCAAAACAATGCAGTACCCTGAGAATCCAAAGATACTCATTTCCTTCAAGGACTTACATCTGACAACTCTGTCCACTTCATTTGGAAGATGTGTCATTGACTTCTTTCTTTGTAACATAAAGTTGGAAAAAATTAGGGTCTGTTACTATTGGCTCAACTTTTTGACTTAATTTTCCAGAAATATTTAATAATATATCTACTACTGAATGTTTTCGCAAGTCAAATATTCTTCAAAGCCTTGTTCTGGTGTCAGGTTCACCAAGAAAGCTGCACTCTTGCTCATTTCTCCCGTTACTCTATGGTTTCAGCTGGGGACCTGGTGAGGTGAGATAGGCTGACCCTCCATTTATGTTCAGAGTCCATCTGAAAAAGAGAAGCAAATTCTCCAATGGAGAGAGAGGACAGCACCAGATAGATGGGATGGCCATTTAGAGCAAGGCTGAGGGAGATAAACACTGAGAACATTCAACTCCTACTAAGCCAGATAGCCAGAGACTCAGAGGCTCCGAAGACCTCATCACTGAAGTAGAACTAAAATGAACCCAGTGTGGCTCAGGGAAATTCATGGAAGAAGGGGCGGAAAGAGTGTTACAGCCACAATTTGGGTCATTATGTACAGAGACTTTGCCTCTCCCCCATAACTGTTGGCTACCCCCACAATGCATGACCCATATTCCCCAATGAGGAGTGTCCCTTCGGGGGGTGGGGGGGGAGGACAGGGAGGAGGCTACCAGAGGCACCAACATGAATGTAAAATTAAAATAAATAGGGCTGGAGAGATGGCTTAGCGGTTAAGGCGTCTGCCTCCTAAGCCTAAGAACGCTGGTTCCAATCTCCAGTGGTTCCAATCTCCAGGTCCCAAATTTAGCCAGATGCAAAGTGACACAAGGGCGCAATGCTGCACTTGACAACAAGGGGGCACACACATCTGGATTTCATTCACATCAGCTGAGAGGCTGTGCCCATCTCTATCTGTCTTCCTCTCCCTCTGTCTCTCTGTCTCTCTCCAAAAGAAGAAAAATAAAAAATAAAAAATTCTTAAAAATAAGATAAAGGCCCAAACCAGAAAAAAAAAATCCTCAAAGCACACACACATGTACATATATATGTACATATACACAGTGGAAGGAATTGACTCTATCATACACATGAAGGCATGGAAGCTCTGAGAGTTGGTTAATTTGTGGCAAATGACAGAGCTGGGAAATGTGTGGTGGGGATTCAAATATGGGCACTCTCAGTGCACAGTTTTATTGTGTTAAATTGTGCCAAATCATTTATCTGTCCACATAAAGTACATCTGATCTATGTAATATACATATCATGTTGAGCCAAAAATGATGGTCTCAGTTGTAAAAGTTATGGGATAATTTTCTCTCAAAATGGAGGCATTCTTTAAAGAACTTCTATGTCAAGTATGACCATTGTAGTTTAGCTTTTTTTCCCAATCAATGTTAAATAATTAGAAAATGAAATCTATGTCCAACACAAGGTAAAATGACAATGATCACTGATATGGGATGTATTTGAAACTTTGTGATGCAAGCTGTGAAATAATTTAGTGATGGTGTAAACATATCTGCCAACAGCAAAAAATATGACAAAGAAAGTTGTAAACCTCAGATAGTAAAACACATGTTTGTGCCCCAGTTTGCAACCCAGTTAAGACAGAAAACATATCGAAATTTAATGGCAGAATGTCACTGAAAATCACATTTCAAATACAGCAGCACTGTAATCACCTTTATGGTAGCTTTGGAACCTACAATCTCACATTTCCACAAGCAATTTTAATGTGGACATTTGAGTTGGCACTGAATAGAATAAAATATATGGTCCGTTTCTACTTACTTCCCACACTGCTTCAAGTTTTGGCAAAGCATCCATCTGTAGTTTTTTAAATATTTTATTATAAATTATTTTCCCTCTGGTCCTTTATTTTTTTTCCCACTTCTCTACATTTATTGGGCCTCAGAGAATAATACAACACTGGCAGTCAGTGGCTTCCATCTCCACATGCATGATAAAATGTGCTCTCTTTATATTCGTGCTTTATTCATTCGTGCTTTCCTGACTTAACAACAAATCAGTCTTCAGCTGACGGAGCATGTTATAATCTAGGAGAGAAACCACCTAGTGCTGGTCAATTATTTCATGCTAGATTGGAAAATAATACTTCCAAAGTCCTCACTTTCCTCATCATTCTTACCATTTCCAACATTTCCATGGTACGCTCTGCTAAAAATGTTTAAAAAAATGCTGATGGATTTACAGTGAGAGAGGAATAAAGGCTATACTGTCACCAGAATACTGATAGAGGGGAAAGGTTCATGCACCACACCATACTCAGCACATGGAAACAGGGAAAACTTACTCAAAAAGGGTGAAGATTAATATTAAAAGGCAAGAGTCACTACCTAACTGTCAATTTTTAAAAGAGGAGGCAAGGAAAGAAATGGAGTGAGGCAGCAAGAAAGGGAGGGCTCAATCGCATACTAGAATGGGTTAAGTTTTTCCTTTTTTATCTGAATAACATTCCATATATTAAACACACCTACATGCAATATACATGCATGTATAAATAATAGTGATTTGATCATCTATTCATTTCTCAACAGACAGATTGATTGTTTCCACCTTTTAGGTATTATGAATTATGTTGACATTATTGAGAGTGGAATAATCTTTCAATATGTTCTTTACTTTCTTTTTAGTATATATCCAGGATCAGGCTAGCTAAATCATATGATAAATCTATTTTTAATTCTTAGAACCATTCTTCTACATATAGCACTGCAATATTTTATATTCCCACTAATAGTGACCAAGTGTTCTAATCTCTTCAAATAATTGTCAAGATTTACTTATTTATGTGAGTTCACTTAATATGATCTGTTCCAGATCCATGCTTTTTCCTACAAATTTTGTCATATAATTTTTCCTTACTGCTGAGAGGATAATTTCATTGTGTAAATGCAACACATCTTCATTATCCTTTTGTCAAATGATGGGCATCTGTGTTGATTCCAGATTCTTAGCTATAATGAGTTGAGCAGCTATAAACATGGTTGAACAAATATCTCTGGAGTGAAATGTGGAAACTTTAGGGTAGATGCCCAGTAGAGGAATAGCTGGGTCCCTTGGTAGCTCAATTTTCATCCTTTTTCAAGACTCTCCATATTGATTTCCATTGTAGTTGTATATTTCACTCCAACCAGCAGTGAGTGAAGGTTCCTCTTTACCCCCCTGCTCACTAACATTTGTCATTTGGTGTTTTTATTTTTTTAATGACTCACACAAGCACAGAATGATAAATGCCCCATGTTCTCTTTCATCTGTGCACATTGTCTGAGGGACTTTTGTGTATCATTCAGCCATTTTATCACATTTCCAATAAAATTCTGAATGAAGAGTTCAACATTATTTAAATTTTGTGTACACAAGTTATATGTTGTAAACAACATAAAATAGTGATTGTTTGATCATATTATTATCAGATAAAAATTTTGATTGAAATACTATTATTGGGCTGGAGAGATGGCTTAGCAGTTGAGGTGCTTACTAGCAAAGCCTAAGGACCCATGTTTGATTCCTCAGAACCCATGGAAGCCAAGTGCATAATGCGGTGCATGCATCTGGAGTTCATTTTCAGCACCCAGAGGCCCTTGTATGCCCATTTTTACTCTCTCTCTCTCTCTGTACCTCTTTCTTTCTCTCTTTCAAATAAGTAAATAGAAGTAAAATATTTTTAAAATGCTGTTACTCTGAGTATCTATTTGTAGAAACAATATTATACAAAATTTATTTTTAATTCATTATATTGAAATTAACATTTAATGTACTGTATGAATTTTTTAATTTTCTGATAGGTAAAATGTACTTAGTTTAATTTTTAAAAATTATTCTTAAGTAAAGAAAAAGAAGAACAAAACCTTAAAAACCTGGAGGCTATATACTCAATTGGCTTTTAATTGTACAGTAAAAAGTATTTAATCAGTTCATACAATTTGGTGCTTGTGTTAAGAAATATGTCCCAAATTCTTTTATATGAAAAATAACTGAATATCTGATAAGCAAAATACTAACAGTAGTTATTAGTAGAAAATAGCTGATTGGTAATTTTTATTCTTTTGTGACATTTTCTGCATTTTCACATTTTTCACACTGATGCTCAGAACTTTTCCAACCTGAAATTAATCAGAAGTAAATACCTGTTTTGACAAGTGATTAATCTGTACATAATAATACAAAATTTGACAAATAAAAGTATATAGAATATCAGAGCAAGACAGAGTTACCAAACCAATTTGACTCAGGACATATTTACTTAATGCTGAATATGTACTCTTCGTCTCCTTTCTACTAAGCTGATAAATGTTATCTCTTAATCCAGAAATCTGTGAAAATGATAATTTCTATAGTTTCTTATATTTATTTATTTATTTATTATTTTTGTCAGTATTAGTCCTGTTCACTCATCTAGATTTATTATGCTTCATGTGATTAGTCTTTGATTAAATGCTCAAATATTATCAGAGGATGTTCATAAATATATTTTTATCTTGATTTTTTATTTGAATTTTCAAGGGTCTCAGTCTAGCCCAGGCTGACCTGGAATTCACTTTGTAGTCTCAGGGTGGCCTCGAACTTACAATTCTCTTACCTCTGCCTCCCGAGTGCTTGGATTAAAGGTGTTCAAGATGATTTAACTTTAGCCATATCTGCTTGAGCAGATGCTGGAGCAAACTGAGTGATCTACATAGGAAATCATTGCCTACAAATGAGTGAATTAATTCATTTCAAGAAGAATTAAAACTAATTTTGATTGACATTTTGGAGAATACATTAATGGGTGGTCAAGTGTGGACATAGAACAATAATTAGTGTTTTTAACAACCTACTTGATATTGCAGGAGAAAGAAAAAGCTGTATGACTCTACAAAGCAGAAAAAATTTAGCTGTGTAATGCAGTGACTAAGAAATGAAATCCAAAACCTTTAGTCTGGTAGTATAACTCCAGTTCCTTATAGGTTTCATTATCTCTTGATATTTAATCCTACCTTACAATATACAAATATAGAAATATATTAGGTAGCTTTCTCATTTCTGTGACTACATAATTGACCAAAAAAACATACCTTATAGAAGGAAAAGTTTATCTTGGTTCAGTTTAGAAAAATGTAGTCTTTAGTGTAGGGAAGGCATGAAAGCAGTAACATGAGATAGCTGGTCACATTGCATTCTCATCCAAGGAGCAGAAGAAAGATGAAGATGGTTTGCTGGCTTGCTTTTTAATAATTTAACTGAGATTTGAATACATGAACATACTGTAAGTTGATTTATAATCTCCTTCCATGAACCTATTATGTTCCCCCACCCACAGACATGGAATACATTTATTTATTTATTATTCCTTTTGTGTCATCCATATTCAAAGTGGGTTTTTCATCCTCTGATAAGCCTCTGGAAATATCTCTACAGATATGACAGAGCAGTATCTCCTAGGGGGGATTCTAAATTCAGTCAAGCTGGCAATGAATATTAACCATCACTACTGGTTACTTTCTCAGTCACTATAAGAATTTGCTTCTTCTCTTTGTAGAAGTTTTCATAGGTCTGTAACTCATAAAACATAACAGAAAAAAAAATGACAACAGGATATTTTATCTGTTTTGTCCTGTGCTGTATCCCAAGAACAGAGAATAATGTCTGCCAAAGTAGTGGTGACTCCAATCTTGCTGAAAGAGCCTGTAGTGCTTGTTTTCTTGTTTTAAAGACTTGACAAATAGTCAATTTTAGCCTCTTTATTTGAGCTTCTATTTTGGAAGATGAACACAGTGTGCTTTCTGTAAGAAATAGCTCCACTTATAACTTAGGTAACATTAACACATAAAAATATAGAATGTTTTTATTTAATCTCGTAGCATATATTCTAATAAAGCTTCATATTCACATTAAGCTTTGAACACAGAAATTTAAATTCAGTTCCTAAGAAAATTGATACAAGGATAATTAGAATAAAAATTGAATGAAATTATTGTAATAAATCAATTTTAAGTCATTAGGTATAGTTGAATAAGAGAAATAACTAGGTAAGTTCAACTGTATTTTAAATAAAATATAGTCAGTTGCAAATAATTTCACAGCTGGATTTATTCAAACATCTATGTACATGTCATCCTCAATGTTCTACATAAATATTTTACAAAAGATTTAATGTAATGGATGTTAATTTGTACAACAATAATCATGACTTTGATTTTTGCCAATATTAGTTCTCAAGCAAGACTGCCTGTGGTTAACCCAAATCTCAACATTTAATTAGGTCTATAGGTTTGTCATTACTCATTATTCTATTCCTTGGTTTCTTCACTTTGAAAATTTGGAGAATATAGACTTTATCTTTAGGGAAACATCTCAAGAATTAGATAAATAAATCCAGCAAAATTATAAAGAATATTGCATAATATATATATATATATAAAATGTATCAAGTGAGTACTATATAAATAGACTCATGAATGAAAACACATGGATTACTGACAACCTCAGTTTGTAACATATTTTAAACACAGTTCACATAGATTTACACATCCGGATGCCAGTAACAAGTTTTGTGAGCCAAATTTCACCACTATAACAAAACATTTGGGAGAAACAACTTATGAAGAGGAAGTATTTCTTTTAGTTCACCTTTCCAGAAGTTGCCACCCAAGGCTGACTGACACTCTTGCATCTAGATGCAAAATGTCTTTGTAGAAAGGAGTGTTGGAACAAGATTGCTAGCCTAAAGGTAGACAGGAAGTAGGGAAATAGAGAATAGTCCTAGGACAAGATAAACCCCACAAGGACTAATTCCTCCAACCACCTCCTAATAACTCATTAAGCTATGACTTCAACAATATATTAATCCATTGATTAAGTTGGAGGCTTCATGATCTAATTATCTATTAAAAGTCCAACTACCAAATCAAACTGATAATACATGATCGTGAAGGGACATTTATAGATTTAAAGCATAACACAAGTACACCATGCCTCTGGAAACCTCAATTCTCCACACCAAGCTGATGTAGGTTCCTATTTATATAGCAGTGCTGATGGAACACAGGAGATAGCACAAAGAACAACTCAAATATGCTTTCCTATTTGGTAATGCCTTCATCATCTGTGGTGGTTTGATTCAAGTGTCCTTCATAAACTTTGGTGCTCTGACTGCTAGGTTCTCAGCTGATGAAGATTTGGAAATTGATGCCTCCTGGAGAGAGTGTATTGTTGGAGGTGGGCTTATGGGTATTATAGCCAGTTTCCTCTTGCCAGTGTTTGGCACACTCTACTGTTGATATTGTCCACCTTATTTTGGCCAGGGGATGATGTCCACCTTTTGCTTGTGCCGTCGTTGTTTTCCCCTGCCATCATGGAGCTTCCCCTCAAGCCTGTAAGCCAAAATAAACCCTTCTTTCCCAAAAGCTGCTCTTGGTCAGGTGATTTCTGCCAGCAATGCGAACCTGAGGGCAACAGTATCTAAGCCATAGTACTTATCTGTTACTCATTCAAGTCAAAATGTCAATCTTGGTTCATAAATTATCTACAGAGTATTGTAAAACATAATGTAAGAGAGTATAAAGTATATTATAATCATTTTCAAATATTTCATTTTCTAATTTTAATTGATTTAACACTGACTTAAATTTTCATGTTACCCTTACAAACAATACTATCTATGAAAGCAAATGATGTATTCATATTATTGAGAGAAAGAGAGAAAAAGGATTAGGAACAATAGACTATTCTTGAGAAGAATTTACACTTATTATCAAAAACATAAGATCAGTTCTTAGCTCCACAGTAACAGAAAATTATTTTTCTTTGATTGTTTTATATTTATACACTCTTTAATACTTTCTGGATAATTATTTAAATATTTTTGATATTGATAGGTCAAGGAAGTTACACATGGCTTTTAGATTTGGTTTTATTTAACTGTGGGGATTTTCTCACATAATCACTGTTCAATAACTAAACTCATGAATATTCACTTCATACTATCCTTTGCTTCCTTTTAAAGTTACCAACCAAATCAAAGTAAAATACATCGAAATAATGTGTTTTTTTTCAGATATCTCTTATTTTTTATTAGTTATCTATATAATGTGTATACAGCCATGATGGTACCATCGTTAGCCTTCTCCCTGTCCTCCCCCCTTGGGGATTGTGGGTCTTGCATTGTGGGGAGAGCCATCAGTTATGGGGGGGGGGGGCGTAATGTCTCTGGGCATAATGACCAGATCTATGTCTCTAACCGTATTTCCACCCCCTCTTCCATGAATTTCCCTAAGCCATGCTAGGTTCATTTTAGGTCTATTTCAGTTTTATTCTAGCCCATATGTTTCTTTATATTTTATTTAGAGTTTAAAATTATTACAGTGAAAAAGAGAAAAAATACAGTTTGTTTGAATATATGTTGCCCTCTATGCTGCCCAGGTTGTTCAGGAGCAGCTGATTCCTGCCTAGGGCTCCTGGGTGTTGACTAGGATTATAAGTGTGTGTCACTATAGCCAGATTATATGGCAGTCTTCATAGACCACCAAGCTTTTATTCTTGTAAATTATTCTTGTTACTTGCATTCAATCAAACTGTGATAATCACCTACTGGAAAAGGACCTGTCAAATTCTGTCACCAAAAGACAAATCAGAAATTTGATAATCTCTCTGGGCCACATTCGAAAGTTGAAGAGATTGAATTTAAATTCTAGATCTCCTAGGTTGGACATGATTGCTTTCATGAATTTACTTTCATTGATACCTCTCATATCTTCACAACCCTATTAAAATGTTGATTCAGAGCCAGGCATGGTGGCACACACCTTTAATCTCAGCACTTGGGAGGCAGAAGTAGGAGGATCACCCTGAGTTCAAGGCCACCCTGAGACTACATAGGGAATTCCAGGTTATCCTGGGATAGAGTGAACCCCTACTTCAAAGAAAAAATGATGATTCATAATAGCTGTTTATAATTCCTTTCACCTGAAATTCTATTGTTAATTTATATTGAGGTCTATGCTTACATTTTGTATTGTTCAATTGTATTTTTCTGGTCAAACTTGTTAAAACAACATATTTTGAAAAAAATACATAATATATATAATATACACACATAGATATATTATACTATATAATATATATTTATAATGTATGTCATATTATATATAATGTGTATGTATGTGTATGTATATGTATATATATATGTGTATATATATATATATATATATATATATATATATATATATTTCAAATCCTGCCTTCCCAGATACTTCATATCTTTATAATTAATCATCATCATATAATCCTTTTATGTGCGTGTGGTGTGTGTGCATGTATGAATGTATGTTTACATGTAACTGGGATCCATGTGCATGTGTGTGTGGATATGCATGCATGTGTGTGTTTATACAGATCAGAGGTCCTTCTCTGATCAGTATGTCTTATTGAATCTAGAGATCACAGATTCTGCTAGTCTAGGCAGTGAGTTTGAGGGATTCCCTTTATGTGTCTTCCTAGTGCTGGAATTTTAGGCATGTGCTATTACTATAGCCAACATTGTATGTGGGTGCTTGGGACTCAAACTCAGGTCCTCATGTTTATCCAGCAAGAAATTTACTCACTGGAGCATCTCTCCAGCCCTACAATCATTTTCAAAATTTCAATAGCTTTAGTAAGATGCAATTTACTCCATTTGTATGGCTCAACTCATGCATGTATTTATTTGCATAGTAGATTGATTATATAGTGGGGTGGATTAAACCTAGAATCTTCTTTTTTTGTTATGTGTGGAATTTCCATATATAAAATTGCTATCATCTATAAATAAAAATCAGTGGATTTCATAGTCTTCATGACTAAGTGGTATGACTGGCACTGCTATACTCTACTGAATAAAAGTTGTCAAAGTGTTCATTCTTTTCCTCTTCCTGCTCTAACTGGGAAACTTTTCAGTCTTTTACCTCACTGTGATGTTAGCTGTAGGTTTGGTTTGAGTTTTGGTTTTGTTTCTGTAGATGCGTTTATTACTTTTTTAAATTATTTTATGTATTGCTTTGAACAAATTTCTAACCAGAACCAGCTTAAGATAGGAACCAACAGACCCAGTTATCCCCTTACTGGGTGTTTAACCCTAAAAGCTCCAACCTCAGTTCAGAAATATTTGCTCAACCATGTTTATAGCTGCTCAATTCATAATAGCTAAAAGCTGGAACCAACCCAGATGTCCATCATTAGATGAATGGATAACTAAAATGTGGTATATCTATACAATGGAATTCTACACAGCAATAAGGAAAAATGACACAAAGCAATTTGAAGAAAAATGGTCAATCTTAGAACAGATCATTCTTTGCAAACTCACCCCATCACCGAAAGATAAGTGGCACATGATCTCAGTCATCTGTGGCTCCTAATTTGTATTTTCCCAAGATACTAACATACCTACTAAACATCTCGAGGACAAGACAATAGGGATGGTTGGGTGGGAGGCCACGGAAAAGTGGGGAGGACAAAAAACTGGACCCAAATGGAAATGGTACCATAAAATCCTATATCCTGAAGGACATACTAAAACGTCAAACCTGCATCAGGTGCTTGGAGAGAACACTTGAATCACCCAGGCCTGGAAAGGGTATAATGAAGACCAACTTCAATCTTGTCCTGTTTCTCTCTCTATCACTCCTTCTTTTCTCTTTCTCTTTCATATTACCTATGCTTTTTCTTCCTTCGTTTCCCTTGGCACTTGTATAACACAATACAGGCCTGGTTCTAGTCAGACCACATGGCAGAAGAAACCAGGAAGTGGCTTCTGTTAACATGGCATTCTGTGCAGGCCTGGCGTGACAACAGCTACAGTCCCATGCTCGCAAAAAACCTGCTATGAGATGACCTGTCCAGAGACAGGCTGTCATTGGTCACAAAAAGGGGACCACCCCATACAATGACTGTCCAGCCAAGCCCCTTAAACCGCCCTACACTTCCTCAATAAATGAGTTTGCGGCAGCTCACTTTCCGCTTTCACACAACTCCCAGAGTCTGTGTCATGATTCCGCGCTGCTCACTCCCAACTCAGCAGAGACCCTACCGTCCCTCCTGGGCTGGCCTTAGGGGGGACTGCAACAGGTACTGACCTGTAACGCCCAATACCAGCATGTGATTAACATCCACAATGAGCAGTTGATCAGTGAGACCTACAAGTTTTCCTAAAAACAGACAGATTTCTGTCAAAGTACTTGATGACTCACCAAAGGTTATTGGTAAGACTCTACTTTTGAAGACACCATATGCTGTTCAGACAGAACATGGAGAGACCTGGATGGAATCTGGAAGAGAGTTAGTCCCCAGACAGTTAGCTTGTCTAGTGCCAGAAGGTGCTAAATAAGTGACTGGGGGAAAATGACCAACATCTGTCTAAGGAACTTGTGGTCCAAGCTACTCAGCAGCAAACAACCTGACATGATGTTCACACAAGTGCAGTAGTGGCATACAGTCATGGTGGGTTACCACTGCTCTAGATTTGGCTAATGGATCCACTCAGTGGAATGGAACCCATACCTGGAAAAGGGAAGCTACTCAGAACCATATCCAAAATCAAGCCTGCTCTCCAATATCAAGCTCCCACCAATAGTGGGATACAAGAGGGCCTACATCTATCTCTCTAAAATAATAATGGTTATCCATGTATCTTGCACTGACCTCACTCTTTATTGGAGAATCTGCTTCTCTCTTTCAGATCCTGAGCAGAGAATCAGCCCATCATCTCATCAGGTCACCAGATGAAGCCATTGAGTTATAGGGGAAATGAGCAAGAGTGCTCCTTTATCGGTGAACCTGGTACCAGCACAAGGGCAAAGAAGATAGACACAAAGGAATCTCAACCCCTACCAAATCAGATATCCAGAGACACAGAAACTCACAAAACCTCATCACTAAAATAGACCTAAAATGAACCCAACGTGGCTCAGGGAAACTCGCAGAAGAGGGAGCGGAAAGATTGTTAGAGCCATGAGTTGAGTCATTATACACAGAGTCATTGCCTCTCCTGCATAACTGATGGCTACCCACATAAGACAAGACCCATATTACCCATGGGGGGAGGACAGGAAGAAGGCTAATGATGGTACCATCATGGCTATAGTATAATGTATGTATATATGTATGTATATATATATACACACACACATATATATATATAATAATGTATACACTATATATTCATAACTAATAAAACATTTTAAAAATATAGGAAACCGTTTGATTCACCTTATTGCTTTTAGGGGAAGTTTTGTGGTGGGGAAGTCAGGAGCAGGCAGTGGGCTTGTTACATTAGCAAACAGGAAGCAGAGGAGGAATAGGAAGTGCAGTGTGGCCACAAAACCTAAGGCCTTCCCCAGTGACCAACTTCCTCCAGCAAGGCCCCACCTACTAAAGGTTCCACAACCTTCCCAAAAAGTGTCACTAACTAGTGATCAGGTATTCAAGCTTACAAGATTATGGGGAAAATTTTATTCAAACCACAGCAATGTATTATTGAGACCCTATAGATTATCACTGTCAGGATATATAGTTCTAATTTATAAGTATATGGATGTAAGAGTAAACCTCTTTATTCTGAAAGATGTTAACATTTCTGAAGCACATCTTTATTATATCAATATATGATGACTAATTCTATGTGTTGATTTGGCTACACTGTAATTCCAAGTCAGTCACATTAACCTTCTGTAAATATAAAGAAGATTTGTATATAGGAATACTGATAGTGAGATAACAGAAAGGAAATTATATCTGATAATTTCAGCCAGTTTGCCCATATAGTACTGATCTTTTAGGATAAAGAAATTATATCTCTGAACTACAGATTCATCTCTTGTTGAGATTACTAACCTTCTGTCCCTGAAATCTTACTCTATACATTTTGAACTAACCTATTGTTGCAGTTTGAATATATATTCCTCACAGACTCATAAATTTTATTAAAGCTTGTAACTTGGATCTGCAGTTGGAGGAGGTTTCATGGGAGGTGCGGCAGGCATGAAATCCTGGGATCCAGTCCAAAGGTGTGTTTCTGGGAAGACCTGAATTCCAACCAAGAGTTATACAGAAAGGTTTGAGCTCTTCCTGGGTCCTGATTCCTACCAGTTTTGTGCTTGTTGCTTGTGGTATTTGCTGGGTGGTGGTTTCTTTCTGCTTGTATGTATGGAAGTAGGTTCTTCTGGCACTGATGGAACTTCCCCTGGATCTGTGAGCTTGAAGTAAATACTTTTCTCCCCTGAACTGTGCCTGGTTGGTATGTTCATTCCAGCAACATGAAGCTGTCTACAAAGCCTAGCAAACACTGTGATCACATAATCCAATCCCTTACAATAAATACAAATATATTATTCTGGTATACGAGGTTTTTGTCACTTGTATCTTGGTTTAATCAAAGGAAAAATTGTATATCCCTGGTGCTATTCTTACAAATGGATGGGGGAGATTCCAGACTTCTTATGCCTGTGTATTACAGATGGGATGACATACATTTGCATTGTATAAAGCTGACAATTCCTGACATGGGCTTATTGGTATTGTAACTTTTTTGTTTTCTGGTACTGGAAATGGAACCTAGGACTTGTTAGATGCTAGACAAGTAGTATGCCATTGAACTGGATACAATCCTTTGGTATTTTGAGACAAGAGTTCTTTATATATCCCAGGATGGGTTGAAACTCAAAAATCCTCTTGCTTTGATAAGGGTCCCTTTGGAAGAAGGAGGACAGAGAGGAGGATAATGGAGTCACCATTATGAATGTAAAATTAGAATAATATAAATTAAAAAATAAATTATTAAAAAAATTTTTAAAAGACTTTAAAAGACTTGACCCTTAAGATGTTATGACATAGGCTGCTTTTTAAAACAGTCTCATATTTCATTTCTTTCAGTACTGATATATATATAAATAATTATATATATATATATATATATATATATATATATATATATATATATTAAAATATTAAAAGATGAGTAAAAAGCTATTAGGATACAGTTATTAAGTCTGTTTTCATTAAGTGCCAGAAACCTTCTTTAGACTGACTGATATAATGACACTTGGCAATTAAGACTGCAAGCCTTGTGCCTAAAAAACACAGCCTAGTTCCTAGTTCACAGTTTATAATTGGCCAATACCTTGACTTTGATCAAACTGTCTTTTTTTTTTTTTTTCAGGTAAGGTCTCACTCTAGTCTAGGCTGACCTGGATTTTGCATGGATTTCACTATGTAGTCTCAGGATGGCCTAAAACTCACAGAGATACTCCTACCTCTGCCTTCCAAGTGCTGGGGTTAAAGGCGTGAACCACCACACCTGGCTTCCAGCTGTCTTTTTAAGTACAATCTGATGTATCTGAGGCTATTTACTTTATTAATATTTCATGTAGGTCATGTTTATAGATGATTGGGGAATTTCCACTGGAATGTCAAATGTTTTATACCCTAAAATAGACAAATGTTATATTTGAAAGAAAAAAAAAACATCCTCTTGCTTTTGCCTCTGAAGTGCTAAAATTACAATTACAAACCATTCTTACAAGTTATCTTTGGACAGAAAGATGACATGAGTGATTTTTACTCCCTCCATTGTGCATTGCAAACAGCAAATTAAACAGTTCGTTGACAAATATAAATAAAATACTCTCCCACCAAAAATACATAATTAAATTTGAAGTCCCTAATTGCTTTAATTTACTTGTCTCATTTCCTCTTTCTTTCATTGTCTTTTATGTCACATTAAGAATAATTCAAAATTAGATTGCTGTACTCTTGTTTGATGCAGAACTTATTTGCTTAAAGAACAGTCTACTGATACCTATTATAAAAGTTATGAGGGGAAAGGAAGATTCAGAATTGCAGCCCACCCTGTAGCTTTATATAGCACTTGTGAAATCCAAAGCAATTTTAAACCCTCCATTCACAGTGATTTCCTTTACTTCCAGAAAGGTGGAAAGAAATAATCATTAAAGTAATTTCCATATACACTACTTACTTGACATGTGCTTAAGGAAAAATAGTTTAGGGGTTATCGGAATATTTTTGAGTTAATTATACACTTATAGGTATCTGTTAAAATAAAAAAAAAACAATAGTTTTCTCATTATTTCTATACCTTTATGGTCCTTGATTAGTTGCTTTACCTTTCTCCATTCAAAATTAATTTAAGTAATTTTATTGGCAGTTCAACTTAACAAGTGATTCCAGATTCCTATGGTAAAGATATGACACCTGCTAACAACCATCTACCAAGTATTTTAGAAGCTAAACTAAAGTATAATATAAATTTAACCTTTAAACAATTGAATAGTTTATCAAAACTCAGCTTCTTTGAACACCATCATGCAAATAATATAGATGATAGATGGGGAGGAGGAAGATAGATTATAGATAAATAGAGAAAGATGAAGGTAGATAGATATTAAATTGCTGGTCATATATATTTTACAAATATGTACTTATATGTGTGTTTGTGTGTGTGTGTGTGTGTGTGTGTGTGTGTGTAGAGAGAGAGAGAGAGGAAGTGAGTGAGACATCATACATTATAGGCCAAAGTTACTTTATAATTTGCCAAATGCTAGTTTACAAAGACCTATTCATATAACTTCTTGATTTTCTACATCACTTTGAGATCAGAAATGATAGTACTGTTATTTCTAAGTGCCCAGTGATACAATGCATTGATGACTTTACAAAATCTAGGTCATAGCATATAATAAAATTGGACCAATCACCTTAAAGTTCTTGTATATTTTCAAACTCCACTTCAATGTCTACATATTGTATTCATTTCATAGAGTCATTGATACTGAAAACCCTAAGACTCTCCTGGGTAATGGAATAGACATCACTCTTCCACACAAGGGCTCTCTGTGTATTTAGTTCTTGGCAGGACTAAGTTCCTCAGAGCCAGAGAAGGACATCTTCCATTTAACACGAACATTAATTGACAAAGGTGGTGGTAAATGGTTGCCCAGTTCTTAGGCTGAGAGCTAATGAACAGATATGGTATAGTCTTGGTTTCCCAGGTTTTCTGGGTTCTTTCAAATTACCTTCTACACAAATTGGTGTTAATGATTGTGCAAGTCTCTCCGTAAGAACTATGTTTAAACTAAAAAGAAATTTTCAATACTTTGGGGAAAACATTTTTCATCTATATTAGGAATATTTCTTTTCATACCTGTATTCGCAGCAAAGGAAAATGAGCTACTCTGCATTTCTTTCTCAAAGCAAGGAAAGATATTTAATTTCGGAGACAATTCATAGGAACTTAAAACAGTGCATAAAATCTAAAACAGAAAATGTATTCAAGTACAAGATGAGTGGACTATCTCATCCACAGACAATAACCAGACAATAACCTGTCCCCAGTGACTCATTTTCCTGTATATAAATTGAATAATATGACAAAGATAGGGGATGCTTTTCTCTCACAAGAAGAGAAAAAAATACCTACAGAACATGGTAATCATATTAGGCTGCTGCACCCATTCCTATCCCATCATTCTCTCACATCTGTGGTGGGAGATTCCTTATTACAGCTCCTGTGCAGTGCAGAGCAGAAGGTAATAAAGACTTGTTTAGCAAACAGGAATTGTCTTTGCTATGAAGGGCCTTGGTGGTGAGCTCTGTAGCTATGAATTCAAAACCAAATGACAAGAATGTAAATAGCAATCAGTAATTTGTTCTCTGCATAATACTTTGTATTATTGATGCTCTTAATTTTCTGACTAATTTATAATTTGCTAAATAGAAATTACATGAAGAACAAAAATATTTTTCAGTTCATAAATGTGTTTAATTTTTATGTTGTATAAGTGAATTGAGCTTTCATCTTTCATCTGTTTCCTCAGAACACTTGCCCTGAGAATCAAGAATTAAATAGAAGATATGCCTCTCTCTTCCTCCCCACTCTCATGTACACAAAGACCATTCTTTGATGCCTACTCTAAGGTGGATTGCTTTGATTATTTTTTTAAAGTCCTCACCTATAATCAGGCTCTATCATTCTGTGCAGACATTCTATATGCTCACACCATAGTGCACTAATGGACTAGGATGAACAGCCCCCATATAATTTTATGTTTTTCCCTTTATTTTGTCCTCACTTCAGATTGAAAACTCTCTTTACTTAGCCAATTTTTAAAATGAACTTCATAAATCTCCTCACGTAAAGCACAAGCAGCAGAATTTATTTAAAGTGGAAAACTTTTCCTCCCAATACACTTTTGTAGATTTAGCTGTAAAGGGAAATCAGTCTTAAACAGGCAGGGCTGCTTTGCAGTGAGAGAAAATTAAATTCTTGCATCCCTGTGCATCCTGCACGCATGACATGCTCTCCATATGATTTCTACCTACGTGATCATCACTCAGCTCTGAAAAAACTCAGGGGCAAAGGAAGGTCGAAAAGGTATGAGGAGGGCAACAAAAATCAAGATGAACTGAAAATGACTTAATTTCCATACATATTTCATCCTAAGTGCGGGCTCAAAAGAGAAAAGTGCTCACTCATCTTCCTTTTCACCATCGACTTCTCTGCAACCACACTTGAGTTAAGCAAGGGTAAAATAGGCTTTTTGAGCTGAGTTCACTTAACTTCTTCAGATCAGTTACCACATGACGTCCTATTTGCTAGTGGCCCACTTGTCAGTCTGAGATACCAGACAACAGGAATGCCTATGCAAAGAGTGTTTTACAACAATCCCAGATTTTTGTGTCTGAGTCATCTAATCCTCACAAAAGGCACCTCCAAAGATGCTTCCATTGTCATTGATAAGTAAACTGTGGCTCAGAAGTCAAATGAGGTTCAATAAGTCATCAATAACCTGTGTTTTAAACTTCTTAATTTATGTTATTCTCAATAAACTGATACGTTTGGAAGAAAACTTACATATCTTTATGTGGGTAACTTTCATCTATAAACAACGACATGTGCTCATCTTTGCTAAGCTTTTATATAGTACAGGGTTTATATGTTAAGGATTGAACTTCTTAGGGACCTTGCTTACTAATGTGTGTTTGACAGGAGTATTGTGTATCAGTGCTTGAACCTGGTCTTTTCATACTTTCCATATTTAACTAACCTCTTTCTAGTTAAATAAAAAGTAAGATTATCATAATGTAAAAGTACAGATAAGTGAAAAGAAGTCAATTAAAACTGTCCATATGGCTACATGGTGCTGTTTTTTTTTTAATAAATATATATTTTTATTTATATTATTCTGATTTTACATTCATAGTATTGGTTCCATTGTCCTCCTCCCTGTCCTCCCACTTTCAAAGGGACCCTCATCAATGGGGAATGTGGGTCATGCATTGTGAGGTTAATCAAGAGTTTTGGTGGGTAGGCCCCAGTCTCTGTGCATAATGCCCCAACTTGTGACTCTAACAATTTTTCCGCCCCCCTCTTCCACGAGTTTCCCTGAGCCACATTGGGGTCATTTTAGTTCTGCTTCATTGATGAGGTTTTGGGAGCCTCTGTGTCTCTGGATATCTGGTTTAGTTGGAGTTGGATGTTCTCTGTGTTTATCTCCTTCAGCCTTTTTCTGGTGTCGTGATCTCCATGAATGCTGTATTCTTGCCCTTCCCCTGCGTTGTTCTATGGTTTCAGCTGGTGAGGTGTGGTTAGATGATCCTCCCTTCAGGTTCATTGTCCACCTGAAAAAAGATAAGCAAATTCTCCAACGGAGAGAAAAGTTAGTACCAGATAGAAGGGATGACCATATATGTTTGGAGGGAATTTTATATGCATTGGCTCTCTTCTAGCCCACGTTTGGTGGCATCTTGATCTTGGAGACTGGGCTCATTTTTTGTACATGGCTTTGACTTATTTCCCAGTTCCAGCAATGAGTTCTATTCCACTGAGTGGATTTATTAGCCAAATCAAGAGCAGTTGGTTACCCACCATGGCTGTTTGCCACTACTGCACTTGTATGAGCATTACGTCAGATTGTTTCCTGCTGGGTATCTTAGATGGCAAGTTGTTTGGAGCAATGTCGGACATTTTCCCCCAGTTTCTCGTGTAGCACCCTCTGGTACTAGACTAGCTAACTGGTGACTGTCCTTCTTCCAGATTCTGGCCAGTTCTCTCTGTGTTTGGTCTCACACACATATGCTGTCTTCGACAGTAGGGTCTTACCATTAACCTTTGGTGGGTCACCAAGTCCTCTGACCTAAGTCTGTCTTTTTTGGGAAACCTTGTAGGTGTTTCAGATCAACAGCTCATTGTGGAAGTTAACCCCGTGCTGGCACTGGGAGTTATAAGTCTGCACCTAGGAAGGTGAGGGAGGAAAAAGATAGATAATGTAAAAGATAAAGTGAGTATAGAGAAGAGAGGAAGAGAGAGAGAGAGGGAGAGAGAGAGAGAAGAGAAAGAGAAGCAGGACAAGATTAAAGTTGGCCTTCATCATGTTCTCTCCAGGTTCCTGTGGTTCAAGTATTCCCTCTGTGGGCCTGCTGAAGGATCACTGTTTTAGCCTGTTGTTCAGTGCTGTTTTTAATGACCTTTTGATGGCTGGTATATTACTTTCCCCACTTAAATCAACTATGCAGTCAACTTCATGAGCAGAAGAATCAAATATAAAGTTTTATCATTTCATGAAAATAGACTCCATCTTAAATCCTTTATTCATGTTTAGAGGAAAGCCATGAAGGGACAAAGGTTAGCCAGCCATTGTAACAAAAACTACTAACTTGAATACACAAGCATGAAGGCAATAGAAAATGTGTCATGTCCCTGACTTATTAGAACTGTGTGTGAATGTATTTTCTAGTCTAATACTAACTGGAAATGTAGAGTTAGTTCAGAACTCAATATATAAATTGATTTAATGAATCAATAAAGAGGTAGACAAATTCCACTTACTACAGTTTATACTCTACAATTGATGGCATGGAAGGCCTTCTCCCAATTGTACTCAGATGCTTGAAATGGTAAACATTTCTCTAATGCTAACTTGCTTAGATTTCAAAAAATTGAAAGCTGGCCTGAGAGGCAGAACTATAAAGAATGAATTCTGTGCTACCAGCATACTCTGAGAAACTTATAAGCAATGTATAGCCATTCTGAACAAGTAAGTTTTAAATAAGACATGGTAAGGAGGGTGCACAAGAAGATTAAAATGATGAGGGGTTACACAGAGCATGAAAGGGAATCTGGAAACTTAGTGTTTAGACATGCTGATCAGAAATTGTATATACTTTCCTTTGGTTAGTCCTAGCCTCAGAAAGATCTCACATGCTTCCCAACTTCTCTAACACAACTTAGCTATTTTCATAGATACTGGTTTCTTGAGGACAAGAATAGTATGTTATTTCACTTTGACTTGCTAACTCATTTCTCTGCATATACTTGTGGGAGAAAAATGGGAAAAATGAATAACACTTTAAATAGTGTAGAATAAATGTGAAAATTCTTCTAGAAAATATAACCTACAATAACTCCAGCTTCTGAAAGTAACAGATTCATGTTTCACAAATTCCAGTTATCTGTATTGTACCATACCTTATATGCAAAATGTTTCAGATTATTTCTCACTTTCCCTCAAAATGTGTTAGTAAAGAAACTTAAATTATATATTTATGTATATGACCAATATTAAGCTAAATTATCTGGGTATAATTTAAAATATATTGCATAATATAATTTATGCATATTATTTATATTAAATAATTAATATATGCAATATAATAATTAAAATTAATTGTGGGTATGCAGATAGTATACATAGATGTACATAAGTAAGTTATATAATGAATATATCTATTCATTAGAGAAAGCATTATTATTTTTGCATAGCTCTGATTCATCCCCTTTGCAATTTTCAAAATTCAATTCCCAACTTCTGTCTAACTCTTCACTATCAGCAAGAACATTAATCCAGTGTTCTGTCATAGCATACATTTGCTTCTTCAAAATATCCATAGACTTTTTTTTTTTTTTGGTTGTTCACAATAGAGTCTCACTCTAGCCCAGGCTGACCTGAAATTCACTATGTAGTCTCAGGGTGGCCTTGAACTCGCAGCGATCCTCCTACCTCTGCCTCCCGAGTGCCGGGATTAAAAGCGTGTGCCACCATCCTGGCTCCATAGACTTTTTACCTGAATTGTTTTTGAAAAGAACTTCATACCTGAAGCCCACCTCCAAGTTAAAAACATCTGAATATGTACTGATGAATTAGGCCCCATATGTTGGTCTTTAATTTCCTCCTATCAATGCTAATTAATGCTCTGAATACACTTACTTCTAACAGGAACTTCAAATCTATCTCTTTAGGTCTCCTTCATAACCATGACTTCCTGTGAGGGTGAATCAAATACAATGAAACTGACAGTGTTAAAGTAATGTTATTTTAGTAATTATAATCAGGTCTAATTTTGGTGTGTATTCCTTTCAGTAATTATGTTTTGGGTTAATTTCTCTATTATTTCCATCTGATAATCTCATGCAAAATATGTTCTGTTATTGTTTATTCCTAGATAGGAAGAATCCCTCACTTAGAAAGTTGATAGTCACTGTAGATGTAATGTATGAAATCAATACTTAATGTGGAATACCTTAACATGGCACATGGTACTAATGAGATACTAACTAATGACGTTCCAAGCAAGATGCAAAGCGAAATCTATACTATTTATAAAACCTTTCATTGGATGAATATTATGAACATATGTCTTTCCCAAGAAATACGTATGGGTATATATATATATATATATATATATATATATATATATATATATATATATATATATTAGCTCTTACCAGCTCTCAGACTCTTACTACTTGAAATATCCTACAATATTGTTCCCATTCCATTGTGACTGGGGTTTCCTACATATGATCTGTACAAGTTTGTTTCATGAATTAACTTCAGATGGACAGTTGCCAGCAAATTTCAACTTTTTTTTTTTTTTTTTTTTTTTTTTTTTTTTTAGCAGAGAGTGAAAGACAGAGGAAGAGAGAGAGAGAATTGGCATGCCAGGGCTTTATCCACTGCAATCAAATTCCAGACACTTGGCCCTACTAGAGGGTATGTGTAACCTTGTGCTTGCCTCACTGTTGTGTGTCTGGGGGAATCTGAAGAGTCAAACAAAGGTCCTTAGACTGTTCAGGCAAGTGTAGCTGATAAGCCATCTTTCCAGCCCTATCAGCAAATATAAAATTTAATATATGCTAATGACTTGAATGTTGAGCTCTATTATGTAATAAATAGAGTTTAGGCCAGGCGTGGTGGTGCAAGCCTTTAATCCCAGTACTTGGGAGGCAGAAGAGGACAGCCAAGAGTTCAAGGCCACCCTGATAATACAAAGTGAATTCCAGGTCAGCCAGAGCTAGAGTGAGACCCTACCTCTAAAAACCAAAATAAATAAAAAATAAATAAATAAATAAATAAATAAATAAAGACTTTAAAAATAATAGACTAAAAGAATAGCATTTCTACTACATTAGAAAGTGAGAGTTAAAAGATCAGAATCACCTCTTCAATTAAAAAGCTAATAAGTATTTTAAAATATATTTTATTTATTTATTTATTTATTTATTTATTTATTTATTTATTTATTTACTTGAGAAAGAGAAAAAGGTGGAGGGGGGATGGGTGCTCCAGGGCCTCCAGCCACTGCAAACAAACTCCAAATGTATGTGCCCCTTGTGCATCTGCCTTATGTGGGTCCTAAAGAATCGAACCAGGATCCTTTGGCTTTACAGGCAAATGCCTTAACTGCTAAGCCATCTTTCCAGCCCAAGTTTTTTTTTTTTTTTTTTTTTAAAATTCTAACCACCTTGTGTTACCTCTGCATTAGCCAGTGTAATAGAAATACCTAAGGGGGCTACAGACTCAAGGATAAAGAGCATAAGTGAAATTGAGTGTTAGGAGAGTATAAGAAAACAGAAGAATTATCTGAAGTTTTAAACAGAAAAGAGTCAATGATCCCAACATTCTCCTGGACTGTGGAAGGGGTGGGGAGGGAAGCAACACAGGGGTGTTTAAGTCCCTGCTCAAACAATTGATAATTCTCCTCTGAAAAGAAAACAACAAAATAAAAAAAACTAGAATAAATTACCTAGAGAGAGCTAGGAAAACTTTAACACCCCAGAGGAAAGTATTCTAAATTCTTACACTTAACAACCTCAATAAGAATCCTGCATAGTCCAAAGTGAAGGTGGTTTATTGAAAATTCTATCTATAAACATAAACTATAATTACCTTTGTATTATTTCACATTAAATATGAATTCATGATCAGGAGTTACTAAAGAATTCAGAAAATCCAGAATAATGGCAAAGAATGACCAAAAATTGAAAAATGATAATACTAATAACTGATTGAAAGAAAGTCTACAATTCAATAAACTTAGGAAAACCCTGAGGAAAATTCACTTGTAAATTAATGTTGTATGGAGTACATTAAAAACCCTCAGTGCAATGTGGGTGAGGGAGAGGAGATTTAAGAATATAACTTTTTAATAAATAGTAATAAATTTTAATTTAAAAATATAAATAAGTGAATATTCATAAATTACTATGCTAAAATCTAGTTAATCACATGTATGTTAAATAATGAAGCTGAAGATATCTCCTTAATAAAGCAACATATTTTATGTAATAATTGCCTAATATGAGTAATATATACATATATATATGACATAGATAAGATATTCATACATACTATATGAAAAACTTAATAAATGAGAGATACCAGTTGGCTAAAAGAATATTAAAGGGAAAACAACAGAAAATAACAGGGGAAGATAATAAAAGGTAATTTACCAAAGCTTAAAGGGACTGGGGGTGAAGAATATGCAAATCATTAAGTGGGATGATAATAATAAGTAAACCACCCAGGAATTTCATATTCATGATGGGAAAGAACAGCATGCATAAAGGGCACTCAGTGGGTAAGAGCACATGCTGCAGATGCATAGGACCTGAGAGAGCATAGGCCACCTGAACTTGATCACTGGCATCTACATAAGAGGCTGGTCACAGCCAGGCATGCCTGTCACCTCAGTCACGTAGGGAGCAGAAAGTGAAGAATTACTAGGATTCACTGGTAAGCCAGACTAAAAAATGCAAAAGAGAAATACAGGATGACACCCAAATTTCTCTTCTAGCCTCCACATACAAGCCCCCACACACACACACACTCCACACATAATACACGTACCACAGACACAAAGTATAATACATGCACCAAGAAGAAAATTATTGTTTTAAAATAAGTTTTTCAAACTGCAGATACCACTTATCTCTACCAGGGGGAAATTGTCTATAAATGCCAAAATAATAAAAGAATATGAGAAATTAAAAAAAAAAAAACTACAGCTATTACAATCAAAACCAAGAAGAGACAGCAATCTGTCCAAGTCTGTACTTACATATCTACAATCTACAATGATGGGCTTCAGTATAATAAGGGGTAGGTAACAAGAAAATGTCAGACTCCAATAAAACCAATCTATGAGAAAAATTAATGTTGGCATATATCAATCTGTATAAATTTGAGAAAGAAATCAGAAAAAATGTGGTGGGGTGAATTTTTTAATATATTTTTATTAGTTATGTATATAGTATATATCAGCCATGATGGTACCATCGTTAGCCTTCTCCCTGTCCTCCCCCCATGGGTAATGTGGGACTTGCCTTATGGGGTAGCCATCAGTTATGCAGGAGAGGCAATGACTCTGTGTGAAATGACCCAACTCATGGCTCTAACAATCTTTCCGCCCTCTCTTCTGTGAATTTCCCTGAGCCATGTTGAGTTCATTTTAGGTCTATTTCAGTGATGAGGTTTTGTGTGTCTGTGTCTCTGGATATCTGATTTGGTAGGGGTTGAGAGTTCTTTGTGTCTATCTCCTTCGCCCTTGTGCTGGTACCAGGTTCACGGATAAAGCAGCACTTTTGCTCATTTCCCCTATAACTCAATGACTTCATCTGGTGCCTGTTGAGGTACAATGGGCTGATTCTCTCCTCAAGATATGTGTCCATCTGAAAGAGAGAAGCAGAATGTTAAATGGAGAGTGGGGTCAGTGCAAGATACATGGCTAGCCATTATTATTTTAGAGAAAATTTAATTGGTGTAGGCCCTCTTATATCCCACTATTGGTGGGAGCTTGATAGTGGAGAGCAGGCTCATTTTGGATATGGTTCTGACTTGTTTCCCTTTACCAGGTATGGGTCCATTTCACTGAGCAGATCTGTTAGACAAATCTAGAGTAGTTGGTAACCCACCATGGCTGTGTGCCACTACTGCACTTGTGTGATCATCACGTCAGGTTGTTTGCTGCTGGGTAGCTTAGACCACGAGTTCCTTAGACAAATGTTGGTCATTTTCCCCCAGTCACTTATGTAGCACCTTCTGGCACTAGACAAGCTAACTCTCTGGGGACTGACTCTCTTCCAGATTCCAGCCAGGTCTCTCCACATATTTTGTCCGGACAGCATATCGTGTCTTCAGCAGTAGGGTCTTACCAATAACCTTTGGTGAGTCATCAAGTACTCTGACAGTAATTTGTCTTATTTTGGGAAACCTTATAGGTCTCACTGATCAACAGCTCCTTGTGGATGTCAACCACATGCTGGGATTGGGAGTTACAGGTCAGTGCCAAGGGAAAAGAAGGAAGAAAAAATATAGGTAATATGAAAGAGAAAGATAGAAGAGAGAAAAGAGGGAGTGATAGAGAAATAGGAGAAGATTGAAGTTAGTCTTCATTTTTTATCTATGTAAATGTGATTTAAATAGTATGATTTGAAAAAGCAGATCAACATAATATAATGTAATAAAGTTATAACAAATACTTATATAGAAAATACTTTTTAAGTATTTCCTGTTTCAGTCACAGTTCTAGGTATTTGTCTTTATTAATTTATTTACTCAGCAAAATAATCCTATACAGTATGTATTACTAGTGTCTCCATTTTCACATCAGGGAAGTAAATTCCTAAAGCCTTGTGAAGTGGTGAAGTGTAGGTTTGAAATATAACAGTCTAACTCCAGAAAGTCTGAAGAAATTTTGAATAAGAAGAAACAGAAACAACAAAATTAAATTTGTTAAAAGCAAAAAGAAGTGGAATATTTGCATAATATTCTATTATGCATCCTTGTAAACATTATTTTCATGGTCATAGTCTATAAATACCATTGATTTTTAATTATACAATTGGAGTGGAGCATGTCTCTCAGCTAATATTTGACATAAAAGGAAGATAATTCTTGTTTGACTTCTGTAGAGAAAATAAGGAATAGAGAAACAGTCCAAGATTCATTCCAAGGAGTCCCACTACTTCACAGCATCTCTGCCGCGTGGGTTTTAAGAGATGAAGATGATCAGGCTTTGCTGGTATTTTTCTCCTCTCCTTCTTTGTCTTACATTTCCATGAAGGTATCTTGATCTGTTGTCATCTTTCTGTCTCTCTTAGCTGTTTTCTTCTATTGGGGCAGCTCCTGACCCCTCAAGGCCAGCCTGCCTTTGTTCTGCTCCATCTCTGTTCAGTACATTTGGCCTCCCATGTTCCCTCAGCTTTCACTGAAGATGGACATTGGAATATTCTTCTGTGTATCAGCCTCCATGTCTCTCTCATTCAATTCCAACCCAGGAAAGTGATGAAGAGTTACAAGCAACCAGAATCACCATTCTGTATGTCACAGTTCAATGAAAAATGGACAAATACTAAATTCAAATAGAAAAATCAAGGTGCCTCTCTTTTTGTTCTTTTGGTTATGATCAAGCATACAAATCAAGACTCAATAAGCATGACCCACATTCCCTCATTGATGAGGGTCCCTTTGAAGAGGGAGGAGAGGGAGGAGGATAGGGAGCCAACACTATGAATGTAAAATCAGAATAATATAAATAAAAATAAATTATAAAAAAAGATTCAATATGATATAAAAATGCAAATGTTTTGAGAAGTGGAAGTGTAGACATAACGGATGATAGACACAAGAAAGGGTAAAGCTGATAATGTTCTTAAAGAAGTCAAGAGACCGTCTATGAATAATGATATAAAAAGTGCATGGTTATAATTTAGACAGTGTTCTTCCTTATAGAACCATCCATCTTAAGCAATGTTGTGTACATGCAAATTCTGAGTCTTCCGCAGCTCCTGACTCAGCTCACTCCATGCTGGCCCTGGGGCTGACATAATTGCAATTTGCTGAGGTCTGCCAAGTCAGTTACAAGTTAGTTACTACTCAGTCTTCTGCTTTCCTGATTTTGAAATAACCTACTCATCTCTTCCCTCAGGTTCTCTCTGCCTTTCTACAATTATGCCTTTTAAAAATTTTCTGACTGTCATTTTCCTGGTAACTCGAAGAGAACGAAGGTAAACAAGTGTATTGGATCTGGCATGTTCAATACAAAGTCCTGCTATTTGATCCAAAATTGCCTGCATCCACAGTTTAGAGACAGTTCCTGCTACAAAATTTAATTACATTCTTTCCTTGATTTCCTTCCAATCCAAATTTGATTATATGATCTGTATTTTTAACTAGGCTTATCAAATCTCTATTTTTTTACCTTGCTACTGTCCACCCAACCAAATGGAAATATTTTCATTGCTTACCTTCAATTTGGAGAAATACTTGTGCTTAAAACAAGCAAATAAATAAATAAATAATAAGTCATTTACTATAATTACAATTTTATCATGATAATCATCTACATCTATACTATTGACTCATGGTTATAATTCATCTATTTTTTCTCCATTTCAACAAAACAACAAATATGTTCAATTTTTGCAGATCAATTCTTGCATCAAAACCCGTTTCCCTCCACTTTCACAGATGACTTAGCAAATGAGCCTGGGGTTGTTTGACAGAGAAAATATGTCAAGAAAATGTGCCAATTTCTCAAAAGTAAACTGTTACTTTCCTCAATTGACCATCTAATTGCCAAGTTCAACTAATGCTCTTCAGTACTTGCATAACTTAATCTTCCATCAGCATTTAGCAAAAGGTCTCTTTAGTTGTTTTTTTTTTTATTAAGTAGAAACTTCATTTGCATACTTCAGGTGTTGGTACCACCATTTCCCTCCTCTCTCCCCAATTCCACTGACACCCTCCTCAGTGGGATTGTTGGTATTCACCATGCAGTGGTGGGTTATGGGTTACGAGAGCAGCAATCAGTCATTACAAGGGTGGGGAGGACAATGCCTAAGGATACTCCCTACCACCCTATGGCTCTTACCTTCTTTCCATCCCCTCTTCTGCAAAGCCATATTGTATGTGTTTTAAGTCTACCTTAGAGTTGAGCTCTCAGCAGATTCTTGACTTCTGCTTTTGGTATGTTTCAAGTTTCCTCAGTATCTGAATCCATCACCCTGACGCAGGTTGTCAGGCTCATGATGGAAGCAGCACTCTTGCTCATCTTGTCATTTCCTCTGGGGTGTCCCCTGGCTTATGTGCAAAGGGTGGTTCATCTCCTGCCAGGGAGTCAGATGTCTTTTCTTCCCTTGTAGGTAGAATTTGGTGGCTTTTAACCACAATTGGTATAACTCCAAAGCATGTACACCTTCTGAGCCTCAGTGCTAGTGGGCTTTTCTTGCAACTATTTACTGGCTTGCTACTTCTTGCTTGTGTCTCCTCCAACAATGATTAATGCCAGAAGTACTTCCTCATAATCTGCTGCTGGGAGAGTCCATTTCTCATACAGCCTGTGACACAGACTGTGGTGATGACTTTGAACATTCTACTCCACTCCCTTATTCCCCTCACTGGCTTCTCATTGTATGTGTCTTTTTATTTCCCAGTTTCATCATGAGGTTCTTTCCTAATGTTGAGTATTATAATAAAATGTTTCCCTGTCCCTACTACTCATCTTATATTGAGTTGTTAGGTTGGCCTGCTCCACTGGATTTAAACCCTGCTGCCCTCCACATCCATGCTGTACTTTTCCAGCTTCATTTATTTCGCTCATGATGTTTCTTCATATAACATCCATGTTCTTTGTCAGCTTCATTGAACATAGCTGACTCATCCATCTTTTATGTCTTTGTGAAAACACATCACTCCAATGGTTCACTTACTCCTCATACTACTAACAGCAGCATGCTTTTATCCTTCCTATAAGCAAGAATGGAGATACTATATATGTCAGTTCTCTGATTTGTTCTTACATCTCTTTTTTCTTTCTTTCTTTTTGTTTTTGAGGTAGGGTCTTGCTGTAGCCCAGGCCGACCTGGAAGTTATTATGTAGCTTCATGCTGGTCTTGAACTCACAGCAATCACCTTCCTCACACTGAGTACTGAGATTTAACGTTTGTGCCACCATGCCAAAGAAGGAAAGAGAGAGAGAGAGAAAGAAGGAAAGAGAGAGGTGTGTCATTCCAGGGCCTCTAGCTGCTGCAAATAAACTACAGATGCCTGCACCACTTTGTGCATCTGGCTTTACCTGGATACTGGGTAACCAAACTTGGTTCATTAGGCTTCCTGGGCTAGCATCTTAACCACTGAGCCATTTTTGCAGTCCTATTTTTAATCTTGAGCTAGTTCTATATGCATTGTGGGTGCTAGATGAGAAGACACAGAATGACTGATTGATTTGCATCTTCTTATTACAATATTTATGAATGAAAATGGACGTGAGAATGGCAGAAAACCACAGCTCCATCTTCAAATAGCCCCAGGTTTATATTGTGGAATTATTTCACCATTGTAATTTTCTTTGTTAGACTAAAATAACCGTCAAAGTCTTATTTGATATACTTGATTTGGACATAATCTTAGATATTAATCAGATTTTATTAGCATACAAGCTTGACTTTTGAAAATGTTTTAATGTATAATAAAAGTTAGGAGAAGCATAAGCTCCACAAACATTCTAAATCTTGGTGATATGATCTGAGACATAAGTAGCATTAAATCCTAAATTTGTTCGCATGGGTATTTTCTCTCAAGTATTTTTGTTTTGGTTTTCTGCAATTTCTTCATATTTAATTACACTTATAAAGTATACAAATTAGATTTTTGGATATAAATGGATTGTTTCATATATTTTAAACTAAAATCCATGTACCAATTGTATAGTTTGGCTCTGTTATTTTTCTCAGAATTTATTTACCTATCACATGTTACCTGGGGTATTTATACACTTCTTTTCTATTGATATTAAGCTGAGATTACTACCACCAATGAAATTTGAAGGTATAAGTCAACTCCTCCTTGCTGAGACAAAATACCTGACAAAAAAAAATCAGTTTAAAAAAAAAAAATCAAGGATTTTTTCACCTTATACTTCCTAGTTACGGTCCATGGTGACAGGAAGGCAGAGCAGAAGAAGCTGGTCACAATCAGTGCAACAGTGAGGTACCAGAGCAGAGAGATGAATGCTGCTGCTCAGTCAACTCTCCTCTATTCATATGGTCCAGGACCCCAGCTTGGGTTAAGGTGGGTCCCACCTTAACCTAATCAAGATAACCCTTCACACACTGCAAAGAGGCTCACCTAATCTATATAATCCCTTGCAGGTGATACTATGTTCTGTCAAGATGACAATCAACATAAACTATCACAGAGGGGAACATTTAAGTTCCAATGTTTCATTAAGCTGTTCTTTTCTTTTTTCTTTTTTCCATCTAACACAATTCTTTAAGTGTCGCGTCCGCCTCGACCAGCAAGGAAGACGCAACGCTCGGACTCTTCTTTCAGCAGTTTATTCAGGAACCTTGAACAATCTTCTGACTGACTGACTGACTGACTGACTGACTCACTCACTCACTCACCCACCCACTGACTCACTGACTGACTGACCGACTGACTGACTGACTGACTGACTGACTCACTCACTCACTCACTGACTCACTGACTCACTGACTGACTGACCCCGGGACAAGCCCGCCCAAAGCTTAAGAAGCCTTTGAACAGCCAACCCTGGTAAGCCACGTGGTGAATGCAGATAGGTCCACATATGCGGAAGCAAGCCTAGATCACGGCCCAAGCCAAATAAGGACTTGTTTATCCAGGAGAGCACTCGCCATCGGGAAGGCGGAAGGCGGAAGCCAGCGCCATCTTTAAGGCGCGGCACCTCGCAGCTCTCTACAGTTCCCCCTTTTTTGTTTAAAACACGCAAAGCAACAGGCAAGGGTAGAGGTCTGATCTCCAGTAACTCTTAAAATAGGCGTAGAACCGTCTTGCATCTTTTCCCTGGAGGTGGGACCATGGATGCCAACCCACATGCAATCAGACTTGCCCTTCAGAGAGTCTTTCACAGCTAACTCTCCCTGCAGTGCTTTTGCCTCGCAGCCTGTGCCTGGTGTTTACATTTTTATGGTGGCTAACCATGCCTGGGGAGATTGACCTGCCTCAATAGCCGAGAAGGCCTGGACGATCATGACTGCATTCCGTTTTTGTGTTACTCTGATCTTACATAGACACCACAAGCAAACCAAGGAGACCAGTAACAGAAGGCCTGCTAAAGCCCCCATGCCTGCCCACTCCTTCAGATGATTCATAGCGGAGATCAGCCAAGATGACAATCCAGAGGCAAAGGAGAGGTCCATGCAGGTAGAATTCACATTAACTACAGCCAGTCTCAGTTCTCTTAAGGTATCTTCAAATTCAAGCGATCAATTCTGTAATAGAAAACTAGACAAAAATCTGGATAAATTTGCAGCCCTAGTATAATTTATATATTTTGAGTTAACTGAGCCACGGCGGCTGTGAGGCTAGCATTGGTCAAAACACTGGCAAGGGGAAACTGGTTATTATACCCATAAGCCCGCCCCCAATAATGCTCTGCCTCCAGGAGGTGTTAATTAAGTTGTTTTTTGTTTTTGCCTCTTTTTCACTGTTTGCCTGTTTCGACCTTTCTTCCTATAACATCTCTAAGGCCGCCTGTCCATTTTCCACTGCCTCACTGCATTGTTAGTCCTCGAGGCAGTTCCTCACTAATCTCCAGATCGATCTTACCCCGCCCTTAAGCGTGCCTTGGTCTGCTGCAAAATCAAGATCTTCGCCCAATTTTTCCCATGAAGGGATTGTAAGACTTCCAGAGCGCGCAAACCAAGGGGCTATGGCATCACATTCCTCCAGGAACCTCTCCAGGGTACTCCCCTTTATCTTTAAGTTTTTTGAACGAAGCAGCTCATTCAGAGCCAAAAAAATTGGGTGCGAGTGAGAAGCGCCCATGGCTAAATTTGCAAAAAATTCTTTTGAAACTTTTACTTTCGGTTCACTACACCGCGAACCCTTCCTGCTCCCTCTTTTTCTACCGAGAGGAGCAAAATCCCCACTTTTGTCGCGGATTCCCACCTTACCTGGGAACTTACCAGTGCACTGCCCTGACTGCAGAAAGTTCTGAGTCCCTCTTCGGACCCTTCTTTCAGCAGTTTATTCAGGAACCTTACTTTTTCTTTTAGATGTTTTACTCGAGCGCTCTTCTCTCACTTCCTCTAAATTTTTTTTTTAACTGCTTCTGAATCATTCTCATTTGCCCTATGTAATATGACTAGACACACTACAACACAAATACACCACATGAGGTTAACCAACTTTTATACACTAATAAGACACAAGAACAAATATACATTAATTGGCCGGCTATCATTCTTAAGAAATCTTCTCACTGCGTTTCCTCTAAGGAAACCTTATTGTGGCGCCTTTTAGAAACTAAAACAATGCAAACTCAACCACCATCAGCAGTCATCAAACTTCTGCAGTTCAAGTTCAATATAACCAGAGACTAACAGTCTCCAGGTTTTACAATTCCTCCCCTCCAGCTGGGCAGAGTCGCCAGGGAAAACTTTCATCCCATGCCAACACTGCACTCCATGGTAGCCCTTTTGCACAGTCCTGGTATATCCAAAACATCTTCAGGTCTCCATGCAAACCACAGTCCATCTTCCAAAAGGCTCTTCCAGCCTATTCCTCAGGGACTTCATGCCCTGCCTCATCCGCATCTCAGCAGCGGCTCCTGGAACCGTGTGCAATTCATGACCATTCTATGCATTTTTCATATTTCCAAAACTCATACCAGGTGTGCAGGACACAGCCATATTCTTAATCCAGGGACAAAATAAATCATAGCCTTGAAAAGCAGGTTCCTTCTCCAGTCAGCTCTTTCCAAGAATTTGCATTTTTAACAGTCTTTCCTCAGGCATCCTCTCCATTGTTTTAATGTAAATCAAGTCAGGCCACCTTCCTTCCACCTTCCTTAAGATTGCTAATGCGTTGACAATAGCAGCTCCAGTAACCTAAAACCAGTCTCAGTGCCTCTGCTTGAGGTTTTCCAACTTAAAATCTTAAAATCTCAGTCCGATATCTTTAGCCAAGCACATCAGTCCATTACAAATTTAACTTTGATCAAACTTTCTGGGCCTGGATAGCAGAACGTAGCCATCCCTTATGCAACCCTAATACTGGAAGATGTATTGCCCATTTTGCTATGGGACCTTATCGTCTCTCTACCGGAGAACTTGCCTTTACCCTTTCTGTCCACTTATCTGGAACTTACCAGCTAGCTGCCCTGCAAGTTCTGAGTCCTCGTACGGGCCACCACTTGTCGTCGCCCAGTCCGACCAGCAGAATAAGGCAACGACCACAGGAACTCTTCTTGAAGCAGTTTATTCAGGAACCTTGAACAATCTTCTGACTGACTGACTGACTGACTTCTGACTCACTCACTGACTCACTCACTCACTGACTCACTCACTCACTGACTCACTCACTCCCTCCCTCACTCACTGACCCACAGACTCACTCACTGACTCACTGACTCACTCACTGACTCACTCACTGACTCACTCACTCACTCACTTACTGACTCACTCACTGACCCACTCACTGACTCACTTACTGACTCACTCACTCTCTCACTCACTCACTGACCGACTCCCCCCCTGACAAGCCCGCCCAAAGCTTAAGAAGCCTTTGAACAGCCAACCCTGGTAAGCCACGTGGTGAATGCAGATAGGTCCACATATGCGGAAGCAAGCCTAGATCACGGCCCAAGCCAAATAAGGACTTGTTTATCCAGGAGAGCACTCACCATCGGGAAGGCGGAAGGCGGAAGCCAGTGCCATCTTTAAGGCGCGGCACCTCGCAGCTCTCTACATTTAAGCCCAGATACTAGAGGTTTATTAGTGATTTCTGATTAAAATGAATAAGACCATATATAGATACATATTTTAATATTTAAATATACACATAAATATAACATGGATAGATGTCTGAATGCATACATATAAATAGGTATATATTTTATAAATATTGTTACACAAATAAACATAGAAAAATATCAGGCTGGAGAGATGGCTTACCAGATAAGACACTTGCCTGCAAAGCCTAAAGATCCATGTTCTACTCTGCAGATCCCACATTAGCCAGATGCACAAAGGTGAGGCAAACTCAAGGTTGCACATGCCCACTAGATGGCACAAGTTTCTGAAGCTCGACTGCAGTGGCTGAGGCCCAGGCATGCTAATTATCTATCTCTCCTCCCTCTGTCTCTCTCTTGCTCACTCACTGTCTCGAAAAAATAATAATAATAATAATTAAAAATAAAAAAATGCTTGCTTTTAAATGTTATGGAACAAAATAAGTTGGAACAAAAATCAACATGAACAAATTCTGTTACCATTTTGTAAATATTTGATTATTTTGTCAGAAAACCTAAGCTGGTTCTTTTCTTCCTGACTAAATGTGTGGAATGATTATTACCCTTCACAATATTGGCAAAGTTCTTATAGAAGAGGCCAGGACCATTCCCTGAGGAATAGGTGATACCTCTCTGTTACTATGCTCTACAATGAAACTTTATGGTCACCCAATTAGTGTCTGTCACTTTTTTTCCAATAATGATATAGAAATTGCTGGACAAAAGAGATATATTTTGAGATTATTATGATAAACACTATGTTATCCCCAAAGTACAAACTGTATGAAAATATTGACAGAGCTATTTTATTTTTGTTAGAATAACTATGTACCATTTATGTTTTATTAAAAGCCATGGTTAAACAAAGGATCTAATCAAGTTCAATCTCCACTTTCTGTGACGTATTGAACATACTTGAGAACAGTACATTTTACATTAGACTAATGTGGTCTGAAACTTATTGAGCCATTTCCCACCAGAGAAGCATCTTACTATTTTATCCCCTCCTCTCAACAAAGCTATATTCGTCAAAGACAATCCAATTTCACTTTTGACCTGTATACCACAACTGAAAAAAATCCATCTTACTCTCTCAAACAGGTAGCTCTTTAAGATACTTCCTTTGAAAGAAATTAAACTCTTATCCAATTCTGCCTAACAACTCCTCGTTAAGCACATCTACTACTGAAAGCTTTCTATGCAAGCATAATACCAATGACTATACCCAAATTAGATGAAAATATTTCTTCTAAATGACTGACTACTTAAAGCATGTGTTCTGTAAACAAATAAGGTATTGTACTAAAATCCATTACTTTCATCTTCAGACTGCCTAAGGAATCCTTGGTTCAATTTTCTCTCTCTCTCTCTCTTTTTTTTTTTCTTGGGTTTTTGAAGTAGGGTTTCACTCTAGTCCAGGCTGACCTGGAATTCCCTATGTACTCTCAGGGTGGCCTTGAACTCATGATGATCCTCCTACTTCTGTCTCCTGAGTGGAGTGCTGGGATTAAAGGTGTGTGCCACTATGACTGGCTTCAATCTTTTTTTCCCTCTAATTATATGCAAGCAAAAAATGAAGGCTTTGAATAATTATCTCCATGTAACCAAAGTCACATAGTAAAAATTAAATAGTAATATCTACGGATATTACAGTGTATAGTATATAACAATACATTTAAAACATCTGGAAGAAAAATGCAGAAAGTTTAATGGAAAAGGCCCTTAGGACATACACACACTTTGATGGTTTGATTCAGGTGTCCACGATAAATTTAGGTGTTCTGAATGCTAGGTCCCCAGCTGATGGCAATTTGGATATTAAAGCCTCCTCAAGGCAGTGTATTGTTGGGGGCAGGCTTATGGGTGTCATGACCAGCTTCCTCTCACCATTGTTTGGCACACTCTACTGTTGCTTTTGTCCATCTGATATTGCCCAGGAGGTGGTGTCTACCTTCTGCTCATATCATCGTTTAACCTTGCCATCCTGGAGCTTCCCCTTGAGCCTATAAGCCAAAATAAACTTTTGTTCCCACAAGCTGCTCTTGGTCAGGTATTTTCTGCCAGCAATGCAAACCCGATTGCAACTGTAAAGTTGATGTTATAAATGGGGTCATTGCTACTAGAAACCTGACTGTGTGACTATTGGCCTTTTGAAACTGCTTAGCAAGAGGAATGTGGAAGGATTTGAAACCTTGGGCTAAGAGATACCTTACCATCCTGTAAATGCAGCTTGATGGGTTATTCTGATCAGAGTTGAAAGACCTGAATGCAGTAAGAACTATAGACTATGAGGTTTGGCTTGTGAGGGTGAGAAAGAATTTTGCCTTGACCCAGCCAGGAGTTTGTGTGGGAGTTTTGCTGTTATGCCCCAGTCCCGAGATCTTATGCAGGGTTACATTATATAGAAATGAATTCATATAAGCAGCGGAATATGGCACACAGAAAAATGAAATCTTTGGGCCAAAACTCTGCCCATTTAACTGTAATTGTTTGAGATATTACAACCATTGATATTGGGCCAGCTGACCTGCATTGGGACAACAGAAAGAATGCAGAGTCTTTTGAAGGACCCTGAATGTTTGAAGGAATGTTCTGTTCTTCATAGGCTTTAACACCCCCACCCCCAATTAACAAATTGGCAGTCCACCTGGTATCATGGAGTATAACAATTGCAGAAAAGAGAAGGTCACTGAATTTGCAACACAGCTTGTATTTTGGAAATGGCCATGGGCAGTGTGAAGTAGGCTTGTTGGATTACCTGCATGGAGACCCAGTGAAGCCAGTGTTGCAGTGGAGACCAGCGGACTTTGAGATGGCTGTCAAGGACAGCTGCCAGCAACAGACAAAGTTTTCTGAGACTGTGAATAGCCTATGTGAAGGGGTGGAATTGGAACTCCAGAAATTTGTCAGTGGTTAGAATTATCGGACTTGTCATTGACTAGAGTTGTTGGACTTGGAGGTGGAGTTTGTTTGCCATGTTTGAATCTTGTATTGGTTGAATATTTCTTTGCTATGCCCAATGCCATCTTCCCAGTGTGAATATTTATTCTGTGCCATTATGGATTTAGGGGGGGATTTTTTGGTATTATGGATCATTCGTGGAAAAGGGGGCGGAAATGTTGTTAGAGCCATGAGTTGTGTCACTTTACACAGTCATTACCACTCCTGCATAGCTGATGGCTACTCCCATAAGGCAGGACCCACATTACCCATGGGGGGGAGGACAGGGAGAAGGCTAACAATGGTACCACCATGGCTGAATTTATACTATATTTATATAACTAATAAAAATACTCTGAAATTATCTTTGACATTTAATTGATCTTGCTATGTCTTGCTAACCTATAAATATTTTTGTAAAAAAAAATAGACTGGATTATGGGGATATTTGGACATCATTGAAATTGATAAAAATTATAGGGACTTTTTTAAAGTTGGACTGAATACATTGCATTTTGCATCATGTATGCTTATCAGTTTATGGGGACCAGGGGCAGAATGTGGTGGTTGATTCAGGTGTCTGCCATAAAATTAGGTTTTCTGAATGCTAGGTTCTCAGCTGGTGGCAATTTGAGAATTAAAGCCTCCTGGAGGCAATGTATAGTTGGGGGTGGCTTTATGAATGCTATAACCAGCTTCCTCTTGCCAGTGTTTGGTATACTCTCCTGTTGCTGTTGTCCATCTGATGTTGCCCAGGAGGTGATGTCCACCCTCTGCCCATGCCATCGTTTTCCCCTGCCATGATGGAGCATCCCCTCAAGTCTGTAAATCAAAACATACCTTTGTTTCCTACAGGCTGCTCTTGATGGGTGTTTTCTGCAACAATGAGAACCTGACTATATATATATATATATATATGATTTATATATAGGATATATGTGTGTGTGATCTGTATATTTATATATCCATCTCTTGTAATATGTATCATCTATAATAATATAATGAGATGTTTGATCATATATAGTTTATGCTTTATATAAGTTTCATGATCTTTCAATATTATATGGGCAACATGGAATTTTTACACTGTAATTCTGTTTGAAAAAATACTTGGTGTATGGTAGAGTGGGTGACATTTTTGTTCTGTCACTGTGTAGATTTGTTACTGTTGGAGATTCTCCTAACAACTTGAACTTCAGTTTAATCACCTAGAAAAATGTGAGAATTAGCACAATCTCTAAGGGCTACTTAAACTTCAAAAACTAAGATTTCTTCAGTGAGACTTAATATAATATATATATATATATATATATATATATATATATATATATATATCCACTATAATAGATGGAAAAGTTTATTGTTTTACTTTTTATATACTATTTATTGGTTATAATTATTGACTATAGTATTGAAATGTGTGTGGCTTTAGTCAGGTTGCAATAGCAGGGCTGACTCTCTGAAATGCATCTGACAGAATGTCATTCTTTCTTGGCCTACATTATGATGATACTCAGGTTTCAATCCCCTTTAAGCTTATCTTTCCTGCTATGCTAAATTGTGAAATGTTCTTTCCACTAAGGAATAACTTACAGAACATTAAATTTTATATTTTAGTCTTTAAAATCTCTCCAAAGTTTTTAACATAAAAATGTGATTTAAAATATATAAGTGTAAAGGCTGGGGAGATGAGTCAGTGGTTAAAGATGCTTTCTTACAAAGACTCCCCCTCCCATTATATTCCCTAGCCACCCACATAAAACTGGACAGGCATTCTTTTGCAGCAGGAAGAGAGCTTTGCACACATGTGCGCGCACGCGAGCGCGCGCACACACACATACACACACACATATTAATTATATATGCACATAGATATGAGTTTTCTAAGCTGCTACACATAGTTAATATGATGAAACATTTACACTCTAGTTTTTATTATAATAGATAAAAATGCAAAAGGTCACGTGCCCCCTTGGTTAAAAGTCAAAGGGATTAGAGAGATTGAGATTACTTAGTGGTGAAGCCACTTCCTTGCAAACCCTGACAGCACAGGGTATGATTTTCCAGTACCCACGTAAAGCCAGATGCACAAAGTTGTGCTGCATCTGGAGTTTGTTTGCAGTGGTGGGAGTTCCTGGAGCAACCATCCTCTCTCTCTTCTCTCTCTTTCTCTCTCCTGCTCTCCTTGCAAATAAGGAAATAAATATATTAAAAGTCAAACTCAGTTAACTTAGATCACTCACAGAAGTTTATGTGATTTATTCACAATGGGTCATTTTTATACAACTTAGATAATCTTTAAATCAAGCATGAAGTTTACTAAATGTACAAATTATACATTTACTTTTGGTATAGAGATAGAAATAAATATATTTTCCGTTTTCATCAGTTGTATAAGGCATTGCCTAACCAATTCAGTGGCTTTGCCATCATCCTGCTGCTGATTACTCGTGGATCTCAAAGACTGGTGCACACATTCTCATATTGCAGAATGTGATGGAATGGGAAGTTCTTTGTTATTTCCAAGTAAGTGATTGCAGTGAGAACTCTGAAAAAAATGCATAATTGAATAGCTTCAAGCAAGCAGGCTTTGAAAGAGATGAAATAAAAAACCTTTTAAAAGAGAAGAGTGTATTTCCCAATCTCTTTGCAGTCATCTCACATAATTATGATTATTATAATTTAGCAATTACAGAACTTTTAAAGTGGATTGTGCATAAGCCAAGAACTATTATTACCACCATAGTCTGAATTAAGAATCAAGCACAAAGCTTCCATCAGTGAGACCTCTCAGCCACTCCAGATTGTGTTAATCTGAACACTGGAAGATAAAAAGGTCAAGCCAGCAGTGAGACATGCTGAGGAGCCACTTACCACATCGAGGCACTGGTCCAGGCAGGGTACCAAGACTGCAACCTGAAAACCTCAAGCCTCCGGAACCATGGAACTGAACATTCCAGAGTTTAATTAAAACTACACACAAAGATCTGACAGACAGCATGTCAGAAAGCAGGATAGCTACCACCGGCCCTTTGTACCTGGGTGAAAGAGGAAAGCTATGACTCAGAAGTAGAAGTAAAAGGATCTTACTATGAAACAAACTCTCTCTCACCAAAAAAAAAAAAAAAAAAAAAAAAATATCTTCTTGCAGTTTTCTGAATGCCTTTTGGCCTTTTGCTAAGATGGGAACAGATGACGCTTAAGTGGTATTTTTTGGTTTTTCTTTTTTTTCTGTTCAAGTTCATATTTTCCAAATGCTTTTTATGGTACTCACAGAAGATGTATGTATTCTGGGGCCTTGGATAGTAATGAAATTTTAATGCGTATTTAATAACTTCTTTCTCCAGGCCCTTGCAATAGGGAATGTTCATGGCTTGCTATTTATAACTTTGATAGAAGTGCTTTTAAAAAGAGTATTTCCCAATAAACTAACAATAGCTGTCCTGTTACAATTAGTTTGGCCTGAAAGTATAGTAAAATGCAGTTCCCTATATTAATATATATGTGCACCATTTATAAGGACATGAAGAGCAATTTATTTTAAGTTTAGAAAGATTTTATTGGATTTCAGCTAGATCTTAAAGTGTTTGAGAGTGGAAGAAAGAGAATACAGAAAGTTCCACCCATGAGAAGACAGGAGCAGGGTAAAGCCAGAAGAGAAAGTTTTAAAAATCCATTCCCTTTGTATTATTCTCTTCCTAATTTACTCTAAGGACATTAATATGCTGAAACCATGTAGCAGGACTATAAAGGACTTGTCTGTTTAACCAGCTGATCTGTCAACAGAGGAAATGAGGGGCACTCCATGATGCCAAGAAAGAATGATATAGATGTACTAATTGCTGGCGATGCCCCAAGCTTGGTGGCTTATCCAACATAGTACTGGGGTCTCTGGGTTCTTCCAGGTTCTTCGCATCTTTCTTACTCAAAGGACTGAAGAAAGACACAAACAAATAGTGAGGCAGTAAGAAACTTATTAAGAGCAAAGCCTTAGTACAAGTTTGAATATAGTGCAAAGGGGAAGTACTCAGGGGCCTCTGGAAGAGGGTCTGGTCTTCTCTTTATAGAGTTTTGAGGGGACAGTTGTCCTCTAGTTTGATTTATAGATTTTGGTTAGATAACATTTCCTCTACTATGCCTGCTTCCTCCCACAATGCATCTGGTTTTAGCCATAGGTACATACATTTGATATATAGGCATAAGATAATAAATAAGGGTTTCTCCCTAGACAATTCACTTAAGAGGACACAGTTTGCCTTGCTGTCCATGCACTGAGAACCAACTTAGGCTGCCTGACTCCCTATTGTTTTGATTCCAGATCTATCTAAGAATATATTTGAATAGTTGCTGATCACCTATCCAAATAATAGTTGCCAGGAGAAGAAGAAAACTAGTTCATTTTATGAAGCAAGGTATATCTGAAATTTGGTACAGGTTGGGGTCCTGGGTTTCCTACAGTTTATTAGGTGCATTGTTCAGGTGTGTTTATTGCTCAAGCCAAGCAGTGACCTCAGGTTGCTAAACTAGTCCCTATATCTGCCTGTCTCAAAGAAACATTTTGTTTCTCACAGTTCTGGAGGTTGGAAGTTAAAAATCAGAACACTAGTACCACAGATCACCTGAGTTGGGCATGGGGAGCCTGCTTAGCTGTTCAAGCAGGTCAGTATCAAGAATGGGGTTCCTGCTAAACTGACTAGCAAGGGTCTTGGTTACTGTTTGTTTTTTAAAATAAATAAATTTATTTATTTATTTATTTATTTATTTATTTATGAGAGAGAGAGGAAGAGGCAGAGAGAAAGAGAGAATGGGAACGCCAGGGCCTCCAGCCACTGCAAACAAACTCCAAATGCATGCGCCCCTTGTGCATCTGGCTTATGTGGGTCCTGGGGAATTGAACCAGGGTCCTTAGGCTTCGCAGGCAAATGCCTTAACTGCTAAGCCATTTCCCCAGCCCACTGCTTAGTTTTTTAAGTGCATAGATAGGCCTAGAAGAAAGTTTAGCAGCCATCTAAAGTTTGATCTGCAAAGAATCTTTGTCACAGTTGGCAGAAATGTGATAACAGATGAAGAGAACACAATGATATAAATTTAGTTAGCAGGTGCCGAAAAGTGAATTCTATTTTTGATTTTTTAAGCCTTCCAATGGCTTTGATTTTGTACTTTACAAAGTTGGAAAAATAATTGTTAGATGCAACCAAAGGCCAATATTTACCAACAGTATAGCATAGTCACTTTCAGGATCTGTGAGTACAAAAGATTTAATCCTTGACTCCATCACTTAGTGAAACCTGAGGTAAGTCACTGAACTTCTCTGAGCTTCAGTTTCATCTTGTGTCAGCTTGAAAAATGACTTATACAAAGTCCTTAGGATGGTGTTTGGTTAATATGAGCTGAATATGTGCTGTGTTTCACATTAGAAATAAAATTCAACTTTTCTATGAATTTAAATCTCTCTCTCTGTTTCTTCTTCAATTGTACAAAGTAAGTAAAAACTCATTCCATAACTACAGGATGCAAAATGTTGACATCATGAGTTTAACTTTGAAGATAGCTTTGAGAATATATTTTCTGGCAATAACAAAAAATACCACAAAATGGTAAGAATTAGATGCCCTGAAAGAAAAGGTTCCTTGTATAAGATTTTTTTTAAAAAGTAAAACAGCTATGGAAGAGAAAAGAATCCCTTTTATTACAGCTTATGTGTCAACAATATGTGGCATGAAATAAGGTCAAGTTTTCTCTTGAAGAAAAAACATAGGTTGTAAATTCTGTAGCTTATGGAAAAGATAGGAAACTTGCCAGAAAGAGATTTTATACCTTTCATATAAAAACCACTTGTTTTATTTTAAGACTTTTCTGTTGTTTCTATTATGAATGTCAAAAACATGACATGAATGCAAAAACTTTAAAAGCCCAAGATCAGGGCTGACAGGATCTGAGAGCTCGATCAAGCTTTTGATGCTCAATGACATTTTTGGCAGAAGTGGTATTTAGTTATAGAAGCAGAGGCCTTATCTGGGAAGACACACTAAAAGAAAGGTAGTCAACAAATTAAAATCAATGCTCCCAATAAGTAGAAATAAGTTTAGAAAAATGACTTTCTATCTTACCATGAGTAAAAAGTCAAATAAAAGACATTAAAATTCAAGACAAGGTCATTTGAATTCTCACAAAGCACTAGATAGGGACAAAATGTGGAGCTCCTTACTTTCATTGCTCATGTCCGCCTCTAATCTTGACATGGATACCCTCTATGAGTATGGAAATTGCAATCTCTCCATGACTGTCAAAGGTGCTGATTTCTCTTTCCTGGCATTGGTTATTGTGTTGATAAAACCCTCAGAATTTTGCACTTGTTATATTCTCAATGATGACCATGGAATTTTCACTGGTAGCCTCACTGAATGCATTTTCCTTTACTAATTAAGAAAGGAAGGCCTCAGCCCTTGCTGATTGACTTTTAGTCCAGTAAGACATGAGAAATGGATGTTGTGTCCTTTAGTTAAATGAGCCCCTGGTCAAGATTGAAAGGCAATGTGGTTGCTTAAAAGTTATCATGACTGAGCTTGGTGAATATTTTCAACCCAGACCACTGAGTGGATATAATAGGCATGTTTCAACAGCTGTCATCCTATTGATTGTCATGTGTGGTAATTTGAATGTAAACGGTCCTCCATAGCTTCAAGAGTTTATGTTGAAGCTCCATACTAAATCCTCAGATGATGGAGCCTTTGGGAGGTTTAGCCATGTTGGAGGAGTTGTGTCACTGTGCCATTATGTAAAGGGCAAATACTGAGCTTTATTTGTCAAACTCTGCCGGCTTTTCACTAGCCAGCTCACTCTTGCTGCTATCTCTGAGCTGATGAGACACTATGTGATACCCAATCTTGGCTCTGCCACACATTCCCTGTTACAATGAAGCTTCTCCTTGAAACTATAAGTTGTAATAAACCCTTCTCTCCCATCAGTTGCTTTTGGTTGGTTGTTTTGTCCCAGCAATGAGAAGGTAACTGCTATATTATGTATATTTGAATGGACATATGATTCATATTATTGAATGCTGTAGCTCAGGAGATTATGAATTATTTCATCACTTATATATTGTTCCCCAACTATTTCTATTTCTGATTTTTTTTTTTTTGGCTACATGTAGAAACTGGTTCTGACTACTAACATTTTCCATTCTTGTTTATTTAATTCATTGTAGAAACTTTATTAATCAGCTTTCTGTCAATAAAATAACACATGAGAAAATATACTTAAAAGAGGAAAAGTTTCTTTTAGCTCATAGCTGTAGAGCCCAGGATGAAGCAGTCCACTGTCTTTCATCTGAGGTGGGGAAGCACATTTTGGTATGAAACTGCTGCCCTCTTCATGAGCCAAAGAACAAACCAGAAGCAGAGGAAAGGGCTTAGGTCTCATAAGATCCTTCAAGGATATATGCCCCAAGGATCTAAAAACATTCTATAAGCTTCACCTCCTAAACAATCCAATGCTTCCCAATGTTCTCCTCTACAGACTTTCATGGGATTTCAAGATTCAAACCATCGTTTTTGATTGTTGAATTAAAATTAGTCATAAACCAGGTGTAGTGAGTAATACTTACAGTAAAAGTAGGGAGGCTGAGGCAGGAAGATTGTGAGGTCAAGGCCAGCCAAAGATACAGAGGAATACACTATTTCCCAATTTAAAGAAAAAAAAAAGAAATTATCCTTAAGAATAATAAAATTCTGTAATTTGCAGCAAAATTCATGAAATTGAAGGACATTATACTAAGTGAAATAAACCAGACACAGATAAACAAGTAAAATAGTATTAAAGATTCTCTCTCACATATATGGAAGCTCAAAAAATTCAACCTGAATATTGGAAGGAGTCTTAAAGGGAGTCTGCATTTGTCAGTGCATGCTGTATGCATTTATGGAAATATGTACTTCACCCCATTAATATGCACAATTGGTACATGTTCATTGAAAGAAAGTGATTGACTTAAAACACATTATTATGTTTTAGATTTTTATTTATTTTTTTAATTTATTTGAGAGAAAGAAGCAGGAAGAGAGAGAGAATGTGCATGGCAGGGTTTCCAGCTACTGGCAATACTCCACCTTGTGCATCTGGCTTATGTGGGTCCTGGGGAATCAAACATGGGTCCTTGGGCTTTGCTGGCAAGCACCTTAACTGTTAAGCCATTTCTATAGGCCATGATTTGGATTTTTATAAGCACTCAAATATGTCCTACAAATCTATGAGAAGTATGCATACTTTCATGTCTGAGGGAAGTTATCCTAATGCTCCTAAACACCTGGTGTCATCTGGCTTTCTAAAGAGACCAGTTACCTAGTCTGATTACCCTGGCTACCATCCCTGGAACTATCTGACATCTATCTTCCTGCTCTCATAGTTACTGCCCTCTTTCTTTACACAAATATTGTATATTATATACATTTTTACCTAAAATGTAAACAGGCGGATGTGGACATTTTGACAAAATCTCTATATCACCAAGGATGGCTTTAAACTCATTATGCAATTTTTGCTGGCTTTGAACACATGGCCATCCTCCCATGTTAGCTTCCCAATGTGGAATCAAAAAAATAATTTGATATTAACAAGTTCCTAAGAGAAAGCTCAATAAAGAAAGAAGGACAAATGATTGTGGAAGTCACAGACCTTTATTTTTGAATAAAAACGAAGAGTTTGTTATTTGGAAAGAAGTTCATACTTTGAAAAAATTCTTAGCCAATGTCTTCCTATTAAGATTTCATTATCATATTAAAGATTATTCCTACTTTCTCTATCCAGTAGAAATCCTCATGAAACAAATTGAATTCAACATCCTTTATATCAATCATCACTAATTTCCCCAATGGCTACTTTCACAGAAATCTGAGCAACTCTGGTAGATATTGCACATAGGTACATGGTGATGAATCCCATATATTCTGCTTCCATAAGAGTTGGATCCATAAGAACTTGTAATGTGGTAACTAGTATTTTTAGCTATTCTTCAAATATATTTGAAGTAGGCATGCCTTGTTCCTTCCATTGTGCTTAGTGATCAATTACAAGAATAAAAAAATTCTAATTATTACTTACCCCTCAGTTATGCCTACAAAATTTATTAATCCACTTCCATGTAAATAATGAGCCAGTCTCAAAATCACAAAACTCTTTCAAGGTATATTAATGCTGCCTTAAACCAGAAGTAATGTGTATATTACCTAAAACTTCCTGTTAATTAACCTGCATTAAAAGGGAGAAAACAGGATTTTTCATGCTTAAAATTAAATAATGTCTATAGCAGACAGCTTCAGGTTTGTTGAGATGAATTTCCAGACTAGGCACAGTTATGGAGGAAGGGATATTATTTATTGAAGTTTACAGATCCAGGGGAAGTTCCATAATGGCAGGAGAAGCAGCCTGCTCTCACAGTACCAGGAAAGACAGAAAAAAAAAAAAAAAAAAAAAAACAACCAGCCACACAGCACACAGAGCAAAGCTATAATCAAAAGCCACAGCACACTTCAGGAACTCCTACTGGGCACACTTTGCATATCTTTACAATGGAATCTCAAACCCACCACCACACCTCAAGATCTGCCCCCAGTGACATTGCCTCTAGCAAGGTGATTGCAGATCTATAAACTAATAAAACACTGAATATATTATATGGGGCCATATATTCAAACTACCACAATGTCCAATGAAGAAAATACATATTCCTTACTGGATCCCATTACAGTACATGGACATTCACATAGTTACATGTATTTCTAGATACTATTCTATATTAAATATGAGTTGTACATGTTTTCTTTTCATTTAATATTATGTTACAAGCACTCCTAGATGGTAATTGTTGCTTAGATAACTACATCCCTTAACAGCAATATCTTTGGCATCAGAACCCAAACACTTCCTTACCTTACCAGTGACTTGCAGTAACTTGCTATAGTGTGTTTAGCAACTGCAGTGTGGGGCTGTTTCTTTCTTGTGGAGGTTCAAGCCACATCAATCAGTCTTGTGGTCCCTTGCCAGGATTTCCCAACATTACCACTGACTGAATCATCTCTATTGCCTTACAGCAAGCCTTTACTATTCATCTCTGCTCAGAATGTACCACTGAAATACTTTGTATGGAATGTAAACTTACCTGTTCTCACTTTTTCAGTTTCTTTTTGCCATAAGCAAATTGGTTCCTTGCTCACTGATGTTACATTTATTTTTTCTTTCTTTCTTTCTTTTTTCTTTTATTTGGTTTTTTGAGGTAGGGTCTCACTATAGCTCAGGTGGACCTGGAATCCACTCTGTAGTCTCAGGGTGGCCTTGAACTCATGGAGATCCTCCTACCTCTGCCTCCTGAGTGCTTGGATTAAAGGCATGTGCCACCCAGGCCTGGCTTGATGTTACATTTCTTACACGCTAACATAAGCACAATTTCCTTGTCCATCTAGCAGTAATCTCATGGATATTTCCAGAATGAAATTTTTCGTAGATGTGGCAATAGCACTGTATTTATCTTCCCTGGGGCTATCTCATACCTTTCTGATGAAGCATTGTGAACAAATGGAATCCTAAGTATTCCCATGATTTGTTCATAGTTCCCCAAACAAGATGTGCAAATTAGTATCTATGAATGGTCTGAGTTTAAAATGAGCTTCTTGCCAAATGTGATACCCCAGAGAAATGAACACTCTTTTGACAATCTCTTGCTATTTGGAGCAATAATGCCAAATATCTCTAAAAATCTCTGAAAGTGCTCTTTACTCAGCAACATCAAACTAACTTCTCTTGACCTTTAAGAGAAAAGCCAAATTGAAATAAGTACATGCAAGGAAAAAGCAAAAATTCACATCAGACTTTGGAACTACTTGTAAAAACTGTCAAGTATATATGATGCATTTTAGTTTAATGTTGGAAGATGAATGTATTAAAACTTTTAGCTCAGAAAGTGCAAGCTTTTTGTCTGTTTGCATCTGATGTTTTCTACATACATGGAAAAATGGCACAATCTATGTATTTGTTTATCTGAAAAATACAAACTTAAAGAATTGAGCATAAAATCTTTTTAAACTTTTGGTAACTGCTCCTTCCATTTCCTTCTTCTACAATATCTCTTTCTTTTTTACTTAACATCAAATCTAACTTTGTTTAAAGAGTGAAGGAAAATGCCTCCTTTCTATGTGGCCAAATAAACTATTACTCATCTAAAATCATCTTTAGGATAATGCAGATGGCCTCTAAACAAAAATTTTGCTCTTGATATATGTATTTGATGGAAAATACATGAAAAATTTCACTAAAAAATTGTAACCATTTGCCACAATACTACTATACTGGCTAATTGACATGTAGAGTGAAACCCTGTTATTCCCTTCCAGATGTATGCTCATAATTTCCAATTACATTTTTATTGTCAGTAGACAATCTTAAAAAATTAGTATCACATTTCATATTAATACTAAAGAAATAATTTATTACAGAGTGGGAACCCTAAACTAGTTTTTGCTTCATGGTCTTAATGTTGAATTACTACCTTACTATGTTAGATTCATTTGGCATTCTATAAATTACCTTCTTATTACTATATAACATTGACACATTATGACTCTCTATAAGAAACTTGAAAGGAGTATTTTTCCCATAATTTAAGACAAGTAAAACCTAGGGTTTAGTTATATTACCATTAAGGCCTTCACATGAAAGAGGAAATAAAATTAGCAGATTTCTGATACATATAATAGCTTTTATTTATTCATAAATTCTTTATATTTTTATAAACATTAAAATTTTATTAAATGAAAGTTATTAAACAAAAGTATCAATGTGACATATTTTAGTACCTCGGTCATAATAGTTTATTGAAATATCTGTTTTTAACAAAAACAAACAAATCAAACAAAACAACAGGAAAACTTAAAACTTCCAGTAAGGTAAAACAGGTGATTTACAAAAGGATAAAAAATAATAATAGAATGTAGCTTTTCATTTGTACCATGAGATGCTATAAAATAATATAAAATTTCCTTTGCAAATAGAATAGGTTATTGAAACTGGAGTCCTCTGTCTCTTCAACCAAGAGGGTCTAATCAAGATATTCCTAGTCACACAGTTAATTAGGTCTCTTTGTATGTCTATTTCTCAATCTATGTCTGATATATTATCAACTTGGTACTGTGGTTTACACTTTGTGTTTCTACATCATTTTCTATGTAATTTACAAATACAACATACCTGGTTGTTCTAAAGCAAACATCATGGCTTTATTTCTTCATTCTTTCCAGCTCTACCATTGTCAGATCAATTAATTTCTGTTCACCTTGGGTCAAACTTCTGTAAGGATACAATCAATTCAAGCCTTGATTCAGTGAGATTTACTTCCATTCACAGCAGGGTAAGCATAAAGATACTTTGTACTGGTATTCCCATAAAACCATGGGACTCAGGACAGAGGGTATTGCATGGTACTTGAAAAGTGAATGAATGTAAGGCTGAACATATTTAACAAATCCAACCAGTCATGATATGACATGGCAAACTTTGGCATTGAAGAGGCTCTATTTAGATAATCACTTATTCCTAATGTTTCTAATTCCAAATTCTAAATGGTAAAATCATCTACCTTTAAGCATTGCTATACAAATATAATATAAAATATATGATGTTCACAGCTCCCTGCCTAAAATATATTACATAATTAATGATAATGGTAACTTTAATTCCACACATTGACCACCTAGTTAAAATAAACATAAGGTAAAAGCATAATCTTTATGAATTCTGTAAATGATTAAGAACAACATGCTGGGTGTTGAGACCCCTGGCTGTAATGCCAGAACACAATCATCTGAAGTCAGAAGAATATCAGGAATTCAAAACCAGCCTGGGTTAGCAAATGAGACCCTATCTCAAAAAGACAAAAATGGAGAAGGTAGAATATAAAAGAAAGAAAAAAGAGATTTGGAGTTGAGGGATTTAGAGATAAAATATATGTAATAAAAATAAAATTCACCCTAATTGACTATCTACCCCTCAAAATAGTCCTGATTCACAACATAACTTTTGTCACTGGGCCAGTGTTTCTACATCTCATGAATTGCAATAGAGATATATGTAGAGATTTCTATATGCATATATAATATATATGTATCTGTGTCATAGATATAAAACCTCCAATACTGCTTCCTCTACATAGTCAACATTTTCATAGAGAAACTGTTTTTTCCACTTTCATTCCCATAGCATACAAAGCTATATCTAATCTCTATGCAGTCTCTTATACTTATGTAAGAGAGAATGCCTTATTTCCTTTAATTATCCAAAGAATCTTCTTGCTGCCAACCAAAAATAAATTTAAATTATTTATAAAACTTTTCCCAGAGCACTGTAGTTCCCTCCAATCTCTCTGAACTTATGTTATTGCTTGTAGTTACCTTCTCATTCTTCCCCTCATAAGCCATGTGTCACAGTACACAATTCTTACTGCATTTAGATCATTCAATCCTGACCAGAATGGTCCATCATATTCTACTTACAGCACTGTAATGCATCCATCAGACCAAGGTTTCAAATCTTCCAATATTTTTCTTGCAAATCAGTTTCAAATTGCCAAAGGCCACAGAATCAGGTTTCTAGCATCAAGAATTCACTCCTCTGATTACAATTTTGTATTGTAGTTATCATCTTATTGCTGGAACAAAATACCTGATGCAAAGCAGATCATGGGAGGAAATTTTCTAGTTTGGTGTATAATCTCAAGGAAAGCTCATGATAGCAGAGGAAAGCATGGCATGAGCAGAGGCTGGGCATCACCTCTGCCACAGCAGGTAGAAAACAGCAAACAGAAAGTGGGCTGATCTCTGGCTTCTAAACTCACCCCAACAACACACCTCCTCCAGCAAGGCTCAAACACCTGAATTTCAAACATCTGGGGACCAATGAGTAAGAACACATGAGTTTAAGGTAAACATCTGATTCAAACTACCACAGGTATCTTCTATTAGTTTATAACTTCTTTTTTGTTCCCTTTCTCTAGATACTTACCATGCATCATTTTTCATGTTCCCAAAAGTAAGAACAAACCTACTTTCATTGAGAAACCATCTAATTTAATATAAGGTATTCCAGAGGAAATCAGTATCTTCCTAAGAATTTTTCTCTATACTTTCTTTAATTTTTAAACAAATCTTTAGTGAGCAACACTGGGAATATTACTGGAATTAATAATGCATAATGGATTTGCAATTATCTTAAAATACAAAGAAACTATCAAGTCTTCATTCTTTCAGTAGTCATATTACCTACAAATTAATATATTAAGATTTCCAGTGTGCTACAAGTAAAGGAATCTGCTTCAAATAAAATTTCCCTCCAGACTTATATCCCAAAATAGGCAGTAGCTTTTTAAAACTAGTTATAGACATAATCGGTATGTAAATAACACATGTTACCATCCTTACCCTCATCCCTGTCCTCCCCTCCAAATGGAGCCTCCTCATTGGGGATGCTGGTTATCCCCTTGAGGATTGTGGGTCATGCATGTGGAGATAGCCATCAGTTATGGGGTAGAGGCAATGTCTCTGTGCATAATGTCCCAACTTGTTGCTTTAACAATCTTTTTGCCCCCTCTTCTGCAATTTTCCCTGAGCCATGTTGGGTTTGTTTTAGGTCAACTTGAGTGATGGGCTCTTGGGAGCCTCTGTGTCTTTGGATCTCTGATTTGGAAGGAGCTGAGTGTCTAATTTCTTTCCCCTTGTGCTGGTGTCAGGTACACCAAGAGAGCAGCATTCTTGCTCCTTACCCCAATTAATCTATGGTTTCAGCTGGGACCCTGGTGAAGTGCAATGGGCTGATTCTCCCCTCAGGTTCTGCATCCATCAGAAAAAGAGAAGCAAATTTATATGATCTATCAAGTTAAATATCTTGTTTGCTTCGTTTGCATAGAACATGCAAAATATTCAAGATAATGATTCACAGAGTCCAATAAATTAAAACTATTTTTCTTGTTGACTGTAAATAGGAATAATCTGTTAACAGAAAAGAAATGAATCTATTGAAGTTGGAACCACAGAAGTAATTTTTGAATAACATCTCGTTACCCTATAAGTCTGAATAGTAATTGCAAGAAGTTGCATATAAGACACACACAGTAGTGTAGTATTACTTCAAATGAATTACACTATTTTCCGTTAAGAATTTGTAATAATGTTCAATAATAAATAATAACCTGTAGGGTAAATATAAATGGAGGTGAAATGCAGAGCTGTATTTTACCAGACTCAATTCCACAGGCTAAATTGATCTATGCTGATTGCTTTTGCCTTTACAATTTGTTTCTGCAGATAATAGCATAAACCCCAACCTTGCTCCCCAACCCACCAACCTCAATTGACCTCTCTGTTTACACTGCCTATTATTACACTCTAGAAAGGGAAACTCGTTGCTCAACCAACACTTCAGCCTATCATATAAGCACCTTCTAAAAATAAAGCAATCTACTGAGAAAAACGCATTATCATTCTGTGATAACACAGTTTAGTCTTGTAGCATTTAAGCATTTTGTAAGTATATTTACAGGTATAGGTGATATAGCCAAAAAAACTGAAGATTAATACTGCACAAAAAGAAAAGCTTACATGGAAAAGTAAGAATTTTATGTTTTAAAATTATGTCTTCACAGATAAAACACTGATATCTAGATTGTTATAGTCAGATGTAAACAGGCTGAAGGTCACTGAGAATAAACTGCTTCATAATCAGCAGCTTGTAAAACAAGAAACTAAAAGTTCAGGGCTTCGATTACCAGTCAAAAGAATGGGATGAGTCATATCTCTGGTCCTAGATGGGAGCAACATTTTGAACTATGTGAAAGATCATTAGATAACTATGCACCTGGAGGCTTTCTGGTAAAGAACAAAGATATGCCTTTGCCTATCTTTCAGAGTTAATTGAAGTGGGCCTCTCTCCCCCAACCCAGTAGAAAAAAAAAATCCCTTGGAAAAATTAACTGTTCCAGAGACTTTAAGAGATAAGATAAAGCATACCTAAATAGGCTGGCTACCTAAACACAAGAGACCTTCGTGCCATCGTCCACTTATACCACTTGTGAGGATTTTCCTCCACAATGGTCTCTTTGACCATTGCCCACTCTCACCCATGAAAGTCTTACATATGTAACAAATTCAGCCTATCTGCTGTACTGCATGTCTTAGAGAGAGATCATGAGGACTGGGCAGCCATGGAGAGACCAGAGCACAGTCCCCCTAGCATCGATGACTGATGATTAATAAATGAAGACTTACTTCTACAGTTTCATAACGGTGTTATGTTAAAGACCTTTAATAGTTTACTTTAACTCATGGAAATTCCTGAAAATAAATTAAAAAGTATAAGGAAAAAGAGGAAGAGAGTTAATCAAAAAAAATTTGGTTTTAAAAGTTCAACATTTGCTCATTACACTTTGAATGTTGAACAACTGATTTGCAGCTCAGCAATGTAATAACCTTTACTCATTCTATCTGGACAGTATTGAGGGTCCCTTCCCCTAAGTGCGCTCATGTTTCAGGGTTGTGATAGAGTGAACATCTATTGCTCTCTGTCAGAGTGTAGACCACAAGTGTTTTTAGTTGCAGAGGTGCTGGAGTAGGGTAGCTGCAATACTCTAGACTATTTCACACTTGTTCAGGGATTCTGACATATGAAGACTACATGATATTCTGACCCTGCCATAATATCTTTCAGTGACCTCCATGTCATTAATGAAGATGTCAAATTTATAACTTCATGAAGTTCTCTATGAGTAGACTTTTAAGTACTTTTCTTGAATTTAATCTATGACTCTCCTTACACTTTTTGTATGAATCCCACTAATCTTTTCTACCTTATCAATAGTTTCTTACTTGTACAACAACAAGTATTTATGTGGGATTTGGGGGTTCAAAAAGAGGCTTTGAAATTTTTTGAACCTTTGAGTATTTATCAAATTTTAGCAAAGAATTGCTAAACCAGATTCCAAAAAGTGTGTCATGAATTATTATAGGAGAAATTAAGATACAAAGAGGAGACTAGCTGAAAAATTCAAGCCAGAGAAGAAATTTCCTCCTTGCTGGTATCTTTAGCAAAAGGGTCTTACCTTTTACCTCAGATGGGTAACCAAGTGCTTTGAAAGAGACCTATGAGGTCCACAAGACAAGACAGGCTTTTGTAAAAGGTAAGACTCTATTGCTAAAGACTCCGTATGCTGCTAAAACAGAACACAGAGAGACCTTGCTGGAATCCAGAACAGAGCCAGTCCCCAGACAGTCCATCTAGTGCTGGAAAGCACTGCATGAGCTATTGGGGGAAAGTGGCCACAATGCTGTGAGCAACTTAGAAACTACTCAGAAGCAACCAGCCTAACAAGAAGTACACATCAGTGCAATTGTGACACACAGCCTTGGTGGAAAACCAATGGCTCTCTGATTGGCTAAGAGTTCCACTCAGAGGAAAGGAACCCATATCTGGAACTGGAAACCAGGTATGAATCCTCTGGAGTTAAAGATTAGGCTCTCCAATGCCAAGCACCCACTAGTCTTGGCTAAAAGCGGGGAAACATACATCAAACTCTCCCTAAATTAATAATGCTTTTTCTATTAAACTGATGTCACTCTCCATTGGAGAATCTGTTTTTCTTTTTCAGAACATAGCGAGAACCCAAGAGATAAACTACCCCTTGTATCTCAGTCAAGGCCCAGGTGAAACCACACAGGAAGTAGGGAGATGAGCAAGATGCTGCTTCCATGATGACCCTGACAATCAATACTGAGGTGAAGGAGACAGACACCTAGGAAGCTCATCGTGTGTCAGAGCAGAAATCCAAAGGTTCCTGAGAGCTCATCACTGAAGCAGACTTAAAACCTACCAACCAAGGCTCAGGAAAATTTGCAGAAGAGGAGATAGAAATATTATAAGAGCCATAGGTTGGGATATCATACCCAGAGGCACTGTCTTCCCCCAGCAACTGACTGCTGCTCCCATAATACTGAACCCACAATCCCATGGGCAATACCAGCAACCCCATTGAGGAGAGCTCCCTGCAGAATGGGTCAAGGAGGAGGGAAAAGATGGTACCAGCACATGATGTATCATACAAATTACATTCCTAATAAAAAAAGGAAGGAAAAAGAAGTAGAAACTAAATGAATTTTTTACAACACTTTTGATAGTAAAGCAGTATTTTGTTGCATGTGACATCATCAAAAAAAAACAATAAAAGAACTTCAACACACTAGAAATAAATATGCTGTTTTTTTTTAGCAGGTCTCTCTGTGTAACCCAAGTAGACCTTGAACTCATAGTCCTCTTGGCTCTATTGCCCTTGTGATCACTGGGTTTATAGATATACCACTAACCATATAGACATTGCTTTTAAAATAAAAATATTTAATAATAATAATTTAATAATAAAAATAATTTAAAATAAAATATTCTTTGGTAGTAAAAGTACAAATATGATTATATAAGCTATTTTTCACTAAGAAAAAAATAAGGAAAAACGATTGTCACACTAGCTTACATCATTTTGTAACTAATTGGCAGCAGCATAGTAGAAATAATTATGTCCACAATAAGTACCAAGATGCATGAATACATATATATTCGATATAGGAATTTTTCCAAATATCAATACTGGGTTCATGGGCTGGAGAGATGGCTTAATGGTTAAGGCACTCACCTGTGAAACCTAAGGACTCAGGTTTGATTCCCCAGTACCTATGTAAGCCAGATGCACATGCTGCCTCTCTCTCTTTCTCTCTCAAATAAATAAAAATAAAAAATATTTTCAAAAACTAGGCTCCCCTGACAAAATGCATATTGCATACAATAAAATAATGTAAGAAAATAAAATTTGCAATGTATTTAATAATCCCAATACTTTTTTCTCAATATTTGTGGTGACTGTTTTTGTTTCTGACTTGTTACTAAAATGAAAACTCTTGCTGTTTTGTGAAATTTTGCAGGGGATAAAGGGTGATGTACAGGCTCTGGGCAGTACTCAGAAAAGAGCAAAATCCAAAGCCAGGGTGGGCAGCAAGCACAGGCCTAAGGACACTGCTGGAGGAGGACTGCAAGGTGGAGGACTCTATGGGCCACATGTTGATTCTAACAGCATGAATGAATGAGTGAATGAATGAGCGGATGAATGAGTAGCAGGCATAACATAAGACAGCCACGTTTCCTTGCTCTGGGTTTTAGATTCACTCATAGGCTTTGGCCACAGAAAAATAAATAAACCCAAAGATATCCATGGACTATTTCTGTGTTTTGATGTGCCACTCTCCTTCTGAAAATCATGAAGATACCTCTGCTTCTTTAGTATGTTTGATGGAAAGAGATGAAATGTGGAAAAGTAGAAAGAAAGGCAATTCCTGAAATGGTTATGACTCATGTTTTGAAAAGACTTCCTACTCCCAAGTTAAATAAATATTCATTGTTATTTTTAACTACTATTGCAGCAATACCAAAAGTTAATTATAACATATGTCATTTATAATGATGAGCCATTGAGAAAATTATCTTATGTCAAGAGCAATTGTATTTTTGGACAGCATCTATTAAATAATATTTTCTATTAATCTAAAATGCCAGATCTAACATACACTGAATAATGCCTGTGTAGAAGAGTGGTGCTTATATTTATAACTCAAATTTCAAATTTGTTTCATTGGCTATGTCTATTCATTCACTATTTCTATATGAAGCACATTTGTACTTCCTCATAGGCTTTTCTTTGACTCATTTTGAAAGAACATACTTATACAGTTGGTATATTGCAAATGTTGGGTTCAAAGCTACATGTTCTGCCTTTGAGATTATTAAAGTAGGGGAGTGTTCTGGGAAATGATATTCACTGTGCCATTTCATCTGTGCTGAGTATCCCTGATGCACTGTCTTGCTTTAGCTTCTAATAGTCTTCATTTTTACTATGAACTACAACTGATATAACACAGAACTCATAGGAAATGTTTCCTTGCTTTTTTCTGGCTACAGCTTTGATGCATTCCTTCCTGGAAAATTATACTCCTATTTTAAACCTGTGGAGATTGTTCATTTCTACACAAGGCATCCATGACAACTGTTTTGAAACACCAATATGGGCATTCAGACTCAACTGTCTGAATAATTTCATTTGCCCAAGGTTGCTGACTCACTAGCTGGCCTGAAACTTTCACCAAGTATGGGAGCATGAGGGTCCCAGAAAGTCCATGGCTGGATTTATCATATACCTTGTAGCAACCCAATAAGAGAGGATTAGGGTGGTGGTATACAAAGTTTTACATTCTAAAACCATTATTCTTACACCTGTGTCACACTGGAGTTTGCCAGCTGCTAAGCAGATCCTTCTGAAAAAAAAGAAAACACTAGAACTGCCATGTGAATGCCATGAATTTTCTAATGGTAGAATGACTATATTTTAATTTTAAATACCAATCTATAAATCTCTGACATGACTCTTTCTTCCTAAATGTGGGATAACTGTCTTTTAAATAAAGGGAGCTCTGTAAACTAGCATAACTGAGCCAGTGAGTAAATAGAGGAAAAGAACAGATACGATGTCATTCCATCGAGTACTAGGTACTTAGGTTGAATTTATTCCTAAAGTCATCACCTCCTTGCTCCAAAATGTCTGCCACCAGACTCCTACATTTAATATCCTTGCATATATCATCTCCAGTGTTGTAGTTATCTGTACATTGCCTGACCATAATCAGCTGACGGCAGGGCAGGTTTTGTTTTGGCTTACAGTCCTGAGGAGAAGATACATCATGACAGGAGACAATGGTAGAACAGAGGCTAGACATTACCTCCTGCCACAGTAGGTGGAAAACAGTAGCAAGTGAATAAGCTGAACACTGGCAAGGGAAAAACTGAGCTATCCCACTCCATAAAAACACTTACCCTAGGAAGTCATCACCTCCAAAATTGTCACCAGCTGGAGACCAAGTATTCAAAACACATGAGTTTATGGAAGACATCTTATGTTAACCATCACATCCAGGATATTGTGAATCATCACATTGCTTTTAGTAGACTATACATGTGACTAATTCCTTTGGCTGCTTGCTTCTACCAGCAGGAATCATATACCCTGTCCTCAACTCTATAAAACTGAGTCCCAAGCCTATCATTTGAAGCAGCTGAATATCCTAATTGTTTTTGCCACCAACAGAGGGAATTGAACACATTTTCCGTGCAACTCACCTATGCACCCTCATTAGATCTAGTCTGCTGTTACAGCTTCAGTTTTATATGACATATGCCTACTTTAATAAAATTGGGGTATTTCCCATTACCTTAAACACCAATCCATTTGTTAAGACATTTTGGGTTAGTGTTTCACTAGAAAAAAAAAAAAAAAATAGGAGACATGTATTTAGAAACGTGTTGTGAGGAAATTGCTCATATGACTGAAATGAGCCCTTCAGGGAAGACAGAATTTAACGCTGGCATGGACTGAGGCTGCTATCCAAGAGAGCGCTTGGAGGTCACAGTTCTGCTCTTGAAGCCTTTCAGAGACTAAATTAGTCTTGCCCTGATTATCTAGGACAATCTTCCTCACTTACAGTAAAGTGATTGCAAACTCCAGTCACATCCACAAACACATTTGCAGCAACATCAAGGTGAGTATGTGACTACAGCCTGCATCTGTATCCTAGCCAAGACAGCACATACACTGCCCCCCACACTTAAAATTGAATGAGTAAATTCATTAATTAATAAACTAAAGCCGTTAATTTTCTAACTGACCTTTAAAGTCAAGATTATAAGACACTGTAACTGGAAGAAAGGAAGAATTGGAGGAGACTAAGTATTATCAACTCTAACCCCACATATGAAATACTAGTTTCCAGGGCTGGAGAGATGGCTTAGCCATTAAGGCGCCTCCTGCCAAGCCTAAGAATGCCCCTTCCATTTCCAGGTTCCACGTTTAGCCAGACACAAACGTGATGCAAGCAAGCAAGCAATGCCACGCTTGCCCACAAGGGGCACACGAATCTGGAGTTCCTCCACAGCAACTGAGAGGCCCATTCTTTCCTCTCTCTGCCTCTTCATCTCTCTCTCTCTCTCATTCTCTCTCTCTCTCTGACTCTCTCAAATTAAAAATAAAGAAAGAAAGAAAAAGAAATAATAGTTTCCCACCAGAAGAATTCTTCTGCTATAGTAAAATAGTAACTTTCTGATTTGGCTCTGTGGTAGTTTGAATATATGTCCCCCAATATATTCAGTGTTTTACTACTTATAGTTTGCATCTGAAATCACCTTGCTAGAGGCAAGGTCACTGGGGGCCCCAGTCTTAAGGTGTGGTGATGGTTTGAGAGTCCATTGTAAAGATATGCAAATGTGCCTAGCAGGAGTTCCTGAAGTGTGCTGTGTGACCTTTTGGCTGTAGTTTTGCTCTGTTTGCTGTGGTGTCTGGTTGGCTTTTGCTCTCTCTGTTTGGCCCTGTGGAGAGCAGGCCGTTTTTCCTGCCTTTATGGAACTTCCCCTGGATCTGTAAGCTTCAATAAATATTATCCCTTCCTCCATAACTGTGCCCGGTCTGGAAGTTCATCTCAGCGAACCTGAAGCTGTCTGCAACAGTAAAGCGGTACCGAGGAGTGTGGGGTGAGATGAACCTGACTGTGTGGATATTCATCTTTTGGAACTTTTGTTTTGGAGGAATGGGCATGGACTTGGTGCTTGCAACTGAAGATGCCTTCTGGAGTGGTAAGCCAAGTTTTATGGACTATTCTGATGAGAGTTTGAGAATGCTAAGTGCAGACAGTATTGAACTTCGAGGCTTGGCTTATGAGCTTTCTAGGGGGAAGGAAAGACGGCAGAGGACTTTGTTGGAACTAGGCTACTGGCATAAGGGATGGCTACGTTCCGCTATCCAGGCCCAGAGTGTTTGATCAAGGTTAAATTTGTAATGGACTGATGTGCTTGGCTAAAGATATCGGACTGAGATTTTAAGATTTTAAGTTGGAAAACCTGAAGCAAGTTAAAAGTAGAGGCATTGAGACTGGTTGAGCTGCTATTGTCAACGCATTAGCAATCTTAAGGAAGGTGGAAGGAAGGTGGCCTGACTTGATTTACATTAAAACAATGGAGAGGATGCCTGAGGAAAGACTGTTAGAAATGCAAACTTTTGGAAAGAGTGTTTACTGGAGAAGGAACCTGCTTTTCAAGGCTCTGATTTATTTTGTCCCTGGATTAAGAATATGGCTGTGTCCTGCACACCTAGTATTGGTTTTGGAAGCATGAAAATTGCATGGAGTGGTCATGAGTTGCACACGGTTCCAGGAGCCGCTGCTGCGATGCGGCATGAGGCAGGGCATGAAGACCCTCAGGAATAGGCTGGAAGAGCCTTTGGAAGATGGACCATGGTTTGCATGGAGACCTGAAGATGTTTTGGATATACCAGGACTGTGCAAAAGGACTACCATGGAGTGCAGTGTCAGTATGCGATGAAAGTTTTCCCTGGCGACTCTGCCCAGCTGGAGGGGCGGATTGGAAAACCTGGAGACTGTTAGTCTATGGTTATATTGAACTTGAACTGCAGAAGTTTGATGACTGCTGATGGTGGTTGAGTTTGCATTGTTCTAGTTTCTCCTTGCTATTCCTTATACAGTTAAAAATGTTTACTCTGTGCCTTTACATGTTGAAAGTATTTAACTTGTTTGATTTTACAGGACTCACTATCTTAAGTTGATCAAGACTGTGAGAACGTTTGAAATTGGACTGAGTACAATTTACAATGTGTGATAGTTATAAATCTATTGGGGGCCAGGAGCTAAATATATTGGGGGCCAGGGGCGGAATGTGGTAGTTTGAATATATGTCCCCCAATATATTCAGTGTTTTACTACTTATAGTTTGCATCTGCAATCACCTTGCTAGAGGCAAGGTCACTGGGGGCCCCAGTCTTAAGGTGTGGTGATGGTTTGAGAGTCCATTGTAAAGATATGCAAATGTGCCTAGCAGGAGTTCCTGAAGTGTGCTGTGTGACCTTTTGGCTGTAGTTTTGCTCTGTTTGCTGTGGTGGCTGGTTGGTTTTTGCTCTCTCTGTTTGGCCCTGTGGAGAGCAGGCCGTTTCTCCTGCCTTTATGGAACTTCCCCTGGATCTGTAAGCTTCAATAAATAATATCCCTTCCTCCATAACTGTGCCCGGTCTGGAAGTTCATCTCAGCGAACCTGAAGCTGTCTGCTACAGGCTCATATGTTAGGCCTCCAGATCTTCACGCAGACCACATCTCCCCTGGGATAGTCTCTCCTAGCATGAAGTCTAGGTGATAGGCTTCCATGGATAGTCAATGTGAGTATTGATTGGAAGGCAAAGCAGGCTTGCATGATCTTGTGCTCTAGACGTGCATAGCAGGAGCAAGGTTCAGAGATCAACGTGGAAGTGGTTGCAGTAGGAATATAAAAGCCAGAGAACAGGGAGGACAGCTGTGGAACACTGTCATCCAGGCATCCCACAGCCATTCCATTCATGACCATACAATGACTGTTGTAATCTACATAAGATCCACAACACTAGGCCCCTCAACACTCTGTCATGGATGATAGAGGGCCTGAGGCCCCTATCCATACCTGAAGAGATATTAGCAATTAATGTTGGCTGGAAAAGTGTAAGTCATTTTCTGCAATTGCATAGCCATTGGTGGGACCCATGTACTTTGGCAAATAATTTTCTCCCATGCCTATGAAGGCAGCCCTAATTACCAGAGATGGGAAAAAATAAATGAGAATGGCATCAAAGCAAAAGAGGAACTAACAGGAAATAAGAGGTTCCTCAGAAAGAAGGGGGAAAGGGGAAGTAAGTCAAGAAAGGTTTGAGGACTAGGTTAAGACCAAAATATACTAAACACATGTATAAAAAGTGTCAGTGAATAACAAAGAAGTATCTTCCTGACTAGACTATAAATGTGAGTGCACATTGCAATTTTGATCTAAAATGTTCCTGACCACACTTGCTCTTTATATAAAAACAAGACCATGGTTCCATGGTTCCGTTTTACTCAAAGGTCATCCTAATGGAAGAGTGAGCAGAAATAGGTGGAGAGATTTTAATACATTCTTTTCAGCATGGTGCACCTGCCTCTTGGTGTGAAACAGAATATTTCCTGCATCTGGTTTTGTTTCATCTCCTCTATCAGTTCCCATTCTCCCCCCTCCCCACTTTGTTGCACATGAACACCCCATCCAGGAGCCTCTGGATTATCAGCAGCTTTCACCCAGCATCCTTAGCTTTGTTGACTGCCTGGCGTTGTCGGGCATCAGTCATCATAGTACAGTGCAGCTATAGCCTGACACCTCAGAACACTTGAGTGCTTCTCCAGAAACACCCTTAGTACCTACAAATTTGTTGGACATTACTTAAAAGCATGGTATTGAAGAATGATTTTTAAAAGCATTATACTTTCATTTTAACACTTACTTAATTTTTATTTTTATTCAGTTGTTTTAACAAATTCCTGCATATAACTGTAATATCATGGATTCAAAGGATTGTAAAGCAGGAACATGCTACTTCAATATTACTGCTCTTTCTATAATACAGTGAGCCTGTGGTCTGTTTATTAGAACATCTAGGCCCTAAATTAGAGATAAGTTGGACTATAACATCCAATTCTGAGACATTTGTTTAGAACTTTGGTTTATTTTCTACATTTATTTATGTCACTTTCTTAGAATAAGCTAACAATACTTTTAGTATACTGTAGCAAACTGGGCTCAGTATATTATGAATAGTTTTTTATTCAGCAAATTCTACCAAAATCATTGGTACCATCTATAATACAAGGTTGGACACTGTGAACTTCTTACCCAACGAGGAAAGGCAGCTGCCACGATACATGCATTTGCTGAATGGAAATTTTCTTTCCCTATATGTACCATGACAAAGAAAAAAATTAATTACTTCTTTTGGTATCAAGCAGCAAGAGTCATGGAAAATGTCCAATCACTTTCTCTCACTGGACATTTACATCGATAAAATAAATTCTGAAAAAAAAAAAAAACCTTCTAACCTTTCTTTGACATTGTGTGGATAAACTCATACAGAAATTAGGCAACTAAAAATTAGATGTTAGTATAATAGAACCTGACTAGATTTAAGAGATTGTTCAAATGAGAACTAGTATAAAGATTCTACCAGCAAAGCTGACTGTGCTCGTCCTTCCAAAAAATTTCAGATCTCTTCCCATTCCCCCTTTAGAACACTTGAACAAAAAATTCAGAACACATAAAATTATGTTCAGCTGGAAAGAGATGACAGAGATAACAAGAGAAAGCTTCCTTGCCTGCCACATGGGGAGGGAAATTCTTGTCTTCTATATATAAAGCTATGAAAATAATTACATTAAGAGCATGCTCAGTTGTATCATTTAATAATTTTCCAGAATACTTATGAGTAATTTCAATATATACCTTTTAACCTGCACCTCATGTTCCATTATGCATAATTATTCTGCTTGCTTATTAAACCCTCTAAATTACAATGATTAATCATACACATTGCAAAATTAAATTGTGAAAAATGATTAATCATCATTGTATTATTGTTTAATTATACTACATATTTCATTTTAACTAGAAAACAGAAAGTACTTTAACTCCTGGGCCAACTACATTGTTATGCTGATAATTAGCCTAGATTTTATTACAGGTAAAGAAAATAAGGTCCAGGTTACAAGAATTATCTAAGATGAAACATGTGTAGCTCCTGTCTTTGTTCTGAACATAGAATGGTTTAGAATGAAGAATTGTCTAGTAAAGTGAAAAAAATTAGGAGGACACCTAGTGAATATGATGATTACTCCAAAAAGTATGCCTTTCATTTCTAGAATCATACACTTATACTGAGTTACCAAAATAATATATCTCTCTGATGCTTTCAGCCAACAACACATTATCATGAATCCCACCTAAATAAAGTCCAGAGGGTTAGTCCCTAGATAATTCACATTTAGAAGTGTGCTGGAAGGTCCTGCTATATGAAGATATCAAAACTTAAGACAAGAAAATGGAGAGAGGAAATAGATGAACAACAGAATATGTCATTAATTTATTTTTTATTTTATTTATTTTTGGAGAGAGACACACAGAGAGACAGACAGAGAGGGAGAGGGAGACAGGTAGAGATGGGTGCAACAGCAGTCTCTCAGCTGCTGTGAACGAAATCCAGATGCGTGCGCCACCTTGTGGGCAAGTTCGGCATTGTGCCCTTGCTTCACTTTGCATATGGCTAAATGTGGGACCTGGAGATTGGAACCCGGTTCTTACACTTAGCAGGCAGGCACCTTAACCGCTAAGCCATCTCTCCAGCCCCATTAATTTATTTTTATAAATTTTTATTTATGTGTGTGTATGTGTGTATGTGTATGCATAGGTATACATGACATGGTGCAGATGTGGTCAGAGGACCACCATGAGGTTTCTGTATTCCACGTTCTGTGAAACAGGGCCTATTCCTGTTGCAAATAAATTTCCAGAATATAAAAGAACATCAGACTAGCTTCAAAGTCTCCTAGGCCCAAATCTCCTTGATATAAACACTGGACAACAAAAGCATGACCCACTTTGCTTCTGGCTTTACATAAATGCTGGGGAGGGTTAGCAGGCTTTATAAGCAAGTATCATCTTCCTAGCCTCAAAGTGGCAGATGGCATTATTATTTTTTATTAGTTATGTAAATAGTGTGTATACAGGAATGCTGGTTCCATTCATTAGCCTCCTCCCTGTCCTTCCCCCTCCAAAGGGACCCTCCTCATTGGGGAATGTGGGTCATGCATTGTCGGGGTAGCCATTAGTTATGTGGAAGAGACAATGTTTCTGTGCTTAATGTCTCAACTTGTAGCTCTAACAATCTTTCCACCCCCTCTTCCACAAATTTCCCTGAACCATGTTGGGTTCATTTTAGGTCTACTTCAGTGATGAGATCTTGGCAGCTTCTGTGTCTCTGGATATCTGGTTTGGTAGGAGTTAAGTGTTCTCGGTGTCTATCTCCTTCACCCTTGTTTTGGTACCAGGTTCACCAAGAAAGCAGCACTCTTGCTCATTTCCCCAATTACTCTATGGTTTTGGCTGGGGCCCTGGTGAAGTGCCATAGACTGATGCTCAGGTTCTCCATTCATCTGAAAAAGAGAAGCAAATTCTGTAATGGAGAATGAAGTGAGAACCAGATAAATGAGATAACTATTATCAGTTTAGAAAGAATTTAATAGGTGTAGGCCCTCTTGCAGCCAACAATTTGTGGGAGCTTGATATTGGAGAGCGGGCTTGGGTTTTGGATATGGTTCTGATTTGTTTCCCAGTTCCAGGTATGGGTTCTGTTCCACTGAGTGGATCTGTTAGCCAAATCAAGAGCAGTTGGTTACCCACCATGGCTGTGTGCCACTATTGCCCTTGTGTGAGCATCACATCAGGTTGTTTGCTGCTGAGAAGCTTAGACCATGTGTTGCATGGACAGATGTTGGTCATTTTCTCCCAGTCACTCATGTAGCACATCTTGCACTAGACAATGCTTTAAAAAAATGCATGTTTAGGAAGTATGGAAGACACCATAGTCTCTTAGTGATACACATAAACACCCATCAGATATGACATGGGTGTCTGGAAAATTGAAACAGGACCACAGGCTTTGCAAGCAAGTGCCCTTAAGCACTGATCCATCTTCTCAGCCTGTTTTAACTTTTTATAAGAAGTAATATTCTTAACTCCTAGGTTATGATCAGATGAGTTTATATTCATGCCTACCCCAATGTAATGTGGAAGAAGTTAATATGATATTCTCAGAAGAATGGGATTCAGGAACCCGCCAGTTTCTGTTAGCTGTAAGCAGAGAGCCTGGATTAACTACTTCACCAAACCTCTATGAAATGACTGACAATTATCCTAAAATTAGATTGTAATACTTTTAGGGAGTAGATGCTAAATGTGAAATCCATCAAAATATACACAAAATATATGTTGCAGTCCAATTAACATTGTCAAATCCTTTGGAACCTGAAAAAAAGATTAGCATTTCTTCAAAATGTTTATTTATGTGTTTGCATTTCAGGATGCATGTTTCTTCATGTTATATAAACTCAGTTACTCCTCAAAGCCTCCCATCCCGAATAATGATAACATATTCCTATTTGGAATCTATAAAAACTAGTGATTATGTGTAGAATGTATAACTTGTTTGTAACTATTTTCTCATAAGAACTTGGAATAACAAATTCTTCACATAAATTTTCTTATTAAAAACACAAGCTAGGGCTGGAAAAATAGCTTAGCGGTTAAGGCATTTGCTTGCGAAGCCATAGGATCCTGGTTCAATTCTCCAGGACCCACATAAGGCAGATGCACAAGGGGCACATGCATCTGGAGTTCGTTTGCAGTGGCTAGAGGCCCTGGTATGCCCATTCTCTCTCAGTCTGCCTCTCTTCTCCTCTCTCTCTCTCTCTCTCTCTCTCTCTCTGTCTGCTTGCAAATAAATAAGTAAAAATACACACACGAGAAATATATTTATTACACATCTTCATCTTATTTGTTATCTTTTTAGAGTTCTTGACTATGTTAAACATACCCAGAAAATGGTCCTTCCATTTGATTATTCTGGGTCCAGCATTTAATTGCAGATACCATGGTTACAATGCTAAGTGTGAGGCATGAAATTGCAGACTTTAAAATGCAGAAGATTTGATATATTGCTTCTTAGAACATTCAGCATATCTGCACTGGATCACATATTTTTTTCATGAAGAAATGGTTGTCTGTAAGATAAGATGATATAGGCCATTAATTATAGATGGAAGCCAGGAGATAAGGAAGAAATGATTGTTTATATATACTACTACCTTACGAAAATGCTGTACAGTGCAAAAGCTAATAAACTTTCTCTAATAACTTTGAACTCAAGAGGTAATTTACATTTTATTAGGTGGAAGAGATTTGAAATTGTTTGTTGCAGAAGATTAAAAAGACAGGAAATACAGAGGAAGAGAGTGAAGCTGGAATCAGAAATGAGATTCATGATTTTCCTTTTGATCCACAGAATAGGAACTGTCTGTACTACATTATAACTTCGTATGATTTCCCATCAGGTTGTCTGAAAAATGACTCTTTAAATGTGATGATGCTGAAAAATGGTATCTAAGCAAAGAAAGCTTTCCTTTTTTTTTTTTTTTTTTTTTTTTTTTTTTTTTTTACAAACTTACTGTTTCCTGCAGCCATTTACTAATGAGGTACACAATAAAATTATATCACTCATGCATTATTTAACATCATGCCCCTGGATTTCTATCTCCATATTTTCAATGACTCACATGCCTGAAAACAGAACAGCCCTAGGCATCTTAGGTTTTGAGTACAAGTCACCTATATTTAGTTTACAGAATATAATTTTAAATGAACTACTCAATTCTCTGGCCTCAATTGTGTGTGAACAAGATTATGCACTTTTATATAATTATAACCTCATTTGCATTCTGCAATATATCATTTGCTCATTGAGCTAATTTTTATTGAGTGCTCACTGGTAAAAGATACCATGTTAGAGGTGTTCGATATTATTTAATTTAATGAAATCATTACATATCTCAGCATATCCCCCTCTTTCATGAAAACACTTGTAAATCTGATAACCTGGTGACATTAACTAAAACAGTTACAGAGATAGGTTGTCTATCTATTCTACACTTAGGATGATGCAGTCTTTAACATTTGAGTTGCAGAGGGAAATATACATTAAACCACATAATTCCACAAGCAAATTGATGGAGTAGTATGCTAGAACCTGTCTGTGGGACATCAGAACTGTTGGTGTGTCTTTCCATCCATAGCCAATGATGGTACATTGGTCATTGTAGGATTATTTACACAACATATTTGATAAATTCAGCAGATCTATGGTTGTGGTTTGGTTTGGTTTGTTTGTTTTCAGAGAGCCAGTTACTAAATAGTTTCAAAATGATTGAACAATGTATTCATAAACATATACCCATGAAAAAAATAGGGTTATGAATGAAAACAACCTGAAGTATTTCTAATATGAAATGATGCAAATTTCAAGTTAATACTCATACATTAAATGATATCTGAAATTTATTTAACAAAAACTAATCCTTCTACAAAGTGAGGGGATGGATGATCAGAGAGTACATAAAACACAATTGGTAGGGCTGGGACTGGTGTATGCATTTTTTAAAATTTTTTTTATTATTTTATTTATTGTTGAAGAGAGACACAGAGAGAGACAGACAGAGAGGGAGATAGAGATGGGTGCGCCAGCAGTCTCTCAGCTGCTGTGAATGAAATCCAGATGTGTGCACCCCCTTGTGTTCAAGTGTGGCATTGTGCTCTTGCATCACTTTGCATCTGGCTAAACGTGGGACCTGGAGATTAGAACCAGGTTCTTAGGCTTAGGAGGCAGGTGCCTTAACCGCTAAGCCTTCTCTCCAGCCCGGGTGTATGCTTTTAATCCCAGCACTCAGGAGGTAGAGGTAGGAGGATCACCGTGAGTTTGAGGCCACCCTGAGAATTCCAGGTTAGGCTGGACTAGAATGAAACCCTACCTTAAAAACCAAAAGCAAAAGCAAAAACAAAAACAAACAAACAAAAGACATAATTAGTAAAAATATCAGTACCTTTTAGCTGAGCAATTGTTATTTATGTTCATTTTCATTTTTACATTTATGAAACATAAAATACATCAAAAAGAAACTTGAGAAATGCAAATATATTCATATATAGGTTTCCATATGTGTGTATGCATTCATTTTAATTAAACACTCACATACACACACACACACACACACACACACACACACACACACACACATATATATATGTATGTTTTGTCAAGTGTTTTTTGAGTATATACATCTGGAGTACTGAAAATCTGCATTATTCACAAGATTCAAAAGGGAGCACATTATCCACACTGTCACATGTATCAGGCTTGGCACACATGATGAAGATTTAAAAAGTATCATAAGATAATATGGTTTTTGAAAAGCTTCTATAACTTGGAGTAGACTCTTAATCATGTGAAAAGCAATACTATTCACATTTAGTAAATGGAAATTCATTGAAGATACATAGTGTTTAATAATTTTAAAACAAAAATAATTTGTTTGTAGAAGATTCCCATTTCCCAAACTTCATTTGTTCCTTTAGTTTTCAAAAAGTTTAATTAAAAAATACACATTTGGGAAGTTGTATATTTATCTGAGTAATAATTAAAACATTTCTTTTTTGGTTGCTGAGGTGTATTAAATCTGAAGATAACATCTCCATCTTCAACAATGTAATTTCTGCTTTGTTGTTTGTACTTTCCTGCAACCTGGACTGCATTTTCAGAATCTTGTTCTTTAAAATCTTTGTATTTCATTAATTCAGCCATACTGAATTCCTTTTCAATCTGTGTGACTCTTTCTTGCAGCCTGAGGAACCGTAGTTCCTTCCCTGACGTTCCATGCACACACTTCATCTGGGCCTGTAGTGAAAAAGTATTCTAGTTGGAGTGCTGCAAACCTAGCTAGCCTTAGTGATGTTTGGTAAAGCACTTTGTGTCATGTTTGATTCCAGATACTTCTGTCTCTCCTCAGCATTTAATTCTTGCAACTTGAGTTCTAAGGCCCCATTAAAAAGAATGACAAAGGCACCTGGATCATACTTGTCCACCCACTTTTTTTTTTCTAATATAGTCTTTTTCAGAGAGATTAACCAAGTAGACCATTGGTTTTGAAGAAAAAATAAGTGTTTATTCAACACTTCAATCTCTTTGTCATTCCAATCATGATAGATGAAAATAGGTTTCTTTTCATTTATAACCCAGGATTTGACATTGCACATTATATCATATTCAGGTTTCAGTTTTTTATCTCCTCCTCTCTCAGGCACCTTTTCTAGCTTATCTACAATAAGCCCAATCATTTCTTCATCTTTAAGCTGAAGCTATTCATGTATTGTTTCTATATCTCCAGTGGGATCTACACTTCCTTCAACATGCCTGATATGATCATCTTCCAAAGCACGTGTTAGATGAAAACTCCCATCACAGGCACTGATATGAGATAAAAAGGCATTCCCCAAGCCTTGCCCATTGTGAGCTCCTTTCACAAGGCCAGCAATATCCTTTACATTTAGAAAAGCAGGGATAATTGGATAGGTCTTTAGTAAAGCTGTTGACGGCTGCACAATTTAAAGCACTGTAAAATTAAGGAAGCCTTTGAGTTTTGTTGAGGCTGGGCAACTTATTTTGTGAATGAAAAAAGTCAAAACTCAAGATGATGGGGAGATGCTCAGTTCATAAGGTACTTCCCTCACAAGCATAAGGACATGCTTTTGAGCCTAGATCTCATGTACAGGGTTGAGAAGGCAGAAATAGGAGGATCATGTGGACTCTCTGGACAGTCATTGTAGCCTATTTAGCTAGTTTCAGACAAGTGAGAGATCCTGCTTCAAATAAATAAATAAATAAATAAATAAATAAATAAATAAATAAATAGATGTAAGCAGCACATGAGGAACAACACTCAAGGTTGTTATTTGGTCTCCCCACCCATGAACTCACACATGTATACACATGCTTAATTAACTAATTAACTAACTAATGAATAAATAAGGCTGGGAGATATATCAGTCAGTCAAATGCACTTGCTTTACAAGCTTGAGGACCTGAGTTTGATCCTCCTTATGTACACAAAACATACCAAGCAAGGTGGTATGTGCCTACAATCCCAATGCTGAGAAACGGAGATAATGTTGCCTAAGTAGTATATCCCAGGCCAGTGTGAGACCCTGTTACAAAGAACATGGATAACATTCCTGAGAGTGATTCTCAAGGTTGTCCTCTGGCCTTCACAAACATATGCATACCTGTTCATGCTCACACATGTGAATGCTCAGCTGTACACATACTTCCACATGGATATGCATAAACTTATATACTCACATGTACACACACATACGCACATACATATGAATAAAAATAATATTTTTAAAGTAGTTTATCATATTTTTGCTTTTAAAAGTGTAGACCAGGATGAAGGTCCCCTATGACCTTACAGTAAATTCCTTTTTAAAAATATTTTTATTTATTTGAAAGTAGAGAGAGATACAGAGAAGAGAGAGACAGAGAGAGAGAGAGAGAGAGTGGGTATGCCAGGGCCTCCAGCTCCTGCAAGTGAACTCCAGATTCATATGCCAGTTTGTCCACTAGGCTTTACATGGGTACTAAGGAATCAAGCCTCAATTGTTGAGTTTTTCAGAGAAGCACCTTAACTGCTTAGCCATCTCCCCAGTCCCCAGGAAATTCTTCATGAGTGATGAAAGAAAATCTGTAGTTCAACAACCCCCATGATGATTTATATACTCAATTGTGAAATTTGGATGAGGCAGTGACAAATTAGTGGCTAGAAACTACATTTTCTGCTTTGATGTTTGATGTGTAGTGTCATTTCACCACATGAACTTCCCTCTGTGAATCACAACAATGCAAATAACTCTACTTATTCTATTGTTATTTTCTGGATGCAGGTTGTGCTTAGCATTCATGTGCACTCTGCAGACTTTCAGGTGCAGATTTATGGAAGGCTTCAGCCAGGTTTTCTTTCTTCACTCAATCATAAATTCATACTGGGCAATGTTGATATCCTGCAACTCTGCACAGGTACCAGATCCAAAATGGATTTGGTAGAATAGCTTTGATCTGTGATGGTGGTGATGGTGTTAGTAAAAGTGCAAGGAGTGCTGAAGGGACGGGTTAATGGTTAAGGCAGTTGCCTACAACACCTAAAAACTAATGTTCCATTCTTCATGTCCCATGTAAGCCAGATGAACAATGTGACACAAGCACACAAGGTTGCACATGCACACAAGATCACACACATATCTGGAGTTCTATTACATTGGATGGAGGCCCTGGCACACCAATTCTCTCTCTCCCTTTCCCTTTCTCTCTCTCTCTGTGACAAAAAGTTATTATAATGAAAACTGCAAGGAATCTGTATTGTGGAAAATGAGTCATATAAATTCATAAAGATTGATACTGAGTTTCTGAAGAACTCCAGAAGCAGTACTTATGGCCATATACTGCCCTTGACTGAGTATATAACCTTTCCTTTGACCTCAAGGGTACTTTATGTATTTGAAGAAATGTATATGTGGATTGCATATGGTATCAAGAACAGCAGAGCTTTGGGGGCAGAGCTCTTCCATGATAATGCAAGATGGCAGGAAGCTGCCAAGGTTTAAACCAATTACCTTACACTAAACTTAATTGAGGAATAATTTATAGAAGCCAAGGGATGTTAATTGAACAATGAATCACTTAGACTGAAGAACAAAATATATGTGAATTGATCACTAGAAAACAAACAAAAGATTGAAAAGAACTTAGGAAGGCTTGAGTACCTGGAAACTTAATGCCGCTAAATAAAGAACTTCATGACAGCAAGAAGCTACAAGAGGTTGTCAAGTCTCTGTGCATGGCCTGAGAAGTAAAAGGATGTTCCATGGATGCAAGGCATGCGTTAGGATAGTTCTAACATATTTTGTAACAATGTTATTTAAATTCTGTTTTCCCTTAGGCACACAACCTCAAGAAATTAAGATAGCTGTCATTTCAAAGTTCTAAGCACACTGGAGTAGTGGGAATTAATTTCTTACAGAGGTTTAAGAAGCTGTTTTATTCCAAGACTGAAAAAGAAACCTAGGTAAAACAAAATGTAAAATAATCAAAGGTAAAATTACAGCAGTCATTATTTTTAATTGTGTGATTTTCTTAAATGTTCAGAGTATGATCTTTCTCCCACTTTCTTTGTCAGTAAGTTTGACACCAATTTAGTGATGTTTTTTACTCTGGGGTGTTATGACCTGACTTTATGGAAAATTGCTCTGGATTTATCTTAAAGATAATAGTCATTCTAGTGTAAACAGACACTGTAATTTGGTTTTGGTTTTGCTAGGAGAGGTCATGAATGCTTTCAGAAAGCTTCTTTCACTCCCAGTGCTTGGTTTTTTGCCCAAGAAAGCAGACAGGCAGTGTTATTTGATGGGTTTCTTTACGCTTTATGATTTTTCTATGATTGACTTCTCACACTTAAAGCTAAAGTCATTTACTGATGTTAACTGAAGTTGTTTCATCCCTGTGAAAGCTAAAACAAGAGGCAAATCTGAGGGTGCAGAGGCATTTTCTACTCTGCTCCTCATCAGGATATGAATCCATTTTTCCAGAAGTGAGTTTGGGAAGTTTAAATAGATACATGTCTATTAATATCGTAACTAGTACTAGTTTGTTAAGAATATAATTCTGGACACCAAAGACAAACAATGAGCAAACTTGTTCTCTTTGAGCTTCATATACAGCAGGAAAGTTTTAAACAAGACAAGAAAATGATGTTTGAGTATGAAGTGCTTTATGGCATATTAAGCACCTGTATTTGTCATCTGGACACTCCAGTATGGCACCCACCTATATCATAGAGATACTAGAGGCCAGCTTGCTTACTCTCTAGGATACTGTACTTGTGGATGACTTTAGTGGTTAGGTCATAGGACATTGATTATGCCCTGATTATTGATTCTGGGGAAGCTCCAGACATCTGGACTGAGCTGTCAGAAGGTCCTCTGAACCAACACCTCCCAACTGTGAGAATTGATTATAAGAGATACTTAGCCTCTATTGTCACCTTAAGACATTCAGTTTCAGAGTAATTTGTTGTGTAACAATAGTCCATACACAGAAAGTGGTGTTTCATCTATTCTCTCACTGAGTGTTTATGCAGTGTCATCCAACTGGTACTAAACTGAGGAGTTAGAGACCAAGATAATTCAGCATGCAATTTGCTGATAAAGTTAAGAGAGAGAGAGAGAAGTGAAACATGCTTTCTTAGGCATACTGTTTTACAATAGCTTGATTATCAAAACCTCATCACTGTAATTCTTTAATCTGTGATTAAGTAGCATCCATGAAATCCTTAGGCAAACATCAAGTAGGAAGAAAGAAATTTCCCTTGGTAACCTGAAGAAGTACATCAGGATTACTGTAACTTCTGTTTCCTTTGAAGATGTGTTGAGATTAACTAATTCATTTGGACAAAAACATGTCATATAAATCAAAGTCAGCTGTCTCTGATCAGTGGCCCAAGGATATTCTATTCCATACTTAAGCAAAACTCTGACTTGACTATGGCCACACTCATTATTATTAGAGAAAGAGTCATGGAAAGGAGGAGTACAATTAGCAGAAACAGGAAGACCAAGTGCAAGCAAGAGAAAAACCAGGGTAACACACACACACACACACACACACACACACACACACATTTATATATATTCCATTTTTTACCAAATATTGAAAACATATAGAATTGAGTTGAAATACTTACATAAGCATCTTTGACTTTCAAAGGGTTTTGTGCACAGGGGACCATAGTGGCCTGGTGATACAGGTGGAAATGATATATGTTATAAAGAAGGTGAAGCTCACAGGGTAAGCTAGCTGACCCTCATATAAAGAATTAGTTCAATAAGTGAGACTATAACACAGTATATCAGTGCTAAATATTTTCCATACTCTCTAACTGGCAACTTCATCAGTTAAAGAATCACAGCTAACAGAATGTGGCTGAAGCCTCAGTTCTTCTATTTCTGCTTTTTGTTGATGTCACAGACTTCCTGGTGTTCCTTTAGTAGAGATCAAATGTATCAGGTATTAAATGTACCAAATATCAAAATAGCTTCTTTCTCATCTGAGAGAATATAAAATAGTCTTGTGAATTTGACAATGTCATTTTCAGGGAGATGCATATTATTCCTGCAGAATCCCACTTTAGATAATCAAAAAAGAAAGATCTTGCTACAGGGCAATAAAGCTGTAAGGTACATTTTAAAACGTAATTGTTCCACACTTACAGACAAAACAAGATTTGTAACAGCTCCTAAAAACGAGGTGCTGGAACTGGGTGTACTTCAATGTTCAAAACTTTTTTTCACAAGAAAAAGCCCACAGAGCTTAACAGCATCCATACTAGTTTTTCATAATTTGATATTTCTGCAAAGATCAGAATTGGCCTGGGATAGCTTGGTTTCAAATACTTCTCTACAGTAAAACATCAACTGTGGCACAATATCAAATGGATCCCACAATGTTTATGGTGGTGTTGCGCTTAGAAAATGGTATTTACTTTTTTATGCTTAACATTAATAATAGATAAAGAGAGGAGGAACCTCTAAATGATTGTGATTTGGCAAAAGATGAATTCTGAACTCATCATTTTAATTCTAGAATGTATTTTGTTTCATGAAGATAAATGAAACACAGATTGATTCATTAGAGTCTGAACAACTGTTTTCTCCATCCAGAGCTCTCTGAGCCACCCAAGTGTTCCAAATCGGTCCTCAGGCAAGTGGACACTACACTGCCAGATATATGCTTCGTTATCATTGTGTTCTTTCTTTTCTTTTCTTTTTTTTTTCTTTCTTTTCTTTTCTTTTTTTCTTTTCTTTTCTTTTCTTTCTTTTTTCCCTTTCCCTCTTTCTTTCTTTCTTTCTTTCTTTCTTTCTTTCTTTCTTTCTTTCTTTCTTTCTTTCTTTCTTTCTTTCTTTCTTTTTTTGTTGAGGTAGGGTCTCACTCTAGCCCAGGCTGACCTGGAATTCACTATGTAGTCTCAGGGTGGCCTTGAACTCATGCCTATCCACCTACCTCTGCCTCCCTAGTGTTGGGATTAAAGGAGTGAGCCACCATGCCCGGCCCTTCCTTATCATTGTTTACGTCACAGCTACCTTGACTCCAGCCTTGTCGCTTTAAGCTCTAGTTCATTTGTTACCAGCAAGGTTTCCATCATATCAATATGGGATATTATATTCTGGGAATATGTGAAAGAAACAGATGGAACTCTCCTCCCCAGCAGTGAAACTTGCATATCACATCTTAAGAGGATAAAAATCTGAGGGACCCACCTGGTAGCCAATTCTCCCCTCATTGTTTCCTTACTCACCTAACTCTACCAATGATTCTTAAGCAAGGGTCGTGTCCACTCTGAATCAGAAGCACCTTGAAAAGTAGGGTGGTCATGAGGACTCTGACGCAGTCAGCATCCTTCCCTAGGGCAGCACCGTGCCCTGGGTCTGAAACAGCTGAAGACTCCCGATAAAGGCAAACATTGTCTGCGCAAGCTAGAAGACTCTGATCAAACCCATTTCAGACTCATTTCTCCCCCTTTTAACTATGCATTAGGACTCTACTCTGTACCTGGATAGGGCTGAGCTGACACCTGCTTTTCTTTGTCTGGTCTTTAATTTGCATATCTACTTTATCAAGCCACAGCTTCTAGTTTATGTAAGTGCATTTGCTACATCATCAACTCTTCTGCCCTTTCTCATCCAATCTGGATCCCAGAGAAGTCAACGGGCTTATCTCGCCTGCTTGGTATGACCGCCAGGAAGTAAAACCCAGATTCCTGGGTTTGGGGCTAGTGCTCTGCTGCCCCCTACTGGTCATGTGTCGTACTTCACATTGAAGAACAGCCTTGCCAAAAAGACTATCATCACTTGTCAAGAAACTTCTTTGAAAAAAAATCAACCATCTATAAGGTTGACTAATCAAGAGGAAGTGCCCGGCTCATGTTTATAACTTAATTTTACAAGAACCACCCTCAGTCTACAACCCTCTTACTTTTGAGATAATTCTAACTCACTAGGTAGGGTTTCCAGAGGGAATTGGATAGATTAAACAATGTTATCCAGAAATTAAGCAGATGTCATGCCCGGAGTTTTGATAATTTTGTAGCTGCCTGCCCTGCTTCTCACTGATCCAAGAAATGAATTCACTAACTCCCTCCACTCATAACAGTTTCTTACATTGCTCAAAATACTGCTTTCTTATACTCAGAGGCAGTGCTCAAATGCTGCTATAACCCTGGGCTGCAGTTCCAATTATGCTTTCTGTACTGCTCTCAAGACACAGAGAAGTTGGAGAAGAAAGCACACATTAGATGCAAAGTCGATGTCTAGGTGGGAGCCTCAGGGAAGTGCCAATGCCAGGCAGATGATAGCTGTGAAGCACGTTCAGCTGCAGGACTGGTACACTTCACATAGCTCATTCCAAGTTCCACAGCGTACATGTGGGTTGTGAATTTTATAAGGAAGACACATTATACATGAGATAAAAACATCAGCATTCTCTACTAACAATAGTATACTAGGATGATCAGAGTGTAAAGGTAGTTATCAGCAGAGAATTCTTGACATAAGCTCTTACTCAAATGCACAGATATGAACCTAAATACATTTTAATTTTTATTATTTTAATGTTGATTTATCCAAATTTTCTTAAACACCACGATAAACTGAAATCTGTGATGGCTTATGTGACTAATGATGGTATTTCTACTATTAGTTTAAGGTAGACAAGGTGTAAATCATGATATAAATGTATATTAATTTATATTATCACATAGAAAACCATATCAAAATCATTGTAATGGTTATGGAATATACAGGCCATTTTCCTGGGGAATGGTATCAGTAAACACTAGCAATTTTATAATTGAATTTATGATATTACCATAAGAATTATTCCCCCTTCAGTTATTTTTTCTCTCTTACTGAAAATTTAATGTATGAAAAAAGCATGCACTGATGCTATTTCAAAAATCATGCTCCTTATAAGGATATAGAATGACATCATCTATGATATTCGTTGCTATTTTCAATAAGCTCTGGTTTTAGAATTTAGCTCAGTGGTAGCATGCTTGCTAAGAAAGCACAAGGCCCTAGATTTAGTCCCTGCACACAGGGTGAGTGCAAGGAGAGGGGTATTATTTGAGAAATAATGTCAGACTCTGTTTTCTGAATTTCATCTTATTTGTCCAACTTATCCCACAGAGATCAATATAAAATCAAATTTAACCAACTCACTTGCTTTTAAAAATTCCTTTTAATTTATATTTTTAACTAGAAGATAAAAATCAAATCTCCCTTTGAGAGACAGGCACCTTTTCATGACCAAGTTCCTGCTTATCTTTTCTTTTTTAAAATTTTTTTTTTTTATTATTGTTTTTGGAGAGAGACACAGAGAGAGAGAGACAGAGAGAGAGATCGGAGAACAGAGATGGGCGCGCCAGCAGTGTCTCAGCTGCTGCGAACGAAATCCAGATGTGTGTGCCCCCTTGTGGTCAAGTGCGGCATTGCGCCCTTGCGTCACTTTGCATCTGGCTAAACGTGGGACCTGGAGATTGAACCGCTGGAGATTGGAACCAGTGTTCTTAGGCTTAGGAGGCAGGCACCTTAACCCCTAAGCCATCTCTCCAGCCCCTGCTTATCATTTTAGTGCCCCTTCCAATCTCCACCTCACACACTACAATTTAGACATAAGGACCTGATGACACAGACTGTACCCTCACATGCATTTATCTTTGACACCTACTGATCCCTCTTTCCTCCTGGGCTCCTCTACACCCCTTCTTTGTTTTAGAGATGTTGTTTATTTATTTTTTTAATCCAGTCTGCAAGGACCAGAATCCCTGTGCAAGAGAGTTTTCTAAGAATTTATTTCTAAACTTCTTTACTTACCTAAGCTTTGTTAGTCACAGAGAAAATGCATATTTGTTAACATCTTTTAAACAGGTTGTAATAACTAATTATGGAATCCAGATAACCAGCAAGAAGTTAATCTATTATCATTTAATTATACATAATAAAGATACATAATCAATTGTTACAAGGTTTATGTCACTTGCCAAAGATCAGAGAGCTAGTCGGGTGCAAAGTGAAAATCACATGTAGTCTAGTTTCCAGTCTTTCAGCCGTGTCCTCTTTGGAGGCGATACTTCTCATGTACAACACTGTACTGAAATGAGCCTTTCAGAAATCTACATTCCAACCAAGATTTACCAAGATAAAATCGGCTAATTTGTATTTCTACCTACAGCACATTATAGGTGATAGTATACAATAAGTGTTTGTTGAACTCCCTTTCTAAATGATATTCTTTAAAAGTGAATAGACCTTTTCAAGTAGAAAGTATATAGCTACTGGAGTAGATAATATACAACATAAATTACTATAGAAAGAATTTGAGACTAATGAATAAAAGCAATATACATAATAAGACTATTACATTTGCAGGCAATAAAGCATAGAAGCTAGCTTGCTCAACTGCTTTTATAAACCCTTGAAATAATTTGATAAAAAGTGTTATGAATATAGTGATTGTAAGTCACCTACCTGGGGGAAACTTGCTTCACTTTGCTGTTTAGAATCAACAATGTGGAACAAGCAAATGGATCAACCTGTAAGAGGAATGATTGAGCACTAAGTGTAACTGACTTTCTCAATGACAGAAGCTAAAGTGGGAAACACAACATGCAAGGGTTTTATTTCTACAACTTCAGAAACTTTTAGCTGAAATATTAACATTTTAGGGACTGACTGCATAGTTTAGTTGTGAAGTACATGCCAAGCATGTATAAGCCTCTGGGTTAGATCACCAGCCAAAAGGAAGAGAGGTAGGGAGGGAGGGAGACTTCAATAATGTTGATTTTAAAATTATATGTTCATATATTTCTATGTTACTGGGAAAGGGCAAATAAAATGTTATTAGTTATGAATTTGTTTATATATATATATATATATATATATATATATATATATATATATATATTTCTATCTAAAGTGCATAAATATTTAACAGAAATGTCTATGTAATATGTATAAATTTATTGTATGATAAGTAGTATATATGTATATATATCTACAAATATAAATAAAAATACATAATGATTTTCCTTCATGATGAATTACACATTCATATTATTTATTCATTTGCTTCTATTTACTTTCAACAAATACATTAAAAATTACTCCTAACATCAATATCTGAAAATCAAGCAAATCCCTTAGCTATGATCTTTATATGTTGGCTATTTTACCATTTCTGTATTATTTGGAGACACCAAAGCAAACATTGATATCTAACAATAATATTCACATAAATGCTGTAAACATCTCCTATAAATAGCATAACTTCTTTCATTGACAACAAATTGTTATTTTTTTTTTCATTGCTGAGGACCGAACCCAGGGCCTTGCACTTGCTAGGCAAGCATTCATCCACTGAGCTAAATCCCCACCCCCTTAAAATTTTTTCAATGTTCTGATTGCTTTGAGCATTCTGACCAAGCATGCTCATACACTATATTTCTAATGTGCATTATTAGAAGTACAAAATTATATACTAAGAATAAATAATAAATGTATAAAAATATGATCTGAATTAAAGTACACATTCAACATCTCTTTTATTGAATGGAACATAGCCATGGAAATAATAATTTCCTATGGATTGCCACCATTTGCTAGAATCCCCATGGGGATGACGGGCATCCCCAATGAGGAAGGTCCCTTTGGAGGGAGGGACAGGGATGATGGAAAAGATGGTACCAAATGTGCTGTTTACATACTGAGTATGTCCATAACTAATAAAAAAAAAAAAGGAAGATAGCTCAGTAGTTTAGAGCACTTGCCACACATGCATGAGGGTCTGAAAAAGCCTAATTTGCCCTGAGTTTCATTCTCCAGCACCCACATAAACAGCTGGGTATGGGCACACAGCAACCCCAGTTTTGTTGGGAGCAATGCCAGTTTTGTGAACAGATGAGATCAGAGAATCACTAGGGCTCACCATTTTGCCAGTATGGCCATAGAAAAAGGCACTTTTGAGTTCAGTGAGGGACATGTTATCTCACGATAACATGCGGATTAGTGTTAGAGGAAGACACCCAAACTTCTCCTCTGGACACAAGCACACTTGTGTGTGCATGCACACACACACACACACACACACACACACGGCATTTGCACACACACACAGACACACACACATGAATATACCATACAAATGAAACCTCATACATACATACCACATATGTTACACACATACAAAAAAATAAGAAAGGCAAAAGAAAGAGAGAAAGAACAACGAAAGATAAAAGAAAGAATTAAAGAAAAAGAAGAAAAAGAGAGAAAGAAAGAGAGAGGAAGGAAGGAAGGAAGGAAGGAAGGAAGGAAGGAAGGAAGGAAGGAAGGAAGGAAGGAAGGAAGGAAGGGGGCAGGAGGGAAAGAAAATTTAGGAGGGAGTTAGGGAGACAGTAGGGAGAGAAAGGAATGAAAGAAAAAAGGAGAGATTGAGATATCGTTGTAATGACAAGATGACAAGTACTGAGATCCTAGCCACTGCTCCTTAAGTCTGATCAAAACACCACCTATTTTCCTCAATTTGACAAGCTTCAGACAGCTTTTCTGACTATGTACCTGATCTCCCACTTCCTAGGGCATTTGCTTCAGAACTCTGTCACTTATAGTGTCCTTCTCTGCACCTATGAAATGTAAATTTTTTGCCCAACCTCTTGCCTATTTCACAATCCAACAATGTCATTTTTCAGGACTGTGGATCCATCCAACAAAAAAGATAACAACGGGATGAAGAGGTTGGAGGTGATTGCCTTCAAGACCAAAGGACCCAGATTCAATTCTACAGGACCTACATAAGCCAAATGCACAAGGTGGCACATGTGTCTGGTGTTCATCTATAGTGGCTGAAGGCCCTGGTGCACTCATTCTCTCTCCCTCTCTCTCGCTCCCTCTCTTTCTCTCTTTCTCTCTCAAATATATAAATAACAATTTACAAAAAGATAGCAACCCTTTCTCTCACTGTGGGTGGGAATGGAGGAGACTACTTTTGCCATCTAATACAAATTGGCAAACAAAGGTATCCTAGTCACAATGACCTCTCCCTGAACATCATTCACTATCTCTCGACTAGCTAATGCCATCAGTTGACAACTGTCTGTCATGGTTAAGTTTTGTGTCAACTTGATCTGTTTAGGAATCCACAGACATTCCTCATAAGCGAGTCTCTGAGGTTGTTTCTAGGAAGGATTAACTTAAGGGAGGAATCCTTCCCCGTGGATGAGCCCTTCCTCCCAGAGTGGGCGGCCCCTCTTTGAGGAGGGCTTTATCTAGAGAAGCTCTGGGAAGGAAAGTATCTCCTTCTCCTCCCACCTGGCTGCTAGTGCTGCTTGCTCTTTTCCAGTATGGACTGTAGACCAGCTTGAACTGAAGAGCAGCCTCTCTCCAGGACGCCTCCAGGCCTTCAGTGCCAGATTGGGACTGCTGAGGCCTCCTGGTACCAGATTCCTTGACTCTCAGGCCTACAAACTGCTATTGTTGGACTGTCATAACCTAATCCAATAAATTTCTTTCTAATACAATTTATTCTATAGGTTCTGTTCCTCTAGAGAACTGTAACTAATACATTCTCCCTCCTTTAATCTTCGTGGAGCTGAGTTCAGTTTCTTCCTTACCTGTTTAATTAGTGCAGCACAATTTTTCTTTATTATAACCAACGTTGTCCATCAGATTTTTTTTCCATCTTCATGTGGCTACTCTTGAGAGCAAAAGACAGTATTAGGGTAATTATTCATTTCATTAGTTGGAGATAGGATCTTACTATATAGCCCAGCCTGGTCTCAAACTTAAAATACGCCTGTCTCAACTTTCCAAGTACTCAAATTACTGCTCTATGTCATCATGTCTGGTGAAGAGTAAATTTTTGAAAAGGTGACTTCTTTAAGCTCCATTTTAAACCATATTAGTTTTCATAAATATTGGTTGGGTAGGAAATTATGGTGACATCCTACTAAATATATTTCATTCACTCTGCTCATAGTAATCTTTCCTTAGTCACATATTTTATAAGACAAGCTTAATATGTGTGGGTGTGTATGTGTATGCATAAATCCTGTGCATCCCACTGATCAAGTTTATTCACCTTTGTTAATCTATGTAATTTTCATAATATATGTACTCTGCTGATTTGGCGCAGCCTTTTGTATCAATTTACACAACATTTCCCTTTTGTCTACTCTCTTATTCTTCCTTATTCTAATATTGTGAATGCTTAACATTTTTATTATTTCAGTGACAAAATGAGTATAAAGTATGACAAACTGCAATTTGAGCTGTTTATGCAGTTTCTTTAATTTTGCTCTGGTGCCTAGAAAATGCATACCAAACCAGAAGTCATTAGAATATATGGACATATGAGAGAAAAGTATAAAAGATTGTATGAGAATTCATGCCCACACAGACACTCAATCATAACAGGGAACCCGATGAATAAAAATTACCATAATAAATAAGTGAAGGGTCTACTATTTTACAAGGTTGTATGTACAGTGTTAAAGAAATAAAGGTAAAATATCCACCTATTGCAGGCGCAGAACACTTGGTGTTTTCAAGGAGGAAACTACTGACTTGTCATTTCCTACTTGATTTCTGTTAAAGAATGCACAGCAGTTCACACTTCAAATGAGAACAATGAGTAAATTATAAGCAAGAATGCCATTATAGCAAGCATAGAAGTTGTCAATAAAATAAAAATTAAAAAAAGAATGCCATTATATTAGTGATCTAGTGTAAAAAAAAAAAAAGCCTTTGCACTGACTATTCCAGAAATACTTGACCTATTTAGTTACAATGTGACAAGTATGATATCTCATAGAGGAAAAAATCAAAAATATATAGTAAGATATGACATTGAGTCAACATAATGAGTTGTATACATATTCATCCAAAGACAGAAATAAATGAAATAAATATGCAAATAGATGGGGTTTTAATCAACAAAGAATGCTCCAGAAGAAAAATGTCTAGTAAATGAATTTTTCATATCTGACTTTGATAGAATGAATGTTATTAATATATTCAAATTTAAATCATTTTTAAATATATTTTTATTAGTTATGTATATATACACCCATGATGGTACCATCCTTAGCCTTATCCCTGTCCTTCCCCCATGGGTTATGTGGATCTTGACCTATGTGGGTAGCTATCAGTTATGCGGGAGAGGCAATGACTCTGTGTATAATGACCCAAGTCATTTTTATCATATAACATTAAATACAGGATTATCTTTTTCTTTTATTTTTGAGAGAAAGAAAGAGTCAGAAAGAGAGAGAGAGAGAATGGGCAAGCCAGGGCCTTTCAGCCACTGTGAACAAACTCTAGAGGCATGCTCCACCTTGTGGGTATACATGGAATTACACAGTTGTGTTTCTTGCGTCTGGCTATATGTGGAATCTGGAGGGTTCAAACTAGAGTTCTTAGGCTTCGCAAGCAAGCAGCTTAACCACGAAACCATCTCTCCTACCCAGGAATACCTTCAAATATAGCATGCTTTATTTCTTTTCTTACTGACAAACTGAAATAATTCTATCTCCTAATTGTACTATCTCAGGATCTAACATAGTGCCTTCATTTTTTTTTTTCTTAAAATGTAAAGTAGTCATCTTTTGTATGGACAAGAATGAATTATGTTCTTTTGAGAAAAATTTAACAGGTTATTTATAATTATTATAAAGTTGAACTGTTGAAAATTGTTCACTGAAACATTTTGATTGGCATTAATGCTTTATGTTCCCACATTTATATTAAAAATACAAACACATGGCTGGAGAGTTGGCTTATCAGTTAAGGCAGTTCCCTGCAAAGCCAAAGGACCCAGGTTCTATTCCCCAGGAATCAAGTAAGCTAGATACATGAGGTGATGCATGCCTCTGGAGTTAGTCTGCAGCGACTGGAGGCCCTGGCATGCCCATTCTCTCTCTCTCTCTCCCTGTCTCTCTCTATATATCTTTCTCTCTCTCTCAAAGAAATAAATACAATAAAAAAATTTTAAATCCACACACAAATGAAAATGGAGAAACTGCCAATACCTGATTCCCCTCCCTTAGTTTTCTACTTATAATCATATGCTTATGTAACTTCTGACCCCATGGGGAAAAATAGCTAACATTCAGAACTACCAATAACAGGAAGAGAAAAAAAAAAACTTTTTTGAGAATGAAACATTTCCCATCATAATGGACTCAATCATATTCTCCGCATACACAGCATAATTGTTACACATTTGGCATGGATAACACACAGTTTGGTATCTTCAAAAAGGCCAACCAGACAGGACTCATTTACCTCCTGCAAAGCACGAATAACTGCACTTTGAAAGCACTGTTTTGAAGTCCTAAGCAATTTCTCACACCAGATCCTAGAAGAACAGTTCAGTGGACTTCTTTGCTTATTTTGTATTTTTTTATTATTAACAACATATTTTACATCATGTGTGGGTGTGCTCTATTCCCTCATCAGGGCCCCCAGGGTCTAATTTCACCAAGTGCCACAGTACTAGGCCTGCAACAGGTTTCTTCACCTGTCCAGTAGGGGCACACTCTTGTGAGATGCTTTTGTAGGCAGTTGTTTCCTAAGTGCTTTACCACCAGTGAATTTGGGGGCAGTCTGCTTTCTATGAGCTATGGTATACAGAGCTCCTTATCTACCACCTTTTCCTAAGGCTGAGCTCAGGTAGCTAGAGGAGGCATTGTCCTCAGAGAGTGATGGTGATGCAGCACTGGCTTCGAACACAATACTTCTTTCTATCCTTTGATAATCTTCAAGCCAGCCAAAACGTTTGATTATTTGTAAAATTCAATTCTGCAAAAAAATTAATTCTGGGCCTTGGAGAGAATGCTTAGTGGTTAAGCGCTTCCCCGTGAAGCCTAAAGACCCAGATTTGAGGCTTCATTCCCCAGGACCCCATGTAAGCCAGATGCACAAGGTGCATCTGGAGTTCCTTTGCAGTGGCTGGAGGCCCTAGTGCACCCATTCTGTATCTATCTGCCTCTTTCTCTCTCTTTCTGTTTCTCTCAAATAAATACATAAAAAATAAACAACAAAAAATTAGAAAAAATAATTCTGACAGGGAAAGATTACCTTTATCCTTTTATGATAAAGAAATATAAATTCATAGATATTACTATAGGGAAAGTGTAAAATAAGGTTTGACTTACAAAGAAGGTACATGTGTGTGTAAATAAATTAGAAATCCTCAGAAGTTAGATACTGTGAAAGTGGGGAAATGCAGTCAGTCAGTCTAGAGGGACAAAGAAGTCAAATAAGAACCCCTCACCACTGTAGTGGTGAGTAAGATCACCTAGAGATCTAGAGGCTGAGTAACAGAGTTTAAATTCAGCATGCACTTAATTACGACTGGCTGGAGTCTCAAAGGGTGATTGGATCAGAGGTAAGAACAAGCAAAGTTGAAGAACAGTGAAGAAAATATGAGAATTAGCTGAAAGGGCAGGACCAATAATACAGCCCTCCGTTCTTTGTCAAAGCAGCAACCAGGATTAACTTTGAGTGCCAGAAACAGGAAAAAGGAGGATCCTTGACAGAAAGGCAGACAGATGGAACATCTCTGGGCCCATTGTACTATTAATGGCACATTGTGCCATCCCTAGCATTGTGACTCCTCAGTTTATTGACCTTGAACCTCCTTGTTAAAATTTTGTCAATTATTCAATAAAGGGGGCCTTAATAACACCAGAATCAAGTATCAAATAAAAGTCGTCCATTAGTTTTAAATCATATTTAACTCCATAGTGTATTTTCCAATGGACAAAATATTATATAAGCGTTGCTATAAAACTAACAATTTCACAGACAGAAAATAGAGCTAGACCCCATGCTGCTTAGCATGGACAAGGCATTGAAATGACTATTAGTGCTACAGGACACGCATCCATTGGATCAGACACCTCTAATTATATCTCTCATATGAAATTTACTGGAAAGTCATATATATATATATATATATATATATATATATATATATATATATATATCACTGAAGAAACAACAGACATAATTTATATGATGAAAAGATTGTTTTCTGTCTTTACCCACATGCCACTTCAAGGAAGATGAACAACCTGAAGGTGTCTGGGCACATTTCTCTCTAGTTTTGTATTTTGTCCACATAGACACTAGTTCAAACTTTTATCAAGGGGGTCATAATCTTTTCTTTTGTCACAAAGACAGCAAGGAAAAGAGTGAGACTCAAGCAGTGTATTACCACTTCCCTGAGCAGATAGGGTCAATCAGTGTCAGCAGTGACAGGAGGACACCAAGGCAATATTGCTTATCATAGCTCATCTCTGGAACCCTCAAATGAGAAAGTCTGTGAGAGCAATGAAAAAGAGTCTCAGAAACAAAGTGAAGGCACAGAGAGGCAATCCTTCTGACTTGAATTATTCTTTAAGCAACTAATGTGTCAATGATAGAAGGTTTAGTGGAAACATAGGACCAATTAGTTTTAGTATCAACTTTATTTTCTATTAACCTTAATTATCTAAACATAAAATTTAATTTTCTTTACCTTTATGCAAGCAAAAGACACAGTTGTGACTTTAACAGTAATAATGTAAAACCAATCAATGGTTCTTTATTGCTAGTATTTATGTGTCTAAATATTTTAAAAGTATAATGGTAAGAAAAGAGACATGGGATTAGATGTATAACTTATGGATTTATGAAACAAACTAAAATTCCATAACTATACCTTAAACAATTTTTAATTTGGGTCAAATGCATTATTTCCTATTATAAAAGGACACAAAAATAAATCCCATCTTAACTAAGAACATTGATGCAAATATGAAAATACTGAATGTGGTTGTTTGATTCAGGTGTCCCCCATACACTTAACAAATCTGAATGCGAGTCTCCTCAGCTGATGGCAATTAGAAGTTAAAGCCTCCTGGAGGCAGTGTATTGTTGGGGACGGGATTATGGGTATTATACCCAGTTCCCCTTGCCAGTGTTTGGCACACTCTCCTGTTGCTGTTGTCCACCTTATGTTGACCAGTGAATGATGTCCACCCTCTGCTCATGCCAATATTTTGCCCTGCCATCATGGAGCTTCCCCTGGAGTCTGTGCCAAAATAAACCCCTTTTTTCCCAAAAGCTGCTCTTTGTCAGGTGATTTCCTGGCAATGTGAACCTGACTACAAGACTGAATAAAAATAAATAAATTACGTGAGTGTCCTACCAGCAGGAAAAAATTTACCAGTCTATGGAGGATAAGAGACAGAGAAATAGAGAAAGTATTATTTATGTTGTCTATGAAATAATTTACATAATATAAAAGGTGAATAACTGGAAAGATTATGGTATATATAATTTGATGGATAAAACAAGAGTATCTTTCCACTTAAAAATATTTGGATAAATCTAAACTGAATAAAGATGAGTGCCTGGGGAAAGAATTATGAAGATGTGTAAAGGGCATTCCCAGTTACCTGAAAGCATCCACACATCTATGACCAAATTATTTATGACAAAGGTGCTGAAACACATATGAAGGAAGAATAGTGTTTTCAATCATGTTAGGAAAATTGTATGTTAGATACAAAGATACAAATGTAGACTCTTGTCCCTTATAAATTGTATACATCAACTGAAGAAGGATAATAAAGTTAAACTTGGTACTTGAAACCATAAAAATAGTAAAAAAAAAATAGTAAAAAAAAAAAAAAAAACTTAGTAGAAGTAAATTGATAGGACTTTGGAGTGACTAATTGTATTTTTCAACAATATCCAAAAGCATAGAGCACAAAATAAAAGTAGATAAAAGAAATTGCATAAAACTTTTTGCAAATGAAACAATATAGTGAAGAGACAACCTACAAAATTGGAGGAAATATACTATGCATCTGACAGGGAGTTAATATCCAAAATGTACAAGAAACCCAAATTCAACAGCATAAATACATATGTCACAATTAACAATTGGTTAAAGACTTAAATGGACATTTCTCAAAAGTATTCACACTAATGGTCAATAAGACCATGAAAAAAATACCCAAAATAAATATCCATCAGTGAAATGCAAATAAAAACCTTAATTTAGGGATATTACCTCACTTCAGTCACAATGATTGCTAGTTTTTTAAAGATACTTCTGTCAAGCATTAGAACAAATGAAACACTTGAAACCTTCTAGTATGAATGTAAGTGAAGCCTTTATGGAAAACAGTATGAAAGTTCTTCAAAAAACAAAATAGAAATAGAAGGAACACATTTACTTATATATCCAAGGGAAATTGGATAAATTTTCCTTGAATGCAATTGGTATTTCAAGGAAATATATACACCCTTGTGTAGCTGGTGGTTCGATGAGGACCCTCGGGGGCGGAGGCAAGTTGGCACAGAGTCAAGACACAGACTCCGAGAGTCCAGTAGGTGGTGAAAATGGACTTGTTTATTAAGGGAAATACATGCTTTTTATATCCCCCCAATGTTCCCTATTGGTTCCGTGGTGGCTGTCTGTGGTGTTGTCTCTTGCTGAATGGTCCTTCAGCCCCCTCTGATGGTGAAGTCATTTGTCACTGGGTACTCAGACAGGGTTTACTTTGGCACCACATGGAAGCATTTCCACCCGCTTTGTTGTGTCAACCACATCTGGCTGCACCTGTCACATTTTTAACTGCCACAGCCTTGTTTATTGAAACACCATCCATAGTAGTGATACATGGAGATTGAGCTAAGTGTCCACCAACTATTGAGTGGAAAGAAAATATGTACATTATCACAGTGGAGTTCAAGTAGTACAAGTCAGCCATGAAAACAGTCACATCACGGTCACATGGATGTAATGGAAATCAAGCAAAATAACCCAGGCACAGAAATACAAGTACTTCATGACCCCACTGCAGTGTGAAATCTAGGAACTTGGGAGCAGAATGATAGTTCTAGGAGGCTTGGAGAGTAGGAGAGGGAGAAGAGTGGGAAAAGGCTGATCAGTAGGTAGTAAATTACATTTAGATCTTAGAAATTAGTGCAGGTGTACAAGCACAGTAGGATAACTATGCATGGAAATAAAGTGAACGTAAATTTAATTCAAATAAAAATTAAAATGGGGCCTGGAAAGATGGCTTAGCAGTTAAGGCTCTTGCCTGCAAAGCCAAAGAACCCAGTTTTGACTCCCAGGACCCATGTAAGCCAGATGCACAAGGGAGCACATGCATCTGGATTCATTTGCAGTGGCTGGAGGCCCTGGTGTGCCCATTCTCTTCCTCTCTCTCTCTCTCTCTCTCTCTCTCTCTCTCCCTATTTCTATATCTCTCTCTCCAACAAATAAATAAATAAATAAATCTTTAAAAATAAAGTAAAATAAAAATGACTGCAATAAATAGTGGTTTTACCTTCTTAAATAAATGATAATCAAGTAATTTTGAAAATGTCTATACTGATATCAAACTTTTGAAAGTGTTGGATTAAAACACAGTCAATCTATTACAGATAACAATAGAAGTTGATGTGAGTAACTGGAAAATCTCAATTGATATATTTTGCAATATGTACATGTATGAATCAAAAAGCTGAAAAGATGTCTGGCTATATAATCTACATTTTATTTAAAGGAATGAATACTAGCAAAATAACCACAGATGGAGCCATATTAATATAAATTGGAGCATTGCAGGAAACAGGAAAATAGTAAAAACCATTGAACAATATATGTGGGTTTTATAAACTATAATAGAATCACATAATGCTATACTATGTGGTTATAAAAAACATAATAGTAGGCAATAAGTATATATTTTGCATATATTTTCAGAAGTGTTTTTGATAAGTACATATACTTCATATGATACAGTAAAATATGAAAGTTATAAAAGGAAATATAAGAGATTTATTTTGAAACTAAGGGGAAAATAATGAAATAAAGTACTACAAACCTTTGAATATAATGAGTAAAATCCACTTTATCACCATGGTTCTGTAAGTATGCCACATCAAATTTAAATACATTTTACAGACCTATAAGCTTGACTACAAATTTTTGAAGACTTTCAGCTACCATTACTGGGAATATTTCAGATTTACAGTTCATATTTTTTCAAGCAAATGCTATGTGTAAACTATGAGAACATAGCATAACAACATACACATCAGAAAGAAATAAATTTCTGTGACATATATGACACTTGGCTTTATATTTTTACTAGTATAACCTGAGCATTCTAAGACAATTGGGAATGCCTATAATATTTTTACACTTGTTTTATAAAAACAAGTTCCTAAACTCCATAGGAGGACACTAAGTATGAATACGCATGAAATCCATGTCTGGTATTGTACTAGCACCCAAGATGACACTTGCTTTCAGAAGGTTGTGGCCCTGTCTCTCCAGTATGCTTCTGTGACACCCTGTCATAATGCTTTACTATTGGGATTTCCTTCAATGCCCAAGAAGAAAAGAAAAATGTTGATAGATTAGTGAATGTCTTCAAAGTTAAAACTATTTGTATATGAATTTAAGGTTATTAAATATCCTTAAAAAGGAAAAGAACATGGATATCATATTGAGAAAATTATGCGCACTATAATAATTCCATAAGCCAAAATCAAAACTCAAACAGAATGGCCCTATGTCACTGAATGATTCTTGAAACCATAGTATTAAAATAATGTCATTATTTGTGCCATTAATATTTTCTTTAAATTGTAGATGACACTTATTCATTAAACACCTGTGACTGGTAATATAGTATTTGTTACTATCTTAAAACAGACCCTTATTTTCTTCTAAGAAAGCTAGAAAAAAAATCATCTATGTATCCATGAGTAACTTGAATGGGGATAGTTCCAGTGAAGTCATCTTCAACAATTTCAAAATTACCAACAACCAATGTTTCCAAAAACATTCATCTGTAAGATAATGGAACTATAAGAGAGATCATACAAAGAATTCAGTATGCATTAAGCATGAATATTTTAGAACAAAATACATGCTTAGGGCTTTCAAACAAGTTTGTTAATCTTTAAATGTATATCTCAGTTTATTTTCCAGTATGAATTTGTAGGATCCCAAATTCTTCATCTCTAAATATGAAGCAAGGGTCTTGTCATGTTATGCAATTGTTCTGTTACTGAGCTATCTCCACTTAGTCCTAAAAAAGTAAAAGAATGCATACACCCAGGAAGGTTTTCATGAATCCTTGTATTTTATTAGTCTGACCTAGTAAAGTTATATCCTAATTCCCTAAATGTGTTTATTGGAAATATAATAAATTAAATATGTGTGCATGTGTGCCTTATGTATTGTACATATATTCAGAAATACTTTGATAATTTACCTAGAATAAAACATATTTCTAGATATGAATAGTTCTTCTATTTATTTATGGAAATTTGGCTTTTTATTATTTTTCATTAGTTCATAAAATAATAGAATGTAACCACTACCACTAGGTCACTATGTTAATTGTAGGATCAAATTCCATTTCCTATTCTGGAAGAGCCCAGCCAATGTGTTTGATGACAAACTGGAATTTTTCCAAATCCATCAGTTCCTAATTCTCCACCTTCAAGTTTGACCCATGAAGTTTCACACACCTCCATTCAATGACGCTCTCTCTCTTCATGCAGTGGTTCACCTGACTTGAAGATCTGAGATGTGCAAATCTATTCACTTGCTATCATTTACAACCCCAAACAATCCTGGCCACTTCTTTCAGTCATTATGATTATGCCCAAAGTATCAAACATTGGCACCTGTAAGCAAGGCTAATATCTACCTTCTTATTTCATCTCTGATTTTTTCCAACAGCTGTTCCTTTCGCAATCTATTTGATACCATTGTCTAAGTGATTTTTCAATGTGACATTGAAGTATTTTCCAGTGTTTCTAAACATCAAAGGGCCATAATATACCATATAAAGAAAATGAATACCTTAGATAAGTTTAAGGCATACTTAGAGCACTCTTGTCATGCCTTCACTGTTAATAAACTAAGAACTCATTATTATAACAATTTGTTAGTATTAACTAAAGTGACTTTAAGTAGAAATACACACACAACGTTATATTAGACTTATAGACAAAATGTGACCAGATGCTTCTAGGAACCTAACTGCATTTCTTCTCAGAGCAATGGTTCAGTGCTCATGAATTTTGTGTTGGCACTGATGATGTAAGATAGGACAATTGTAAATAATGACAATCAACAATATCAACTATCATTCACCTATCATCTATATCTATTAACTAAACCATAAAGTGTGCTAATGCATATCTAACCCAAGCAGTGTGTGATATTATTTCTCAAAATCATGGAAGCTCTAACCCTTGTTTCTGTAAATCACAGTTTGCAAAATAACTGAGAAGCAAAATAATGGATCTGTAATTAACCAAGATATCAAGAAGACATCAAAGTGAAAACTGTACTGTCTTTGGAATTATCTTAAACATGATATATGAAAATCTCTGGTGGAGGAATAAAACTAATTCATAGAGGAATACCTAGCAAACTAAAGCTATATTAGAAAGGAAAGGGTCTTAAGTCAGTGACCAAAACTCACCTTAAAAACTTAGGAAAAAAGAAACTAAGGCATGAAATAAGAAAGAGAACAAACCCCTGAGTTTTGTCCCTAGCACCACAAACAAATAAAAGAAAAAAAGTTATCAAAATGACAAAACTTACCAAATTTTGATTACTTAATTGTTATAGTTTAAATAGATGTCCCCCATAAATATTTAGTGTTTTATTAGTTTGTAGGTTGGTTCTGCAGCCACCTGGATGGAGGAGGTACCACTGGGCAGATCTTAAGGTGTGGTGGTGAGTTTGAAATCCCAATCTGAAGATAATCAAAGTGCTTATTTCCACCTGGAGTTCCTGAAGCCTGCTATATGGCTTTTGACTTGTGGCTCCTCTTTCACTCTCTCTTTCTCTCTCTCCCTCCTCTCTCTCTCTCTCTCTCTCTCTCTCTCTCTCTGTCTGTCTGCTTGGACCTGTGAAAGCAGGGCCAGCTTCTTCTGCCATTATAGAACTTCCCCCTTGATGTGTAAGCTTCAATAAATCCCTTCCTCCATAATTGTGCCTGGTTTGGAAGTTCATTTCAGTGAAACTGAAGCTTTCTACTACAGAAATTGGTACCAGGAGTTGGGTGGGATGAACCTGACCATGTGGATTTTAGTCTTATGAAACTTTGTTTTGGAGGAATGGGCATGGACTTGGTGCTTGCAATTGAAGATACCTTCTGGAGTGGTAAGCCAAGTACTATGGATTAGTCTTATGAAAGTTTGAAAATGCTAAGTACAGAGAAAATTGAACTTGGAGGATTGGCTTATGAGCTTTCTAAGGGCAAAAAAAGACTTCAGAGGACTTTGTTGAAACTTGGCTACTGGCATTCTGCTGCCCATGCCCAGAGAATTTTATCAAGGTTAAATTTCCAATGAACAGATGTGTTTGGCTAAAGATATTGGGCTGAAAGATTTAAGATTGTAAGTTGGGGGCTGGAGAGATGGCTTAGTGGTTAAGGAATTTGCATGCAAAGCCAAATGACCCAGATCCAACTTCCCAGCTTCCTTGCAGTGGAGGGAGACCCTGACATGCCCATTCTATCTGTCTCTTTATCTCTCTCTCTCTCTCATTCCCTCTACCTCTCAAATAAATAAATAAAAACAAAAAATATTTTTAAAAGATTATAACTTGGAAAACCTCAAACAAATTAAAATTACACTGAGACTGGTTTTAGTTTACTGAAGCTGCTATTGTGAAACACATTAACAATCTTAGAAAAGATAGCCCAACTGCTTTACATTAAAACAATTGAGAGGATGCCTGAAGAAGGACTGATTGACATACAACCTTTTTTGGAAAAAGTTGAATAAAAAAGAAAACTGCTTTTCAGTTATGATTAATTTCATCCCTGAATTAAGAATATTGCTATGTCCTACACACCTGGTATTAGTTTTAGAAACATAAAAATGTTTGCAGTGGTTATGAATTGCACACAGTTCCAGGAGCTGCTAATGAGGCAGTGTGTGATGACACTGATAGGCTGGCAAAGCCATTAGAAAATGAACTGTGGTTTACATAGAGAACTGAAGACATTTTGGATATACTAGGACTGTGTGAGAGCTACCATAAAGCCTATTAACTGGAGATGAAAGTTTTACCTTGCTATTCAGGCTAGCCAGGCTACTATGCCTTATTTGGGAGTTCATCTCCAACCTGAAACTGTCTACTACACTAATTATATTTTACAGTATTTTTTTATTTTCATGTATTTTAATTCCTATATTTAAATCTACAGATGTTATTATTGTGATTTATGCCATCACTCTACATATTTATCTTCTATTTACTATCCCAACACTTCTTCATTCATTTTCATCTGGAATACTCTTCTCTCTGTCTATAACATCCTTAAGGATTTCATATAGGAATTATATGCTGGCTAGGCATGAAATCTCACATTTGTTTATCCAAAATGTTTTAATTTTATTTATTTATGGGCATATTCTTAAAGAACATTGCTGTAGTTTCTAGGCTGTGGTATTGACAATCATTTCCTTCATTACTATAGTCTAACTTGCAAGATTATCATTGAAATGTACTGCCTGCTTTAGGTAAAATTTAGCTTCGATTTTTAGCACATTCATTAAAACATGCTTAAACAGGTTTTCTTTTTAAATATTTTATTTTTTATTTGTTTATTTGACAGAGAGAGAGGGAAAGAGAGAGAGAGAGAGAGAATGGCCATTCCAGGGCCTCCAGCCACTGCAAACAAACTCCAGACACGTGAGCCCACTTGTGCATCTGGCTAACGTGGGTACTGGAGAATTGAACCTGGGTCCTTTGGCTTTGCAGGCAAATGCCTTAAACTCTAAGCCTTCCATCCAGCCCATGTTTTCTTTTTTTTTTTTTTTAAGAAAAATTATTAGCTTAAGAGAGCTTCCCACTCAAGCAGGAGGGCCTGAGACCTGAGTTCAATTCCCCAGTAAAACAAGTATACAGCTGTGTGTGATCACACACCTCTGTAACCTTATTCTTGTGGGGAACAGAAATGCTGTAGAATTACTTCGAGTATATGAAAAGAGTAGCTCCAGGTTCAGAGAAGAGGCTCTGTCTCAAGAAAGCATGCACACAAGCAGTGGAGGGGACTTCTGATATTTTTCTTTGGCCTCTGGACATAAGCATATGGTTGTGCACATCTGCCCATACACAATGCAAAGTCACACACACACACACGCGCGCACACACACACACACACACACACACACCCCTTACAAAAATTACCATTTATTCATTGCATTGAGTGATGCAAAGGAATGTTTTTATTCAAGTATAATATGTGCATTTACCACACTGATTCACATTATCCTCCTCTGGCCTGACTGTAGTCCCCTCCTCTTCTCAAATAGTCTTCCTTATATTTTCTAACAATACAAAAGATATAGGCAATATTTGTCTTTCTGAATCTGGCTTATTTCACAAAGCATGGAAATCTCCAATTTCATCTATTTTCCTGCATATGTAATTATTTAATTCTTGTTTGTAGCTGAATAAACTATTACATATACTTATTTTCTTCATCTATTCATCTGTTGGTGGACATCAAAATTAATTTGATAACTTGGCTATTGTGACTAGCAGTACATAAACATGGGTGTGTAAGTATCTCAGCATTAGGCTGCCTTAAATTCCTTTCATTATATTCTGAGGAGTTACGATTTTGGTTATATAAATACACATATGTATAAATATATAGTTGCTGTATATATGCATATATTTATACATTATTTATACATATTAATATATATATGTATACATGTGTATGTATATAATATATATTACATATATTTTTTTTTTTTTTTTTTTTTTTTTCTAAGTAGGGTTTCACTCTAGCCCAGGCTGACCTGTAACTCACTATGTAGTCTCAGGGTGGCCTCGAACTCATGGCAATCCTCTTACCTCTGCCTCCCAAGTGCTGGTATTAAAGGTGTGCACCACTACACTGGCTATATTACTTGTATATATAACATGTGTATATACTTATTATGAAATACATTTATATAGAATATTTATGTATGATACAAGTATATATCATATCAGTTTTAGAATGTGAAGTAAAAAATTCAAATTTAGCCTTTGTTCATGTCCCTTTACCCCCAAACACCTTTCTTCTGGGATTTTGTGTTGCATACATGTTTCCATCTTTACCCATATGTTTCTTCTAATCATTTTTATTTTTATTTTAGTTCAATATTTATCCTCTTCTCCATTTTATTCAAATTCATTTATTCTTTTTTGAAGTGTCTAAGATATGTTTTAATTACTTAATTGATATTTATTTATTTTTGCTGAACTGGGAACTGGTCCAAGAGTCTTATTATATCAGACAAGCAATATTTCCAACCCTTTTATTTTTCTTTATTTTATTTTATTTCATTTTATTTCATTTTATTTCATTTCATTTCATTTCATTTTATTTTAGGCAGCATCTCACTGTAACCCTGGCTGGCCTGAAACCCATGACCTTGAACTCACAGTAAGCCTTCTATCTCTGACTCCCAAGTGCTGGAATGAAAGGTATGTATCCTCACACCAAGATATTTTATTTAATTTTTGAGAGTCTCATTAAATTTATTAAGCTGCCCCTAAACTTACTGTTTAGCTTTAAGAAGCCTTGAACATACAATACTCCTGCCTTATCCTCTTCAGTAGAAACATATTACAAGTCAGTGCTGGTACGCATGGCTAGGGCTATAGAGTGATTCTGCATGCCAATTGGTATTTTTTCCAATGGAATATATTTAATGATTTCATTTCTCAGATGAAATAAATTAAGTAAAAGAAAACAGAAAATGAACATGAAATCAAAACATGACTCAAAATATTTCTATTTTAATGAAAAGTTTTGAGTATATGGGTAGTTATAAATAGCAATACATCATGGCACTTTGATGAAACACATTATGTCTATTTAGTTTTCAGAATCATTCTATAGTTTGGAATTAACATTAAAAATTATGTTTGAAGTGCATCAGAATCAGGAAAATCATCAAATAGAGATTAAACTGAAAATATGTGATTACAATAATATTTGTTAACATATATAATACACTGAAAGCTAAGTAAGGTTTGTATAACTGTGGACAGTTGGAAGGAGTTGAAGTCCATTACAAGTTTAAAAGTTCTAACAAGTTCAAAAATCTCAATGTACATAATAAATGAAAAGAATCCACCATAGCTTTGAGCCGCATGCACACAAGTATCTCTTAGGCAAAATCCTGTGAACATCACCATTTCAAGTTCTACTGAGAAATGATCACTATTTACAGAAGGCAGTAAGATTAAGAGTATCACCAGTCTCCTAAGTCCCCATGCCTCAGTGTAGTCAGCTAAGCTTGGTAATGTAACTCATGGATGGTCACAGTTCACTGATGTATTTCCATTGAAGACAATTTTGATTTTCTTAAAGTTTAAATACTAGGCTCTGAAGCTTCTACATTGCTCAGAGCATAAATTTCATTCCTCAAGTCTAGTTCACAAGAACCCCTTTGCATATAGTCTATATCAGAAAAAGTGGAGGGCTCAAAGTAAAATTTAATTGGGAAGAACAAAAACATAATATAGTCAATTTTAAAAATGATCACATATTGTTCATATTTAATTAAAATCGAAAGGACAACATTTTCACTCTGGTAAGAGGATAGCATTCTATAGTATCTAATGATAAAATTATATTATTAGCCTTTGTTTTCTACACTTTGATATTATACTTGTGCTTAATATAACTTCAACTCATAAAAGGCTATTAATATCCCACTTTATAGTGGTGAACATGACATTATGCTGGCTTGATATAGACATGGTTTCTCTAGAAGAAGTATTTTCTGATGCATGACAATGACTAGGACTTCAGGGAGGCATCATAATCTAAGACTAAAGAAGTGCAAAAACAGAAATGCCACATGACAACTTCTCATAATTGAGAGAAATTATTAGTCTAATCTTTGAATGTGTTTCTGTATCAATCATAAGATTTTTAAGTTTCACTTGTATTTCCCTTTATCTGAGCAGATTCAAATAAACTGTAAAATAGATAAATTACCTTACCTTTACACAGACTAAAATCAATCCCGTCCTAACAGCAGCCACTGTTACACATTTGTGGCACATATAAAGTAGTATTTAAATGTTTGGACTAAAAGGGTTTTGAATTTAGGCACAATTCTTAGCTTATTTGCCTAAAAAATGATCTGTGGTTGTAGGGGAAATATAAAGAATATGATACTATTGTTCCTGCATGTTCCTGTTGGATTCTTATAAACATCATAACTTACTTTATTAATAGGAATGCATAAATATTTACATAGCTCAGTGGAAAATAGCTCACATATTAACAGAACTACTTGAGCATATATATAACTCTATAAACCCCTTAGGTAGCTCTCAAACTCAAGATACTTTAATTAATCTAATATGAAAAATTCAATTGCATTCTCACTTATACTTTTCAATTTATTAACTGTTGTAGGTATATATTAATAATTTAGAACTTCATTAGGGAAGTTTTGGTAAAAATAGAAACCACTGTAAATTTTACTTGGAAAACTGCATTTTCAGCTACCACATACACACACCTCTTTCCAGTTCAATATACTAACCAGCCAATCACCAAGACTGAAAAGCAATTTTTATTTCTCCTTTTTCCTCTGCCCCTACATTTAATTTCATCACCAGATTTTAACACACAGGTATTTATCCTATGAATCTTCTATTTTACTTCTATAATCTTTCTATTTCATGCACACTAAATCTTTTTATATGGCCATTGTAATATCACCCTAACTGAATTCTGTATCTTTTTGAGGAATTTATATCGAGTACTAACTACCAACCACATTACTACCAAACTGTATTTTTTAGTCTTTTACCACTTTTACTAAAGAAGTTTTGTTTTATTTTTTGGCAGGTCTCACTTGGTAGGCCAGGCAGGACTGGAACCTACTATGTAGACAGGGTTACCCTCAAACTTATAATCCTCCTGCCTCAGCTTCCCAATTACTTCTCTTACTGTGCTACCACACCCATCACTTTTTCCTATTACTTTTTAAAATTTCCTACCTATAAAAATGAAGCTCTTCATGTCACTTAAGGCATTTCATACTGTAATTTCCATTTGTGTCTCCAATGTACCTCTCACATTTCCTATCTTATATTGATCTTGAGCACACCATGGTCCTTACAACTTTTCTTGCTTCTAGCTCTTCTCATTCTTCTGTTTCTTCAGGTGAGCCTCTCTCTCTGTCTGGAATCTCCATTCCCTAAATTGAACATAGGTGAATTCAACTGCCACTGGGAATTACTATGTACCAGGTTCTTCACTGCAGACTGGATGTCATTCCTCTAGTTCCTGTGACACCATACACATGCATCTAGCAGATTCCATGCCTCATTAAATAGAATGTTTTGTTACTCCAAAGTCTAACAAGAGATATAATGAAGTCAGGGAACATTATCTTTCTTGTATTACCTGTGTATTTCTACTACAATATATGACATGTTCTTACACCAAAATGGTGTTTAGGAGGAGTGCAATGAATGCATCTTGTTATTGTTTAGCTTCTTGGTATTGAATGAATGACAGAGACAAAAATCTTTAATGTTTCCTGTTTTTCATAACCAGACTGTGATATCACTATATTCTAAATGAGAAGTATAGAAGGAAGATCAAATCTAGGTATCAGTATGGAAAATTCACTTTCTAGAAAGATATCAACTCACCATGTAAGTGGAAATCTTGGGTCACTGCCTAATTAAAGCAGATGGTCTATACATAAAGATATATTTCACTATAAAACTGGGGTTATAAAAGTTTCTTAAAAGACATTGTAATATGAGAAGACATTTTTATAATGTGGTTTGGCATCTGTTTGCCTACACATAAATGCTGTCAGTTCAGGGATGCACAAAGGATAAGTCCAAGAATGACAAGAAATAGCTCCAGACAGTGCTATCTCAATAAACCCAATGGTCTTACCACCTGTTGCTTGCACTTGTCAGCTGAAGATAAAGGAGGAAAGTGGGGCTCCTGCAAAAATTCTGGTGATCAAATGTCATCATATTTTGTCCTTTGACCTGCCCTTAGAGCACTGTCTTGGAGTCAGGAAGAAAGAGGGCTGGGTCACTCAAACCTTATGGGGATAGCCACACAGACACATAGAATCTGTCTTGCTTAGTCATCACAGTTCACAAGCGAATATAAGAGAAGCTTATATGTGTTTTTGTTGTTGTTGTTGTTGAAAAGTGTAAAATAGACTTACAGGTTGAACTCCAAATAATCCTCTTGCCACAGCTTCCCCAGTGCTGGGATCACAGGTATCTGCTCCCAGGTCCAGTTTATCCTATTCTAAAACTTTAACCAGGATTGAGATAAGCAACAAGATATCCCCAGGCTAAGTTTAGCCTTCAGATTTTGGAACCTTATTTTTAAAAAAATCTATGTTAATAATAGTATATATACATCTATATAAAAGAAGTTATGAACATGAGCAATATTTATCTTAATATATGTGTGGAACTTTGACATTTATGTAACAGAAAAATAGCTACAATGGGCTTCAAAACCATTCATACAGATTATATTAGTTAATATATTAATATCAGCTACTCATACACTTAATGACCATGTAGTGAAAAATAGAAAATGCTTAGGAAGCTGGGCATGGTGGCACACACCTTTAATCCCAGCACTTTGGAAGCAGAGGTAGGATGATCACTGTGAGTTCAAGGCCACCCTGAGACTACATAGTGAATTCTAGGTCAGCCTGAGCTGGAATGAAATCTTACCTCGAATTGAAAAATAAAAAAAAAAATAAAAGGAAGAAAATACACAATACTAAAAATATTAATTCCATTATAGTTATATTAGTAATAATTATTAATTTGAAATCAATAACTTTGATGTAACTTTGTGATTTATATCATTGCATATATACATTGTCGAATGTAGGGACTATACTTAAAACTAATTGTATCTTCCCTTTTTTATCTTCTACTCTAACCCTATAGCTCCAATATTGTGCCTTGAATTCTACCTACACACTAAATGAAGACAGACAAAACTTGAGTAGGGAGGGTAGTTATGACCTCAATCGTAACTTGTTAATATCTCTTCAAGATACAGTAATTTATAATAATGCACTTAGTTCTGTTTAGAATAAATCACTTATACCATTGACCAAAGAAATGCAGATGACTCAAATATGATCATTACTAGCGGATCTTGGAATTGATATACTTCCTAAACTATAGTTAGACATTGATCAACCAGTCACCAAATCATAGACACCTATATGACTTCAGTGTCATATTTGGTAAGCTAGAACTAGAGAGGAGATAATCTCAAGCTTCAGGGTTTGTTTATTTGTTTTGTTTTTCTTTTTCTTTTTTTCTTCTGTTTCTGTTTTTGTTTTTGTTTTTGTTTTTTTTTTTCGAGGTAGTGTCTAGCTCTACCCCAGGCTGATTAAGGGTGTGTGCCACCACACCTGGATAGGATTTTGTTTTTTAAGAAGAAGAAACTTCAAAAGAAAATGTATATCTGAAGAAGTGTGATAAAGTGTGCTCACTGGAAGAGAAATGGTCCTTGGTTAAAAAGTTTAAGAAAGTAAATTAAAATGCCAAGCACAAATGATAACTTTGCGGTAAAGAATGTTTCACCCTCAGCACTTTATAAAAAGAAGAGTTCTGTCCAATTAAATATTAATGAAACAAAAGATCAAGGCTTTAAGTTTTAAATCAAGTTCAAGACTGGGCATGAACTAATGATCCAACAGTTTTTATGAATATTAAGCTTTCAGTAGAAGAATCACATTTTCAAATGGATTATACTTTAATTTAGTTGACTGATAATCAATTTTACCAAATTGAGTAAGAAGCTGGTTGGCATTTAGCATAACAATATGCCATACCACTGGCATATTGAAAAGTCATATAATGAATGAACTTACTTTTCAGATATTATTTAAACCAGTTGGTAAATATGCTGATTCTTTTTATTACATGAAGATGAAATTTGCTGTTATTTTCCCAAATTTTTAACCAACACACATGAATATGAAAAGTTTGTATATGAATTTAGTATTCTTTCACACAAAATGTGCTGCAGTCTTAAATTAAAGGGGTACCATCAAGATATTGTTAGCCTTAGTTATTAGTGAAGGAGACAGTGCATATATAATAATTTAAAATTAAAATATTGGCTGGAGAGATGGCTTAGCAATTAAGGCACTTGCCTGCAAAGCCAAAAGACTCAGGTTCTATTCTCCAGAACCCACATAAACCAGCTGCAAAGGGGGCACATGAAGAATCTGGAGCTCATTTGCAGAGGTTGGAGGCCCTGGCATGTCCATTTTCTCTCTCTCTCTTTCTCTCTCTCTCTCTCTCAAATAAATAAATAAATAAATAATTTTTAAATAAATTAAATTAAAATTCCCTCCAGGACCCTCCCCAGAAAAAGGAGTAAGCAAATTCATTTAAAAAAATTGGGCTGGAGAGAAGGCTTACCAGTTAAGGTGCTTTCCTGGGAAGCCTAAGACCTAAGTACAATCTCTCTCCAGATCCCAGGTAAGACAGAAGAGCACAGGTGAGGAACACACAAGGTCGCACATGTCTGCCAGATGGTGCATGCATCTGGAGTTTGGTTGCAGTGGCTGAGGTCCTCTCTCCCTTTCTTTCTCTTGCTCTACCTGATAAAAAAAAAGATTGAGCATAGAAGCTTCAACCCATTTGACATCCTCTTTTGAAATATCCAGGGAGAAGGGAAGTTAATTGAGCCCAGACAGAACACCTCTTCCATAGCAACTGGTAAAGTGTTCAGGAGACCTGGGAAGCAGAGGACTGAGAATAATCACTGGCTCTTCATGCCAAGAGATTACAACTCTGTAGCTGAGATAAAGCCCCAGATTCTAAATTCATCCATAGTTCAGAGGCCTGTGGCCATACATCTCCAGAGAAGACCCCTTGTCTACCACTACTATCGGTCAAACCAAAGCATTTTATCAATTTATCTATTTTCAAGTTGTCAGCAGCATTTTACAAGGCAAAGGCAGATAAAGCTTCTTCTGAAAAGCCTAAGGGCTCTGTTATTCCTTTGGAGAAAACTGACTTGCAATTATTTTTGCAACAAGACTAATAAAATAAGGGTTTGAGTACCATTATATTGGATGGATTATAATAAAGCTTTCTCAGTACATACCAGAGTAATATGATGTAATATAACCCAATGGAAAAATGAAATACAGAGGCTAGATACAAATATAATTTACTCTTAGATTAGCCCATTTTCTTTGATTAACCTAGTGTTTATTCATGGTATCCAGAATTTTGGCACAATTAAAAATAGAATTTGAAATTAGACTATAAACTGTTAATAAAATATTTATGGAAATAAGTCACTGAGGCAAGAATATATATGTCATCTTAAAGACTGCATGAATCATGTTTACCATTTGGTCAGTCTATATTTTACACTTTGAATAGCTGGGGTGCTGGATACCATTGTGCTCCCTATTTTGTACACCATGCATTTCACAGTAATTGCTATATCATGGTACTAAATATTTGTTGGATAAGCTAATGAAAAATTTCTAGACCAAGAAGTCTTGCCTTTGAGTCAATAGAAGACATTTAGAAGATCTATGAGCCCCAAAAACGATGCATAAAATGTATGTGTTGATACAAACATTGATTTTTATTCCTAAGGATAAGACTATATATTTCATGAGATTTTCAAAGGACACCATGACCTCACATTTATAAGTGATTGTTGCTTTCTATTGAAAAAAATATGGAGATATATATATATATATATATATATATATATATATATATATATATATATTTTAGATCATTTTTAAGGCAGAAAAATATAAGGAAAAGCTTGGGACTTGACAAAAACCTTCAAGAGCCTCATATTTCACAGCACTTTGATACAAGATTTTCTTTTACATTATGAATAAAGAAAGTGATGTTATTGTGACCATCCAGTTTCAAATTGTGCTGAGATCTCCTCCAATGTAGTTGTTTGGGGAAAAATCCAAATAATAAGGGATGTACACAGTTTAGACAGTGGTAAAGAGCATTATTATGTGTAGGTTATCACATGATCACCTTCATAGCAAGCAGGAGACGGTTTCTATTCTTTATTAGAATTAATTTGCCAATTAAGAAGAACAATATTCTAAAGCAAAGAAAAATGTGATAAATTGTAGAGAAATAAAGAGTATGTACTTTAAGCAAATATATTCACTAAACATAAATTATTAAAACCCTGGAAAAGGACTGGAGAGATGAAGTAACGGTTAAGGAACTTGCCTGCAAAGCCAAAGGACCCAGGTTTGATTCCCCAGAACACACATAAGCCAGATGCACAGGTGGCACATGCATATGGAGTTTGTTTGCAGTGGCTAGAGGGCCTAGCACATCCATTCCCTCTCCTTCTTTGTCTATGTGCCCCCTTCTCTCTCTCTCTCAAATAAATAAATTGAAATAAACATAGAGTTTTTTTAGAAAACCTTGGAAAAATAGTCTCTAAAATGTACATTTTACTGAAAACTACCAAAGAGCTGTGAACAAGGGCTAGCGAAATTGCTTAGTGGTTAAGACACTTGCCTGTGAAACCTAAGGATCAAGGTTTGATTCTGTAAGTCCCACATAAGGAAGATGCACAAGGTGGTACATGCATCTGGAGTTCATTTGCAGTGCTAGAGTCCCTGGTATGCCCATTCTCTCTGTCTCTCCTTTCCTCTCTCTGGCTCTAATAAATAAAAAATAATTAAAATTAAAATTAAAAATAGAACTGATAACAAACACAACACACATGGAATTTCACGTAGTAAATATAAAATAAGTCAGATAGAAAGTTCAGATAGTTTCCTTTAACAAAGGACAAAAACTCAAGCTAACTGAAAACAACAATGCAATTTTATTGATTGTATTTAAACTCATTATTTTAATGATTCATTTATTTATAGGTATCATCTATGTTTGATATACTATAAAAATGATAACATACAGCATCTAAACTATGTTTAAAACATTATTAATCAATAGTAACATTGAAAAAGCAAGTAGAGGTGCTGGAGAGATGGCTTAGCAGTTAAGCAATTGCTTGTGAAGCCTAAGGACCCCAGTTTGAAGCTTGATTCCCCAGTACCCACATAAGCCAGATGCACAAGGTGTCCCATGCATCTGGAGTTCATCTGCAGTGGCTGAGGCCCTAGTGCGCCCATTCTCTCTCTCACTCTCTCTCTCTCTCTCTCTCTCTCTCTCTCTGCCTCTTTCTCTCTCTTTCACCCTAAAATAAAAAGTAAAATAAAAAAATTTTAAAAAAAGAAGCTAGGCATGGTGGTTGTCTTAGTTTGAATATATGTCCCCTAATATATTCAGTGTTTTATAAGTTATAGTTTGCATCTGCAATCACCTTGGTAGTGGCAATGTCACTGGGGGCCGGTCTTAAGGTGTGGTGATGGTTTGAGATTCCATTGTAAAGATATGCAAAGTGTGCCTAATAGGAGTTCCTGAAGTGTGTTGTGGCTTTTTGGCTGTAGTTTTGCTCTGTGTGCAGTGTGCCTGGTTGGTTTTTCTCTCTCTGCTTGGCCCTGTGAAGACAGGCCAGCTTCTTCTGCCATTATGGAACTTCCCCTGGATCTGTAAGCTTCAATAAATAATATCCCTTCCTCCATAACTGTGCCTGGTCTGGAAGTTCATCTCAGTGAACCTGAAGCTGTCTGCTACAGTGGTGCATTCCTTTAATCCCAGCACTCCGGAGGCAGGGGTAGGAGGATTGCTGAGAGTTCGAGGCCACTGTGAGACTAGATAGTAAATTCCAGGACAGGCTGAGCTAGAGTGAGACCCTACCTTGGGAATAAAAAAAGCAAAAGAAAGAAAGGAAAACCAAGTGGGAACTCAGTCCTTGGTTGTAGTAAAAACAACTAAAGAAGAGCACATAAAGGAACTTGCTCACCAGTGTGTCTTTGTCATGGTAACCCTGAAGACTGAGCTATGCTAGTCCTCACAGGTCTGAAGTATGCTCACAAAACTTGCCCAAATTAAAGTGTCCTTAAAAAAAATCCAGAATCTGGCTTTTTCTTTTTTTTAAATTAACAATATACTTTGTATGGATCCATCATGTGTAAGTACCATTTTTTCCCTTCTCCCTGTTCCCGTTCCACTGGGGCCCTCCTCAGTGGGGTAGCTGGTATTCCCCATGGGGTTGTAGGTTATGTGTTGTGAGAACAGCAGTTAGTTATTGAGGGCAGACAATGCCTCTGAGCATGACGCCCTAACCTGTCTTTTCACTTTTTGTTGTTGTTCAGTGTTGAATGGCTAATTTTCTAATATTCTACTTTGTCTATACTAAGTTTATTTAGATGCCCTGTCTTCTTTTGGGGTGAATTAGTTTATGAATTGCAACAGATAAATAAAAGTTACTAATTTCAAAAATTGAGTATATTGATTCTCTTCTTTAACAACGCAAGGGCGTCAGTTAATGCTTCCCGCTTCCCTCTTGTTTGCTTGACCTTTGTGTTTACCTTTACACCTCACAAAACATGATTTTGTTTTCATATGGTTAATAATAACTCATACCATTTTTATCATTCAGCCCTTCTGATGTTGCTCTTGGAATCATTTTACTTCAACTTGAAGTGTATCTTCTTTAATTATTAAGTTTTGAAGTTAGTGTACAATTTGTTTTATTGTGGTATTTCCATGCATATATGTCATTATACTTTGTTCTTATTCACCCCACTTACCAATAACATCCCTCATGTACTCCACATGCATAGTGAAGGTCTCCCTTTCACCCCACAAACAGTCCCCTCTTCTGCTTTCATGTCATATACATTTCCTTACTCTTTTTCCTCTCCCCTGTCCTTAAGATGGCTTCTCTCATGCCCTTTCTATTTTTAAGACACACACATGCACACACATACTTTAATCTAGAATCTAGTGTGGCTTATTTCAGTTAACATAATAATTTCTAATTCTGTGCATTTGCCTGCAAAAGTCATGCCTTCATGCATTTTCACAGCTGAATGAAATTCCGTATGTGAAGTATGTTTTAGATTTTCCTTTGGTGATCTGCTGAAGATATTTTTTTTTTCTAATTTTGTTTGTTTTAGGTTATATTTTCCAGCTGGGAAGATAAGATAGCTCAACAGTTAAAGGTGCTTACTTATAAAACCTGCTAGCCTGGGTTCAGTTCCCCAGTACCCACATCAAAAGCCAGATAGACAAAGTGATGCATGCATCTGGAGCTTGTTTGTTTGCGAGGATGAGAGACCCTGCTGCACCCAAACTCACTTTCTTTTTCTCTTTCTTCCTCTCTCTCTCCTTGCAATTAAATTAAATTGAATTTTAAGATGTTTTCCTTTATCTTAATTTCTGGCACTTATTGCTTTATATACTATATAAAATCCTAGGTTGGCCCTTATTTTCATTTAGCACATTGTAGCTTGCATTGCACTGTGCACGGTTACAGATGCTGGTACTGAGGAGGCAACAGTTAAGGTATTCCTCTTGGTATCTATAAACTGATCTCCTTACTTCTAGAAAATGCCCAAGGAATATTTATTCTCATGCTACTCGTGTTCTCATTTTTCTTATTTTTCCTTCTGGAACTCCAATTAAACAGATGTTGGACTTCCTTATGATCCTGTTCTATAGTGTTTTATCTCTATTTTATGGTTTTCTTCTCTGCCTACTTCTGTTATGTATCTTAGATAATTTCTTCTCTTCAATCTTGCTCTTCATTAATGCACTCATTTTTTTCATCTAATCAGCTGCTAAGTACATCCATTGACTCATTAACTTTTATTTTCAATTATCTTATCTTTTCTTAGGTAGTTATTTGTTTAATATTTAAAAACTGTTTGTTCTGTTTCTTTTTAATAGTTCTTCACATCCTGAAGATATTGTGAAGCCTGTTGTCTTTCAAATCCAGGATGCACCTCATAGAAAACTGTGTGAATCAGAGCTGCAGTGTTTGAAGGTCAGTCTTAGTTGTTCCAAGTCTTTGAAGGGAATTTCCTTGTTCTAGTGCTTGTGAATTGTTTTAATTTTATTTATTTGGACTCGAAGCCCTCATGGTCAGCTGTATTTTGGTGTTGGCATTTATTTGTGTGGTTTCTTAGAGGTAATATTAGCAAAATTTCCCCAGAGCATTTATTTTCTTCTGTAAGGCACTTTGAGACATCATTTTCCAGTGAAACTGACACCACAATGTATTTGGTATTATAGGGAGTGTAAATGATGTGATTTTTCCTACAAATCATCAAAAGCAACTTGTGATCATAATACCTCAAGGGATTTGTCCCCTTTGCTCTGCTGAGTGAAGACATGGTCTTGTCCCACAGGAGTACAGTTGCTTTTCTGCTCTCCCCACTTTGTGGATGATTCCCAAAGAATCCCCACCTCTCCTAGGGCAGACTGAGGTATCCTGACTGACTTTCACTTTCCTGAGTAAACTTAGATTGCCTGGGTTTGGCAATGATGTCTGAAAATGTTTGATAGCTTGAGAGATTTTTATTGTTTTTAAGTGAAAGATTATATTATAGTTGTCCACATTTTAAGCACTTTCCAGATGACAAGGGATAAGTCTCTAAGCAGCAGGAGCTACTATTGCTGTTAGATACCTTTGCCACACTTTCATAGAATGGGTCTGCAAGGCACAGCAAGCTGGGGTGGATTGGGACTGTGTCTTAATCACAAGGCTACAGGCAGATTTTGCCTTAGGTATATATTGGTTATCCTTGCCTTCCCAAATTCCCTGAGGGTGATTCAGAGTGAGTGAATATAATGCATATGGAGGCTCCTATTACAGTTCAACATTCTTCTTTTATTAAAATAAAAATTTTATTTAAAAATGTACAAAATCCCCTCCCAACATCCTTTTTAGTCTCCATTTCCCTACCCTATACACTCTTTTTTCCCCTACTATTCTCTATTTTATATGATGTCCTTTCTTCCCCTTCTCCATCATCCATGACAACACATTAACAGGCCCAATATTAGACAGGTAACATCAGCTGCTGTGAGGACAGGACTACAATGACTACTTTGTGATTAGAAGACTGTTCCAAAGCACACCTCTGCATCATTTGGTGCTTAGATTCTTGCCACCATCTCTTCCCCTGAATGTCCCTGAGCCATTACAGGATGTGCTATAGATGTCTCATTAAGTACTAAACACTCAACTATCCTGCTCAGAACTTTGACAAGTTTTTGTCTCCCCACCAGTCACCACCATCTCAGAAAATAAGCTTCTCTTACCAAAAGTGAGACCAATGTATATATGGACATAAGCATAAGGATAATATAGTGAGCAAAATATATCCATGTAGGGTAACCAACAGTAATATCTTCCCCCCTGCTCAAGGCTTATGACCTTCTCAGCCATTGACTTTTGATCAGGCTTTATGTCCAATTAGAAAGCAGTTGGTTACCCACATAATAGATATGTCACTATTGCACTAGTGGGGATATCATGCATACATGGCCATGTAATTTTTAGAGTCAACTGCTGATTAAGACCACTTATGACATTTCTCCCCCAGCAGCTGCATAGTACTTTCCAGCACTTTTATCACTATTCAGCAGAAAGGCAGCTTCCAACTCAGGTCGAGCTTGATTTCTGTGTCCTGAAAAAAAAATATGTGATGTCCTTATCAATATATTTGGCCTTAAAAAATAATTCTCATGAGCAATCCAGAGGCTTGGCAATAGTCTGTCTTGTTTTGGGAATCTCAGGAGCCCTCCTTACCAACAAGGCACTGGGAGGTATCCAAGTATGTTTGACTTTCTGTGCCTGGTTACTTCACTTAGTTTTGGCTGTGGCATGCTCTCTGGAAGTTCCCTGTTGCTCCTTTCTTCAGGTTCTTTTGATTTCCAGGATTCTCAGTATTAAGAAGCTCCTAATATTTTAAAGGGGATAGCAAACCTATCCAACCTTTGCTTCATGGGGAGTCATTGTGCTGATAATCCTGTTCTTTTGCAAAGCTGCAGCCACTAGATTCTCATTTACAAACATGCTGGTGCCTTTTGGTCAGAAGACATGAAATAGAAGAGAATTGTTTCACAAAGGATGACCCAAATCTAGACGGCCATATTTACAAAATATACTTGCTAAACTCTAGTGTTTTGTACATGTAAAAGAAGATATGTAATATAACATTCAACTCTACAAACTAAATATTGTGAGAAGCACTTATGTATCAATTGACAACTAAACACTACTGTGAAGGGGGAAAAAGGCATACATAAGCTGGAGAGATGGTTCAGTGGTTAAGATGCTGGCCTGTAAAGCTGACCAACCAGGGTTCAATTCCCCAGTACACACATAAAGCCAGATGCAAAACGTTGCGCATTCATCTGGTATTCATTTGCATCATCTAGAGCCTCTGGTGTACCCATTATTTATCTCTCTCTTTATCTCTTTCTTCATCTCTCTTCTTGTAAATAAATAAAAATAAAAGGGCACATATGATTTGATGAAAAAGAGAGAAGCATCATTTGGGTTAGAAAGAGGCATGTGAATCATTCATGAAGACAGAAATCATTTATTTATTGACTTATTACTGATAAAGCAATGAACAATTAATTTATCATAAAATATGTACATAAGAAAAATAAATTGTCAAATATGCATTTAATTACAAAAAAGGGAAAAACAACTCCTAGAAACACAGTGAAAAGATAAATAAAAGTTAGACAAGAATTCAGAATAAAATGGCTTTGAAAAATTGGCACTTTGGACCTATGGGGAGCATTTGAAGTCATGATCTATTCTGCAATATTCCATGATTCATTTTAATTTCATTACTTTTACATTTGAAACTATTCATTCCATTTATTCAATGAGTAAAAGAAATAATATTTGGCACCTGGCTTAAAAATAATAAGAACTAATAAATACATACCAAACAAATATTATGCATTATACAAGAAGAGGAATTATAAATGTCACAGAATTGAAAAATCTTCAGTCATGCCTTAAAATGCAAATCTTATGTGTTTCTTATTTTTGTGTGTGTTGTCAAACAAACACATGCCCTTTGGAAAGTGCATTTAAAAAATATATTTCTTTCATGTATTTTTTAAATCTTTATGGATATCTCAAGTAGGTGAGGCTATATCAAATAATGTGAAAAATTTTAAATTAGTAAGTGCAAGTCACCTAATGATTTATACTATTTAAGGAGAAAAGGAATTATAGAATATTTAGTATCCTCAAAATAATTCACATTTACCTAAATAATTTGAACACATGTAATTTTTAGCATCTTTTTTATTAGTTATGTATATAGTGTATATGCAGCCATGATGGTGCCATCATTAGCCTTCTGCCTGTCCCCCTCCATGGGTAATGTGGGTCTTGCCTTATGGGGGGTAGCTATCAGTCATGCGAGAGAGGCAATGACCCTGTGTATAATGACCCAACTCATGGCTCTAACAATCTTTTAAATTTGAATGTTGATCATTCCTGTTTTAAATTCCTATGATGCATAATGTGGTAGTTTGAGTAGATGTCCCCTAATATATTCAGTATTTTATTAGTTTATAGTTTGGATCTGCAGCTACCTGGCTGGAAGAGGTATCACTGGGTGGACCTTAAGGTGTGGTGGCGGGTTTGAAATTCCAATCTAAAGATATGCAAAGTGCCTAGTTCCACCTAGAGTTCCTGAAGTGTGCTTTGCTGTTTTGTTATTTGGCTTTTGGCTTTTTCTCTCTCTGCCTGGTCCTTTAAGAGGGGGCCAACTTCTTTTACCATTATGGAACATCCTGTGGATCTGTAAGCTTCAATAAATATCCTTTCCTCCATAACTGTGTCTGGTCAAAAGTTCATCTCAGCAAACCTAAAGCTGTCTACTACACTTAGATACCCGCTACATGTGGGACTAAGAAACAGACATAGTTCTTTGTGTAAACATTTGGACATAACTGGTCGTCAACCATTTTGATTTGCTCGAGAAGAGTGACAGATCTGCACAAGCTTTTTGTCTGTCTGTCACACAAATGTCTGGGTACAGTGCAGTCAAGAGCCATAGCATGTTTTTAATCAGAGGGAAGGCTTGTCAGAATTCATGAACACTGCTCTGTAAGTGGCTTCCAGGCCAGGCTTCATTCTTTATAATCCATAGAGCAAAAGACCCAGAAGTAGCCTGACCTTGCACAATGCATTTGGTGAGTTGAATGCCAAAATAAGCCAGTTCAGTGAATGTCTGTGCAGAGGAGTGCACTGCAGCTGGAGTATCCATCTCTGCCATAATTTCATATCACAGAAAGAATATCCAGATGTTTGTTTTACTTTGTCACATTTCAAGCAGGTTTTTCATTTATGTTCCCATTTTATAAATTCTTGTATATGTGTAAAGCTCTGAGATTAAAAGACCATGTAACACAATAATAATGTAAAAGAGGGGCTGGAGAAATGGCTTAGGGGTTAAGGCACCTGCCTCCTAACCCTAAGAACACTGGTTCCAATATCCAGCTGTTGCAATCTCCAGGTCCCACGTTTAGCCAAATGCAAAGTGATGCAAGGGTGCAATGCCGCACTTGACCACAAGGGGGCACTCAGATCTGGATTTCGTTCACAGCAGCTGAGACACTGCTCGCGCGCCCATCTCTGTCTTCCCCCCCTCTCTCTCTGTCTCTCTCTGTCTCTCTCTGTGTCTCTCTCCAAAAAAAAAAAAAAATAAGATAAAATAAAAAGTTTTTTTAAAAAATAATAATAATGTAAAAGAGTTGAAGATTTGGGACAGGAAAAATGTGGTTGTGTAAGCTGAATTACAAAATGATGTTTACTACGAAACTTTAGACAGGATTCCATTACAAACTTAATGAAAACAGCTCACAATATGTGCAATGTTGAATAATAGAGAAGCATCTAGTAATACCCATTTGTACAAGATGACAGTGAATTGTTAAACATGACTACACAGTTTGTTGGGAAGTCAGAGTGGTCCAGGCACATAGGCCTCTCAAGTTCTTAACACATATTCTTTGTATATAATATTTAAGGCAATGAAACTATCTTTAGTGTGATTGTCATAGATAGGAACAAGATATTCATCCTCTATAGGTATCTGAAATACAATTTTATTTCCCATTTTATACATTGCCACGTACATTAGGAAGCTGGGAAATAAAACCATAAAACTTCTGTCTTTCCTAGATTTAAAAAAAAAAAAAAAGAATAAGAAGTAGCTGAGTTTAAGATATTTCTTCAAGAAATCAAAGCAATTAAAAAGTTTGTCCATCTGGGTTGATTCCAGATCTTAGCTATTATACATTTAGCAGCTATAAATATGGTTGAGCAAATATCTCTGAACTGATGCTTGGGGCTTTTTGAATGGATAACTAAAATGTGGTATATCTACACAATGGAATTCTACACAGAAGTAAGGACAAATGACACAAAACAATTTGAAGAAAAATGGTCAACTTGGAACAGATCATTCTTAGTGAACTCACCCAATCACAGAAAGATAAGCTTCGCATGGTCTCACTCATCTGTAGCTCCTAATTTGTATTTTCCTGAGATGCTGACACACCTACTAAACATCTCAAGGACTGGACAATAGGGATGGTTGTGTGGGAGGGCAGGGAAAGTGGGGGGGCAAAAAAAAAGTGGACCCAAATGGAAATGGTAGCATAAAATCCTATACCCTGAAGGACATACTAAAAGGTCAAACCTGCATCAGGTGCTTGGAGAGAACACCTGAATCACCCAGGCCTGCAGAGGGTATGATGAAGATAACTTCAATTTTCTCTTGTTTCTCTGTTTATCACTCTTACTTCTCTCTTTCTCTTTCATATTACCTATACATTTTCTTCCTTCTTTTCCCTTGGCACTGACCTGTAACTCCCAATACCAGCATGTGGTTAACATCCACAATGAGCTGTTGATCAGTGAGACCTACAAGGTTTCCTAAAAACAGACAGATTTCTGTCAGAGTACTTGATGACTCACCAAAGGTTATTGGTAAGACCCTACTGCTAAAGACACCATATACTGTTTGGACAGAACATGGAGAGACCTGGATGGAATCTGGAAGAGAGTCAGTCCACAGACAGTTAGCTTGTCTAGTGCCAGAAAGTGCTAAATAAGTGACTGGGGGAAATGACCAATATCTGTCTAAGCAACTCGTAGTCTAAGCTACTCAGCAGCAAACAATCTGACATGATGCTCACACAAGTGCAGTAGTAGCACACAGCCATGGTGGGTTACCAACTGCTCTAGATTTGGCTAACAGATCCACTCAGTGGAATGGAACCCATACCTGGAAACAGGAAACAAGTCATAACCATATACAAAAATGAGCCCGCTCTCCAATATCAAGCTCCCACCAATAGTGGGATACAAGAGGGCCTACACGTATTAAATTCTCTCTAAAATAATAATGGTTATCCATGTATCATGCACTGACCTCACTGTCCATTGGAGAATCTGCTTCTGTCTTTCAGATGGATGCATATCCTGAGGAAAGTATCAGCCCATTGCACCTCAACAGGGTACCAGATGAAGCCTTTGAGTGATAGGGGAAATGAGCAAGAGTTCTGCTTTATCAGTGAACCTGGTTCCAGCACAAGGGCGAAGGAGATAGACACAAAAAACTCTCAACCCCTACAAAATCAGATATCCAGAGACACAGAAACTCACAAAACCTCGTCACTGAAATAGACCTAAAATGAACCCAAAATGGCTCAGGGAAATTAGTGGAAGAGGGGGCAAAAAGATTGTTAGAGCCATGAGTTGAGTCATTATGCACAGTCATTGCCTCTCCCACATAACTGATGGCTACCCCCATAAGGCAAGACCCACATTACCCATGGGGGGAGAAAAGGGAAAAGGCTAACAATGGTACCATCATGGTGGTATATATCCTATATACATAACTAATAAAAATATATAAAAAATAAAAATAAAAAAAAATAAAAAGTTTGCCCCACATCCTTAGGAAAAAAATAGATTACCTGGGAAAAATTATATTCTTATATCAAAATATAATCTTAGTATATCTTAGTTTCAAAAGCTTTATACTTTTTGGGCTGGAGAGATGGTTTAGCAGTTAGGGCACTTCCCTGCAATGCCTATGGATCCATGTTCAATGTCCCAGTATGCACATAAGCCAGATGCACAGGTGGGGCATGCATCTAGAGTTCGTTGCATTAGCTAGAGGTCCTGGTGCACCCATTCTCTCACCATCTGCTTTTCTCTCTCTCTCTCTCTCTCTCTCTCTCTCTCTCTCTCTCTTTCTCTGAAATAAATAAATAATTGAGTAACTAGTAAAAGTTCATACTTTTCAGTATTTGTAAAATGTAGTTTGGGGGGACCCTAGTTTGGTGATACTCCTAAAGTTTACACACAGTCTGGGCTTGAGATTGTTAACAGTAAATTCAGACCACAGAGAGAAGTTTATCAAAGTATACATGTTTCCAAATAAAATCAAAGAGAAGGAAATATGCTAAGTTCATGAAAATGAATTAAATGTGGTTTTAACAATGAAAGAATGAAATACATTTAAGTGCACAAAACACTTTGCATCAATTTCTATTAAAAGCAAATAATTGACATGTATATTGACAGGGCACTATTCATAATTGAATTTAAATGTTTTTTGATAATAAGCTATTACAAAATTATTATTTCTGTACCTTCTGATTACAAACACATTCCAACATATCCTAAATTGAATAAAAAAGTATGAAGGGTGTTTTAAAACAGTTATAATAAGTTTTTGTTTGTTTGTTTGGGGGGATGGTTTTTTTTTTAATTGAACAATTTTATGACTTGAGAAAGAAATACTTATGACTATTATGTAAAGCTCAAACTATATTAACATCGTTTGTATACAGTAGTTTTCCTTAAGACATGGGGAGCTCCTCAGTTTTCCTAAGAACAAAGTTACGATGACCAAATCACTCAGGAAAACTATCATGAACAAGACAGGAATCATTTTAAATTATACAGTTTTAGCCAGGCGTGGTGGTACATGCTTTTAATCCCGGCACTTGGGAAGCAGAAGTAGTATCACTTTGAGCTTGAGGCCAGCCTGGGACTACAGAGTGAGTTCCAGGTCAGCCTGAGCTACAGTGAGACCCCCACATTGAATAAAGTAAATAAATAAAATTTACCCCAACCTTAATTGTTTTTAAGAGAAAAAGAACATTAAGAAAAACTTTAGATCATTTTCAAGGGATTTTTTAGTGATCTGACTGGCCAAAAATAATATTAAGCAAATGAAATATAAGATCTTAAAGTTTTCATTTTCTTTTTTTTATAATTTATGTTTTTATTTATATTATTCTAATTTTACATTCATAATGGTGACTCCATTATCCTCCTCCCTGTCCTCCCTCTTCCAAAGGGATCCTCATCAATGTGGAATGTGGGTCATGCCTTGTGGGGATAGTCAAGAGTTATAGGGGATAGGCCAAGTTTCTGTGCATAATGCCCCAACATGTGGCTCTAACATTCTTTCCGCGCCCTCTTCTGTGAATTTCCATGAGCTACATTGGGATCATTTTAGTTCTACTTCAGTGATGAGGTTTTGGGAGCCTCTGTGTCTCTGGATATCTGGCTTAGTAGGAGTTGGATGTTCTCTGTGTTTATCTCCTTCAGCCTTTTTCTGGTGTCGTGTTCACCAAGATCGCTATACTCTTGCCCTTCCCCTGTATTACTCTAAGGTTTCAGCTGGGGCCCTGGTGAGATGTGATTGGCCGATTTTCCCTTTGGGTTTGTTGTCCATCTGAAAAAGATAAGCAAATTCTCCAATGGATAGAGAAGTTAGGACTAGATATATGGGATGGCCATAGATATTTTAGAGGGAACTTTATATTCATAGGCCCTCTTCTTGCCCACATTTGGTGGTGTCTTGATCTTGGAGACTGAGCTCATTTATGCACATGGTTTTGACTTATTTCCCAGTTCAAGCAATGAGTTCCATTCCACTGAGTGGATCTATTAGCCAAATCAAGAGCAGTTGGTAACCCACCTTGGCTGTGTGCCACTACTGCACTTATTTGAAGCATTACGTCAGGTTGTTTCCTGCTGGGTAGCTTAGACTGCAAGTTGTTTGAACAAATGTTGGCTATTTTCTTCCAGTTGCTCGTGTAGCACCCTCTGGCACTAGACTAGCTAACTGTCTGGGGACTGACACGCTTCCAGATTCTGGCCAGGTCTCTCCATGTTTTGTCTTACACATGTGTGCTGTCTTCGACAGTAGGGTCTTACCATTAACCTTTGGTGGGTCATCAAGAACTCTGACAGAAATCTGTCTTTTTTGGGGGGAATGGGAGATCTTGTAGGTGTCTTGGATCAATAGCTCATTTTGAAAGTTAACCCTATGCTGTTTCTGGGAGTTGTAAGTCAGCACCAAGGGAGGTGAGGGAAGGAAAAGAAAGATAATATGAAAGAGAAAGTGAGTATAGAGAGGAGAGGGTGAGAGAGAGGGGGGGAGAGAGAAGAGAGTGGCACAAAAAGATTAAGGTTGGTCTTCGTGATGTTCTCTCCACTTTTCTGTGGTTCAGGTTTTCCCTCTGCAGGCCTGCTGAAGGATCAATGTTTTAGCCTGTTGTTCAGAATAAAGGGTTTTATAATATCATTTCCTTTCCCTGGTTTGAATCCCTTTTATTACTTTGTTTGCATCTCCCCTTGCTAGATCACTGGTATCCCCCCACCCTCTTGTCCTTTGCTCTGTGTGCTGTGGTGGCTGGCTTTCTCTCTCTCTGGTTGGCTTTCTGCTTTTCCTGCCTGTTTGAACTTCCCTGAAGAGCAGGCTCCCACCCTCCTGTTCCCCCTGGATCCTTCCCTAAATAATATCCCTTCCTCCACCCTCCCTCCATCCCACCCTCCCTATTGTCTGGTCCTCACTGTGCTTATTAGGTTTGGGAGCATCTCAGGTGGATTCAGGTTAGGAGCAACAGATAAATGAGACCATGCAATGATTATCTTTTTTGTGATTGGGTGAGCTCACTGAGGATGATCTGTTCCATGTTTGACCATTTTTTTTTCAAATCTTATTATTTATCTTTCCTTAATGCTACATAGAGTTCCATAATATAGATATACCACATCTTTCTTATCCATTCATCTAATGATGGACATCTGGGTTGATTCCAGCTCTTTGCTATTATGAATTGAGCAGCTATAAACATGGTTGATCAAATGTCTCTGATCTGAGGATTGGAGCCTTTAAGGTAAATGCCCAGTAAGGGCCCAGTAANAATAGCTGGATCTGTTGGCAGGTCTATGGTCATCCTTTTCAGTAGTCTCCATATAGCTTTCCATAATGGTTGAAACATTTTACATTCCCACCAACAGTGAAGGCTTGTTCCTATTTCTCCACAGCCTTGCCAGCATTTGTTTTCATTGGTTTTTATAATGTTAGCCATCCTTACTGGGGTAAGGTGGAATCTCATAGCTGCTTTAATTTGCATTTCCGTGATGATTAGGGATATTGAGCATTTTCTTAAGTGTGTATTTGCTCTTTGTATTTCTTCCTCTGAGAACTCCCTGTGCAGTTCTCAAAATTCATATGGAAAGGCAGAAGGCCTCAGATATCCAAGCATATCCTCAGCAAAAGAAACACCTCTGGAGGCATCACCATACTTGATCTAAAGCTATACTACAAAGCTATTGTAATAAAAACAGCATGGTACTGGCATAAAAACAGAAATATAGACCAAAAAGAAACACCTCTGAACAGAATAGAAGACCTACAAAGCCATTGTAATAAAAACAGCATGGTACTGGCATTTGGGTCAAGTAAAGTAATTAGAGCTACTTGATATTTGACAAAGGCCCTCCCAATGCAGAATGGAAAAAAGACAGCATCTTCAACAAATGGTGCTGGACAAACTGGACAATCATATGTGGGAAAATGAAACTCGATCCACACATCTCACGATGCAAAAAAATCAAGTCCAGATGGATCAAAGACCTTAATATAAAACCAGAAACTCTGATACTACTGGAAGAAAAAAATAGGAGGAACTTTCCATGACATAGGAGTGGGAAAAAACTTCCTGAACAAAACCCTAGCAGCTCAGGAAATTAAACAATCACTCAACCATTGGGATCTCATGAAGCTGAAAAGCTTTTTCCCTGCAAAAACACTATAACCAAAGACAGCAGATTACCCACAGAATGGGAGAAAATTTTCACCAGCTATACAACTGACAGAGGCCTAATTTCTAGAATCTACAAAGAACTTCAAAGCCTAAACAATAAATCATTGAACAACCCACTCACAAAATGTTTTTTTTTTTTTATTTTTTTATTTTTTACTTTTTCAAAGTAGAGTATCACTCTAGCTCAGGCTGGCCTGGAACTCATTATATAGTCTCAGGGTAGCCTGTAACTCATAGTGATCCTCCTACCTCTGCCTCCCAAGTGCTGGGATTAAAGGCGTGTGCCACCACACTCCACTACAATAAGTTTTTAGTCATTTTATGTCCTATACCTGGGAGAGGTGATGGTGGTGATCATGTCTAGAAAAAGAAGTCAAGGCATGCAGTCTAATCCTAATCCTTTTGTACATATGACAAATGCTTTGTTTCTTAATTGGAGATTTATTTTCTTTATTGCATTTAATAAAATGTACCTGGTTTTCAGAGAATGGATAGATAGAAGAATATAATGAAGATAATTGTAAAATTCTTCCACCTAGGTGAGTCATTCACTTATATATCTTATCTATGAGTCATCCTGTTGTTGTTAAAACTCTTAGTTACTACATAATTACTAAGACATGTAGATGTTTAATCAGATATCTAATTTGAATACATTTGCTCAACAATCAGATACTATATATTACCTCTAATATGTATAGTGTTTAAGCAATTATAGAAATTATCCAAAGAAAAGAGCATATAAAAATTGTAAATAGTGAAGTAAAATAGAGATTATAGGCAATCAAATGGTTACAGCTATCCAAATGTATCAATGAATAAATTCTGATATCAAAAGTGTTTTACTGAATGTTTATGCATAAGCGATATTTAAAATTCATATTAATCTTAAACTGCAAAAACAAAATGACAGCTTGAAAACATAGTCTAGTACACAGACACTTTAAAAACTAATGCATAAATTTTTAAAAAGCCAATGAAAATAATTAAAATAATAAGACTTATCTTTATTTTTAATTAGATTGCACAATAAACAGCATGGTGTAAGCCAAAAAATAAAAATAAATAACAGGATTAGAATTATGTTTGTTATATTTGTTCTCACCTACTGTGTTATATTGGCAAGTGCTGGCATCATAGCTGAGTGTTAATTAATAAATCATAATTCTCACCATGGGATGCATTTCTTAGCACATATACTAATTCCCAAGGAAAGAATGGGAAAAATAATACCTTTTCAAATGTGTGAGCTGAAACTTCTAATTACGTGTTGCTAGGTGTTCCAAAACTTTCGAGGTCTTCACAAATCTCCAGTTAGAGGTTAGAAAGATGTTGTTTTTGGTACAAAATTCTGGGTTTTGCCACAGGTGGTCTCAGCATAAAACAGATGAAGCTGAGAACAGAGGTAAGCCATTTAAACTGTCAAAATTACATGACAGGTCTACCCTTCATCACCACTGATGACAAGCCTATAGCCCTTACTGAAGTCAGCATAGTAGGGTGGTCATTTTTTAAAAATATATTTTTAATATTCACTGAGAAGCAAGTTCAAGAATCTTTGTAATAATAGAACACAAGGCATATTTTTACTTGCATACAAGGATACTATCTTCCTTGAAAAAGATGACTCTGTTCTATGATGATCCTGGATGGTAACAAAAGGGAGGGCATTGAAGAAGGCCTTTAAGACCAGAACCAAGTTCCTTCCCATTATTTCTCAGCAAATCCAAAATGAACCTAGAATTTACTCATAAAAATGGGCGGTATACAGAGGTATCTTTAAGGCATTTTATTTATTTAAGCAAATTTAAAGGTTATTTTTCTATTTCCAGATAATGAAAAGAAGCATATCTAGTCCTAGGCCATAATCTCTCCTTTATAAATTTTGAAGCTATAGGGCTGGAGAGATGGCTCAGAAGTAAAGGTGCTTGCCTGCAAGTTGTTCTTTTTTCTGTAATGTCCCATTCTGTTTCCTTCTTCTATCATCTTTGTCAAAATTTTGATGGACTCAATATTGTGTGGTTCTTGATGAGGTAGCCACCTCCACATGAGGTCATTAATGTAGCAGTCACAAAGTCCTTTAGATAATTCCATGTTATCCAATTTTCATAATGAAGGGTCTTTAGAAAACAGGGTAAAGACAGAAGGAAAAGGGACAGACAGAGGAAAATATAGCAGTAGTATGTATGTAAGGAAGAGCAGAGCAATATGACTTAAAAATACCAGTTTATTGGAGAAATGAAGAAATGAAATGTTAAACATTTAGCAAATTTCTCTTGTCTCATATGATAAAACCATTTTAAGAAGAAATGACATTTATTTTAATGGTATCAGTTTAATGATAGCACTGTCTATTTTCTAAGATTCAATAATATACCAAAATTAAATAAAAAACACAATAGAAGGTCGGGTGTGGTGGCACAGGCCTTTAATCCCAGCACTTGGAAGGAAAAGGTAGGAGGATCACTGTGAGTTCGAGGCCACCCTAAGACTAAATAGTGAATTCCAGGTCAGCCTGAGCTAGAGTGAGACCCTACCTCAAAAAAAAAAAAAAAAAAATTACAGTGCATCTAAACTTAAGAAAATATTTCTCAGTAATGCACCCATGATATAAAAAAACCTTTTTAGGGGGCTGGAGAGATGGCTAGTGAAGCTAAAGGACTCAATTAGATTCCCTACTACCCACTTAAGCCAGATGCACAAGGTGGTGCATGCGTGTGGAGTTCATTTGTTGTGGCTAGAGGCCTTGGCATGCTCATTCTCTATGCCTCTTTTCTATCTTTCTCTGCTTGCAAAAAAATAAATAATTAAAAAAAAATTAACTAATGATATTTGAGGAGCATTATACTAAGTTACATATATTTAGCATCAGGTATGTATGTTTATACAGGTATATATGAGGATTTATTTACATAGGGGAAATTGCATGAGACACTATTACAACTAAGAAACATGAGAAGAAATGATCTTTATAGGACATTTTAAAGGTTTGAAAGCATGCCAAATTAAAACGTGCCCATGACCTTGACAAATAAATTCAAAGTCAATTGAAACAAAGCACATATCATAAAATTCTTTTCACTATGTCTACTACCTCTAGAGAGAGAAAATTGGCAAAGTAATAAATATATTTTAATATTTTCTGCATGTAGCATTTAAGAAAACTTCATCAAAATCATTTTTCCAAGTTTATTATTGCCACAAGAAGGAATGCTTCCACAGGGTTTTTGTTATTAAAGAATGTGCTTATAGTATGATAATTTATGTCGAGTTCATTAAGCAGGTGTTCTGGGCAAGATAATATAGGCAAAATAGCAACTATGACACACTGTTTTCCATTAACCCCTCTGGCACTGGCAGTCTGAAGCTTCCCTTCTGAAGGCTAATCCATTTTGCTTAATGCTCAGCATTTTCACATCCTAGCTCTGGGTGCCAGAAAGGTTTTATGTTTGAAGTACAAGGAAAGCATGTGGCAATTTTGAGCACCCAGTTAGTTATCCCTTATGAAAATCAATTGATGAAAGTTCAGAGCATCAAAAGCAGAACAGGCTTTGTAGCGTATGTGCAACCAAACCAGGAGGCGTGTGGGCAGATGCTATGCATTCATTTCAGTAAATTGATGCAAAGATGCAAATACATAAACAACTGTCATTATATATGCATATATCTGTGCTGTTTTCATCCATTAGAAGTCTTCTTGAACCAGCATTTATAAGACACTTAAAAGGCTGTATTTAGAAAAGGAGAAACTTTTTTAAAAGGAAAGAAAAGGAAATAAATATGTATATAATTATTTCTACACATACCCCTAAGTTATTTTGAAACTGATTGCTCATCCTTTGTGGTAAAATTTAGCTCACTAACTTGCTTTGTGATTTGAATGTAAAGTGGTTTGGACATTATACATGAAATCCAGTTTGCCACAGTTACCAGTTCTGCTATGTGACATCTAATCTGTATTAGTTATTTCTGTGATCATCAGTTATTTCAATTAGTGAATGCTGTCTAAAATGTGTATCTCCAAATTAGGGCTCAATAACTTTCCCTCTTGGCTTAAATCTTTTGAGAATTCAGTATTGTAATGAATAGCATTGTTCATATTTAATATCATTTGGTCTTTGGCAAAGGATCAAATGAAAGATAATGGGTCAAAAATAGTAATTTCACAAATGGTGCTGAAACAACTGTGCATCATTCCATAGTCTATGATAATGATGATGTACAGCTAAACAGAGTTAATGTCCTTATCAAAAAGGCATAACCTATGAAAGAGCTGATAAAAGAAACTTCACTGAAATTAAAATGTTATGGGATGTTGGATTGGATTTCATTTTTAGATAAACAATAAATTACATCTTAAATATAAGAAAATTCTATATAATTAAAGGAAATACTTTTAGGAAAATGTAATCTGTATCAAAAACATTAGGAAATGCAAATAGTCCACTACAATTACTAAACAATACAGAAAAATTTGTGATGATTTCCCCAAATGTCAAAGAAAATGAAAATTACTCTGCATATACATGCATATATATATATATATATATATATATATATATATATATATATATATTCAGAACCTATGACTATGTATTCTTAAAACACTGACTTGTTCATATGTCCTATAAAATATTAAAACTCAAGCTTTGTGTGGCAGCTCACACATGTAATCCCAACACTTGATGGACTAAGATATGAGAGTTGCCACAAATTCAAGACCAGTTTGGACTACATTGTGATTGACAAACCACCCTGGGCTACACATTGAAACCATGTCTCCCTAATGCAATATAAAAATAAGTAAGTAAATAAGTAAAATTATGATTAATATTTTAAAATAAGAGATATCATTAATCTCTGTGATACATATCAGTAGTCAAGCTCCCAATGCACAGTATTTTAAAAGAATAAGAATAAATGATTAGACTAGGCTGGAATGAACAGTTTTTCACTCCAACTTTAGATAGAACCTTTCGCCTGCTCAAAACACCCATTTCTCACCATATGTTTATACAAGTCTTCGTATCTCCATTGGCATGATACATATTCATTGTTTATCCATATTATTCCATTAAATAAAAAATATCACATGTTCTTCTTTTTTAATGATACCAAAACTAGGAGACTGGTATAGCAAGATTATTCAAAATCAAGATTCCAAATTGTTTTCCCTGATTTCATTGGGTCTTTTAAAAATATATTTATTTATTTATTTATTTATTTAATAGAGAGAAAGAGGCAGAGACAGAGAGAGAGAGAGAGAGAGAGAGGATGTCACAGTCCTCCAGCCACTGCAAATGAACTCCAGATGCATGCGCCCCCTTGTGCATCTGGCTTATGTGGGTCCTGGAGAATTGAACCGGGATCCTTTGTCTTTGCAGGCAAACACCTTAACCACTAAGCCATCTCTCCAGCCCTTCATTGGGTCTTATTCCACAGAATGCTCACGAAGAAATCCATGATGAAATCATGAATTTTCTATTTTTTTAAATATACATTGAGAAAAAAATAAAGTTGCTAAATTAATGCAATGACTCTAAGTCATTGTACAGACTGATGTTTTCCATTGATCTGAATTTGTCTATAGAAATGGTTACCTGCACACATTAGCTTGTATTCTTCATAATAGTAAAGTCATACTGCAAGGACCTGCTTAATTTCCCATCTTCTTCAATAGCTTTTAAATATTCAAGACAGTAATATCTTTAATTCTACAATCTCCAAACCTGTCTAGAAGACAGGGAACACTTGTAGAAATGTATGCTATAATTATATGTTTTCATTTTGTTTACTTAAGCTTGGGTAGAAGGGAGGTACAAAAACACAACTGGGCTCCTGATGCGGCTCAGTGATAGAGTGCATGTCTACTGTAAGTCCCTAGGGCCAATCTTCAGTACAGCAAAAACAAAATGCATACATACAATCTCAGTAGACTAAAGAAGTATTTCTGGCATTGGATCATTGAGCAGAGAGTAGAATTTGTCCCAGGAAAAGCAAATGAAAACAAAATAAAATCCACAGTATAAATAAAGATAGCCTTATTCACGAGGAGTGAAGGAAAACTAGGAAGCTTGGGAGAGAAGATAAGCAAGAAAAATAAAGCCACTGTACTTGAAATATAAAGAGAAGAGCCAATGTTTTAAAATGAGCAATAATTCTCAAAATCAAGCACATTATAAGCATTAAATATAATACTATACATCTAAATAAAGAACTTCTATGGCATGCTCCAATTGGTATGCATATTAGCAAAATGGATAGTATAAAGTAATCTTTGATATAAGGCTATACAAGTTCATTATCATACATATAACCAATTGTGATGGGAAAACAAAATACATAGATAAATAAAGGAAAGTAAATAACTATAGCAGAACGCAGAGAGAAGGAGTTGAAGGTAAGGTGTTTTTGCTTGTTCTTGCACATATGTGAATATATTTGTGTGTTCTTGTGTGTGCATAGACAGTAGTGAGAGGGAGTACAGTTAGGGTGACTGGATGCCTGGAAGTAAAAAAATGGGGGGCAAGGAAGTCTACACCTGCTAGAAATCAAAAATGATCTAACTTCTTGTCTTTTGCCTAGTTCCCTAGACCTATTTTTCCAGAAACAACCAGAAGCTCTCCTGAGAGGGAGGTCTTTCATAGGATTTAAACATTATGGTTGGTCAAGTTCAAGCAAACACCCTGGAACTCAGAGTCAGGGCTAACTTCTTCCTGAGATGGCCCCTACCCCTAACCACCCAGCTGTCCCTCTGGTTCACCAAAGCTGGAAGATAGCCCGCCACTATAAGGTTATAAATACCTCTGCAAGGGAACACACATTCTCTGACCACTTGGGAACTTCCAGCTATGGGTGAGTTTTTCCCTCCGCTGGACCTGGCAGCCCAGGCCCAAGCCAAGCCTGGAGGGCCCCTTAGCCTTTACTCTCCACATGGGTTCTTTATTCCCTCCAGCTCCCCACAGGGCAGGAGCTCCTTGAATATTCTTTTCCCTCTTTTCTTTCATTGGATTTTTTAGGCCCTCCACATGGAACCTCTAGCCAAATAGGTGCCTTTCCTTGGCTCTGTACTTCCCTCGATAAATATAACAATATAATAATTATCTTTCTGAATCTTTTTTACTCAATTTTTTGATTAAAATAAGAAAAGAACCTAGAGCTTGGGGTTCAAGGACTTTCCTGGACTCTGAGAACTCCATTACAGAAGTACCTCCTGCACGTGCACCACACCATCCGTTCTTATTTAGTTGTAGTCAGTCTTTGTCCATTCACTCTGTCTTCAGTTTGCAACTGAAAGGACTATAAAAGAATAAACTTGCTGTAAGGATTACTCCCATCTTTAGTCCTATAAATCGGGAGGTTAAGGTAGGAAAATAGTTGTGATTTTGAGGCTACCATACACTACAGAGTGAGTTCCAGGTCAGCCTAGTCTTGAATGAGACCCTGCCTTAAAAATAAGTAAAACAAAAAAAATTAAAAAAAAACCTAAATTCTGGTTGCATTATCCTGAAACTTAGCACACTTTAATACCTCCTATCTCTGAAGATTAGGCTCTACTTCTGAAGAGGCACTTGTGCTCATGGTCTGCATCCTCCTTCCTTCCTTTCTTCCCTCACCGTATGCTAAAATCCTGATTCTAGGTGACCACATTTCTCAGAGAAGGGATGGCTTACTCTCCTCTGGATGGAAAGAATCTTTTCCATTACATTCCAGTATCAGTGAGCTTCAGGTGGCTGAGATGAACCTCTAAACCAGGTACAGTTAAGGAGGAAGGGATCTACATTGAAGCTTACAGATCCAGGATAAGTTCCATAATGGTAGAAGAAGTTGGCCCACTTTTACAGGACCAAGCAGAGGGAGAAAAGCCACCACAAGCAAGCACACTTCAAAAACCCAGCCAGGGGCTGAAGAGATGGTTTAGTGGTTAAGGCACCTGCCTGCTAAGCCTAAGAACCAGGTTCCAATCTCCAAGTCCCACATTTAGCCAGATGCAAAGTGATGTAAGGGCACAATGCCACACTTGCCCACAAGGGGGCGCACACATCTGGATTTCATTCACACCAGGGGACTGACTGACTGTTGGTGCCCCATCTCGATCTGTCTCCCTCTCCCTCTCTGTCTGTCTCTCTCCCAAAAATAAATAAAATAATAAAAAAATTTAAAAAAAAAAAAAACAGCCAGAACTCAGGCACTTTGCTTATCTCAGGTTGGAATTCAGATCTGCCTTAGGGCTGGAGCTTGAGATCCACCCACAGTGACACTTCCTCCAGCCAGGTGGCTGTAGATCTAAATTACAATCTTTAATAAAATCCTGAATATGTTGGGGGCCATTCATTCAAACTACCACAATTCTCTATCCCCAACATTTCGCCCTCAATTGTTTTTACCCATTTGACACTGCAGTACCTTCAGTTCAGTGTTCCTGGAATAAAAAAACACTCATAAATGGAAATAAGGGCTGGAAGAATGGCTTAGCTATTAAGGTGCTTGCCTGCAAAGCCAAAGGTCTCAGTTCAGTTCTCGAGGACTCATGTAAGCTAGATGCACAAGGTGGCACATGCGTCTGGAGTTTGTTTGCAGTGGCTGGAGGCCCTGGCATGCCCATTATCTCTGTCTCTCTGTCTCTGACTCTCTCTGTCTTTATCAAGTAAATAAATATTTAAAAAAAATTTAAATGGAAATAATCACAACACTTAAGAATTGTAGTGGGTTTATGTTTCCCCAAAATAAAAATAATAGAATAGATGCTTCTGCATTATTATTTGATAAAAAGTAAAACATAAACCTATGCCTATGTAATGAGAAAATGGTATAGTCAGTAATTTTTATTCTCTATGTTTTATGAAAAAATATGTGACTACCAAGTAAGTCATATTTAAATACACTAAATATTTAAATACATAGGCTTACCTTATTTTATAAATGAGAAAAGTAGCCTGGCATGGTGGCACATGACTTTAATCCCATCATTCAGGAGGCAGCTGTGGGAGGAATGCCATGCATTTGAGGCCACCCTAAGATTACATAGTGAATTTCAGGTCATCCCTGGCTACAGGAAGACCCTACCTCAGACTCTCCACACCTTCCCTCCAAAACAGGAGAAAAGTGAGCTACAAAATAGCAAAGATTACAGAAATTTGAATTCCAACCCAGAGCTTGCTAGCCCCAGAACTTCTCACACTCTCCCCAACACAAAGAAGAATGTGGTTGGCTTGGCAGTGAAAGCACTCATACAGTGTGGCAGGAGTCCTCTAAAAGCTGTATCTAGAGTTGATATAACTCTACTTGATTGTAAAAAGTAATGTCAGGAAATCATCAAGAGGATTCAGAAAGCTTCCTGGTGGGAGCTGGTATTTCAGTTGTGTGGATCTTCATATGAAGCAGAAAGGACGTAGGCATGAAACATCAGAAGCCAAAGCACAAAGGATTTTATTAGAAACAAAATCTATGAAAGTGCCATTTTCACATTCCAACAGGGTTTGCACTTCTGCCTCATCCCCTACACAGCACCCCCACTGACACAGTGACTTGACAGAGCAGTAACTCTAATGATATTCAGGGAAAGCAGTCAGATGATCACATCCTCACGATGTGACACAATGCATTCCTGGCAAGCCCAGGTGTCTGCAGGAGTCTTTAGAGGCATGTTTGAGCAGAGATAATATAGAATATCTGTGCATCTTTACTGAGGACAGAAAGTAGCACATAAATGAAGTGGTATTAATGATAGACAATGGTTAGGGATATAACAGACTAAAATTTCCTCATAGAATGAGCTGCCACATTTTCAGGCAGATTATCAAAATGATGAACATATTTATTTCTAATTTTGAATTAAAACTCATATAATTCTCATGCCAAGCACAAAACATATGTGATCCTTATATATTTTTATATGAATCATAAATAAGCATCATTGAAAGATTTTAAAGTTAGCTTGTAGAAGAAACAAGCTTAAGTAGGTCATAAATGCCAAATATATTATCCTTTCAAAATATTTTAGAGACATTCATATTTAGTATTTGAAAATTCTGAATTGTAAAGTTATAACTAAATGTCATATTTTTCAGTCACTTATTTGAATACTAAATTCAAACTTCAAAACATCTTGAAGGTGGAGCTGTATCCCAGTTGTAGAGTGATTGCCTAGGAGATACACAGCTTTGTTTTGACCCAGGGCACTGAAAGAAAGGGAAGTGGAGCTGGTTGCAGTGGTGCATGCCTTTAATCGCAAAACTCAGGAGGCAGAGGAAGAAGGATCACTGTGAGATTGAGGCCACCCTGAGACTACATAGTGAATTCCAGGTCAGCCTCGACTAAGTGAAACCCTACTTCCAACCCCCCACCCACCACCGCCAAAAAGGGGAAAGAGAAGGAGGAAGAGAAAGAAATAGTAGGAAGGAATGAAATCTTAAAAGTATGACTATACAGACATATCTTTCACATATGGTTAATTCTAAGAAATTTTGTTTTTCCCACATTAACAGTTCTTAAATAGAACACAACATATGATTTACTTGTTTAATTATATGTATCCTGATTAAGTAATTGATTCAATTGAGTTGGACAAACCTAGTTTCTTAAAACCGCTTTTCTTAAAATTGATAGAAAGGAGGAACGAGGCATCCTTTAGCCCACAGACAGAAAAAGAATGGCCATGCATAAAGCAGCAGTACTTCAGAATAAGTACAACTTTCTCAATGAAAGTCACACTCATTTGTTCTGTAAGACTCTTTCTTCCATCAAAACTAATGTCACTTCAAGGGAACCTGAAATTTAAACATATATCTTTCTAAAAATGGATAATCTAATTATCGGAGCTGATCGGTTATACCAGCTTCTTAGTTTCTTTCTGCTCAGGGCATCTGTGGGGCTGCTGCTTCTTTTTACAGGAAATATTCTTCTCCATGGCAGACAACTGCTAAGCTCCTCTTCATCATCAGCCTGTGGTGCAAAGTTTACTCCCTCGGAGAAGCTTCATTTGGATCACTCTATAGCAAATACTCTACCCAGCGCAATCTGAAGCATGCACACAAACACACACATAACACATCGATTAAACCCTATCATATTAAAATAGCTTACTAAGTGAGGGTTAACAAAATGTGGACCAAGGGCTTTGAGAAGGCTATCAAATTCAGCATGACTATAATTCAAAACTAAACTCAATTAAGAGCAGGGCATTGTTGCCTTTTAAATTCTCATTGTATCATGAGTATGAAAAAGTTCAGTTATATAGTTTCAGATGCCCTACTGCAACTAACCACAATGTTGTAAATTGCTTTTTAAATTATAAGTAATGCTTATTTTACAAATTAATAATGTGTTATTAACATGCTCTAAATGCTTTAACTGGCAAATATGCAGTCATAGATCTCATATATGTAACATATGTACTGTTTATATATTATATGAAACATGCATGTTTATATATAACTTAGTTAAATATTATATATATATATATATATATATATATATATATTCATGTTATCACTTATTTTCCCATTTCTGGGACAAAATATTTTGCCAGAATCAGCTTGGGGAAAGGAAAGAGTGTATTTTGGCTTATTGTTCCAAGGGGAAGAGCAGGAAACTGGCACACATCAGCACAGAGGAAGTAAAAGAAAAGAACAGGAAGTGGGCTTGGTTATTAAATGTGTGCATGAAAAAAGGAAATATGAGAATGAGCCTGACAAATAACTTTTCTGATATTACTGTTGTGAGATTCTAAATTCCTTATTTGTAACATGCTGCATAACCTATCTGTTTAAAGAACTGTGACTAGGCTTATTCCGCCTTGGTGTACCTTTGACATGAACATCACAGATGCCCCATATTGACAAGTAATGTTTAGAGACACTGACTGATCTTAAGCTATATTTTTTGTACAGTTTCCATAGTGACTATTTGGACTCTCGACTCAGAGCAAGCATACATGGGTAAGAAGTACTGATAATAGTAGTGAAGACAATGAGGTAACTAAGGGCCCACAGATCTGTTGAAGACAACAGGTTGGTTTAATGTAATTATGTTTGTGGTCAGAGTATACATGTGTGCTGGATCAGCAGAGTCCAACAGATCATGACCTTAAATTCCTTCTTTTAACAAATGTTTAAGGATTATCCAAAGTCAAAAAGTTTCTCAAGTTTTGCTCATACAATGTACTACAATGAGTACACTGGTCTTTCACTGTTCAATAACAGTGCCAAAGAGTACCTGTATGCAGAGGAAGCCGTAGTCACAGTAACATCAGAGCAGCAGTGACTGCAGATGCAGCAGGTTTATCATGGGTTTAAACTAAACTTCTCATCAGTTTCTTTTTCCTTAGGCTGCTGCCAGAGGCAGCTAGCCCATGCCTGGGCTGAGTGTGCTAGGAATTAGTTCTTCCACTTCTCGGGTCCTGCTCCTAGAAACAGTCTGCTAACTTTTGGATAGAAAAATTCAAGGAGTTAGTTTTCTGCAAATTCAGGATTGTGACCCCCAATTAGGCAATAAAACATCAAGGGCCACCCCCAGTGATACACCACCACCACCAAGCCTGGAATGCAGCACCACCAACTGGGGATTTATGTTCAGACACAGGAGGCTTTGGACATTGACAATCAGACAACCATAGTCACAAGCATTTAACATTCTTCAGAGCATATAAATGGCACATCGTTAATTGAAAATGAATTGAGCTTATAGTAAATTAAGTAATGTAAAATTGTGGACACAGAAGTCTTTTTGATCTCCCCCAAATTATAAAATTATGATTCAATAGCAAGTTAAAACCTTATATAAGGTAAACATTAATTGGAAAATACCTTTCCACATAAAGGAGCATATCTATTAGAATAAAAAGCACTGTTCATATCTTTTATTTCCCAAAGACTTTAACCTTGGATAAGTAGAACAAACAAACATCTGCCATAAGACCCTGGAAAGGATGTTGATGGTAAATCAGCAATCTTCTCAGTTAGTGGGGACAGGTGTACCTGGAACACAAAGCTAGTTAGTTCCATCAGCTTAGGAAATGAATTGATCCCAAAGGCAATGAAAGGGATTCTTGACCATCTGCAGTTCTCAAGAAGATAAATAAATCAGATGCTGACGTCTGTTGCAACTCTGTATAGGATCACAATATCTCTAGTTGATTATATTATGGAACAATTTTATATAAGGCATTGTTGCCAACTGGCAACAACTATTCTACTTAGCAGTCAGTCAAAGAAAAGAAATTGTTTCATTGCTATTGTTTTTTTTTTTCTCCATAAATGTTTTCTTGCCTTTACTTTGGAAAAAAAAAAAAAAAAAACTAATACAAGGAAGGGTTAATGTACAGAAATATAAGATGTGAAAATATCACCTTTAAAAAGTAGCTGTCCCTATTCTCAGACAATTTCAACAAAGTAGCAATTAGAGAAATGTCCCATTGCTAATATTTCTTCCCATGTAAAATGGGCTCCTACTATATCACAACCCAGGCCTCTCTCATCCTTTCTCACTTTGTACCTATGAGTGGAGAGGAATTCTGTAAACTAAGAAAAACAAACAAACAAAAAAAAACACCCTTTTTAGTCCTCCTGGTAGAGATTTTAGACTGAACACAGGTTCCATGCCATAGAATTTTCAGGAGTCTTTTGGAAAATGGAAAATGACCTGCTAGAACCCTATGGATAATACTCTTTGGCATTTGATATTGCCCAAACTACAAACTCCATTTCCCCATATAGTAATAAGGTGACACTTTGCCTTCCATGAGCTCAGTATTTCATCTCACTGCTCAGTTGGTTCAAAACCACAGAATATTCTTGGAAAATACCAAATGCCTTCACATTTGGCAAATTCAACTTTATTGAAAACATATATAAATTTACAAGTCAAAATCTTGACCCTTTCCATGTATAGTCTGGGAAATTTCCAGTAGCCTGGGAAATTTAAGAATATGTAACCCCTAGCTTGCAAAAAAAGTGACTTTTTTCTGTATGCCTTTCTAGTGGATGGATTTAGAAAGTATCTTAATCACTTGAGGCCAAATAAAGAAATAAATAGGGCTGGAGAGATTGCTTAGTGGTTAAGGCACCTGCCTGCTAAGCCTAAGAACATCCATTCGATTCTCCAGGTCCCACGTTTAGCCAGATGCAAAGTGACACAAGGGCACAATGCCACACTGGCCCATAAGGGGGCGCACGCATCTGGAGTTCATTCACAGAGGCTGGGGGGTGGCTGGCGCCCCTTCCTTCCCTCCCTCTCCCTCCCTCCCTCCCTCCCTCTCTCCCTCTTCTCTCTCTCTCTCTCTCTCTGTCTTTCTCTGTGTCTCTCTCCAAAAAAGAAAAATAAATAAATAAAACTGTAGATCTATCCCACCTTTTCACACCAGTTCAATTATGAAGGATGCATATAAACAAAGGCTGGTGAAAGGTGATTCAACACTTAACTGAGACCAAGAGAGACCAGTGAGACATGAAGGTCAGCCAGCACCGTCTGCTACTGAGACTGTAATTATCAGGACCCCAAACTTACCCATACCTCATTTTTCTATTGTAAGAAGACAGTTATGAAAAGTAACTTTGCTCAAATGAAATAGCACTCTATTTTTACATAAGATAGATGATCATAACAGTCATGACACTTGTCAAGGGAAACACTGCTGGAACAAAACACAAGGAAAAGCAGTTTATACAGCTGCATCTGTTTGAATGGGTCTCTGCAGCTGCAGAGGACCCAGGATAAATGACAAGCAATTTCTCTCACTCACTCTGCTATTACTTCTCCATCTTCAGACTCATATTTCATACTTCAATGTCTTGGTTTTTCATACAGAGATGCCAGAGGATAAAAGATGATTTTACTAAAGGTGATAAAAATAAAGTAGACAGACTGTTTGTCATAGTTATGAATGAAGAAGTCATCAGATGGAAAAACTTGATTAAAGAAGTGTTTTCTAGTATTTTACCTGGGTCCATGTGTGACCTCAGGAGGATTTAACAAGAACAGTGACTTTATAACCAGACATGAATTGAGAGGTCACATGAAAACTGCCAAAGGAAAAATGTCATTTAAAAAAAATGTACTGCTGAGTCTGAGTTTCTTACTTGAAGAAATTAAACAACAGAAACCACAATGGTCAAAGGACCTGCCCAAAAGTCAGAAGACAAAATCATCACGAGCAAACACTGACAGAACATACAATTATCTTTAAAAGCCATTGAAGTTGCTAAAATTTAAAGTTTCTTTTAACTGTACAATTGTCTATGTTTATCCATGTTTATTGGAAGGGATGGATAACTGGCAGTTTTGCAGAGGGAAATGTGGAAGAAAACCTAAAATCAGTACTGATGGTATCAAAACACTTTATAGAAGAAGTAGATTGTGCTAATCTTCTCATTCCATTCCCTTCTTTTTTGGGCAAATATACCCTTGGTTCCTAATTCTCAACTTGTTTTTCATGTCCTTATTTAAATATGCCAATTATAATAAATAACTAGAAAAATTAGTTTTTCTTATTAGAAAAAAGTTACATGTCCATTGTATTAAATATAAATGTATGCAAAACTAAAATGAAAAATATTTCTTATCATAACCCTAGACATAATCACAGTTAACATTTTGTATGTAGGACTGGTTAGTGAAATTTGAAATAAGCTTCTAGGTATTGGCTTACTGAGTAGTATTAAAGAACATTGAGAATGGGCCCCTGTTTAGAGCTCCTCAATTACATAACCCCCATGGTGACAGTGATCTGGACACCATGGTAATACAGCAATCACATCCAAACAGTAATCATCAAGCTCCAAATAGCCACACTAGCAAAGCTGGTATAGTAAACGAAGAAGAAAATAAATATCAATGCTATAATTTGCTGAGCAGATCAGACTAAGAAATTCAGTGCCCCAACTAAAAGATCTCACTACCCACTTATCTATTACCCTATTAAATAACCATCCTGCTTCATTCTTATATAAGCAAAGCAGAGGCTTGGTTTAGTGCATTCCTGAGACTCCTAATAATAGGCAACTAGCCTACCCATCTCATTTAAAGGGAACACCTGGTGCTATCTCTCAGCCTTGTTCCCAGGAGTTGACTTGATGATATCCTCATGCAAATATCCTAGTGCTGGGAGTTTGTTGTTTCCCATACTCATTTACCTTGGAGTTTACTGCAAGAGTTTTATGAGGGTTTTTAAGTTTCTGTCATGACACCTTTATCAAGTAATTGCACATTTGGCAATAAGAATACAGAGTGGTAGACTGAGGTTAATGACAAACTGAGAGCTTTACTAAGAGTCTATTCTTAAAGAGAGTACCTTCAATTTCATGAATTACCTATATTGTAGCCTTACAATTATACCTTAGATGTCACATCAGGCTATTATGGCAAAATTTCTTTCATAAGAATGACAACAAAAAGAAAATGTCAACTTCAAATGAGTGTAGTATAATTGGATAATTATATTTTAATTGCTAGCAAACAGCTTCTATCCTATCCTGCTTCTTTAGGCAAATAACCATTAAGACTACTGTTCTGGTGGGGATAAGCAGTGTAAAACTTTAACTCAAGTCTTATATGCTAAAATTTAAAAGGAATACTTTTATCTCACTACCATAACCTGAAAATATTTGAGTATATTCATGAGTAAAGTGCAGAACATATGAAAATCTACTACTGCAATCTCAAGAACATGCATAAACATGAAGTTCTTCAGAGGTTTTAGTACTTCACTAATAGTTTATTGGCAATAGATGACCTAATCCAGAATATTGGCTCTCTTTTCCAAATGCAACAATAGGGAAGTGACAAAAGTAGCAAAGGAATCACTGAATATGAGAAGTTCATATGCAACTTTTGAAAAATATTGTTATTATGTCTTCATTAGAGAAAATAACAGTCTAAAAGTGGAAAGGCTAAAGGAATCATTTTTAATTATGGTCTTTACAATTTTCTCCTCACACTGGACTTCTCTGTGTCCACACTAAGGACCTTTAAGCACACAGGTGCAACCAGGTATTATCAGGGTGGTTGTCATGGCTTGAGCTCTTTGGAAGCAGGTGCTGAGGTAGTATGTGGGTTATCTGGAATTATTAGAGACCAACCCCTGTGAAAGGAGAGAGCTGAAAGCAGGGCTAGGAAAAGAGAGTATCAAATTATGGGGCAGGTCTAATATGCCTTTGACATTTTCAGTAGAGAATTTGGGAGCAAGTATTACCAATAGTTGCCCTGCATTGAGCAAGAGAGGCCAGGGTACTTGGGCAGTAAGTTCGAGGGCAATATCTGTGATAAACCTACTAGAAAACACAAAGTATACCATGAGTAGAATTGTCAACATTTGTGCAGATTTTTTTCATCCTTTGGCTCATTTTTCTTAAAAGACCCAATCTGCATTATTATAAACATTGCCATGGAGTAGATAGATTACAAATGACTTCCAAATGCCAAAACAATTGATGAATGTTCAATTTTGGATTTTTCCTCCTTCAATCTATTTATATTTTTCAGCTGTACATTTTCCTATTATTAAAATATTTTCTTCACTTGATCTTTAAGACATTACTGAGAAACCAGTCCTGATGGAACAGTTCTATAATCCCAGCTATTTGAGAAACTAAAACAGGAATATTACAAGTTTAAAGTCTACCTATACTACATATGGAATTCAAACCATCCTGGGTAACTTAGTGAGACCCTGTGTCAAAATAATAAAATAATTAAAATGAGAGAACTGGTGATTTAGCTCAGTGGCAGACTGCTTACATAGAGAGAAGGCAGGCATTCAATTCCAAGTAATTACGCAAAGAATGAGGAAGAGGAGGAGAAATTTTAAAAAAATTATCACTCTGCATTACTTCTTACTAGCTCTCCTACCTCTGTTTCCTCCTTCTCAGTCTGTTTGCCATTTCATCTAAGCTTTGACATGTTCCTATCCCAGGCATTCAGCTTTCTGTTTTGCTTCTATCTATAGTCACATTTCTAGGGACTGTTTGTAGTCATATGCCTGTGTAAACTGATTCAAAACCCATCATTCCAGCCCTGGATGTTCATCTGGTCAGTGTCTCTCTTGCTAATTCTGTATACTTTCTGAAAGTGAAAAAAAAATGTTTATTTTCCCCAACTAACAAATAACTGTTTCTCCTCTTCTTTATTTTACTTCTCACAACACCATTCACCTTACAACTCAGAAAAAAATAAATCTGAATCATTTTTATTCTATTCTTCTGATGTGTCACCAGACCTCATCAACCAGAGGAGATGGTTCCAACAATTAATTTTCCAGTAACTTGTCACATGAAACTTTTTCTCTGGAGAGATGCAAATATATGTTTATTCACCCCCAATAGGCTACAGATGGCAGATCAAAGCATTATTACTTCCAAATCAATTTTGATGAACGAATAGGTTTATTGGGGTTACTTGTAAGAGTATAGACGACTCAAAAGCAGCTGAATTGCCAAAAAGCATGGGTGGAAACTCAAGGAGGTTGCATCTCTGAAGCATACTACAGGACTTACAGGCAGCGAAGCTGGTCTGAGATTCTCTCTTGCAGCAATTCTTTTCCTGTACATAGCCTTGGGGAGTGACATTATAACCTTCAAGTTTCAGCTTTCCCAGACTTGTAACCTCTTGAGTATCAGTCTTCTCCCCAGAAGGGAATGTTTCAATTCAGAGAAAATGGCTACACAACATTGGTCTGAGTCTGCTTCTCAACAGTTGTTTACTGCACCTATAACCTTGGGGACTGGTTGTCTGACCTGTTCAAGTTTCAAACCTTTCAGACTTATTAACATCCTGAGCCTCTCTCCATAATGGGATATTTCAATATGTAAGAATTTGCTATACAACATAAACATATTAAAAATAAATAAAAAATCTGATTATTTCTCATCAGTTCTACCCCAGTCATCTTCATTCAACCCAGCATAATTCTCACTCAGGATCATCTACCAATCCCTTAACCAATGCATGCTTCTGTTCCCACCTTTCTTTAATTTACACATTTTATTCTCTGCACAAAAGGTATAGTTTTGCATGTATAACTCAGAAGCTAGGTTGCTGAAAGCACAACAATTCTTTCCCTGAATTAGTGTCCTTCAGATTCTTCTCTTAGGAATTTCAACAGAGCAGAGAATAAGGTTTAGAAATATTTTATTATAGGAAGAGCTTATAGAGACAGCACTCAGAGTTTAAGAGAAGGGGAAAATACACAGCTCTTGCCAAAGACGAGCAGGAGTGGGTTTCCAGAAATGGGAAGGACCACCCAGAGAGCCAAGTTGGGTTCTTTTAAGGGAGCCAAGTGGTTGGAGGACTGAATTGGTCAGTTAAATATGATACCAGGTATCTGAAGATAGACTGCCTTGCTGTGATTTTTAGGTAAAAAGATAAGAAAAAGACAGATTTCCCTTACAGACCCAAGGACATGTCCCCATTAACCAAAGAGAAAGCTATTCACTTTAGCAGTCCTGGTACTCTTAAACTTGCTCATAATTTTTCAATTATGTGTGATTATCGGTCTGAATTCCCAATCACAGTGGTATAAGCTCCCTGTGATGACAAATGTTTTGAGGGTGATTGCTCAAAAACTAAGATAATAACAAAGCTTGAAAATTTACATAAAAGACCAAGTATGGATAACTTCAGTAAGTAGACTTAATGTCTAGGTTTTACCTGAGAGGCCTCTAATGTCAGTGACTTGCAATTGACTGTGAATGTGCTTTGAGAAATGTGTGACAGAGAGGCAAGAGAAACTACCCTCCTACTCCCACTATTCAGTGAGCTGCAGTAGATCACTCCAAATCTGAAATTGAGTTTATGCCAAAACAATAATACCTCTAAGCCTCATCTGTTTATATAACATACAAAATAAAATGGTTGAGAAAACAAGGCCCACTGTGAGAAGAGGAGTGAAATACATTTGAAATTGCCAAAGACAGTGATGATTTCAACCTATATAGCAATGCCCTGGAACGATTGCATGGCATTTATGTCCCTGTTCTTGGTTTTGCAGTCCACAAAAAGTGCTCACTTGAGTCAAAATTCATTCCACTACCACCATCTGGAAGATCATATTTAAGCTTATTTATTTTATTTATTTCTTCTTTTAGAATTAGATCTTTGATCTACCAAGTACCAGCAGTATATTCTGTTGAAGTTACTTAAATTGCTTCTGTTTCAACTTTCTTTTATTTGTCAAATAGTTATATAGGATACTTTGAGAATTTGATTTTTGTCAGTTGAGTCAATATTTTAAAAGAAACAACAGTCAATAATCCTTAGGGCATATGCATGCAGGGTGTCAGAGTCTCTGGGGCCTGTGAGTGCCAGAGAGGTGAGGTGCTAGAAATGTTTGGTGCCTGTGTCTTTGGAGAAAGTGAGCTCTGTGAAGGTGAAGAGTGCAGTTTGTGTTTGGGGCCTATATTTTTGGGGTGCCTTTTTTTGGGTCTGTGCACTTTGGGAAGGTGAGGGACACAGCATGTTTGGGGCCTGGCCCTCAGGGAAGGTGAAGGGTATGGTGTTTTTGGAGTCTATGCTTTCAATCCATGGACCAGCTCCTTGGCAGGTTCCCCTCCTCACCCTGTGTCTCCTGCCTTAACAGATCTTTTGGGCCTTAGCTACCCAACTCCTCTCATCCTGCAAAGTCATGCTGCTGGATGCCTCTTTTTTACCAATGGCATTATGCCAGCTAACTCTGCATACTTGAGCTCCAGTATAGTTTGTGGAGCCAGATGCATTCCCCCCACCCCCATTGCTGGTTTCCTCCTACCTATGCCCGGTTGTGATATGGCTCCTAACCAAGGTTGGGAGTACAGGAATATCTGGCAGGTTTTGAGTCTTCTACAACCTACTTAGCTGAATAGAGTAGGGGAGCAGGGCCAAGTGCAATCGCCCCTGGGCCAAACAGGCAAGGCTTGGCTGTAATCATGGTCTGAAGAGATTTCAGACCTCCACCTACAGCTCTTATATCAGCCACTAGCCCAGAGCTGCAGGCACACTTGAAACTTCCACATCCAGTGCATTTGTGGATACAGCATATATCACACCCCAATATAGTTCAAACTCAAAACAGAACACTCACTGAAGATCCTACAAGGGAAAACACTTGCTTTCTCCTTGATAAACAGACTTTTATGCCAAGATGGGTAGACTCTAATGCAAGGAAAACAACACAGGACAACAAACTAAAAGATCTCTATGAAGGCTGCCTAGTCATAAAATGGAAGTCTCCAATGAAAACACAGAAAAGACAACAGAAATTGAATTTCAAAATGAAAGCACAGTAAGCTTATTTACCCTAACCAAACAAATTACTAAACTGGAAGCATATCATCAAGAAACCAACAATCATATAAATGAAATTTAGTGGAATCATCTCTTACAGCACACAACTTTGGTAACTAGACTTAACTTAATGGAGGAAATTAAAGAGTACTCAAAAGAGAGATAAAGGAATTAAAGGTGAGTCATCAAATAGAGTATCCCAATAAACAACTGATTAATCTTAAGGAAGACATGAATAAATGCAAGAATGAATTCCAAGAAACATCAAAAAATCAAACAACCATCTGAAATTAGAAATTGACAAAGGGAAGTATAGAATATAGATAAATACAATAGAAAACAAAAATCAAATAGAGCTTGTAAAAGCCTATTTATAAACCCTCACTAACAGAGTTAACCATGTGAAGGACAGAACTTCACATCTGGAAGATAAGAGAGAAGAAATGGTTCTGGAGTATAAAAACTTTGATAAGTTCAAAAGATCATGAGTATAGAATATGAGAAAATTGTAGGATACCCTTAAAAAACCAAATATCCAGATCATGGGCATACAAGAAGGGGAAGATATTCAGGCCAAAGACATGGAGAAAATATTTAGCAAAATTATTAATGAAAACTTCCCCACTTTCTCAAACAGAGACCCATTCAGATACAAGAAGCCTCACAGAACACTAAAGAGACTGGACCAAAGCAGAAACTGTCCAAGTCACATCATAGTGAAACTCTAACCAATGAAAACAAAGACAAAGTGATAAAAGCAGCAAGAGAGAAACAACTCATAACATAAAAAGGCAATGCCACCAGCATTACCTCAGACTTTTCAATGGAAACCCTGAAAGCCAGAAGGGCTTGGAATGGAACACTTCAAAATGTAAAATCTATGGCTTTTCACCCAAACAACTGTACCCAGTGAAAGTATTCCTCTTAATAGATGATGAAATTTAAAAAAAAAAAAAAACCTTCAATGATAAAAGATAGGTGTTTGATTTTATGGACATAATACTAAACCTACAGAGAATAATTCATGGAACATTCCATATAGAAGAGTCAAATAATCAACCTCAAAAGCCTAGAAGAGGAAGAACACAATAACCAAAATTAGAGCAGGCACAAAAACACTCAAAGCTCAAGAAACCACCAATCCCCATAAAGCGTCCAACATGGCAGGAATGAAAGTGAATCTCACAGTAATAATATTAAATGTTAAAGGTCTTAACAAACCCATAAATAGACATAAGTGAACAGGGTGAATCAGAAAAATGGATCCCTCCATCTGTTACCTAAAAGACATCTGGAGAATTTTCCACCCCAATTCTACAAACTATACATTCTTCTCAGCAGCCCAATAACTTTCTCTAAAATATATCATATATTAGGGCACAAAGCATGCCTCCATAAAATCAGGAAAATTGATATTACTCCCTTCATCATATCAAACCACAATGTGTTAAAGTTAGAAATAAATAGCAACTGGGGGAAAATGTCCGACATTGGTCCAAACAACTTGCAATCTAAGATACCCAGCAGGAAACAACTTGACATAATGCTCATACAAGTGCAGTAGTGGCAAACAGCCATGGTGGGTAATCAACTGCTCTTGATTTGGCTAATAGATCCACTCAGTGGAATGGAACTCATTGCTGGAACTGGGAAATAAGTAAAAACCATGTACAAAAAATGAGCTCAGTCTCCAAGATCAAGATACCACCAAATGTGGGCTAGAAGAGAGCCAACACATATAAAATTCCCTCCAAAACATCTATGGTCATCCCTTCTATCTATTACTAACTTCTTTCTCCATTGGAGAATTTGCTTATCTTTTTTCAGGTGGACAACGAACCTAAAGGGAGGATCAGCTAACCACACCTCACCAGGGCCCCAGCTGAAACCACAGAATAACACAGGGGAAGGGCAGGAATACAGCATTCATGGCGATCACGACACCAGAAAAAGGCTGAAGGAGATAAACGCAGAGAACATCCAACTCCAACTAAACCAGATATTCAGAGACACAGAGGCTCCCAAAACCTCATCACTCAAGTAGAATTAAAATGACCCCAATGTGGCTCAGGGAAACTCGCGGAAGAGAGGGCGGAAAGATTGTTAGAGTCACAAGTTGGGGCATTATGCACAGAGACTGGGGCCTACGCCCCAGAACTCTTGACTAACCTCACAATGCATGACCCATATTCCCCATTGATGAGGGCCCCTTTGAAAGTGGGAGGACAGGGAGGAGAACAATGGAACCAATACCGTGAATGTAAAATCAGAATAATATAAATAAAAATACATATTAAAAAAAAGAAATAAACAGCAAATGAAACAATAGAAATTACAGCAGCTCCAAAAGACTGAACACCATGCTATTAAACAATGAATGGGTCAGGGAAGAAACCAAAAAGAAAAATTTTAAATTTCTAGAACTGAATGAAAATGAAAACAGAATATACCAAAATTTATGGGGCACAATGAAGGCAAGACTAAGGGGAAAATTCATAGCACTAGAAGCCATTTAACAAACATGAAGAGATCTAAAATAAATAATCTAACCATCCACCTAAAGGGATTGGAAAAACAAGAACAATACAACCTTAAGAACTCCAGACAGAAAGAAATAATTAAGATGTGGACTGAAATTAATGAGTTGGAAACTGAGAAAGCAATTAAGAAAATTGATGAAACAAAGAGCTGGTTCTTTGAAAAAAAAAAAACAACATTGATAAGCCCCTGGCTAATTTGATCAAAAGAAAAAAAGAGAAGTATAAAATTAACAAAATTAGAAATGAAAAGGGACAAGTCACAAGAGACAACAACCATCAGTGTATATTTATAAATTTTATTCCTCAAAATTGGATAACCTGGAAAAAATGTATAAATTTCTAGACAAATGCCACCTTACAAAACTAAATCCACAGTATATAAATCTCCTAAATAAACCTATTATGTCCATTGAGATTGAAAATTTAACCAAAAATCTACCCAAGGGATGGGGCTTAGCGGTTAAGGGGTTTGCCTGTGAAGCCTAAGAACCCTGGTTAGATTTTCCAGGACCCATTTAAGCCAGATGCACAAGGAGGCACATGCATCTGGAGTTCATTTGCAATGGCTAGAGGCCCTGGTATGCCCATTCTCTCTTTCTCTCTGCCTCTTCCTTTCTCTCTCTCTTAAAAAAATAAACAAATAAAATATTTTTTTTAAAAAAAGAAAGAAACCTCCCCAAAAGGAAAAGTCCAGTACCTTATGGATACTCAGCTGAATTCTACCAAACCTCATCAAAGAACTCAAACCACTTTTTGTCAAGCATTTTAACATAATCAGAGAACTCCCTCTATAAAGCTAGAATCATCCTAATAATGAAACTTGACAGAGATACAAGACCTATATCAGAGATCTATATCCCTGAACAAAACCCTCGCAAACTAAATTCAACATTACATCAAAAACATTATATACCTTCATCAAGCAGGCTTCATCTCGGGGTTGCAGGGATGGTTTAACATATGGAAATCGATTACCCCAATATACCACATAAATAATCTTAAACACAAGAACCACATGATCATTCCAACTGATGCATAGAAGGCTGTCAGCAAAATATAACAGCACTTCATGATCAAAACAATGGAGAATAGGCATGGAGGACTTATATCTCAACATAATAAAGGCTATATACAAAGCACCTAAAGCTCAAATCATATTAATGGGGAAAGACTCAAGGAGTTCCCATTGAGATAAGGAATAAGACAAGGGTACCCACTCTCACCACTGTTCTTCAACATAGTATTAGAAGTTTTAGCCCAAGCAATAAGACAAGAGAAAGATATAAAAGGATACAAACTGCAAAGGAAGAAGTTAAACTAGCACTATTTGCAGATGACATGATCCTATATAATTGACCTGAAAGACTTTACCAAAAAAAAAAAAAAAATCTTCTAAAGTTATAAATCCCTTCAACAAAGTGGCAGGATAAAAAAAAAATCAATTCACAAAAAGCAGCAGTAGTCTTCCTATAAGCAAAAGACAAATGCACAGAAAAAAAAAAATCAGCAAGGCTGTCCCATTTTCAATAGCCACCCACACACACACACAAATTCAAACACATTGGAATAACACTAATCAAGGAAATGAAAGACCTACATGATGAAAACATAAAAGCACTGAAGAAATAAACGAGAAGGGCATTAGAAGATGGAAGGACCCTATTGCTTAAGATACCACATGCTTCTGACCCAGAACATCCAAAGATCTGTCTGAATGAGGAAGGTAGCCAACTACAAGATGGTTAGCCCATATAGGGCTGAAAAGTCCTTCATGAGCTGCAAGGGAGAAAATGGCCAACAATGTTGTCAGTAAGTAAGTGACCCTGCTATATGAAAGCAATATGCAATAGTGGCACATAGACTAGTTGTGCAATAAATGGCTCTCTGATTGGCTAAGGATCCATTCAGTGGAAAGGAACCTAGAGCTGGAATTGGAAACCAAGTCAGAATCCTATGGAGACCAAGATTGTGGACTTCAAAGAGAAGATCCCATCAGTCTTTGGACAAAATTGAGACTAAACCTATCAAAACCTCTCTAAATTAAGAATGCTTATACCCTTTAACCTATCCTCATCTCACTCTCTCTTGGAGAATCTGTTTTTCTTTTTGATAAAGAACTAGAACCAAAGACAACCAAAATCTGTCAACAAGAGAAGAACAGAAAGCTTACTCCATGATAGGAGATGAACCACTCCTAGCACAGCAGCTAGGGCCCAGGTGAAATCACAGAAGAATTGGCAAAAATGAGCAAGAGTGCTGCTTCCGTTGCAAACCTGACAACCTATGCCAGAATGATGGCAACAAACACTGAAGATACTCAAAACACACCAAAGCATAAATTCAAAAACTTCAGAGAGCTCAACACTAAAGTAGACTTAATCCACACCCATCATGGCTCAAGAAATTTTGCACAAAATAGAGGTAGAAAGACTGTAAGAGCCATAGGGTAGGAGGAAATATCCAGAGGTATTGCCATCCCCCTTCATACAGACTCAATGACTGACTGCTGCTTTCACAACTCATAGCTCACAACTCTATGGTGAATAACAGCAATACCCGTAAGGAGGGACCTCAGTGGAATCAGGGCAGGGAGGAGGGGAATGGTAATGATAGCACATGATGTATCCATACCAAGTTTCTATTTAATTAAAAAGAAAAAATAATAATGCTATAATTTTATTCAACATCTTCATCCATAATGCCACCCCCCATATTCCCCTAATTTTTTGCAGAGTTGCAGTAATTAGAGGACTGTATTGCAAATAGAATTTCATTTCTTCTAATGAATTGTTAAAACATGCCTTGAGTTGTATAACAGTTCTATACTTACATTATTTCAACTGTCTTCCAGTATATAAATCACCTAAGTCTGGATGAGCTTTTTCAAAGTGTTAAATTACTACTTAATAAAAAAGAGTTATAAAAATATGAGATATAGGGAAAATAAGTATTATTATATAAAAGACTCTAAAATCAGTAGACCTATCATGTTTTATGTTCCAGAAATAAGCAACTTGAGATAAACTAACATTGAGAAAATTAATATTTTAATAACTCCATTAAGTTAAAAAGATGTCTCATTTACATTATGCTTTAGCTTGATATCTGGAAAGTAGAATCAAATAATTCATCCCAACATTTTATATTTAAATTTATTTATTTATTTATTTGAGAGAGAAAGAGGGAGAGAGAGAGAATGGGCATGCCAGGGCCATCAGCCACTGCAAACAAACTCCAGATGCATGTGACCCTTGTACATCTGGCCTAAGCGGGTCCTGGAGAGTCCAAGGGGGATCCTTTGGCTTTGCAGGCAAATGCCTTAACCACTGAGAAATCTCCCTAGCCTCCATCCCAACATTTTGAAATTCATTTCTATCTGTAACAAAGACCCAATGACAGAATACTGTTTTGTTCACCTTAGAGTACCATAAAAATTTAATCTGATCATTCACACTTAAGCACTGAGTGTAAAGCAAGAATAGTATTTATAAGTTTTATAGAAAAAGAGCAATCAAATTTTATTTTTCCATGAAAGTTTATTTTGCAATATTAATGCAAATAATAAAAATTGTCTTTGTACTTACACATCAGTTTATTTTGTCTTTACTTTTGAATAACCTGTCATCCAGAGTTAATCTAAAATAAAAAGCAAATGGAGCACAGTGCTGAAATACCGATGGCTATCAAGCTACTCAGGCAAATACACAGTTCCATGTTCTAATAACAGACTAGAGCTATGCAATAGAAATTAGATTTCTCAACCAATCTATGTTGTTCACGTCCATTATGAATTCTGTGTCGGTATCCAATACATAAAAGTGTACTAAACTTGGAGCACAATGGATAATTTAAAATTCAAAAGGTCTCTTGGGCTTCTCAGAGTAAACCTTCCATACAAATATTAAATTGCAAAAGTAATGATAATGATGAAATTATTATCCTAATCTTCATCTTGCACACACTGTAGGTAATTCTTAACTACTTTATCACTTAATTCTATTCCCTTTCTCTCTTTCCTTCCCATCTGCCCCCCCTTTCTAAAAATCAATAGGAGTGCTGAAACCATTTCAGCCAGTTGGGAACTGATGGGTGTGTAAGAAAGAGAAATTGTGCCCTAGCATTGAATACAAACAAATCATATAAAAAGAAACATTCAGCTCAATGACCTCCAGGTTAAGCAAATTAGGCAAAGATGCTGAAAGAAGTTAAGCTCTAAACATTACTTCATAGAGGAGGAAAACAAGGTTAAAAATAAATTAAAATTTAAAATCAAAACAAACTTCTCTGGTAAGATATAAAAACAGTTGTTTTAAGTAAAATCCAAATATGTCCATTTAAGTTTCTTGCAAGTTTCTAGGCATAAATTTGGTTTTAAGAAGCTCTTCCATATCATGTTTTACAATCTTTGTGTCTGTTAAAATTGGTTGCTGTGGTAGTGCTGAAAAGAAGGTGATAGATTGCATTAAAATCAGCAGCTTTCTGCATTACTGAGAACTAAATCACCACCTGTGGCCAATGAAATCATAAAAATGGATGCCTCAAGAAATGATGTGATAAAGTGTACCTTCTTATAATTAAAAGAATAGAATACACAATGCAATCATGTTTAATATTGAAAACACAGTGCAAGATGCATAAATAAATGCCACTTTTAAACTGCTATTTATATAACTTAAAAGCTCTCTACTCTAAATTTATCCTCAGACCCATACTTATCCCAGAAATGGAAACCATATTTATGGAAACAATCTTTTTCAGATTCCTTACGATAAGAGAGCACAAACCAACACCTACAAATTTATAGTTTACTCAGCCATCCTGTTGCCATGGAAACAGATTGACCATTTACACAGAACTAGCCCTTGTGAATTTAACCCTGTCTCACTGCCTTAAAAACTGCTAACAATGTAAACTGATTGCTTTGTCTAAGAATGCATTATTATTCAAACAGACAACCAACCAATCAAATATGTATATCAAAAAGTTCTTGCTACATTAGTGTACAGAAAGGCTTACAGCATGTCTAACACAAATGTTAAACAAAATCCTTTTCACCACATCTTTCACAAAGATAAAGATATACTGCATCAATGAGGCTGTTGATTCTGTGCCATCTGCCTGTATTGTTTCCCTCTTATTTCTTCCCACACTTCATTGTCTTGTGTCAGAACTACAGACTCTGAGTGTTATGAATGTGTCCTTTACAAAATGATAGCTTTATTTCATTTTGTGCTGTGTAACAGAATATCTGAGCCCGAGTAACTTACAATGAGCAGATATTTATTTTACATGTATTTTGGAGATTAGGGAGTCCAAGATTGAGGGATTCGCATTAGTCTTTTTGATGGGTCATCCAGGGACACAAGAGAGGGTAGCATACACATCTTCTGATAAGTCAACCACTCCTATGCTATTATCAGTGGTGAAGGCTGGGTGGTCTCAGAGCTAGAAAGACATCTATCTAATGTGTCCATGCATGTTCTGTCTAATATGTGTATCTTAACTTAGATGTCATGGATGTGAGAGTAAGTATAGGCTATGAATCAAGATAGGTGACCACAGATAGATAAGAAAGTGGAGGGAAAGCAAAGGAAACATGTAGTAGAGAAGCTAGAAGGAGACTGTCATGGGGAAGACTAAAAAAAATAGAGTGGGATACAGAAAATGATGGGGAATGGAGCCAAAAAGAAAACAATATTTGAAAAACAAAAGGATAAAATCCTTTGTATGCTATTTAAAGTATAAATTATTTTTTTAAAAAGAATGAATTCAGAAAGGAAACAAAGTAAGGAAGTAGGAAGATTACTATAGGGTAAAAAATGTTCAAGCAATAAGTATGGTATTCTCAATTGACAGGCATGTCCTGGGCTTTGCAATAGCTAATCTTATGAATAATTTTAGTGGCGGAGACATTTATCATGATTTAAGGTGAAGACAAGGCAAGGTATTACAAGAATGGATCAGGATTTTCCTAGGTTACTTCCCACCCCCTTTTTTGTCATTACAAAGGTTTTCAAATGTGGCTTGGATCAGATCCATCTTGATTGGCAGTCATCAGTTGCTACTGGATTTTTCTGTATCTTTACCCTTTAAGGGCTCTTATGCTGTCCTGCCATACACAGTTCTGTGATTGTATCAGCCTCTAGCCACTGTGCCACATTGTTTTTTATTTATTATTCAGTTATCTATTATCTATTATCAATCATGTATCTTTATATCTATCTATCTATACTACTCTAATGATAACATTGATCTATTCATGAGTACGTATTCCTCCTGATGTCATACTTCCATCTAAAGACCTTCTGCTCTGGATATTAAGGTTCCAACATCTCAGCACTGGGAACCACATTGAAATCATAGCACTTTGTCCTAGCTTCTCAACCCCATGTTCTTCTCACAAGTAAATTATATTCACTCCATCTCAAAAGATTCAAATTTGTAAATGACTCCAGCATCTACTCGTTTCCAGCCTCACTTAAAATCACATGTGGGTGAGACTTGAGGAACAATTCAACCCAAGTAAAATTTCCTCAGCCACGAGCCTGTGAAATGAGACAAGTCAGCTACTTGCAAAATACAGTGACAGAGCCTTTTGTCTGGCTGTCCATGCTCCTCACTGGCACATGCATCTACTCTGTAGCTGTTATCCTTTGTGGGCATTGGAACCAGCTTCATCAGCCTTCCAGTAGGGAAAGAAGACCAGCAGCTCTCCGGGAAGTCTTCATGTTTTCAGTGGCACAGACTGCTTTCAGTCCATCCAGCCACTTGGACTGAGCAGCTACCATGCTCTCCAACTCACCAGCCTGCATGCAACTTCTGTTGAACTGCTCAGCCCATATCCTCTGAGTTAATATGATAAATCCCCTTCATAATACAAGAAATATAGTAGTACTGTAATAGGACAAACATCCCCATTCCAAAAGGGAGTCGTAGTAAAGAAAGGATTACCTGATTCTAAGTGAGTCCAAAATCAGCAAGAAAACGGTATGAAATACTGAAAGTGGAGAATAATCTTTCCTGTTCTGCCTCCTGGACACAATGGGCTGCATAGTGAGTCTCCAATACTTCAGGCAGCCTCACTTCTATGGAATGGCTTGGCTCTACCCTTGCAGCAGCCCTCACAGATGGGAGGATCATGTCTACATTTCTCTAAAGTAGGCTTATACAGTGATAGCTCAATAATTCTTGGGTCTGGAGCAGAATGGCACCATGGTTCTACTGCTGAGCAATGCATGAATGGAGACTTTTTGTAGTGGTTTTGCTACAGCAAACCTGGCCACCTAATGCAGTCTTAAGACTCCAGACATAGATTGCGAGCACTCCCAAGCTTATGTACTCTTCAAACTGTCAAGTTCACTTTATATCCCCTGGAGTAGTGGCACAACTGCACTTGGACCTCCTCAGGACACAGTTTAGGGAACTGAGGAGCACTGTCATGGGATACAGCAAGCAGATTCTGGAGGTAGTTCTAGCAATGATCCCATGGGGTGTCCTGAACCACACTGTCTTCCTCATCATCTACAATATAAAGGACAGCTTTGAAGACTTCCAAAATGAATGCAAGATCACTCTCCCATTGTCTTGATGAGTAGAGTGGGCTCCCTTCTACACATGCTAATCCTTTATCAGAGGTCCCTGGCTATGGTCTTGCATTCTTTGTATTCTTTTCACAAACAAGATATGAATTTCTAATTTTTTCCATTCATTTTTCCTTTTGAAATCTCATCTTTAAAACATTATATTTCTCCAATTTCAGTTGGTTGAAAGAACCCATGTTACTTTTTTGGTATTTTACTTAGAAATTTCTTTTGCTGGGTCTTGCGTACCTCCATAAAACACTCGTACCCCCATAAATTCCTTGGCATGGATTCAAGTTGGCCAAATTCAGGGTCTTTTAATTATTCTGGTTTCTAATAAGATATTCCTCTTTTTATCTGAGATATCTTCAGAATGGCTTTGTTATCCATATTTCTACCAATGATATGACCATGAACACTGGAATAATCTGCAATAATTGCCATTTTCTCCCTGCATTTCTGCTCTTCTGATCCCTTGACAGACAGCCATGAATGGAGCATTCACAGGTGCTTTTCATCCGATCCTCCAAACTCTTACAGCCTCTGCCCTAGTTCAGAGCCACTTCTACCCTTTTAGATATGTTATAGCCTTACCTCTTTCCCCAGGGCCAGTTTTCTACCTTCATACATTTTGCATTGATATAGCAAAATACATAGACTATAAACTAGAGAATTTATAATTAAAGTATTTCTTTTCTAATCATTCTTAAGTCTAGAATGTCCAAGATGGAAGGCCAGCATCTGGTGAGAGCCTTCTTTTCTTTGGGTGTCACTCCTCTATTGATATTAAAAGAGTCCAGTGGTACATTCTTCCCATGATAATGAAAGTCCAGTTAATATATGAAAAATATCTCTTGGGGCTGGAGGGATGGCTTAATGGTTAAGATGTTTCCCTGCAAAGCCAAAGGACCCAGGTTCAATTCCCCAAGACCCACGTTAACCAGAGGCACAGGGGATGCATGCATCTGGAGTTCGTTTGCTGTGGCTGGAGGCCCTGGCGCTCACTCTCTCTCTCTCTCTCTCTCTCTCTCTCTCCCTTTTTCTTTCTCTATCAAATAAATAAAAATAAAATAAAATAAATAGCTCTTAACATTTCTCAAATATTATAAGTCAAGCAATTATTCGCACTGTTTTTAAAGTTGAAAAGCAAAAGGTTAAATGAAGTATAATGCACTTGTTTTCAGTTTTTATTTTAGAAGATGAAAAGTTAAATTGAACTTTGTGTTTTTCTATTTGCAATGAAGATGGAATTCAGGAAAGTATTGCTGGAAGCAGTAAAATGAGTAGACTAAAGAAAAAGTCCCTCAATATATAAATTTCTGTAGTATATAAATTTCTCTATGTAGTGAATCAAAAATTCTATCTTATCTTGGCACAATATTTATAAAATGTATTGCTTTTTATGTTTCTCAGTCCTTTGTATGCTGTTCCTGATGGATAGAGACCATATGTTATTCAGTAGGTGTACACAATCTCAACTTAAGGCATGGCACTTACCTGACAGTCAATGAATAAATTTCTGAACAATATAACTTGTTAATAAATCATAGACACCAGCCAAGGCCAAAGATGCTGAAGAGATGGATATTAACTGGAAGTCTGCACTATGGGCATGTTTATTTCATGTATGTAACTGTTCAATTAAGGTGAAGGAAGATATTTCCATTGACAAAATTTAAATAAATAAAATATTATTGCAATAGCATTTCTCAGACACTTTTTGTTAAGAAGATGAAAGCTAAGAAATATAAAAGAAAGCAAGGTGTAGCTCTGTAATCACTTACAGGTGATTTATAATAAACTAGCAATATATTGATCCCACATGTGAAATGAGTCAAATTCTTTCAAACATTGAAAGTGTTTTAAAGTGAAGAGAAACTTTACTAAATAGTTCATGGTGCTTTTACAAGGCTTAATTTTTCACGTTGGGACAAATTTATTTCTTCCAAGGGAGTGACTTACTTGTCAAGACTATATTATCAGATACACTTGGGTTTAACCTAAATCTACAAATATGCTTTAAAGAATCTAAGTTTAAAGAAACTGTATTACATGCTTACTTGTTTGCAGGCCCTCTTTACACAGACTTTTAAAAATAAATCTGATCGCATTGCTTATTATATAAAGATAAAATAGAACATTACAACATACTAAATAATTTGATTTTAATTAAGCATAATGTTTCATGATTTTTGATTTAATATTTTATAACAGTACAATTTGTTGTGTAGCAAATTACCATAAAGAGCATCTCAGGACCCATTGACTTCTACACTGCAGAATGAACTCAAGTTTGGGTGGGCCTCACTGGGTCCTCTGCTTAGGTCTCACGGGGCTGGAATGAAGTTGTTAGCACTGCTCAACTTTTTTTTTTTTTTTTAGTTTATTTATTTGAGAGAGAGAGATAGATACAGAAATAGTCAGGGAGAGAGAGAGAGAGAATGGGTGCACCAGGGCCTCCAGCCACTGCAAACGAACTCCAGATGCATGCACTCCCTTCTGCATCTGGCTTACGTGGGTCCTGGAGAAGCGAGCCTCTAACCGGGGTCCTTAGGCTTCATAGGCAAGCATTTAACCGCTAAGCCATCTCTCCAGCCCGACTGCTCAACTTTTACCTGGAAATTCAGGAAGGCTGCACTGCCAGGTTTATTCAAGGTGCTGGAATAATCCATCTTCATGCAGTTGTCAGACTGAGGTCCTGTATCTATCTTTGCTTTTAGATAGTGTCTTTAGGTCCTTGGACTGCCTATCCATCTTCAGAGCCAGCAATTGAACATTGATTCTATTCCCTGCTTTGGTTGTCTGAAGAAGGGAAATCCTCTTTATTTTAAAGACCTCAAAAAATTCATTCAAGCCTAGCACAAAATATTCCCTTTTTTCCATTTAGCATAACATGATCACGGAATTAACTATAGAGGTCATTGGAACCATTTTAAATTCTGCCTGTTTCAAATATATATTAAATTCTTAATATTAAAATACTGATAAAAAGTATATTCTGTTAGTTTGAACTGAAAATATATTCAGGTTAAAATAAAACTCAAGTGATGAAGGGCTATCTGTTAATAAATATGGTGATTATTTGTAAAATTTGTTAAGATAAAGTACATCTGATGTACTAGTCTGCTTTGATATTGTTACAAAATACCAGAGAAACCAAGGTAAAATAATAAAGGTTCTGTTTTGGCTTCTGGATTCACAAGTTTAAGTCCATAATGGGTAATATTGCTTTGAGCAAAGCTAAAATGATAGTAGATGTGATGAAAGAATCTGCTTAGCTCAAGTGACCAGTAAACAAACATATAATCACCAAGGGCATGCCTCTACAGGCCACTGCCTTTAACTAAGTCCCATCCCCTAAGTATCTATCCTATGCCTATATCCCATCAAATTATAAGGTTTTCCATGTATTAATCCATTGATGAGACCAGAGTCATCATGATCCAATTTCTTCCCCAAAGCCTACCATGCATAAACTAAGCCTGCCATGCATATGCAGTCTTTGGGAGATATTTTAAATCCATAACATAATATATGGCATATATATAACAGTGGAATGAATTAAAGAACTTGAGGAATTAATCTAAATACTTAATAACCTATGTTAGTTATGCAGGAAAATACTGTGGGTTAAAACAGAAAAACAAAAAATATTAATATAAATTTTTAATTCTTTGAAAATTTCCAATATGTTTAATAGTAATCATTTGAAGACAAATATTTATGGAGATATAATTTATAGGGGCAAAAGCTAATAGGATTTCATCCTGTGAATGAGTTACCTTCTTAACAACCTCAGAAAATAAATCAATAAAATGAAATATTAATAAAATAAATGTAAACTTAATGCAATTTATACAATCTGCAAATAAATGCATGATTATCTATCAAATGGAAAAGAGTATAGTGTGAATCAAGGAAAATGCCAATTACCACATACACCAAGCCAGGCAAGGGACCTTTCTCAGACAGCATGACAGAGCAAGCCACATTGTATTCAGGGACTCATTTTCTTCTTCACAGTGTAGCAAGCTCCACAGCTACACCAGTAATAAAAGCAGAGAATAGGCCAAGTCTCTGTGCATAATGCCCCAACTTGTGGCTCTAACATTCTTTCCGCCCTTCTTCCACGAATTTCCCTGAGCCACACTGAGGTCATTATAGTTCTACTTCAGTGATGAGGTTTTGCGAGCCTCTGTGTCTCTGGATATCTGGCTTAGTAAGAGTTGGATGTTCTCTGTGTTTATCTCCTTCAGCCTTTTTCTGGTGTTGTGATCATCAAGCATGCTTTACTCTTGCCCTTTCCCCACATTACTCTATGGGTTCAGCTGGAGCCCTGGTGAGGTATGATTGGCTGATCTTCCCTTCAGGTTCATTGTCCATCTGAAAAAGATAAGCAAATTCTCCAATGGAGCGAGAAGTTAGGCCTAGATATATGGGATGGCCATAGATATTTTAGAGGGAGGTTTATATGCATAGACCCTCTTCTCACCCACATTTGGTGGTGTTTTGATCTTGGAGACTGAGCTCATTTTTGTATGTGGTTTTGACTTATTTCCCAGTTCCAGCAATGAGTTCCATTCCACTGAGTGGATCTATTAGCCAAATCAAGAGCAGCTGGTAACCCATCATGGCTGTGTGCCACTGCTGCACTTATTTGAGCATTACGTCATGTTGCATGACCCACATTCCCCATTGATGAGGGTCCCTTTGGAAGAGAGAGGACAGGGAGGAGGACAATGGAGTCACCATTATGAATGTAAAATTAGAATAATATAAATAAAAAATAAATTATAATAAAAAAGCAGAGAATAATCTAATTTGTTCTTAATGAAAATGGGGCAAAAGGAGATTGAATTTAGACTTTCTGTCATTTTCCTTTTCTGTGGCTCAGCCCATCAATAAAGTATTATATCAAGGACTTGAACAGAAAGGAGAGAAGAAGCAATAGTCACCAGTCAATTCAGCTGAGATCAATAACAAAAATAAATAACCTCAAATGTTTGTGGCTATATTATAAAGTTAAGAGAAACCACTGCCTGAGATATATGTTCTTCTAACGTGTCTTGATATTCTTGACCATTTGTGTCACTTTTGCCAAATATCACGTTTTTAGTTCCATTTGATGACCTACTTACCAAGACTGATTATCACTCACAGAGAACACACTTTCTATCAGCTTTTATACTCTTAGACATTTTTCATATCATATAGTTAAAAATTATACTCGTTATATTTATTTATTTATTTATTTTATTTATTTATTTATTTATTTATGAGAGGAGAGAAAGGCAGAGAGAGTGAAAGAGGGAAAGAGAGAATGGGTATGCCAGGGCTTCTAGCCACTGCAAACAAACTCCAGATGTGATGCATGTATCACCCAGTGCATCTGGCTTACTTGGGTACTGGGGAATTGAACCTGGGTCATTAGGCCTCACAGGTAAACACCTTAAACACTAAGCCATCTCTCCAGCTTCCTTATCACCTCATCATGTTTTATAATATTTTATATTATAAACCCCAAAAAAGAATTTTCTCCATATATTTACTATATCTAGTATTTGAAATAACACCTAGTATATATCAGGCACTCAGTATATATTTAACAGAACATTGAATAAATGACAAATATTAATGCTTATTCTTAAAATGTGAAAAATAAAAACCTGATGTTATCCTCTATTCTCTGCATTTAAGAACTAAAATGTAAGAAAATAAAAATAAAAATGCAACGTAAATCTTCATGGCATTGAGCTATGCAAAGCCTTCTTACATGTACAATACATGTTCACAGCACGCACACAGTAAATAAACTGGACCTCACTAAAAAATGTGCTTCAAATGATACAACAACTGACATGACAACCTTGATGGGGAAAACATATTTGCAAGTCAAATGTCTGATAAAGGATTTCTGTCCCGAATATGTAACCAAATGTTAGCACTCAATAATGAAGATAATGTGGGAGAATATTTGAATCAGATAATACATGAAAATTTTTCAATAAAGATGCACAGTGGTTCATTGCTGTATGAAAATTGCTCAAGGTCATGTGCCAATAGAAAAACCACAACCCTTTCCATTATAATGCACACTCTTACACAGCTACACTTAAAACTCTACATAATAACGAGTGCTGACGAGGATGTGAAGAAGCAGAAGCCCACTTATATTTCTGGTTGGAGTTTAAAATGGTACAAGTGCTTTGGTACCTAGTCTGCAGTTTCCTTAGAATGTTGAACATATGAGCTCAGCAAAATGTTACTGTATGATCCAGTAAATCCACTCCTACATATGTAGCCAAGAAGTGTTCTAAAAACATTAAAGATATTATATACACATGTTCATAATAGCCTCATGCAAAAGAACAAAAGAATGGAAGAAAATATAATGATTTATGAATGCAATGTGTAAAGTTCATTCAATGAAATATTATTTGGCAACAGCAGGGGAATAAGTATTGATTTTCATAATAAATAAATACATGTGTACAATAAATATGTCTTATAGAGTAGCCTTGTAATTTAATGCTAGAGAAATTAAAAATACCTGAAATCAGACTACAATTATCATCTCAATAAAGTATGTTAAATAAGTACATATATATATATTTAAATAGACATGTTTAAGTAAAAATAGGATATTTATGAGACAGTCAAAACCGCAAAATGATATATAATCTATAAGTCTAAAAACATAAAGAAGTATAAAAAGATAAAGAGCAACAAAAAATAAATTATAGACTATCTTTTGATTTGTAGAATTTTTAAATTTTCATGTAGCTTATCTTTCAGTTGATTCCTCTATAGCTTACTCTGTTTTTGTGATCTTAATATTATTTTGGCAGGCATCACATTGAGTATGACACTTAGTGTTTTCTTCTAAAAATGTTCTAAAGTTTAGATATTTCAAGCCTTTTACCTATTCGGAATCAAATCTTTGTACATAATTAACATCTCACTATATTTTGTCTGTGGAGCAAATTATTTTTCCCCAGCCATTCCTCTTCAGATAGGCAAATCACATTTGTCATATAGCAAGCTTTGCATCATCATAGTGTATTTTGTTATACTGATTATTTTTATTTACTTCCAGCTAGTTACACTCTGCTGTAATCAATATAGATTTGCTTAGCTCACATGTAAAGTAAGTTTTTCCAACTTCCTTAAAAGGTCTTGATTCATCTTAATCACACATCTTATAATCCCAAAAGATAATATATACTTCATTTTGGAGGTTTCTTTTCTAACTTTAAACACTGTTATAAACTAATAATTTTCTCCTTATACCTGTTGCCATGAGTTATTAATTTTATTCTTAGATATTTTTGCTTTTTAATTTTATGAAGATATACAGAGCCTTTATGAAAATTCAAGACATGCAAAAAGAACTGAAAGTGTGATTATTAAGGTGTTTGCTTTTAATATTGTACTCCAATGCTATTGATTCTTTGCATGTTGATTTGTATCTAAACATGTGTGGTAGTTTGATTCAGATATCCCCCATAAACTTAGGTGTTCTGAGTGCTAGGTTCCCAGCTGATGGAGATTTCGGATTTAACACCTCTTGGAGGTGGTATATTCTTGGGGGCTGGCTTATGGGTGTTATAGACAGTTACCCCTTGCTATTGTTTAGCACACTCCCCTGTTCTTCTTGCCCACCTTATGTTGGCCAGGGGTGATGTCCACCCTCTGCTCATGCCATCGTTTTTCTGTGCCATCATGGAGCTTCCCCTTGAGCCTGTAAGCCAAAATGAATCTTTTTTTTCCAAAAGCTGCTCTTGGTCAGGTGATTTCTGCCAGAAGTGCGAACCTGACTGCAACAACACGTATAATTTTCTTATTAGTTCTAGTGAACATAACATTTTCTTGGATATGCTTCTTGCTTTATTACATATTTTATTACTTTACATATCTGCTCTTCAATTTTTGTTTTCCTGAAAGATATATATTTAATAAAGATTTTATGAAGACTTTCTCCAAAGATTTGTTCTTCTTGTAATGATATTATTCCATATCTAGTTGGATTTCCCAGAGGCAGACTCTGAGGTAGAAATTAATATATAGGAAGTGATTTTGGAATAATTACTTATAGAAGGAAAGGAAAGAAGGGGATGGGCAGAAGAAGAAGGTAGCCTGTGACACACCACCACAAAAAAGTCAAGCTCGGGTGATTTGTCCTTACAGATTTGTCATTAGATAAAAATGTGGAGGGAAAGGACAGGAACTGGTATGAGGTGGCATTCCTTATCCAGTCATTTTTCTGGAAATAGGCAAAGCTTATAGTTACCTTCTAGCAGCTTTCTAAGATGCCGCAACATCTTAGCTGTCAAGTCCACACGATTAGCTAGTTGCACATCACAATATGATTAAACATATACCACAAGAATAGGTATTGTGATATTTAACTTCCTTTTATGACTAGAGTGAGCAATCTTTGATGATAGTATGATGTTTATGTATATACACTGATCACTTTGATGTTTGCAACATTTTCACAAACTTGTAGAATTCTGTTTACTAATGTTTTCTCACTTTTGTTCATGAGAAGCAATTGTTCTGTTATTCCCAGAGTACTGAAAGCATATTGAATGACATCCACCATTGGAATGCTTAGGATACATGGTTTGACAACACAATTTCTAAGTTTTGTTTCCTAGGTGTTCAGTAGTAATTTTATACCTTGGATATCCATATCATACTTTAAATTCTTAATGTTTCAATGAGAGCACTGTAGAATTATTTTTACTTAAAATAAACTGCTGCATATGTTTTCTTCACCATAACATGAAATCTACTTTAAAATTTTATTTGGGGGGATGTAGAGATGGTTTAGTGGTTAATGCACTTGCCTGCAAAGCCTAGGACCTTGGTTTGATTCCCAGTACCCATGGAAGCCAGATACATGTGCCACATTGTGCATCTGGCTTTACATGAGTACTGGGGAATCAAACCTGGACTCTCAGGCTTTGCAAGCAATACCTTTAATGGCTGAGCAATATCTGCAGCCCCCATGGTCAGCTTTTATAGCTGCCATTGTTGAGTGAGAACATGCAGTAGTAATTTTTAGTAGCATTATAAATACTTTCTCCCTCTTCCCATTCTTTTTGTCCCTGCTTGTCACTCTTCGTTTAGGTCTCAAATGGAATCCCTTAGCTTTTCCCAACTGTCAAGAGTATGAGTTCATGACAATATCTGGAGATTAGAGATAAGAAATATCCAGAGTCTGAGCTCATTGCTGACATCTCAGTTCATACTTAGTTATCTGGATTCCAATCAGGCTCCTCTTCTTGGGTGCATCGAATAACCATCTGGAGGAGTCCAGTAATACAGTATATGCTCTGGAAATGAAGTACAAGATTGTAGCACTAAGATAAAAATACTGTTATTTTTTGAATTCTCTATTAGATCAAATAAAGATACTTTCTATGTCAATAATCATCTATGAAAATTAAAAAAATAATTTACATAGACTAGATGAGTCTACAAAAGCTTAGGAAGTAAGATTTCTCAAGCATGATTTAGAATTAATTAAATTGACCAAGATTTCATTGTCACATAAAAATTCAAATGAATTTCATATCTTGATATGAAAAAAACATCCATGGGGAAAATATATTAATTTCCCTACCATGCCATGACCCACATATTAAGCTTTTAATAAACTGTATGAAATTAAGATTTAATCACCAGCTTTCCTGATCTAGATCCACATTGTTTAATTCTGTTTGTTATTTAGGGAAACATGTTCTGATTAGAGTCTGTAACACTATTCACTGTGTTCATTTTTTTTTTTTTGTATGATTACAGATGCAGAATACTTGTTTTTCTACTTACTTCATCATGATTTATAAGTAATTCTGCATGGTGCATTTCAAAAAAATTTGCTGAGTGGAACATGGCTGCTGCTGAACAGTGGCCCTCTTCTTCTCCACCCACCACAGTTAACTCCCTTGAATGAAAAATGCCATACAAAGAAACAAACATCAGCTACATGAGGAAAGAGTCCTCATTAATTGTCACAATGATAGAACAACTAAGGAAAAATGAATAAGAGCATTCTTTTATCTGACTATCCAATAATCAATTTAATGGTCAGCACATTGTTTGGCTTAACATCTGAAACAGGTGAGCCTGTCAGTCAATGAGATTGACATGATATATTCACAGCCATATAAAAGATCATGTTGAACGAAACTTAATGAACTCATTGCTTCCCCCTTACTAATACTGGTGATCTATATTTAGACATAAATCAAACATCTTTCCTTCTCTCCCAAACCTCTTCATCTTCTTCTTGGCACAGGTAACAGCATTCTCCTGTTTCTAGATATTCAAGCTGGAATCCAAAAAAAAAAAAAAATTCTCTTTCATGTCCCTTATTTAATACAAAATCCTGGCAATTGCATGGTTCCAAAGAACCTATCAAATGTCAACTTGTTCCTATTCCTAATTCCTGCCATCATCTCTTCTCACCTATTCAGTAGCTACCCATTCTAACTAGAGCATCCTAATTATACTTGTAGAGAATTAAAACTTTTGATAATTCAGAAACCTCATTTTTTTTAACTTACAATGCAATCCACTAGGATAAGCTCCTGACATGATTAAATAAGAGTCTGATGCTCTCAAATCCCTCCCAAATTCATATTATTTTCCTTATTTATTGACTCTCTATTTCTTCCAATTAAATTCCGCCAGAATTTCTCAAATCTCATACAACTACATCCACAGGAATTTAATATTGTCAAAAAGAGGGAAGGGGGCCAATTTACTTAAAATCAGAGACAACATCACCCACCAACTCTACTTTTCTATTGTTTTTGTCTATGTATCTCCTAGTTAGTGCTTGTACATCATTCTGAAGCTGCCAAATCCTTAGTTTCCCAGTGTTTTCCTCTCAGGCCTACTTCAGTAGGTAACAATCTACCATATAATAGTACCCAATACCTCATGTTAGCATTGTGTGCATCCTTCAAGCCTGAAGTGAAGGTTTACAAATATTTCATCAACTGAATCTTTATAGTGAAGATAAGGTGTAATTTATAGTCCACTTTTTATAAAACTTACTACATTGGCAATAAGAATAAACCCATGAAAAATAATTATAGAAATAAATGTGCATACATCCGAGTGAGCCTCCTTCTTTTTCATTATGTTCACATCCTTATTAATTCTAATTTTACATTCAAAAGCATCATATATAAAAACATTTTAAATGTAGGTTACTTATTAAATGTTAATTTCTCTATACTTTATGTACAACAAGTCTCTGGTAGTAAAATCATTGAGGAATTTCTGCAAAGTGAACCATGCATGCAACTACCAAAAACATCAGATATTATTTCCTTATTTACGAAATCCTTACTATGATTTAGAAAGTTTCAGGTTAATTTCTCCTCTTAAATTTTATAAAAATGTACTCATCCCTTATGTACATTTTACATCTATCTTCTTTTATTGAAATTATATAAGGGTTATAGAATTTAAGTAATAGAAAACAGCTGTTGCTATAAATAGCAATAGTTTTTCATATGTATAAATTTTATACCAATATTTCTACTTACGCAGGTATATATTTGTGCCAATATCAATTTCTGGTATTCACTTAAGTATTTTCAAGTTACGGACATTAAGAATAATGCTGCTATGCACATTCATTTCTCTGGACTATACATATGAGCAGATGAGACTCCAAATGAAATGTTCAGAAACACGGGCAGATAGATTTCCAGTATAGCTATGCCAATCTGCATTCCCTTTAGCAGTAAAGGAGATGTAATAATCTTCCAACAATTTGTCTTTAGAATACAAGCAGGATTGTTCATGTGGTACTTAGCAGTATTAACTTTGTCCATCCCAGGTGTTCTATTTTGTTCCATTAATGAATGCTACCACACTTCCATGACCTTTTACTACTATAGCTTTGTCTAATCTCCTATATTTTGTTCTTGGTCTTCAAGATATGATTTAATATACTTAGTCTAAGAATTCCTGGCCTGTGCAAAATTTAAAATAATCATGATCCTATTTTAGCCAAAATCAAAGAATAATGGATACCTTTGTAGTACTGAATCTGTACCTCTTTTACTTCTCCAGATGAAAGGTAATTAAGTAACAGTAGAGTGGAAAGAAATAAAAAATCTAAACTTAAGAAAAATATGATAGTTAACAATGTTAAGTCTGTCAAGACCAACAATTATTATAAGTATCAAAACTAGTTACATATATGTCCTCTGTGTGTTATCCAATATTATCTCTCCTTTGCTAATTTATCTAGCTTAGCAATGAATTTATTCTTCTTGACCATGAAGAGAAAATTAACTAGAGAAAACTGAAGGTGAATTAAAATGCAATATTTTTATAGTTTGATAAATTAAGTATGCAACAATTGAAAAAGGATACCTATTTGAAGGAAAACACCAGAATGGTTTCATTAAATACGTTAGAGGATTCAGAAAATGGACCTTTCTTCAAGATAGCTTTCTAACTAGCCAAGAAAATGATATTAAATTGGGTAAATATGTGGTAAATAATTTTTTATTTATTAAAAATACAAAGAATATTTTCTCTAAAGTTATCTTCCCAAGAATGATAGAGATCCAAATCCTAAGTCAGCTAAAACTAAGGTTTAATGCAATAAGGATTTTATGGTTATAGTCTTACTGTCACTATCTATATTTTCCTGTATTCTTTTTCTCATGTAAACTCTTCCAATTGGAACAACTGAGATAAAAGTTAGAAATTAATGATATCAGTAATAAGCACATTTATAGTGGAGCATATGGCATAGTTAAAATATATCACAATACAAGCTCTAAAAATTGAATTGTCTCATTAAAGAAATGCTGAAGTAGTCCGGGAAGAGAACAGAAAATTCCATCAGAGCATGAATGAATACAAAATATGTATTTCTGAGAGTTTCCTTTCCCTAATGAAGTGGCTTCTTGGTGTCCTCAATATGTCAAAGAAGATGACTTTCAGATTGCAACAGATATTCTCCCAGAATATTTGGCTGATATTTCTAAGTTTTACAGAGTAATGTTTATCAAAACAATATAGTTTAAAATGCTTCCGAACTGAGAGGAAAGCTTGCTACTTAGTCCTGTATTACATGCTTTCAAAGAATATATATTATAAGAGTAAGTAAAACTGGGGGCTGGGAAGATGGATCAGTGGTAAAAGGTACTTGTTTGCAAAGTTTCCAGGCCTGAGATCAATTCTTTAGCAACCCACATAAAGCCAGACACGCATGCTTTGTAGTGGAAAGAAATCCTGGCACACCTTTCCACACATACCAATACACACATGCACGCACTCATGCACGCACACAGACACACATACATACAGAGAGAGAGAGAGAGAAATAAAAATATTTTGAAAAGAATAAGTAAAACTAAGTATGGTAATACAACATAGAAATTAGCATGAGGACACTATTAAGAACTCTTTAAAATTATTTTTAAACAGATTTCCATATAAGAACTAAAGAAAAAAATATATATCCTCATCATACACCCTGCAGGCCTTAGAGGAACTTAGAGCCCTGCCTTTACAATGCTGAAAGCAGATCTGCCAACTGTATTAACTATTCCTTAAAAATATCTTTCAAAGTAAAAGAAAACAAACAGATAAAATTTTCTAAGAATAAAATCAAATCTGAATAAAGTTATTAGTAGAAAAAAAACTTTGAAAATCATCTACTCAAAATATTCCTTTATTTTCTCCTCCTCTCTACTTCCTTATTTTAACTCCCCACTTCTCACTTATCACTGCCTCTAACTGAAAATGTCTTGGCCTCACTTTGTAAGTTACAGGGCTTCTTTCAAACCTTTTTGAAAGGTTTATTGATCATGTTCCTCTTTGTAGCATCACACACTCTTATTCACACTTATTAAACAAAACACAATACCACAAGGGCACTGCCACTTCCTTATACCTAGAGAGTGGTTAAAAAAAATAATTGGGTAAGATTTTGAATAGGTCATCAAGGAGAGAACTTTAAAGTTCACTATTCCTTCACAATCACTTGAAAATCATACCTAAGAATTTTGAGAATGGATCTAAAAAAGTGTACTAGTCAGCATTCTCTAGAGGAACAGAACCAAAGGGAATTTATTGAATTAATTTACAGCAGTCCATTAGCAGTTGAAGTCTCAAGAATCAAGGAACCCGGTAGCTGTTCTGTTCAAGTGGCCAGATGCCTCAGGAATCCCGATCCATCACTGAAGGCCTTTAGGCTTCTGGAGGAGCCTCTGGTCTTCAATCCACACTGGTCTCCAGTTGATGCTGGTCTTAGTCTGCACTGGTATTCAGTCCACACTGGAAGGGAGCCAGCAGCTCCGGAAGCAAAGTGGAAGGAAAGGAGGCTCTTTTCACCCTGAGCTTCCTTATATAAAGTTCCCTCTGAGAGGAGTTGCCCACTCTGAGGGAAGAGCTTACCCTGAGGGAATAAATTCCTCCTTTAGTTAACCCTTCCCTCCTGGAAGCAACCTCTGCAGAGACCCACCTAAAAGGGATGTCTGTGGATTACTAAACAGATAAAGTTGACAACACCTTAACCATCACAAGTCCACCCCTTGTCAACTTGACTCCAAAACCATATCTCCTTACATTATACTTAACTTCCAAGTGAAAACAGCAACAAGCTCAAAATTCCACCTAACATGGTATAACTATCCCACATAAAGCCAGAAATGCACAGTCTTCCTGCCAATACAAAGCAAGGTTCCTTGAGGAATGCTTAGTCTTTAATATAATAGGTCAAACATAAATTCAACAACAGTTAACTAGTGATATAATCTTAATATTGGTATAGATATGTACAAACACTCTGTATGAAGGTAGGACAGAAACATGGCAAGTACAGTTCTCATTTTTGAAACTGGCCCCATGGCCTTAGCTGGTATTTGTAACTGTCTTCTTTTAATACCCATTCTGTATTTCCTCCACCTTCAGCAAGCACCTCAGCAGGTCTTGGTTCTTTACCTGGAGGAGGGACCCATACCTTCATTCCTGACGGACCTGGGCCAGTTATCAAACTACCCCTATTGGGTTGTTGCAGTTGTCCATTGACTTTGATAATAGGCCATGGTAACACTAAGACATGCCCTAAAGGGCATGCATTCCATACATCTCCTGCATTCCATATATACTCTTCCTTACCTCCATTGTGGAGGAGCAGTCCAATTTCCCTCGGTAGTTTGGATCAATCACCCCTGCTAACACTGTAACTCCTGTCTCAACCAGTTCATTAAGGGCATCAGGATCCCAAAGTGGCCAGGAAGAAGTCTTAGCTTCCAGTTAAAAGGAACATTCTTTGTGCCTCCTGTCAAAAGCACTCTCCCTCCCCTCTGGCACCAAGACCTCTAGGCCAGCAAAGCATAAGGTTGTAGGAACGGGAAGCAAAAATTTGCCTAATGGGTCACTTGGGGTGATGGTACCATTCCCATATCCACCCCTTGATGTCTGGACCCATGAATCTGGGTATAGAAGAAAGAGTACCATATATAGGATGCTGATTCAGAGAACATACACTCTGCAGGAGGATACTCCCCCAGCTCTCCAAGCTATTGCCACCTAGTTGGCACTATAGCTCTTTCTTTAAAAGGCCATTCCACCATTCTATAAAACCAGCTGTTTCAGGGTGGTGGGGAAAACAGTAAGACAAGTGAATCCCATGATCATGAGCCCACTGCCATATTTCCTTGGCTATGAAGTGAGTTCCTTGGTCAGAAACAATGCTGTGTGGAATACCATGATGGTGGATAAGAAATTCTGTAAGCCCATGGATGGTAGTTTTGGCAAAAGCACTACGTGCCAGGCAAACAAACGCATACCCAGAATGAGTGTCTATTCCAATAAGGACAAAACGCTACTCTTTCCATGATATAAGTGGTCCAGTGTAATCAACCTCCCACTAAATTGCTGGCTAGTCACCTGGAGGAACACTACCATATCAGGGGATCAGAGTTGGTCTCTATCCACATACACCTTCCCCAAATGTCCTTCTCACCAATTTTCCAATCATGCTCCTTCCTAGTCCCAGATAATCCAGCCAAACCATTGGCCTCAGCCTATGTGTCAATGTATAACCTCACATCTGGCCATTTTTCCTTCCAAGCAAAATGCACAACCACCAGCCTTGCCCAGAGTTCTGCCCACTGGGAAGACTTCCCTTCACCACTGTCCTTCAGAGTTGTCCCAGAAATGGACTGTAATGCTGCAGCTGTCCACTTCGGGGAGGTACCCAGATAACATGTTGAACCATTGGTAAACCATTCTCTTGTCCTCTCCTCCTCAGTCAATTGATCATAGCGCACACCCCATTATGCCATAGGTCATGCTTGCAAACAGAAGGCATTGTAACAGAAGTAGCAATCATAGGCATTTGGACAACTTCCTCATGTAACTTACTTGTGCCTTCAGGGCCTGCTCAACCCTGATGATGTAAATACCACTTCCACTTGATGATGGGCTGCTACTGTGCACATCCAATTTTATGGCCTGGTGGGTCAGAAAACACCCAGCTCATAATGGGCAGCTCAGGTCGCATAGTAACTTGATGTTCCATTGTCAAATGTTCAGTTTCCACTAAGGCTCAATAGTAGGCCAAGAGCTATCTATCAAAAGGAGGATAATTGTCTGCAGATGACACAAGGGCCCTGCTCCAGAATCCCAAGGGCCTCCACTGTGACTCACCTATGGGGGCTTTCTAAAGGCTCCAAACAGCCTTCTTGTCTGCCACTGTCACTTCAAGTACCATTAGATCTGCTGGATCATATTGCCCAAGGGGCAGAGCAGCTTGCACAGCAGCCTGGACCTGTTGGAGAGCCTTCTCTTGTAATGGGCCCCATTGAAAACTAGTAGCTTTCTGAGTCACTTGTTATATGGGAAGGAGTAAAATACTCAAATGAGGAATGGGCTGTCTCCAATCCATTTCTTAGTGGTAGGAGGGGCCAGTGCAACAACTTACTCTTCACCTTACAAGGAATATCCCTGCATGCCCCACACCACTTAACTCCTAGAAATTTCTCTGAGGTGTAAGGTCCTTGAATTTTGGATGGATTTATTTCCTATCCCCTGATGTGCATATGCTATACCAGCAACTCCAGAGTGGCTGCCACCTTGTGCTCATTTGATTCAATTAGCATAATGCTATTGATATAATGGACTGATGTGTCACCTTGTTGAAGGGACAGATGATCAAGATCCCTACAAACTAATCTATGAAACAGCACTGGAGAGTTAATATAACCTTGAAGTAAAACAGTAAAGGTGTACTGCTGACCTTGCCAGCTGAAGGCAAATTGCTTCTGGTGGTCCTCATAGACAGGTATGGAGAAGAAAGCATTCACAAAATCAATAGCTGCATACCAGGTAAAGAAACCACATCTGGTACAGCAGCTGCAATTGGAGTCATCACCCGATTAAGTTTCCAATAATTTACTGTCATTTTCCAGTGTCCATCTGTCTCTGAACAGGCCAAATAGGAGAGTTAAAAGGAGACACGATGGGAACCACCACTTGTGCATTAATTTCTCAGTCCCTCCAGGGATGCAATACTATTTTTGAATCACTTTTTGCCCCAGTGGTGGGAGCCTCAATGCTGGAAACACCATGATTAATCAGCCAGTACCAAAGGTCTACATGAGTCGTACCTTTATGTGCATTGCTTTGTCTACTTTGTCCATTACAACAAACACACTCACCTCACCTTTGGTGACTCCACATTGTCACTTGGCCCTGTTACTCCAAGATCCAGTTATACCTATTGCAAGAAGTAAATATTATTTTATTAAAAGTATAAACTCCAAAGACTATTAAATCTAGTTGTAATAATTAAAGATATATGTCCAGTTAATTTAAAAAAAACGTGGACATTTTTGTTTGTGCTTAATCAATTATTCAGTAAAGCAATGAGCATATAATCCTAACCTATCCCACAGTACATCACTGATTATTTATTATACACTCATCTAGGCTGCCTCCTTGTAGCTCATACTCTAGCAGTGTTTAAAAATGGACATTTTTTAACTTGTTTGCAATCTCCTTTCCACACTTTTACTTACTAGTGCCAGTCAATTTACGGCTTGTGACCAGCATCCAATGAACCTGAAGGTGCTGAAGGTACTGACAACCCAAAATCTTCATGGAACTTTGTATGGCACAATGCAGGTCTGGCCCTAGCTAGACCACATGTCAGAAGAAACTAGGAAGTGGCTTCTGTGAACGTGGCATCCTACGCAGGCCTGGCGTGGCAGCAGCTACAGTCCCATGCTCATGAGAAACCAGCTATGAAATGATCTGTCCAGAGACAGGCTGTCATTGGTCACAAAAAGGAGCCCACCCCATACAATGATTGGCCAGCCAAGCCCCTTAACCCCCCCTACACTTTTTTGAATAAACGAGTTTGTTGCAGCTCACCCTCTGCCTGCTTTACACCCAACTCCCCGAGTCTGTGTTGTAATTCCATGCTTCTCACCTCCAACTTGGCAGAGACCCTGCCGTCCCTCCTGGGCTGGCTCTAGGGGGACCCCAACATCTGGCACCTGAACAGGGACCCTCTGCCCCATCTGAATTGGTGAGATACCCCATCCTTGATCATCCGTGAGCAGCCCCCCTGGCATTGGTGAGAAAAGCCCCTTGCTGTTCTGTGTGCTGACGGTTGCCCGAGGGTGAGTGAGCAGTTCCTCCTCCCCCCTTTTCCTTTGTTTGTCCTTTTCCCTGGTAGGAAGGCACACATCACCATATGGTCCTGAAGCCCATTTCGGCCCCTCCATTATTGGTTCATCCCGGAAAAATCACATAATGGTCTGACCAACCCAATTTTGGAACCAAGGCAAGGCCTTTGGCTGAGCTTCCCCAGAGACACTGGGTGGGCATATGGCAGTGGAGTAACAACCCACAGAAGTCCCCGACTAAGCACAAGACACGTGGGTCCTAAACATTCTATCTGTATGTCTCAGCTGGCCCCAGCATTAGGACTTGTGGTTTGCATGATCATCCTTAGGACTATCATGTTTGATCTGGGTTATTATTTTCTCAGTCTCTTTGATTCAGGAGTTGTCCAGCCTAGTCCTTCCCCCAAAATCACCATGCCATACTGGGAAACCTCCCTCCCCACCAGAGGACACTACAATTGTAGGCTCTTAAGGCCCTCCTCCTGCAACGTGGCTTAAAAGTAAAACAAAAGGACTTCCATAGCTTTTGGGATGAAACTCTTGTTTTAGCCCCAGGAATTAGTCCGGAGAACATCTGGGACACTTCCATTTGGTCCTGGGTTCTCTTCCTTGCAAAGAAATGCAAGGTTTATGAAGGGCACACACCCCCTGCCCCATTCTTTCCTATCCTCCTTGCAATAATTGCCGGCCTTAAAGGCTCCACTGTAGAGGAAGTCATTTCGGCCCATAACGAATGCTATAAGGAGGAACCAAAACTGGCTCTTCAAAGCTCATCCCTCCCAGCCCCCTCTTACAATAACTGGATGAGGAGGAAATCAAACCTTTAAATGATAATAGACCACTGCCCCAACTACCTCCTGCTACAGGCATACTCAAAACCACCCCTCCCCCTCTTTGCCCTTGCAAGTACATTCCCCCACTCAGTCCTGGACACACCCAGGCGACTGCCAATTCTCCGAGGCCCGCCAAAATATTATGAGTGGAATTCCAATTACCCTGGACATGCTCCTTGGTACAGGACCTTATACAGACTCTGTATCACAAGCCACAGTGGGCATACATGCCTACTTTGACCAAGTAAAATCTTTATCCCTCCAAGGGCTTAAGGCCTGCCTCCCACAGAAGCCGGATACCTATTTTTGTTACCTGGTCCAGGGCCCATCCTAGGGCTTCATGGATTTCCTCGTTCTTGTGACAGAGTCCATGGACTGACACACTCCCTCTGGCCCCGCCAGGAATGCTTTAGTTAAGCAACTGGCATGGGAGGGAGCATCCACGGCAGTGCGTAATGCTATTGCTCCCATATGCCTCTAGTGGGATACCACGGAATCAATTTGGGTCAAACACTGGCCTATACTAGAACCTAAATTGACTATTCTCAAATCCTTTATTCAAGAACAGCTTGCTCTTGGCCATATTGAGCCTTCTATTAGCTCCTGTAATTCCCCCATCTTTGCCATTAAAAAGAAAACTGATAAACATAGACTGCTCCAAGACCTTCTCCAGGTTAATAAACATATGTTAAAAATGGGCTCCTTTCAGACTGGCCTCCCCCACCCTGGAGCCATCCCTACTAACCACCATATAGTTATCTTAGATACTAAAGATTGCTTTTTCTCTATCCCTTTAGCAGCAAGGATAGACCCTATTTTGTCTTTACTATCTGGGAGACCAACCATTCTATCCCAGCTAAAAGATATCAATGGAGAGTTCTCCCCCAGGGCATGAAAAACAGTCCTTCTAATTGCCAAATGTTTATATCCTCTTCCACAGCAAGAATATAATCTAAATGCCTTCTTGTTCATTACATGGATGATCTTTTGATTGCACATACCTCAAGAACTGCCCTTTTGAACCTTCTTAAATTACTTATTGAGGACCTCAAAAATCTTGGGTTTGCCATGGAGAATGAAAAAATTCAAACATTGCCCCTTTTGGATTTTTAGGGTACAAAATTTCTACTACTATACAACCACTTACCCCTCACGTTCTAGTAAAGGACCATTATTCCATCAATTATCTCCAAAAACCCTGTGGCCAAATTAACTGGCTCATACCTTTCTTACCCATCCCTCCTAGTGAACTCCTACCACTTTATGACCTCCTTAGAGTTACTGACAATCCTTCAAGGAAAATTCCTCTAAAAAATCATTCCAAAAATTTGTTACATAAAATATCCCTCTTTTCAATGACCCTCACAATATATGACCCATCTGCTCCAATCCTAAATGTGATCCTGTGGATGGCAGGGGCACCTTTGGGAATCATCTGGCAAAACCAATCACCCCTTTACTGGGTACACCCCTCATGGGAACAGGCCCATAAACTCACCACCAACCTATAAGCAATGCTCCTCATAGCAATTAAGGCACATACCTACACTAACAAAATCTATAATACAGAACCCTCCAAAATAATTCTGCCCATCCCCATGTCGGACCTTCAACCTCTTTTTAGGGAGGACCCCCTTTTCCGCATCCTAATGGCAAGATTCCCCAATGAGATAGACAATCACCTCCCTGCTCACAAACTACTTCAATCCCTAATGGCTCCCATAAAGACTAACTATTTCTCCATGCCTTCCAGTCAGCCAATACCCTTAGCAGCCTCGGCCTTTACAGATGCCAATAAACATACTTGGGGACTAATTATTAAGAGAGCCAATCAACTGGATGAGGCCCTTAAGTTCCCTAACCCCCATTCAGTCCAGCTAGGGGAATTATATGCCATCATCAGAGTCTTAGAGCTCTGTCAACAAGAGCCCGGCAACTTCTTCTCTGACAGCAGTTACACTGTTCAAATGACAAAGGTACTGCCCTTAGCCAATCCCAGGCCCTCTCATCATCCCATAGACATTGCCATCTCCACTTTACAATTACAGATGGAAAACAGATCGTACCCTTGGTTTATTGAGCATGTTCGCTCACACACTGGTCTGCCTGGCTTTATTGCTGATGGGAATTCACAGGTAGATAATTTTATTGCCATTCCTCCTTGCCACCTTTAGAACAAGCTAGACATTTATACCAAGGGTTCCATCTATCCCCCACTAACCTAAAAACCCTATACCCTGAGCTCTCACTTGGCCAATGCAAACATTTAACCAGTACCTGTAAGGCATGCACCCCTTAGCCCCCTTGTGCCCCCTACAGCCTCAAGGATTCAATCCTAAAGGCCTTACCCCAAATTTTATCTGGCAGATGGTGTTACCCACATACCTTCCTTTGATAACTTCAAATATGCCCATGTCATTGTGGACATTTACTCTAAGCTTACTTTTGCTATTGCTCTCTCAGGGGAAAAGGCTTCCCATGTAATTAAGGTGACAAAAACTGCTATGTTGGTCATGGGCATGCCCTGGTCAATTAAAAAAGACAATGATTCTGCATTCACATCTGCCCAATTCGCATCCTTCATAGAATCTTGGGGAATAAAACATTCACTTGGGATCCCCTGCAACCCACAAGGACAAGCCATCATTGAGAGAACTAACTGGACCCTAAAGGAACTAATATAAAACAAAAGTCCACTATGTCAAGGACCCCCCACTTGGCCCTAGTGGAAGCTCTCTTCACCCTCAATTTTCTCACCTTTGATAAGGCAGGACTCTCCCCAGCCTACAAACATTGGAGATCCCAACCAATCACAACGCCCTTACCCTAAGTCCGCTGGAAGGATCCTCTTACTAATATCTGAAAGGGACCCCACCCTCTTTTAACACAGGGCTGATAATATGCTTGTGTCTTTCCAGAAACTTCACAGATCCCGATCTGGATCCCTGCCAGAAATATCCGTCCAGCCACTGACACAGGGATCGACCTTGATCAAGAGGATGATGCCAAACTCCTCAGGCTGGATATGGGACTTTAAACTTATTCCACTTTTCTCCTTTTATCTCCTTTTTTCCTTACTACCACTTCCCAGAAACCATTTTGGAAAATTCTTCTTAGGTCATACTTGTTTGGTGTGGTGGGCCTAGATTCCCACACTTTTCCTAGGCTTTATTTTAGCCACTCTATTTCACTGTATTTATTCTTCCCCCTTCAAGGATGTACTTCTCCTTAGCCACACCTTTGCCTTTTTTGCTTATTAATGCCTCTTATGGTAATGCTACCCTCCAACCAGCCATAAATTCCTTTCCAACTCCTTTGATTATGTTGATCTGCTACCATTAAGGACACTCAATGCTACTAATTATGATGCTAAGGGTGAGCTCATGACAGTCACCCAGCAACCTGTCCTACCCCAGTCTTTTTCAGGCTCTATAGTTAATTCTCACTCACTGGGACCATTTGCACACCACAGAGCTACCACCACTTGGCCCTCCCATGCCTCCTAGATGTCAGCCACACCCCTCGGGTTTTGGCACAATGCAGGTCTGGCCCTAGCCAGACCACATGGCAAAAAAGCAGGCCACACCCCTTTGGTTTTCTCACTTGGGTGGTGGGTAGCCAATGATGGGTAAGACTCCATAAGATGGGGCAACCCAAGACAGACACTGTCACATGTGATGATCCCTTGGGGCCTGGGTTCAACAGTGGCTTGACAAAACACCATACCAGGCCACACCACCTCACTAGGATGACAGTTAAGACTCCATGAGATGGGGCCACCTAAGACAGGCACCATCAAATATGATGATCCCTTGGGGCCTGGGTTCAACAATGGCTTGGCAAAGAACCATGTCTCCCAGGGTTGCCAATAATAAAAACAAAAAGGAGGATATGTATGGCACAATGCAGGTCTGGCCCTAGCCAGACTGCATGTCAGAAGAAACCAGGAAGTGGCTTCTGTGAACATGGTGTCCTGCACAGGCCTGGCATGACAATAGCTACAGTCCTATGCTTGCAAGAAATCTGCTATGAGATGATCTGTCCAGAGACAGGCTGTCATTGGTCATAAAAAGGGGACTACCACATACAATGATTGGCCAGCCAAGCCCCTTAAACCCCCCCTACACTTTTTTGAATAAACGAGTTTGCTGCAGCTTGCCCTCTGCCTGCTTCCACCCAACTCCCAGAGTCTGTGTCGTGATTCTGCGCTTCTCACCCCCAACTGGGCAGAGACCTTGCCACCCCTCCTGGACTGGCTCTAGGGGGCGACCCTAACAGCATTTTACCATTGTCATTGTGTGAGACCACACAACAACATCCAAAAGAATTCATGAGCTGGCAAGATGGCTCAGTAGTTAAAGATACTTGCTTGCAAAGCTTGATGGCCTATGGTTCAATTTCCCAGTATTCATGTAAAGCCAGATGAACAAAGTGGCACATGGATCTGGAGTTTGTTTGCAGTGGCAAGAGGTCCCTAGCATGCCCATACCCATGCTCTCTCTGTGAATTTACTATTCATGGTTTTATTTCTTGGTTCCCATTCCCATGCTCTCATAAGTCCCTGATTTCTCAATTTTCTGACCACATTCTTTGTGTCTTCTTAAGTGTCAATCTCTGATTGACTTCTGTATACAGTGAACTTAAGTTCTTAGATTTAGATTCTAGGCTCTGTATGATAGATGATGATCTAATGTACTTAGAACTAAAATATTAAATACTATCTTTATGACTAATAACATTTGCGTAAGTTTTCTGCATCCATACTGGAATTTTCCACTTCATATCTTCACTTTACACCCCATATTCACACAAGCAACTCACAATTAGTAATAATAGTAGAAGCTGTAAATCATCTATGCATACTTCTGTGTCTATTCCTTACATAACATTTCTCATCTTAACAAGCTTGAACACTCAATTTCCATGACTTTTCTCTTCCTATTACCTAGCAGTTAGTCTATTACTAAGTCTTACTGACTTTACCTCATAAACATGGCTTCAGTTGCTTCAACTACTTCCACATTTTATTTATCTATTTGAGAGAGAGGCAGATAGAGAATGGGTGTTCCAGGGCTTCCAGCCACTGCAAAGAACTCCAGACGTGTGTACCATCATGTGCATCTGGCTTTCGTGGGTACTAGGGAATTGAACCTGGGTTTGTAGGCTTCACAGGCAAGTGCCTTAACCACTAATCCATCTCTCCAGTCCTAATTCTTCATTTTTAACATTTTAATTCAAGCCTCTTGAACTTCTAGTTGGCCTCAGAGCAAAAACAACTTTTTTTTCATTTGTTCTGACAACTGCTATTGCAGTAATAGTCCATGTTTCTCCAATATTGTTTCTAATTCATTCTGAAAACACCAAGTATTGTAACTCACCAAGTATGTGGTGGCCTCAAGTTTATCATCACACTTCTTCTCTTTGTTACGAGGGCAATTTCTCCAACTCTCCCTACTACTGAGTTCTACCTATTAAAATTGTATCAGAGGGCTGGAGAGATGGCTTAGTGGTTAAGGTGCCTGCCTGCTAAGCCTAAGAACACTGGTTCCAATCTCCAGCGGTTCCAATCTCCAGGTCCCACGTTTAGCCAGATGCAAAGTGATGCAAGGGCGCAATGCTGCACTTGCCCAGAAGGGGTCACACACATCTGGATCAGTTTCACAGCAGCTGAGAGACTGCTGGCGCACCCATCTCTGTCTTCCTCTCCCTCTCTATGTGTTTCTCTCTGTGTCTCTCTCCAAAAATAAATAAAAATAATAAAATTGTATCAGAAAAGTTATCTCTTTAATATCTCTCATTGAAAATGTCATTTCTCATTTGACAAAATATTTTATATCTTTCAATTGGTATATTTTAAATCATCTTATTTTAATAATTATAATTTATATATTGTTGAATTTTTTGTGTATTAGTTTTATTTCTCCTTACTGCCATGCAAGGAATATTTAAGAAAAGGCAACTAAAATATCTGAGAAGTGCAGAAAAAAGAAAAAATTATTAAAGTGTTCATTTGGAATAATAATTATTGAGAAGAAGCTGGAGGTAAGAAAATTATAAGGAAGAAATGAACCAAGATTTGTGTGGAAAATTCTCTTCACGAAGATAAGACGAGGTTGTGTTTCTATACTACCTTTGGCCCAAATACTTCACTTGTGAAATAAACCTTGTTCTAAGAAATATAGCACTGAAAAATATTTAAAAGTTTTTAAAAAGTGAATTTGGGGGGCAATTTCAGAACTATTGTAACTTCAACAATAGAATAAATGTATGAGACTCCAAATACCTTCTTTACATATGAGATTGAATCAACGAGTTATCTCAGAGCATATACAATAGTATTATTGACATTTTTTGTGTAAACTATCAAAACTCTGGCAGAGCTTTGCTCTCTTTGCTTCACATATGGATTGTGTATTTTAATTACCAAATTACTTGGCACATAGGAAGTGATAAAGAGTAGATGCTTATGACTTGCAATATAGAGGAATGAATAAAAATAAAAAGAATACTTGTAAATTATGATAATTGTTTCCATAAAGTACAAAGAAACAAGCATTCTGTTGAGACACAAATAACTCATACATTTTATAGGAAAATATGAGACAGAAAAACCAGCATATATTCAGAATGGTGAGCCATGATGTTTTCATTTGCATGCATGTCAGGGAATTATGTCCAGTGTCTTCAAAACTGGATGCTAAATAATTGCAGGGTTCTTGAAATAACAGAGACATTTTTATAAAGGCATGTTCTATACAAATCTGCTCTGTTTTCCATATTTACTACCAGTTTTAATAATTTTTTTAAGTAAGTCTAAAGCTGTGGTTGTCAAGAACACTGAGACATGATTAGTATAAACATTAAGCAAGAAGTTAAGATACAAATATGCAGGAAAGAAAAAAATGGCACCTTCAATTTCAATAGATTCTTAAATTATGATTAAAAATAATTTTCTGCTATCCTTAAAAGATAGAATACTGCTGTTAAGTACAGTGCTATGTACTTTTATGTGACTTTTTCTATAAGTAAAGATGTCAAGTTGACATGTAGGTGCCACATAGTAATCAGAACATTCAGAAGTAAGGTGACAGTTGTCAAAAACAAACTGATTTAATATTCTGCCTAAAAAGAAATCATAAGATTTTTGTCAAGCACATAAAATAGCTAATTATGAAAACAGTAACAGAATTAACGAGGATAGACCTACTAAAGTTCTATTTTTTTGTTATTTTTGTTATTGTGTCATGTTTCCCAGATGCTTTTGGTTACAGTGGCATTGCTTATTGGGACCCCAAGTTCTCTTACACACCACTGGTAGAAACAACCTCAGTTTTCATTGACTGGGTTTTTCCTAAGCCATTATCAGCAAAATCACACATGCCAGGCTTCTCCCTTGATGGATATTCCTCTATTGACTTATTTAAGAACAAATGATTGCTTTAAAGTTATAGAAAAGGGTCTGTATATTTGAAATTATTTACTATTCTTGAAGCATTCTTAATATTTTATCTGATATTTAGCAACTAAAAGTCAGTATTCATTGCCTAAACTGTGGATTCTTCATGAAAGAAGTATGACTTAAATACTACTCAGTTGTACCTTCTCATAAATAGAAATCAATTAAAGGGCTTTTAAATAAATTCAAGAAAATATTGTAAATTCCTGGATGAATAAATGAAGCATTTTTAAAAGTGAGACTATATTGAAGTTAAAGTTTAGCTACTTCACAAGCTTGAGACTGAACTCAAAATCAAATATTCAGCAAAAAGCCAGAAAGAAGGAAAGCTTTAGCTCTGAATTTAATGTTTTATTTTTTTTTGTTTGTTTGTTTGTTTGTTTTTGCAGGTACAGTAAAAAGGAGAAATTTCCTGATAGGCTATAAAGGTTGCCCACTCTCTTCAAGTGTCTGAAAGATCAAAGAAACTTCAAAGCCAAAAGCAAGGAAGAGAAGGGGCTACTGAGAATCTCACAGGGACATTAGAGCAGAAGGCACTGCTTCCAGAGATGTGCATAGCACCTGAGGCCATCCTGTGCTGAGCCAAGATTAAGAATTCGTCACAATTCAAGATTCAATTTTCAGGTAACTGAGATTGAAAAGACCTGTGGCTTCACATTCTGCCATGTGATCAGTCATTTCCAGTACGGTGGCCAGTGCTCAGAAACTGAATCACATTAAATTAGGTATGAAAACAGAGTTCAGTCACTTAGCACAAAAAAGTCCCACAGCTTTCTTTATTCCTATAGCTTGCTTAAAGAAAAAAATCTTTGGGAAAGTTTAAAATTATAGAATTCTTCTCTTCCTCACTAAACAGTACATCTAGAGATTTTAAATCATCTTATTTTAATAATTATAATTTATATATTGTTGAATTTTTTGTGTATTAGTTTTATTTCTCCTTACTGCCATGCAAGGAATATTTAAGAAAAGGCAACTAAAATATCTGAGAAGTGCAGAAAAAAGAAAAAAATTATTAAAGTGTTCATTTGGAATAATAATTATTGAGAAGAAGCTGGAGGTAAGAAAATTATAAGGAAGAAATGAACCAAGATTTGTGTGGAAAATTCTCTTCACGAAGATAAGACGAGGTTGTGTTTCTATACTACCTTTGGCCCAAATACTTCACTTGTGAAATAAACCTTGTTCTAAGAAATATAGCACTGAAAAATATTTAAAAGTTTTTAAAAAGTGAATTTGGGGGGCAATTTCAGAACTATTGTAACTTCAACAATAGAATAAATGTATGAGACTCCAAATACCTTCTTTACATATGAGATTGAATCAACGAGTTATCTCAGAGCATATACAATAGTATTATTGACATTTTTTGTATAAACTATCAAAACTCTGGCAGAGCTTTGCTCTCTTTGCTTCACATATGGATTGTGTATTTTAATTACCAAATTACTTGGCACATATGAAGTGATAAAGAGTAGATGCTTATGACTTGCAATATAGAGGAATGAATAAAAATAAAAAGAATACTTGTAAATTATGATAATTATTTCCATAAAGTACAAAGAAACAAGCATTCTGTTGAGACACAAATAACTCATACATTTTATAGGAAAATATGAGACAGAAAAACCAGCATATATTCAGAATGGTGAGCCATGATGTTTTCATTTGCATGCATGTCAGGGAATTATGTCCAGTGTCTTCAAAACTGGATGCTAAATAATTGCAGGGTTCTTGAAATAACAGAGACATTTTTATAAAGGCATGTTCTATACAAATCTGCTCTGTTTTCCATATTTACTACCAGTTTTAATAATTTTCGTAAGTCTAAAGCTGTGGTTGTCAAGAACACTGAGACATGATTAGTATAAACATTAAGCAAGAAGTTAAGATACAAATATGCAGGAAAGAAAAAAATGGCACCTTCAATTTCAATAGATTCTTAAATTATGATTAAAAATAATTTTCTGCTATCCTTAAAAGATAGAATACTGCTGTTAAGTACAGTGCTATGTACTTTTATGTGACTTTTTCTATAAGTAAAGATGTCAAGTTGACATGTAGGTGCCACATAGTAATCAGAACATTCAGAAGTAAGGTGACAGTTGTCAAAAACAAACTGATTTAATATTCTGCCTAAAGAGAAATCATAAGATTTTTGTCAAACACATAAAATAGCTAATTATGAAAACAGTAACAGAATTAACGAGGATAGACCTACTAAAGTTCTACTTTTTGTTATTTTTGTTATTGTGTCATGTTTCCCAGATGCTTTTGGTTACAGTGGCATTGCTTATTGGGACCCCAAGTTCTCTTACCCACCACTGGTAGAAACAACCTCAGTTTTCATTGACTGGGTTTTTCCTAAGCCATTATCAGCAAAATCACACATGCCAGGCTTCTCCCTTGATGGATATTCCTCTATTGACTTATTTAAGAACAAATGATTGCTTTAAAGTTATAGAAAAGGATCTGTATATTTGAAATTATTTACTATTCTTGAAGCATTCTCAATATTTTATCTGATATTTAGCAACTAAAAGTCAGTATTCATTGCCTAAACTGTGAATTCTTCATGAAAGAAGTATGACTTAAATACTACTCAGTTGTACCTTCTCATAAATAGAAATCAATTAAAGGGCTTTTAAATAAATTCAAGAAAATATTGTAAATTCCTGGATGAATAAATGAAGCATTTTTAAAAGTGAGACTATATTGAAGTTAAAGTTTAGCTACTTCACAAGCTTGAGACTGAACTCAAAATCAAATATTCAGCAAAAAAGCCAGAAGAAGGAAAGCTTTAGCTCTGAATTTAATGTTTTATTTTTTTTTTTTGTTTGTTTGTTTGTTTTTGCAGGTACAGTAAAAAAGGAGAAATTTCCCTGATAGGCTATAAAGGTTGCCCACTCTCTTCAAGTGTCTGAAAGATCAAAGAAACTTCAAAGCCAAAAGCAAGGAAGAGAAGGGGCTACTGAGAATCTCACAGGGACATTAGAGCAGAAGGCACTGCTTCCAGAGATGTGCATAGCACCTGAGGCCATCCTGTGCTGAGCCAAGATTAAGAATTCGTCACAATTCAAGATTCAATTTTCAGGTAACTGAGATTGAAAAAGACCTGTGGCTTCACATTCTGCCATGTGATCAGTCATTTCCAGTACGGTGGCCAGTGCTCAGAAACTGAATCACATTAAATTAGGTATGAAAACAGAGTTCAGTCACTTAGCACAAAAAGTCCCACAGCTTTCTTTATTCCTATAGCTTGCTTAAAGAAAAAAATCTTTGGGGAAAGTTTAAAATTATAGAATTCTTCTCTTCCCTCACTAAACAGTACATCTAGAGATTTCCTACTCAGGGTGCATTGCACAGACTGGCAGCTAAAGCTTGTTAGAAATGCAGAATGCCAGGTTCCACTCCAGACTTACTAAGTCAGAGGTGATTTTTGACAGTAATATGCATTACATTTGTATGGGGTTTAGACACTGATCTAAATTGTGCTTCTTTCAAAAGTAAATCAAGTCTATGAATGCTTGCCTTGGAGAACACAGCCACAGGGATTACGTAGGCTGATACACTGGGATAATTGAACACTAAATCAGTGACAGTTTAGTGAGCCTCCACACTACTGAATTCTTATTGAGTCACAGCTTGAATTAAAGGGAAAAACTCATCGAATGGTCTCTTGGAATACATGTGAATGTTATTTATTCTCCTTTCCTCATCTTCACTCTCTTATTAGCTACCTTCTAATAATTACTAATATCTAAATATCTGAGGATATTAACAAAAAAATCCTTATAAGCATGATTTGAGTGGAATTTTGAACATATTTATCATAATTTAAGCATACTATTTTCAGCTTGTAATTCCACACTAAATCTTCCCACAACACAAATTCAATATAAAAAAAGACAAAAAATAAATAAAGACCCTTTTTACCTGTGTTCACTTTCTTGGTGAATGGTATTCCCTCCATCATAAGTCATTCTGTATAATAATGGAGTCATTTCCCCTTCTCCTATTATCTACATCTATTCTGTCAATTTTCTTTCCAAAATGTACATGCCATTTCTCCATCCCACTCCATCCTCCAATATCCTGCATCTGATCCCAATACATAATAAATAAACCATGGTGACATCCTGCTAGGCTAGAAAATTAATTCTACCAAATTAATTCAATGACATAATGTGGTTTTTTTTTTTTTTTGTTGTTTGTTTGTCTTTGTTTTTCAAGGTAGGGTCTCACTCTGGCCCAGGCTGACCTGGAATTAACTATGTAGTCTCAGGGTGGCCTTGACCTTGTGGCGATCCTCCTACCTCTGCCTCCCGAGTGCTGGGATTAAAGGCGTGCGCCACCACGCCCAGCTCATAATGTATTATTAACCTAAAGTATAATGTAGATCTTGTTACTTGCATCTTTATTTTACCATATTCCATTCTTTTTATTATTTTTGTTGTTGTTGTTTATCAAGGTAGGGTCTCACCATTCTGGCCCAGGCTGACCCGGAATTAACTTTGTAGTCTCAGGGTGGCCTCGAACTCACAGCAATCCTCCTACTCTGCCTCCAGAGTGCTAGGATTAAAGGTGTGTGCCATCATGCCCGGCTATTTTACTACATTCCATTCTTTGTAACAGAAAATGTAAACCTCTTCAGCATAGTGCTTAGCTCAGTTCATGTGACACAGCCAAACACATTTCTGTGACTGTTTCAGGCACTTCCAACTTTTCCACCTTTTTCAATTTCAAGTATATCTATATTTATATCTATCTACACACACACACACACACACACACACACAACACACACACACACACACACATATATAGAGAGAGAGAGAGAGAGAGAGAGAGAGAGAGACAGAGACAGAGAGCATTAGTGGACCAGGGCCTCAGCTACTGTATTGGAACTCAAGATGCCATCACCACCTAGTGGGAACATGTGGCATTGCATTTGCCTCACCTTTGTGCCTCTAGCTAACATGGTATCTGGAGTGTCCAACATGGGTCCTTAGACTTAGCAAGCCTTAACTGCTAAGCCATCTCTCCAGCTCTTAAATATATTTTTATACCCTTATGTCTGTATGACCATCATTATCCTGTTCCCTCACCGTAGAGTTACCTGTTTTCCTTTACTCATCTGTTGATTAATATTTGCCCATTTTTCAAGGCTCAACTTAATGACAACTTCATAAGCCTTTATTTTGGTTTTCTTTGTTTCTTGTTTTCCTAGTGTTTCTTCATTCTCATTGAACTGAATAATTTTGGGAATAACCTTACCTAGTTTACTCTAAGGTCCTTAAGTAGAGAATTGTACATTATCTCCTCCAGCTAATAAGAGCTAATACAAACTCACTCAACAATATTTTGGAAATTGAATATTCACTTTGTTTTGTGGATAGAAATTTTAATGCTGAGATGAAGCAAAAGATATAGAAAAGGATGCTATAGTAGAATTAAGCAATTTTCACAAATAGCTTCAGAGATTTGATTCACAATTGAGTTTGATAAATCAAACCTGAAAAATATTACTATAATGGATTCAAGTGTTAGATATCAGATTCCAGTTCCATCAGTCAAATCGCAACAAAATTCTTATGTTTACAAGTCATAACAGATCTAGTATTCATAAACATAGTAACCCAGGCTAATCAAGGAAACAATCATTACTAGTGTAATCAATACAATGAGAAGAGGAAACAAAGCAGAATTGTCTGGAGCCGGCCATAGCCTTGTGGAGCTTTGGTATCTTTAATATGAAGAAGCTGTCTTGGGACATGTGTGTAGTTGGTTGTATTGATGCAGACCTGGAAAGATTCTGTGAGCAAGGATAAAGCCATTAATGCTGGGACAAGTTAGACAATCTCCTGCTTTAGGCAAATAAGAACCTTATCCATAAAATAGTTTATTATTTTCACCTTACTAGTTAGGTATTTAAATTTCTATATGTATATATATATATATATATATGAATGAACATGGCAGGGTAATATGAAATACTTTTTGTCATGGTCGGCATCTCATGGATATTCCTGTTCTCTGGAACCTGTGGCTGTGTTGTAAAATAAATTAAAAAGCAACTAAGATTACAGATGAAATTAATTTGCTTATTAATTGACCTTAAGTAGAGAAATTATACTGAGTTATCTGAATAAACTTGGCTAATCAGAAAAATTCTTATAAAGAAGTGGAGGGTAATAGAACAGTGTCAGAGCAATGTCAGGTGAGAAGGACTTGAGTGGCCTTTTCTGGCTTTAATGACAGAAGAGGATATATGACAAGGAAAGCACAAGGCCAGAGACTATTAAGAAGGAAGTAAATTGGTCCATAGGAGCCATGGTAGAAACAACCCAGCCAAAACCTCAATTTTGCCTCACTGAGACCCATCATAGATACTAGAGATCCCAAAAATGAAACAATAAACTTGTGTTATTGAACATAAGGAATGGATTTGCACTTAGAGAACAATGAGCAAGTACAGCCTTACCACCTCTGGACTGTGTCCCCTTACATTAAAAATTTGATTTCTCTAAAATGTGGATTCCTCAACTCAAATGCAGTACAACAGTAAGTACACTCTGGGGAAGTTGTGAGGAAAAATTTACATGATCCAAATATAGTTAGCAATTATTTGATAATAAATAAAGAAAAACATATAATAGAAAAACAACTGTTCATTAATTTACTGTATAGTCATGATTATCTTTGTACATCTATCTTGTTCTTCCTCTCTAGCCTTGCCTACTTTCACTGTTACTACACTTGATCTTAGCCAAAAGGCTGAGAAGCGATTACTTTCCTTGTTAATTTGAAAATCTGGAGCTTCTGATGAAATGAATGAAAACTTAGTGGTGTTTTTAATGGCTTGTAATAGTTGTATTTACTATTTTGGTTCAAAATAGTAAAGTTTCTATATGGGTTGGGTTTTATTGTTTGTTTAATAAACTGTTTAACAAAAAAGTTGATATGGTTTGGTGTTGTTTACTGATGAAGCTTAAAATTATTTTAGATAAATTGTTTTTTAAAAGTTTGCATGTTTGTTCATAAGAGGGAAAGAGAGAAAATGGGCACAACAGGGCCTCTTGCAACTGCAAACAAACTCCAGACACACGCATCTGGATTTTATGTTGGTACTGGGGAACTGAACCCAGGCCGTAAAGTTTGCAAACAAGCATCTTTAACCACTAAGCCATCTCTCCATCCCTGGAGATTCAAATTCTTAAAGAAATTATTAACTTTGCAATAAAAATAAAAAATGTGAGGCTGGGGAAATTTCTTAGTGGTTAAGGTTTTTGCCTGGAAGCCTAAAGACCCTGTGTTGATTCCCCAGGATCCATGTAAGCCAGATGCACAAGGGGGCACGTGGGTCTGGAGTTCGTTTGCAGTGGCTACAGGCCCTGGCATGTCCATTCTCTTTCAGTCTATCTGCCTCTTTCTCTCTCTCTCTCTCTCTCTCTCTGTGTTTCTCAAATAAATAAATAAATAAAATATTTTTTAAAATGTGTCCTATATAATATTTGCCTTTCTGTACTTACAGAGTTTTCTTGAGGTCTTGATGAATGGTTATACTGTTCTTTGCCTGTTTTAATAACACTTCAAATTTTTAATGTACTATAATTCTAAAAATGATAATTTAATTCTGCTTATTCTAAAATCTGGAATTACTAAAATCATATTCTTATTCATTTCTTCTCACATTCCTACATTTTTCAGTATATTTCATTCTATGTTATTTACTTTGTAATGTTTATGATGTTATCATTCAATCTTTTCTTCTACTTAAAATTCATATTTTTTCCCTTCCAAGAATTTTACTTTGAAAACAATTTAGTCTTATATGAACATTATTTTTTTTTCTTTTCCTCACATCAACTATTTGTAAATTTTCCTACCAAGGTATACTTGTTACTTTCTGTCTTATGCTTAAGTATCACATGTTAGGACTGAAACATACTCAAGATCAGCTTTGTCTTCATCAACATACTTTAAGCATTTACATTTAATAGATATGTAATAATGTTATATGTATCATATGTACTCATACAAATATTCTTACTGCTATAACTATGTAGTCTTCATTATAACATAAATTTTACAATGGTTATTTTATGAAACATTTGAAATATTTCCTTTCTCTGGTTAATTAGAAATGAGGACATATGTATCAGTGTGACTTAGATAAGCCTAGAGACCATTTATATCAATGTGATGTTGTCATCTGTTCAAAAAATACAAAAATGGGGCTGGATAGATAGCTTAGTAATTAAGGCACTTGCTTGCAAAGCCTAACAACCTGGTTTTTTTTCCCCAATACCTATGTAAAGTAAGATGCACAAAGTGGTGCATGTGTCTGGAGTTCATTTGCAAGGGCTAGAGGCCCTGGCATGCCTATTCTCTCTGTCTGTCTCTCTGTTTTCTGTCTCTCTGTGTGTGCATATAAATAAACAAACATATATTTTTTTAAAATACAAAAATGGGCACATGAAACTCAAGACTATAAAACATTGAAAAAAATGTCTACTTCACTTAAGGAAGTACCAGTGAGCATCTTATTGTAACAGGGTGCTAAGGGTCCAGGAAAGTCCTTGCACCTTTTAAAATTATTTTTTATTTTTATTCATAAGCAGAGAGAGAGAGAGAGAAGAGAGTCAGACAGAGAGAGAATGAACATGCCAGGGCCTGTAGCCACTGCAAATGAACTGCAGACACATGTCCCTTGTGCATCTGGCTTACATGAGTCCTGGGGAATTGAACATGAGTCCTTTGGCATCACAGGCAAATGCCTTAACTACTAAGCCATCTCCCCAGGCCCCTTGGTTCATTTCTAATTAGTCAAAGAACTGAATAAAAAAGAAAACTGAGAAGGATAATTATTAAGTTATATTTACTGAGGGAAATAGAGCCAAGGAAAGGCACCCACGTGGCTAGAGATCCCATGTGGAGGGCCTGGGGAAAAAAGCATGGAAAGAAGAGAGAAAAAAAAGTTCAAGGAGCTCCTGCAGTATGGGGGCTAGAGGGGATAAAGAGCCCATGCAGAGAGTAAGGTCTAGGGCCCTACCAGCTTTGCTTGTGCCAGGGCCTAGGCCAAGCCCCTCCCAACTCAGCTAGGGAAATATTCACCCACAGCTGGAAGTTCCCTAGTAATCAGAGAGCCTTCCTTCCCCTTGACCTTAGGGTGGTGGGCTGTCTTCCAGCTGAGGTTAACCAAGTGGACCCCTGGTTGGTTAGTGTTAGGGCTGTCTCAGGAAGAGATTAGTTCTGGCACCAAGTTCGAAGGCTGAATTTGACCAACAACATCATTTAAATCCTATGAAAGACCTCTTTTGCAGGAGGGTTCCTGACTGTTGAAAAATAGGTCTGGGGCACTAGGCAAGAGATAAGAAGTCAGATCATCTTTGATTTCTAGTAAATGCCTTTCCTGCGCCTTCCCGCTTCAGGGGTCCAGTCTCCCCAACTCTCCCTCCTTCTCATTATCAAGATATAATCTGTACAGTTGTACAAACAATTTACTTATTAGTCAAGACTTGGAACAACTTTAATTAATTAATAAATATATTCATTTTTTTATTTATTTTACATAGATTATAGTCTTATGTCCCCTCTCCCCTAGTCCTTATTCAACTGAGGGTCCTTCTCAGTAGAGTTATTGGTGCTCAATGTCAGGTAATTAGGGCCTCTGTCCATGTCTTGGGAGGAAAGGGCTATGTCTCAGGATAATCCTCCTCATCCTGTGGCTCTTCCACTCTTCCCACCTCCTCTTCCACAATAATCCCTGAGCTTTGGCAGGTGTGTTAGCCATTAGTAGGAATAACTTTTTAAATGAATGAAATGAGTAAATTAATCTTTTGTAAATTTGAATGCTTAAACTATTTCTAAGAAAGTTAATTTGAATAAAAACTATATCAAGTGTTCATAAATATCCTCCTCAGAGTTCTGTCAATCCATAGTATAGAGGCTTTTGAGGTTGCAAGACTTCTTTTATAATCATCTTTTTCTCCTTTCTTTGATGTGTGTCAAGGGAAACTGTCCTTTTTCTCTGAAATGAGTTGTTTTTTAAAAATGTTTTATGTGGGGCCTGGAGAGATGGCTTAGTGGTTAAGCACTTGCCTGTGAAGCCTAAGGACCCCGGTTCGAAGCTCGATTCCCCAGGACCCACGTAAGCCAGATGCACAAGATAGCACATGCATCTGGAGTTTGTTTGCAGTGGCTGGAGGCTTTGGCATACCCATTCTCTCTCTCTGTGTCTTCCTCTTTGTCTCTGTCACTCTCAAATAAATAAACAACAAAAAATGTTTTATGTGGACAGATGAAAAGCTTTTTTATGAAATCAGTTCTTATCTCTAAATGTTGGTAATTCCTGTTTTTTCCTCCTTCTGATGAGACACATCATTCCATCCTATATAACTTTCTTTTATTTTCCTCCTCCCTTGAAGTAGAAAAGTATCCGAAGTCCATCCTTTATATCCTTGAACCAGTTTTCTTCTTTGAAAGTTCCCTTTTCAATTGCAATATTGAAGGTTTACAGACATTTGGTACTTTGTCTATTTCTTTCTTTCATCCTTCTCCCTTTCCATCTTATCTTACTCAGTTGTGATTGCTTTTCATATCAATGATGTCAAAGGGATTCCTGGGGTCACGTCAATTTTATGTCATGACTCACTTTCAGAGGGACTATTTTCTTCTGAATCATTATGTTAATGTGCCCTGTCCTTTTATCTGCACTAATTTTACTCGTGCTCATCGTTGAGCTTTGTAGAAGGAATCTAGTGGATGCAACAACCAAGAGATGTAGTGCTGGTTATTTTGGCATTGTACTGAGCTTGGGGGCTGTTATGGAAGCCTTAGGACCTTAACTCTTATTTAAAGTCAAAGATGGAAATCAGACAGATACATAAAATTTTCTTTCATCTTCCAGTTTTCAATAAATATCTTGCCTACAGCAAGTGTCCCTCTCATTTTTGTGCCTACCAGAGATTTTCAAAGTTTGACAGACTATAAAGAAAACCTTTGAAAAGTAAACAGAATTTTAGGAAAACAAACTATCTTAAAACACAGCAAAAAAAAAAAAAAAACACTTTAAAGTAAAATATTTATTATATAGAAATATGAGTACTTAATTAATCAGCTAATTAATAAGTGTCTAGGGTTATTAAGGATCAAAAGGAGAAATCAAAATATCAGTTAACAATACTTATGCCATTTAACCTATGCTGACTTCATTCTCCATTGGAGAATCTGAGTTTTCTTTTTCTAGCAAGACCCAAGGAAATAAATCACCCCTTGCACTTCAGCCAAGGCCTGGGTGAAAACACAGAGAAATTGTGGAGACATCAACAATCCTGCTTCCATTGCAATCCTGACTATAAGTGCCAGAGTGAAGGAGACAGACCTAGAGGACACTCAACACTTACCAAGCAGAGATCCAGAAGCTCCTAAGAGCTCATCACTGAAGTAGACTTAAAACTCACCCACCACGGCTCAGAAAGTTTTGAGGAAGAGGAGGTGGAAAGATTGTATGAGCCACAGGTTGGGGTGTCATATCCAGAGACATCCGCCCACCCAAGTAAATGACTGCTGCTCTCACAAGACATAACCCACAAGCCCACTGAGGAGCACCCTTAGCAGAATACAGGCAGGGAGGATGGAAATGATGGTATTGTGGTAGTTCAAATAAATGGGCTCCAATATATTCAGGATTTTATTACAATTTATAATTTAGATCTACAGCCACCTAGCTGGAGGAGGTGTCACTGGGCAGATCTTATGGCCCAGCCCTGAGATGTGGTGATACATTTAAATTCCAGTCTAAAGATATATAACATGCCTAAGTTCTGTCTTGACTTCCTAAAATATGCTGTGTGGTATGGCTTTTGGAATTTTTGGCTTAGGGCTTCTCTCAGCTTGGTCTTTTAAGAAAAGTTCACCTTCCCCCCAGCTTCTTCTGCTATTATAAAAATTCTCTTAGATCTATAAGCTTCAATAAATATCCCTTCTACTATAACTGTGCCTGGTTTAAAAGTTCATCTCAACAACCTAAAGCTGTCTACTACAAAAATTGGTATTAGAAGTGAAGTAAAATAAATCTGACCATATAGATTTTAGTCTTAAAACTTTTGTGTAAAAACAGCAAATGGGCTGGAGAGGTGACTTAGTGGTTAAGCACTTGCCTGTGAAGCCTAAGGACCTTGTTTCAAGGCTCGATTCCCCAGTACCCATGTAAGCCAGATGCACGTAAGCCAGATGCACAACCTGGTGCATGCATCTGGAGTTCGTTTGCAGTGGTTGGAGGCCCTGGTGCATCCATTCTCTCTCCTCTCTGCTTCATTATCTCTTTGTCTGTCGCTCTCAAAGAAATAAATAAAAATAAACAACAAAGAAAGCAAACATAGTATTTACAACTAAAAACACATTCTAAAACAGTAAACCAAATATTATAAACTATTGTGATAAAAATTGAAAAGTTTTAAATCCAAAAATAAATTACATTTAAAGACTTGACATAAACTTTCTATGGGACCAAAAAAAAAAAAAACCTTTATTAAAAGTAGGCTACTAAGCTAATGGCTTAGTTCTACTGTCCAGGACCAAAAAGTTTGACAAAATTAAATTTATAATAAACTAATGTACTTAACTAAATATTAGACTACAAAAATTAAAATTTTAACTTGAAAAAATTCAAACAAAATTACAAATACTAAAACTGATTTTAAATTAATAATAAACTACTATTGTCAAACACATTAACAATCTTAAAACAATGGCCCAACTGTTTTAGATTAAAACAATAAAAAAGCTTAAAGAAGACTATTAAAAATGCAAACTCTTTTTAAAAAGAGTTAACTAGAGAAAACTACTTTTCAATGTTGCACTTTATTTTATTTATTTCATCCTTAAATTAAAATATAGAACTATGCTCTACACACCTAGTATTAAGTTCAAAAACACAAAAAAATGAAAAAATGGTCATAAAATACACAAGAGCCACTGCTAAGACACAACATACAGACAGGACATAATGACCTTAATAGGCTAAAACAGCCTTTAAAAAAATAAACCATAGGGCTGGAGAGATGGTTTAGCAGTTAAGGTGTTTGCCTGCAAAGCCAAAGGATCCTGGTTCAATTCTCCAGGACCCAGATGCACAAGGGGTGCATGTATCTGGAGTGCATTTGCAGTGGCTGGAGACCCTGGTGTGCCCATTCTTTCTCTCTTTCTCTCTCTCTCTGCCTTTTTCTCTCTCAAATAAGTAAATAAAATACATTTTAAAAAGTAAACCATAGTTTACACAAAAACCCCAAAATGTTTTAAATATACCAAAACTATACAAGGACTATCATAAAGGTTGTTGACTAAAAATAAAAGCTTTCCCTGACTATTAAGCCCAGCTGGAGGAACAAAATTAAAAACTCCAAAAACTGTTAGTCACTTGTTATATGAAACTTAAACTACAAATGTTTCATATTTGCTTAATGGTTTTTAAGTTTACATTATGCTAGGCTCTCCTTACTTTGCCTTATAACAGTTAAACGTTTTTACTCTGAGCCATCATATATTAAAAATATATAACTTATTTGATTTTACAAAACTCACAACTAAAAACCAATCTTAAATGTCAAAAAAGACAAAACTTTGAGAGTATCCAAAATTAATAAAAACTTTAAAAATTAAACTAAATATAATTTACAATATAAAATAGATATAAATCTACTGGAGACCAAAAATAAAACATGATAATTTAAATAAACAGACCCCAATATATTAAAAATTTATTACAATTTGTAATTTAGGTCCACAGCCACCTAAATAAAAAAGGTGTCACTAGACATATCTTAGGGTCCAGCCCTGAAATGTGGTGCTACATTTAAATACCAATCTAAAAATATACAAAACTCCTGTTCCACCTAGAGTTCCTAAAATGTGCTGTATGGCTCTTTCTAAGCCAGCGCTCCTCGAGGACAAAGCCGCGTTCAGCTCCAGGGCCAAGGTCGTGAAGCCGAATGGCGAGAAGCCGGATGAGTTTGAGCCTGGCATCTGCCGGTGTTGCTGGTGCTGATGAACTGGGACCTCAAGGCGCAGCTGCGGGAGCTCAACATCACCGTGCCAAGGAAATCAAAGTTGGTGGTGGTCCGAAAGCTATCATAATTTTTGTTCCAGTTCCTCAACTGAAATCTTTCCATAAAATCCAAGTTCGGCTAGTGCGTGAATTAGAGAAAAAGTTCAGTGGGAAACGTGTAGTTTTCATTGCTCAGACGAAAATTCTGCCTAAACCAACAAGAAAAAGCCACAGGAAAAATAAGCAAAAGCGCCCCAGAAGCCGTACTCTGACTGCGGTGCATGATGCCGTCATTGAGGACTTGGTCGTCCGGAGTGAAATTGTGGGCAAGAGGATCTGTGTGAACCTGGATGGCAGCTGGCTCATAAAGGTACATTTAGACAAAGCCCAGCAAAACAACGTGGAGTACAAGGTTGAAACTTTTTCTGGTGTCTATAAGAAGCTCGCAGGCAAAGATGTTAATTTTGAATTCCCAGAGTTTCAGTTGTAAACAGATGACTAAATAAAGTTATAATTCACTATAAAAAATGTGCTAAATGGTGTGACTCTTAATTTTTTTGGCTTGGGACTTCTCTCTCTCTCTCCTGAGTCCTTTAAAAAAAAAGTCCAACTTCTTTTGCTACTATAAAATTTCCCCTAGATCTATCTTCAATAAATATCCTTTCTTCCATAACTATGCCTGATTTAAAAGTTCATTTCAACAACCTAAAGCTGTCTACTACGGGTACCAACATATGGTGTATCCATACAAAGTATGTTCTTAATGCAAAAAGTATATATAATCAGCATAAATAATATTTTGAGGTTTTTTTTTCCTTTCTTTTCTTTTCTTTTCTTTTCTTTCCTTTCCTTTCCTTTCCTTTCCTTTCCTTTTCTTTTCTTTTTTTTTTTTCCCCAGGTAGGGTCTTGCTCTAGCCCAGGCTGTCTTGGAATTCATTATGTAGTCTCAGGGTGGCCTTGAACTCATGCTGATCCTCCTACCTGTGCCTCCCAAGTGCTGGGATTAAAGGCTATTTTGAGATTCTTGAAACGATTGAAATATGATATTTCTGTTGGCAAGAATCAGTTCTAATAATATCACTGTTGTGCTTACCTTCTCATTCCTGGGACAAAACACTGTATCAAAAACAGTTGATGAGGGCTGGACAGATGGTTTAGCAGTTCAGGTGCATGCCTTTGCAGCCTAAGGATCCCAGTTCTATTCTTCAGGTCCCACGTAAGCCAGATGCATGAGGTGGCACATGATTCTGGAGTAAGTTTGCAGTGGCTAGAGGTCCTGGCCCATCCATTCTCACTCTTTCTCTCTTATAGTCTGCAGGTGAAAGGGAGTTTTACATGGCAGGTAAAGGATGACAGAGCACAAGCTGGGCATCACTTCTGGACAAAGAATATGGAGTAATGAGCAAAAGTAAGCTTGCTAGCACTGGCAAATTTGGGGCTAATATACCTCAAAGTCCACCCCAGGGACATACCTATTCCAGCAAGGCTCCACCTCCCAAATTACCAGCATCTGAGGACCAAGTATTCTGAACACATAAGGCTATGGGGAGGGGGGCATTTCATTCAAACCACCTCAGTAACTGAGTCTTACTTCTCACATTTATGCTGGTATTAGGTACTATATATTTGAGGTGAGATTAGAGAAAACAAAAATATATATATATTTCTCTTCATCTAAGTTCCTAGATCCTTTGAACTCAGAACCCAGACTAAGGCATTTGCATTGACGTTATTATATATTGGATTTAAGTAAGAGAATTGCTTGTCTCCTTGCCTAACACTTTAAAATTCTGAAATAATTAATTATATCAATAATCAAGTTGCACAGTATTATAATTTTCAAAAAGTCTTCTGTCCTGCCTTTAAACATCATTTATCCATAGGAATGTATAGCTTCAGAAGTTTTCAGAAGGCAAGCCTTCTTCTCAGACTTTTTTTTGTTTTAAGAAAAACAAAATCTCACTGTGAAGTAGAGATGGATGCTTCATTTGCTGCCTGATCCTGTGTACCCAGGGATGGCTAGAGGATAGTGATGAGAAGACAACACATTTCTATTGCCCATCAGGTATGAAGTGCAGCTGCTAGATTTCTTGAAATATGTCATATTTATGTTGCCTATCAAAGTTTTATTATGAGGCAGTTTTCAACTGATCCTTTCTGTGTGCAAAAATCTTGACATTTTGGAGGCAATATAGAAGTAGTTACATTAAGACTTCTATATTAGTGTCCTTTTAAACTATGTCAATTTTTTTTCTTTGACAAAAGCACAACAGATTGACCATTTTTTATAACTTACCTCTAATTGTTACAAATGCATAAGATTATTTCAAGAATCTGTATTTTATTATTTTTTATTTTTAGAGAGAGACACAGAGAGAGACAAAGAGAGAGGGAGAGGAAGACAGATAGAGAATGGGCGTGCCAGCAGCCTCTCAGCTGCTGTGAACAAAATCCAGATGCGTGTGCCTCTTGTGGGTAAGTGCAGCATTGCGTCCTTGCATCACTTTGCATCTGGCTAATGTGGGACCTGGAGATTGGAACTGACATTCTTAGGCTTAGCAGGCAGGTGCCTTAACCGCTAAGCCATTTCTCCAGCCCCAGATTGACCATTTTTATGTGAGAGAGCAAGAGAGAAAGAAAAAAGAGAGAAAGAGAGAGAAATGGCACACAAGGGCCGCCAGCCACTGCAATGAAACTCTAGATGTGTGTGCCAACCTGTGTGAATGTGCTATCTGTGCACTTGCATCACCATCTGTGTGGCTTACATGGAACCTGGAGAGTTGAACATGGGTCCTCAGGATTCTCAGTCAAGAACCTTAACCATTAAGCCATCTCTCCAGCCCTCAAATTTTACAATGATAGGAAGAGACCATGTGCACAAATAAGAATGTTTCTGAAGTATAGATTGGTTTTTAGAATTCTATTCCAAATCTGTGTTCCTTCTTCCTTCATTAAAAAAAGAGGGATAGAAAGATGGCCAAAGGACCCAGATTTGATTCCCCATGACCCACATAAGGCAGATGCACAAGGTGGTGCATGTGTCTGGAGTTCATTTGTAGTGACTGAAGGCCCTGGTGTGCCTATTCTTTCTCCCTTTGCCTCTCTCTCTCTCTCTTGCTGAAACAAATAAAATAAAATTTAAAAAATAAGCCAGGCGTGGTGGCATATGCCTTTAATCCCAGCACTCGGGAGGCAGAGGTAGGAGGATCGCCGAGAGTTTGAGGCCACCCTGAGACTACATAGTTAATTCCAGGTCAGCCTGGACCAGGGGGAAACCCTACCTCAAAAAAAAAAAATTTTTTTTTTAAATAGAGAATTCTCATGGACATAATGGACCAGAATTGTCCTTGAGTATAGAATCCCAGAAATATCTTTGCTCTTAAGGGTTACAAAGGTTTAATTTGATTATTCTTAGGTCAAAATACATACAAAATGTCAATAGAGTAGCATTTAAATTCAATGTACACAAAAAGCCATCTGTTATGATATTGTCCTTAAATGCTTCCATAATGTGGAGAAAAATCCATATAATAAGTACATTAGTTTTTGTCATACAGAGTGGATGACTGAATTGATTGGTGAATAATCTCTCCTCCTTATTCTTATCATAGTTTATTACTAAAAATGCATTTGCCCTTGTGGGGTAAAGCCCCTGTATTATTAATTCATTGATTAAACCTTAAAATTATAAGCATATTCTAACATGCTACAGAGACATGAAATAAAGCCTTGTTCTCAGTTTCTGCCTCATTAAGATGACTCTGTAGGCTTTTGATATCTGGTCCAGCCCAGCAAAGAGCCACTGAGAGCACAGGACTAGTAACAAGTAACCATGGAAACCAAACTCCATATGTGTTTGCACAGAATGGAGGAGTTTATACCACCCTGGAATTTCATTTAAATGAAATTTTATGATTGTTTTATGAGTTCCGATTCTCTTGGGGGGGAACGTTCTATAGTCAGTAGGTTATCGATCAAATTAAGGAACTGTTTGCTCTATAAGGATGAACGACAGAATCCCAGGACAATGTTTTCAAGATTTTACAAAGAAATAGGGCAGGTTAACCCAGTTGAACATACTACTTGTAAAGTGCAAAGAAAGGGCGCTCCAATAGCTATTGAGCTGGAGAAGATAATCCTAAGAAAAGGACAGCCAGCAGCCATATAATGAAGCAACCTTGGCACTCAGCTCTCAGATGGAGTCATTAATATGTATTTGCTGCCCCTTTTCAAAAAGGATTAGTGACAAGGAAACCCCACAGAGGAAATCTTGGAATGCAGAATTTAGACATAAATATTGTCTTGCTATTTATGCACATAATAAATATATCAAAACTGCCTCTATAAATTACACCAAATATAATTCAGCTGAATGTAACAAAAACAAATATGTTTTAGAGGAGAAATGAAAGACAGTCAAATCTGAGAAGGGCAGTGAGCACAGAACACTCTTTATTTATAGATGATCAAATGTTTCTAGATCTATACCTTCTTTCCAATTCAATTTTTTTAATAATCTAAGAAGAAGGTGTTATACCTCCTTTTCCCCTCAAACTTTTTGCTCTAAATCTTTTCTGATCCTTTTGTGCATACTATTTATAATATCTTCTAAGCATTCTGAAACCTTTTTGCTTATGTTTTTTCTTTGACAGGGCTGTGATTGAACCCAGTGCCTCACACACACTAAGCAAGTGTTCAAACCACTTAGCTACATCAACAACCTCTTTTGGTTGTGAAGATCATCTTTAGCAAAGCATATTTCATGTCTTAATTCTGTAATATGTAATTTTAAAGAGTGCTTGGCAAACAGCAATGTACTAACATAACATATAAACCAAAAATATTCAGCCTCCATAGTTTTATAGACGGCTTGGGGAAATGGGACTTCATTAAAAATGAAGCAGATGTTAAGACAATTATTTTTGTTATGTTGGATGTTTCCTTTAAATGCTCGCCTAACCATTAAATACTTTAATATGTTGTGCCCAGATCTGTCTTCTAAACCGAGACAATGAGAACAAGGATGTAAACATTCTGGGGAAAGTGTAATTATACATCAAATTATTTTGCTGATGCTATTTTTATGAATCCTAAATTGGGAGGCTAGTTACATTTTATGTGTTTCTTTCATTGTTAATATTTCAAAGTGAAGAGATTTTAACTTAAACTTTCTTTGTTACCTTACATTTCTTGCAATAATAAATCTAAGAAATCTAAATTATATACCATTGTCTTGGCAAAAATAACATGATAGCACTGAATTTACAATTTCACTAAATTCTCATTGAACTTCAGAATATTTTTTCCCATTTCATATAATTCCTTTTAAAAGTATCAGGAAACAAATAACTTCTTTTAATAGACATATGTTGTCAGAAATATTCCTCATAACACAATAGAATAAATCCAGTAATGAGTTACAATTGTCCCTCAAGTTGTTGTTATTTTTTTGTTCTTTTTTATGTTATTTTATTTTTTTATTTGAGAGTGACAGACAGAGAGAGAAAGAGGCAGACAGAGAGAGAATGGGTGTGCCAGGGCCTGCAGCCACTGCAAACGAACTCCAGATGCATGCACCACATTGTGTATCTGGTTTACATGGGTCCTGGGGAATCAAGCCTTGAACTGGGGTCCTTAGGCTTCACAGGCAAGCACTTAACTGCTAAGCCATCTCCCCGAGCCCTATTTTTTTGTTCTTAGAAATTTGAGGCACTGATTACATTGGGCATGTTCATGAAGCAGAGAGCTACGCATGCTGCTGCACACCTAACTCTCCTCTCTTCATACAATCCACGACCCTAGCCCCAGGAATGGTGCCACACAGTTACTGTGGTGCTTCTCACCTCTAACCTAATTAAGTTAATCCCTCACAGATGATTCTAAGCCTTGACAATCTGATGATCAGTAAAAACCCTAATAGTCCCATGGGGCTTAAATTTCAACTCCCATCCATCACACCCATTATTTATGAGCCTCGTATACCTTGTTGCCAGGTATTGGGCAAGTGGCACAAATATCACTAGGTATCTTATTTGCTTTCTTCTTTTAGTTTTATTTGTGTGTGCATGTTTATATTTAAAAAGGCAAGAAATTAAGTCACTGAATAATGAATAAAATTTTATTTAAAATATGGCAAGTAAATATTGCAATAGACCATGAAGCTTAAAAAAATTTGAAGATCTAAAGAAAAATTATCATTCAATATCAGATATCCTATTCTACACTTCTCCCAGTTGGGAGACCTTCAAATACCTATTTTCATTTTAATATTTTGGAAATGATTCTATTCACAACTTAGTTTGGTATTCATTAGTAAGCTGTCTTTAATGTTTAAATTAATCTGAATTAATATATCTGTACATATAATGGTGTATAAATTATCTCAATAACTATAAATTACCAAAAGTTATGTGATTTCCAAATAAGATAATTTGATGAAGAAACGTTTTTTTCAAACATATTCTTATCATTTAAGAAATTATTTTTATTTATGAAAACTTTAAAAAAATTCTACTTTCTGCAATAACTAAACTTATCTTCTCATAAAAAAAAAAAAAGAAATAAAAAAGTTATCTCTTAGCCGGGCGTGGTGGCGCACGCCTTTAATCCCAGCACTCGGGAGGCAGAGGTAGAAGGATCACGTGAGTTCAAGGCCACCCTGAGACTACATAGTTAATTCCAGGTCAGCCTAGGCCAGAGTGAGACCCTACCTCGAAAAAAAAAAAAAAAAAAAAAAAAAAAAAAAAAGTTATCTCCTCACAACATAACTCCTCACCAAACAGTTTTTGTGTTCAGTCTGGAAATATGGAAAATAACCAATGTGAAGATGCTGTCATCGGCAAGAAAACATTGAAACTATCCAGACTTCTTTTAAATGGGAGTTTATCAAACTCAATGCAAGGAGAGAGACCCAATCTACAGAAGTTTTCTTACATTTGATCAGGCAACCTAATTATTTGTATTTTATGATGGTGTGAAAAGGGTGCTCATTCAGTAGAAAGCTTAATCTTGAATTTGTGTGCATATGTGTCTGTGTGTGCAGGTATATGTGTCAGGTCACATATCTGTGCGGTTGTACATGTGTGTGCAAGTACATCTGCACATATGTGCATATGCATATAGAGGCTGAAGGATAACCTCAGCTCTCATTCCTCCTGTGCCGTCCACTTTTTTTGAGTCAGGTACTCTCACTGGCCTGGAGACTTGCTGGCCAGAGTTCCTGTGTCTCACTCCCGAGCTCTATGGTCTCAACTGCACACCACCACAGCCAGCTTTTCTACATGGCTACTGGGAATGGAGCTCAGGTTTTCATTCTTATACCACAAGTACTTCATACACTGAGCTGTATTCCACGCCTCCAATGTTGAATTTTAATCTTTTCCTGGGACTGAAACTAGGAAGCCACACTCTCAACCACACTGGGCAAACAACCACCATGGTACTGTGTGGTGTTGCTCAGCTCTCAGGTCAGATAGCTTGGATGTATCTAATGCATTTTATATGTTACTTTCCATTTGTAATTTTTGTTTTGATCATGGTGGGAATTGAATCTCACTGTACATCAAAAATCATCTGTAGATCTGTCTCATTGCTGTGGGTAGAGAGACAAGGGTTCTGAGGGACAGAAGCACCAGTTTAGACTATTTGTCCTAAGGAGTTTGGAGTCAAGAAAAGCCATGAGAAAAGATCTATGGATCCTGGGGTTGGCTTTTCTGTCTGCCTTTTTGTCTAGGACCTTGACTGTCACCAACCACAGGTGACTTGGCTAGAAGACACATTTAATGTTTGTATCCTTGGATGTGAAAAGATATTCAAATGATCCTATAAACTGACTGCTTCTGATTTCTCCAGAGAAAACCAAAATGACAACAAAAATTGAAATAAAAAAGCTCACATTATTTATATCACCTTTCAATATCGCTACACAACTACTCCTTAAAGAAAAAGACTCCTATACTATGGCTTCTTCACATCTCCTGGATCTCCAGATACACTTGCTTTGTGCCCTCAGCTCCAGGGAATCTATTCTCAATGATATCACAGATGTGCTTCCAAGGAACATATTAAGAAAGGGGCGGGGGCTGGGAAGATGGCTTAGCAGTTAAGGTGCTTGCCTGAAAAGCCAAAGGAGTGCCAAAGGAGGACTCAAATTTTATTCCCTAAGATCCATATACATCAGATGCACAAGGTGGCACATGCATGTAGAGTTCATTTGCAGAAGCTGAAGGCCCTGATGTGTCCATTCTCTCCCTCCCTCTCTCTCTCTCTCTCACCCCTATTTCTTTTTTTCTCAAATAAATAAAAATTATTAAAAAAATGGTGAACCCTTCTAAGTACTGTTCTCCATAAGTACCCATAGGGGACTGAGTCAAAGATACTCCCCACCTTGCAAAAGAAAAGTCAGCAGATTTTTATGAGCCTTATATAAACTGGCATCATATTGGCATATAACCTATGCACATTCTCAAGTATGTTATAAATATCTCTGTATGATTTAATATAAGTAAAAATAGTATTATGGTATAAAATGTAAACATTATGCAAATAATTGTTAACATATTATTCAGGAAATGAAAATTTAAAAGTTTGTACATGTGTGTATGTTTATCACAGAAAAAAAATTCCTAAATATTTTCCACTGGCAGTTGGTTGGATCTGCATATGTGGAACCATAGATTTAGAGGACATGCTATACTTAGGCTATCTGGCCTCAGTAAGCCATCTGAGTCATCCCCCTTCTTCTATGGACTTTGAATATTATCAAACATTCTGCCATTGCAGGCTATTTTATTCAATCTTTTCCTCTGATTTCAGGTTAGGAAGCTAAGGTATTTCTAAATTATGTTCTCTTAGTATTGTAATATGAATAATGAATCTGGCAGCTTTCTCCTAAAAAATATTATCTGTTGACTTGATGAAAAGACAATTCACCAACCCAGGTGAATAGGTTTGCTCTGCACAAAAGCTTATCTTCTGGGAAAGAAAGCCTCTATTCTTCAAATGTGTCCTGAGAGAAAGTTATGTAAAAATCATAATAGTGATATAATCAAACTATTACCTCCCAAAGCACCATAAAGAATACTAGTCACGGATATAATCATAGAACATTGCCAGACAATTGCAACATTAAAATGCATCAATCAAGGATACAATCACACAAATGACTACAATCAGTAGTAAAACTTAAAGCAATTACAACTTTTTTGAGGAATTATTATGCGCAAAAATTATTTAAAGAGCAATTCCATATTTCTAAATTTTAAATATATTCATAAGACTATCTCTAAAATAGGAGTATCTTGCCAATAGCAATCCACTTCTGCGATGGTCTCCACTTTCTTCTAAATGTCTTGACCACTTAACTATCAATATATCTGAATGTCAAATCTCAAATTCACAGGAAAATCATATCCTATGCATAAGAAATTATATATATATATATATATGTACAGATACCAGGAAATTGAATCAGCATCCTATGACAAAATGCTTCTGAATTCTATAATAAGATGATCTCAAAATACTAAGCCAGCTAATTACTGCAATCACATTGGAAAAGTGACTGTAAAGTTATTATAGATATGAAAGATTAATAACTCCATTGCCCAAAGACCAAAATTCTGAAGTAAGAAAAAATTAAATATCTTGAACCCTGCAAAATAAATAAAAACACATGAATCATCCTGTCAGCCCATATTTTGAGACGAGCTTTATTTGCATGCTTTTTCTTGTTTTTTTGTCTTCATTCCTTTTGACATGGGTCAATAACAAAGTTGAATATGTTTAATTCAAGCTTCCCTGCATTTGAATAAAATTAAAATCTTTTTCTTTTGAAATCACCCAATGAAAAAATGCTATGGGCACATTTGAGCTTTTGGTGTTTGAGACCTTTGCCTCCCTAACACCCCCAAGTACCATCCCTGCACTAGGAAGCACCAGTCCTGTCTGGCAAGGAGTGGACTCATAACTTATATTTGTAGGCCTTTTGGTCTATTCATGAGAAATATGCGAAAATATTCCAATAATGCTTGCTTCCTCAAACCAGGAAAGTTAATAATGCATGCAATCCATATCAGCTCAGAAGCAATAGGACCCCGCAGGGCACTTCATCAAAACACAAGTTGAAACAACCTTGCCAAAACCTCTGCCACACACAAAACTGGCACTTACTTTATTTGCACATAAGTTACTTGTTAAGAAGTTCCTTTTAACTCATCAAGAGAACAGGGATTGAAGGACCCTACTAATGGAGAAACATATCTGAAAATACTTGAGATTGTTATCCATAATAAAGGGAGAGTTGTATGTTAGTGTTGTAGGGCAGAGAAAGTGATCACGAAACTGTTCCTGGTTATTAGTTTATGAGCCTTGGGACTGGGAATCACTAGGAAGTAAAATAAATGAGCAGAAGAGGTCATGAAAGGTCACTAAACACACCCATAATCAAGTCAATAACTCACATTACCGACTCAAATTCCAACAGTATACTATAATGTGTGTTTACTCCTTTCTCATGTCTCTAGCTTCAGTGTAAACCTGTACTCAAATCTCAAACTCAAAACATGGCTCTAATTGTCAATTCAGTCACACTGCTTGCTAAACAGACTCTTGATCTACCATGAAAGGTATTACTGAATAAATAATCATAATAGTTCCATATTCTAAATGTAACTAACCTCTTCTATAGCATGTATATAAATAGACAATTAGTTTGAAATTCTATACTATGAGGAAGAAATTCATTTAACTATTCTACAATTCTTTAAATTTTAATTTTAACTTTATTTTGATGCAAGGCCAGTAGACCGTGACCTTTTTTTTTTTTTTTTTTTTTTTTTTTTTTTTTTTTTTTGTGAGACAGAGAGAGAGAGAGAATTGGTGTGCTAGGGCCTCCAGCCATTGCAATTTAACTCCAGATGCATGTGCCCACTTCTGTGCATGTGCAACATTGCATGCTTGTATCACTGTGTGTCTGGCTCATATGGGACATAGTCAAACATGAGTCCTTAAGCTTTGCAGGTAAGTGCCATATCCCCAAAGCCATCTCTCCAGCACTAACTATTCTATGATTTTTTATTTAAAAAGGTAAATTCATTAAGATAGAAAGAGACACTTGAGATATTTGGCTTTGAAACATTGCATATAACTTCCCATGTATTGAAAACATAAGCTATTAAGAGACCCGGAGTTTAGAAGTTTGGAATTTACAAATATAGATAGTTTATAGACTATAAAATGTTAACAGGCAATGTTGCTAACCTTCTCTTCTTAATTTTCCTGAAGAAGACTGGTGCTATCAGTAGTTCAATACCATTAAATAAGCTTGTCAGTCTTGTCATGTTTGCTTCCACCAGCAAATATAATAATACATCAAACTTTATAGAACTTTGTTTATATGCCAGGGTACCTCACCAGATGCTTTGCATATATTATCTCAATCCTCCCAGAAGTCCCTTTGAGAGTTGCTCATTTTCTCTAGTTTATAGATTAGGAAATTTAAGCTTGGAGAGAATGAGTTCAGCTAATTATTAAAAAAAGTAGAATGCAAACCTAAATCAGTCTGACTCCAAAAAGCTGTGTGCTTTACCTGAAACAGTAAATCTTCTGTATAAATGATGAAACTAGATCACTTTGGTTCTTCAGGAAAAAATAACTTAGCTCTCAAGAATACTTTGCAACATAATTAAATATACAATTGTCAAGGAATCTGAAAGAATTAAGAAATTCAGGCAATCCAAACTGAGAAGATTTGCAAAATAACTGGCCAGTTCTCTTCATGATGTAAAGGTTAAGAAGCACAAGGAATCTATCTATCTATCTATCTATCTATCTATCTATCTATCTATCTAGAAAAAGATGATGGCTTAACATAGGAGTGATGGAGGAGAGTGCTGGGCTAGGGGAAAGGAGCCAGAAAAGGACATTTTAGGGCCATAAAAGAAATGTAAGCTCTGCACTTTGAATTAATTAATAGTATTAAACTAATGGTATGAGTCCTGATTTTAATATTATAATGTGGTATAAAATATAGTCTATTATGACTATAATATAGAGGACAGTTCTGCATTAGTTTACAACTCCAGTTTAAGTATGAAATTATTTCAAATTACATCAAGATAAAACACATATAATAAGTAAACTATGGCAAAAAGAAAGGAAATAATCTTTTTTTTTTTTTTTTTTTTTTTTTTTTTTTTTTTTTAGGGTCTCTTTCTAGCCCAGGCTGACCTGGAATTCACTATGTAGTCTCAGGGTGGCCTTGAACTCATGACGATCCTCCTACCTCTGCCTCCCCAGGGCTGGGATTAAAGGTGTGCACCACCACGCCCAGCTTAAGAAAGGAAATAATCTAATGATTGATAAAAATCTCATTTTTTTTTTCCTGAATCAGTATCTTGCTATGAAATTCAGGCTAGCTGAGAACCCACAATTCTGCCTCAGTTTCCAAGTGTCAGCATTACAATAATGTGCCACCAGGCTTGACTCAAACTTCACAATATATATGTTCTAGCAGATACATATACTTGAATGGATAAAGGAGAAAATGAACAACATGATTTCCAAAGAATTCTACATATTCTGGGTAGTACATGTCCATGGACTTCATAGTTAGTAAGTGTTCCTTTCTCTTTGTGTTCTGATTTATGTAGACTACATACACATATATATGTATATATATCCATGAATGTGTGTGTGTGTGTGTGTGTGTGTGTGTGTGTGTGTGTGTGTGTATTCATCCAAGACTGGTGTTGAACCATGAAGGATTCCTTTTCAAGATTTTATTTAATTACATGGAAATGCTTGAAAGTTGAGTTATTTTTCCTAAAGAACTTAGATGATCTAGTTCCATCATTTACAGAGATTTATTGTTGCAGGTAATGCACACATGCTTTGGAGTCAGAAGGATTTAAATTTGCTTTCTACATTGTCCCATAATTAGTTGGACTCATTCTCTCTGAGCTTAAATTTCCTAATCTGTAAGCTATGAAAATGAACAAGAAACCTGAGAAGGCCAGTGAAAGGAAGTATGAGGTCCTCCTCCCTCCTGGGATTTCAGTTAAGCACTTGCAAACCAGGAATTGATTATGTTTTTTTTAGCAGAAAGAATCTCCCAGAGTCTTATATCATATTTTATAAATATTGTGAGTCATTAATTTATGTTCAAACTTTAAAATACAATGTACAACCCTTGAAAGGATATTGAAACTTGCATTAACACTATGTATCCATATCCACTATATTTTAAATATTCACCTCTTGCCATACATTATAGACTAAAGCTACTATATTTTTACTGATTTCATTTATGAGAGAGAGAAAATTGGTGTGTCAGGGCCTCTAGCCACTGCAATCAAACTCCAGACCTTGTGAGCATGAGTTACCTTGTGTGTCTGGGTTCTGGGGAGCTAAGCATAGGTCCTCCGCTTTGCAGGCAAGTGCCTTAACTGCTAAGCCAGCTCTCCAACCCCAACACTGCTATTTTAAAAGGAATGAAGAAGATGACGTTGATAGGTCTAGTTCTAAAAAACTGCCAGGCCCCAGAAAAGACTAACGAGAAGAAGAGGCAAGGAAGCAGAAATTAATGACTATTCTCAAAATATGAAAATATGTATGTAAATATAACAATTGTAATATAACACTTTTTAGTAAACTACACATAAATGAACATGCTACCAGTTTTTACTTGGAATATACTTAAGGGATTTTTCTCAGTAAAAAGTGGCATGAACAGCCTATCATTACATAGTTTAAATACATCTGCTGTTTGGGGCATTTGCATGTGTGGTATATATGGTATGGAATGGGGTGTGTGTATTGTACACAGATGTGATGTATGGAATCCAGAGAATGTTGGATGTCCTCCTCTAGACTCTCCCATCTCTTCTCCATACAAGATTAGAGTTACAGATATGTGTGTCCACACCCAGCTTTTTGTGTGGGTACTGAGAAATCAAACCCAGACAGTCTCGAGGTTTTTTCATGTCCTCATGTTTGCTTGGCAAGTGCTCTTAACCACTGAGCCATCTCCCCAGTCTGAACACATTTATACTTAAAAAGCCAGAAAACAAGCAGCATGGTAGTGAATACCTGCAATTTTACCACTCAGAAAGTTGAGGAAGGAATTTTTGACAGCCTGTGCTATATTGTAATCCTATCTCAAAAAAAAGGTAGAAAATAATTACTATAATATGATCTAAATAAAGACTATCAGAGCATCTGAAATTAGTAGAGAGTATTTCATTGATTTTGTATCCATTGGATTTCTGGATCTCAAATTTAATTTTGAAAACTGAGAAGCCTTCATAGCTGTTGCAGTTACCTTCTCATTGAGGGGACAAACACACAATCAGAAAAAGCTTATGGAAGGAAAGTGTTCATTTCAGGCTTACACATTCCAGGGGGGAGTTTCATCATGGTAGAGAAACTTGGCCCACTTCATTATACATTTCTAGAAGAGAAACAGAGCAGCCAGAGGTTGAGCTGGCTCTCTACACAGCTTCTAGGGCTAGACCCAAATCCACCCAAGTGACACACATACACCAGCAGGACTCCCCTTCTGAAAATTAAATAGGAAGATTAATCAAAAATATGTGAGTATGAAGCTATTTGCATTCAAACTTCCACATTAGTTATTGCTCATGTATTGTGACCCATTCATCAGCATTGTGGAGATTGAAAGTTCTGATATCAAGTTTTTCACAAAACAGGAACTGAGTTGACAGAAAATGGTGCTCAGTTCCCTTCTGCTTCTGCATAAACCCTAAGGGTTCAGTTAAATTACTCTCAGTAGTTTCTTCATAGTAGCTTACTCATGCAGAATTTGGCAGGAGCTTTGTGATTTTATAGGACCAAATGGATCACCACCAATGAGTGATGGATTGACGTTGGTTATCCATAGGTCTCAGATCCCAAATTTTGGGAGTTGAGTGCTTAGAAATAATCAAGGGTCTGTTCTCTGTTCTGTGACTTTCTTGCCAAAGGTCTGTCACATTTACTGTAACCTAAATAGAAATGATGTTTAGATTTCTAAGATATTACTATAATTTTCTCATTCCTTTCTAAGATTATTAGACTTCAGATTCAATGCTATTTTTGTTACTTTCTCTTCATACCAAGTGGAATTTTCTATAATTATTATTTATGATAGGCATAACCAAAATGTCACCAAAATCTTCACATGGCAAAGTGAACCCCCTGTGATTCTAGTACTTCAGAGATAGAAACAAAGAGGTCATGAGTTTGAGGTAGATATAAAAAGTGAGGTCAAGGCCACCCAGAAATACAAAGCAGGATCCAGCCTCATGACCAAAACAAAACAAAGTCATCATTCATTACTTTTCACTCTTCAGAGAACACAGTATGAATAGTTGGTAAGCTAGGCAAAGAAATTATTGGTTTATCTAAAAATAATTCTTGGTAAAAATGATACATGATTTTATGAAATTCCCAAGAAGAAGACATCATCAAGAGAAATATATATATATACCAGGTTTGGGGTGGGAAAGAAAACAGAGTTATATAAAGGTTTATCACATTCTAAAATGGAGACACATGATAAGGACAGTATTCTTCACTGACCATTTCTTTTTTTTTTTTTTTTTTTTTTTGTTTTTCGAAGTAGGGTCTCACTCTAGCTCAGGCTGACCTGGAATTCACTATGTAGTCTCAGGGTGGCCTTGAACTCATGGCGATCCTCCTACCTCTGCCTCCTGAGTGCTAGGATTAAAGGCTTGCGCCACCACGCCTGGCCTCACTGACCATTTCTTGCTTAAGACTATTGTGTTCCAAGTATATTGAGACCAAAAGAAGCAAAGTCTGAAAACAGAATGAGACATGACAACAGTGTCTCTTACAGTGAACAGTGCAACCAGTGTCACCAAAGTTACCCAACTTATGTAAAAAATAATAAATCCAGTTTGTGATGAAGCTAGTGTAAGCTGTGTCAGCTGTCATTTATAACACATGATTTTATCAAGTATATCCAAGAGTGATTTCACTGTACCAGTGTACTAAAGTGCATTCTTTCATATATTTATATTTTAATGTATTAATATCTTTCTAGTATAATACTAAAGAGAAATTATTTTTAAAGCTTTCACTTGTATGAAGTATTTTTATTTTGTTCATTTTATATCATGATTTTTAATGGAACAAAGTTTCATTGGGAGGGTATTCCCAGTGTAAGCCCATTTAAAAGTGAGACAACATGAAAGAAAAACAGGGAAATCTATTCTTCTAAGAAAAGCCAAAAGGAAATGAAAAAATCAGAGTATATAGTCTTTTTCTCCAAAATAAATAAGTAAAGTAGCCAGTTTTGAGTAAACTATACTTCAATCTTTTACAAGTTAAAGGAATTATTATGAGAACCCAAACCTACATCTCACCTGTATGTAAGCATTGTGACACTTGGTGAAGGGCAGAATTTAAAAAATAAGGAATCAACAGATAATTGTTGAGTATTTCCATATATAATTAAACATTAAAAGAAAGCATAAAATGAAAACAAAATACCTCAATTGATAAAAATTCTCTGTAATGAAACAGCCCAAAGACAAAATAGTTAATTAACTAATTAATTAAAATTTAAAAAGTAACACAACATTCCATGCTGAATTAAACAGCTTTAAACAAGGCATTAAAATATCTTTGAAATACAAATTGCAAAATTCAAGAATTGATATCTAAATTCACTTGTTATGAAAATTAATATTATACTATTACACATGTTAGCATATGAAATGAAACTTGAAAATATAAAGTAAAAATACAATATCATCAATAGAAAAATCAAATTCAATTCTAAGGAGAACTTAGAAAAAGAATGATAATATGAGAACAAGCAAACTGTTCATAGAGAAATTGATTGAAATAAAGATGCAAAGAAGATAGAGATACATATATTTGAACACATAAAAATCTGATAAAATCTTTAAAAATCATAGTTTAAAGAATTAAGTACTAAAAATTCAGAACAAAATAAACCTTGAAACTATATAGTTAAAGAATTCACCACACACCTAAAATTTTAGCCTTTAATGACTGACTCTAATCAGTCAATCCTAAGTAAGGAAAATTATATCCCCAAGATAAAAAGGCCTAAGTAGCATATTAAGGAATGAAAGTCAGACATTATTAAGAATGCTTGGCAAGGTGATTAAAATATAGTGAAGGTGGTACCATTTGAGTTTTAATAACTCAGAGAAAGCATGCACCAAGAATCTTAGTTCCAGCCCAGTTCTTTGAACATCAAGTAGGATGGCAAACAATGTCACCTGTTAAGAACTCTGAAGCTATCCCATGTAGCACTAATTAAAAAACTGTTTGAGTCTAGTCAAGGGAAAGGCATAATCTTTAGCAAAAGGACTGATTGTGAACACTAAGTGAATTTCATTATTGATCTAAGACTAAAACAAAGGTGACAAAAAGGGCTTCCAATGAAGAACCAAGAAAAACTGGCAACCTAAAGATATAAAAATACTGTAAGATGGGGATGGGGATGTAGCTCAATGGTAGAGAATTCACCTACAAATACCATAAGACCCGTTGCACAACTTAATGCAAACAAACATGCACCAAAACTTTAGTGCATATATGAATAAGCATCTTAGGAAAGTATAAATTCTTCATTTTATTATGTTATGAACAGAAAGCATGAATGGGTGATTTTTACTGAATGAGATACAGGAACTAGCAGAGAGACTGAAAGACTATGCATGCAAGTGATTTTCAAAACTCACCCACGAAGCGTGAATGCAAAAGACTTACTGTGTATGTTTAGCACAAATTAAATTACTAAATTAATTCTAATACTGCACAAAATGTCCTAGAACATAAAAAATTAAGGAATATCTTTAGCAAGAATAACAATGTACTGTAAGCTAAAATAATATAACAAAATACTACTGTCTATTTTATATACTAATATCAATCCAAATAAATAAATAAATAAATAAAATGTTCCAAAAATGTAATGTTACTCTAAGAAAAAAATATATTGTTACTATGACAGTTAATCTGACTGTGAACTTGATTGGATAGTGTCACCTGGAAGATTAGCAAGGCACCTCTCTGGGTATGTCTTTTCCAAACAGGATTAGATTATGAAGCTCTGGTCTGAGCAATGCTTTATAGATTCAATTTTTTGAGAGAGAGAAAGACACACACAAAGAGGAAAAGACAGAGAGAGATAGAATGGGAAGCCATCTCTCCCTCCCTATAGATTCAAATTTTGAAGGGTCTCAAGAGGCTGTGGAACTGCAGAAGATGGGGCCTACTTGAAGAAAATGAATCTCTGAGGCAGTGCCTTTGAAGGGCCTATCTTGTCCCTGGCCTTTCCGCTTACTACCTTGAGATGAATGCTTTCCCAACTTGCCCTACCTCTTTGTTCTGATTTACCATAAACCTAAGCAAACGAAGCCAGTCCACCATGGGCTGAAAGTCATGAGCCAAACACAATATCCCTTCCCTTAAGTTGTATCTTTCAGCTCTTTGACATAGCACCAAAATGTCTGACTACCCTAATGGCTACTTAACATTTACTCAGTAAGTGGAAAGGTAAAACATCCATATAATTTATTGTAATGTTCAATGCCAAAGTATTACTACATTCATAGATGTTAAATAGCCTATAATGAAACACAGTACCTATTTTAATCAAATTTAACTCAACTATATAACATATTCATATATACTTATGATATCATATATTCAATTCTAAAACCAGCAACTTAAGGTGAAAACAATAAAGATTCACCATATTCAAGAAGAACAAAAATATACTTTCTCTCTCCTCTACTATGTAACAATATAGTGATGTATTGACCATAAAAATCACATAAGAAACAGTAACAGGCCTAAGAATTTGAAGGCAAATAAAAATAAACTCATAAGTAGGCCAGAGATATAAATAAAATAATTCCATATAAATTTCTAAGGAAAAAGGTGCTGCAATTCTTATTTCTTCATAAGCTGTGTAAACAAATTTTATTTCAAACAATTAAATAGAATTCAAATGTAATTCAATTGTTCAACTCTCTCTCTCTCCATATATATATATATATGTCAACAACATAATGCAAAATGATGAAAGAACTAAGCATGCATAGGTAAAATAGAGCAGGTAACAAAGAAAGGAAAATAAAATTTCCACAGCTATAATATTACTATTTCTAATGCCTAAAGGCATTTTATATTAGAGGAGAATAGATGCAAAACCAAACAAATATGAGGTCATAATTTAAATAGATGTAACAGGCATATAACTTACTACTCAATGTAGAAAAATGTGTGGCTGCATTCATGATTTTAAAACATGATTTAAATGATGCTGAGATTCATGGATTACCTACTTGAATGAAAAACTCACAATTTAAAAACACTGAAGATTGGGAGAAACAAGCACCCTCCTATCTTACTGGCCCAAATGCAGAATAGGTTGAATCCTATGGGAAGAAGCTGGCAGTGTCTAACACAACTGTATATATGCTTACCCTTGTCCCTGCTCACAGATGTTTGGAGTTTCCACATCCATTTAAAAAGACAACTTAGGGCCGGGCGTGGTGGCCCACGCTTTTAATCCCAGCACTCAGGAGGCAGAGGGAGGAGGATCGCTGAGAGTTCGAGGCCACCCTGAGACTACATAGTGAATTCCAGGTCAGCCTGGACCAGAGTGAGACCCTACCTTGCAAAACCAAAAAAAAAAAAAAAAAAAAAAAAAAAGACAACTTAGTGCTGGAGAGATGGCTTAGCGGTTAAGGCACCTGCCTGCTAAGCCTAAGAACCCGGTTCCAATCTCCAGGTCCCACGTTTAGCCAGATACAAAGTGACGCAAGGACACAATGCCGCACTTGCCCACAAGGGGCGAACACATCTGGATTTCATTCACAGCAGCTGAGAGACTGCTGGTGCGCCCATCTCTATCTGTCTCCTCTCCCTCTTCTGTCTCTCTTTGTGTCTCTCTCCAAAAATAAATACAATAATTTTTTTAAAAAAGACAGCTTAATAACACTGCTCAGATAGATAAGTTTATACTTATATTTACCATAAAATAAGTGAAAATATAAAGTCATATGCTCAAAGTACATGACATACTTGTATGGAAATGGCTTTATTTGTTACTCAATTTAAAGAAAAAGGGGAGAAAATTTCTGCAAATTTATTTGTAGTGATTTCCAGAAAAAGTTGTTAAATGAACAAAATTAAAGTCAATCAAGAACATATTGAAAATACACATAGGATAAGCCTAAAGCCAATAAAATTGACTAGCTACAAGGGGTATGTGTCAAAATGAGAATGGATATGGGAAAACTCCTGTCAACTCCTTCACTAGAGAAATATTAGTTACAGGTCTAAGTCAGAAAAGTTCAAGGTTAGCCAGAAGGTTTCCATATGAAAGTAAGGAAAGGATTTCTTTAAATGCTCGAGACATGTCACAAGCCTGTCAATGCCAATTTGAGTCCCCTCTCACTGCCAAATGAAGGATAGTTTGATCAGCAATATAAGAGTATGTCAAAATAAAAGAGCAAAGTTTATGTTGTAATTGAGTAAAGATAATAAAAGGTATTGTATAGATAAATATTTATTATCAAATATTGATCAATTAATGAAAATGAAATTTTTGATTTTTATACTCATTGTAGTAATAACAGATGAACAATAATTACTAAAATATTTATGAATTTAGACAAAGTGGATATTTATATACTCATAAAGGCTCTAATTTAATAAATTATGTTACTTATATAAAGTTTTTTCAGACTATAAGTAAATTAGATTAATTAAAAACATGTGTGCAATGGATAAAGAGTATATCATTTTTTCCAAATGATCAAGCTACACATCAGCATCAATGGGATGACCTGGAATTGTTCTCTGCCCAGTGAAAGCACAAGGTCCTTTATATAAAGTCACTTTTCCAGCACAAAAAGACTAGCTATGACAGTGAATTCTAAGATATTGCTGAACTCATTAAAGTGTGGGTATCCGATAAATTCAGCCATGCTTTATCCAAAACTAAGATAATTCTTATAGCCTACATTTCAATACTCTATTATGTGTCTTGTTGGGATAACTGAAAAAAAATTAAATATGAACTGTATGTTAAGTAATTACATTTTTCATTATGAAATTTTCTTAACGTAATTATTTTATTATAGTAATGTGAGATACTATCATTGGTTTTTGAAGGCACATTCTGAACTATTTGAGAAAGAAAAGATGTGACAAAACTTGTTGCTTGTAAATACACTTTTAAAATATAATTCTTAGATATCTCTGAGGTTTTTCAGAATAAAAAATATAGGAAAAGCAGCCAGGCAAGGTGGCGCACACCTTTTATCCCAGCATTCGGGAGGCAGATGTAGGAGCATCATCCTGAGTTAGAGGCCACTCTGAAAATACAGAGTGAATTCCATGTCAGTCTGGGCTAGAGTGAGACCCTACCTTGAAAAACAAAACAAACAAACAAAAAAAAAAAAAAAGGAAAAGAAAGCAATGTCATATCAAAATCGACACGATATTATGAATAGGACTGACGTTTTTGTTTAATTTCCTGAACATAAGAGAATTCCTTACATTTGGGCTTCTTCTTTAAAATTTAACTTCTATATTAATTAGTAAATTAAATGTATTTCTTAATTTTTGAAAGTGAGTTTATAGTTTTGGCATCTTAACTCAATTGTGATTTTCAAATAAGGCTTAGCTAAAGCTCTATTACTATTTTTGCGTTCAGAGAAACTACAAAAAAAGCACTCATGCTGAAAAGATTGAGATTTTACTACCTCCCTAATAATTGAATGAAAATGTTTTCAGCTTAGCATATGTTCAAACATTCATAAGGAGTCTTTGACCAAAATGTAAAAATATCACTTTTTAGCATGAGCAGCAATCTCTTTTGCTCACTGACCTGACTCACTCAATGATTAAATTGCCCATATCCTTTGTTGGTTGCTCATTAGAAGATGCTACTACCATGATGCAAATGAGAGAAACCACAAAGGTTTCAGAGAAATCCACAGAGCAATGATGTTCCAACTTTGCAGAGCATTGCCAAAAATATCTATCTGAACCAAAGGCACCTGGAATCACTATCAAGACCACATCTCCAGGCTTTCAACAGGAATCTGTTCATTCCTTTTATGACATTTTCTTGGGGGGGGGGGAGTGGGGTTCAAGGTAGGGTCTCACTCTAGCCTCAGCTGACCTGGAACTCGCTCTATAGTCTCAGACTGGCCTCAAATTCACAGAGATTCTCCTACCTCTACTTCCAAGTGCTCACATTAATGGTGTTTGCCACTATGCCCAGCATCCTTTGCCTACTTTTAAGATGGCCAGTGAACGCCTAACAACCAAGACCAACCAGATGAAAGAATATCCCATCAGAATTGTGGACCTACATTCTAAGGAAGTTACTGGGAAAATGTAGATATTGACTTCTGCTCTGCAAAGACCATGATTGAGGAGATATGAGTTCAAAACGTTTTAGAGTTTCACCAAAAGCAAAGCAATGATTTCTAGTCATTGCTCAACAGGAATGAAATCTGACTGAAAAGAGTAAACATCTAGCTGAAAAGAGAAGGAATGGATAGACACACTATGAAAACTAGAGTGGCATATGGGAGATATAGAATATGTAGAGGAGCTAATATGCTGGACTCAAGATTGTATCTGTTTCTTTTGAATACTTCAGAATCTACACTTCTCTTAGCCTATTGGTGAACATGTATAGTTTATCAAGATATCATGTGCCTTTATGTCTATTTCTATTCTCTTTGCTATAGAAATGTCTTTTTGTGAAGTTTTATTTTTATTTTATTTTATTTTATTTTATTTTATTTTATTTAGTGTATATGTACACATGCATGTGTATGCAGGTGTATATGTGCCATGGCATGAGCATGGAGGTCAGAAGACAACTTCTTGGGTCAGGCTTTGCCTTCTACCTTATTTCTAGTCGGGATCTCTTGCTGTTCTCTTCTCCCTTCACGAGCTTCTAGGATATTCTCCTTTCTCCACCTCCCTTCTCAACATAGGCACACTGGGATCACAGAATCCTGCCACAGCTTCTGGCTTTTCGGTGGGGTCTGAGGTTTTGAACTCAGGTACTCACAGTTGTTCTGCAAATGCTGTATCCACTGAGTCATCTTCCCAGGCCCTACTCCTTTTTATTTTTTTAACAGTGAAATCATGACCATGATCTAAGATATCTCTGAATTCTTATTTGCCAACCCAAATGATCATATATCACTGGATACATACCTATTTTCCTATGTCTTAAAATTATTGATCAAATGTCAATTTATCCCCAACACTTTCTTGAGAAAAAAGGTTTGGGTTGCTAGCTAAATCGTTAGCACATTATGTGAGACCTCAATAAATCTCTGGGAATACAGAAAAAAATACCTGCCTACAGTTAAGAAATAACACATAAAGCACATGGAGTTAGTAGGCCATTACTCCCAGTTCCTTCCCCACCTCCTAGTTCCCTGGCTCCAGTACCCCTGCTGCTGGCTTGGAGCTATCTGGACCTTGTAAACTTGCTATAGAAGCAGGCCCCTTGCTCCACCTTCCTTATTGAAAAGCCTCTGCATCCCCAACTCCCAGATTCCCTGCTCCAGAGGGTATACACATGGAGTGAGTAGGCCAGAGATCCCAGTTCCTTCCCCACCTCCCAATTCCTGATCCTGGTTCCCCTGGTGCTGGCTAGGAGCTTCCTGGACCCTGCTAATATACTTCCAAAGCAGATCCCTTGCTCCCCCTTCCTGATGAAATGACCCCTGGGTCCCCAACTCCCAAATCTACTCTGGAAGGTATACACTCAGAGTGAATAGGCCAGAATGCCTGGCTTGCTCCCCACTGCCCACTTCCCAGGTTCTGGTACTCCTGCTGCTGGCTTGGGTGGCCAAGTATCTGCATGTGTGCTGCTGAAGCAGACCTTTTGTTCTGGTTTCCTGATTGACAAGACCCTCGGTTCACAAATCCCTGACTGACTCCTGGGTCCCCAACACCTGGCCACCTTGTGTCAAGAATGCACACAAGTGGAGTAAGTAGACCAGAGCTCCTAGTTCCCCAGTTACCTTTGAAATACTTTTAATCTCCACATTCTGTGCACCTATAGTTATCACCCCATCATACACCAATCTGATTCACATTTAAAACACAACACTCGCTGAAGACCCTACAAGGACAAATACTTGCTTTACCCTCAATAAAATAAAAGTTTTCCCCAAGATGGGTAGACCACAATTCAGACAAAAGCAACAAAAGTCAGAAAACTGAGAGATCTCCACCAAAGACGACTAGTCTCACAGTGAAAGCTTCCAGTGACATCATAGAGAAATCAATCAACAGAAATTGAAACCCAAAATGGAAACACAACAAGCTTTGTGACCCTGATCAAGAGAATTGTTGAATTGGAAGTAAAGCATTAAAAATCCAACAGTCACATGAATAAAAATGAGCAGAATCATATCTTAGAGCACTCAGCTTTTGTTAGTAGGCTTAACTTAATTGAAGAAAACTAGAGAAGCCTCAAAACAGATACAGATGAATAGAGGACCTCAATAACCATCTATACAGAGATTCCTGAAAAGTATGAATATAGATCTGCCAATCGACCCAGTTACTCCTTTACCAGGAATTCATCCTCCCAAGATATTTTCTCAACCATGTTTATAGCTGCTCAATTCATAATAACTAAGAATTGGAATCAACCCAGCTGTCCATCATTGGATGAATGGATAAAGAAATTGTGGTACCTTTACACAATGAAATTCTACTCATCAGTAAGTAAAAAAAAAAAAAAAAAAAAAAAAAAAAAAAAAAAAAAAAAAAAAGATTTGTAGAAAAATGGACAGATTTGGAACAGATCATACTCACAGAAATACAAATACAGCATGGTCTCATGTGTATGGCACAATGCAGGACTGGCTCTAGCCAGACCACATGCTAAAAGAACCCAGGCCACACCCCTCAGGTTTTCTCACTAGGATGGTGGGTAGCCAATGATGGGTAAGACTCCATGAGATGGCGCAACCTAAGACAGGCATTGTCGCATGTGATGATTCCTTGGAGCCTGGGTTCAACAATGGCTTGGCAAAGAACCATACCTCCCAGGGTTGCCAATAATAAAAACAAAAAGGGGATATGTATGGCACAATTCAGTTCTGTCCCTAGCAAGACTGCATGCCAAAAGAAACCAGGAAGTGGCTGCTGTGAACATGGCGTCCTTCACAGGCCTGGTGTGACAACAACTACAGTCCCATGCTCATGAGAAACCTGCTAGGAGATGATCTGTCTGGAGACAGGCTGTCATTGGTCACAAAAAGCAGACCACCCCATACAATGATTGGCCAGCCAAGCCCCTTAAAATCCCCTATACTTCCTTGAATGAATGAGTTTGCAGCAGCTGGCCCTTTGCCTGCTTTCACCCAACTCCCGGAGTCTGTGTCATGACTCTGCGCCTCTCACCGCCTACTCAGCAGAGACCCTGCGGTCCCTCCTGGGCTGGCCCTAGGTGGGACCCCAACACTCATACATCTGCAGTTCCTAATCTGGATCAGTACAAATTGCTGACATACATAATAGGCAAGTCAATGCCCAGACAGTAGCAATGGAAGAGTTTGGGAGGAGAGGAGGGAAAGAGAAGAGTGGAGGAAAATAAACACAAAACTAAATCCAAAATGAACTGGTGCCATAGAAACCTTTATCCATGAAAACAAAATAGAATATATAATCCTAAACAGGATTGAGAGGGGGGAATCTGAAAAGAAGAGTCCTGGAGAGGGGGAGGTGAAGCCTAAGCTTAAAAGGGAAAAAAATGTTATCTCTAGCCTGTAATTTTTAGTACCAGTAATCATTTGCTACCCACAGTGAGTTCTTCACAGAGACCTATGAGGTCCCAAATGAGACAGGCTTCTGTTAAAGCACTTGATGACCTGTCTGAAGCCAAAGACCCTATGGCTGAAGACACCATGTGATGTCAACACAGAGCATAGAGAGACCTGGCTGGAATTATGAAGAGAGCTAGTCCCCAGATAGCCTGTCTAGTGCTGGAAAGCACTACATGAGCTACTGGGGGAAAGTGACCAACAATGGTCTGAGCAACCAGAGGTCTAAGCTACTCAGAAGCAAACACCCTGACAGGATGTACATGCCAGTGCAATAGTGGCACACAGCCTTGACAGGTAACCAATAGCTTTCTGATTGGCTAACAAATCTACTCAGTGTAAAAGAACTCATATCTGGAATTGGGAAACAGGTCAGAATCCTATGGAGACAAAGATTATGCTCTCCCATGTCAAGATCTTACTATTCTTTAACTAAGAGGGGCTACATACATAAAATTCTCCCTAAATTAATAATGCTCATCCCATTTAAACTATGCTGACTTCTCTTTCCATTGGAGAATCAGTTTCTCTTTATTAGAAGGTAGTGAGACCTGAGGAGATAAATGACCCCTTGCATTTCAGCCAAGTTACAGATGAAAAAACAGAAGAATTGGGGAGACAAGCAAGAGTGCTGCTTCCATGGTGAACCTGACAATCAGCACCAGGGTAAAAGAGACAGACCCTAAGGATTCTCTACACATCACTGAAGTAGACCTAAAACGCAATCACCACAGCTCAGGGAATTTTGCAGAAGAGGGGGAAGAAAGATTATAAGAGCACTATGCCCAGAGGCATTACCTCCCTCCAAAAACTGACTGCTGCTCCCACAATGTATAACCCACAATCCCATGGGGAATACCAGCAACCCCACTGAGGAGAGAGGGCCCCCAGCAGAATGGGGACAGGTAGGAGGGAAAAAGGAGTACCAACACATGATGTATCCATACAAAACATGTTGATAATAACAATAATAAATAATACATAAACAAATGTTTGCCTGTCTTTAAGAAACAACACTCTCTCCTCTTTAAAATTTTTTATCTATTTGAGAGAAAGAAAGAGACAGAGAAAGAGAGAGAATGTGTATACCAGGAACTCCAGCAACTGCAAATGAAGTCCAGATGCATGTATCACCATGTGCATCTGACTTACATGGATACTGGGCAATTGAACCTGGGTCCTTAGGCTTTGCTGACAAATGCCTGAAACACTAAGCCATGTCTGCAGTCCCCTTCTTTTTTATTATTTCTCTAGTATGGGTCCTAGATGAATGTTTACTTATGTTACCAATGCCTGAAAGATATTTTAATGAAATGCCCAGTTCAAACAATGTTGTTATAATGTCTACTCCTTTATATTCCAGAAATAGCTAGGTAAAGTATCTTGTGAAAACTTAAGGGAGAACATAATAAGCAAAAATGGGAAATGACCCTTCTTCTTCAAACCCATGCATGTGGCATATGAGTTGTTCTCACATTATTTTTCTGACTCTTAGGATGACTTTCAGAAGGATGCTTGGATTTTCAAGCACATAAGTTGCCAATTCTACTACTTTAATAATACTATTTAATACCATTGCCTTTACATTGTCAAAATTTGCTTATAGAGAATTTTCATTTATATTTCATCTTCATTTATGATGAAAGCATCTTTGAAAAATAAATCATGACTTAGCAAAATAAAAAAATAGAACTTACAAAGATTTAGGTCACTTTCATGTATTTATTTATTGATTCAATTAAAGAATATTGTCCATAAATATCTGATCAGAAATTGAACTGGACTTTCATAGTGTTTTAGGGAAGACTCACTTTAACCTTTGAAGTATCTTAGCATAGTGAATCCCTGTGTGGGCTAGTAAATTGTATCACCTAGAGAGAAATAGGCACTTCCAAAGCTTGCAGATGTGGGAAGGGGATGAGGCACTCAGGCAGTTCCTTCTGTGACTCTATCAGAATGAACATTGACTCCAAACCAAACAGAAAAGGATGATATAAACCATTTTAGGGATGTTGGGCTTTGAACCTAGAAACTCATGCATGACACATAAGCACTCTACCAATGAGATACAGACCAAGTCCATCCAATACTTGCTTGTCTTCTGCTTCTTTCTCTCCTTTTACCTTCTCCCCCCAACCTTAGTGATGGCCATTGCATAGCAAAGCATTTGCTAAAAGATCTTGTTCTTTATTTTACAAAATAATTACATATGTCTTTCTCTTCTTAGTGACTGTGCCTGAACAAATTCGTCAAAATGCTTCTGTAAGTGGCCTGGGAAGACAGCTCAGGGGATAATGTGCTTTCCTAGCAAGCATAAGGGCCTGAGGGGGGAGGGGTCCCTCTAATCCTCAGACTTGAAACATAGAGACAGGAAGTTACCTGGGGCTTGCCTTCCAGCCATTCAGGTGCAATTCATAAACTGCAATGAGAGACCCTGTCTCAAAGAACGAGGACAGGGTACTTGACGATAACAGCAAAAGTTGATCTCTGGCCTCCAAATACACACATACACACAAACATACATCCCCTCACACACTCACAACACATATACACAACACACATGCTTACACACACGTGTGTGTGTGCATGAACACATACATGCATTTATGGATTAAAATATACTTTGCAAGTTCCAATTCCATCTGAATTTAAACAAAGCTGTGGGTGAAATGGCAATAATGACAGAAAAATATTTTCTATAATATAATAATAAACTCCAGGCTTGGTACTAACTCCTGCCATTTGATTAATATGCTATAAATTCATTATCATAAGTTTTATAACCATTTCTTTATCCTTGAAAGTCCATAGAGATTTGTTTAGTCCAAACCAAAGAGTTTTCTTTGCTTCATCAGCCCCTGTAAGCCATTGGCCTACACTTTTTCTTCTATCTTATTATTTATGTCTATCAAGATTTATAATGAATAAGATGAATGAAATTACACAATGGCAGATGCAATGATTACTTTATAACTTATATCTTATTAACAGATGAAAAAAAATGCCTCTAGAAATCACCAACACAGGAGATTGCTTATTTGCCAATGGACCAAAAGGTCATCATGATGTAAATTTAAAATTTAAAATTAGGGACTTCCAGGTAAGATGGCAGCATAGGAGCCATGCCAAGACAGATCAGGGAGGAATTTAAGCAAAGCTATACTCTTCTTCGGCAAACAGCAGATTATTTTTTCTGGGAAACAGCAGAAAAGCAAGAGAAGGCCAGAATCTCACTGTGGACCTTGTGCCCCAACTGCAGCCTGGTCCACAGTGGCCCCAAGCTGCCACAGCCTGGAACCGCGGAGCCACTGCCACCAAGGCCCCAACCCACCAGGCTTGCCTAGCAGCAGCAACATAGGCCAAACAAGGGGACTTTCTAACCTCATCAGTCTCCTTGCAGAGCCCAGAAATCTAAAAAAATGTCTGCTGAGCTACTGAAAGAGATACAGGGGAACAGTGTGAGCAACTACAGGCTTCCTGAACTTGCCCATCCCCCAACCATCAGAACTGTGAACCTCTAGCATTCAGCTCCGAGCTGCAGCAGCAGCCTATCCAGCACAGCAGAGACAAGCACAAGGACAGACAGGTAGATCAATGGAACAGGATAGAAGACCCAAATATTGATCCAGGCAGCTACAGCCACCTGATTTTTGACAAAAATGCCAAAAATATTCATTGGAGAAAAGATAGCCTCTTCAACAAGTGGTGCTGGGAAAACTGAACATCTGTATGTAAAAGGATAAACATAGATCCTTGTCTCTCTCCATGCACAAAAGTCAAGTCCAAATGGATCAGGGATCTTAATATCAGACCTGAAACTCTGAAACTTCTAGAGGAAAAGGTAGGGGAAACCCTTCAACATATTGACATAGGCAAGGACTTTCTGAATATAACCCCCATTACTGAGGGAATAAAACCACTAATCAACCACTGGGACCTCATGAAATTACAAAGCTTTTGTACAGCAAAGGATACTGTGAATAGAGCAAAAAGACAACCTACAGAATGGGAGAAAATCTTTGCCAGATATACATCTGACAGAGGATTAATATCCAGAACATACAAAGAACTCAAAAAACAGAATAATAAGAAATCAAACAACCCAGTTAAAAAATGGGCTATGGAACTAAATAGAGAGTTCTCAGAAGAAGAAATACAGATGATATAAACATCTTAAAAAGTGTTCCACATCCTTAGCCATCAGGGAAATGCAAATTAAAACCACTTTGAGATTCCATTTCACTCCTATCAGAATGGCTACCATCAAGAAAACAAATGACAATAAGTGTTGGCATAGATGTGGAAAAAAAGGAACACTTCTACACTGTTGGTGGGAATGTAATCTGGTCCAGCCATTTTGGAAATCAGTGTGGAGGTTCTTGAGACAGCCAAAAATAGATTTACCATATGATCCAGCTATAGCACTCCTAGGCACATATCTGAAAGACTCTTCTCACCACCTTAGAGACAAGTTCACAACCATGTTTATTGCTGCTCTATTCACAATAGCTAGGAAATGGAAGCAGCCTAGATGTCCCTCCACAGATGAATGGATATTAAAGATGTGGTATATTTACACAATGGAGTTCTATTCAGCAGTAAAGAAAAATGAAATTGTGAAATTTTCAGGGAAATGGATGGATCTGGAAAGGATTATATTAAGTAAGGTAACCCAGGCTCAGAAAGCCAAATGTCACATGTTCTCTCTCATATGTGGATCCTAGCTACAAATATATAGACTTGTGTGTGAACTGGAACCAAAAATCAGTACCAGAAACCAGTAAGCTGGTAAAAGGCTTTAAGGGAGGGAGGAAAGGGAAGGACTTAAGTGTATGGTGTTGCACATATGTAAGTAGAAGAACAGATTACAGGGAGGGGAATGGCCTAAGCAAGGCCATGGGGAGAATGCATAAAAGAAGGGCAGGGGGAGGGTCAATCAAAATTCAAGATAGTGTGAATAAGATTTATGTAAACCTACTTTTTTTGACTAAGGGCACATCCAGACTGTTGACTGTTACTAGAAAATTTTCAGTGCCTGGGATGGGATACCTTCCAGTGAGTTGTTGGCCAAGGAGGTCCCAGTAGCCTCCAAAACATTAAAGGCTATTGACAAAGCCCTTGGTTGCCCTTGAGAAAGAGATGATAAGACCCTATTGCTGAAGACATCTCTTGCTTGAGAGGCAAGGTCACTGAGAAAGCAAGCTGGTGCTGAGCAGAAAACCTTCTCCCAGTAGACCAGCCAACTGAAAGCTGAAAAAGCTGCACTGCATGCAGCCATATGGGAGACATAAGTCATCAGCAGTGAAAACAGCAGATACTGAATATTCAAGTTTGGCCATACAGGCCCAATGACTGAACGGGTTCAATAGTGGCATGTCTGCTCTTGGGGTAATCAACTGCTCCACAATTGGACTGAAGGCCCACTCTATGGAAGGGAATACATACTTGGTACTGAAAAACCTTAGCAAAAGTCTATGGCAAGGGAGATCATGAGCCGTAGGGGTATAAAGCCTGCTCTTGTCTGGCTAAATGTATATCTTATTCCCACCAAACTGCCCTGAAAGCACTACACTTAATGTTCATATTCACATATTAATGCTACTCTCACTTCTGGCTAGAGAAGCTTCTCTTTTCAGATGGTGATGACCACTGGGATGACCCAAAAGGCAACATAGTGCTGAGAAGAAGAGATGGAGGAGTGCCCAACACTGAAACATCTCTGTCACACCCTCCAAGGCTCAGGGCCCATTGCCGAAGAGGGGGCAGATAGAATGGAAGAGCCAAAGGAAGGGTATGACTCCTTTCAATGCAACCGTTCAGACAGACATTGGCCTTGATATCCATGACCTTGCAGTGCCTAGGAACACCTTCGCAAGACCCTCATAATAGAAGAAAAATATGATGACATCAAATTAAAAGAGAGACTAATGGAGGGAGGGAGAGGATTGGAGTTCTAAAGTGGAAAGAGGGGAGGGAAGGGAAATATCATGCATTATTTGTATGTAAGTATAGAAGTTGTCAAAAAAATTTTAATAAAATTTAAAATTAATTACCTATATTGATAGAGACCTAAAGTTAAATTTTTCATAAAAATATAAAAGCTAGGCCAGAAAAAGACACATAAATTAAGTTTATAGCATTCTATTACAGAGAATCACAATGTGAGTAATTTAAAAGTAAAGGTAATAGGGGATTGTTCTTAATATGTCTGTTTCATGTTTACATTTAAAACTAAAACAGACAATGTGATAACTCTGTTCTAAACTGAACACCTAGTGCCTATATTAAAATGTTATAGGAGCAGGAGGGATGAGGGGGAAAAATGATAATCACTTTCTCCCAGGTTACATTACTTTTTACATTAGAAATTTTTGGGTCAAACTTAAATATTTTCCTGTCCTGATACTCCAGAAATGCCATGTCATAAATTAAGCTAAGAAATGAACATTTTTGCTGCAGAAATTTGAAAATGATAGCATGGTGCTTTCTGGTCTACCTGATAATTTGCTTGACTACCTGCCTATACTGCATATGAGACAGAGCACATAAATCATTTTTGCTGCTTAATTACTAATACTAAGCTAGTCACATTGCAATTAAATCAATTATTAATGTTTTAATATTGAAGCAGTAGGGGTTGTGGATTTAACTCAGCGATACAGCAAGCTCAAGACCCTGGGTTCAATGTCAGGAACAAAATTAATTAATTATTGACTAATGTCACTTTTAGCTATACCTAAGCACACAGGTTTAAAGTACACATATATTCAAATTTGCTTTACTAACTTATGAACATAAAGCAATATATGTATGAAATTACAGATAAACTGTGTAAGGTAAATAATAAAAATAGAGTGACTCACTTTTACCAAATAGATATAATATGTCATATTGTATAAATGTTTTATGATAGTCATGTACGACTATTTAAATTTTGTGTAAAAATAGGCTTTAAAACACTTAATAAGAAAATACAAAAGATAAAAATAATGTAATTTTTTCACTCTGGTACTCAGAAAAATATAGTAAACCTATATAAGTTAAGAACATTGGGCTGGAGAGAGGGCTTATTGGTTAAGGCTCTGGCCCTGTGAAGACCCATGTTCAACTCCTCAGATCCCACATAAGGAAGACACACAAGGTGATGCATGCACAAAGTGGCACATGAGTCTAGAGTTTGAATAAAGTGGCTGGAGACCCTGGTGCACCAATTCTCTCTCAGTCTCTTTCTAGCTCTCTCTCCCACTCTCCCATTCCAGTTTGTTGGGCTTGCCTCAAAAAAAAAATAAATAAAAAGAAGAATATTGATTTTGTCAGGCTTAGAAGACAGCTCAGTTGGTACATGTCTGTCTTGTAAACATGAGGTCCTGAGTTCAGTCCCTAAAACCCGTATAAATGCTGAGTGTGATAGAATCCACCTGGAATCCCAGAGCTGGGAAGCAGACAAGCACATCCCTGAAGCTTGCCAGCTCGCCAGTCTAGCCTAATTGCTGAGCATCAGACCAGCAATGAAAGATCTCCTCTCAAAAGAGGGAGATGTCATTCCTGAGGAGGACAAGAAAGGCTGTTCTCTGGCCTCCACATGCACATGTATACATGTATACATCATACACACTAAAAGAAAAAGAATGTTGATGGGACTGAGAGGTGTTTTTACCTTCATCAGTTTCTTATACACTGTTTCATTCATAATTCATAATTTCATGACATTAATGTTAGATGGTGACAACTAGGAGGCAAGGCCTAGTTAAAGGTGGTCACTCACCGAGGCAATGTTCTCAAACAGAATGTTCGAGGTACATCCTTCCCCATTCTCTCCCTTTGTTCTCTTGTTTGTTATGGATTAAAGAAAATTGTAATTCATAGTGGTTAAAAATAATTATTTCTATACACAATGCCCCACCCTCTTCTCTTACTGTTTTACCCTTTCCAAGCCCAATATCCTCCCCATTACTTTGATATTGCTTATGTTGTGTTAATCCTCCTAACCCTTAAGAATATTCCTCACAACATGGGCCATTATCTCACGTCCTGTTATCCTAACTTCCAAAGCTAGGATCTTCATATGAGATAGAACATACAGTTCCTTATGTGCCTGGGTTCAATGTGGAGGGAACTTTACCCCTTTAGGATAGAATATCTTCTTTTAATTCATTGTTTACATTTACAAAATAATGGGTTTAATTGTTGCATTTTTATAAATTTTTTTTCTTACTCTTCTTATTCCCTCACTGCCTTCTTTGTGTGCTTCTACCTTTATGGCTGTTGTCTTCCTTCATTGAATAATCCCCCACCCTGGCTGTCATGTCACATGCATTCCATCCTAATAAAATCTGTTCACCCGCATCCACTCCAGCCATTTTATACTCTACTAGATTCGCTGTCTGCTTTGGAACATGTTCTCTCCCATTCCATGTTCCATGAATGCAATGAGAACATCTTTTAGATCTCGAGATCTAACTGTGTCCCTGGTTTTAAAAGTCTCTTAAGGTTCCTTTTCAGATGGAACTTTGTCATATCACCTTTCATTTTAGAGTACACTTGACAGACTCACAATTTTCAAATTTCTTCCTTCATTCCTATCCCAACATGTATTGTCATGTTAATAAATCTGTTTTCAAATGGATCATTGTACATAAAACAATGTCTACAGGGTAAATAAATGAGGTGCACATTGTGTTCAGTCTGGCTATATGTGATGCTAATTTGGAGTATAGTTCTAGAGTGGACAGGAAAGGAATAAACTAATCCAGAAAAATCTGGAGTATATAATAAGAAATTACAGGAAATTTCAAAGTCCTTTTTTTTATTATTATTATTTGGGGGTATTAGAGGATATTGTTGGAACAAGTTTAAATAAGGGAAAGGAAAATGGCATGGCAGAAGAGGATCTGATCCTGAAATTGGCTTTTCACATATTAAATTCATTGTGCCTTTGGGTCATTTCAGTATAAAGTTCAAACAGGACAGTACAGGTGTGGGATGGGGCAGCTAAAGAAATCACATCAGAAGTAAAATTCATCTATCATCAGTCTTGACATGCAATTTACATGTGAACAGTACCAGCCTTTAACATATCTCATTTTTTTGTATGCATGTCTTCTATCTTAATAGTTTTGCCTTCTGGATTTCCCTTCTTCCATGTTCTTCACCTGGATACAGGTGTACATCCTGAAGGCTCAGCTGAGATGAAGTCTCATCAGAAAAGCTATTTGGGCCAGGACTGGTGGCACACATCTTTAATTACAGCACTTGGGAGTCCGAGATACAGGATCACTATCAGTTCAAGACCAGCCTGGAACTACAGAGTGAGTTCCAGGCAGCCTAGGCTAGAAGGAGATCCTACCTAAAAAAAAAAAAAAAAAAAGAATTTGTTGGTTTCATTAGCAATCATTTAACAAATATATGTGTGTTTGTTATTTATTTAATTTCTCCTGACCACTTTGCTTAAAGTTAACTACAATCATGTGCCAAACTTGTGATTGAAAAACTATGTCCCACTTCTAGACCTGGCCCATGATAATGACTTCCACCACCCCTTTTCCCAGCTGTGTCTCACATACAGGTTGGTCCAGTGATGGATTCTGAGGCCTAGGAAATGCCAGAGGTACATTACTCAAGGATGCAAATTAAATCTTATATATAATAAAGGTCTCAATTCCTTAGTGATTAATTGATTTTTTACCTGTGTTTGCCTTATTTGATTCCATATGCTAATTTCCTCCACCCACTTCAGTTGTCAGAAACATTAATTTCAGGGCTGGATAGATGGGTTCATGGTTAAGGCACTTGCCTGCTAAGCCTAAGGACCCATTTCTGACTCTCCAGATCCCACATAAGCCAGACGCACAAAGGCGAGGCAAGCTCAAGATCACCCATGCCCAACAGGTGGCACAAGCATCTGGAGTTCTACTGCAGTGGCTAAGGCCCTGGCACAGCAATTCTTTCTAGCTCCCTCTCTCTTTCCCTCTGTCTATCTCTTGGTCTCTCTAAAAAAATAAACAAACATTAATTCCCCACTACTATAAAGTGTCTAAGTAAACTCAAATATTCCAGGGCTATACTCCCTTATGTAATATCTTTATTTCAGTGCTGCCTTTTTTTCTTTCTACAATAATATGTACTCTCTCTGCCTTTTTTTATTTCTACAGTAATATGCACTCTCTCTGTTTTTCTACTCCAACCAAAAAATAATAATAAACGTTGAATTCTATCTTTTAGGTAAAGCTTATCTTCTACTTTTAGATTTCTAAAATTAGATCAATTAATTTTTTAGAAATAAGCATCTGACATTTTGGCCATAAATTCTGAAAACAATAAGTATAATCTAGTTTTCCTTAGTTCTGATGTCTTGCACTTTTCTAAAACCAGTGGGGCTTCTTAAAGTGCCATGAAATAATTAGATCACAGAAGGCTGCCCTTTTCTTGGCCAGGGAACAGAACATGTCAGCTTACCAGATGCAGCCCCTACACTTCAATGCAACCATCTGAAAATTCATATTTCCAACTTCAGCATTTCTAAGCCACCTCTCTAATATTTTCAGTCTCAACTTGGATGAAGACCTCAGTGAAAACATACAAAGATGAGGAATTCATGGAACAATCCTCAACAAATGTCAAGATGTGCTCAGATGGAGAAGAAGGACAGACATGCTTCCTCCAAGATGTGTGCTGGGCAAGTGGGTTCTGCTATTCATAATTAGTAAGGTTTCTGTAGTAACTGAAAACACACGTCAGCAATTTTAAAATGAAGTTCTTGCTAAACGTCTACATATATTACAGTGCTGAGGGTAGCATTCATGCTAGGGAACCACTCTATCACTAAGCACCATCCCCAGTATGTGTGTGTGTGTGTGTGTGTGTGTGTGTGTGTGTGTGTGTGCATGTGTTATGCCTACATGCATGTGAGTATGCATGTATATGCAGGTGTGTGTGCATGAGGTTGCATGTGCATGTACAGGCCACAGTTGATATCCAGTGGGTGTCAATATCAATTGCTTTACACCTTATTTTTGGAGAGTGGGTCACTCACTGAACATGGAGCTAACCAATTTGACTAGATAATCTACTGCAGTTAATTTCATGTCACTGGGACAAAACACCAAACCAAAGCAGCTGGTGGGAGAAAAGAGTTTATTTTGGCTCACAGTCTCAAGGGGAAGCTTCATAATGGTAAGGAAACAATGGTAGAGCAAAGCCTGGACGTCACATTTTGTCACAGCAGGTAGAAAATAGCAGTAAACATGAACGGAGCTCAGGCAAAGAGAAAGGTAGGCTTTAACACCCCAGATCCACCCCCAGCAACACACTGCTTCCAGCAAGGCTCCACCTCCCAAATTACCACTACCTGAGGACCAAGCAGTCAAAACATAGGAGTTTATGGGGACATCTGATTACTACAGAGGATATCCAGCAACCTCCTGGGATTCTCATGTCTACACAGCACTGGATTCACAGGCATGTGCCACGACTCCCAGGTTTATGTGTATGTTAGGGATCCAAACTCAAGCCCTCATGCTCATATATGACAAGCATTTCACAAACTGATCCATCTCTCCAGCTCCTGCATATATCTTTGGTATATTTATTTTCTTAGTAGATTTTAAGATTGGCCAACATTTGGATGTAAGCTAAAAACTTGGACCCAGGATTTATCTAACTTTTTTTTTTTAAAAAAAAATGCAACATAATAAGCATTTAAGGTTTGTTTATCCACTTTCTATGTATGGTGTAAAGTTGTTTGAATCTCATGATTGGCAATTTTACAATATATTAAGAATATACAATTTGCAGGATTCAATTTTGCCATTAGATTTATCCCATACATAGTCATGAAGTCATCAGAGGGAAAATAAGTGTGCTACTGGGTTTCTGGCATGAATGAGCACTGGTATTTTGGAAATCATGAAATGAGTTCTGGTCTGAGGACTGGTACTTGGGAATCAGCAATTTAGGTGAGGAATATGACATCTATTAGAATTCACTAGGCCTGAATACTAACATACCTTTTTTTTTTTTTTGGTGGGGGGGTAGTTGTTTAACCTCAATCACGGTGTTTAAACTCTCTCCATTCTAAAATTAAGACCACAGAACCTATCTGTGTTGTTGTAACAAAAAAAAAAAATGCATTAACTTCTAAGCTAGTATCAATTAATCACTGCAATAAGTATGTATGAATGACTTATATTTTCCACTTTAATTACCTAGCCATTCTTTAGGGAAAATGACCTGTGAAAACCTCAGGCTCCCTGCCAGTATAAATTCTTCAAGCAGCAGAACTTTTCAGGGCATGTGTTAGCCTTATTCTTCCACATCCATCAGACGTTTGCTTTCTGTTGCTATTTATTGTACTATAACATATCAAAGGTCGTTGGCCCTTTCTCCCTTTCTTTTCCCCTCAGAGACTCTCAAGCCACAGTGGTAATCAAACCTATCAAGTGGGTGAGTAATGAACAGAAATGTCACATATCTAGCTGAAGTCTACACAGGGAGTAATGCCACCTCTTGATCCTCTGACAAAATCTAGATCTATTGTGGACTGAGTGAGTCCCCAGAGCAGCACAATGACGCCTCTGGTAGTAAGTGCTTTGCCTCTAGCTCCTCTTCTCATGTCTGTTACTGTTTTATTAGAAGTTTCATCCAATAAATGTTGACTTTTCTATTTATTATCACCCTGAAGCCAAGTGTTTGTCTTCTCAAAAACAAGAAAATACTTTCTGCAATTTATTACAGCTTATATTTGGTTTACTGATTTTCTCTGAGAATTTTATGTTTCTATTGAACATATCCCAGTAAGAACTAGTACATGAGACTTGTGTAATATTTTTGACTTTTCAATATCTTTTCCATAATTTGAGTCTCATCCTTTAAATTAGACTAGAAAATAATTATTAGTATCCTCAATAGAACGCAATTGAGACTAAGTAACTGAAATCAAGGTCACATGATGTGTGATCTATAACTTGGAGCTTCTGCTACCATTTTAGGAAGGAGAACTCCACCTCACTCTTTTTCTTAAAAGGTTATCCGAAATTTTATCTTTTAACTAATATTTTTGGTATGTGTATACAGATATATGTATGTGTACATGTGTGTTTATGGGTGTGAACACAGATGTGCATGTGCCACAGAACACCTGTGGAATTCAGGGGACAATTTTGGGTGTTGAGACTTGCCTTCTAACTCATTTAAGGGAGAGTTGTTGTTCTCTACTCCATTCACCAGGCCAGGTGGCCACATGGCAGAGTGTCTTGTCTCAGCCTCCCTTCTTGTCACAGGTGTGCTTAGATTACAGGTGCTTACAGCATCTATCTGTACTCATGCTTGTGTACACACCCTATCATGAATTTTCTTAATGAAATCACTCCTGATACATAGTATATACGGATGTTCCATATCATGCCTGGCATGTTGATATATTGAGTTTTCTTTTCTTTGTGGTTTCTTCTAGTATGCTGACATGCTTTGCACTGTCAAGATGCATGTAGAGAGTGAATAAATGGATTGTATCAAGCAAATCATGATTCCAGCTATTTTCATATAAGCTACATATTGTTAAAAACAATTGAGACTTTGAAAAAAACATGACCTTATATCCCTGTACTTTATAGTCTGAAAAAAAAGAGCCTTTCAGAACTATGACTTCATTTGAAAATTTGCCATAATATTGTGAAAAAGGCAGAACAATGACAATTGCCTTCATTAAATGAAGGGCCATAAGTGAATGAACAGGTCTAACTCCATTTTTGATGGGGTGGCTGACTGTTATGTACTGAGCCCATTGACCTGACATTAAAAATAACTGCTACTTCATAATTCTCCATTTTAGCTTAAATATTCTCACCTACATCAACCCTTTAATGCTCACTTTATGGCACTGTAATCAATACATTTCACTAAGAAAAAAGACTGTGTATCATGACCTAGAAACTTGCATTTAAGAAAAATACATTAAGACAGGCATCTGAATGCAACAAAATAAATTTCTAATATTCAGGAGGGCAAGAAACTCTGGAGGTATATAGGTACAAATTGGTTCTATTTAGGGTAAGAAATATTTTCACATAGAGCACTCAACAGTTGATGTCTGATGACCTATGAATCTCTAATAAATTACTACAGAAAATAAATTGAGAGAAAGCTAAATTCAAGCCTTCATAGAATAGCTGTGGATCTCTAAGTAATTTGGAGAGTACTTAAGAGAATATAAAGTAGCATTTCATTAATGCAGTGGAGAAGCTAGGGGAAGAAAAAAATAAAGAAAATCTGAATAAGCCTCTATGACTCTTATACAACAAAGGAATGAAGATCTTAGCTGATCATCTCTCTAGAAAAATAAGAAATAGTTCAACAGATGATAATTATAAAAAATTATAAAAATTAATTTAAAAAATTATAAAAAATAAGCATTGGAGTTTAGATATTATAATGGTGCAGAAAAAATGCATAAAAATTCACTCAAGAAAAACTGTTAAATGTCAGTCAAAAACAACAAGAAGGTGGAATTTGAAAAGATCATTCTTATTCCCTACCTTTGAGCTTCAGGTGCCAAATTCAAAAACTATGCATGAGTCTAGTATAGTGAAGAAGAAGGGTTCTCTCTCAGCATGAGGAGAGGTCGGCTGCTGGTACCTCTTACCCCACCTCCCCAGGCAGGTATGAAGCATGGGAGACCTGGATCTCTATCTCTCCTTATTCTACCTCTACTCATAGTGCAGAATCTATGTCCCAACAGTGGGAGGTGGACAAGGTTGGACTCCCTCACCAACACACTGACAGGTTACATATTCTGCACTTAGAAGTATAAGTGCCCCACCCCTTATGCATACCCTAGTGCTTCCATTAAGTAGCAGAGGTCTGTCTCTCCATGAAAACCAGTAGTGAACACTGACAGTCATTCTGGGCAGAAGAAAGGCCCATAAGGAGAACTCCTTAGTTCTCTGTCTCTGGACACACAGCAAGAGAGAACTCTGTATTTAAGAATGCTGCACAGAAGCCAGGCGTGTTGTCACACACCTTTAATCCCAGTACTTGGGAGAGAGTGGTAGGAGGATCACCATGAGTTCAAAGCCACCCTGAGACTACATAGTGAATTCTAGGTCAGCCTGGGCAGAAAAAGCTACCCCCCCCAAAAAAAAATGTTGCAGGGCTGGAGAAATGAATTAGCGGTTAAGGCACCTGCCTCCTAAGCCTAAGAACCCGGTTCCAATCTCTAGGTTCCACATTTAGCCAGATGCAAAGTGACACAAGGGCGCAATGCTGCACTTGACCACAAGGGATGCACACATCTGGATTTTGTTCACAACAGCTGAGAGACTGCTGGCACGCCCATTCTCTAGCTCACTCTCTCTCTGTCTGTCTCTCTCTAAAAAAATTTTTAAAAATGTTGCAAAAAACAATTAGTGTCTTTGTGGAGATCAATAATAAGGAAGCTGGTTAACCCTGATACAAGTAAAGTTACAAAGATTCTAGAATGAACCAAGAAAAGAGATATTCAAGAAAAGTCTTTCTGTTATCATAGTCACTTCTAAGGGTTTTAAGGTATTGGCCATGGACCAAGCATTAGGATGTAACTACTCAGGAGCAATATAAGGCAGATGTAGGGCAGACTTGTGAGCATTCCCAAAACTACACACGTTCCCATCAACAAAAACCAAAGTCTTAATGGCACCTATCATTGATGAAGACGAATTTTACCAAATTCTTCAGTGATGATTAACCTTAATTGTCAATTTGATAGAGTTTACAGTCACCATGTGTGGTAGTCTGAATGTGAAATGGTCCCCATAGGCCCGTGTGTTTGTAATGAAGCTGTATACGCAGCTAGTGCCAATTTGGAAAGTGGAGCCATGCTGGAGGAGGAATGACACTGGGGTGGGCCTAGAGATTTTATATTCAAGCCCACTTGCCAGTGTGAGCCAGCTCATTCTCTTGCTATTCTGGCCAGCTGCTGTGGCAAGATGTGATGCTGCCATGATATCATATGTAAGCCAAAATAAACTGCTTCCATCTATGTGCTCATATTGTCTGGTATTTTGTCCCAGAAACAAGAAGATAACTCCATGGAAACACACCTTGGGATGTGTGGAAGGAAGTGTGTGTTTCCAGAAAGGTTTCACTGAGTAGGAAAGACTCACTCTAAATATGAGCAGCACTATCCCATTAACTGGGATCCCAAACTAACTATAAAGGAAAAAGTGAGCTGAGCATAATTTATCTCTTTCTGCTTCTTGACAAAGGACTCAATGTGACCTTCTGCTTCATGTTCCTGCCACCATGTCTTCCTCACCATGATAGACTGTATTTTCAAACTGTGAGACAAAATAAACCCCTTCTTCCTTCTTTCCTCCCTCACTCCTTCCCTCTCTCCCTTCCTGCTTTCCTTCCTTAAATTGTTTTTGTCTGGTATTTTGTCACAGCAACAAGAAAAGTAACAAATACAACTTCTGATTCTGGAATTCAGGCATAAATGTGAGGAGGGCACGACCCTCTGTGTTCTGGAAACTGTGACACTGGCTGTTTCTCAAGTAACTTGGATACTCCTTACAGAAAGGCCACTACTTACTATAACAGCCAGGCATGGACACTCCAAGTTCTTACTCTTGCCTCAAAAAAACATTTCGGAATTTGCCATAACCATAATTGAGCAGAAAAAAAATTCATTTTAGCAACACTTGATAGATTCTCTTCTTCATAGAACTCCAAACTTTAGCCAGGATATAACTTTAATTTCCCTCTCTGAAAACTAGCTGACATAATGTCCAGTCTACTATGGCATCTCTCAGTTCTTTTATCTCATTACTTGATATGCTGTTCTTCAAGCACTTCTCTGTTAAAAGAAAAAATCCTGGGCTTGAAAGATGGCTCAGAAATTAGGGCACTTGCCTGAAAAGCCTAATGACCTGCATTTGATTCCCCATTACCCACATAAAGGTAGATACACAAAGTGGCATATGCAACTGGAGTCTGTTTACAGTGGCTGGAGGCCCTGGCATGCCCTCTCTCTCCCTCTCTCTCTCTCTCTCTCTCTCTCTCTTTCTCTCTCTCTCTCTCTGTCCTATTGCTCTCTGCTTGCAAATCAGCATATTTTTAAAGACCTTTTAAAATTATTATTATTTGGGGGGGTGTTGAGGTAGGGTCTCACTCTAGCCCAGGCTGACCTAGAATTCATTATGTAGTCTCAGGGTGAACTCGAACTCACAGCCATCTCCTACCTCTCCCTCTTGAGTGCTGGGATTAAAGGTGTGCACCACTACACCCAGCTCTTATTACTTATTTATGTGCGAAAGAAAGAGACAGATAGAGAATGTGTGCACCAGGGCCTTCAGCCACTGCAAACACACTACAGACACATTCACCACCTTGTACATCTGGCTTTACGTGGGTCCTGGGGAATCAAATCTGGGTCCTTTGGCTTTTCAGGCAAGTGCCTTAACCATTAAGAAATCTCTCCAGCCCTAAAAGACATTTTTGACATAATCCTCCAGATGCTTACAAAGTATATTTCACCAGGATTTCACTAGTCCTCTCTTACTTCTTATATGAATTATTTAACTAAGTGTCCCCTTACCTTTATCTGTATTTGTTGACAACTTCTGACTAAATGGTGAAAAAAAAGTCTACTCTGATATAAGGTAAATACTGAAGAATCAAAGACTCTTTGAGGTCTACATGAATGTGATTCCCAGGATAAATCAGAAGAAATCTCCAAGGCACTAGAACCAGGTTAAAGAGGAAAAACAAACTACTATAAACTCCCTGTACAGACATCACAGCATTCAGGGATCAGCAAGGGACAACAGTCAAGGTAACTCAGGGACTAAACCAAAACTTCACACAGAGTGATCCAAACCAGGGGCTTCTGTTAGCTTTCTAAGATGAAAGATAAACATAAAGAAAAATCATCTTAGCTGTAGCATCAGACTCGGCCCTTGGTGGTGGCGGCACTGTATCAAATTGGTTCTGCTAAGTCACTACACAACCAAATGACCACCAAAAATCAAAACAGCTCCCCAAAGGAGTCAGTATCCAGTATTGCTAAAATATGTTACCTAAAATGTGGAGGAATCAAAACAAGGGCTGGAGAGATAGCTTAGCAGTTAAGGTGCTTGCCTGGGAAGCCAAAGGACCTATGTTCTACTCTCCCGATCCCACATAAGCCAGATGCACAAAGGTGAGGTAAGTGAAAGGTTGCACATGCCCAGGAGGTGGCTCAATCATCTGGAGTTCAATTGCAGTGGCTGAGGTTCGGGTGCACCATTTCTCTCTCTCTCTCTCTCTCTCTCTCTCTCTCTCTCTCTCTCTCTTCCTCCCTCCCTCCCTCTCTCTCTCTCTCTTTCTGTTTCTTCCTCACTAGCTCTCTCTAAAAAAATAAAAATAAATTTAAAAAAAAATTAATGCAGTTAAGGCGCTTGCCTCCTAAGCCTAAAAGAACGCTGGTTCCAATCCCCAGCAGTTCCAACCTCCAAGTCCCATGTTTAGCCAGATGCAAAGTGATGCAAGGGCGCAATGCCACACTTGACCACAAGGGGGCAAGCAACTGGATTTCGTTCGCAGCAGCTGAGAGTCTGCTGGCACGTCCATCTCTGCCTTCCTCTCCCTCTCTCTCTGTGTCTCTCTCAAAAAAAAAAAAAAAAAAAAGTAATGCAAAGGGGCAGGATATCATGATTCTTATTAGTGGGGGTTGGGGAAAGACTTCTTTGAAGGAGTTTACATGGTAGACTTAGAAAAGATTTTTAAATCAGTATGAATATGTTAAAAAGAACTATGGGAAGCTATGTTTAAAGGATTTTGAAAATACAATGTCAATATTTCAGCAAAGACTGTAGACTACCAGTATTGTAGTTATTTCTCATTGGGACAAAACAGCCACCATAAGCAGTATATGGGAGGAAAAAGTTTATTTTTGCTAAGTCTCGAGTGAAAGTTTCATCACAGCAAGGAAAATATGGCAACCAAAGTGAATGCTCCCTGATTCCTGAGAAGCCAGCATTTTCCTGATAACAAAAACAGATAGAGATACAATACAAAGCCATATACCTGATGAACCTGGGCACAAAAATTCTCAGTAAAATTCTTAAGAATCTAATTCAAGAGCATCATCCAATTCATTCAAGTAGGTTTCATTCCAGGGATGCAGGGGTGGTTCAGTATATGGAAATCAATAAATATATACATCATATAGGTAGACTTAAGGACTGATATCACATGGTCATTTCAATAGATGCAGAAAAGACCTTCAACAAAATACAGCATCCATTCATGATAAAAGCACTGGAGAGACTAGGGTTGGAGAGATGGTATCTCAACATAAGAAAGGCTCTGTACAACCAACTTAAAGCCAATGCCACACAAAAATGGAGATAAGCTTGCAGCATTTCCACTAATTTCTGAAACAAAAAAGCTTTTTTTCAACCCACTATGTTAGTGGGGAAAATTGATGGTAGCAATTGCTAATCATGATAAGAGTTATAGTTAATAGCATTAATACTTCTCACAAAAAACTAGACTTTGATTAAGTTTTTGGTAAAGTATGCCAAAGAGTTAAAGAATTCACACTAATCTCTCTAAACTTTTCCAAAAAGATAGAATAAACACTTCTCAAATCATTCTATGAAACCAGTTTTACTCTAATATCAATGTCAGACAAAGTTATCATGAGACAAAGTAAGTAAAGGCCAATACCTTTTACAAATATGGGACAGAAAACCCTCAACCATATGCTAGCAAGCAAAACAAAACATCATGTAAAATGCTACTCTGTGACGAAGTGACACGTTCCAGAAAGTTAAGGTATATTCAATACCATGACATTATTTCCATTTAATATTACTAGGGCATAAGAAAAAAAAAAAAAAACATGATCATTTCAATTAAGAGAAAAAGAACACTCTGATAAAAATCTAAGGATGCATGATGAGAACTCAGGCATTCCCTAAGATCTGTTAGTCATTCATGTCTACAGTTGTACTTCAAGTTCTAGAACATAGGGGAAGCCAATAATGAACAAAAAGGAAAATTGCTGTGTACATGTGAATGCAAGGGAACTGTCCAGAACTTCTGCTCCAATTTGCTGGGCATCTAAAATTATCCAGATAAATTAAATCTATTTTTAAAATCATAAATAGGTAATATTTCTAATGCCAAACTTCCAATAATCGCTTTACCAAATCTAACCCAGAAATAGATCAATCTACATCAGTAGTTCTCATTTCTTTGCTTTATTTCCTTGTTGCTGGCCAACTTCCTCCTGCAAAGGTCTCTGTGCTTTGAATCCATGTCTTTTGGGGAATAAAGTCTTTTATTTCTGAGAGTTCAGGTATTTGACTTCTTTCCAGTGTAAAAGATTTTATTAACAGGACAGGATTCTCTCTTCCAGAACCAAGTCTCATTATTTGTTTTGTACTAACAGAATACTTGCAAAAAGTAATAAACCAAAATAAACAAACAAAACCCTAAGGCCATAAACTGTAAATTCTCTGTACTCACTCCACTAGAAATACTTTGAGGAAATCATTTTTAATAACAATTTTAGAATATTTAAAATACTCATCTCTATCTAAAGCTACTATAAAGCAGCTTGTTCTTTTCTCATAGAACAACATGTGTATAACATATAGTTGATATCTATACATGTACATATATATTTGATATGTACATATACAATATATATATATATGACCTATATATAATATAATCTTATATATTATTCATATAAATATTTCCCTGTTTCATGATTCTCTTTCTGATTAGCATTGGTTATGGTTTGTTGAAATTAAACAATGCTATGTGTTTCCAATTACAACTGATTATTTTCACGGTGGTTGTGAGAAACTACCTTATCAATCCTCATTATTTTACAGTGTTCTCTCACAAATATAACACAATGTATATCATTTAGTTTGGACATTTTAGAGGTACCTAATTTTATGATAATATAGAAGTTGTCACTGGGAAAATTTCTGTGCATGTGTCTTTAGTCACATGTTATGAGTTTCTCTGGATAAAGGAGTACATATGTTATTTTGTACACAATTAACACAAGCCAATACCACAGCAAGTATTGAAGATTCTTATTAGACCACATCCTGATCAATATTTGCAATGAGAGGACTTCCAAAATGTTGCTGGCTTGATGAGCTTATAATAATCTTATTGATTTTAACTAGAATTTTCCTTAACAAATTATGTTGGACATTTTATGTTTATTTAACATTTTTTTCTTTTTAAAATACTCTGAGTTTTCATCAGTTTTCTGAGTGACTTTTTTGTTGTTTTTTATCCATAGTTTTTAGAAGCCATCTCAAGAAAAATAGAAAATTCCTATCTAATTAATGTGACTATCTTCTAATTGAGGATTATCTTTTAAACTTCCTATAACTTATTCTTGTAAAGATACATCCTCAATTTTACAATACAGATATTTCCAAAACTGCCATTACTTCAAATTCTTTCACTTTTAATAATGTACCATATTCTTACTTAAAAATATTTCAAGTTTTACTTTTTATATTTAATTTTAATCCATCTTAAATTTTGGCTTAGTGTAAAATAACTATTAGAAGATTGACTTTACCTTTAAATTTTTGACTGATTTTTAATTAATAGATTTGCCTTGAATTAATAGATTATATTGAGTTTAATTTGTGTGAACTGGTTATATTTTTAATTTGTTTAGCTCTTCTGTTATATTTTTATATGCTTTCATAATTTTCCCACAATTCTTTTTCAGTAATTAATTGATTATATTTTTGCATAAAAGTTCAGTAAAACTTGGATAAAGTAAAGTGATCTCAAATGAGCCTTAGATCAATCTTATCAAAATAGGAGAAGGCCAGCCAAAACCAGAAGACAGCCTGCTTTAGAATATTTATATAACAAGTTATAACTTGCAGGAGAGTCTTTCTGTCATCCTAGCGTGCAAAGGTTAATAACAAAACCAAACAATAACCAGGAAAAAACAAATAATTTTCAATATATCCACATATACATTACAATATAATACAGACCATAAGGTAAAGGGTCTTTCTTGGATGAGAATGAACTTGGGATACCAGTTTGACAGTAGGGTCGAGTCTAACAAGGTTCTTCCCCAGGCTATTGCCACTGATGGCCTATAATCCTTACAACCCTACAGCTCACAAGTAGGGGTCACTTGTAAATGAATCTCATTTTTTGTGACTTCCAGTTAAACCTACAGATTTGAACAGGCCAGGATGATGACTCATCAGCAGCACAACCATGGCCAAGGAAAACAGCAGAGTCATAGGACTTCTTCTCCCAGAATTTGTCTGTCTGATCATACTGCCTCCCACCCTAGTACTGTAAGGAACTGTGTCTAATTCAGTGTCTTCTATGACATGAATATTAATTTTTTATTTTTAATTTTTTAAAATCTATTTGTGAGAAGATAGAGAGGAGAGTAATGGTATACCAGGGCCTTGTGTCACTACAAACAAACTGCAGACACATATGCTACTTTGTACATCTGGCTTTACATAGTGTAGTGGTTTGAATTTGGATGTATATCCCCCATAGCCTCAGGTAATTCTGACTAAGTTTAAGCTTCCTTAAGTCTCCAGAAGCCTGCTGGAGGTGGTGTCACTGGGGGTGGATCTTGGTCTCTAGCTCTAACATATGTTTAGGGGCATGTGGAGAGAACAGTTTGAGCTCTGGCTATTCAATTTTGTGGTGCTGGCTGTTGGTAGATTTTCTCTACCTCTCTATCTGTGTAAGGGAGCCAGCTTCTTCCACCATTGAAAGAATTTCTGCTGGAACTGTAAGCTTAAAATAAATGCCTTCCTCCCCTAAACTGTGTCTGGTTGTATGTTTATCCCAGAATCATGGAGCTGACAATGAGAGTTAATTTCATACCAGGAGTGGGGTATTATTGTGATGAATCTGAACATGTAGATTTTGGTATTTAGATCTGTGTTCTGGAAGAATATGGAAGGACTTCATACCTAAGAGATTAATCTGACTATGTGTATTTTGGTCTTTGGAACTTGTGTGCTGGAGGAATGTGGATAGACCTGGTAATCTGAGTCAAATCTGACCATGTGGATTTTGGTCTTTGGAACCTGCATGTTGGAGGAATATACAAAGACTTGGTACTTTGAGTCAAATCTGACCATGTGGATTCTGGTCTTTGGAACCTGTGTGTTGGAGGAATATAGAAAGACTTGGTACTTGGAGATGAATCTTACCATGTGGATTCTAATCTTCGGAACCTATGTGCAACAAGAATGTGGCTGGACTACAGAAGCCCCACAGTGTGGAAACCAAGTATTATGAGATGTTCTCTTAAGAGCTTAAAAATGCTGAGTGCAGAGATTGGCTCATGAGCTTTCAAAGAGGAAGGCAAGACAGAGCAGACAACTTTTTTAGGACTGACTATTACAATAAGGGCTGGCTGCATTCTTATTCTCAGGCCCTAAGAATTTGAGCTAGGATAAATTAAAAAGTACTAGACTGGTGTGCTTGGTGGAACATATAGAACTGAAAGATGTGCAATTTATCACATTCAAAATTCATACAAGTTTAAGTTACAGACACAGTGGCTGATTTTAGGTTACTAAAGCTGTGATTGTTAAACAGATTACCACCATTAGAAAATCTGCTTTACAGTGAAACAATAGAGAAAGTGCCAGAGGGCAAAGCCCACCCAGGAAAGTTTCATTGGGAGTTCAAATTCTTTTCAAAGGAGACTATTTAAGGAAAAAGCCTGCTCTTTAAGATCATGATTTATTTTCTTTTATACTAAAAATTTGCTGTGCCACTGGTATTGACCTTGTAAACATGAAAAATGGAGGAAAGTGAAGTACATATGGTACCAGGAGCTGCTGGATAGATGCTACATGTGAAGCATGATGATGCCCCTGAGTATATGCCAATGAGAACATTGTATGAAATTCTAGAAGCTACTGCTGAAATATGGAATAGTAAGTAGGGTTAAAATAAACTATGTATTGAAGCCCAAGAAGGCCATTGTATGAATTTGTGAAGATGGATTTTGTTTACAGTAGAGAACCAAAGATATTGAAGATGAACCAGGATTATACAAAGACTACTGTGGAGCACTGGTGGCTTAGGATGAAAGTTTTCCCCTGGCAACTCAGCCCAGCTGGAGGGGCAGATATAGAAATTCCAGAGACTGTCATGACTGGCTATGGATGTCAGATTTGAACTACAGATGTTTGGTGATTACCTGATGGGTATTGTTCTAGTCCTCCTAGTTTACCCCTCTTTGCAATGGAAATATTTACTCTGTGTCATTATATGTCATTATATGTTGAAAGTATATAACTTCTTTTGATTTTACAAGTCTCACAGTTAAGAGACAGTGTTGAATCTCAGGTGAGACTTTGGGCTTTAGAACAATTTTAAAGTTAGTAAAGATTATGGGGACCTTTGTTTGAATTTGGACTGAATACAATTTATATTGTGAGATGGTCAAGAGTCTATAGGGTCCAGAGGTGGAATGGGGTGGTTTAAATGTGACTGTATGTCTCACAAGCCTCAGGTATTTTTGATTAAGGCTTAACTTCCTGCTTAAGTCTCCAGCAGCTCACTGGAGTTGTCACTGGGAGTGGATACTAGGGTATAGCCCTGAAGCGTGTTTTGGGGCAGATCTTGAGTCCAGCCCCAAGGTATGCAAGAACATTTTGAGCTATCCATGCATGTGATGCTGGCTGTATATAGTTTCTCTCTGTTGGATTTGTTAAAAGGAGTCAGCTCTTCCACTGTTGATGGAACTTCTCCTGGATCTCTAAGCTTAAAGTAAATCCCTTCTTCCCATAAACTGTGTCTGGTTGTATGTTCATCCCAACACAAGAAGCTGATTATCACACATGGGTGTTGGGGAATAGGACCCAGGTCAATTGGCTTTGCAAGCCAGTACCTTTTACTCTGAACCATCTCCTCAGCCTCTCCTGTACAGTTTTGAATAGCACTAAACTTCTACTTGTACTTCATATTGTGCTACTTGGTTTTGTGTTTCACATTTTCACGGTACTCCAGATCCTCAGGACTCTGATGATATGTCACCTTCTTATTTATAATACTGGGAGTCAGTATGTGGGTTAGGTAAAATCTTCAGTTTTTATGATTCTTCTATTTGTAGTCAGGTTTCTGGTGAGAATTTAGAGGGTAGATGATGAACTGAGACATCTGTTTTCTGAATTCTTGTTAGGTTTTTAGCCAGATCACTGATAATGTCTGTTTGTTGGGCTTTTTCAATGTGTTCCTGGGGTTTCATCACATGTTGAAATTTCCAAATCCATATCATCTTCATGTTCTAGAATGATCTCATATCATGGGCTTGTCCATGTGGGAGGAGCTCACTGATCCTGCCTTGTGAGCACATGGTAGTAGTAAAACCTTGTTTCCCAGATCTTGGGCAATCTTGAAGTTGGAAGGTAAAACAATGGTTTGGGTTGAGAGGAGAGGAGGTTGAAGACCCAGCAGATTTGTCACAAGCATAACAGATGGCTGGAGGACCAAGACTGGCCTAATGCAAACTAATATAGTGATGGCAAAGTTGGCTGTTATACCACTTCTTGTGGGTCTGCTATGAAAATCTGTTATCCATGCATATGTTGAAGACCTGGCTAGGCATAAATCTGTACATCTGGAGGAGTTGTCTGTGAATAAGATGGTTTCACACCAGAGACAGTTAGACATATCTGTCCTTCCTATTATATGGTTGTTCAGGATTATCCAGAAGTTAGGGTTGCATGGATCTACATAGGCCTTCATAGGATGATGTGGTGGATAGTTGTCAAAAGGGTAATGTGTGTCATTAGAGCCAAGGGTGTCTTAGGACAGTGGTAGGTTTAAGGTTCTGTGTCTGGAGCTGTTGATTTGGAGCCTCACCCCTCCTGCTCAAACAATTTCCTATTCTCCTCAACAGAAAGTTTATTTCAGTGTTTAATTGTTACAGTGTTTGAAGAAGTTGTTATAATGTGTGTGTGTTATTGGACCTTTTTATTTTCTGTTCATTGTCAGTATTTCATCCCGGGTGGAAGAATTTTCATACAAACTTAAACATAAACCTGGTTCTTACTAAATTTAAAAAAGGAAAACATTGTATTTCTAGTTTGCTTAAGCTTTATATAAATGATTGTTAAATATTACAATAACTTTTTGCATGGAACTTTATTTTCTTAATTTAATGCATTGCTTAACAGCTATATTATTTTAAGTAGGACTATATATGTTTTTATTTTTGCTTATTCATCCTAATAGTGACTTTTCTTCTTGTACTTCTGTGATGTCCATATTGTGAAATTAGTTTCCTCTGAAACTTATTCATGAGAAATTTTTGAGTCCTGCACAATAAATACATTATTGTAGAAATTACCTTCATTTGCCAGTGCTAAAAGCCTGATTGAAGTAAAAATTAAGACTATTTTACAATAAAATTTAAAATTTGGTAGATTTGTCTTATATGTTTTTGAAATCTAGTTTGATTGCAACATTAGGGATTAGCAGTTTACATGTAAAACTGCTCAAATCAAAACACCTCTTCACCTACTACAACCAAAGATCATAAATGGTGTATTATGTTAGTAGTGTGGAATTTTTGTTATTTATTTGATGTTAAAACATGTTGAAACAGGCTAAAGTGGTAAACTGTCTTGGATTTTGTCTCCTGTTCTTATGTTCAATTTGACTTGACGCTGTTGGCCAGCAGATATGTATGTTACATCCTTGCTCACACTTATTGGGATCTGTCATATTCTCCTTTGGTCTTATAGGATTTTCCACACTTTCTTGCCTCCATCTCTGGTACACTTATAAAAAGTATTTTAGTATTTATACAACAATATGTACTCATTCTCCCAGTGTTATAAGTATTATTTCATTTCTTTTTTTTAATCAATATATATTTTTTATTTATATTATTCTGATTTTACATTCATAGAATTGGTTCCATTGTCCTCCTCCCCTTCCTCCCACTTTCAAAGGGGCCCTCATCAATGGGGAATGTGTATCATGCATTGTGAGTTTGCTCAAGAGTTCTGGTGGATAGGCCCCAGTCTCTGTGCATAATGCCCCAATTTGTGACTCTAACAATCTTTCCGCCCCCTCTTCCGCGAGTTTCCCTGAGCCACATTGGGGTCATTTTAGTTCTGCTTCCTTGATGAGGTTTTGGGAGCCTCTGTGTCTCTGGATATCTGGCTTATGATTGGAGTTGGATGTTCTCTGTGTTTATCTCCTTCAGCCTTTTTCTGGTGTTGTGATCGCCTTGAGCGCTGTATTCTTGCCCTTCCCCTGCGTTGTTCTATGGTTTCAGCTGGTGAGGTGTGGTTAGCTGATCCTCCCTTCAAGTTCGTTGTCCACCTGAAAAGAGATAAGCAAATTCTCCAATGGAGAGAGAAGTTAGTACTAGATAGAAGGGATAACCATATATGTTTTGGAGGGAACTTTATATGCATTGGCTCTCTTCTAGCCCACATTTGGTGGCCACTAGATCTTGGAGACTGAGCTCATTTTTTGTACATGGCTTTGACTTCATTTCTTGAGCTTGTACAAATTGAATCACACAATATGCACTCTTTGTATAGAGTTCTTTACTTAACACTGTAGTTGTGGCACTGTGTGAAGGTATAGTTCATACATTTTCATTGATGTAAAACAGTCCACTATGTGGCTACATGAATCTATTTTATACTATAAATGAACATTTCAGATGTGAAGAGTTGTCAGTCATTTTTTTAAGTGTTACTGTGAAAAATTATGCCCATGCATTATTCAACATACACATACATTTACTCGAAGTATATTCAAAAGAGTTGGTGGCAATTTAGAATATGTATATAGAGACAGTACATTGGCAAAGTACTCATGGGTGTGTGTGTTTACACTCCACTAGCAATGCTTGTGAGCACCTACTGTTGTTACTTTTTCACTAGTATTAAATTCCACATCTTCCAATATTGCTAACCTGGTGTGCATGATGATCTCATTATGGGTCAGGTTAGCATTCCCTGAATGACACTGTGGCAGAGCCACTTTTCTTTCATTGTCTACTGAGCTGTTTTTATTCTCTTAACTACATGTTTTAGTATGTTTTGCACTTTTCTATTGAGTTATCTAGATTTTTTTTTAATTTTCTTTTTTGAAATATAGATTGTCTTTACCTCTTCAAACTTGCAAGTGGTACAAATGATACCTGGGCTGAAAAGTTTTCCTCTCCCATCATATACCAGTTACTTTATTATTGCTATGAACAAATATCCCACAGAAGCAGCTTATGGAAGAAAAGAGTTTATTTTGGCTTGTAGTTCCAGAGTATAGAGTCTATCATAGCATGGTAATAGTGGGAATCCAACATCATGTTGTGTCCAAAAAGCAGAGAGGGAGTAGAGAAAGAGAACAGCATTGAGGGCCAGGCTATAGCACCTCTATGCAAGACCCATTGGCACACTTCCTCTAGCAAGGCTCCACCTCTCAAGGTGTTCTTAATGTCCTGCAACAATCCCAAATAGCTTGGGAAACATATTAATTATATTAATCTATTGGAACAGTTTATATTCAAACCTTAGTTATTGACAATTACCTTGACATTTCTAGTACATATACACATAGGGAAAAATAAAGGAATACCTACGAGCTTCCAATGAAGAAAAAATAGACACATAGAAATGTACCTCCTAGCTGAAAGCTGACATTGAAAGAAAAGGAAGAAGGAAGGAAGGTGAAAGCAAAAAGAAAGAAAGAACAAAAGAAAGAAAGAAAGAAAGAAAGAAAGAAAGAAAGAAAGAAAGAAAAGTAAGAAGGGAGGGAGGGAAGGAATAGGATCATCCCAGAAATAGGAAGGGAGAAAAGATCATATAATCCTACAGAATGACATTTTTAAACACAGTTCAAGCAAAATAGATAAGAAAGAAAAATATATCCAACAAATACTTTTTAAAGGATCATAAATAAAGCAACAGCACTATAAATCAACAGAAGAGAACCATCCATAACAGAACACAACTTGACCATGGATATACGGTTACAATGCAATTATACACTCAACATTATAAAATAGAATATATTTTAACCTGAAATTTTAATTCAGAGTTGAATTTCATCCATGTACAAAGTTAGGAGGAAACTGTTTGCAGACAAAATAGATTCAAGTTTAAAAATGGTTTCTGAAAAAAATCTCCAAAAAAATGAAACCAGAAGAAACAGTATATAATTTCTACCACAGTAACACATTTAAAGTTCAGAGACATAAAAAAAAATGCAGATATCTGAAAGCTATATGCACATACATGGCAATATATTCAGTATATTAGGGAGATGATCTGCAGTGAAGTTAGTGATGGTATAGTACTGGGAATAGAGAACAAAGAGAAAAATACATAAAAATAGAGAAAATGAGAAATCATTGTATTTTATGCAGTATAACACAGTATGAACTGTTGTATTCATATGTCATGATTTGTATGCCTGTAATCCTCTCTTCTAACCCTCAAAAATGTAAAGCAAAAGTGTTATGACACAGCCATAAAAACAAGCAAGCTATAGGAAAACTTTGAAATATAAAACTATAATTAGGAAATTTTCACATCACCTTGAGAAATAGATAATGAGAGGCACAAATGGAAAACAGTTAGAAAATGTTGAATAACTGTTCATAATTCTGTACTAATGGATATATGAAAGCTGTTGATGTAAAATGTACTATTTTCAAGCATGCAAATGAATCATAGAATGTTGACAACATTAAAAAATTAATATTTCAATTCAATAAATATGATCATATGCAAAGCTATTAGACCATGCCAAATGGGAAAGCTATTCAAGATCTTGTTAAGTAATTAATATCAGGAACACCAAAGTTTCTGCCTAGAGTATCAAAGAAAAAAATTCTAAAAGAAAGATAAGAAAGAGCTAAAAATAACAAACAAAAAATAACCAACAAGGGAAAGGTAAGCATGATTTAGAAATATGTAAAGAGGGCTGGAGATATGGCTTAGCAATAAGGCATTTGCTTGCAAAGCCAAAGGATCCCGGTTCAATTCTCCAACAACCACGTGGGCCAAATGAACAAGGGGGCACATGTGTCTGAAGTTCGTTTTCAGTAGCTGGATGCCCTGGTGCACCCATTCTCTCTCTCTCTCTCTCTCTCTCTCTCTCTCAAATATACATACATATATATATATATATATGAAGAAATATATAAAGACATCTCTGCCTCATAAGTAATCAAAGAATAATGAAAACAAAATTCTACTTGTCAGTTCATAAGTTTGGTAATACATAATAGCCAGATCCTATGGCTTGGATAGAAGATTCCCTCATCAAAGCCTGTGGGTGGAGGTCTCAGTTGATGGCACTGTTGAAAGAGATAATGGAGTCATGAGGGGGCTAATTTCATCAATGAGTTATTCCATGGATAAACCCACAGATGAATGGGATATTTGGGGAGTGAGTCATAATTGTTGGAAGCAGTCAATTATCCTTTGATATCCTTCTCTCTCTCTCTCTCTCTCTTTCTCTGTCTGTCTTCTTTCTCTCTGTTCTCTTCTTTCTCTTCTTACCCTTCCATTCCCTTCTCTCTCTTCCTCTGTCCTTCCTTACCTTCCTCTGTCTCTCCCTAATTTTCTCCCTCCTCATTACTTCAAGTACTAAATAATAGAGCAAACATATGATGGCTTGAAATGTCTGCAGATGTAAGATAAATTAAATGTCTTCCTTTTAAGGTATTTTTCTCAAAATTTTGTTTAAGGTGCTTTTCAGATGTTTTGTTAAAGGGATTTTCATATATTCAAATAATGGATGTCTTCATTCTCCATCAATCATCTCACAAGCTAATAAGCCACTGTGAAGGATTTGTACAGCATCTAGGGGCAAATAACTATGTGTACACGTACATCTCTCCTCAGAGAAGCTGGAACCAAATCCATTAGGTACATATAGGAGGCTGCTCATGTTTAGACTGTTTGAAGGACTTAGGAGCTGAAGCAATCAAAGTTAACTTCACTTGGGATATGGAAAAGTCAATGATAGGAAATGTATATAGTAGAAAATTATGCAAGCACAAATTTTATATTTTCACTTACATTTCTAAAACAATGTGATATATACACACCATTGCAGGTAGAACTTTAAAGGAAGTACTTTGCCTTGTTCTTACCTGCTTATGGAATACCCCATTATTCCCTCTTCTTAGCATCTCTAGATTGATCATAATATAAATTTAGTTCCTGGGTAGTATGGAATTTTTTAAGATAAAAATTCTTGTCTGTTCACCCTTATTTTCCACATTAATTTTGTTCCAGGTTGAGTAGGTCAATGTTACGAATGTGGAGGGACTTGAGTAAGAAAATAGAAATTTAACTGTGACCTCCCTTTTCTAGTTGGTGGTGGAATTTCAAGTTCCTTGATGTAACAGAAGTTAACTATTTCAAAGGGTCATCAATTAACCAGTATGTGAAATTTGTTCTGCCAGAACATGTACATTGCATGAGTAGCCCAGATGGTTATTCTGCACAGAAAATGCCCAGAGCCATCATTATCATTATCTCTTCTGATTAATGTAAAACCTACATGACTCCAACATTGCTCAGAAACACAGGAAAAGAAATCATAAATGAATGGAAGAATGAAGGGCCCCATGTTAATTTTTTTTTGTGGTGAATCCAGTACAGAATTCAGTAGTACATACAACCCCATTACCCCCCCCCCCAAAAAAAAGTTAACCCATGTGGTTACTACTGCTTTCAGGATTAATTGTCTCGTCACTTATTCCATTGCTATATTATTCATAGTGACTCTATTTCATTCAAATATTTGAACTCAGGGTTTCACATACATCAGGCAAGTCCTCTAGCAACTAAGCTATATCCCCAGTCCCCATGCTGAGATTCTTTACTTTTCCCAACCACTTGGTTTAGCTAGTCTTATATTTTTGATTCTACCACATTATTAATTGGTTAATCATCAACTGGAGGAAATATAAATGTAAAATATCACTACTATTTTATAGAAAATTAATCCTTGAGATTTATCAATTTTGTTGGTGATGCTCACAAGATTTTAAAATGGTAAAAGTGGTCAGAAAACAGTGGTTACCATATATATATATATATAAAGCTTACATGGGAGCTGTGGATGTATCTTAACAGCAAAGTACTTAGCTAGTAAGTGTGAAGCCCTGGACTCAATCTCCAGCACCACAGACCAACAACAACCCTCTAAACCAACAACAACAACATACATACATACACATACAACCTTTGGACATAGGGGTATAGCTCAGTAGGAGAATCTGTGCTTAGCATCCATACCACGTTAAATTCAATCCCAGCACCAAAGGAAAGCAAGTTGGCACATTATGTCAGTATGCAAAATACTTTTCTACATTGTGCTGCGTGGTTAAGTTAAAGCATTTCTGTACTTAAGAAAGCTCATCATCTTGTTCCTAACATTGAACAGCTCTTTGTTAGCTACCAGAATTCACAAAGATGGAAATTCACATGTGCTCAGACTTGAATCCCTCTCAGATCACCATTTACAGATCCAGAGGCAGCATTCTCAGAATCATCATGGTCTGTTCTTTTGCAATGCATGTTGGACTGTATAGATAATTCAATATCACACTTTTCGTATACTTAAAGAACAAGCCTAATTCATTGCAGGTTTCCCATCACAATCATGAGATAGGCCTGAAACCTTCCACTGCCTGGAATCCTTTTACAAAACCATTAGGAGGAAACTTTCTTAAGAAAGTAATCATTACCTCATACAGTATCAAGTTCATATTCATTGAGTCTTAGCAACAACCAGAAATTGTTTTGGATCTATGCTAGTCAACTAAGTATATTGCTTACCCAGACCTCTGTGTGTTTTGGCAGTCACTTCCCACATTCTAATAATCCACAAATTCCAATGAGTCTACCACCGGCCTGCCTTATTCCTGACCAGAGTGTATTGGTATAAGCACAACCATCATGTAGTATGGGGTATTCCCACTAGGTTCATGGATTCCTTAGTACTGACAGAGAGGTGTCCCTCAAAAAAATGGGTTTTCTTTTTAAACGATAGACTATATCTTCTCTTCCTTTCAGGATTTTGTCATAATCTTCTTATTTTACATATGGATAAAAATTTTAATTTACATGCATACATATTAAATTTAAAGAAATATGCATATATACATATATAAAAATATAACCATGAATGTATTTACATACTTGAAACCAGAAAATCATTCCAAGTTATTTAATTCAACTTAACTTATATTATGCATTTATATACTTTCCCTACCATATCTCTGAAAAGAGATCATTAAATCTCTTGTTAAATATCCTTAAAGATAAAGAATTGATTGTCATAATTAATACCTACAAAAACTCAGTTTCTTCTTCATGTAACACTTACTTATTTTTTTCTAGATTTCTTATCCAGAACTATAAACAATAATTTAACACAACATGCTAATAACAACATATGATTTTCCAGAGCAAATTTATTATATGATTTCTTATTTCCAGTCTGTTTAATGACAAACTTTAAAATAAAATATTTAGTCAGCCACTCAAGCAAAGTTTCCTTCTTAATAATTATTTTACCAATAATAATATGAAAATAAGTTTGTTGAAAATATATGATAATGCCAACAGAATTATTTCTGGTATCAAAATTAAATAGCAGGAAGCTACTGAATTAATGTAGAATAAATATTCGAACGATGTCTAAAACAATGATATCTAACAAAAGTAAATCCTTACAAATAAGAAAAACTTGAAAATAAACTTCAAAATAAAACTAAGGGTATGAAATAAGAAAGATAGGTGTGCATTTTCAGTTTCACTTTAAAATAGAATTTAAATTTTACATAACTCCATGGATACCAAGAAACCTAAGAAATAGAACAACTAGAAGCTGAGACAGATGTTACTACAAAATAAATTCTAAAATTATTCTTTACATTTTAATCAAAACAGTGCCTCTTACCTCTCCATAAAATGGAGCTGTAGCTGGATTTTTATTTAAGAGTTTAAAGTGTATAGATGGTGAGACAGGATGCACGTGGACAAAAAGATGAAGGTTCGCATAGAGACTGTGAAGCAATGTCATGTGTAATAACTATTAGCACAAGTTTTGGAGTCAGAATAACACAGGCTTAATTCATACACAAGTTTTGATCCTTACCTTACCTCTTATGACAGAGACCCTCATAGGCACACCCAATATTTAGCCATTCCAGATAACATTGTCATCTACAGTTTGTGCTCAAAAACTATGTGATAGCTGGGCATGGTGGCACATGCCTTTAATCCCACACTCGGGAGGCAGAGGTAGGAGGATTACTATGAGTTCGAGGCCACCCTGAGACTACATAGTGAATTCCAGGTAGAGTAGAACCCTACTTTGGAAAAAACAAAAACAAACAAACAAACAAAAAAACTATGTGGTCAAGTCACAAAAAACAATTTCAAAAAAAAAGTCATAGTACCTGTTTATGATTTTGTATTGGGCTGAATTCATAGCTGTACTGACCTCCAAGTCTAAAGCTCCGTTCAGACATTTACCATCTCTATGATCTACCTCTAAGAAGATCCTTAACCTTCCTGAACATCATGTGCTTCAGTTCACACACTTTTAGTTAAGGTTGAATCTACTAATGCCATCAGTTTGCCTAGGACAGGACCTAGAATATGATACTTGACTTCAGTGTACATATATTGTTAAAAGGTTATTCACAACAGAAAAGAGATCTTGAAAAATTATAGCTGATGCATGTTAAAGGTTGACTGGTATGTTCGAAAAGAATTTAAGACGAATCTTAGAAACAAAAATTGAGCCTGTGCGCTCTGACAGGGTGGAGTGCAGGTGTGTTTTGGGCTTGTGTGCTTGGACAGGCTGACTTGGGGCTTGTGTGCTGCAGGCAGATGAGATGCCTGTGTGTTGGGGGCCTTTGCACCCTACCGGGTGAGGTACCAGCATTTTGGGGGTCTGTGAGCTCTGGGCTGGTGAGGTGCAGGCTGGCTTGGGGCCTGTGCACTCATACCAGAAGAAGTGCTGGCATGTTCGGAGCCTGTGCACTAGGGGCGGGTGAAGTGCAGATGTGGCTGGGTCCTGTGTTCTTCTGCTTGCTTCCGGCCTGTGGGCTCAGGGCAGGTGAGGTGCAGGCTGGTTTGGGCCTATGCACTGAACTGGATAAGGAGGTGGCTTGATTGCAGCCTATAAACTCAGACCAGGGGAGGACAGCCAGCATGTTTGGGGCAGGGTGGATTAGGAAATGCTGATTACAGGCACGTTTGCAACACCATACAGGAGGTTCCAGCAATATCTCCAAGCTTGGAGACAACACATTTAATGAAAATACCCAAACTGCCAAACCTGTGGCTGCAGCCCTAGTGCCCACACACTCTGGGGGTTGATTACACATCAAGGACCAGCTGTGCTGTAAGCCAGGAAGTCATCATAAGGTGAGTGTGCTCCCCTGTGGGGCCCTGCGGTAGCTGTTAACAACGAACATGAACATCCACACTGCCTAGGTTTAGAGCAACCTGCCTGTCAGGCCTGGGGCATCAGCCCTGTGCCCCACAGAACCACAGAGCAGATCACATTCCAAAGTCCTTGGACAGTAAATAACACTGGGAGAATTGAGCACTGCTTGAATAGCAAGCAAACCAAGTAGGCTAGGGTAACACCTGGACCCAACAGGAAGTGACACACACAAGGATGACCCCCGCTTACACCCTAGATCACCCAGTCCAAGCAAGCAGACAGACAACATTACCATAGTCTCCACTTAACCAAAGCTGAACTGGTGATACCCATCAGGTCTTACCCAGTCCCCAATCCCCTCACCCACCCCACACTGCACCAACAGTACTGTGCAGATCTTTCCAGGCTTGGCTACTTTCTCTGATCTCACCAAGATGTGCTGCTGGCCACCACCACACACCAACACCTGGATACCAGCGTACCAGCCACCTGGCTGGCCTGGTCTGTGGGGCTCTAGCCATTCCCAACACACCCACCCCCACCCTCCCCCCACACACCCTGGGATCTGCCTACTGACACCCTCTGGGGGCATTGCTCCTGCCCTAGATAGGAAGCACAGGAATATCTGGCAATCAGACACCAGAGGTACCAGTAATTACCCTACAACCTGCTCAGCTAGAGTACAAAGGGGAAGAAGGGGCAAGTGCTACTGCTCCAAAGCCCTACATGTAAGGCCTGGCTGTGGTCAGGGGCCAAAGGGATTCCAGACCTCCATCAACAGCTCTTATATCTGGCCCCAGACCAGATCCTCTAGTTCACTTGCAATTTCCACACCTGAGCATGTGTGAATATGACATCCCACTCCAAGCTGGTTCACACCCAAAACAGAACACTCACGGAAGATGCTACAAGGGCAAATTCTTGATTCCTCCTTAATGAAACAAGACTTTTACTTCAAGAGGGTAGACCCCCCCAACACACACACTCACACATAACAAACTGAAAGATCTCCCCTAAGATGGCCTAGTTCTACAGTGGAAGTCTCCAATGAAAACAGAAGAGGCAACATAAATAGAATTCCAAAATGAAAACACAATAAGCTATGAGATCCTGTCCAAGCTAATCACTGGAGTGAAAGCAAATCATCAAAATCTAACAATCACATACATGAAATGCAATGGAGTCATCTGTTATAACACACAGCTTTCATCTCTAGCCTTAACTGAGGAAAACCAGAAAGACTGAAAAAGAGAGAAATTAATTGAAGGCAAGTCACCAAATAGAGGATCTTAATCATCAGCTGATTTGGCTTAATGAATATATAATTAAATGCAAGAATGAATTCCAAGAAGCATTGAAAATATCAAACCATGACCTGAAATTGGAACTCTACAAAGAGATGGATACAATACAGAAAAACATAACAGAAAACAAAAACAAGTAGAGCTGGAAAAAAATTACCTAGAAACTCTCACTAATAGAGTTAATGATGTAGAGAACAGAATCTCAGAAATGGAAGACAATATAGAAATTGTTTGGAAGTCCAAACACTTTGCTAAGTTCAAAAGGTACTGCAAACAGAATATGAGGGAATTGTGGGATACCCTAAAACAGCCAAACACTGGATCATGAGTATACCAGAAAGGGAAGAAATTTAGGTCAAATACATGGAAAACACATTCAATAAAATGATTGAAGAAAACATTCTCATACTCTCAAAAGACACAGCCAAGTTCTTGAAGCTCACAGAGTACCAAACAGACTGGAACAAAGAAGAAAGTCTCCAAGGCACATCATAGTTAAAATAGAGTGCTAAATGCAGCAAGAGAGAAACAACTGATTACATACAAAGGAAATTCCATCATAATTACCTTGGGTATTTCAGTGGAAACCATGAAAGCCATAAAGGTGATGGAAAATCAAGAACAATCCAACCCTAGGCGTTGCAGATGGAAAGGAATCATTAAAATCGCAGCAGAAATTAATGAACTAGAAACTAAGAAAACAATTGAGAAAATTGATAAAACAAAGAGCTGACTTTTTTGAAAAAATATAAACATGATTGATAAACCCCTGGCCAATTTTATCAGAAAAAGGAGTAATAAATTAACAAAATTTGAAATGAAAATGAAGAGGTCACAAGAAACCACAATGAAATTGGAAGAATCATCAGGACATATTTCCAAAACCTCTACTCCACAAAATTGAATAAGCTGCAAGAAATGGCTGACCTTCTAGACACACACCACCTACCAAAACTAAATTCAGAAAAGATAAAACTCCAAAACAAACCTATCAAAATAGAAAAATATAATAAAAAACCTCCCCAAAAGGAAAAGTCCAGGACCTGATGTATTCTCAGGCAAGTTCTACCAAATGTTCATCAAAGAACTGAAGCCACTATTTCTCAAGCTTTGTCACATAATTGGAGGACAGGGCATGCTCTCCAACTCCTTATATGAAGCTAGCATCACTGTAATACCAAAACCAGACAGAGATATAAGAAAAATAAAAATACAGAACTATATCCCTGATGAACTTGGATGCAAAAATCCTTAACAAATCCCTCACAAACCGAATTCAATAACATATCAAAAACATTTTCTACCTCAATCAAGCAGGCCTCATCCCAGGGATACAAGAATGATTCAACATACAGAAATTGATTAACATAATGCAACACATAAATAAACACAAGAACCACATGATAATTTCTATAGCTGAAGAGAAGGCCTTTGACAAAATACATCATTACTTCATGATCAAAACACTGGAGAGACTAAGCATAGAGGGGTTATATCACAACATAATAAAGGCTATATACAAAGCAACTAATTTCCAAGTTATACTTAATGGGGAAAGATTCAATAAGTTCCCATTAAGATTGGGAACACAACAGGAGTGCCTACTCTCACCAATGCTATTTTACATAGTACTATAAATCCTAGTCCAAGCAGCAAGACATGAAAAATAGATAAAAGGGATAAAAAATGGGAAAGGAAGAAGCCAAACTGGCCCCATTTGCAAATAACATGATCCTATACATAAGTAGCCCAGGAAATTAAACAATCACTCGACCAGTGGGATGTCATGTTGCTAAAAAGCATTTGTATACAAAAGCATATAATAAACAGAGCCAATAAACTACCCAAGAATGGGAGAAAAATCTTCACCAGATATACCACAATAACTAAGAACTGGAACCAACCCCTCATGCCCATCATTTGATGAATAGATATTGAAGGTGTGGTACATTTACACAATGGAATTCTACTCAGCAGTAAGGAAAAATATATCATGAAATTTGGAGGAAAATGGACAGACTTAGACTAGATCATACAAATTGAACTCACATAAGTAAAAAAAAAAAAAACAAATGTTGCATGTTCTCCCTCATCTATGGTTTCTAACCTGGAACAGCTTGAATTGCAGGATTATATGACAGGCAACTTAGGGGACAGTTAATAGGGATGGAAGGGTTTGGGGTAAGGGGGATATGAGGGTCAGAGGAGATACACAAAATCCAAAATGAATTGGTACCATAGAACCTTTCCTCCTAGATAGTTGACTAAAAGATATAACCATTGATAGGATTATTGGGGGGGGGGATCATCTGGTAATGATATGGAGAGGTTGGGATAAAATCTAACCTTGAAACATTTAGCTCTGTTTTGTAATTCACAGTACCATAAATTGGTTATAGCCACATTAAGCTGTGGATGGAAGACCTACAAGGTCCCCAAAACAAGATAGGCTTCCATTAAAACAATTGACTACCCACATGACATAAAAGTCAAGATCCTATAGCTAAAGACACCACATGATGCTGACTCAGAACATTGAGAAATCTGGCTGGAATCTTGAAGAAAGCCAGTTGTCAGATGTTTAGCCCATATAGTGCTAGAAAGTCCTACATGAGCTGTTGGGCCTTGCTAGTAACAGGCTGGACCTGTGAGGAGGATGGCCTGAACTATTGGACATGACCAGGGACCCTGGGCTGTGGGGTTGCAGCTGGCCCTGTCAGGAAGTCCCTGGAGATGGTAATAGCCTTCCCTATGTTGTAGGTTGTAGTGAGCTGTCATCGCCCAGAGTGGGCAGAACTGGTGAGGCACTCCCCCCAGACTCCAAAAGGCTCTGACCATTCCATAAGTCATACTTTCCCCCACCCCCACAGTTCCTGACCTTGTGGCTAGCTGCCCAAGAAACCCTCATGTGGCTAAAGTCATGTAGCCTTCCCACCCTCCACAGTTTTGAAGTCACAGCCTTCTGTTAATCTCCTCTTCCACCCTTCCCCCTACCTTCCCTTATCCTTTCTCCATAGCTTTGAAGTTACTAGTCCTTCCACCATCTAGATAACAGCCCATAAACTATGCATCCAATTGCCAGATAGTCTGTACGTGCCATCTCAACCTTCCCCAAGTGTTTATAAACCCACTCCTCTTTTGAATAAACGAGTGCTGTCCATCAGTCTCCTGAGTGCTCATTGCCCCATCATGTGTTCATGTGTCACACTCACCTGCTATTCCAGGAAGGACCCTGCTGCCTCCCTCCCAACTCCTCTTTCCCTCACCAGGGACGTCAGTGGCCAACGACCCCGGGGGGAACAGGAAAGGACCCACAATGAGCTGCTGGGGGAAAATGGTCAACAATGTTGTCAGCAAACAGGAAACACCTATATGAAAGCAACAAGCCTGACAAGCTATACACACGTGTGCAACTGTGGTACCCAGCCTAGGTGGATAACCAATGGCTTTCTGATTGGCTAAGAGAGCTCAGTGGAAAGGATCCCATGCCTGGAATTGAGGATCAATTCAGAATCCTATGAAATCCAAGACTATAAACTCCAATAAGAAGCTCCCACTAGTTTCTGACCAAAAGACACACTACACCCAACTACACCCATCAAAATCTCTAAATTAACAATGCTCATTCCCTTAAACCTATGTTGAACTCAGTCTCCATTGGAGAATATAGTTTTCTTTTTCAGAAGGCAACAAGAACCAAAGACAACCAAAATTTATCAACAAGACAAGAAAATATAGCTCATTTCCTGGCAGAAGATGAACAAACCTTTGCACATCATATAGAGCCCATGTGAAACCACAGAGGAATTGATGAAATGAGTAAGAGTGCTGCTTTCACAGTGAGCTTGATAACCTGTGCTAGGGTGATGGAGACAGAAACTGAGGATGCTCACAATGAACCAAAGCAAAAATCAGAAGCTGCAGAGATCACAGTATTAAGTTGACTTAAAACACAACCACCATGCCTTAGGGAAATTTGGGGGAAAGAGAGTGTAAAGATTGCAAGAGCCACATTGTGGGAGGGAATTTGCAGAGTCATTTCCCTCTCTTCACAATAACTGACTGCTGCTCTCACAACTCATAACCCACAAACCCATGGGGCATATGTGCAATCCCACTGAGGGGAGCTCTAAGTGTAATGGGGGGAGGGAGTAGGGGAATGAGGTTCCGACATATGATGTGTCCATACAAAGTTTCTACTCATTAAAAAAGGGGGGGGGAGGACTCATAGTAAAGGTGAAAGGAGAAGAGTGAAGTAAAAGAGGGAAGGAGAAAGGGAAAATTAATTATAGTCCTCATGTCCAAAAATGGTAATTCCTTATGCAAAACAACAGGATGGGATGGTAATGATACTGTTACAGATGTGAAACCTTCTTCCCCATTTATTATCTCAAACAATCCTAAAGAATGACAAGAAGAGATCTGACTGGGTTGATATCTTGGCAATTTAAAAGAATTGTCTCAGCCTGTTAGTAACAACAGCAGCTATTGAATACACTTACTACTTGTACATTATGGCCCTTCAAAATCATTTCAAATTTTATAAGTTCTTCAATACTGAAATATTTGCTTCAGGTTACTTTATATCTCCTTAAATAGTGACAAATTAAAACTAGACATCATTATATTCAAACCAGTTGCCAGGGTAATTACAAATTGAACATTAATACCTATATACTGTGTACATTGGACACCATGGTATTCCTCACCATACCCCTTGGAACAGCTCTGCCTTCAGCTCAGCCATGGTGGACAGTGCTTACACACACTCTATACTTGTCTACTCTGTATAGGCATAGCCCATCAGGGAATTAGGTGAACATCTCCAGAAACCAGGTCACTAAAGGAGAGACGGGTGTCTGTGGGCAGATATACCAGAATCCATTACATGGTGAAATACCTCTTGAGATTCTAAGAAATTCTTAGAAAGTTGGAGCACAAGTGCCTGAGTGAAAGCAACTCAGTGACCCACATTCAAATAACAGCATGTCTGATTCTTCCCATCACTAGAAAGATAAGAATCTTTCATTTGACACCTATTTAAATGTGCTATTGTGAGAAAGAACCCAACAATGATGACCCAGGAATAATATTCTGAGTCAAAGGAAATACATCTCAATAATAATGAAAAGTATTTAATGCTAGAAATAGGGATTTCTCATACTTCCTAAGCCTTTATTCCCAATTAATAAAGCTCACACAATGTTTTGCCCAAGATTTATTCAACAAAATAGATATATTTTGAAAAGCCATTCACTTTCTTTCCCTGTCAGACTGACTGTTGCCCCACTAGTGAATTGTTTATAAAATGAATGCTGTATCTTCCATTCAGCTGACAGGTCTCTGTGGCTGGCTGTTTATTAGTTTCCTGTGTTGTGACTTAGAATGAAGGATCTATTTTTCCCCAGTGTTGCTGTTATGTTTTTTTTTTCTTAGTGAGTTGGAAGAAGATAAACAGAACATTCTCATTTACAAGTAACAACTGAGATGTCCTTCAAATCCACTTTGAATTTCTATGACGCTCTCTGTGCACTTTTCAAGTCTCAGGAATACAAAAGAATCGAATACACAACTCAAGTCAGGTTTTTAGTTCTTTGTGCTGAAGTTGTAAAATATAGAAATGTATTCCCAGGTTCACAGAAGTTATATCATTGAAATCTCTTTAAACTCTTGACATTGAGATGTGTGCAAACCTAATGGCATAGTTAATGCAATTGTGTTTTCAAAGAGAGGCAAATTTTTGTTATTCAACTCCCCACCCACCCATCTATTCCTTCACCACCGCTGTGTATGACATTCCAGACACTGATCTAGATGCCAGCATTGGCAGAAATGATCAGTTCAATCCGTGCTTTCAATAACTTCAATCCACTTGTTTAAACAATGATATAAAAATGTGACTGAATTTTAATGTGGAAGGCATTTAACAGAGGGATTTTCTCTAGGCTAAGGGAATGTAGGGAGCAAAAGAAGAACATGATTCTCTCAAGGAAATTCCACAGGCAAGATAATACTTGGAATGATCCATAACAGGCAAGTTAGGCAGACAAAGAGAGAAGGAAGGCTTTTTATGCATTTGCAGAAGCAAAAATAAAAAACCATGGAGTTTTTAATTTAAATGTGACAGTTAGACTGAGAAAAAAAATCAGTGAAATGCATTCCTGATAAAGAGAAAATTGTACCAGGTGTGGTGGCCCAGGCCTGTAACCAAGCTACTAGGGAGACTGAGGCAGGATGACAACAAGATCATGTCCTACTTGAGCTACAGAGTGAGTACTAGGGTCACCCTGAGAAATCTACTGAGACCTTCTCACAAAACAGAAATACAGATAAAGGGGAGCACAGATGTAGTTCTGTGGTAGAGTGCTTCTTAAGCATGAATATACCCCTGGATTCAACTGGAAATAACAATATTGAATATACATGTGTATATGTGCATGGATTCAGACATATGTGTGGGTCCATGAAAAAAGAAAATATAATCATTTTGAGATTTAAAAAGATTAGTCCATGGGCTGGAGAGATGGCTTTGCAGTTAAGGCGCCTGCCTGCTAAGCCTAAGAACCTGGTTCCAATCTCCAGGTCCCACGTTTAGCCAGATGCAAAATGACACAAGGGTGCAATGCCGCACTTACCACAAGGGGGTGGACGCATCTGGATTTCATTCACAGCAGCTGAGAGACTGCTGGCACACCCATCTCTATCTGTCTCCCTCTCCCTCTCTGTCTGTCTCTCTCTGTGTCTTTCTCCAAAAATAAATAAAATAAAATAAAATAAAAAAGATTAGTCCAGGAGTGATGGTGCACAACTTTAAACCCAGCACTTAGGAGGCAGAGGTAAGAGGATCTCAGTGAGTTCAAGGCCAGCCTGTGGCTACAGAGTGAGTTCCAGCTCAGTGTGTGCTAGAATGAGACCGTACCTTGAGAACATGCAAACACACATAAACACATGCATACACACACACACACACACACACACACACACACAAATAAAATAAGTAAAAAATGATTAAATCAAAAATAAAAGATTAAAATTGAAGTTAACAAAATAATTAGAAATTGAGAATACAGTGAAATTAATCCAGGAAACTAGATTAATGATATTCTTATTTAAGAATAGAATAAACAGATTTAAGAAGCATTATTGAGTCTGGTGTGCAACATGGGATAAATATGGAGTGAAAATCTATCTGAGAGAAATAATCTCCGAAAGATATAGAAATGTTTGCCAAGGAAAATCACTATCACTGCAATGTTGTGTTTATATGTGAAACACTGGAGACAATCTAAGTGCTCCTCAGTAAGAAGGGCACATCTGTTCTATGAAATACTGGGAAACAATAAGATGGTTTTGTGTGCACTGCTATTAAAACATCCCCAAAATATAGTGTCAGATACAGAAGAAAGGAATCCATATTTGAAGGGTATCCATGAAACTGAATCTCTATGGAGGAAGGGGTAGACCGAGATCATGACGAATTTCCACTTTTTACTTTATATATTTCAGTATTATTTGCTTTCTCAATAGAAAGGATTGCTTTTGTAATAAATGCTTAAGCCATTTTAATAAAGTCAGTATTTATGATTAAAAAAAGAAAACAGAGACATGTAGGAAGAGAAAGAAGGAGGAGGAAATGAGTTGGGAGTGGGGAAGGAAGAGAAGAAGAGAAAGGGAGGATAGAGGCATGGAGGGAGAAAGAAGGAGACAAAGGGATGGAAGGAGGAAGGGAGGGATGGAGGGAGGGAAGGAGTTGCATAGGAGGCTCTTGAAGTAGGAAAAGTACTGGGTGACTATATTGAACTCCACTCCGACCTCTGATTCTTATAAGGTCTAGTCAGAGGTATCCTTGGCACATGCCTTCTGGAAAACTAAGTCACCATGTCTCAACTGTGACTTTGCTTTGAGTTTTTATCCATCACAGTCATAGTACTGAGGGCTCAAAACATGCATACACTCATATAATAGGTGATTTATACAATAAAACTGTACATAAACATATTTGCACTTGGTCAAGATACATGTAGGAAGATAATCATAAAAAGATCTGGCAGTATACATGATTTCTTAAAGTAACAAAAGAATCCAAATTGCTTTTAAAAAATGACACTTCTAAATAATGCACATTTAAAAACTGAGTACAGGGAGGGGAATGGCTAAAATGGGAAGAGAATGGGCAGGGGAAATCTAAACTCAAGATATTATCAATAAGACATATGTAAAAAATTTTTTTTGAATAAGGGCACAAAGATGTAGACTGTTACTAGTAAATTTTCAGTACCTGGGATGGAATACCTTTCAGTGAGTTGTTGGCCAAGGAGGTCCCGGTAGCCTCCAAAACATTAAGGCTTTTGCCAAAGCCCTTGGTTTCCCTAGAGAAACAGATAGTAAGACCCTATTGCTGAAGACATCTCATGCCTGAGAGGCAAGGTCACTGAGAAAGCAAGCTGATGCTGACCAGAAAACCTACTCCCTGTAGACCAGCCAATTGAAAACTGGAAAAAGCTGCACTGCACACAGCGTATGGGAGACAGAAGCCATCAACAGTGAAAACAGTGGATGCTGAATATTCAAGCTTGGCCAGACAGGCCCAATGACTGAACGAGTGCAATAGTGGCGTGTCTACTCTTGGGGTAACCAACTGCTCCATAATTGGACTGAAGGCCCTCTCTATGGGAGGGAATGCATACCTGGTACTGAAAAACCTAAGTAATAGTCTAAGGTAGGTGAGGTCATGAGCCTTGGGGGTATAAGCCTGCTAATGTCTGACTAAATGTATATATTATTCCCACCAAGCTGCCCTGGGGACACTACACTAAATGTTCATGTTCACATATTAATGCTACTCTCATTCTGGCTAGAGAAGCTTCTCTTTTCAGATGGTGATGACCACTGGGATGACCCAAAAGGCAACATAGTGCTGAGAAGAAGGGATGGAGGAGTGTCTAGCACTGAAACACCTCTGTCACACCCTCCAATGGCTCAGGGACCATTGCGGAAGAGGGGGCGGATAGAATGGAAGAGCCAAAGGAAGGATATGACCTCTTACAATGCAGCTGCCCAGACAGAAATTGGCCTCGATATCCATGATCTTGTGGTGCCTAAATTATTGATGTCATCAAATTAGGAAAGAGACTAATGGAGAGAGGGAGGGGATATGATGGAGACGGGAGTTCTAAAGTGGAATGGGGGAGGGGAGGGAAATATCAGGTGGGGTTTTTTTTGGGTATGTAAGATTAAAAGTCAATAAAAAAATAATTAAAAAAAAAATGACACTTCTAAAAAAATTGTCTTAATTTTTCATTTAATATGTACATAAAATTATTCATGTTTCCCAGATTAAACTGAAAATTCTGAATATCAGTAACATTAACCATAAACTATTTTCAGTACCACCAACAGACCTGGTATTCTGACATATTATGTCACAGTCTAGCATGATTGAAAGGGAAGTGAAAGTTTAAAGCATAAATTGGTATTGTAAACATACATGTTCTTCTTTGCCCAAACAGAGCACAATCATTCTGTGCTTCTAGTATTTTAAAATTTAATACACAGAGATCAAAATTATTCAAAAGCCTATACTGATGAAATCCTTAAGACTTTAAAAGAGCAAGATTGTCCTACCCCAAAAGCTCTCAAAAAGTAGAGTGATTTTTTTATTACTAATAAATCAGGTATATGGAGAGATACAGAGAATATTGAAGTCTTTTGCCTAGGAGACATATGTATGTATACACATATATGTGTATATAAACATATATGCCATGCAGAAATGTATAGGCCATATATATATGACATACATTAGGATATATTATGGAATTAGAGTTAGACCAATGTTAAAAAATGATATAAGCTTAGTTACTTTATCTTTACATATATATGTTATATTCTAGCAATATTCCTTTTAAAATTATATAATTAAGAAACATATACTTCCTAATGTAAAAAAAAAATACATGAATATAGCCGGGTGTGGTGGTACACACCTTTAATCCCAGCACTCAGGAGGCAGAGGTAGGAGGATCACCATGAGTGCGAGGCCACTCTGAGAATACAGAGTGAATTCCAGGTCAGCCTGGGCCAGAGTGAGACCCTACCTCAAAAAAATAAAAAAAATTAAAAAAAAAAACTCCACAAAAAAAGAAGAAAAAAAAAACCATGAATATAATGAAATAGTAGTTTGTGTTGATAATTATTTTTGCTATGCAAAAGAATATGAAATTGAAAATGTTTCCTCAGAGTATACTCTTTTCCCCAGTAAAATAAAAATATAAATGAATGTTACATGGAACAACTATTGATGATTACAAAAACACATGTTTTCTCATTATAGCTTGGTATTTCATTGCCCATGACACAGGAGGCTTCAATCAACACTTGATGAGATGTATCTATAAATACAAAACAAATAACCCATGTAACTTTGTCAGTCATTTCTCTTCCAGTGTTTTCCTATTACCTACAAACATAGTTATTACTGTTCATTAAGCTCTTAACATTATGTACTTTTTGCTAAACATTAATCTTATGTGATCTTTCAAAACAACTATGGCTAAACTTTTAGTTACCAGAAGTATGTCTGTCATACAACTGACTTTAAAAAGAAGTCTTTTAAAAGGCAAAATTGGTGTTTTAATCACAGTACATCTCTATATAAAAGAAAGCCATACTTTCACTCTCATTTGTAATACCAAGTGGAAAATATATATTTGCCTTTTATTGTCTCTAATGCTGCTCATGATTCCCTGAACATTTTGAAGTATAACATCACCAACTACATGACAGAGGAAAGAATGAGAGATGTGTAAGAGAGTAGAAGGATTTCAATTTTTTTCAAAGGCATAGGCATATATGAGTAGACTGGCAGATAAAGAAGATGAAGGGAAAGAATCAAACTGAAGGCCATCGTGCACTGTAAAAATACTTCTGGGTAGGTTTCAACATCAGAGCAAAATTACCAGAGGAAGACAGGGCCTTAAAACTCCCTGTTAGATAGAGCCAAAGTGATAAATAAATAAGACAGAAAATGGAAATAGCTGTAGAAAATATTTGCATCAGTCATTTCTGATGCAATTTATTTTCTAGAAACTCAATTTCTCTTCTAGAACTACCTCTCAGGCTGACTTTCCGTCGTGTGTGACTAAAGTAAGAATCTTTCAAAATGTCTTTTTTTTTTTTTTTTAGCTTGTATGGCCCACAGTTCATAAGCACTCTCCATCTATGTCCTCAGGGACTGATCAGAAACCACACCAAAGCCTCATTCCCTCATTCTTCATGTTGCTCTGAGTCAGAGTTTTTCAGTCATCATAAGGAACAGCAGGGCTTGAAAAGAATGGAGGGAAGCTGTCAGTCATGCTCCCCTGCAGACAAACAGGTGATTGGGAATTGTCATATAGAATACTGGGGATTAAGTTTTAAATAATCATAGTAAAATGATCACCACAGATAATTCAGAGAAAAAAAATCTTTAAGCATAGAACATATGATTGACAAATGGACAATAAAAGAATGCCCTGTGTTAAAAAGAAATCTTTCAAAAACGCATCTCTCCTAAAGAGAATAAAATAGAGAAGCATAATAAAATGTAAGATTTCAAGAGAATGGTCTCCACCCCTTCTCTCCACTCCCACCAGCTATGCTTAAGTCTAGGACTTTGGAATTACCCACTGTTAAAGTAATTGAGTAAACCCTATTGGAACAGGGCACAGTGGGGAATGCCACCTCCCTCAGCCCCACCTCAGTCACATCCCAGGCAAGGCCCCTCCCTTCAGTGTTCTACCATCCTTCACTTCCCTCAAACCCCTTGAAAACCTACCTATGGTGCTAGAGATTTTTTTTCTCTTTCACTTCAGATCATGTCATTTTTTTTTCCTTGCTTTAAATAAAAACATTGATCCCGAGAAACAACTTGTCTCTGGTCCTCTGTATCTAACTCTGAAGCTTATATAAATGTTGTCACCACTCAGAGAGAGAGAGACTACTGGGACCATTTGCCATCCTTACCTTCTGCCTTTGCAAGTTTCTTCATACAACACACCCACCAGCTTCCATTCTCCTCTGGTAAGTTTATTGGGTCTTTGGGACACCTGCCTTCTTTAGAAATACTACACCTCAAGCCAGGTGACTTACCTCCACACACACTGGACAGGGGTTCTAGGACCTCCTTTGTCCCAAACCAGTCAAGATTTGGGGATGCCTGAGCTCAACTCAGATTTTTTTTTGGATGTGGAATGCATTTATTTTCATTATATCAATACCTGGTTTAAGAAAAAGCAATTGTTGGTACAGTAATTGGAACTATCTTTATACCAGAAGGGTAGATCAGTAAGGCTAATGAAGAAATTGAAGTCAACAGAGGTTGAGAATTTAGCAAAAGATTAACTATCACTAGCTAAGATAATTTAGTCTATAACTCATAGTTGATTTTATATATATATATATATATATATATAATATATATATATAATATATATATATGTTTTTTAATTTATTATTTATTTATATTATTCTAATTGTACATTCATAAAGGAGACTCCATTAGCCTCCTCCCTGTCCTCCCTCTTCCAAAGGGACCCTCATCAATGGGGAATATTGTGTGTGGAAACACACACACACACACACACCTGGGAGATCTAGAGAGGTGTAGAGGTTTTTCCAACCATATATATATGTGATTGTTAGAACTTACTCTCCCCACCTTGTGTCTTGCCTTCCTTGAGCTAAAAATAGGACCCACAATGGGTTTCTTGCTCTTTAAAGTCTCGATTTTCTTTGGTAAATAAATTCACATAGTGTAATAACAAATAGAAACCTTTCTCTCTTCCTCTCTCTCATTGTCCCTGCTACTTGAGAGTCTTTTAACTTTGTACTTTACTTCAGCTTTGCTTCCTCTGTTCCAAAGCACAGTTTCAGCATTATTCTCTACAATTTGTCAGATTTCAGTTCTGCAGCTTTAAAGACTCCCTCCACCCCATTCTTTAGATTCAACTGCTTCTCTCTCTCTCTTTCTTCCTCTGTCTCTCTCTCTCTTCTCAAGTCCTATCTTCAGAATTACCCACATGACTCACTTTCCCCAGAGAAACCTGGCTCTTCTTGTAAGATTCCTGATATTATTAGACAAAAAGGATCTGCTCCTCTCCAAAGCTCACTCTCTTGGGGATGAGGAGAGGACATGGAGTGCCTATGTATTTTACTTCTTTCTTGGGGTATTTGTCCACGTGCTTATGGCCAAATGGTGGAAAGCTCCTTCATTCTCTTGTGAATGCACACCCCTGAGGTTGCTAGAGCCCACATTTGCCAAACATCATTGTGGCTTTGTATGCCAAAAACTACATAACAAAATCTATGACCACCAAGTGCTCTGCTTTTAGAATGTTTTATATATTTGTTTATTTATGAGAGAGAGAGAGAGAGAGAGAGAGAGAGAGAGGGAGAGAGAATGGGTGTGGGAGGGCCTTTTGCATCTGCAAACTCCAGTCACATGCACCACTGTGCATCTGGCTTTACTTGATTCCTGGAGAATAAAACTCAGGCCACAGGCTTTGCAAGAAAGCCCATTTGACTAATAAACCAGCTCCCCAGCCCCTTGTGATGTATTTTAACCTCCAAAACATTAAACAGTGTATCAACAATAATAATTCATCCTTGCATTTTTGGATTTAAGAAGAAAAATCTTGTGCTTGCTTACTGCAATGGTAGACAGCTGTTTCAAGAATTTCTAAGCACTTATTATAATAAAGCTTAAGTCTTTAAAAATAGTTATGTGGGGTTTACTAATAAACACAGGAAAGTTGATTTTTTTTGACTGTAGTTATAAGTTACTTAAGATACAATGCACATGCTTTTTGTCTTCTAAATAGAGCTTTCTGAGTTTTCATTTTGAAACTATTTCTAAGTGCAGCTTCTTAGTTTTAATTTTAAATGTGATTTTCTGAATTTTTTAATAACAATAATAACATAGGAAGGGACTGCTAAGTATCAAGAGACATAAAGTTATAAATATAATGTGTATTTCTGATATACTCAAAATGTTTATCAAAAGAATGTATTAAAAGTTATTACATTTCTGGTTAAAATACTTTTGAAAGGTTATAAAAGTAAAACTGTAAGAAAAATGACATGTTTATAAGCAAGTTAAGCATTATTGAAGATTATTAACTTTCTAAGGTCATAATTTCAATTGAATAAAATAAAACTGATGCATATTTGGAACAATAAGCCTTCCTGAAATATTTTTCTTCACTTAGAATGATTCAAAATGGCTGAAAAATAAGGGTTGCATATTCTATCTTTTTACCAAATGAGATATTTAAAACCCTTGATTAAATTATATCCACATGCTAAATTTGTATGCCTTCCTATTGGGTTTAGCCTTCACTTATTAGATATAAAACTTATTGCAATGGATAAAAACTTAAAACTATAAAAAAGTTAAAGCTATTTATACAAAATTTCATTGTGCCTATGATTCTTAAATCTCAGTGTCTTTATTAATTAAACCATTGATTTTAATAAATTGTTAAAATGAATCAAAGCTTTGAACTTTTTCTGCCTGACTCTCACTAGTTCTTAATTTAATATCCACTTTGGAAAACATTTATTATTACTATACCAAGTAAGTACTAAATACAATAGAAGAAAACTGCTTTTAAACTTGACAACTAAAAACTTCAAAATGTGTTAATTTATATTATTTTACATTCAAATAATTTTAAATTGCCCACAGTGTGTCAAATGTCACTTGACATATACCTAAATAATAAAATAGAGCTAACCTTAATTTTAATTAAGCTACCAAATAAATGATAAATAAACTTCCCTTATTTCTATAGATAATACTTATTATATTATCTATGATTTTCATTTTACTGCTTTCAACCTTTGATAAAATACTTCTATTATGTGTCACATGTAAATGTCATATCTGATACAGAGAAAACATATACTTAAATGGCATGGATCATAATGTCTAAAAGATTAATGTGACCCAAGAGTATCTTTTATAACAGTTCTGTTAATTCTCCTTCCTGAAAAGCTTCCTTTTTCACTATTTAGCTTCATCTATTGCAGAACCTAGGAGTAAGCCTCCTAGCAATGTGGGCCAATGACAATATCTACCAAATGTATAAACTCTGATATGTGACCAAAAGGGAACCATAAGCTGAGGCTCTCAGATGAAGCCATAACTGTATTACTAAAACTTGACCACCTTCAGTGACTGTAGATGCTTAAAATAGTATAGTTGCTGCACCACCAGAAAGCTCACCCCAGCATAGGTGAGGACTCATGGAGGATGCATGTACAAACTGCAGGCAGCTTTGCTGGTCAGAGAGTCTGGAGGACACTGCACCACTTTGCAGGCAGCTCAATCAGAAAGTTCCACTCCCTGCCCCCACCCCCAACACCAAGCAGTTTTTCTCCCTTTACAAAACCTTAGGCTCGGGTCTGCAACTCTTTCCCAGACTTGTTGACCTCCTTGGTCTCCAATTCAGAGGAATCTGCTACACAACACTACTTTTAGAGTAAAATCATACCTTTTTATGCTGGATTTACCTTTACTGAGAATTTTTTGCTTCCCAACATCATGAGTATGATACTCATGAGTATGGATACTTCTCTGATGATGCCAGTTTTGGCTTTAAGTCACCCACCTAATGTATAAAATTCGTTTTAGTAGATCCAATTCCAAATAACTTCAAAATTACTATTATTATCCCTTCAATAACTGTTTTGATTCTTACAGACACTTCTCTAACCTATCTGCGATGATATTCATCCAGAATACCCAACAGCATGTCACACAGATATCCTCATGCTCCTGATTTAAGAGTACTCAGAAACTGAGAGATGGAGAGACTTCCTGACTCTAAGAGAAGCAAATACATCAGAAAGAAGTAAAAACTCAAGCATACTGCCTCATATATCACAAGATTCCTCTTTTTTTTTTTCCCCCTTTTTATAGTTATCTCTCAGTTCTTTTTTAAAATATTTATTTGTATTTATTTATTTGAGAAGGAGAGAGAGAGATACAGAAATAGGCAGGTAGACAGAGAGAGAATGGGTGTTCCAGGGCCTCCAGCCACTGCAAACAAACTCCAGATGTGTACGCCTCCTTGTGCATTTGGCTTATGTAGGTCCTGGAGAATCGAGCCTCAACCCAGGGTCCTTAGGCTTCACAGGCAAGTGTTTAACCACTAAGCTATCTCTCCAGCCCTCAGTTCTTTTTTTATATAAACAAAAAAAATGCTAGAATTGTAAAATTTATAAAGAAATTTAGGGCTGGAGAGATGGTTTAGCAGTTAAGGCGCTTGCCTGAAAAGCCAAAGGACACATGTTCAACTCTCTAGATCCTATGTAAGCCAGACTCACAAAGGTGAGGCAAGGGCAAGGTCGCACATGCCCACTGGGTAGCACAGGTGTCTGAAATTTTATTTCAGTGGCCAAGGTCCTGGCATACCAACTCTCTCTCTCTTTCTAAAAAATAAAAAATAAATTAAAAAAAAAAAAAAAAACATTTACATCATGTCTTCTCCCTCTTTCTTCCTCCTCCCCCAGCTATGCTCAGACTAGGGTTTTGGAATCACCTAGTGTTATGGAAATTGAATAAAGTTTTTACCCTAGGACTAAGAGAGGGGATGACATCTTCCCCCGTCCTGACCCAGGTCAAGTCCAAAGAAAGCCTCTCCTTTGCAGATGAATATCTCCTTTTCCCCCAAACCCTTAAAATGTGCTCCCCTTCTTACTCAAGATTACAATTTCCTTTTTCTCTCTTATTTCACATCCTGCCTTGTTAATAACATGAACCATACACAACATATAAAAGAAAAAGGGAAAAGGAAAATATGAAAGAAGAGATATACCACATAGAGGCATCATCTAAGTTATCCAATTTGTAACAATTGGAAGAGAGAAAACTGAAGGAGTAGATGCCGCTGGCCAGATTTCAGCATGACCTCTGACATGGTGGCTATGACAGGATCCAATGAACCATTGGTCATATCATCATGCCCCTGGCAGAAAGGATCTTGAAGATAATTAAGGTTATGAATCAGTTGACTTACCATTAGTCAAAAGGCATATTATGTAAATCAGGAAGTGTGAGATATGAAGTCATAAAGGGGATTCAGGGTGTGTGTAATCACTGTACTTTCAGGTGGGCTCTGTATAAGAAGCATGGTCAGCTCTGGAGCACTGAGCACATTCTCTGAGGTTCAGCCTGGGGAAGCAAAGGTCACACTTGGACAGCTGAGAGCAACTAATTCTGCCAATACCTTATGTGGCAAGGTAACAGATTCTCTCTACAAACCTCAGAATGAATGCAACCAGGCTCCCATTCTGAGTCAGTCTCTGAGGCATTAACTGGAGAACCTACTGACACATCAGAACTGAACTGTGAGGTAATAAATTAACATTACTTTAAATCACGCAGTGTGAAGCAATCCTCTACGTGGCAACAGAAAAGCTATCAAAGAATTTGGGTTAAAATGATGAGGAGGAGGAGAGAAGAGATAATTCTACAAACCTAAATAGGCCATACATTTTCTGATTGAAATGGCCTTCTTCATCAACAAAAATGACTTACAGCTACAGAAAACACAGGAAAATGTCAGTAGTAACAGGTATATACAAAATCTTCCAGTGAAAGGGACAAATAATAAAAGCTATTTACAGAAAAATTAAAATTGAACTAGTATCTTAAGTGGGAAAAAATGGTTGTGTCCAGTTTTTGTTTTTGTTTCTGTTTTTCTTGAATTCATGTATTTCCATTAGAATTCTTGCATTGCCACCTAATAGATTTGGAATCTCAGGCATGTTGCCTAGGACAAAGTTTGTTATTTGCAGAATGTCTACAATAATATGTCATATGGACCTGTTGTAATAATTCAATAAATACATATAGACAGCATGTAAATATAAATATCAATAGAAATATTGAGGTACAATGACAGTAGGAGTGGTTTATACTTTAGCTATTATTTTCAGAAATTTTACTATTTTGCTATTAATGTGCAATAGTGGAAAGTCTGTCATGGGGGAAACCAACTGCTCTCTAATTGGACTGGAGGTATGCTCCATGGGAGGGAATACATCTCTGATACTGAAAACCTACAAAGGGGTAGTCATGAGCCCTAGGGGTATAACGTCTGCTGGTGTTTGACTAAATGTATATACTATGCCCACCAAATTGCCTAGAAATCACTGCTCTTAAAGTTCATACCCATATATTAATGCTACTCTCACTTGTGGTTAGAGAAGCTTCTCTTTTCAGATGGTGGTGACCTTGGGATAACTCAGAAGGCACCATGGTGCTGAGAAGAAGTGACAGAGGAGTTCTCAGCACTGAAACATCTCTTAACACATCTTCCAAGGCTCAAGGTCCATTGCAAAAGAGGGGGTGAAAAGAATGTAAGATCCAAAGGAAGGGTAGGACTCCTTACAACATGCTCCTCCAGACACAAAATGACCTGGATATCCATGACCTCACAGTGCCTGACACTACCTACACCAAAACATCATAGTAGAAGAAAAAGATGATGACATCAAAATAAAAGAGAGATTGATTGAGAGGGGATATGATGGAGAGTGGAATTTCAAATAGGAAAGTTGGGGGAGGGAGAGAAGTACCATGGGATATTGTCTGCAATTATGGAACTTGTTGATCAAAATTAAAAATTAGGGCTGGAGAGATGGCTTAGTGGTTTAGGCGCCTGCCTGCTAAGCCTAAGAACCCGGTTCCAATCTCCAGGTCCCACATTTAGCCAGATGCAAAGTGACGCAAGAGCACAATGCCGCACTTGCCCACAAGGGGCCGGACGCATCTGGATTTCGTTCACAGCAGCTGAGAGACTGCTGACACACCCATCTCTATCTGTCTCCCTCTCCCTCTCCATCTGTCTCTCTCTGTGCCTCTCTCCAAAAATAAAAAAAAATAAAATAAAATTTAAAAAAATTAAAAATTAAAAAAAAGAAAATAACTAGGTGAGAGGAACAGGAGAAATGCAAGAGACTATCCTACACTTATTTCCCTCAAGATGCTTTGCATGAAACTGTGGCTTGAATGTAAAATGTCCCTTCTATGACAAGATGTGATGCCCAGCTTCTTATTCATGCCATGCTTTTTATCTGCTATGATGATGCTTCTCCTCAAAACTGTAAGCTGTTTCCTTTCCTCCCATATTCTGTATCTGGTCAGGTGTTTTTTTTTTTTCTTCCCCAGCAATGATAACAGAACTCCAGTTTGTCTCAGACCACTCTGTTTTCTATTAGGAAACCACAAAGATCCCCCTTCTCTTTCTTGTATAAGCATTTTCCAATCTCTCCTAGGGCATTACCAATCAATTAAGTTTCCTTGGCCTAACAAAATCATGGATAAAAATAATTTTTAGGGGATAGAAATATGGTGCAGTTATGGTTAAAGTTGCTTTCTCCTTATGCCTGCTGACCTAAGTTAGGATCCCCAGTGTTCATGTAAAGTCAGATGCACAGGGGCTCATGTCTGTAACTCCAATGTGCCTGGAAATGGGAAGCTGAGTTAGAACAATTCCAAAACTTGTGGGCCAGGTAGTCTAGCCTTCTCAGCAGCAAGCAATAAGAGAGATCCTATCTTACATAAGGTAGTAGGGAACCCATACTCCAAAACTGTCCTATTTCACACATATGCAATGGCACATATATCATACACACACACATTTCATATATATACAAACACACAAATAAAAATTTTCAGAAGAAAGCTTTCTTGACCACATACACTAATCCAATTACAGTTCCATTTTTCAAGTTGCCATCAGAGCAGAACTAGAATTGACTACACTCATGGTGTCTAACTCCTTTACCTCCATTCTCCCTGGACTGTACTCCACATGTCCACATCTGTCCTTTACATTTATATTGTCAAAAAGAAGTCTCCAATAAAGATGGTATGTAGCAATCACCTGTTCATTTCTGAGAAATGACACCAGACCAGAAGCAGCTTGTGGGAGAAAGGGTTTACTTCAGTTTACAGTCTCAACATGAAGTTTCATCCTGGTGGATAAAGCATGGCAGATCAGGCAACCAGCTCATAGCTTCACACATCATCAGCAGGATGGGAGAGAAAAATATTATATGGTTTCATTTACATGTAGAATCTTAAAAATGAGTCAAATTCTTAAAACTGGGTGCAATAGTGATTACCAAAGGTGAGTGGAGGGAAGAAAATTATGGTTATATGGGGTAAAGGATAATAAGTCTAGAAAACTACTATACAGAATAGGTACCACCATAAATATTGGATTATATATATAAAATATTGTTATAGGAAACTGAGTTACATAGAACTGGCACCAGAGACAGAGTAGAGAATCAGAAAATTTATTCATGTTTACATGGACTCAGAGAATGACTTCCAAAACCTGAGTACTGAGCTCTGATAGCTCAGAAGTTGCATAGATAAATATGGCAAGCAGTCTGACATCATCTTGAATTCTTTACACCATTGGGTTACAAGTTTCTAAGGCTACATGATTTTGGGGCACAAACAGAAAATTCCTTATCAATCAATCAGTGATAAGGAAGTAGAAATGTAGAACAGAAAGCTATATGTTCAGAGGTGTTTGTGCCTATGGCTGCACTAGCTAGGTAACATATAAGCAGGCTGAAGCTGCATATATAAGTGGGAGACTCAGAGTCATGCTGTCTCCTTGGTAAATGCTTGTATAATAGAAACTTGTGTTTTAGGACTGGAGAAATAGCTTATTGGTTAAAGTGCTTGCCTGAAAAGCCAAAGAACCTAGGTTCAATTTCCCAGAACCCTTGTAAGCCAATTGCACAAATTAGCGCATGTGTCTGGAATTTGTTTGCAGTGGCTGGAGGCCCTGGTACACCCATGATATCTCTCACTCTCTACTTCTTACTCTCTATCATATAAATAAATAAATAATTTTTTTAAAAAAAGAAATGTGTTTTAGAGTATCATCTGGATCTGGTTCCTTTCTTAAATATCTTCTACCACATGTTATGAAAGTAGATTTTTAGAAGCTATGGACAGAAACAAAAGTTAGCATGGAAGGTGATGGACAGGATAATTTGCTTGACATTGTATTTGTGTGTGTGTGTGTGTCCACATAAATATGTATAATTTTAATGGATTAAAATAATAAAGAACTTGGGGCTGGAGACATTGCTTAATGTTTAAGGCGTTAGCCTGCAAAGCCAAAGGATCCCAGTTCCACTCTCCAGGACCCACATAAGCCAGATGCACAAGGGGGCGCACATGTCTGGAGTTTGTTTGCAATGGCTGGAGGCCCCAGAGCACCCATTCTCTCTCTCTATCTCCCTCTTTGTCTCTCTCAAATAAATATACAAATCCAATATATTTTAAAAAATTAAAAACTCAAAGTTGAGGACTGTAGCAAAGAATAATAAAATAACAAAAAACATGCAAAATGGTTCAAAGAGTGAACATGACACTAGAGCTAAAATTGGGCTTACATAGGTGGCTGTCCCTAATTGTGTTCAAGAAACTGAGACCTGAGGATAGGGTTTCTGCTCTGTGTATCAGATTCCATAATATGGCATTTCCTCCTTAAGTTTCCTTGGTGTGAGAAATATAAGACATAAAAGTCAGAGTTCTCATTTTATAATCGTATCACAAAAAAAGCTTGAGCCAGCACTTTACATAGCCTGTGTTTCTCTGTGTGCAAAACTGCTTATGAGGCCATTTCTGCTGTGCATAGACTTTCTTAGATGACATGATCACCACTGGGTTATTTTAACCTTGGCTCCAATTTGGAGACAGGCATTCATGAGGAGGAAACTAACCATCCAATTCCCATTCCAACCAATTATATCAGTTCTGAGGTTTGTAAAAAATAATATGATTTGGGTCCCTAAATAAATGGAACCGTAAGCAATAGATAAAGAGAGACAACACACTTAGTGGCAGTCCCTCATGTACTTCTCTCTCACGCTTGTCTGCTGGACTGTGACAGGGAGGTTCTAGATATCCATGGCAAATTAAGAGGACCCTGTTCCTACAACCTGTGTTCTAGAAAGAGAAGAAAATAACTATCCACATATCTCCTTCCACCCATCAGACTCACTGCATTCTCACTCAGAAACTTTATCAGTGATGGTTGGCAATAAGTTTATGATGTACATCATTTCTAAATTGAAAGGAAATAAACAATGAAATGCAGTGACCACTTCCTATTCCTGCATAAAGTTTGCTAAAATAAAAATATCAATATTGAAAGAGAAGATTCTTTATATACAACTACATTAACCTACATCAGAAAGGGGAATAAATAAAGCTCATAAATATGACAAGTTTTTAGCAACTGTTGAAAATACTTCCTCTCCATAATAATATCTCTACATTTTCCTTAAACTCTAAGTGTGCACATGCTCTCCCTCTCTCTCTCTCTATCACACATACATACACACATACACACAAACAGAGAGAGACAGAAAGAGACAGACAGACAGACACACACACACACACACACACACACACAGAGAGAGAGAGAGAGAGAGAGAGAGAAAATTATTTCCTCAATGATTTTGGGTATGATACTTTTTGGTGTGGTCCAGAATGTTAGTATTTCCACAGTGACCTGAACTCTATCCTTACCATGTTCTGACAAGGGAACAATTGGAATAAGAATTATAGAATTAAGACAAAATGTAGAAGTTGATTTTGCTTAACAAGAGCAAATGAGGATACAACAAAAAATACATATGCCCAGAGACATGGATTCACTAAATATAAATCCATATTGATATAGTAAGACCACACACCTACTTTTCCTCTTTTCTTCTTGTTTTCTTGATGCTAAACAATAAAATAACCATGGAAAAATTTGACAAATATAGAATTAAAGAAAAATATATCTTCAGAGTACAACCAATGGACATATATGTATCAGCATAATGTAATGCATTGCAATATGCAATTCAAAGGTGAATTACTTGGACGTTTCTCTGGACTTATTCTATGAACATTTGAGAAGATTGATTTGGAATGTATGCATTATTTAGGTTGCAGAAAAATATAGATTGGAAATAACAATTAATATAATTTTCACATATACAGGTTTTCATTATAATTTTGTGCCATATGTTTCTGTTATCTATATAAACTTAGTTCTGTCTACAAAAGATAGCCAACTGATAGTTCCCTGCAGGGCAAAAATGCCCAAGCCAGCAAGCATGAATTTAACTATAAATTTTAAGGCAGGATAAGAATCCTGTACTTTATGTTCCTTTCAGGAAATAAATATATGATAACCACTAATAAGAAATGTTAATTTTTCTTTTCCTGAGCATATAACCACCATATATATAAATATATATAGTCATATAGTCTTTTTGATTTTAAATAATTTCTGAACTATTCCTTTTTATCTGTCTCTGCTCCAAAATTACACAATAATGTTTAATGATAAAGCAGCAAGGAATAATTATTGATCTATCATCATGATAACTATTATAAGAAATAATGTCTCACATTCTAAAATTCTATGTAGACACTTTTGGCAGTATTTACTTGGTTAAAACTACAAACAAACAAAAAAATGATTAGAAATTAAAGACTTAAAAGCCTGCTAATTGGCCAGTTATATATATCATATTAATTTTTCTACCTAATACTACATGATATCTCAAATCAATGCTAGGCTAGAAGTCAAATAAGTTGCTGACATTTTTTCTTTCCCAGAGTAAGAATACCAGGATTTCTATGCATATCATATACATATTTTCATTGCATATATATAAATTTTAAACACATAAACCAATATAACTACTAAACTATAAATGTAAAGTACACCAAATTTCATTCCTTTCTGGGTTTTTAGACCTTCTCTTCTTTAGCTTTGGAAAACTCATCTCATGAAAATCTTTGATTCTCAGTGTGAAATCATTATGCTACTGCTTACAGAGGAATGTTCTTTATTTAAAGCCTCTCTCTACTTAGGGAATGATGCCTAATCAAACTTGAGTAATCATAAAAGTCATACAACATGAGCTTCAGAATGAGCAATGTGCATTTCTGCTTCTTGTGACATAAGCATAAGCAAAATATATTAACTTTATGTGCCAATGTGATCAGCTTATACGTGTCCAAGTAAACATCATTCTCAAAGATTCACATTTTAATTGGGCCTAAGAAAGTCATTGATCCTCATCACTGTGCATAGACAAGACCCAATAAAATGAGAACAAAGTCAAAGGAAGACTCTTCTTCCTTCCCTCTTTTTCTTCTTTCTTTCTCTCTCTCTCTCTTTCTTTCTTTCTTTCTTTCTTTCTTTCTTTCTTTCTTTCTTCTTTCTCTCCTTCCTTCCTTCCTTTTTTCCTTCCTTCCTTCCTTCCTCCTTTTGCTTTCTGTCTGCCCATATTTGAGCTGTCTCTTCCTTTGCTGGCCCTGACTATGGCCACACCACTGGCTCACACCATTGGCTCCCCTATTCTGGGATTTCAGCTTTGAGTTAAACTACCAGGTTTTGTTGTTGTTGTTGTTTCTTTGGTTTTCACTCCAGATTTTAGATAACAGATAGGAGAGCTTCCAGTTTCTAGGATAAGTGACTCACCTTCTCAAAATAAAGCTACACATACAGATTTTTCCCATGTGTGTGACCTCATCAGCCAGTATTTAAAACACAGTACATATTTTCAAATGGAACATTGGTCCATAAAGCAAAGAACAGAGAAATTATTGAGATGTGTAGGTTCAGTAAAAGTAATTTTCTACATCATAAGCTCAAACTCTTGGTCACTGGTTGGGAAATTGTTTCATTTACATGAAATGTCTACAGTCCAAATGAATTTCAAACCAAAAATTGGCATTAAGAGTCCCTGATAGGTTTGCATGCAATCTGCTTATTAGACTTAAGAAAGAAGCAATCCCTTCTCTGTTGCATGTCCCCACCCCTACCACATACTACATATACTACCACATTATGGACGAGGAAGAGCATAAAACAAAACCACTGTGAGGGATCCCAGCCTTATACCTATACCCACCTTTAATCCTTCCTATTGCTTTGGATGGGAGAGGAAGCAAGTTTCCAACATTATGTTTTGGCCACTACCTTTGCCAAGTGGGATCTCAGCACTCTAAGAGAGTATGTTTAGAGACTGACTAGATTTGCCATCACCAGAGTCCCATGTTAATATTTGTTGCTCCTCTCAAAAAAAAAAAAAAAAAAAACATAACACACTTTAATTTGACAATCAGTGCATCTCCTTGCCTCTACCCTCCTGATAAACTTCAGTTTTCCTTGCTTGTTATAGAACAGTGGATCTGTGATGAGGGTAATGACTTCCATTGTTAAGCTATGCAAATGAATTCTAAGCATGCTGTCAGATGATGAAAGGAAAAATGATGACAATTTTATTCTACTTGTTCTAGAGTAAACATTGGTAAACTAATTATATGAAACACCTTCACTGAGTGTCTGTGAATGGAGGAAGAGTCTCTGATTACTGGTTTTGTCTTTATTTCTATTTGATAAATTACATGTAATTATAGTGTAATTAAGTAACACCTTTAGCATTAAAGAAAAATAAACCATGTAATAAGGAATAATTTCTGAGAACAGCATAAATTCTAATGATTGTAAATAGACCACATGGTAGCTCTGGAATCCATTACAAGAGTTTGGTTCATAGATTTTTATAAGATTGCTTTGCATAATATGTAACTAAATTCAAAGTGTTAATTATAGAATTAATGAAAAAGAAACTGGAGAAACTTGTCTTATGTGTTAATGTACTTAGATTATAAGTAAGCTTTAGCTATTTCAAAAATTATTTACTAAATTCTTTTTAGTCATTAAAGTCACAATTAATTAAATCAAGTGAATAACTAGTTATTCAAAACTTATCCATTATATTCAAACACTTTGTCGAATAACATTCAGCCAAGAATTTCCTATTTCTCTCTTCAACCCCCTCATAGTACACTTTACTGCATTTCAAATACAAGGGTATGGGATTTGAAACTTGTAGCACTTGTAGCAAAGTTTGTTCAAGGATATTTTGTCTTTTTGATCAAATTATAAGAAAATGAGTTACTAATATTCATTTCTCACTACCATATTCTTTTATGCAAAATACCATCAAAGAGCAAGCATGGCTGTTGACTGTAACAAGTGTGACTCACAATGCTACCAGACTGGGGTGGAGATGACAGAGAAGGGAAAGGCATCTTGGTACCTTTCCCCCAGCTATTCATAATATTCCTGTCCTATCCCTTTTCCAATGCTTATTAGTAAGTGAATAAAACATTTTCTCCATTCCAAGGCACTGTTTGGGGACAAGTGACAAAACTTCCAAAATGTAATGGTGATTACATCATTATAAACAAATCATGACATGAAAGATGAAAGTTAAGAGAATATTTTCTTTCATGATCTTGTGTGTGTGTATACATATATATATTTCCCTTACATTTTCTCTCTAAAAATTATCTATACTAAATTTGCCCTCTTAAATTCAATTGTCCTATGGTGATCAGAGTCTATCAGATATAGTATTTAAAATCTACTTTCCACCATTTGTAATAGCTGTGTTGATCTCCACTCCAACTTTTGGGCTGGTCTGAGAAAACCAGGTACCAATTATACATATGCCCTCCATCACCACCATGTGGAGTCCATAACCTCTGTCATACCTTATCTAATGACTCCTTCTGGAATATTACGTCCGTCATCTACTAAACTTCAGATTTAGGATACTAAATACAATGCCATCCAGCCAAATATAGTGGTCCATGCCATAACCCAAGCAGTCAGGAGGCTGAAGAGGAGGATCAGAAAGTTAAGGCCAGCTTGGGTTACAGAGAAAACCAAGGGTTGTGGATGTAGCTCAGCATTAGGGTACTTACCTGCATTAGTCAGGTTTCTCTGGAAGAATAGAACCAATAGAATGAGTTATATTAAAAGAGAATTTATTGGATTAGTTTATGGCAGTCCAACAATAGCATTTTGTAGTCCAGAGAGTCAAGGAACCTGGTAGTTGCTCAGTCCATGAGGCTGGATGCCTTGGCAGTCCCAGTCTGACGCTGACGGCCTGGAGGCATCCTGAAAAGCTGCTGGTCTTCAGTCCCAGCTGGCCTTCAGTCTGCACTGGTCTTCAGTTCACTTTGGAAACAGCAGCACTGCAGCCAGGTGGGTGGAAGGGATTCTCTTTTCTCAGCGCTTCCTTAGATAAAGCCCCTCTCCGAGAGTGGCTGCCCACTCTGGGAGAAAGCTCACACACAGTAAAAACTTTCTCCTTCAGTTAATCCCTCCTGGAAATAACCATGGAGACCCACTCAAGAGGAATGTCTCTGGAGACTTCTAAAAAGATCAAGTTGACAACAAAACTTCACCATCTCATTACCTATGAATTTAACCTCCAGCATGGTAAAAAAAAAAAAAAAAAAAAAGAATGATATGTTTAGGCATCACCCTTCCTGAGCACATCTTCCTATCCTTCCATCTCATTTCTGATGTCCAGTCTTACCTCATTAGGAATATTAATTCACAAACCCTTCTGCTTTCTTTCTACATGTGAGTTATCCCGTGTGATAGCATTCCTAGGAAAAGATGGCATGATATGGTAATGGCTTCCTTTTCAACCTGACACTGACATAAACCCTCCCAGTTACTCAGAGCAGTATATAAGGATATGTCCAGTCATCTTCCTCCTCTCTGCAAGCTGTCAAGCTAGCAGAAAAAATTCATACCCTGAAGAGTTTAAAATCATAATAAGGTAAATTGGGCAGCTTCACCATGCCCAGGAATCTTGTGGGTCATTCCTTATTTCTCTTGGCCCTTTCTCATGCCTTGTTATCTCTGTTTCTCAGAGAGGATGGTAAATACCACAGAAATATAAATACCCTGTGTGGTCAGTAATTTTTGGAAACTAATAGGTCTGCCTTACAGAAGAATGGAACAGAATAGTGGTCATTAGAGTGTGTGAAGTATGAAGGGCAAAAAAGAAGCAATAAGGAACACTGAAACACAAGGCCAAAAGGAGGAATTGCTTGGTGTTTTTTTTTTTTTTTTTTTATCCTATTATAGTGTGACTATGGATTAAAACAAGCTATGATATATTTCAAAATCATAAAAAAGCATTAAATCTCAACACATAGTAATACTTGATGTTTGAAGAGATGAAAACGCATATTACCCTGATTTGATAGGTTCACATTGTATACATGAATAAAATTACCACAATGTACCCAATAAAGATGTACAAATATTTGTCTCAGTGTTTTAATTCAAGATTAAAAATAAGAAATAATCCCATGACATTAAAGAAATCCACCAAATAAAGACCTAACTTTTCCTTCCTCTTCACAGGATGTCCTCTTTTAGTGATTTTCTATATGTTTGTTTTCTCCTGAATCTTTTCTAATCTCAAAATCTATACCATCAATCCCATCACACAGATGAAAACTTTCCTGTTTCCTGAGCTTCAGGAATCCGTCTAAGACAACTGTGAAGTATCAGCTTTAGGCTATTCTGACACAGGGGCTGTTCTACCCAAGAGAGATAGATGCTCTGGCTTAGAGAACCCAATGGGAAGGCTGACAGATGGGTGCTCAAGCAGAAGGGTGGCTTCTCCTCTCCCCACTCCTCCATTCTTCATGCTTTCCAATGCCTTTTCATCCCCTAGCTCCTAGAAAACCTCATTATGCTACTAGAAGACCTCTGTTACTTTCATTTCACATGGCTTTTCCTGCTTGTGTGTCCTTCCAGTGATGGAAAAGGCTTCATAGTGACAGGGAGTACAGCCTTACACTTAGGGGACCACACTGTAATCTTGGTTAAACTTTATTCAAAAATAACCTTATATTAGGGCTGAAGAGAGGGACCTGTGGTTAAGGCACTTGCTTTAAAAGCCTAACAACCTGGGTTCTATCCCCAGTACCCACATAAATAAAGCCAGATGCACAAGTCGTGTATGCATCTGGAGTTCATTTTCAGTGGCTACAGTCTCTGGTGTTCTTATTCTCCCCCTCCCCCCTGCTCTTTCTCTCTCTCTGTTTCTCTCTCTGTGTGTTTCTCTATCTCTTTCTCTCTCTTGGACATGGTATTCCATGCCTTTAATCCCAGAATTTGGGAGGCTAAGGTAGAATTGCTGTGAGTTCGAGGCCAGCCTGAATCTAATTCCAGGTCAGCCTGGGCTAGAGTGCAACCCTACCTCAAAAATAAAACAAAACAAAAACACTTACTTTAAAAATATTTGCTTATTAAATTCATTTCAATATAGTTGGTTTAATTATGCATTTGCCACCACTGAAGTTATCTCTTACTGAGGTCTCCTCTGATGCAAATTATCTACACCCAGAAGAATTTGATATTACTACTGGCTTCTTGATTTGTTATGGTCACCCTCAAATGCACATCACTTATCTCAGACAACTCTATTCAGGTTCCTTCACCCATTCTTCCTCTTCAATTTGTCAAGTATTGGAAATCTCTGTGGCTTGTTTGCTTCTCACTATATCTTCTCAGCCCAAGACTTCATTCGACACTTCAGCTTAAATTATATCTATTCATTCATCACTTCCAAATAGGTTGTTAATAGTTCAAATGATTCTTCTGGGTTCCAACTCAGATTATAATATCCATCCTGTTGTATTCAAAATCAAACTCAGCCTCTGTTTTTTTTTTTTTTTTCTGTTTTGAGACACAATACCAAGTATCACAAGCTGGACTCAAATTTACTAGGTAACTAAGGTCATCCTTGAATCTTGGTCCTTCTGACTCCATTCTCCAAGTACTTGGATTACAGATATGTGCTGTCAAATGTGGTAAGCATTATCCTTTATTTCACTTTCTACCACTGACCTTTATCAATGATTGGGATATTATCCCAAATATTGATCCTAGAAATTCAGGACCACTAAGCTACCTGTGAACTTTTAAAAATTATTATTATTATTTGACATTTTTATTTATTTATTTGACAGAGAAAGAGGGAGAAAGCGAGAGAGAATGGGCACACCAGGACTTTCAGCCACTGCAAACAAACTACATACTCGTGTGCCCCCTTGTGCACCTGGCTAACGTAGATCCTGGGGAACTGAACCTGAGTCCTTTTGCTTTGCAGGCAAATGCCTTAACCACTGAGCCATCCCTTCAACACCCAACACCCACCCACCCCCATTTTTTTTTTATTTTGAGACAGTGTGAGACAGCTCACAATCCTCCTGCCTTAGCTTCCTGAGTAGCTGGGATTACAAGCCTGTATCACTATTTAACATATAGATGTAAGAGGTTATATTTCATAAAAATATATGATATGTGAGATGACCTAATAGTTATTTTTTAAGTGGGTTACATTCACAGAGACTTTATAGCCACATTTAGCACAGGATTTGCTGAAGAGTCTGACCAATAACTATCCTAAAATATTTGCAAATAAAACTATTGTCCTTAACCCATGATTCTCATTGAATTCAGTTAACCAACCCATCACCAAATCCATTTTCTCTTCTTACTTAAATATATCTTTAGTCAATTAACTTTCAACCTCCTTAGACCAACCTTTTATAAATTACTCCATCATTGATGTATCTCCCATAATATCCTCCTAATTGTTCTGATATCTATCCTCACCCCTCCTAAGATGTTTCTCCAATTTGCCTTTAATATGTGTCCTTTACAAAGCAAATCTTATCAAATATTTCTCCAATAATTGTGCCCTTGAAAACATTCATTAACATAGTCATTATTAATATGCATGGCTTTGAGTCATAATCATTTACAATTAATTCATACCATTCCCATCCTCTTTAGCAAACCTATACTACTCCATGTCAACAAATCCTTTTACCCTGCTGATCCTTTATAGCTTGTCTTTCATACTGAAAACACACTTGCTCACTTCTCCCCACCCTTACTCATTGACTGGCTAACTTTGAATTATTTCCTTTCTTTAGTTTCCTAGTTTACCAAGCATAGTTTGCAGAAGTTTCTTCTGATCCATTTCAATCAGTAATTTACAAACAGTAAACCATGTGCCACCAAATCAATGCTGTGTCTAGAATCACTTCCTTTATAGCAGTTTCACAGTCTACCACTTAATTTGAATGAAATGAAATTGAGTCAAAACAAATACAATGAAATATAAAATATTAATAAATTAGATCTATGCAGTACATATAGGTAAGGCTTAGCAACATTTCATAATTTTTCTTTTTTTTTTGGGGGGGGGCGTTGAGGTAGGGTCTCACTCTAGTCCAGGCTGACCTGGAATTCACTATGTAGTCTCAGGATAGCCTTAAACTCACAGCAATCCTCCTAACTCTGTTGGGGTCCCTCCTAGAGCCAGCCCAGGAGAGACGGCAGGGTCTCTGCCGAATTGTGGGTGAGATGCTCAGAGTCACTACACAGACCCTGGGAGTTGGATGAAAGCAGGCCTATGGAGAGCTGTTGCAAACTCGTTTATTCAAGCAAGTGTAGGGGTTTAAAGGGTCTGGCTGGCCAATCATTGAATGGGTGGTCCTCTTCTTGTGACCAATGACAGTCTGTCTCTGGGCAGATCATCTTGCGGCAGGTTTCTCGCAAGCCTAGGACTGTAGCAGAAAGCCATGTCCACAGAAGCCACTTCCTGGTTTCTTCTGGCATGCGGTCTGGCTAGTGCCCAACCTGCATTGTGCCATACATATCCTCCTTTTTGTTTTTATTATTGGTGACCCTGAAAGGCATGGTTCTTTGCCAAGCCATTGTTGACCCCAGACCCCAAGGGATCATCACATGCGATGGTGCCTGTCTTAGGTTGCCCCATCTCATGGGATCCTACCTGTCATTGACTACCTGCCATCCTGGTGAGGAAACCCAAGGGGTGTGGCCTGGTTTCTTTTAGCATGCAGTCTGGCTAGGGCCTGACCTGCATTGTGCCATACACAACCTCTGCCTTCCAAGTGCTAGGATTAAAGGTGTGTGCCACTATGCCCAGCTCATTTCATAAATTTTCATGTATGAGAATATATTTTTTAATCATATTCAAAAATAAGTATGAAAACACCAGACTGAAAACCACTATTTAAATGGGATTGACCATTTGTGCCCTTTCCAAAAAAAAAAAAAAAAAAAAAAAAAAAAAAAAAAAACTAACTAGCATACTTTTAGTAAAATAAACATACATAGATTATTTCTGAATACCTACCTCAGAATTACTTACTTACTTATATTTAATAAATAAAATAATTTGATACCTACCTTCCATTAATTATTAAATAATAAATAATTAATAAATATATTATTTACAATTATATATAAATATATAATTTTCTAACTTTGAGACTACATGACTGAAGGTGCATTTTTAGCACCTTCTCTGAAGCTATAAAATGAGAAATTTAGCAATGGACCTCCTGGTACAAGTACCACTAACTCATGAGTGTCAGGTTCAGCAATTGCTACTAACACTAGCCTACCAGGTAGATACAGATAAGTTCCAATTCTTTCTAGATTGGCTATCAGTTGAAAATCCTTTTTTTATTAGTTATGTATATTATATACACAGCCATGATGGTACCATCATTAGCCTTCTCCTTGTCCTCCTCCCATGGGTAATGTGGGTCTTCCCTTATAGCCATCAATTATGTGGGAGAGGCAAAGACTGTGTATAGTGACCCAACTCATGGCTCTAACAATCTTTCCACCCCCTCTTCCATGAATTTCCTTGAGCCATGTTGGGTTCATTTTAGGTCTATTTCAGTGATGAGGTTTTGTGAGCCTCTGTGTCTCTGGATATCTGATTTGGTAGGGGTTGAATGTTCTTTGTGTCTATCTCCTTTTCTCTTGTGCTGGTACCAGGTTCACCAATAAAGCAGCACTGTTGCTCATTTCCCCTATGACTCTATGGCTTCATCTGGTGCCCTGTTGAGGTGCAATAGGCTGATTCTCTCCTCAGGAGATGCGTCCATCTAAAAGAGAGAAGCAGATTCTCCAACGGAGAGTGAGGTCAGTGCAAGATACATGGATAACCATTATTATTTTAGAGAGAATTTAATAGGTGCAGGCCCTCTTGTATCTCACTATTGGTGGGAGCTTGATATTGTAGAGTGGGCTCATTTTTTGATATGGTTCTGACTTGTTTCCTGTTACCAGGTATGGGTTCCATTCCACTGTGCGAATCTGTATATAGCCAAATGTAGAGAAGCTTTGTGCCACTACTGCACTTGTGTGAGCATCACGTCAGGTTGTTTGCTGCTGAGTAGCTTAGACCATGAGTTGCTTAGACAGATGCTTATCGTTTTCCCCCAGTCACTTATGTAACACCTTCTGACACTAGACAAGCTAACTGTCTGTGGACTGACTCTCTTCCAGATTCCAGCCAGGTCTCTCCATGTTCTGTCCAAACAGCATAGGTGTCTTCAGCAATAGGGTCTTACCATTAACCTTTGGTGGGTTATCAAGTACTCTGACAGAAATCTGTCTTCTTTTGGGAAACCTTGTAGGTCTCACTGATCAACAGCTCATTGTGGATGTTAACCACATGCTGGTGTTGGGAGTTACATGTCAGTGCCAAGGGAAAAGAAGGGAAAAAGTATAGGTAATATGAAAGAGTAAGAGAGAAGAGGGAGGTGGTAGAGAGAGAAACAGCAGAAGATTGAAGTTAGTGTTCATCATACCCTGTCCAAGCCCCTGTGATTCAGTTATTCCCTCCAAGCACCTAATGCAGGTTTGGCCTTTTAGTATGTCTTTCAGGATATAGGATTTTATGGTACCATTTCCATTTGGTTCCTGTTTTTTGTTCCCCCACCCTTCCCCTGCCTTCCCACTCCACCATCCCTATCACAGAAAGTTGCATGGTCTCACACATCTGTGGCTCCTAGTTTGTATTTTCCTGAGATGCTGACAAACCTAACAAACATCTCAAGGACTGGACAATAGGGATGGAAATCTTTTTGAAAGCTACATAACTCCTGGAAGTTTCTTGTTTCTTCCTTTCAATTTGAAAATGACACTTCCTTCTTCATGGGTTATGTGTATTAAATGAGGCAACATGTGAATAGCAGGGTGTTTGCCTATAGCAGGAATGCCTTTTCTCTAATTCCAAGATAGAATTCCTTTTCTACAAAGAGGGGCATCCTGAGACTCTTTGTTTAGTCCTCCACAAAGGCTTTCCAAGTGTGGAATTACTAATTGTTGTCCACTTACTAGCTAATATAATTATAATATAACCAAAATATTAAACCATTTTGTGCTTTATTGTTACCTTTATAATAGATTATCACAAACACAGTCACATCCTCACTTAACATATGTAGAAAATAAAGTGAAGCAACATTATTTGGATGGTTTCTTCTAAGTGACAAATCCTGGTCTCAAGTTTTTTTTTAAGTCTGCAGTATCTAAACAAATACCTGCTTTGAAAAAAGAGCCCCAAATGCAATCTTATGTAAATACATGTTTGGCTTGAGTTTGAAAACACATGTTTATGATATTGATTTCAGTTGTCTTATTGTTAGTGTATATTACTGTCACAACTGGCTTATCTTCAAGACATACTTTATTTCAACTGAATTCCCTTAGGTTATATATTTAGTGGAGATCAAAGAGGAATCATAATCATAATTCTAGATAGGAATTTGGTCAAATTTGCTCATGTGAAAATGCTGAATTTGGGCTGGAGAGATGGTTTAGGAGTTAAGGTGCTTGCCTGCAAAGCCAAAGGACCACAGTTCAATTCCCCCAGACCCACATAAGCCAGATGCACAAAGTGATGCATGCTTCTGAAGTTCATTTGCAGTGGCTGAAGGCCCTGGTGTGCCCATATTCTCTCTCTCCTCTCCCTCAAGTAGATAAATAAAAATGATTTTTAAATGCTAAATTTGAGTATATATCACCTAGGGTTTTCCTTTAATGCTAAATACTAGACATTCATTGAAAATTATCTAATAATATGTGAAATATTAAATGCAATTAAATATTAAATACAATAAAAAATGTACAATTATACTTTTTGTTAAAATTTTATAAAATCTAATGAAGAGTTCACTTTAATGACCTTTGTTGCAACCTATCATTTGGGAATAGAATTAAGATCTGTCAATTTTGCTTTTAAAAGACATGTCCAAACAATATTTTTATTTTGAATACTTCTACTGAATGGCTCTGTTTATCTCTTGGTCTTACCTGCTTTGCATAATCATTAACCAAAACCAAAATTCTCACCTACTCCTTTCTTCTATATCAGTGAGTAATAACTGTTAAAATCAGGAGGAAAAGTACTGACATGATTTAAGTTTAAAATTTGGGGATGGACATCATGATAGACTTTGTATTTCTTATCATATAAATGCACTAATGTATATACATGAGATAATAGAAATTAATTAAATAGTATGTGGCAGTGGCATTTTTAAATCATGGCAAAGAAATGGCATCATGCTAGATTTCTAAGACAGAATTCTCAACATCATTCCCATCATTGATGACTTGTTTTGGTACTGTGCCTGCATCATATAATAGAAGTCATTTTAATTTCTACTCTTCAGTAGGACTGAAGTATATTTTTATATTAATTTTTTATATTTTTTATATTTTTAATTAATTATATTTCAATTAATTTTGATTTGTGGCTTCATTTCAATCAGAATGAATTTAGAAAACTAATTAAATAGAAGACAAGATACAAAAACATGATTATATGAGAGCCCCATTCCTAAGACCATATAAGAAATAAAATGTCACCTGTCATTTTAATTTACTGTACCCTTATCACTTAACTATCACATGATAGAGTTCTGACATTTAGAAGAAAAGATGATGTGCATAATAAATGTCAAGACTTTTTTTTTTCTAAATACAACTTTATTTTCGAAAAGCTTAATAACAAAATGCAGGTATCATGTAATTTGTTCTTCTTTTCATATCATAAGCTTTGCCTAGAAACACACATCAGCTAGTCTGATATCCGTTGCCTGGCAACCATCTGACTATTTCATGCCTTAGATGACCTGGATATATATCTGACAGTTAACCCTTATGATACTGAGTTAATTAAACACTTAGAAATGATTAGGAGTTCTAAATAAAACAATATTAGTGTAGGTTTAAATTTTAGCCTTGAATAATTTCAAAAGGTCATTTTTCTTGTTAAAGAAATTGAATAATTAGAAATAAATATAGTAAGTAGCTTTTACAATAGCAATGAAGTATTAAAAATGGTTGATGGTTTGAACTTTCTCTTCAAGTAGGCCTAAGAATGAAGAGTACACATTTTTATAGTTGAAGACTGAACTTATACCTTCATCATTCAATTTATATGCATACATATGTTGCCATATTTCTGTCAAAAAAACAGAAAAGTAAGATCACTGACATTAGTTCACTTTTGTCAATGACAGATATCTGTAGTACTTAAAACAAAAAAAAAATCATTAAACTAAACAAGAACATGTTAATCTGCAAAGCACTTGGCCAAACAATGTTAAACTCTAATGTAAATATAAAGCAAGAAAATTAAGGATGACATCTGTTCAAAATAGTTATACTTCCAGAAAACTTACTTAGTGCATGGATTATATAAGCACTTACAAATGAATAATAAAAAATAACAGAAGTGAGAAACAAAAATTTTTACAAAACAGTGGCATTTAAATAAATAACCATTTTTCACTTCTTGAAGCAAAAGCAATCAAATGCTTTGCTACGCCATGTACAAAAAAATGAGCCCAGTCTCCAAGATCAAGCTCCCACCAAATATGGCCTAGAAGAGGGCCTACACATATAAAACTCTCTCTAAAATAACTATGGCCACCCCATCTATCCAGTACTAATTTCTCTCTCTGTTGAAGAATTTGCTTATCTTTTTTCAGAAGGATGATGAACCTAAAGAGAGGATCAGCCTATCACACCTCACCAGGGCCCCAGCTGAAACCATAGAGTAATGCCAGGAAAGGGCAGGAGTACAGCTTTCTTGGTGAACACAACACCAGAAAAAGGCTGAAGGAGATAAACACAGAGAACATCCAACTCCTGGTAAGCCAGATATCCAGAGACACAGAGGCTCCCAAAACCTCATCACTGAAGTAGGATTAAAATGATCCCAATGTGGCTCAGGGAAATTCATGGAAGAGGGGGGCGGAAAGAATGTACAGAGACTTGGCCTATCCCCCATAATTCTTGACTACCCCCAAAATGCATGACCCACATTCCCCATTGATGAGGGTCCCTTTGGAAGGGGGAGGACAGGGAGGAGGATAATGGAGTCACCAATATGAACGTAAAATTAGGATAATATAAATAAAAAAGTTTGATTCTATAGAAGTATAATGTAGCAGGGTGAATTATACATATCTTTGTGATGATACAATATATCAGTTTTAAAACAATGAAATAAATTTTGTCATTTAGTTTATAAGATTATATAGATAATTCAATTGATGGTTTTAAGGTCAATCAAAATACTTTTGGCTGTTTTAAAAAGTTAAATTGCAGAATTTGATAGGTAAGAGGATAAAAATTAAGATATCTGTATGTCCTAGGTCTAAGAGTTTTAGACCTAATGAAAAAGAAATCATAGAAACTAAAGGCAAAATCAAAGGAATGTGAATATTTTCAGTTATTTTTTATTATAAGATGGAAAAGAATCTTGTCAAAGATGGAGAGAAAGAAAGGGGCAGTCATCACAATGAAGTGAAATATCTGCTGATAGAATGAATACGGAGAAAGAGTCTGGGCAGAAGGACAGGGAAGACTAATGTTCTGGTGGAAAAACTTTGTATGAAGACTGAAGAGAGAAACTGAATATAGAAACTCTGTTTATATGTAGAACTGAGCATTGACAAATGGTATGATGGTTAATCTTCATAACCTTACCTGGATTTGGAATCATCTCACAGACCCATTTATGGGCATGCCTGCTAGGGCATTTCCCAAGTTGTTTAACTCAGGACAGAGGACTCACCCTGAATATGGAGGGCACCGTTCCATGGGATTGAATCCTGCATTGAATAAAAAGGGACAGAGGAGCACTGCCATCATACTATTTCTTGGTCTTCCCAAATGTAAGGAGTGAGTCCCAGCTGCAAACTCCTGACCCACAAAGTCTATCATGTTTCTTCTGCCTTGGTAGACTGCATCCATGGGCCAAAATCAGTCCTTCTTCCCTAAAGCTGGTTTGGCTCAGATACTTTGCCACAACCATGAGAATAGTAACTATTGCAGATGGGTATCAGCATCAGCATATAAGCCAGGTTTCTTCTGTTCACCTCCTCTTTAATTGTATGGAGCCAGATGGATTTTTTTCTTGTCTTCTTTTCAAGGATGATTAAAAGACAGCCTTCCCATCATCAACTCTCCAGTGCAATTCAGGGAAGTTCAAAGCCTGTCCAGGGAAGACTTATACTGTGGCAGCCATTGGTGGATTCCAGCACTGTCCTTCCATGAAAAATGTCCATGTGTGTGTAGGAGAAACAGCTTATGTCACTTGGCAGAAGGCAAAAGCTGTGACAGCATCCTCATAGTACCTCCCAGAAATGCCCTAAGATTATCCTGGCCACAGTCTCTTAAACATGATGTACTCTGTGCATACAAATCCAAAGGCTGCAGCATCTTTTAGGATAAGAAAGGGAAAGAAATTACCTTTGAATTAGCACAGGCTTCATTCAGGTGTTTTAACATTGTGCTCAGTTATTCCCACTGGACTTTGGTATCAGATAATCCCAGAAGACAATATAGGCTTTCTATCTCCTCAACTGTATGATCTCAGACAAGGTTTTGAATCTTTATAAGACTACATTTCCCTTTCACTGGGGAATAATACTTTATTAAAATGAAATAAATAACGTATGCAAGCCAGATCATTGTATCTGGTGCCTAGAAGGTACTTGCAAGCAAAGGAAGAAAGTGTCTTTCTTGCTCATTCTTTTTCTGTAATTCCTAACCTAGGAGTTACACTTTGGCACTTAGGAGGTGTCCAATAATACTTTGAAAATACTTTGAACCTGTAAACACATTCACAAACATTCTATTGCTATGAAAGCAAGAAATATAAGACACATTAATTTTGCATCTGCTTTTTTTCTCAAATTGATATGCTATCTCACCTATAAACCTAAAACTTGTTATAATGATGTTTATCTTCATATATGAAGCCAGCAGTTTCACTTGTATTATTTTGCACCATATCAAAATTCACCCACTAGCAGTTTTCAACCTATTTTGTGCCAGGTAATTTTCTACAAATTCAATATACATAAGGCAAAAACAAAGATAGGACAGATATGGCCTTTTAATCTGGGTCACTTTTCATTCCAAAGCTTCTTTTCCTTTAATATACTACTTTCTAATTTGAAACAGCTAAATTTACCAGCCTTTTCCCTTGTGAAGAGCTACAAAGAGAATTCTAACAAGGTAGACACAGTTTTAATCAGCATAAAATATCCAAGCCCTAGATTGAGGAGGTTTAGTATATAGATCCCAGAGGAAAGTTAATGAAACCAGAATGTTGAATATCGTTACATATATATGCAACCATAATTGACCAGGAGTATATGTTGGCTTTATATAAGCAATTAAGTCACAATAATTGTATTGTTTTAATGCTGGTAAGGATTCCAGGTAAAGTTAATGGAATATCTCATGCATTCAACAAACATTTATTGAACACCTCCTAAGTGCCAAAGTGTAACTCCTAGGTTAGGAATTATAGAAAAAAGAATGAGCAAGAAAAACACAGGAGTCTTGATTGGAGTATAATAAGTAGTGTAGTAAATTCTATGACAAAGGTAGACACATACTATGGGAAAAGGTAAGGTCGCAAGAATGCAATCTCTTTAGGACTTGAAGGTCATGTAAATTTTACTAGAGAAGGGTGTCTAATATAACTAGGAGTCTATGTCTGTTCTGCATATCAATTTGACTGGACTATTTAGTACCTCAGTAATTTTCTTCATCATTATATCTGAGTACTTTGGTTTGGGATAAGTATTTGAATCTGCAGAATTAATAGGTACTTCTGAGTGGCCTTCTCAGGGCAATAGACCTCATCCAATAATTAAAACAAACGACAATATAAGGAATAATCTTTTGCCTGTTTTCAGTGTAGCTTATCAGTGTCCTCCTGCCTTTGAACATGAACTTAGACTTTATATCAACTGACCTAACTTGGGCCTTTAGACTTTGAGTGGAATGATACCATCAGGCACCTGTGTCCCAAATTGTCTACTATAGATATTGAGACTTCTCATCCTCAGTGATCATGTAAATCAGTTCTTTTGTCTATATGCATAACTGTATGCATTATGGTCCTATTTAGAGCCGTACGGATGGATAATGATGGTGTAGAAAAATGCACCACAAGCAAGAATGGAAACAAGGTGTGATGGTTAAGTTTGTGTCAACTTGATTTGTTTAGGAATCCACAGACATTCCTCATAAGTGTGTCTCTGAGGTTGCCTCTATGAAGGATTAACTAAAGGAAGAATCCATCCTCCAGAGTGAGCCTTCCCCCAGAGTGAGCAGCCCCTCTTGGATGAGGGGGCTGGTTGATAAAAAGAAGCTCTGGGAAGAAAGGCTCTCTCTCCTCCCACCTGGCTGCGGTGCTGCTCACTGTTCTCTGCTTGGTGCTTGCTGCTTGGTGCTTGCTGGTTTCCAGTGTGGACTGAAGACCAGGGTGGACTGAAGAGCAGCGTCTCTCCAGGACGCCTTCAGGCCTTCAGTGCCAGATTGGGACTGCTGAGGCATTCAGCCTCGTGGACTGAGCAGCTACTGGGTTCCTTGACTCTCAGGCCTGCAACCTGCTATTGCTGGACTGTCGTAAGCTAATCCAATAAATTCCCTTTGAATACAATTCATTCTATCCATTCTATTCCTCTAGAAAAGCCTGGCTAATACACAAGGTATTCCAGAAACTGGAAAAGGTTTGGTGGCACTGTCAGAAAAATGAGACGGAAACAATATGAGGAATCAAAGGGTGAGAAATATAACTGGAGTCAGAATATGAATGCATCTTAGTTCATTTTCTGTTGATAAACAACAGCATATCACAAACTAGGTAATTTATAAATAAGGTAAAAAAATTTTCCTCATAGTTCTAGAAGCTGAGAAGTCTAAGATCAAACACACCTGGGAACCCTCTTGCTGCATCCTCACATAGCTGAGGGCATTACCTTGCCAAAAGACTCTGCAAAAGAGAGAGGGAGCTGGAGCAAAAGAACACACCACATGCCCAAGGGACTTATCTTATTTCATAGAAAATAGCATTATTCTACTTAGGACCTAATTGCCTTTTAATGGGTCTCTCCTATTCAAATCATCACAGTTACTACCAAATTTCAATTACAAGAACCACTGGAATAGTTTTATCTTTAAGGGCAGAAGTATCTATCCATATTATTTTATCATGACAAGGGTATTATGTAAACAACTCTGCCTGGTTTTATATCTGTGCAAGAATGAGGGAAACCAAATCAGGGTGCTTTGGCTTAGTGATAAATAACCCTCCCCCACAAAGTCTCTATGTTAAATGCTTAATAACAAGTTTGGGATGATGTCAGAATCTTTAGGAGTTAGGGCCTAGTAGAAAGAAATTAGGACACTGAAAACCTGCATTTGAAAGGGATATTGAGATCTGAGCCTCTTTCCCTCCCTCCTTTCCCATCTCCCTCTGTCCTGGCTCCCATGAACTGAGCAGCATTGCTCCACCATGAGTTCTGCTCCATGATGTTCTCTCTCACTGGTTGAGCATGACTGACATCTCTGAAACTATGAGCCTAAAGAAGCATTTCTTTCTTTAAGTTTAAATCTTGAACTCACATCATACTCTGTGCTCCAGATGTTCAGCACGGAGCTCAGAATTTCACCATTGTCTAGCTAGGTTTTGGTTTAGTTTGGTTTGAGGTCTCACCTTTTCTATGCCCTTATTCCACCAACTTTGAATTATTGCATTTACACTGCATGTTGAAATTTTGTAACTTAATTTTTATACAACACATTGTTGAGTTTGCCTTAAGCTTTGGAGGAGATTTTAGACTTGGATTCTTGAATAACGTTGCAGTAGCTGACTTTGGGCACACTTGGAGATGAACTAAATGCAATTTTAACTATGAAACTGACATGAGGTTTGAGGTCAAGAACCAAATCTTAATATCTCTGAAAGGTCCACATGCTAAGTAAAGACTTGGTTATCAGCCTGTGGCACTATTGAGAAGTGGTGGAAACTTCAGGGGATAGAACCTAGGAAAAAATTGGGTGAGGCATGCCCTTGAATGGGGATCTTGGGACTCTGGACTCTTTCTCTCTTTCTGCTTCCTGACCACTTTGAAATAAGCAGATTTGTTGTGCCATGCATTTCACCAAGATGTTCTGCCTCACCACAGTTCCAGAAATGATGGAACCAAGTGACCATACATTGAAACTTTTAAAACAGTAAATGCTTTCCTCATTTATATTAATCTTGGGTATTTTGTCACAGCAATGCAAAGCTTAATATAGCAAACTGTAAATTATTCCAACAGCTTATACTTTGAGTATGGAAAAGAAGACATGGCCTCAGTTAAGAAAGCAGAATTCAGAAGATGCAGTGATTGAAGGAGGGGACTTGTGGTGATTTGAATGTAATATCCCCGTATACCCTTAGGTATGTTTGATTAAGATTAATCTTCCTGCTCAGTCTTCAGCAGGTAGAGCCCTACTATAGTAGCTATGTCACTGGGGGTAGATCATGAGTGCAGGTCAAGGGTGTGTGGAAAGGCAGCTTGAGCTCTGTCTGCTGGCTGTTGTCTTTGTCTCTCTGCTATGGATGTATGATGAAGTGAGCCAGCTTTTTCCCCCATGATGAATCTTCGCTTGGAATCTTTAAGCTTTCCTCCCATAAGCTGCTTCTGGTCAGGTGTGTGTTTGTCCGAGCAATAAGAAGGTAACTATAAAGAGGATGCATAAGAAGGTATTTGATGATTCTTAATAAGAAAATAAGTAATTATCCATTTGAATAGCAGGAAAATGATGACTGCATAACCATAGCTAAAATATCTAGAGCAATGATTATTAATCAGAATATATGAATAGATTCAGCAGAAAACCCCAGTTCAATTTTAAATAACTGAGAAGTCACTGGAAAGCTAAAATAGTCATGATAAGAGAGAATGAGATACCCACCCCCAACGGAAGGAAACATTTATGTAACATTCTTATATATTAAGTTGACTATTAAAAATATACTCAATATTTGGAGAAATGGCTCAGCAGTTAAGGTGCTTGCCTGCAAAGTCTACAGACCAAGTTCTATTTCCTCGTACCTACATAAAGCCAGACTTATAAGTTGGCACATGCGTCTGTAGTTTGTTTGCAATGGCTAAAGGCCCTGGCACACCCATTCTCTCCCTCTCTCATTCTTTCTCACTCCCTCTTTCTCTCTCTTATTCTCTAAAGAACAAAATAAATAGATAGATAGATAGATAGATAGATAGATAGATAGATAGATAGATATACTCTAGGGTCAGAGATGCAAATACTTAGCACTATTAAAACAACAAATGCTGATAGGATGATTTTATAATAGCTCATATAATAAAAAAGAAACATACAGCACTAATGTATGAAGATAGAAGTAATTATTATAACAAGTATTACTTTGTGCAGATGTACTAGAATGATATCAACTAAGTCCTACTTTCAAAAAAGTACCAATTTGTTAACGTCCCATGATTTAAAACAAGCACAAATGGACATGATTTGTTCCTTTTTCATCAAAATTTAGTTAAACAATATGGCTAGCCAAATATATTGAAACATCACTCTAACTTTCATTTCAAGGTTAAATCTGAAGTTCTCATTTCAAAACCCTTCATATCATTTCTGATAAAAAAAATGAATCTTGATGGTAATCACACAGTAGATTTCATGCATCACATTACATTCAATTATTGTTAAAGTGATCAATCAGCATGTACTATTAACATAATGGATCAGTCAAAAGCCTAGATGGTGAATCTAAAAGTAAGTATCATAGCAATTCATTCAAAAATACATCTCTATTCAAGTTTTCTTAAATTCTATCACAATAAAAAATGTAGTTTCACTCTCCATCCAACTTTTCCTTGCTAAATAAATGCAGTATTTTTCCCTTTATTTTACTTTTCTCTTTATACCTTTGAGAACTCTGTCTCCTCAGAGAGACACTTCAAAAGCTAGCTTCTACACATGAATCCTCTCAGCATACAGTTAGATGAGAGTCATAAATGAATTTTCTATTTAAATCATAAAGAACTTCATGGAAAATAGAATGAGAAAAAGCTGGATGAAAATAAAAGGATAATAATTTTAATAATGAGTAATATTTGTTAAAATTATACTGTACAACTACATGCTGCCAAATACTTGATATTTAAAAGAAGAATTTGAATAATAATGCAGTGTAGCACAGATGGAATGAAGGCCAGACATACAGAGAAAGGAAATCACATTTGTTGAACACTGCCACTGTGCTAGTTCTTTGCATATATTACTAAATTTACTCTCAAAAAACTTAACCAGTGAAATGAGGATTCAAGACTAGATATATTTACCAGAAATTCTTCATACTTTCTCCAAATCATACTATTTTGTTATTGGTGCTCCTTAGTTTCATGATTGTGGGAGAGAGTCATCCTAACAGCTCAAAATCACATTTCTGGTAAAAAATATCAAGAGACAGGAATTGCTTTGGAATTAATGGGTGCAGTGTTGTTTTTGCTTTTATTTTATGTAACTATTTCAGAATTGATGGTTCATTAAATAAAAGAAAAAATACAGGTCACAGCCAATTCAGTGTTGAAAAGAAATGTTGAATGACAACAATGAGGGGCTGCCACTGTGTACCTAGGAATGAATTCAGTCACACAAGAGAAGGCACAAAACATCATTTGTCCACCTGCTGAGCCCTCTCCCCAGCCTGACAAAAATCAGTTCTTTAGCAAAACAAGGCTCAATATAAAAGTACCTTGAATATATAATCTCATTACTATTAATATTGGGAAACACTCAACATTGCAACAAAATTATCCATATAGTTTTAACAATCTGGCTTTAGTTTCAAGCACAATATATAAATGTAATTGTTTTTATTGCAAGAAATCAAAGAGTAAATTATTGATAAATTTGACATATACTTATTTGTTCATTTATTAGAGACAGGTCACATCTCGTTTTACTCTGAGAATTGAGCCATATACCTATAACTCCAAAGTTGTAGGGAAATAGGTGAAATCAGAATGTGATTAACAAACTTCTGTTCCAGAAACCAAGAACAATTCAGCCCCAAGAGTCATAGTTTTGTGACAGGATCTTTCCAGAGAAAATATTTAATGTTGTTAGATTTATTTAAGATGGTTCATGTTATAAAATATAGGCTATGATCTCTTCACAAAAGAAGTATGTGGAAGGAGGTACTGTAAATATCTAGGCCAGGAAGAGAGAAAAGTTAGCATTTCTCATCAGTTCCAGATAGGCAGGTCTTGGACTTTTGCCTGGTTATGGTGTGGCATTGAAAGACTAACGGAAAAACATAAACACTATTTATGACTTATCATTCTTTCATTCTGAAAGGGTGGGAAATAAATAATAACACTAAGCTCATTTGAATCAAAACAAGATCTCACTGATATTTAATTTTAGAGAAATAGAATTTGACAGATCCAGCTCTAAGATGAGAAATTGTGCTTAACTCCGACAGTGCTATGGTCTGTAGCAAAGTATTAAAGGAAAATCAAAACATAGGACCAGCTGATTCTGTTTTCTCTGCCAGCTTTTTGGCAAATAGAACATTCATATTCACAGAGCAAACTGCTACCCTGGACACATAAAGGTGATAAGATGCCACTAAATTTCAATGCACTCATCCATTACTCCATTAACTTCCCTTAAATTTATAGTTGTTTAATTTAGCTATCCTTAAATCTATACTCTTACTGAATACTAAAGACTTTATAATGCAAAAATAAAGCAAATCAATTTTGACAATGCTGCCACCCAGCTTTATTTTTTTAGGAAAGCACAAAATAGAGAACAGAATTAAACAGCCATACCTATCCACATCTGTGAACATGTAGACATGCATATATTTTATATGATGAATTAACATTTACCCTGGCTCTCTCTAATTTTAATGCTGTCCAAGCTTCTTCCACATCATCTAATTCAAATGTCTAGAGTTTTACTATTTTTTTTTTTTTTTTTTTTTTTTTCCAAGGTAGGGTCTCACTGTAGCCCAGGCTGACCTGGAATTCACTATGTCATCTCAGGGTGCTCTTGAACTCACAGTGATCCTCCTACCTCTGCCTCCTGAGGGCTGGGATTAAAGGCATGTACCACCACACCCGGCTGTTTTTGAAGAAAAGTTCTCTTAGTATTGTGCCTTTGACCAAATGACATGAGAGTACTCCACACCCCCATACACATATCCACAAAAGGTATCAAGGAACATGACATGATAAAATCAAATTTTAATATCCTTCTGACGATTTCAAGTCTTTAACTCCATGGAATTTGCTCTGCCTCTGACACCTTAACGTAGCAAACTACGAGATGTTCATCTTTCCTGTTTTTATTATGAAAATTTTAAACATATACAAATGTAGACAAAATAGCATAATGAATACCTATTTCACATAGAATTCATTTAATAATCATTAATGTTTACCACTCTATGACTGTCTTTAGAAAGAACATGCCTTTAGAAAGAAACTCTGAGCCACAGTGTATTAAAACGTATTTTAGCCAGGCTTGGTGGCACATGCCTTTAATCCCAACAGAGGTAGACAGAGGTAGGAGGATTGCCATGAGTTCAAGGTGAGCCTTAAGCTGAGAATGTGATCTAGATTAGCCTGGGTGAGAGTGAGACTCTACCTAGAAAATAACAAAAACAAAGCATTGCTATGTTTTATATTATGATGTAAATTAAATACATATAAATATAGTCTAAAATCTTACATAATTCATCCCTGCTGTAAGACTGAGTCCTTCATTTTCTTATCTAAGGCCGCTCTTAGCATCTAGAAAACTCTTCATGATCTTTACACCTAGATTCTTACCTCTCAGATCTATCAAAGGAGTATCCAGTCATTCTCACACTGCTCTCTCTCCCTTACATTAGAGGTAGGTAGAGTTCACTTAAATTAATAATCAATGCTGTTCTTTTTATCAGTATGGATTTATAGTATAGCTTGAAATCAGATATTGTGATATCACCAGCTGTATTGTTTGTGCTGAAAAAAATTGTGGCTATCTAAGGCCTTTTGTGCTTCCATATGAATATTAAGATTAATTTTTCTATTTCTGTGAATAATGGTGCTAGAATTTTTATGGGAATTTCATTAACTGTGCCTATTGTTTTTGGTAGGATGGCCATTTTTACAATTCTAATCCTCCAATCCCATGACCATGGAAGATCTTTCAATTTTATGGTGTTATCCTCAATTTCTTTCTTCAGACTTCTAATGTTTTCATTGTAGAGGTCTTTAATTTCTTTGTTTGTAGATATTTCCACGTTTAATATATCTATGGCTATTATAAATGTTTTCCCTGATTTCTTTTTTTTTTCTGCAGCAGGAGTCTCTAGCCCAGGTTGACCTAAAATTCACTATGTAGTTCCAGGCTGTCCTCAAACTTACAGTGATACACCTAACTCTACCTCCAAGTGCTGGTATTGAAGACATGTACCACTATGACTGGCTACTAATTTCTTTCTGAGTATATTTGTATATAAGAAAGTCACTGATTTTTGAGTGATAATTTTATACACTTGTACTCTGCTGAAAGAGTTATTAGCTCTAGGAGTTTTTTTGGTAGAATCTTTAGTGTCTGTCATATAAAAAATCATATCATCTGCAAATAAGACTAGTTTGACTCTTTCTAGTTTGTATCCCTTTTCTTTCTTTCTTTCTCTTGTATTGTCACTCTAGCTAAGATTCCAAGTACTATGCTACTTACCAGAGGAAAGAGTAGGCATCCCTCTCTTATTCCAGATCTTAGTGGGAATGCTTCAAGTTTTCCACATTTAATATGTTATTGGCTTTAGTTTTGTCTTATGTAGCCTTTATTATTTGAGATATGATCCCTCCAACCCTAATCTCTCCACTGTTTTTATCATTAAGGATTGTTGTATTTTGTTGAGAGCCTTTTCAGCTTCTATTGAGATGATCATGTGATATCTTTCCCTAAGGCTATTTATATGATGCGTTATATTGACCTACATATGCTGAACCATCCTTGTATTCCTTAAATGAAACCTTCTTGATCAAGGTGGACAGTTTTTCAATGTGTTCTTGAATTTTCAAGAATTTGGTTGACAATTTTTGTGTCTAGGTTCTTCAGGGATATTGATCCGTAATTTTCTTGTTGTGTCTCTTTTTTGGTACTAGTGTGATACTGGCTTCATAGAAGGAGTTAGGGAACATTCCCTCTTAAATTTTAGGACATAACTTGAGAAGCAGAGGTTTCAGATCTTAAATAAAAGTCTGGTAGAATTCAGCGCTGAATCTATCTGGGCCTGGACTTTGGTTGGATGAATTTTAATTAGAGCTTCTATTTTGTTACTTGTTATAGCTCTATTTAAATTATATCTATCTTCTGGTTAGATAATATATATCAAGAAATTTATCCATGACTTCCAAATTTTCTAGTTTGGTGGAATATATATTTCTTAAATATGTCCTTATGCATCTCTCAATTTCATTGGAGTTTGTTGTATGTTCTTCTTCACCTGTAATCTTATTGATTAAGCCATTTTGTTTCTTTTGGTTAATTTCCCTAGGGGTTTATCTGTCAGAAACTGTGGAGGACTTGAGCAGATAGAAAGGCCTCCTCTGCTACTGTATAGATAGAATTAACATTGTGAAAATGGCAATTATACCAAAAGGAATATACAGATTTAATGCAATATCAATAAAAATTCTGGTATCATTCTTCACAGACATAAAAAATGATTTCAAAATTCATATGGAAAGGTAGTAGGCTTCCAATATCCACACAGCAGTGAAACATCTCTGGAGGTATCACCATACCAGATATAAAGGTATATTACAAAGCCATAGTAACAAAAACAGCATGGTACTGGCATAGAAATAGAAATATAGACCAATGGAACAGAATTTTAGACCTGGACTTTAGGTCAACTACTTGATGTTTGACAAAGGTGGAAATAATGTAGACTGGAGAAAAGACAGCATCTTCAACAAATAGTGCTGGACAAATTGTATATAACTATATGTAGAAAAATGAAACTAAATCCACTCATCTCACCATACACAAAAATCAAGTCCACATGGATTTAATACCTTAATAAAAGGCCTGAAACTCTTCTCCTACTGGAAGAAACAATAGAAGGAACTCTCCATCATATAGGAGTTAGGAAAGACTTCTAGTAGTTCAGGAAATTAAATTAAATCCGCTCAACCACAGGAATCTCATGAAGCTACAAAGATTTTACATGGACAAATATACCAAACTCAGGGCCAAGAGAACCCACAGAATGAGAGAAAATTTTCAGCAGCTATACCACTGACAGAGGCCTAATATCTAGAATCTAGAAAGAACTCAAAATCTAAACAATAAAGAAATCAAACAACCCACTCAAAAAATGGGGCAGAGAACTGAATAAAGAGTTTGTAGAGGAAGAAATACAAATGGCTAACACACACTTGAGAAAATGTTCAACATCCCTAACCATCAGGGAAATGCAAATTAAAACAGCTATAAGAGTCCATCTTACTCCAGTAAGTATGGCAATCATTAAAAAATCAAATGACAACAAATGTTGGTGATTATGATAAAGAGTAACACTCATTCACTGTTGGAAGGAATATCAACTTGTACAACCTCTATAGAAATCAATATGGGGATTCCTAAAAGGATGAATATAGAGCTATTCACAGACCAGTTATTCCCTTGAAGGACATTTACCCTAAGTTCTCCATGCTTCACTCCAAAGATATTTTCTCAACCATGTTTATAACTATTCAATTCATAATAGCTAAAAACTGGAATCAACCCAGGTGACCATCTTTGAATGAATGGATAATGAATTTGTGGTATATTTACACAACAGAATTCTACTCATCAGTAAGAAAAAGCAACACAATAAGATTGGTAGAAAATGGATGGACTTGGAACAGATCATACTCAGCAAACTCACATAATCACAGTAAGACAAATGCCACTCATCTGTGGTTCCTAACCTGGATAAGCTCCAGCTGCTAACATATTTGTTAGGCAACTCAAGACCCAGAAAATAGGGATGGAATGCATTAGCAGGGGAGTGAATTGGGACTTTGGGGGGAAAATACAAAACTAAATCCAATATTAACTGGTGCTATACAAACCTTTATCCTTGAAGATATTTTAAAAAACTGGACCCTCAACAGAAGTATAGAGGAAGCACCTGAAAACAAGTGCCCTGCAGAGGGTGGGATAAAGTCTAACCTTAAAAAATTATTTGCTTTGGCCTATAACTTCCACTACCAGAAAGCAGTTGCTATAGACAAGGATCTGTTGATCAGTATCAGAGAGACTTATGAAGTCCCCAAAGCGAGACAGGCTTCTGTCAAAGCACTTGATTACCTGCCTCATGTAAAAGGTAAGAGACCCTCTTTCTGAAGATACCATATGCTGCCAACACAGAGCACAGAGAGACCTGGCTGGAATACAGAATAAAGCCAGTGCCCAGGCAGCCCATCTAGTGCTGGAAAGCACTATATGAGCTACTGGGGAAAAGTGGCCAACAACAGTCTGAGCAACCAAGGGTCTAAGCTTCTCAAAAACAAACACCCTTACAATATGTACACACCAGTGCAATAGTGGTCCACAGCATTGCTGAGTAACCAATAGCTCTCTGATTGGCTAAGATATCTGCTCAGTGGAAAGGAAGCCATATTTGGAACTTGGAGACAGGTCAGAATCCTTTCAGACAAAGATTATGCTCTCCAATGACAAGCCCCCACTACTCTTTGGCTAACAGAGGGGCTGCATCCATCAAATTCTCCCTAATTTAACAACATTTATCCCATTTAACCTATGTTGACTTCACCCTTTCTTTTTCAGAAGATATACAGACAGGGTAAATAAACTACCCCTCTCACTTTAGCCAAGCCCCAGCTGAAAACACAGAAGAACTGAGAAGATGAGTAAGAATTCAGCTTCCATGGTCAGCCTGATAATCAGTGCCAGGGTGAAGGAGATAGTTCCTGAGCAAACTCAACACTACCAAAGCAGAGATCCAGAGGCTCCTAAGAGTTCATCACTGAAGTAGACTTAAAGTATAAACAAAATGGCTCAGAGAATTTTGTAGAAGAGGGGGCAGAAAGATTGTAAGAGCCACAGGTTAAGACATCATGCCAAGAGGTGTTGCCTCCCTCTAACAACCAACTGACTGCTTCTCCCAGAACACATAACCATAACCCCATGGGAAATGCCTGCAACCCCCACTGAGGAGGGTCCCCAGCAGAATGATGGCAGGGACGAGGGAAAGGATTGGATCAACATATGGTGTATCCATACTAACTATATCCATAATAAATAAAAAAGACTTTCAACTGTGAAATGACTACAAGAAAAGTAGGAAAACACTCCAGGATACAAGCATAGAAAGACTTTCTAAATAAGACTCTAGTAGACCAGGGAATAAGACACATACTCAACTAATGTGATTTCATAAAATAAAAAGAAAACATTGTACAACTAGATAGACCATCAACAGAGTTAATAGATAACATACAAAATGGGAGAAAATCTTTACCAACTATATATCTGGCAAATGCCCAATATCTAGAACTCAAAGAAAAAAAAAATAAAAAAATAAAAACCTAAGCAATAAAAAACAATCAATCAACCCAGTCAAAAACTATGTCAAGGAACTGGTTAGGGGGTGATCAAACGTAGAAATAAAAATGGCCAATAAACATCTAAAAAGGGTCACATCTTTTTGTTTTGTTTTGTTTTATTTTGTTACTTGGTTTTTCGAGGCAGGGTCTCACTCTAGCTCAGAAGGGTGACCTGGAATTCACTGTATAGTCTCACGGTGGCCTTGAACTCACAGTGATCCTCCTACCTCTGCCTCACAAGAACTGGAATTAAAGGCATGCTCCACCATGCCCAGCAAGGTTCAATATCTTTAACCATCAGGAAATGCAAATTAAAACTATTTTGAGGCTTTATGCTCAGATTGGCTATCATAAAGAAAATCAAACAACAAAAAATCCTGGCAAGGGTTTGAGAAAGGAGGAATGCTTATTCAGTGTTAGTGGTATAAAACTGGTACAGCCTCTATGGAAATCAGTATGGAGGATTCTCAAAAACCTCAAATTAGATCTACCATATGACTCAGCTATAACACTCCTGGTCATATAGCTTAATGGTTCTTCACTATACTATAGAAAAACCTGGTCAGCCATGATTGTTGCTGCACTATTCACAATGGATAGGAAATGGAATCAGTCCAAACGCCCATCAACTGATGAACTGACAATGAAGATGTGGGACATATATACACAATGAACTTCTACTCAGCAGAGTGGAAAAATGAATTTAGAAAATTTGCAGGAAAAAATAGATCTGGAAAAAAATTGCATTAAGTTAAGTAACTCAAGCTCGGAATGACAAAGGCCACATCTCTCTCACATGTGGATCCTAACTTGAAATGTTTAGTTAGGTTGGCACACTGTATTGTCAGTAGGAGTTATCAAGAAGCTAGCAGGGAGAGAGGAGAAGTTGTCGAAAAAGGTTATGGGAAGGGATAGTAGAATGGGAAGTGGAGGCAGCAGTACAGGGAGCAGAAAGATCAAAGGGTGACAAGGGAAGGGTGGTGGAAATACAATACTAAAGATTGTTTAATAAGTATTCTATAAACCTTCTTCATTAACTAATTAAAATACATCATTTTTTTCAAAAAAATTAGAGAGAGAAAGCAATTGGGTAGAAGTACCATGCTGACATAGAGAAAGTTTTATCCTAATGGCATATGTAACAGCAGGTAAATCCTAGCACTCACGATGGGTCACACACTGCCACACACAATGAGGTGTTGTTCAGAGATGCCTGTGAGGTCCCAAACACAATGCAGACCATTGCAAGGCATTTGGTTACCCACCATAATTAGATGGTGTAGTGGTTTGATTCAGGTGTCCCCCCCATAAACTTCAAGTGTTCTGAATGCTAGGTTCCCAGCTGATGGCAACTTGGGAATTAACACCTCCTGGAGGCAGAGTATTTTGGGGGGCGGGCTTATGGGTATTATAGCCAGCTTCTCCTTGCCAGTGTTTGGCACACTCTCCTGTTGCTGTTGTCCACCTTATGTTGACCAGAGAGTGATGTCCACCCTCTGCTCATGCCATCATTTTTCCTGCCATCATGGAGCTTCCCCCTCAAGCCTGTAAGCCAAAATAAACCTCTTTTTTCCCACAAGCTGCTTTCAGTTGGGTGATTTCTGCCAGCAATGCGAACCTGACTGCAACAGTAAAGTGGTACCGAGAGTGGGGTTGCTGCTAGACACCTGACTGTGTGGCTTTGGCCTTTTGAAGCTGATTTTCAAGAGGAATGTAGAAGGATTTGAAATCTTGGCCTAAGAGATGCCTTGCAGTGCTGTAAGTACAGCTTGATGGATTATTCTGGTCAGAGCTGAAAGACCTGAATGCAGTAAGAACTATGGACTGTGAGGTTTAGCCTATGAGGGTGAGAAAGAGCTTTTCTTGGACTGGGCTAGCAGTTTGTGTAAGAAGTTTGCTGTTATGCCCGTGTCCTGAGAAGTTGTGCAGAGTTGCTTTGCGTAGAAATGAACTGGTGTGAGCAGAGGGATATGGCACAGAAAAAATGAAATCTTTGGGTGAACTCTACCCGTTCAGCTGCAGTTGAGAGATTACAACCTTTGAGATTGGGCCAGCTGACCTGCAATGGGGCAACAGGAAGAATGCAGACTCTTTTGAAGGGGCCTGAATGCTGAAGGAGTGTCCTGTTCTTCAAAGTCTGATGTATTCCCCCCTGGATTAACAAATTGGCACCCTACCTGGTATTATGGAGTATAACAAATGCAGGAAAGAGAGGGTCATTGAGTTTTTAACGCGGTCTTGTGTTTTGGAAATGGCCATGGGCAGTGTGAAGCAGGTTTGCTGGATGCCTGCATGGAGATCCCATGGGGCCATGAGGATGGACTGTGGGTTGCAGTGGAGACCCAGTGGAGATGCCGGGACTATGAGATGGCTGCCAAGGAGAGCTGCCGGCCCTGGATGAAGTTTTCCAGGACTAGCTTTTGGGGTGGAATTCGAACTCCAGAGACTTGTTGCTGCTCAGAAGTATCGGACTTGGAGATTTGTCACTGACTAGTTGTTGGATTGGAATTACAGAGTTTGATGTTTGCCCTGGTTGTTTAAAATCTTGTATTGGTTAATTATTTCTTTGTTTTGCCCAATGCCATCCTTTGCAGTGTGAATCTCTTATTCTGTGCCATTATGGGTTTTTGGGGGGATATTTTTGGTATTATGGCTCAGTTAAAAGACCTTGGATTATGGAGATGTATGAACATCATTGGAATTGATAAAAACTATGGGGACTTTTAAATTTGCATGAATGCATTGCATTTTACATCATGTATGGTTATCAGTTTATGGGGGCTAGGGGCGGAATGTGGTGGTTTGATTCAGGTGTCCCCCATAAACTTCAAGTGTTCTGAATGCTAGGTTCCCAGCTGATGGCAACTTGGGTATTAACACTTCCTGGAGGCAGAGTATTGTTGGGAGCAGGCTTATGGGTATTATAGCCAGCTTCCCCTTGCCAGTGTTTGGCACACTCTCCTGTTGCTGTTGTCCACCTTATGTTGACCAGAGAGTGATGTCCACCCTCTGCTCATGCTATTGTTTTTCCTGCCATCATGGAGCTTCCCCCTTGAGCCTGTAAGCCAAAATAAACCTCTTTTTTTCCCACAAGCTGCTCTTAGTCGGGTGATTTCTGCCAGCAATGTGAACCTGACTGCAACAGATGGTAAGATCCTGTTGCTAAAGACACTACAGTTTACAAATGGGGAACATTGAGAAATCAAGGTGAAACTTGGATGGAAGCCATCTCCCTGCCATTCAGCTGTCATAGTGTTAGAATATGCTATGAAAGCTGCTGGGGGTTGGAGGGAAGTCAATAGTCTGAATAAGCAGTGGATCCCAAAGGTACACAATCAACCAGTCAGGCAAGATGTATCCACAGGTATAATAGTTGCATATAAATTTTGGGCTAATCAAATGTTCTGTGATTGCATATGAGGCCCCACTCAGTGGGAGGGAATTCATGTCTGATATTGAGAACCAGGTCAAAAGCAATGGTTAAGTAGGTCATAGAACCTAGAGCAAAGCATCCACTGCTTTTTGGTTAAACAGAAACACTGTATCCCTCAAAAACCCTTCTAAATGTCTATGTGTATGCATTTTTGTTATTGCTGATTTTGCCTTTTTGTTAGAGAACCTTCTTTTTAAAGGTGGCAGCTTATTCCAGGGAGATCCAAGATTCATCAAAATGACAAGACGAGAATGCCCAGGACTTAGCACTGGGTAAGTCATCCCTATCACAACCACCATGGCTCAGGGAACCTTTCAGAAAAAGTGATGGGTGAATATGAATGTTGTTCTCACTGCTAGCAAGAGAACTATCTCTATGCAGATGGTGGTAAACACTGAGGAAACTCAAAACTCATTAAAGTAGAAAATAACCTGCTAATGAGTGTACAATACTAAAGAATCCTCTCATGCTTTACTTGGCTCAGGAAACATTGTAGATACCAGCATGGTTCTGAGCCCATCAACATTTTGACATGGAGGATGGAGGAGGACAAAAGGAAAAGCAGAGGAAAGGAGGAGAGTCCTCAGGGGGTGGAGAATGGGAGAGAGACAAAAAAGAATAATGAGATAAGAACATGATGAAATTACTGTATTATGTTCATAGATTAAAGTTCTCAATAAAAATTGTTTAAAAACAGAAAGAAAATAAGTGTAAGTTGAAGAGCCCTGAGTGTGTGTTCTAAAGGAAAACACATGGGGATGTTCTCAGGGTCTGTACAGGAGACTGGCTGTCTTTAATCCTAATGTGCCTGCTCAGGTCATTTCCCCTGTATTAGTTGGATTACTTAACATTTCAGTGCTTAATTTGTTGAGTTGTTTGCATATTCTGGATTTCAGTCCTCTGTTGAATGGCTTGTGAGGATTTTTGGTTTGTTTCTACACGATGAGATGACTCCTTCTTTTTGTGTCCTTTGTGAGGCCAAAGCTTTTATTTTCACCAGACACTATCAACCCTTATTGTTATTTTTTGAGCTATAGCTTTGCCAGTCCTAGGTATACCTAAAAAGAACAAAGTCAACATACATAAGATACACCTGTATACCCATATTCATGCTGCTACTGTGGATACCTGTGAACAGATGAAGGTATAAAAAGATTATATGTTATATAAAAATATTTTATACTACATTCTATATCTACATTATATAAAAATATATAACATTTTATTTATTCATTCATATATGTGCACATTCATCTATATATGCATACTTACAATGGTGTATTATTCATACATAAAGAAGAATGAAATATCATTTGCAAGCAAGTGGGTGACACTAAAGGTCATCATGATAAATGAAATAAGTAGGAAACAGAAAGACTAGTATTACCTATTTTCTCACAAATATATTAGTTATATTTAATGGTTTAAAAATTAAGCCATATCCAGGACTATAACATTGCTCACTAAATAAAACACTTGCTGCTTAAGCATGAGAACTGGAGTTCTGACCTCCAGCATGTATATAATGACAGGTGAGTGTGTCATTCCACACATAATCCCAGCACTCAGGGGACACAGAAAAAGAGGATTCCCAGAGCAAACTGGCTAGCTAGACGAGCTGAATAAGCAAGATGTGTGTTAAAAGTGAGACTTTGTCCCATTAAATAGAATAAGAGTGATCAAGGAAGCCCCAGATTTCAACCATGCACAACCACACACATTTGCACACATACACACATGCACATATACCACATCACATTCATGCACAAAAAGAAAGACACATCCAAAATTTCAATGAACCCAAAGTATGCTAAATGTAAGTAGACCTTATATCTTCCTAAAAATGTTGAAAACCAAAGCTATATAGAAGATCTTAAAATCCTCTCCATGGGAACCACGGGAATTTTAACATCAAAAGCAAGTGCTCTCCAATGCAATAGAGGACATAAACAAAATGCTGGGAAACATGCTCCACTATGAATCTTATATCAAGGTAAGTTTTCTTTCAAAAATTAAGTAAATATAAAAATAGTCACAGATCAATAAATACAGAGAATTCATTGAAAGTAATCCTGCTTCACACACAAAAAAAGAATACCAAACTGTACTGCACAGGCACATGAAGAAGCAAAGAAAACCAACAACAACAATCCTAAAGGCAATGATTACTTGTTTCTTCTTACTTTCCCTTGGCTCATTTTAATGAAAATTGTATAAAGTAATATATAATATATGTATAATCACTGGATCTATAGCATATAGAAATAGAACATTATAAAACAACATTGCATAAGGCACAGAGAGGATCAATGCTTTATCAGAGTACGGAAATCACAGCAAGCAGCAACTCAAATCTACAGGGGGAAAAATGAAGAGAATAAGAAAGATGTGTGATGATTTTCAGGATACAATATGTACAATTATATATTTTAGCTTATTTCTTCTTTCAGGTCCTTTTATTTGTGAGTTACAAAATATATAGGCATAACATGTAAAGTGGTAAGAGCACTGAATCTTTTTGTATAAATCTGATGCAGATTCTGATAAGAAGCATGTGGTAAACCCAGATCAAGCTATAATACAGGAGTTGTAAAACTCTTACAGGGACTAAAAGGTTACACTAGAAAATATCCATCGAATACTGAAGGAAGTCATATAAGTACAGAACAAAAGACATTTCATTTAAAAACTGAAATGTCACAGACACAAAGCCAAGTATATGAAAAATGCATTAAATGTGAATAGATTTTAAAATCTCATCAAAAGCAAAACATATCCCCCATCTCACTTTGGTAACATTTTTATTTGTCTTAAAATATATTTTTGTCTAATACTTCTGTAGCCACTCTAGACTTATGGTTTCTGCTTTCCATGTTACATACTTTTGCTTTGAATCTATAAATGTCTTTAGATTTAGTGTCTGTCTCCTGTAGTCTATAGATCTTGAATTTATTTTCTAATTATTTTGACTACAAGGTGTGTGTGCACATGTGCATGCATGCATGTAGATACAGGTCAAAGGTTTATGTTGAGTATCTTTCTCAATCATTCTTCATCTTACATTTTGAGACATACTCTCTGGTAAATTCTGCTAGAATTTGCTAGCAAGAACTTGCTAGCAAGCCAACAAGTCCCAGCGATCTTCTTGGACCAGCTTCCTCGGTGCTGAGATTATTGGTGAGCCCCATGCCTGGTTTTTTACAGGGATGCTAGAGAACCAAAGTCAGGTCCTCATGATTGCTCAGCAAGCACTTTACCAAGTGAGTCACCTTCCCAAATCAAAGCAATTTTAAGAAGCTATTCTTTTTTTTTTTTTTTTTTGAGAGAGAGAGACAGAAACAAAAGGAAGAGGCAGAGAGAGAGAATGGGTGCCAGCAGCCTCTCAGCCTCTGTGAACGAACTCCAGACGCATATGTCCCCTTGTGGTCAAGTGCAGCATTGCACCCTTGCTCACTGTGACTGGCTAAACGTGGGACCTGGAGAATCGACCAGGCGTTCTTAGGCTTAGCAGGCAGGCGCCTTAACCACTAAGCCATCTCTCCAGCCCAAGAAGCTATTTTTAAGGATTATAATTTTCATTTTGTAGGTAAACAAAGCAAAGAATAAATCACGACCAACTTCTGGCAATGAGGAGCATTGACATACAGTTAACCCTTCCCTGTTGTGTGGACAACTGAGCCGTGAGCACCTTGCTTGGCTGTCCCTTTCTCACCTATGACTTTCCACTTCACCAACTAGTTTGTGAGATGAGAACCACTGCTATGTCTGTGACTACTGAGTTAAAATTTTTCAAGCTTTATCAATAAGAATTATGGAGGTAGGTTTTTTTTCAAGTCTTCCAGTTTCATCATAAAAATGTGAATAACATCTTTAGATCAAATAGTACATAAAAGAAACTTTAGCAATAAAAATTAATAGTGGATCCATTTACTGCCTTATGGTCTACTGCTTATTGAATTAGTCCAGTTGCTGAGGATAAAATCATAAAGTCTACTAAAACATATAATATCAAAACACATTTGTTTATGATCTTCCAATACCAAGGGAGAAATGAAATCTCTGATTTGAAAACCATTTTTCAAAACTATATCAGAGTACAGAATAAAAAAAAAAACAATTTACTTTTACTCAGTAGGATATGTTAAGACTGCAGGAAGAAGGCATGTGCTTCACCATGTGCTGTTTTTCAAGGTGAAAGAAAATCCTTGTCATATCCCAGCAGTGGAAGGAAATGAGGAAGGATGATTAATGACACTAGTGGCAGGACAAAATAAACCTTGAAGTTTAAACAGTGTTCCATCACACATAAGACACATGAGTCCGTTATCTCTGCATTTGAATTGTTATTTTCTTATTTCTGAACCACTGTGAAACTCTTTAAATATGTGCAAATAATTTTTAGCATTAAAGTAGAATTACAGAAATGGTGAGCTGTATAAATGTGTGATAGTTCTCTGTGCTCATAAGTATGTATAAATCTTTTAGCTTCCCCTGTAGTCATTTAACAACTGTAAATCAACATTTTTCACACATGTGTCAGAACCAGTCATAGGGATGAGAAAAGCTTCCAGCTGCATAAGCTAAATGTCACTGCTGCTTGGAATGCCCATTGTGGAGCTTCACCTGGATGACTGTGCCAGTCCTTAAGCCATACAGCCACACAAGAATAAAGAGCCAAGCTGGGCGTGGTGGCACACGCCTTTAATCCCAGCACTTGGGAGGCAGAGGTAGGAGTATCCCTGTGAGTTCAAGGCAACCTTGAGAACTACATAGTGAATTCCAGGTCAGCCTGAGCTAGAGTGAGACTCTACCTCGAAAAATCAAAAAAAAAAAAAAAAAAAAAAAAAAAAAAAGTAAAGAGCCAGCCCAGTAAGCCTTCACCTGACCAATTCTTAGTTCTGTTTGGTTTATTGAGGATTTTGTTTGTTTGTTTTTGATTTTAGAAGAATTTTTTAGTGTCTTTTTGAAACAAGTTCTCATGTAACATAGGTTGGATTCAAATTCACTAAATAGCTGAGGCTACTGTTGAACTCCTGACCCTCCCCACTTCTATCTCCCAAATGTTGGGATTACAAAATCTTAACTATAATTTTCCTTTCTGACATTTGATTTATAAGTTTCAGGGACTACGTCATTCTTCTTGAAATATACTCCAATTGAACATATGATTGCTCAAATTTGAACATTTTTTTCCTATTAGTAAAATTACAGTGGTTTAGGAGAGAAATATTCCCTATTTCATTGTACAAAGTAGGGTGACACTAGCTACTGTTAAAAACATATCCCCCAAATATTCTAGATCATTTTGTTTCCAACATGACACTTCTGAGCAGGTGACTGTCAAAGAGTAACTCTTGTCCATACAGTAGTGCAGAGACATAGGATCACCGTAGTTCCATGGTCTCCAAGGTCCTAATTGTCTCCTCCATAGCTAGAAAATGGTACATGCGGCACAATGCACCACTGACCTCTAGTAATCAAGACTGGAAGCTTGCAGATCACACTGGCTAGCAGCCACATAGTAACAAGTACTTACAAAGAGGTTAAAGTTGTCCTAGAACTATACATGAGTTTATAAAAACACAGGTTACATGGTTAATATATAACATGCAACTGTTTCCACATACATCATTCCATGATATCCTTAGGACATTGGTTCCAGGACACTGCAGATTGAAAAATCTGCCAGTGCTCAAGTTCCTTATATAAAACTGCACAAGGTTTGCATATGTCCCAGGAACTGTATAAAAATCTCATCACTTACAATATGTAATGCAATACACATGCTATATTATACTATATTGTTTACAAAGTAATGACTAGAACAAAAGTAATTATAAGTTCAAAAGTAAAATCTTTCCAAATATTTTTTCTTTTTAAAATTTTTTATTTATTTATTAGCAACAGAGGGAGAGAAAGAGAGAGAGAGAGAGAGAGAGAGAGAGAGAGAGAATAGGTGTACCAGGGCCTCTAGCCAATGCAAACAAACTCCAGACAAATATGCCACCATGTGCATCTGGCTTACGTGGGACCTGGAGAATTGAACCCGGATCCTTAGGCTTCACAGGCAAGTGCCTTAACTGCTAAGCCATCTCTCCAGCCCCCTTCTGAATAATTTTGATTTTTCTGAATATTTTGGCTGAGTTAACTGATAAAGACCTCATGGAGATAGTGAGCTGAATAAACTAGCAACCAGTAAGTAGAAGTTTATATTTCAAGAGTAATACTATTCAAAATAACAGTCAACAATGAAACAAAGAGGTGTATTTAAGAAAATGTGAGGCTAGAAAGATGGCTCAGCAGCTAAAGCACAGGTCTGCAAAGCCTAACAACCCAGATTCAATTCCCCAGTAACCACATAAAGCCAAATACACTTTGTATATCTAGAGCCAGTTTGGCTTAGAGGCACTGATATGCCCATTCTTTCTCTCTTTCTTTCTGTCTCCTCGAAAATAAATAAAAATATTTTAAAAGGAAAATGTGTATAAGCTTTGTTGAAATTTGTAAAATTGATAAAAGAAATCAGAGAACCTAAATAAATTATGAAATATGCTCATGGATTTTAAAATTTTATAGGCTATTATTCTAAGTAGATTCATACAATCAATGAAATGTCCATTAAGAATCCAGAAGAATTTATTTTAAAAATTTTAGTCCTGGCTGAAAAGATGGCTTGTCAGTTAAAGTGCTTGCCTGGAAAGCCTAAGGGCCAAGGGTCAGTTCCCCAGAGCCCATATAAGCCAGATGCACATGGTGGTTCATGCATCTGGAGTTTGCAGTGGCTAGAGGGCCTGGGGCACCCATTCTTTCTTTCTTTCCCTCTCTCTCTCTCTTTCAAAAATAAATAAAGTAAAATATTTTTAAAAGCTAGTGCTAAAATTTATATGGAATGCAGAGTAAATAGAAATACCAAAACAACTTAATTATTTAATTTGAGATAGAGAGAGAAAGAGGCAGGATAGATAGAGAGAGAATGGGCACACCAGGGCTTCTAGCCACTCCAAATGAACTCCAGAAGCCTGTATTCCCTTGTGTATCTGGCTTTACATGGGTACTGGGGAATCAAACTCAGGCAAACATTTTAACCACTGAGAAATCTCTCTAGCCACCCCCAAAACAATTTTGAATAGTAAAACTTGAAATATGTTTCTAACTGGAAGGCTTCCTTTAAAGCTGCACTAATCATTGGAAATATATCATATTAATCGAAGTCTTTCAGGTTGAAGTTCATTTTGTTTATCTAATTTTGTTGCCTTGTATTTGTTGTCATATCTAGAAGTTGTCAATGCCAATATTATTAAATACTGATCCATGCAATTATAGGTGCATGTACATGAGTGTGTGTGTGTGTGTAATACTAAACCATGATCACTTCACTTTTTCCATATAGTTCTATAATGAAATAGTAGTTATTGCATTGCAGGTCTTATGAAAGAGGATAGTTTACTCAAAAGTCAATCATTATAGGAAACTTAACTGGAGCTTGGGAAAAAAAGCTTTCAACTTTCTAGCCTCACATCTTCCTCCATGCAACGAGACTATCCCTGGCTACTAAACTAGCCTGCTTTTTCTTCTGCATAGTTGAAAATGATGACCAATGTATTGCAGTTAAAGTTTCTGCCCTACATACATATTTGTAAAATGAGCACAAGGTTTGCATATGACCCAGGCTTTGTGTAAGAATCACTGCTAGGTCATAGTTGTTCCCACTGACAACCTACTGCTCTGGGATTTATTATATCCTGCAGTTTGCTAGTGTTAGATTTGATAAGACAAAATAGAATCCTTGAATTTTTAATTTTACCATTTACATTAGCTACGCTATTTATTATTGTAAGCAAATACTTGAAAGAAAGCAGCCTAAGGGAGGATTTTTTTATTTTTTTTATTTATTTATTTTTTTTGGCTGATGAGTACAGTCAGTCTTGGCTGGAGGGATGTGGAGGCAGGGACAAGAGGAAGCCAGCTTGTCACATTGCATCCATAGTCAGAAATCAGATTTTAAAACACAGGCTATACAACTCCAAGGAATGTCATCCCCAGTGACTCACATCCTCCACCTCCTAAAGGTCTCACAACTTTCACAAACAGTGCCACCAGCTGTGGTCCAAGCATTCAAACGTGTAAGCTTATGGGGATCATTTTACATTCAAACCACAGCATTCTGATCCTTGGACTCTGTAATTCTATAGCCAACTCATGATGTAAAATGCATCATGTCCAACTTCAAAAGTCCCCATGGTTTCTGATAGTTGCAAAAATGTTCAAAGGTCCAAAGTCCAAATTCTCTTCTGAGACAAAAGCCAACCTAAATATAAGCCCTTATAAAACCAAAGCACAAATTAATTATATACTTCCAACATATAATATCACAGAAAAACATTCCCATCCCAAAAGTGAATAAGGGCATAACAAAGAAAGATTGGGGGCTGAGAGACGGCTTAGTGGTTAAGGCACTTTCTTCTGAAGCTTAAGGACCCAAGTTCAATTCCCCAGAACCCACATAAAGCTAGATGTACAAGGTGGCACATGCATCTGGATTTTGTTTGCAGTGGCTAGAAGATCTGGAAAGCCCATTCTCTTTCTGACTCTCTCTCTCTCTCTCAAATAAATAAGTAAATAAAATAAAATTTAAAATTAAAAAATTATAGGACCAACATAAGACTAAAACCTTACAGGGCAAACACCAAACCCTCTAACTCCATGTCTGGAATCTGGTACTCATGGCAGAACTTTCCTGGGTTAGTGGGCTTAGCTAGCCTTCACCTTCCCCTCCCCCAGCTCTGCACTCTGTAGTCATCATACTTCTTTCTTGGGCCAGCTCTACTCTACACCCAAAGCTTTTCTTGACAGACTTCCCATGGAACTGGCATCTCCAGTATCCTAGGGTCTCCATTGTAACTTGGGCTTTATCTTCACAGCTTCATGCAAGGAAGTTCCTCTCAGAGGTGTCCTTGCAAGGAATCCATCTCACTTTGCCCAGCCTCAGTGGCTCTCTGAAACTGGGGAGAAAGACACCATGACCCTCTCAGTCTTGCATCTTTCATGTCTACAAAACCAGCAGCATGTGGATAATGCTGCCAATTTGGGATGGAGCTTGATCCCCTTGTTGTAATTGCATCTATGTGCTTTTGTGATTGAAGTTTTGGAAACACTTTCTAGTGAGTTGTTTGTGATCAGGAAATCGCTTCTGGGACATTCTCCCTTTAGTTTTTCTCCTTTCAAAAGAAAATTTGCATTTTCACAAGTTAGAACCTTCAATGTGAGGTGTTTTACACTCAAGGCACCTTTGATACTGTCCCTATAAAGAGATTAGTTTTTTTTTTTAATTTCTGTAATAAGTACAGAGGCATGTAAGTCTACTTGTCTATAACTTTAATCATGCAACAAACATTTCCTCTCTAAGTTTCACTTTTTTCATACTTTTGCTCTCTTTCACTGCATATCTGAATGAGAACAGTGAGCAATCACCATGACACAGACACAATGCTATGCTGTCTTGAAATTTCCTGCACCAAATTAGTCGATTATTCTTAAATTCAAATTCAACTTCACTAAGTTGTCAGGGAATGAGCAGAATGCAGCCAATCTCTTTGCCATCATAAAATATTAACTGTCACTGTCACTAGCCAACTTCTGGACAGTGTTCTAGGTCTTCTTTGGAATATTATGAGCTGGTCTTCCATGGTTTGCGTTTCTTTCATGTGGGCCTTCCAAACTCCCGCCAGGATGGCCACTTACACCCTGCTTCTCTAAGTTAAAATTCCTAATTCTCACATATTTGTTGTGGGAAAACTTTCCCCTTGGGGAGACACATGTCTCCTCCACAAGATAGGGCACAGACAACAGGCCAAAGGATGATTACACAAAAACCAAGTTTGGTGAACTAATGAGTTTATCAGGGTTAGTTAAGGAGCATGGTGAGGGGTTGTTTACAGAAACATAGATGACTCTAAGGCAGCTACATCACTGAAAAGCCCTCCCCAGTGTAGGTTGAGAACTCACAGAAACTGTCTCTGGAACTCACTGCACAACCTGCAGGCAGCTGGGCTGGTCAGGGAATCTCCAGCACACTACATGATTTACAGGCAGCTCAATGGGAGAGTCTCATCTCCAAGAAATGGTTTTTCTTTATAGAGCCATACAGTTGGTTCTTGCAACCCTTTCCCAGATTTAATGACTTCCTGAACTTTCTTCCTCCTCCCCAGGAATATTTCAGTTTCTAATTAATATAACCTTTGGAAGTAATTGTATGACCTTAAAGCTTTGGGTCTCCCAGGAGTGACTTCTTGAATCACAGTCTCCTTCCTCTCTTCAGGAGAGAATATTTCAATTCTGAGGAATATGCTACACAACAGCATTCTTCCCTCAAACCTGTTCCAAAGACCTATGAACTACATGGTCAGGGGTATCACTGCCATGGCCTTATACCCAATATCATGGTCTCTGTCAGAGTTTTCTACAGAAACTGAACAAAATGAATACATGAGGAGGATTTATTAGATAGTTTACACTATATGTGCTATGCAGTCTAACAATGGCTTTCTTCAGGTTAGAGAGTCTATGAACTCAGTAGTACCATCCAGAGGCTGGATGTTTCAGGATTGCTCATCTGGCACTGAAGGCCTGGAGGATTCCTGGACAATTGCTGGTCTTCAGTCAACTCTGGTAGGCCACATAAACTGAGTCCCAATGTCAGTAAAGAATGACACTAACAGGGTAGATGCACTCACCAGCAATGGGTGAAGGCAAGCAAGGGTAAAAGGGTCATTTTTTCTTAGAGCCTCTTTATATATAGGCTGCTGGTGAAAGGGCTGCCCAGTCTAGAAGAAAATCTTCCCCCTTCAGTTAATCTTTCCTGGAAAATACTGTCACAGACCTGACCAAGATATGTATCTTGTACTTGACTCAATCTAGTCAAGAAATAAGCCATCACATCTTTCTTCAATTATACCACTTAGTCTCTCTCATTCAATTTTTTAAAAAAAATTTCTACTATACCCTTTATTTTTAATCCCTTAGCCACTTAACAGGGCAAGATACTTTCTGCCCTTATCTTTGGCTATTAAATTTTATCCAGATCAGTCTTCCCGACATCAGTTTTATCTCCATTCTTCATCAAACATGGCAGTTGAACATTTAAATCAATCTTCCTAACAAATGACAGAGTTTTAGTCCTTGCACTGTGGCAAAGTTTACAGTCATGTGCACAATGGAGGAATGTTCTGTACTCTGCATGAGAGAGGCATTCAATAACTGGAATGGATTTTCCTATTGATATTAATGTTTAATAGATCCTCAAAGCAAAGTTCTGAATACTAAGAACTGCTTAATGCATTTCCCATAGAGTGGATAATCAGAATCAGTTCCTAAAATGCATTTACACAATGGTCTGGTGATGTTGCTAGATCCTAAAATGGTCCTTTTAGCAACTTCAGCTCCCTTTTTCTCATTTTGAATAAGTTAATCATTTGTTTAGTTCATCTAAGTTTTTTCATTTCCCATAAATTCAAATATTTTTTCCCAACTACTGGTTTTAGCTTTTTTTTACATATCACTGCCATAGCTTTTTTGAAATACAGGCTCATATATACACTATATCACAAACATGCCCACACAGTACATGCTCAGCAAATGAAGAAATGTTAAAAACACAAAAATAAAGTTCTATGCACACCATGATATTATATTCAAGACAGGTCTTCCTTCAAGTTCAAGAACTAGAAAGTACTTCAAATAAATGAACTACTCCTTTAGAATTATAAAGAATAGAAATATGATTCAAGGGTTGGAGAGATGGCTTAGTGGGTAAGGCTCTTGCCTGCAAAGCCAAAGGATCCCAGTTTGACTCCCCAGTACCCATGTAAGCCAGATGCACAAAGAGGTGCACACATCTGGAGTTTGTTTGCAGTGGCTGGACGCTCTGGTGCACCCATTCTCCCTCTATCTGCCTATTTATGTATCTCTCTTCAAATAAATAAATTTAAATTTAAAATACTTTAAAAATAATTATTATTCAAAACATTTATTCTATTAGGTAGTTTAATAATTGACAAAATAAATTATAAAACCAATTACAAGAGTAATATAAGTCTTTACTACATATCTCAAAAATTCCTAAAAAGGTTGTTTCAAGCAGGAAATAGAGGAAACAAATAATAGTGCATAGCAAGGTTAAAGAGTGGGGATGTTTTAATCCCTTTTCTTCAATTTTCATGGTTCAAGTCGTTCTGGTCATATGTGATAGTTATGGAATTTTATCTCTCTACCCAGCAATGACTATTTTTGCAAAGGTGAATGAGTTCTGTACAAGGTCAAAAACAGTATGAATGGTTCTGTAAGGAAAAGTTCCTTGAAAAAGAAAGTTCATTTAAGACCGTTTACTACCACAGGGGCAGAAACTGTTTCCATTATCCACAAGATTCAGCAGCATTGCTATACGTGCAAAGCACAGGTGCAGGGAGTGATGTGAGTCATTAAGCTTCAAGCAGATGCTGAGCCTCCAAAGGTCCAGGGTGGCACACGCTGTTCCACAATACTGCAGCCCATAACATCTAGGCAATCAAAGGTCAAACAAGGCAAGCACGAGTCTACTATTATGGAAGATTATTTGGCACACACTCTCAATTTCACAGCTTTCCCTGGTGGTCAATAGCATTAACCTGAAATGCTATAAATTTTATATAGAGCTTGCCACAAGAAACATGATTCCTTTAGATAAAACTTGAAAGAGAATTTCCTAGAACATAAATAGCTTGCTATTGCATACCAATTCATTCCTTTTGGATGATCATTAATGCCCCATTTTGAGTGAAGAGTGACCCAACAATTTTCACTCCAGTCTTACAATATCACATTCTGGTCTCTGTACAGTCAAAGCCATCTGGCTTCATCTCATGCACATGGCCAGCTCAGAAAGAATACCAAAGAGAGAGCATTGGACATTTTTTGCAAGCTACATCTTAAATGTGAACCAGAGGAATGCATACTTCATACTCAGCTATCCCAAAAGACACATTTAAAATACAAGAATGACAGAAATTGATCTGTGAGTATACTGAAACTCATCATGTATTTGGTTTTCAACATTTTCATTCTCTCCCTTTTAGCCTTCTTACACAATAATTACTACTTTATTAAAAAAATAATTTACATTGGGCATGATGGCACACACCTTTAATCCCAGCACTCAGGAAACTGAGATAGGAGAATTGTTATGAGTTCAAGACTAGCCTGCGACTACAGAGTGAGTTTCAGATCAGCCTTGGATAGAGTGAGATCTCCTTCTTAAGAAAGTTAAATAAATAAATAAATAAATAAATAAATAAATAAATAAATAAATATAATTTTCAACCCATGCTGTCAGTAGAACAAGGCTTTGTGATTTCTAACCTTCAACCTCTACCTCCCTATGTTCTTTTATCTCTCTTAGCTCTGCCTTAACCTTCTTGCTTCAGTCATGGGAAGAAAGTTCCACTTTCCAGTAGGAACTGCTCTTTGATTCCTGGCCTCTAAAATGCTGACCTGCACTTGGAAGGTCTGTGTTCACCTCCTTCCACTCATTTCTTCCAGACCAATCACAGGTTGAACATACCTACTCCAAAAACCCAGAAGCCAAAATGTTCCAAATCCCAAGAGCTTTATAGCTCCAACCCAATGCCAGAAATATCCCATACTCACTCTCATGATAGGTGCAAGCAAGTATATTGTTTTAAAAGTTATATAAAATCAAAGCCTGGCGTGGTGGCACATGCCTTTAATTCCAGCATTTGGGAGGCAGAGGTAAGAAAGAGGATTGCTATGAGTTCAAAGCCACCTTAAGACTACAGAGTGAATTCCAGGTCAGCCTGAGCTAGAGTGAGACCCTACCTGAAAACAAACAAACAAACAAACAAACAAACAAACAAACAATATATATATATATTCTTAAGGCTATGTATATAAAGTACAATATAAACATGGAATAACTGGTGAGATTTTAGTACCTATATATATTCAGCTTTAAAAGTGATTTAACTGTTTTGACAAAAATTTGCTACAAACAAAATTTAAAACTAGGAAACTCAACAAACTATAGATATGCATATGATGTAGCAAGCCTTATTACTTACATTTAAAAAGATTTAAAAAAATAAAAAAGTGGGGCTAAGGGAAATGGCTCTTGCTTAAAGGCACTTGCTTTCAAAACCTGTCAGACCAGATTCAGTTTCCCAAGACCCATGTAAAATCAGATACACAAAGTGACACAAGTGTCTAGAGTTCATTTTCAATGGCAAGAAACCCTGGCACTAGAAACCCTGCTCCGTCTCCCCTCAAATAAATAAATAAATAATCTATTAAAAGTACAATTAAAAAGTGAATGACAGGTCCAGAGGCAAAAATATTTGCACTGCACTTTCTCAATTACAAATGTTCAGAGCCCAAGCCATTTATAAGAGATGATGTTCTTTGGACAGAATTTTATAAAGCCAAGCACTGTGATTTTAGAAGTGTGATTTCTCTTAACTTGCTACCAAGAATATTGGAAGGGGAATATAAATGAAAAAAGTAGAAGAAGGTACAGAAAAACAGAGAAGATAGCTGAAACTTCCCTTCTGGTCTAAGCTAGAAGAAAGTGTCCATGCTGCAGGCTGTCCTCTGTACTTGGTGACTTGTTTATCTGATATGTTGCCCTTCCTGATTGAAATCTGAGAAGGGTAATTCCAACTCTTCCTCCTCCTCCCCTCCTGCTCACCCTCTCCTCCCCCTCCTCCCCTTTCCTTCCAGACTCTATGGACATCTTCCTTTCCTCTTCTACCCCTCCACATTTCCCCTCTTGAGAGCTTGGCGAGCTAGTCTTGTCAGCAAGGGTCACTGGTGCTTAATAAGAAAAAAAAATTAAACAACTCATAATACCTGGCTTGTAAAAGAAAAGTTCAATTACAAAGAAAAAAAAATCAGTTTTTGAACTTCAGAATCTGAAACTTTGTCCTGGATTCATAGATTCACTAGGTGAACAAGAGTGAAAGAAGGCTCAGAAAAGCCAAAAGGGAAATCCTGTTTTTTTAAAAAAATCAAGCTTTTAGCAATGTTCAAAATCATATGCCAATTTTCTCTTTCCCTTAATAAATCTAATAAGCACTCCTTAACAGGAAATGTTATGAGACATATTGACCAAAAGTAATTAGTGGATACATTGCCAATGCCTGCCTCCTCTACTTCTTGCCACTGACCCCAGGGCATGCTGGCTGACCTCAGTGTATAACTAAAGCAGAAATCATTGTCAGCTTCCAGCATTCACAGTTCTGGGAGGTGTGTTGAATCTCAGAGCATCACCTTGACTGGAAGCTGGGGAGCAATTAGCACCATTTGAATTAGCCACAGTCAATGTATAAAATTACATAGTTCCTTCCCAGTGTCTGCTCATTAGAGCAGAACCAGTTTTATAGCTCTCCTTCCTGCAGGCCTTTAGAGTAGAATGATTTCCTTCTGAGACACAAGAAGAGAAGACTCAGGATGTCATTAGATCCTCTCCTCTATCTTCCTTAGAAAGACAAGGTTAATAAATCAGAACATCCCTCTATCTGAATCCCGTCTACTAGAACTAGTTTATGTTTAATTCAGGAGTGTGTATGTACTGCCTGAACTTTGATCAGCAGCATGGCCTTGACTCTTTTTCTTCTTTTAATCTCTAAAGGAAAATTTCCATGGACAAATTAAAATCGTGTTTCACCCTTTTCATTCCAACTCCCAAGTCAACAGATTCATATTCAAAGTCTTTACAAATTAAAAGATATTAAACAGATTCACAGTCAAAAGGAGGGAAAAAAAGAGGGCAAAGTTCAAGTCTGCTTTCCTAATCATTCAGGAAAACCAGATGTTTTGTGAAGCACTGAGGACACAGGAGAAAAGCAGTAAATGTTAGGGATGGAAGCTCAGAGATACTCCTGATCACACAGAATATTGAAGGGGAAAGAAAAGCTTATCACATTCAGAATAGGCCAGACAGTATTTTCAGAAGATACTCAGAAAAGGGAGATTCAATCTGCAAGAGGATCATTATACCAACATATAAACTTACACACACATATGTAATATATATTGTTGCAATTAGGTTCACATTGCTGGTAGAAATCACCCAACCAAGAGCAGCTTTGGGGGGAAAAGAGGGTTTATTTTTGCTTACAGGCTTGAGGGGGAGCTCCATGATGGCAGAGGAAAACACTGGCATGAGCAGAGGGGTAGACATCACCCCCCTGGTCAATATAAGGTGGACAATAGCCACAGGAGAGTGTGCCAAACACTGGCAAAGGGGCACTGGCTATAATACCCATAAGGCCACCCCCAACAATACACTACCTCCAGGAGGTGTTAGTTACCAAATCTTTATCAGCTGGGTACCTAGAATTCAGAACACCTAAGTTTATGGGGGGACACCTGAATCAAACCACCACATATAATATATATATATATATATATATATATATATATATATATATATATATAATTAATTAATGGTTACCATTGCTTTTATTTTATCATGGCCTATAAAGTGAGGTAAAGATCTAATTGTATTATTTAAAATTGTTTTCAGCAATGGTATTTAAACTGTGATTTTTTAAAATGTTTTAAAATTTCATTTTAATATATATCAAATCAAATACTGAAGCCTGATCCTGATGTTTTTATTCAGTCCTAGTAATGTCATACTGTTTTGATTATTTCTGATTATTTTTATTATTATGGCACTATTTTCTGTTAACTTCTTTGTAATGCCCTCATGCCTGTCTCTTTTTTTCCAACACAAAAAAATGAACAAATGCCATCCTCCCATTTTTTCCTTAAAAATTTTATGACTTTTTTTTAAAGTTTTTGGATGGTACCTAATGGATTTTATTTAAGTCCTTAGAACTACATCTTTGCAATATTAATTAATTTATTTTAATTATCTTTTTTTAAAAGTTATATCCCCTACCACCAGGCCATAATCCGCTGAGGTCCCTCTTTCAGGGGGTTATTGGTATTCATTTAGGGGTCCTGATGGTCTCAGTCAGTATCTCTGGGAGATGGGGAGCGTGCCACAGGTTCATTCTACCTAATTTTAGTTCTTGCAATCTTTCTTTCCCTGACTCTTGGTAAGCACATTAGAAATATGACCTGGTTTTGACTTTTGCCTGGTTTGTTTGAATTTTCTTTGTTGCCAGCTCTGGAAGCTTTTTGTTTGAGAGCAGTGAGAGCCATGAATTCCGGGCCACAGCAGATGTGGTAGAGCTGACCCATTGCATGGTAGGCAGTCAGCTATCTTTTCTTGTAGTATTGATGTATCCTTTATCTCCCCAGTAATCTTTGCCATCTGTAAGATAAAACAGACTCTCAAACCAAAAGTGAGAGCAGTTTGGATTAAAGAGGATATGCATAATTATTTGAGAGACATTTTGACGTGTATGCCCACTCTTCTTAGCCAGAGTGATAGAGGTTCTCTCTGGAGTCTATGAGTTTCCCATCCATCAGGGTTTTTTTTTGGTTTTTTTGTTTTTTTTTTTTTTTGGTTTTTTGAGATCCATCCCCAGGCTGACCTGATCAGCTTATTTCCCAGGGCTGGACACTCTCTCACTGTTTGGGTCTGTCCCCAAGAACAGTGATCACTTCTGTCCAGCCAATGCAGCTGGAATAAATCAAACCAGATTTATTAAAAACACAAGTTTACAGATGAGTCCCATATGACAGAAGAATCTGCCAATAGATTCATAAATATCTTAGGTAGCATTGTAAAACTGTATTCAGTCCAACCTTAGGTTGGAAAGGTCCCTAGTCTTTGGGCTGGAGATTGTCTGACACTTAACTGGAAATCAAAGTCCATCCTATAAAATCAAAACAAAGTTATATACTTTCAACATATAATGGCACAGAGTAAATATTTCCCTTGCTATAAGGCATAACAAGGAGAGAGTGGACCAATACAAACTCAGTAACCATTGGGCAAACATCAAATATCTGCAGCTCAAGTCCAATATGCATAACCACTGATAGTCTCAAGATTTTCCAGTTCCACCACTCAAGCTGGGCTGAGTGGCCAGGGAAACTTCCATGCTGAGCTACAGTGTTCCATGGTAGCTCTTGCATAGTCATGATATATCCAAAACATCTTTGGGTCTCCATGCAAACCATGGTACATACTCCAAAGACGTCACTGGTCTCTTTATCAGGGTCATCATGACCTGCCTCACTTGCTACATCTCAGCAATGTCTACTGAAACTGTGTGCACTTCATGAACCACTCCACACATGTTTCATGCTTCCCAAAACCAATACCAGGTGTGCAGGACACAGCCAAATACTTAATTTGGGGCAAAATCATTTGTGACCTTGAAAAGTAAGTTCTTTCTTTTAGTTATCTTCTTTCAAAAGAGTGTGGATTTCCATCAGTCACTCCTCAAGCATCCTTTCCATTGATTCAATGTAAAGTACTTGGGTCGTCTTCCCTAAAATTGCTAATATGTTTGACAATAACAGCTTCAGTAAAATAAAACCACGCTCTGTGCCAGTAGACTTAAATTTCTTAGTTCCATATTTTTAGCCAAGCACATTATTCCATTACAAATTTAATTTTGATCAAAGTCTCTGAACATGGGCAGCAGAACATAGCCAGCCTTTATACTAGTACCCAGTTCCAACAAAGTTCTCTGCAGTCTTTCCTTCCCCTTTGAAAGCTCATAAGCCAAACCTACAAATACAATTTTCTCTGCACTTAGCACTTTCAAACTCTCATCAGAATAGTCCATAAAACTTGGCTTACCACTCTGGAAGGCATATTCAGTTGTAAGTACCAATTCCATGTCCATTCCCCCAGAACAAAAGTTCCAAGAGACAATAATCTACATGGTCAGATTCATCTCAGCAATGATCCCACTTTTCAGTACCAATTTCTGCCATAGTTAGCATCACATTGCTGGGATGAACCTCAAAACCAGACATAGTTTGTTGAAACAAAGGGATTTATTTCAGCTTAACAGATCCAGGGGAAGTGCCACAATGGTGAAAGAGGCTGTCCTTCTTTCACAGATCTAAGTAAAGAGAAAAAAAAAAATCACCAGTACCACCAAAGCAATCACACTCTGGGAGCAGTAGGGAACCCTAGAGCTCAAGCACTCTGCAATCTTTAGGCTAGAAATCAGATTTGCCTCCAGTGATACCTCTTCCATCCAGGTGGCTAGAAATCCAAGTTTTAATAAAAGGACTGTGGTAGTTTGAGTTTATGTCCCCCCCAGTAGACTTGAATGTTTTACTTAAGCTTGTAACTTGGATTTCCAGCACCTGCCTGGAAGAGAGGTCACTGTGGGAACATCCTGAAGGTCCAGCCCTAAGGAGTTACTGGGGGCATATCTTAATTCCAGCCTAAAGTATGCAAAGTACTTGAACTTTGCCTTGGGTTCCCAGAGTGTGCGTGCATTAGGTGGTTCTGGTTGTGACTTCTCTGTCTTTATGGATCTGCAAAAGGGGGCCAACATCTTTTGCCATTATGGAATTTCCCCTGTATCTGCAAGCCTGAAATAAATTCCTTCCTCCCCATAAACTTTGTCTGTTCTAGAGGTTCATTGCAGCAACATGAAGCTATGACAAGTATATAACATTTAAACTACCATACCCACATAGGCTGTGTGCCACTATTACACAGGTGATTAAAACACTTATGACATGCAAGAGCTAAGCTGGATGTGATGGAACACACCTTTAATCCCAGCACTCTGGAGGCAGAGGTAGGAGGATCACCAGAAGTTCAAGGCCAGCTTGAGTCTTCATAGTGAATTTCAGATCAGCCTGGGTTAGAGTGAAACACTACCTCAAAAAAATAAATAAATAATAACTTAAGAGCTATTGTACAGATAAGCAAACCATCAATAGATTTACTAGACAACCTACTGAATGGGAGAAAACCCTTAGCAGCTACACAACCAACAGAAGCTTAATATCTAGAATCTACAAAGAACTCAAAAAACGAAGCAATTCAAAACTAAAGCAACTCACTCAAAAAATAGGGCAGAGAATTGAAGAGCCCTCAAAAGAAAAAAATACAAATGACCAATAAACACTTAAAGTGATGCTCAACATCTTTAGTCATCAGGAAAATTCAAATTAAAACAACTGAAATTTCATCTGAATCCAGTCAGAATAGCAACCTTCAAAACATCAAATGGTAGTACATGCCGGTGGGGGTGTGGGGAAAGAGGAACCCTCATCCACTGCTGGTGGGAGTGCAAACTTGTACAGCCACTATGGAAATTAGTATGGAGACTCCTCAAAAAGCTGGAAATAAAACTACCATTGGATCCAGTGATTCCTCTCTGAGGCATATACCCTAAAGGCTCTACTATTTACTGCAGAGACACTTGCTTAACCATAGTCATCGTTGCTCTATTCACAATAGCTAAGAACTGGAATCAGCCCAGATGCCCATTAACAGATGAATGGTCAATGAAAGTGTGGCACATATACACACTAGAATTCTACTCAGCAGTAAGAAAAAACAAAATTTGCAGGAAAATGGATGGACTTGACAATATTTATTTATATTTCCCATATTGAAATATCATGTGTATCAAATTAATTAAAGCTTTCATTGTTTCTCAAATATAGCATTTTAGCTTCATTTGTAGAGGTTTTACACATTGATTATAATTCCAACAGTTCTTGTAGACTAGGGAATTTCTGACAATTTTATGTCATCTTATTTTAGTATTCTACCTAAAATTGAATTCTTTATATTTGGTTACAGACCAACATAGTATGAAATGTATGTATTAGTGACCTCAGACATAACTTGTTTCTTGGAACTTTCACTTTTCATTGTGTATATGAATTTGTTTCCTCTATTTTACTTGATATTTGGCTATGAATCTCTGTGTATCTTTATCAGGCCTTTCATAGAAGCAGTTTGTAATCTTATCCTGTCACTCATAAGAATGACTCAAAGTATTAAAACACCTGGGCCATACTAGTTATGACTACACTCTTGTATTTTAATTTTGATTTTCTGAATACTTTTTGAAAATATCATTAATAGAATACTTGATCAGTCTGTTTCCTGTATTTGAAATTTTTTTAAATCATGATTTTTTTTTCCAAGATCATGGAAGTAGATTTATCTCCTAAGTTGGATCTTCTAAGTGACATAGTTTTTTTTTTTTTTTTTTAAATTAAGACGATAGATTTATTTTCTGACCTTAAGTCACCAAACTGTTTGGTGCAAGTTTCTATGCTCGACCTTATAGTCATATTCCCCAAAAAGCTATGCCTCCAAGCCTTCATGCCTCAGGTATTTCTCTCTCTTATTGATTCTGGGTTTGGACATGTGATTTACTTTGGCAATCCATGTACTAGCCATGATATAAGCAGAGACTTTATAAGCATATGCATCATGGGACTTATTGTCTTAGAAATCAAGTCTCCAGGCTGTAAAGAATTACAGGAGAGTATGACAAACAAGGAACCCATGGACTGGAAGATAAGATGCTGTGCCAAGAAAAAAAATGCCCAGGACACATTCCCAGCCTGAATGGCCCCACATGGCAACAAGGAAATGCTTAACACACCACAGGGTCATGAGAAATAAAACATGCTCTTATAGTAAGACAAGTGTTAAGAATGTTTGCTGAGCAACAATGTAAAGCAGATTGTTTTTCCATTTAAACTTGTGATTCCATATCATTCCTGTTTAGTCATGTCTCAGAGAAAGCTAGTGAACAGGACCATATTCAATTCTGCTTCAATCAAACATGCCCACAAGAAGGCAAGAATGGTTACACCAAATGGGGATCCAAATATCAATTTAGTTCTCTTTCTCCAGGAATCAATAATGTTTGCATCATCTGGCATCATTTTGTTAGGGATCCAGCAAAAACATATGTGATGATCTGTCAGCAATCAATAGTTTCAAAGCTCTTGAGAAGCATTTCTAAATCATATTTCCTTTAAAAAATTTGAGATGCCGTACACAACTTCAAATGATGACAATTAAATTGTTATAAAACTTTTAAAATTTTACTTATTTGAAAGCAAAGAGAGATGGACAGAGAGAATGGGCATGCCAGTCCATTCAGCCACTACAAACAAAGACCAGATGCATGCGCCACCTTGTCCATCTGGCTTTATGTGGATACTGAGGAGTCTAACCTGGGTCATTAGGCTTTGCAGGTAAGCACCTTAACCACTGAGCTCTCTAGCCCTAAAGCATCTTAATAATGTGTGTCCCCTCTCCTCAGGAAAATATATCTCTATAAAGAAACAAATTTCTGAGCTGGAGAGATGGCTTAGGGGTGAAAGCACATGCCTGAGAAGCCTAAGGACCCAGGTTTGATTTTCCAGGCCTCATGTAAACCAGATGTGCATGGTGGCACAAGCATCTGGAGTTCATTTACAGTGGCTAGAGGCCCTGGCATGCCCATTCTTACTCTCTTTCTCTCTCTTTCCCTCTCTCTGTCTCAAATAAATAAATAATATATAAAAATAAAAATTAAAAAAAAAGAAAAAAAAAAAAAATTTCACATAGCTTCAGCAGTTTCACTGCTCATCTGAAGCCAAGTGAGATTCAGTGATTTTTCTAGTATAATTTAGTCAATTAATGTGTCCTCAGAAAAAACCTGATGGGAAAGAAGAACAAATAAAACAAAAAAAAAAATTGAGCTGTCACAATTGTTTGAAACCTCACCTGTGCCTCCAGTGCTCCACTCACCAACTCCCATTCCACATCCTTCACAGAAGAGCTGTCTGCAAATGTTGTCTTTAAATGGCATACCAAAACAAAATATACAGACGAGAGAGGTAGAGAAGAGCATTGGGATGGGCTAGGAGGAGCGAGTGCTGAGTCAAGCTAGGAGCAGGTATAGAACAAGGAGACTGGGTTCAACAGAGCAAAGGTAAAAGAAGATGTGGGTTGCCAGTGGGCCAGGCTCAATGCAATACAATAAGTGACTTACTGCTTTGAAAGGAGCTGGATGACCAAAAACACAGTGCATCCTGTACAGACATGTTCATGCTTGCAGTCCAACTATAATAATCCAAATATCCCCTCCACTCTTACACTGATACCATAGGGGAGGGTGAACTATATGAACTATATGTGCATTTAAACCTGGCTCAGGCTATTTCTCTGACCCCAGTGGTGTTGACATGTGCTTGTCTGTCCCATGGTCATAATACTGCATTTTTGCAGTCCATACAGTACCAGCCACCCAGGAGAAGTCACCATTCCAAAAATACATATTATTTAAAAGCAAGAAGAAGAAGAAGAGATTAGATCAAGAGAAGGTTCTTTAACTGGCAAAATTCTCAAGAATTATTTTTGTCTCAATGTTATCACAATGGCTTCATTGAAATGCTGTAGCTGAGATAGAATGGAAAAAGAATTCCATTTCGCGTTCACCTTTAACTTTTCTGCCACACGAGTGAAGAGAAAGTTTTAACACCTTAAAATATATCACCATTTTAAGTTCCATCCTATAGGATTATACCCTCACACTTTGGTTCTCTTTCCAATTAATGGTCCATTTGCAGAATGCATATGTAGTTATTTCAGTTTTGCATGGCTCATTAGAGAGCCTTCTCAATGCAGGGTTTCATTCCCCTTGGTCTGATATGAATGTATTCATTAAGGACACACTATAAAATAACTAATAAAGTAAATATTGAACATTCAAAAAGAAGTAATAAAGCACAACTTACCTTCCTTGAAAAATAATTTAATTTGTTGTGGCTGTTTTAAAGATTTGAAATCGAGAAGACTTTTTTTTTAAGTGGTTTTTATTATAACCTGGAACCTGACTCATTGAAATGTGCATATTAATGTGTGATGCATATCAGAGTAACTCCTGTGGGAAGGATAAATGTGTTACATTGTGCAGCATAAAGAATGTAAGAATAAACATGAGAACTGGCAGTGAGTAGGGTAGGGAGAGAGCTCTATTCTGTTTATCCTTTCTTTAGTTATTTATCAGTTTGCATGAAGCCTTTGTCCCACTTAAAAAGTGGAACTAATTGCGATTCCATCTGGCTTGTGGATGAAGTCCTACTTAAATGGTCTGGTTTTGTTATTCGATTCATTTTTTTAACATGCTTTTTCTATTGTTTCAAGGGTAAAAACACCTCCTGACAAAGAAGCCATCCTCAAAAATCTCTACCTCAGACATTGTAAAAATTTTACATAAAAGAAACTAAACAGATTTTTCATTAACAGGCAACGATAAGACTGTTTCACTGCTGCTCATTTAACAGGTAATTAGCAGTAGTTAACAAGAAAATATTGAATACAAAAAGAAATATGATAGATGAAACAAAAATGTAAATTACACATGATTTAAATGAGAAGCGAGACTAAGTACATTGTCCATGGACAGGTGAATTCATTTGAGGAGCAGAACTATCTGTTACAAGTGAGCAACCCACTGAATGCTGAGGTCCATAGCTACTGCTAACTGCCACTTTTTACCATAGCACGATTACCACAAAGGCACCATTCAGCCTGCAAGTCCCCTTAGATTCACACTCAAGTTCCATGTCAACCTAGTCCTTTAATCATATTTAATATTCAAGTTCACAACTATAGTCAACAAGAAACTCCATGTTCAACTTTTCACTCATTGTCTACTACTGTGAGTAAGGCAGCTTTACATAGGACATTGTGACTCTAGGTTTTGATAGGGCTATTCAAAACTCAAACTCGTGAAAAGATGTGAGATATGATTAAAAAATAATTGTATTCTTTAAAGCCCATATGAAGGTTTTACAGAACTACATATGTTGCTTATATGGAATTGCAGCTACAGATGAAGATTATGTGGAACCACAAGAATAAAACATCAAAATATACTGAGAATTCTTACAATTTTTGTTAAGTCTACATCAATACTCGTATTTCAAAAGGACTGAAGTGGAGTATAAAAGAATGACACAGAACTGTTTTCATAGAGGACATGTAGTGTGGTTCAGTGGTCTTGGGTCTCTAATTAGCAAGACTGAGTTAGAAGGTCAACTCAGGGGGAAATTAATCAGACATTCAAGATTATTTCCAGACTATGAAATCTCGTAAGTCTGTGGTGGTTTTTTTTCCCACCTTATTTCTTCCATCATCTCTTTCAGATACTTGATATAGTCATCAGCCTTTAAACAGGCAGGTCTATCATGGATAATCCATACTCCTAAAATGCATTGCATAACTCCCCCATGGAAGCCTACTTATCAAGTGTTTAAGATTATAATTTTTTCTGGCAAGAAGGCTAATCCACAGATGTAAGGCTCAAGGCTACTCAATGTGTATCTGTGTGTGAATGTGAGTGTGTGTGTGTGTGTGTGTTTAGATAAATGCCTAGACACACATATATACAGTATGCATGTACATGTATATAGACATATACATACATACATACATACATACATACATACATACATACATATATACATATACATATGTACATACATACAGCTGAGGAGATGGCTCAGCAGTTAAAGGCACTTGCTTGCAAAGCTTGCAGGCCCAGGTTTGATTCCCCAGGACCCATGTAAAGCCAGATGCACAAAGCAGAACATGTTTTTGGATTTCTTTACAATGGCAAAATTCCTTGGCTGGTTTGCTCTCTCTCTCTCTCTCTCTCTCTCTGTCTGTCTGTCTCTCTCTCTCTCTCTCTTTCTCTCATTCCTCCCTCTCTCCTCCCTCTCCTCTCTCTCTCAATAAAAATATTTTAAAAACATAAATAAATGTCAAGACAGGAAATAGGCTTTAATGAAGAAATGAGCTTATCCTATTATGGACAATTGAAGCCCAGCACTGAGGAGGAAGTAGGAAGACAGAGAAGATGGAGAGGCAGGGAGAGGAGGTGTGGGACTAACATCCCATGAGGAGTGATGGTGCTGGAGTCAGACTGAAACTGTTCCATTGACAGAAAATAACTACCCTCAGGGACTCTTACAAAGGTAGATCTGATAACAGTCTAAGGAAATTCAGTTTGGGATATGTGAAAATGAGGATGACAGCTGGGTTCTGATCTAAGCAGGTAGGTGATTGGATGGATGGATAGGATACTCATGAAAGGGAAAAGCAAATCAGGGGATGAGAGACAGAAATCAATTGCTCAATTCTTAGATATCTCATATTTGAGGTGTTGCGTAGATATCTAAGTGGAGACTCACAAGTAAACAAGGATGAGCTCAATAGAAAACTAAGAGTAAACCCAGCTTAATCTCAGCACTTAGGAGGCAGAAGTGGGAGGATTGCTGTGAGTTTGAGGCTTGTCAGGGAGTACATAGTGAATTCTAGCACTATGAGGAAGTGTGAGACCCTACTTCAAAAAAAAAAAAAAATGATGACAATAAAAAGCTAAGAGTAAGAAGATGTGTAGACACCAGGGGTCAGACATCACAGAGGGGGTTTGCAGAGGGCAAGGGGCCAGAAGAGAGACAAGAGTCAACTAAAACAAGTTGTGTTTGAAAAGGCCAGAATGAATGATACCAAAAATTAATTAAAAATTAATTTTTTTAAAAAAGTGAGAAAAGGGCTGAAGGGATGGCTTAGCAGTTAAGGCATTTGTTTGCAAAGCCAAAGGACTCAGGTTCAATTCCCCAGAACCCCCGTTAGTCAGATGCACAAGGGGCACATGCATCTGGAGTTCGTTTGCAGTGGCTAGAGGCCCTGGCTGGCCCATTCTCTCTCTTTCCCCCTCTTTCTCTGTCAAATAAATAAATAAATAAAAATAAAAGATTGTTTTTAGCCGGGCGTGGTGGTGCACGCCTTTAATCCCAGCATTCGGGAGGCAAAGGTATGAGGATCGCCATGAGTTCGAGACCACCCTGAGATTACATAGTGAATTCCAGGTCAGCCTGGGCTAGAGTGAGACCCTGCCTTGAAAAACCGAAAAATGAAAAACCAACATATATCTATATTTAAAGTGAGAAAAGCAGAGTGTGCCCTCTCTGCCCAGTACCCATCTTACTATGTTTGGCTCCGTGTGACTAGTTATCTATAAGTTGCATTTTCCATAACCCCTTGCCTTCTGACTTCCAATTTAGTTCTCATTTATTATTTATTGGGTTTTATTTTAATGACACCAGAGAGGAAGAGAAAAGAACAAATGACTCTCTCCATGTTTTCTAGTGGTTCCAGTGTTTTTGTAGCAGCAGCAGATAGCAGCCTGCAGCTTCAAACTTCTTCTGCGGCACAATATAACCCTGTTTCTAATCCTCCAAGAGACTACGGACAGCCAGGCTTCAGACCCATCCTCCAAAAGCCTAGAAACCTTGAGAAAGAAGCTCCTCCCCTTTCTCTTTCTCTCTGTTTCTCTCTCTCTCTCTCTCTCTCTCTCTCACACACACACACACACACACACACACACACTCACACTCACACACTAAATGCTTGCCTGGCCTACAGGATGAGCCCCTATCTCAAAAAACAAACCAATGAATAATTTAAAAAGAGATTGTTACAATCATCACATGAGTATATAAAATTTTAAACACACTACATATGTCCATAATAGAAGTATAAAGAATGTGCAAAATGTGAGTGCCTAGTGTAATTTATTGGATCTAATTTTTATAATGCTCCTGATACATTTTTTTTGCTTAGTTTTCTACCAACTTACTTATACACATTCAAACACACACACATATATATGGAAGTCAATTTTCTTATTTAACTATGCAAAATAAATTATTTCCTTTATCCTTAATATTCTCGGTCCTAGGATTATGTCAGCTTAAATGGAGACTCACAATATATTCATAGTTTCAAAAATTATCACCACTTCTTTGATACAGGGTCTACTGGAAAGTTTAGCAATGTGAGAGTGAATAGAGCTGGGATAGAAACACAGGTGCTGCCAAACATTGGTGCTGCAAACTGCCATTTGCATTTGGATCACCTTCAGCCATGTTAGTGACTTTCTTCCTAGGAAATAAACGTTTTTCAGTTATCTCACACTGTATCCTCCTTGTCACTATTTGTTAAGGTGAACATTTTTTTGGGGGCCCAGGGCATGCGGCTAGAAATAAAATGTGCCTTTTCCACTGTGCTTTGGGGAAACACTTACACATGTGTCCATTTTACACAGTCTTTCCCAGAGTGCGTTCTCTTGACTCCTTTATCAGCTCTGGGATCATAGATAAATCTAGGTGGTATAGAATTTTGGAATGCCAGTTGGAGATACCTTAAGAAAGTATCATCAAATATAATCCACTTCCCTGGGCAATAGGGGATTATTAGTTCTTCTCAAATGTGGTTTCATTATGCACTTAGAAAAAATGCCATCATCTCAGTATACTTGACATTTTAATACATATTCTATTTCTGTCATTAGTATCAATGAGAAATGACAGAATAAAGGCCTGGATAAAAAATTATATTATCTAAGAAATTTTGTATAATGATGAACAATTTGAATTTGTAAAACATTAAATGAATTTAGCTTTTCTGTTGAAATCAGCAAGCTCATAAGAAAACTTAAGCAAGCAGGAAGTGAATATTCACTCTATCAGTCAGGAAACATGGCAAGGACAGCCAGACCCAGGACTGAACCATGACACCTAGACTAGAGCACTCAATTAGAAGTTTGCTATGAGTTTTCCAGGCCACAATTTCATAATCGTTTAGTCTTTGTTGGCAATCCAAAACTTGATGGACACTGTGAAGCATGTAGTACAGTTACTAGTTTGAAAAGCACAGAACCCAGTTTTATAAGTAATAGTAAAGACAGGGGCCAAAGATGACTAGGAGATTAAAGGCACTTGCGTGGAAAGCCTGCCAGCCCAGCTTCACATCCCAAGCACTAAGTTAGTGGGATGCAAAAATTACTGCAAGCCTCTGTTGCCTCTGATACTTTGCAGTGGCAAGAAGTTTTGGCATAGCCATGGCATAACCACACACACACACACACACACACACACACACACACACACACACACACACAATTGTGTAGCGGATTCCTCTGAATTGAAGAAAGAAAGGAGGCTGTGGGGATTCAGGAAGTCAAGTCTGGATCCTAAAGAAAGATCACACCCCCCTTTGAGTTGAAGCAGCTGTGGGGAGGGCCTCATCTAGAATGGAATGAGACTGTTTCCATTGCTCCTGTAAGCACCCTGTCACCCTGCTCTGTAATTAATGCCAATAAACTCATTCGTTCACCAAACTGGTGTAATTATCCTTTGGTCTGTCATTTGCGCCCTATATGGGGAGACATGTGTTCACATCTCCCCATGAAAAAGGTTTTCCATCACACGTACATACACATACACACAAGTATGCATGTGTGTGCAAATAATTTTTTAAAAAAGAAAGCAAAAACAGAACTGGAGATATGGCTTAAGTTAAGGTGCTTGCCTGCAAAGCCTAAGGACCCAGGTTCAGTTCCCCAGTACCCACATAAGCCACATGCACATGGCAGCACATGCGTCTGGAATTTGTTTACAGTGGCTCGGGGCCCTGGTACACCTACTCTCCCCCTCTCTTTCTGCCTTTTTCTCTCTCTGTAATAAATAAATTAAATATTTTTTAAAAAGAAATAGTAAAAACAGTCAACAATGTAATAAAAGACAATTAATTAATGCCAGGTTATATACCAGAGAATTTACCAGCATTACAGAAACTAAGAACAAAAGAGATGAATCGTGGAGGTCTTTGTATTGTATCGTGGAATAAGAGCATACAGAACCTCTTCAGGTTTAAGTCAGTATGTACTATTGCTTACTTCCCAACAAGAAAAGAGAAAAAACAAGCCAAATTAACAAGGAGCCTATCACCATATGATTTCCATTTCTTTTCATTTCATCGCCTTCAGCTCTTCTACAAAGTCCCTAAACTCTGGAATTTTTTTTTTTTTTAATTTCAGTTTTTGGTTCCAAAAGTCCCTCAATGTTCCACAGCCACAGTAGTATAGGGCAGCCAGGTTGTAGGTATGCTGGCTTCAGTCTCCTGAGCCATTTCCTTTGTTGCACCACGGGCTTGAGTGAGCGGCCGGTCAGCAGTGCACCTTCTACACAGAACAGACAAAGCTTTGCAACACTCCTCACTGAAAACCCTCTGGGACAATATGAATAACATATCCCAGGAAGAAGTATCAACTTGTCTTTTCCCTCTGCAGCTCTCACAGACACACCCGTCAGCAGGTGCACTGCTACTCTAAAGCTCTGCCCCAAATCAGGTCTGTGCTCATACCTATTCATTATCATTTCCTCATCGCTAAAGTTGAACATAATTCCTACCTTAAGAGTTGTCGTGAAAATAAAGTAAAATAAATTCTGTCCTTTTCTTATGCCGTATATGTTTAATACTCCTCTAGCCATGTATCTTTATGATTTTATTGGATTTTGACTCTTTGACATCTGGCCCTCACTGCTTGCATCGTTACTTTCTCATTGCTGTGGACAAATTCCCGACATGAAGCAACTTATGGAAGGAAAGTTTGTTCTGACTTAAGAGTTTCAGAGGTGAGGGAAGGGGGTTGCCATGGCAGGGAAGGTGTGGTTGGCCAGAAGCAGGAGTAGAGCTGGTCACAGTTTCCAATCAGGAAAAGCAGACGAGGAACAGGAAATGGGGGCCATCCCCAGTGACCCACTTCTTCCAGTAAGGAATCACCCTCTAAAGATTCCACAAACTTCCCAAACACAGCCACCAACAGGTGACCAAGTGAAATACATGAACATGTAGGAAACTTCCGTTCCAACTACAGTACTGCCCTGAAGGGATGGGAGTGCCCCTGCCAGCCTCAGCAGTTGCCAGCCAAAAAGTAGAAAAAACATTTGCTTGTGAAGGACATGCCTTTCAAAAACAAGCCAATTAGCCCAGAAGCTACACCTTAAACAGCCTTCCTTAGTGAATTCTCAGATTCTATTCCCACTGCCATAATCTTCCCTGGACTAGACCGAGAACAGCTCTATTCTCCATCCCCAACTGATATTACTCCAGTTATCCAACTCTAGACCTGCATCCCCTGCCCAGCCTGTTCCTTTCCGTGGAAACCACAATAAATGTTCCTTTTCACCTCTTACCTGCTAAACTCACAACTAAGACATATCATGGTCTAGTGGCCTGGTTTCCTGCCCTGTTCCTTCCTCAACATGTACAGTTCTACATTGAAAGATAGCTTTGCTTCGTCTCTAACCCTTTCTTTCCTTGGCCTGATGTTCCGGCCTTTCTTCTTGCTGTGCTTGCATAAGTGTGTAGGGTGAGGTGGGTGCCTGTGTGTGCATTTCCTGGAATAAGTAAAACTGTTTTAGTCTTAGGTCTAGAAATTTAATCTCTGCAAAAGTCCAGACACCTCATCTTAATAAATCTAATCTTCCAACACAAGCCAAAAGTCACAATTGTGTTAAAAGTAAAAGAAATATATAAGATTTTATCTTTAAAGTGACTTGGACGTGAGCCATAGTTCTTGAACAGATTGCTTAGCCACTCTAAGCCCCAGTGTCCACCTGTGGAGTAGAGCTAAATGAGATAATACAGGCAAATCAATGAGTGACTGAAGGAGGAAAGAGCCATAGAATGTACTCAATTTGAAAAATTGAAAGTGGGCTACAAAGAAAAGGACACTTACAGTCGCCGCCTTCGGAGACCGCCTTCCACCAGGTGGAGCTCTCCAGCTGGAATCAGGTCGGACGGGCATTTGGGCCGCGGTTCCCCAGCTTGTCTAGCCTGCCTCCTGGGTTTGTGGCTGTGGTACTACATGATGGCTCTAAAGCTGACAAGCAGCGGGCAGTGGGTCCACCACAGTGGGCACGTTTTGTGTGTCTGGAAGCTGGGATGTTAAGGAAAATGGACTGCAGACACTGGGTATCTCCTGCAGCCTATCCTGCCCTGTGCTCCCTCTGAAACAAACAGCTAACCTGTTTGCTTGCTGTGCGTTCTTCTGAAGACTAACTGGTTTACACAAATTTAGTAAGGGAAAAATAAAATAAAAATGAAAAACACTTCAGAGACACGTGGAATGATAACAAGAGGTCCAAAATTGATGGACCATTAGAGTTCCAGGGGAAAGAAGAAACAGAATGGGAATAAAAGAGGAAGCAAATAAAGAATTGGGGACTTCTCAAGATTAGCAAAATCAAGAAGAGTGTTAAATAGGACAAGCCCACATAAATCCTTGCTAATACTCCTCATAATTAAACTTCTGAAAACTAACAAGGAGAAAATATCTTGAAGATCAGAGATGTGTTGTATCACTGATAGAGGAGCTCACATCCAATGTCAGCAGTATGCACATATCCTGAGGAGATCACTAATGCCAATATTAAGATTTTTACATTAAACAGGGAAAATCATCAGCCACCCCTAAAGAAATAGTGAAACCAATCCTTGAAGATGTTTTCCTAAAAGCCAGCTGGGTGGGGCTGCAGCTGGAGAAGCAGCACTTGCTTCTGCACTGGATACCCTCATTCCACTGGAGGCATCTCTTTGAGATAGGAAGGTCCTGGGTTTTCCCCAGTTGAATTTCTTATTTGACACACCCCCAACATTTTATGTCCGATGATCCTAAGTAGGCTTTCTAAATTCGAGAATATCTACTCAGCCATTTTTATTAAATGCAGTAGCCAGCACACATAGACTTAATTTTTTTTTCTATAAGGATTAGTCAGAAAGTCGGATTCTGGCTTGATGTTGATACATTTATAGATGCTTGCTCAGTTTTCAGTCTAGTACGAAATCATAACCCTGGGTTTCTAGAAGCAGACAGTCACATTAAAGCATGCACTGTGTTTATCTTGGTGGATAAACATCAAATATAGATTTCAGGGTCCTTGCAAGATGAAATGCTCCACTGAGTCTGCAAGTGTTGAGCACTTAAATGGTAAGGGACTATAAGAAAAGATCAAGAGAAAATAAGGTTGCTGATCATAAATTCTTTATAAGTTTCTGCTCGTATTTGGTTTTTGTATTCTACTTTATTTAAATTTGCTTGTTGCATACATACAAAAAATTCTTCTGAAATGAATATTAAGGAGTCAAGTCTTTTGAGGACCAAAAGCAGTCTTTTAACAGTGTAAAGTATTCCAGCTTTGCCTCATTGAAATGTAACTCAAAAATGGATTTTCTTATCATCCATGAAAAGCACAAACTTAATCTAGTTTCTATTTCTTTATCTCAATACCCTTTTAATTGACACTTTGCCTCATCTAATGAAAAACCACCCTCTCTACAATCTCAACTATTAGAGTCTTATTTTGGCCTTGTCAAGACTGTCAGAAAGTTAAAGCTAAACACCGATAGCTGAAAATCTTCTAATCCAAAAGCCAGTAAAAATCTTCTGTATCCTGACTGAATACATATCTATTATTCTTTATACCTAACTTCAAGAGGATTTGGGATGACAGATAACAAGTTTCAAGAAAGCCTTAATGCACTTTAATTCTAGCCTTAAAAGTATTAGGTACTCTGATTTTTTTTTTTCCTCTAAAGTACTTTTAAATATAGAAAGAAGCTAAAGGTAATTATACAGGCTCCTTAAAGCATGCCATCTGCTCCCTTTTCTAAAATAATTCAATTTGTTCACTAACCATGGAAAAAATGTGAGCCCAAAGCTATGATCTGATGTATCAAAATCTCATATCCCAGACAGTTTGTGCTCAAAATACAGAGTATGCCCATTGAGACTTAGCTGGTTATACTTTTACAGCAGCCAGCAGGTAAAGGCAAAGGCAAATCCATAAATGAGTGAGTTGGCAATCCTCAGGATTAAATGTCCAATCTACTTAAATACTTGAAAATGGTGATACCAGTATGATATCAGGCTCTGTGAGTGGTTGGAGAGCTTATTAAGCATGTGTGACTCATCCATATGATATGATCATGTGGGTATTACAAATCATATTATATTCATAGTATATTCAAAAGTAGGAAAATGTTTACTTATCATTTTAAGGAAAAGCAGATTATGAAATTGTAAACCCAAACATATATAGTAGGCTAAAAAGAGCACCAAAAGGACTAAAAGAATTAAAAAAAATAGTGTCAGGAAAGTCAACTTCCATAATCAAAAGATTGAATTTGGATGCATCATATGCCTTGATTTAAAATGAACGAAAGACTTAAATGTAATCTTAAACCATAAAATTTCTAGAAAAAAATTATAAGAGGAAATCTCCCTGACATTGGCCTTGGTAATAACTGTTGGACATTACAACAAAACCTTGAGCTGCAAAATAAAAATTAATAAATATAGCAACTTGATCAGAAAGGCTTCTGAACATAAAGAAGCAACCAGGAAAATGAAAAGGCAGCCTACAGATGGAGGAAAGATGTCTAAGAGCCATACACATCTAGTATGGGATTAATACTAAAGATTATAGAGTTTATACAAACTAATAAGTGAAGAGCAAATGATCCTTAAAAGACCTGCAAATAGTCAACAGATATATGTAAAAATGCCCAACATCACAAGTCATTAGGAAAATAAAAAACACCCCACAATGAGACTTTACCTTACAACTGTTAGGATGGCCGGTGTATCAAAACAGCAGGCAATCAATGTGAGTGAGAGTGTGGAGAAAGGGGTAGTTCACTGTTTAAGAAAAATGATGCAGTTCTGTAAACACATAGAAAACAATATGGAAGTTTTTAAAGAAATTAAAATTGTCAAATGACCCAACAATCCCTCTTCTGGATTTATATACGAAGGAAGTGAAATCATCACCTTATAAACAAGTCTGCACTCCTGTGGTCATTGTGGCAGTATTCACAATGAACAAGATATAGAGTCAAGCAAAATGTTCACCTGCAGATAAACAGAAAAAGAAAAGAAAGTGTGTCCGCATAGCACACACAATGGAACATTGTGCAGTGTGTACCAAAGAAGGAAAATGCCATTTGTTAGAGCTGACTGAGTCTGGAGAAATTATGAAAAGTGAATTAATCTAGACACACAAAGGACACATCTTATAATCTCTGATTTGTTAACACAAAAAAATACACCCGTCACCTCAAAGAAAATAAGTGACAATTTATTCTGTAGTAAAAATATGGGTGACCATTGCATGGCCCAGAAACATAAATTTAGATTGCTCCAAAAACCAATTTTATTGTAACAAATTCATGTAAGTTTTATAATACAGTATCACAAGTCAAGGCACGTTTAAAATCCATTGCTGGGAACATCAGGTGGGCAATTTACAGCAAAACAATGATGCTATCTGATGATGTTCTTGGGCTTGGTGGTAGTAAAACACTAGTGACCTGTTAATAAATTCCAAAAGTTTTAATCTAATTCTCTCAAGGATAAGCCAAACACAGAGGTGGGCAATGAATGGCTTTTAAGAGACTAAAAGTCATTTGTCTCCACACCTGCAACATCGTAGCTCTCCACAATCATAGAAGTCATAATCAGTTAATCAGACTTGTAGAATCCTTAACATAGATGAGGCTTTCCTCTGGAAACTTCAGCTTTACAGGTACATGTTGAATCAAAAAAAGTCTAATGCACAAAATTATGGTTTGCCTTTAAAATGCTCCCCTCCTCATAGACTCATGTGTGTGTCTATTTGGTTCCCAGTAAAGTGGTGCTGTTTAGGAAAGTGTGGAACCTTTAGGAGGCAGAGCTGTGCTGATGGAAGTGTGTCACTGAGGATGGGCAGGAGGGGTTTTTGTTTTTTTGTTTTTTTTTTTTTTTTTTTTGAGGCAAGCCCAGCACCTGGCTTTATTTTTAATGTGAGAGAGGAGAGAGAGAGAGAGAGAGAGAGAGAATTTGGTGTGCCAAGGTTTCCAGCCACTGCAATTGAACTCCAGATGTTTGCCCCCTTGTGCACATGTGCAACATTGCACACTTATGTCACTGTGCGTCTCGCTTACATGGGACCTAGAGAGTCAAACATAGGTCCTTAGGCATTGCAGGCAAGTGCCTTAACCACTAAGCCAACTCTCCAGCCTGGGCTTGCAGTTTTATAACCAGCCCTACTTGCAGTTCTTTGCTTCCTGCCTGCCAATGTGACCAGCTCTGCCTGGGCTCATACCACCATGCCATGAAACTTCTCCCTTGAAACTGTAAGCCAAGTTAGGCCTCTTCCATAAACTGTTTATTGTTGGGTATTTTGTCCCAGCAATGAGAAGGTAACTGATAACAGGGAATAAAACAGTGATGTTACCAGGGGTAGAGATTAAACAGGTGCAGTACACAAGGGCACAGATCCATGGAATGAGCAAATCTTGAGGCCTTATGTGATGCAAACAGGCTACAGTTAATAATATGTTGTAGTCAAAGTCAGTGAAAAGAAAAAGAAAAAATGAACAGTATGTTTTAGATGCACTTGCCACAAAAATAATAATTACTCTGTAAGATAATGGGTATTTTTAATCCACCTGATAAAATAGTCATTTCACTATTCATAAGTATATCAAAATATCATGTTGCACACCTTAAGTACATACAATAATGGTTTTAAAATACATTTAAAATGGAGTTGGTGCTGGTCATGGCTACACAACATGATGAATATGTTTAATATCACTGAACTCAAGCCCTACAAGTAGTTGAGATGCTAAACTTTATATTATGAATATTTTAACAAGATACCAACTGGGAAAAAGAAATTGTATTCCTAGCCACATGTAGATGTATCATTTTGTATTCACATATGATTAAAATATCTGTGTATGGATGAGAATGAGTCACAGCTGAGCTCTCATCAGCTTACAAAAGTAACCAGATGTCTCACTGAGCTAGTTCAGGGTGATGAGTAGTCTTCAGTTAGAGGGAGGACAGGGAGGAGGATAATGGAACCAATACTATGAATGTAAAGTCAGAATAATAGTAATAAAGAATAATAATAAAAATTTAAAAAAAGAACATGCAGTTACATATATATAAAAAAAAAAAAGAAACACACATAGTCTTGGGAGGACAGAATAATAGCATCATATGTTCACTAGGTTCCTGTGCTTGTATGTTAGTAAAACAGAAACACTTGGTACTAAGAAATAGTTTGAAATGGTATACATATAGTTCAAAATGGGAGTACCTTCAAATAGATATAAAAAATCTTCAGAATCCTCTATCATTTCAGAAAACATGTACTAACATGAGTTGAAATGACAAAACCTCTACATGTGGCACCTGAATAATAAGGATCATGTTCTTGATGACAGGATAGAGTGAGGCTAAAGAAATGTTATGGGGAACTGGGGTGCTGGAACAAATCTTGAACCCCAAACCCTAAATTCGTGTCTGTAATTTAACCACAAGATTGGATAATCCAGACTGAGAAGAATGATTTTTACATCATCACATTTTATTCAAAAATATCAAGGATAAGAGGGAAAGGAGAGGAGTAAGGAAAAGTGGCAGGGGACACCATGTGGTCCGGGATCCCACGTGGAAGAACAAACATGGGTCCTGGGGAAAAAATGTGAAAAGATATTTTTCTAAAATGGCATGTTTTTCCAAAGAGATTTAAAAGCCATAAACACAGAAACAAAGAAAAACTCCTTCCCACCCTGGCAGCCAGAGTGGGAGAGACAAAGTCTTACCCTCATGGGAAGGCCAGGTGTGGAGTTATGAGCTCCCCACCCCTCGGTGAGCCAGAGTAAGATATCTGGAGTCAGCTCTCCAAAAAGAGATTGGCACACCTGGATCAGGTGTGACAGCCAATCGGCCTAGCCTCAGAGAATGGATCCACCCACAACTGGGTGTCCTCCAGAGCCTGTTCCCTGTCTGCCTGGACCAAAAGTTGTCAGCCCCTCTCACAAAGTTTGTATTTTGATGTAAAGATTTGCATTCCTACTGGGTCATAACTCAACTCTGTACATTTACGATCCCACCCAATGCTTAGATCACAAGTTAGAAGTTTAAATTCATAAAATATACATGAATAACTCGACAACCCAAGACTGATTGAGGGCACAGCTTAGACACCTGAACAACTCTTGATGGCACAAGACTAATCATGTCAAGGTGCCTGAGAGAGCTAAAAGAAAGACTGGAGAGGTGAGAGCCTGCTGGCCCAGCTCCTGCCTCTGAATAAATAGCACCATTATTTCCCAGTTGCTCAAGACATCCATTTCATACGCCTCTCATTCTTCTAATTCTCTTGTAAATGAATCAGCGAGTCTTGTGTGCCCTACTTTGAAATTGAAATCACACTTCAAATTCCTGCACTACTAAATCTCCACCACCATCACTCTGGGATCTTTCTGGGCCAGTGGGGCTCCTGTCTAAGCTTCTGAAATGTGAATATGGTCTGGTCTAGTATATTATTCTCACATCAAGTAACATAATGTCACTCTGTACCTACAAATTTCTGATTTTGGCTTATAAATAATCTTTGCAAAGTCCTGTCACATTCATCTTATCTACTTCCCAACCCTCTTTCCTCCATGACCTTTATCTGGTTCCTCAAATGTTACAAGCTCACTTTCCAACATGGGCCTTTTCTGGAAGCTGCTCTTTTCTCATAAGATATTCTTGCCCGCAATGTTTGCATAATTGTCTATAGCCCTGTAACTCCATGCTTTAGTGTCACCTCACCTAGCGTTCCAAAACTAAGTAACCACACAGTCACGATCTTACACTTTAGCTTATGGACTTTTTTCTTTATAACATTTATCATTATCCATGTTAATTTCAGAATTCATGTAATGAATTTTTGATCAACTAGTGACTCCTGCCTCTTGACAATTATGACTCCAACCCAGATAAGCAAACACTTTGACTCTTTGTTTACCTGTGTCACCAAAAGTCTGCTATAAAGAAAGGGTTGTGAAAATAACTGTTGAAGTTAACCAATGAGCCTCACTACCTTTCACAACAATGAGTGTTTTATTTCTACCCTACAATCCCCTTCAAACCTGAAAAATTCAGAAACATCTATTCCAGAATCTCCTGTTGTTATAGTCAAGTAAACTACAATCATTTTATTCTTGTTTAGCAACTTAGTAATTTTTACATCCATTTATGAAATCTATTTTATTATAATTAAAGAAAAGCCATACATCCTTGATAAAGAATACTAAGTTGACTTCAAAGTAGATGTAACCAATAATGTAAACTTAGAAATTAATAAATAAAAACTCAAAAATAATGGATTTGTGAATGGAGAAAGCAAATATGGTGTGTTTGGGTCTGAGTATGTTTGGGGGCCTGTGGCTCAGATCAGAAGGCAGCAAGAACCAAGGACAACCAAAATCTATCAACAAGATAAGCATAGATATCTCACTCCCTGGTATGAAATGAGCCATGCCTGGAGCATCAGCCAGGGCCCAGGTGAAACCACAGAGGAACTGGCGAGATGAACAAGAGTGCTGCTTCCATGGTGAGCCTGACAACCAGGCCAGGGTGATGGGGACAGCCACTGAGGACACTCAAAATGCACCAAAGCAGAAACCCAGAAGCTGCTGAGACCTAAACACTAATGCAGACTTAAAACACACCCACAGTTCAGGGATTTTTTGGAAGAGGGGGTGAAAAGATTGTAAGAGCCACAGCGTAGGAGGGACTATCCAGAGACATTGTCCCCCACCCTGCCACATAGCCAATGACTGCTGCTGTAACAACTCATAACCCATAAGCCCATTGTGAATACCAGCAATCCCACTGAGGAGGGCCCCCAGTGGAATGGGAGCAGGGAAAAGGGAAATGATGGTACCAACACATGATGTGTCCATACAAAGTTCCTACTTAAAAGAAAAAATATTTTTTTAAAAAAGGAAGCAAATATGAGAAGCAAGATCTGGGCCCAACACATGCAGCAATACAGCAGCCTTTCATGCAATGCCAAGTAAGTAGCAAGAATGGATGGCAAGCCAAATGCAATGTAATATGGTAGGAGGCAGAAGGAGCAAGGTATTATAAAAATCCTCAAATAGAAATGAAAATTAAACAAAATAAGCCATAAAGACAGTTAGTATGTATAAAAGTGTCATAATTCTTGTCCAAATGGCTTCCAAATCAAAATCATCCAGGAAGCATTTTAAAAATAAAGTCTCAGGGGGCTGGAGAGATGGCTTAGTGGTTAAGGCATTTGCCTGCAAAGCCAAAGCTTTTCCCGGTTCCATCCTCCAGGACCCACGTAAGCCATCTACACAAGGGGGAGCATGTATCTGGAGTTCATTTGCAGTAGCTGGAGGCCCTGTTGCTCACTCTCTCTCCCTTCTTCTCCCTCTCTCAAATAAATAAAAAAATAAATATTTTTAAAAAATACAGTCTCAGGTCTGAGTCCCTGAGATGTCAAAAGATTATATTGGAGATCTTGACTATATATGAATAATTGTTTCTCGTGTTAACAATTGTCTCATGCTATTGTGAGTTTAAAAACCTCAGATATAGTGTCACAAACTTCATTTATACAAATGAGGAAAACTAAAGACATGTTTTCTAATATTTAAGCCAATAATCAGTGATTAAGTCCCCTAGGTTTTATTTAGATACTAAAATGTCTCTTTAGAGGAACTTTAAATATATCAGAAAAATCACGGGAACAAAATGGACTAGTTGTGCAATTAAGAAGGCTGAATGTGTCAAACAGACCTGCTGCCCAAAGTGTATTTCCACTGTCTGTACCTCATCTTAAGCAAAAGACACTCTGTCACTTAAATTTGTTGTTTCCTTCCTTGAGTTTAAATTGGCAAATGAAGAAAAGGGAACTCATAGAACTAGTTGAGGAGCTATTACATAAATTACATCAGAGGCAGGTTTCATGGGGCTGCCATACACAGGTCATAATGATGGAACTCAGCCTTGTTTCTAGATGGATCATACTGACCTCAGAATGTACCTGAAATGATGTCATGAGCAAAATCTGTGAGCCAAGCAGATGGGAAGAGGGGAGAAAAGGAGGGACAGACAAAGAGGAGAGACAGAGAGTTGAAGAGAGACAGAGACAAAGAGAGTGTCCATTACAAACTTCGAAGGTAAACAGGATATACAATTTGATATATAGCTGTACCATGAGGTTTGTTTTTTTTTTTCTCCTTTTTTTCTGTGTGTGACTTTGTACTTGAATAGTTCCTATCCAATTCCTACTATTGTGGTTTTTAGGATTATATTCTCTGGGCTTCCATTTACATTTCTCTATTAACCTTTAGACAAATCATATCTCATGGCACCTGACCCAGATACAGGAAGTAAAAAGGAAAGAAATCTTCCACTTAAGAGGATTTATGCTACTTTTTAAATAAATGGCCTCCTACAGGTTTTCCAGCAATTCCTATAAAAATAAAGATAACCAAATGAATCTACATTTCCCATCTTAAATTCTAAAATAATTCAAAAAAATGTTAAGAATGTTATTAATTAATAAATCTGTGGCTTAAAAAATGTAATCAGTATTTCAGAGACAACATTAATGATGTTAAAGGAATATTTACCACTTAATCTTTTGCTAAATAAAAACTTTCTATGAATACTTTTCTTCTTAGTGGGTTTAGAAACAGAATAAAGAGGAATGATGTGATAACAGTCTCTCTTTTAAAAAATACTTGGGAGTCTAATGTCAGTATCCAGACAGAAAAAGCAAAAAATAAATAAATAAATAAAACAAAAAAGGTTACTGCATTGAAGCCATCACCGTTCCTTTTGTTTACCGAGAGCAGCTAAAAGAAGCTCTGACTTTAGTACACACAAAGCAGACTTTCCAGTCCCTTAATTTAGCATCTCTAGGAAAAACAACAATCAGGTTTGCACACATTGATTTTTTTCCCACTAGAATCTCACATGGTTTATTGTTCATGACTTAATTATCCATAGTTCTATAACTTTAATAAAACCTAACTCAATTAAGGAAGCTTAAATGTATTCCAGTTCAGCTTGCAACATTTGCAACAAAGAATTGAATAGAAGAACAGTGAGCAAGGCAAAAGTTCTCCTGTGAGGAGTCCTGATTGTTCATTGAAAGAGGTAAATTAAAGGTCATTTGTAAAATAAATGACCAGGTAAAACTTCTTGAAGTTTGTGAGAATGAACACATGTTTTTTCAAGCAAAATGATTCTCGTGAGACGTCTTTGGCAAAGAACTGATTAAGTTCACATTTTATATTAACAACAATGCCCTCAAAGGCAGTATTATCATCTCTCAGTCTGTCTGCCACAACTCAGAGACATAGTTCCTTCAAAAGAAAATGTATTCTTTGACAGGAGCTATGCCAGAGCTGGGTTTGCAAATACAGAAACACACTAACTACCCTCTCTGGCTTAAGAGTTTCATGGAACAAGGACTGGCCTTCCATCTTCCCCCAGATGCTATCTGTACTAGGCTGTTAAGGCTAGCTACAAAGTAAACAGTGGGTGGCTTAAATATCAGAAATTAATTTGCTAGCCGGGCGTTGTGGCGCATGCCTTTAATCCCAGCACTCAGGAGGCAGAGGTAGGAGGATCGCCATGAGTTCGAGGTCACCCTGAGACTACATCGTGAATTCCAGGTCAGCCTGGACCAGAGTGACACCCTACCTCACAAAACCAAAAAAAAAAAAAAAAAAAAATTTGCTCACAATGCTGAGGTCTGGAAGTTGGTCAAGGAGACTGCCTGCTGCTTTCCTTCTGAGGGTCCTTCCTTCCCTTGGTCATCTCCTCCTTGCATTTTCACATGACTCTTCTATGAGCCTGTGTCATTCCTCTTTCTATCTTTCATTTTAAGTTTTAAAATTGCAACTAGGAGCAATGAATTATGGCTTTCTTTTATATCACAGAGGCACTATGGTCAATAATGTATTGTCTATATCAAAAGAGCTAGAACAGAGGATTTTGAATGCCTCACCACAAAGGAAGGAAATGAGGTGGTAGAGGTTCAGGAAAGTCCTTGAACCCCAAACCCTACAATCTTTTTTTATTTATTTTTATTAGATATGGGCACATTTAATAAACAACACATGTTGGTATCATCCTTTCCCTCCTCCCTGCCCCTTTTCTGAAGAGGCCTTCCTTGTTGGGGATGAAAGTCAATCCCATGGGAATTATGAGTCGTGCATTATGGGGGCAGCAGTCAGTTATGGGGGAGAGGCAATGTGTCTGTGCAAAATGTCCCAACTTGTGGCTCTAACAATCTTTCCTTCCCCTTGTCCGCAAAATTCCCTGAGCCATGTTGGGTCCATTTTAAGTCTACTTCAGTGATGGGCTCTTAGGAGTCTCTGGATCGCTGGTTTGGTAGGTGTTGAGTGTCCTCAGTGTCTATATCCTTCCCCTGGTGCTGATTTCAGATTCACTGAGAAAGCAGCACTCTTGTTCATTTCCCCAATTCCTCTGTGGTTTCAGCTGGGGCCAGGGTGCGATGCACTGGGTCATTTATCTCCTCAGGTTCAGCTCCCATCTGATAAAGAGAATCAGATTCTCCAATGGAGAATGTAGTCAGAACCAGTTAAATGGGATAACCATGATTAATTTAGAAAGAAGTTAAAGGGTATAGACCCTTTAATAGGCCAAAATTAGTTGGAGCTTGACAATGGAAAGCAGAATGGTTATTTGAATATGATTCTGACTTGTTTCCCAGTTCCCTTTCCACTGAGCGGATCTGTTAGCCAATCCAAGAGCAGTTGGTTACCCACCATGGTGTCTGCCACTATTGCACTTGGGTGAGCACCACATCAAGTTGTTTCCTTCTGAGTCACTTAGACTTTGAGTTGCTAGGACAGATGTTGGCCACTTTCCCCCAGAAGCTCATGTAGTGCCTTCCAGCACTAGATGGACTAATTGTCTTGGGACTGGCTCTCTTCCGGATTCCAACCAGGTCTCTCCATGATCCATGCCAATAGTGTATGGTGTCCTCAGTTGTAAGGTCTTACCATTAACCTCTGGTGGGTAATCAAATGCTCTGACAGAAGTCTGTCTTATTTGTTTTGGGAGATCTAGTAGGTTTCTCTGATCAACAGCTCATTGTGCATGTAAACCACATCATGATACAGGGAATTACAGGCCAGTGCCAAGGGAAGACAGGAAGAAAGAAAGAAAGAAAGAAAGAAAGAAAGAAAGAAAAAAAAAAAAAGAAAAGAAAAGAAAAGAAAAGAAAGAAAAGAAAAGAAAAGAAAAGAAAAGAAAAGAAAGAAAAGAAAAGAAAAGAAAAGAAAAGAAAAGAAAAGAAAAGAAAAGACAAGACAGGACAAGACAGAGAAGAAAGGGAACCAGGAGAAACTTAAGGTTAGGCTTCATCTCATCCTCTCTAGGGCCCTTAGATTCAGGTGCTCCCCCTTAGGTCTTCTTGAAAGTTCCACCTTTTAGTCTAACTTCCAAGATATAGGATTCTATGACACTAGTTCAATTTGTGTTCACTTTTGTGTCCCTTCCCACCCTTTCCCTTTCCCCAAGCCCTGCCCTCCCTATTGTCCAAGCCTCCAGATGCCATTCAGGTATGTCAGCAACTTGGGCTGATCCAGGTTAGGAACTGCAGATGAGTGAGACCATGTGGCCTACTCACTCTGTGAGGCACTCTCCAGCATACAGTCTGGCCCAGGGAACCCAGACCAGGGAACTGGGAGGTGCCAGGAAACAGGGATCTGGCCTACTCACTCCACACTGCCATGCCTGCCTGCACACTGTCTGCCCAAGGAACCCCTTGTGTCTATTTCTAACCAAAGAATTGGATAAAATGAGACTGAGAAAGATAATTATTAAACCAAGGGAAGGACAATGAATACACCCACGTGGTCTGAAAGCCCACATAGTGGGTATGGAAGAAACGTAAAAAGAGAGAGAGGAAGAAAAGAAAGTATAAAGAGCTCCTGTCATATGGAGGGCATGAGACTCACTAGAAACTGGAGGTTCATGAGTAATTAACAGACTGTCAAGAGAAGTTTCCCTCCCCTGGCAAACATATTTATAACCTTATGGTGGTGGGCCCTACCTTCCAGCTCAGAGGAACCAGGCAGACAGCTGATTGATCTGAGATAAGGGCTGTCTCTGGAAGAGGTTAGCCATGATGCCAAATTCTGGAAGCATAACTTGACCAACCACAATGTTAGGATTAAATCCTAAGAAAGATGACCTCCCTCCTAGGAGGGGCTCAGATTGTGGAAAAACAGGTATAGGGAACTCTTTTAGGCAAGAGATAAGGAGAAGCCAGCTTCTTCTCTGTTCTCTAGCAAAGCCCAAAGACATTCCTGATTTTTACTTTCAGAGGCTCAGTCTCCCTGACTGCCCAACAAAACTACCTGTGTCCCTGTCAAGAATGATGTGGGTTTCATGTGGTGAACATGTTAATTATACTTATTGGTAGTCATCATTCAATGTATACATATACTTAAATATCACACAGTACTGCATAAAATTGTACAATGATATGTTAGTTAAAATATGAATAAATAAGGGGCTGGAGAGATGTGTTAACAGTTAAGGCACTTGCCTATGATGCCTAAGGATCAAAATTTGACTCCCAGAACCCATGTAAGCCAGATGCACATGGTAATGCATGCTTCCGGAGTTTTTTGCAGTGGTTAGAAGTGTTGGGCATGCCCATTCTCTCTCTCTCTTAAATAAGTAAATACATAATTTTTTTAAAAATATGAATAAATAATGTTGGGGAAATAGCTCAATGGATAAAGCACTTGCCATGCAAGCATGACTACCTGAGTTCAGAACTAAACACTGTAGTGCAAGCATCTGTGATCCCAGTGCACCTACAGCAAGATGGGAAGAAGTAGGAGAATCCTTTGGAAGCTCATGGACCAGTAAGTCTCATGAATGGAGCATAAATAAGCATAAATGTATAAATAAGAAAGCCCTGCCTAAAATGAGGTAGAAGGTAAGAACCAACACCAAAGTCACACTCTCCCCTTCAAGCATGCACTGTGGCACACATTACACTCTCACACTTGAACACACCCACATGAGCACCAAAAATACATAAATAAAATAAGTTTAAATTAGTAAACACTTTCAACAAGATTATACACATCACAACAAATACTCTTTTGTTTATCACTATATCTTCTTCCTAAAGTAGTGCTTGGTGCATACAGCTTTTAATACTGTTTTTGAATAAATGAAGAAATATATACATATTTCCATCAATCTTCTTGGACACCTTGACTGGCTTAATGGCAGTGATTGGTGGGTGGCAATGGTCACACAGACAGTGGCGGTGGTGCTGGTGGTAGTGGTAGTCTCCCTCCTGGGGAAGAGGTAGGTGTGGTGTCAGTCCTTCTCCATCCTTCTAGCAGCACAGAACACTGAAGATGCATTCTAACAGACTAAGCTTCAATCTTGATACCAGGCAAGCTAGAAAAGCAGAGTGAGCAGCCATTCTGTCACAGCTCTGTGGACAGGCTGAAGGCAGGTGAGAATTTGATCACAGAACTGAAACTTTACAGCAGAAGGACAGTGAATTAAATTTCCCTTCTGATTTGCTGTTTCTGTAAGAAGTCCCATGTGCCACCAGAGGAGTTTGAAGATGAAATACTTAACTCTGCATCTCTCTGCAGCCACTCTAAACTTGCTCATGAACATGTACTGGCATGTATGTCACTGTGCCTCTGTACACATGAAAGGGCCACAATTAAGCCCATTACTTTGAATAATAACCCAAACATTTATTTTAAAAATGACAAAACAGCATTTTGACTATTTCGCCACAAAGAGATGATCAGTGTTTGAGATGATGAATATTCTGGTAAAACTAATTGGTCTCTGTTGCAGTAAGGTTTGCATTGCTGGCAGAAAACACCTGACCAAGAGCAGCTTGTTTGTGGGGGGGGGTTATTTTGGCTTATGGACTTGAGGGGAAGCTCCATGATGGCAGGGGAAATGATGGCATGAGCAGTGGACATCACCTCTTGGCCAATATCAGATGAAAAATAGCAACTGGGGAGTGTGTGGAAAACTGGCAAGAGGAAGTTGGCTATAACACACATAAGCCTGCCCCCAACAATATACTGCCTCCAGGAGGATCCAATTCCCAAATTGCCACCAGCTGAGGACCTGGCATTCAGAACACAGAAGTTTATTGGGGACACCTGAATCAAACTGCTACAGTCACATTCTATCTTATTCAGCAACATGTGACAGAAAACCAAAATAGCAATGATAAAACCATGAGAGGAGTTTAGTCTTCATTCTGCACAGAAGTCTGAGCAGGTGGCTTAGAACTGGTCACATTGTCCACAGGGTCACCTAGGCTCATCCTATCTAGTTGCTGCATTGTGTGTGGACTCGAAATCACGTTTTAAAAAACACCGGCTACATTAAATGTATCATGTATAAGATTCTTTGTGACTATCTGTACATTTCTTTTAAATTATTTATTCATTTAAGAGCGAGAGAGAATGGTTGTGTCAGGACCGTCAGCCACTGCAAACAAACTCCAGAAGCATGTGCCACCTTACACATCTTTCTTACATAGGTTCTGGGGAATTGAACGTGTGTCCTTTGGCTTTGCAAGCTAGTGCCTTAACCACTAAAACATCCCTCCAGCCCTGTACATTTCTTTAGGTCATACTTTTTGATGGCAGTTCAGGGTTCCACTGGAAGCATTAAACTTGACTTAGTTTAACACTGTTCTTTACTGGCTGTTCTTAATTTTTCACCAGTATCAATATTCCTTCCATATACACATATACATATATACATTCATAGGGTAAATTCCCAAGAATAACATCCTAGGTTTCAGTTTAATCAACAAAACATGCTTTTTTCCCAGTCAATAGTTCTTTGAATTTGACTCCCAAACAGCCTTGAAATTCATGAAGAAAAAAAAAAATGTCCTAGAATGGTAGATTCACAGTTATCAACAGAACACTTCAAGGCCTTGCAAAATACCCACACTTCACTTCCCATGGATGTATACTTTCCTTTCATGAAAATACCATTCAAATAGGACCCTCATATATTACCCATGAATAAGACCCTTATATATGACCCATTTAGCCTTAATCATATCTTTAAATACCTGCCTTCGATCAATTATATTCAGAAGTACTACAGGTGGGTACTGTGACATACAAGCTTGGGGAAGGACACAGTCCAGCACAGAGGACCACCTGGTACCCTCTTCCCCTGTCCTACTTCCACAGTCCTGGTGAGAATGTGTCTCTTGATGGCTGTCTCATAATTCCACCTCCACTGGAATGGCCTCCACTCAATCCTGTATACTACTTTATTCTTGCCTCTTCTTTACCAGGATTTAAAAATAGGTGAAAACACAGAGCCCTTAGAATATATTTCCCAAGAGGAAGCTCCTGCCTAGAAAATAAATAGGCTGATAAAGTATGCTATGAAAGCTTTTAAAGGTCCACCAGCCAAAACAAAACAAAACCTTTAGCACTAAACATTCAGGAGAATAGGATAAATTCACTTTTATTAGCTTCTAGTTGAGTCTCTGGAAAGCAATCATACACACCACAACCACACCTATATTTTCCCAAGTGTTTACACTGCTACTTAATATTCAATAGACACTTTATTTATCTATTACATTTGTGAAAATGTAAACAAATTATATTGCTTGTGCCAGAGCAGAATACTGTTCTTCTCTCTTAGTAACAATGATATCACAGGGCCAGGAATCTACATAGACTTATCAAACACTGACACTTTCCTGATAAGAGTGGTAATGATACAGCCTTTTGGAAACTAATTTCCTAACATAAAAATTCAAAGCTTTAAAACTGTTTACTGAACCAGTAAATCCAATGGGATTTTAACCTAAGGACATTATTTTAAATATGGAAAGCTTTTGTACATTATTGCTGCAGAAAAGTATAACCCTAAAGAGAGAGTTTGCATGTGTTTTTAAGTGAGTCAAATCCTGGATAGAATAATAATATAAATAGTGACTGATTGAGCCATCAAAATAGCAACATCAATTAAGTGCTATTATCCTTCTTTTACAAGTGGGGAATCTGAGCCATATAAAGAGTAATTGGTCAAATTTAAGCTACTATTAAGTAATGGAGCCAGTTTATAAGTTGATATATTCAATTAATATTTATTATGACCATGACCACTTTTTTTTTCAAGGCCACTTTCCTCAAGTCTACATCATTTTCATTCATTACTCTCTTCCAGAGGAATAAGTCAAGGAAGTGTTATGTTCACCCTAAGATGCTGATAACCACAGTTCCCTTTCCAAGGGTGTTTGAGTATAAAATACAAAACACATAAGAAAAAATTTGAAACCTATGTCAGTAATTCTTATTGTGGACATCAGGAGCCCATAAGAGTCTCCAAGATATTTTCAGTGATCCTGAGATGTCAATTATGCATTTCATAATACATCACATATGATAACTATTGTTCATTCTTATTCTTTTACATATGTATGGAAAGTTCCAGAGGCTACTTGACAGACAATATTACCACAGACTGAATGCAAAAGCTGATGTGAAAATTTAGCTGTCTTCCTGTAAAAAAGGCCTAAGAGAGATGTGCTAACATATTTTAACATGAAGTAATTTTGCTCAAATATCTTAAATTTCTCTATTTTGAACATTAACATAGTAACATCAATAGGCATAATACAAGTAATCAAAAGTGAGGCAAACAAACGCAGGGAATCATTTGGCCATTCTAAACTCTGCATGGCTTGGACTTGGTTTCAGGCTGCCTGCATTAAATCTTGGTTTTGCTGTCCATTATAGCATCTCTGGGCACATTATAATTTATAGATGATGACAACACTGAAGGAGGATAGGAGAAAACTAGCTTCTTTTAAGAAGTTTCTGTTAGAAACTGAGGCCCAGAGAGAACCAGGAGATTCAACCCCACACGGCACCTCACCCTGGCACAAGAATAAATCTCTTGGTGGGAATGGAACTCATGTCTGATCAAGACTGATCTACAGTGGCCCCTGCTGTCCATAGTCTAGTACACTACCTACATAGACAGCCCAGGTGTGCTGGCCCAGGTGGGCTGACTCTGGGGTCACTCTCCAAATCTACAAACCAGTTTAGTCTTTCTCTTACATATAAAGGATCACTTCTTCCTGTCTTGCCTTTTTTCTCTCTGTGGGATTGTCCAGACTTATGCTGTGCTGCTTGGATACACGCGAGTCTGATTTGGGTAAGGGGAAAACATAGCACTGCTTCTTCAGGTGAATAACTTTCTCTCTCTCTCTCTCTCTCTCTCTCTCTCCCTCCAAAAAAAAAAGGACAGAACCCACACTTGGGGTTCTTAAATTTGGGGGATCCATTTCTGAACTTCAAAATCCTGGATCACTACTACCTTCCTCACAGGGTTGTTTTAAGGACTAAACATAATATATGTGAAGATCCCTAAAGAGTGCCTCTAATGTGGGAAGTATTAATAACCATTTTATTTTTACAGTAACTACCTGCTTATCCTCAGGAAAGACATTTCAATCCCACCCCTTCTGACCAAAGCTGAAGAGTTAATTTTTGGTCTCTTTTGGAATGAACCTTCAAATCAGACACAATTTGGGGGAGAAATGGGACTTATTTCTTTTTTTTTAACTTTAGAGAGAGCAAGAGAGAGAAAGGAGAGATAAAGAACTGGCCCAGCAGGGACTCAACCAGTGCAACTAAACTCCAGATGCTTACACCACCTAGTGGTCATGTGCAACCTTGTGCTTACCTCACCTTTGGGATCTGGAGGTCCTTAACCAGCAAACCATCTCTCCAGCCCAGGAGTAGGATTTATTTCAGGTCTACAGATCCAGGGAATGTTCTACAATGGCAGAAGAAGCTGACCCCCTTCCACAGATTGACACACAGAGAAAAACCACTACGAGCACCACAAGCAAGAGAAGGAAAAAAAAAATACCCTGACAGCCAAACAACAGGGAACCCCGGCAGAGCTCCAGCACTCCCTATACCTTTAGGCTGGAAATCCAGATTGCTCCCAAACACATCTCTGGGCTGGACCCCAGAATCCACCCCCAGTGACACATCTTCCAGCCAGAAGACTGGAAATCCAAGTTATAAGCTTTAATAAAGTCCTGAGTTTATTCAGCAACATAAATTCAAACTACCACAGCCCTTTATACAGCCATCCCTCAGCAAAGCCGGTAAGCATAGGGAATTGTTTTGCCACCTGTGACAAGGCCTGGCTTGAGCAGTAAACACACCTTTCTCCCATACAGTGCACTTAGCAACCTGTTGGGAACCTGGGACGCCCATCTGTACCAACTGCTAGTTTTCTCCTCCTTTTAGTGACCATTCTTCATCATTAGTACCCATTGAAATATATTTAGATAGATTCAGGATGGAAACAGTAGGAGGCCATCCAGCTTGAACTGGCTTTGGGTACAGGCAAAGTATGGCAAACTGCTTCCTTTAATTGAGATTTTAGTGATAAACCCTTGTTTACCTTCTTATGCCTATGTTTAACTGGGTGTACATATGATTAAAATCATATGCACCATGGGAAATAGAGTAGAGGAAATGTTAAATATCCCAAACCTGTCAATTAAGTCAGAAGGCCACCCAAACTATGTCCCTAGTAACTAGTCCATCCACCTCTAAAAATCCTATAGAAAGAAGCCTTAGACATTTCATGGTACCCTTGAGTACTCTCTGTCCAGTAGCCTGCCGTCCCTCCTGTAGTGTAGTCAAAACTTTAGTATCATTTAGCTTTTAATAAATTATTTTTCTATATAACTCCTTTTGCATGCCTTTCTTCAGTTCTTTGAGTAAGGCACCAAGAACCTGGAAATACCCAGAGACCACAAGTAAGAATAGCTCTGGAGTCATTAGTGATTGTTGAGAATGTGAAAGGGGGCAGGGGAGAGAGGATATAAGAGTATAACCTCAGGCTTAGTGGTTAAGGTGCTTGCTTGCAAAGCCAAAGGACCCAGGTTCAATTCCCCAGGACACACGTGAGCCAGATGCACAAAGGGACGCAGGCATCTGGAGTTCGTTTGCAGTGGGTGGAAGCCCTGGTATGCCCATTCTCTCTCTCTCTCTCTCTCTCTCTCTCTCTCTCTCTCAAATAAAAAACTAAAAATAAATTAAATAAGTTAAAACAAATTATTTTTAAAAAGAGTATAACCTCATGGAATATGCCCAGCACCCAACAGGATCATACAATAAAATTCATAATCAATTAAAAACTAGCAGAGGCGGACTTAAGGGGGTGGTATTGTATATATGTAAGTAAAATAACAGATTACAGGGAGTGGCATGGCCTAAGTGAGGCCAGGAGAAGAGATTGCGTAAAAGAAGGGTGGGGGAGGGTTAATCAAAGTTCAAGATTCTGAATTTTGAATTCAAAATTCTGAATAAGATATATGAGAGCCTACTTTTTCACATCCAGAAGCCATAAATTGTGACTACAAAATTTTCAGTGCCAGGGATGGAATACCCTCCACTGACTTGTTGGTCAGGGGGGTTCCTGTTGCCGCCAGAAAATTAGAGCGTATTGCTAAGGCCCTTGGTTTCCTACAAGAAACAGATAGAAAGACCCTATTGCTGAAGATTTCACATGTGTGGGCAGCAAAGTCATTGAGAAATCAAGCTGGGGCTGAGCTGAAAACCTCCTCTTTATAGACTAGCTGACTGAAAGCTGAAAAAAACTGCATTGCATGCAGCCCTATGGGAGACAGAAGTCATTAGTGGTGAATACAGTTGTAGCAGACAGCTTCAGGTTCGCTGAGATGAACTTCCAGACCAGGCACAGTTATGGAGGAAGGGATATTATTTATTGAAGCTTACAAATCCAGGGGAAGTTCCATAATGGCAAGAGAAGCGGCCTGCTCTCCACAGGGCCAAGCAAGAGAGAGAGAGAAACCAACCAGCCACCACAGCACACAGAGCAAAATTACAGCCAAAAGGTCACACAGCACACTTCAGGAACTCCTGCTAGGCACATTTGCATATCTTTACAATGGAATCTCAAACCATCACCACACCTTAAGACTGGCCCCCAGTGACCTTGCCTCTAGCAAGGTGATTGCAAATGCAAACTATAACTAGTAAAACACTGAATATATTGGGGGACATATATTCAAACTGCCACATTCCGCCCCTGGCCCCCAATATACTTAGCTCCTGGCCCCCAATAGATTTATAACTATCACACATTGTAAATTGTACTCAGTCCAATTTCAAAAGGTCTCACAGTCTTGACCAACTTAAGATAGTCCCGTAAAATCAAACAAGTTAAATACTTTCAACATGTAAAGGCACAGAATAAACATTTTAACTGGTATAAGAAATAGCAAGGAGAGACTAGAATAATGCAAACTCAACCACCATCAGTAGTCACCAAACTTCTGCAGTTCAAGTTCAATATAACCAGAGACTAACAGTCTCCAGGTTTTCCAATTCCGCCCCTCCAGCTGGGCAGAGTCTCCAGGGAAAACATTCATCTCAGTTCAACACTGCACTCCATGGTAGTCCTTTTGCACAGTCCTGGTATATCCAAAATATCTTCAGGTCTCCATGCAACCCACGTTCCATCTTCCAAAGGCTCTTCCAGCCTATTCCTGAGGGTCTTCATGCCCTGCCTCATGCCGCATCTCAGCAGCGGCTCCTGGAACCGTGTGCAACTCATGACCATTCTATGCATTTTTCATATTTCCAAAACTAATACCAGGTGTGCAGGACACAGCCATATCCTTAATCCAGGGACAAAATAAACCATAGCCTTGAAAAGCAGGTTCCTTCTCCAGTCAGCTCTTTCCAAGAACTTGCATTTTTAACAGTCTTTCCCCAGGCATCCTCTCCATTGTTTTAATGTAAATCAAATCAGGCCACCTTCCTTCCACCTTCCTTAAGACTGCTAATGTGTTGACTATAGCAGCTAAACCAGTCTCAATGCCTCTACTTTTAACTTGCTTCCGGTTTTCCAACTTAAAATCTTAAAATCTCAGTCCGATATCTTCAGCCAAGCATATCAGTCCATTACAAATTTAACCTTGATCAAACTTTCTGGGCCTGGATAGCAGAATGTAGCCATCCCTTATGCCAGTAGCCCAGTTCCAACAAAGTCCTCTGCAGTCTTTCCTTCCCCTTAGAAACCTCATAAGCCAAGCCTCGAAGTTCAGTACTATCTGCCCTTAGCATTCTCAAACTCTCATCAGAATAGTCCATAAAACTTGGCTTACCACTCCAGAAGGCATCTTCAGTCACAAGCACCAAGTCCATGCCCATTCCTCCAAAACAAAGGTTCCAAAAGACAAATATCCACACGGTCTGGTTCATCTCACCCCACACTCCTTGGTACCACTTTACTGTAGCAGACAGCTTCAGGTTCGCTGAGATGAACTTCCAGACCAGGCACAGTTATGGAGGAAGGGATATTATTTATTGAAGCTTACAAATCCAGGGGAAGTTCCATAATGGCAAGAGAAGCAGCCTGCTCTCCACAGGGCCAAGCAAGAGAGAGAGAGAAACCAACCAGCCACCACAGAACACAGAGCAAAATTACAGCCAAAAGATCACACAGCACACTTCAGGAACTCCTGCTAGGCACATTTGCATATCTTTACAATGGAATCTCAAACCATCACCACACCTTAAGACCGGCCCCCAGTGACCTTGCCTCTAGCAAGATGATTGCAAATGCAAACTATAACTAGTAAAACACTGAATATATTGGGGGACATATATTCAAACTGCCACAACAGTGGACACTGGAAGCCTCAAGTTTGGCCAGACAGGCCAAATGACCAAACAGGTGCAATAGTGGCATGTCTGCTCTGGGGAAAACCAACTGCTCTCTAATGGGACTGGAGGCTCACTCTATAGGAGGGAAAACCTAATCAAAAACCTATGGCAGGGGAGGTCATGAGCCTTAAGGATATAATGTCTGCTCTAGTCTGGCTAAATACATATATTATGCTCACCAAACTGCCCTGTAAACACTACAGTTAATGTTTATATTCATATAATAATGCTACTCTCACTTTTGGTTAGAGAAGCTTCTCTTTTCAGATGGCAGTGACCACTGGAATGACCCAAAAGGCAACACAGTCCTGAGAAGAAGTGATGGAGGAATGTCTAGCACTGAAACATTTCTATAACACCCTCCAAGACTCAGGGTTCATTGCTGAAGAGGTGGCAGAAAGAATGTAAGAGCCAAAGGAAGGATACGACTGCTTATAATGCAACTGTCCAGACAGAAATTGGCCTCAATATCCACAACCTCACAGTGCCTAGCAATACCTTCACAAGACCCTCATAATAGGAGAAAAAGATGATGACATCAAATTAAAAGAGAGACTAATGGAGAGAGGGTGGGGATATGAAGAAGAATGGAGTTGTGAAGGAGAAAGTGGGGGAGAGGAGGGAATTATCATGGTTTATTGTCTGTAAATATAGAAGTTGTCAATAAAAAATTGTATATTAAAAAATAAAAATAAAAAAGATTTTAAAAATCTAGCAGAGGGACTAGATGTAGAGGTGAAGGGAGCAAAGGGAGGAGTGTGAGGAGGAGAGAGAGGGAGGCAAGGTAACTATGATCAAAATACATGTTCTACATACATAAAAAATTGTCAGCTACAAAAACAGAAGAGGGTATAGCTGGAAAGAAGGGACTCAGGGGAGGGGATATAAGAAGGAGAGAAAGGGAGGGTTATGGGAAGGAACTACAATCATGATATATTGTCTATATATATGGATATTGTTAATTTAAAAAGGTTTAAAAAAGAATGTGCAAGAGTTCTGAGACCAGAAAGTGGGAAGTCACTAGCCTAAATAAGTGTCCAATGACAATCAAGCAGTGAAGAAAACATTCTGGAGGGTGTGGCATTACTACCAGCTATGGTGTGTTAACTCTACATCAGTGGACACCTAGTCAGCCTGATTTTGCTTTCAAGTTCTCACCACGATTTTAAAATCTTTTTAAGAAGCAGAGTGGGGCTGGACAGATGGTTTAGTGGTTAAGACACTCTCCAGTAAAGCCTAAGGACCCAGGTTCAATTCTCCAGGTCCCATGTAAGCCAGATGCACATGGTGGTGTATGTATCTGGAGTTCATTTGCAATGGCTAGAGGGGCCCTGGTATGCCCATTCTCTCTGTCTCTCTTCCCTCTCCCTCTAATAAATAAATAAATAAATAAATAAAATATTTTTTAAAAAAGAAGCAGAGAGTATAGCAATACTGAAATTATAGCCAACCCCAGTATTCAGAAACAATCTTCCAAACATGTTGGATACCTGCACTAATCATGTATCCCAATATAATCAGTTGTTGGCAGTGGTGAATATAAATGTTCTTGTTCTTTCTGTTACACTGTCATTAAGTAATGTTTTGAAACAATTAATTGAAGAATTCCCAAGCAAGAACATCATTGTCTACTATGCCACCTCTCTCTCTCTCTTTCTTTCTCGCTCTCTCTCCCTCACCTTCCTAGTAACAGAAAATGACATAGATATACCCCTGCATTTTACTAAAGAAAATCATTATTTGCCCTTTGTTCTACTACAAAAACTAATCCCTTAATTATAGCCATTAGAGAAAAGCTATTGTTTGGCCTCCATTGATAATAACATAACTGTGCTGTTGTGTCACTATCAAATGCCTTTATTATTCTTGATGGTTTTCATTCACTGTGTCCCTTAATCCTAACAACAACTGGTGAGTAAATTATTATTGTCCCCACTGATCAGATGAGAAGCAAATGCTTAAAAAAATGGAACATGTCCCTAGGCAACTAGCTTTTTGATCATAGGGCTGACACTCATACCCATATTTCCTCATGGGTAATACTTCATACCTCAGCCATATTGCCACTTTTCTTTGTGGTGTTCACTACTGTTAATTGTGTATGTGGTATGGGTAAGGGAATTACACCTTTGATGTTACATATTTTGCTGTCCCAGTTTAAAGAGAATGGTTGGACATGGTGCACAAAGGAATGAGGAAGAGTTTTGCCTTATTTCTGTTATCTACTAGCAGACCTCTTTTAGCAGGAGGAATGGGCAAAAATCGTGTCTTATTTCTGTTACCATCGACTGGCTGACATCTTTTAAGATCATTTTAATCCTTACTGGGTCACAGTTCTTCAAAAATTTATTCAGCAGGTCCTAAAGTAAATGAAATGATTAGCGGGAGTATTTCTTCACCAGCTATTTTTGTGTTCAGTAAAGAATAATAGATTGGGTGTCTTTTTTTAATGTTAACTCAGCCACTGGAGAGACCTCATGCAATCTAAAGTGGATGGAAAGAAATATGGATGGTGGCAAGTTTAGTTAATTGAACATTTTATAGAACATTGAGAGAGTTCAGGGAAAGTGCATTTCCCATTTTTTATCTTCCTGGGTTTAATGAAAATCCACCTATTATGGCTGCATAGGAAAAGAAGAAATAAAAGAGAATTATCATTTTTATTTCTACTTAGTAGCTCATCCAAGCTTAGAGTTTGCAGGTCTAGAGGGAAAACATGGTGATTGGTTGAAAGGGATAAAAGGAACATGTGAGAACAAAGAATCCACTTCCACCTTGCTCTTCAAAATCAAAATGTACTTTTCCACATACAGAAATGGGCAAATATTGTCATTGATGCTGATAAGTTCCTTTTATTTTTCCTTTTTTTGGTTTTTTGAGGTAGGATCTCACTCTAGCTCAGGCTGGCCTGGAATTCACTATGTAGTCTCAAGGTGGCCTCGAACTCACGGTGATCCTTCTACCTCTGCTTCCCGAGTGCTGAGATTAAAGGCGTGCGCCACCACACCCAGAAAGTTCCATTTTTTTGGTGATTTATATCTTTTACCATGTCAGAGAGATGTCCCATTCAATTGTCCTGAGCATCAAGTGCCCCAAACAAAGTGCTTGATCAGCTTTGGTAAAATATGGTCCAATACTTGAGATACTTATATTTTATTGACGATAAAAAATGATAAGTTAGGGGTCTTTGGAAATGGCTCAGTGGTAAAGTACTTGCCGCACAAGCATAAGGACCTGAGTCCAGATTCCCAACCCCCACATATATGCTCAGTGTGGCAGTGTGTGCTTGTAACTTGAGCAGAGACAGGAAGATCTCTAGGTATTAATAGCTAACCAGCCAAACCTGTGAGCCCTTGATTCAATGTAAAAGCAAAAACAAAACAAAAAGGTAAGGTTCAGAGCAACTGAACAAGACAGATGATGTTGATCTCTGGCCTATACATGCACATCCCAACTCTATACACACATGTGCTCCCCCACTCACATTTCACATATACAAACATGAGTATATCCATGCTTGCATGTCACATAGACATACACATGTGAAGCTAATCAATATATTAAAAGAATAATGAGGGAACTGGAGAGATTGCATAGTGGTTAAGGCACTTCCTGTAATGCCAAAGAACCCAGGTTCAATCTCCCAGGACCCAAGTAAGCCAGATGCACAAAGTGGCACATGCATCTGGAGTTTGCAGCAGCTGGAGGCCCTACCACACCCATTCTCTCCCCCACCTCTCGTTCTCTGTCTGTTTCCCTCTCTCTCAAATAAATAAACTATGTTTTTAAAAAAAGAATAATGATACCAGGATGAATTTTTAGGAACAATAGCCCTTAGTGAACAGGTGGCCTTCTGAAAAGCATACAAAGCTACAAATGCTACCTTTTTAATGTGATTACTACATTTTTAAATCAAACCATCAATATAGAAATATGTATCAATCTACCTATTCACTTACTGAAAAATACATGATTCTTCTATAAAATGTTATGGAATGCATTTTATTTAATTTTTATAGCTTGTACAAATTGGACCATAAGTGCATATTAACAAGGGAAAGAGAAGTGGAGAGCAGGAGACATTGGAGAACAAAAGTTTTACAAAGCTAACAAAACTTTCCAGAGAGCTCACTCTTAAAGAACTCTACATAAAACACCATCCTCTTGCCAGAGGACCTGGGTCCAAAGATAGTAACATAGGTTAAAAAAACATAGTCAGAGTCCCTAAATGCTAGAATAAATCTCCAGATATCAGAAAATAATGCAGTATAATACAGGTAAAATCATGTAAAAGGCAAATTTACAGACAAAACTTTGGTGAAAAACATGCATAAAATCATTTATTCAAAAACTGTTATACCATATCAGTCTGTAGATGATCACATATTTCTTTTAAGTTTTTTTTATTTTTAATATTTATTTGAGAGAGAGATACAGAAATAGACATGTGGAGAAAGAGAGAGGGGGAGAATAGGTGTGCCAGGGCCTCTAGCAACTGCAAACGAACTCCAGATGCATGCGCCCCCTTTGCATCTGGTTTATGTGGGTCCTGGGGAATTGAACCTGGATCCTTTGGCTTTGCAGGCAAGCACCTTAACTGCTAAGCCATCACTCCAGCCCATACATATTTCTAGTATATTTAAAATGTGACTTGACTTACCAAGGCCAATTTTTGTTACCAAGTATGTATGCTATCAAACAGCTATCATGAGAAAAAATATCAGCAAATGAAATATCATGTTTCAAGCTATGGAGCCCAAATTTGGAGGGTTCAGAGTACAATCATGTACAGACTTTACTGCTACTATCCAGGTTAATATAGACTAAAGAGATAAACATTTGGGATGAGTTCTTTGGAGTGTTTGACTCATGGATTTCCTTTAACATAACCAAGATTTATGCACAAGGTTCAGGAACAGTGGGGCAGAAGATGTTGTAGAATAGTCATGATGCCCTGGCAGCTGAGGAGCAAAGAGGAGATCTCAGGTCAGGATTAGGGCATCATGTTACAAATGTTCTTTCCCTTTTCCCCCACCCCAGAAAAATGTCCTGGGAAGCTACTGCTGGCAGTACTGGGCTTTTCCCAACATCACTTGAGTTTAATTGATGTGAATTTAAATTTAGTGAAGATGTTGGAAGAAAACAGAGATGGGACCATTTCCTTTTACCTCTCTGATCCTATCATGCAGTGAGCAATGGCTGTCCTCGGTTATTTGCAAGGTTGTCAAGTTAAGGATAAGCGCAGTGGATGAATAGGAAACTGCAGGGCTCAGGACTCCAGAGCAGTGGGGAAGACTTGGAGGTAAAGCCAAGACTCTGATTCCAAATGTTCCCTGATGCCAAGTGACTGATGGAAGCCTGGAGAGGGTCTCCTCTTCCGGTAAGCCTGGCGATTGAATGGCATGAGACTTTAGTATACTTGAGATATGCAAAAGGGAAAGAACCAAGGCTTGGAGAACACACTGTTTTACACTATTGAGCATGAGAAGCGGTGAGTGTGATGTCTCAGCAAGTTTATGAAGCCTTGAAGAGTTGTAGGTATTCTTCTTTTAATTTTTCTTTTCTGTTTAAACTTTTTATTTTTATTTTTTTTTTTTTGAGACACAGAGAGACAGAGAGAGAGAGAGAGAGAGAGAGAGAGAGAGAGAGAGAGGAAGACAGAGATGGGTGCGCCAGCAGTGTCTCAGCTGCTATGAACGAAATCCAGATGTGTGCGCCCCCATGTGGTCAAGTGCGGCATTGCACCCTTGTGTCACTTTGCATCTGGCTAAACGTGGGACCTGGGGATTGGAACCGCTGGAGCTTGGAACCAGTGTTCTTAGGCTTAGGAGGCAGGCGCCTTAACCCCTAAGCCATCTCTCCAGCCCTTTCTTTTCTTTTTAAAATGTGCTTATTGCATTATGGTTGGTGGTGCTTCGAGTTCATACCTACTCACAAATTGACTTCTAAATTAGTTCTACTTTTGATGAAATTAACCCAAAACAAAATTTTATATTCAGGCTATATGAAGATCTAAGTTTGCCTTGTTTTGCTTTTATTACCTTGTCAATAATTAAATGGTATAACAAAAAAAAAAAAAAGGATTGTATTTGTGTTGCTGTTAATTTACCTTTCTAGAGTTATGAACTTTGTGAATTATTTTCAAATAGAAAGGTACAGTTCTAGGGCTGAAGAGATGGCTTAGCAGTTAAGTGCCTGCCTGTGAAGCCTAAGGATCCCGGTTCAAGACTCAATTCCCCAGTACCCACATAAGCCAAATGCACAAGGTGGCACATGCATCTGGAGTTCGTTTGCAGTGGCTGGTGTGCCCATTCTCACTTTCTCCCTGGCCTCCTCTATTTCTCTCTCTGACACTCTCAAATAAATAAATAAATAAAATTAAACAAAAAATTTTTTAAAAGACACAGTTCTAGAAATATCAAAGCTAGAAAGCCTATTTGGCATGTGCAGATTTTCATGATAATGAAAGTTCAGTCAGTATCTGGCTCTATCACTGCAGCTGATCCAAATGAACTCAGTAGCAAAAAAGATGATCATCTTAACCCCACCACAATTTGCAAATGAGTGAAAAGTACACTTAAGTCTGTTAGAATATACTTACATGCTTTTTATGGCATTGCCTTTGCTATTAAATCCAATAGTCCTAATCCTTGTATCTGCTACATAAAAGTCCTATGCCATAATGTCAGAAGGTATACTGTTGATTTGGTAACTAATGTCTAAGGAGGTGGGAGCAGAATAGAATAATATAATGAAAATTACAAGAAGCAAATAATTAAAATTGCTTACAATTTCCCTTAAAGTCAACTTCAAAATTATTTTGGAAAGAATGATTCATGTCAGAGAAAACAGGGAGAATATCTCAGATGAGGAATAGCCAAGTGTATAGATTATGACGCTCTATTTTTAGTGATGATACCTATCAAATGATGTATATACTTAAAGTGATCAATGGTGATGGTTGCTGAACAAGCTAGCAATCGATCTGAGGCCTTTTTGTCTTTGGTTGGTTTGTTTTTCAGGGTAGAGTCTCACTCTAGCCCAGGCTGACCTGGAAGTCATTCTATAGTCTCAGGTTGGCTTCGAACTTACAGCAATTCTCCTACCTCTGCCTCCTGAGCGCTGGGACTAAAGGCATGTACCCACACCAGGCTCATCTGAGGCTTTTTAAAGAAGGAACCTTGTTGGCTATGAAAGACAGGGAATAAAGAGGTAAATGTGAATGAGGCCAAACTGTCAGCAACAATGAGAGAAAACTTTAGCCTCCAGGCATTTGACAGCAATGAGCTCCGAAACTGAGAACTAGGACCCATTTAACTCAAATGATTTCCTCCTAGATCAGCTCAGTGTATTCAGTAAGGAGTTAGAGATGGGCAGTGTGGGAACAAAACTTGTTTAAATACACAGTAAATGCTCATCTATAAAACATAATCACAAGGATGGTGACTATGAAGGACTATCTGACTGCATAAATTTTTTCATGGCTCCAATAAGGCAGTGATGAGAGGCTTCTAATTCACTGCTGAGGTTTGCTACTCTTTCTGTGAAGGAAACAAAAAATTGACAAAGTGTTCAATTAATTTATGGTTTTTAAATATTTTAATTGTGTTTTTATTTATTTACTTATTTAAGAGAGAGAGGCAGGGAGAGAATGGGCATACCAGGGCCTCCAGCCACTGCTAACTAATTCTAGATGCATTTGCCACTTTATGCATCTGGCTTACGTGGGTACTGGAAAATTAACTTGGGATGTTTGGCTTTGCAGGTAAGTTCTTTAACTGCTAAGCCATCTCCAGCCCTCAATTATGTTTCTATTAATAAAGTAAATAATAAAGTTACTATACCAAACAGACATTCTTTTAGGACTGAATGCTTAACCATAGCTATGCAAAACTATGAATATTTTTATTGTAAAAGACATGATATTATGAAAATGAAGTATGAGAGTCTGTTGTAGTCACTGTGAATTGATAAAATTAAGAACCATATTTTCATGAGAAAATGCCTTAACAGAAACTCTTCTGGGAATACTACAACAGCCAGAATTGAGATAAACCTTCAGCTTAGCATATGAAAAAGTGGCTATTTATTGTCAACAAGGTGATGAATATTGAGAAACTCTCACCAAGATTATCTTTTTGGTTTTTAATTTTTTTTTTTTGAGGTAGGGTCTCACTCTAGCCCATGATGAGCTGGAATTCACTCTGTAGTCTCAAAGTGGCCTCAAACTCATGGTGATCCTCCTACCTCTGCCTCCCAAGTGCTGGGATTAATAGTGTGTGCCACTATGCCTGGCTAAGATTAACTTTTTAAAAAATTATTTCTTTTTATACATGTGTGTATACACTCATGCCAGGATCTCTTACCACTTCAATCAAATGCCTGTCCAACTGTGGTAGTTTGAATATATTGTCCCCCAATATATTCAGTATTTTATTAGTTTATAGTTTGCATCTGCAATCACCTTGCTAGAGGCAAGGTCACTGGGGGCCCGGTCTTAAGGTGTGGTGATGGGTTTGAGATTCCATTGTAAAGATATGCAAATGTGTCTAGCAGGAGTTCCTGAAGTCTGCTGTGTGACCTTTTGGCTGTAGTTTGTTTTGCTCTGTGTGCTGTGGTGGCTGGTTGGCTTTTGCTCTCTCTGCCTGGCCTTGTGAGAGCAGGCCGCTACTTCTGCCATTATGGAACTTCCCCTGGATCTGTAAGCTTCAATAAATAATATCCCTTCCTCCATAACTGTGCCTGGTCTGGAAGTTCATCTCAGCGAACCTGAAGCTGTCTGCTACACCAACTTTATATGGGTGGCTGGAGAATTGAAGCCAGGCTAGCAGGCTTTGTAAGCAAGTGCCTTTAATAGCTGAGCTATCTCCCAAGGCCCACAATTAACTTTAAAACTTTGCACCCTAACACTTTGTCATAGAATTTTTGGTAGCTGTCTTTATTGAGTGAAAAGATAGACCATGTTGCTATTTGTATTTGTGCTGGTATACAAGTCTTTATATATGTAAAGAATAATTTTTTAATGCTGAATTTAAAATATGTCTCAGCTTAGGATGGTGGTACACACCTTTAACCCCAGCACTCAGGAGGCAGATGTAGGAGGATCGCTGTGAGTTCAAGGCCAGCCTGAGACTACATACAGTGAATTTCAGGTCAGCCTGGGCTAGAGCGAGACCCTACCTAAAAAAACAAAACCAAAAAATTAAATAAATAAAGTATGTCTTCACCTCTTTGTAAATCAGTCCAACAGTCATAAAATGATATATTCAACATAGAATATCATTTACAATCAACTGTCAGGTCCAGGAAAATATTATTTTTTCTAAGTATTATTAATAATATATATTACATTAAGACATATATGAGTATAAATTAGAATGAATGTCTAAAAATGAAGCTTACTATAGAAGAAAGTACTTTAAATGAATATTATGCTTGCATTGGCTATTTCAGACAAAGATTGCAGATACTATCTTTCACTCATTTCATTTTCTTTGGCTATAAGGAAATGTTTTTGTCAAAGTTTGTATATATTAGTAGAGAAGACATCAATTTTGATTGATTTTTTGTTTGAAAATTCTGTGGCAGAAATCTTAACTTCTGCGAATTCCAATGTCTCTGTTCATAGATCTATTATGATGGTTAAATATGGTGATAAGTCAAGAATCAAGAAGATATATTTCTTAGCCTTATCAACTGTGGGAGGCAAGCACAGTGGTGAATGTTGCCTACAGAGAGCTATACCAGGATAAGTTAGAAACTCAGAGAGTCCCCAGGGGGATCTAGGAGACATTCCACAGAGAGTATGCACATGGTGAAGGTTATGACCAGAGATGCAGGGTGACAGCCTGAATGTATCCAAGTAAAGAGAATCATACAGTACAAATCTGGAGACAATGAGAATACAGGCTAGCTCTGTATCATTATTATATAAAGAACACATTTATTCTTCACATTTACACAGTGAGTAGCAAGCTGCTTTTTCTACTTTTTTTTCAGGAAAAATCTGAAACTCAAAATATAAAATTGCTGAAGATCACATAATAAGCAGATTTTGTAAGCAAAAAATAAATCAAAAGCATGGCTCCAAAATCTGAACTCTTGTACTACACTGTAGCATTCAGTTTCTCACTCTTAGACATCCAAAAATTAAAGAAAAGTCAAATAACTTAGTATGCACACATATGTTCTGGAAAATGCGATATAGTGCCCTGCTAAGTGAAAACAGGAATCAATAAAATTATAAATAATTTTTTTTGTATTTGAGAGAGACAGAGAGAGAAAGAGAGAGAGACAGAGACAGAGAGAAAGAGAGACAGAGACAGAGAAAAAGAGAGACACAGAGAGAGAGACAGAGAATGGCTGTGCCAGCAGCTTCTCAGTGCTGTGAACAAATTCCTGATGCGTGAGTGCCCTTGTGAACAAGTGTGGCATTGCACCCTTGCATCACTTTACATCTGGCTAAATGTGGGACCTGGAGAATCTAACAAGTGTCCTAGGCTTGGCAGGTGGGCGCCTTAACCGCTAAGCCGTCTCTCCAGCCCAGTAATTTTTATTTTGTAATAATACAATCTCAAACTGAGGAAATGGCTTAGTGGGTAAGAGTACTTGCTGCACAAGTAAGATGAATAGAAATACACGGAAGCAATAGTTGTGGTTTCAGAAAGATTATGTATGATTTCAATTTTTTATACATTCTAAATGTTCTATAAGCCAAAATATCATTTATATAATAAGCAAATAAGTAATAAAGCTGACCTTTAAAATTATACAGGAATTAAGTTAAGTTATTTTTAAGACTATTTTACTTAACTGGGATACTCAGATGTAGAAAATGTCCTTCCTTTAGTCTCACCAAAATATGGAGGTGATTTAAGCCAATCATAAAGAAAAGCCACAATACTCCCTGGTCCCAACCTATCTCTCCACTGTGTCCTTCTTTACCCTGTTCCCTAAATTTATATGCTGCTACAAGCTAATGAAAATTAAAGTTGACATTAAAATATATTTACTGGAAAATCCCAAAATATCACCTATTTACACATTTCAAATAATGTGACAAGTTTATTTTAGACATCATCATTAGTACATAAGGATCAAACTGAGCTCCAATCTGTCCAAGCACAGATGTATTCATCATGAGCTTCCAGGCAGCCGTCTTTCTCCACACTTCTCTAACACAAGATCAAAGAAAAGGAAGGAAATTAAAAGTTGCATATACATACAATTCTAGGTAAATAAGTTTCTACCCAAATGAAAATCATGCACAAACTATAAAAGCTTATCTTTTGAAAAAATACTAAAATAATTTATTTTTATGATTAAAAGTGCAGTACTACTTATATAGGGAACCTCCCATTATGATGAGGAGTTTAAGCATCTCTTCAGATTCTTTCCAGTCTCCTAAACAAAGAGCCCCAAGCCACAAAAATAAATAAAATAAAATAAAATAAAATAAAACCACGACTGTTCCACCATACAATTATCTGCCTGGGTATGTACCAAGGAGCGCTGCTCCTGACACAGAGGTCCCAGGTTAGACCTGCAGACCACAAATGTCACCCCAGTAATAGAATCCTTCATAACGAATGCTCTGCGCCAGCCTCTATCTGCAACCACCGCCACTTTCAGCTTTCAGTTTTTATTTAAAAGGCTTAATTGGAAGTTTTTATTACTCCCAATTAGGCTTTTTAATTAAAAGGAAAAGTTGAGAGAGGCTGCAGGCAAATACTGCTGAAACCCATATCAGCATAAAATCAAAGGAAATAAAAACAAAATTATGCCACTGTAAAATAACAGCACCAGACTCCTTTTACCGATGTTTACCTCTGGTTATATTTAATGTGACAGTAGCATATTGACAGTGATGCAGTGAATGGGACTTGGTTGGAAAAATCAGACTTTCTCTAATGTAACAATAAAGTTCATCAAAATGATACTTAAAAGACCACATTAGCATTCAAGACAAAAACCTACAAAAATGCACAGTTGACGATTTAAGTAGTTAGCAAGTCTAATTTACCAACACAGCACTGACTCCACATACTAAGGCGATTGGGAGCCTCCTTAAGGAGCAGAATGCCACATGTAAACAATGCCAGTATTTATTGTTGCGAGATGATTTGCTTTTGAATTCCTTAAAGAACATTTTTCCTGCCCAAAGCCTTAACTTGTCATTATTGTCAAGTTGCATACTACTGATGGGTTTTTAATACAAAATGAAATTTAGGTTGCATATGCTTATATTTTTGACATCTTTGAAATTCCTTATAATATCTTCAGAACAAAATAAAACTTATGAAAGGTGAACATATCATCAAAAGGAACAGGGATGTGTAGAGAGATTTAAGATCCATACCAGACACAATTTTATACCCAATAAACTTTGCTATTTACCCTGAATCTTATAAAACATACTAATAGTCAGAAGAAATGTAAAATGGTTCACATGTAAATTACAGCAGTGAAAAGCCATTTCTTCATATCTTCACTTTCAAACTCACAGATTGCATGCAGAGACTGCACCAGAGGTCCCTATATCCTGGAGACAGGTACAAGGACAATGTCTGACATGTTGGTCACCTCCACGGCTCCACAGAGCAGCACCAGCTATGACTGCCCGGAGTGTCAGAGCTGTGACTAGTCCAGCAAGAGCTATGATGTCGTCATCTTGGTTTTTCTGAATGTGACTCTCCAAGTTTGCCAGTCAGATCACACTAACAAACATTCCCATGTGTAAAGCCATCCAGCCAGGGTGTCCTTTGTTTTGCTTCAACTTGAAGGAGCTGTCCCTTCGTGTTTCTGTGTGGGTGACATCATGTGACTTCATCGCTGTTCCCTATGGTTGAAATCTTTGTCCATCTTACTGAGGTTTAATATTATCTGGAGAAATGAACATTTCATTCTGTGAATTTCAAGAAAGGAATTCGCTCTTATAACGTCAATGGTCACAATCAAGAGAAGAACTTGTCTGTCACTCCTAAATATTCCATTGTATCCCTTTAGAACCAATTTCCTCCCTGTTTTTTGTCCCTGGCAGCCAGAAATGTAACTCTCAGCCCTGTGTTGTTGTATTATTTTAATTTACCTTTTCAGAATTTCATATAAACGAAATCATACAAAAAAAAACTATTGTCTCCACAATCCACCTTCTATGAAAAAAATCCCCACATCTCCACAAGACATCAATCAATGTGTGCCATTCACATACTTTGACCCTTTTATGGCTTGTTATAATGGCTAGAGCAAGGTCCCAACTCCTTAGCAGAGCCTATCAATGCCTCCCTGATCTGACTCTGGATCCAGCCTTGAGTCTCCCCCTAACTTCCTGCCTCCAGCACTAGGGCATCTGCTCATTTCTGTGGATATACCAATTCCTTCTGGTATTATGTGCTTCTAAATTTAAATGCACCTATTCAGAGAAAGTTTCCCAACCATTTTATGTAGTGCATCACAATTACCGTAATGATTGGATCATGTTTCATATACTTGCACACCCATTATCTTTATCACAATTGTGCAGTTATGGCATCCCTTGGTTATTTGCTTGTTTTATTTGAATGTCATTTACTTATAGAGTCTCACATACCCAAGGCTGACCTCAGACTCTACATAGCCAAGGGTGACCTTGAACTCCTCATACTCCTGCTTTTGTACTTCCCCAGTGCTGAGATTACAGGTGGGTGTCACTATGCCCAGTTTAGGTACTGAATGCAGAGCCTTATACATGATAAGCAGGCACTCTTCCAACTATATTTCCACCCCTATTTTAATGTCTTCAACAAAAATACCTCCCCCAAAGGGCACCAAGCTTGACTCTATTATGTCTCAACAGGTCCCACCATTTACTCAATACCTAATGCCATGCTTGACATACAGTAAGAACTTAGTAAATGTTTTTGCATGAATACATGAATAAAAAATGAACACAAAATATTAAATAGCTACAAGTATCTAATACCAAAATTACTTTGTGTGCTTTGAAATTAGCAAAACAAGCTAGTAGATATTTTTTTAAAAAACTAATCTCTACGATAATCAAATAAGAATTCATTAATAGGGCTGTGGAGAGATTGCTTAGTGGTTAAGGCGCTTGCCTGAAAAGTGTAAGGAGCCAGGTTTGATTCCCTAGTACCCACGTAAGCCAGATGTACAAGTTGGTGCATGTGGCTGGAGTTCGTCTACAGTGGCTAGAGGCCCTGGTGTACCCATTCTCTCTCTCAACCTGTCTCTTTCTCTCTCTCTCAAATAAATATACAGACATAACTCTTTTATTGTTCTATCTTCTGTCTTCTGTATTTTGGACTTGGCAGTGGTTTTTTTTTTTTTTTTTTTTTTTTTTTTTTTTTGGAGACAGAGAGGAGAAAGAGGCAGAAAGAGAAAATGTGTGTGCCAGGGCCTTTCAACAGCTATAAATGAACACCAGATGCGTGCACCCCTTTATGGGCATGCGTAGCATTGCAAGCTTGCATCACTATTGCATCTGGCTATATGTGGGATCTGGAGGATTAAAATAGGAGTTCTTAGGCTTCACAGGCAAGCACCTTAACAGCTAAGCCACCTCTCCAGATTGTTTTGATCCTTTGAACCTAGAGTTTCTCCTCCATCCTTCCTCATTCTCCTTAAAAAGTCAACATATGGTTTTACTCAATACTTTCTAAGATTTCTCTTAATCCCAAAAATACAAGTTCTACAAAAATGTAACCTAGGACCACTCATGCCAAAGCTCTTGCCTGACACACACAAAGCGCTGAGTTTCAGCATCGTGGGCACCACAGGGACCCAATGATCCATCCTAGATTCTGAGTGGAGATGGAGGAGTGAGAAAGAAGTCTTTGGGAATTTCACAAGGGGCAAGCTGCACAGAAATTATGAGCTTCAGCTCCTGAGTTAGGTTAAGTCCAAGTTTTAATCTCAGCTCTAGAAATTGGTAGCTATATGAACAATATCATTATTATATTAGTGTTCTATTGTCATAACAGAGTACCTTAAATGAAGTCTCTGAAAATATAAATTTATTATCTTAAAGTTCTAGAAATCAGAAACCCAACCAGAGTCTCATGAAGCAAAACTCAAGATGTTCCCAGCCTTGCCTCTTTCTAGAGAGAAACTGAAACTGCAGGTGGTTTCTAAAGATCTTAGTTAACCCACTTGTCTCCAACAGAAAAGTAATAGTTTCTTTACAGGTTTGTGAGCATAAAGTGCAAGTATACACAAAACATGCATGGCTTGGCAGCTGCCGTTTAACAACTGCCCTGAAATGTTATCATCGTGGGTGGTCACCTGCTTCTGCTCTGGCCAAATACACTTCTACTGCCACACAATGGTTGGGGTTATTCATTGTGAACCTTTATCTATTCCAGAGTCTAATTTATAACTCTAAGCACACAAAGTTTTCTGTTCTGTGGGCTAATCTTGAACCTTTAATAACCATTTGTCAAATAATCTAGAGAGGTAACATCAGAAGTTATACCTACACAAAAGTAAGTTTCAAAATGACTACTCCTCGATGAGCACAAATCCCTGGCAAACTTCCCTGATGCTCTTCATGGCTGCTTTTCAATCTTAAAAAAAAAGAAAAAAAAAATCACCTAAAACTCCTCCTAGACACCCACATGTCTGTTTCTGAAGCCACAAGGCAGCTGGCCAGTCACCTGCCGCACGCATGCAGATATCCTGGCGTCACAGTGTAACCAGATTGTCAGGGTTCACCTGGAGGATTACCTGCTAAATCGCAAGTTTAAAGAAAACAATTTGGAGTCACCCAAGAGGAAACAGCACACTTACTTATCTCCAGCCTCTCCACACAGGCTGTATGAAATTTTTCATAACCAAATTTACTGCAGAGCTGAGGACAAGCACGAGGTATTCTGAGGAGTTTTTGATATTTGAAACTGCCCTTTAAAAAGAACTTTAATGCATCACAGAAATTCCCTATCTTTTAGAGAAAATTCATTTCTTCTATGTGAGAAAACCATTTGAACATCTAATTGATCCAGAATACAAAATAAAAAATCAGTTAAAAAGACATTCCTAAATTAAACTGGATAATGCCCTTTACTGTCAAAATTTTTGGTAATACCATATTTGACAACATCAAGCTATGTAAGAGGTTTGTTTTTAACACCAATTTCTATGACATTTTTAAATCTGTGAAACACAAAACACAACTGTCCAAACTACTGGAGGGCAAAAGGGAATGAAAGATGACATAAAGTCATTTTTCTAGCAATCTCCAAACTATATATGTATATATATATATATATATATATATATATATATATAGAGAGAGAGAGAGAGAGAGAGAGAGAGAGAGAGCAATCTTAAACCAAATAAGTGATGTAACAAGTATAGAAGTATTCATAATTCTTTCAACCCTGGGTGACTACTGTATTAGGTAATCAACCTACACATTTGAAAAATAAGTAGAATTCCATCAAATAGATTTGTTGTAGTCCACATTCACAGAAAGAAAGAAAAAGAAAGGAAGGAAGGAAGGAAGGAAGGAAGGAAGGAAGGAAGGAAGGAAGGAAGGAAGAAGAAGAGAAAAGAAAAGAAAAGAAAAGAAAAGAAGAAAAGAAAAGAAAAGAAAAGAAAAGAAAAGAAAAGAAAAAAGAAAAGAAGAAAAGAAAAGCTGTTTTGTTTATAAAGGGCACATCAATTCCCATGCCTGCCCATCAAGTGAAGGGGAAAATATAAAAGGATATCAACTGTGAAATGTCAGCATCCCAAGTAAGGTATACAGCAAATGTTTCTTGATATGAAAGGGGAAGCTCTCCATGAATACTATTTGAACGTACATCTGCCACAGAGCTATACTAGACTTCCTCATGTTTTCTAAAACTGCTCAGAGGAGATGAGCAAGAAGCACCACCTCAATTCATCATTCTATCACTACCTACAGATGTTCACAGGAGTGCCAGAAAGAATCATATGTACTAAAAAAAAATGATTCGGGAAACAAAATTTTAAAAAGAGCTTCAGAATTCAAATGAGAAAAGGAGAAAGAATCGAAGCAAAAGACACCATTACCTTATCCCATAAGACAAGCATGCATGAACAAATAAGTTTTTTTGTACTAAGCCTACATAGAAGTATGAAAAATAAAAAGGGTCTAGATCTTTTTGTTGTTGCAATCAAAGGGAGGAAAATGAGCCAGTCCAGGGTGGTAATGCTGGAGGCAGATAATAAAGGCTTGAAATTGAAATGGTGATAAACTCTGTATACAAGTCCTACAGATTGGATGAATATTTATTAGAGCTGCATTTTACATTCTACTAAAGAGCACAGACCATCTTGGAGAAGAATTTTAACAACCCTCGTCTTTTCATTTTCAAAAGAAAGGAAAAAAAGAGGTCATTCACATAGATGAATATGAATTCCTGAATGGCAATTGTCACAATATCTTAACGTGTTTCTCACACCAAAGACCCCCTAATCACTTCCCAGATTTAACAAGCTGACATCAAACTATCAACAGGATTATTTCACACACAATGCTATCACAGCCACCTCCGAGGAGAAAGTGGAGCAACATGACATAGTTTTAAAGGAAATGTGCCACCAAACTTCCCAGAGTATGTAAAAGAACACCATAAGATTAATAATGTGTGAAATTTAGTCAAAACCCTGCTGCCCAGAGCAGGTATTTCAGCTTTCCTTGAATGCTAGGCTGACAGAAAACCTTTAAAGGCAAGATACTGTCATTCTAAATGCATTCTCCTCTAGAAAGATAGTTCTGATATATCACTATACAGCTTCCGAAATAAATGGGCATCTGAGTGCAACAAGGGCTCTCGGGTAGACACATTTCAACACCAATCTGGCCAAATAAAAGGCGCAGAAAATATATTTGAGGTTTGATTTGAAGGTTGTCTCATAAATAAATAAATAAATAAATAATTTACTGACATTTCTGCATAATAAATGAATGGTTATCTGTATTTTGAATATATATTATAATCTCTTTAATGATTATTTGTACTACAATTTGTAGACTAAAATGTTCAGTGATATGAGACAGTATAAAACAATCTGACAAGGTAATGAAATTCTAAATTTTCCATTGTTTTCTCTGAATCCTTAGCATAATTTGTCTAAAACATTGCCCTCCACTACATATTTCTAAGACATATTATGGAATAAATGGAGATTCATTTTTTAACTGTGACTTATGTAGCATCTTATATTAACTTTGAAGGTTATGCTTCAAAAGAGACATCAAAATCAAATGCAGTATTTTAATAATATAACATCAGGGAATAATATATACCTTGTCATTTTTTCCTCTTCCTACCCAGTTCAAAGACAGAGGAAGAAGAAGAAAGGATCAAAACAACTCTTGCTTGATCTTTTAATTAGTTAATCTCTTAGACAGGTAAGTCAGTGCTATTAAGTGCTTCTCTGGTTTCAGATAATCACCTGAAAATGAACGCCTGGGGTGGGATTAACTACTGCCTCCTTGACATTCATCACAGTTTCTATAGTATGAAGAGAAAGAAGAAGAAAAAGAAAATGAGGAGAGAAAATTTTAAAATGTACAAAATTCAGAGAAAACATGATGTTTGGCTTTCTGGGCCTGGGTTACCTCACTAAGTATAATCCTTTCCAGATCCATGCATTTTCCTGCGAATTTCATAATTTCATTTTTCTTTACCACAGAGTAGAACTCCATTGTGTAAATGTGCCACATCTTCATTATCCACTCATCAGTTGAGGGACATCTAGGCTGGTCCCATTTCCTAGCTATTGTGAATAGAGTGGCAATAAACGTGGTTAAGCAAGAATTTCTAAGGTAGTGAGATGAGTCCTTAGGACTACAGAGATGGCTTAGTGGTAAAGGTACTTGCCTGCAAAGCCAAAGGACCCAGGTTCAATTTCCCAGGACCCACATAAGCTAGATACACAAGGTGGTGCATGCATCTGGAGTTTGTTTGCAATGGCTAAAGACCCTGGTGTGCCCATTCTCTCTCTTTCTCTCTGTATCTTTCCCTCTCTCTCTCAAATAAATAAAATAAATAAAAATAAAAAGTACAAAATTCATTTACACTCTTGCCACAGACCATGTCTCTCATGACATTATTTTATTGTACGTGCTGTGATGGTAACACAATTGCCAAGTTGTGAAGCACATGCTCACCTGGCAGAGATTGTGTATTCATTTCTGCTTTTCCCCCACAGATTCTCACACATGGCCCCAGAACCATCTGGGGAGAGCTTATTAACACTCAATGTTCTCTGGATATAAATATTCAGGTGCCATAGGCATCATCTGCATCCAGAAATTTCCCAGCACACCAGACTAATGCTCTTCCAGGAAGTCAACATACTAACCTGGAGAAACATTATAGTACTAGCTAAACTTTTATTCTTGTCTACATATGCAAAGAAGGCCAACATCTCCCACATTACACCTAGACCCCAGCAAGGCAGAAATTCACCCACAGTTTTGTCTCATGTCCCACTGTATGAATGTTACTAGTACTAGTGACCTTCTGGGCACAAGTCCTCTGCATCTCAAGAAATAATTACTTCCATCTTTGTGTATTTCTGATGCATTCTCTATTGTCTATAGGTCTTTGTTCTAACCTTTGAATAATATTTTATAACAGCTATGTTTACTACTCACCTTATGTATGACAATGGAGATATAGTAATAAGGGTCCCACCTAAAGACTGATGTGAGGGCTGGACAGATGGTTTAGTGGTTAAGGTTCTTGCCTGCAATGCCTGATGACCTTGGTTCAACTCCTTTGTACCAATGGAAATCCAGATGCACAAGGTGGCACAAGGTGGCACATACATCAGAGTATGCAATGCCTAGAGGCCCTGGCATACCCTTTCTCTGTCTGTCTGTCTGTCTGTGTCTGTCTATCTCTCTAGCTAGCTAGCTATCATGTCTTTCCTTATCTGCCTCTTTCCTTCTCAAATAAATAAATTAATTTAAAAGACTGATGTGAGAACAAGCAGTAAAAGTATTATGAAAGTCACAAGATGTCCTATTATCAGAGAGGGTGGGGTGATGACAATTTAAGCTATTTGAGATGTTAGCAAAGCCAAATATGATTATAAAAGTATAAATGAGGATAGAGAATGGAAGCACCACAGGAACAATGAGTCTTTTCTCAAAATATAGCCTATACATGAAAAAGTAAACAATTCAGTTAGAATTCAAAACGTAAAAAGGATAAGGTCTGTTTTCCCAAAACTAGTTTTATACTTCTATTTTTCATCAAGAAACACTAAGAATTTGGGTATATACCTTGCTTCTCTAGGCCCCTCTCCTCTACTTTCTATAACTGAGTTATCATAGTAGCTGCCTGGGACTTTAGGTTGTTAAGCTTCTACTTCTGAATTAATCATTTTGGGAAGGATCTAAGGATGATGTAAAATAAGAAAATTAACATAGTTATTTTGCAAAATGGTGAAATGCTTATGCATTAGATGGTTGCCCTAAGGCAAAGCTATAGAAATCACTCTTCTACTTTCAGGCAGTAGCATTATTGGCATTGCTGAGGAGAATTGTCACAACGTTTATAAAACTTTGCATTTGACCTGAATAGCAGCTTGTGAACACATACTCATTAGACTGACCATCTCCATTTAACACCTTTGTACAACTTCAAATGGCCCATGATGGTAACACATATGACATGGCTGTACTTTGTTCCTGATAATTTTGTTCTATCCTGAGGCTTTTAGGGTAACACAGTTGATTTTATAATCAAGATTCATCAATTTCAACCAAGAATAATAATATTGATATTGCAAAAAAAGAAGAAAGGAAAGAAAAGGTCACATATTCCTAGAAAACAGCTGACCTATCAGTGCTAAAAGAATGATCACTTCCATGCAACTTCACTGGGTTACTCTCAGCTGGAGAATATCTGAATAAAAATGACAAAATACATTATTCAAAAATAGCATATAAAGGATGAAATGCCAAAGCCACAAGCAGGCATGTAATAAACCACAACAGTAAAAAATATGATATATCAGGCCAGGCATGGAGGTACACACTTTTAAACCCAGCACTTGGGAGACCAAGGTAGGTGGATCACTGTGAGTTTAAAGCCACCCTGAGATTACAGAGTGAATTCCAGGTCAGCCTGGGCTACAGCAAGACTCTACCGCAAAAAAACAATCTATATATGAATGATAAGGGAAAACACCCCAATGCCCAAGTCACTTGTCAGTCTTATTACCCTTATACTAAGAAGTAGAATGGTTATTGCATTTTATAGGTAGTATGTTATTTCGAATGCTCAAGATATCAGATATCCGAACCAATGAGAAACAGTCCCATGACAAAACAAGAAATAACTTTCACTGGAGTTCTATGTGATATACAAGTAGATATACAACAGCTGTTCTCTATACCACACTTCTCTATAGAATAATCATGGCTGTTACCCTTTCATTGACTCTCAGCCATGTCCACCTTCAACCTGGGGGGGGGTGCATTAGGCTAAGGATAGCTATATATAAGGTCCAATGTGAAATCATAAACTTATGAGTTTTTTTTTTTGTATGTGCATACCTAGATTGTGTGGTCCTCAAGCACATAGATGACAATATTGTGTCACAAAGTGAAAAGGTTGGATACACCTGAAAGCCAAGCTTTTATTTTTCCTAAGATCAAGTTACTGTCTTTTAGAATACATACAGAATTAACTAATTTGAAAAAGAAGAAGAAAAGTTTTTGGATAAATGAAAACTTTTAAAATGTTTATCAAAATACATACTGTGATGATAACAATTACAAGTAAATACTTTTTACAGGAGGCTATTCAATGCCAAAATGATTTAGAAAATTAAGAAGATACATTTTGATGAACCATACTATCAAACATAGAATTTGAATAGATGTGCTCATGAGAAAACTAATCTATACAAGACATAAAGAGTGAGAGATTTAAAACAAAAATTTCAACAACAAAAAGAAAAATCTAAGTAAATATAAAAATAAAGAAGAAAGATCGCCTTATCAAACAAACAACCAAAACATGGATGGTATGAAAGACTTGGTAAAAACATGTCTAATAAAAGAATTACAACCAAATCCAAAAAAACTTTACAAGACAATAGAAAATACTTATGATAGATGGAATATACCATGAACTGTGCTATTTAATGATCAAGCAGGCAAAAATGACAAAGCTAGTTTATGAGGTTTTATACACATCAAGAAGTTAGGATTGCAATCATTAAATATTTGAAGTTAAGTGATAGCAACTTTAAAAGTGACAACACAGTCTGGAGAGATGGCTCAGCAGTTAAGATACTTGCCTGAAAAGCCTAAAAACCTGGGTTTGATTCCTTAGTAGCCACATGAAGCAAGATGCACAAAGTGGTACATACATATGGGGTTTGTTCACAGCAGCTGGAGGCACTGGAAATGCCTCTCTCTCTCTCTCCTTGCAAATAAACAAATAAAATATTGTTTAAAAATAGTGACAATCCACTTAAAAAGTACACAACCTGATATTTTGAGATTTGCTATTATATAAAGAACAGCATCCTACTTGTGTGAGAGAAGTTGTTAAACTTGAAATTTATCTTTAATTATAGACTTTTCCCAGATAAATGCAAAATGATTGAAAAACTCAATCCTGAATAAATATTTTTACTTTCCTATAAATTCATGGATCAGAAATCTATTCTAATAGTTTATTACACTACACAACAGTACCCTGTTCCAAAGAGTATTTAATATAATGGTTTTTCATTATTCATAGCTCAAGCAGATGCCAAATGGTAAAGAATTCTACAGTTGCATCTTCCATTTTAAAAAATATGAAAAAACCACAGTTCATAAATATTAATGATTGTGGCTAAGTCAACAATTTATCAGACCAATTATTACAAATGTGAAAATGTGAAGAACCCTCTTGTGTACCATAGCAGAGTTGACATCAGCTCCTAGTGAAAAACATTCAACTTTTTAGATGCTAATATTCTTGGTTTCAGCAATTTTACTGCATTTTCTACATGTTATTAACTTGAGTTAAGTATTTGGTAACAGTAGCTACACTATATTATGTCATTTAACACTAAAGATTACTCTAGTTTCCAGTTGGCAGTACCACATATATGCCTAGGTGTTTGTTATTTAAGGGTTATGCATAATTGCTTTATGAAATTTAAAGTTGGTTTCCCACAAGTGGTACTAGTAGATTTAACTTACCACTTCCTACCATTTTCAATGTTTTGCCACAGAGGACAGGAAAACGTTAGCTTTAAAGTTTCAACACATGCAAAGCCAGTTTAAAGAGAATTCTCAAGATTAGCTCCCAGTGTGGTGGGGCATCCCTATATACCAGACAGAGGAGGTAAAGACCAGCCTGGACAACATATCAAATTCTAGGCTAGCATAGGCTACATACAGAGATTTTTGTCTCAAGTGAAAGAGAGCTGGAGATATGGCTCAGTGCATGATGGGGCCAAAGAATGCCCAAGTTCAAATCTCCAGAACATCTGTGAGTGGCCACACACATCCGTACCATCAATTCTATGATATTACAGTCCTGTGGAGCAGACTGGAAAATCATGGGGGCTCATGAAAGGCAATCTCCAGAATCAGTAACAGACTTCGTTGAAAGGAAAAACAGGTGGGTGAGTGATGGAGGGGGTCATAGCCAGTGTTCTCTTTCAGCTGCCACAGGTGAGCCCACAGGAACCACATCATTATACACACACACACATACACCTACACACACCACACTATACGTAGTATACACCTGCAAAAAAATTAAAATAACTAGAAGATTAGCATTATGATCTTAATATGCCACTATTTTTAAGAATTCACAAAATTGAGCCTCTTTAGCATCAGATACAGCTTCACTTTGTTAAAGATACTTTTCTTCTGATCACAGTAGATCAAACATATGGTAGTTTGAATGGGTATTCCCCCAATAGATTTAGGAGTTATATTCAAGCTTGTAACTTACTGTCACTGTAGGCAGTTCCTAGAGTTCTGCCCTAAGGTGTGTTTGGGGACAGATCTGGAAATTACAATCCAAAGATATGCAGAGTGCTTGAGCTCTGCCTGGGGTACTTGTGCTTGCTGGTGTTGGTGGTGGTTGCTCTTTCTCGGCTGGATCTGCAAAAGGGGGCCAGCTTCTTCTGTCATTATGAAACTTCCCCTGGATCTGTAAGCTTCATACAAATGCCATTCCTCCTATAAACTGTTTGGTCTGGAAGTTCATCCTAACAAATGAAGCTGATTATGACAAAACTGTAACCATGTTGCATAAGTTAAATAAAATCTGGCTTCCTCTACTGAATTTTTTTTTATTATTTAGGTGATGTGTTGCTACTTTGAATGATTGTTTTAAGTTGAAATTAAATTTACTTTTACCCAATAGGTTAAAACATAAAAATTATACACATTTATGAGGAACCATGTAATGTTTCAATATATATACAAATCATGTCACATTTAAATTAGGCCAACTATATCCACTTCCTCAAATATATGTCATTTCTTTATGATTAAAACATTCAAACTCCATTTTTCTAGCTTTTGAATACACAGTACATTTTCATTATAGTCGCCTATTGTGCAAGAGCACTGCAGTGCTTCCTTCTCCAGTCTAACTGTAGTAGTGCATGTTATCCAATCTTTCCCCAAACTTTGCTAGCATCTGCTGACCACTCTTCTAGACTCAACTTCTCAGAGATCAACTACAGATTTCACAGATGCTTATCTTTCTGCATTGACTTCATCTAAAAATAATCTCCATATTTGTTCAACCATGTTTATAGCTGCTCAATTCATAATAGCTAAGAACTGGATAAACCCAGGTGCTCATCATTGGATGAATGGATAATGAAATTGTGGTACATTTACACAATGGAATTCTACTCAGCAGTAAGAAAAAAATAATACAATGAAACATGTAGAAAAATGGAGAGACTTGGAACAGATCATAGTGTGCGATCTCACACAATCATAGAAAGACAAATGCCACATGGTCTCACTCATCTGCATTTCCTAACCTTGACCATCTCGAGATGCTGACAAACCTGATCAGCAACTCAAGGACCAGACAATAGGGATGAAAACACTGGGGGAGAGGAGAAGGGGAGAGTGAGGGAAAACAAATGCAAAACTAAATCCAGAATGAACTGGTACCATAGAAACCTTTATCCTTGAAGATAGGCTAAAAGATATAATCCTCAACAGGAGTAAGGGAAGCATCTGAAAAGAAGGGACCTGGTGAGGGTGGGATGAAGCCTAACCTTAAATTTGTGTGTGTGTGTGTGTGTGTGTGTGTGTGTGTGTGGCCTGTAATTCCCAGTACCAGAAATTGGTTGCTACCTACAATAAGCTGTTGATCAGAGAGACCTACAAATTCCTCAAAACAAGACAGGCTTCTGTCAAAGTGGTGGGCTATCTGCTTGAGGCAAAAAGTAAGACCCTGTTACTGAAGACAGTATATGCTCCTGACACACAGCATGGAGAGACCTGGCTGGAATCCAGAAGACAGCCAGTCCCCAGACAGCCCATCAAGTGCTGGAAAGTGCTACATGAGCTATTGGGGGAAAGTGACCAACAAAGGTCTGAACAACCAGAGATCTAAGTTACTCAGAAGCAATCACCCTGACAGGATGTACACACCAGTGTAATAATGGCACACAGCTTTGGTGGGTAACCAATAGCTTTCCAATTGGATAAGAGATCCACTCAGTGTAGTGAACCCCATATCTGGAATTGGGAACCAGGTCAAAATCCTGTGGAGACAAAGATTATGCTCTCCAGTGTCAAGCTATCACTAGTGTTTGGTTAAAAGAGGGGTTACAGACATTAAATTCTCCCTAAATTAATAATTTTCATCCCATTTAAACTATGCTGACTTCACTATCCATTGGAGAATCTGCTTGTCTTTTTTTAGAAGGTAGTGATACCTGAGGAGATAAACCACCCCTCACATCTCAGCCAAGTCATAGCTGAAAACTGCGGAGGAATTGGTGAGACAAGCCAGAGTGCTGCTTCCATGGTGAACCTAAGAATCAGCTCCAGGGTGAAGGAGACAGATGCTGAGGATACTCAACACTTACCAAAGCAGAGATCCAGAGACTCCTAAGAGCTCATCACTGAAGTAGACTTAAAACACACCCAACATGACTCAGGGAATTTTGTGAAAGAGTGGGCAGAAAGATTGTAAGAGCCACGGGTTGGGACATCATGCCCAGAGGCACTGCCTCCCCCCAGTAACTGATGCTGCTCCCACATAACCCAAAACCCCACTGGTAATACCTGCAACCCCACTGAGGAGGGTCCCCAGTAGAATGGGGGCAGGGATGAAGGAAAAGAGGGTACCAACACATGATATATTCTTACAGAATATGTTGTTAATAATAATAAAAAATATTTTAAAATCTCCAGTTCCATCTGTGTTGTAGCTAGTGACAGGATTTCATTCTTTGATGGTTGAACAGTATTCCACTCTGTATCAGCAACATATTTTCTTTGTCCATGCATTCCTTAATGGATACTAGGCTGCTTCCATTTTGTGGCCCTTGTGGACAGGGCTTTACTGCACATTGAATCAGATGTCTCTTAAGCACAATGATTTCTTTTCCTGTGGATCTGTACCTAATAGTGGTATTCCTGGATCAGAACATGTGTCTGCCTGTAATCTTTTGAGGAACCCCATACTACTGTCCACAATGGAGATACCAACTTACATTTCTACCAACAGTGTGTAGGGGTTCCCTTTTCTCCACATACCTGCCAGCATTTTTGTTTTGGGTTTTCATAAGAACCATTCTTATAGGGGTGAGGAGTACCTCACTGTCATATTGATTCACATTTCTCTGCTGATTGGTGATATTAAGCACTTTTTCATATACCTGTTGGCACTTGTAGGTCTTCTTTTGAGAAATGTCTATCTAGGTTTATTGTCAATTTTTTTCAGTTGGGTTATTATTTATTTTTCAGGTCATTGAGTTTTCAGATTTTCTTCTATATTCTAGATACTGATTTCTTACCAGATGTATACTTTTAAATCATTTTATTCCAGCTTTTGAGTTGTCTCTTCACTATGCTAATTGGTTGCTAGAAAAAGCTTTTTAGAATGATCCATTTGTGTTTGTGTGTGTGTGTGTGTGTGTGTGTGTGTGTGCAGGTGCACATGAATGTGGGCATGCACATGTGAGGGAACGGGGGGGATGGTGGAAGCCAGACTGCAACCTCAGGTGTCATTCCTCAGGTGCTACCCACCTGTTTTTGAGGAGGCTTTCTCATGGTTTAGATTTGGCCATGAAGGGATCCATCTATCTCTGCCTCCCTAGCACTGGGATTATAAGCTTATGTTACCACTCCTTGCTCCATATATTTTTATGTTATCTGTATATCAAGGGTTGAACTCAGGTCCTCATGCTTGCAAAGCAAGCACTTTACTGAGTAAGCTATTTCCCCAACCCTATATATAGCAGGAAAATGTAAAAAGTATATGAGAGAATATAAAAATCTGTACTTTCTTGGGTTATCTAAATCCCAAATATTCAAAGTAGAGTAGCACATGCTAAGTCTTGATAGAGACCTTTTCTACAGTAAACACAAATTTTCCTCTCCTGCATGCTGTATGCTTGACCTACGCAGACTATCAGCTGCATACGTAAGCCCCAGGTTAGTGGCATCAGGAAATCAATGAGAAATCTCTGGAGTTTCCTATTTGTGAGCTGATTGAGTGAACAGACAGAAAGTCACTTGTTCTGGGTCACCTTGATATGCTGGCTTCCATGAGTCTCTGTTTTCTCCCCTCAGACTGTTCAGATATGGGAAGGGGATGCTGCTATTGAGATTTCCTTGAGAGTTCACAAACCAATTTTTGTACCATTTTGCATGCACAGTTACCTAAAATTCTGAAAAGCAATCATATGTATCTACATATATGGGTATACACATAAGTTTTAAAATTCATTCTTACTCAGAAAATTAAAACCAGTTATTTATAGAACTTATATTGGTATTGTCTGTGGCTCAATAGATGTGTTTTATGTATTTAGCAATATTTTAATAATGAGCCCTCAAATGGTTTGCACAGTGAGAAGAAGTTTACAGCAAGTCCTGAGGGTCCTATATTACAAGAATCCTTTCTAATCAGTTAACAGAGTCTTGGAATAATCAAAGAAAAAATTGCCTCCTTTCAGCAGTTACAGATCAACATACCTTTTCAAAAGCACATCACTGCATTCCATGCGATGGTAGCCACAGAATCCCTTTGGTCAGTAGAAGCTGTAGAATGCTTTAATGGTGACATTTTCCTCCAAATATCACTAACTTTCATCGAAGCTAGCAGCTTCAAAAGGCTGGAGGGAGCAGGCTTGGAATCAAGAGACTTCTATTCCCTTCTCTGTCACTGCATTTCTGCTCACTTAGTCTCTTTTCATTTTGCACAAAAACAGGAAAAAAAAATAGCACATGCTGTTGTTTTTTCCCCTTTACGGTGATAGGAAGAAAATAAAAGGGTGTCCATGCATGAATGTTATAATTTGAGATTCTTACCAACAAAGAAAAATCCATCTCCAATATTCAGAATACTGTCACTGTAATTAACTTATCACTCCATGCATTTTAGGCTATGCCATTTTTCTTCTGTCCCTTAACTCAAATGAGCTTAATATGTGGCATTATTCTCCAAATAGCACTGACTTTCATAAAAGATAGGCACTTCAAAGTACTAGAGGCAGGGTCTTTATCAAAGGGCGGAGGAGCACATTCTTTGTGTCTGGAAGGAGGGCTGGCCTTCTCCATGTGCAAAGAAAAACCACTACTCCTGGGAGCCTCTCTCCCCAATCAAGAAATGAAAAATCACTTGTATGTGGCAAGTTAACCAAATAATAGTGAAAGAAACCATGCTGATGGACGTGAAAAGCATGTGATGAGATGCCTGCTTTATGAAACAGTGGCTGATCTGTGTTCTGCCCACAAGAGAATCCGGAGAGTTATGTCACAGAACTGAAACCCACAATACCCCCAGGAGTATGAAAAGGACCATATATATATGCCAACAAAGTACATCCAACAGATAAAGCCAAGTGACACCTGGTAAGACACAAGATTCAGGTGGGGACACTTACAGCTTGAAGACAGAAAGCTGTCAATTAGGGTCACAGAACAAAAGCTTTGGTAAAAATTCTATTAATTCTGTTGCTTGTAGTTATATTATTTACGGATCTGGGAAGAATAACAAAGCACAGAAAATCTCTCAGAACGTGGCAAACTACATATGCCCAAGTCATTGTTAAAGGTCACTTTAAGTAGCTCCTCTTCCAAAGTTTTGTTTTGCCTTTTTTTTTTTTTTTAGTAAACTGAATTAATAAGTTGGATTCCATTGCCCTTTCAAACAGTAAGCAAAGAAAATAAAGTCATTGTTGACAAACATAGCGTTAAAAGATTGCTGAAATGGGCTGCAAGGCTCATGCTTGGAGCCTGCAGCTCTGCTCAGCTGCTGGCTCCGGGTGGCAGCTGCCAGGTAGAAGTATCATTTGGAATTGGGGTGATGGGTTTTGAGGGTTTGTGGTCTCTTTTTGAAGTGATCATTTGGCAGGATTGAATCAGAGGTTTAAAGGAGATCAAAGCTGCAGATGCTGTAACCTGCTTGTCTGGAAAGACTTCTAATTGAATCAGACATGGATAGAATATAATTCCCGGCAAGATTAATAAAGTCTCTGACCAAGATTCGAGCTGTGCTATTTGGATGGCTCCTACTCCTCTAAGGTCTTGTGCTCACAAACAGATGGTAATTTTGGAGAAGCACTTCATTCCCCAATCCCAATATTTCCTGTTTAGGATGAGAGAAAAGATCAGAAAAATCCATAGGGCTTTTCTCCTATCCATGTGTTTGATATGCAAACTATACTTACATAAAAAGAAGAGGGTATGCGTACATGGTGATGGGGAAGGATGATAAACATGGATTCGTTTGAAATTGTGACACAGCATTTGGCAGATCTGGCAAAGTTTCATCCCCAACAAAACCAGATGGGACCTCATATCACAGAAAGAAACTCAGAATTCAAAAACAAATACCTATGTCTGAGTGGGTTTGTTTTTTGGGTTTTGTGTTTTTGTTTTGTTTTGTTTTGTTTTTGTTTTTGTTTTTGTTTTAGATAGCATGTCTAGATATTTGTTCTTCATAGCTTGGCCAGTGCGCTCCAAACAACTTCTATGCTCCAATTTTGAAAAACAAAATGATAAAGCAGCTGAGATGTTTACTGCCAGCTGAGTACTGACAGCCAGTCCATCAGAACATACTCCCCAGCGCCCTCCGGGCTCATCCTGCTGCGGAGCGGGCTTGGAGGTACATGTTAAAGAGCAGATCGCATCTTTGAACCACAGCGATGATTCCATGACACGGGGCATGTATGTTCAGGGACTCAGATTGAGAGAGAAAGTAACGCAGAAGATGCAAGAACACATTTCTGACAAGAAAGTGATTTTTTTTCCTTTTACACTTTTTAAGAGATTCTGCATAGAATTGTGGCAGATACCCTCTCCTTGCTACACACTGCCACCTAGAGGACAGCAAGCAGTTGGCGGATAATAACTTGTTTTCTTTCTCATAGCTGAAAATAAATGTTCTAATTAATTCCATGATGTCCCTGCTTTTCATGCAGCATTAAAGTTAAGTATACCAGTGTCCACTGGCTCTGTGTCTATAATCGTAAAATAAAAACGCTGCCTAGAGTTTGAGATTAGTGTCGACAAGTTACACCAAGGCACATTTTCATCCCTATTCCATTTCATTTCTGGAAACAGATTTCAAGACTCGGTGGTCAAGACACTCTGAAAAGGGACTCCAGCTCTACTGATGGTGTAAACGTAATGTTCCTATGCAGTAATTAATTAATGCTCTGATAAGGGTAGTGATCTGTTACCAGTTTCATTAATAGTGATACAATTAACCATGATTTTCCAAAGAAAATACTACAAACATTTATGCCTCGAAAGGTTTAGGTTCTTTGAAATAATATTTTTAGAAGCATAGAAAAAAAGGAAATTAAAAGTAAACATGCATCAAAAAATTAAAAGTGACATGTGTCAAAATAAATTCACGTCTAAGTATCTGCTGACTGTAAATAAAATGACAAAATGTGGTTATTAGAAGGAGGCCATTATAAGCGAAAAGACATCATTTGGTTCCTTCAATTTAGTAGCAAGAACATTATGACATTTCTCTTTGGGAAGAATTATCAAATTACTTGCTTGAAAAAAATTGATCAAATCAGGCCAGAAGAGCAGCTTCCATGGCAACGGATGCATTAGAAGAGATTGTAGATGTTCTTTATCCTCATTTAGCATCTTGACTGATATAATTCAGAGATACTCAGTAGGCTCTGCATGAACTAAAGGATAAATTTGATGATGATGATTGGTGAAATATCTAAAATCACTATGAAAATAATCAAGAAACCCAAAGATGGATTAAGAAATTTGTTAAAAGGTTTAAAATAACCCTGAAAACAAATTAATCAGAAAAAAAAAAAAAAACCTTATATGGAAAAAAAATCTACCTCCTTGTTTGTTCTACATGGCAGTGTGACTGGGAGGTCTGCTCTTACCACACATCTGCTATTCAGCGCACATTCCTAAATGCACTGGAGAAGCTCCCTGTTTATAGGAATCACACAGTATATCGTTTTGGTAAAACAGAATCTTTTTATACAAATAGTAACAATTTTCTCTCCTCCATGTATTTGGTAAATAATGATCTTCAGATATTGAATTTTCTTAAAGTAATACAGCCATAATTTTTGCAAATAACAAAATGCCAAGAGACACTTTCAGAAATTACTCCCTAGGCTCTCAGAATTCAAAGTTAGCACACTGCAAGAATGAATTTGTACAAGACCTTTCCTCTTTTTGTATTAAAAGTGGTTAACACGTATGAAATAAACAAGTCTTTTGCCTTTAATATTTTCCTTTAGAACAGGATTTCATTTGAGTTTCACATAGCAAATGGCCTAGTTATATAGTGTATTCCATCCAACTCGGTACTCTGTGATGGTTAATTTTGATTGTCAACTTGACAGGATTTAGACTCACCTAGGAAACACAGCTCTGAGCCTGTCTGTGATCAGGCTTTTCCAAAGAGGTTTCACTGAAGATAGCAGATAATGTGGGTATCCCCTTCTCCCAATGGGCTCTATGCCAGACTGCAAAACTAGAGGTCAGCTGAGCACCAGCAGCCATTTCTCACTGCCACTGATTGTGGAAGCAATGTGATGAGCCACAGCACACTCCTGCCAACATGCCTTCCCTGCTATGATGAACTGTAATGCAAAGCATGAACCTTAAGTTGCTTTGTCAGACATTTTCTCATGACAATGAGAAGAGTAACTAATATATGTCAACATGAGACAAACAGCATACCATCTTTTCCTGAATTAGTGGGTTTATTATGGCCAAGTTTGTATTTTTCCTTTAATGCTATTGAAATTTTCAGTGAACTATACCACTTTTGCACAATGTATGTGCAATATATATACATATATATAGTGGTGTTGTTTTGCGTCTAACCAAAGGCCATCTAAAAGGCTACCCCAAATACAACGATCACACCATAAAATGCATACTGAGAGTCCAAAGACATTATTTCTCTACGGTTTGAAAGTATTTTTAGTAAGAATACAACATGACACTAAGATGCTGGCTGACCTGGATTCTTTTTTCTTCACACTTTTGGCGCTTTGCTTTATGTGGGTGGCTGGGGAATTGAATTTAGGAGGGCAGGCTTTGCAAGCAAGATTCTTAACTGATGCGCTAGCTCCCTCAGCCAATGAGCTATCTCACAGATTTTTACTTGAACAAAATCACTGTGGCAACTTAAGACAGGCAAAGACTCCTCTGTTATGCTTCTCAAGAGGATAATAATATTTTAGTCTAAATTATTTTAAATACTTAAAAATATTATTTATAAAGCTTTACAAGCCAATTATCACATTTGCCTGAAAAACTGTTGTCAATGGGGGGAAAGGGTTTGATTCTTATTTGTATTAATCATAAAATTTGATCCATTTTACCACTGATCATATTGTTAAGAAAAGCCTCAGACATATATATAAATTACAGGGAAAACTATACACATGAGGTGATGACATCTGATCATTTTAGTGCTTATGATAGGCTCCTTATATGTTAATAAGACATGTACATAGCACATTGCTTTGGAACAGACTACAGCACTACAGAAACCATTGCACACATTTCCCGCTCACAGAGAGAACACAATTTCCATAGGCTGGAGGTGAGGGAATTCAGTGTGATGCCCACCACAAGCTCCTTGAGGGAAAGCAGCTCTCAAGGTGAAGGCTCATCTCTCCTAATGAGGACACTGCTCTCTAGAATTTGAAAAACTGAAACGAATCCATGGCCTTTGTGCAACCACACACTCTTCCTGTATAAAAGGCCTCCTAATTAAACTAGCACACAGACTATGTGATGTACTTGCATATTGTTAAATTTCTAAAGTTGAATGGAATGTTTTAAGGACCACACATTAAAAAAACGTTAATCTAGGGGTAGAGAGATGGATTAGTAGTTAAGGCGCTTGCCTGTGAAGCCTAAGGACCCATGTTCAACTCTCCAGAACCTATATAAGCAGCTCACAAGGTGACACAAGTGCACAAGGTCGGACATATGCACAAGGTGGCGCACACATCTGGAGTTTGATTATAGTGGCCAGAGGCCCTGACACACCAATTTTCTCTCACTCTCTCTCTCTCTCTCTCTCTCTCCCCACTCGCTCTTGCTTTTGCTCTCACTCTCTCACATTAAAAAAAAAAGGCCAGTCTGTTGGACTTGCCACAAATAAAGTTAATCTATATCTAACAAGAGCAGCCACTTAATCGTTGAAAAGGACAAAATGAACTGATTATAAATTACGATACATTTTGATCATTGTTTGAAAGAGTAGATGAGGCTACTGACATTCTGATAGCTCAGGAATAATTTACTTGAAATCAATCAGAGGGCACATAGAAGCTCATATTCCCTGTCCACTGGCATGATTTGATTAATCCTTATGAAAATCACTAATTTTCAGAAGAACCCTAAAGTGCTTCCATTGGAAGGTCTGACTGGGGAAATTAAAACCTTTGTGGCAACCAAGCTTCACTATGTCCCCTCTGCTGAATGAACCTCTCACAATTTTGCCCCCTTGTATTGTCACTTCCTACTCTGTACAAGGGATGGTGGGCCTGAGCAACATTTTATGACAGAAATAATGACTGGTCACTTCTAAGACTAAGGTACTGGTGACTGCTGCCTCCATCGTAGGTACTGACTCACTTCCTCTCTCCTTGTCTCTATGCCCTCCTTCCTCTTTTCTGGTGATGTTTCCAACTTTAAAAGCCAGCAAAGGATCCAACATTTCTAGATAACATTTGAGTTATCTTAGAAATGATTCTGCAATTCCAATGGAGCCTCAAACTTTCCAAAGCCTATACACTGACTTTAGTCTCTTGAATGACCCTTACCCAGAACCACACATCTAAGATGATAACAAATTCCTGATCTCAGAACTTGTGTGAAGTGATGAATACTTGCTATAAGCTAAAATTAAATAGCTGATATGGAAGCAAAGGCATATTTTATATTTCCTGTCAGGTGAAGAACATACCTATACAAGTAAAAATCAAAACAAAACAAAGTGAACGTCTATTTATACAAAAGGTGATGAGCAGAATTTAGTTGACCTAACCTGTTAAATTTAAGATTCCTGAATTGAGGACTATCTGAAAAGTCGGAAAATCTAAAATTTAGTAACATTGTTCTGTAATATAAGAAAGATGAGACATAACTGGAAGTTGAAATCATTGGAATACTCTTACTGGATATGACAGATAGTTTCAAAAGATTGAAGGGATCCCTTCCATTCATCCCTGGGTTTATTATGTCTGTATAGTACCTGAACATAAGGAGGAAATTGCAGAAAGCTTGGTCAGCATTTAGCAGTGCATAATAAGAGACAGTGGTAATGAGGTGGAACCTAGCTTGAGTACTAACTGGTCAAATGCCAAACCTGGAAGAAATTTGCCTTAAATTAAGATTTGGTAAGATAAGGTAAGATTTGCTACTGGTAGTGATATGATGGTCTTGGTGTTTTTAAATCCACTTAGTAGGAAATATACAAACAAAATTAAAATATTTGCCTCTAACATTTTTAATTCTACAGACAAAATCTGTTTCTCACATTGAAAGGCAAGATTTTTATATTAAATTCTATGTCAAAAACCTGTAATACTTTAAGAATTATAATTTAGGCATCACATTTATGTTAACAAAAGATTTTTCCCTGCTTAAAATATGAGCTCTAGTGTGCCATAAATAATGTGCTTCATAAATTAGAGTAACTTTTAGAAAAGATGCAATTAACATATCCACAAACAAGAACCCTAAAAACTCAAGTTGAATTCAGTATTACTTAATTTTATATTTCTATATGAAGTTGAAAGAAGTTTTAACATCTAGGAAATGTATTCTTTTTGCTTAACACTGTTCAGAATTCGCTTTAAAAGACATTTTTCTGCACAAAGCATACTTTTTTATCTTATCCTCTGATTCTTAATACTGCTTGCCTTGTAAAAAGGTGACTGATATTTCTTTTGAGGTTACTTCTAACATCCTTTCAGGGGATCAGTAACAGAAATTCTAAGAAATTTAGTACTCACCTGCTGCCCCATAATGTTCGGTCTGCAAAAAGACCTAAAATCTTCAAAATACATGGCTTATTTCTCTACTATCAAATGCCTTCCTTTGAACCATAGTTTATAAATGACACTAGCCCATTTGTTTCAAATATTATATATATACATATATATGTTATAGAATAAAAGAACACTCCCATATCATGGAAAATGAAGCTTAAAATTAATTAGCTCATTCATTCTGAAATGGTTAAGTATAGACATTTGTCAGTTTGGCCTTTAAGATAATGTCTTAAATGACTTGTCTATCACTTCTGAAACTCCCCAGGCAATCCATATTACTGCTTTCCATGGGAACTTTTCCACATAGGCCCTTCTACCTTCATAAAATCAAGTCATATCCACCTTTTTCATGTTCGTTTATGACTGAAAGATGTATGAAATGATATAGTTCAATCTTCCCTCATAAAGACTACTTTGAAAAAGTCATATTTAACGTCAAGGTATATGGCTGCCACTTGATTAGCAAGACTTAATTTCTACAATGCAGATTCATATCAATGCAGAATAACAAATACCAGAAATTCTTATCAGACTCAGTTGTGATAAAAATATGTCAGGAAAATCACCAATTCCTCCTTTAAACGTTTCTCAAGATATGAACTGTGGGTGGTGGGCACTAGAAATCACTAAGTCCTAATACTGGTTCCTATACCCACCCAGCATCTAGCAAGTCAAAATTTCCCAGTAATCCTTATACAACATATTAGGGATGTTTTGCTGTGCTCTGATCAAGTCCCAGATCACCAAAAATGGTACACTTAAAAAAAGAAAGAAAGAAAGAAAGAAAAGCAGGGACTGGAGTGATTGCTTAGTGATTAAAGCACTCACCTTTGAAACCTCAGGAGCCAGGTACAATTCCCCAGATCTCATGTAAACCAGATGCATATGGTGTCACATGCATCTGGAGTTTGTTTGCAGTGGCTACAGGACCTGGTGTGCCCATCCCCCCTGTAGCAGACAGCTTCAGGTTCGCTGAGATGAACTTCCAGACCAGGCACACTATGGAGGAAGGGATATTATTTATTGAAGCTTACAGATCCAGGGGAAGTTCTGTATTGCCAGGAGAAGCTGGCCTGCTCTCACAGGCCCAGGCAGAGAAAAAACCACCAGCTACACAGCACACAGAACAAAGCTACAGCCAAGCCATAGTACACTTCAGGAACTCCTATTATGCACACTTTGCATATCTTTACAATGGAATCTCAAACCCACCACCACACCTTAAGGTCCACCCCCAGTGAAATTGCCTCTAGCAAGGTGATTGCAGATGCAAACTATAAACTAATAAAACACTGAATATATTGGGGGCCATATATTCAAACTACCACCCCCTCACTAATAAATAAATTTTAAAAAATATATTTTAAAAGACAGACATAAAGTATTATATTTATTTTAAAGTTTTGTTAAGTATTGACCACCACAGCACACAATTTCCTATGAGAATACAGAATGATTCAAGACAAATTTTACTTTTTTTGTGAAATAGCTTCCTTTTATTCATAATTATTCTCTCTTTGTTCTGGGCACTATATTGGTCAAAAACAAATCTTAGCTCTGGCTCTTACAATATTACACCATGTAATTAAATTCATTAAAATGACTTCCACAATTTAAAAATAGTGTTTTTCAATATATATAGATAATAAGCTATCTGAAATCTAATGTGGTAGAAAAATAAAATATAGAGTGGCAAGTAGTTAATAAATCTAATAATGCAATCTAAAACTATTTTATTTTGATACTCAAATTACACATTGAACTGTCACTTGAACTGTATATGTCTTACCACATATGCCTGTGTTGTGTGACTTTTCCTGAGATGATGCAAACAACCATCTCTCACCCCAGGCAGGTCAGTGACAACAGACTGAAGACATGATTCCAGCCACTTAGTGGTAAACCAATGAGCGTATTGGTGTCACTTAAAGGAACATGGGTGATTTGGACAGCTGCATCACTGAGTCTCACCCCAGTGAGGATGACGACTCATGAAAGCTGCATTCCTGAAGCTCTCTGTGCAACTTTCAGTCATCTCCTCCACCAAAGATTCCTTTTCTCCTCCAAGAGTTGTTTGCTGCTAACATAACCTTAGAGGGGGCCAAGAATAATGAATTTCATGAGCCTGCATAGCATTCCCCTCCCTCCAGGTTTAGAGTTCAGTTATTACCTAAATCTCTCCCATATTTTCCCAGAAATTAGTGGAAATAATTTTTACTTTTTTGCATTCTCTTTATCTCTAAACTAATATGATGGGGCTGTCAGCACAATCCAAGTGACAAAGTAAGACTTCCCAAAGATAACATAGTGTTCAGGAGACAGTGGAAGGGCAACTAGAGGGTAAACAGACAATACACCAGCCTTCTGCATATGCTCATTTATCAGTAATATACATAATGATACAAGTGCCTAGCCAGTATTTTTTTTTTCCAAAAAGCATGTAAGAAAGCATACTAAAAATAGGGAGAATATTTCTAGATGTAGGTGTAGAGAAAGACTTTCCAAGAAAGATCCCAGTAGTTCAGAGGATTAGACACTCAACCATTGAGGTCTCATGAAACTAAAAAACTATTGTGCAGATAAACAATCCATCAACAGAGTCAACAGACAACCTACAGAATGAGAGAAAATATTGACCAACTATACATCTGACAGAAGTTTACTATCTATAATATACAAAGAACTCAAAAACCTAAGCATTCGGGCTGGAGAGATGGCTTAGCAGTTAAGGCATTTGCCTGCAAAGTCAAAGGACCCAGGTTTGATTCCCTAGGGCCCACATAATCTAGATGCACAGGGGGATGCATGCATCTGGAGTTTGTTTGCAGTAGCTGGAGGCTCTGGCGTGCCCATTTTCTCTTTTGCTGTCTTCCTTTCTCTCTCTCTCTCTCTCTCTCTCTCTCTCTCTCTCTCTCAAATAAATAAATAAAAAAATATTTTTTAAAAGACAAAGCAATAAATACTCAAGCGACCTACTCCAAAAAATGGTACAGGGAACTGAACAGAGAGGTTTCAAAAGAAGATATACAAATGTCCAATAAACCTCTAAAAAAGTTCAACATCTTTATCCATCAGGGAAATGCAAATTAAATGACATTGAGATTCCATCTCACTCCAGTCAGAATGGTTATCATCAAAAATTCCAATGTCAACAAATGCTGGTGAGGGTGTGGGGAAAGAGGAGCTGTCATCCACTGCTGGTGGGAGTGCAAACATATGGAAATCAGCATGGCAACTCCTGTAAAAGATGAAAATAGAGCTACCATTTGGTCCAGATATACAACTCCTTGGCATATAACCTAAAGACTCTAGTCTTTACTACAGAGATACTTGCTCAGCCATGTTTGTTGATGCTCTATTCACAATAGATAAGAATCAGTATCAGGTCAGATGTCCATCAACTGATGAATGGATGGTGAAAATGTGGTATGTATACACAAGGTAATTCTACTCATCAATAAGGAAAATGAAATAATGAATTTGCAAGAAAAGGGATAAACTGAGAAATATACTAAGCGAGGTTGCACAGGCTCAGAAAAACAAATGCCACAAGTTCGCTGTCATATGTGGAAAATAGCATGGAACATGGTGATTTGTTTGTTAGTTGTAGTAAATATCAGTAGTATGGGCAAAGAACTAGAATGAGGTTAAGAGAGAGTGCAAACATGGAACGATGAGAGGAGGAACTTGACATTCAACTGGAGGGACAGAATATAGGAGGTGGCAGGGCATGAGAGGACTGAAGGTAAGGAAGGGTTGGGGGGATTGCACAAAACTAATGGCAGTATGACTCTGTATCATAAGAAAACATCTTCCTATTTGGCCAATAAAAAATATAATTCTTGGGCTGGAGAGACGGCTTAGCATTTAAGGAGCTTGCTGGCAAAGCCTAACGATCCATGCTCAACTCTCCAGGCCCCACGTAAGCCTAATGCATAAGGTGATGCAAGCATTCAAGGTTGCATATGCACACAAGATGGTGAATGTGTCTGGAGTTTGATTGCAGTAGCTGGAGGCCCTGGTGCATCAACTCTCTCTCTGTGTCTCTGTCTCTGTCTCTCTCTCTCTCTCTCTTTCTCTGTCTTACACTCTCACTCTCTTGGACTTGCCTCAAAAAATTATATATATACCTTAATGAGGGGAATGGGCAATAGTCCTGGTAGGAAGTAAGAGTGCTTAACCCTAAAACTATGCATTCTTGCTATTAGATCTCTATGCCATAACTGAGTTATTCATCATAGTGAGCTATTGCTCAGAAAAGTCCATGAGGTCTCCAAAATAATTCAGGTTATTGCCAAAGCACTTGGTTAGTCATCACAGCTAAATGGTAAGAACCTTACTGCAAAAGACACCACTGGCTGCAGTCACAAAACATTGACAAATCACTCTGGAACTGAGAAGTAAACCAGCTCCCTTCTCATAGCCCTCATAGTTCTGGAAAGTGCTATGCAAGCTGTTGGGCGGTAATGGTCACTAACAGGGTAAACACACAGGGGATCCTTCAAGCTACAAAGTCAATCACCCAGGCAGAATGTAAATGTTTGTACAATAGCGGTACACAGGCTGTGAGGGTAACCATCTGCTCTCTGATTGGATGCAAGGCCTGCTCAGTGGGAGGGAATTCATACCTGGTTCTGAGAACCAAGTCAGAACCCTATGGGTAAGAAGGTCAGAGAATCTAGAGGGAAGATCACTGTTCCTTGACTAAGAAAAGAGGGTATGTCCATCCAAAAGTCTTTTAATTGACTATGCTTATCTCCTTTGACCCAAGCTGCTCTTGGTTAGAGAATCTGCATTTTACAGATGGAAGCAAACATGGGGGAGACTTAATATTCATCAGTACAACACAGAAAGAAAACCAACTGCATAGGCCAAGACAAATCACCTCTATCACATCTGCCAAAGCTCATGAGACACTACTGAAGAAGTGGCAATTTAAGCAAGAGCACTGCTCTCACTGCTAACATGAGAACCTCCTACAGAGAGATTACAGTAAACACTAAACAGACTCAATACTCATCAAAGCAGAAATTCAGAGGATGCAGAGGGCTCAACACTAAACTAGACTTATAACTGGCTCACTAAAGCTCAGGGAACGTTGAAGAAGAGGGGATAGAAAGACTGTAAAAGTCACAGGGTGAAAAGGAGTATCCTGAGGCATCGTCCCCTCCATAGACACTGGTACATTCATGGCTCCACAGTGAATACCCATAACCCCACTGAGGAAGGCCCTCAATGGAATGGGACTGGGGGATGAAATATAAGAGTACAAATCAATAGAATATGATCAATTTGTAATATGTTTGTACAATAAAGTTCATAATTAATAAAATAAATTAAAAGTTTAAAAATTATTATTTAAAAATAAATGTATTTATTCATTATTATTTATTTAATTTAAAAATTTAATTCCTTCATTTCCTAGTAAATGTGCAAACCAAGACTTCACAAATGATCTGTAATAATGAGCTATGTTTTTCACAATCTATCAAGTTTTAAAACTTTCACAAAATACAATAAAATTTATTTTCTAGAAAGTAAATGGACAAATTTAATTCTTAAAAACTGGTTTTAAAGTTATTGCTAGATTTAATAGATATAAAATTTGCTAACAAATGTTTAAGCATTTTAAACACTTATTCTTTTTTGTACTCATCATGTGAATCCACAGGCAAACACCTCTCCAGGAGCCAGACTTCTGGTAGCTTTGCATAAATGACCTCTCCAATATGCCACTAGTTCACAGTTTGCAGACTACTTCCATGAACTTCAAGAAATGAATTACGTTTGCATCTCTCAATTTTCTTAACCTTCTCTACTGTGCACAATTACTCAATAATCACCGAAAATGGATTAACGACCCCAGTGGCAAATCCTTTTAGTGGTTGTACGGTGTAATTAGACCAAAGCTAATTAGAATAGCTAAAAGCATTTTTTCAAAAAACAGAAAAGCTTCATTTCGTTCTGACCAATGAGTGTTCTAATGTTTGAAGTTCAAAGATTATGACCTTTGTTCACCAGAACCAGGTACTGTAACATGAAGGTAGTCTCAGAGTTCACATGTCAGAGGCTGAATCTCCAGTGTTGGGAAGTAGGACCAAATGAGAGGTGATCATGAAGGCTGTGTCCTTATGAATGGAGTACTACTACTAATGCATGAAAGGGCTCATTACAAAAGCAAGTTTGGCACCCCTTTTGTGCCCTCTAGACTGCCCTCCATGGTATGGCATAATGCAAAAGCCCTCACTAGATGCCAGAACATTGACTTTTAATTTCCCAGCCTCCAGAACTATTAAACTATTAAAAAATTTTATACCTTGAGTATCCTGTTACAGCTTCAGAGTACAACATCAGGTTTTCCCTCTTTTCAGGTACATGGAAAACTACATTTCCCTGACCTGTTTCAATTGAGCAAAAGTGTGTCATCAATTCTTAACAATAAATAGCAAAAAGAAAAAACCTAAGTCCTTTTTCCAGCAACCTCTCTTCCCTTTGACCAAGTAACAGAAACAAAACAGCAACCAAAAAAAATTCACACACAAACAAAATTTAAAAATGCTTATTTTATTAAATATATCTGTAATACACTGGAACATGCCTCAGTTGTCTTAGTCTTAGGGTTATATGACATCAAGCCCACCCTTGACATGCACCAAAATCAAATCATGAGCAAGAAACAAACTTTTGTTGTTACCTATTTTAGATTTCAAAATCAATCCTTAATAGAGCATGTCCTACTTTAGTGTGGTTAATGTAATCCTTTTAAAAGAGAGAGTGGAGCTGCAACACCAGACAACAAGCAATTATTTAGAAATGGGTGAACTGTAGTTAATTAAAAGTAGAAGGAAATAAGGGTGGGGTTCCCACACATGTCAGGAAGGTGTAATTCAGGGTAGGCTCTGGTAGAGGCTTAAGAAAGACCATTTGCAGAATGTGAAACAGTAATAACAGTAAATATTTGCAAAAAGAGAGAAAATGAGCAATGCAGGCAGAAGAAACTGCATGTGACCTACAAGCTACAGAAGGAGGAGTGACTGCAACAGTAAGCCCACCTAGTACTATAGAGTATAAGAAATGCAGGAAAGAGAAGGTCATTGTATTTGAAAGACAGTTTTGTTTTTTGGAAATGGACATGGCTAATGTGAACCAGGGTGATTGGAAGTCCCTGTGTGGAGACCCAGTGTAGCCATTAGGATGAGCCATGGGTTGCAGTGGAGATCCAGTGGAGATGCCAAGACTTCAGAATGGCTGCCAAGGAGTGTTACCAGCTTGGGATTGTTCTGTAGATAATAAGCAGCATAGCTGGAGGTGTAGAATTAGAACTCCAAAGGCTTAGTGGTTAGGAATGTTGGACTTGGAGCTATAGAACTTCATTATTTCCCCTGTTTGTTTTAGATATTGTATTGGTTCAATCTATCCTTGTTGTGCTCAATGCTATCTTTTGCAGTTTATTCTGTGCCATTATAGAATGTTTTGATGTTATAGGCTAGCAGTTAAGATATCTTGGACTATGAGGATGTGTTTTTTGCGGGGAGGCAAACTTATGGGTGTCATAGCCAGCTTCCCTTTGCCAGTGTTTGGCATGCTCTTCTGCTGTTGTTGTCCACCTGATATTGGCCAGGAGGTGATGCCCAGCCTCTGCCCATGCCATATTTTCTCCTTTTCTCTTGGCATCATAGAGCTTCCCCTCAAGTCTATAAGCCAAAAAAAAAAAAAAAAAAAAAAAAAAAAAAAAAAAAAAAACCTCTCCTCCTGGGCTGGAAGATGGCTTAGCAGTTAAGGCATTTGCCTGCAAAGCCAAAGGACCTCAGTTCAACTGCCCACAAAAAAAAAAAAAAAAAAAGAGCAGGAGGGAGGAGCGTATGTCAAACACTGGCAAGGGAAGCTAGCTACAATACCCATAAGCTCACCCCAACAATGCACCTCCTCCAACAAGGTTCCAGTTCCCATCTTGCCAACATCTGGGGACCTAACATTCAGAACACATGAGTTTACGGGGGATAGCTAATTCACATCACCACCAACAGAAATTCATTTCTACAATTGTGGGGACTGGAAAGACCCAGGCAGGTTCTGTCAGACTGTCTGGCATGGCTGCTGCCTAGCTCATTGACACTGTCAGTTTGCTTTGTGTTTGTTCACATGTCAAGAGAGACAAATGAGCTCTTGGGGCCCTATGTTTGCTTTTGCTTGTCTGTTTGATTGGCTTTGGTTTGGGTTGTTTGTTTTATTTTTTACATCAGAGTTTATGGAGCCCAAGCTGACCTAAAACTCATGATTCCACTGTTCCTGTGCCCAAATAGTAGAATCACAGGTGTGCATCACCATACCAACCCTTTATAAGACCTTCTTATAAAGGCATTAATGGTATTGATTAGGACTCTGCTCTCATGACTGAATCATCTCTCAAATGACCCACCTCATCATATCTATGACCCACCTCGTCAGATCTTGGAGGCTAGGATTTCAACATATGATGTTAGAGATTAAAGATACATTTAATGCACTTTACTTGCATTAGAACATTCATTTATTTCATTAAAGTACCTATTAAAATGATGTTTTATTTTTCTGAAATTCATACATTTTCTTCCAAAATTTTACATTAGTATTCCATATGTTATATTTCCTGTTTGCTTATAGTACTAACAAATCACATGGGATTAAATTTGAACATGCATGCATAGAGAGCAGTAAAAGCTTGAAAAATAAAGAGAATTGGATCTTTTGGCTGGAAGTACTTTAAACTTTCTGTTCTCCCACATGAGTCTCTATTATCCTTGAGATTCCCCATTTTACTTCATTATAAGCATTTATGGAACCATGGTTCCCTTATAATTCCATCCTCCTCTGATTCAACAATCCTCTGCAATTGAAGGAAGGTGCAGAATAGAAGTGAAAGAACAGATCCTAACTACCCAATTTAATAACAGTATCCCACTTGCCATTCACAAGTGCACTTTTTCTCCTCATTTTATTTTCTATATGTGCCATATATTGCTTGCCATGTTTCTCACCCCCATTGATAATAATTATCAAAATTATTTGTATGACTACATTGCACCTTGACCTAAATCATATTTCAGCTTAATGAAGTCACCCTTACTATGATACCAGACCTTTACAAATCAATATCAGATCAGTCATTTATGAAATTACCAATGTCCCTGCTTGTTGCAATATCTAATCTACCATAAACTTGTTCCTGTGGTATGGAAATAATTATAATTAATATATCCTCTTTGAGAAAAATCAATGACTATCCTTATACTTGTTAATTTCAGTCATGCTGAATCATATTCTGATAAATTATTCTAAACCTATGGACTTTGCTCTGTATGGATAGCATTTAGGAGCATGTGGGCAAAGAGAGATGTATGCATTCCTTAGCGTGAGATATTCCAAGGCCCACAGAGGAAATACTCTTCTCACTATGCTGAAAGCTGGGTCCATGCTTGCCTACAGAACATTGAAAGCTGAGTCACTGCTTATCTGGAGAGGCTGGAGATTTTCCTCCATCTTTGGGCTCTCCTTTTTCTTCTCCTTCTACCTCTGGCTTCCAATGGCAATGAATCATCTAACAAAATACTGCTGAACACTTAACAGAATTCTATTGCTAAAAAAATATCCTGTATTTAATATCATGGCACTTATCTATCCTACTAATGGGCAATTATATACTGTCTGTATTCGGGGTATAATATTTAAAATCAGCCAATACAAATAAATTCTCAAAGCAATATTCAATTTTTTATAATTCTACTGTTTCTTAAAGAAAAATCCTTAAAAGTTAGGAGACAGAGTTAATGAAAATATCATAAGAATTCACCTAAGGAGAAGATGACTTGTTCTCAGTCATGAAGGGCCTTTCCATCCTCCACATGGAGTGCAGTGTAAGCTGATAAACAAATTCCATCCCAGCTTGAAGGCCTATAATTTACTTCTATGTACAGAGGTTTAAATGGATTTTTCTTTAACTTAAATATAACTTTTTCCATCATCATTTTACTCTCATAATATTTACTCATCTTTAATGTAAAATGACTTAAAGAGAAGAGGTAACATCAACATTTAACAATGGAGTGGATATGATACTTATTAAAAATAGATCATTGCCACCATGAGTTTGAGGCCTGAGACTACATAGTGAATTCCAGATCAGCCTGAGCTAGAGTGAGACCCTACCTCCAAACAAAACAAAACAAAAAATAGATAATTGCATCAAAATAGAAAAGGGGCTTGTTGGAAAGAAGGAATTCATGAAAGTTGAGTAGGGAAGGGGAGACAAAGGAGGGTGGTGGAGGGAATTATTATCAATATACATTGTGTCTATGTATGGAGAATATCAATAAAATGTTTTTTAAAACCCTAAAAAAGAATAGGTCATTAATATGTTTCCAAAATAGTTTTGGATCATATTCATGCAGAATTAATTGTAATTTTAAGACCTAGATGTCAAAGTATTTCCTAGAATTATAAAGAGACTTCATGACACATCCTGAAATCTCACGTGATACTTTAGGCCAGAAAGAATTCCAGTGATGCTTTTATTTTGTAGCATGTGTATAAATCACAAATTTTCATCACAAATAAACCATGATAAAGGAAGAGAAAGAAATTGGATTTTCTATTTTATAATTAGTTAAAATTCAATAAAATATCTTCAATTATTTATGCATTATTGAAATACATATGTTCATTTACAAAGTGGTTTTTACACATAACACACAAAATGACTCAAAATATTTATTAGAAAAAACTCAAACATTGCTATGGAAAACAACTGACAGAACATTAACACCAAGAAATACAGATATTTCTGTGACTATACTTGACTGCACAGCTCATAAGACTTTGGAAGCAATTTGTATAGATGACTTGGAAAGGTTTGGAGATTTGGACTAAAGAATCCCTAGAATGCTGTACAAAGATTTTAATTGACAATTCTTATGAGAATACAGAAGACCAGCAAGCTGACAGGATGTGAGTAGTAATGATTGTATTCAGGGGGTTTAAGATAGAAGTGAAGACTATTGGAAATTAAACTATAGGTATTATTGCTACTTTCTGGCAAAGAACATATCTATATTTTTTTGTTCCCAAGACAGACATTGTATGTGACTGAGTTTAAAGATGGCAGGTTAATCTGGCTTAAATTTAAATTAAATCTCTAGGCAGCACAATATGAAATTAGTGGCATGAACATTGGTGTCTGGTTTTAGCTAGAATTACAGTGAGAATGGGGGGGGGGAGTAGGGTGGGAGCATTTTAAAAACTTTCAGGTGAGCCAAAACAAAAGCACACTTAAATTTGAGGCCAGTTAGAGTGTGGTTGCTAAAGAGATAAATACTATTAAAAAGAAATAAAATCCTTGTCACTAGGACAATAAAAGACATGACTTCAGGGCATCTCAGTAATTGGTCAGATCCCAACAATAGCAAGCTTAGCAATGCTATAAAAATATGAACGTCTTTGGAAAATTGCTATAAAAATAATATTCTGGGAAGCCCTGAAGTTCACACCAGGACCACATAGAGAATTTCTTTCCAGAAATCAGCCAGCCAAGAACATAGAGACCAGTGCACATAGGGGGCATAAGCTCCTGCTCGAGCTGGCATCAGACCTTGGCATCGTTCATATGGTGCTTATTTTGGAGGTTTCCAGAATGTAAGAGTTGTAGAATTACGTTGAGGAAACAAGGTTACCCAAAGACAAAGGAATTAAATTGCACTCATAACAAGACATGTACCAAAGTCAACCTAAATTGGATGAAAGACTTCAACGTAAGACCTAAAAGCACAAAACTACTAGAAGAATATTTAGAAGTAAACTTCCATGGCATTAATTTGGTGATGATTTTAGGATCTGACACCAAAAGCAAAATTATACAAGTAGAATTATATCAAAAACTTCTGTTCAGCAAAGAAAACAATAGAATTCCCAATATCTATAAATCAGTTATGTCATAGTATGTAAGGAGTTAAAGAAAACTCAATGAAAAGAAAATAAATAACTCAATTAAAAATGAGCAAAGTAACTGACTAGACACTTCACAAATGAAGACATACAAACGTCCAATTGGTGTATGCAAAAATGTCCAACATTATTAATCTAAGAAATGCAGATCTAAACTACAATGAGATCTAATCTCCCTCCAGTCAAGAGTAGCTATTACCAAAAGGTTAGAAGACAAGTATAGGAGAAAATGTGGAAGAAAAAATATCCTTTGCATACCATTAGTGAGGATGAAAATGAGTTGAGCCATAATTAAAAAGAGAATATTACCTAATTAAGAAAACTATTAAATTAAAAAGAGAAAACTGGATAAAGATTTCTCAAAAGAAAAGAGAAATACCACAGTCTGGCAAACCCATAACTGGTTATACACTCAAAGAAAATGAAGTCATTTATCTAAGAGATATTTGGAGCTCCACATGTATTATACTCTTATGTATAATAACCAAGAAATGGAGTCAACCTATGTTTCAACCAATGAACACATTAGAAAATGTATTCTACATATGCAATGGAACTTTAACTATTTCAACCTTAAATAAAGAATGAAATGCTAGCATTTATTGTTGCAGATATCTTCTCATTGCTCAGAAAGAACATCAAACCAGAAGCAGCTGGCAGACGGAAAGGGTTCATCTATGTTTACAGTCTTGAGGGAAAGCATGAGAGAGCAGGGGCTGGGCAACATATCTTGTCACATCAGCTGGAGAGTAGCACAAGAATGGGTTAGCTGGCTAGGATTTGATTAATAAACTTAAAGATCCACCTCCAGAGGCACAACCACTCCAGCAAGGCTCCACCTCCTAAAGGATTCACCAGCTAGGAATTTAATATAAGATTTAATCACAAACACATGACACTATGGGGGACATTTCACATTCAAACCAATACATTTCACTCACAGCCTCCATAGACTCATAACCATTTTATAATACAAAATGCATTTAGTCCAATTTTAAACATCCACATAGTCTTTACGAATCTCAACACTATTCAAAAGTTCTAAGTCCCATCTGAAACTCAAGATAATGTCTTAACTGTGAGTCCCATAAAATCAAAACACAAGTTACTTACTGCCAACACATAAAGGCACAGAGTAAACATTCCTGTTGCAAAAAGAAAGCTTACCAAGGAAAGACTGGGCCAATGTATGATAGAAAACAAGAAGGGCAAACATCCAATCCTGGAGCATCTGGGACTCAAAACAAAATGGTACAAAAGGCTTGAATAGTTCCACCCCTCAAGCTGGGCTGCCTATAGCCAAAGAAAATCCATCTAGACCCGAAATCTTTCCTTGGTGACTGTCCCATAGTGCCGACATCTCCAAAATCCATTGCAACCCCTCACTGCTTTATACAGTGCCTTCACAGGATCTTCATACAGGGACTTCAGTTCTGCCCCAAATCACTCAGTGGTATTCTCCAGAAAAGTGTTCTCTACCTGACCTCTCTTTCCTACATTTATCCTAGTTCCAAAACAGTACCAGGTGGTCTACCAAATCTTTTAATCAAGGGGGGGGTATAAAGTCAACCTTAGGAGCATGAAACTCTTCAGCATTCTTCCTTCAGACCTTCTCCTTTCCAAAGAATCAGTGGTCATCCTACTGTCACAGCACAGGATACACTGGCCCAATCTCAGTGGTGATAATCTCTTAAACAATCACAGCTAAAAGGAATTGCAGTCTCTGTGCCCAGAATCTAAATCCACTCAACATTCTCTGCCAAATATACCAGTCCTTTTTAATTTTAAATTCAACTTTTCTCATGTACATAGAACTTAGGAAGAGCATCCAGCCTCTCTGCCAGAACATCACATGAACTGCTTGTAGCCTAGTCCTTACAAAGTCTTTTATTTTCCCTCTGAAACTTTGTAAGTTGAGCTTTCACTTACATTTGCATTTAGGTCTTTCAAACTCTCACCAGAATGGTCCATCAAGCTCTGCTTATGGCTCTGCTAGGCTTCTGTAGACCAAAGTTCACAAAGGCTTCCACATTCCTTCACATAACCTGTTTCAAAAGACCATAAAAAAATGCACAGGATTCTAGCTGGAATAACCCTTCTTCTTGGTACCAGTTCTCTTTAGCTGTTACTTCTTTTTTTTTTTCTTTTTTTTATTGACTTTTAATCTTACATACCAAAAAAAAAACCCCACCTGATATTTCCCTCCCCTCCCCCATTCCACTTTAGAACTCCGGTCTCCATCATATCCCCTCGCTTTCTCCATTAGTCTCTCTCCTAATTTAATGACATCATCTTTCTCTTCTATTTTGAAGGTCTTGCAAAGGTATTGCTAGGCACTGCAAGATCATGGATATCGAGGCCAATTTCTGTCTGGGCAGCTGCATTGTAAAAGGTTATATCCTTCCTTTGGCTTTTCCATTCTATCCGCCCCCTCTTCCGCAATGGTCCCTGAGCCACTGGAGGATGTGACAGAGGTGTTTCAGTGCTAGGCACTCCTCCATCCCTTCTTCTCAGCACTATGTTGCCTTTTGTGTCATCCCAGTGGTCATCACCATCTGAAAAGAGAAGCTTCTCTAGCCAGAAGTGAGAGTAGCGTTAATATGTGAACATGAACATCTAGTGTAGTGTCCCCAGGGCAGCTTGGTGGGAATAATATATACATTTAGTCAGACATGAGCAGGCTTATACCCCCAAGACTCATGACCTTACCTACCATAGACTTTTACTTAGGTTTTTCAGTACCGGGTATGCATTCCCTCCCGTAGAGAGGGCCTTCAGTCCAATTATGGAGCAGTTGGTTACCCCAAGAGTAGACACGCCACTATTGCACCTGTTCAGTCATTGGGCCTGTCTGGCCAAGCTTGAATATTCAGCATCCACTGTTTTCACTGTTGATGGCTTCTGTCTCCCATACGCTGCATGCAGTGCAGCTTTTTCCAGCTTTCAGTTGGCTGGTCTACAGGGAGAAGGTTTTCTGCTCAGCACCAGCTTGCTTTCTTAGTGTCCTTGCCTCTCAGGCATGAGATGTCTTCAGCAATAGGGTCTTACTATCTATTTCTCTAGGGAAACCAAGGGCTTTGGCAAAAGCCTTAATGTTTTGGAGGCTACCAGGACCTCCTTGGCCAACAACTCACTGGAAGGTATTCCATCCCAGGTACTGAAAATTTTCTAGTAACAGTCTACATCTTCTAGAATAAGGGCACACCTAGAAGATGTAGACTGTAGCTGTTACTTCTTATTGCTGGAGCAAAACATCAGTCTGGTCTCAGGTTATAGAAGCAAAGGATTTATTTCAGGCTTACAGTTTTGAGGGGAAGATTTATCATGGTGGAGAAAGCATGTAAAAGCAGAGACTGGGCATCACATCTTGTCACATAAGCTGGGTAAGAATAACAAAAGGAACTAGCTAGCTACAACCCTGGGTATAGTGTAGGGCTAGTCTAATAAACTTCAAACTCTGTTCCCAGTGGCACAACCTCTTTGGCAAGTCTCCACCCAAAGGTACCACCAGGTAGAGATGAGTATGAAGCTTAATTACAAACACATAAGGCTATGAGAGACATTTAACATTCAAACCACCAAACTTAGAACATTAATGAAACTGAAAGAAATTATGATAACTGAAATAAACCAGGCACAATAGGACAAATACAAAACAACAATATTTATAAGTAGAGTCCAGAAAAATTGACTTCTTGATATACAATACAAATGTAATTAGAAGCAGCAAAGAGTGAGAAATTCCACAATAACAGAATAGAAATTTTCAGTTTGATAAAAGCCATCAGCTTGTCCTCTATGTCTGGGGAGCTCCATGCACTTAAGAGCTTTTGGCCCACCTTAGTCTCTGGTGACCCCTATGTACCTGAGATTCTGTCCTTCATCTCTAGAGCACTGTGAACCCAAGAGCTTTATCCTGTCCTTAACTTCTGGCATCCTGAACACTAATTTAACATAAAGAAATGACAGTGTAACCCCAAACAACTTAGTCCCTCTTGAACATCACAAGTCCCCACCCTCAAAGAATAAAGGTGAACAAAAATAAATAATATTTAGAGAAATAAATTCCATCAACAACTCACTTCCAAGTACATAAAAGGCATAATGAAAGAACATAAATAATGGTTAAAAAATAAGGCAATGGAACTCCTCCAAAAATAAATCCTTTAGTAATGGCCTCCACTGTGATTGAAGTTAAAGAAATCCCCAAACAGAACATAAAAGATTGATTGTAAGTATATTTAAAGAAATCAAAAAAGAAAATAAACTTCTGAATGAGTCTAATGAGAATACACACACACACAAACACACACACACACACACAAACACACACACACACACACAACAAATTGGATTGAAATAGAGGAAGAAATAAAAGAGAAATGTTGAAAAAACAGAGATTAGAAATGAAAACATAATAACTCAAATAGAGAGCTCACTGGGAAGCCTTGTCAATACCATGAGTCAAGGAGAGAACAGAATGTCTCAGCTGGAAGACAAGGTGCAAGAATTGGACAATTCCAACATGGACAAACATAAATTAATAGGCAGTTACAGCAGAACTTTCAAGTTATTCTGAGAATTAACAAAAGGCCAAATTTTAAAATAATGGGCATAAATAAAGGTGAACTATCATTTTCTAAAGGCATAGAATTGACAGGTCACCCAGGCAAAAATAAATATCTGAAATTAGTGACATCATAAATCAAAAAGGACTTAACAGAACATTCCATCCAAAATACATTCTTCTAAGCAGCCCATATAACTTTCTCTAAATTAGATGATATCTTTGGACACAAAATAAGTCATAATAAATACTGGAAAACTGAAACAATTCTTTATACTCTATATGATCACAATTAAATAAAACTACAAATTAATAGCAAGATACACTATAAAACATAGACAAGATTATGGAGTTTAAACAGTACATTAAGGAAACCAAGAAGGAAATCAATACATTATAAATAGCATAGCAAAACTTTTACACACAATGAAAGCATTCCTAAGAGTTAAGTTTATAACTTTAGGTGCCTTTAAAATCTGAAAGATCTAAAATTAACAATCTTAGGGCCATAGACAAATAAGAATAAGCGAAACCCAAAAATCATCAGGCAGAAATAAATAATTAAGATCAGTGGAGAAATTAATGAAATGGTAATGAAAAGGCAACACAAAGAAACAATGAAACAAACATGACTGTTTGAGAGGATATATGAGAATAACATCTTAGCCAAACTAACCAAAAAAAAAAAAAAAAAAAAAAAAACAGAGAGGACCACTGTGACAGAAACTAACGAAATTCAGAAAAACATTAGCTCCACTAAATTGGAAGATCTGAAAGAAATGTAAGAATTTGTAGAGGCCTATGTTCTCCTGAAATTAATCCCAGATGAGATAAACAATTTAAACAGAATATATAGAAAGAGAGACAGAGACAGAGAGGAATAAAAAGTATCCCAACTGAAACAAGTGCAGGCCCAGAAAAATTCACTACCAAATTCTACCTGATCTTCAAAGAACTAACACCAATGTTTCTCAAACTATTTCAAAAAAGAGTTAAACATAACACATCATAGTACAAGTGATAAATATTATACATCACACAAACAGACTTAAGAACAGAAATCACATAATCATTTCAATTGATACAGAAAAGGGTTATGACAAAAATCCTGCAATACTTCATGATAAAAGTTCTGAAGAAAATTATAATAGAAGAACTATATTTCAAAATAACAAAGGTTGAATATGACAAACCTATAGCCAACTTTATGCTAAATGGGAAAAAACTCAAAGCATTTCCACTAAAATCAGGAACAAGAAAGCAGATCTACTTTCTCCATTCTTATTTAAGGCTGGAAGTCTTAGCTAGTGCATTAAAATAAGAGAAGCAAATAAAAAGACTATAAACAGAAAAAGATGTCAAAGTATCCTTATTTACAGGTGATTGTTTTTACCATGTATAATTTCATTCACATGAATTGCCATAAAAGCGTCTTTGGGGACAGAAAGTAGATCATAGTTACCATGGAGCAAGTTGCTGCCTGAAGGTGATAGGGAAAGGATATTGGGTTTTCTTATTTTTTTAAAATAGTGTCTTATATAAGCCTAGGCTTACCTCAAGCTCACCTTGTAACTTAAATTCCTGATCCTACTACCTCTGCCTCCTGAGTGCAAAGATGTCCTGAGCCACCTAGCCCAGTTTATGATTCCACTTTAATCCTTTTCCCCATTTTAGTAGACAGCTTCAGGTCACTGAGATGATCTTCCAAACCAGGCAAAGTTATGAAAGTAAGGAATTTATTGAAGCTTACAGATCCTGGGGAAATTCTATAATGGGAGAAGATGTTGGTCCCCTCTTAAAGGACCATGCAGGGAGAGAGAGAGAGAAACCCCAAGCAAAAAGCAAAAAGCAAAACCACACAGCACACTTTAGGAACTACAGGTGGAACTAGGCACTATGGATATCTTTAGATTGGAATTTCAAACCTTTAAGATTTCAAAACCTTAAGATATGCCCAATGACACCTCTTCTAGCCAAGTGGCCACAGATCCAAACTGCAAACTAATAAAACACTAAATATATTGGAGGCCATCTATTCAAATCACCACATTCTGCCCCTGGCTCCCAATAGATTCAAAAGCATCACACATTGTAAATTGTATTTAACTCAAGTTTCATAGGTCCCCACAGTCTCTACCAACTTAAGATAGTTCCAAAGGCCTACGTCTCCGCTGAGATGTAAAATTTTCTCTTAGCTGTGAGTCCAGTAAAATCAAACAAGTTAAATACTTCCAGCATATGAAGGCACAAAATAAACATTTTCAACTAGTATAAGGCATAGCAAGGAGAGACTAGAACAATGTAAACTCAACAACCATCAAACAGACATCAAATTTCTGCAGTTCAAGTCCAATACAACTAGAGACTGACAGTCTCCAAATTTTCCAATTCTGCCCCTCCAGATGGGTTGAATAGCCAGGGAAAACTGGCATCCTTAGCCAACAGCTTCTCTGGTAAGCCCTTGCACAGTCCTCACATATCCAAAACATCTTTAGGTCTCCATGTAAACCATGGTCCATCTTCCAAAGGCTCTTCCAGCCTATTCATGAAGGTCATCACACCCTGCCTTTATGCCATGTCTCAGCAGCAGCGCCTGGAACCATGTGCAGTTTGTGTCCACTCCACACATTTTTATGCATCTGAAAGCAATTCCAGCTGTTCAGCACACAGCCATATTCTTAATTGAGGGACAAAATAAATCATGACCTTGAAAAGCAGATTCCTTCTGCAGTCAACTCTTTCTGAAAGAATTTGCATTTCTATCATAGTCTTTCCTAAGACATCCTCTCCATGGTCCTGGGAAGAAGAATGCAGCCATCCCTTTTCCCAATAGCTCAGTTCCAACAAAGTCCTCTGCAGTCTTTCCTTCCCCTTACATGGCTCATAAGCCAAGCCTCCAAGTTTGTTCTCTATGCACATAACACTTTCAAACTCTCATCAGAATAGTCCATAAAACATGGTTTACCACCTCAGAAGACATCTTCAGTTAGAAGTACCAAGGCCATGCCCATTCCTCCAAGACAAAACTTCCAAAAGACCAAAATCCACATGGTCAGATTCATCTCATCCCACATTCTGGTACCAATTTCTGTAGTAGACAGCTTCAGGTCACTGAGATGAACTTGCAGACCAGGCACAGTTATGGAATGAAGGTATTTATTATTGAAGCTTACAGATCCAGAGGAAATTCTATAATGGCAGAAGAAGTTGGCCCCCTCTTAAAGGACCAAACAGAGAGAGAGAAACCCCAAGCCAAAAGCAAAAAAGCAAAACCACATAGCACACTTCTGGAACTCCAGGCAGAACTAGGCACTTTGCATATGTTTAGATTGGAATTTTAAACCCACCACCACACCTTAAGATGTGCCATCTTCTCCAGCCAGATGGCTGCAGATCCAAACTACAAACTAATATACTGAATATATTGGGGGACATCTATTCAATCTCTCACACCCATCATCCAGTCTAATCCTGCTTTCACACTAATTACAAAGCCCCTTGAGGTTACTGTCTATTTGCTGTTCTTAGAATTAAATTTAAACTCCCAAGAATACATATGAATAGAGTCCCAAAAGAATCTCAAACACCCAGAAAAGATTCATGTCCCATTTTAATTTTCACTTAACAAACATGTATCACTCCTTTCCCCAAAGATTGACTTTCTCAGTTTGAAGGTAATTATTTTCTGGGCATTCACATTAAGTTGCACTTTTCAAAATGCTGTGATGTTGGTTTCTGGGTGTTTTCTTCCATATTGTATCTTTTCTTATATTTTGAGAAAGGGTATCAGGTAGCCCAAGATGGCCTTCAACTCATGAGATGACTGAGATCCTTATCCTCCTGCCTCTATGTCCCCACTGCTAGGGTGACAAATGTATACCACTACATCTGGTTTATGTGGTGCTGGGGATTGAACCTAGGGCTTCTTGCATGTAAGGCAAGCACTCTGCATTCCAAGCCAGAGCTCTATCCCCATATCCTTTTTTTCTAACTTGGGAGGGTAGGGATTGAGGCAAGACCTCATGTAGCACAAGCTATCCTCCAATACAATATATAGTTAAGGGTCACTTTGAACTGTGCCTTCTCCTCCCAAGGGCTTGGGTTATAAGTGTGTGCCAATATATCCAACTTCTTATTCCCTGGAAAATTTTGGCACATTCTGCTGCCAATCAACACTGCTGAACAACAACACTGAAATATTCCATGTACACCTATCATTGTTTCAGTTCTGACAGTGTCTCACTGTGCAGTTCAACCTGGTCTCAAACTAATAATCCTCCTGCCTCAGCCTCCCAAGTGCTGGAATGACAAGTGATTGCCACCATATCTAGCTGTTCCCTTATAATTGCTATATCACTTAAGATATAGAAATTATTCCAGAGTCATTGTATTTCAAATGACTTATGCAAACCCCTAGTTGCAGATATTTAGAGAAACCTTGCAAAGTATCATTCTTTGCAGAACTGAAGGGTATAAGTTTAAATCCTACAAATACCTTGGAGCACAACTTCCATGAATAACTTTCTGGATTTGCCATTTTTCCCCCACCACTCCCATTCCCACACACATACACCAACAGGAGCAAGCCCCTGACTGGTCCAGTATGCTATGTGAATGATGATGATGATGATGATGATGCCATGCCATGTGAACACAAATCTGTAGAGAGGGATGTTGTATATCTATAGCTGGAATTTGGGCACAAAGTTCTCTGATTTGCAAAGTTAACTGGGAAACAGAATCCAAGTTAACCCATTTTCCAGAGGACAATTGAGAACCAGAGAAATATATATTTCTTGATACTTTTAACCAGGAGGGGTATAATTATGAAATACAGTTCACCTGAGAAACTGAGGCCCAGTCAGGTGACTCTCCTGAGGCAACTTCCACTCAGGTATGGCTATAGCAGAGCTACTGCACATTTTAAGCAACTCCAAAGAGGATAAAATCAAAATGCTTTTGTTTGCTCAGTGTCTGTTGCAAATTTGGGGAGCTCCACAACCAACTCCTGATTGTGGGTCTTGAGTTCTTTCTCTTCCTGTCTCCAAAATCATATGATTTTGTACATAAGAGACATTAAAGACTTCATGAGAAACTCTTAGAACTGATAAACATTTTTTGCAAGTTGTCAGATTACAAGATAACATGCAAAATATTATAGCTTTTCTATATAACAATAAAAAGCTAAGAAAGAAATCAAATCAGGGAAGCAATTTCATTTGCAAATGTCACAAACAATTAATAAATAAAATGCTTAGGAGAATAAACTTAATGAAGAAAGGGGATAAAAACTTAAACACACTCAAGAGAGAAATTAAAGAATTCTATCTCCCATACACATGGATTAGAAGAATGAATTTTGTGTAAGTGGCTATTTTACAAAACAATTTACATATTCAATGCAATCCCATCCTAATTCCAATACAGAAATATTTACAGAAATAGAAATAGAAGAAGAAATCTAAAAAATAATTTGGAGGAACAAAAGATTTTAGGTAGATAAAGCAATCCTGACAGCAAATGGAAAAGAAAGAGCAAATGAAAGATGATAGATCAATAGAAATAAATAGATGCCTCAAAAAAGAAATAAATAGATGATAGATGTGTGATAGAGAATGATGATGATAGATGATAAAGAGATAGATGATGGATAGATAGATTGATAGATAATAGATAGATGATAGATGGATGGATAGATAGATAGATAGATAGATAGATAGATAGATAGATAGATAGATAGAGCAAGAAACTGGAGTCATATCACCATACCCGATTTCAAGTTGTATTACAGTAACATACCAACAAAAATGGCATGGGATTGAAATAGACATGTCAATAAGTGAAACAAAATAGAAGATCTTAAAATTAATCTTAATAGCTATAGCCACCTGACGCTTTTACCAAAATGCAAGAATATTCATTGTAAAAAGGACAGCCTAGTTGATAGTGTTAGGAAAACTGGACAGGAACATTTAGAAGAATGAAACTAGATTCTTCGTTATCACCCTGCACAAAAATAATATCAAATCCAAAAAGACTTTAACATGAATCCTGAAACTCTAAGACTGCTGGAGGAAAACATAGGTGGGGAGAACACTTTGAGATATAAGAATAGATAAGAACTTTCTGAATCAGACTCTAGTTCCTCGAGAAATAATATCAACAACTGGAAAATAGGTCCTCATGAAATCAAAACACTTATATACAGCAAATGAAACAGTTAACCGAGTAAGAGCCTGTATAAAGAATAATAGAAAAACTTTGCAAAGCTATATATGACAGAGAATTAATATCTAGAATATTCAAGAACTCAAAAAGGTAAACAAAACAGAAACAAATCACCCAATCAAAGATGGGCTGAAGAGCTGAACAGAGTTCCCAAAAGGCAAAATACAATCAACAAATATTTGAAAAAGTGTTCAACATCCTTAGCAATCAGTGAAATGCAAATAGAAACTACTTTGAGATTTTCTCACTCCATTCAGAATAGCAATCATACAGAAAACTAATAACAAATGCTGGTGAGACTAGGCGTGGGGAGGGGAAGGAACCCTTATTCACTGGTGGTGAGAGTGTGAACGGGTACACCAAAGCTATAAATCACTGTGGAAGTTCCTCAAAAGGCTAAAAATGTGTACCTTATGACTCAAGTATACTTCTGGGCTTATAATTAAAGAACTCACAACCTACTCCAAGAATAGTTGTATTCCATGTTCATTGTTGCTCTATTTACAATAGCCAGGAAATAGAATCAGACTAGATACCCATCAATAGAGATACAGATAATAAATATGTGGTATACACATACAATGTAATTTTATTGAGCCAGAAAGAAAAAAGAAATTTTCTGGAAATTGGATGGAACTGGACAATATTATAGGGAAAAAAAAAAAAAAAAACCTTACACTGCGTGTTTTCTCCCATAAGCGGATCCTAGCTTAGAACCTTTATATGATTATATTATTGAGGGAGTGAAAGGGTGCAGATGGCAGGAAACTAGAAAGGACCCCATGAATGGGGGATAAAAAGAGACTTCAAGGGAGAAGGGTAGCAGATATTATGTGATATGAAAGTCAAAATGGGAATACTAGGAGTGGGGGTGGAGTATAAAAGAAGGAGGGCAGGGAGATGCAAGGGGATGGAAAGTTAATTAAAACTATGTATATGTACTAATAAAAAGAAAATGCCAGCCGGAGAGATGGCTTAGTGGTTAAGGCACTTGCCTGCAAAGCCAAAGGACTCAGGTTCAATTTCCAGAACCCACATAAGCCAGATATACAAGGTAGCACATGCATCTGGCATTTGTTTACACACACACATAAGCTGAAGGCCCTTTCATTCCCATTCTCTCCTCTTACTCTTTGTCTTTCTCTCTCTCTCTCTCTCTCTCTGCCTCTTTCTCTCTGTCAAATAAATAAAATAAAATAGAGGCTGCAGAAATTACTTAGTGGTTAAGGCACTTGCCTACAAAGCCAAAGGACCCAGGTTCAATTCCCTAGGACCCATATAAGCCAGATGCACAAGGTGGCGAATGCGTCTGGAGTTCATTTACACTGGCTGGATGCCCTAGTGCACCCATTCACTTTCTCTCTCTCCCTCAGTCTGCCTTTTTCCATCTCTCAAACAAATAAAAATAAAACAAAACAAAATAAAATATTTTTAAAAAGAAAATGTTATAATGAAATCTATAGCGCACTAATCAAAGATTTAATTTTAAAATTCACAGTTCTTCAAAAAGAGGAATATGTTTAACATGGCTATTGTGGTGTGGTGGTTTGAATGTATGACTCCATTGACTCAGGTGTTAAAATTAAACTTGTAACTTGGATCTCCAGCTTCCTGGCTAGAAGAGGTGTTACTGGGTAAAGATCTTGGAGTCCAGCCTAAAAGAGTGTTTTGGGGTGGATCTGATTCCATCCCAAAGGAGTGAAGAAAGCAATATGATCTCTGGCAGGTCATGCTTGTTGCTGTTTTTGGTAGTGTTTGCTGGCTAGCAGCGGTTTTGCTCTGCTTAGATCTCAGAAAGGGGCCAGCTTCTTCTGCCAGTGGAATTTCCCCTGGATTTGTAAGCTTGAAGTAAATCCCTTCCTCCCATAAACTGTCTGGTTTGGATGTTCATCCCAGCAGTGTAGGCAACACATGGTAACCAGCGTAAATAATAGTGTGCAGTTGGCCTTCTGTATTGCGAGGTGCCACACCTGTGGATTCCATTGTAAATTGAAATTGTTCTAAAAAGAATGCATATATCCATTTTTGCTCTTGCTAATGTTTCCTAATAAATACTATATAACAAATACTTATATAAAATTTACATTGTGTTGTATATTTAAAGCATATGAGAGGGCATGTGTAGGCCATTTTCAAATACAATGCCACTTTACCTAAACGATTATGAGCATCCATGAAAAATCAGGGAACTAATGCCTATAGATACTAAGGGCTGACTTCACTGTAGTTTGAAAATACAGAAAGAATAGAATCTAAAGCACTCTCAATGCATACACACATGCACACACATACACACACACACACACACACACACACATACACACAAATGATATGTTAATTAGTTCTACTGAGCTATCCTACAATTTATAAGATCTAATGCATCAGGTTTTATGTAATAAATGCAACATTTATCAGCAAATAAGAAATCAAATGCATGTAGTTTTTAAAAAGTCAAGTGCCACATGATAAGACATTTAAAAACCATGCTCTGAAGTTTATTTGAAACCTAGGCATTTTAGATTAAAAACAAGGAAAGATCAAGAAGGAATACAGTAAGTAAATTAAATATAAGAAAGGGGTATTTTCTCATGTTTTTTCAGCAAGATAGGACTGGGTGTGAAGCTCAGTGGCATAGTGTTTGCCTGGCATAAGTAATCCCCAGCATTTCAAAAAATGCTTATGGTCAATAAGTAGAAAATACAGAGGAATACTTAGACATGGTATAAAAAGGATATTTATATCAATATATGTGAGTGTTATGATCTTCCACAAGTAACAATGAGTTTTCTAAAAAAAAAAAAATCAAAATTTTTCTATATTACCATCAGCTAGGGTATATGTGTTTAAAAATATTCAACTGGATTCAAAACATCTTTCAATCCATATTCCTCTAATATTTTGATGAACTTTTCATTCCATCCACAGTATTCTACACACTTTCTCATCATCATAGTTTAGCTGCCCATGTTAAACTCATCATGTCTTCAAACCTCTAGAAATGCTACATTTTCTATAGATATGCTATATTTTCTAAATTTTCCCCCTCTCCAGAAAAACCAACATTCCAGGCCAAGAATCAATAAAGATTTTATGCAATGAACCAGTTCTTCAATGTTTTCCACATGGCCAGATAAACTGTCATTGTCATAACTTCAAACCTCTGCTTCTTTGTACAGGAAAGTAGCCATACCGTGGCATATTCCTATAAAGGTATATTTATAGAAGCAAAGGCCAGAGTTGGTCTGCAGGCTAGTGAATCAAAAGTCCTATTTTAGATTCAGCTCAGACATTGTCTTCTGTGACTCCTTTTATTAAACTTTCTTCCCTGTTTTCTCCATAAAGCAGAGGAAAAAAAATCTTTTATGCTCACCTAGACTTTGTATATATTTCTATTATAATTCTCCTCTCATTTTACTATGTAAATTATTTACATGTTCAGTAGTCCCTCTAAACAGTGAATACATCAGGGAGAAAGACCATGTTTTATTAATCAGTAGCTAACAAAACAGCTAGCACCCCGTAGGTATTCAATCAATATTGACTATTGAATGAATAAATAAACAAACGAATGAACAGATGATGAATATCAATGTCAATTTAAGGTGGATCTTGAAAACTGGATAGGATTTAGCAGATGATCCTTGAAATATAAGTGTAAAGTGCTTTTAAATCTAAGGGGAAACAGCTTGTTTTTCTCACTGAACAATCTCCTTCATTCTACGGATATTGATTGAGGAGTACCTGCTAAGAGCAAAGCCCTTGAGAATTAACATTCCGTTAAACAGTGCTTCCAGAGCTGAGGACTGAAAGTACGCTAAGTCACTCTGCCCACTAAATGTGCCTATTATCGTCTGTGCATGAAAGTCCTTTTAAAAGTTAATGGGATCCAAATGCATATAGCAGAATAAAAGAGAGGAATACCCAGACCAAATTGCACAAGAATTTATGACACTCTGTCCCTGTATGTTGAATCAAGGGATTTGGATTATTGAAGACAGAATTCTAATGAAGTCCTTTCATCCATCCTACCCATCACTGTCCCTTCATTAGCTGCACATTGCAGAGGAGAGCATGGCATGGCCCCAACATACTAATGCTTTGTTTGAGAAGGTCCCTTGGTCTTTGTGTTCCCTTTACATGCCCTTAATCTTCTTTAATTAACTATGAGTTTCTTAATTTGTATTGTTTATTATTCTGTCCAATTGGCTCTCCTCACGGCCATCTGCTCTAATGTATATTTTATAAGTGATCTTCATATTTGCAATGGCATTCCACTCTAGGCAATGGTTTATGCAATTGTTGCTAAGATGACAGAATATCAATTTCTGTTTCCTGTAAATTTAATATTTAAGTGATGCAAATCTAAACTGTAGCCCCAATCATGAGTATCTATTGCTAAGCTTTAAGCAAACATATTTTATTGCATTGATTTCATAGCCCCGGGTTTTTAGCAACTGGGCTTCTCATATGTGTCAGGAGTCTGAGTTTTAACAGCATTCTGATGGAGTCACATTAACTGTAAAAACCAAAATTTCAGAGCTGTACAGATGGTTCAGTGGCTAAGAGTGCCTGCTCTGCAAGCATGAGGACCTCCTGAGTTTGAACCTCAGTACCCACATAAAAAGCCTAGAGTGGCTATGTTTGCCTGTAATTCAGCCTTGAGGCTGGTGGAGAAAGAAGAAAGGAGAACTCTCTTAAGGGCACAAGTTCCAGGTTTAGTGATAAATAAGAAAATAAACCAAGGAGGATACCAGATGTCCATCTCCCTGCATGGGCACACACACACCTGTACATACACATGCATACACTACACACCACACATACTACAAATACATGTGTGTATGTATACCCCCCCCAAAAAAAACCCAGAAATTTAACTGGTTCTAAGTCAATCTTCAAGGGGTGAAGTTCTAAAACCTACCCTCTTTCAATCTCAGGCATTTGAAGAATTTCCAGGAGAGACTTTGAAATGCTTCTATATTCTCAGAAGGAACTCTATTATCATAGGGTATTAATACCTCTTTGCCACCATTTCCTGCTAGACAGTACAGCCAATACACAGAGTGTCATTGTAAGACAGGAAGGAGGAATGATATCCTTTTCCTATAATTTCTTAGCAGGGGTCAAATTGAGATATTGTATGTCCTCAACAGTTAACATGTTTTAAAGAATACAAAGGCATCTATTTTATTACAGTATATTTGGCCTTTCTTTCCTTCTTCTCTCTCTCTCTCTCTTATTTGAAAGCACCCTACCATTGAGTTATTCTTCCTTTCATTTTGTTACTAATACACAAAGATATATATGTCCACAGAACAGAATGAGTCAAGTGAAAACTTACAAACTAATTTAGGACAGTCTCACCACTAATGCCACATGTTTTGTTCCTGAGGGAACTTTATTTCCTTGGTGTACTCCCTTTGAGCCAGATTTTTGACAAGAATTTGCTTACTTCCTCAAATAATATAAAATGATGCCTTGCAGTGGTCTGGTCTCTACCCCCCACTGCTACTTTCCATACCAAAATGCTGGTCACATAGAAGTTGGAATGTTTATCACATTGGTAATGCTTATGTCCTAAGTGCCTTCTTTAATTAAGCAAAGAATGTTTACAAAAATTATTAAAGTGTAGTTAGTCAGCTTCTTTCTGGAAAAATAATGACAAAAATACATTGTTAATACTCACATCTTGTCAGAAAGAGCTGCCTCATGTGGATAAGCACATTGATTGCTCTGTCATTTTATTTTTCTAATGTCTTCAGTGGTAATATTCTATGAAAGAGAAGGTTGGGTCCAGAAAAATCTAAGAAAATGTTAAGTCACCCAGCAGAGGTGTTGAATGTTTGTTACTCAGAAAGACTAGGAAAAGTCCAACATTGAGGAAGGCGAGGGGGAGTCCCTCAGGTATTTCACAGGTCTGAGAGACCAGCAGGAAGCCAGCAAAGGTTTTGTAACTTGGGAAAGCCAAAGACACAGCTAACCATGACTGGACACAATTTGTATTCTTTTCCCAAAAAAGTCTTGTACTGAGCAAATATTGCCCATCAAATGCTACACTGAATCCTCCATTGCCTTCTTCCATGTCCAGCACCAAATTTAAAAAGCTTTAAGGTAATGCAGGATTGTCACTCACTGTAACTTCTATGTCCTCATTCCCTTTTCTGCAAAATGTGATCTTAAGAAAGACTTTCTTTTCTTTTCCTTCTTTTTTTATTTTGCTAGATTTATTGTATGGTGAAAAGACAGGTCAGAGGGCATCTAAGAAATTCCCATGGGTTAAGAAAAGAGAACATATTTCAGTGTCTTCTAAAAACAAAGGAACTCTGGAAATGGGAGCAATGAATCTGGACTCTGGCAGCATTCAGTTTGTGATGGTTATTGGTTACAGGGCTTCACTGCTACCTGGATGTGTAAATAGCACCCCTGAGATTGTTCTGCGTGTAACCTTTAACTCACACTCGATAGCAAACAAATGAAAGAAAGGCTATACCATCAGAGGGAATGATTTATTTTTAAAGCACAGGGTTTTTTTTTGTTTAATATAAATGTAAAAACATAACTTTCCCTTCAAGCCAGCCAGGTAGTGTAGGCAATTCATCAAACCAAAAGCACTGAAGCTCTGCAGTGAGAAAGGAGGAGAATGCAATTGTGCCCCAGTAATTGTCTTCCTCTGCCTGAAAGCTAGTAAGATAGATTCAGAGCATACATGGCTCCCAATCACGATTACAGTCCAACAAAGAAACTCCTTGAAGCAATTAGTCTAATTTCATTACAGCTTTACTTTCCACAGGTGCTACCATATAACTTATGTTTGATTTTTCTTTTGCTCTTTGAACACTATGTGAATTTTTATTTCTTCAAGAAGACTCCTCAAAAAATTTAAAAAAAAAAAACTTACCCACAGTTCATTCATTCAGATAATGAATACAGTCCATTCAAAAGCCTGTTTTTTTTTTTCCTTTTTCATCCTCTGATGAAAGTCACTTGATATCTTTTGCATAAACTGTTCCCAGGTAGGTATAAGTCAAGGACTCACTGTGTAAAGTATCAGTTGTGTCGTGACTACTTTATCCAATATTTACACAAGGATTTATTCAGCCCTTATCGTATACCAGCAAGTATGCTGGAAGCTAATATATGCAATAATTACTAAGAATTGTAAGATCTTTGATCTCAATGAATTTAAATTTAGTAGGGAATGAAGAGTGAGAATGATTTTAAGTGGTAAGAATGACAGTTATTTAAAGTGAGTAGAGAGAAAAGCCTTCTTTGAAAATAAAATTTAAGCTAAAACACAAATACTAAGAAGTCATGTATGAGAAGATCAAGGAACTATGTTTGGGATCGAGGAAATTACCAGAGCTGAGACCCTGAGTCAGGAAAGAGCTCAGGATGTTGAAGATGACATGGAGGTGATGGTGGCTGAACTTAGTGAGCCACGGGAAAAGCTCAGACATGAGTCTAAAGAGCCAAGTCATCTCACAGGCCATAGTAAATTATTAGGTGACTTCAAGATATAACAAGCAGAGATTAGAATACTGCAAAGAAATAAGTGACATGGAGCTGTTCAGGGAAAGAAAAAGAGAACAAATGCAGTGAAGGGAGCCTGGTGGCTGGTGAACAGGCATCCAGCATACACATGCTTAAAGAGCCTGACAATGCATAAGAGAGATCATCTGAAACGGGAACCTGAACCCCACACCAGGAAAAATAAGTGTAAGTGTTCAAAGCCTAAAGTGGAGTTGAATCATTAGGAAATTAGCTTGGTAGTAGGGCTTTCATTCTCTGAAAAAAACACAATGGCCTACAGGCTGATCTTCATTAGCGGTTTTACAACTACATTTCAGAAGAATCACCACCCTAAACTGTCTTGCCTTTACATTGTCCATATATATTCTCACCAAATAAAGAAAGTCAAGGGCTGCAGAAATAGCTGAGTCTGTCAAGAGCTGGCTGTGCAAGCATGAGGTTCGGAGTTAATCCCCTGCACCCACACAGATATGCTGAGCATGATAATCCCAGCCTTGAGGAAGCAGAGACAGGAGTATGCACAGGTTTTGCTGGCCAGCCAGTCTAGCCTAGCTACTGAACTCCAGGCCAGTGAGAGACCCTGTCTCAAAAGAAAAGAAAGAAAAATGAAGGGAAATGAAACAAGGAAAAGTAAGAACAGAAAAGAAAAACAGTATTATTCAGGATGGCAAAAGAAGTTGCCCTCTGGACTCCACAAGCATGCATGTGCACACACATGAGGGCGCGCACACACACTTTAAAAAGTCAAATAACAAAATCATTATATTTGAAATGAAATATTATCTTTCATGCTTCAAAGTAAGAAATAGATATAATGCTAAGATATGGCAAAGCACACAAATAATAAGAAAAGAGACTGCATTAAATTTTTTCATCTGTTTAATTTTGTACCATTTTCCTCATGTTCTCAAAATAACAAGAAAAAAAATACACAAGAAATCATTTCCAAAATTAAATCATAAGAATTTGAGAACATTGTCCACATAAATTGCTGCACATTTTGAAAACAGCATTCTTAGAGCCACTGGGTATTTCTAAACTTTGAGCCACATTATTGAAAATAAAGGAAAATTTTTACTTGGTGATATAGCTGAGCTGATATACATTTTGAATGTCAGTGATGTCCAGGGAACCAGATACTAGGACTGCTTTGAAACAAGTAGATTTGTCTTTTGACTGGACTTATATGACATCATTCTACAAATACAACATCACAAAATATCCTTTAAAGAAACTGAAGGGCTGCAAAGATTGCTTAATTGTTAAAGTACTTTCCTCAAAAGCAAGAAGACCTAAATTTAATCCTCAGTGCCCAAAAAGTGCCACCCATGATGGCACATACCTGTAATCCCAGTGCTGGTGAGGCAGAGATGAGTATATTTCTGGACCTCACTGGCCAGGTAGTCCAGCCTAATTGCTCAGTTCCAGGCCAATGAGAAACTTTGTCTCATAGGAAATAAATGGTGTGCCTGAGGATGACACACAAAGTTGTCCTGTGGCCTCCACACATACACAGATGCATATGTACCATACAAATGCATGAAGATGCATGATTTCACATCACACACACACACACACACACACAAACAAATGATTATTAATGTTACCTGATGTCCCTTGAGAAGCATCCATATCTTGTGTTTATACTGCCATTTTCCCTCACTTCATGTCTTTTCAATGTGAAGACCCAAAGATCTTAGTGACTTAGGTGTAATTCTTTTTAAAATTTATTTGCAAGCAGAGAGAAAGAAGAGAGGCAGACAGAGAGAGAATAGGCATGCCAGGGCCTCCAGCTTTTGCAAATGAACTCCAGATGCATGTGCCCCTTGTGCATCTGGCTTACATAGGTCTTGGAGAATTGAACCTTTGGCTTGGCAGGCAAATGCCTTAACCGCTAAGCCATTCCTCCAGCCCTAGATATAATTCTTGTTACTCCACTGAGACTGGACCTGTGGACTCTGTCTTTCTGGTACCGCTTTCTCTTCTGCATTTTGAACTAAAAGATCAGAGACCTAGTGAAAGTCATAATGCCAACCACTGGAAATACCCAAGTATCCCACAATAGTTTAACCTTTTGTTTTAGCCAAGAATCTATAAATGTGGATTAAATTTGAATTTTATGGACTACCAATGATAAAGTAAAATTATGAATGCAAAATACAATACTTACAAGACAATTTGAAGATTTGTTTCTGTTTCAGATATTTGCTATAACTGGTTATGGTGGTATATTCCTATACACCTAGCTCTCAAGAGGCAGATTGCCATAAGTCTAAAGCCAACATGGTCTACATATAGAATTCTAGGGTAGTCAGGGCTACATAGTGAAAATTTGCTTCATAAATAAATGAATGAACAAACAAGCAAATATTTACTACTCTTTAAATTCAGCTTTTCTTTTGCTCTACAGGAGTTACTTCTCTGGTAAGTACTGTTGTTCTTGAAAAATGGAGGCTGGCATTCAATTTATATGTACTAAATAAATTTATATTTCTCTGGAGCTAGAACAATAATGATGAGTTAGGAAGAGGGACAGTGGTGTAGAAGTCTAGTGTGTAGAATTTGGAGATATGTCTCCAGGGCTTTATTCTTCATGGTCAATAGCCTTCATTTCTGCAGTCGTTTTGTTTGTAAAATGAGAATACTGTACCTAGATCATTAAGGTTTGGTGAAAAATTAAGTGAGGATATGTGTCAAGTGCTCAAGATGGTTCCTGGACTGTAACCATGGACTCATAACCTGAATATCTACTGGGAATTATTTTGTAAGTCACTTATCTTACAAATGAACACATGCTGTTCAACAGAATTAAAAGTCAGACTGAAAGTCTACATATTAGGTAATTATAATTGAGGTCATTTAAAAAGTCAAGGTGAGACTGAATAAGTTAAAATCAGAAATTTTTATCTGAACTATATAACTCAAGAAAATGAAAACTAACAAACAAATCAAAAAAAATGATCTATTGATAATTTTTGGTGATAAATCATTCCTACCAAGATGATAACATAAAAACACACGCATGGACTCAGAGGAAGTGGACTTCAGATTCAGGCTCCATTATTAGTACATGTTACAAACTTTTAAAACACCATATTTTTATTTATTTGCAATCAGAGAGAGGAGAGAGAGAATGGGCATGTGCCAGGGCCTCTAGCCACTATAAACAAACTCCATATACATGCAGCACTTTGTGATCTGGCATTATGTGGGCACTGGGGAATTGAACCAAGGTCATTAGGTTTTGCAGGCAAGTGTCTTAACCACTTAGCTGTCTCTCCAGTGCCTACATTTTACAAACTTTAAACTGTAAAATGAAATCATAACATAGACTCATCCTGCCACATAGCATACATGTGGCTCTGGATTTGATCACAGCACCAGAAATACCATGTTTATAAGTATGAACTAAGTACTAATTAAGAGTATGTCTGAGAAATAGCCTTTAGTAGCAAGCACATAGAATACATTCAATTAAACTCTTAATGCTTCCCCTTTCAGAGTGACATCATTGAGTTAAGGCCTACCTAGCCACAACCCCTGTTTATGGTACCAAAGCTTGAGGAAGCCCAGTGGTCACCTGGTCAACTCTAGAGAAACATTGAGCTATCTATAGCACTATAGCTTGAGGAAACTGAGTGGACAACTGGTCAGCCCTAGGAAAACATTTACTGTTCCAAACAGTTATCTCATTAGATTAAGGCAATAGGACTAAACATTGAGTGACAAAGAAATGAAAAAAGAATTGTTCTATCTAGGGCTTCACATTTTTATTGCCAAGATCATGTAGCTTGGTGTAACTTGCCCAAAATTCATGGCTCAGTGAAATGCAATAGCCCTTAGCAGACTCAAAGGTCCTCAAGGATTATCAGAGACCTCAGATGCATTGAACTGAGGCAGATCTGGCAAGACAGAGCAAGCACAAGCCAATTAAAAATGAATCAGTAAGTCTTTTTAAAAAGCAGGAACAGCTGCCTCTCCTGTCTATGCTTTTTTCCGTCTTGTGTTCATGGAAGTCAGTATAAATTTGCAGTTACTTCAAGCAGATGTTTCTGCTTTCTTACCTAATGGCATGTAGTACTCTTGGGTAGAAATATAGTGGGACATATCAGCCCCCCAAACAAGATATTTTTACCAAAGAAAAAGCCAAAGAAAATCCGCCCGTTAGAATTTTCATAGTCCTACATGTCTACACAACTCTTTGCAAAAGTGTTTAATATATAACAGTGCTGTTCTGCAAAATTATGCAAACTGTATACCTAATTTTAGAATATTTCTAGTAGCTATATTAGAATAAACTAATGAACTAATTTAATTGTGTATTTTATTTAATTCAATATTTCAAAAATATCTCAAGGTGCAATCAGTATAAGCATCATTAAGATATTTGAGTTTAAGGCTGAAGAGATGGCATAGGGGTTAAGGCTCTTGCCTGTGAAGCCTACAGTCGCAGGTTCAATTCTCCAGGTCCCATGTTAGCCAGATGCACATCATGGCGCATGCATCTGGAGTTCATTTGCAGTAGCTAGAGATGCTGATGTGCCCATTCTCTCTCCCTCCATCCCTCTGTCCCAAATAAATAAATAAATAAATAAATAAATAAATAAATAAATAAATAAATAAACAAACAAATAAAAACTTTTAAAAATACAATTAAAAATATATTTTGGACTTTATTTTGTATCAGCCTTCAAAATCCAATGCATATTTTATACAAACAACCCAACTCAGTTTACACTAGTCACATTTGATTCAATGCTAGCTTTTAAGCTCAGACTAAAGACAATATGAAACAATAACAGGTTGGATTTTATTGTGCATTATATTTATTTACTTATTTATTTATGGCAAGCTTTCACTCTAGCCCAGACTGACCTGGAATTTACTACATAATCTTAGGGTGGCCTTGAACTCATGGTGATCCTCCTATCTCTGAGTGCTGAGATTAAAGGCATGTGCCAGCATGCCCAGCTTTTATTATGCATTTTAATGTTTATTATTTCTTTTTCTGGAATATGTCCACTAAGAAACAATACTGCTTGATAGAGTAAAACCCTATTGTATGTTTTCTGAGTCAGGTTTTCATCTGTTTCAATTCCTAGAAACAACTTAGGTGGTCTATATGGTTATAACTATCTTATCTGTTGAGGAAATTCAGAAGAACAAAGTAAAAAATCTACACTGATATGTCTTTTGCAGCCATTCTGCAAGACTTTATAAATGTTAGCTACAATTTCATTTGTTGAATTTATAAGCAAATGAATACTGATGAAATATTTTAAAAATTATCACTTATACTGTTAGTAAAGATAAATTGTGTTATACCAATATACATAATAGATGCTATATATAGATTAATAGAGAGATGATATATTCATACATATATATAGATGAATAGATACATAGATATGGACAGATAATAGAGACATAGATGATAGATAGATAATGATATAATAAAATAAAAATATTTATAGAAATTTACAATTACTTTTTTCTTTATTTTCTTTTGTTACTGATGAACTTTACTATATGAACAAATTGTGTGTTGGTCCTATTGTCCTCATTTTATCCTCTTATACCTCTCTTCCCTGCTCCCATTCCACTGAAAGTCCTTCTTTGTGGAATTGTTGGTATTCACCATGGAGTTATGAAAAGTGGAAGTAATACTTCAGTGTACACCTTCCCACCATGTGGCTCTTATAATATTTCTACCCCCTCTTCTGCAATGCTCCCTAAGCAGGTATATTATAAGTCTACTTTAGTGTTGAGCTCTCTGCATCCTCTGGATTTCTGCTTTGGTAAATTCTGAGTGTCATCACTGTCTATTGCCATCTACCTGGAGCAGTTTGTCAGGACTGCAGTAAGAGCAGCACTCATGTTTAAATTTCCACTTTCTTGCCAGGCGAGGTGGCACACACCTTTAATCCCAGCACTCAGGAGGTAGAGGTAGGAGGATCTCTGTGAGTTCAAGGCCACCCTGAGTCTACATAGTGAATTCCAGACCAGCTTGTGCTAGAGTGAGACCCTATCTTGAAATACCAAAAAAGGAAAAAATTTCTACTTCCTCTATGATGTCTCCTGGGCTCTGGAAGATGTGCTACACATGATTCTTCTCATGCTAGACAGTTGACTATCTATTCTTGACATACTGATGGATCTTGGTTCTCCCAGGATTTCTCTATCATCTGTTAAAAAAAAAAATAACAGATTCTCCAACCAAAAGTGAGAGCACCATGGGCTAAAGGGGATAATAAACCTAGTTAACCAAGAGACTTTTTAAAAATTTTTTATTATTTTATTTATTTTCAGAGAGAGACACAGAGAGAGACAGACAGAGAGGGAGAGGGAGACAGATAGAGATGGGCATGCCAGCAGTCACTCAGCTGCTGTGAACAAAATCCAGATGTGTGCGCCCCCTTGTGGGCAAGTGCGGCATTGCGCCCTTGCGTCACTTTGCATCTGGCTAAACGTGGGACCTGGAGATTAGAACTGGGTTCTTGGGCTTAGCAGGCAGGCGCCTTAACCACTAAGCCATCTCTCCAGCCCCCAAGAGACTTTTTGGGGAGCTTCTCTTTGGAGTTTACAAACATCATATCTATAAGATTCTGGCCTGGTTCTCAGTTCCAGCTATGAGTTCTGTCCCACTGAGCGACACTCTTATTCAGAAAGCTCTTTATTGCCCCATAGGTTGTGCCACTATTGTACAGGTACATACATCTTGTCTGGCAGATTGATTTCATAGCCTGCCAGATCCCCTGCTTGTCCATGGTCATTATTCCCAGTTCCCATATCACTTTTCAGTACTATGAGGGTTTGCCATCAGGGAGCTGGCTTCCTTCCTTGTAAGTTCCAGTGTGATTTCTCAATGCCCTGTGTCCACAGCCTGTGTTGTCTTTAGCAATAAGGTCCAACCATTCATCTCCAGTGGAAAACCAGGTACTGTGGCAATAGTTTGCTTTATTTTGGGAACCTCATAGGTCTCCCCAACCAACAGCTCACTATGGAGTGTAACACAGTTCCAGCACTGGGAATTACAAGCCAGTGCCAATGGCTTACAGATTAGGCTTTCTCCTACTTCTCCAAGGCCATTCTGCCCAGGCAATCCTCTCACTTTCTTATTAAGGGTAACATCTTTTAGTTTGCTGTCCAGCAGGAATGTATCTATGGTGCTGATATATGTTATCATAATTATTTTTATTTATTTATTTATTTATAGAAAAGACAGACAAAAGCAGAGAAAGACAGAGAAAGAGAGAGAGAACTGGGCATGGTGGCGCATGCCTTTACTCCCAGAACTTGGGAGGCAGAGGTAGAAGGATTGCCATAAGTTTGAGGCCATCCTGAGACTACATAGTGAATCATCCTGGGCTAGTGCAAGACACTACCTCAAAAATACAAGAGAGAGAGAGAAAGAGCATGAGTGTGCCAGGTCATCTTGCTGCAACAAACACACTCCAGATGCATGTGCCACTGTGTGTATCTGGCTTTATGTGCATACTGAGGAATTGAACCCAGGCCAACTGGCTTTGCAAGCAAGTGTCTTTAACTTCTGAGCCATATACTCAGCTCATGCAATTACTTTCAAATTATTCCATTAAAAGTAAGGACCTTATGCTCATAAGAGACAGCTTCATGAAATTTTTCAAAATCTATAATGGATGATATAAATTGAAATCAAAATTATTAATTTTTGCAAATAGGTATAAAGCTGATTTCTCACCTAATGACATAGATCACTAATTGTTCAAAATTTAAGGAGAAAAACATTATTTGTACCTATGATCATATTATTAAGCATTACAAGCTAATGACTACAAGTCCATGCTATCAACTACATGTCACGGACACCTGTTTCCTCTCCCATGTCAATTTATCCAAGGTCATCAAGGTCTCATCTCAAAACAGTTTTTATGACACCATTCTCATACTCAAGGACTTTATTTTCACTATTAGATCATCATCAAACTCTTTGCATCCTAAATCTTTCATCCATTGCTTTTTCCTAGCAATGCGTCCTGATTCACTTTCATGAGCCACACTTCTTTATATTTCTGTACATTCTGTACCTAATAAATTATTTAGGCCTAGAGTTTCTGAGAAATGATGGAGAGAGACATGCCAAAGTGCTCTGTGAAATTTTATTCTGTCCTTTCTGAGAACAGTCTGAGGGACTATGAATCAGCAGGAACAGACATTTACCCAAACTCAGCCAGGGACCCGGAGTAAGTGTGAATGATGAAATTATGGAATAAAACACAAAGATAGGGAATATGATTTTATAGAATCCAAAACACAGAGTGAAAAATCTTATCTGATCATCTAACATGTTAGGAACTCTTGCCAAAAACTGAATACGTAGTTAATCTTGAAACACTGTAGAACTGTCCAGGGCTAATTATTTTAGTAGTGTTTAAAGGTCCATTTTGTCAAGGTCGGAGAAATATGTCAGATTAAATGATCTGGCTTAGTACGTGAGTTAGCCCTTAGAATTTGAAGAAATTAGTTGGTGGATTTTTTTTGGAAGTCAGGAACTTTTTACATAATCTAAACACACAACTATTTTGTAATTGCTACCATCATCATTGTTTGTTTGTTTTCTAGGTAAGGTCTCACTGTAGCTCAAGCAGACCTGGAATTCACTGTGTGATTTCAGGGTGGCCTTGAACTCATGGCAATCCTCCTACCTCTGCCTCCCAAGTGCTGGGATTAAAGGTGTGCACCACCATTTCCAGCCCAATTCCTATTATTTTAACATGATGTCAGACTTTTATATTATTAAAATGTAGTCAAAATTATAAAATAGACAACTTGCAATACAAACCCAGGATCTTCATGTATTCAAAGTACTGTCAGTTATATCATTAAAGAAGAAAAATCAGGAAATTTATCTAACTACACTACAAATATCATGACACAGGAAAAAACTCTGTGTCATTCCTTGCTCAATTTTCAACCACCTAGGATGAGAAACCTCGTTTCTTACATTTTTTTAGGTATTCATAACTTCTCAATGAGCATCCTGGCTGTCCAAGAGTGTTCTTCTAAGTGTTGTGACATCTGTAGTATTTTATACGGGCCAATGCATTACTCTACCTTCTAAATTTCCAATGAGTAATCTTTTAGGAAGTCAGATTTGAAATTTTATTCACAAACTATTGTTCTCAATTGAGCAAAAGAAACTTTTTTACAGGAAATGCTAATATAATTCATGCTGAGATAAATTTAAGATGCCATGTAGTTTTCAAAATTTTAGGTTGTTCTAGGTATGTAACTGTATGCATCTGGATAAATATGCATTTTGCTAATTTAAAGTACAACTGAATTTGTCTTTCCTTTGGAACTATAAAATAAGACATGTTATTGGCAGAGTTAAATATATGGAAAAGGCCACATAAGTTATATTTTATGTTGCTTACCAATGTAAAATTTCATATGAAGGAACTTTTCTTTTCACAAGAAGAAAAAACTATAACAATTAGACCTTTGTAAAAAGACCTCAAGTGAGACAAGAGGTCTACATAAGGTAATCATTTTAGATTTTCATAAGCATTAATGTATCTGCTATATTTGTACTTAAAGAAAATTTAAGAACCAGTACAAACATTTTCCTCCACTGTTATTCTTTCCTTAGTACAAGTTACTGATCATCTCACCAAGACTGTAAAATACTGTGAAAGTCAAGTTGATGTACTGGCCAAAATAGTGTAATAATCTTCCCTCTTCGTCCCTTTGCATACAAACATAAACACACATGCACACCTGACCACCCAGGACATGTTCACTTTCTCATAAGAAATGGAAATTCCTTACTAGTAACTAGGTCATTGATGATCACATATACATTGTAATATATACTACCTCATTGACTCCTCATATAAATGATATAGTTGTATTTATTTTACATATAAGGAAAGTGAGTTTCAGATGTATAATGTAGTTTTCTAAAAGTTTATACCTAGGAAGATAAAATCAGGATAGAAATTCAAGTGATTTCCCTCTCTGGAGTGTCCATCCTTTTGACATTGAGACATGGCATTACCTACAAATGTGTTGGGCCACATTTATAGCCATCCTGGTTCACAGGTTGGACATACTCGCAAACTTCATCTTGATAGTCTATCCCCCTGCTTTCTCTATGCCTTTGCATTTGAAACTTTAAGGAACCACAATTTCCTTTAGTTAACTCTACTACAGATCACACACATAAACATACACATACATGTGCACATACAATCACATGTACACATTTTCATATTAAAGTTTTTAAATTAAAATATCTAATCATTTATTATAGACCTAAAAAAAAAACATGTGTAATGCATTCCAAATGAGTGTTAAAATGAGAGAGGGACTGGAGAGATGTGGGGGTTACAAACATACCTGAAAGTCAGAAAGGCTGATTCTTCTACGTTAGTAGCTGTGCAGCTCTGAAAAAGCTGTTCTCTCTCTAAGCCTCAGATGCCTTGCCCATAAGATGGTGTGTGTCACCTTCTTCTCTTCATTACTACAAATCCTGAGCTCAGAGCCTGTCAATGAGTTCAAAGTGAAATGAATGAAGCTGCTGTTTGCTGTTCCCTAGAACAGCTGTTTAATTTTTGAAGGTATGTTCCATACCACTCACTGTGGAGTGTTTTGAAAAGTGAACTTTGCAGGTTTTTACAAAGAGAAGTAATTAACTTGCATGCTGGGCCATTACATATTGGCTGTTGAGAGACCTTTGTGGTGGAAGAAGCTAAGTTGCCAAAGTTCAAAAGGTAACTTCCTCAGTGGAGCTGCAGAATAGAAGAAAAGGTCACCTGTGACAACTTTTGCTCATGGCTATCAAAGGTGAACAGTTTTTCACAGCATACACCCCATATGCTTTAACTGCCCCTGATGGATGCTTTTGATAGAAAGTGGGAAAGAAATGTTAAAGAAGTGAAATGTTTAAATGAAGCTTTCTCTCTGCAAGAAGCTATCTTCTATTATAGCTACTTCCAGTCCCACCATGGTGCATGATTGAAAAGGAGCCCTTACAAAGCTAAAAATACAGGGATGGGGAGATGGCTCAGCAGGTAAAGGAACTTGCTTGCAAAGTCTGCTGGCCTGGGTTTGATTCCCTAGCACCCACATAAAGCCAGATGCACAAAGTGATACATACATCTAGAGTTCATTTGCAACAATGAGACCCTGGCATGCCCATTTCTCATTCTCTCTCTCTCTCTCTCTCTCTCTCTCTCTCTCTCTCTCCTTGAAAATAAATACATGAAAATAAAAAATTAAGGCTGAAATACAAATAAAGAACAAGATATCTGTGTTACAAGTCTCTTTAAAATGCTTTTAGATTTTTTTTTTTATTTTTAAAACACCACATTTTATTCGAACATAAACAGAGATGTGAGGAAGAGAAAAAGGCCAAGGGTTCAAGGGCTGAAGAGAAAGGGAAAGTGATAAGGATCCAGGATCAGGGGAAATATAGCACATGGTCTGGGAGCCATCTGGATGAATTAACATGGATCCTGGACACACACACACACACACACACACACACACACACACACACACACAAAATGTGAGAAGGATTTTTCTAAAAGCAAAACAGTGTGCTTCCAAAGAGATTAAAAAATCATGAAAACAATAATAAAAATCTTATGTGTGGAGATCCTGGCATGGAGTTGTGTACATCTCCAAAGCCAGATACAGAAGACAGACCTTCTCAGTGGACCCAAGTAAGATATTTTGAAATCCACGCTCAGGAGGAGATGGGCACACCTGCATCAGGCATATAGGCCAATTGGCCTGGGCCCAGAGAAGGGGTCCACTCACACCTATGCAGAGTACATACTTGAGCAAAAGATTTTTTTGTTTTGTTTTGTTTTGTTTTCTGAGGTAGGGTCTCACTCTAGCTCAGGAAGACCTGAATTCACTATGTAGTCTCAGGATGGCCACGAACTCTTGGCGATCCTCCTACCTCTGCCTCCTGAGTGCTGGGATTAAAGGCATGTACCATCACACCTGGCAAGAGATTTGATTTTGATTAGATGAGAGGGGCAGACATTGAGTCCTGCAAACTGAAGCAGGTGGGGCAAGCCAAGATAGGTGTGGCAAGGGTGCAAGATAAAATTCCTCCCTCAAGGACCAGTTCCCTGACCACCGGATTCAAAACTGTCTAACCTAGCCCTTCTTATTGTCCCCTCTCCTGAGAAGATCCTCTAACTGCTGTTAAAGGGAAGATAATGATGACATGAGGTCTTGAACTACTTCCTGCTCATCAGGGATGCAGAAATATGGCAGAGTCTCTGGGGGTTGGGGAAGGGGAGACTATTCTAAAGACATCCCAACACCTTTGATGCATAGATTTTTTTTCTGGCCCTGTACAAAACTGTAAATTAGTAACAGAAGTGCTGAAGCATATCTCAGAGACCAAGAAGTCTGACATTGTGAGGTAGGGGCAGGAGGTAACCCTGTCAGAACTGGTGATTGTTTCATACTCAACAGGTTTACAAGTGTGCCCAGATAGATGGAGTTGGATTATACTGGATGTGCTTCCTGTAAGTGAGCAGTAGAGTATACAAGAGCCAGAGATTAACAAAATAAATATAAAGTTCAGTATTATAGAATATACTGAATATTCTTGTGTGTGTGTCTATGGGTGTACAAAAACATGTGAGTGTATGTTTGCAGGTTTATCTGTATGTGTGTAGATCCTAAAGGCCAACCTTTGGTGTAATTTCTTTCAGGTGTCATCCTTTTTTTATTCCACAGTGTTGGTCTCTCCTTGACCTATACATCAAAAAGTGGGCTAGGCTGAATAGCCAGAGAGGCACAGGGATCTGCCTGACTCTCCCTCCCCAGCACTGGAATTTCAAATTCATACCACAACTTTGGGCTTTTTGTATGGGTTCTATGGATCACACTCATGTTCATTCTCAATTTTTCATTCTTTTTATAATATTATGAATCTGGAACTGTAGAGATGGTGCAACTGGTAAGACTGCTTCCTTTGCAAGCATGAAGGCCTGAGGGACCTAAGATTGATTAACCTCAATTCCCCGGCGCCTATGTAAAGACCTGGACATAACCATACATGTCTATAACCCTAGTCCTATGGGAAGCAGAGACTGGAGAATCACTAGGCTCATGAAAATGGCAAGTCCAGGATTAATAAGAGTCTTTGTTTCAAGGAAACATAGGTGAGTATGGAGGAAGAACACTTGACAGTCTTCACTTGTCTGCTCACACACACAGGGCACATGCATCTGTACAAACATGTGCATATATAGTGCACATGACATGCATACTATACATATGCCCATGCAAAAATACATATAAATAAGAAGCAAAAATAAATAATCAATCTATCCCTTTAGCCATGCAATTTCTCAGTTTGTCCCATTGAGGTAATGCTTTTTCAACCTGCTAGCATTGGAATGACCTCATAACTTTCTTTGAAATGTATCTGGAAATTACAAATACAAATTGTATGTGCATTAAAGCACTTTTTAAAATGCATGGAGTCTCACCTCTGATGGCCACAATAAAAGTCCACTCACAGTGTTCCCAAAATGAGATATACAATTAAACTTAAACCCAGTCCTAACTGGATTTGAAACTTCAGGCAGAGTTCATCATAGCAGATCTATAGACTCAGGAGTAAGAAAAAAAAATACACACAGTTAACCAACATTCTGTGATTTCTAGCATGATTTTCATTGTAGCATTAATGGACCAACAGTTGTCTTAACAACTGTTGCAAGATCCAACTACCAGTCCCACTAGGAACCACCACACCACAGTTGCCAGGTCCCTCCCACGTGACATCTGTACTTCCTAGATGATTTCTTTGTTAGTGCTACTGAGAACTTGAATGCTGAGGTACCAAAAGTTACTCAGTGTTCTATGCCAATTCAGGAAGAAATGGATCCTCCACTATCTGAACATATGCCAGCAATGAGCTAAGCATCAATTGCTTCTGTATTAAGACCACACAAAAATGTTCGCAGTGAGTAATTCTTTCACTTTTTATTCACAGTCTTTTCTCTCATTATATCCAAAAACAATTCCATCATCTATCATAGAAGGAGACAAGGAAGGAGGAAGTTCACCTAAGTCAAATGCAAGATGGACACCACTGTGGCCAGTACAGCCTGTCTGCTTGACAAATGAAGCTTTATGATTGGGCCAAACTTACCACTGCTCTTGAAGTGAATTACTTTCCATATAGCTCTTCAGTGCATTTTTCATTAATTATCTTTCAACACAGCTAGTCTTATAAATAGGCAAGACATACCTACTCAAGTGTAGGCCCAAACTCCCTAGAAAAATAGATTGCCACTTATACTATACAAAAAAATGAATAAATGGTAATACATTTTTGAATTGAGATAACTTATCCACGTTGGTATACACAGTATTATTTTATTTTTAAGCACTTGTTGCATAATATACAATTCAAATTAAACATATCCAAATTGAATTCCTGATTCTCAGCTCACCTCCAAAGTCTGTAGCTGTTGTACTTCCTTCAAAAGTAACTTTATCTTACTCCTACTTGCTCAAAACAATAACCTTAAAGTCAACTGACTTCTATTTCTCACTTTGCATCCACACCAGCAGAAATGCTTGTTGACGTCTACTTCAAAGCATGTGCAAAGTCCAACCACTTCTTACTTCTTCCACCACTGTGATGCTGGTCAAGTCCCTATCAGCTCTCACCTGGACAATTTTCAAGGTCTCTTCAGTGTTCTTTGTGCTTCCACACTTGACCTTCCATAGTCTTTATTCAGCCCAGAAGCTTTGGTGATACTTTACAAATATAAATCAGGAAATATCTCTGGTCTGTCTTGGGTGTTTACTGCTGCCCATCTCATCCACAGTGAGAGTTAAAGTTCTGAAAAGATGCTGGATCATCTCTGGCCCTGGAGTCACTCCTGTTTATTCAATCTGGAGTACTAGTCTCCTTGTCATTTCTTGACTTACCCCAGATCTGCTTCTATCTAGGGCCCTTGTTCTACTAGATCTATTAACCGGGAAATGTTGTCTTGGATAACTTCTTCACACATTGTATTAGTTACTTTTGCATCTCTGACCATATAACTGACAGAAACAGATTAAGGGAGGAAATGTCCATTTTGGCCCATGGTTTCACAGGGTTTCCATCCATCATGGTGGGGAGAGTATGAATAGGCCACTCAGCTCAGTTCATGGTGACAGGAGCATAAGACACAGACTATTCACATCATGGTAGGCTAAGGAGAACAGAATAGGAGGAACCAGGGAATAGGGTATATTCTTCAAATGCCTACCCCTATTGGTCTCCTTCTACCAGCTAGGTCTAACACTTAAATGTTCCATAGCCTCCCAAAATACTGCCACTTGCCAAGGACTAAGCATAAAAAAATATGAGGCAGAGCCGGGTGTGGTGGCGCACGCCTTTAATCCCAGCACTCGGGAGGCAGAGATAAGAGGATCACGGTAAGTTCAAGGCCACCCTGAGACTACATAGTGAATTCCAGGTCAGCCTGGACTAGAGTGAGACCCGACCTCCAAAAACCAAATATATATATATGGAGGGAGAGAGAGAGAGAGATGGCCAGTGGGGGCATTTTAGATTCAAGCCATGCCACTAACTATAAATTCAGTAGACCCTCTATATCCATGAGTTCCAAATTCATGGAATCAGATACTATGAATATAAATATTCTGGGAAAAAAACTTGTGTCTATACTGAATATTTTGGAATTTTTTAGCATTGTTGTTATTCCCTAAAAAATATAGTATAGCAATATACTATACTATATATATATATATATATATATATATATATATATATATATATACAATATAGTATAGTATAAACATTGTATTGGGTACTGTAAGTAATCTATACATGATCTTAATTATACAGAATGATTTAGATAGATTATATGCAAATAAAACACCATCTTAAAAAAGGGATTTGTGCATCCCTGGTTGTTAGTGTCTATGGGAGTCAGATCACTGATCCAGGAGGTCCATCAGTATGGAGGAGATGGCTACATTTCCACAAATCTCCCTTTCTCAGCAGTACTAATTGCTCTCTCCCTAGTCTCCATCTGACCCACCGCACCACACCTCTGTCCCCACTAATTGCATACTGTTTACATAACCTTGGGGAGGGGCTTCATGAGTCTTATACCTGTCTGAGTTTCCTGAATAGTATTATGTTTCATGAGTTTCCTGAGTCCCCAAGTCCTTTTAATAGCACTTATCATTAATAATTATGGTTTTATTATTTTTGTATCACATTCCTCCCCACTTTCATTACAATGTAAGTTTCAGAAGGTAGGAACTTTTGTCTTGTTCATGAGCTTGTGTTTATCATACAAATGAACACATTTTAAAAAAGAAAAAGAGAAGTAAATAATTTTGTTAAGTAATTTTATATAAACCAAATAATGCTTGCCACATTAGTTTCAGAGACACAAAGCGAGTTTTCAAACCTTGTAAAACATATTCATTCTTCAACCCTAAGGATAGTTTTTAAGAATTCTATATGCACATCATTATGTTATAGTCACACACATTGTACTCATTTTTTTTCCATTCAATGTTTTACAGGTTCACATCTGTTGATGTTCAACCTAGTCTCTCAATATGCAAATAGGAATTAGTCTAAATGGTTATATCGGAACATAATTTTCATTATATATACATATTTATGTCATATATACATATCTTTTATTATTTATATACATATATATGTTCATTATATATACATATATATTTTAGTATATATACATATAATAGGGCAGTAAAATTGGTGCAGGATTTGGGCCTTCAGGAGGGGTCCCCAAATTTATGAATCCCAATTTTGGGTCCTGTTCTATTTTTAACAAACAATTGATAAAAATAAACTCAAGAAGGATAAATTATAAATTATTGTTTATTTATGCAGGGTTTACTTAAGAAAGATTAGGATGTAGGAGAAAGGCTAGAGCCACGTCATAAGCACATAGGAAGCAGGAAACATGCACTCATGTGGAAAACACGGCAGAGATTCATTCAAGAGAAAGTGAGGCTTTTCGAGAATAAGCATGTGAAAGAGAGAAGTTAGGTGCATATGCAGGGAAATTTAAAAGTAACACCCATAGCATCCACCCTGAGTTTCCCCATGGAAGAAAGTTAAAAAAGCAACTGATGGTAGCTTAAGGAAGAATAGCAGAGAGAAATATTCAGATGATAAATGAGTAGTGAAGAGTGTTATTCCCATGGTTACCCAGAATTTAGAGTAATTGCACAGGTAACAGGCCCAGAGTTAGAGAAAGCACCCACATGGTAGATCTAGAGTGTAAGAAAAATACATGCGTGGTAGATTCAGAGGTCATACATGTAATTAAAGTGAGAAGTTACCCCAAACTATAAGCACAGGTAAGCAAAAAAGTTTAGATCAAGAAACAATGCAACGTTCTCCCACTCCCACCCAGCCAGGCTGGATGAGAAGGGGAAGCCACCCACATGTGTCCAAGCAGAGATGAGAGGGAATCCAGAGGGAGAGTGGAGAGGAAGAAGGCTGCACCCATTACATTGCATTTCTTCATCAGATACTGGTACATAAAAGGAAAGACCACCTTGGTTTGGAGATTTGTAGGGGGATCCCAGGGCCAGCCAACCTGGGCAGTCTATCTAGGTAGCATGTTAGACTGTGAGTAGTAGAGAGCACTGTAGGGCAGTCCTGATGAGACATGAGTTCCTTTCCTGAAAAGAGTTTCATTCTTGTGCCAGGACAAGGTGGCACCTAAGGTGTCATCTCCTGGTTCTTTCTGGGCCTCAATCTCTAACTGAAACTGATTTTTTTAAAGCTAGTTTTCTCCTATCCTCCTAAAAGCTAGCTTTCTCCTGTCCTCCTTCAAAAGTCAAAAGACTTTGCACAGGGATGGGAAGAGATTTTAAGGTGGGAGGAAGAAATGAAGAAAAAAAAAGAATAATGGAATATATATATATTATATATGGTGTGTGTGTGTGTGTGTGTGTGTGTGTGTGTGTGTGATTTTTCCCAGAAAGATGTGAACAAATTTTATTCACCCAAGATAAGACATCATTAACTGATCAAAATCAAAACAATCCAACCCAAGTCCAGCTTGGTGGATCAATGAGTTTGTCAGGGTTACTTATAGAGCCATGGGTGAAGGGTTATTTACAGGAGCATGGGAGACTGAAAGACAGTTACATAAGCAAAAAGCCACCCCAGCCTGGGTGACGATTCTTAGCACTTGTGTAACTGGAGCTCCCTGCACCAGTTTGCAGGCAGCTCCACCAAAGAGTTTTTTCCCTCCAGACAGTTGTTTTCTGCTTGCAAAACCTGGGCTCATGAGTCTTGTAACTTTCTTGAGTTTCCTGAGCCTCATTAAATTTTACTAGCTTCCTAAGTCTTTTGAGCCTCCCTCCAGGAGGGAAACTTTCAATTCAAAGCAAACAGATACTGTGACATAAAAGCCCGGTGACTACTAAGGTAAAGGAAGGAAACCAATGACAGTAAGGATGGAAAGGGAAAAGACATAAGAACAAATGATATATATGCATGAAAATGACACAATGAAACCCATTATGTTGTATACTAACCTAAAAGAAGAAACAACATATAAAAGAAAAAAGAATGCCTTGGCTTACCAAAACAGTTTATAGCTTAATATTGCCTGAATCTTTAGATTTAAGGAAAGGAAAAAAAACTGTGTGAGCACAAAGATTACAGTAAGACAATTTTAAAGGGGTATTTTGGGTGAGGTTTCCCCAGAAGCAATCCATGACTAGGATTTAAATGAAAGTAAACTACATAGAATTGACTGAAAAAGTACTAAACTCAGGAAGCTCTTTGCTGGGACTTACAGGTGCTACCATAGATGGATACCTGCTACAAACAAGAATTCCAAGTGCCTGGGGCTAAAGAGGCACCAGCAGCACATGCCATGGGGTTATAAGCATAATGAGCGTTTCCAGCAGGTAAGTAACCAGGGCAATGAAAAATAGTGAAACAATTTAGCATGAATAATGGCTGATGGAACGAGTAATGCTGCATCTAGATGAGAAAATAATATGAAATCAGGAATTTCACTTTCCACTTAAAAACACAGTTAACCTTATTTGATCAAAGGGAAATTGAAAACCAGCTAACTTGGACAGAAATCTTTTGTTTACTCAGTTTCTATATTTTCATTGTTTTCCCTTCCATTGATTAAAGGAAATATGAGATCAAAAATACTTATGACCTACAGGATTACACAAAGGGTATATTTCCTAAGTTTAAACCAAACTCTAAAAGGAAATTAAAATTTGAATATGACATGATTTTTGTATTAAATGACAAGCTTCTCAAATATATATATATTGGAGAGAGACACACAGAGAGAGAGGAAGACAGATAGAGATGGGAACTCCAGCAGCCTCTCAGATGCTGCGAATGAAATCAAGATGTGTGAGCCTCCTTGTGGTCAAGTGTGGCATTGAGCCCTTGCATCACCTTTGCATCTGGCTAAACGTGGGACCTGGAGATTGGAACCAGAGTTCTTAGGTTTAGGAGGCAGGCGCCTTAACCGCTAAGCCATCTCTCCAGCCCTCAAATATATTTTTAAATATATTTTATTTATTTATTTGAGAGAGAGAAAGAGGCAGAGAGAGACAGAGAAAATGGGTGCACCAGGGCCTCCCACCACTGCAAATGAACTCTAGATGCTTGCACCCCCTTGTGCATCTGGCTTACATGGGTCCTGGAGAGTAGAACGGGGATCCTTTGGCTTTTCAGGCTAACACCTTTACTGCTAAGCCATCTCTCCAGCCCTCAAATATATTTTTATCATTAAATACAAAATATAAAGACTGTCTTGTGGTGATGATATTTTAATATATACAATTAAAATCTATATGTGCATTCTTTCAAAATTGTGGCATACACTTTAATTAATTACAAAGTATAATCAGGTATGTCTAGAGTATGAGAGAAATGATATTCCTCAAATTGTGCTTTATAATTATTTCAGACATGTATCAATCAATGTATATTACATACTTCTGTCTCCCTGACTTCCTGCCTCCCCACAGCCCCTAACAAAATGTTTTTAAACAACAACAAAAAAAAATACAACAACAACAAAAAACTAGCATGGTTTTGCTTCAGAGATGCTGTCATAATTCACTATTTTTCCTGCAGAATTTTGCAACATATATGATTTAAAATGACAATGTTACTGACAGTTGCTAAACCCTAACCTAATAAAGAACTTTAATACTTTGTCACAAAAACAACTTCCCACAAATCTTGAAATACTGACCTGCAGACTGAGGAAGAAAAATTATCTTTCCTTTGTGGATCCAGCTCAAAATATAGAACAGGAAAAAGAATAGTAGGGAAAAGAAAAAACATACTCAAAACAAAACAAAACAAAAAAGGCTAGGGTTACTCTTAAAGATGAAGGCTTGGGCTGGAGAGATGGCTTAGCGGTTAAACGCTTGCCTATGAAGCCTAACGACCCCAGTTCGAGGCTTGATCTCCAGGACCCATGTAAGCCAGATGCACAAGGGGGTGCATGCATCTGGAGTCCGTTTGCAGTGGCTGGAGGCCCTGGCACACACATTCTCTCTCCCTCTCTCTTTCTCTACCTGCCTATTTCTGTATCTCTCTCTCTCAAATAAATAAATAAATAATAAAATATTTAAAAAAAAAAAAAAAAGATGAAGGCTAGCAAGGTAGTTCTTTTTGTTTTGTGTTGTTTTTTTCTTATGAGAAGATAGTCCAAACTAACCTGAAACTGGCCTCCCACTTGTGGAGGATCCTCCTGCCTCAGCTTCTGAAATGCTGGGATGACAAAGTGACCCACCACACCAGCACACTGAAGTTTTCTAGGCACAGTTCAGACTTGCCATATAGAGAAAATTAAGAGTATACAGTTGAGTGAGCTTATTCCTTCAATGTCAATAGGATGAGCTTATTCCTTCGATGTCAATAGGAGACCAAAATTTTGCTAGGCAGTCACAGTAACAGAACCCCAAAGTATTTTTTTTTTTAATTTTTATTTTCTCCTTGATTTTGCCGGGCGTGGTGGCTCCTTGATTAAATCGCCGTGAGTTCGAGGCCACCCTGAGACTACATTGTGAATTCCAGGTCAGCCTGAGCCAGAGTGAGACCCTACCTCGAAAAAACAAAAAAAAAAAAAAAAAAAAAAAAAAAAGGGACATGTCAGAACCTGGATTTTAAAAATATATTTATTTATTTGTTTGTTTATTTATTTATTTATTTAAGACAGAGAAAGAGAGAGAGAGAGAGAGGGGGTGAGGGAAAGAGAATGGGCACACCAGGGCCTCCAGCCACTGCAAACGAACTCCAGATACATGCGCCCCCTTGTGCATTCAGCTTACATGGGTCCTGGAGAGTTGAACCCAGATCCTTTGGCTTTGCAGCCAAACGCCTTAATAGCTAAGCCATATCTCCAGCCCAGAACCTGGATTTTTTACTTTATCTGTTTCTTCCCTGGAAATATTCACCCTCAAGGAAAGACTTCTAGATTAAGCTTGCACTCTTCCTAGTTGAGAGAATCTCCAATCCTTACCTAAGATTTCTAGAATTATTGCCCCATTTTACCAAAACCCAGTCTTTCTCACTAGAAACTGTGAAATCTGGTCTTTGTCATGTAGTTGTGAATCCAGTTCTTGGCACACTGCAATCTGTGCCACCTTCCATAAAAGCCCTAACCAACGTCACACAATGAGTTTTTCTTCCTGGAAACTCCTTCCTGTCCATACTGTCTTTCCCTTCGACCGATTTCTAATATACTTCTAAAACCTAATTTCACCCTCCTGTGGTCTGTGAATCTCATCCTTCAAATTCACAAGACAAGAACCCGAAAAGGCCACTGACTCCGTGGAATCTCTGAGTAACGGCCAGTGCCTCAGCTCCTGAGTCTCAGCCCTCCTAAGAGTGGAGATAAGGCTCCATCACTCTCAAGGACACCATATAAGTCCCATATCAATATGTTTTTCTAATTAGGAGACCTATGATGCTAAGAATCTAGGATTTATGTGGCAATAATGTATCAAATAGGTGAGAGTAGGGCTGGGGAGATGGCTTAGCTGTTAAGCCATTGTCCTGTGAAGCCAAAGGACCCAGGTATAAATCCCCAGGACCCATGTAAGCCAGATGCACAAGGTGGAACATGCATCTGGAGTTCATTTGCAATGGCTGAAAGGCCTGGCATGCCCATTCTCTCCCTCCCTCTCTTTCTCTCTATCTGGCTCTTTCTCTCTCTCTCTAAAATAAAGTTAATTTAAAAATATCTTAAAACATAGATGATAATCAAGTGTCTAGGCAGAGATTCCAGCTAAGAAGTTTGCCAATAACATAGTTATGTAGTAAAATCTAATTATACAATGATCTTATAAAAAAAGGAAAAATAAAAAAAATTGTAAAATGAATATCATTTGATGATAGGGGAAAAAGACTCAAAGATGGCACACAAAGGTTTGGAGATGATGTGTAAAATGGTTATTAACGAATAAAAGAAACAAGACAGAACATGGTGGCTAATGCCTATAATCCCAGTGTGCAGGAGAGTCTGAGGTAGGAGAAAGGCAATTGAGTTCAAGGCAAGCCTGGACTACAGAATGAGTCTCAGGTCAGCCTGAGATATAATAAGATCATGCCTGCCTCAAAAAAGAAAAAGTAGAAAAAAAAAAAACAGAAAAAGATCAAGTCAGGGAGGAAATAATACATCCATGGTGAGTTTAAGTTAGTATTCAATAATGTCAGATATAATTAACAGACCATGGTAAATGTGGCATGGGAGGTCAAGACTGAAGTGAACAGAAATGGAAACTGTCATTGATTATCAGAATCATAGTATCAGGTAAGATTTCCAAGAGACTATGAAAGAAAACACAATAAAGGATGGGAGACGTTTCTGTGATGTCAAAGCTTATGAAACACAGGGAAAACAAAGGAGTGAAAGGAGAATGTAGGGGAAGGAGGAAATAAGAGGAAGGAGGAAGGGAGGAAGGAAAGAAGAGAGGAAGGGAGGAAGGAAGGAAGAAAAAGAATACTACCTCAGGACAGTAAGTTAGATAATGAGTCAATAACACACCTTATATTAAAAGGTAACATAACAGTCCTATATATAACTAAAAAATGCATAACTAATACTTTGTACTGCAACTGACCATTGCAATTGGAGATATTTCCTCTTTGATATTAAATGCTTATAGCATCCTGCTAATTATATAAGTGGACAATATGCCTAAAAGAATGCTGACTTGATTATGAATGAAGAAGCTCTACCTCTCATTTCAATTAGAATAAGCTGATAGTTAAAAATGCTGATCTTGGGCTGAACAGATGGCTTTGCAGTTATGGCATTTGCCTGCAAAGCCAAAGTATCCTGGTTTGACTCTCCAGGACCCATGTAAGCCAGATGCACAAGGGGGTGCTCGTACTGGGAGTCTGTTTGCAGTGGCTGGAGGCCCTGGCACTCTCTCTCTCTCTCTCTCTCTCCCTCTTTCTCTCTCAAATAAATAAATAAAGTATAAAAAGTATTTTAAAAAATACTGCTCTTACCCTCCTTGTTTATTTGATTGATTCTTAGGATTCATAATTGTTGTGTTGCTCTGGTTTATCTTGTGACCTGACAGAGTTTCATGATTTGGAAAGTGTCTTAGCATGCTTTGTCTCTCTGGAACACCCTGTTAAGAAGATATGAGAACTCAAATTATGGACTAATAGAGTGATTTGCCCCACAGTAGACAACAAAGACAGTTCCCTGCTCCTTCACCTGAGATCTTGACCTTCTGCTTCCTGTCTCTACAGAAAATTATAAGCTCTTAGTTGTAAATTATTCAGTAGTACTGAGGGAGAAATAGGATCTAGGTAGTTTTATTTTTAAGTAGCCAGCTAAGGAAGGGCCCAAAGAGAATCCAGTGTCTAATCCAGTCCAGTCTCATCCCTCAGTGACAGTGCCCGTACTCAGTTATGCTGGCCTCTTTGGGGGCCAGCCCCCTGAGTCCAAGTCAAACAGCTCTCTCTCAGACTCACCTGAGTGTGATGGTAAAGCCCACTCCAATGAGATATAAGAGGGGCTTACCAGGTTGGCAAGGGCTTCTTGACTCATTTCTCTTCACCTGAACCTTGGGGTCCCAGGACCAGAAGGCCTTCCCCCATTCCATTAATTACTCTCTTAGCTCTAAGTCATGGGCTTTAACTAACCTGATAGCTTTCTTTATTCCTAGTGTGAAGGAAGGAGCCTCTACTTTCCTCTGCTTCACTTCCCACGTTGGGTTCATGTCCTTTCTCATGTGAGCTTAATGCGAAAGAGAAGCCTATGTTCCTTTAAGCTCACCCCTTTTCAACTCCCCTAGAAATCTAATGGTCATTCTGGCTCTTCCCTGGACACCAGTTTTCTAAAATAAATTTAAAATTTAACCTTTCCAGAATCAGGTTCCTCAATTCTTGGTTGAAATGGACAAGGATCTAAAAGTTAGGATTCACAGGCCAGGGAAAGAAACTTCCTGATCCCTGGAGTCCTGTAACAGTACAGTTTCAGGACTCCTCTCTGAATATTCATATTCCTACAAATATAGACTGTTACAACAATATCTGATATCAACTAAATGGCTGGCCTTCTCCAGTAAAAGATGAAAAAATAAGACAGTGGACATGAAGGGATGTTTCCTAGGCAGTTTCTGAAGTCATCATGACAGCACTATGTAGGGGATACATCAACCTCTCAGTTGTCTATCTGTAAGGAAACATAAAATAACCATGTTTCTCTTCACACAAAATAAAATCACCTGGTGATGTAGATAAATACAATTATAAAGAAGTTTCCAGAATCTCTATTCTTACAGATTTTTAAAGTTATTTGCAATAACTTTGTCTTCTGTTACTTCTTCACCTCACTCTTCCTTCCTCTCTAATCTTTGCCCTGTCTTAAAAATAACCTCCAGCTGGGCGTGGTGGCGCATGCCTTTAATCCCAGCATTTGGGAGGCAGAGATAGGAGGATCACCATGAGTTCAAGGCCACCCTGAGACTACATAGTTAATTCCAGGTCGGCCTGGGCCAGAGTGAGACCCTACCTCAAAAAAACAAAAAAATAAAAATAAAAAAATAACCTCCAGGGCTGGGGAAATGGCTTAGCATTTAAGGCGTTTGCCTGTGAAGCCCAAGGACCCCGGTTCAATTCCCCAGGACCCATGTAAGCCACATGCACAAGGGGGCACATGCATCTGGAGTTCATTTGCAGTGGTTGGAGGCCCTGGCACGCCCATTATTTCTTTCTCTCTGCCTCTTCCTCCCCTCTCTCTCTCTCTCAAATAAATAAATAAATAAATAAATAAATAAATAAATAATAATAACTCCAAATGTCTCATCAGTTATATATACTTCCTGCATACACATGAGGGCCTAAGGGGATCTGAGTTTGAATCTCCATGACTTATGTAAACAATTGAGCAAGACTGGGCATGCCTGTAACCCCAATCTTGTGGTGATTAGAAACCTGGGAATCACTGGAGTTCACAACTGGCAAGCTTGAGATCATTAAGAAACTCCATCATAAGAAAAAATAACCGGTGGATAAATGGTAGAGGGGGACACCCTATATTGTCCTTTAGATACTGCTAGCAAGCCCACAGGGTCCTGCATCAGCATGCACATGCATATGTGTGCATGCGCTCACTAATGCACACACACACACACACACACACACACAATACAATAATCTTAGAATGGAAAACTGGAACAACAGTTAACTTAATCTCCAAGTTTAATTTTCCCCAGTCTAATTTGCATTCACACCTTACCTATTTTCTTTAAACTATAAAAGCTCATGCTCTACTGGCTATTTCTCAAAAACTTCATCTCAAAACTTTGTTATTGTTCTCTTCAATCAAAGGCACCTCAGTATAAATTTTCATGGAAAAGAAGCTGAGAACAGGAATCTTAAGACAGATATCTTCAAGTGAAGTAGTTCTCAGCCATTACATTTCTTCCAACAGACAAATGAGTCACACTTGGCCAGTTGTGTGGTGTGACATAAGTAATTTTAATAGCAAAGTGTTTTTACTTAGCTTTCTAAAATTAAAGTAGATCATATTCAAGGTTATGTCTAAAATTTTGTAACTTTAATGTTCTTACATTCTGACATGCTTTTTATAATGAGAGACAAAAGATGGTAGACACTTTGAAGTAAAAATTGCCAAGATTGTGTTTACCCCTTTCAAAGTGAGTTTCAGAGCCATCTACCATAGAGGCAAGATAGGCATCAGACCTCTTATGAAATATCAGAGCTTTGAGGATTTTTGTGTTATTTGTTTAGTTTTCATTTTGGTCTAGGTACTAGAGGATATAATAATAATTGGTCCCAAATATTAAACATTTATTTTGACTAAAACTTCATAGCCTTGCAAACCAAGTCTTAGGAAAGTCAGTTCATTACTAACAAAGAGTATGTGAAGTTCTGTGAGTCAGAACATATCACAGCCAATTGTCAACCAGATCTATGTCATTCTAAAGTTTATTCCCACTTTGCAAGAATGATATCTTGGGGGCTGGGGAGATGGTTCAGTAGTTGATGCTTGCTTGCAAAGCCTGCAGCCTGGATTCAATTCCAAGACACCCACATAAAGCCTGTCAGGTGTTCATTTATAGTGCAAGAAGCCCTGGTGTACACACACACACAGACACACACACACACAGACACACACACACACAGAGAGAGAGAGAGAGCAAATAAATAAATAAAATTTTAAAAGTTAAGAAAAAGACATCAAAATATATACAATACATACAAATACATACATTCAAGAGGAATTCATCACATTTAACAAAAGTAAATTAAAACTTACAATTAGCTAGGTGTTAGCATTACCAAAAAAAAAAAGAGGGGGGGAGATAATATCTTGGCACAAAGGTAGCTTTCAGATATCCATGGAGATAACCGTGACTCTCTTCAGCTCTCAGGCTCTCTGAACAAAGCCTAAGTCAGAGAACAGCTAAGCCAGTGATTTAAGCCAAAATGTTGAAAAAAGAAAGGCATGAAGGAGGGAGACTGGGAGGAAGAGCAGGAAAGAAAGGAAGGGATTCAAGGATCTCAGAAGACAAGCAATTTCTCCTATTCTCCCTTCCTCCCTTCACCCTTGGGGCATTGCAAGCTCAAAAATAACTCTAAGGTGGTAGCGATTAAGTTCTAACAACTACAGCAGGTGTGCTCTTTTCTAGTAAGTGCAGAGGTGGGAGCCAATCTAACAGTTCAATTTCTCTCTTCCACTTTACCGGATGTAGCATGCTGTGCACATCACAGTTCTTTAGGACAAATGCATTTCAAAAAGAAAATTAGTCGTGAACATTGAAACGTGCAACTGTGTATATTTTACCAAATGCCAATTGCCATTTGCTAGGTAATTTGAATTAGTCTCTTTCGTTATGTAGTTCTAAGTCAGAGAAAGTTATTTCAAATAGAAAAAATAAAAATAAAAGTGATTTGTCCCAAATCCTGGACTCATGCAGTTTCCAAAAGTGCAATTTAAGCCATTACCCATCATTCAGTTATAATTTTGCTTTCTACACCTTTACTTCCAGCTTGGTTACAACTACCTGGCCATAAGGAAAATTGCTTCAAGTCTCACCCTAATTCTTCCATTTTAAAATAATTTCAGATAACAGCACACATTTGTTCAAGAGTCTACTGTACCATTCTCCTCTTTTCATATTAAATTCTAGCTTGGATGATTTTTTTTATTTCAAGTTTCTCTACAAATTTTCATCACTCTTCATTAATGGTCAAGTGCAGCATATTCACATTATAAATGGATTCTACTACATACAAAGTATCTCAAAATGTATATTTTTATGTCAGCATTGTTACATTATCTCCTGAAAGTTGTTTTTACAATTGTATAATGTCATAAACCAATTTAAACTTGTTATTCTCTGAAATGCAATAATGTAGGTGACTGCTACTTAGAAGTGACTGTGAATATGTTTATAGCTCATATCTGTGACCATGATAATAACTTTCATTTTATGCATATACATGACAGAAAGTACATTAAATGTTTTCTGTGAATAATCTCATTTGAACATCAAAATAGTCCAAGGAAGTCATCTTTATTCTAAACATAAAACTATTTTTCTCAGCTCAGTTTCCAAGATGAGGAATTTGTGGGCCATTAGGAACAGACAATCTGGAAATTCAATACACAATTATATCTACAGATATTATACAAGCTTACAGTCCCAACAGCAGGGCATAAAACTTCTTGCATTCCTTATTTTTGTTAGCATTCATTAGTCTGATTGTATTTTTTTCAAAAAAATATCTTAATATGATAAGCAAACATTGGGACTTCTTCCATTATTTTAATATGCAGACTGATATGTTTTTTTTGTCATCATCTGCTCAGAGGCATATAACCTCATACATAATGGTAAAACACTATTATCTATAAAGATCTTCTTGTACTTTTTTTTAGCCTGAATGAACTCTCTATATACAAAGATGATTAACCTGTCACATTCTCATAGACTGTTGTTCCATTTTATTTTACTCCAGAATTTTAATCTTTTTTGTTTAAATTTGGGACCATCAGCAATGTTATGCTCAAATAATTGAACCTGTTGATCTCAGTTTTTATAATCCTTCCATGATAAAGTAATATTAATGAAATATATGTTACATTTATTATTCTGATTTCCTTGTCTTTCAGGGCCACACTTATCAGCACAGCAAACAAGATCTTACATGAATTAGTTCTCACTTATCCTTTAAAAGGCATCTTTTCTACTTGCCTATTCTCCAGTTCTGTTATCTAACTTGGACAAATTCTTTAACTTTGAATTGACAATTTTTATACATGTACATAATGTATTTTCATCAAAATACATCACAAGGAGATTAAATAGAGGAGCATTGCTTATTAATCTATACATTCACAGATCAAGTTTTATATCATGTATTCTGCATTTTCCAGTCTTACATAGCATGTAGTGCATATAGTATTTTTCTATCAATAAAAAATGTTTTATCAAAATAAAGTATTTACAGCTCTTTTAAAGGTCACTGAATCTTACTAATCAAGTTAATGAAATTTAACACAACAAGCTAATGCATCTTACTTATCAAGTTGCAAAAGATTGAAAATGCCCACTATGAATGAGAATGTGGGGAGACATCACTCTTTTTTTTTTTTTTTTTTTCACTTAAGAGAGCTTTTATTTGAAACTTGTAGCTTATGGATCTCTGTTGGCTAATGCCAGAGGCCCTGAACATAATGACATCACTCTTTTATGAACAAGAAAATGTGGCTCATTTTTATCAAAGGTCACCTAACAATATGAACTTTTAACATATATATTATATTTCATCAAGATTTTTCATAATATTTTTTGACCTAACAGAAACCTAACTATCTTTTAGCAAGATCTTTCTGTCAAAGTACTCTGGAAGTAAAGAAGGCATTGTGCATCTCATAATTTCACATGCCTTAGGAGCTAGGACATTAAGGACCCTTATTCCACTTGCTGTTGCAATGATCACTCTAGCTTCCTTAAAAAGTACATGTAGAGGGCTAGAGAGATGGCTTAGCCAAAGGATCCTGGTTCTATTCTCTAGGACCCACATAAGCCAGATGCACAAGGGGGCACATGTGTCTGGAGTTCATTTGCAGTGGCTAGAGGCTCTGGTGTACTAATTCTCTCTCTCTCTCAAATAAATTATATATATTATATATATATAAAGTACATGTAGAGTCGTGGAGTTAGCACAGTCAATGAAGTATTTGTCTTGCAAGCACAGGACCTGATCTTCATCCCTAGAACTCACATGAAGAAGCTGGGTTAGGGGCCCATTCACTTGTAATCCCAGTGTTGAGGAGACAGTCAGATCCCCTGGGTCACTGGCCAGCCAGGATAGCTGAATTGGTGAACTCAGTGCTACTGAGAGTCCCTGTTCCCATAGAGGTAGATGATGTTCCTGAGAAACAATATTTCTCACGTAATCTGGCTTCCACACATACATGCACACTCACCCATGCACACCAATGAACACATACATACACACATGCATAAAAATAAAATTTTTAAATTAAAAATACATGCAAATAGTTTAACCCCTGTGTTCCCTGAAGACCAGGCTTAGTCTCTTTACCTTCTCTTCCTCTTATCTACTGTTGAGAGTAAGAGCAAATGCAGGCCAAATAAATCCAAAAATAAATAAAACAACCTAAAACAGAAAGAATTTGCCCATGAATGTTTCTCAGAACCTTTGTTCTTTGCTCTCTATTTACAGGTTCACTTGCTTGGCTTCAGTTAAATGATCAGTGTTTTACATCGCATATCTCTGAGCAGATGATGACCTCACACTATCCCACTCCATTCCACCTAAGTGTGTGAATCATTGCTGCATCCAGTAGATCCATGACTGGCCTTACAGTCAGGAGAGTTGCCATCAGAGTTTATTCAATCAACTGTCACAGCCTTACAGTGCTAGTTTTCAAGGTACCCATAACTTACATAGTGATGGTCACAGACCACAAGAGTGTAGTGCAAAATGAGGTCCCAGGACATAAAGCTTGGAGTACAGGTAAGCTGGCACTGCATGCCAATGCTACAGGGCATGCAGGAAAAACCACAGTGTGCCTAGGGTTCAGCACTATGCACAGTTTTGGGCAACCATTGAAATATTGGAATACAATCCACTGAGAATAAAAAGAGACTGTTGTGCTACTTTGTTGTTTCCATTTCTCTGCTAGCTATGTTGGACATCCTGAAGCATCCTCATTTAATATGGTGCCTCTTAACTCCTGAGAGTTAGTGTTTGCTAATTCATGAAGCAAAGCTCACTGAAGAAACATTACAAGCTCATGTTTGTCACCTATACCAGCAAACCTACCACACGGATGTACATGGCAATGATATTAATCAGAAAGCAAAATATCAGACATTCCTTTCCATACCTAATCTACCCAATGTACAACTTATTTTCTAAACATATGATTTAGTACCACTTGCCAAATCTTTCCTGAAGTCAAATTGTATACTTTGAATAACAGATTTCTAGAGTCAGAGCCTCATTACTGCAATGATCTAGCCTCTCTATATCATTTATAACACTATTTGTGTCTATTTCATAAAGTAACTACAAAGATTTCTCCATCAATTTCTACTGAAAATTGTAAGTTAGAGTAAAGCTGTTTGCTTGCATGTATATCATAATGTTTTCTATTGATTAGACTATTTTTTTCATTCCACAAATCATGTCATTCTTAAAAGATGAACATGAAAAAATAGATGAATATTCCTTTTACTAAACTGAAAGCCTAAATCATTTAGAATTTAGGAAAAGGCATTATTAAATATATTTAGCAGAAATATTCTATGGGGCTGGAGAGATGGCTTAGTGGCAAAGCTAAAGGATCCCAGTTCGACTCTCCAGGACCCACATAAGCCAGATGCACAAGGGGGCACATGCATTTGGAGTTCATTTGCAGTGGCCGGAGGCCCTGACACACCCATTTTCTCTCTCTCTCTCTCTCTCTCCCTCTCTCTCTCTCTCTCTCTTTCTCTGCCTCTCTCTCTCTCTCAAGTAAATAAATAAAATACTTTTTTAAATGTTTAAATTAAAAGAGATACTAATGGAGAGGGAGGGGACATGATGGAGAGTGGAGTTCTGAAGGGGAATGGAGGAGGAGAGGGAAATAACATTGTTTATTGTAAGTAGAGAAGTTGTCAATAAAAAGAAAAAAAATAGAAAAAGCAGCCACCACACTCTTGTTTAAAAAAAGAAGAAATATTCTATTAACAGAAATTTTATTATCATTAATGTATATAAAATGATTTACCAAAAGGGGCATGCACTTGCTTCATGGCTCAGATCCCCTCCTGGAAGCAGAGAAGGAATCAGTGACTCAATCTGTTGCTACATTTTTATAGTATTTTCAGAAAAAAGTATCTAATGTATATGTGACTGCAACTGGAGAGTTTGTTGCAATATGCATTTCATCTGAGTAGTTCCACCTTGAGCACCAAGTGAAGTGTTATTTGAATTTTAATTTTGAATGGGAATCAATGGTCATGTGACTGAAAAATATCTGCCTGCCTTATTCATAATTATATATCATGATATTTCAGAGCACAAATTCAAATCCTGATTTTGCATACTGAGCAATGCCTAGAGTATCAAAGTCACACTAATTTCCCTAGACTTAAGCTTTCTCAAAGATAAGAAAAGGCTAACATCCATCCATCTCAATGTGTTACTGTAATGATGTGACAAGACAAAGCACAGACTGTGCTCAGTACTGTCACCATGTAACACATCTTCTCAGTGGTTGCTAATTATTGATGGAATTTTTTCCATCCCCACAAATATGTTTTTCAATTTGTTAGTAGGATGCACTAGAACCTTATTAGGATATGTTCAATGATGTATATCTTTAGAATAAATATGGTGAACACTCAAAAAGAGAATATTGAGACATAGTAGATTCAAATACTTTATTTTCCCATACCACATAGAAATAAATAAATAAAATAAAAGGGAGGCTAATTAACATATGTTATTATCCTTCTCATATGTGTTAATGATAGAAAGGAGGAGCCAGGTGTCATAGGCAGTTTAGTCAGGATCATGGGACCTGAAGAAGAGTCATATTGATCTGTCCAGACACCCCAGACATCTGACCCTGACTCATCAGGATGCAAGATGACCACCTGCCTTTGCCCATTGTTCTCCCCACTTTCTTTGCCTACCACTTCATAGAATCTTGGGAGACTCTCCTTGAGACTAAGCAATCCCACCTTACCTACCTTGTCACCAATCAGAAACTCCCAGATGTGTCTACATAGATCTTTACCTATCTAATTCCTATATGAGATGTCCCTTGGATTTACTCCAAACATATAATAGCCCCTGAAGTCCTGAGTGCTATCAGTAGTTCGTGTCCCCCTCTTTATGGAGAACTTTATTCTATCTGCCGTCTATGGTGGTTTGAATTAGGTTCCCCCCATTAATTCATGTGTTTTAAATGCTTGATTGCCAACTAATGGCAATTTGAAAGGTGGAGCCATGATGGAGGAGATGTGTTGTTGGGGGCAGACTATGAAAGTTATAGCCAGTCCCCCTTGCTAGAATACAACACTCCTGATGCTGTTTGCCACCTGCTCTGACAAGTAGGCAATGCCAAGCTTCTGCCCTACCATATTTTCCCTACCATCCTGAAGCTTCCCTTCAAGACTGTAAGACAAAATAAACAACTTCCTTCCCATGAGTTGCTTTTGGTCAGATATTTTGTTCTAGCAACAGGAAGATAACTACAACACCCTCTTTCCATTCTCATTCACCTCTATGTGGCTAAGAGACAATGAATGCATGAGCCACTGGCTTGGGAAGTTTTAATAACTGTTGAGTGTCCACACTCAAACACCCAGTGCTAGTAAAAGCTCTTAATCCTGCACATTAGGAAATAAGCAAGCATTGCTGAGGAGAAAAATTTTGTAGTCACTTTCTGCATCTTCTTAATCCCACATTCTGTGAGAAAGAACACCTTATAACAAACATTTTCTTCCATGTTTATTTTACCAAACTTAGTCTTGCCATAGAGAACAGAGCAAGTCCAGTAAGTCTCTCCTAATCACTCCAAGAACTGCCAGTGTGTTTGCCCAAACACAGTTTCTTTACAGGATGTTGAGCTGCACTGCAGAAATGGACATCTCTTACTGATGAGGACCTCCAACTATAAATTCCAGCCTCAGTCATGAGCTACTCCCAAATTTCATTTCCTCTTTTATCTATATCTTTATGAATCTTAACTTAGCCACAGAAAATTCACTATGCCCTTTTATACCTCTTCTCTTTTTCTTTAATTTAGTCACATGTTTTTTACAATGGTGTTATATTGAGTTTTGCTAATTTATTTGATATATATATCACAATTTACTTTTAAAAATACCAAAATAGGGGCCAGGTGGGGTGGTGCACGCTTTAATCCCAGCACTTGGGAGGCAGAGGTAGGAGGATCGCCAAGAGTTCGAGGCCACCCTGAGACTACATAGTGAATTCCAGGTCAGCCTGGACCAGAGTGAGACCCTACCTCGCAAAACAAAACAAAACAAAAAAACCAAGATAGTGTGGCTGGAGAAATAGATCAGTCAGTAAAGTATGTGCCACACAAGCATGAGGACCTGAGTTAAACCCACAGTAGTCACGTAAAATGCTGGTCATAGTGGCTTATACCTGTCATTTCAGAACTGGGAAGGCAGGACGATCCCTGGGGCTTGCTGGGAAGCTAATATAGCCTAATTGGTAAGTTCCAAACTACTGAAAGCCCAAGTTTCAAAGGAGGTTCCTGAGGATCACACCTGATTTTGTCCTCTGGCCTCCATATGCACACACACACAAATATGTATACCTCCCCACACACATGCACAAAAGTACTATGACAGCTAATATTAATTATGTGATTGACATGATTTGGAATGATTTAGGAGACACACCTCTAGGTGTATCTGTGAGGATGTTTTCAGAGGTTAAACTTCAAGAAAGAAGATTCGCCTTGAATGCAGGCAGCATTATCCACAGACTGGCCTCCTAGGATAAATAAAAAAGCAAGCAAGCTGAGTACCAGCATTTATCGTTGTATGCTTCCTAATGGAACTTATGGGAACTGCTGCCTCTTGCTCCAGCCGCCCTCACTTTTCATGCCTGCCTCACTATGATGGCTCTTAAACTGTGAGCCAACATAAAGCACTACACTCACAGCTGTCCTTTGGCCTACACATGTACACACCCGCACTCACATAAACATGCATACTTATACACATACATAAAATAAAACTTACCCTAATTGTATTTGATAAAGTCATACAGAAGTTAGCATTTAATATAAGGTATTAACATTTAAATACATTTAAATACATTTAAATGCAGTGAATAATTTCCAATATAAACACTTGGAGTGATTTTGTTAAATGTCATGGATACAATTTCTTTTTAAAAATATTTTATTTACTTATTCATTCAAGTTTGGCCATACAGGCCAAATGACTGAATGGGTGCAATAATGGCATGTCTGCTCTTGGGGTAACCAACTGCTCCATAACTGGACTGAACGCCCTCTATACAGGAAGGAATACATACCTGGTACTGAAAAACCTAAGCAAAAGTCTATGGCAAGAGAGATCATGAGCATTAGGGGTATAAAGCCTGTTCTTATCTGATTAAATGTATATATTATTCCCACCAAGCTGTCCTGAAAGCACTACACTTAATGTTCATGTTCATATATTAATGCTACTCTCACTTCTGGTTAGAGAAGCTTCTCTTTTCAGATGGCGATGACCACTGGGATGACCCAAAAGGCAAAATAGTGCTGAGAAGAAGGGATGGAGGAGTGCCCAGCTCTGAAACACCTCTGTCACACCCTCCAAGGCTCAGGGACCATTGCGGAAGAGGGGGCAGATAGAATGGAACAGCCAAAGAAAGGGTATTACTTCTTACAATGCAAACGCCCAGACAGAAATTGGCCTCAATATCCATGACCTTGCAGTGCCTAACAATGCCTTCACAAGACCCTCATAATAGAAGAAAAAGATGATGACATCAAATTAAAAGAGAGACTAATGGAGAGAGGGAAGGGATATGATGGAGATTGGAGTTCTAAAGTGGAATGGGGGAGGAGAGGGAAATATGTGTTTTTTGTATGTAAGTATAGAAGTTGTCAATAAAAAAATAATAAAAAAATAAAAATAAAAATATTTTATTTACTTATTGGAGAGAGAGACAGAAAGAAAGACACAGATACAAAGAGAGAGAAAAAGAAAGAAAGAGAGAGAAGGAGAAAAAGAGAGGAGAGAGAAAATGGATACTTGTCACTGCAAATGAACTCCAGACATGCACCACTTTCTGGCTTTACGTGGGTACTAGGGACTCAAACCCAGGTTGAGAGGTTTTGCAGGCAAGCACCATAACTGCTGAGCCATCTCACCAGCCTGGATACAGTTTCTTGTTCATTTGTTCATTCCAAAATGAAACATACATGAACAGGGATCCATGCTGACCCAGTTCACTACGAGCATCTTTCAGCTGGTTTTACCAGGGCTTACTTGAAATCCCAATTTACACACAGAGATCACTGTAAGTCATAATAACAATGTACTCTACATAACAGGAAGATTCTTTAAAGTTAATCTGAATTCATGGTAAAAGAAGTCTTGTAAGTCTTGTAATTCAGTGTAAGTGGAAAGCTGCTATAGTTCACTTACATCTTCAAATTCAGTTTAACTCAACTATTTACTAAGGACTTTGAAGGTCAAGTGTAGCTTTTATCCAAATTAGCTAATCTTTCAATTATCTCTCTTGAAAGTAATTATCTTGGAATAGAGAATTGGAATGTAAGATCTCAAATTTTACTCTGTTTGAATTGTCATTAAAAGCTACAACAAAGGGCTGGGGTGGGACTCAGTGGAAGAACACTTGCCTAGCATACACAAGGCTCTGACTTTAATCTCCAGCACTGAATAAACAAAAGCTATAGCAAAGCTGAACATGAAAGTATTTCTGGCACCTATTTGTGAACTCTGCTGTAACATTGGTATCTTTTATTATCTCACATATAGCTGATAAATTGAAAGTATTGTTTTTCATTTTAAACTTAGCTTACCAGGAATATCCAAAATATCATTTTATATACAACTATCTTAACAAATATAGTTAGTTTTCTTGTTATGACTAGTGAACCCATCACTAGGATCTTCTACTGTCTTTACACAATTCCGTTATATACTTCAGCTTTATATGCTCCTTCTCCAATGTTTGCTTCCTTTACAGTTTTTTTCAGTTATTTTTATATAACCAATCAACAACATGCTTTCCTGGTGTTGTAAATATGTCTTTTTCAATTGTAGGTGAATTAAAATTGAAACACAACATAAACTCATCAAATTGTGACTCTGAAGTAAAATTTTACAACTTGGAAAGTAGATGCTTCCATTAATGGGAAGTACAAAGTCACGTCTAACTCTAGCCCAAGCTGTCCTTCTTAGTGATACTCCTACTCCTACCTCGTCTTTCTGAGTGCTGGGATTAAAGGCATGAGCACCCATACCTGACATGTCATTACTCTTTTAGTAAGTATTGCTTGTATATACTCTGTAACAGTTCATATTCATAAAGATGGTGGGTTATTAACACAAGTAACAATCTAAAATTAGTTATATTGTTTATAAGTATATGAACATAATATAATAAATAACTATGACACATAGCATAATTTTATCCTGTAATAATAAAAAACTCCAAGTATTCTACCTTGACAAAGAATTTTTCATCGTCTTGATGAGACATTTCTCTTTGACACACAAAACACAACTCAATTAATTTTTATTAAGAATTTTTTATTAATAATCATAAAACTAAGAAGAATAAGAAAATTAACTAATACTTTTTCTTGGATAAAATTAGCAAGTTTAACAAGGTGTGATCTCAAGTGTCTTTTAAATTTTGAAACTTATAAGGTTTATGTGCACATGGGAATTTTCATTTTCATTTGGTCTTATACTGATATCAACAAAATTATATTTGAAATAGTATTCATTTGAGTCCTTTGTCTTGGAGATGAAGATTTATAGAAATCAAGTTAGTGGTGAGAAGTATATGGTTTTGTATTGCATTTATTAGAACAAGTGGGAACTACATTTCCCAGGACTCCCTTTTTGTGTGGTACTAGATGGAATTGGTTACTACTGAAACTTGAATATTTAGAAAACAAAATAAGAGGCCAAACTTTTTCCTTCACTCCTTCTTCTTTTAGCTTTCTTTATTCCTTGCTGTTTCCTTCTTCTATCTCTTCCTTTCTTCCTTCTTGTTTCATTTATCCACATCAAAGTTCAATATAAGGTCAGTGACACCTCCCACACCTTATTGCTGATTTGCTACAAATTTTCCCTATTGGCACAGGATTACAGCCAGGCCTCAGATACTCCAGCTTCCACTGGAGTTTCTGCCTTCCTGAAATCTGTGCCATTTTGTGTGTGTGTGTGTGTGTGTGTGTGTGTGTGTGTGTGTGTGTGTGTCTATGAACAAGAATGTTAGGTTTACCTGCAGATCACTCACAACATCAGAGTTTAGAAGTAATGAGCAGTGGACTCAACCTCCAGTCTCCCCTTGTTTTTACTCATTTCATCCCCTACTCTCCTGTCCAAAAGCCATCCAACACACAGTGATCCTCCTACGTTAGCAGGCTTGTGAGTGCCCCAAGACCAACACTCGAAAGTTCTTGTAGGGACATTGCCAGTAGACTCCTTAATTATATCAGGTCTTCACTCTATAACAAGTCCCCAATTCTGTGTCAGTAAACATTTTCATGACATTTACTACTTATATTCAATACTCAACATTTATAACAAACATATATTTTCACTTCATTTCACATAATTCTTCTTCTATCAATAAGACCATTATTCAAATGAAATTTTTATTGAAGTATTATAATGCCCTATTTTTCTTAAACTCAATAAAGGTCATGTTCTAAAATGTTCTTTAAAAATACACACACTTAAGCTGGGCGTGGTGGTGCACGCCTTTAATCCCAGCACTCGGGAGGCAGAGGTAGGAGGATCACCGAGAGTTTGAGGCCACCCTGAGACTAGATAGTTAATTCCAGGTCAGCCTGGACCAGCGTGAGACCCTACCTTGCAAAAAAAAAAAAAAAAAAAAAAAACACACACTCTAAAACTCAGTTGAAAATCCTCAACACTTGCCAACTGAATCAGTTTCTCCTGTACTTTGTTTCCATAGAGAAATGTCAGTTAGCATTGTTATAAAATTTAACACACAATATTGATGCTTCACTTGAGTGATAGTCAATGGACCATTGTGGCCATGAGCACACATTGTAGAGCCAAACACCTTGCTGCTAATCCTCACTCCTCTTCATGCTTGCTGTAGACTTTACTCAGATCTTCATTTGTATAATGGGTCTAAGATGAGCTTACTGTGATTAATTAATGTGGATACAGTGCTTAGAATTGTGCCTGGCATGGAGTCAGGGTATTATAAGCATTAGTTAGCTATTACTAATATATATTTCAAATTCAGAAAGGCACCAATGGGCAAAGGATCAAAGGCCTTTCTACTTAAGCTATTGTGTTTTTAATAAACACCACACACATGAATTTGTACCACAGAAATTACAAGAAGCCACAGCATTAGCTCCAGCATACCCTGCTCTCACGATGCATCCCTACATTGCACTCTTTTAATTCATTTCTATTTGATTTCATTAGCTTGCTGGCCACATAATTCTTCCCTCTAGGGAATCTTATAGGCTGTTTGACTTGGGCTTGGGACTCTAAAACAATTATGATAGGAATACTGGGGAGAGTTTCAATGAAATGCCCAAATCAATTGGCTTCTGCCCCTGCAGCTATAATAAATATCTCAAACTGCACATTGCTATACAATGGAGAAGCAAACTGCACACTATTATACAATGGATATTGAAAAGACCACCCTGACACTCACTATATTATCACCTACTTATGAAAAATTCCCCAGGAAATTCTCTTTCTCTGAGCATTGATCTTTCAAATTATTAATTTCCATGGATTACAACATATTTCAACAAAACATTCTAGTGTCATAGGCCACCTCCTCCCATGCACCTTATGTCATATGTTAATAGTTTCTGATCCCATAATCATAGTATAGGTCATAAGAGCACAAACAGTGAAATGTAGGCTCAGCTTTGCTTCCCGTCAGTCAGGTCTGTGACCTTGAATAAGGTTGTTTACCACACCGAGCCTCATTTTTTTCTATTTGCAAAAATGAGAAAAACAATTAGCACATTTATAATATAAAAAAATTGAAAGGAATAAAATGAAGCTTGTGGAACATGTAAAAGTATTCCGTACACATTAGCCATGATTATTGCTTAAAACCTGACTTGTAAAATAGAACAAACTAATTGCTAATTGGCACAAATGACTGCATAAGGTTTTGACTCCTATGGTGCCAGAAGTCTAAAACTAAAACTGGGGGAGGGTGATTTCTAACTATAGGATGTCAAAGATCAGTCAGATAATAAGGAATTTTTTTATAATTACAGAGTGCTTTTCACATGTTCTGAAATCATATTACAGATATACTTGGCTCCTTGTAATGAAAGAAAGAAAAAATTAAAAAAGCACATTTCTCCAAAAAGGCACTAGCAAAATCTCTGGGTGTCTCTGTGGTAGCCTGAAAAACTAAGAAGGGAAATTATCTTTCTTCTTTTAACACAAATATTTTAGAAAACTAGACCTTGGGAAATGATTATACATTGAGCTCTTCTGGAAAACAAGTCAAGAAATGAATTAGCTGAATGAAAACTGTTTCTTAAAACCATTAACAATCTGTATAACCCCCCCCACCACACACACACACACACACACACACACACACAATGAATCTTTCAATTTGCCACATGCTATTTTATACTATTGTTAAAAGCTATTTATGCATTCAACATTACTTATTCACAGCCAGGAGATCAGAGCCCTAAAACAGAAATCACATTAAATGCTGCAGACAGAACGTGGATAGGCTGTAAAATTACCCATCCATAGTTATGGAGCTGTTATTAACCCTATGGCAACAGGCCAATTTAGAGAAGTTATTTAAAGTTGTCACTCAGGGAGCTTTAATACACCATTGTGATCTCATATTTTCCACATCAATTACATTTGATTTATAGTTTCCACTTCTGTAATGCCCAACATTTGGCCATTGATAGTGTAGTCTTTTGTACTTAGTAATATCTAAACAGAAATTATGTAATTGGACAGTCAATTCATAGAGTAGCTTTACGTTCTTGTGTTTAGTTTTATATAGTTATGAACATTCAGATTTGCTTAAGCCCTCTTCATGTCCTCAGCTCCTACACATTAGTTTGGTAAAAGGCACCAAACTAAGGCACTCCCCATGTGGGAATAGAAAAGGAGATGTAAGCGGGCATGTATGGACAATTTCTAGAAACAAAACAATGAGGAAGGAGTGGATCTTATAAGTTGTTCCTTTCCCTGACTGATGGTGGGTATTCTATAAGTGACTTTATTTCAGTAAGCTTTTTCAGTTCTTTCAAGTTATTGCAGCAATGTGTCACTTTAAGCTGGTATTTCAGGATGCTCATCATTTTTCTGAAACAAAACAAGAACATGAAGAAATCCAAATGAAACTTTTAAATAGCTACTTAATTATGGATGTACATTTTTGTGAAGATGCTGTTTGAAGTGAGTTTCATTTATGTGTTAAAAAGTTATCCCAGGGCTGGAGAGATGACTTAGTGGTTAAGCACTTGTTTGTGAAGCTTAAGGACCGGGGTTCAAGGCTCGATTCCCCAGTACCCACGTAAGCCAGATGCACAAGGTGGCACATGCATCCGGAGTTCTTTTCAATGGTTGGAGGCCCTGATGTGCCCATTCTCTCTTTCTCTTGATCTCTCTCTCTCTTTCTGCCTCTTTCTCTCTCTTTCTCTGATGCTCCCAAAGAAATAAATAAATTAAAATGAACAAAAACTTTTTAAAAAGTTATTCCATTATAGTGACTATTATTCCTTTCAACACACTCATTAAAAATACATTAAAGCACTAGATGTTAAAAGAAATATAAGAATATATTTCTATATCTGGCTTAAGATTATTTTGAATTATAAAACATTTGCACAAATATTTCTAAAACAAATAGTAAAAATGAGTTATATGTATATATTCAATTTTTCTTGACAAATTAAAACTAAGCCAAAGAGAAGAGTAAAAGGAAACCAAATGCAAAGTTTCAAGGAAGAGACAAAATAAAATCTGTCTGTTTTGTACAGTAATTTCTATGATAGTACAATATAATTTTAGAAAGCTCACACCTAAAGAAGGGCTAATAACCATTAGTTACTTTTCTCATTGCTGTGACAAAATACTTGACTTGAAAGAATTTGTTTTGGTTCTTCATGTAAGAGTACAGTCTGTCATAGCAGAGAAGACATGAAAGTGGGATCTTGAAGCAATACTCAGGAAGTAAAGTAAGAAGAATACAGGTACTCATCTTGCCTCTTTTTTGTTAAGTCTAGGACCCCAACCCATGTGTGGTGCTGCCCACATTTAGGGAGGATATTCCCAACTCAATTAATTTAGTCTAGAAACTCCCTCACAGACAGGCCCAAGCTTTGTCTCCAAGTCATTCTAGATCCTGTCAAGTTAACGATCAGGATTAACAATCACAGTGGTCATCTATGAGTGAGAGACAGGCAGGGCTCTGAGGTAAAGGAAAAACATAAAGGAAAATGAACAGCATGTCTGGTGTTCAGGACCAGGTGTTGACAAACTATGATGCACAAGCCAATCCAGTCACCACCTGTTTGGTACAAAACCATTTGTTCATGTATTGTCAATAGGTGCTTTTGTGCTCCAATAATGAGTTAAGTATCCATTGGACTTGTAGACCTAAAAATCCTAGATTATTTATTATCTGATTTTTAAAGAGAAAATTTTAAGACTGCTGGTGTAGCCTACAATTTAAACAAAATCTTTTAATAATTATTATTAATGAGTATTGTATGTTATGGCAGGATACAATTCCCTTTTTATTTCCATCTTTCTCTATCTTTATCCCTAAAGAAAAATTGGTTCAGTCAGCATAACATTACACACACATGCAGTGGAAAGCATGTCAATCAATATTAAAGGGTCAAGTTGTATTTTTCTTATAGGTTTTTAATACAAAGAAAACAAAAAGCCTATATATTGTTTTTAGCATGGAACAGAAAAAGATTTCCAGTTTCTAGAATATAAGAAGGTTTTCCAACCACTCCCTGAAGCTAGTTCCTGGTGACCTAAAGAGAATTTAATTTTATTTTTAAATTATATCTATGTAGTATCTCCTTATGTTTAGACCAACGAGCTATGGTCGTGTGTGTGTGTGTGTGTGTGTGTGTGTGTGTGTGTGTGTGTGTAATAATACAGCATCCTGTAGATTTCAATTAATTTCCTGGTAAGACACTAGTAAAATCGATCATTCTTTGTGGTAGGCAGCTGTCCTTCATGCAGGTTCAGTAATGATGATTGGTTCTCAATAAGGATCCATTTTGATCCTTTCTCACCCAGCATAGGTAATATCTGGCCACATCTGGAGTTGCTGCAGGGGTGCAATAAGCATCTCATGGTCAGAAAACAGGGGTGCTGCTAAATAGCTTACAATTCACATGGCAGCAAGGATAGCTCAACCCAAAGGTCAAGACCAAGATGGAGAAAGCCTGACTGAGACTTGGGTTGGACATATTGACAGTGAGAGTCAGGCTTATGATTATGAGACCAAATCTCAGGCCTCAGCTCTTAAATTTCCTTCAGGTTATTATATCCATGCAGACACATGGCCATCCACACTGCACACTCCAACACAGATTCTATAGAACAGGAAAATGTAAGACAAACACCCATTACTCAAGTGATTTGAATGTATATTTCTTTAGTTCAGCATACTGTTTAGTTGAATAATACACAAAAATGGCTTTAGCTCTATAGTCCACACATAAAGATATAGCACACAGATGCCATATAAAATTATACTACTGCTATGGCTTTATCATTTCATCTAGATAATTGAGCATCTTTCAACAATGTGAATTGCAAAAGGATATTTTCATGAGGTTTCTTATTTGTTAGACAGCATTAGTGGGGATCTAACATCTGTACATACCTTGGTCCACATCCAAATGGCATTTTGAGCACTCTAACAAGAATGTCTGGAAAATTAGATGGCACAAACTGAAGCAGTCTGGTTGTTACCACCAGAAGGGGAAAATAAAAAAGAGTTTTAGCAACTGTTCCAGATGTATCCCAGAAAGGTCATGAACATTTTCATTGAAATCAAGAATCAACTTTATAATTAGTATTCATATGTAAATATTCCCTTCCTAATTTTAGTGAATTAATGGATATTTCTGATCTTCACAAGATAATTTAGCAACTTTGATGTTCATTGAGTGTCTTATGAGTAGGTTTTGGAAAAGGAGGCTTCTAAACAACCAAAATTAATAAATCTTAATAAGCAATTGTGAAATTTTTAAGATGCCTGCTGTGATATTTATAATTATAACTAGTATGTTTGTCAACATTTCTTTATAGATGTCATTAGTTAAAGATCTAGTAAAGGGCTGGAGAGATGGCTTAGCGGTTAAGGCACCTGCCTCCTAAGCCTAAGAACGCTGGTTCCAGTCTCCAGTAGTTCCAATCTCCAGGTCCCATGTTTAGCCAGATGCAAAGTGATGCAAGGGCGCAATGCCACACTTGACCACAAGGGGGCGCATGCATCTAGATTTCGTTCGCAGCAGCTGAGAGACTGCTGGCATGCCTATCTCTGTCTTCCTCTCTCTCTCTCTCTCTCTCTCTCTCTCCAAAAAAAAAAAAAAAAATCTAATAAAAATAACTATTAAGAAAAATTTAAATCATATCTTCTCAAATAAACTCATTAATGTTTTATATACTCTAATGGTTTACCTTAAATGCAAACAAACTGGAGTTTAAGATGTGCATTAAATTGCAGAGTTCATCAAGTAAAATATGAGGAAATCCTAGAATAAATGCTCATATAATTGCTGGGACTACTCTAAAAAACTACAAGCAAAGAGCATATCTCTTAGTCTACTTTATACCCAATACATTTAAAGGAACAAAGGCCTATTTATTGCATTTCATTTTTAACATATTCCTAGACTTTCTGTCAAAATTTTAAATGCTTTTAATTAGTGTAGTTCTCTTTAAAATGCTGTGTGGTTCACTCTGCTAGAAAAAAAAAATCGATAAATCTCACCAGGTTAGCCCTTCTCTCCTTGAGTTGCCTGTAAAGCTGCTATATAAAGGTCCATGCCTTAAAAAAAAAATTCTATCATTTATAGGCAAGGCTTTTCATGTTTTTAATGCCAACTTTTTTATTAGTTATGTAGATAGTGTGTATACAGTCATATTGGTACCATTATTAGCCTCCTCCACCCTCTGAAGGGCCCCGCCTCATTGGGGAATGTGGGTCATGCATTGTGGGGATAGCCATCATTTGGGGGGAAGAGGCAATGTCTCTGTGCATAATGTCCCAACTTGTGGCTCCAACAATCTTTCCGCCCCCTCTTCTGTGAATCTCCCTGAGCCATGTTGGGCTCATTTTAGGTCTCTGGATATTTGATTTGGTAGGAGTTGAGTGTTCTCTTTGTCTATCTCCTTCACCCTTGTGTTAGTACCAGGTTCACCAAGAAGGCAGCACTCTTGCTCATTTCCCCCATTACTCTATGGTTTTAGCTAGGGCCCTGGGAAGGTGCGACAGGCTGATTTTTTCCTCAGGTTCTATGTCTATCTGAAAAAGAGATGCAAATTCTCAAACAAAGAGAGAAGTCAGCACCAGACATGGCATGTTTTTAAGGTTCTTAGTAAAGCATGTTTTTCTACTTGAATCTTATATTGTATATGATGTAAGAGAATGCCTATGTTGCAATAGCTAAAGTAATTTATGCTAAACCTCCTAAAGCAAGCTTCACTGTATGTGACATAGCATAATGCCAGTTTAGATACAGTGGTAAAGTAAGTATGCACTGTAACTCCTAGAGCAAGCTTCATTGTAAGTGACATAACAGACTAGCAACAGCTGCAGTGGGTAAAGTAAGTATAAGCTGTACCTCCTAGAACAAGCACTCAAAAAGTAATGCAGAAAAGTGTGGCTAAAATTCCAGTAACCAGCTAAAACTGAACTTTTACCAAGTTTCCACTTAGTCAAAAAGATGGCAGGATAGGGAGAATAGGGGAACTGAAAACAAGTAAGGAAGAAAAAATAATATATTGGTACACTGAAATGAAATGTTGATGGAATATAATGTCAATTAACAGAATGAAATTATCAAATTTGATTTAAAAACAAATAATACACTGGTTTTCATAGATGGATCATAAAAACGAAAGGCAGACATGTTGAAAAAGTAAATGGAAAAACCTATATGATTTTATGCCATGCTAGAATGAGCTTAAATCCTGGAGTAGTATATCAATACCACAGGAAGTATACTTCAAGATAAAATGCAAATCCATATATGCTATAAATAACAAAAATATGACATATAAAATATACAGCATGCAAATGAAATAGTACACCTAGGGGAATGTGTAACTACAAATACTTCTAATAGAAAATAAAACAAAGTGATTGAATCCAATGGCCCAAGCTATCAGAAGAAGCTAGAAAAACAAAAGCAAATGAAGAGTGTATAGATATATATGTATATGGTATCCATCTGTGTGGACACTCAAGTATGTGGAAGTGTGTGTGTGTGTGTGTGTGTGTGTGTGTGTGTGTGTGTGTGTAGAGGCCAGAGATCATGTCAGATATATTTTTCAATCACTCTTTACCTTAATGTTTTGAGACAGGGTTTCTCACAGAACCAGGGGCTTGCTGATTTGGCTATATATCCAAGAGATACACCTGTCTCCACTCCCAAGTGCTAGGATTACAGGCACTCAACACTGTACCTATCCTTTACATGCATACTTGCATGACAAGGACTTTACTGACTGAACCATCTCCCCAGTCCAAAACCTGTTTTGTAAATGAATTATCTACTTGGCTCCAAAGCATATACTTTTTAATAACATGTTGATATAGTGACACAGATATATATCACTTCAGTTTTTACCTATAAAATACTGTATTAGCCTTTTATTTAATCATCCTTCACATACCAAATGGCCAAATTGTATATTTTTAAAATAATGGCTGAACATCACAATCATAAATATATATGCACCAAACACAGGTGCACCACAGTTTATAAAAAAAAAGGCAAAACAAAATCTACACCTGGTGGGGTGGCAAACTCCTTTAATCCCAGCACTCGGGAGGCAGTGGTAGGAGGATCACAGTGAGTTCAAGGCCACCCTGAGAATACAGAGTGAATTCCAGGTCAGCCTGGGCTAGAGTGAGACCCTATCTTGAAAAACCAAAAAAAAAAAAAAAAATCTACTTGACAATAAAACAGAAATAAACACAAGCACTACCATAGTCAGAGACTTTAATACTCCTCTAGCCTCAATAGACAGATCATCAATGCAGAAAATCAAGAGGAAAATAATAGAGCTCAACAACGTTATAGATTAGCTAGACTTAACAGACATCTATAAACTTTCCACCTGAACTCTACAGAATACACATTCTTCTCAGAAGCCCATGGAACCTTCTCCAAAATTGACCATATATTAGGCCATAAAGTGTGGCTCCATAAAGTCAGGAAAATTGAAGTAACTTCTGGCATCATGTCAGATCACAATGACTTAAAGTTAGAAATTAAGAACAAGAGACACATCAAGAACTCCACCAGCTCCGGAAGACTAAACAACACACTTTTAAACAATGAATGGGTCATTGAAGAAATCAAAAAAGAAATTGAAAAATTCCTAGAATTGAATGATAATAAAAACACAACCAACCAAAACTTATGGGACACAATGAAGGCAGTCTTAAAGGTGAAAATTCATAGCTCTAAATGCCTTCATTACAAAGACAGAGAGATCCCAAATTAATAATCGGACTATCCACCTAAAGGCCCTGGAAAAACAAGAATACAACCCAAAGAGCTCCAGACAGAAGAAATAATCAAAATCAGAGAAGAAATTAATGAATTGGAAACTAAGAAAACAATTTTTAAAAATTGATGAAATGAAAAGTGGTTATTTGACAAAATAAACAAGATTGACAAAACTGGCCAATTTGATCAAGAGAAATCTCTCTAACAAAATCACAAATGAAAAAGAAGAGATTACAACAGACATCACGGAAATCATCATGGAAGAATCATCAGGACATATTTCCAAAACCATAACTCCACAAAATTGAATAAACTAGAAGAAATGGATAAATTCCTAGAAACTTAACACCTACCAAAACCAAACTCAGAGCAGTTTAATCTCCAAAACAACATCCATATAGATAGAAAAAGTAATCAAAAACTCCCCCCCCAAAAAAAGTCCAGGACTGGATGGCTTCTCAGCTGAATTCTAAAAAGCCTTCATTGGAGAACTGAAACCAATTTTCTCAAACTGTTTCACATAATCAGAGACCAGGAAACCCTTCCTGACACCTTTTATGAAGCTAGCATAACCCTAATACCAAAACCAGAAAGAGATGCAACAAGGAAAGAAAATCATAGGCCTATATCCCTGATGAATTTAGAGGCAAAGATCCTGAACAAAATCCTTGCAAACTGAATTCAATAACACATCAAAAGCATTATCCACCTTGATCAAAGTAGGCTTCATCTCAGTGATGTAGGGATGGCTTAACATATGGATATCGGTCAATGTAATACATCACATAAATAATCTGAACTATAAGAACCACATGACCATCTCAATTGATACAGAAAAGGCCTTTGACAAAATACAACACCACTTCATGATCAAAATTCTGGAAAGAATAGGCATGGAGGGTTTATATCTGAAGACAATAGAGGCTACATATAAAGCACCTAAAGCCCTAAAAATCTTTAATGGGGAAAAACTCAAGGAGTTCCCACTGAGATCAGGAACAAGACAGGGTGCCCACTCTCACCACTGCTCTTCAGCATAGTACTAGAAATACTAGCCCAAACAAAAAGACAGGAGAAAGAAATGAAAGGGATTCAAACTGGTAAGGAAGAAATCAAGTTAGCCCTATTTTCAGATGACATGATTCTATATATAAGTGACCTAACAGTCTCCATCTCAAAACTTCTAAAGGTGATAAATTCCTTCAGCAAAGTGGCAGGATACAAAAATCAATGCACAAAAATCAGTAGCTTTTCTATATGCAAAGGACAAATATATGGAAAAAAGAAATTGGTGAGGCTGTCCCATTTTTAATAGCAACAAAAATAAATAAATACCTTGGAGTAACAGTAACCAAGGATGTGAAAGACCTATATAATGAAAACATAAAAAAGCTCAAGAAAGAAATCAAGGAGGTCTTGAGAAGATGCAAAGACCTCCCATGCTCCTTGTAGCAGACCTTCAGGTTCACTGAGATGAACTTCCAGACCAGTCACAGTTATGGAGGAAGGGATATTATTTATTGAAGCTTATAGATCCAGGGGAAGTTCCATAATGGCAGGAGAAGGGGCCTGCTCTCACAGGACTAGGCAAGAGAGAGAAAAGCCAACTAGGCACACAGCACACAGAGAAAAACTACAGCCAAAAGCCACAGCACACTTCAGGAACTCCCGCTAGGCACACTTTGTATATCTTTACAATGGAATCTCAAACCCACCATCACACCTTAATGCCCAGTGACATTGCCTCTAGCAAGGTGATTGCAGATGCAAACTATAAACTAATAAAACACTGAATATATTGGGGGCCATATATTCAAACTACCACACTCCTCAATAGGTAGAATTAATATTGTGAAAATGGTAATTTTAACCAAAAGCAATATACAGATTTAGTGCAATACCAATGAAAATACCAGCATCATTCTTCATTGAGATTGATAAAAAAGATCTCAAAATTCATATGGAATAGCAGAATGCCTCAGATATCAAACACACACACACACACACACACACACACACACACACACAAAACACCTTTAACGGTATCATCATACCCGGTCTAAAGCTATCTTACCAAGCCATAGTGACAAAAACAGCCTGGTACTGGAAGAAAAACAGAAACACAGACGAATAGAACAGAAATGAAGACCCAGACCTTAGGTCAAGTAACTACAGCTGCTTGATCTTTTGATCTTTGACAAAAGTGCCAACAATCTAGACTGGAGAAAAGACAACATATTAAACAAATAGTGTTGGACAAATTGGATGACCATATGTAAAAAAAATGAAATTAGATCCAGTAATTTCTCTGTACACAAAAATCAAGTCAAAAGGGATTAAAGACTGAAACTCTTCAACTACTGGAAGAAAAAATAAGAGGCACTCTCCATGATATAGGACTGAGAAAAGACTTCCTGAACAAAACCCCAGTAGCCCAGGAAATTAAACAAGAGTTCAACCAATGGGATCTCTTGAAGCTAAGAAGCTTTTGTACAAACATACAATAAGCAGAGCCAATAGATTACCCACTTAATGGGAGAAAATCTTCACCAGCTATAGCACTGACAGAAGCCTAATATCTAGAATCTACAAAGAACTCAAAAAAAAAAAAAACTAAACAGTAAAAAAAAAATCAAACAACCCACTCCAAAAGTGGGGTAGAGAACTGAATAGGGAGTTCTCAGAGGAAGAATTACAAATGGATAATACACACTTAAGAAAATGTTCAACATCTCTAACCATTAAGGAAATGCAAATTAAAACAACTATGAGATTCCACCTCATCCCAGTAAGGTTAGCAAACATTAATAAATCAAATGAAAACAAATGTTAGCGAAGATGTGGAGAAATAGGAACCCTCATTCACTGTTGGTGGGAATGTAAGCTGGTACAACCACCATGGAAATCAATATGGAGACTTCCCAAAAGGATGAATATAGAGTTACTAACAGACCCTGTTTTCCCTTACTTAGCATTTACCCTAAAAGCTCCACATATCAGTTCAGAGATATTTGTTCAACCATGTTTATAGCTGCTCAATTCATAATATCTAAGAAGTGAAACCAACCCAGGTGACCATCATTGGATGAATGAATAAACAAGATGTGGTACATCTACATGATGAAATTCTACTCAGTAGTAAGAAAAAACATGACACAATGAAATTTGTAGAAAAAATGGTCAAACTTGGAACAGATAATTCTAAGTGAACTCACACAATCACAGAAAAACAACCATCACATGCTCTCACTCATCTGTGGTTCTTAACCTGGATCAGCTCAAGTTGCTGACATAACTGAATGGCATCTCAAGGCTTGGACAGTAGGAAGGGTAGGGCTTGAGAGAAGGGGAAGGGTAGGAGGGACACAAAACTGAATCCTAATTGAACTGGTGTCATAGAATCATATATTGTGGAAGTTAGACTAAAAGGTGGAACCTTCAAGAGGACCTTAGGGGAATACCTGAATCAAGTAGCTCTGGAGAGGGTAAGATGAAGCCTAACCTTAAATTTCACCTGTTTCTCTTTCTTTCCTATCTTTTTCATTTTCTTTTCCTTTGGCACTGGCCTGTAATTTCCTGTACCAGGACATGGTTAACATCCACAACAACCTGTTGATCCGAGAGATGTACAAGTTCTCCCAAAACAAACAAGAAAGTCTTCTATCAGAGCATTTGATTACCCACCAGAGGTTAATGGCAAGATCCTACTGCTGAAGACACCATATGCTGTTGGCATGGACCATGGACAGACCTGGTTGGAATCTGGAAGAGAGCCAGTCCCAAGGCAATTAGCCTATCTAGCATTGTAAGGCACTACATGAGCTACGGGGGAAAGTGGCTAACAGCTGTCCAAGCACCTAAAAGTCTAAGCTACTTAGAAGCAAACAACCTGATGCCATGCTCACACAAGTGCAATAGTGGTACACAGACATGGTGTAACAGACATGGTGGGTAACCAACTACTCTTGGATTGGCTAACAGATCCACTCAGTGGTAAGGAAACCATATCTGGAACTGGGAAACAAGTCAGAATCATATCCAGATAATGATTCTGCTTTCCATTGTCAAGCTCCCACTAACCTTAGACTATAAGAGGGTCTATATCCTTTAAAATCTATCTAAATAATGGTTATCCCATTTAACTAGAGCTGACTTCACTCTTCATTGGAGAATCTGCTTCTCTTTTTCAGACAGGATTTGGACCTGAGGAGATAAATGACTCAGGGCACTTTACTCTGTCCCCATCTGAAACCATAGAGGAATTGGGGAAATGAGCAAGAGTGCTACTTTTTTAGTGACCCTGATATCAGCACAAGGATGAAGGAGATGGACACTGAGGACACTCAATACCTACAAAACCAGAAATCCTGAGGCTTCCTAAGAGACCATCGTAAAGTAGAATTAAAATGCTCCCAGCATGGCTCAAAGAAAGTTGTGGAAGAGTGGGCAGAAAGATTGGTAGAGCCACAAGTTGGAACATGTTGCACAGAGACATTGCCTCTCCCCCATAACTGACTGCTGCCCCCACAATGTACAACCCACAATCCCCATGGGGTTGACCTGCATCCCCAAGAAGGAGGGCCTCTTCAGAAAAGGGGAAGGGATGAAAGAAAGGATGGTACCAACATGTGTTGTTTATATACTAAGTATGTCCACAGCTAATAAAAATAAATTTTAAAAAACAAATAAAATAAAATAATGGCTGAAATTTTTCACTAAATTGAAACAATGTACTCAAAATAATCAGACAATGACTTGTTCCTCAGTAATTCTGAAAGAAAAAACATATTGATAAGGATGAAAAGCAAAATTTAAGTAGTATACAATAAACATAGTATGAAATATAATAAAAATAGCTATCACAAGAACTTATAAATGCCCAGAATCAAGTAGCATGCCTTGTATGCCTCAGTATGTGGCATAAGAATGAATTCAGTGTCTTTCAAATTACTTTTAGCTAAATTATTTTCAATTCTGTTAAATGTTATATTTAGATCCAAAGTATTATATCTCCTGAATAGACTTTCTAATATCAATGAAATAAATATTACAAAGCAAGTTATACTTGAAATGAAATCAAGATGTTAAATTAAAATTTGTAAAGTATTAAGTAAAAATCAACTGATCTCAGATTTCTTAGCATCAGTAATATTCTAGGTAATAATGAAGAATATATCAAATTTCTGTAGGAGATCATATATATAAATTCATATTAAAGGAAGTTATAAAATAAATGTTTGCCAAAATTAAAAATTCTTTAAAATAGTCAAAGACTCAACACATTAACTTCTATTTATTCTGAAAATTCATTTCAATGTGTACAGGTGAGCAAAGGCAGAAAATGAGAAAGAAGGATTTGGGATGTGAAAAGTAGTAAACACCCAGGATTCCAAAATAAAAATGCCCTAGGATGACAGTTTTGCAACAATTCTGGAAAATGCCTGGTCCAAACTCGAATAGGAAATCAGTAGACTGCAAGGAGAAGTTCCTCATAAACAATGTCAAGTAGGTTAAGGGTAGTGGCTCACATATAATCCAGTACTTGGGAGGCTGAAGTAGGAAGACAGCTGTGAGTTTGAGGCCAGCCTGGTGTACATAGTGAATTCCAAGTCAGTCTGAACTAAACAGAGAGATTCTGCCTCAAATATATATATATGCCAGGTAGAAGAACACAAAAGCATTTTATGAAAAAATTATCAAGGACAACAGTGACCAATAGCATGAATAAACAGGGAAACCCTGCTGATTATGAAATCAACCAGCTGGACAAGAAATACACACATGTGCAGAAGTGACACACAGCCTCTGCAGGTAACCAATTGTTCTCTGAATGGTCATGAGACCTACTCCGTGGGAGAAAACTCATATCTGGTATGGAAACCAAGTAAGAGTCCCATAGTCCAGAAACTCAAGACTTGAGAAAGAAACCCCCCACTGCACTCTGAAGAAGAAGAGTAGGATTGCACACCAAAAAACTCTCAAATAACTTTGCATTCCCCCTTTAACCCAAGCTGCTCTCACTCTTAGTTAGAGAATCTGCTTTATTTTATAGCAGGCAGAGAAAATGGAGGAGAGGAAAGATCCATTGATAAGACAAGAAGATAACCAACTGCCCACCACTAGGCTTGCCACCTCTACCACATCTACTAAGGCCCAGGAGAAATTGCAGAGGAAGCAGTGACATGAATACTACTCTTACTGTTAGTCATACAACCAGCTCCAGGGTGGTGGTGACAGACATAGTGATCAATCAAAACCCATCAAATCAGAAATCCAGAAGAAGCAGAGAGGTTGACCCAAAATCAGGCTGCCAACAGGCCTGCCATGGCTCAGGGAACATTGCAGAAGAGGGTCAGTAAGATTGTAAGAGCCACAGATTGGATAGGAATATCCTGAGATGTGGTCCCCTCACCTCTACCCCACAGAGACTGATGAGGCCTTCATGACCCCATAGTGAATACCATAACACCACTAAGGAGAGCCCCCAGGTAATGGGAATAGAGATGAGGAGATAAAACAGTATAATCTTTTATAATATATATAAAATAAAAAGTAAAGTAAAAACTCACTATGTCTATTTATAAAGCATATTATAATATGGAATTATTTGGGGCAGATAATTATAAGTAAGATAACTCATTTGTTCTTAATTGTGCCAAGTTTTTTTACAGTGAAATCTTGACAGTGGAACTTCAGGAAGAGAATTCTATAGGCAATGATCTTTTATAAGTTAAAGAAATACTAAGAATTAAACACTTCTGATGTTCAAACTCAGCTAAAAAGAAACAGCCAGTTGTATAGCTAACACTATTAAGGTTATAACAATCTAAGTTTTTTTTTTTTTCTTTTTTTGGAGAGAGACACAGAGAAAGACAGAGAGAGAGTGAGAGGAAGACAGAGAGAGAATGAGCACACCAGCAGCCAGATGTGTGCGCCCCCTTGTGGGTAAGTTCAGCATTGTGCCCTTGTGTCACTTTTGCATCTGGCTAAACATTGGACCTGGAGATTGGAACTGATGTTGTTAGGCTTAGCAGGCAGGCTCCCTAACCACTAAGCCATCTCTCCAGCCCAACAATCTAATTTTTATTTTGACCTATATGAAAACATCATTGTCACTTCTTAGCACTTCTGACAGTTCTGAGTCAATCCAGTGGCCACTGACATCTGAAAAGAGAAGTTTCTATAACCAAAAGTGAGAGTATAATTAATACATGGACATAAACATAAGTGCTTAGAGAGCAGTTTGTTGGACATAATATATCCATTTAGCCAGACAACAGTAGCAGTTTTCCCCCTAGGGCTTAAGAACTTCCCAGCTATAGACTTTTGATTAGATTTTCAGTACCAGGCATAAATTTCCTACAGTGAAGCAAGCCTCAAATCCAATCATAGAACAATTGGTTTGCCTCAAAACAGACATGCCACTGTTGTACCAGTTGGTACATTTGGCCTGGCTGACCAGCTGCAAAGCTTGTAAAGTCCACCACTATTTAAGACCTATGATAACTTTTCCTCCCAAAGGCTGTGTGTGAGATGCATAGCTCTTTCCAGCATTCTGATAACTAGGGAAGAGACTTCAGCTCAGCTCAAACTTGATTTATCAGTGGCAAACAGCCCAAGTATGTGTAGCCTTCAGCAGTAAAGTCTTACCATCTAGTTTTGGTGGGCAACCAAGAGTCTTGGCAATAGCCTGTAATGTTTTGGGGGCATCAGGCCTCCCTGGCCAACAACACACTGGAAGGTATCTCACCCTGGACAGAAATTTTTCTAGTAACATCTATGGCTTCTAGTATAGTGTGATCTACTTCCATAAGATACTTCTGCCTAAATTCACTCTCTTTTTTTTTGTTTGTTTGTTTGTTTTTAAGGTAGGGTCTCACTCTAGCCCAGGCTGAAATGGAATTCACTCTGTAGCTCTAGCATGGCCTCCAACTCTCAGAAATTTTCCTACTTCTGCCTTTTGAGAGCTAGTATTAAAGGCATGTACTACCATGCCTGGAATACTCTCTCTTTTTTGATATATATATTATTATTAGTTAGCAAAGCTGTAGATTTCCACATGACTTAGTCATAACACCTTAAATTTTGACTAACCTGTTTCCCACCCCCATCTCTCTTTAGGATATCCCTTTAGAATATTCCCACCCCCATCACATGGTGGTTGGATACAGGTGTCCTCCAGAAATTTATGTGTTCTGAATGCCAGATCCAAGCTGGTGGCAATTTGGGAATTTGAGCCTCTTTGAGGCAATTTACTTTGGGGGCAGGACATATGAGTGTTATAATCAGCTTCCCCTTGCCAGGGTTTGGCACAATCTCTTTCTACTATTGTCCACCTGATGTTGGCCAGGAGGTGATGTCCAGCATCTGCTCATGCCATGTTTTTCCCTGCGATCATGGAGGTTCCCCTTAATTCGGTAAGCCAACATAAACCCCTTTTCTCCCATAAACTGCTTTTGGTTGGGTGTTTTCTACCAGCAATGAGAAGATAACTGCAACAACAAACTTGGTACTAGGAGTGGGGTCATTGCTGCTAGAAACCTGATTGGATGACTTTGGCCTTTTGGAACTGATTTTAAAGAGTAATGTGCATTGTGGAAGAGGGGGGCAGATAGAATGGAAGAGCCAAAGGAAGGGTATGACTCCTTACAATGCAACTGCCCAGACAAAAATTGGCCTCAATATCCATGACCTTGCAGTGCCTAGCAATACCTTCGCAAGACCCTCATAATAGAAGAAAAAGATGATGACATCAAATTAAAAGAGATACTAATGGAGAGAAGGAGGGGATACGATGGAGATTGGAGTTCTAAAGGGGAATGGGGGGAGGGGAGGGAAATATCATACGTTTTTTTGTATGTAAGTATAGAAGTTGTCAATTTTAAAAAGTGCTTAAAAAAAAGAGTAATGTGGAAAGATTTGAAATCTTTGCCAAAGAGAATCCTTTCAGTGCTGTAAGTACAATTTGATGGACCTTTCTGGTCAGAGATGGAAGATCTAAATGCAATAAGAACAATGGACTGTGAAGTTTGGCATATGAGGGTAAGAAAGAACTTTGTAGGGACTAGTCTAGAAGCAGTTTGTGTGAGAGGCTCACGACATTCTGCCTGTCTTTGTCCTGAGAACTTGTGCATGGTTGAGTTGCATAGAAATGGACTGGTATGAGCAGAAGGATATGGCACAAAAGGTAAGTAAATCATTGGATGGAGTGCTGTCAATTTAACTGCAATTGTTTGAAAGATTACAACCATTGAGATTGGGATAGCTGATCTGCATTGGAAAAGCAAGAATTCACACTCTTTTGAAAGTTGGGCACCTGAATGCTAAAGGGGTGGCTTGTTCTTCAAAGTCTGCCTTATCCACCCCCTCACCACCACCACCACCAGAGTAACAAGTTGGTAGCCCACTTGGTACATGGACAAATGCAGGAAAGAGAGGTGTCATTGGATTTGCAACCAGTTTTGTTATTTTTGGAAATGGTCATAGGCAATGCAGAGCAGGCTTGTTGGATTACCTGTGCTGAGGCCCAGTGGAGCCATAGAGATAAATTGTGAGTTGCAGTGGAGACCCAATGGAGATGCCAGGACTATGGGATGACTAACCAGAAGAGCTGCCAGAACTGGATGAAATTCTCCCAGACTATGAGCAGCATTAACTGAAGAGGCAGAATTGGAACTCTAGAAACTCATTACTGGTTAAAATTATTGGACTTGGAGACTTGTCACTGGTTACATATATCAGAATTGGAGCTACAGAGTTTGATATTTTCTTTGGCACATTCTCCTGCTGGTATTGTCTACCTGCTGTTGGCAGGAGGTGATGTCCAGCCTCTTTTCATGTCATCACCATTCCCCTGCCATAATGGAGCTTCCCCTCAAGTCTGTAAGCCAAAATAATCCTCTTTCCATCCATAAATTGCAATGGATTTGGTGCTTTCTGCTATCAATGAGAAGCAACACCCCTAAGCATTCTGCCCCTCTACTTACATATCTACTATATCCTCCCATTAAGCCTTCCACCCTCTTTCCTCCCTCATAGCCTCTTTCTAGCTGACTGATTTCTAGTACTTTTTATTTCCAAATCACATACAAATCTAAGTATTTGAATCAAAAAGCCATATATGAGAAAGAACATTTGGCATTTGACTTTCTGAGCCCTACTTAGTATAATCTTTTACACATTCATCCATTTTCCTGCCAATTTCCTAATTTCATTTTTCTTTACCACTGAATAAAACTCTGTTGTGTAAATGTACCACATCTTTATTATTCACTCATCAGTTGAAGGGCATCTAGGTTGGTTCCATTTTCTAGGTGTTGTGAATAGGGCAGCAATAAACATGGATGAACAAGCATCTCTAAAGCAATGAGTAGAGTCCTTAGGGTATATGCCAAGGAGTGGTATAGCTGGATCAGATGGTAAATCTATTTTTAGCTGTCTCAAGAACTTCCACACTGATTTCCACAATGGCTGTACCAGTTTACATTCCTACCAAGAATGAAGAAGGGTTCCTCTTTCCCCACACCCTGGCCAACATTTATTGTCATTTAATTTCCTGATGATAGACATTATGACAGTAATGAGATGAAATCTCAAAGTAGTTTTAATTTGCATTTACCTTATAGTTAAGGATATGGAACTTTAAAAAATATATTTTATTTATTTATTTACTTATTTGAGAGAGAGAGAAAGAGGCAGAGAGAGAGAGAGAGAGAATGGGCATGCCAGGGCCTCCAGCCACTGCAAATGAACTCTAGATGCACGTGCCCCCTTGTGCATCTGGCTTACATGGGTCCTGGAGAGTCAACCAGGGATCCTTTGGCTTTGCAGTCAATGCCTTAACCACTAAGCCATCTCTCCAGTCCACAGAACTTTTGTTAATGTTTATTGTCCATATGTATTTCTTCCTTTGAGATTTATTCAGTCTTTTTTAATCTTATTTATTTATTTAAGAGAGAGAAAGAGGCAGAGAGAGAGAGAGAGAGAATGGGCATGCCAGGGCCTCCAGCCACTGCAAACAAACTCTAGACGCATGTGCCCCCTTGTGCATCTGGCTTACATGGGTCCTGGAGAGTCAACCAGGGATCCTTTGGCTTTGCAGTCAATGCCTTAACCACTAAGCCATCTCTCCAGTCCACAGAACTTTTGTTAATGTTTATTGTCCATATGTATTTCTTCCTTTGAGATTTATTCAGTCTTTTTTAAATCTTATTTATTTATTTAAGAGAGAGAAAGAGGCAGAGAGAGAGAGAGAGAGAATGGGTGCACCAGGGTCTTCAGCCACTGCAAACAAACTCCAGACACATGTGCCACCTTGTGCATCTGGCTTACGTGGGTCCTGGGGATCCAAACTGAGGTCCTTTGGCTTTGCAGGCAAGTGCCTTAACTACTAAGCTATCCCTCCAGCCCCAAAAAAAAAAAAAAAGTTTTAAAATGGAAAAGAGTTCATGCTGGAACTGAAATGGAAACTAGCTCCCTGCTGCCTAGCTCTCATAGAATTGTAAAGTACTATGCAAGCTGCTGAAGGATAAAGATCACCAAACAGTGTGAACAAGCAGTTGATCCTACCAGCTACAAAATCAACCATCTGGGCAAGATGCACACACCTGTTACAATTGTGGCATAGCTATGGGGATAAGTAACTGCTCCCTGGTTGGATATGAGGCCTGCTCACTGGGAGGGAGTTTATACATGATAGTGAGGCCCAAGTCAGAAGCTTATGGCTTGAAGGTCATAGACCCTAGAGGGTTCTTTGGCTAAAAGGAGAGGTTATGCACTTCAAAATGTCTTATAAATGTCTGCTTTTACCCCCTGTGATCCATGCCGCTGTCATTCTTGGCTAGAGGAGCTGCTTTTTATAGATGGTAGTGAATACCAGGGAGACCCTAGACCCATAAGTATGACAAGAAAGCCAACCTGCCTAGCAAGAGACAAGTCATCAATATCATACCTGCCAAGGTTGAGGAAACATTAACAAGGAAATGGTGGGTTAAATTTGAGTGCTGCTCTCATAGCTAACATGAGAACTTTTTTCAGGGAGATGGTGGTAGACAGAGAAGACTCAAAACACATCAGTGCAGAAAATTAGAGGCTTCCAAGAGCTCATTCCTGATGAAGACTTCTAACACAGCCTTCTAGGCTCAGGAGACATTACAGAAGAAGAGGACCGTGGTTTTGCAGAAAGAATGTTTTGGAAATACCAGGACTGTGCAAAGCTACCATGGAGTGCAGTGTGGCATGGGATGAAAGTTTTCCCTGGCGACTCTGCCTAGCTGGAGGGGGCAGGGACTGTCAGTCTCTGGTTATATTGAACTTGAACTGCAGAAGTTTGATGACGGCTGATGGTGATTGAGTTTACATTGTTCTAGTTTCTCCTTGCTATGCCCTATACCAGTTAAAAATGTTTACTCTGTGCCTTTACATGTTGAAAGTATTTAACTTGTTTGATTTTACAGGACTCACTATCTTAGCCAGTCCCCAATATATTCAATGTTTTATTACTTTATAGTTTGCATCTGGTGCTGTGGTGGCTGGTTGGCTTTCTCTCTCTCTGCTTGGTCCTGTGGAGAGCAGGCCGCTTCTACCTTCAATCCCAGCACTCAGGAGGCAGAAGTAGGAGGACTGCAATGAGGTCAAGGCCACCCTGAGACTACAGAGTGACTTCCAGGTCAGCTTGGCCTAAAGTGAGACCCTACCTCGAAAAACCAAAAAAAAAAAAAAAAAAAAGGAGCCACAGGTTGGGAAGGAGTACTTTGAGGTATTGTCCCCCAACAGTGACTGACTGGCCCCATACTGAGTACCTATAATCCTATAATATTCCACTGAGAAGGGCCCTCAGTGGAACCTGAGCAAGAGAGAGAAGGAAGAGCAAGAGAGAGAACCATTAGGCAACATCTTTATACAGTAACGTTCTTAATTAAAATTCTAAAAGATAAAAGCCACTAAATAAAACATAAGAGAGGACTGGAGAGATAGCACAGCAGTTAAAGATCCTTGCTTTCAAAGTCCAGTGGCTTCTGTTCGATTCCCCAGTACCCATATAAAGTAGGGTGCACAAAGCAGCACATACATCTAAAGCTTGTTTGCATTGACAGTAGGTCCTGGTGCACCCATTCTTTCTTTCTCTTTCTCCCCTTATAAATAGATAAACAAAAAAATCTTTAAAAATGAAGTATAAAAAAAGAGTACTTCATATACAATGGTATACATCTTTGACTAATAAATACCCTGAATATTTTGTCATTGATATGAAAAAAGGAGTACATGTAATCAAGAATAAAGCAAATTTATTTAAAAGGTAGATCATCCCATTGCTATAATTAATATGAAATCATCTACCCACTATTAATTTAGCTATAAAATAAAAAGAAATAAAAATATTTTTCTAAATATTCTATAGGTAATACTCTAGTGTTAGCTAAAAGAAATGCAGAGAATAAAAACATTATTGAGCAGTTATGACATTCTGCCACAGCTGAAAATACCTACCAAGTAGCAATTCAAATACTTCAACAAAATTCTTCAAAGTATATTATGCTGTTCTCACTATTGGTTGATTAACCTGATTTTCACAGAAGGTGGTTAATGCAGGGGAGACCCAACACCCATCAAAATGACAAGAAAAGAAATCCAAGTGCATATCACTGGAGGACATCTCTATCACACCGGCCAGGGCCCAGGAAACATTACAGAAGAAGTGGTGAACTAAATATGAGTGTTGCTCTCACTGTTAGCCAGAGAACCTTCTCCTGGGAGATGGTGGTAGACCCTGAGGAGACTCAAAACTCCTCAAAGCAGAAAATAAGAGTCTGTTGTCAGCTCAGCACTAAAGGAGACTTCTATTATGCCCTCAGAGATCACTGTAGAAGAGGGGCTAGACCGAATATAAAAGCCACATGGAGGGAAGGTGTGCTATGAGGTATTCCCCTCCACAGGGGATGACTGGTACATCAATGATCCCACAGTGGCTACTGATTCCCCACTGAAGAAGGTCCTCAGGAGAAAGAGGGTGTAGCAGACAGCTTCAGGTTCGCTGAGATGAACTTCCAGACCAGGCACAGTTATGGAGGAAGGGATATTATTTATTGAAGTTTACAGATCCAGGGGAAGTTCCATAAAGGCAGGAAAAGCAGCCTGCTTTCAACAGGGCCAAGCAGAGAGAGAAAAAGCCAACCAGCCACCACAGCACACAGAGCAAAACTACTGCCAAAAGGTCACACAGCACACTTCAGGAACTCCTGCTAGGCATATTTGCATATCTTTACAATGGAATCTCAAACCATCACCACACCTTAAAACCGGCCCCCAGTGACATTGCCTCTAGCAAGGTGATTGCAGATGCAAACTATAACTAATAAAATACTGAATATATTGGGGGACATATATCCAAACTACCACAGAGGGCAAGTGACTGGGGACAGTAGAGGAAAACCAAAGAGGAATATGATCAATTTCCATATGTTCGTATGTTAAGGCTCTCAATATTAATTTTAAAAACTTATTTGTATGTGTGTGTGCATGTGTGTATGGGTGCATGTATAAATTTGTGAAGAGTTGCTTTGTGTCCTACTTTATGATCTACTTTAAAGAAGATTACATGAGCTACTAAAAAGACTGTGTATTCTGTAAGAGTTTGGGTTGAATGTTCTTTAGATTGTGGTAGAAGAAATACTCCACAGATGATGCTCCAAAACCCCCATGTCCCTAGGCCATATCCTGTTCACAGTTTCTACTGTACAAGCCTTTACCAGGAAGACAGCATGACCCTGAGTCTCCTTCCAATCTGTGCAGCTGCATTCTGCTTGTAACATGGTATCTGGTGAGTGTAGCCATAGGCATACTCCTCTGAGCTGCTTTAATTTTCTGTTTATAGTCCCCAGTCACATAGCCCAGAAATTTAACCCACCTATAGTGTAAAGAACTGAAGGTGATGTCAAACTGCCAGCCATGCTGCCTATAAAAACACTGAGCTTTAGTGCTCAGTGCTCAGGCTTTGGAAGAGATTCCCCTGGACCCAGACTGGAGTAATAATGAACATTCATTGTGATTCTCCACTCTGTCTCTAATGCTAGTTCTATGTGCCTCAGTTTCCCATAACAAGATGTCTGTTAAGTCCATTTGATATACAGTGTCCTTTATCTCCATTGTTTTCTGTTTAGATAATCAGTCTATTGATGATTATGTACACTGGTCAGGACCTGTAGGCAAGCCTTTGATGCTGTTCTCTGGGGACCTGAAGGCCTACACTAGCTTCCTCAGGGCTGAGTGTCTCAGTCAGGTGCACAGAAGCATGAGGCTGGTTTGGACACACAATGAGGGCCTACCTAAGTCCTAGCAGCCTAGGCTGCCCTGCTGCAAGCTGATGCACATGAGTGGTCTATACACATCTTTGGGCAAGGTGAGGAGATGAGCCTATGGTGTGATGCTTGTGAGAGACCTAAGGGCCTAGACTGCCTTGCTCAGGGCCAGAGACAAATAAAAATTAAACAAAAGGAATATAAATGATAAATGAAAAGTACTGGCAAAAAAAATATGTTCACCAGAATAACTGAACCATTCACAAGACTTTAATTTTTATCTGATACCAATTAAGAAAACATAGAATATTTCTACCTCAAAGATAGGATAGTGGGTTTTAGAAGATGTTCTTTCTACTTTGGGTCTCTTTCTATGTCATCCGAAACTCCAGACTATTTCAAGACAGCTTTATACATCTCAGACTACAAACCATGAAGATGTAATTTAAAAGTTTACAGGTTATATTACTCAGCTTAAATCCTGAAAACATCAGTGTCTAGCAGTCTTCTTGCCTTCAAACTTCCTCCATGTCTCTTAGATCCCCTGAACCTTGTCAGTACACACTCACTCCCACCTGTATTACTCTGTATTATCCTCAGCACCCTAAGATAAAAAGATTTCTGTCTGTTCTCTGTGTCTACAGTGTAACTTCAGGGATGAATCTGCTCTTTTTCACATAGATGCTAGTTGACATCATATAGTTGTGTGGTCTAAAGAATCCTTTTGCTATAAAATGTACCTACTGGGCTGGAGAGATGGCTCAGAAGTTAAAGTCACTTGCTTGCAAAGACAAACAGCCAGATTTGATTACCCACTACCCACATAAAGCCAGATGCACAAAGTGAATGCATCTGGAGTTCCTTTGCAGTGGCAGGAGGCCCTGGCATGCCCACACCCTCCCTTCCTCTCTGTCTGTCTGCATTTTAGTCTGTCTCTCAAGTTTATAAATAAAAATAGTTTTAAAAATAACAATAAGATGTATCTAGTGACAACTACTGTGTGTGAAGACAGAGACAGCTATATTAGTGAAGACAGGACTGTAGGATCGAGCCATGTGCACTGCCTGTGCTGTATCTGGGGGATAGACTAAGTCGCATCTGAGGGCAAGTTTCCACAGTCTTTGGGAGGCTGCCATTTTTAAAATTTATAGAAAGAGGTAGTGATAGAAGCATATAGTCAGTTGGTGTGCTAGAATAAGAAAGAAAGAGCCGAAGTTCATGGTCAACCAAGCAGATAGCTTTGTTAGTTCTAACACAATTTTCAGAGATCCAATAAGAAACAGATTGTAAAAATCTCAGAAACCTGGAAGGCACAGGAAATAATAGCAGCAGTATCAACAATGCATTAATTACATGTATTTAGAACTTACAAATACCAGATCCTTTAACTATATTATCTCACTTTAATTAAAAGAACCTCATGTTATAGATAAGGAAATTCCAATATGAACAGAATACCTAATTTGGTTATATGTAGCACATGATAACACAGAGATTTAGCATAACTAGATAGTCTAATTTCAGAGCTAACTGGCTTCCACCATTGGCTACACAAAAAAGGGAAAGACCAAGCATGAAATGTAGGAGTTGAAGGCAGATTTTCCCAGAGCAGAGATAAAAGATATATGCTAGTATCTGAAGAAAAGGGTAAGTGATGAAAAAAGAAAAAGGATGAATAACAACCTGTTGAGACAGTACTGAGTGGAATTTAAAGGCTTTTTAACCTTTTCTGGAAACATCTTACAGTGTTCAAGGCTGATACAGAAGGTAATCAAGATATAAACCACACTTAACCACAGCATGGGAAAGGCAAAGCTGAAAGGGAATGTATTTTAAGAGTTTACTTAAAAGGATTAAAATTATTATAATGAACATATGTTAATAAAACAAAAGTTAAATTTATTTTTATGCATAAATAAGGTATTATAGAAAATAGAGAAAGAATGTAGAAACTCCAGTAGCTCTAAAACTGCCTGATAGATTTCCATGGAAAGTGGAGGTGATGGGGTCACCATTGGGTTGTTGGTTCTAGGGGTCCTTAATATCCATTTCTATGTTTAACCTCACATGTTTTTCTCTTTGCTTCCTGATATCATTGCTAGGGAAACCCAAGGCAGGAACACCTGAATTATGGTCTTGGGTCCTATCTAGTTACTCCATGGCTTCTAACATGGTTAGGTGGACTCACTCAGAGTAAAACTTTCCACCTCCCTGGCCATAGGGTCTGGTCTTGTTTTCCCCAACTAGCCCTGGCCCCCAGGGGTCTACTAAAGTAACAGATGGGTGAGTGGAAAGAAAGTTGGACAGATAAAATAGACAAATAGATATATAATAGTTGATGAAGATTTATAGATGAATGACTGATTGATAGATTACAGATAGATAGATGAATGGATAGATAGATGATATAAATGGATAAAAGATAGATATTCTTCCAAGAGAGCTTATGAATATGCAATACAGGCCATAGTGTCAAAAAAACATAGTGCAAAAAAATGAACAAATTAAATTTAAAACTCTATCTAAAATATTATACTTTTGAGACTTCATCAATAAATCCTTTGCCTAATACATAGGCCAAACGTAATATTCCATGTCTTTAGGCCATTTCATGGCTAGTAACCTACATATGTAAAAGCAACCCTTAATTAACTTTCCTATTCTCTAAGTTGGTTCAATTTTTCAAAAGTTTCCCTCTGATACAGCCATCTGACAGAGCGTGATTGCTACATGTAATATAATATGACAAGACTGCCCATTAACTTGTTCTCTAAAATACCCTTAAGTAACTGACTTAATACAATATTTAGAATGGTGCAGCCAGCTGGGAAGTTGTGCTCTTAATCACAGCGGCTGCTAGGCATGAAGATTACAGCAGTTTCCCGCCAGACTTTATCGGAGAGCTTTCAGTGGCAATTTATTCCTCCTGGAATCAAGTGCTCCAAATCAAATAAAAGTTTAAAACCAATGTTTTCTTCTTTGGAGAATATATTTTAAAATATAATGAAGAGAATTTCTTCCATTTGCTTTACTTTGTGTTTCTATGATAATGTTCATTACACTCAGTCCCCACCATTTACTCAACTCAAAGTTTGTTCAGAATATTAACATGATCACAGTTGAGGTGAGTTCTTTATTTCAGAAAAGGGACTTTCTAAATTTTCTTTTCCAGGCTTTTATTTTCCTTTATATGCCTGAAATGTTACTGGATAATCTATTATTGAGCCATTTCTTCCAGTCACAACTTAAAGAATCATTGTCTCCTACCTGTAGACCATAAATGTTTGTATCTATCCAGATATTATCTATCATTTACAACAAATCTTCTAGGGGAAGATTATTAAACGTAAATTTCTAGCTTTACTGAACCAAAATCTGTAATGTACAAGAAACTGAATTTTCAAAGTTTTCCCAAAAGCTCTTTGAACATATTCAAATTTGAAATATTTGCATCATAGACTTCATAATTCCTCACCTGAAACCACAGGCTTATTCAATAAAGCTTTATGGAGAAGGAAACAATAAATATATTCATTGCATATATGTGTACATAAAAATAGCATGCACATTACCAAAATAGGTTAGTCTTTAAGCGTGGATGAATTAGTTAGAAGAAAATGTTTTTATTTTCACATAAAGAACTTAGCTACACTAAACGAGATGTCAGGGAAATTGGATGTTTCTTAATGTTAATGATATATGCATGAAAATATCCAGTTCTGTCCCAAGGTCACATCAATGAAGTCATACTTTAACTCATTCTTCAATAAATCTGTGCCCATCTTTCTACTGATGCTGGAGAAACAAACATGAGCTTAGCACAGTTGTTATGGTAGACAGGGTCTTCCACCCTTTTGCTAGGTAAATATGGTTGAAGGTTTTTGGCAAAGAGAGAAAGGCTGACATTAAACAGGTAAAGAAAGTGAAAGAGAATTTATGGCACCCATGTGTTACTGTTTTCAGATATTGACTGGCAACCACCATACATATGGATAATATACCATGATCATAACCCTCTTCCACCAAACAGCAGAGGATGTTTAGCTTCAAAGAAGAGTCCTGCCCTCAACTCTACAAGTGTCAGAAGGAACCTTGGGATAAGCATCATCGGCCACAAATGTTTGTTCTGAATAAGGTTCTTTCCGTGGTTTTCCGAGCAGTGGCAGGGACCTGATGTGACAATGGGGTGTCATAGGACTGGGGAAAGAAGGACAAAGGCATCAGAAGAAATCAGGGCCTAATTTGGGAGGTGACCATCCTCCAGAGCCTTCAACAGTGATAAATGCTCCAGTCAAGGCAATGTCAGTTACAGTTCCTTTCTCAGTACTAGCTGTCACATCAAATTGAGAGCATTCACATACAATGCTGAGTTTGAAAATAAATGTCTGTATAGCCTCATGTATTTGTGATTAAGCCTCATCCTAAATCCCCAGTCGATAGAGCCTTTGGAAAGTGGAGCCTTGCTAGGGGCAGACCTTTATTACTCCAGCCCCACTGGATGTTCTGGACCTCATTCTGCTTCTTCCCTGCTCCTGTGTAGATGTAATGCCCAGTTATGCACTCTGCCCAGCTAATCCCTGCCATGATTCAAATATCCCCTCAAATCTGTAAGCCACAAATAAACCTTTTCCTTCCATAAGCTGCTTTTGCTTGAGTGTTTTTGTCCCAGCAATGAGAAGAAACTGCTACATACAAGGACATACTAGTCATAATGATGGTTAAAATAAACACTCTGATGTAACATCTACATGGTTGCTTCAGAACTATGTCCCTGTGCCTTTGGGTGTACTCTTACATGACAGCCCCCAGCTGCCAGCCTTCTCAGCAAGTTCATCTCCGCTGAGGCAAACTGCCATTCCCAAAACCACGATGTTATCCCCACTATCATTGGCACTCAATAACTAGGTGATGAGAAGATTTGGAGCCCTGTCTCCTGAGGGCAACCTGAAACAAGGCTGAGGTTAACCCTCTTTGCTCACAAACGGTTAGCTCAACCCCTTTCTGTATCCACTCCTATGCCCTCCCTCTCTCTGCAAAAAAGAGTTTTCACATGAAATGTAGGATATGCAGTCAAATTTGAACATTAGACAATTATGTTTCATGCAGTACATTTTGTGTTAAAACCATTCATTAGTTACTGGAAATTTAAATTTAGCCAGCCATTCTGTTTTTATTTTGTAAATATGATAGTCCTAAACCACAGTTATTAATTCTGAAATACATTCTAGTAAGCTTTGTTCAGAATGGTCTCACCCCAAGGTCATGTCATCTGCAAAGGGAATCAAATAACAATATAATTAGCCTTGCCAGCAGGAAGAAGGACATGCCATGACATGGGAAACTCCTTCAAAGTTTGAGAAATATTGGAAAATACAGAAATTATAATAACAATAGCATTATATTCCTGCATCTAGGAACAAACTGATTCTTTAGGGGAAATATGATAAGTAGCTAAAATTATTAAATAGCAACTAAAGACTAAATGTGAAAGATAGGATTTCAAGGGGTCAAGGAGAAACTTGCATGCTTCTTCTACAGTAGAAAGGAAATGTTTTATTTTTCCTGGTACAAGCATATAGTAAGAGAAATGCTTACTATTCCTTTCCATAATGTCTTTGCCTATTCCATCTTCAACACCTTAAAGAATGACTACTCCATCAATATGGCGTATCATACAATTATCACATGAAAACACTGGAAGAACAGAAGGAGGCACCGAAGCTTTGGACTCAAGGCTGTTTCCACTAACTAAACCATACAAAATCTTCCAGATTCATAGGATGAAGAAAACCCAGTTACATATAAGGCATTAGCACAGAGACAAAAGCCTACCAAAGCCACTCTCCAGTAGGTACATACACACATACATACACATGTACATGTATAGAAGATAGCTGCCTGTGTTCCCAAGAGGTCTTGGGTCTGAGAGCTAAGGGATAGAAGAGAGATGAACCCACTTATATCACTCTGAGTGAGCCACTTGGAGAATTTTTGCTTTCTACTTCACAAGTCTGCCTTATTGTGAGCTAAAATGTCCAGCTTCTACAAGGACAAATGCTTCTACCAAGAATCAGCAAGAATCACAATGAACATTAAGCAATGGCTGTCAGCTTGGCACTTCGGGTTTCATATGACAAAGTACCAGCAGGCAGGCAAGTCTATAGGAGAGTAATTGAATTGAAAAAGCCATCAGGATGAGGTAATTTTATGATCACACAATAGAGTCAAAAATATGTGTAGCAAGCCAGGCGTGGTGGTGCTCGTCTTTAATCCCAGCACTCGGGAGGCAGAGGTAGGAGGATCGCTGTGAGTTTGATGCCACCCTGAGACTATGTAGTTAATTCCAGGTCAGCCTGGGCCAGAGTGAGACCCTACCTCGAAAAAACAATGTGTGTGTGTGTGTGTGTGTGTGTGTGTGTGTGTGTGTAGCATATGGATGAGTTACTTCAATGACACTTGTTACTTCAGTGTCTACATTAATGGTAAATTAACAAGTACAAAAACTGTAGTATAAAATCCCACTTAGTGACCAATTACTTAAGACTTGACAGTCTGTGCAGAAGTTCCCTGCACACACACTTCAGCACTGTGGATAGTGATGAACCCTGAAACCCAGAAAAATTCTGGTGCCAGAGGGCACAATACCGCCCAGTGACTTGTTGGTCAGATCTGAGCTTCCCCAATCAAAGAAAGATAAGAGAAAAATGGTAGTGGCTTAAGGCAGAATTGCAGAAGGAAAATATCAACACAGAGACCAAGAAGTTCAGAGGCGAAGTGAGTAGTATAGAGAGTTACACTCATGGTTACCTTGAGTTTAGAGAAATTACACAGGTAACAGGCCTAGAGTTAAAGGAATCACCCACGTGGTAGATGTAGAGTGTAAGGGAAATATGCATGTGGTAGATTCAGAGACCAAAGGATTATACTGTAATTAAAGTGAGAAGTTACCCCAAAGTATGAAGCTGAGGTAAGCAGAAAATTATTTTGTGTAGCAGGCTGGGATGGGGAGCCAGACTCACATGTATCCTTGTGACCACAGCAAGAAGAGGCAGAGAGTGAGAGACTGGAAAAACAGCACAGACCAGTCTTTATAGTCATTTGAAAATGGATTCTTCCATCAGATTCAGCTTTGTAAAGGGGAAAACCTGATTGGTTTATAGATTTGAAGCCCCCCCCCCCCGTGGGCAGCCCACCTAGGTGGTATGCTAGACGATGGGCAGCAGGGGGTGCCGCAGCTGCTGTCAATAAATCTCAATCAGACGCGAGTTCTATTCCTGCCAAGAGTTCCTTGTGCCAGGGCGACGTGGGATTGGTTCTCTCTGGGCTTCTAACTGAGAATGCCTAAAAGAAGCTAGCTTCCTCCTATTTCTCCTTCAGCACTGAGAAAAAGTGATAGCAGAGTTTTGAGCACTATGAGACATCTCTATCACACCCTCCAAGGTTCAGTGATCATTGTGGAAGAGTTGGCAAGAGAATGCAGAAGCCAGCGGGAAGGGGGGGAAATGTTTTGGAATGCTGTCTTCCAGACACAAAGCAGCCGTTGCATTCATGACCTCACAGTGGCCATCAAGCTTGCACAAGACCATGTAATATTGGGCCTATCAACAGGTCATGAATGATGGAGGAGGGAAAATAATAAGGACATCAAAATAGAAGAAGGCAAGTTTGGAATAAAGGGAAAGTGTCTCCACTACAATATGGTATGTAGAAAACTACAGAACTTACAGCTCTAGAGAGATGAAATACAATCCATCAGCTCTGTGACTAGGCCAAATCCCTCAGTTAATGTGTTCAAATAGATTCATTTATAGCTGTCTGAGTTTCACATTTGTGTGATTAGTTTCATTTTAAATTTTATTGATAACTTCTATAAATCTGGACAACATGCCATGATCATAACCCCTCCCACTCTTCCTTTTTCCTCTCCCAAATGCTCTCTCCACTGAATTCCTTCTTTTTTTAAATTTATATTATTCTAATTTTACATTTGTAATGGTGACTCCATTATCCTCCTCCCTGTCCTCCCTCTTCCATAGGGACCCTCATCAATGGGGAATGTGGGTCATGCATTGTGGGGGTAGTCAAGAGCTATGGGGGATAGGCCAAGTCTCTGTGCATAATGCCCCAACTTGTGGCTCTAACATTCTTTCCGCCCCCTCTTCCGCGAATTTCCCTGAGCCACATTGGGGTCATTTTAGTTCTACTTCAGTGATAAGGATTTGGGAGCCTCTGTGTCTCTGATTATCTGGCTTAGTAGGAGTTGGATGTTCTCTGTGTTTATCTCCTTTAGCCTTTTTCTGGTGTCTTGATCCCCAAGAACAGTGTACTCTTGCCCTTACCCCGCATTACTCTGTGGTTTCAGCTGGGGCCCTGGTGAGGTGTGATTGGCTGATCCTCCCTTCAGGTTCGTTTTCCATCTAAAAAAGATAAGCAAATTCTCCAATGGCGACAGAAGTTAGTACTAGATACATGGGATGGCCATATATATCTTGGAGGGAATTTTATATGCATAGGCCCTCTTCTAGTCCACACTTGGTGCTATCTTGATTGGAGACTGTGCTCATTTTTTGTACTTGGTTTTGACTGCTCTTGATTTGGCTAATAGGACCACTCAGTGGAATGAAATTCATTGCTGGAACTGGGAATCCCTTCTTTTTTATAAAGAGTCTCCCTTTTATTTTGATGTCATCGTATTTTCCCCTTCTGTTATGCAGGTATTGGGTAGGTAATTTCAGCCACTGTGAGACCATGATATCAAAGGAACTTTGTGTTTGGAAGACTGTATTATAAGCCATTCTCCTCCTACTTTGGCTCTCGTATTCTTTACAGCACCTCTTCCACAATGGTCCCTTAGCCTTGAAGGATGTGATATCAGTGCTTCACTAGTGCTAAACACTCTAATGTTACTTCTTCTCAGCACTATGGTGAGTTTTGAGTTACCTCAGTGGTCACTACTATCTGAAAAGAGAAGCTTCTCTAACCAAAAGTGAGAATAACATTAATAAACGGACATAAACATAAATGTTTAGAGGGCAGTTTGTGGGTATAATATATGCATTTAGCCAGACAGCAGTAGTAGTTTCCCTTCTGGGGCTTATGACCTCCCTAGCCATAGGATTTTAACTAGGTTTTCAATACCAGGAAGGAATTTCTTCCTGTGAAGCAGGCCTCAAATCCAATCAGAGAGTAATTGGTTTCCCCCATAAAAAACACACCTCTATTGCACCAGTTCATACACCTCCTGGGGTATCCTTATTGGATAGATTGTGTGACTTATGTTGATCCATATCTTCATCCTTTATTACAGTAAGTATAATAAAAGCTACTTTTTGATAATTTCATTATTTACAATGAGCACAGTGTTTAAAATATTGGTGATAATGTAATACTAGTTGAATAAGCAAATTTACAATAAAAATTAAGAATATTTTGTCTATAAATATTTCATAGCTGCTATGATTGCTTGTAGGTATTATGAGAATTGTAAACATAATTTCCATTAGTAATAAGGAGTTCATATCAATGTCAATGTCAGAACTATCACAATACTAGCTTCTAACTGAATGACATTCATTGCTCTTTATTTGAATTATCCTTATAGAGAGTTATAAGTGAATATTAGAATTATTATTGCTATTTGCTATATTACAAATATTAAAGTAACAAAGGAAAGTAAAATAGTGTTCTTGACATGATGAAGTTATTAAATATACAGATAAAGTAAATAACCCCTAAATTTCTCTTCAACCTTGGATTCTATGGTACTTATATTAACTTATGTTGGTTTACTTGAATGCCAGGTGCTAATTCAACTTATTTATAACTCATTTAGTTATAACACCAAAACACTTATTATTATTTTATAGATGAAGAAAAAAGGCAGAGATGTATTAATTAATAGTCTGTTATGGTTGGATCCTGAAATACCCCCATAAAGGTTCTTGCTTTGAGTGCTCAGTCTTGAGATTGTGGCACTGTCTGTAAGCAGTGTATGTGGTGGAGTCTTTAAGAGGTAGTGGCCTGGCTGGTAGAAGTGCATCACTAGGAGTTGAGTATAACATACAAAGTTATACTCACCACTGATCTCAGCCAATTTTCTCTGCTTCTTGGTCTGTCACCATGTAAATAGGCTACAGTTTCATGCTCCTGACTTCAGTGACAGTGCTATGCCTTATCCAAGCCTTCCTTTCAAAATGTACTGGAATCACTCTAAACCCTTTGGTCAAAATGAGCCATTCCTTCCCTAGGTTGTTCCTGTCGGGTATTTGGTCACAGTGATGCAAATGTAACTAACACATAGCCCAATATTCAATAATGGATCAGGTTCTTTGGATTTAGAGAGTTGAGTTTGATATTCAGACAAGCCTCCTTTTTCAGCCTTTAGAGTCTTGCCAGCTACTCAAAATCCATACTCAATTGACAGTAAACTTTTGTATTCTATATAATGGAGTTTTATTATGCTTGGTCTACTATGGGATTTAAAAGATCTGTCTGAGTATGTTTGTAAAGGTAGGATAAATCCACTGTTTACATTCTGAGAAGTATTTTCTTCCACCTCAAACTTTCCCTGAAATAAAAAGTTATTTCTGAAATATTTGTGGGTATTGGGAAGTGGCCAAAAAATAAGGATTTTAGTGTGACTCATTAGATTAGATGAGAACAGCCAGAAAATTAGTTAAATATATTCAATTTAGTAAATGGCCTGTCTTAGGACACAATTTAAAAGAAACCCTTTTAACAGAATTTAGATTTCTGGAGATTTGGCAAGGTGTCAAACCAAATGAAATATCTGGAGGTCTCATTTCTACAAGGACTCAAAATAGATTCCCATTAGTGAAAGTTAAAAGATAAAAGGCAAAAACTGAGCTAGAGCCTGCCTTGCTGTGGCATGAGCTGCCAGATTCCAGATGATACTTAATTGGAAGCTCAGGAAGTAATGATGAGCAGCCTAACCAGGAAGCCTGTGCTTGGCCTGAGTCCCTGGAGAAGGAGGTTGTGCCAACAGTAAACAGTAATCTCAAAACGTTTAGAAACGAGCCTGACAGTGGAAAACAAAATTATACCAGTCATGCTACACAGAATAGATATAAAACCAAACACAGAAACCAGCTGTCAAACCGGACATGCCACTGACTGTATTATCTTTGAGAAAGTTACAAATTATAAAAAAATGAAGATAGTCCTGAATGCTTCTATGTAACAAGGTCTCTCTGTATTTGGTGGTCGTTACTTAATGTCTCTAATCAATATATTATAATACCTGTACTGTGCTTAAGAACTATGGTTTGGCATGCAATGGATCCACTTTTGTCATTGAAACTTGAGGGTGAGAAAAAGTATGGCCAGGTACAAGAAATCCTCTTCTGGAAACAGAACTGCAGTACTTTTCTGCTACGATCTTAGCACTTACGTCTGTTTACCAGAGACATAGGAGCGATTTCAGGAATCCTGTAGAATTACACTAATATAGGTGGTTAAGTAAATTCAAATTTAACTCCTCATTTACTTCCAGCACATTTTACTGCTCCTCTGCCACTTTAACTAACTGCTATGATCTTGGACAGGATCAGGATAGAACATTCCCATTATCATACATTTCAGAAATACTGGATGGGATGGATATCAACCATTCCCACTATACTACAAAGTTCTATTGCATGGCATTGCTTTTGAGTGTTTTTATTTAGCCCTCTCACTTATGTGTCATACCATATATACATATATACATATAACTCATATACATACATATATACATCTAGACATATAACTCAAGTCTACATAGTGGGTCTCTTAATATTCTGGCTAAATTCTAAACTTATATGTATGCATGTGGTGAGAGTAAAGGTTTGGTAAAGAGCTATTAGGTATTTATGAACAAAATTACGATTCTTATAGTTTCAAGCTATTGGAAGAAATAAAATCATAATCAGGAATGCGACTCCTATGCAGCATCTTTTTCTGTAGTGCTTGGATGCTTTGTGACGGCTGGAGAGAATCTTTCCCTGTCATGGCCACCAGAGCTTCATTGACACAAGACCTACATTGACAGTCCCTGGAAGCTGCCAGTAGGTGTGCAGGGTGTGAAAGTGACTGCAGCCAGCACACACTTCTCAACAGTGAGCTAATGTTCAAATGGATCTGGACTGTGAAAGAGGTTGGAATCAGAGCTTCACCCCAGCTTTCTACAGGGAGGGGCACTTTCAGGGAGTATGAGTAATGGAATTGGAATAAAGCAGGAGACTTGTAGTTTAAAAAAAAATAAAGCAATTAAGAAGGCATGTGTAGGAACTGAAGCCGATCAGTGGACACATTTCCATGGCTTTGACATCAAATTGAAGAGTTTTGTGGAACTAACAGATGCTAGTAATGAAAGGCTGAAGTGTACAGAGACCCGGACAGCCAGTGATCAAGTTAAACACATCTTAGATAAACAGCATCTAAAAGATAAGTCTACCCATTAAATCATTTGGAGGAATTGTGTTCTCACTAAGGACCTGGAACTGAATGCAATTACTGATGCTTATGCTGGCCTCATAGTTTATCATAGAAAGTTTGGGTAATGCCATGTAAATGTTTGCTATAAATAAAAACACTCCTACTTAGTGAACTTAAAAAAAAAAAAAAAAAAAACTTAACCTCAGATCTCTGAAGAAGTGATGGATTGGTCTATGCATTTTCCAGAAAATCTACAGAGATTTTTATAATGTTGAAGAATATTTCAGAAACCCGTACTCAGTGAGGAAAATCATATTTGGGCCTAGAGATTCTGCAACTGAACTGAGGCTTAGCAATAGTTTTAGCTTATTATCACTGGAAGTTTCCACTGCTGGTGGAGAACAACAGAAATCAATTGAAGAGCATGAAACTGTAATAATGTTACAGAAGAGCTGTGGCAGTTTGAATGGAAATCTCCTAACAGATTCAGTTTTATCTAAAGCTTCGTGGATTTCTGTTGCCTGGCTGGAAGAGATGTTATGTGGGGTGGCTCCTAGGGTCCAGCCTTAAGGTGTGCTTGGGGATGGAATTTCCAGCCAAAGATATGCATAGGGATTGAGCTCTGCCTGAGGTTCCTGGAGTATGCTTGCTTATGATACTGGTGGTGGTATTTCTCTCTTTGCTAACCTGTAAAAGGGGACCAACTTCTTCCACCACTATGGAACTTCCCATGTAAGCTTCAAATAAATTGACTTCTTCCCATAACTGTCTGGTCTGGAGGTTCATCCCAGCAACATTGAAACTGACTGCTACAAGAGGCATGGGACACATTTGATAATTCAGTGAAGCATGATGAACATGTTGGGGATGATGTACTTAGACATATGATGAAACAAGAAGAAGGTGGATTTGAAGAGGAAATAGGAGACAAAAAATCTGTAGAAAATATGTAAAAAACTTACTTCATATTTCAGATTATGAACTCCAATTTTTAGAACAGCAGGCTGAGGAAAACTTAGTAATATTTCTTATCCTGGTAAGATAGTAAATAAAGAAGAAACAATATAAATAGAAAAAAAACACTTATAGGAATTGAAAGACCAGATTTACTATTGAAAATCAAATAGTTTATTTGAAATAAATAAATCACTATTGAGAAGCCAGTTATTATTATCTTCAAGTAACCAGATAAAGCCCTATCTCTAAAGAAGAAAAGCTATGGCAAAAGTAGTCATGATGAAAAAATGAAAGAAAAATTAATGATTACTTAGGATATCTTGTTATTAAATCAACAAACCAAAATATTGAATAACAAAAAAATATATAAATAAAAATTATGTATTTTAAAAAGCTTAGAATCTATAAACTTAAGAGTCCTAAGACCCCGGACTATATATTATGACATGTGCAAGGATACACGTAGTAAAAATATTAGCATTTCCTAGTGTAAATTATGGCCACACAAACATAGTAAGTTCTAGTTCCTGGAATCTATGAGTATTACTTTACATAATCAGCTGTTAAGTTAAGAATGTTCAAGATATCAGAAATGTGAAGCATCTGCCAAAGAAAGCTTAAGGCACTGAATGGATAAGAAACAAATGCTAAAAATAGCAGGCCCATAGGAGCGGGCCACCCAAGCCTATTGGTGATCATTTTATGCCACCATATGTCCTGGGTACCAGACATGGAGCAACAGGATTTAATGTTCATCTTTCCTTGCTATATTCCTGCTCCTCCTTTGTGGAAAGAGAATATTAATTATGTGCCATTGTATATTGCAAGTATGTGACTTGGTTTTTGATTTTACAGATGCTCATGGATAATAATTTGTCAAAAATCTCAGAAGAGATTTTTGAACTTTAGAATTAAACAATGCTTGGACTATTGGTACGATGGAGACTCTAGAAGTTGGATGAGATGTATTTTGTATTATGAGATGGTCATGAACTTTTGACAGCCTGGGCAGAATATTATGGTTGGAATCTAAAATGTCCTCCACAAGCTCATGTTATTGATGCTCATTACCCAGCTTGTTGGTGCTGTTTTGAAGGCTATGGTGCCTGTAGGAGGTGTGGCTTGGCTAGTGGAAGTAGGTCACTAGGGACAAGTCTTTGAAGGTGATACCCACCACTGGATTCAGCTAGTTTTCTCTATTTCCTACATATTATGGTGGTCTGAATATAAAATGTCCCCCCTAGCCTCAATTGTTTGAGATGGTGCTGTTCAAGAAGGTTGACAAGCTTTGGGAGCTAGAACTTGCTAGAAGTGTGTCACTGGGAGTAGGTCTTGAGATTTGATAGTCCAGCCTTGCATGGCATTTTCTTTCTCTATTTCCACTAAGCTGACATGAAGATGTGATGCTGGCTGTCTGCTCCTGTCATGCTGTCCCTGCCATGATGTTACATCTCTTCAAAACTCTAAGCCAAAAATAAACTCCTTTAGTAAGTTGCTTCTGGTCAGGTGTTTTGTCCAGCAATGATAAGTAACTGATATACCTGCCATGATGTGCACAATCACTGCCTGGCACTCTTGTCACCATGGATAGAGCCATTCTGGCCACCACGCCTTCCCTCCACAAGGGGCTGTATCCTCTGAACCAAAATAAACTTTCCTCTGACATTGACTATGTCGAGTAATTTGTTCACAGCTATGAAAAAAATAACTAATCTGGGCCCGAAATGTCATCATAAGTGTCCTCATAAGCAGGAAGATAAGCATTCCATACAGACAGAGCAGAGACAGCACCATGGCCCCAGAGTCAGGATGGAATGTTGTAGCCATGAGACCAGAAAATTTGGCAGCTATCGGAATCTGGAAAGCAACCTCGATTCAAACATTGCCTATTCCTCATCAAGTCTCAGTATCCTCTAAACCTCATCATTTGCAGCAAATGTTTGTAGCGTAGTTTGTAGTGTTTTCCGATCTGGAAGGGGCTGGAATTGAATTTTCCCATAGAACCTACAGAGGGCGTTTACCTCAGCCAACACTCTCATTTCAACTTAGTGACACTGATTTCAGACTTACAGCCTCCAGAGCTGTGAAAGAGAACATTTTTTTTTTAAACCACACAGTTTGTCATAACTTGATATAGTAACCACAGGTAACTAACACACAGGGGAAAAAATATACATACTTTCACAGAGAAAGAACAAGTTACTCAAAACTGACAGAAAAGAATGAAAAGATCGTTCTATAAAAGCAATGAAAATAGAAAAGTAGAGAGTAAAAAACAAGGGTTAAGATGTCTTGACAGGTAAAGGTACTTTCTTACAAAGTCTGCTTGCCAAGATTCAAGTCCCTAGTATCCACATAAATCGAGACACACAAAGTGGTGCATGTATCTGGAGTTTGTTGCAGCAGCAAGAGGTCCTAGTAGGCCCATTCTCTCCCCCCCTCTTTCTCTCTCATAAATAAATAATATTTTTAAAAAGCAGTAAACAAGAGATAGCAATAAAATATTTAAGAGATATATAACACAATCATGATATAACACACATGTAATTCACCATTCAAGATAAATATTAATAAGGAAACAAATATAATGAAAAAAACCATGCTGAGAAGCAGATGGATGAGAAAATCTCATGAATGTAATGTACATCCAAAATTACAGAAACAGAAGCCAATCAACATCTAAAATCAATAGGGCAGGAGTCCACAGCTTCTTTAAAAACATGAAGGAAACTGTGTGTGACTGGATTCAGGGTGGAGATGAATGGGGAAATGCTGTTTTGTCATGAAATTTTAATCTGATTGATTTCAAACTGTATCCATGGATTAGACTGATTAAAAGTCAAATATAAAAACACAACTACTACAAATAATAAATTCCATTGTACTCTAACTTGGTAAATCCCTAAAGTTAAGGCCCTTGGTCACTATCTGTATAGTAAAGGGGAAAAGTCCAAAGAGGCAGAACTCACAGTGTCAGCCTAGGGTGACACAAGGCAGGTCCTAGCACTGCACTGACAAGAGGGGCAGAAGGGAGCATGCTCTAACAGGTCCATGCACTGCTCACCAAGTAGCTGCCAACACCTGGTATCACCCATGCAGCAGGATCAAACCTCTCCTGTTGATCTCAAAGCTAGAAAGCAAAGGACCCCACCCCTCAGCCACACTCCATGGAGGGGTTGTGCACACTGGAGTTTCCAAAGCTAGGTTGTCTCCACAGATCAATCAGTCTGTCACTGAGGATTTTCTACTCTGGATTCAGTGCTAGGTGAATACAGCCTGGAAAATTATTCATTCATGGCTTTTGTTATTTTGGGCATGTGTCTACTAAATGGGTTTCTTTTTTCAAGTGCCAGCGTTAAAGGGGTATTGATTTACTTGAACAAGGCAAGTAGACCAGAGTGGAGTAGAATAAGCATTGTCTAATCAATAAAGCTAGCCTTCAGAAGTGATTGTGCAGCACTCCAAAGTAATTCTGTTTGCTGTCCACAAAGTCTCACTTGAGATTTCCGACTTCTGCCCAGATCTCTCTTAGCACAACAGTTCCCTCAGTCTTGTCAATATGGCCATTCAAGTGCAGTCTGTAGACAGGTACCAGACCACTGGCTTCATTCTCATTTCTTTCTCTTCCTAACATAAAACACAGATACATGGGGCTGGAGAGATGGCTTAGCAGTTAAGGTGCTTGCCTACAAAGCCTAAGAACCCATGTTTGACTCTCCAGATCCCACATAAGCCAGATGCAAGGGTGAGGCAAGTGCAAGGTCACACATGCCCACCAGGTGGAACAAACATCTGGAGGTCGACTGCAGTGGTTGAGGCCCTGACGTGCCAATTCTGCCCTGACCCCTCTCAAAGAAAGAAAGAAAGAAAGAAAGAAAGAAAGAAAGAAAGAAAGAAAGAAAGAAAGAAAGAAAGAAAGAAAGAAAGAAAGGAAGATTGTAGTAATGCTGATGTGGGGGTGCATATAAATCTGAAGCAGAGTTAGGACTGCCATGAGTTCAAGGCCACCCTGAGACTACATAGTGAATTCCAGGTATGCCTGGGATAGAGTGAGGACCTACTGCAAAAAACCCAAAAAATAAGCAAATACAAATAAAAACAAGCTGGGTGTGATGGCACACACCTTTTTAAAAAATACAGACACACACACACACACACACACACACACACACACACTCACACACGCACATGTGCATTTGAGTTGGAACCAATATTGTACCTGGAAGGACATTTGCTTCACTCTGAATTCAGATAACAGGTTGCAAAATATATGTAGCAAAGAGAAACAAATAAGTAAGAGAAAACAACAAAGAAGTGTCCTACCAGTTATAACAACATGTCCAGGATCAGTGATATCCTGTGTGAGGCCAAATGATCTAATAACTGATTCAATTAGCTGGTATAATTTCCCCCTTTCACACAAACAAATCAGAGAATTAATACTCTTTTTTGTTGTTGTTGTTTTTCGAGGTAGGGTCTCACTCTAGCTAAAGCTGACCTGGAATTCACTCTGTAGTCTCAGGGTGGCCTTGAACTCATGGTGATTCTCCTACCTCTGCCTCCCAAGTGCTGGGATTAAAGGCATGCGCCACCACACCCGCCTTGAGAATTAATACTCTTTTACTCAGTTTTCCACTGGAATAACACAATTTTGATGCAAAGACAAAAACATTTTGGTTGAAAAATACAGTTATGGCTTTGGGGGTTAGAGTGACAGTAACTTTTCTTGATTTGCTGACTACAAGAATGCGAAATGAGGAAGAGGTGAAGTGACTCTAAGATTACATGCTCAGAGGAGATGGTGCAGTGTTTATGACTAAGGATGACAGAAAGCAGGAAGCTACAAAAACTTACAGACAAGTACCGCGTCTGCTAGATTGCGACTGTCTGCAAAGACATCCATTAGCTTAGTAGCTCTGTGTACTGTGAATCAAGTATTTATCAACTGCTTCTGGGAAAATGTGCTGTGGCAAACATTCTGTGAAGACAAATACATTATATGAATGCTGTCAAACATGTTGGAGAGACTTCCAGTGCCTGCAGACCTTGTGCGTATAAACCTGAGCAGCTCATTCACATCTAGAGAAATATCCAAGTCTGAAACTCAGTCAACTTAAATCTTCCAAAAGTGAGACAATCCATAAAAATAGCCCAACATTGAATGCCTCCTAGTGTTTTGATAAATCATCAGAATTGTGTTTTTCACAAAAATCTGATTCTAGCCAAAAATTTAAGCAGTAATTTGAATGAATTTAGAAGCAACATTTTATTTCACTTACTTGGACATAATCATTGCTTTCCTACTATTTCTAACTGGTGGGGAATATCTATCATCTTAAATAGTCCACCATTGTTTCATAAGTCATGTTCCTTGAGATATAAGGATTTGCTATTCATTAGGAAGCAAGCAAATGCATGCATTTGTACATATGAAAATTATAATAAATAGCATCTACTCTTCTCAAACATTGGTCATATTGTAAGTTTATGTTGTCACTTATATACTAATATAGACTTGCTTTATTGAATAATGCATTGATTCTCAAACCACTTGTCTAATGGCCCAAGTGAGTGTGTCTAAGGAGGCATATAGTATAACAAAGGGGAATTAGGCATAGGGTGTATCTTAGGTTCCATTGCTGTAACAAAACCTAAGAAGATCAATTTAAAGAGAAAAAATGTCTAGATAATTGATAGTTTCAAAAGTATCAGTCTGAGGCTAAGCTTAAAAGATTTTTTTTTTTTCTGTCTGTCACCTCTAACTCCAAGTTCTGAAGATTGGTTGCTACCCACATTGAGCTGTTGATTGCAGAGACCTACGAGGTCCCCAAATCAAAACAACTTTATACCGAAGCACTTGATTACCTGCCTGAGGGAAAAGCTAAGACCCTATTGCTGAAGACACCATATGCTGCTGACACAGAGCACAGAGAGACCTGGCTGGAATTTAGAAGAAAGCCAGTCCCCAGACAGTTAGCCTGTCGAGTACTGGAAAGTGCTACATGAGCTACTGGGAGAAAATGGCCAACAGTCTGAGCAACCAGAGGTCTAAGCTACTCAGAAGCAAACACCCTGACACATGTAAACACCAGTGCAACAGTGGCACACAGCCTCAGTGAGTAACAAATAGGTTTCTGATTGGCTAAGAGATCCACTCAATGTAAAGGACCCCATATCTGGAATTGGGAACCAGATCAGTATTCTATGGAGACAAAGATTATGTTTTCCAGTGTCAAGGTCTCACTAGTCTTTAGCTAAAAGGGGGGGTTACATACATCAAATTCTTCCTAAATTAATAAAGTTTATCCCATTTAAATTATGCTGACTTCACTCTCTGTTGGAGAATCTGTTCTTCATTTTCCAGAAGGTAGCTAGACCAGAAGACATAAACTACCACTCACACTTCAGCCAATCCACAGCTGAATCCACAGAGGAATTGGGGAGACAAGAGTGCTGTTTCCATTCTATTCCTAATAATCAGCACCAGGGTGCAAGAGACAGACCCTGAGGAAACTCAACACCTACCAAAAAAGAGATCCAGAGGCTTCTAAGAGTTCATCACTGATGGAGACTTCAAACTCACCCACCATGGCTCAGGGAATTTTGCAGAAGAGGAGGCGGAAACATTGTAAGAGCCATAGGTTAAGACATCATGCCCAGAGGCATTCCCTCCACACCCCAAAATAACTGACTAGTGCTTCCACAACTCATAAATTCCAATCCCATGGGGAATACTTGGAATTCCACTGAGGAGTGTCCCCAACAGAATGGGGACAGGGATGAGGAAAAAGAGGGTACCAATACATGGTATATCCATACAAAACATCTTGTTAATAATAAACATATTTAAAAAAGAAAAAAGTTCAGTCTGTAGTCAATTGACTTCATTGTTTGGAGGTCTCTGGTGAGCACAACAAGGAGCCAGCACCAGGAAGCTAAGAGAGGAAGGGCCAGTGTGTCAGACAGCTTTAGGTTCACTCAGATGAACTTCCAGACCAGGCACAGTTATGGAAGAAGGGATTTATTGAAGTTTACAGATCCAGAGGAAGTTCCATAATGGCAGAAGAAGCTGGCCTACTTTCATAGGACCAAACACAGAGAGAGAAGCCACAAGCCAAAAGCCACAGCACAGCACACCTCAGGAACTCCAGCTAGGCACACTTTACATATCTTTAGATTGAAATCTCAAACCCACCACCACACCTTAAGACACGCCCAGTGACACTGCCTCCAGGCAGGTGCTGCAGATGCAAACTACAAGCTAATAAAACAAGGAATATATTGAGGGCCATCTATTCAAACTACCACTTCCAGGTTCTCATTATCCCTTTCCAGGGCTTATCATCACTAACCTAACTTCTTTCCAGTAAGATCCACCTACCAATAGTGCCATAGGCTGGCAACCAACACATCAGCCTTTGGGAAACACTGACCAAAACTATAAAATGTCTAACATTGTTTTAATGAACTTTTTAAATTTTTGACAAATTACACCTTTATAGACAATGCTGTTTGGTGGAAAGAGGAGAACTCTTCTGATTACACATGTGCACATGTATAAACAACTATAAATGCAATTGTGTTCTTCGAAAGAAAAACACTGAAAATGGGTTTCTAGTCTTTGCCCTTTGAAAGATGTCATTATTCTTCTTTGCTTGCAAAATAATATGTCTCTGTTATTCTCATGTACTATTTTGTTTAATGAAATATTAACTGAAATATGAAGTAAAATCAAAAAATTGTAAAATATTTAAATTACAACTTAATATGCTATCATTCCAGGAAAAGGTTAAATAGTTAGATACCTTCCTCAAATAACTATATTATCATGCATAATTATTAGACGAAAACTAATTTTTCTTTTTATGCATCCTTAGTTATTTGTACTTAAATTTACTAGTTTTCTTTCCAAAGAAATCTAATATATTTACTAGTTTATTTTTCCTCTTGTTCTACATGAATGGAAATGAAGTATTTGTATCATACAGCAAAACTAAATTATGCCTTAAACCTGGAGTTCAAAGATAATTTATTCATTTGGAGTATTTCTAAATTTATGGAAAGTGTTGTGTTATTTTATAGGAATTTTTCCATTTTTTTCTTAAAACTGCTTGAATAATTTTATCAAGATTCTCCACAATCTAATTATATAAATAAGAAATAGTCAAAACTTCCTAACACAAGTCCTTTGTAAATGTCAGTGTGTGACCAAGTAGAAAGTACTCATGAGAATCATTTTATACAAAATTAAATTATAGATCCTTTATTATTCTTCATTGCCTCCTTAAATTAAGAAAAACTAATAATTTTATAATACTAGACAGAAATTTTGAAATTATTTTATCTAGTACATCTTACCATAATTTAATGTGAGGAAGTTAAAGGCCCAGAAAAGAAAAATAGTTTCCAATTTAGGAGTGAAATTGTGTCTAACACAAAGTCTTTTCCTAAAGCCCTTTCTACAAGATCATATTGGAACACAATTTCTAAGTGTAGGGGTTGTATATATAAAATAAGAAACTGGTTTTTTGCCTTTTTATTGACATAGTGGCTGTATTTATGGGGTATGTCATGATATTTTGTGAGATGTATACAATAGGAAATGAAGTCAAGATAACTAGTACTTTCTTGCTATCTGTGCATGCTTGTGTATGTGTAAATGCACCCACAGGTGCATTTGTGCTACAGAATGCATGTGTAGGTCAGAGAACAACTCCAAGTATTGGTCCTCACCTTCCATCTCGTTTGAGACAGGCTCCTTTGTTGATTACTACTGGCCTGTAAGCTTCTGGGATTCTCCTGTCTCTGCCTCCCACCTCACCATAGGAAGGCTGGGATTACAGACACTCACTACTGCAATAGCTTTACAAGGGTTCTGACAATTAGTCCTGACCCATAATTATTATTTATATCTTTTTAAACCTTTAAAATTTTCTGTGTTGGGAAACTAGTAACTCTTCTCTCTAGTCCTTGTAAAATACATAATAAATTACTATGAACTATAATCACCCTACTGTGTTCTCTCCCTGACCACCTCTTCTTAACCTTTGCTTCCCACATGGCAGGAAAGTAGCAGAGAGGGAGGTGAAGGGTCTGCGACAAGATGTACCTTTCAAAGCCATGCTCCCAGTGACCTACTTCCTCCCGTAGGCATCACTTCCTAGTAGCCTAATCAGTATGAACACAGCAGTGAACTAATATATTCATGAAAATAGCACCATAATAATCCAATCACCTTTCAATATTACCACCAGCTTGAGACCAAGACTTTAACACATGAGCTTTTGGAGGAAATGTTCCAAATCCAACCTTATACTCTATCAGAGCAACTTTCAGAGCCTCCACATATAAGCAAAATCATGACATTTGTCTTTCTGTGCCAGGCTTATTTCACATAACATTCTCCATTTCCATCCAAACTCCCACAGGTGACAGGATTTCATTCTATTTTATAGCTGAATAATATCCCATTGTGTATATTACCACATTTTCTTTATCTATTCATCTATCATGGCTGTGTCCATTGGTTCCATGTGTGACTATTATGCATAGTGCTACAGTAGACATGGGAGTGCAGGTAAATCTTTGCTATAACAATCACACTTCTGCTGAATATACACACAGTGATGGGATAGCTAAATCATATGACAGTTTTATTTTTCATTTTTGTCTTGTTCTATTTTGAAAGGACCCTCCAAATTGTTTTCCATAATGGCTGTATTTACTTCATGTCCCCACCAACAATATTTGTGTTCCTCTTCCTCGCTGGCATTTGTTATTTTTTTGTCTTATTGAATATAACTATTCTAACTGGGGTGAGGCTGTAAGTGCTAGTCAAAGTTACCTTCAGAATTCCAGCTTCCTATAGGAATAGAGCAATAACTGAAACACATTCTATTTGAATGCATTTATAAGACTATAGGAATTGATAGTCATTAACATCACAATTAAAATATCAAATATTATCAGTAACTGACATGTAGAAACTAAGGTGGCTGCAGTCATTTAAAATCGATGCTCTTGGAATTTCTCTTAGCTGAGACAAAATGAAGAGAGGCAAATAGCCCCTTGACTTTCATTACCCACTAGCCATACTATGTGCCAGTGCTTTGTGTAAGACTCTTGGCTCTCTCAACTTTTCCAGGCTGACAGCTGTGGAAGTCATTTCTGAGAATGTACATCAGCATCCTAGTTGACTTCTCCCATTACATCTAGAACTTAAAGAGAAAATTTTCTTTGCATGATTATGTCACTCTGTGATAGCCATACACCTGCTCAATTTAAATAGATATATGCTTCTGTGGATTTCTGTCACCATAGCTGGATAAACTTTTTCCAACAAAGAAAACAATGAGAAAGTTTAAATAAATAGACAACTAGAGATACACAAAGTTTACCTGGAACTGTGTCCAGAAAGTATGAAGGATAATCACTTATGGGCCAATATCAAAGACCACAATTTTCAAAAGCAAACAGAAGTGACATCTAGTCAAGATGTGAGCTCACAGTCAGAAAGACTAGTTTCTCTCTCCTTTTTGATGTGTATGTAGGGTGTGTGTGCATGCTCCTGTGTGTCAGTACAGGCGTGCATGTGGAAATCAAAGGACAACTCTTAGTTGTCTATACTCACCTTCCACCTTGTTTGAAGTAGGGTCTCTCAGTGTTTCATACTTTATTTGCTACACTAGTTGGCATATGAGCTTATGGCCATTCTTCTGTCTCCACCCCCTCTGCTCCTTGGGGGCACTGGTGTTATGGGTACTAGTACTCAGCACAGCTACTCTGTGACTCCTGTTTTCTGTAAATAAGGTTATGGGTAAAGTCCATGTGTAGATGCTCCCGTTGGCAGCCCTACCTAGCTGAGGACTTAATCAGCTGCCAGTATCCTAAGACACTTACAGATGATTTTAGACATCAGGTCACTCGCATCCAATGAATGTTCCTACATGAAGTTTCACACATGATAGAAGGGAGGAAAAAACTCATCCCCATGGTGCCGTGTCCAAGACTCTAACGTGTCTGAGCATAATAGAATGGCTATTTTTCACCAGTGGTTGCATGGCTTATTCCATTGAAGTAGCGATTGAAAGAATCCATTTCCCAACTATTCCCCTAACAGAGTGTATCTGACTATCTTGGATGCTTATAGTGGTAGGATCAGAAGGTGACCTTGACTCTCTGCACTGTACTCTGAATCCTTTTTAGTTCTGTCTCAGTGTGACTGGTCTATATTTGTCCCTCAGCTGGTGTCTATTACTGTGAGATAAGTCTACTGACGCCTCATGATGGCATCTGCCTTGAGGGACTACAGCCCTGTATCTTAAACTCTAGTTAAGGCACACCTCACTTGGAGACATTCTCTCACCTCTGGGACTCTGATAACCCACTGACACTCTCAGACCCTCTGTCTTCCCACATCAGAGGACAAAGGAATTTTTCAATCCATCCCCACACTGTGTATTCATATGGATTCAAGAATCCTTCTGTGGTGGTTTGAATCAGGTGTCTACCATAATCTCATGTTTTTTGAATGTTTGTTTCTCAGCTGATGGGAATTTGGGAGGTGGAGCCTTGCTGGAGGAGGTGTATTGCTGGGGGTAGACCGTGAAGTTTATTAACCCCCTAGCTTGCCAGTGTTACCAGGGCTCACTTTCCTGCTGCTGATTTCCACCTGCTGTAGCATGGAGATGATGCCCAGCCTCTGCTCATTCCATGCTTTTTCCTGCCATCTTGGAGCTTCCCCACAAGGCTAAAAGCCAAAATAAACCCTTTCTTTCTATAAACTGCTCCTGGTTGAGTGCCTTACTCAGCAATTGACAGATAACTGCAACACCTGCTTCCTGTCCTCTGCCTGCCAGCTCCTTTGCCCATATCCATGCTTTCATTCTTGCCATATTGACTGAGGCCAACTTAGAGTTCCTTCCCAGTTTAGCAACCTCCCTGAGCTTGCCTCTGCAATGTGGTCATATTCTTCTGTGTAAGTCTATATGTCTGTATGACATACATAGGATTCTAACTCAAGAAAGTAAAAATGAAGTAATGAAAACCTGACAACCTTACTGTATTAGTCAGGATTCTCTAAAGGAACAGAACCAATAGAATGAATTGTATTAAAAGGGAAATTATCAGATTAGTTTACTACAGTCCAGCAATAGCAGTTTGCAAGCCTGAGACTCAAGGAACCCGGTAGCTGCTCAGTCCACAAGGCTGGATGCCTCAGCAGTCCCGATCCAGCACTGAAGACCTGAAGGCATCCTGGAGAGATGCTGCTCTTCAGTCCACCCTGGTCTTCAGTCCACACTGGAAAGCAGCAAGCAGCAAACAGCAAGTAGCACCAGCAGCCAGGTGGGAGGAGGGGATACTTTCCTTCCCAGAGCTTCTTTCGATAAGGCCCCTTCCGAGAGGGGCTGCCCACTCTGGGGGAAGGGCTTGCCCTGGGGGAAGGCTTCTTCTTTTAGTTAATCCTTCCTAGAAGCAACCTCAGAGACACACTTATGAGGAATGTCCGTGGATTCCTAAACAGATCAAGTTGACACAAACTTAACCATCACAAGTCCACCCCTTGTCAACTTGACACCAAACCATATCTCCTTACATCATACTTAATTTCCAAATGAAGATAGTAACAAGGTCATAATTCTGCCTAACATGATATAACTATCCCTCGTACAACCGGAAACGCACAATCATGCCCCCTCCCCTACACAAAGCAAGTTCCTTGAGGAATGCTTAGTCTCTAATATGAGTCAAATATAAATTCAGCAGTGGTTAACTAGTAATATGATCTTAAACAGTATTAATTATCTCATAGAGAAATAGAGGGAGAATGAAAGCATCTTAATATTGTTGTACATATGTACAAACACTCTTAACAAGGTACGACAGAAACACTCATGGCAATTATAGTCCATGTTTTTGTAACTAGTCTGATTTCCTTAGCTGGTAATTGTAACTGCCTTCTTCTACTACCCATTCTGTTTTTCCTCCACCTTCAGCAAGCACCTCAGCAGGTCTTGGTTCTTTACCTGGAGGGGTGACCCACCTTCATTCCTGAAGGATCTGGGCCATTTCACACTGCCTTGATTGGGTTGTTGCAGTTGTCCATTGACTTTGAAAACAGGGCATGGTAACACCAAGAGATGCCCTAAAGGATCTCCTGCACTCCAGACATACTCTTCCTTACCTCCATTGTGGAGGAGCAGTCCAATTTCCCCCTGGTAGTCTGGATCAATCACCCCTGCTAACATTGTAACTCCTTTCTCAGCCTGTGCACTCAGGCTATCAGGATCCCAAAATGGCCAGGGGAAGTCTTAGCTTCCAGTTCAATGGAATGTTCTTTGTGCCTCCTGGCGAAAGCACTCCCCCCTCTGGAACCAAGACCTCTAGGCCAGCAGAGTGTAAGGTTGTGGGTACAGGAAGCAAAAATTTGACTAATGGGTCACTTGGGGTGATGGTAAGTGGTACCATTCCCATTTCCACCCCTTGATTCCTGGACCCATGAATCCAGGCTATAGGAGAAACAGCACCATATATAGGACACTGATTCAGAGCATATACAGCATGCTGGAGGACACGCCCCCAGCCCTCCAAGCTATTGCCACCTAGTTGGCGCTGTAGCTGTTTCTTTAAAAGGCCATGCCACTGCTCTATCAAGCCAGCTGCTTCAGGGTGGTGGGGCACATGGTAAGACCAGTGAATTCCATGATCATGAGCCCACTGCCTTACTTCCTTGGCTGTGAGGTGAGTTCCTTGGTCAGAAGCAATGCTGTGTGGAATTCCATGATGGTGGATAAGGCATTCTGTAAGCCCACAGATGGTAGTTTTGGCAGAAGCATTGTGTGCAGGAAAAGCAAATGCATACCCAGAATAAGTGTATATTCCAGTAAGGACAAAACGCTGCCCTTTCCATGATGGAAGAGGTCCAATATAGTCAACTTGCCACCAAGTTTCTGGCTGGTCACCCCAAAGAATGCTACCATATTGGGGTCCCAGAGTTGGTCTCTGCTAATGGCAGATTTGGCACTCAACAGCAGCCATAGGCAGGCCAACCTTAGTTAGTGGAAGTCCATGTTGTCGGGCCCATGCATAACCTGCATCCCTGCCACCATGGCCACTTTGTTCATGGGCCCATTTGACAGGGGTGGCTGAGGAAAGATGTTGACCACTATCCACAGAATCTGAAGACTTCCCTTCACCACAGTCCTTCAGAGTTGTCCCAGAAAGGGGCTGTAATGCTACAGCTGTCCACTTCTGGGAGCTGCCTACATAACATGCTGAACCATCTGTAAACCATGTCCTAGTCTTCTCCTCTTCAGTCAATTGATCACAGGGCACACCCCATGGTGCCATAGGTGCATGCTTGGGGACAGAAGGCATTGAAACAGAAGTAGCAACCACAGGCATTTGGGCAATCTCCTCATGTAACTTACTTGTGCCTTCAGGGCCTGCTCGAGCCCAATCACGGACATACCACTTCCACCTGATGATGTAGTGCTGCTGTGCACGTCCAACTTTATGGCCTGGTGGGTCAGATAACACCCAGCTCATAATGGGCAGCTCAGGTCCATAGTAACTTGATGGCCCATTGTCAAGCATTCAGTTTCTACTACAACCAAATAGCAAGACAAGAGCTGTCTCTCAAAGGGAGAATAATTGTCTGCAGATGTCAGCAGGGCCTTGCTCCAGAATCCCAAGGGCCTCCACTGTGATTCACATATGGGACCCTGTCAAAGGCTCCAAAAGGCATCCCTGTCTCCACTGACACCTCAAGTATCATTGGATCTGCTGGATCCTGTGGCCCAAGTGGCAGAGCAGCCTGCACAGCAGCCTGGACCTGTTGAAGAGCCTTCTCTTGCTCTGGGCCCCACTGAAAACTAGTAGCTTTCTGAGTCACTTGGTATATGGGACGGAGTAACACACCCAAGTGAGGAATGTGCTGTTTCCAAAATCCAAATAGGGCCACCAGATGTTGTGCTTCCTTCTTAGTGGTAGGAGGGGCCAGGTGCAACACCTTATCCTTCACCTTAGAATGAATATCCCTGCATGCCCCACATCACTGAACTCTTAGAAATTTCCTGGAGGTGGAAGGTCCTTGAATTTTGGATGGATTTATTTACCATCCCCTGATGTGCATATGCTGTACCAGCAACTCCAGAGTGGCTGCCACCTCCTACTCATTCAATCCAATCAGCATAATGTCATCAATATAATGGACCAATGTGACACCTTGTGGAAGGGACAGTCAATCAAGATCCCTGCAATCTAAGCTATGACACAGGGCTGGAGTGTTAATATAACCTTGAGGTAAAACAGTAAACATGTACTGCTGGCCTTGCCAGCTAAAGGAAAATTGCTTCTGGTGGTCCTTATGGACCGGTATGGAGAAGAAAGCATTTGCAAGATCAATAGCTACATTCCAGGTACCAGAACATGTGTTAATCTGCTCAAAGAAAGAAACCACATCTGGTACAGCAGCTGCAATTGGAGTGTCCACCTGATTAAGTTTCCGATAATCCACTGTCATTCTCCAGGATCTGTCTGTCTTCTGAACAGGCCAAATAGGAGAGTTAAAGGGAGATGTGGTGGGAACCACCACCCCTGCATCCTTCAAGTCCTTTATAGTGGCATTAATCTCTGCAATTCCTCCAGGGATGTGATACTGTTTCTGGTTCACTATTTTCCCTGGTAGAGGGAGCTCCAATGACTTCCATTTGGCCTTTCCAACCATAATAGCCCTCACTCCACAAGTCAAGGAACCAATGTGGGGGTTCTGCCAACTTCAAAGTATATCTAGCCCAATTATGCATTCTGGGACTGGGGAAATAACCACAGGATGAGTTCGGGGACCCACTGGACCCACTGTCAGTCTAACACTTGCCAAAACTCCATTGATCACCTGACCTCCATTAGCACCTACTTTAACTGGAGGGCCATGATGTTGTTTGGGGTCTCCTGGAATCCATGTCAATCAGAGCCAGTGTCCAGTAAGCCCCAAAAGACTCTGATTATTTCCTTTTCCCCAGTGTACAGTTACCTAGTAAATGGCCTCAGGTCCCACTGAGGAAGGATGGGACTAAGCTTAATATTGAAACTTTTGGGGATTGTGGGAGGGTCCTTCTTCAAGGGGACCTGGCCACACCTTCAATCAAAGGGCTCAAGTCTGGAAACTGGTTAACAGGCCTTGATTCTCTGTTGCTATAATTCAAAGTGGCCTTTCGGTCCTTTGCTGTGGAACTTTTCTGCTTATACAGATCAAGCAGGAACTTAGTAGGCTTTTTATCTATTTCACTTCTGGGAACACCATGATTCATCAGCCAGTACCAAAGGTCTACATGAGTCATACTGTTAAGAGCATTGTTTTGCCTACACTGTCCATTATGGCAAACATGCTCACCTTGCCTTTGGTGACTCAGTGCTTCTACTTGGCCCTTGTTACCCTGAGATCCAGTTAGACCCATTGCATCTAAGTCACCTCACACAGCAACTGTGGCACCCACTGTGATGTCTTCCTTACATATTATGGCAACTACTGGCAACTTTAAGTATGCTGGGGCTCCCTTCACAAATCTGTTTCTTATAGTCTTAGTGAAGGGCATATCTTCTGGACACTCCCATTGAGGGGGAAAAGATGACTTTACATGGCAAATCCATTCCAGCATTCCAAGTTCTCTGAGCCTTTTAATCCCTTCATCAAGATTAAGCCAAGGGATATTAGCCAGCTCATTCACAGTAGGCCATCTTTGGAGCCATACTTCAGTCAACCAATCAAATAAACTCTTGGCATCTCTTCCAACTGCAGGAGCTGCAGTGTTAAATCTAAAATCTCTGCTCAGTGGGCCCATTTCTATAAAGTTAGCCTGATCTAATCTTATATTCCTTCTGCCATCATCCTACACGCTTAAAATCCATTCCCACACATATTCCCCATGCTTCTTCCTGTACAAGTTAGAAAGCTCCTAAAGTTCTTTAGGGGTATGCTTCACTTCCTCTTGAGTCACACTTTCTAACTCATCTTTAGGGGCACTCCTAGCCTTACACCTTGTTATAGGCCTAGAGGCAAAGATGGGTGGACACTGAGAAGCATCAGCACCTCTTGCAGGGAGGGCCATTGCTGGTTCCTCAGATAAAGAAGGAATCATTCCCTCAGGCAAGGGTGGAGAGGGCAATACTTCAGGGTGTGGAGGTTGGGATACAACTGCCCCTAAAAGAGGGGAAGCCACATTCTTATGCAAAACAACTTCTTCAGAATATGACAGCTAGATGTCCCCAGATTCCTCAGGGTTTTCCCACACATCCCCAACCCAAGTCATAGGATCCCACACTTTCCAATCAGTGCCCTCACTTTAACTTCTGATAGCCTGTGAGGCTGGGAATTGAGTTTAAGTTGCAAGATAGCCAATCTTACAAATGAGAGCTTGGGTTTGGTTTTCTGCAATTTGAACCCTGTTCCAGCTAGAGAGGAGATTCTCCTCCAAGGCACCAGTAGAAATCTTCAGATCATGTATATGAGTCTTATGCTTGGAAATTTCCGTTCTGAACTTCTGCTTTTCTCCCAATAGTTTATCCAGAGATGCTAGAAAAAACCATCCAGCATCATCATCCATCTTACTTTTACACAAATATTAAAAAGTTCTAAATACAGAGTCATTAAATTCCTTGCTCTTCACAAGATATGACTCAGGGTCACCAAATACATCTATCTCATAGAGTTCTTTAAATAGTGCACACCATGGATTATTAGTGCCCTCCTTATTGCCAGTTAAAGTGCTCTCCTTATTACCAGTAGAGCCTTTAGTGGCACTGAAGTTGGAGAACCAACTCCAGAGAGCACCAAACCCACTAGGAAAATCCATCCTTACAATTCTGTTTCTTTACAACCACTCCTGGTACCACAATCTGTATTAGTCAGGGTTCTCTAGAGGAACAGAACTGAAAAAAATGTATTAAAAGGGAATTTATTGGATTAGTTTATGACAGTCCAGCAATAGCAGGTTGCAGACTCAAGAGTCAAGGAACCCGGTAGCTGCTCAGTCCACAAGGCTGGAGGCCTCAGCAGTCCCAATCCGGCACTGAAGGCCTGGAGGCTTCCTGGAGAGATGCTGCTCTTCAGTCCACCCTGGTCTTCAGTCCACACTGGAGAGCAGCAACACCAAGCAGCGAACAGCAAGCAGCACCAGCAGCCAGGCGGGAGGAGGGGATACTTTCCTTCTCAGAGCTTCTTTACATAAAGCCCCCTCCGAGAGGGGCCACCCACTCTGGAGGAAGGGCTCACCCAGGGGGAAGAAGTCCTCCTTTAGTTAATCCTTCCTAGAAGCAACCTCAGAGACACACTTATGAGGAATGTCTGTGGATTCCTAAACACATCAAGTTGACACAAACTTAACCATTACACTTGCCAATGACATTCTCTACTTTCCTCCAAGGACACAAGGTCAGGGGGGAAAAATGTCCACTTCTGCTTCCTCTTCAGAAAGACTTCTCCACTATTGCATCTTCTTCCTTCCCAGTGGACATTAAATAATTAGCCTCAATAGCAAAGGAGGAGGTAACCCCCCTACAATGAGGGATAAGTAATACAATCTCAGGGAGCAGGAATGGTATTTTATTTGAAAGCCGTAAAATTACTAGGAAAAAAATCCCATTTATATGTGTGTGTGTTTGTATTACTGTGAAAATATCATTGACCTTGTATTGAGGAATATTACAGTTTTCCAATCTTTAAATAGAAAAATATGCCAAATGTCACCTCCTTTATGATTGGTTGATTTATTATATATTTCTTCACTTAGTAGAAGTATAGCAAGGCTGAAATTTATTAGTTACTTTAAAAGGAGTATAAAGATAAGTTTTCAGATTTCAAAGGCTAGTTCTTTTAAAATGACTACAGTCTAATAATAGAAAAGCTCACAATATTAACAAATATATTTAACAATTAAAAAATAATATGGATGCTAAATAATCTTCACGTGTCTGTGTTATTGTTTTTGAGGCAAGCCCAACAGACTGCCCCTTTTTACATGTGAGAGAGAAAGAGTGAGAGAGAGAGAATTGGTGCTCCAGGGCCTCCAGCCACTGTAATTGAACTCCAGACTCATGCACCACCTTGTGCGTCTGGCTTAAGTGGGATCTGAAGAGTCAAACAGGGGCCCATAGGCTTCTCAGGCAAGCACCTAAACTACTAAGCCATCTGTCCAGCCCTCTACACTATTTATGTTGTTCCCCAAATCCTCCAAGGGGAGTATTTCCTCAGACAGAACATATTTGCTTATTTTATCCTTCCTGCTCATCATTCAATATTCTTTTGCTTTTTTGTTTGTTTGTTTGTTTGTTTCATTTTGGTTTTGGTTTTGATTGTGGGGGGTAGTCTCTCTTTGGCACAAGCTGACTTAGAATTCACTATGTAGTCTCAGGGTGGCTTTGAACTCAAGGTGATCCTCCTACCTCTGTCTCTTGAGTGCTAGGATTAAAGGTATGTACCATCACACCTGACTTCAACATTCATTTTAATAGCTGGCTAAATGACTCATTGTTGAATGAATTATCCGTTCTGTACAGTATTGAAAGTAATGGGAAAACCTTGCTATCTCCATTACCAAACTGTAGGCAAGGCCATAGACAACAGTGCCAATGTAGAATTCAATAAGAATCAAAAGAAAGCAAATAACTCTGTTTGCGAATTACATCACCTATGTTTGACTAAGTCCTAGTCTGTGTGTGGTCAATACATTGACCAATTTTCTGTTGTTTAAAGCTAAGGAAGGACTAATTACTACACAAAATAATGACAATACGTTTATCCAAGACAACCAAAAACTGTCTTCCAATGAGGATTTTTAGTCAAATAAACTTCAAAAATAGGAGTTTTGCAGCTATTCAAATGTAAACTTCCTTCTCATTTAGTTTATACTGTCATGTCAAGCTTATGAGACCTTAGAGGGGAAAAGAATTTAAATTTCACTTGTCTCTTTTAAGTCACTAGAAGATAGAGATTCTATATATCTTTCTCATGTCTGTATTTCCAGCACCAGCATCTGGAATATAAACATTTCTTGAATAAATGAATAAACTTACCTGCACCCTTTCATTTCCCAGCTAAAGAAATTGTGACCCAGAGAAGTAATAAATCTTTTCTCTTAGTAGAGCAACTAAAAAGTTGCTAAAATGAATCTGTACTCAGTATAAATATTTCATTAAGGATGCAACCACATACATATTATTCATAAATATGCACACACATACACAGATATATTATTGATGACTATGTGCATTTTTATTTATGTATTTGAGAGCAACAGAAAGAGAGAGAAAGAGGCAGATATATAAAAAGAGAGTAGGTGCTCCAGGGTCTCAAGCCACTGCAGAAGAACTCCAGATACATGTACCACCTTATGCATCTGGCTTATGTGGATCCTGGGAAATTGAGCCTCAAACCAGGGTTCTTTTGCTTCTCAGGCAAGTGCTTAACCACTAAACAATCTCTCTAGCCCTCATTTTTAATGTTTTCTCTATTAAGTTAGTTAAAAATTGTCTAATATACTATACTACATTGAGGTCATTTTTGTTTATATTGGTTACTTTTTCCTCACTAAGAAAGATGGCTGTGAAAATAGAAAAAGGGAACAATTAGATATACCCATACAGAATATTCACTTAATTTTGGACTCATGACTCAAAATACCCTAACATAAACTTTGCCTTGGGGCTGTGACAAAAGAGACACTTGGTGGTCATCGTATAATTTTAGTCATTTGGACAAAGGCTAAAAGCTAAATCTTACATGATGTTGAAAATTAGATTGTAGCAAGGCTTTCTTACATTAATGCATCTTAGTTATTTTTATGCTATATTATTATGCTGTTAATTCACTTTTTATTGAATAAGTACATATTAATGCTGATATTTTCCATCATCTTTTCTATGAAATCTCAGGTGTTAAATTTGTGTTGTGTGTGTGTGTGTGTGTGTGTGTGTGTGTGTGTGGCTACACACATGCCACAGTAGTGAGTGAAGGACAGTGGACAGCCTCAGATGACGGTTCTTGCCTTACACCTTACCTAAGTCAGGGTATCTCATTATGTGCACTGTGTTTGCTAGGCTAGCTGGTCCAGAAGCTTCTGGAGTTTCTCCTCTCTCCAACTCCCATCTCGTGATACATCTCAGTATATGCTATAAAATGGATACCATGTCCATCTTCACATGAATTCTGTGAATCTGGATTCAAGCTCAGGTCCTCACACTTTTATGGCAAGTGCTTTATCCCTTGAGCCCATAAAATCTGAAAAATTTCACTTCAGTTATTATGTGCTAACCAAAATGCATTGGCATTCACAATCAAAAGGTAAAGAGGGGAGTAGGCCTGAGTGCGCAGTTCATTCCCTGCCTCCCAGTTCCCTGGTCCTGGTGCTCCTGCTACTGGCTTGGGGCTGCCTTGACTCTGCCTGGGTGCTGCAGAAGCAGGCCCCTTGCTTCACCTTCCTGATTGAATGGCCCCTGAGTCCCCAGCTCCTAGATCCCCTGCTCTGGAGGGTGCACATACAGAATGAGGAGGCTAGAGCTCCCTATTCTTCCTTGGTTCCACTTTCCAGGTACTGGTACCCCTGCTCCTGGCTTGGGGTAGCCTGGACCTTGTGGCATGCTACTGAAGCAGGCCTTGTGCTCCAACTTCCTGACTGACTGGCCCCTGAGCCCCCAAATCCCTGTTCCCCCGAGCCACAGAGTGCTCAGGTCACTGTGGGAGCAGGCCATTTGCCACTGGCACCCCAGCTTTCCAGTACCTGGTTATCCAGCCCCTGCTTCCCCTATGCTGAAGAGTGTGCACAAATGAAGTTAGTAGGCCAGAGCTCCCAGTTCCTCACCTCCCAGTTCCCCAGGTTTCTTTGATGTACTTACAATCTCCACAATCTGTTCATCTGCAGTTATAACCCTATCCTGCTCTAATCTGGTTCACATTTAAAACAAAACACTCACTGAAGATCCGATATACTTCCTTCCTCATCACTAAAATAAGACTTTTACCCTTAGATGGAAAGACCACAATGCAAAAAGAAAGAAAAGAAAAACAATGGAAGTCAGAAAACTGAGAAATCTCCAAGGAATCTTAGTCCCACAATGGAAGCCTCCAATGAAATCATAGAGAAAATAATGGAAACTGAATCCCAAAATGAAAACGCAGCAAGCTATGTGACCCTCTTCAAGAGAACTGCCTCAAGAGAACTGGAAGCAAATGATCAAAGACAGAACAGAGTTGAAGACCCAGAACTTAGGTCTACTAGCTACAGCTACTTGATCTTTGACAAAGGTGCCAATAATGTAGAGAACATAGAAAAGACAACATCTTCAGCAAATGGTGCTGGAAAATTTGGATAACCACTTGTAGAAAAATGAAATGACCCACTCATATTACTATACACAAAAATCAACTCCAAGTGGATTAAAAATCTCAATATAAGACCTGAAACTCTTCAACTTTTGGAAGAAGAGATAGGAAGAACTCTCCATGATATATGAGAGGGGAAGGACTTCCTGAACAATACCTCAGTAGCCCAGGAAATTAAACAATCTCTCAACCAATGGGATCTCAAGAAGCTAAAAAGCGTTTGTGCAGGCAACCATACCATAAGCAGAGGCAATAGATTACCCACAGAATGGGAGAAAATTTCACTGACAGAGAACTAATATTTACAATCTACAAAGAACTCAAAAAACTAAACAACAAAAAATTCAGCAACCCACTGAAAAAATGGGCTACAGAACTGAATAGGGAGTTCTCAGGAGGAGAAATATAAATGGCTAACACACACTTTAAAAGATGTGAAGGGATGAGGGAAAAGAGTACCACTTCATGACATAAGAAGGGCTACATCTACCAAACTCTCCTTAAATTAATAACTCTTATCCAATTTAACCTATGCTGACTTCACTTTCCATTGGAGAATCTGTTTTTATTTTTGAGAGGGTAGCACGAGACCCAAGGAGATAAACCACTCCTCACATCTCAGTCAAGGCCCAGGCCCAACCACAGAGAAGTGGAGAGACAAGCAAGAGTGCCGCTTCCATGGTGAGCCTGACAATCAGCACCAGGGTAAAGGAGCCAGATGCTAAGGATACTCAACACTTACCAAAGCAGAAACCCAGAGGCTCCTAAGAGCTCATCACTGAAATAGACTTAAAACACACCCAACTTGGCTCAGGGCATTTTGAAGAAGAGGGGGCGGAAAGAGTGTAAGAGCCACAGATTAGGACATCATGCTCAGAGGCACTGCCTCCTCCCAATAACTGACTGCTGCTCCCACAATGCATAACACACAATCTCACTGGGAATACCAGCAACCCCACTGGGGGAGCAGGGAGGGGCAAAAAGATAATGCCAACACATGATGTATCTATACCAAGTATGTTCTTAATAAAAAATAAAGTTAAAAAAAGTGGTGCAAGAATCTGGCATTTGATTGCAATGGCAAGAAACCCTAGCATGCCTCCCCATACACATGCACACATATGAATAAGTAAAACTAAAAAAAAAAATTCACTTCTTATTCAGCTGTTTAAATCAGATTGGTTTCTCACAACTTAAAAAATGAAAATAAAAATAAAAACATTATAGGCCATATCAAGACCTGGTCAACATTCTATTCCTGAAAACTCCATTAAAACATATTTTAGGGCTGGAGAGATGGCTTAGCAGTTAAGGCGCCTGCCTATTAAGACTTAGAATGCCAATTCCAATCTCCAAGTCCCACGTTTAGCCAGGCACAAAAAGTGACTCAAGGGTGCAATGCCACACTTGACCACAAGGTGGTGCACATGTCTGGAGTTCATTCACAGCCACTGAGAGGCTGCTGGCACACCCATAGTCTCTCTCTCTCTCTCTCTCTCTCTCTCTCTCTTTCTCTCTCTCTCTCAAATTTAAAAAAAATATTTTAGTGCAGATATATTTAAGCAAACAAAATATCATGAGTATACTGTGATCATCCATCTTCAGTTAAGTTAACTGGATTTAGAAGCATCTAGAGATTTAAGTACTCCTCTGGGTTTTCTGTCAGAATGTTTGAGAGGATTAACTAGGAGGAAGAAGGGTGGGCAGCATTGTTCTATATGCAGATGGCATAAAAGTAGGAAGAGAAGAATGCCATCTGAGAAGTAGCCTTCCCCTTATTCTATTTTTTCACCCACCATGAAGTGAATTGAGATACTCTGCTATATCCTCCAACTATGATGGACTAATTCCTTAGAAACTGTGAACCAAAATAAATCCCTCCTCCTTTTAATTTGTTCTATTAGGTGTTTTGTCACCATGAGGAAAAGCTCATCAATAGATACATTCAGATTTCTAATGTAGCCATAGAAAGGAAAAATTATTTCTCAATTCTTATATCATCTTCCTGGGAGGAATTTTATTACTTCACACTCTTGTTTATTTTCTTTCCATGCTCAATCTTAGAAGAGATGAGCAAATTAAACTAACAATCTGCAAGCTGATTGTTTCTGAGGAAAAATTACAGGATGGGATGAGACACACAAAAGACTTATGTAGGGGAAATAAGTGGAACAAAGAAAAGGGGACAGAGAGATTATGTTATGTGATATAGATCTAATATTCCTTGTGAGGAAGCTGGGTAAGAAGTCTCAGAGTGGAGTCATTCCAAAGAAGTTTGGCAAAAACTAATAAAGGACCTCAATCAATGTTGCCTATGAGCACCAGTGCTCAGTGACCCCCTGGGAGCACCTCACAGGGACCATGCTGCAGAGCGTCCTCAGAGGCAGATTCAGAGGGGGAGAAACTGGTAGATCAGTCAATTGCATGTCCCTCCTCCCACGAAAAGACTGCTTTATGCTGTTCAAGGTTGGGACATAAGATTTAACCTATTTAGGGCAAAGAGACCCATATCTGCTTTTACAAGAAGAAATCTCCAGATCATATAAAGTAATATTCATGGAACAGGGTCCTACTAGAAGAAATTAGAAATGTTAGTTGCAGTACTAAGGCTTCCAGGGTAGCTATGAAATTTGGCTTCAGTTTTGACCTTGTCCCTGTGTAGAAAACACAAGTATATCTAGATGTTTCCAATTGTGCTGTTGGGTTGGGTTTGGTTTTGTTTTCTTCCTCTGCACTGCCTTGAAAGGATTCAAATCTTGAACTTCATGGTATTTATTTCAGATGATGATGACCACAGATTATAGTAGTTTTCTTTGTGGATGATGCCACATACACCAGAAAATCAGAAGTCAGTCATATAGAATTGGGGATTGTTAGAGGACTAATCTCATGCTATAGGAGGCTCAGGATGGAGGATTTTTCGTTCTTGATGTTGGTTTACCCAGGAACCACTTCCTAAGCAGGTATAGCTAAGATAAAGGTTCAAATGTAGTTAGCAGTCTTTTTGTTCTGTATTGGATAGTTTCATCCAGTATACAATGCATCTTAATCCCCTCATTTACCCTTTCTCTTCCCCTTTCCTCTCCCAGTAAAAACCCCTCTTCTTCCCATTATATCCCCATACTACCTCCATTTCATTTTATTTTTATTTTTTGACATATTGATTTAAATTAGGATCACTTGTGTAATCATGGGTGAGAGGTGTTTTATTTTTTTTTTTCCTTGAGAACAGATAATCCTCCAGTGACTTTTAGCCCAAAGGACATGACTTTTCTTCTCCCAACAATTATCAGTTTCCACTATTTTCCCTGGAGGCAGGGAAAATATTCATGTATATGGAGACACTGACAGACTCAGTCATGCACAAGAAACCCTATCAGTTAGCAGTCATTTTAGACAGAGGCCTGTGAGACATGAAAAAGCAGACCAACATTTGCTGCTGCCTCTCCTTCTTCTTCTTTTCCTTCTCCTTCTCCTCCTCATTATTATTATTATTATTATTCTGAGGATCTGGCATGTACTGCAACTGAGTTTTCCATGTGCAACACTGCATTATAAGTTTCTTGTTTCACATGATTGGTGTCAGGCAATAGACACAGTACAGAGGAGAAATGCAAAAATGAAAGCTTTGATTATGGGATGGAAAAGGCCTTCTCAGATGAGGTCTGCTTTCTGAAACCTCCACTTACTACTAATGGTTTCTAAAGTTTGAGAAATAACTGCAGTGTTTCAAATGCCACAATCTGGTGAGAAAAAAGATGGCTTATAGAATATATGCATGATGCCAAAAGTAACCTCTTGCTGATTTCTCCCATGAATTTGAGACAAATGGTATAAAACTATCATGTTAGCAAAGCTACCCCAAAATTATTTTCTTACTCCTGAGTTCCTTCATTTAGACACCATTGAGCCTGTTACCATAGTTTTGGGAATAATATTTGATTAGATTAGATCCTGTTTTTTGGCTTCTGGGAATATTATTTTGCCTTCTAGAACTATTCTAGATACTGACTGATTTCAAAAATGTGTTGTGCCTAGAGCAGCCATCATCTGGTGTGTTCTGTTCATCACTTGAACTCTTTAGAAGTGTAGCTCACAAATCATTTGGCATTAGTCTTGGCTTCTGCAGCTTTGAAAGATCTACACTGGTTCACTAAGTGATCACCTATGCTGCCATCTGCAAAAGAAACCCAATTCTACCCAGCACTCAGATTCCCTCTAGCTGCCCTTGAACAGAATATTAAGTTAAAAAGAATGGATTTTGTCTAGCATTTTACAACACAAGGCTAAGAAAATTTGATTGTGGACTTTATTTCTTTCCCACTTCTCTATAAACTTGTGTTTATTGGCTTGTTGCAATCAGGTTCACCTTGCTGGCAGAAATCACTTGACTAGGCTGGAGAGATGGCTTAGCAGTTAAGGTGCTTGCTTATGAAGCCTAAGGATCCAGGTTTGATCTCCAGGTCCCACATAAGCCAGATGCACAAGGTGGTGCATGTGTCTGGAGTTTGTTTAAAGTGGCTAGAGGCCCTGGTGTGCCCATTCTCTCTCTCTCTCTCTCTCCCTCTCTCTCTCTCTGTCTTTATCGCTAATAAATAAACTAATAAATAATAAATATCACCTTTTGGGTAAAAAAGGGTTTATTTTGGCTTACAGACTGGAGGGGAAGCTCCATGATGGCAGGGGAAAATGATGGTATGAGCAGAGGGTGGACTGAACACCCTGGCCAACATAAGGTGGAGAGTGTGCCAAACACTGGCAAGGGGAAACTGGCTACAGTACCCATAAGACTATCCCCAACAATACACTGCCTCCAGGAGGCTTTAATTTCCAAATTGCCATGAGCTGGGGACCTAGCATTCATAACACCTAAGTTTATGGAGGACACCTGAATCAAACCATATTTTGCTCCTGGCCCCCATAAACTGATAACTATACATGATATAAAATACAATTCATTCATCCAATTTTTAAAGTCCCCATAGTTTTTATCAATCCCAATTATGTTCAAACACCCCCATAATTCAAGGTTGCAGGTCCTCGCCATTGCCCAGGGTCATTGGCCATCAACATCCCTGGCGCAGGAGGAGTTGAAGGGAAGCAGGGTCCTGGAGTGTGTAAGTGCAACAGACAACAAACCACCTGGGAGGCCATCTGTTAGATAGCACACTCTAATTCATTCAAAAGGGGAGTGAGTTTATAAACACTTGAGAAAGGTTGAGAAGGCACATACAGATTATATGGCAATTGGATACATAGGTTTATGGGTTGCTATCTAATTGGCTGGTGTTGGAAGGCAGAAGTCACAAGGGAGAAGCTGCAAGGGAGTTAACAGAAATGGCAGGAAAAGCTATGTGACTTCAGCCACATATTGGATGGCTATAGCTGCAGGGAGACTGTTTATAAGGGTCTCTTGGGCAGGTAGCCACAAGGTCAGGAACTATGGGGGGAGGATAAAGCCTGACTATGGAATGGTCAGGTGTTTTTGGCTTAGAGGGCCTGCTTGTTTTGCCCACTCTGAGAGAAGATAAGGTACACTACAACCTTGCCCGAGGGCAGGGAGGGCCAGTCTCTGTGGCCAGATAAGTCCAGCTGCAACCCCCACAGCCCAAGGTCCCTGGCCATGTCCAACAGCCCAGGCCAGTTTCCTCACAGTTCCAGCCCATGTTTAGCAATGCCCAACACAAGGCCTTTTAACTGAACCATGATACCAAAAAGAAAGAAAAAAATCCCCCAAAAACTCATAATGGCACAGAATAAACATTCACAGTGCAAAAGATGGCACTGGGTATAGCAAAGAAATATTCAACCAATACAAGATTTAAAGAGAGCAAACATCAAACTCTCTAGCTCCAAGTTTAATAACTCTAATCAGTGACAAATCTCTAAATTCTAATTCTAATTCTCACCAGCAGCAAGTTTCTGGAGTTCCAATTCCTTCCCTCCAGCTGGGATACTCACATTCCTGGAAGACCTCATCCGGGGCCGGCAGTTTTCCTTAGCAGCCATCTTGTGGTCCTGGCATCTCCACTGGGTCTCCACTGCAACCCACAATTCATCCTCACAGCTCCATCGGGTCTCCATACAGGCATCCAACAAACCTGCTTCACACTGCCCATGGCCATTTCCAGAACACAAGACTGCATTTCAAACTCAATAATCTTCTCCTTCTTGCATTTTGTATACTCCATAATACCAGTTTGTTATACAAATAGCCAATTTGTTAATCCAAGAGGGAATAAAACTGACTTTGAAGAACAGGACATTCCTTTACTATTCACTCCCCTTCAAAGAGTCTATATTCTTCCTGTTAACCCAGTGCAGCAGCTAGTCCAATCTCAAAGGTTGTCATCTCTCATACAATTGCAGCTAAACGGGCAGAAGTTTCAGGCCAAAGATTTTATCTCTGTGCCAGCTCTTTCTGTTCACATCAGTCTGTTTCTATGCAAAGCAACCCTGCATAAGTTCTCAGGACACAGGCATAATGGCAAGCCTCTCAGACAAACTGCTTGTAACCCAGTCCAGGCAAAGTTCTTTTCACCTCACAAGCCAAACCTCACAGTCCATAGTTATTACTGCATTCAGGTCTTTCAACTCTGACCAGAATAATCCATCAAGCTGTACTTACAGCACTACAAGGCATCTCTTCAGCTAAGGTTTCAAATCCTTCCACATTCCTCTTGAAAATCAGCTCCAAATGCCACACAGTCAGTTTTCTAGCAGAAATTCCAGTCCTCTGGTACTGTTGCAGTTGGGTTCACATTTCTGGAAGAAATCACATGAATAAGAGCAGCTTTGGGGGGAAAGGGGGTTTATTTTGGCTTACAGACTTGAGGGGAAGCTCCATGATGGCATGAGTAGAGGGTGGTCTTAACCCCTGACCAACATAAGGTGGGCAATAGCAACAGGAGAGTGTGCCAAACACTGGCATGGGGAAACAGGCTATAATACCCATAAGCCTGCCCCCAATAATACACTGCCTCCAGGAGGCTTTAATTTCCAAATTGTCATCAGCTGGGGACCTAACATTCAGAACACCTGAAGCAAACTACCACAAGGCTTGTTCTTTTCTGCTTGCTTCTCCATATCTATTCTTCATTCTGACCCAGGTACTGCACAATCCCTTTCCTCTAAGTTCACTGCATTCAGCCAGTGAAATGAAGCAAGGGGTCAATGAAAAGTACAAAGAGTAGGTCTATTTTTTTTTTCCACTGGCCAGTTCATGGCCCTGGAGTCTCCCTCTCTATTACAATTTGACCTTGAAATACTCTTCAAATGCTCATGTTTTGAATTTTCCCCATCTGGTAGCAATATTTTGAGAAGCAGAGGAACCTTGAAGAGATTGGGCCTGGCTAGCAGTAGTAGGTCACTAAAGGTGGGCCTGGTTCCTGAACACTCTTCTGTTCTGTGCACCAACATGAAGAGCCTCTGCTACCATTTCTGTCACTGTGAATTCTGCCATGATTTCCACACTGTGATGGACCTTAACCTTTGGAAACTGAGCCAAATAAGTCTCTTCTCCCTGAGGTGGTTTCTGTCATGAACATTCATCATAGCTACACTAAAAGTAACTAATGTGTTCTCCATACAAGTACATTGTTTGAAAATTAGAGCCTCTTCCTACTCAGTCCTCTTCAGACCTAGGGTCATGACAGGTCACCTACTGGTAACCCCAGACTGTCCTCCATCCATGTCGGTTTCCTTGTCTACACAGGGTGAACAGTCCTTTTAACCTTCTTTGTCCCCAGGATATAAAAATCTGAGAGCATTTGCCAGTAGATAACCATAAGGCTGTTTGCTGATGTCTAGTAAAAGAGAACCTTTAATCCCAGCACTTAGGAGGCTGAGTTAGAAGGATCACTGTGACTTTGAGGCTTGCCTGGGCTACAGAGTAAGTTTCAGGTCAGCCTGGGGCTACAGTGAGACATTACCTCAAAAAAAAAAAAAAAAAAAGAGCTAACACCAGGTCGTACTGAAAAACAAAAAACAACACTGCACCCATAAGAAGCAAAGAGATGCCTTGTACTGTGTCATACTGAATTTCCAAAAGTGCTCATTGATAAAGGATAGAGCATTAGGCAACAACAAGGAAAAGAAGCTGATGCATGAAGAGGTTTGGAAATTATATAGTGGTTTGTGTGGCAGGTCTTAGGTGATCCTGGCCCACAGACAGGTGACAAGCAAACAAAATAAGCCAGTAAGTGGCACCACTAGGGTTGCAATTCTCTGATATAAACTCCTTTTCTTCTTCTATTTTTTTTTTTTTGACTGTGCTTCAGTAATGTCTAAGAAAGAATTAATATGGTCTTGTCTGTCTGGTAGATAATTAAGAAAAATGTGATATACACATTTTAAGGAAGAATGGTAAAAGGCAGAGAGTTTCTCTTGCTAGTGTCAAGAGAAGGGTGTGAATGTGATGCACAGAGGGGAGGTGTAGTTGGAAAGGTGTGCAGTACCACACTTGCTGGAGCAGTGGGCCTCCTAAGGACCAGTGGTCAAGAAGACAAGTGAATTGAGCAGCTATAAACATGGCTGAGCAAATCTCTCTGAACTGAGGCATGGAGCTTTTAGGGTAAATGCCCAGTAAGGGGATAACCGGGTCTGTTGATAACTCTATTGTCATCCTTTTTAGGAGTCTCCATATTACTTTCCATAGTTTGGTTGTACCATCTTGCATTCCCACCAACAGTGAATGAGGGTTCCTATTTCTCCACATCCTCACCAACATTTGTGTTCATTTGATTTTTTAATGTTTGCTATCCTTACTGGGGTAAGGTGGAATCTCATCATTGTTTTAATTTGCATTTCCCTGATGGTTAGGGATGTTGAACATTTTCTTAAGTGTGGGTTTGCCATTTGTATTTTTCCCTTTGAGAACTCCCTGTTCAGTTCACTGCCCCATTTTATGAGTGGGTTGTTTGATATTGTATTGTTTAGGTTTTTAAGTTCCTTGTAAATTCTAGAAATTGGGCCTCTGTCAGTGGTATATCTACATGATGGAATTCTACACAGCAATAAGGAAAAATGACAAAATGAAATTTGAAGAAAAATGGTTGATCTTGGAAGAGATCATTCTCAGCACACTCACCCAATCACAGAAAGACAATCGTCAGATGGTCTCACTCATCTGTGGCTCCTAACCTTGATCTGCCCAAGATGCTGACATACCTAATAAGCATCTCAAGGACCAGACAATAGGGTGGGAAGGGTAAGGGGGGGTCACAAAACTGGACCCAAATGGAACTGGTACCATAAAATCCTATATTCTGAAAGACAGACTAAAAGGTTGAACCTTCATCAAGTCCTTAGAGGGAACACCTGAATCAAAGGGCCCTGGAGAGGATATGATGAAGAATAACCTTGATCTTCTCCTGTTTCTCTGTCTCTCTTCTCTCTTTATCTTTTATATTACTTACATTTTTCTTCCTTCTTTTCCGTTGGTGCTGGCCTATAACTCCCAAAACCAGGATGCAGTTAGTATCCACAATGAGCTGTTGATCAGAGAGATCTACATAAGAAGACAGACTTCCCTCAGGGCACTTGACTACCCACCAAAGATTAATGGTAAGACTGTACTGCTGAAGATACCATATGCTGTTGGTATGGAACATGGAGAGACTTGGCTGAAATCTGGAAGAGAGGCAGTCACCAGACAGTTAGCTTGTGTAGTGCCAAAAGATGCTACATGATCTGCAGGGGGAAAATGGCTAACATCTTTCCAAGCAACTTGTGGTCTAAGCTACTCAGCAGCAAACAACCTGACATGATGCTCACACAAGTGCATTAGTGACACACAGCCATGGTGGGTAACCAAATGCTCTTGAATTGGCTAACAGATCTGCTCAGTGGAATGGAACCCATAGCTGGGACTGGGAAACAAGTCAGAATCATATCCAAAAAAGGAGTTTACTCTCCCATATCAAGATCCCACCAATTTTGGGCTATAAGAGGGCCTACACCTATTAAATTCTCTCTAAAATAATAATGGTTATCCCATTTATCTGGAACTGACTTCACTCTCCATTGGAGAATTTGCTTCTCTTTTATAGATGGACACAGAACCTGAGGACATAATCAGCCCATCGCCCTTCACCAGGGCCCCAGCTGAAACCATAGAGAAATTGGGGAAATGAGCAAGAATGCTGTTTTCTTGGTGAACCTGGTATCAGCACAAGGGGGAATGAGATAGACACAAAGAACACTCAACTCCTACCAAACCAGACATCCAGAGATTCAGAGGCTCCCAAGACCTCATCACTGAAGGAGACCTAAAAACCCCAACATGGCTCAGGGAAACTCATGGAAGAGGGGGCTGAAAGATTGTTAGAACCACAAGTTGGGGCATTATGCACAGAGACATTGCCCCTTCCCCATAACTGATCACTACCCACACAATGCATGATCCACAATCCCCTTGGGAATAACTGATATCCCCAATGAGGAGGGTCCCTTCGGAGGAGGGAGGACTGGGAGGAGGATAAGGATGTTACCAACATGTGCTGTTTACACGCTGAGTATGTACCAAAAAAAGAAAAAGGAATGAAAATATCAGGTATTGTTGATCAATAGTAAGTTAGCAAGATGGTGGACTGAAAGAAAAATGTCACACAACAAAGCTCAGGTTCCATCCTGCTGGCAAGAGCTGCCAAAGCTTTCATATGGAAGCAACACTAAAAATATGTTCTTTTTCTTCTCTTTCCCTTTCTCTCACTTTCACTTTGCTAAGTTCAACTTGAAACTTTCACACATTAAAATAGAAGAGAGAATAGAAGGAAAGAAGAGGGGATACCGTGGTGGGGGATGAAGGAAGGGAGATAAAAGAGGGTGGTGGGAACAGATTATGTAAATATTTTAATGAATATTTTATTTTAATTTTAAAAAACAAAGAAAAAGGCAAAAAAAAAAAATAAGAAGGCAAATGAATGCGCATCAAATGAAGTAGTCAGAACAGAAGAAACTATTGGTCTCGTGTTTGAACAAACAAGAACCAGCACTCAGGGACTAAACAGAAAGAGCTGAAGTTCATTTAATGATCCTCATGACCTGACAATTACAATTAAATCTGTGGAAACAATTGTGTATAAAGACAGTGTTTGCTCTGATTTGAAAATAACAGATTTGATAGCTTAGGGCTCTGTGATATACAGGGTAACCATCTGTCTTTGTCCAAGTCAGTTCCAGTTTATGCTTGTTGTCCCAGTGCCATGACCTATTGAGAGGACCTGGTTAACCCTTTGTGACAATGAAACAGAAAAGAACCATGTAAGCTCAGAAGGAGAGATATCACTGAAGGATGAAGGTTAGAAGTCAAGGATGCCTAGAAGGGAGGCAGATTTAAAAAGAGAAAGGGCTGGAGAGATGGCTCAGTTGTTAAAGGCACTTACTTGCAAAGCATGCTGGCCAGGGTTCAATTTCCCAGTACCCATGTAAGCCAGATTAGATGCACAAAGTGACTCATGCATCTGGAGTTTGTTTGCAGTGGCAAGAGGCCCTGGTGAGCCCATTTCCTCTCTCAGTCTCTCAATCTCTCTCTCTCTTTCTCCTTACAAATAAATTTAAAATAAATAAATAAAGTTAAAAGGGGGCTGTGGAGATAGCTCAGTAGTAAAGTGCTTCTCACACAAGTATAAGAACCTAAGTTCAGATTCCCAGCCCCACATAAAAGCCAGGTGTGTCATGGAACACCTGTAATCACAGCACAGGGGAGATAGAGGCAAGAGGATACCTGGGGCTTGCTATCCAGCTAATCTCATCAAAGTAGTGAGTTCCAAGTTCAGTAAGAGACCCTGTCTCAAGAAAATAAGGAAAAGAGCAACTGAAGAAGATACCCATGTCACCTTCTGGCCTCCAAACACAGGTTCCAAGCACATTACACCTATACACAAATGAACATACACACACACAAAGAGAAAAATAGGGGCTAGAGGGATGGCTTAGCAGTTAAGGCCTGCAAAGCCAAAGGACCCAGGTTCAATTCCTCAGTACCCACGTTAGCCACGTACACAAGGTGGCACATGCATCTGGAGTTCATTTGCAGTGACTTGAGGCCCTGGTGCGCGCCCATCCCCCCCCCACTCTCCTTCATTCTCTCTGTCAAATAAATAAATAAATAATATTTTTAAAAGATAAAAACAGTATTGATTTCATAGGAATAAAGGAACTATATGAGAAAATAAACTCAATAAGGAGGGCCTGGCAATTTAGGCTAACATCAGCTTTTACCATATTCCACGAACAATTCTCAATGCCCTTACATGGATTAACGGTTTCATTTCTTAAATGTACCTACATACTATTAGTGGTCCTTTGAGGAGCAATTGTTTAGATAATCAAGTAAATTTAATTAACTTATCCAAGGAACACAGAGAGGAAACATAGGTAGAGCCTGGCCCCTCTACAACGCCTTGTCTGTCAGGGAATAATGAGCACACATTCTGCTAAAGTGTTTGATGAGAGCAGAGTAAGAGATAAACTGGGGAAGATGGATTAGAGGGTCCATAATGCCCTCATATAACATTTGTACTTCATTTTTCATATGGAGCTAATGAAAGACTTTGAGGCTTCTTTTTCCCCATAAGATTTATGTTTAAGGGTAGCAAGCAGAAGGAATCAGAATTAGACTGATGTTATTTTAACTGCACTACTTTATCCTCTCAGATTTATTTTGTTGTCCCAGCACAGCAGAAGGAACATAGAGGAGAGCTCTAGAAACTATTTACAATTAAGACCTGTGGAAAATAAGATTAGCAATCAGAATAGAGGATAGGGAGTGCACAGAAAGAGAGGTATGGATGTGTATTTTTACATGCAAATATTTTTGTTTAGAGAGATTTATTTATTTATTTATTTAGAGAGAGAGAGAGAGAGAAATAGAAAGAGAGGAAGAGGCGAGAGAGAGAGAATGGGCGCGCAGTGGCTTCTCAGTTGTTGTGAATGAATGCCAGATGTGTGCACCCCCTTGTGGGCAAGTGCAGAATTGCACCCTTATGTTGTGTCTGGCTAAACATGGGACCTGGAGAATCGAACTAGCATTCTTAGGGTTGGCAGGCAGGTGACTTAACTGCTAAGCCATCTCTCCAACCCAAGAAATTTATTTTTTAAAGCCCCATAGCAAGATGTGGAAGTCTAGAGCAGAGGACTGGTTTGAAAGGAGAAGGAAGAAAAAGAAAAAAAAAGAACAGGGCTGAAGATACTTCTCAGTATTTAAGGCACTCTCCTGCAAAGTCTACTGATCTGAGTTCAATTCCCCAGTACTAACATAAAGCCAGATGCACAATGGCACATGTGTTTGGAATTTGTTTGCAGCAGCTAGAAGCTCTTGCACACCCATTCTTTCTCCCTCTCTCTCTCTCTCTCTCTCTCTCTCTCTCTCTCTTTCTTTCTCTCTGCTTGCAAATAAATAAATAATTTTTTTTTTGATTTTTCGAGGTAGGGTCTCAACACTCTGGCCCAGGCTGACCTGGAATTAATTTTGTAGTCTCAGTGTGGCCTCAAACTCACAGTGATCCCCCTACCTCTGCCTCCCAAGTGCTGGAATTAAAGGCATGCGCCACCACGCCCAGCTCAATAAATAAATTTTTAAAGAGCAACATTACAAGAAATATAAGTTCTGCTACCTGTGAGAATGGAGCCCATTAGGTAGAATTTGAAACACTGGCTCAAAACAACAGAGAATTTTCAAACAATTACAACTATTAAAGAGTACATAGATCATCTGGTTTCATAAGCATTATATCCCAAATTCCTTCCTTTAAAAGTTCAATCTAGGGCTGGAGAGATGGCTTAGCAGTTAAGGTGCCTGCCCGCTAAGCCTAAGAACGTCAGTTCTAATCTCCAGGTCCCATGTTTAGCCAGATGCAAAGTGACGCAAAGGGCGCAATGCTACACTTGCCCACAAGGGGGTGCATGCATCTGGATTTCGTTCACAGCAGCTGAGATGCTGCTGGCGCACCCATTCTCTATCTGTCTTCCTCTCCTCTCTCTCTGTCTCTGCAAAAAAAAAAAAGTTCAATCTACTGATTTTTTTTAAGTTGAGAAAAGCATAATTGATATCATCTGTATACAGAAAACAATAGTATGGTATTGTTTGACAATAGCATTCCCATCCCACCCCACCCCCAGGATCATGTGCTCAAGGCTTGGTTCCCAGATGGTGGCACTATTTTGGAGTTCCTGGAAAGTTAGGTTGTAAGGCCTAGCTGGAAGAATAGCTAACTGGAGGCATATCCTTAGGGACTATATCTTGCCCTGGACCCTTCCTGACTTTATTCTTTGCTTCTGGGCTAGTAAGTAAGAGGTAAGCAGCTTTCCTCTACAGTTCTACACTAGCCTGGAAGTAATGGAGTCTGACAACCATGGACTGGTACTTCTGAAGTCAGGAGCTAAAGAGAACCCTTTCTCTTATTTTTTCTTAGGCTCCTTGTCACAATAAAGAAAAGTCTAAGACTCTAACATATTTGTGTTTATGAAAAGGAACAGTTGCATGCACCATGTATGTGCTGTTGGTAGATGGTGAGAGATGGGAGATAGACCAGCAGAACAGATTGACAAGCATTTTAACTAGACAGATGGATACCTCAGTAATTGTTACTATACTTTTAGCAAAGCTCCAGTTTCTAGAATGCGGAAAGTCACAAGGTAAGATTCCAAGAGTTAAAAGTTATACTTGAATAATTATTTACATGGTCCATGTACCAGTAAATGAGAAAAGGAAAATGATTGAAGGCTTTAGTGGTTATTTGTAATGTGTGGGTTTTGACAATTAATATTTGATTTTGAGATTGAAGCTGTGTACTTTTTTTATTAGCACGAAGTCTAGTGAGCACTGGAATCTAGGACATAACAATTTCTCTAAAGGTTAAGAAGTAATCAATGTGTTCCTTTTCCCAGATGACACTGATGTCACTTGCTTCCTTCATAAGCATCAATATTTAGGACAGTCACCATTCAATGTGGCAGGATTTATTTGCTTTTGTTTTGTTTGGGTGTTTTTCTTCTACTAGGATTGTGTTTGTATTATAATAAAAATACAGATTTATTCTTAAAACCTTAAAGAATATTAAAAGGAAAATTTATAAAGTAATGCATTAAAACTTCTGTGAACATAAATCAAAATGTGAGCATTTTGTTTAATGTATATAATGTATATAATATATAATGTATATAATACTCATCTAGGTAACTTATATATCACTGTGGCTGAAATAAAGATTCAGTGAAGAATTAGGTACCTTTTTCTAATGCTTATATTTATTATTATTACTATATCATATTTTGAATCAAAAGTTAATTCTGCAGTGGTACACTAAAATATTTTCATTTCATTTGTTGCAGCATAAAAACAACTTAAAGGTTTGCAAACCTATATTTTTAAGACTATATAATGAGATCATTATTCCCAGAGAATAATTATGTCTTCCAATTGCCTGAAAGCACTATCATAATAATTCAATTTAGATTGGAAAAAACTAATCATACTCTCTTTTCAATTAAAAGGCATATTTCATTTTCCAATACCTTCATTCATTTCATTTTTTCTAAAACTCATTACAAACTGAACAGTTTAATTCAGCATATGCAACTTAGTAAAGAAAAATCAAGAGTTACCATATAATTGTCAAATTTTCAAGTTGTCTAACTTATTTCTGGGGAAATAATATGTAGAAACTCTGGACTTCTTGAGAATTTCCTTAATACTGTTCTTCTGCTATAAAAATAAGAAAACCAAAACAAGTCTTCATAATTCATATAACATTGTCAAGTTTCATAAGACATGCCGGGGTTTTTTCCCTCCACCACTGGCAGGTAGAGCAGAAGAGAGAGAGAACCGGGCCAGCCGCTTCTCTTGAGGTGGGTGTCGGCGACTCAAACCCCTCCCCCCCCAAAACACCGGGGAGAAAAAACACATTGAGCCGCAGAGACTGTCTAAGGCGGGAATCTCTCTGTTTATTGGCATGGGAGGTTTTTATATATTTTGAGGAAGGGGGCGGGAAGAGGGGATGAGAGAAAGGTATAAGGGCCAATAGTATTTCATCACGTCAGCAGCAGCTGGGTGGAGGCAGTTTCAGCTTAGGTGCTGAGTCACTTCAATGACAAGTCACAAAACTCTACTCAGGCTCTGGAAGCTCGACTAGGCCTCACCAGGAGTAGGCCAAGACTGGCTGGGCTAACCACTAGGCTTCACACCGGGCAGGGCCCAACATCTCCCCCTTTTGTTTTTGTAAGAACGGTGGATAGCTATGGCCTCTGTCCTAGGTTGTCCCCCTCTGGGAATCTTACCCGTCACTGAGCACCATGCCTCTAGCCCGTTGACCACTCCACGCCCTGTCTTAGGTTGTCTCAGCCTGTCTGAGATCTTACCCATCATTGGTTCGATGGAGGGCGGGGGAGGGATGTTAGGTGGGTAGCCAGTAAGCGGAAAAGCCGTTGCCTTTGAGTTGCGAACCTGTGGTGCCTTGACCTGATGAAGTTTAATTGCCTCAAGCTGTTGGTGAATGAATTGTGTAATCTTATTAATTACACAGGGCCCGAGAGTGAGGATAAGAAGAAGGAGGGGTTCAGGGGGAGGGAGAAGGTAGGGTAAAGAGCAAGAAGAAGGAGGGGTTCAAGGGGAGGGAGAAGGTGGGATAAAAAGCCATGTAAGCTCGTCTACAGCAGGTTGTAGAAGTCCCAACTCCTCTTCTGTAAATCTTTCTGGAGCTTTTCTGGCTTCATTCGGGTCTAGTAGCATCCACACCTTCAGTTGTTCCTGGGGAAGAAACAGAGGCATAGTTCTCAGGGGTGGGACACTCCCTGGAGAATTGATTATTATCATCCCCTTGTTGGGGTAAATATTTTAAGTCTCTTGCCGGTACCCAAATAGGCCTTTTTTCCTCTTGAGGAAAGACACATCCAAATCCTCTCCCTGCTGTGAGGAGGGGGTCTGGTCCCTTCCAGGCCCCAGTTAATGGGTCCCTCCATTTGACCCAGATGGAGCTGTAGGTGACAGCTGAGGTCCAATGTTTTTGAAAAGGGGACAAGTGTCTATCTTCTTTAGAAAAATTTAAAATATTAAGGGTTAATAATGCCTTTTTTAGTTGGTCATGTGGGGGTAGGGATTCCCCCTTTTGTTTTTGTAATTGAGACTTGAGAGTTTGATGATATCTTTCCACGATGGCCTGGCCCCGTGGGTTATATGGGATGCCTGTGGAACGTGAAAATTTTTAGGTTTGGAGGAAATCTATAAATTTAACTACCATTAGTCATTATTAAACTTTTGTAGTAACTAGAGACTGATAATATTTAGGTTTTTTAATTTTGTCTCTCTAGCTGGGCAGAGTTGTCAGGGAAAACTTTAATCCCAGGCCAACATGGTATTACCGATTGAGTTACTTGGGCTTAGTCTTATGTTTTATGAATTGAGTTAGGCGGGCAGAGAGAGAGAGAGAATGGGCATGCCAGGCCTCCAGCCACTGTTTACATGTGTACTGGAGAATTGAGCCTCGAATCAGGGTCCTTAGGCTTTACAGGCAAGCGCTTAACCATTAAGCCATTTTTTTAGTCCCACGTTAATGGGAAGGCAGTGAAGGGTGGGACAATGGTGTGTAGGATATAGCCATATAGACTTGAAAAACAGGTTTTTTTTTTTTTTTTTTTTAAAGCAAGTTAGAAGCCCGCCCACCTGTCTCCTTGTCGTTTGGCTGGCCTTTTTTTTTTTTTTTTTTTTTTTTTTTTTTTTTTGACAAAAGTGACCAAAAGCGATGCCTGGAGGTGCAGGCGAGGCTCAGCCAGTGAGGCTCAGGGCAGTGCTCGGGCCCGGGCTGGAGCCGCCGCTTAGGACCGTCCCACTCGGCCTGCTCCCCGCAGGGATGTCGGTGGAGCCTGGCTGTTGTCCCTCTGCTCGAAGTGCGCAAGTTTTGTTTTGTGGACCAGTGACTTGTGTTCCACGCCTGTGAGGAAAGTTAACCTCAGTTTGGGACATTTGGGGAACTTGAGCTTGTATTTGATCATAGTTTACATCCACAGAAAGCTACATGGAGGAGCTGTATGAGGAAAGAAGTTTACCGGAGAATGTTAGTGTGGAAGAATTTTGATATGCCCACATTTTTTATCAGGGGTTTGAGCACATTTGTCTTAGGCAGCAGTTACAGTTAAAAGACAGCAGGGCCGGTGTTGGCTTGGGTGGCGGTTTTGGGAGAAAGGAGATTTTAAAAGTTAGTTTTAGCCTTTTTATACAGTTTTTAAGGGCAAAAATGAACTTTTCTCTGGAAAAGCCTTTAAGGTTGGCAATTAAGGCAAGGAGGACTGAATTAATCCATGGGGCTAAAACAAAAGTTTTGTTCCAAGTGCCATGGAGGTTTTTTTGTTTAATAGTAATATATATGAGTACAACATAAGCATAAAGTCCCAAAAAATAGTTAAGCATGTTGTAGAATTGAGTTTAGATTTAGATTTATGATGGCCAGTGAGCCTGTGTCCTTATGGGACAGCTCGATGAAATTAAACACAGTGTAGCTGGGAGCAGATTTCCCCATTAGGTTTGTTTTGTCTTTTGGGATGGAGTTTTTATTTAAATGAGGAGGCAAAATGTTTAAAGTCTCCTTTAGGTCTGCCCACGTGGTGCATCCGCCATGAACTGGCACTTCTAAGATGGCGCCCCCACTCAAATGAGGGGGCAGGACAAAAATGGCAGCACCGCAGAAGCGGTCTGTCGGAAACCCGGAAATGAGAGGAGAGAGAAAGGAACAAGAGATGTTGAAGTTTGGGACGGAGTTTTTATTTAAATGAGTAGGCAAAATGTTTAAAGTCTCCTCTAGGTCTTTCCACGTGGTGCGTCCGCCATGAACTGGCGTTTAGAAATGGCGGCACTGTAGAACCTGGAAATGAAAGCAAAGAGAAAATGGTGAGTTTCCTTTAGGTGTGCCCACGTGGTGCGTCCGCCATGAATGTACCCGTTTAGAAATGGCGGCGCCACAGAAGCAGTTTGTCGGCAAACTGGAAATGAAGAGAAAGGAAGTGGAAGCAAGCACAGATTACAGAAGCAAAGGTTAGAATATTAAATATGAAGATTACCTCATAACTTATGAGGATACACCTGTCAGCAGTACGAATAGCCCGTCAGCTTAATTTTGAATTTTTTCTTCGTCACGTCGGCAGTCCGTAGTCCGTTTAGAATCCTCACACATCCTCACATGGGGCAGCAGTTGTTGAGCCCCACGTTTGGGCGCCAGTTGCCGGGGTTTTTTCCCTCCACCACCGGCAGGTAGAGCAGAAGAGAGAGAGAACCGGGCCAGCCACTTCTCTTGAGGCTGAGCAAGAAGGCGGGTGTCGGCGACTCAAACCCCTCCCCCACCTAAAACACCAGGGAGAAAAAACACATTGAGCCACGGAGACCGTCTAAGGTGGGAATCTCTCCGTTTATTGTCATGGGAGGTATTTATATATTTTGAGGAAGGGGGCGGGAAGAGGGGATGAGAGAAAGGTATAAGGGCCAATAGTATTTCATCATGTCAGCAGCAGCTGGGTGGAGGCAGTTTCGCTTAGGTGCTGAGTCACTTCAAGGACAGGTCACGAAACTCTACTCAGGCTCTGGATGCTCGACTAGGCCTCACCGGGAGTAGGCCAAGACTGGCTGGGCTAACCACTAGGCTTCACACCGGGCAGGGCCCAACAAAGACCTAAATGTAGAGAAAGGGGGTTGGGGAGACACACAAATGGCAACATGAATCAATACCATAAAAACCTTCTTCAAGATACTCTACAAGTCATTGCCTTCAATAATGAAGAAGGGGACCCAAACAGAAGCATTCCATAAAAGATAGAGAAAGCATTAACCTAAAACCATGGGCACTGGCTGGCAAATCCCAGGGCCAGAATTGGGTTCCCTCCAGTAGTGAGCTATTGTTCAAGGAGACATGAGGTTCCCAAAATAATACAGGCTATTGCCAAAAGACTTGGTTACTTGCAAGAGCTAAAAGGTAAGTCTCTATTGCTGAACAGCCACAGGACATCAAGTGATCATGCTGGAACTGAGAAGGGATCCAGTTCCCTCCCGGCTGTCCCTCATCATGCTGGAAAGTGCTAAGAAAGCAGCTGGAGAATAACAGTTGCCAACTGATTAAGCAGGAGATCCTGCCAGTTATAAAGTCAGCCAGCCAACAAGAAGTATACACTTGTGCAAAAGTGGGCACATGGCCAATATAGGTAACCAACAACTCAGTGGGAATGAACCCATGTATGACTCTAAGAACCAAGCCAGATTCCCTAGAACAGAAATCCAATAGACTCCAAAGAGAACTTCCACTCCTCTCTAAGAAGGGATTTACACATCAATATATCGTTTGAATGATGAGACATATCCCCTTTTATTCACACTTTTCTCACTTTTGGTTGGAGAACCTGTTCTGTTTTATAGATTGAGGAGAATACTGGGGAGAACAAGGATACATTAATACATCAAGAGGAGACAGTAGATTGTCTACCAGGAGATGGGTCACCTCCACTTCATCAGCCTGGACCCAGAAGTCATACAGGGGAAGCAGTCACATGAACACTGCTCTTATGCTAGCCTGAAAAACAGTTGCAGGGAAATGGCAAAAGACATTGTGGCCACTCAAACTTCCTAAAAACAGAGATCCAGAGTCTACAGAGAAAGCAAGACTAAATTACATGTCTATCTTGCCCACTAAGGCTAGGGAATATCAGGAAAGATTGTAAAGCCTCAGGGTAGGTGGGAATAGCCTGAGACATCATGTTTCTCCCACCCTGCAGAGATGTCTGAGGCCTCTTGGTCCCCACAGTGAATACCAATAACCCCATCAAAGGCCCTCAGCAGGACTGGGGTGGGGGAGAAGGGGTCTACATGTGTAACCTTTTAATAAAAATATTATGCCTTTAATTCCAGCACTTGGAAGGCAGAGGTAGGAGGATCACCATGAGTTCAAAGCCACCCTGAGACTACATAGTGAATTCCAAGTCAGCCTGGGCTAGAGTGAGACCCTACCTTGAAAAACAAAATAAATAAATAAATAAAATAAAATAAAAGACCCAAATGTACCAAGAAAAATAATAGTTATTGTTAAATGTTTAAACAGAGCAATTCAAACTCAGCTTCAAACATTCACTATAACCTCAATGTGTGGATTTTTAAGGACTACAAAGTCAAAAGATGCACTGTTACAAATAAATGTTTTAATTCAAAGTATAATATTAGGATAAATTCTATTCTTCTACACATCTGCTAACCAAGCAGACTTTTTAACAAGGTGCATAGTGTCAAAACAGAGCTTCTGCTTTGAAGTAATATGTTTAATGATGAACGGAAGAAGGTAATTTGACAGTGACTTAAATCTCCAACTATTTTAAGCAAATGCCTTTAACCATTTTCCCAGACCCACTCTGAGATTTTCATCAAACCCTTTACATCCATAATTGTTGCCTTTATTCTTTCAACCAGAATAGTTATCATTTCCTATATCTTTGGATGAAGTATCTGAGGCAGGAAAAGGACAAGTAAGTTACCCATGATCACACTATTTAGAGGAAGCAAAAAAAAAAAAAAAAAAAAAAAAAGCCCTAAACATGAAGTGGCCATGGCATCCATGACCTCACAGCAACTGTTTTTATCTTCATCAGACCTATACAATATTGCCATCAACATTTCAACATGGCTGAGGAAAGCTGGGCTTGGTCATACACACCTTTAATCCCAGCACTTGGGAGGCAGAGGTAGGAGGATCTCTGTGAGTTCAAGGCCAACCTGGGACTACATATTGAATTCCAGGTCATCCTGGGCTGTAGTGAGACCTACCTCAAAAAAAAAAAAAAAAAAAAAAAAAAAAAAAAAAAAAAAAAAAAAGAGAGAGAAAGAGAACACCACCAACATGTCTGATGAAGGAGAGCATAAAAAGTAAAAAGAAAAAAGAAAGCAAATAGAAAAATAGAAGCGAGGGAAGGGATGAGGGACAAAAGAGGGTAATGGGAAGATAATGCAATCAAAATATATTATGTACATTATGAAAATTGTCAATAAAATAATTCTAAACCAAATGTCAGTCAATATTCCTTCTTTTCTTGACATAAACAGTTTTTAGCTACTATATTGTATTTTCCTCAACTCGATCACATCAAAGTCAAATTTGACAAGGACTTAGGGGAATATTAGAAGGAGTATAATCATATAACCCTTTTAGAGAGCACACTGCCAATACCTATCATAATTATAAGTAATCATAACTTTTAATCATGTAATTCACTTACAGGAATCCAGAAAAAATCTTGTGGGGCATAGTTATATCATTGGATCATTACTTGTGATGGCAATAAAAAATAGGAACAACCTGATGCCTATGACACTTAAATGTCATATAATGTGACATATCACAGCAATATGACATACTGTGAAGAATCTGTGTGGACTCATATTCAAAATTTCTAATGTATTATAAGACTTAAAGTAAAACTAGGATACTAAAAATAACTTGACCTCATTTCTGTGATTGTGTCAAAAATGCAAATAGATGGAGAGTGATAGTAAGGAGAAAACCTGGAGTCACCCTCTTATGCTAAGTCCTTCGTGTTGCAACATTAGGCCTCATAAACAGCTTAGAGAAGGAGTAGGTGAGGAAAAGCATAGGAAAAGAAGAGATAGAGGACAGGAAGGAAGGAGCAACAGACAGACAGTGTGATAGAGGGATAAAAGGTCATAGGTAAAGAAGGAGGTGGAGACTTCCTTATCTTCCAATCTTCATTTTGTTTTGTAAGCATGAAGTTTACATTTGTTCGTAGACTAACAGTCTATACTTCAAGTCTAGGACCAAGAATCAGACATATCCATGTCTTCTTCACAGGTCTGCAAATCTGTGAGATTAAACCCCCACTAATATATGAATCTTTAAAAAATATTTTATTTTTTTAATTGCAAACAGAGAGAAATTGAGGAGTTCCTATAAAAATGGAAAGACCTCCCATGCTCCTGGATAGGTAGAATTAACATTGTGAAAATGGCAATTTTACCAAAAGCACTATATAGATTCAATGCAATGCCAATAAAAATCCCAACTTCTTTCTTCACTGAGATAGAAAAACCTATCTCAAAATTCATATGGAAAGGCAGAAGGCCTCAGATATCCAAGCATATCTTCAGCAAAAGAAACACCTCTGGAGGCATCACAATACCTGATCTAAAGCTATACTACAAAGCCATTGTAATTAAAAACAACATGGTACTGTCATAAAAATAGGAATATAGATCAATGGAACAGAATAGAAGACCCGGACTTTGGGTCAAGTAACTACAGCTACTTGATATTTGACAAAGGTCCTACCAACGCAGAATGGAAAAAGGACAGCAACTTCAACAAATGGTGCTGGACAAACTGGATGACAATATGTAGGAAAATGAAACTCGATCCACACATCTCACCATGCACAAAAATCAAGTCCAGATGGATCAAAGACCTTAATATAAAACCAGAAACTCTGCTACTACTGGTAGAAAAAATAGGAGGAACCTTCCACAAAATAGGAGTGGGAAAAGACTTCCTGAACAAAACCCCAGCAGCTCAGGAAATTAAACAATCACTCAACCATTGGGATCTCATGAAGCTGAAAAGCTTTTTCACTGACAAATATACTATAACCAAAGCCAGCTGACTATCCACAGAGTAGGAGAGAATTTTCACCAGCTATACAACTGATAGAGGCCTAATTTCTAGAATCTACAAAGAACTCCAAAGCCTAAACCATAAATCATCAAACAACCCACTCACAAAATGGGGCAGAGAGCTGCACAGGGAATTTTCAGAGGAAGAAATACAAATGGCAAATGCACATTTAAGAAAATGTTCAACATCCCTAATCATCAGGGAAATGCAAATTAAAACAACTATGAGATTCCATCTTACCCCAGTAAGGATGGCTAACATTTAAAAAAAATAATAATAACGAAAACAAATGCTGGTGAGGCTGTGGAGAAATAGGAACAGCTTTCACTGTTGGTGGGAATGTAAAATGGTTCAACAAAATTATGGAAAGCTATATGGAGACTCCTTAAAAGGATGACCATAGACCTACCAACGGATCCAGTTATTCCCTTACTGGGCATTTACCCTAAAGCCTCCAAGCCTCAGATCAGAGACATTTGCTCAACCATGTTTATAGCTGCTCAATTCATAATAGCAAAGAGCTGGAATCAACCCAGGTGTCCATCATTAGATGAATGGAAAACAAAGATGTGGTATATCTATTCTATGGAATTCTACGTAGCAGTATGGAAAGGTGAAATAATGAAATCTGGAAAAAAAAATGGTCAAACATGGAACAGACCATCCTCACTGAGCTCACCAAATCACAAAAAGATAATCGTCTTATGGCCTCGTTCATCTGTCGTTCCTAACCTGAATCCACCCGAGATGCTGCCAAGCCTAATAAGCACTCTGAGGACCAGACAATAGGGAGGGTGGGGGGATGGAGGGAAGGTAAGGGTGGGAGGGAGGAAGAGGGTGGGAGGGAGGACAAGGGTGGGGATACAAATAGGGACCCAAAAGGAAATGACACTATAAAATTCTTTATTCTGAACAACAGGCTAAAACATTGATCCTTCAGCAGGCCAGAAGAGGGAACACCTGAACCACAGGAAACTGGAGAAAACATCATGAAGACCAACCTTAATTTTTTCCTGCTTTTCTCTGTCTTCTCTCTCCCTCTCTCCTTCTCTCCATCTCCTCTCTAAACTCACTTTCTCTTTTATATTATCTATCTTTTTCTCCCCTCACCTTCCTAGGCACTGACTTATAACTCCCAGTACCAGCATGGGGTTAACTTTCACAATGAGCTGTTGATCCGAGACACCTACAAGGTTTCCCAAAAAAGACAGATTTCTGTCAGAGCTCTTGATGATCCACCAAAGGTTAATGGTAAGACCCTAATGTCAAAGACAGCATACATGTGTGAGACCACACTTGGAGAGACCTGGCCAGAATCTGGAAGAGGGTCAGGCTCCAGACAGTTACCTAGTCTAGTGCCAGAGGGTGTTACATGAGCAACTGGGGGAAAATGGCTGACATCGGTCCAAACAACTTCCAGTCTAAGATACCCAGCAGTAAACAACCTGACATAATGCTCAAACAAGTGCAGTAGTGGCACACAGCCATGGTGGGCAACCAATGGCTCTTGATTTGGATAATAGATCCACTCAGTGGAATGGAACTCATTGCTGGAACTGGGAAATAAGTTGAAACCATGTACAAATAATGAGCACAGTCTCCAATCAAGATACCACCAAATGTGGGCCAGAAGAAGGCTTACCCATATAAAACTCCCTCTAAGATATCTATGGCCATCCCATATAACTAGTACTAACTTCTCTCTCCATTGGAGAATTTGCTTATCTTTTTCAGATGGACGACGAACCTGAAGGGAGGATCAGCCAATCACACTTCACCCAGCTGAAACCATAGAGTAATGTGGGGGAAGGACAAGAGTTCAGCGTTCTTGGGGATCAAGACACCAGAAAAAGGCTGAAGGAGATAAACACAGAGAACATGCCAGAGAACTAAGCCAGATAGCCAGAGACACAGAGGCTCCCAAAACCTCATCACTGAAGTAGAACTAAAATGACCCCAATGGGGCTCAGGGAAATTTGCATAAGAGGAGGCAGAAAGAATGTTAGAGCCACAAGTTGGGGCATTATGCACAGAGACTTGGCCTATCCCCCATAACTCTTGACTACCCCCACAATGCATGACCCACATTCACCATTGATGAGGGTCCTTTTGGAAGAGGGAGGACAGGGAGGAAGATAATGGAGTCACCATTATGAATGTAAAATCAGAATAATATAAATAAAAATAAATTATAAAAATTAGAGAGAGAGAGAGAGAGAGAAAAATGGTGCACTCCAGAGCCTCTAGCCACTGCAAACTCAAGATGCATGTGTCATCTTGTGCATCTGGCTTTATGTGGATACTGGGGAATCAAACCTGGGTTCTTAAGCTTTGCCAGCAAGTACCTTAACTGCTGCACCATCTCTCCAGCCCCCTAATATATGAATCTTAAAGCATATGTAACCCCATTTTTTATCACTCCCACTCTAATCCTATACTCTCACTATGACTAAAATCTGTGTACTCGGAGAAATTCACCAGAAATTATGCCTATTCCACCAATTTACATCACTATGAATTCAATTTATTCATTTGACAAGCATTTATTGACTGTGTAGTATGATCTAAATTCTCATAATAAGAGTTGGCAGAGTAAAAAGATAAATCAAATTAGACAAAGGTCTTTCTGAAATTAAATAAGCAGCCAGCTTGTATGTGTAGGAGGAGGTGGTGACTATTAATATATGTGTAAAACTATCATTTTAAGAATGAAAAGTCAATAGGTATTATTTGAAAGCTACAAAACCAGGGTAAAAATTATTGCATCAGTGATCTGAAAATCCTGAACTCAGGGACCCTTGCAGAATAAACTGAATTCAAATTGTTCATGTAACTGTCCTTACTTATTTTTCAATACTGCTTTCAAAATCTTTTTGGTTCTACTATATTCTATGTGCAGTATGATTACATAGTAAGTATACCATTAGATACAAGTACATCTGCTTTCTACCCAGAGATTTTGTACTCACTAGCTATTTTACTGGGAGAGTTATTTATGTCTCTGAAACTTTGTGTGCTGAAATTTAAGTTCTATAGGAGACCCCCACCAGTGTTGCTCACCAACCTTGTCACTTTGCTATCAAGAAAAAACAATTATGCCTACCCAGGAAGTTAGGCATCCTTCAAAGTAATTCAAAGACTAGAATGTGGCAAAAATTAATGCTGCCATAATTTTCAAGATTATTCTCCCCCAAAATGACACCTCTCTCTCATTCTCTTTCATTCTACTCCAAATCACATCTACCTTTGTTATCTACCTGCTGTGCTCTTACAGAACACAAACTAACACTAGTAAAAATATCATCGTGGGACTCTGGGCATCATCTGTCAGCCTTAACTTCTGGACATGTGAGAAGCTGAGCCCTCAGGTGATCTCAAAACCTACCTTGAAGTCTCCTGGCTGAATCCTCCAATAATGTGGACTAGTGACACATCAGACTTGTCTGAATTTCTGACCCACAAAACCCAAAACCATCTTGATGGCATTATTTATAAAGAAATACAGTAATGGAATACTCAGACTCCTCACCTATAAATGGAATGAGGACAGTATTGGGAAGATTCCAAATAAACCAAAATTATACTAAGATCTTCTTTGCTACACCCTGCATTGTTTTGTGCCTCCTCTCTCTATGTCTGAGGTAGAAAAGTCTAGGCCCATAGACATGGTAGCACACTCTTCTAATCCAGCATTCATGAGTTAAGACAGGAGAGTTCAAGTCCAGCTTCACCCACCAAAAAAGTCTAGCCATATTTTAACCATGTACATCTAGAGATATTATAGAATGAAACAAGCCTTCACTTTATTAGTAGTCATATGGCTTTCAGAAAGCAGTCTATACATCCCTAATGCCACCATGTAAGTTTTACCTCTAAATGTAGCATGAACAGGGATGATGGAAATAGACACAATAGTCAAGAGTCAACAGTCACTCTGATAAACCTGATTTCTATTATCATTTAGACTAACACATTTATGTGTAATAATACACACACATACACATGTCACTATTTTAAACAAGCACATATGGGATCAGAAATCAGAGTACAAGCTTGTCTTGCACAAGTGCATTCCTTCACTCCTTTCTTCCTTCCTTGGACAGACCTTTACTTAGCACGTTGTCTCTGTTAGATGCTGAGTAAATACAATTCAATGATGCATTTTACACAGACACTGGCCTTGAAGATTTACAGGATAAAGGTAGAGGAACACATGGAATGTAACCATTTAATATAGGTTGAATGAAAACATTTCTGATCTGGGGAGATGGCTCAGTGGATAAAGTATTTGTCGCATATGCTGGTTTGAATATAAAATGTCCCCATATACTTTGCATTTGAGTGCTTGATCCCCAGTTGGTGGAAATGTTTGGGGAGTTTGTGGAGCCTTGGGGAAGTGAAGCTTTGTTGGAAGTTTGTCACTGGAGGCAGACCTTGAGGTGTTGTAATCCAGTCCTGCTTGGTGCTCTTGCACTTTCCACTTCCTCCCTGTCAATGTGACAGTGTGACACTGGCTGTCTACTCCTGCCATGCTTTCCCTACCATGCATGATGCACTTCCTCTTGAAACTGTAAGCAAAAATAAACCCTCTCTTTCCATAAGTTGCTTCTGGTCAGATATTTTGTCCCAGCATCGAGAAGGTAACTGATACACTATCCATATTCCTAGCCAGAATCTGTAGCAATAGCATCTGTAATCCCCGTGCAAGAAGAAAGGCAGAGATAAACAATCTGGAAAGTTTTTAGCCAGCTAATCTGGGGGATGGCAGTGGTGAACAAGGAGAGACAGTGACTCAAATGAGGTGAAAGGCAAGGACTAACACTAGGGATTATCCTATGACCTCCACAGGCATACTGTGGCATGCGTGCACCCATATTTACATACATGAGTATACGCAACATACATACCACATACCACAAAATTCTTCTAAGTCAGTAAATATCTAAACAATAACTTACTATATAATAGAAACCTACATTGTGCACCACGTTTACTGTTATTATCTTTACAAGAGATGAACATCATTTTTTCTTTTTATCTCTTTTAAATTTTTTAAGTGTTAAATATTCTTTATTTTATATTATTAACAAACCACATAAAAATGCCCTTAATAAGTAAAAGGCAGCATCTTTAAATGCAAGGGATTCTAATTGAGTTGGCATAGTCAAAACAACTGCTTCATTATATTTCTTTCACCCTTGTCTATAATGGACTAATGAACACCAGGTGAAACACAGGCAAGTCTTGCATGGTTCTGAACAGTGAAGAGAATTTTTCCCAGTGTTTAAACATATTCATATAACCAGTTGTAAAAATCTAAATATAAAACCAATCTTCAGTAGGTTTTGAGGTAGTAGTCCTCATCTTTGTGAAAAGTTGAACAATGCTAATTAAGTGTGATCATATCTTTAAAAGAGAAAGCAGTGAGAGTGTTAATTGAACCAGAATTTTATATATATATATAAATTTTTTTTTTTTTTGGAGAGAATCAGAGGGGGACAGATAGAGAATGGGCATGCCAGCAGCCTCTCAGCTACTGTGAGTGAAATACAGACACCAGTGTCCCCTTGGGGTGAAGTGCAGCATTGCACCCTTGCATCACTTTGCATCTAGCTAAATGTTGGACCTGGAGAATCCAACCAGGGTTCTTAGGCTTGGGAGGCAGGCGCCTTAACCAATAAGCCATCTCTCCAGCCCCAGAATTCTATTTTTATTTTTATTTTTATTTTTTTGTTTAATTTTTATTTATTTATCTGCAAGCAGAGAGAGAGAGAGATAGAAGAGAGGCAGACAGAGAGCAAATGGGCATGCCAGGGCCTCTAGCCACTGCAAACGAACTCCAGATGCATGTGCCCCTTGTGCATTGAGCTTAGGTGGGTCCTGGAGAATTGAACCAGGATCCTTTGGCTTCACAGGCAAATGCCTTAACTGCTAAGCCATTTCTCCAGCCCCAGATTTCTGTTTTTAAAAAGGTCATATTCACTTTACTGGAAGCCCATTTTACTTAAATAAGGACTGTCCAACAAAATTGTTCTGTTAGTCATTCATGACCTGAATTGTGGTGTATGAAATCAATAAAATTATGGTTCACATTAAAAGCCATGAGACACTTCTGTTTTGTAATAAATAAGGCAGTGGCCATTACTCATTAGTAGCTTTTTTAAAGATAAGCTATTAGGCCTGCCCTTTCTCCTTTCTTCTTGATGCCAGTGAAGATCATGTTTGTTCTAGGAATGTACTTTGAGATTCTCCAGAGACTCCATCAGTGTATCCTCCCCACGTGATGCTTTTGTTCTTGTTGGTGTCTGTGTAAGAGAATCCAGTGGCCTTCCTCCCAGACAGACCGGGGAGATTTGGTACAGTCCTGTGCTGACCTCTCCTTTCCACAGTGTGGTACTGAGCACACTTTTGAACAAAGATCTTCTTACCTTTCTTGCCATCACCCATCTTAAATTAAATTCAATCTCCAGTAGCAGAGCCTACAAATGCTACCAAATGCAATTCCAATGTCCCACACTCTCAACTATCCTTTTTTTTTTTTTTTTTTTTTTTGAGGTAGGATCTCACTCTAGCTCAGGCTGACCTGGAATTCACTATGTAGTGTCAGGGTTGCCTCAAACTCACAACAATCCTTCTACCTCTGCCTCCCGAGTGCTGGAATTAAAGGGGTGTGCCACCACGCCCGGCTCCCTTTTTTACATTGAAGATGATGTCTCACTATGTTGCCCAGGTTGGCCTTGTGCTCAGGAGAGCTTCATGTCTCTGCATTTGAGTGCCTGAACCCTCAGTCGCCCCCACTATGTCCACTTAGCATCATCTTTCAACTGATTAATTAAAACAGCATTTGGACTAGACTTCCTTTTTCTTACTTGTTCTACTTATAACAACAAAAGAGACTTTTATAAAGTAAATTTAAAAAAACTAATGAGCCGGGTGTGGTGGCGCACGCCTTTAATCCCAGCACTCGGGAGGCAGAGGTAGGAGGATCGCCAAGAGTTCGAGGCCACCCTGAGACTACGTAGTGAATTCCAGGTCAGCCTGGACCAGAGTGAAACCCTACCTCGAAAAACAAACAAACAAAAAAAAACCCTAATGAGACTTCTTCTCCAATAGTGAAAGGTAGACATACTGTTATTATTATTATTACTATTGCTATTATTATTCCTGCTTTTAAAAAACCCTAAAATCTCTGGACATTATGTATGAAACAAATATAAGACTCAAAGATGGAGAGACGAAAACAATCATCTAAGCACACCAAGACCTGAGAAACAAGTCAGTGGTGACTGCCCTGGTTCTTTTCCTTATATAGTTTGTTAACTTAAATAAGCAGAGGCCATTAAGGAAGGCTATCCTCATTTTATAAATCCCTGGACAAAAACTACAACCTAACCTAGGAGTATAATAAGCAGTTGAGCTTCACCCAATCTTAAATAGCCAGGCTTTAATCAATCACAGACGAGGAAGAAAGGTCTCACAGTGACCAATCAGGTGATTTCTGAACTTTGAGGCTGTTTAACTGATGAAAAGCTTGCTACTAAGAACAGTTCTTTGAACTTCCTTTGGTTGATGGATTATTTTTGGCCCAAATAAATTCTGCTAGGTTTAATTTTTCCAAAAGCTTTTTTTAACAATCTAAGATTTGGTACTGATGACACTAGCAACCCAGAAATGCCAATAGCCACAGATGAAATATAGAGAGTTGGAATGGAAGAAATGAAATGCACACAAGAAGAGAAGGACAGGTGCAGGGTGGTGAGTAACCCTTTGCTTCCCCAGAAAGTCTCAAAGTGACAATGAAGAAGGGGAATGAGAGCTCTGCACACATGCGGCTACTTGTACCACAGCATATATAGTGCATGCTCATTAAGAATTGCAAATTCGGGCTGGAGAGATGGCTTAATGGTTAAGGCACTTGCCTGCGAAGCCTAAAGACCCAGGTTTGATTCTCCAGGTCCCACATTAGTCAGATGCACATCATGGCACATGTATCTGGAGTTCGTTTGCAGTGGCTACATTCTCTCTCTCCCTCCTTCTCTAATAAATAAATTTTAAAAAGAATTGCAAATTCACTACTTTATTCAATTAAATAGGAATTTTATGAAAGCTATAGCAATGAGGGAATTAAAAGACTTTCATGAAATCCCAAGTTAACAGAAAGAAAATTAGAAAGCATTGCATAGGTGTGTCTGTGATAATTGAACTGGAAATGGAAATTTAACATTCTTGATTATTGACATATTTATAATTAATGTTATAAATATATTTAATATGTTTGAGCTTTATTGAAATTAAATACTCTATTAAGAAAAAATAAAATTCAATATGCCTCTGTAGGTTTAATTCATATGGTGAAACTTATTACTGAAACTGGGAGTACTGGGAGAGAACAGGGGCCATGAAATAAGAAGTGCAAACTCAGTACAGGATGTATCATCTTCTGCATCTTTTTTAAAATTTATTTATTTATTTATTTATTTATTTATTTATTTATTTATTTGCAAGCATAGAGAGAGATAGAAGAGAGCCAGACAGAGAGCTAATGGGCATGTCAGGGCCTCTAGCCACTGCAAACAAACTCCAGATGTATGTGCCCCATGTGCATGTGGCTTACATGGATCCTGGAGAATTGAACCAGGATCCTTTGGCTTCGCAGCAAATGCCTTAACTGCTAAGCCATTTCTCCAGCCCATCTTCTGCATCTTTTAATCTAGGCTCTTGACAATCTCAACTTTGAATAGTATTTGCTAACGTTGAAAGAAAGTGTTATGAGCCGGGCGTGGTGGAGCACACCTTTAATCCCAGCATTTGGGAGGCAGAGGTAGGAGGATGGTCATGAGTTCGAGGCCACCCTGAGACTACATAGTGAATTCCAGGTCAGCCTGGGCTAGATTGAGACCCTACCTCAAAAAAAAAAAATAAATAAATAAAAAGACAGTGTTATACAAGCCAGTCCTGGTGGCACAGGCCTGTGATCTCAGCTACTGGGAAAATAATAACAAGAGTGTTGCAAGTTCAAGGCTTACCTGGGCTACAGAGTGAATTTAAGCCCAGCCTGAGTAATTTAGTAATATCTTGTTTCTCAATTAAAAAAAAAAAAAGACAGGCAAGGCCTGAGGGTATAATTATAGCTCAGTGGTTAAGTGTTTGCCTCTCATTCATGAGGTTTGATCCCCAGCACTATAAAAAATATTATATAAAAATAATATATATATTAATATATATCAGAAATCACATTTCATGCCTTTTATGCAACATTAATTGCTTTTACTTTCTACCCAGTGAATTTGTTTCACTATTGCTTATAATTTTCTTTAGAACACACACACACACACACACACACACACGCACAGCACTCTGCCACAAGGTAGCTCTCCTTTGACTCTATCAAATGCTTGAAAAAAAAATTGGCCATAAAGAATATAGAATTTCTTACAGTTCTTTTAAAATAAAGACTAATGAAATAAAGAAAGTTTAAGGAAAAAGGAAAAAATGTAATCAGTGTGCATGTGTGTGTAAGACGAAGGAAGAAAGAGAGACTGTTGGCTATAAACTTACCTCCTTAGAAGATATTCACATTTTCCATGAAAGTGGGACTACCTACCAGAAGAGAAAGAGGGCAGCAGCAGGTTATAGGGAAGGAGAGGAGAACTGTCAGCAGGAAGCCAAATAACAACAAAGTCTGTATGAAATGGCATATGAAACCAATCACTCTGTAGGCTAATTTAAAAAGTGAATCAAAAGATATTCATGGCCCTACGTAACTAATGTAGAGTACAATACTAAAGCAGTAAGGCAGTTCCAAAATGTATGCCACCTTGAACAGGTTTTCTCACCATGTGCTTGAAAACCATGATTTCTCCTTCAGTTTTGTAATTGCATGTCCTCCATTCAATGTTCAAAGCAGGATGGCATTTGAAATTATTCGCTTAAGGTATAGCTTTTATCAGCACATTAATGAAAACCAAAGTGCAAAACTTCCATTGCTTCCACCACAATATATTTGTCTAGCCTATATGCCAACTACAAAATGCATTATAGTATAGTAATCATATAATTGGTATGGTATGGTATGGTATGGTATGGTATGGTATGGTATGGTGTGGTGTGGTGTGGTGTGGTATGGTATGGTATGGTATGGTATGGTATGGTATGGTATGGTATGGTATGGTAGTAGACCTAGGAACCACATTGTCTGAACCCCAACAGTCTTTTTTAATACTATCAGTGTGATCTTGGGCAAAATACTTGTTCACCTATATTTCTTCATTCATGAAGTCAATAAAATAATATAATATCGTCATGAGAATTAAGTAATTCAATATAAGTAAAGGTCATAGAATAGACCTTTCTACATTAGGGAACTTTATAAGTGTCAGTTATTACTATCATTGTTACATCCATTGTGATACTATTTTGGCAAATTCCTTGAGGCTCCATCAAAAGAGTCTAATTCCTGAGTTGGGGACATAACTCAGTTGGTTGAGCACTTGCCTAGCATACATAAAGTGCTGGGTTAAACCCCAACCATAAACCCAAATGTGTGTGTGTCCCCAAAATTCAGGAGGTAGACACAGAAGGATCATTGCCCTGTACAGGGCAATCCTGGGCTACATGAGACCCTGTCTCAAAAAAATGACAGAGAAAGAGGAAAAGGAAATGGGAGAGAGAGAGAATGGAAGAAAAAGAAGGGGGGAGAATAATCCCCTCTTCTTTAAAAGGTAGAGTATGGTGTTAGGTAGGTCTGTTTGATGAATATCACAGACTGCCTTCCAAGGGTAGTGAGAAAATGTGGTATGAGTTTAATGTCATCCTTTCTGTCTCTTAGAACGCTTGCACATGGAGCCCAATCATTTTATAAGGAGACAAGAGTCAGGACATAAGGAAAATCCATGAGGATGCTCTGGCCAGAAGCTCCAGCTGTGATTCCAAGTAACACAACGTGAGCATCGGTGGGCACACATGCATGCAAACAAGCCCACAGGGAATCCCAGGCTCCAAGGCACCCCACCCATGGCTGAGGAGAACTGGGCCAAACTTTCCACCAAGCCATGCTTGTGTGACAGACACAGGGACAAAATCAGTGTTCTTGGTGCTTTAAGTGCCAACATGTCTACGGTTAGTTGCACATCAGTGCCTAACAGAATAGGCACTTACAACCCGCCAACAGAACACCTAGTTCCTTCTTCACAGAGTAGTGCAGCCTAGCCCAAAGGGAATGATCAGAAAGGAGCTCAGGCTCCCAATCCTTTGCATTTGCTGCCAAACATGTGCCTGACTTTTCCTTATGCATCTGGAATTTCCACAAGGCCATCCTTGCAGAAATTTGCAGGGAAAGTCTGCATATTGTCAAGTTCCTTGCATAAAACGACATTGTGGGGGGTAGGGCTGAAGCTCAGTGATAGAACACATACTTAACTCCTGGGTTCAATCCCTAACACTACCAAAAAAAAAATTAAATAAAGGCCATATTATTTTCAGAGAATCCATACACAGTACTCAAGAGGTGTGGGTGAATGAATGGGGAGACAAACAAGGCAACAATTTCAATACAGTACAATAAAGGCCAAACCACACAAAGGACAGAGAGATGCTTAGAGGAAGAAATGCCAGATAAGCTTGAGAATATTATGAAAAAATAAAAACACATGAGATTTAAAATGTGAGCATCATGAATAGGGCTTTTCAAAGGAAGGGGAAGAAACTGCGTAGGCCAAGAAAGAGTCATTTCATGTTTGGCAAATGATTTTCCTAAGTGCTGGGGTAAAGAGAGAGCAAAAGAAAACTATGAGACTAGAGCAGCAGGCAGAAACACATCAAGTCCCCAGGTGCCAGCTGTGTGTGTGTGTGTGTGTGTGTGTGTGTGTGTGTGTGTGTGTCTGTGTGTGGAGTATGTCCCCATGCAGTGCCGTGTGTGTTCACCTGGAGTGGGGAGCACTCCCCTGCAGTGGCCCAAGGGAAATTTTAGATGCCCCCTGCATCACTCTTCCGCCTGCTCTTCCTTGAACTGGAGTGTCTCTCTGATTTGGTGTGTGCTGCTTTTCTTTCAAGAGCTCTGGCAATTCTCCAGTCCCTGTTCCTACAGGCCTGGGGTTATAGATGTGTGAGCCTGTGCCCAGCTGCTTCTGTAGGTCTTGAAGATCAAACTATTAAGAGTGATCTCTCAAGCTTCCTCAGGCCCTCATGCTCACACAGGAAATGCTCTTAACTGCTGAGTCATCTCTTCAGCCTGTATTAAAGGATTTTTAAAAGATGGGTCATACTACAGGTAGACTTATGTTCCAAAATGTTCACTCTACTGAAGTTGAGAAATGTATGAGTGGCTAAAGAATGTATTTTCAATGATGATGGAAGACAGGGCAACTTTAAAAGATATTTTAAAATGAGCAGGCAGACATTGCTTCTGATGCGAGGCAAGGACTACAAGATGGAAAATCTAGGATAATCCCATGATTTTGACTTTGGATGATGTGGTGGCCTTAAGGGTTTGTGTCCTACTTCCTATTTAGTGTGCAGCTGAGCAAGCCTTTGGGAAGTGGAGCCTTGACAGAAAAGGTGTGTCACTGGGGTGGTCCTTGAATTTAATTATTCCAGCCTATTAGCTATTCAGAGCCAGCTGCTTCCCTCTCCCTCTTCCTCCTCTCCCTCTCACTCTTGCTCTGCATCTGAGGTGTGAAATGGGAGCCAGCTGTCATGCTTTCTCCACCATGATGAAACATCCCCTTGAAACTTTCTTCCCATAAGCTGCTTCTGGTCAGGTGTTCTGTCCCACAATGAGAAGACAGCTGTTACAGATGAGCCAGTACCTAGCCACATCATCATCAACCAAAATGTACAGAGGGAGAGGACACCTAGATATAGAAGAGAGAAATAATGTCTTTGAAAATGTAGATGGGGACATGAAGGTAGAATGGTTAACCATCCTTTGGAAGTAAGTCCACAGAGGCATGTTTCACCTCTGGGGCAGGGGATACTGAGGTTGAGGCCCATTTCTCCAGCTAGACAGCTGTCAGCAAGCAAGTGTCCCTCATCACTAAGAGCATGATGAACTCAGTACTTCTACCAATAGATGCTGCAGGGGAATATCCTTCTTTACTTTCTATAGACACCACTCAACCTGACTTCTTACTAATGAACACAGGTCCAAATGAAAGTGTAAAAGGGTCTTTATTGGAGAAAACGTCTTCAAAGCTATTCCAACATTTCTCCAAACACTGTAGTTCTTTACCTGTCACTGGGACACTGGTCAAGTTCTTTTGCCTCTTGTGTAGGATTTAAACATACCCTCATTATGGATCATCCCCAATGAGGTCATTAACTCTTCTTGGAGACAACATGATTGTTTTTTTTTTTCATCATCTATACTCTGTTCTCCTTTCCTAGTAGCTTTTTAGCTTAGATATCCACCTAGACACCCCATTAAACACAGGAGAAGGCTGATTCAGAGTCCCCAAACACAGGGGTAGACCTTGGGTGACTTCAGAAAGTAAAAATATTATATTCTGGTACATTCACTTAAGTATTGTTGGGTGTATGACTTAAACAGTTCAATCAGGATAAATATCAGAATTTTTGGTTGAAATATCCAGAAAGAATTTCTCCTACTAGGATACACAGGGAAATAAATACACTGGGCTACTATTGGCATCCATCTCACATACACAAGACCAATTAGCTGAATGTCACAGAAAGAAGAACAGAATGATTAAGTCTTAAAATCACCCAATCCTAAGATCTTTCTACTTCTGCATTTTGAAATAATTGAGCCCATAAACTTTATTATTCATGTTTCAGCAATAATTTCTATTACTTATTCCACACCATTGTCCAACTCACAACAAGGGACTAAAATGTGAAATGAACTGGAGAAGCAGGGATAAAGCAACATTTTAAGTTAGGCAGCTGGCCATCTTGACTGTGAGGGTGAAAAAAAAAAAAAAAACAATGCTGATCCAACTGTTAGTTGCAATGTGAAAGAAATACCATCTTCCCAAACATGGAATTCTCCAAAAGGGCATACCCTTCTCTATCCTCAGAACTGTTCTAATAGGATCTGGGTGGGCTTGGTGATTGGGCCACTCCTTTGAACCCAGTAGCTCTCAATGAAGAATTTTAGAGACTATTGCTGTCTTTGCCTACTTATTGTACCCATAAGACATGCACTATATAGCAGCTTCCATCCTCAACTTTGAGTTTTAATTTCCTTTTCAAAATGACACAGAGCTCTCATTTGTTACTGAGCTGTACATCTTTATGTCTGTACCAGTAGCTATATCCAGAGCTGTAGCAATACCTACAGGTGCCTCTGCATACATGTTGTGATGCTTTATGTTGATTGTCAGCTTGACAGGACTAGAATCACCTTGGAAACCAGTCTTTGGGCATGTCTGTGAGAGACTAAGTAGATTAGGTCATCCTCTGGGGCTACAGACCCTCATCTAGATACTGATTAACACTCCAGTTACTAAGCTCGCTGTTTTCTCCAGGAGCTAGAATACTAAGAAGTAGTTCAATGCAGTCAGATAACCAAAGGCAATCTGAACAACATGATGGTGGCTGCTTGTAACTTAAATTACAGGATAGACCCGAGCCCCTCCGTATTTAGTGGGTATCATAGAGTCAGTCACTATTCACACTAGCCAAGATATGGAATTCATCTAGATGCCTGATGGCTTATATTGCTTAATTTCACAGGACCTAGAGTCACCTTGGAAGTGAGCTCTGGGTATGCCTGTAAGAGATTATCAAAGGTCATCAGAACTCTGTGGTTCCTTGTTTATATGCACTTGAAAGGGGGATAAGGGAATACCCCCACTCAGGCAAAATATAAGTCCTTCCCTTCCCTTGACCTGTGTTTTTCCATGGCTTTGTGCAAACTGTCTAATTTAAGAACACTATTTTTATGAAGATACAAACTACCTCATAGAAATTCTAGAAAGCTCCTGACAATGCAGCCAGGAGCAAACTTTAAAAACCAAACTTCAAAACTACTGAGCATTACAGTGTCTCAGGACCACATGGTAAGCCAGCTCAGTGGCCTGATCAGCTAAGAAGGCCTACCCTTTGGAATTTTAGAGTGGGTATGGGCTCCAAACTCTTCTGATTCATAGGACAGCAATGCCCTAGTAGGTGTACCCAACTCATGACCCATGGGCTGCATCTCACCCTGGATAGCCAGGAATTTGGCCCAACACAAAATTGCAAGCTTACTTTTTGGGGGGGGGCACTCAGTGGTATGAGTCTACAGCATGAACTTTATGGATGACAACTTCCAATGGCAATGTCAAAAATGTTGAACATGCCTGCCAAAGATCCAGACTGGTAGCCAGTAAGGTCTAAGATACAATTGTCACAGGAGCTTCTTTAAATGTGGCATGGCACTCCTGGGAAATGAGAGCAAAACCGAAAGGGTTGGTTCACCAAACTGTGCACTTGCAGATTCAAGGCATGGAAAAAAAGTTTTAATGCGAGGGGGTGAGTCTCCACATAGGGAGTCAGGTACATGGCTGGACCCTCTCCAGCTTGCAGCCACAGTGCAGGGTTGAGGTCAAGAGATGCCACACGTCTAATCCCTGTGAGGACAACGGCTAGTGTAGGCATGACTCAGCCAACAGCAAAAGCAGAGACAGCAGCTCATCCAGCAGCAACAGGAGCAATAGCAGAACAGTTGCCCTGGAGCGCTGACTGCATATTCTAGAAAGAGAACATTTACAGCCCTAGATGCCTTAAGAAGGAGTCCACACTTGGAACCAGTGGGAAAATATCTGCTGGGTGTGGTGGTGGCACATGCCTTTAATCCCAGCACTTGGGAGGCAGAGGTAGGAGGATCGCTCTGAGTTGGAGACTGCCCTGAAACTACATAGTGAATTCCAGGTCAGCCTGGACTAGATTGAGAACCTACCTTGGAAAAAAAAAAAAGAGTAAATGAATAAATAAAAAATCCACTGTCTCAGGGACATAGTAATCACAGTTGCGACTGGGAAAACAACTGAGTTTGTAACTCCTAGAATGGGAGTGCCTGGGGCAAGGAAAGATGTCTCTTACACACTGATTTGCCTCCTTTCTTCTCCCATGGAACAGGTGAGGTTGCCTTCCTAAAAGGCTCAGCCACCAGCGTTTTTCAAGGTTTTCTTCTTGGCAATAAAAATCTCAGCATTTAAAGACATTTTCTCAGTAACATTTAAGAGTCCCAAACCTTAACTGTTTAACTTCCCCCTGCCTCAGCCACTTTTATTAGCTTGTGCCATTTCACTACACCAAAGAAGATAAGTCAGGCTAAGTTCTTATAACTGACCCTCATATGGTTACTGGCTCTCACCAGAACGTGTTCTTCATGAAAACAGTTACCATGCCAGTAAATTCCTACAGGCTTAGAACAATAACCAGCATATATGGTAGGCTCTCAACATATATTTGTTGAATGATCATTAAGATCTGGTTTCTCACAGAGCTGGGACTATTTGATACACTTAGGTAAAAATATAAATTTTAGCCAGGTGTGGCAGCAAATGCCTGCAATCCCAGCACTCAGGAAATTGAGGCAAGAGGACTTTAAGTCTGAGTCCAGATCTGCAAGACTTCAATTCTAGCCACACTGTGTCTCATTTTCAGGAATTTCTTTATAATATCCTTTGCCCCCTCCTGCCTAGGATATTCCTCAACTTAGTTACCCCTAATCTCTTCATCCAAAACGAACTTCATCTCATCAATTAGTTCTCAGTCTTTTTGCTTAACCCAGTCTGTCAACAGGTAAAATGAAAGAGGCATCCTCAAACCAAAACTGAAGAATAAGTCAAAATGAAAACGAAAAGCTGAAGGCAAAGGAGGCACTGGCCAACAGCAGATTGTCAAGATCCATGAGTAAGAACAGAGAAATTAAGTTATTTTTGAACATATTATGTATATTAAATGATGTGGTGGACCCTAGAATTCCTGGAATTAAGTTCAGAATTAAGTTAATTGTCAATCATATATGGCCTGTGTTGCTGTTTGAAAGCCTAGGCTCCATCCCACCCCCTAGAAATTAGGGTAGAGTGGGAAATCAGAGAGCAGCAGGTGGTAGACACCATCAGAATCAAGCATAAGTCCCAACCTTACCATCATGATCAACTTTCAGAATAACTCATCCATAAAAAGGGACTCAATCTATAAAAATACAAAAATCAATGCTAATGCTATCTTAAGGAAAAGGGAAATTAATGCAATGTGTTAGCAAGCTTTATCAAGGTAACCGTTTCACAGATAGTCATGTCAAGTTATCACACTGAACACTTTAAATCTGTACAGTTCTCTCAATTGTATCTCAATAATGTAGGAAATACATAAGTAACTAGAAGTCAACAGAGAAAAAACAGAGCAATGTCGGTACCAGATGTTGATTAATTCATATACAGCCTATTCAGCAGTTCTCTGTACAGGTAGTTGAGATTCATTCATGCAACATATTTAAGTATACTATTGTGTTTTAATGTAGCTGAGCTGCCCAGCTACTCAGAAAATAGTGGTAAGAGCTGTACTCTTTCACCAGTGTACTAGTTGATCTCTCCTTGCTGTGATCAAATACCTAACAAGAAACAACGTAAGGAAGGAAAAGTTTATTAGTCTAATAGTTTGCAGTTTCAGTCCATCCTGTGGGGAAGGTATGGGAGTAAGACTTTGAAGCAGCTGGTTACATACAATGAAGGAGAGAATGATGAATGCTGATGCGCAGCAACTTTTCTCTTTACTCAGTCTAAGACTCCAACCCATGGATGTGCCATCCACAGTGAAGGTGGATCTTCCCACCTCAATGAACCCAGCCAAATAAGCTCTCACAGGCATGTGCTCAGAGGTTCATTTCCTGGATGATTCTAGGTCCTGTTAAGTTGACAACCATACAAACCATCACAGTCACTATTCTCGCATTTACAAGCACGACCATTTCCACTCTTTCAATAATCATGTGGGGAAGGAATGACTATTAGTTCCCCAAATTATACACTGTAAGGTGAGAAACACACTAACAAAAGACTCAGATGTAACATGAAGGTTCAAGTCCTCCTGGAAAGGCATCAATCCTCTCCACAAAACAAGCAAGAACCATGGTGTTGGGACTTGATGTCCTTCCAAAGCTTTTTGGAAGGGTCTTTTGCAAATTGAGATGTTGAAATCTCTGGACCTGTTGGGAACTTAGAAAAGAGATTTCATTTTCTACTCATATAACAGAAATTAAGCATACATATAAAACAAAGACTTAAATGGACAATATATCTAATTCATTGGTTTGTTTAATTTCAGACATTTAGCATTTTGGTTTTCTTATCATTTTTGCACTAATTTGTTTAAATGTTGTTTTTACTATTTATTATATTTTATTTTAGAGATAAAGAAAGAAAGAATGAATGAATGACAGAGAGCATGGACACACCAGGGCCTTTTGCCACTGCAAACAAACTCTTAATATATGTGCCACTTTGGGTCTCTTGCTTTACTTGGGAACTAGAGAACTGAACCCAGGCCAACACGCTTTGCAGGCAACTTTAACCACTGAGCCATCTCTCCAGCCTCTGTCCAATTTTTTGCTGGCTTTTAGTCCTTCTAACTAGACTATTGAACTTTTTTTGATACCCAGTTCATATTTCAAGAACATAAGTGCAGAAAGTCACAGATGCAAAGTAGACCTTCCAAGCCATCCAGTCATTCCAGTAGTTTACAAATTATCTTCAGTAATTAAAGGAATCTTTTCATTTTAATTATAACTGCTTCACTTTCAGTTTTATAGAGTGATCTTCTCTTTAATGCTTCTTCAAAACAAAATTCCACTGGTATGGGTGGGTATTTAGATTAACCCACAAAACTGAACTAATATGAAATTTCACTCATTCATTTATTTGTCAGTTTGGCCCACTGTGTGGCAGATATTCTGCCAACCATGAGCTTTACCCCACTAGGAGTGCATATAGTTCTGTCCCAGTAGCAAGGCATGGGAGAGGATTTAGGTATAGGGCTTATATTGTGCTAATTCCACAATTTGATTATCCTGTTCCTGTTATTTACAAGAGTTTCAAGTGGCTGACCTGCACTGGCAGTTTGAATGTATATCCCCATAGACTCAGGTATATTTTTTAAATTAAGGTTAAACTTCCTACTTAACTCCTCTGCAGGCAGATTCTGGCTGCAAGGGGTATATCACTGGGGAAGTCTATGAATCTGTGATTTTGACAAAGAATTTGATCACTTTGTTATGTTCCAAATAGGATTTCCATACAGAGTAAAAAGAAAATAATCAATGGTAGCAGCCATTTACGATATGGGGGAGATCACAGTTTCACTGCAATAAATTCAGCTATCATGCTGCCATGCTCCTACCTCCCCAGTACCTTAAAACTAGATCATCTGTGGTTCTTTCTCTGGACTCAGAATCCATGACAGTAAGAAAAGAAAGGGCAGATGGAATACAATCCTAAATATTGAGATTAAAGAAAACACTGCATATGAAAAACAACATGCATGAGTTAGGGGATCTATAAAATTAAACTACAAGGAGTTATGTTACTTTAGTTTAAATTACTGAGAAATTGTTTTCCTTATGTTACCATGCTGGTTAATATTGATCGTCCACTTGACACGAACTAGAATCAACTTGGAGACAAATTTCTGGGCCAGTCAGTGAGGTAATTAGGTAATTTCTAGATGAGCTTAATTGAGATGGAAAGGTGCTTTATTCCACAGACTTGGGTGCTAGAGTTCATACAAAGAAGAAAGCAATCTGAGCACCAGCATTCATTGTTCTCTGCTTCCTGACCAGCTGCCTCACACGTCTGCTATGACTATATCCTCAAACTGGAAGTATATACTCAAAATAAACTCTCTCTTCCTTAAGTTGCTTTTTGTAGGGATTTTATCACAGCAACAAGAAAAGCAACTAATACAGAAAACTGGTGTCATAAAGTGAAGCCATAGTTCTGATAAAATTGGCCATGTGATTCTTGGGCCTTTGGAGAGAATTTGTGGGGATAACATAGAAAAAATTTTAACTTTGGTCTAGAAAAACCCTAGCATGCTCTAAGAAGAAAATCATGACCATTCTGGTGGAAGTTGGAAAGAGCAGAATACTAAGAGAAACGTGGACACCACAGTTTAGCTCATGAGGTTTCAGAGAGGAACAAGGACTCTATCAGGAACTGGGCTACAGGCAGTTTTATTTTGTATTGATATTATAGTCATATTACATCCTGGCAAAGAATATGGCTATATTCTGCTCATGTTCCAAAATCTTGAAGGAGGCAGAATACGAAAGTTAGCATACTAATTTGTTTGGCAGAGGAAACTTAAGACAAACTAGCATCAGGCTGTGGAACAGTTGCTGTTTACTGCTTTTACTCACATCTGCAGTGAGAAAAGGTCCCAGGGAGAGCAGTAAAATATGAACGCATGTGTCATCTAACTAGCAGTGAAAGGAGGGAGCTTCAAGTTACAAACAAGCTGGTGCTTAAAAAGTAGTTGGAATCGTTAAAGAGATTCAATCTTCTGCTCTGTGCTGGGACATACTCTGACGACAAGACCTCACTCATCATATGATCCATCTTTTGAAAATCCAAGTTCATTTGAAAGGCAGGATCTCAATCTAAGAGTGCCACTGAAGAAGGGGTTTCTATTTGGGGGAAAAAAAAAAAAACACCACCTAGGGAAGATTTCCCAAGAGTCAATCTAGAAAGTTCAGAGAAGCCAACTGTGGTGGTTTGATTCAAATGTCCCCCATAAACATAGGTGGTCTGAATACTAGGTTCTCAGCTGAGGGAAATTTGGGAATTAAGGCCTCCTGGAGACACTGTATTGTTGGGGGTGGGCTTATGGGAATTATAACCAACTTCCACTTGCCAGTGTTTGCCATATTCTCCTGTTGCTGGTGTCCAACCTGATGTTGGCCAGGAGGTGATGTCAACCCTCTGCTCATGTCAGTTTCCCCCTGCCTTCATAGAGCTTCCCCTTGACTCTGTAAGTCAAAATAAACCCTTTTTTCTCCCCCCCGCAAAAAAAAACAAAATCTGCTCTTGGTCAGATATTTTCTGCCAGCAACATAAACCTGACTGCAACAGCAACATAACTATTATCCAAGAGCATCATGCTAGAACCTTGAGCTGCAATAGAACTTAGCTGTGTCCTTCATATGCTACGGGTTTTACAGGCATTAAAGATGCAATAGTGAGGGGGTGATGAAGGTTTATGACATGATGGGCAGTACCCTCAAACTCTGAGCCATAATAACTCCTTCCTTTTTTTTTTTTTTTTTTTTTTTTTTTTTAAGGGATTTTGGCATGTCAATGAGAAAAGAAACTAATGATAAAGAGATAGCAGATTACTGCATGGTATTATGAAATACCATGCTTTATTTAAAATTCAGATTTTAGGGCTGAAGAGATGGCTTAATGGTCAAGGCATTTGCCTGTGAAGCCAAAAGACCCAGGTTCAATTCCCCAGGACCCACATAAGCCAGATGCACAAGGGGCACATGCATCTGGAGTTGGTTTACAGTGGCTGGGGGCCCTGGTGTGCCCATTCTCTCTCTATCTGTCTCTCTTCTATCTATTTATTGCAAATAAATACATAAAATTTATTTTTTTTAAATCACAGATTTAAAATTTTTATAAACACTTTATTGGTATTCACTGTTTTCAGTTTGCCCTATTCCAAATTACTCACACTTTTGGTTTTAAGCAATAAACTAACTTTAACGAGGTTTAAAATAAAAGCTAATATGTCAAAAAAATTAAATAATCTTACAGAATCCAAAGAAAAGTCAATTCTAGAAAGCTTAGCAGTGGGACTTCTCATGATAGCCTTTCCTTTGACTTTAGCTCTTGTGACTTCCAAACTATCTTTCCTCAATCTCCAAATTTTAATTCCTAGGAAAGATCACCTGTTAGATAAAATTTGGGTCTAATGTTCTACTGGGGTGCAACCAATTGTAATAAAAAAATATTTTTACAGTAACCTTATAAAAGACAGAACAACTCCTTAAACTGAGGACTTAGTAGCCTACTTCAAAAGATGCCTACTTATTACAAATTCCTTTGTTGTAATTTTTACCTCTTCCTCCCAAATCTACCACCACCTTGAGTTATCAAGCTGTATATATCCTGTATAAAATTATATCTTGATTGAACTCAAAATGTATTTTTTATAAATATATAATTTATACAAAATAAAAATAGTGAAAGAGAATAAAAATAATGTTATTCTGCAATTAAGATTTAGTTTGATTGCAGACAATATAGAAATCCAGGATCTACGCTAAAAGTTCCATATGTTGAAACTAACCATTAGATATGATCAATGATATTGTAACTTTTTGTGAGGTAGGGTCTCACTCTAGCCCAGACTGACCTATAACTTGCTCTGTAGTTCCAGGATGGCCTTGAAGTAACAGCAATCCTCCTACCTCTGCCTCCCAAGGGCTGGGATTAAAGGTGTGTGCCACCACACATGACTTAGTAACTTTTATTTTGATAACTCAAAGAATATTCTTTCCTGGTTATTACTAACCATTTAACTATTACTATCCATTTAACTATTTCTTGAAATGAAAATCTAGACATTTATCAGCACTAGAAAACATGTAGCATATATATTCCATTGTGCTCCATTCAATAGTCTATGAAGGAAGTTCTTGACCAATTTCAGTGACCTTTCAAGATCTTTACTTTCTTGTAACTATAGTACTCGTACACTCTAATTTTAAATTTTATTTGCACATGTGTGGGTGCACGTGCATGTCCCCACACACTCACCTGCTGCTGCCAACAAATACCAGATAAATACACCACTTTTTGTGTCTAGTTTTTTTTTTTTTTTTTTTAAGAGAGAGAGACACAGAGAGAGACAGAGAGAAAGAGGGAGAGGAGGACAGATAGAGATGGGCGCGCCAGCAGTGTCTCAGCTGCTGCTAAAGAAATCCAGATGTGTGTGCCGCCTTGTGGTGAAGTGTGGCATTGCGCTCTTGCATCATTACATCTGGCTAAACGTGGGACCTGGAGATTGGAACTGCTGGAGATTGGAACCAGCGTTCTTTAGGTTTAGGAGGCAGGCGCCTTAACCACTAAGCCATCTCTCCAGCCCTTGTGTCTAGTTAAGTGGATGCTGAGGAATTGTATCTGGGCCAGCAGGCTTTGCAAGTAAGCATGTTTAACAGTGGAGCCATCTCCCCAGCCCCACTCTTACTTCTTGAAAATTGAATTTTCATTTTCTTTCTTGACACTGCACTGCAAGACTTTCTCATTAGATGTCACTTTTGAAGCCCTACCCACATTGGGAGGACTATCCCAAACCTCATTTTCTTTTGCTTTACCTTTCTCTTATCCTTATTCCCCAATATAATTCAAAGTCAAGACTGCTAAATTCAATCTGAAAACTGTTTTAATCCCCTATTTCCAGAGGGTTTTATCTCTATGCTTCATTTATAAGGAAAGGACGATATTTCACAAAACAAATCTAGAATTATGTTACATATCAGACTGTATGCGTTTTTAATTACCACCATAAATTTGCCTCCTCTTAGGACTGTTCCAAAGCCCTAGAAATTATGTAATGATCTTTAAACCAAATCTCACAAATCTAATAATGAATGGTCTTTGTGGATGCACAAGACAGCTCTCACCTCAAATGGAATAAGAGATAGTTTATTCTGGAGTTAAATATGAGTGACCATGGGCAGGGAACACAGATTTAGCTTACCCCAATTCCATTTTCCAACGTGTTAACAATTTCATGGAGGTTGTATATTTACAGAACAAAAGAAAGGTATAAAACAAGGCACTTTTCAAATACATTGGCTGACCGTCAGGTAAGCGGGTTATAGCAAAGCAGGGGTGGATCACTACCATAGGCTTCAGATGCTATCTGATGACATTCTTAGCTTTTGGATTGGTGGGTCTGTCAGTAAATTCCATAAAGGGTGCACCTGATCAACTGATCGTCATGTGGATGTTAGGTCAGACACAGAGAGGGGCAGTAATGCTATTGAGGGGTAAAAGATAGCCCAAGATAATTTGCTGATTTGTGACATTCCACCTCTACAGTAGATCAGTCCACTTAGCCTTACCTGAGGCACAATGCAACACTTTCTGGGAATGTCAGTTCACAGTCTTACAGACTGATCTGACTCTAGATATTCGACTATCAAATAATAGTGTTCCGATAGCTTTAAAAGTTTTCAGACGAGCAAGTCTAACCTAATAGTTTTAACACTTAGTATAAATTGCTCCCTGTGAAGGAAAAAAAAAAAAATGACTAAAGAATTTCAGGAATCTTTACAGAGGAGTTCTAAATTAAGCAGAACAGATTCCCTACTGTGCTATAACCCGCCTACCTAATGGTCAATAATGCAATGTTCTACCTGCCCACTCTTCAAATCAGTTTTCATTCCTTAAATCCAAGTTCAAAGCCATAACGTATTAGAACCAGCTCAGGCTAGTGATGACTACAAGTTCCATGATGCCATGCAGGAGTCCAGACCTACGATGCCCATCATTCCTCCTGGGAATTGTAGTCTTGTAACCTTCTGGGCAAACTAGTTATCGTGGTTTGCATTTCTCACAAATTCGCTTTTAATGGTAAAAGTTCGTGGGAAGACTTACACAGCATGAGGTTTATCCAGGCTACTCCAGAACCACGGGAGGACACTCGCGGGCGCCCCCAGAGCCGGCGCCGCGGCGTGACGTCACTTCCGGGCGCGGCGCCCCAGGCCGGCTCTGGTTGCTCTTTCGGGGAACCGCTCGGGTGGTTGCACGGCGGCCGCCGAGGCGCGGAGCAGCTGCTTTGGCAGGGGAGGGAGCGTCACGTGAGGCATCTCGGTGCCGCGGGAGGCGTGGGAGAGGCCGGCTTCCGTCCCGGGCCGCGCGCGGGTGCGATCGCAGAGCCCGCCAAGGTAGGACGGGCGCGGACCTGTGCGGGGCGTGGGGGACGCCTGCCGCCCCTCGGCGGGAGGGCGGGCGGCGTGGGAGGGCGCCGAGACCCTGCCGGAGCCCCGGGCGCGCGCGCGCTCGCACGGCGCCCCCTCCGAGGTGACCCGCCACGCCTGCGCGCCTCACCTGCGCCAGGTGCGATGGAGCAGGTCCCCGAGCATCTCAATGCTAGGACGACAGTGAGAGGCTGCCAGACAGCGCGCCGCGCTTTAAGCGCCCCCAGGCCCCTCACTCCCTGCAAGCCCGTGGGTCTTTGGGTGGGCCACCTCCCCCAGCCCCGGGCCACAGGTGGCCAAGGGCAGGGCCATCTCGCTGGCTCTGGGAAGGCTGAGATGTCACACCTCCTTATGGGAAGTCATCAGGGCGAACCCAAGAGCAGTGAATCAGCAAGCAGCTCGAGCTTCTTGAATCTCTGCTATTAGGGAACGTTGCCCAGAGCCACGTGCCGAGTTAAAAATCCTGTTTCAGCAGCTGTTCAAGTCCAGGGGACGGTTTCCTACCTTGTCTACCACCAGAGTTGTCTACATGAAGTTAGGCTGGCAGATCCTTGCTCTGTGTAGCCCTCCCATTTTCGTAGTCTACTCATTGTCACAAGATGTTCTAGTTCTTTTGATGAGAAGTTATTTAGAATCATCTGGAAAATCATTTAATCTTCTGAATGCAAGTTTAATGTTCTTTGGGTTTACAGCATTGACTTGATCCAGTTTACTTTTCAAATATATTTGGGGGGCTAGAGAGATAGCTTAGCGGTTAAGCCTTGCTTGTGAAGCCTACGGACCCGGGTTCAAGGCTCAGTTCCCCAGTACCCACATAAGCCGGATGCACAAGGTGGTGCATGCATCTGAAGTTCATTTGCAGTGGCTGGAGGACCTGGTGCGCCCATTCTCTCTCTCTCTCCCTCCCCTCTCTCTCTCTCTTTCTCTCTCTGCCTCTTTCTCTGTTTGTTGCTAATAAATAAATAAAAATAACCAAAAAATAAAAAATATATATTTGGTCCTAAATTTTATAAAATGTTACATTAAGAATAATTTTTGCTGGGCCATCTGGCACAGGTATGTAATCCCATCTACTCTGGAGGCTGAGTCGAAAAGATCACAATTTCAAGGCCTATCTATGCTACAGATCAAACTCAAGTCCAGCTGTGGTAAGTTATTGATACCTTTTCTGAAAATGAAAAATAAACAAAGGCTGGGGATAGAGCTTACTTGTAGAATGCCTGCCCCTAGGTTCATTCCCCACTACCACCACCAGAAGAGCAATTGTCATCACATATGTCTAAGCTTCTAATTGATATTTCATTGTAAATCCTGATAGTTTATTTAATGAAATTAAAAAGTAATGTGAATAATTTCTCTTCTTCTCCTTTCCTTCCTGTACTATGTATACTGTTACTTGTGTGGGCACATGTGTGTACTCACATGATCAAGTTGGAACATTATAGAAATAAAGTGGGCAAAAAAGGATAGCATGTGACATGAATGTCAGGAAAAGGGGTGGGAGGAAGTTTCGTTCTCTTTATCTTGCACACAAGAATCCTCAGAGATAATTGAGATTCAAAGATGGAGTTTGAAGTATGTTTTCATAAATAAGAGTGTCACAAAATGAACATACTGTTTTCTTTAGGGTTATGCTGCCAATTGAAGAGTGACCTTTCCATATGTCCTTCTCGTTTTAGATAGTGAATTCCCAAGAAGACAATGAATTGCATGTTAGTTGCTCTCTAAGTGTTTGGACCAGCAGTGTGCAGGTTTGGTGCCAAGGCTGAAGAGGATGGCAACCCCTTATGTCCCCGTTCCTATGCCCATAGGAAACTCTTCCAGTTTTACAACCAACAGAAATCAAAGGAGTTCTTCCTTCGGCAGCGTCTCAAGTTCAAACTCTTCCAAAGGCCAGATTGAAGACTCGAGCATGGGTAATTGTAAGCAGACAAGCACTCCTGAGCAGATGGATGGTGCTGCTTCTGTCTGTAGCAGTCCTCTCATTAGGACTAAGTTCACAGGTACAGATTCTGCCATTGAGTATTCCAGCAGACTGAGAGAAACTGAAGAACCAAGTCCTGAAACAGTGAATTGGGAAGAGAGACCATCTACACCCACAATACTGGGTTATGAGGTTATGGAAGAAAGAGCCAAATTCACTGTAAGTATTGACTTCCGCTGTACACCAGTAATCAGTGATAGATTGCTTTAACTGTGCACTTAAACTGCTGCTGCTAAGATAAGCCTGTATTTTCTGGACCATAAAATTCTGTGGCTTTTAGAACCTATACATTCTGTTTTTTTTTTTTTTATTTATAACCTGTAAATTCTTTCATACTATGGTTGGCTTTGATTTTATCTTAGTGAATATTCACAAACCAGACATACTTTTACACAGCTAGAACATAAATGAAGAAGGAACACGTCACATCGTAGAAGAGCCCAAGCTCTGTGACACTTGGCACCATCCTTCTAATACTCTTCTTATAGCCTAGATTAATTTTGCCTCTTTTGGGCTTATGTAAATGGCATTACTGAGCATGTGCTCTTTTGAGTCTGGTTTCTGAGCATTGTTTTCTGGGGGCATCCTGTTATTTGCATGAGTTGTAGACAGCTCATTGTTACTGCTATTCCTAGTCCTTTATGTGGGTATCAGTTTTTGATGTTCTTTCAAACCCTGTTGCTATGAATATTTTAGTACTTTTCACTTGATGAACATGTATATGCTTCCATTTGATACCCAATTAGGAGTAAAATCACAAGCTGACCAACACTGAAGAGCAGTGTTCCATAGTGGTTGTACTAGTTTACACTGTTCCATGTACATGATCTCCACTTGCTCCGTGCCCTCCCAACACAGGCTATTTTCCCATCTTTTTATTTATTGATGTCATGTAGTTTGTATATAATGTCACATACATAGTAGCTTTGGGTTTTCTTAATGACTAATTGCATGAAGGAATTTAAAATTCTGGTAGTTACTTGGATATTCTCTTGTCAAATGTCTGTTTAAGATTTTGGGATTCAGATTCATCTCATCTTGATTTGTAGTTTTCTACATTTTAGACGTAAGTCTTTCTTTCACATGCATATGCCATGACTATACCCTTGTCTTACTCTGTTGTCTGCCTTCCTTCCTTTATTCATATGATAAACATAATTTTAATATACTTCATTCTCTTATGGCTAGTAACTGTTAGTAGCCCAGGCTGGTCTTAAACTTGCCATCCTCCTACCTCTGCCTTTCAAGTGCTAGGATTAAGGTGTGTGTCACTCACTGTACCTGGTACATTTAAAAATCTTTGCTGACTCTAATGATGTCAAGTATGCTATGGGTAATACATGAACAGAGGAATGAGTAACAAAATCTGTCCTGATAAGGAAATGATGAGATTAAGATTAACAAGGATATTTATGGGGTACCATTTACATATGAGATGTTCTCTTATATTCAAGTATAGTATTCATATATACTGTTAATAGTTTGTATTGTGTATGTGGGTTTTGTTTTGTTTTGTTTTTGTTTTTATTTTTGTTTTTTTGAGAGGTAGGGTCTTGCTCTAGCCCAGGCTGACCTGGAAATCACTATGCAGTCTCAGGGTGGCCTCAGACTCACAGCAGTCCTCCTACCTTGGCCTCCCAAGTGTTGGGATTAAAGGTGTGTACCACCATGCCTGGCAGAGAGATAGAATGGGCACACCAGGGCCTCTAGCCATTGCAGACAAACTCCAGGTGCATGTGCCACTTTGTGCATCTAGCTTTATGTGGACACTGGGAAATCAAACAAGGGTCATTAGGCTTTGCAGGCAAGCACCTTAACTGCTGAGCTATCTCTCCAGGTATTCTATGTATGCTAATTTAGTACACTAATCTAGTAAGTTAAAATTAAATAATGTGATACATCAAATAATGACATATAAATAAAAGTATGACTAATATTGTCATCTGTCACTACTGGGCTAGGAAGCCTCTCCAGGACTCTCTTTCCACATCTGTAAAATCAGAATAATGGAGGTGCTATCCTCATAGTTACAAAATTCCTTTCAGCAATTACATATTGGGTATGTAGTGTATGTCTAACAGTCTTTGAGACACTCTTTGTCAGTGTCAGAGAAATACATTTTGACATCCTAAAATAAAAATCATAAAATCTTATCAATGGCTTTCCTCTCCCCATCAATCTTTAAGGTTGAGAAAGGGTGCTGAGAGCACAGGATGACAGGAAAACAAAGAGGTTTGTCTGCCTTGTGTTAGAAGCCTGAGGTGGCTTGTTCCTGGCATGTAGTCAGGTGTTGAACAGTATTGGGCCCCTGAAGCACTAAGAAGTAAGAACAAATGCTTGTGTAAGGACAGAAACTTCTTTGGTACCTGGTATCACTCAATTATGTGCAGTTACATGGAAGACTTCTTTTTTTAATTATCATAGAACCTGAGAAAAGTTGAAACTGGTTGAATGTGGATAGTCATGTGTCCCTAGGTAGAGGATAAAATGAATTCATTTGAAATCTGGTAATGTGTTCCATTCCTGAAAGTATTGTTTAGTCTATCAGAGGCATATAACAAACATGCCCCTTATATTCTGATAGGTATCTTTATACTAAACCCACATTAATATACTCTTGCTAGAGACCATAAAATCTTATTTATCAATGGAGAATTTGAGCACTCCATTTTCTGTTTGTTATTACTGATTAAGTATTTTAATGTTCTGTGTTTATGTATGTTGGGCAGTGTCTGATTATCATCAACGCTGTTAAACTCACATTAGTTTGAAGAGTTCGGTTTTGGATTTTTGTGCAGTGATGTTTTTAGATTTATTCCATACTTCATGTCTGGTGAGAAAGCTTCCAAGGAGGAAACATTGACATAATCTATGAAGAGACAGTCTTTAGTGTGAAGTTACCACACAACTTGTATAGGACAGGAAATCGGCAGGAAGTGTATTTTGAGAACACTCTTTGAAATGACCATCTGATGGTTCTTTTCCTTCATTGACCTATCTTCCTTATTAAAGCATGAGCACTCACTGAGGTGACACTAGGGTGCAGAGTTTGTTGGCCCACATTCCTGTATTGAAACCTAACCCCCAGGAAGATGGCATTGAGAGGTAAGGTCTTCTGAAGGTGATTAGGCCATGGGACCTGGCCCCAAAGAGCAACCTGTGCGGCCTTTACTTCTACCCCAAGACACAGCTGTAAGGCACCGTTATAAGCCAGAAAGTGGGTCCTTTTTATTTGATGCCAAATCTAATAGAATGGTGATGTTGAACTTCCAAGCCTCTAAAACTGAGCGGTAAGTGTCTGTCATTTATAAAATTATTTTATGGTATTTAATAGCAGCTCAGACTAAAATAGGTCATGTATAAAAATGTACATTTGTAGCCAAATTGAAGGCACTGATACGTAGTTTTTCATGACTGCAGAAGAAGTTCTAGTCTTCATGTTATTGTGCCATAGAGGCAGAAGTACAAGATATAGTGAAATTAATCATTAAATTTATTCATCACCTCACCAGTTGTGACGACTTACTGTGTGCCAGGCACTGTTTCTGGGAATAGTGGTCTAGCAACTTGAATGAATGAAGTCAGGGATAGCTGAATAAAGAGACATGGACATAATGTTTAAAGCCTTCCTTCTGGTTGAAATTGAGGGAATATTGAGAGAGTAGAAGCCAGAAGTAGCTAGGTTATTACAGGAATCCATGGGGACCTGATGGTGGTGTAATCTAGGGTGATGGAGGTGATGGAGAATATCTAGAGAAGTTACCAGAACCTGGATTTCTTTTGAACCCAACAATATGTCTTAATATTTGCAAGTAGACTGTGGGAGAAAGAAGTCAAAATTGAGTCTTTAATGTAAACAATGAGAGTAATGGTTGCCATTTAATTAGATTATTTTTAGAGGAAGATCGGGAATTAGTTTCAGACATACTAGATTTGAAATATCAAGTAAATATTGAAGCAGATATGTGGAGTATATATACATTTTTATTCTGTATATATAAATACAAATAATATATTTATAAGTTGTTTGGGAGAGAGAGCTAAGCTAGAGATACAACTTGGAAGCCTTAGATTTGCCAAAGAATTGTTCCTAGGTATGCTTCTTTTATCTCTTTCTTTCATCCTCTCTGCTCTTGATCTCTTAACCTTTCAGCTGACCTCTTAATAAAACATTAGGACTGATTGTTGAGAACTAGTAATATGTCCTGTTACATCTTTGGAAAAGTTATTTGAGAACAAAAAGTGACTAGGATGGGTTGAAGAGAGTATTAGAAATGAGGGCTGAGCTTCGTGAATGGATAATGCTTTATTTCTTGCTCTTGGTACTAGTTATGAGTGTGTAAGAAAGACAACACAAAACGATAGTACAAAGTTATGTTTCTAGGTTTCAAGTAGAATAGTAACCGTAACTGATCATAGAAGGATTAGAACTATTATAACATGTGTGAGTTTACTTTTTTTTTTTTTTTATGTAAGTCAGGTCAGGCATGGTGGCTCATGCTTGTTGTTGTTGTTTGTTTGTTTGTTTGTTTGTTTACTTATTTATTTGAGAAAGGGAAAGAGGCAGAGAGAGAGAAGGAGAACAGGTGTGCCAGGGAGATTGGAACCAGCGTTCTTAGGCTTAGCAGGCAGGCGCCTAAACCGGTAAGCCATCTCTCCAGCCCAAAGCAAAGCATTTTTATTCATAGATCTTTAGAAAATCTTTTTTAGTGTCTCCATTGATTATTTGTACATTTGACAGTCTAAATTATTTGGTGTTTCTTGCATAATAATGGTTTGGGTTATCAAATAAAAGCTTCTAAAATACTTGGTTTGAAAATCTCTTCTCTCTTTCACTCTATCTTCTTTGCCCCTGTGTATCTTTTCATGTCTCTCTAGGTATATAAAATACTAGTAAAGAAAAACCCAGAAGAGAGCTGGGTAGTTTTTAGAAGATACACCGACTTCTCTAGGCTTAATGACAAAGTAAGTACTCCAATCAACTTCAAACTGCCTTTTAAATTATTAATTAGATATCTTCCCTACACTTCTATTATCTTTGTATGCTTTCTTACCTTGTTCATTTTCAGTCACATCAGATCTTTTCTGATTCATAAGAAAATTAAATGCTTTATTTCCCTCTAATAGCCTGTAGTCTCATCTTTATACTTCATATTAATGAAAAGGTTTTTACTGTAAATATGAACCCTTCAGTACTTAATATATTACATGACTTTGTAAATTTGGGAAAGATCTATATATATATATATGATTACTTGACTTACAGTTAAAGAAGATCAAGCAAAAACATTTCAACATATTTTATTAGTTTTCGGTTGCTACCTATGACTGTCACAGAATTTCTTAGTTAAAATAGTACCTGTTTATTTTTTTAGTGGTCTTGAGAGATTTACTTTGTGTGCATTTTAGGACCAAATGAGCTCAAAATCAAGTTTTGGACTGAACTGTGCTCTTATTTGGCACCTCTGGGGAAGAATTCAGGTTGTTGGCAGAGTTCAGTTTCTTGAAGTTGTAGGAGCAAGGTGCCTGTTTGTCCTCTGCTTGTCAGCCAGAGATCATTTCTAGCTCCCGGAGAGGGTGCTCTTCCTTGCATGCCCCCTGTACCTTCTAACTTGCAGCTGTGGGCCAGCTCATTCTTGTGTCTTTTGAATGTCTATACCTTTCCCTTCTGCCACAAACCAGAGGAAATGTTCTGAAGCGCTCATATGATAAAATTAGGCTCACCCAATTAGTTTTTCTATCTTAAGGGTAACTGATTAGTAATCTTAATTACAGCTGCAAAGTCCCTTGTGCTGTGTAACATTACAAAACCACAGAAATAACAACAGAGGCAGACAGACAGCCACTAGGGCTCTGCCCATATCTGCACATATGAACCAAAGTACCAGAGCTTAATGCATTAACAAAATAAAACAATTAAAAATTCATTGACGTATGAAGAGCCAAAAAAATCATAAGTGATATGAGCAGGATAATTGACAGAAGAAATACAAATGGCCATTAAGCCTGAGAAGATTTGCTATTAAAAATACTCCAGAGAAAACCATTTTTACCTGTCAGACTTGGAGACTTTTAAATGATCCCAGTGTGGGAACTGCAAATCTTCCTAGAGGACACCATAAAGATTATATATTTTTTGACATAAAAGTCACATTTTGGGGGTAAATATTATTTATGCATTATGTACATAGGAAGATAGCTTGAAGGAGACTTAACAATGCTTATAGTGGTTTTGTTTGTCTTCTACTTTGGTTTTAATAGTTTCAAATTAAAACCAGCCTATTTCTCAAATTAGGACGTAAGTAAATTGTAGTTAGCGTGTAATAGACAAGGAAGGGCAGAACTGCTCACGGAGTTTAAAGGCAATCAGATGAGGCCAGTGGGAGGTGATGGAAGATCATTTTTCTAAAAGAAACAAATGAAGTATGATTCTTTTAAGAGGACAAGTAAGACAACCATAGAATGTCCACAGATTGCTCCCCATTCTAACAGGTAAGTTTAGTAGAAAAGCTTTTCTGGTCCTGTCCTCTCTGGTTTGCCACGTTCCCATTCCTCTTTTCTTTGACTACAAGTTTGAATGTTCTCATTGTGGTTGATGCTAAGAAGCTCTATTTATGTATTTGAGAGTATCTGGTTGCAAAAAAGGTTCTGTTGCTTTGAAAATCTGATTAAATAGAAAGGCAAAATACAGAATGTGAAACTATTTTATCTTTTATTAGGGTGTTTGAAATGCCTTCTTAAGCTGGGCTTGGTGGTACATGCCTTTAATCCCTGCACTTGGGAGGCAAAGGTGGGAGGATCACTGTGAGTTCAAGGCCAGCTTGAGACTACATAGCGAATTCCAGGTCAGCCTGAGCTAGAGTGAAACCCTACCTCGAAAAATAAAAAAAAATTTTTTTAAAGTCTTTTTTAATAGTATAGCTTAAATATCCCTAATCAAAACTTTTAAAATCCAAACCACAAGTGAAGAATTCCACACCTGACCTCACACGTGGGTCACAGTCAAAATGCCAGTACATGAAAAATAGTGCATAAAGTTAATTGCAGGCTGTGTTTGGGTAGGTATAAAAGAGAAATGAATTTTCACTTTAAACTTATGCCTTATTCCTAAGACCGTGTATAGACACAAAATTTAAAAAGATACCTGAAAATCCAAAACAGTTCTATTCTAAAGTTTTGGATAAGAGATTGCTCAGGTTTTATGACAAAATATCCTACAATTTCTGTGAATTTTAGCTACTTTTATTATTTTATATTTATTTGAAAGAGAGAGGCAGGCAGATAGAGAATGGGCATGCCTGGGCCTCTAGCCACTGCAAATGATCTCCAGACGCATGTGGTATCATGTACATGTGGCTTACATGGGTCCTGGGGAATTGAACCTGGGTCCTTTGGCTTTGCAGGCAAGCACCTTAACTGCTAGGCCATCTCCCGAGCCCAAAGCCATCTCTTAAGCCCTAATTACTTTTACTGAATTTCATATATCACACTGATTAATTTTAAAACTTAAAATTTTGTGATTCTTTTGAATTTTTTACAGTGATTAATAGGAAAATGAAAGTAATTCATAATGATAAAAGGATTCTAACCTTTTATGGGGTTGCTTTTCACTCAAACTGATTTCACTTTCAGTTTTTAGCTACTCAGTCCTTTATGATTTATTTTACTTGTTTTTTGAATATTTTTACTTACATGAAAAGATAGTGTGAGAGAATGGGCCTTTTGCCATTGCAAATGAACTCCAGGTACATGCACCACTTTGTGCATCTGGCTTCCTTACATAGGTACTAGGGAATCAAATCCAGGCCAACAGGCCTTGCAAGTAAGTCCCTCAACTGCTGAGCCATCTCCCTAGCCTTCTTGGTTTTTATTGTTCTTGTTTTGTTTTGTTTGTTTGCTTGCTTTTGAGACCAAGAACTTTGTTATGGCTGCCTCAAGCTTGCAATCCTGCTGCCTCAGCCTTCCAGATGGTGGGATTGGAGGCAGGTGCCACTACTTCTACCCAGCTTACTATTTTTCTCTTCAAAACTTGGCGGCTACTTTTAGTGTTTCTGTTTATATCTGTAAATTGACTTTTACTTTTATAATTTCTTTTCTTGGGCAGATGGACGTTTAGCTAATTCAAGCATTTTGAAGGAGACATTAATAAGAGTTTAATTTAAATCTCTTGAATATTTCCTTATATGCTAACTTGAGAACTTAAAATTAGTAATAGTCTAGGCCTTGGAAATTATTCTCACATTTAGTCTTCACGTTGAGAGTTTCAGTTGACTTGTTCCACATGTCGGATTTCCGAGTCACTGCTCTTGGCCCTCCGTGTATGCTTCATCAGTGGTATCCTGGGTCTGCAGTCACTGTCGTTGAGGACTCTTACCTCTCCTTTATAAAGGATCCATTTTGTTCTATCCCAAGTCTTCCTTTTTCTTGAATTGCTGAATTTTGTGACAACTCTCTTTTTTTCCATGGACACGGGGCTGGAGAAGATGGTTTAGCGGTTAAGGCGCTTGCCTGCAAAGCCAAAGGACCCCGGTTCGATTCCCCAGGACCCACATAAGCCAGATGCACAAGGAGGGGTATGCCTCTGGAGTTTGTTTGCCTGGTGCTCCCATTCTCTCTTTCTCATTTTATCTCTACCTCTCTCTCTCAGATAAATCAAATATATTTAAAAAAAAAAGTTCCTCAGTCACACTCCAAGGCTTTACATCCTAATCTGTCAGAAGTAGAGCGTGTCTTTTAAAACTTCTTGAGTGATTCTACTATTCAGCAACAGTTTGGAACCACAGGTCTAATAGGAAAATTCAGAATTAAATAATGTCATATGCATTGTGATAAATACCAAAGGTTTATTAATGACCTGACAGTGTATAGCAGAATGTATTTCCTAAAAATTGACAGCAGTGTTCTTCCATCCATGTGTTCTTCTGGAGTCTTGCCCTGCCCATCCAGAGAGAGAATCTGTTTCCCTTCACCTTGTACCTGGATAGCTTGTGATGACTTGCACCAATAAAAGACTATGGAAAGGTGCTATGTAGCTTTCAAAGTTAGATTGTAAAAAGATACAGTTGCATCCTGGCTTTATCTCTTGGGAGCTCACTTTTGAAGCCCAACTGGATATGATGAGAAAGTCCAGGCAGAATAGCTGGAGAGGCCAGTGCTAGGCTTGTGACTGGTAGCCAGAGCAGAGTTTCTGTCAACAACCAGGATGGTCTATTGAAAATAGTGAGTGAGCCTTAGACCATTCGAGCTCACAGGCTTCAGATCCTCATAGCTGGCAGCAACTGTGAGCTCCATTTGTTATAGAACTGAGATAAATCATCCTCACTATACGTGATAAGAATCACTGGCCCATGGAATCTATGAACTCAATACTTGTTTCTTGCTAACAAGTTTTGAGGTAATAATCGCATAGAGTAATTTAAACTAAGTATTAAGGGATGTTAAACCTAGTTTTGAAGTCTGCCCTAAGAAAGTAAAATTTACAGGGCTGAGGAGATGGTTCCGCAGTTAAACTTGTTTGCAAAACCTGCTGGCCTGGGTTCAATTTCCCAGCCATCTACATAAAGCCAGATTGGAATTTGTTTGCAGTGGCAAGAGAAGCACATGCACACACACAAAAAGAGAGACACTAATAAATAATTTTTAAAAGTAAAATGGATCATAAACCAATTTTTTTTTTAACTATTAAAAAAAGTATAGGAAGAAAAATCTTTGCAATGAAGGGTGAACAGAATTTCTTTCTTTTTTTTTTTTTTTTTTTTTTTTTTTTTGGGATTTTCAAGTAGGGTCTCACTCTGGCCTAGGCTGACCTGGAATTAACCATGTAGTCTCAGGGTGGCCTCAAACTCACAGCGATCCTCCTACCTCTGCCTCCCGAGAGCTGGGATTAAAGGTGTGCGCCACCACGCCCGTCATAAACAGAATTTCTTATGACCTAAATTTTTTTTTTTGAAGCTGAAGCAGGATAGAAAAGATGAATTATATAACATTAAAGTTTTAAAAACTCTGCTCTGATAAGGTTAAAATAAAAAGGCAGCCCTGTTTTTTAAAATAGGGTGCTCTAATGATCTTAATAAGTCACAGAGAAGATAAGCAAATTAGAAGATACTCAACACGGTTTTCCAGTGGAGAAGTGCACATTCCACGCTCACCATGCTCACGAGAATGACTGACATTAAGACAGTGCAGCATGCCACGGTTAGGCAAGGGTGTGGAGCAACTAGAACGCAGTATAAAGACGGAACTGCTGAAATCAAAGTCAAAACATGAAAGGCTAAGTTGAATTGAATTATTTTAAGCTTATTTCGTGAATAATTTCTCGTGGTTAGGACAGATTCTATACAATTGATCTAATTGAGTTAAATATACTTCTTTTCTTTTCTTTTTTTTTTTTTTTTTTCAGTTAAAAGAGATGTTTCCGGGCTTTCGATTGGCACTTCCTCCGAAACGCTGGTTTAAAGATAATTACAACGCAGACTTTTTAGAAGATAGACAATTAGGATTACAAGCATTTCTTCAGAATTTAGTAGCTCACAAGGACATTGCTAACTGGTATGTGACAAATTAAAATCAGAGACGATATAATCACTCCAACAACTTGCTTTAAACTAAAGAATAAATCTGGGATCATAGTTGTCTAAGCACGTAATAGAGGGTGGGAATATAATCACTTCTCTAATAAAGCTCTACATGGGATTTTTCTGGCTTTCATTCAATTAAGGGTTTTATTTGACATTCTGCTGCTGTTAAAGCTCTGCAAAAATGAACAAAGTGGAAAACTCAGCCTTCATGTACTCAGACTATCCCACTGTAAACTTGTTCTTAGTATTCACATGTCAGCCATTATTTAAACTAAGAGCCTCACACATTAGTCAGTTTTTGGTTCGTGTTTACACTAAATGATTTTGAAGCTAGTATTTGTTTTATCTCCACAAAGTAATGAAATATACACTTTATAAAGTTAGGGCAATTCATACAGTAAAGTGAAGATCCTGAAAAAGAGCAGAGAGCATCTACAATGCAGTAGTAGCACACTATGTCTGTAACTGTTTTTCAGTTTTTCTCATGAAGGTGGAAAACAAAAACCCTCATCTCACTTTTCTTGCCTTTTTCTCGGTCTGTTTTTATGTATACCACCTTTATCATGTATAAGATCTGTATACCATATGTGTATTTCTCAGGCTTCAGTTCTCGAGATTCCACCCCCTCTTACTGAGGAACCACAATCCAGAACCCTTCTTTCTATCATATATTCATATGTGGGGTTATATCCTTGACATCTCCCTCAGGTATCTTAAAAAATATCAAAAACTTGAGCCTGGCATGGTGGCGCATGCCTTTAATCCCAGCACTTGAGAGGCAGAGGTAGGAGGATCACCGTGAGTTCGAGGCCACCCTGAGACTACATAGTTAATTCCAGGTCATCCTGGACCAGAGTGAGACTCTACCTCGAAAAACCAAGAAAAAAAAATACCAAAAACTTGTATCTTCAAATTGCTGAGGGGAGGTAGAGGGGAGGGTATAGGTTATAGCACAGTGGTAGAGCATGTTCCTTCCATGCACAGGGTTCTGGGTTTGAACCCAGCACTATAAGTGAAATCAAAAAGAAGAGATATTGTTAAGGACATTGCCATTTCTGAAAATACACACCTTAGATCATACATAGGTATTTCAAGAAAATAAAGGTTTCTTCACCAGTAATTTGGGGAGAGATTTCTTTTCACAATCTTGGACTATTAAAGAGTATTAAAAATGCTAAGAAGTTTTATGTGAACAATAACTGGTTTGCATACTGGAGAGTTGGCTCATTTAGTAATATGCTTGCCCAGGAAGCTTGAACATTTTAGTTTGATCCTTAGAATCCATCCATGAAAACAGCTGGGCATAAATTTATAATCCCAGCAGTGGAGAGGTAGAGCTTGGCAGGTTCCAGGCCAGGTGAGTGGCACTGTCTCAATAAAAAGGTGGTCAGATCCTAAGCAATGACAGCAGATGCACATCTGTGTACACATAAACATATTGATACACACCACACTCATGGGCTTACATGTCATCAGATATTTTGGGAATCCAGCAATATAACTGAAGTTGGATTGAAAATGGAGTAGTTCAGTTTTATTTGTGGTAGACTACACATTTTATCACAATTTAAGAGGTGTTTTAATAAGTTATTATTTAGCAGGAGAGGAAAAGTAAAGAAGGATTATTTCATCAGTCTTAAATATTTGCCCTGTAACTCTCTGGTCTTAAAATTCATTTAGAGAAGCCAGGCTTCTGTTTGAATAATATAGGGAATTTGTAAATTGCTGCTTATAAAAGTAGTAGGAACTGCATGAAAGGGAGGCTGAGTGCTGTTGGCAATAACAAGCAATATTGAAAGTAGGAATTGTTTGAGCATCTAGAAGGTGAAGTTGAGACAAGGGAGAAAGATGAATCTGAGTGAGAAACGAGCATTAGAAGAGCTTGAACAGTGTGAGGCCGCCACGTAGCTGACTGCAAGTTAAAAATCTGTTCATTATTGCTCGCACAGTGCTTTCTTTGTTTTTAGATAGTATCTCCTCACCTTTCTGTACCATTCATCCATAATTCCTTCTGTGGTTTTTTTACCATTGTATTTCCTCAGTGTTTTAATGCTCCCTTCCACCTAAAGTCACAGTATCTGGTTAATAAGATAATTTTGGGGACAAAAACTTTAGTTTTTTTTTTTTTTTTTTTAAGTAGGAAAGTGGAAGATTATTTATTTTTTAAAGTAATTTAAAAGGAATAAAGGAATCCCCTGTAAAGGAAACAAATTTTCCATACTGCTTTATGAAGACATTAAAACTACACTTTAAAAATATCCCTATAGAGCTAGAGAGATGGCTTAGCAGTTAAGGTGCTTGCTTGCAAAGGCAAAGGACCCAGGATCAATTCCCCAGGACTCATGTAAGCCAGATGCACAAGGTGGCACATGCATCTGGAGTTTGTTTACAGCAGCTGGAGGCCCTGGCGTGCCCATTCTATCTGTTTCCCTCCCTTCCCTCTCTTTCAAATAAATAAATAAAAATAAAAATAGTTTTTAAAAATCCCTATATAAAAATGTTGGTGTTGAAGAGCTGAAAAAGTTAAACATAAAAACATTAAATTGCCAATCACCAAGTGGACTAATGACCTAAGCAGACAGTTCACAAAAGAACAAACACATAGACACTGAGGACACTCAACACCTACCAGACCAGCCATCCAGAGGCTCCTAAGTGCCCATCACTGATGAAGTAGACTTAAAATGCTCCCAGCATGGCTCAGGGAATTTTGTGGAAGAGGGGGTGGAAAGATTGTTAGAGCCACAAGTTGGGACATTTTACACAGAGACACTGCCTCCCCACCATCCCCCCCCCCACTGCACACACCCATAATGCATGACCCATAATCCCCATGGGGTTGACCTGCATCCCCAACGAGGAATGCCTCTTCAGAACAGGGGCAGGGAGGAGGGAAAGGATGGTACCAACATGTGTTGTTTACATACTAAATATGTCCATATCTAATAAAAAATTAAAATTAATTTTTTTAAAAAAAAAAGAACAAACACAAATGGCTAACAAGTATTTAACATGTTCAGCCTCCCTAGCCATGAGGGCAATGCAAATCAAAACAACTCTGAGATGCCATCTTAACTCAGTCAGAAAGGATAGCACCAAGCAAACAGACAGCAGGTGCTGGTGGGGATGCGTTATAAAAGTCAGTGTGGAAATTTCTCAGTAAGGTAGAGCTAGAGCTCCTATATGATACAGTCATACTACTCCTAGGCATATACCCTAAGAACTCCACACTCTACTACAGAGATGCTTGTGCTTCCATGTTTATTGCAGCTTTATTTACAATAACAGAATTGCAAACTTAGATACCCAGCAACAGACAACTGCATAATGAAAGCAGTGGAATTCTACCTATCTGTATGGAAAACTGGAATGGAATTTTATAGAAAAATGGATAGATCTGGGAAGAATCATATTAAGTGACTCAAACTCAGAAAGTACAAAAACCATAAGTTATGTCTGATATGAGGGTCTTAGCTTGTAATACATATATGGGGCATTAAATATATATATAACCTGTTAATATAGAACTGTAACCAAAAGTGAATATAAAGTGATGAGCTGGAAGAGGGGGAGGTGTAGGTAAAAGGATACTTGTGACATAAGCAGAGGAATTAAAATGGAAAGGGGAAGCCAGTAGGAAGAAGAGGAGGAAGGGGAAGAGGCTGATGTGAATCAGCAAAAACATGTATTTGAAAGTTACATAAATAGAGACAATATGGTGGGCAAGCTAACAGAGGGTAGAGTGCTATAATCCCAGCAATCAGGAGACTGGGGCAGGGACAAGATAATCTTACTTTCCATGCCAGCCTGGGCTGTATAATGAGACCTATCTGGAAAAGAACAAAATTAGTATCATTTTATGAACAAATAATCATTTCTATATTAATATGAATTGTTCTTTCGCTTTCCTTTTTGATACCCTTTGTACCTCACAACACAGTTGGTTCTTTTTTTATTTATTTTTATTTTATTTTTATTTTATTTTTGAGAGAGACACAGAGAGAGAGGGAGAGGAAGACAGATGGAGATGGTTGTGCCAGCATCCTCTCAGCTGCTGTGAACAAACTCCAGATGCATGTGCTCCCTTGTGGGCAAGTGCGGCATTGCACCCTTGCGTCACTTTGCATATGACTAAACATGGGACCTGGAGATTGGAACTGGCATTCTTAGGCTTAGCAGGCAGGTGCCTTAACCGCTAAGCCATCTCTCCAGCCCCACAGTTGATTCTTAATTCATGCTGGGTAAGAGCTTCCTGTTGTACTGCTGGCAGCTCTAAATGTTACATTTCCTCCAAGTGTAACAAGGCAAAAGTAGAGGAAGATAAGAACTGAAAGAATTATTAAAAGGCTCTGTTCAACAAATCTTTATCGTGCCTTACTATATAAAGGTTGTGAGTAGGGCTGGAGAGATGGCTTAGTGGTTAAGGCATTTGCCTGCAAAGCCAAAAGATCCCAGTTCAACTCTCCAGGCCCCACATAAGCCAGATGCACAAGGGGACCCATGCCCATTCTCTCTGTCTTTCTCTCAAATAAAACAAATCAATAAAAAATATTAAATTGGGGCTGAAATTTTTATTTTAAAAAAAAAAAGTTGTGAGTACACCAGGATGAATTAGATGCTGGTCCTGTTTTTAAAATTTTTAGTTCTTAATTTTTGCATGTTGGGGGTGTGGTGTGTGGACGTACGCATTCAGCTCCCCATGGACTTGAATGTGCTTTGCCTGCAGTGGCCACAGCAGAACATAGGGTTTCCTGTTCCATCACTCTTCTGCCCGTTCTTACTTGATCCAGAGTCTTTTACTAATCCCAGAGCTTGTTGTTTTTCCTAAGCTTAGCTTCTCAGGTCTCTGCTTCCCTACGAGACTGGGGCTATACATATGCACGACCATGCTCAGCTGTTTACGTGAGTCCTCAGGATCGAACTTGAGTAGTCTAAAGCTTCCTGGGGCCCTTGTGCTTGCACAGGAATTGCCCTTAACCACTGAACCATCTCTCCAACCCTCTGCTTTTCTTTTTTTTTTTTTTTTTTTTTTTTCATTTTTATTTATTTGGTGTATGCTTGTACATATGTGTGTGCATGCCATGGTGTGCATGTGGAAAACAGGACAACTTTTGAGTTGGTCCTTACCTTCCAGCTCATTTGAGGCAGGGTCTCATTATTTACTGCTCTGTTCACCAGGCTAACTGGCCCATGACTTTCTGAGAAATTAAATCCCTGTCTTTACCTCTGTTCTCACTGTAGACACACTGGGATTTCAGAAACCCTCCAGCTTCTGGCTTCTATATAATGTGTGGAGATCTGAATTTAGAGTTGTGCAGCAAGCACTTTATCCAATGAGCCATCTCCCTAGCAGAACTTTAGATTTAGAGGAGGAAAAGACAGAACTTTAGATTGGATGACAATTTGAGCTGAACTCCAGGGAATTCATTTTACTTGGACCATCAAAGAGAGAGTGAAGAAGGGTTTTCTACTTGAAAAGGAATTTTGTAATTAATGCAGATGCAGACCTGTCTAGATCATATGCTAGGAGCAGCATGGATCTGAGTGTGTCAAGGTGACAGGTGTGTAAAGAGTTACTTTGTACAGTCTGTCATAGTGAAAATACAGATATTGGCTGACTTCTGCTTTTTGCAGTCATTATCATAATAGTAGTGTTTTACTAGTTTTTGTTTTCAGAAGTATTTCATATCCTGTTTCCCAATGATTTTATATTTCTAACTTCTTTAATATGCAGGCTAAATCATAATACGTGCTGTGAAAAGGCATTTATAGTAATACATAGAACAGCAAAGCTAGCAGAGGGTAGAGAAAGGGCAAAGAGCCAGAAAAGGTTTCATGAATAGATTTGCTATGAGGAATAAATAGAGCCAGATAGAGTAGGAAGGCTGACAGGATAAAAGCAGCCAGCTAGAGTGTCAAATAAAAAACATTTACTTGAAGGGCTGGAGAGATGGCTTAGTGCTGAAAAGTTCAATTCTCCAACACCCGTGTAAAGCCACATGCAAAGTGCCTGTGACAATGGAGGTGGAGCCAGGGGATCCAGAGTTCCTGGGCAGCTAGTCTGACATTTGTTTGCAGTCTGGCAGTTTGCAGCAGCAAGAGACCCTGTCTCAAAGAAGGTGGAGCACAGACACCTCGGAGTCATCCTCCAACCTCCATATGTGCTTCAAAACATGTGCACCCATAGCCATCTCCAAGAGCTCCGTCTTTCTAGAAGAGACATACATGAAGTTTTAAAATATTCTGGAACAGAAGGGATAAAACTGGTTTTTGGAGCCATTCGTGGGTTTAAAATATCTGGGGGAAGATTCTGCAGGAAGCTCACATTCACGTGCTCCTCACATAGGCAGTGACTATCTCTGTCACCAGCCTTGCCCTCAACTCTTCTTCCTCAAGGTGGTATTTGATGCCTTTTTTATATTCAACTGACAAATACTGAAGAGAAGTATTCGCTGACCTGCCATTTCTGTCTGAAATTCTAATATTTTTATGCAGTGACTTCTGTACCAAATTTCATTTTAGCAGATACAGTATTACTATTAGTTTCTTTCTTTTCTAGAGGAAAGGTCTTGCTATGTAGCCCAGACTGGACCTTTACAATCCTCTACCTTCTAAATGCAGGCATGTGGGTGGAGAGATGGCTTAGCTGTTACAGCCTTTGCCTACAAAGCTAAAGGATCCCGGTTCAGTTCTCCGGGACCCACATAAGCCAGATGCACAAGGGGGCACATGCATCTGGAGTGGGTTTGCAGTGGCTGGAAGCCCTGGTGCGCCCATTCTGTCTCTCTCTCTGTGTCTATCTGTTTCTGTCTCTGTCCCTCTCTCTCTTCCTCTTTCTCTCTCTCTAATAAATAAATAAATAATGAAATTCAAATGCAGGCATGTGCTTCCATGGTTGGTTTAAGTTGAACTTTTTATGAGTTACAGACACTAGTTTTATGGTTTTCTTTTTCTTTTAAAGTACAAACAAATAAAAAGTACATTTAGCTATTAAATTGTCAGTCTTTCAAAAACTAGTGAAATATTAGCATAGTAAGTATGTATGAAATAAAAAAAGGAAAAAGTAACTGCAAATATATGGGTAAAATGTACTAGATGGAGTATAGTTGAAATGTACATTTGGACTTGCTTAAAGCAAACATCTTCAAAGAAATCAAAGAAGTATTTCAGGTTAAAGTGCAGATTTGCTTTGGAAATGAAAGCAACACTGAAGGATGCTGACTGGACTCCTCCAAGGAATGTGAATCAACAACTGATCTCAATTTTAAAATAGTTTCCCCATTCCACTAGCAGGAACTCTGGTGGGGGAAGCGGACAGAATGATATACACTCTGGTTTTTAATTCATGATAGTTCCAGATTTCTCTTACATAAATTTCTTTCCTGAAGATACCTTGCCTATCCTTTGTCCTAGTCAGCTAGAAACAGAGATGAGAATATAGTATAGATTAAGGGGCTGTATTGAATATATCAGTGAACAACTTAAAATAAGAATAAAGGCTTTTAAAAAAAAAATCTGTCAGCCAGGGGAAATGCCACATGCTTGTAATTCAGCACTTTCAAGGCTGAGGCAAAAGAATTGCTACAACTTTGAGGCCAGCCTGGACTACATAGTGAGTTCAAGGCCATCCTGGAGTACCTAGCCACAACCTTGTCTCACAAAAACAAGAATGCACTGAATCCATGTATTATTTAATACAGACTTTTAGTGTTTGTGTAATCATTAAAATTCCCTTGAGTTTATGTCTAGATATGAGACTAGTCGTGTATAGCAAATATCTGAGCAGAGCTGCAGCACAGCGAGCAGTCTGTACATGCTAATGACTCTATAAAGTTCCCCAGTCGGTGATTCCCAGGCAGAGGTTGATGGCTTCCCTTCCTAGGGAAAAAGTCACATGATGGAAGTTCTTTGTGGTTTCAAATATCACCATTCCTTGGAGGGTTTTGTTTGTCTATCCTTGTGCAATTCAGTTTGGGGGTATTGATTGTCTTGCTGTACCAACTAAGGTCTGGTGAAGTAGCAGAAACGTGATGAGCCACTAAAAAATGTGCTATAAAGTTACAGCCAGCTGCAAGTTGCATTCCTGTGCTGAATATTTTGAAGAGCGTATGAAATAGTCTAGAATTTGCTTTTCTGGCTACCAGGTCACCACCAGCTTCTTTGTTTTGTCTTCTAGACTTTTTGTGTTTTCTTAATTCTGCTTCTATATTAATTCCTATTCATTGTTCTTTTTGAAAGATTTCATGAAAACTCCCGTTTATCTCTTCATGGTTACATAACCTGGTAATTATAAACCTCTCTAGCCCGATCTGAACCCAAAAGCCCCATGCCCTCTTCAACATAGGACAACAGCTTCTTGATGTCGTACAATTAGACCATAGCCTTGTCGTTTACAAATAAGAAAAGCTGTACACGTGTGTTTTGACAGTTACATGGAGTTGTCTCTCAGCCTCAACATTGCTTCTTGGAAGAGGAGAGGTATTTTTATTCTAAAGAAATTTGATTATTTTTGTAACCTATTACAATATGGGCAAAATATAAGCATAGGACTAACAATTTATTATATAAAAGTTTTTTGTTCTTGGTTTTTTTTTTTTTTTTTTTTTTTTTTTTTTTGGTATTTTTGTTTGTTTTTCGAGTTAAGGTCTCACTCTACCTCAGGCTGACCTGGAATTCACTATCTTGTCCCAGGGAGGTCTTGAACTCACGATGGTCCTCCTACCTCTGCCTCCTGAGTGCTGGGATTAAAGGCGTGCACCAACACACCTGGCAATATAAAAGTTTTAACAATTCAGAAATCAGATGGTCAGAATTTTTTCTCACATGCTTGGGGAAAATGTTTAAGTCAATAAAAACGACAGAGGCAGTGTTTAAGCTGTTTCAGACTTGCTCTTCAGTAACTTTAGAAGTATCCACTGAAGAAGGAACAAGTAGAATGTGACTCAAAAATCATATTTATTTGGAACAGGTCAGTGACTTCATTGCACTGTTGTAACTGTTTTTTTGAAAGTCAAAATGAGGCTATTCTCTACTTAGGTTGATTTCCTATGCCATTATTATTGTTGCAGCTGCCTTCTCATTGCTGGAGCACACTACCCAACTAGAAGCAGCTTATGAGAAGAAATGGTTTATTTCAAACTGACAGTTTTGAGGGGAAGTATCATCATGGTGGAGAAAGCATGGTAGAACAGAGTCTGAATATCACCTCTGGCCACAACAGCTGGGAGATAGCAGCCAGAGAATGAACTAGCTAGCACTGGCAAGCGGGGAGCTGGACTATAACACATCAAAGCCCGCCCACAGTAACACACTTCCTCCAGCAAGGCCCAGCTTCCAAATTGCCACCAGCTGGGAGTTGAATATGGTGCCTAACCACAAACACATGAGGCTGTGGGGCACATTCCATATCCAAACTACCACAATTTTTTGTGTTTTATGTCTTATAGTTTGTCATAGTAAATGTGTGCTTTTTAAAAATGTTTATTAGATCTTAGAAAGTAACATAAAATCTTTGTGTCACTTATAGTTTGATAATTGCATTTGGCTACTTATATGAAGACACATAAACAACTTTTATTTTGGTATTATGAGCAAAACCATTTACTTAACACACTGTGTAGCTATTAAGTGCCTTTTGCTTTCTGTTGTCTTTTAAAAATGTATTAGTATGCCAGCTAATTGGGTTTTTTACCTTTGAAAAGCCTTGCAGTGAGAGAATTCCTTTGTCTGGATGATCCACCAGGTCCGTTTGATAGCCTAGAAGAAAGCAGGGTAAGTGCTGCATTCTCTGTCTCACAAAAGAGGAACAAATAGGTTCTTGAATGGATTAGCAAGTAGCAGAATATTAGCAGCTCAGGCTACAGTAGTTTTATACGGAAAGCTTTTAATGTTTGAATCAAAGGTTTCTTTCATTGAAGTACATGGACCTAGTTTAATGAAGAAAGAATCATACATATCATAAAATGAATAAAAGTCCAAAATTAAATCCAGCTTATTTTATCTTTAATGTTTCAAAAAAACAAAATGATACAGGAATTTCATTTCACTACATTTAAGAGTATTACTGGATACCCATCTTTCTTCCATCTAAGTATCCAAGGAGCCTAACCTACTCTTATGTCCAGATTTAAAACTGATTCAGCTCATACCTGATGCTGCTCAGATTACGATAATTGACGCAGTAAAATCGCCTATTTCTTGAAGCAGTAGGCTAGATTAACAAAATAGATTTGGCAATAATAGATTAGCAAGCATTTTATGCAAAAACCTCTATAATGTTGAATGGTGTTTAAATGAAACATTTAACTGATGAGTTTGCAATATTATTTAGTTAAACTGAGTTGTTCTTTGTGTTACAGTAAATGCTGTAACTTTTTAAAAACAGATTTATTGAAGTAAAATCTTGAAAATTTTCATGTTTCCTATTTTTTTCCATTTTAAGCACACAGTTTAGTAATTTATAGAGCTATGCCACAATAATCCAGTTTTAGAATTACCTCAGAAAAAAAAATCTACAAACCAGTTTATAATCAGTCTTTACTCCTAGCCCAAGGCAGTCATTAATCTGATTTCAGTTTCTATAAATTTGCCTCTTCTGGATATTTCATGTACATAAGCTCTTGCAATAATGTGTGGGAATATATGTATAATTCACATACAATGTATATAATCTTTTATACATAGCTTACGGTATAATCTTGTATCTATTTTCTTACACTTAGCTTGTTTCTGAGGGTATTCCATTCTGTAGATGCTCATCACTTTTTAATGCATATACCAAATCACGTTTACCCAGTTATAGTTTTTTACCATAATAAATAAAACATTTTATGTAGACATATTTATTTTCCTTAAGTTATTCCCTGGGAAGGGAAGTGTTTGGTTGTAGAGCAACTTAATGTTTAAACTTATTGAAGAAACTAGTAAGAAGAATCTTATCTGTCTTCTTCTCTTTTATGATTGCATGGCCTTGCTGACAGCTTGGCTCCTGCACTGTGAATGAGTCCTTCCACTACCTTCTGGCCTCCACTGGTTTGAGGAAAAGCTAACTTTAATTACACACTGTTTCTGTGTACATGAGAAGTTACATTGCCTTCTGTGCTTTACAGATCCTCTCTGTCTTTAACTTTCAGCAATTTGATCGTGATGTATCAGCATGTTTGTCTCTTTGATTTTATCATTCTTTGGCCTAGTTGAGCTTCTTTGACTTGGAAGGTTAATACTGTACCTCAGATTTGGGGATTTCTTAGCTAATGTTTCTTCCGTGTTCATTCCCTCTCTTTCTCCTTGACTCCTATGATTTGGAAACATCACATGTCTCTGAAGTGCTAATTTTTCTTTAGTTGTTATTGTTCAGTTACTTTTTAGGTTGATTTGTTAGTTTTTTTTTTTTTATTATTAAGTAGAAACTTGATATGGGTACATCATGTGCTGGTACCATTATTTCCCTCTCCCTGCATTTCTTTTGAACTGTCTTCAAGTTCTTGAATCATCTTTCATGTCGTTCTTGAGCCCCTGTTTTTCATTTCAGTTATCTTTAAACTCCAGAATTTGCATTTGCTTATTTTGTCATTATTATGATTGGCATTCTCTGTGGGGTGATAAATACCTTTACTTTTATTTTTAATGCCTCTACCAAGGTAAAGCTTAGTAGAGAGAGTTTCAGTTGAATACTGTGTTTCCCTGTGTATGCTTAGAGTTAACTTGTTTCTTTTCATGTCTCCTGTGAGTTTTGTTGGACATTAGACATTTTAGGAGATGCATGTTTTTAGCCCTTGATTCTGAATTCTGCCTCTAGACTGGCTGTGGGTACTGCTTGGTTTGCTCTTTAGTAACTCCTCTAGACCAAATGTAGTCACTGAATTTTTGCTCATTTTATTACTTTGACCTAGCATTTGTTTAGAAAGCTAATTTCTCTTTTGTGTATATTGCACTAAGGAAAACAATTGATTATTGTATCTTTTTCAGTTCATGGAGCCCATAATTTTCATTCCTTGCAAATATTTTTTCTTCCTATCAGACAGTTCTTAAACATGTTTTACCTTTATATGTTTCCTTTTACAAAAATATTATCTTTGGCTAGAGAGATGGCAAGTTGCTTGCTTGCAAAGTCTGACAGCACAAGTTCTATTCCTAGTACCTATGTAAAGCCAGATGCACAAAGTGGCACACACATCTGGAGTTCATTGACAGCAGCAAGAAGTCCTGTCATACCCATATTCACTTTCTCTCTCTTAAATAAATAAATATTATCTTTTCAGTGTTTTTTAATTAAAAATGCTAATGTGCATAGAAGAGCTGAGTGGAGAAAAGAGTGGCAGTTGGTTTAAATGAAGGTTTCCGAGACTCCCCACCACTACCATTGAAGGTTGAATAATTCTTTGTTAAAGGGAACTTCTGAGTTCATTACTAAGTGTCCTCTAAGTTTAAAATACCCATAGTTTGGAATAACTATTTTAAATAAATCACCAATGCTGTATTAACATGATGTACTCAACAGAGTACTATGGAAGGTAGCTACTATAATCATTCTCTAAAATAAATATATTTGGAAAAGAAATTTAAAATTTTAAATCTTTCAAAATGAAATCTACAGTGATCTTATATCTATTTAGTGTGCAGACTTCCTTAAAATAGCCTCCCGTTTAAAAAAAAAAATTCCAGGGCTGGAGGGATGGCTTAGCAGTTAAGGCACTTGCCTGCAAAGCCAAAGGACCCAGGTTCAATTCCCCAGTACCCACATAAAGCCAGATGTACAAGGTGGCACATGCATTTGGAGTTCGTTTGCAGTGACTAGAGGCTCTGGTGTACCCATTCTCTATCTGCCTCTTTTTCTGTCTTTCAAATAAATAATTTTTTTAAAAAATCCAAAATGACTCATTATTCTACCCCTCTTCAAGTATAAAGTTATATTTATTCAAAGAGTTATATTTATTCAAAGAATAAACCCTCAATCCAGTAAAGTGTGCCACTACCCTACTTCTCCCAGAACCCACTGAAGTAGACATTTCTACCTCGTGATGTACCTGTATGGAAAGAGAGGGCTAAAGGTAGGGACATAACTTCAGTTTGTCTTTTTCTGGGGAAATCCAAAGCTATACTTCTGTGGAGAAATTGATATTATTGAGATTAATAATGAGAGCCAAGTGTGGTGGCACATATCTGTAATCCATCACGTGGTGGTGGAGGCTGGAAGAGCTTGAGTTTGATGTCAGCCTGAGTTGCGTAACTAAGACCCTGCCTAAAAAAATCAAAAAAAGAAAGAAATGAATTTTTTATTCAAAAATTTAAAGAAAAGTAGTATGAATGTCAGTACTTAAAACCTTATTCCTTGAACTTCTCTGTTCCTCATGTAAAGTGTAATCTATTAAGTTAGGAACTTAATTTTCTTGTCCCTAAGTCTGAGGAAACCAGCAAGGCAAGTGAAGAGCACATCTGAGTTGTGATAAGTAATGAAACATGTTTTTAAGAGTCTTTGCGAATAAATTTCCCAGCTCTGCTTAGAGTAGTTTGAGCCCCATCACAGAAAACAATTGCATACGTCATGTTCTAATTCATTCCATAATGTTATGGTTGGCTGTTTTATGGGAATACAAACCATTTTGCAAAAGTCTCATTAGTAGGGCTACATGTTTCCAGCAGCATATTTTTCTAATGGTTACTCTAAAAGCGTAGCCTTGTTCCCTTCCTAGAGCAGTCTTAATCGTGGAAGAAACTAAGGACTGAGATGATCAGTTTATAATTTTACCAACTATATTTTCCTCTTGCTTCACATCATTAACTTATAATATCATTAGCCTTTTCATTTTGGGTTGATTTTCTTTTTTTAATTTATTTATTTTTATTGGCAACTTCCATAATTATAGACAATAACCCATGGTAATTTCCTCCCGTCCCCCACTTTCCACTTTGAAACTCCACTCTCCATCAATCCCCTTGGTATGATTTTTTTTTTTTTTTTTTTTTTTTACCATTTTCTGGTTAACACTGCACAGAACTTTTCTTTTGTAATGGTCCTGTTCCCATCTTTTATCATATTTCCTATGATTTTCATTTCCCTACACTCTAACACCCAAAAATAATCTCTTAAATTATTCTCTAATAATATTTTTTTCTGCTTTTTATAAATCAGGCCCTTTAATTAACTGAGCTTTTCTGTGTGTGACCAGACACCCTGCACCACTTATTAAGATGTTCTTTCTTCCTTACTAGTTGAAAATTGTCCTGTACCATCCATCATCTGTCATTACTGTTTGTGGCCAGTAGTCACTTCAGGTTCAGTCATCTCTTGATCCTTCTGCTGGTACATCACAGTAGCCTTGTAATTTTAGCATCTGGTATGTAAAAGGTTGACATCTCTACTGAAATTTCTTATTAATTTGTATTCTTTGTATAATCATGTCCCCACAATATTAACACTTACTTTTTTTTTCTTTTCTAATTCATAATAGCTTTATTTTCCTGTACTACTGTTCTTGCTAGGACCTTTGGAGATAAATTGAGACCATCATAGTGGGCATCATTGTCTTTTCTTCCAGACTGGAAAGAAATTATCCTATTTTTCACCTCTAGACATGGCATCTGCTATAACCAGCTGATAGATGTGATTTATATTGTTATTTCCTTGGTTATTTAGGTTCAGGAAGCTATCTTCTGTCCCTCTCTTGCTGTAATATAGGGTGTATGTCACTATGCCTGAGTCTGCATGTTAAGGGTTTTATTTGCATCCATAATGATAATCATATCAGGATTTTTTTATTCTTTAATCTTGGTGTAGTAAATTATATTCCTAAATTTTAAGATGATAATTATTTGCGAAAGTAAAAAAAAAAATCATGTTTTTTACATTGTTGATTAGATTATAATGATTTTATTTTGAATTTTTCAATCTATCCATTTCCTTTTTGTTAGGTCCCTCATTGACTGGTGCCAAGATTATTCCAGTTTTCTAAGCTAAAGAATGGCCCCTCTTTTCATCTTCTTCAGAACTGGTTAACTACAATTATTATCATTTATTCCTTCAGTGTTCCCTAGAGCATGGCTGTAAGACAGACCTGACTCTGATATTTCCTTTAGTTTATTACCAGTTTCTTAATAACTGACTCTACCTCTTTTAAATAACTAACTTTATTTAGATTTTGTTTGGGAGGAGTCTGTTTTAAAAAATATATTTTTTTTTTTTTTGAGAGATACAGAAATAGATAGAGAGAGAGAGAGAATGGGTGTGCCAGGGCCTCCAACCACTGCAGATACTTGTACCCCATTGTGCATCTGGCTGACATGGGTACTGGGGAGTTGAACCTGGGTCCTTTGGCTTTTGCAGGCAAGCACCTTAACCACTAAGCCATCTCTCCAGCCCTGGAAGGGCTCTAATTTAACAATTTGCATTTTTTCAGAAAGTGACAATTTTGAGTAGTTGTGTGTGTGTGTGTGTGTGTGTGTGTGTGTGTGTTGTGTTGTTTTGTTTCATTTTGTTTTTCGAGGTAGGTTTCACTTTAGCCCAGGCTGACCTGGAATTCACTTGTATTCTCAGGGTGACCTCAAACTCATGGCAATACTCTTACCTCTGCCTCCCAAGTGCTGGGATTAAAGGCGTGTGCCACCATGCCTGGCAATTTTGAGTAGTTTTAAGATATAGTCAAATGAGAATATTCTTAATGTGATTTTTCTGGTGTGTTGATATATCTGGACTTAGATTTCACTTTAGTCTCTGCTTTGCTACAGTAGTAATTCTCAAGAGAGGAATTTACTAGTTTCACTGTAGCATGAGGATAAGCCAAAAAGATGAGAAGTAGAGAATAAAGTATTAAGGGTTTTTAAACACATATTATTTTGATAATCTATGTTCTTAATCCTTTAATGATGTTTTTGAAAAACATACTGTACCAGTAAGGAATTTTATTCTGTGTCTGTTTATTGCTCTTGAAAGGCTTTCTGTGAGACTTTGGAAGAGACTAACTATCACTTACAGAGAGAACTACTTGAAAAGCAGAAGGAGGTGGAGTCCCTGAAGAAGCTGCTCCGGGAGAAGCAGCTCCGCCTGGACGCCCTGGAGAGCAGAATCAGGTGCGCCATGAGACTCAGGCTAAATGGCGATAGGTTCTGATATCATGTAGGAAACCTGATCCTGAAAGTCAAGCTGCTGGTCTACTTCTCGTTAACTGGAAAAACTGTCCTCTCATGGTTGAATTTAGGTGGCTAAACATTTGACGCATGAGCAGATACACCACATTATTCATGTAGGATTTAGCTTACCTCTTGTTTGTAGGCTTGTTAAATTTTAACTGTAACAGCTCTAAGTTGCCTTGTCATCAGTATATGTAGAGATGCCTGTATAGAAAATGACTCTAAATCAGTACAGGTACTGATTGTTCTTCTGATTCCTGCAATTGCAGTTTATTAACCATGTGAATGCATTAAACGTAACAGCCAAGGGCTACTAACTCTACATGGATTCACAACAGTCAGGGTATTCCTGCTTGATTCATGACAATGACCTTCTGCTGTAATGTACTTTTAGATCATTGTCTTTAGAATCTGAAGAATCCCTGCATGTGTCAGGAACCAAAGATGGACAGATCTTAAAGGTGGAGTCCTCTGCACGTGCTGTTGATCGGGGTATCTTGGATGAAGAATCTAGGTATATAATGCTTAGTTTACTACATGAACTGATAAAAGTGTTCTTTGTGAACTCTATCACTAATCATGCATCTGCTAAGCAAACAGAGACAGCCTCAAGGATAGTTTAGGTTCTCCCTAAGAAAGGAGTTTTTGAAATAAACCTGTAAGTTTTCTTACAACATACTTTGAATGAATTGCCTAGGCTCTGGCAGAGTTAAGTCACTACTTTTAAATCTTGACAAATGAAGAGACTTCTAACACAGTCTCCAAGGCTCAGGGAACATTGTGGAAGAGGGGCAAAAGAATGTAAGAGCCACAGGATGGGAAAGTATATGTAAGGCATTGTCTCCCTGATAAGAACTGACTGGTGTATTCGTGACCCCATAGTGATTATGAGTACCCCAGTGAGGAGGGCTCTTGATAAATGGAGACAAGAGGGGTTACAAGAGACTAACCTGATGGGGTTACAACCAATTTGCAATATGTTCATATTTTAAAGTTCCCAATAAAAATTACTGTCATAAAAGGGGCAAACTGCCTTATGTATTTAATAGGAATGACTGAAAGATCATATATTTTACAGTGCATAGAATTTTTATTGATATAAATCCAAGGTAATTATTAATCATTGTTTTTATTAGTAAATGGTAGGCTAGAGAACCAAGTTAAAATTACATAAATGTATTTGTGTGTGTCCAACTAGGCATGATTACACATGCCTATCATTCTAGATACTTAAGAGGCTGAGGCTGGAGGATTACGAGTTTGAAGCCAATCTGGGCTAAATGATGAGATCCCTCCTTAAAAATAATCTATCTGAGCCGGGCGTGGTGGCGCACGCCTTTAATCCCAGCACTCAGAAGGCAAAGGTAGGAGGATCGCTGAGAGTTCGAGGCTACCCTGAGACTACATAGTTAATTCCAGGTCAGCCTGGACCAGAGTGAGACCCTACCTCAAAAAACCAAAATAATAATAATAATAATAATCATCATCATCATCATCATCTGTCTGTGGGCTGGAGAGATGGCTTAGTGGTTAAGGCGCCTGCCTGCTAAGCCTAAGAACCCGGTTCCAATCTCCAAGTCCCACATTTAGCCAGATGCAAAGTGATGCAAGAGCGCAATGCCGCACTTGCCCACAAGGGGGCTCACACATCTGGATTTCGTTCACAGCAGCTGAGAGACAGCTGGCGCGCCCATCTCTATCTGTCTCCCTCTCCCTCTCTGTCTGTCTCTCTCTGTGTCTCTCTCCAAAAAAATAAATAAAAATAAAATAAAATTTAAAAAAATAATCTATCTGTGTACATCTCAAAGTGTTCCCTGACAAATAAAACTGTTTATATCAAATGTGTAAATTTTGAGAGAATAACAATAAAATGTGATAGTATGCTTCCAGTCCCTTCACTGGCATGTTTTCTCCTTTACAGAGCTGCTAATGAGCCACACTTTAACTCTAGTGAAGCTGAAAGTGCAATAGCAGAAGTAGAAGTTGCAGAATTGGCATATAATGCTGAAGACGACTAACAGCATGATGATGAGCAGGTCCTTCATCCACTGTTGGAGCACACTGGGAAGAAAAGGGCGACTGCTCTTTAAAAAGAAAAAGACTGACACACCTCCAGAAAACAGCAAGAATGCACATGTAAAAGTTTACATGAAGTTTTTGTAAGTTATTAGGCTAGGAAAATGTATTCACAGCTGCTTTTGTCTTTTATCCAACCTTGTATTTAATACACTGAAAAAACTTCCAGCTAGAAGTCTGTTATAAAGGTCCACATTCTTAAATACTGTACATAAATTATTACAGAGTCCTGCCTGTATACTGCCCTCAACTTTTCTGTGTGTGTATTGTAAATCAGCAGTTATATTGTCAAGTGAAAATTAATTGCATGTTACTATCTGGGTGATACATATCTTTGTATCTCTGATATAATTTATCTTCGTTGATGGTTGAAATCAGTGAACACCATTGTGAAGATAAAAATACAGTTTTAAATGTTGACATGTTTATCATCTCTAAATAAAAATTGCTTATTTGAAATGTTAATACTATTTAAAAGAAAATGACTTTCTAGAACCAAAGAAAATGTATTTTAAAGAGCTGTAATCATACAGGTAAAGTGGCAAAATAGCCTTGATTTAAATACTGATTCGTTAATATCAAGATACAAGTGTCCTGGTTTATTAAAATGTTACATTTGGTTATTTTCTACATAATCAGCTTAAATCTCCACTTACAGATTCAGTGGGTTTGCCTCCTTCAGAACACTACCTCTTTTTGCTAATCAAGGCATATTCTTTTCAAAATATATAGAGTTCATAGGCCAAATGAATACAGAAAAATAAAAGCCATATATATAGTGCAAATTTCCTAACAAGCTTGACTCCTAGCATTGCATTTTGGTTTCTGTATATGTGACAATGTTGCTATTCTGTATTGTGGCTGATTTTTTATACTATATTTAGCCAACTGATGCACTTTATGATAATTAAACTCTTTCGTGCCAAGTTAAACTGGTGAATTTCTTTAGGAAGTAGAGTTAGCTGAAGAGTGATGTATAACCTTTCCTGGTACAGTTATCAAAGAAGTCTCCTAGGACCTGTGAGGCAGCCAAAGGAGAAAATGTTTATGCTTTTCTCAGCTCTGTGTGAACTTACTGACTGTACCTTGTTCCGTGGGTGTCATGTGAGCTTGCTTTCTGTTGCTCGCCTTGCATCTGGCTGGTCATATGAATCACAATCATAGAAGCAGTTTGAAATCCCAGTTGGTAGTTGAACTACATAAGCTTTCTAAAATCTGAAAGACTCTTACTAGAAAGCAATCTTTTTTTTTAATTTAGGATCTAAAATTTTATTAATGTTTTAATGTGCATATTAAAATGTGGTTGTTTAAAATTCTATTGACAGAAGTCAACACATCAAGTGACTGTTAAGCTTTAGTCTTAAAAAGAGAATACTTTTTAACAAAACACCTAAATTAAGCCTTCATCAAAATATGTAGGCATGCTCTGAATCAAAATTTTCCACAATGTGTAAAAAGTATGTTTACTGTTCTTGGAGCTGACAGAAGTGAAGATAATAAACTAGTCTACCTATTCATGTTAAATTATTCTAGGCTTTACAAAAAGATTAGTCAATACCATTTTGACTTTAATAAAACTTGATCTCTGCCAAATCCCAGATATTAGAATGCTACGTGTTTATTTAAAAAGATGTACACACTTCAAATCCGTCCTCTCAGAAGATTATATTTAAGATTCTGGATGAGTCATGAGAAAGTCTATTTATTAGGTAACCAGTACTATTTGTATTTAGTGTTTTCTTTTTTTGTTGTTGTTATTTTTATAATGCTTTTCACTCTGAGTATTCACTTAATAAATTATTTTCCATTACAATAGTAGCTGTGTTGCTCCAATATTGGCCTCATGACCTCCTCTGTTTCTTCTAATCTCCTTGTTCCCTGCAACCAGTATAAACTGACTTCTATTTAAGAGTCGCATTTCCTAGATGTGGAATGAGCCTGTCATTCTTTTTTCTGTTTTGTTTTGTTTTTCTTGTGGATACATGCCATGTACTTCATATTAGCCATTATTCATTTAAAAATTGAATTAGCTGAAGCAAAAATACTTGTGAGTTTTGCAACTTCAACCTAATAATTGAGTGGTTAATTGATTACAGAAAACTAAATTATTTCCTTAAAAAAAAAAAAAAAACCCTGCCAGAGCTCACACATCTTTCTTCCTTTGGGGTGCAATCAGATCCACCCCCAAACACACATTTGGGTTGGACCTCAGTGGCATCTCCAACCAGGCAGCTGGAGATTCAAGGTATAAGCTTAATAAACCACCTGGGTTTGTGTGGGACATGCATTCTGCCGGGGCTTTTTTCCCTCACCACCGGCAGGTAGAGCAAAAGAGAGAGAGAGCCGGGCCAGCCGTTTCTCTCTTGAGGCTGAGCGAAAGGACTCAGAAGACAGGTGTCGGCGACTCAAACCTCCCCCAAATCACCGGGAAAAGAAAACCACATTGAGTCGCGGAGAAACGTCTAATTTTCATGTGCAAAGCGAAACTCGTCGTTTATTGTCAGGGGGGAGATATTTATGTGTTTTGAGGAAAGGGGCGGGAAGAGGGGATGAGAGAAAGGTATAAGGGCCAACAGTATTTCATCACGTCAGCAGCAGCTGGGTGGAGGCAGTTTCAGCTTAGGTGCTGAGTCAAGGGCAGGTACTCAGGCTCGACTAGGCCTTACCGGGAATAGGCCAAGATTGGCTGGGCTAACCACTCGGCTTCACACCGGGCAGGGCCCAACACATTCACATTCAAACCACAACACCAGCCCAGCAGCAGGTCTCTCCTACACCAATTCTAGCTCCAGAGTGGAGCTGCAGCTCATGTACCTGATGGGTCGGGCAGAGAGGAACACACATGAAACATTTAATGAACATAACATATATTACCTTGCAAATATACTCATAGAGATCCAAGGTCTTTTCTTGAGGGTAGCTTCTCCATATCCTTATCCCTAATGCAGTATCGGGTCACCAGCATTAGTGTCTATAGAATAAAGAGACTTACATAAAGGAATTGGTGATGGAATGCTCAAGTTATTACATTTATTTTTCCTTTGGCTTTTTTAATATTTTATTTATTTGAGAGAGAGAGAGAGAGAGAGAGAATGGGTGTGCCAGGGTCTCCAACCTCTGCAGACAAACTCCAGATACACGCGCCACCTTGTGCATCGGGCTATACATGGGTACTGGGGAAATTGCACAAGGGAGCCCAAGCATCTGAAGTTTGTTTTCAGTGGCTAGAGACCCTGTTGTGCCCTTTCTCTATCTGCCTCCTCTCTCTCAAATAAAATAAAATTAAAATAAGGCATATATTGCAACGCAGTTTCTTCTTGTTGTTTTTTTTTATTTTTATTTTTTAGACAGATTATATGCTTTTATTCTCTCTCCCCTGTTTCCATTTCCCTGGGGCCCTCCACTGTGGGGTTAAGGGATTTACTGTGGGATCATGAAGGCTGCAGTCAGTCCCAATGGGATAGTGGGGGAAACGGTGCTTCAGGGTATTCCCACCCACTCTGTGACTCTTACAATCTTTCTGCCCCCTCTTCCTCAATGTTCTATGAGCTATTGCAGGCCTGTTGGCAGTCTGATTTAGTGTTGAGTTCTTTGTAGCCTCTGGATTTCTGCTTTGATAAGATTTTGCTTGATCACTGTGTCTGCCACCATCATCCTGGAGCTGGTTGTCAGGCTAGCAGTAAGAGAGTGTTCATGGTGCCACTTCACTGCAAGTTCTCCTGGTCCCTGGCAGATGTGGAAGAGATGCCAAGTCTTGTGGTGGGCAGGCGATTATCTTCTTGTCTTATCCGTGGATCTCCACTCTCCTCCATTTTCTCTGCCCTCTATAAAATAAAGCAGATTCTCCTACCAAGAGTGAGATCAGCTTGGTTTAAAGGGGGTATGCAATGTTGAGAGATTTTTGGTGTGCAAGCCTACTCTTCTTCAGAAAGCAGTGAGGGTTTCTCTCTGAAGTACGAGTTTCCTAACTATGGGAATCTGACTTGGTTTGCAATACTAGGTATGAGACCTCTCCCACAGAGAGGCCCTCATGTCAAATCAGCACAGTTGTTTACCCACAGAGACTGTGTGCCACTATTGCACAAACATGTACTTCTTGCCCAGCTGGTTGATTTCATAGTTTGCAGAGTCTCCTGCTGATTCATGCTGTTGGTGACTGTTTTCTTCCAGCAGCTCATATAGTACTTTCCAGCACTATGAGGGCTATCCAGGAGGGAGCTCGTTTTCCTTTCAGTTCCAGCATGGTATTCCAATGTCCTGTGACTGGATCCTGTGGTATCTTCAGCAATAGGATTTTAACCTTTTAGTTCTGGCAGGTAATTAAGTGTTTTGGCAATGGCCTACATTGTCTTGGAGACCTGATGGGTTTCCCTGGCCAACAGATCACTGTGGGGGGCAACCCAACTCTGGACCTGGGAATTACCAGCCAGAGTCTGGGTTTTAAGAAGGTTAAGATTTTTTTCCACCTTCTGTCTGGACTGTCATGCCTCCTCCTTTATTGGTGGTTATATCTTTGTAGAATGCTTGTCAGAATGAGGGTTTCTATGGGACTAATTTATGTTGTCTTAACTTTTGTCAAAATCTCTCCCCACCCTCCCAACCCCCTGTCCCTCCAAACCTCTTCACCCTCAATATACTGCCCTCCCATACCTTGTCAGGTAACTCTTCTCCTCTCACCCTAGTTCTCTCTACTGGCCTCATTCTAGTTGTATGCCCATATTTCTGGTGCTGACTACCATCTGAACTCAATTCTAATCAATCCCAGTTAGGAACCACAGGTGATAGAGTACCTGCGGCAGCAGAGCAGTTTCTTAAACTGTGTTTCATGACCCCATATGATTGTGTGGAACTGAATGTGAGGATCACCAAAAATTTGACTTAATAGCTAATTAGCCTAATCAGTGAGTGAGAGATTCTGTTTCAAAAAAATAAGGTAGACGGGCTGGAGAGATGGCTTAGCGGTTAAGGCGCCTGCCTGCTAAGCCTAAGAACCCGCTTCCAATCTCCAGGTCCCACGTTTAGCCAGATGCAAAGTGACTCAAGGGTGCAGTGCTGAACTTGACCACAAGGGGGCGCACACATCTGGATTTCATTCACAGCAGCTGAGAGACTGCTGGCCTGCCCATCTCTGTCTCCCTCTCCCTCTCTGTCTCTCTCCAAAAATAAATAAAATAATTTTTAAAAGGTAGACAATCAAAAAAACACAAGTACAGTTACTGTTCAAATTAGCCAATCATGTTAAAAGACTAAAAGCCCACCAAAATTCCTTTAGCTGTGCTTAAAAGGGAGCCTGTGAGCTCCTAGGGTCATCATTTTGTACGAGTGGTTGACCCCAGCATGCTGGCTAATTCTGCAGAATGAAGGCTCTATGCTTTTACATGCAAAAAAAAAAAAGTAGAGAGCCAGGCGTGGTGGAGCACACCCTTAATCCCAGCACTTGGGAGGCAGAGGTAGGAAGATCACCATGAATTCGAGGACACCATGAGACTACATAGGGAATTCCAGGCCAGTCTGGGCTAGAGTGAGACTCTAACTCAAAATAAATAAATAAATAAATAAATAAATAAATAAATAAATAAATAAATAAATAAGGTAGAGAAAAATTTCTGAGATACCCAATGTCAACCTCTGGCTGTCACATGCACACAAACACACACAAGCATTTGCACACAAGAATATGCATACACAACACATGTATACCACATACACATGACAAAAAAATGCTGTTTGAGTTGCTGGCTTGAGTTTCATTTAAAAAGTTATTATATGGCTGGGCATGGTGGTGCACGCCTTTAATCCCAGCACTCAGAGGCAAAAAAATTCAAGGCCACCCTGAGACGAGTTGGTCAGCCTGATGAGTTTGAGACCCTACCTTTAACAAAAAAGTTATTATATGGGCTGGGCATGGTGGTTAAGGCCCCTGCCTGCAGATCCTAATCCCAGCACTCAGGAGGCTCTTTTTTTAGCAGTTTATTTAGGAACCTTGAACAATCTTTTGACCCCTTAAACAATTCAAGACTGACCACTGACTGACTCACTCACTCACCACTCACTGACTGCCTGTGAACTCATTCACTCACTGACTGCCTGCTTCACTCACTCACTGACTCACTGCCTCACTGACTCACTGACTGACTGACTGACTGACTCACTCACTCACTCACTCACTCACTCACTCACTCACTGACTGCCTGCCTCACTGCCTCACTCACTCACTGACCCACAGACTCACTCACTCACTCACTCACTCATCCACCCACCCATTGACTGACTGCCTGACTGCCTGCTTGACTGCCTCACTCTCTGATTCACTCACTCACTGACTGACTGACTCACTCACTCCCTCCCTGCATGACTCACTGACTCCCTGACTGCCTCACTCACTGACTCACTGCCTGCAGACTGCCCCCGGGATCCTTGAACAGCCAACCCTGGTGTGCCACGTGGTGAATGCAGATAGGTCCCAGTAGCCAAGCCTAGATCAAAGCCAAATAAGAACTTGTTTATCCAGGAGAGCATATCGGGCACAAAATGAAAGCCAGCGCCATCTTTAAGGCGCGACACCTCACAGCTCTCTACACCTAACAACCTGGGTTCAATTCCCCAGTAGCCACATAAAGCCAGATGCATATGGGCACATGCATGTGGAGTTCATTTGCAATAGTTGGAGGCCATGGCATGCCCATTCTTTCTGTTTGTTTCTCTACTAGGTCTCTCTGCTTACAAATAAATAAATAAAAATACTGGTTTTCAGGCTGGAGAGATGGCTTAGTGGTTAAGGCGCTTGCCTGCAAAGCCTAAGGACCCAGATTCAATTCTCCAGGTCCCATGTAAGCCAGATGCACATGGTGGTGTGAGCATCTGGAGTTTGTTTGCAGTGGCTGGAGGCCCTGGAGTGCCCATTCTCTTTCACTTTTTCTCTCTCTGTCTGTCTCTAATAAATAAATTAAATAAATAAATAATTTTTTAAAAATACTGGTTTTCTCTCTATCTGCTCTTTCTCTTTCCCACAAATAAATAAATAAATAAAATATTTTAAAAATATAGTTTTAAAGAAATCATTACATGAATCTTGACTGGAAATTAGGACAGAATGTCCAACAATTTCTAAAATGGCCCTAACCCTGAGTGTGCCATTTTGTACTATATATGAAGCTGCATTCTCAGAACTGCCAATTATAATAATCAAATATGAATCAACTCTGAGAAACATTGACGATCCTCCACCTCCTGCAGTGTCCACTACTCACCCAAATGTCACTACGTAAAAATCAATGAGCACCCACATTGTTAGTATGCAGACTCACTTACATCATTAATAAATGGGGAAAGTATACATATACCAAAGGAGTGTTTTCAAATAAATGTCTTTATTATTTATTATCAGTAGGTGTTGGATTTGGATACCTCCTGCATTTACCAATATACCCAGGGTCATGTAAAAAATTCTTACGGGAAAAGTTTAAGAAGACTTGTAGTAGAGGATGAAGAATGCTGGAAGGTCAGTTCAGAGTGTGTCCTTGGGTTGTGGGGGGACAACTTACCTCCACCTGGATCTTTTCTAACTCTTGTCATCTGATACAACCACCAAATTATCTCAAATGAACCACAGAAGTCCTTAAGCAGCCTAAAATAGTCCTCAAAATAGCTACCTGAATCCCCAAAGTGGTATTATTATTATTATTATCATCATCATCATCATCATCATCAATTTGTTTCAAGGTAAAGTGTTGTTCTAGCCCATGCTGACCTGGACTTCACTATTTAGTCTTAGGCAGGCCTCGAACTTAACCAAAGCAGTCTGACTTTTCTGTCTGTACCTTTGCCCTCACTGCAATTCATTCTCACATCGTAGCCAAAGTCTTTTTGGAAATCCTGTCATATCTTGTGGTTTTGTTCCCGAGAACTATCAGAGAAATCCTGTTGGTAACGTAATATAAAATTCAGGCTTCTTGACATGGCAGCCAAACCTGGTTCCACATCTGCCAACTGCTGCAGTAGCAGCTCACATTCCTGCCTGCCTGCCTGCTTGTTCTTAGCCTATCAAATCCTCCTGGCTCCCAACCTACTCACATCTCTGTCCAGAATGCTGGTCCCGACATTCATGCTGGTAGCCCTTTCTCAAGTCTTAGCTTAAAATATTCCTCATTAGACAGCCTAAAATGGTCCTCAGCATAGCTACATGAATTCAAAATGTATTTTTTTTTTTGAGGTAGGGTCTCACTCTAGCCCAGGATAACCTGGAATTCATTGTATACAAACTCATGGCAACCCTCCTACCTCTGACTCCCAAGTGCTGGGATTAAAGGCTTGTACCACAAACACTTGACTCCAAATATATTATTTTTTATTGCCTTCTGGAAGATAAGATTTTGTTTATTTCTCTATAACCTTTGTCCCATATTGTACTTAGAGGAGGATCTGTTGTGTAGTATTTGCTCAATAATTATAAAATGAACCAGCTTTGAAGAATTATTAGAGAAAATATAATTAAATAGCAAAAACGATACTTGCAAAGAAAATATGCCTCAGGGATTGATAGTGTCTGGGTCTGTGGCTGTGCTACTGACTGGAGTAGAGCCTTGTAGAGGGTGGAGGAAGCTGAAGACCACAAGGTAGACTCAATCTGAAACATTCTATACTTGAATACTGTAAGAATCTAGGTGGGGTTCTCTCATCGGCAATTAGATACAAATATCTAAAATTCCAGGGAAAGGTCTGCCTCAGTGGAACTGAAGGCAGACAGATTAGTACATATTTCACCAAGATCTTGTTCTTTATAACTCTTGCCCATACAGCACTGTTCTAGAAGGCACTAAAGACTCATTTATCAGAGCTAAAACAAAGAAAATCAGAAATGCAAGACTCTGTACCATGGTGACAAGTGTCATGGCAATATGCCTAATGGGCCCAGGTGTCTCATCCAGTTAATTTGTTTTTCTGTCCTCAAGTAATTTGCTGTCACAGAAGATCATGTTTTCCTTTCTTCAGAAAAAAAAACCAATAATAGCACAGTATCATAGAGTTTCGCCTTTTCTTTTTGCATACTGTAATAAAATTGACTATTTAAAACAATCGTTAAGAAAAAGAAATACTAGCAAGTTGAATCTCACTAGTAACCTAAAACATCCAAGACAACAATTACAAGAAAGTGATATGGCTGAGAATTTTGTAATGGTGCTTTCCGTGTAGGAGGTGGAGATGAACTCAGTGCATGGCTGGTGGGATTAATTTGGAAACATAAAACAGGTAAAAATGGTCACAGCCTCTAATCCCACAATTTCTACTCCAGAACCATAAAAACATATGTGATGTATAAAGGTTTGTGTCAAATGGATAAGCAACACATTTGTCACAAAGTTTGCAGCACTGACAGGATTTTCAAATTACAAAACAGCAGGATTTGCTTCACTTTCAGAAGTAGAAAGGATTCCATGTGTGTGTTTGTACAGAGACAGAACAAATACACTGACGTGATAGCCAGGGTTATCTCTACTTAATGAATTACAATTTTTTTTCTCCTTTCATGAACTTACATTCTCTCAATATTCTAAAATAAGCATGTATTAATTCATAATTTTTGAAAGTTATTTTAAACAGTAAACTGATTTTCAACTAACAATGATTAATACATTTGACCCACCTTCTGTTTCAATTACAGCAAATTCCTTAACCTGTCTTCTGCAAAAGGAAGAAAATGCCACCCAGATTACAGAATTGTTGTGCCTAAGTGAATTGTGAACAGCTGCGCCCAGTGTTCACTGTGACAGGCTCTCATATAGGGGTAGAATCTGGCATCCAGCTTCCTGAGCTGACGGACCATCTTCACTGGCCATTCAGAGAAGTTCATGAACATAAAATTCAGCAGGCATGCTTTAGTAAACTGATTTAAATGTTCAGAGCTAATGCTTTTCATTAACCATGTTATTCTAGTCATTTACCCTGCACTTTAAATGTTGAGGGCTTACATAAGGACTGTCCAGTTTACAGTTAGCTTTTGTTCTAATTGCATTCCAGTGCAGATGTTCAGTAAATGGTGGTTATCAGAGCTAAAGTGCTTTCTCAAGCTATAAAATACTAGAAATTTTTGCAGTGTTTAAAATGGGATAAAACAATGTTGAAATAGTAATTAACAAGAATAACACAATCATGTGTTTATCTGTACACATACAGGACTTGAGGGGAACATTTTAGTTGGAGATGAAAGATAAGGAGACATTTGAAAAGAATCTAATTGAGGATTTCCGAATGAACTAAGCCAAACATACATAGTTGATACAGTTTTGAAAATTGCAAAAACTCTATAGCTAGCCTCCTGAACTAAATATACCAACAAACAGGGCAAAAAAAAAATTATACCTTAAGGATACAAATGAAGGAGGACAGAGATTTCTGCCCTCAGGATTGGTGGTCCTTGCAGTACCTGTTGAGCAATGACTTACCAATTCACGAGAATAAATAAACCCCTGGCTCCAAACCCTCTGCTCTTGTCCCATAAGACTGAGAAAGGCCATGACCACCCCCAAAGATCCTATCTGCTACAAAGACAGGAAATTCTATAGTGCCACAGCTACTAGGAAGTTTCTCATGAAGGGTCTTCATGTCTGCATTGGCCAGGCTGTGGCCTGTCACATAAGGGCCTACAGAAGACAGCACCGGGTTTGTTTTGCAGTTGAGACCTATCAATCATGAGCTCTTCGTAACAAAATAAGGGCTATGCTGTTGCCTTAAACAAAGTAAAAGTTTTCTCACGGCGGAAAGAAGTGTAAGCTTGCCTCTGGTCAATTAGCTGAAGAATCCATGGTAAAGAAACAACTGAGGTTGCAAGAGCACAAGGACTCAAGCTAGCAGGACGGAAAGATGAGCAGGGCACACAGCAGAGAAGGCTGAGCCCCACAAAGGAAGGAGGAGCAGACGCAGTCACCACGTGTTGAACTGTCATCATCCTTCAAACCTGTGTACTCTGTGACTTACTTTCTGCGATCACGATCACGGAGAACTTCTTTTTAATATGTAAACAGCTTCGGGTTCAGACCTTTATTGTGCTGAAATATGTAAAATAAGACACAAATGTGTTTTTTAAAAATCTGTTGGGATTACTTTCCTGAGGGTTCATATCTACAAAATGTTTCTAAGTTTGCTCCCATCTCAGAGCCCCACAGCCTCCCAGGCTCACCTGTCTTTTCTGTCTGAGACTGTAGATTTAAAAATGTATAACTAGTAAGCATGGGTGTGGTTGTCAACGAGAGAGGGATTTCCACTGCCCTTTCAGCCTCCTGTCACTCTTCTAACTCACTGGCCATCCTGACCTATAGCATTCATTGAGGGGGTCCACATCAAAACCTTCAAACAACATTTGCTCCACACATATTCTTTCTATAGAGAAATAATACCAAAACGTAGCCAGGGAAATAGCTTCCTGCTTCTGTGGCCTTCCCAAAATATCTTGTTTTATTAAGCAATGCTAACAAATTATTTAGCAAGCACTGAAAGTTAAAATGCCACTTCCTGTGTAAGTATACCAAACAAATAGGGTTGCTCTTTACGAATACAGAAGATTAAGGAAATAAAAGAGGTTGACCTATTCATAATCAGTTTCCAAATATCTTTAAGTTTTTCTTGGAGACCTTATTTTTTCCTTTTGGCTCAGTCTCACCTTTCAACTATGTCAAAGGAATAATATTGACTTTTACATGCTGTCAAGGCAAAGAAATCTTATATGGAAGGCAGTTTCTAAAAGTATTTTCAAGTTACAAGATGTCCACCATAACTGTACAGTGTGCCTTTGAGCACTGGGTCCCTCCTCACTCAATTACACAGGGAGAGTTTAACTTAAGATGTTTAAAAGTGAACATTATTTGAGTACCTTTATACCACAGTTTTCTCACCATTTTCTGTTAAAATGAGAGCACACACTCTAAGACAGTTAACTGGGTTTTGGGATATGAAATAAGAACTGCCTTCAGTCTAACCAATATGCTGAGATTCCTGTGCCTGGCTATGGAGCTTCTGGAAAAACAATGGCACGATCCTTGGCCTATGCCTAGGAAGGATCTCAGACACATTTTAGGTGTTCTCGATTACCCAACGCTTGGTAAACTGTAAACGTTCAAGCACTTAATCTGTAAACATTACTGACCAGTAACTGTGTGGTAGGGCACATGTTACAGTGAGCAAAGACCTTGATGACCTGGAACTTCTCCATTTTCCTCTACCCACTAATCCTCATCGTGAGATCGAAACTCTGAATCTGTCTTATCCCAGCTCTGCATAGGCAATTCCCACCAGAATGCTCAGGAAGCTGGCCCCACACTGTCTTGTACCTTCCTCTTGCAGCCCACTTACAAGCTTGGGCCATGCTTGCTTGTCTAAGTCCATACACCACAGTAGACTCTAAGCAGTCATTCACTGCCCATCCTAGTGTCAACAGGCCAGGATATGCTCTTCAGGGGTTCAATATGCATTCATTGTATAAGAACAGATTGTACCCAGTATTTAAAATAACATTTAAAAACACAGTATTGGAGACAGATGTGAGGGTACATGCCTGTAGTTAATACTAGCCCTCAGATGTCTGAGACAGGCAGGTCTCAAGTTTAAGGCTAGCCTAAGCTACATAGACCCTTTCTCAGAAAAAAAAAAAAGTGGTTAGAATTTTAGACCCCAGACAATTAATACTTCATAATCCACTCATGAGTAACGTGGACCTGGAAGCTTAATAAGTAGTTCTTCAGGAAGTGTTTGGACCAAACTGACCCTTAGCCCATAGAAGCTGCCACTTCCATAGAAGCCAGTAATTTGGAAAGCTCTCCGGAAGCACTTGTATAGTTGTAGTTTGTCTTCACCTCATTTAATTCAAACCTTAGAACTTTTATGCCCTATGGGGCCTGGCATGTCTTTTCCTCCAAGCTTTTTTACAGACTAAATGTCACATCAAGAAGGCAACATGAACGCGGTGAGTGAGTGAGTGAGTGAGTGATCAGCAGCATGGAAAACAAGGCTCTTTGACTCCCAGCCTGATGTTCATGTCATACAGCTCTCTGTGTTTGGGTGCATGTATAAGGATTACGTGGACTGCTGCCATGATCTGTGAAGTGAACTTTCACCAGAGGCAGTAGAGAGGAATTCTCAAACTTGTCCCAAATCCCAGGGCACCTCGGGCAGAGGATTGGCAGAGGAGATTGGCAGAGGCTCATGAGAAACAATGTCATCAACCAAGATTAGCAAGTCCACCGGAGGTAACTGCACACATCAGGGCCTCTGTCCTGCAGGCTGAAAATGCTGCCTGGCCCAGCACTACTCATGCAGCCCTTGGCCCCCAACCTCTGAAGGAGACATCCTGAGCCCAAGAACAGCTGCTAACTTAACAGCTGGGGCCACAGGCTGGCGCTGGAAGAAGCTCAAGAAGGGCTGAGATCCTGAGGGTGAGTCAGCAGAAAGAAACGTCTACTCCATGTGAAGACATCAGACAGGAGAAGTTGGAGCAAGACAAGTTCTCATGTCATGCCTTGAAGAAATCAAGACTCCTTTAGAGTCTCTACGTATGCTCTCTGAAAGTAGCATCACTTCCTGTATAGGCTCCCAAAGGCGCCTGGCTTCTGTTCCTTCATCTCAGCAGCTGAGTGACAGGAGTGCTCTTTTTCATCCTCTCTGTGCTAGAACATGGGAGACGTGTGAAAAGCCAACTCAGGGCTTACCCCTGGGAAGAGCAAGGACGGGCAAGGTACAAGTACATGGCGGCCACAGTGAATCATGGCCCTTTCTTCCTGGTGACCACCAAGAAGATGAACCTTGAACCTTCCCTAATCAAGGTGCACATGTTCCTTCCAAATTCGGGCCAGGTCAGACTCCTCACATTCAGAACAGAAGCATAGTAGTCAAAGGTTGTGATAATTTAATGTGAGGTTTAATCCTCCTTATTACAGGATCCTCGGTGAGAAGGAAGTCATCAAGAGTGGGTAGTTGCGTTGGAAGTTACAGAATAGGGCTGGGGGATGGTTTTGTAGTTAAAGGCACTTTCTGGCAAAACCTGCCAGGCCAGTACTCAATTCCCTCAGTATCCAGTATCTAGATGCACAAAGTAGCACATGCCTCTGGAGTTTGTCCACAGCAGCAGCAAAAAGCCCTGCTCTCTCTTCCTCTCTCATTCTCTCTCTTCCTCTGCTTGCAAATAAATAACTGTTTGGGTTTTTTTTTTTTTTTTTTTTTTTTTTTTTGTAGAATTATCTGTTTTAAAGTCTCTCACTGTAGCCTTCCTTAGCGCAGTTTCTCTCTCAGCACAAACATGACTTAGCTGCTCTCATTTGCTTCTACAATTCCCCTCGCTCCATCTCATGAAGAGAAGATGAGAGCTTTTTTCCAGGGCATGGCAACCTCCTAGTAGGACGCTTCCACACAAGAAGGGGTTTCATTAGTAAATCATGCTTAGCAGGGTGCTGGCAGTGTCTGCACTGATTGCTTCAGTGCCTTAATTATTAATAAGAACTGTCTTCAGTCTTGCCTCCATAGTCATGCAGTGAAACTACTGGACAGATTCTTAACTCTTATGAACGACTACAATTCATGAAGGGTCTATTTAAAGTCCGAAAGATATCTCATGGGACCCCAGAACCTGTTGCATGTAACCTCACATGGCAAAGGGGACTTTGTAAATGGGATAAGAGACGCCACCTTGGAGTGTCAGAACAGCCCAGTTAATCTCCTAAGTGAAGTGCTCTTTAGCAGAGAGCCATCTCCTGGGTATGATCATGGAGTGGCAGGTCATGGAAATAGGACACAGAGCTGCAGCGTGGTAGCCCTGAACGCAGAGGAAGAGGATGGAGGCAGGGAGCACCGGTGGTCACCGGAAGCTGGAAATGGCCAGGAAACAGACTCTGCCTTGAAGATGGCAAGCCTATTCACGCTGTGACTTAGCACCCGAGGTCCCTGAGTGTGCTTGACTTCCGGCCTGCAGAAGGTAAGGTCATGCATCTGTGTCCTTTGCAAGCCACACGGACCCGGATGATAGATTCATCCGCAACAGGAAACTAGTGCACAACCCAATTCCTGGCCCCTCCCAAGCCAAAGCAAAGCGTTTGTGTTCACCTTCCCTCTGGTACGGAAGTAAACAATGAATGCTTGCCTCAGAATGTGGAATCCAGTAGCATGTCCGCACCCACGAGTAAGGAGGCTGTGGCTCTAGATTACCTGCAGGACGAACCCCACAGTCCAGACTGACCCGGATGGTCCTGCCCTCTGCCGGAGAGAGGAAGTCCCTGCATCCCAGGATGGCTAACCAGTGAGCTCTAGTCTGAGCAAAGGTTACTGGATCTTGTATAAAGTCCTTCAAAAACATAGCACACAGCCCAGAGACCAAGTCGTCTTCCGGTTACCACATCCTCCGGCCACCTGTTCCCTGGGGAGTAGCTGAAGACCCCTCCCAAGTGTCAGGGGCAATCTCCTATTGTCTCCTGCAGCTCACCTTACTGGACCACAGCGAGCTCTGCAGAGAGACAGGAAGCAAACCCGAAGCTCCCAGAGACCACATACTCTAGTTACACCATATGGCCTTCCTTGTTGCCTCGTTTAGAGACAACCCGTTTCATTTCCAAGGTTTCGATTAATAAAATCCAAACTGTTACCAATTTTCCACAAACGGAGATGACTACAGCAGATTCTAATTGGCACACAGTCCTCGCATTTGAGATGTGCTTAGAGCGCCGCCTAGTGGCAACAGTAAGAAATAGCTCAGGATAATGTTTCGTTCTGTGAAAAAAAAAACAATTCCCAAGGGAGAAGTCCGGAAGGCTGCAACTTTAAAATCCCAAAGTCCTGAGTTACTGATGGGCTCCTATTTTATAGACTTTACCTGACCTAAGTGGAAGGCAGCTCAAGAACATTTATCTTATTCAGTGGTGTAGCCACTGGTAAATTGCCCATACTCGAGCAAATAATCACATGCTCATGCAAGCAACACTAATTTAACTCAGTGGAACACACACACACACACACACACACACACACACACACACACACACACACACACACACACGTAGGACGAGTAAGAAGAAAACCGGTTGGAAAAGAAAAGCGTTCTATTGGAAGTGGGATGAATAGGTGAGGATAATGGGGTGACTATGATCAACACAATGTATATGAAATGATCAAAATAAAAAGCTTTAACATAAAAAATATAGATGATCAAATAAACAAAATACACTACCAGGAAATAATTGTTTAAGTATATGTTGAAAACCTGAAGGGAGGATCAGCCAATCACACCTCACCAGGGCTCTAGCTGAAACCATAAAGTAATGAGGGAAAGGGCAAGAGTTTAGCATTCTTGGGGATCAGGACACCAGAAAACTGCTGAAGGAGATAAACACAAGGAATATCTAACTCCTACTAAGCCAGATATCCAGAGACACAGAGTCTTCCAAAACCTCATCACTGAAGAAGAGCTAAAATGACCCCAATGTGGCTCAGGGAAATTTGCCGAAGAGGGGGCGGAAAGAATGTTAGAGCCACAAGTTGGGGCATTATGCACAGAGACTTGGCCTATCCCCCATAGCTCTTGACTACCCCCACAATGCGTGAACCACATTCCCCATTGATGAGGGTCCCTATGGAAGAGGGAGGATAGGGAGGAGGATAATGGAGTCACCACTACGAATGTAAAATTAGAATAATATAAATAAAAATAATTTTTTAAAAAAGTATATGTTGAGGTCTTAGTCTCTACCACCTCAAAATATACCTTATTTGAAATAAAATCATTCAGGATGCAATTGGTTATAATTCAGTCATGTTGGAATAATTTTCTTATTGTTACATATTATAATAGAGCATATAAACATAGATTTTCAGTTTGTGCTGCTCCTATTCTTTTTTTGTTTGTTTGTTTGTTTTGGAGAGAGTCAGAGAGAGAGAGAGAGAGAGAGAGAGAGAATGGGAGCACCATCAGCTGCTGTGAATGAACTCCAGACATGTGCGTCCCCTGTGGGCAAGTGCGGCATTGCACCCTTTCATCACTTTGTGTCTGGCTAAACGTGGGACCTGGAGAATCGATCTGGTGTTCTTAGCCTTAGCCAGAAGGCACATTAATGGCTAAGCTATCTCTCCAGCCCTGCTCCTATTTTTTAAAAAGATAATTTTTTATTTATTTGCAAGGGCAGGGGTCAGGATGGGATGCACTACTTTGCATTTGACTTTACATGGGTACTGGGGAATCGAAGCCATCAGGTCTTACAAGCAAGCAACTTTAACCACTGAGCAATCTCTCCAGCCCATCTTTTTTAAACTTTCAAGCTGTTTATTCAGATTTGTCTGTTTTTATTTTTTTACGTTTTATTGACAATTTCCGTAAATATAGACAATTCACCGTGATCATAATTCCCTCCCACCACTCCCCTTTCCCCTTCCCAAAACTCCCTTTCCCTCTCCCAAATCCCTCCTTCCACTGAATCCCTTCTCTTTCCAACTACTCTCTCTTCTATTTTAATGGCATCAGTTTTTTTTCCCTATTACACAAGTCTTATGTAGGTACTTTCAGCAACTGTGAGGTCATGGATATCAAGGCCAATTTGTGTTTGGAAGACAGTATTGTAAGGAGTCCTACCCTTCCTTTGACTCTTATGTTCTTCCCGCCATCACTTCTCAATGGTCCCTGAGCCTTGGAAGGTGTGATAGAGATGTCTCACATAGTGCTGAACACTCACTCTACTGTCACTTCTCAGCACTTTGGTGAGTCACCACCATCTGAAAAGAGAAGCTTCTCTAACCAAAAGTGAGAGTATCATTAAGAAATGGACATAAGCCAGGTGTGGTGGCACACGCCTTTAATTCCAGCACTCAGGAGGCAGAGGTAGGAGGATTACCATGAGTTTGAGGCCACCCTGAGCCTGAGACTACATAGTAATTCCAGGTCAGCCTGGACTAGAGTGAAACCCTACCTTGAAAAACCAAAAAGAAAGAAAGAAAGAAAAAGAAAGAAAGAAAGAAAGAAAGAAAGAAAGAGAGAAAGAGAGAAGAAAGAAAGAGAGAGAAAAGAAAAGAAAAGAAAAAAGAAAAGGGGAAAAAAGAAAAAAGAAATGGACATAACATAAATGTTTACAGGGCAATTTGGTCAGTATAATATATGCATTTAGGCTGATAACAGTAGTAGTTTCCCACCTCGAACCCAAGACTGCCTCAGCCATAGGCTTTTCACTAGGTTTTCAGTACTAGGCAGCAATTCCCTCCTGTGGAGTGGGCTTCAAATCCAGTCAAAAAGCAGTTGGTTTTCCCTAAAGCAGACATGCCACCCTTGCACCAGTTAGTACCTTTGGCCTGGCTGGCCAGCCATAAAGCCTGCAGGGTCCACTGCTAGTTAACACCACTGAAGACTTTTTTTCCTCCCGAAGGTGGTGTGCTGCATAGCTCTTTCCAGAATCTGTGCAGCTAGTTAATAGGGAGGAGGCCTTCAGCTAAGCTCCAGCCTGATTTCTCAGTGGCCTGGAGCCCAAGCATGTGGAGTCTTCAGCAATAGGGTCTCACCATCTCACCTGGTGAGCAACCAAGAGTCTTGGCAATAACCTGTAATATTTTGTGGGCATCCATGACCTCCCTGGCCAACAACTTGCTGGAAGGTTCACCAGCCCACCCCAGCCCCACACTGAAGTTTTCTGCTCCTGTTCTTTGGTGTTGGTGGTGGTTTGAATGTGAATGTGTGTCCCCTGTACACGCAGATATTTATTAAGTTATAATTTGGATCTCCAGTGTGGCTGGAGGAGATGTCACTGGGGGCAAATCTTGGGATCCAGCCCAAAGGTGGGGGGGGAGGGTGGATTTGATTCCATTCCAAAGGTGTAGAGAGCTGTGTGAGCTCAGGCAGGTACATGCTTACTGCTTTTGGTAATTGCTGTCTTTTTAATGGTTTCTGCTTGGATTTATGAAAGGGGGCCAGCTTCTTCTGCCATTGATGGAACTTCCTCTGGATTGGCAAGCTTAAAATAAGCTCATTCCTCCATAAACTGTCTGTTTGGAAGTTCATCCCAGCAACCTGGAACTGACACAGAGGCAGTTCATACGAACGGAAGTTAGAAAGCCCTCTTGGTTGAGAAGTCCAGGCTAACCCCTTGGGTAGGTACCATCCATTACTTTAACTTTACCTCAAAAAAAAAAAAAACACTAAACTAAAAAAAGCATCACAAAAGAGTTTTTTTAAGGAAAATTAAAAATTGATAAACCTTTAGCTAGAGTAAAAAAGAGGTAAGGTTAAAAGGTAAAGGTGAACAAGGCTGTGACCCCGTCAGAGCCCCATATATCGGCATCCACATGGAGAGAGCAGAAGCGGAAAACGATAGCCAGTCAGGCTGCTGTTACTGTAGAGCAGTGTGGCAGACTGAGGGCTGAGCAACTCCTGAGGGAAAGGTTGACCCCTACTGACTTCTTTCTGGGCAGAAAGTCAACCCAACAGGGAACCTTTTTGACCTACAGTGAGACACTGCATACCTATCAAGTTGCTTGAAGAGGTCTGAGCTGGAGACACAAGACTAAGTGTCTCATCAGCAGAGTTTGCACCAGAGAGCAGGGAGAGGAGGCATCCACGTCAGCCCAGCAAGCAAGAGACACTCACTGATGCCATCCAATTGTCAAGTACACTTTTGTTTCACTTGTTCTTTTATTTTATTTAATATTCACTCTTGCACAATCATTTCTTAATAATCTGGGTTTAGTCTTTATATTTCTCAATTATGTTTTGATTGTTCTGTTTATAGACCTATTGTGCCCTCTCTTTCTGTACCTATAACCCATATCCTTTCCCTCTAATTATTATCTTATTCTCTTTTTCTTCCTTACCAACTTCTCTTTTTACATATTACTTATAATTTTCTGATGCTTTAACAATTTTTGATTCTATTTTCCCTAACAAATATTTCACCCTCCCCTTCTATTTACTATTTCCTTATCTATTTATTCTCTTTACATTAATACTGCTCCCTAGTAGTTCTTGGCTTAATTTCTTTCCATTCTTATCCTAAGTAACCAATACTTTACTATAAATTGACAACCCAGATGAGTATATGCAGCAAAGCTACCCTTCATAATTAAAAGAAAAAGAAAACTTTTCCACAATAAGTACAAACTAAAGCATTGTGACCACTAAGTCAGCACTGCTAAATATGCTCGAAGGTATACTGCACACTGAAGAGAAGGATAATCACGTCCATGAGTTCACAGGAAAGAATAATCTGCACTGTAACAGGAGACAAAGCAAGTGAAGATTAGAAAGATATCAACAATACAAAGACAAGAAGATGACAGCCCTCAATACCTATGGTTCAATAATAACTTTAGAGTGAAAAGATAGAGTGGTGTATTTCAAGCTAATCAAACTAAAAAGATAATGGATTCTGCTCTTCTATTATCTGACAAAATAGACTTCAACCCAAAATTCATCAGAAAAGATAATGGTCCCCTCATACCAATTTAAGGAATAATCTACCAAGAGGATCTTAGAATATAAATATATGAACATCATCATACACTCAATTTTTAAAAACAAACACTATTTGGTGTAAAGACCTAAATTAACTGCACCACAATAGTAGGTGACTTCATGCCACTCTAACAGACAGGTCATTCAGAAAAATGAGCATCGGGGAAGGACACCTGACATATTCCTCTGGGCTCCACTAGTGTGTGATACACTGCGCATGCACGCACGCACACACACAACACACACACACGCACACACACACACACATAAACAGGTTAAAGAAACAAACACACTTACCAATAGGAGATGTACCAGGAATGGCCAACAAAAATACAAAAAAAAATGTTCAATGTTATTGAATATCAAGTAAATACAAATCAAACTTGTGTAACACTATCAAAGAAAATTATCCACAAGAAAAGAAAATGAGGAAAAAGAAAGAATATTAGAAGAGATAATGACCAACACTTCCCAAAATTGATGAAAGATCTATTCAGTTTACATTCATACACATTCAAGCTGAAAATCCTATAAATAAGCATTCATAACGATGCATTCTAATCAAAGTGTGGAACTCAACAACAACTTGGATGTTCTTACTGGTTAGTGCTTGCCTAGCATGTGCAAGGCCCTTGCCTCAATCCCCAGCACTGAAAAGAAAGAATAAAGCAAATGACAGAGAATTTTTAAAGCAGCAAGAAAGAAAACCTCAACCATGGACAAGAGACCCTCAATTATTCAGCGAATTCTCAGAAGACAAGAGATAATAGAGTAGTATCTTCTAAGTGATGAAACAAAAAGCCAGGCATGGTGGCACACACTTGTAATCCCAGCACTAGGGAGGCTGAGGCATGAGGTAAATTACCGCAAGTTTTGAGGTCAGCCTAGCCTACATAAAGTGTTTGAGGCTAGCAAGACCCTCTCTCCTAGAAAACAAAACCAAGAAAGGAATCAAACAGAAATAATAGTCAGCTAAGATTTTTATACCTACCAAAACAATTCTTCAACAACTGAAAGGCAAATTAAGACATTTGCAGACAGCAAAAGCTAAAGAAGTTTATTTTTAGGTGGCCCTGTGAGACCAAACCTATAAGAAATAACAAAAAGATTCCTTCATGATAAAATGAAAGGACACTTGATAGGAATCTAAGTTCAGTCAAACTAATAAAAAAAAAAAACACATCTGTTATAACCACACATTTAACTATAAAATACATTCTTTTTGTTTGTTACTCCTCTTTTCTTAGTTTTGTTCAATATCTAATTGCATAGCATGATTATAAATATCAGTCGAGGGGCACATAATGAATATAGGTGTAATGTAATAGCATCAAGGAGGAAACAATGGAGTGATGTAGAAGAAAAGTCTTGTCACTATTGCAATTAATTCTATATTAATTCAAACTGATGGTTTTAATATTTAGGTGTTAATTGTGATCCCAAAGAAAATCACTAAGAAGATAATTCTAGCTGGAGATGTAGCCCAGTGGTACAACACCATGCAGCAAGAGAAGTCCCTCTGTTCAGCACAATTACTATAAAAATAACAACAATAATTCAAATATAGATAGTGAAAGAAACTAAATGAAATGATGATTTCATCCTGTGGGGCATCTTTCCTGTTTCTTTGTGTGTTTTATAATTTTAGTGAAAACATGAAATCTGAAAGTTTTATGCTTGGATAGTATAAATCACCCCTTAGTGTGTTGTTGCTCTCACTGTAGCTATTTGCTTAGTGACATGCCAAAGCTAATTTTTTAAAATCTGAATTCTTTGGTGCATGTGTGTTCTTTTAAATCTCTATTCCAATAGTAGTCATCTAAACTAACAAAATATAAATTACATGAGAGTTAAAACAGTACAGAAGACATATTTATTCAACACAAGAGAAGGGATGGAAAAATTAAGGAACAAAAACATATGACATGATGTTCTCTAGTCTTGCTGATATAACAAAACACTCCAGACTGAGTAATTTTTTGCATGTGCATGACTGTGGTATCAAGGTGTGCATATGCAGATAAAGCATATGGGCACAAGTGTGTGATATTTGTGAAGATGTGTGTGTAGCAGACAGCTTCAGGTTCGCTGAAATGAACTTCCAGACCAGGCACAGTTATGGAGGAAGGGATATTATTTATTGAAGCTTACAGATCCAGGGGAAGTTCCATAATGGCAGAAGAAGCGGCCTGATCTCCACAGGGCCAAGCAGAGAGAGAGAGAAAAACCAACCAGCCACCACAGCACACAGAGCAAAACTACAGCCAAAAGGTCACACAGCACACTTTAGGAACTCCTACTAGGCACATTTGTATATCTTTACAATGGAATCTCAAACCCACCATTAACACCTTAAGATTGGCCCCCAGTGACATTGCCTCTAGCAAGGTGATTGCAGATGCAAACTATAACTAATAATTGAATATATTGGGGGACATATATTCAAACTACCACATTTTGCCCCTGGCCCCCAATATATTTATCATTATCATACATTGTAAATTGTACTCAGTCTAATTTTAAAGGTTTTCACAGTCTTGATCAACTTAAGATAGTGAGTCCTGTAAAATCAAACAAGTTAACTACTTTTAACATGTAAAGGCACAGAGTAAACATTTTTACTGTATAAGGAATAGCAAGGAGAGACTAGAATAATGCAAACTCAACCATCATCAGCCGTCATCAAACTTATGCAGTTTAAGTTCAATATAACCAGAGACTGACAGTCTCCAGGTTTTTCAATTTCGTCCCTCCAGCTGGGCAGAGTCGCCAGGGAAAACTTTTATTTCATGTCAACACTGCACTCCATGGTAGCCCTTTTGTACAGTCTTGGTATATCCAAAACATCTTTAGGTCTCCATGTAAACCACGGTCCATCTTCTAAAAGTTTTTTCCAGCCTATTCTTGAGGGTCTTTATGCCCTGCCTCATGTCGTATCTCAGCAGCAGCTCCTGGAACTGTGTGCAATTTATGACCATTCCATGTATTTTTTTATGTTTCCAAAATTAATATCAGGTGTGCAGGACACAGCCATGTTCTTAATCCAGGGATAAAATAAATCATAGCCTTGAAAAGCAGGTTTCTTCTCCAGTCAACATTCTTTCCAAAAGTTTGCATTCTTAACAGTCTTTCTTCAGGCATCCTCTCCATTGTTTTAATGTAAATTTGTCAGGCCTTCCTTCCTTCCTTCCACCTTTCTTAAGATTGTTAATGTGTTTGACTATAGCAGCTCTACCAGTCCCAATGCCTCTACTTTTAACTTGTTTTAGGTTTTCCAACTTAAAATCTTAAAATCTCAGTCTGATATCTTTAGCCAAGCATATCAGTCCATTATAAATTTAACCTTGATCAAACTTTCTGGGCCTGGATAGTAGAACGTAGCCATCCCTTATGCCAGTAGCCCAGTTCCAACAAAGTCCTCTGCAGTCTTTTCTTCCCCTTAGAAAGCTCATAAGTTAAGCCTCGAAGTTCAATACTATCTGCACTTAGTATTTTTAAACTCTCATCAGAATAGTCCATAAAACTTGGCTTACCATTCCAGAAGGCATCTTCAGTTGCAAGCACCAAGTCCATGCCCATTTCTCCAAAACAAAGGTTCCAAAAGACAAATATCCACACAATCTGGTTCATCTTACCCCACTTCTGGTACCACTTTACTGTAGCAGACAGCTTCAGGTTCACTGAGATGAACTTCCAAACCAGGCACAGTTATGGAGGAAGGGATATTATTTATTGAAGCTTGCAGATCCAGGGGAAGTTCCATAATGGCAAAAGAAGCGGCCTGATCTCCACAGGGCCAAACAGAAAAAGAAAGAAACCAACCAGCCACCACAGCACACAGAACAAAACTACAGCCAAAAGGTCACACAGCACACTTTAGGAACTCCTACCAGGCACATTTGTATATCTTTACAATGGAATCTCAAACCCACCATTAACACCTTAAGATTGGCCCCCAATGACATTGCCTCTAGCAAGGTAATTACAGATGCAAACTATAACTAATAATTAAATATATTGGGGGACATATATTCAAACTATCACAGTGTGTGTGACGACGGAGGTTGACATTAGGTGTCTTCCACAATCACTTACCACCTTATTTTTTGAGCAGAAGCTCTCACTGAACCTAAAGATCAACAATTCAGCTAGACTAGCTACCTAACAAAATGCAGGGATTCTCCTGTCTCTGCCTCCCCAGCTCTGGGATTATAGGAATGTGCCACCACACCAAGTATTGTGTGTGTGTGTTTGTGTGTGTGTGTGTGTGTGTGTGCATGTGGTTATGCTTGTGTGTCTATATGGGCACCTATGTGTGTGATGTGGAAGTCAGGGACAACTTCACGGTGTTGGTCCTTGTCTTATACCTTGTTAAGCTCATGTATTTTGAATGCTTTGTCCCCAGACAGTAGCAATTTGGGTTGTGGAAATTTGCCCGAGACTGTGTTGCTGGGGAGCAGGCTTAGGGGTATTATAGCCAGTTCCCCATTGCCAGAGCTTGGCTCACTCTCCTTTTGCTGTTTTCCACCTGCTGTGGCAAGGAAGTGACGTCCAGCCTCTGCTCTACCATCTTTCCCCTGTCATCATAAAGCTTACCCTTGAGATTATAAGCCAAAAGAAGAACCTTCTTCCCATCAGCTGCTTTTGGTTGGGTGTTGTCCCAGCAATGCAAAGGTAACTATAATAAACATATAGCTATAAATGTACACAACAACAGGACCCATGCTTTATTAAACTTTCATTTGAATACATAATACAGATCTCAGAATATAGTAGGAATTTAAGAAATACGTGTTACAGGCTAGAGAAATGGCTCAGCGGTTAAAGGCACTTTCTGACAGAGGATAATGACCCAGAGTTGATTCCCCAGTATCCCCATTAAGCCAGATGCACAAAGTGGTTCATGTATCTGGAGTTCATTTGAAGAAACTGGAGACTCTGACATGCCCATTCTCTCTCTCTCTCCTCTTTCTCTCTCTCTCTCTGTCTGGCCTCTCTCTGCTTGCAAATTAAAATGTTGAAAGGAAATCGCATTATGTAAATAAATGTATAGAGACTATAACTCATTTCCATAGAGTAATAGTTGAAGGCATAGCTTAAGATAAGATCCATGGAGACTGCGAAAGGGACCAGCAAGTAACTGAACAGCAGCAAATATGCTAAAGGTTCACGTTTATGAAACAAGAGAAAGAAAAGCATGAGTTGAGATTAAGGAAATATAAGAAAGAAAAGATTAAGCACAAGAAGGAGCAGGTTTTCAAAGGTTTCAGGACACATAGATTATATTCACATAGAGTTTATGTAATCTGTGTGTAACATGTACACATTACCTGTTCATACATCTTCAGGGAATTGTCCAAGACTCCCCAAGGATGTGTGGACACATGAATAGAACCAAATCCTACACATGCTGTGCTTTCTCCTATACATTCATGCCTGGGATAAGATTTAATCTACGTATTAGAGTAAGAACAAATAAAATAGAATAATTCTAGCAGTGTCATGAAATAAAATCCCCAGTGCCACTATTCTTGTCCTTTGGGAACATTATTCAATAAAATAAGGGTTACTTGAACAAGAGTACTGTAACCTCTAATCTTATAGTCAAGATGGTCATTAAGTGGCTAACAGGCAGGTGTTGTGCAGAGTCTGGATACTCTGGACAAAGGACAAGTCACACCCCAGGCAAGATGCAAAAGGCAGTGGAGGCTTTCACTGACTGAGCTAACAGTCCACAATTTACAGCTTCTGAGCTCTGAAGTTTTCTTTTTTTTCTTTTTATTTTTTTAATTTTAGTTACTTACTTTCAAAGAGGGAGAGAGAGAGAGAGAGAGGGAGAATGGGTGCACTAAGGCCTCTAGACACTGCAAACAAGCTCCAAATGTGTGCTCCTCCTTGTGCATCTGGCTTTACATGGGTACTGGCAAATCAAACCCAGATCATTAGGCTTTGCGGGCAAGTGCCTTAACCGCTGGGCCATCAGAGATGAACTTTTCTTTTAATGTTTCCAGATGGCAGTTCACCACAGGCAACAGAAACCATGGAAAACAGCACCAAGGGTGAGGTTGGTACTTCCATAATCAGAGTAATACCTATATGTGTCACCCCTTCAGCACTACACGGAGGAGCCCACATGAGTTTTTCCTACTGCAGAAAACATGCACTTACTCCTCCCACATCCTGCGTAACGAGTGTATCTATAACCTTCAAAAGCCCGTGAGTACCAGAAGCAGCACTCATCATCAGAAGGTCCTGCATACTTGTACATCTCTCTCCTGAACAACAGCTCCATGTTGTCCAAATTAAATACTCTTAATGGTTCCTGAGTCATTTTTCTTGAAAAATAGCTCAAATGTCTTCTATATGGTGCAATAAAACTTCTAGTAATCCAAAAAAGGTGAATTTGAAGTCAGGTGAGGAGCCCTGCTATTTTAAAAAGTATTTTCCAGACATAACTATAATGCCTGTATTAAACTAAGGAGGTAGGAGGAAGTGGAGAGATGAAACAAATGGATTAGCATCAATTTCTTTCCTGGGGCTACAACATAATGATACCAAGATCTACTTACTAGTCTTGACTTCTTGGGTTTTTGTTTGTTTGTTTATTCTTGTTAAGCTTCCTAAGTTTAACACATTATCTAATTTGTTTACTAAGACAGATATCAGTGTGATATATAAACTATGTCTACCCTAGTTTCCACTAAATAAGTCAGTGCTCTGTGTGTTTGCCAAAAATGGGAAAACACTCTCATTAGGATGGAACAGTTGAGGTTTCAAGTGGGCAGCATGCATTCCTTCTTGTGAAGGTGGGGCCACCTTGATTACAACCACTTACCAGCCCCCACTGCTTCTAGTCTGTGGGGTCCAGATGGCTGACTCCAGGAGATCACATGAGCCAAGGCTGGCCAGTCCAAAGCTCTGGATGAGAATATGACTCTTGAGGAGAACAGCTGCTCAAAATGATGACAGCATACTGTGCTCATAGTTGGACACTCAGAAAAAGATAAAGAAGTCTCTTAGACGCGGCTGCTCCGAGCTCTGGAAGCCTCCCTGCTTCTTTTTTTTTTTTGTTTGTTTAATATATATATATTTTTATTTATATTATTTTGATTTTACATTCATAGTAAAGGTTCCATTGTCCTCCTCCCTGTCCTCCCTCTTTCAAAGGGATGCTTGTCAATGGGGAATGTGGGTCAAGCATTGTGAGGTTAGTTAAGAGTTCTGGGGGGTTGGCCCCAGTCTCTGTGTATAATGCCCCAACTATGACTCTAACAATCTTTCCGCCCCCTCTTCCGCAAGTTTCCCTGAGCCACATTGGGGTCACTTCCCTCCCATTTGCATTCTCGCCCTTTCCTTCAGTTCTTGTCACTATCCTTGTCACATCTAATAAATCTGAGTTTATCTCTTATCATTTCTTGATGATAAATCCTGGAGAAATTTATTTTAAAATAACTCTTTTGTACACATAACTTGTAGTATTTGTTGAAGATAAAAGCACATTTGAATAATGACAGTAATGTGCTTGTTTGTTTTCATGTGAAAGAGTTGATCTTGGCAGAGCCAAGGAGCACCTTCAGTAGTTTTCAAAGTTGATTGACCTGTTAATTCTATAATTACCAATGCTGGTAATCTACTTTATGTAAATACATAACACAAATGACAGAAGGATGCTTATGGCTATTTCAGAAATTCACTTCAAGATTCTATAAAACTGAAGTCAAGGGCTGGAGAGATGGCTTAACGGTCAAGGTGTTTGCCTGCAAAGCCAAAGAATCTCTGTTCAACTCTCCAGGCCCCAGGTAAGCCAGATGCATAAGGGAGCACATGCATCTGGAGTTCATTTGCAGTGGCTGAAGGCCCAGGCATGCCCATTCTCTCTCTCCTCCCCCCTCTCTCTCGCTTGCTCTTTCTCTCAAAATAAATAAGTAAATAAAATATATCTTAAAAAAAAAAAAAAAAACTCAAGTCAACAATTCCAGCACAATTTTTTGACAGGATCTGGTGCAAAGGGGACTGGCTTCAAACTCAATACGTAGCTGAGAATGACCTTTTTCTCCTGACTCTCCTGCCTCCACCTCCAGTATTGCACACATGCACCATCACACTTGGCTAACAATCATCAAAATCAAATATTTAACACAATACCATCCAAATGTATGTAGCTGGGAGTGGTGGTGCACACCTTTAATCCCAGCACTTGGGTGGCAGAGGTAGGAGGATTGCTGTGAGTTCGAGGCTACCCTGAGACTACATAGTGAATTCCAGGACACCCTGGGCTAGAGTGAGACCCTAACTCAAAAAAAAAACAAAAAAAAAAAAAAAAAGAAGAAGGAAAAAGAAGGCTAACAAAAGTGTCCAACCTGAGGTCCACCACTGTGATGACTTGGAAAGTAGAAGGAGTATTTTACTTCCAAAAATAAAGATGATTCACTGGAATAGGATACCTATCAGTCCCTTTATTCTATTTAATACCTTTCAAGTTCAGAGCCTCTACTTTTATCATTATTCTCTCATTTGTTTCCACACCAATAGGAGGCAGCATTCTAATTCATTTTAACTTGCTTCTTTTCCTTTCAGGATGAAGTGCCCCTTATAAATATGTGATACTTATTTATAATGAGGAGTTGGTCTTTTCCAAGACTGACTAATGCAAATACAATGAGAACCACATACCTAACTTAAAATTCCCAGGAGCCATGTTTAAAAAGTAAAATTAGGGGGGCTAGAGTGATGGCTTAGCAGGTAAAGCACTTGCCTATGAAGGCTAAGGATTCAGGTTCAATTCCTCACTACCCACATCAGCCAGATACAGAAGGTGGTATATGTGTCTGGAGTTTGTTTGCAGTGGCGAGAGACCCTGGCATGCCCATTCTCTCTCTCACACCCTCTCTTCTCAATAAATAAAATATTTTTTAAAGTGAAGATAAATACATAAAATAAATAATAGTATTTTTATTTGTTGAAATATAGCTAAAATATTTATGCATATAATCAATAAAAATTATTAATAAGTCGGCGTGGTGGCGTACGCTTTTAATCTTAGCACTTGGGAGGCAGAGGTAGGAGGATTGCCATGAGTTCAAGGCCACCCTGAGACTACATAGTTAATTCCAGGTCAGCCTGGGCTAGAGTGAGACCCTACCTTGAAAAACCAAAAAAAAAAAAAAATTATTAATAAAATATTTACATTTTATGCACTAAGTCTTTGAAATACAATGTATATTTTAACACTTAAGAGTTTTCCATTAGACAGCAGGGCGTGGTGGCACACACCTTTAATCCAGCACTTGGGAGGCAGAGTTAGGGAGGATCACTGTGAGTTCAAGGCCACCCTGAGACTACAGAGTGAATTCCAGGCCAGCCTGGGCTAGAGGGAGACCCTAGCTCGAAAAACCACAAAAAAAAAAAAAAAAAAAAAAAAAAAAAAAAAAAAAAAAAAAGAGTTTTCCATTAGAAAGGCTTTGTCCAGTGATAGTCACAGTGTAATCTCAGGATTTGGGAGAATGAAGCCAGGGGATTATAAATTCAAGGTTAAGCTACATAGTAAGTTTCGGGGGGGTGGAGGGGGACTTGTCTGTATATAGATTTATAGTTGAAAAAGATTTGTATACCCAAGTTACTTAAACAGTTTTCTAATACATAAATTGAGAACTAACTTTTAAAATTTAAATTAACTAAAATTAAGCACAATTAAAATTCAGCTAGTCTATGCATTATCTACATTTCACCTGCCTAATGAAGACTCTCCTGAGACTCACAAATCTAGCATGTTAGTGGCATTCGAGGTGGGACTTGTGGGAGCGATTAGGATTACATGAGGTTATGAAAGTAAAGGCCCTGCGATGGCATGAGTAGCTTTATAAGGAGAGAGACCTGAGCTGGCATGCTTGCTCTATCTCACCATGTAACGTCTCTGCCATGTCACTGTGCATTGTGATGCATTACAATGTGTTACAAGGAAGCAAGGAGCCCTCACAGGATCATGAGCAGATGCTGGTGCTGTGCACTTGACTTCCTGGTCCCCAATGCTGTAAGCCACATCATGCTTCTTCTTTTTGTTTTAAATCTTTGTTCTTGTGTAATCATCTTCCCTTATTCTAATCAGCCTTTCATTTTTCTTACAATTCCTACTGATCCTGTTCTAGGAGCAAGAATAATCTTGTGCTATTTTGTCATTGTTTTTATTAGCTCCTCCTTGAGTTGCTGAGTAAATCTAATTTTTAAGGCTATAATGTTCTGTTTTTAAAACTATTTATTTGGGGCTGGAGAGATGGCTCAGAAGTTAAGGTATTTGCCTGAAAAGCCTAATGAGTCAAGTTCAATTGCCCAATACCCATTTAAAGTGGTGCATGCATCTGGAGTTCTTGCAGTGGCTAGAGGCTCTGGTTCATCTATTCTCTCTCCTCCTTCTCTTTGTCTCTCTCTCTCTCTTTTTCTCTCTTTGCTTGCAAATAAATTTTAAAAAATATTTATTTATTATTTACTTATTTATTTGCAATGAGAGAGGAAGAGAGAGAATGAATGTACTGGGACCTCTTGCTGTTACAAATAAACTCCAAATGCATGTACCACTTTATGCATTTGGCTTTACAGGTATTGGCGAATTGAACCCAGGCTGGAAGGTTTTGTAAGCAGGCATCTTTAACCACTGAGCCACTTTCCCAGCCCCAATTAGTTTCTTTATGATTTACCCAAAATTGGATATGTTGTTATAGCAGCAGAAAAGACCAAGACAGGTGTGTTGAATCTTATTAAATTCTGGCTTTATAGTTTCATCAAAGGAGACATTTTAAGCATTGTTTCTTCAAAGAATTGTTTTCTCTTTAGTTCCTTTCCCCTGATGCCCTACAGCCCATCCTTTCAGCCAAACACCACTCTGTTAGCCCACCACCACGATTCCAGAACACCATTTACCTACATATGCATGGTCCCACAACTCACTCTTTCTCTGTTCTTTTCATTTTCTCCCAGTCCTACTTTTTCTGTTTTAGAGCAGTTTCTCTTGCTATGTCTTCACATACACACATCTTTTCTTCTGCAATATCTAATCTACTGGTACCATTCACAGTCTTCTATTTTTTTTCAGCTATTGCATATTAAATCTCTATAGTTTCAGCTTGGATCATTTTTAAAACTTTATTTATGTATTTATTTATTTATTTATTTATTTGAGAGAGCAAGAGAGGGAAAGAGGCAGACACACACAAACACAAACACACACACACAGAGAGAGAGAGAGAGAGAGAGAGAGAGAGAGAGAGAGAGAAAATGGGCCTGCTACGGCCTCCAGCCACTGCAAATGAACTCCAGATTCATGCACCACCTTGTGCATCTGGCTTACGTGGGTCCTGGGGAATCAAACCAAGGTCCTTTGGCTTTGCAGGCAAGCACCTTAACTGCTAAGCCATTTCTCCAACCCTGGGTCATTTTTTAAAATTTCTTTTATATTTTTCTGGGTTTGTTTGTTTGTTTGTTTGAGGTAGGGTCTTGCTCAAGCCCAGGCTGATCTGGAATTAGTCTCAGGCTGGCCTTGAACTCACAACTATCCTCCTACCTAAACCTTGCAAGTGCTGGTATTAAAGGCATGCACCAACTATGCCCAGCTTGGGTAAATTTTAATATCTAGCTTCAGCTTTTCTCCTCGTGCCCTGCATAGTCTCTCTCTTGAACATGTGGAATTGTTTTTTGGTGAGCACATGGAGCATATTAACAAAAGCTGCTGAAATTCTCTTTCCTTCTGTTGTCCATGTCATTTCTGTGCCGATTTCTACTATTTGATTTTCTTCCTAATTATGGTTGTATTTCCCAGCTACTTTTCATGGCTGAAATTTTTTTCTTGAATGCTGGACTTTGAAAATTTTATATTGTTGGTTTCCAAGGTTTGGTTTGACCTGTTTAGTCACTGTTAATTTTTATATTTCTTTAACTATTTTGGGACATTTATCTAAGATATAGATTAGTCACTTGAAATCATTTGATTTTGGTTGCTTTTTTGTTTGTTTCAAGGCAGGGTCTTACTGTATCCTAGGCTGACCTGGAACTCATTCTGAAGCCCCTGGCTGGCCTTGAACTCATGACAATTCTCTCCTATCTCAGCCTCCCAAGCTGAGGATTAAAGGTGTGTGCCACCCGATCTGGTTTCATTTGGTCTTTTTGAGGCTTGTTTTTAAGTTTTTTTTAGGATGGAACCAGTCTAGGTATAACCTCCCTAGTTCCTCCCTAGTGAGGCAACGCCTTTCTGGGTATTTAACCAGATGCTACTATATTAGGAAGTTTTTCCACTCTGAAAAATGAGAACCCAGAGTTTTCCTGGCCCTGTGATAGCTCTGGAGGTCACTTGCATCTTTCCAGTAGTTCCTCGTGGCCAGTAATTTCCTAATATAAGTCTGCAGTTTGTTTGCATCCAGGCTTGAAGGGAGTCCTCCATTCATATCTAGAATCTTCTTGGGCCTTATCTTTGTCATTCTGCTGGGCTGCTACAACAAAACACTATAGCCCAAGAGCTCAGACATGACAGGAACTTACTTCCACAGGTCTGGAGGTTCAGAAAGTCACAATTAGACAGCAGGCTGGGTGAGTATACACTCTGGACCAGAGACAGCACCTGTCTCACATGGCTCAAGTTTATGAACAAGTTCCTTGGACTTAGCTTCTATAAGAACAGTCTCTCCATTCCAGGACACTTCCCCATAAAATTCAGTTCAGCAAGACCACCAGTTTCTGCTCAAGGTCCCCTTCCCAGTGAAAGCGTGAGCCAGGGCACCAGAAGTGATCTTGTCATTCACTTCATTTCTCTTTAGACATCACTCACTATCCAGTGCATCTGTTGTCTAAAGTCTTAAAAATGACTGTTTCATATGTTTACTGCTCTTTGACAGTTGTTTAAGGGCTGAGGGTAAAACCTATTGTTCTCTCATGGTCAAAAAGATGTAAAAATTTAATTACCACTCATTTAATAAATATCAATGAATAACATGAGCTTGTGCAGAGCACTGAGGATGGACTATTGAACTTCAAAACACAGTCTCTTCCTTCATGTTACCATAGCCCAGCAGAAAAAAGCACTGAGAGAAATATGTAATAGAAAGAATGAGAAATGACACAAGAGAGAGCAGAATGCTGTGAAAGCATCTTAGGGGAAGACTTAATTTAATCTGGGAAATCAAGACAAGTTTTTCAAGACAGGGAACATTTTAGTTAGTATTTAATGAATGAGGAGGAACTGGTATGTGTGTTCTGCAGAACAGGAAACCTGCCAAAACAAAAATAAAACCCAGAAGGTGCCAAATGCCTGTGGCAGAATGGGGCCACCAGGGAAATTCAGTCCAACACTTAGATTTCCCCAAGCTGAAAGAAGGGATTGGAGACTGTGTGACATGCAAGTGACAGAGCAGGCACTGAGGCCCAGGACTCCTACATCAAATCCAGCACCCTTCCCTTTCCACTTGCATTTCTCAATTATTCTAGAGAATACTGTAACATATTGTATCATGATGCTTTTTATTTTATGGTCTATGATATATCAAGGGTAATATATAATTTTATAATTTATTTTCATTTAAAACAACTATGGACAAACTGTTACTCGAGGTACGCTTTTCATTGTCAATATTTTAATATAATTACAAAGTGCATTCTGTATGTAAATTGTAAAAAAAATAAGGGGGGGAACGCAAGAGCACAAAACAGAAAAGAATGAATACTCATGCCAAAGCCAAAACTGCAGAATAATGGCCTATGAGTGTTAACACAGCTCCCTAAGTGACTCAATTACACCCAGGAGACGCTCGCTCAGCAGGGTACTGTTAATGCTTTCAAACATTTTGGGAAATGTATACATTGCTTAATAGGCAAAATAAATGTCAATTAGAGTTCCCTTAAGATTTTCAACCATGAAAGTGAAGTGAAACAATGTATGTTTAGACTCACTGATGATCTCCGCAAGAATCTGTTCTAAAATGTTTTTACATTTACAGATGGCACAGATACACACACAACTTTGCATTCACATAGAAATTTTCCCATTATCCTAAAGTATCCCTCATGAATGGCTTTGTGAGTTGGTTTGCATATTAAATGATAATATAATTTAGTTTTCTTTCAACAAATATATACAGAGCATTAACTATGTGCCAGAAATGTAAATACAGTAGTAAACATGGCAGTCAGGTCCCCACCCCATCAATCTGGAATGATCTATAATTCTAGCAGGAATCTCTTTTCTATCCCTGATGGTATCTACAAAAAATTCCTCAACATTTCCTTAAAAGACAATTTTTCATCCAGTATAAATAGAAAACAAGGACTGTGTTAACTTCTCATCTTGGCAAAAACATGTTAATGCCTTATGCATAGTTCATTAATTTAGGTATTTTAAAAAGCTCCATTTTAGTTTAAGTAGCCCAAGCTGCCAGTTGTTTGAAATCGTCATCTTCTTCTGTTCTCCTGGAAGATGCTGGAACATAAAAGTGAAAAGAATTAGTCATTCATATTATTCATTCTTCCAGTATAGAAAACAGGTATGACTTACACACAATATGTGTCTGTTTATGAAGTCAAATACACATGGTGCTGAAGGCAACCAGTCTGGCTGTTACTATAAGAACCTACATGAACATGGGTCATGGGGTGGGTGACAGACCTGCTCGGGACAGATGAGCAGACGAGGGCATGCTGGGCCGTCTGTCTGGCTGTGCTGGGAGAGAAGAGGAAGGGACGTTTGGAAGATGGATATTTGTCATCTTCTTATTTAATTCCTCCTGTTCCAGCTCTTCAAGTTCTGCCATCAACTCATCCTGAATGCAGAAGCGAGAAAGAATTACAGAGTTAACGTTTCAAGACGTGGCTTTCCCCAAACACAGTAACAACATCTGCTACCCAATTGATATGTGAGAACCCAGTGAAATGGAATATTTATTTTAAAACTAAGTATTTTTTGCAACACTGAGCAGTAATTAGAAATGAATATTTTGGGTTGTACAAATTTGTTGTAGTTAATCTTATAATACTTCAGTAAACACCCATTCAAATAATTTGTGCTAGCTGAATATATAATCTCTCCTCTGTTCTGGAAAATTTATACGTGGCCTGTCATTTTTCCATTGTACTCTTTTCTTTTCTTTTGTTGATAATCTGTGAAACTTTAATTGGAAGAAATATATTGTTTATTTGGGTTATTGCTACTAAAATTAAAATAAGTGTAGAAATCATAGTGCACAAAAGTAAAGAAGGTTCACAATATTGTGGTTCCTTTCTTAGAGCTCCACGGTCAACACAAATTACAGTTTTGGTGAGTTTTCTTTCAGTGTTGCAGATGGAGACAAGGGCCTCGTGCATGCCAGGCAAGTGCTCTACCACTGAGCTACACCCCTCAGCCAGTGTGTTTGGCTTAATAAACTGCAAAACATATAATGCATTTCTTTTAACAATTACCCTGGATCTAAATCTGTAGAGGGACAATATTAGCTTGAGACCTTAAAGTCCCCTCATGTCAAGTCTAAGATGACCTTAAGTAGCTCACATCTACCTGGATAGGTAAGTCTTCCTATGTAAGTCAGCCCCCCTTGGTGTATGGTTGTAGCCCAAACTAAGATTGTCATTGTCGGATTTTAGAGGTTACTACAATTAGAAAACTCCAGAAAGAGGCTGGAGACATGGCTTAGCAGTTAAGGCACTTGCCTGCAAAGCCAAAGGTTCAATTACCCAGGACCCATGTAAGTCAGACGTACAAGGTGGCACATGTGTCTGGAGTTCATTTGTAGTGGTGGAGGCCCTGGTGCGCACATTCCCTCTCCTCTGCCCTCAAATAAATAAATAAAAATAAACTTAAAAATATGTTTTAGGGATGACCCAAAAGGCAACATAGTTCTGAGAAGAAGGGATGGAGGAATGCGCAGCACTGAAACACCTCTGTCACACCCTCCAAGGCTCAGGGACCATTGTGGAAGAGGGGGCAGATAGAATGGAAGAGCCAAAGGAAGGGTATGACTCCTTACAATGCAACTGCCCAGACAGAAATTGGCCTCCGTATCCATGACCGTGCAGTGCCTAGCAATACCTTCGCAAGGCCCTCATAATAGAAGAAAAAAATGATGACATCAAATTAAAAGAGAGACTAATGGAGAGAGGGAGGGGATGCGATGGAGATTGGAGTTCTAAAGGGGAATGGGGGAGGGGAGGGAAATATCGTGCATTTTTTGTATGTAAGTATAGAAGTTGCCAATAAAAAAAAAAAAAAAAAATAATAAAATGTTTTAAAAATAAAACTCCAGGAAGACCTTTAACTTTATATATAGCCAAGTAGATTCTTTGTTTAGTCATTAATTCATTCAACAAATATGAAAGCTCACGTCTGAGCAGGTTTTGATTTCAGTACTAGAGGTGCAAAGTTGAATAAATACTCCTTGCAGTCAAGAAACTTCTGCTTGAATGTGGGAGAAAGACACATAAATATCCTATACTTTTTTTTTTTTTTTGCTACTGTTTTTGTTTTTTTGAGACAGGATCTTGCTATATAGGCCAGGCTGGCCTTGATCTCACTATGGAGCCCAAGGTGGTCTTAAACTCAGAATCCTCCTGCCTCTGATGTCTGAGTGCTAGGATTACAGGCACCTGCCATCATGCCAGGCACATGTTGTTTTTGTTTTTTTGCAGGACCAGAAGATGAGTCCTACATATACTAGGCAAGCACTCTACAACTAAAGTATATATAAAATGTATAATAAAATGGGAGCAAAAACATCATAGGACAAGAAAGGAGACACTCACACTGCCCTAAGCATTGATGCTGCAAGCTGAGTGCCAACTTCTTCTAAATCTTCTACACATAAATAAATAAAACAAGAAGATAAGACGCATCAGGCAATAATCATGTGCTCTGTGGTTCTTCATAGGTTATATAAATCAAATGATATTTAAATGAATTTTCTGATGTTCTGTTTCTGCTCACAAAGCAATTTGGAATAAGCCAGTCATGGTGGCACATGCCTGTCATCCTAGCACTAGGAAGGTAGAGGCAGGAGGGACAGAACTTCAAGGTTATCCTCAGCTATATAATGAGTTTAAGACCTGCCTCGGCTACATGAAACCCTGTCTCAATTTTTTTTTTTTTTTTTTTTTTTGGAGAGAGACAGAGACAGACAGAGAGAGAGGGAGAGAAAGACAGATAGAGATGGGTGTGCCAGCAGCCTCTCAGCTGCTGCGAATGAAATCCAGATGTGTGCGCCCCCTTGTGGTCAAGTGTGGCATTGCGCCCTTGAGTCACTTTGTATCTGGCTAAAGGTGGGACCTGGAGATTGGAACCACTGGAGATTGGAACCAGCGTTCTTAGGCTTAGGAGGCAGGCGCCTTAACCGCTAAGCCATCTCTCCAGCCCTCAAATTTTTTTTAAAGGAAACAAATACAGTAACTATAGTAAGCAAAACAAGTCACCCTAAAGTGAATTCAGGCCCAGACCTGTCAACAGTTCTTGAAAGTTTTTGACAGAATCACAAAGATATTGATTTTTTTTTCCACAAACACACTGGCACTTAGGTAGCAAACATTTATGTGTGATCATAATGGGTCTATGTACATACTAGCCATTAAAAGTCACTTTTATAAAAGAATTTTACAACTTGAGAAATGAGGTCATCTGTTGATCCAACATGAGAAAACCAAGTCAAAAAAATACATGGACTTGCTCAAGTTTTTCATAAACAGTAGAACCCATCTGTCTTCATGAGTCCAGAGCTCTTCCCACATCATCATGCATTCCTGACATGCTTGAGGTTGGCAAGCATTTTCCACAAAGGGTCAGACTCAATTATTTCCTAGGGCTCCATGGAGCCACACCTTTACTTGAGAGATGCATTATCATGAATATTACATAGAAGCTGTATTCTTGGCTGTGCTATTCTAACCCTTGGGAATGTCTCTAAGTCCTGTATGTGTGTGCCTTGAGTAGAGCCACTGAAATTCACAGTGCAGGCACCACATGTGGAACTATCATGTGCCTGGATTATTGGGCTGATTGATTTGAAAGGAATGTGTGTGTTGATGATAATGCCATTCCACATACTTTGTTTCATAGCCTGAGTAATAAACCGAGGCAGCCTAACCTCTAATTTAACAGCCACGGAGCACAATACTTCTGCTGCTTGCCGAGTGACACAGTCTGCTCTGTTTGCCCAGATGTGCAAGCACATGAATCCTCATAATGGGGCTATTTATACTCCAACCATTAAAAGTCACTAACTTTACATAATCACAAGCTGTTTACTTTTTCGTTAATAGCTAAAACCCTAATTAGGAGGCTGTTTGCCACAGTATATTAATCTTCCCTTTAAATCAGCTGCAAATATTTCATTTCCCTCCCAAGAAAACTACATTCCCAACAAATACCATTTATTCATTAAAGGGAACTATCTACTAATATGATAAAAAGCTTCCCATTATAGAAGGTATAAACCACATTCTTTAATATTGATACCCACCTCATCAAAGCCATCACCAAATTGAACCCGTTGGGAAAATGCTTCTGAGATTTCTTGGGCAATGTCCTGCTGCTCTGTGATATCTTGCATCAAGTCATCAATTTTGTTCAGATCCCTGGGAAATCACATTTTGTTGGAGTATTTTAGAACATTAATTCATAGTTATGAATTTATATTTACTCCTTATATAAAACAAATCAATTTGATGCAAACACTTGATCTCAGCAGCATATCACAAATTCCCGGTGAAAATATTTAAAAATAATTTGCATTTCAAAAAACTTACTAAACCTGTACAAGCACTTATATTTCAAGTATTAGGCAAATATCTTTTACCATTTGAAGTCACTTTAAATCAAATTACTCTGTAACTAATGATACTTGTAGACCCATTTTGAAATTGTATGTGGTCTAGTATATATAATATATATTTATATATGTGGAGATATAGATAGATGATAGATAGATAGATAGATAGATAGATAGATAGATAGATAGATAGATAGATGTGATATTTGGATATGTGTTGCTGTGTGTCACTCTGGACCACTAAGGACCACCATGACTGAGCCAAACATGGCAGCCTCAGCAGCCCCTCTCCGACAGCATCCCCGTAGAGAAGCTAAGGAGGACTGGGGAACTGCTTCCTCTAGTACCCAGTACTCAGAGATGTCACTCCCTGAAGATTTCACATAGAGGAAATGCCCTGGGAAGGTACTGGGGAAAGGCAGGATTTCGTCTATGATGCCCTCAGAAAATTTGGCACTGTAGTAAGGGGACCCAGGCAGGCCCACGCTCAACTCAAGAGGATATCTGTTCCAGTGACCATCTCTAGTGTATACCTGTCCTGCCATTAAATCACCAGCATCAGCTACAGCCAGATTCACCCTGCTTCTGTACTACCATCTCAGATCACTTTCCCAACTCTGAAATTTGGCCAAGCTGATTAGCTCCAAGAGAAGTGACAGTATCCCTCATTAGGTAAACTCACCACCAAAGTTTGTTCCCAGTGGGATTCATCTTTTTTAAGGTACCCAGACCCTATACCCTACAAAAACTGAATATCTTCACATATTTTCATGTGGTATTCCAAAAGAATGCTTTACCACCCTTTCACCATTATGGTTGTAATGAGTGTAGTGAATATATTTAGTAAAAGGAGTGTGAGAGGGCTGGAGAGATGGCTTAGCTGTTAAGGCGCTTGCCTGCAAAGCCAAAGGACCTTGGTTTGATTCCCCAGGTCCCACATAAGCAAGATGCACAAGGTGGCACATGACTCTGGAGTTCATTTGCAGTGGTTAGAACCCTGGGTGCACCCATTCTCTCTCTCTTATACACACACACTGTGTCTTCCCCTCTGTCAAATAAATAAATAATAAAATATTTTTTAAAAAAGGAGTGTAAGAACTATATAGTTGTGATGGTTTAATTCAGGTATCCCTCATAAACTTATGTGCTCTGAATGCTTTGATCCCCATCTGCTGGCAATTTGGGAAATGGAACCTTGTTGGAGGTGTGTTGTTGGAGATAGGCTTATGGGTGTTATAGCCAGCTTCCCCTTGCCAGTGTTTGGCACACTGTTCTGCTGCTGTCCACCTGATGTTGGCCAGGAGGTGATGTCCACCCTTTGCCCATGGTCTCGTTTTCCTCTGCCATTGTGGAGCTTCCCCTCAAGTCTGCAAGTTAGAATAAACCCTTTCCTCTCACGAGCTACTGGGTCAGGTGCTTTGTGCCGGCAATGTAAAGCTGATTGTAACAGTAGCCAAAGTTCAAGGCTGGAAGTGCCTTTTCTCTAAAGGAACAGCATCGTCTGATATTGCTGAGCAGCCTGGAGGGAAGGACGGATGCTGAGACCCCCCGCAGAGCCTGGTTTATGGCAACTATGAATGGAATGAGTTCTGAAGCACCAGAATGGCAGCTGATAAATAATGAGTTGCCAAGGGAAGAAAATGTTGGTGCTCTTCACCGCCTCAGAATTTGCCTTTTACTTCTTCCCATCCTTGGAAATCCCTCCTGCATGCACTGCTACTGTGCTCCTGAGGCCACAGTCCCCTCTCAATGTGCCCAGTTAGCAAAGGGTTTGGTGTCAGCAATGTGTTTCCCATTGTGAATGCAAAACAAGTGTCATCAGTTCCACCACATCTAAGAATGTCGGTCACTGAGTGCCACTCTGTGCCAGACAGGACTGTGCTTAGTGCGTACCTAGCATGTCACTGAATTTCACAACAACATGTTGTACCATCACTACTTCCAACTCATAGACAAGGAAACTGAATCGATGAGAGAGAAAATCATTTGCCCAAGTTATAGTCAGCTGGTTCTGGGATTTTAGCCAGAAAATTTGACCTCAAACTATAAACCTTGATCCCTGTGATGAATATTTTATGTTGGTGGCTGTCAAACATTGGGTCATCTCAGAATCAGGCTGGGGAACTTGGTTAAAGACAAAAAGTCCCAAACCCTAACCTAGTCCAAGCACACTGGCATCTGCATTTTCTTAAACAGCTCTTTATCCAGACAATTCTGATGTCCACCAAAGTTTGCCAATCACTCTTCTATGGTTCTCACATCCTTTTTAGTGTTGGTACTGAAGCCTTGTTTAAAATTATAGAATCAAAGTGTTTTCAAGTGGGATTTTATGAGGGAACCAAGAAATGTCATGGGTAAAAATGAATATCTTTTCTTTCTTTCCTTTATTTTTTTTAATCACTGTAAACTCTAGCTTGCCTCTGGAAAAAGCATTCCAATCAATATATTAAAGAGCCATTCCTGCAAAAACCATCACATGATGTCAAAGACTCTTCCCAACATTGAGGAGAGTTCTTAATCACATGTTATTCAAGTCACTCACATGTTTTCATGAACTGCTTTCATAGCCTTGGCTGCCAAGCCCATGTTCCGTAAGACCTCGGTGTTGGTGTGTGAGTTTTCCAGTGCTTCCCTCTGGAACTCAATGGTGGAAAGGGTGCCGTCGATCTGAGCAAGCTGCTTCTCAAGCCTCTTCTTTCTCTTTAAGGCCTGCAGGGCAGCTAAATAAAGAAGAGACCACAGCTTTAAGGGACTAGACCACAATGCTTGCTCCAGTGACATTTGCTCACACCAAGCATGGCCTCAGAATAGCTAAACCCTAAAGACAGAGAGCATGCCATAACCCTGAGACGCTTACAGGAACATCTATCTCTCCATCAATACACCAGCATTCTCAAACTTTTTGTTATCCTTTCTTCCAAAGATCTGGCAGGTGTCAGAGCATGGAAAGTCAATATTTTTGTGGTTTGAATTAGGTGAGTCCTATAAACTCATGTGTTCTCAATACTTGGTCCCAAGCTGATAGCAATTTGGGAGGTGCAGCCTTCTTGTAGGGGTATGTTGTTGGGGGTGGGCCCAGGGGAGTTATAGCCTTCTCCCTTTGCTAGAGCTTGGCTCACTCTCCTGATGCTGTTGTCTACTTAATGTTGCCATTAAGGTGATGCTCCACCTCTGCTCTACCATCTTTTCCCTGCTATCATGAAGATTCCCTTTGAGACTGTCAGCTGCTTTTGGTCAAGTGTTTTATCCCCACAACAAGAAGGTAACTACAACTGTATGTATTCTGTAAAATATACCACAGAAATATTTCTGTCAACACTGAATTTTGGAGAAAGGATAACTTAAAAAATATAAGAAAAATATGCAATAAAAAATAAATAGTGGCTGGGGAGATGGCTCAGTGGATGAAGTGCTTGCTGCACAACTCTTAGTATCTGAGTTCATATCTGCAGACCTCACGTAAGAGCAGGGATCTCTGGCAGACTTTTGTAATCCAGAGTGATTACAGAGCAAAGGGAAGCAGAGGCAGAAGTTTTCTGGAGCTCAAATGGAGAAGTGAACAAGACTCCACATGGTGGAAAGCAAGTTGTCCTCTGATGTCCACATACACACTGTGGTATGCATGTGTCTGAACTCATAAACATGAACACAAACACAAAATAGAAAATTTTTTTAAAGCCCTCAGAGGAATAGGACTTAATGGCTGTCAATTCCTTTGAGGAAAGTTTATTGAAACCTGGAGAAATGACGGGACTTGCTAAAAGGCACCTAGCCCCTCTTGGCGGCTGGAACCTGAAGTACTGAGGTGCCTGCCCTGAAATGTTGAGATGATGCCCACTAAGGTTACATCTAATGAATATAACCCTGAGTGTCCATGAAATCAATGCTGCTGAAATCGTACGCAAGGGCTAGTTGGCAACTGGTAGGAGAACAGAGTATAGCTTTCAGAGAAATAAAACCCAAATAATCCTCACACTGGCTCTTAGCAAGATAACTTTATCTGCTTTGCTCAGAAGCCACAAAACCATGAGGGTTCTTTTGACTGTGGCACCCTGGAAACCATCTTCACAAAGGTCCTAAAATGTCCAGCTTGACAAAGCACTGAGAAAAAGTTCAAGAAGCGAACAGAAAAAATATAATGATAAATGACAAGGCTGGAGAGACAGCTCAGCAATTGAGTGCTTGCCTGTAAAGCCCAATAACTTTGGTTTGATTTCCTAGAATCCACATAAAGCCAGATGCACAAAGTGGTACATGCATTTGGAGTTTGCAGTGGCTAGAGGCTCTAGAGCACCCATACTCACTCTCAATGTCTCTCTTCTATCTCCCTCTCTGCTTTCAAATATATATACAATACATACATGCACACACACACACACACACACACACACACACACACACATATATTTATAAAAGATAAATGATAACTAAGTGGATTTGACAAAATAACTCAGTTTGTGGATTCAGAAGAAGTTACCATAGCAGATTTCTGAGAGAACAGTCCTTCTAAGTCTGTTGTGGTCAATTTCTTGTCATTTCAAATAGATTTGCTTATTTATTCCAATGATTTTTTTCCCCAATGGTGCATGTAGACTCCCAACCATGATATTTTGGGGAGGTTTTATTAGTAATCAGTATGGCTCTTTGCCTCCTTTTGGCTGTCTGGGAATCAGTCAGGAATGATAAAGAAACTATCTCAGCAGTGTGTTTATGACTACCCAATGACTTTAGACTTGGAAGTCAACAGTACCCAGGATAGAAATTTAGGAAAAATAGTATAAGAACACGCCAGATGCTGTCTTTAGGGACCCCTTTAGGGGCAGCAAGATAACTGGCTTTAGTATAGTTTGAAATTCCTCACATGAAAAGGACAATGACCCCAAAGACAGACTGGCAAGATATGGCAAATACAAAAAAAAAAAAAAAAAAAAAGGTATCAAAAAAACAGTGAAAGGAATATAAGAGCAGATATGAAGAAAATCTGGACTGCAAGGCTGGAAAACAAAAAACAAGCAAACCCCAGGAGAAGGGCTGAGGAGATGGTCAGTCAGTAAAGTGCTTTAGTTTAGGAAAAGAGTTTTCTATTATTTCTTTTGTTATTTCTTTCTCCTCCACTACTTCCATCTATCTTCTCTTTAAACTCCACTTGTTCAGTTGAATTATCCATACTATTGCCCCCTCCATGAACATTCTGATTTTTCTCTTTGGAAATCCCTATAAGATAGATATTGGCATTTTGGTTCTATCTATCTTCTAATATAATATATGTCTGTGTTTTTGATCTAAGTCCTGGGAGAATGTCTTAAATTTATTTTCCAGATTTTAGTCTTTAACTATATTCATTCTTGTGTTTCATACCCATTAACTTGTCTTTAAATGATTTTTGTTTTGATGTTTTGTCAAGAATTTGAGGGTTTTATCAGGGAAATGCAAATTAAAACAACTATGAGATTCTACCTTACCCCAGTAAGGATGACAAACATTAAAAAATCTAATGACAACAAATGCTGGTGAGGTTGTGGAGAAATAGGAACCCTCATTCACTGTTGGTGGGAATGTAAGATGGCACAACCACTATGGGAAGCAATATGGAGGCTCCTAAAATGGTTGACTATAAAATTACCAACAGACCTAGTTATTCCCTTACTGGGCATTTATCCTAAAAGCTCCATGCCTCAGTTCAGAGAGATTTGCTCAACCATGTTTAGAGCTGCTCAATTCATAATAGCTAAGAATTGGAATTAACCCAGATGCCCATCATTAAACAAATGGATAACCAAGATGTGGTATATCTACATGATGGAATTCTACCCAGCAGTAAGAAAAATATGAAACAATGAAATTTGTAGAAAAATGGTTGAACTTGGAACAGATTATTCTCAGTGAACTCACCCAATCATAGAAAGACAATTGTCTCATGGTTTCACTCATCTGTGGTTCCTAACCTGGATCAGCTGGAGATGCTGACATACCTAATAGGCATCTTGAGGTCTGGACAATAGGGAGAGTAGGGTGGTCACCAAACTGGACCCAAATGGTACTAGTACCATAAAATCCTATATTCTGAAAGACAGACTAAAAGGTTGAACCTTCATCGGGTCCTTAGAAGGAACACCTGAATCAAAGGGCCCTGGAGAGGGTATGATGACGACAAACTTTAATTTTCTCCTGTTTCTCTCTCTCTCTCTTTTGTCTTTCTCTTTTATATTACATATATTTTTCTTCCTTCTTTTCCCTTGATGCTGGCCTGTAACTCCCAGTACCAGGAAGCAGTTCACATCTACAATGAGCTGTTGATCAGAGAGACCTACAAGGTTTCCCAAAAGAAGACAGACTTCTGTCAGAGCACTTGATGACCCACCAAAGGTCAATGGTAAGACCCTACTACCGAAGACACCATATGCTGTCAGTACAGAACATGGAGAGAACTGGTTGGAATCTGGAAGAGAGCCAGTCCCCAGAAAGTTCCTCTAGTGCCAGAAGGTGTTACATGAGCTACTGGGGGAAATGGCCAACACCTGTCCAAGCAACTCGAGGTCTGAGCTATTTAGCAGCAAACAACCTGATGTGATGCTCACTCAAGTGAAATAGTGGCACACAGCCATGGTGGGTAACCAACTGCTCTTGATTTGGCTAATAGATCCATTCAGTAGAACAGAACCCATAGCTGGAACTGGGAAACAAGTTAGAATCGTACCCAAATAATAAGTTTGCTCTCCAGTATCAAGCTCCCACCAATCTTGGACTATAAGAGGGCCTATACCTATTAAATTCTTTCTAAACTAATAATGGTTATCCCATTTATCCAGTGTTAACTTCACTCTCTGTTGGAGAATCTGTTTCTCTTTTTCAGATGGACACAGAACCTGAGGAGAGAATCAGCCCATCATGCCTCACCAGGGCCCCAGCTGAAACCATAGGGTAATTGGGGAAATGAGCAAGAGTTCTTCTTTCTTGGTGAACCTGGTATCAGCAGATGGGTGAAGGAGATAGACACAAAAACACTCAACTCCTACCAAACCAGAGATCCAGAGACTCAGAGGCTCCGAAGAGCTCATCACTGAAGTAGAGCTAATACAAACCCAACATGGCTCAGGGAAATTCATGGAAGGGGGACAGACAGATTGTTAGAGCCACAAGTTGGGACATTATGCACAGAGACATTGCCTTTTACCCATAACTGATGGTTGCCCCCACAATGCATGACCCACAATCCCCATGGGGATAACTGGCATCCCCATTGAGGAGGGTCCCTTCAGAGGGGGAGGGACAGGGATGAGGGTAAGGATGGTACCAACATTGGCTGTTTACACACTGAGTATGCACATAACTAATAAAGAAAAAATGAGAAAGCTAGCTCAGCATTCAGCCTGTGGATGTGATGATAGCATGCTGATTTTCTGCTCCTTTGGTGCTCTCCCTCATGAAAATGTAAGCTAAAAATAAAATCTTTGCTTCCTTTAAAAAAAAAAGTGGGCTGGAGAGATGGCGTAGTGGTTAAGGCACCTGCCTGCTATGTCTAAAAATACCCATTGGATTCTCCAGGTCCCATGTTTAGGCAGCACAGTGATGCAAGGGCACAATGCCACACTTGCCCACAAGGGGACACACATATCTGGAGTTCGTCCACAGCAGCTGAGAGGCCTCTGGCATGCCCATTCTCTCTCTCTCTCTCTCAAAAAAAAAAAAAAGAGGGTTTTTTTTTTTTTTTTTATTCAAGACAAGTTCCTATGTATTGAAGGCTGGCTTTGAACTGCTGATCCTTCTGCCTTCACCTTTCAGGTGCTATGTCACCATGCCCAGATTTAATGACATCTTTAATTTCTAACTTTTTCTTTCTGATTCTGATGGCAATCTGTTCTTGCCTCATAGATGTAATAGGCTATTTGAGTCTCCCTGCAAATACTAACACAAATTTCATTTTTAACATTTTTTATTACCTATACTTTCTCTCTTCTCCAGGGATCCATTGCTTGCTTTTCTTACCTTGACGCTTTCCTTTCATGTAACTGCCTTTCCTAAAATACTTTTTGTCTTTTATTACAGGTTCTGGTTCATAAATAAGAGACTAAAGAGTAGTTACTATGAGAAGCTGTGCGTGTTGTTATAGAAGACAGTTCTCCTAGACCACTGTCACATGGAGGAAGGCTGCCCAGGATCAGTGTGAGGTGGGTGGAAGGCCAGGCAGGCTTCCTTCTGTGTCAGGGCTCAGTACACAGCTGGAGATTCTTGCACTAGTGATAAAAGGCTTTCATAAGGATAAGAGACATTTTCACATCCTTTGTGAGTGTGGATAGCCCTTCCTGCCCTCCCTGCTGGCTTAAAGGTCCATAGTTAACTCAGGCTCTGCTCTGTTTCCCTCTTGAGATCTAACACCACAACCTGAGTCCTTGCTAAAAAGCACTGGTATACCCTGTAATTAGAGAGCAGGTTTTATTTATTTAATGTGTCCTTTTGGGGAGTATTCAAATTATTTTAAGTCAATTGGTTTAAAGTCCTTTATACAATCTCACACTCAAGAGACAGTCAGCATTTTAACAACCAGGCTGGGTGAGAGTGTCTCCAGTAACAGGGAGAATGGCCAGCTGACCCTCTATGTAGTCCCTCAGTCTTTGGATCCACAGGGATTGCTGGATCTCTCACACTGGACTGTGGTCATTTATAAAATCTGTTCCACCCCATCTCTCCTGTGCCTAATTATCTTTGAAGAAGGACAGAGCCCTTATGCCCCTCTTTCCTCAGCACCTGGTCCACATCCTGGCACATGGTCAACAAAAGCTCACATTTAGTAAGCATTTTCTCTATGCCACACAGAGGATCAGTGCTTTATGTGATGTATGCCATTTAATCCTCACAGAAACTCCAGGAGTAGATGCTGCTATTAGCCATGTTACAGGAGATGCAAGGAGTATTGGGCGAATAAGTGGCATAATGCAGGTCAGGCCCTAACCAGGCCGCCTGCTAGGAGAAACCAGGAAGTGGCTTCTGTGGATGTGGCATCTCACACACAGGTCTGGCATGACAATAACTACAGCCCCATGCCCATGAGCAACCTGCTGCAAGATGATATGTGGAGACAGGCTGTAATTAATCACAAGAAGGGAAACATCCCATACAACGACTGGCCAGCCAAACCCTTAAAAACCCCTACACTTCCTTGAATAAATGAGTTTGCAACACTTCGCCCTCTGCCTACTTCCACCCAACTCCCAGAGTCTGTGTCATGACTCCGCATGCCTCACCCCCTACCCAGCGGAGACCCTGCATCCCCTCCTGGGCTGGCCCTAGGAGGGACCCCAACACCTGGTCCAGGTCCTGGCACATGGTCAACAAAAGCTCAAATTTATTAAGCATTTTCTCTATGCCACACAGAGGTTAAGTGCTTTATGTGATGTATGCCATGTAATCCTCACAAAAACACCAAGAGTATATGCTGCTATTAGCCATGTTACAGGAGATGCAAGGAGTATTGAGCGAATAAGTGCCGTACCTTTCTCTGTGTGTAAATAATAGCCCAGCACCATGGAAAGCCTAGCATGAGCCACCTTCCACGACTTAACAGATGGATACTCTTAGGCAAGTCACTCCCTGGCTCTGAGCTTCAGTTTGCTATCTAGGACTAGAGGTTATATCAAACTGAGTGAGGCAGGGCAGGTAAAAGAGTTAGTGGAAATTTATACAAAGCACCTTGTATAGTCCCTATGTTTTATTAGCAACTGCTATTATCAGTTAATGAGTTTGTATATCTTATTTCTGATAACCATTGAGTGTAGCCATATTTTAAAGTATAAGTCACCATAAAAGGAGCAAAATATTACAAAACATATCTGAATCTCAACAGGTACAATAAATAATGCTAATCAGCAGAATAACCTAAGATGCTGAACCCCAAATGTGTCTCTCCACCCAACATCCAGGAAGTGGAATGCCAGTGTCTCCTCCCTTTGTGGTCGAAATAGTTCAGGGTCTATTGTTGCTGAGAACCCAGCAGTACCTACTGCTCCCAAAATGTCTTGATTTTATCAATTTTAAAGAATTTTTAAGTTCTCCATACATCTATGATGTATTTACTAGTAAAAATTAGTGACAGGTTATTGTAACATATTCAGGAGACAGAGGATTGCTGTTAGTTCTTGGCTACCCTGAGACTACATAGTGAATTCAAGGTCAGCCTGGACTAGAGCGAGACCCTGCCTTGGGAAAAAAACAAATCAAGAAACATGACTTGATACAAAATAAGCTCTGGAGTCTATACCTACTTACACGACTTAGTAATGGCTTATGTGTATCCTTGGCTGATGTCCCTTCTCCTAAATAACCACAGCCCCACCAAGAAGACAACAGAATATTTCTCTGATGTTGCCTACTTTCAAACCTGTAGATACATGGCATTGTTCCCTAGAAAAATGAGAAGATAATGGAGTTAAATGGAGTTAAATATGGAAAGTACTTAGCACAGTGTCAGGCACTGTCATGAGTGGATACCGAGCAAGAGGATCTCGACCACCACAGCCACCTCCTTCACAAGTTGTCAGACCCCATGGAAGGCGACAGGCTGCAACACCCCACCTTGCAAATGTCATCAGACACGATTTCTAATGCCTCTTTCAGCATGTGGCTCATGGCTTTCAAAATACTAGGGTGACATGTGAAAATTCACCCACAAGTAGAGATCTGGAGATTACTTTATAATTCCATTCTGCAAACTAAAATTGCTCTGCACCAGAGCCCCGAACTCAGGTGGAGACATGCAGGTAATGAGAGTAAGTGACGCAGAGAGAGGGTCAGGGGAAAGGCCATCTTTGTTCTGTCTCTTGTGTGAGAGAGAAATGTTTCTCTACCGTAACGATAAAAAGAATAGTGCTAAGGTGACAAGAAATGACATTAGACACTGACCTCAGACTCAGGGAGTCAGAAGAATAAAGCAAGCCCTAGTGACCTGAGAGCACAGCCGTGACATAATGGAAACAGCATGGCAGGCTCTGTCCCTGCCACCTAGCCCTGAAAGACAGCCCATCCTGCCATGTGTCCCAAAGAAGCATGGCTTCTGGATGCGCATGCAAAAGTTCCAATCTTATAATGCTCGTTTGTATTTTTTAACCATGTGGGAATGAAAAAACAACTTCTGCATGACTGGATATAGTCTCAAGACCTTTGGGACTGTGACTTGTGCCTGGTACATTAAGCTGCTCACATTAAGCTATGGTGTAGTGGTTAGCATAGCTGCCTTCACAGACCAGAGCCTTCAGTTCCGGATGGCCAAGCAGTTCAAGCGCATCTCTCCACAAGCTACTTCCCACACGGAATTGATGAGGCAAGGGCACACCATGAATCCCAGACTCCTAGTGAACCATTTGAGAGAGCACTGGCTGTATTTTTTTTGAAGGTAAATGCTTCATAACAAACACCGTTTGTGATCTGGCAAAGAAGGACACTTTTAGAACCATGTAATTTAACCTGCTTAAAGGTATAATTCAATCTTCCAAACTCCTGCGTGTGCTTTTCAGCAGCTGGTAAGACCTGGGCAACATTCTTTCTAAAACAAAGGAATCTATTGTGGTGCCTTGGGTGGAGAATCAACCAGGGACTTGTCTCCTCTCATAACAGCAATGTTCCTCTGGCAAAGGAGTTTCAGAACAATGTCCTTTATGTGCACTGAGAACAGAATATGAGAAGGAACCTTACTGCAGTCCACTGGGGCTTAAAAACAAATGTAAGAATTGTCCGCCCAATCCAAAATTAAAGCAATCCTACATAATTCCACTCTACTTTGCTGCTGAAGTAGGAAGGCTTTCCATCATCTATGCCACACAACTTAAGAAAAGCACTGCAGCTTCATGACTCCTGTAATGTATAGGACATCCTGGTTTTAAAGGTCAGCCTGTTGCCCATCACTCATCCAGGGTGTATAAATGGGTGTATTGTTCACCTATTAGTTGGCAAAACAGAAGAATCTTTAAAGAACCATGGTGTGCAGTGGATATAGATGAACTTGCTTGTGAACTATGAAACTGAATACAATAGCTCTTCTCTTAACCAGGAGCAGATGGTTTCTAGAGAAGGATTAAAGGATGAGGCTCCAAAACTTCAACCCAGTTACAAGAGTGCTTAAGAGACAGATGGCACACATAACTTGTTATATCTTTCTTTGTTTTTAACTGGGAGTCTCATCATCATGTTTTATGGAGATCTTTAGGAGTAAATTCTTACTCATTTGCAAATCATCCCTTCCACCGATGGCACATGGTTTTAGTTCTCAAAACACACCTTCTGAATAAGTGTCATCATGAGCATTTCACAGAAATAAAATCAAACACTTCTGTTCAAAGCCATGGATTATATTCAGAACAGCTGAGGACATACTAGAACATTTTAAGGCACTGCTCAGCTTCCCCTGATTATGAATTTCCCTGGACTTCTATACTTTATACTTCAGAAATATTCTTCATTCATTTCAATCACTGAACAAATGCACACTGAAGATCTGCTCACATGCCTCACACTGTAAAGTACTGAGGGACAGAGAAATAAGGTAACAACATCACAAAGGCAAAACATGAAATGATCACTTAATCATGCATTCCTTGTTCCACTAGCCACAAGTATTTACTATAGATGGGGTGGAGCTCAGTGGTAAGGCATTTGCTTAACATACTGGGGATCTTTGCGTTCAATCCCCAGGACCACCCCCCAAAAATCAAAGAAAATAAAAAGGTATCTATTAGTGCTATGTTATGAACACAGTGCCTAGGAATATCAACATGCATAAATTACATTTTCATCTTCAGTAGTGGAGGAAATGAAGAGAAGAATGATATATCTACAAGGTAGAGTGGACAGAGAAAAAAATCCAAAGCTCCTTACACATCCACATAACACACTAATCAATAAAATGCACGACCTTTCCCCTACTACAAATCTCATACTCATGTGAAGTTTCTGTCTTAGATATATGGGAAACCAAGAACTCTAAGCCTCAAAAATATAGCAAATCACACCAGTTTGCTATACCAGCTAGATCTTATATATAACCTCCATATTTTCAGACATCTCACCAGTATTAAATGTCATAAGGAGGGTAAATAGCCAGCTAACAAAAGGCTAGACCACAACAATGATATATAGGATTATATGATGGCAAGTCAGATGTCTGAAGAAATGGTGAAAGGGAATGAGCCTGGAAAAAAGAAATGAAAGATAATTGGTAGAACATTCAGAAGTGGTATATCTATAAGCAAGCTACTAACTTTTGGCCAAATTTCGTACTTAAAACACACATAATTGACTAATATTACTAGACATAAAAGGTGAGAAAGGCAAGAGAGAGAGATCAAATGGACAAAGACAACTAAAGTGATTTTCCAGTAAAAATGATGCTCCTGTGTTCATTCTACAGAGCTTGTTATTGCTTTTGAGGATGAGATAATTCTTGCGACCAGTATCAATGCTAGAAAATATTACAGAAGATAAATCTGAGAGGGGAGGTTCAGGACCAAAAAATTCCTATCAACCTTGAGTTGTCAAAAAAAGAAGAGGAGAAGAGGAGTGGGAAGAAGAAGTCTAAGCATAAAAGACTAATTTTAAATGACCAGACAAATTCTCATTCCTTATAATTAATTTCTTCAGAGGCCAGTTACCAGGTGAGTGATAATATGTTTATTGGAACAATATACCAATATGTTCATTAAAATCTATTTGATATACTTTGTACAAACCCAATTAATTGCTTGAAACTAGTCTCACTGACTGAGTGAATCTTTATTTTTACTTACTATTAATGTTATTTATAACCTCACAAATTAGTAAACCTGGGCTGAAGAGATGGCTTAGCGGTTAAGTGCTTGCGTATGAAGCCTAAGGACCCCGGTTCAAGGCTCAGTAACCAGTACCCACATAAGCCAAATGCACAAGGTGGCGCATGCATCTGGAGTTCATTTGCAGTGGATGGAGGCCCTGGTGCGCTCTTTCTCTTTCTCTCTCTCTCTCTCTCTCGATCTCTATCTGCCTCTTTCTCTGTCTGTTACTAATAAATATATAAAAATAAACAAAAAATTGTGGGCTTTTTTCCACTATTAATATGGGAAACCAGCAAATATTAACAAAAAAAACCTCAGAAACAGCTGACTTTAACTTTATAGTGTAGATATGTACTTATGGATATAATATATATTTATATAAATACATATGTATTTCATAGTGTTTATGTGAGCCAGCCATGTTTTGTAGTAGTATGCTTGTGGTATGCAGATTCTTTCTTTACACCTGAAGTTTAAGGTCAACCACTATGTCCCTAAAATTTCCTTTCAGTTCTCTCTGATTCTAGATTTTTCCTTAGAGGATTTATATTCAACAAATCTTGGAATGACTCAAGATGACTATTAGTATTTGAAATACTTTAGAAATAAATTAATCTAGCTGGGCATGGTGACACATGCCTTTAATCCCAGCACTCAGGAAGCAGAGGTAGGAGGATCACCATGAGTTTGAGGCCACTCTGAGAATACATAGTGAATTCCAGGTCAGCCTGACCCGTTAGGTCATTTGGCCTGGTTGGCCAAAATTAAGGTTTGCAGTGTCACTGTTTTCCCTTCTGATGACTTCTGTCTCCTATAGGGCTGCATGCAGAGCAGCTTTTTCCAGCTTTCCGTCAGCTGGTTTTCAGCTCAACTCCACCTTGATTTCTCAATGACCTTGCCACCCAAGCATGTAGAATTTTCAGAAGAGGGTCTTACCTTCTATTTCTGGTGGGAAACCAAGAGTCTTGGCAATGGCCTGTAATGTTTTGGGGGCATCAGGGACCTCCATTTCCAGCAACTCACTGGAAGATATCCCATCCCTGGCACTGAAATTTTTCTAGTTATAGCTTCTGGGTGTGCCATTATCCCAAAAAAGGAGGTTTCCATATGGCTTATTCACAACATCTTGAATTTTGATTAACCCTGACCCTTCTTTTATCCAATCCCTTCCTGTGACCTTGCTTAGGCCATTGCACCCCCAATAACCTGTTCATCCACTTACATATATACAATTCCATTCCTTTAATTCCTCTCCTCTCCTCCCTCCCTTATGGCCCCTTTCTAGCGTATTCACCTCTGCTACTGAGTTTTACTCCAACTCATATAAAAGTCTAAGCATTTGTAGCTAGGATCTACATATTAGAGAGAACATGCAACGTTTAGCTTTCTGGGTCTAGGTTACCTCATTTAATATAATCCTTTACAGATCCATTTCCCTGCAAGTTTCATAATTTCATTTTTCTTTACCACTGAATAGAACTCCATTGTATAAATGTACCACATCTTCATTATCCATTCATTAGTTGAGGGACATCTAGGCAAGTTCCATTTCCTAGCTATTGTGAATAGAGTGGCAATAAACATGGTTGAGCAAGTATCTCTAAGGTAGTGAGAAGAGTCTTTAGGATATATGCCCAGGAGTGGTATAACTGGGTAATATAGAAAATCTATTTTTTAGTTGTCTCAGGAACCTCCACAATGATTTCCACAATAGCTGTACCAGATTACATTCCCACCAACAGTGTAAAAGAGTTCCTCTTTTTCCACATCCTTGCCAGCATTTATTGTCATTTGTTTTCTTGATGATAGTCTTTCTGAGGTAGAATCTCAAAGTAGTTTTAATTTGTATTTCTCTGATGGCTAAGGATGTAGAACATTTTTTAGATATTTATATGCCATCTGTTCTTCTTTTGAGAAGTATCTATTTAATTCCAAGCCCATTTTTATATTGGGTTGTTTGATTTCTTATTTAGTTTTAAGTTCTTTGTATATCTTAGATATTAGTCCTCTGAAAGATGTATAGCTGGCAAAGATTTTCTCCCATTCCACAGGTTATATCTTTGGTCTATTCACAGTGTCCTTTGCTGTACAAAAGTTTTGTAATTTCATGAGGTCCCGGTGGTTGATTAGTGGTTTTATTTCCTGAGCAAGTGAGTTATATTCAGAAAGTCATTGCCTATGACAACACATTGAAGAGTTTCTCCTACTTTTTCTATAGCAGTTGCAGAGTTTCAAGTCTGATACAAAGTACTTTGATCCATTTGGACTTGATTATTGTGCATGGAGAGAGATAAGGATCTATTTTCATCCTTCTACATATAAATATCCAGTTTTCCCTGCACCATTTGTTAAAGAGGCTTTCTTTTCTCCAATAAGTATTTGTGGCCTTTTTGTTGAAAATCAAATGGCTCTAGCTGCCCGGACTTATATCTAGGGCATCTGTTCTGTTCCATTGATCTAAGTTATCTTTGTGCCAGTAGCATGCTGTTTTTGTTACTATGGCTCTGTAATATAGCTTAAAATCAGGAATTGTGACACCACCAGCCTTATTTTTGTTACTCAAAGTTGTTTGGCTATTCTTGTTTTGTGTTGTTGTTGTTGTTTTTGTTTTTGTGCTTCCAAAAGGATTTTAGGATTGTTTTTTCTATTTTTATGAAGGATGCCACTGGAATTTTGATGGGGATTGCATTAAATGTGTAGGTTGCTTTTGGAAGAATGATATTTTCACAATAATGTTTTTTCTAATCTAAGAACATGGGATGTCTTTCCATTTCCTAGTGTCTTCTGCAATTTCTGTCTTGAGTGTTTCAAAGCTTTCATTGTATAGATCCTTCACTTCCTTGGTTAGGTTTATTCCAAGGTATTTTTGTTTTTGTTTTTGTTTTTATTTTTATTTTTATTTTTATTTTTGTTTTTGTTTTTGTTTTGAGGCAATTGTGAATGGGAGTAATTCCCTGATTTCATCCTCAGCATGCTTGTTGTTAGTATATAGAAAGGATACTGATTTCTGTGTGTTTATTTTGTATTCTGCTACATTGCTAAAAAAAAAAGTATTTATCAAGCTCTAACAGTTTGCTGGTAGAGTCTTTAGGGTCCTTTATGTATAGAATCATACAATCTGAAAATAATGATAATTTGATCTTTTCCTTTCCAATTTGTTTCCCTTTTATGTGTGTCTCTTGCTTTATTGAATCAGTACTAATTAAATAAAAGTGGGGACAATGGAAAATTTCCCCATTTAGATTAATGGTTGATCAAAAGTCATTATGTTAAGATATATTCCTTCTGCCCAGTTTCTTCAGATTGAGAAGGGATGATGGATTTTGTGATTTTTGTTGAGATGATCTTGATTTTTGTCCTTCAGTCCATTTATATCATTTATTACATTTATTGATTTGCATATGTTGAACCATCCCTGCATCTCTAGGATAAAGCCTATTTGGTCTGGGTGATTGATCTTTTTGATATATTCTTGTATTGTTTGACAATATTTTGTTGAGAATTTTTTCCATTTATTTATTTATTTATTTATTTATTTATTTATTTATTTAATCTCCTCTTAATGTCTTCAGCCTTTGTGTTCTATGGTACCAAAACCCTTCCTCAATATAGGATAGTCTAGGAAAAAATAACAATTATGAATATAAGAACAGTTGTCATGTGTCAGGAGTGTCACCTTAAATCAGGAACATAGTGAACCCTGACTCCAGTTGTCAGGTGATGGCATTGTTGTTTTCCTGGATTATGGAAACTGCAAGTTAGAAACCAGCTTGTTGGCTTCCCCCTTTCCACTGGAGTGGAGTAATCCTGTACAAATCCCCTTAAATTAGTTTTAGAGATTATTAAGTCAGAGTACAGAAGGAGACTCTATCTTTGCATCCAGGAAGACCATAGGACAGACGTCATCTTTACTGGAGGAAAGACGTAGGGGTCTGCACCATCTTTACTTAGGGAAAAGACAAATGGTGGATGCCATCTTTCCTAAATTTAAATTTGAGAGAAGTAAAGGTGAGTCAGGAGTAGGCCCAGAATTATTTATATAGTCATAGAGCATGGCAGAGTTAGTGAGAGAGAGAGAAAGCAAAATATAAACCATAAATCTGATTTCTGTTTCCTCAGTATGAGACTGTAAGTAAGGAGGAAACAGAATAAAAATGTGGCTATTTGTATAAAAATCATTCTCAAGAAATCTCAGTGGGACCTCAATTCTGTAGCAGGGGAATTAGGGTTCTGGGGTGCTTCCTGGAACCCCAAGCTCTGAGTTCAAATCTACAAACTAACCAAAGAATTGGTAATTCCAGATTCAAGAGAATGCTTTTTAAAATACCACATTTAATTCAGATTTTACAAAGGAGTGTGGGAAGGGGAAGGCTGGGAGGTAAGGGGAGATAAAGTGGAGAGAAGAGAAGTACACCATGTGGAGCCCAAAAGCCCATGTGGGCGACCTATAGCTCAGGAGTCCATGTGATCAGATATGGATCTTAGAAAAAAATGTGAGAGGGAATTTTAAAAATAACCTGCACTTTCAAGAAGGATCAAAAGGGAAGATGGTAATAAAAGAAGAAAAGGTGTCACTGAGGATCAGAAAAATATTGCCAGCTCCAGAGAGAGAAGAAAAAAAAATCTTGTTGAGAATTTTTGCATCTTTGTTCATGAAGGAGCTTGCTCTGTAATTTTCTTTTTTGTTCTGTCTTTGTCTGGTTTGGGTATCAGGGTGATGTTGGCTTTGTATAAGGAGTTTGGTAGTATTCCTTCCTTTTCTATTTCATGAAAATGTTTGATAAACATTGGTGTTAGTTCTTCCATGAAGGTCTGGTCAAATTCACTGGTGAATCCATCTGGGCCTGGATTATTTTTAGTTGTGAAATTTTTGATAACTGCTTTGATCTCTGTACTTGTTATAGGTCTATTTAATTGGTTTATCTCATCTTACTTTAATTTGAATTTCTTTGGTATCTTTTGTAATGGTGCCTTTTTCATCTCTATTACTTTATGTCTCTTCTCTCTTTCTTTTGGTCAGATTTGTTAAGGGTTTATCAATCTCGTTTACCCTTTCAAAGAACCAACTCTTTGTTTCATTTATTCTTTGTATTGTTTTTTGGGTTTCTATTGCATTAATTTCTGCCCTAATCTTTATTACTTCTTTCCGTATGCTGATTTTTGGTTTGCTTTGTTCTTCTTTTTACCAGACCTAAAGGTGAAGCATTGCCTTGTTTACTTGTGACCTTTCTAATTTCTTAATAAAATAAATTTCCCTCTTAGGACTGCCTACATTGTGTCCCAAAGGTTTTGGTATGTTGTGTTATCATTATCATTTGATTTTATGAATTTTTTATGTCCTTTTTGATTTCTTCAATGACCTATTCATCATTGAGTAGTGCATTGTTTAGTTTCCATGATTTTGTATGCAATCTTGTATGTGCTCTTTTTCTTGTTGCTGCTTTGTAATTTAATCCCATCGTGAGCAGATAAAGTACAAGGTATGTGGTGGTTTGATTCTGATGTCCCCCATAAATTTAGGTGTTCTGAATGCTAGGTTCCCAGTTGATGGAGATTTGCAAATTAACACCTGGAGACAGTGTATTGTTTGGGGTGGGCTTGTAGGTATTATAGCCAGTGTCTTCTTTCTGGTGTTTGGCACACTCTCCTATTACTATTGTCCACCCAGTGTTGGCTAGGCTCATGCCATCATTTTCTCCTGCCATCATGGAGCTTCCTCTCGAGTCTGTAAGCCAAAATGAACCTTTTTTCCCCACAAGCTGCTCTTGGTCAGGTGATTTCTGCTAGTAATGCAACTACAACAAGGTATTATTTCAACCTTCCTGTGTTTATTAAGATTTGCTTTGTGACCTAATAAATGGTCTATTTTAGAGAATGTTCCATGTGCTGCTGAGAAGAATGTGTATTCTACAGCATTTGGATGGAATGTTCTGTAGATAGCTGTTAGGTCCATTTATTCTGTGATATCATTTAATCCAGATGTCTCACTGTTTATTTTTTGCCAGGAAGACCAGTCAATAGATGAGAGTGGGGTACTGAAGTCACCCACTACAATTGTGCTTCATGTTATCTGGGACCTTAAATCTACCAGTGTCTGATGAAATTAGGAGCACTCATGTTAGGTGCATATATGTTTTGAATTGTAATGTCTTCCTGCTGAATTATTCCTTTAATCAATATAAAGTGACCTTCTTCATCTTTCCTCACTAATGTTGGTTTGAAGTCTACCATTTCAGATATTAAGACAGCAACACCTGCTTGTTTCCTAGGCCCATTTGCTTGAAATACCATTTTCCATCCTTTCACCCCAAGACAGTGTCTGTCTTTCATGGAGAGGCGAGTTTCTTGAAGGCAACAAACAGAAGGATCCTACTTTTTTTTTTTTTTTGAATATATATATTTTTTTATTTTTGGAGAGAGACACAGAGAGAGACAGACAGAGAGGAAGAAGGAGACAGATAGAGATGGGCACGCCAGCAGTCTCTCAGCTACTGTGAACGAAATCCAGATGTGTGCGCCCCCTTGTGGGCAAGTGCGGCATTGCGCCCTTGTGTCACTTTGCATCTGGCTAAATGTGGGACCTGGAGATTGGAACCGCTGGAGATTGGAACCAGTGTTCTTAGGCTTAGGAGGCAGGCGCCTTAACTGCTAAGCCATCTCTCCAGCCCAGGATCCTACTTTTTAATCCAGTCTGCAAGCCTGTGTCTTTTGGTTGGGGCACTGAGGCCATTGATATTAAGAGTTATTTTGAAAGGTATGCATTTATTCTTGCCATTCTTCTTGTTTTGCAGAGCTGCATGTTTTCCCTTTACTCTCATATTAACTGTCATTTGAGTCTGGTTTGTTTTTTCCTGTTTCCTTGTGTGTGTGCTTTCCCTTCTCTTCCACATGGAGGATCCCTTCAAGTATTTTCTGTAGAGCTGGCTTAGTGGTCATATATTCCTTTAGCCTGTTTTTGTTGTGGAATGTCCTTTTGTCTCCATCAATTTGGGTGGATAGCTTTGCAGGATAAAGTAATCTTGGTTGACAGTTGTTATCTTTCAGAACTTGGAATACATCATTCCAAGCCCTTCTGGCTTTTAAAAATATTTTTATTAGTTATGTATATAGTATATATACAGCCATGATGGTACCATCATTAGCCTTCTCCCTGGGCAATGTGGGTCTTGCCTTATTTGGGTAGCCATCAATTATGCAAGAGAGGCAATAACTCTGTGTATAATGACCCAACTTATGGCTCTAACAATCTTTCCGGCCCCTCTTCCGCGAATTTCCCTGAGCCATGTTGGGTTCATTTTAGTTCTATTTCGGTGATGAGGTTTTGTGAGTCTCTGTGTCTCTGGATATCTGATTTGGTAGGCATTGAGAGTTCTTTGTGTCTATCTCCTTCACCCATGTGCTGGTAACAGGTTCACCAAGAAAGCAGCACTCTTACTCATTTCCCCTATAACTCAATGGCTTCATCTGGTGCCCTGTTGAGGTGTAATGGCCCTATTATTTCCTCAGGATATGCATCCATCTGAAAGAGAGAAGCAGATTCTCCAATGGAGAGTGAGGTCAGTGCAAGAGACATGGATAACCATTATTATTTTAGAGAGAATTTAATAGGTGTAGGCCCTCTTGTATCCCACTATTGGTAGAAGCTTGATATTGGAGAGCAGGCTCATTTTTGGATATGGTTCTGACTTGTTTCCTGTTTCCAGGTATGGGTTCCATTCCACTGAGTGGATCCTTTAGCCAATACTAGAGTAGTTGGTAACCCATCATGGCTGTGTGCCACTACTGCCCTTGTGTGAGCATCACGTCAGGTTGTTTGCTGCTGAGTAGCTTAAACCATGAGTTGCTTAGACAGATGTTAGTCGTTTTCCCCCAGCCACTTATTTAGCGCCTTCTGGCACTAGACAAGCTGTCTGGGGACTGACTCTCTTCCAGATTCCAGCCAGGTCTCTCCACATTCCATCTGAACAGCATATGGTGTTTTCAGCAGTAGGGTCTTACCAATAACCTTTGGTGAGTCATCAAGTACTCTGGCAGAAATCTGTCTTCTTTTGTAGGTCCCCACAATCCTCTTCTTCATGAGCCACTCAGCTTGTCCCTGCTATCTTGTCCTTCAGGTTTCTTGACTTTTCAAGGAGGTGGGTATGAGTAGAAAACCCCTTTATCTGGCATCTGTGGCTCAGGCACAGCCTGGTGGCTGCATGCACCAGCACCACTGCCAGAGCCATTTTTGCCTGGTTCTGTGGTCTCTAGACTCTGGGTCTCTCCTATTTCTCTGCTGGGGTTGATAATTTCTTATGCACCTTTACTTTTCGGTGGAAGACTGTATTTTGCTGTTTTTCTTCTTATTTCCTCCTTAGGCTGTTTTGGCATGGCTCCTATGCCACCATCTTGGCCAGAAGTCACTTGCTTATTTTTTTGAGTATCTTCTATCATGATATTTACTGTGTTGATTTTATTTTATTTACTTATTTGAGAGAAAAAATCAAAGAGAAAGTGAGAGGGAGCAAGAAAGAGAGTGAGTATGGGCCTTCCAGGGCCTCCAGCCACTGCCAATGAACCCTAGACACATGCACCACTTGGTTCATCTGACTTGACATGGGTACTGGAGAATAGAACACAGGGCTATCAGGCTTTGCAAACAAGTGCCTTTAACTGCTGAGCAATCTCTCAGCCATGTGCTGATATTTTAAGTCAGTGGCTTGCTAGGATAAAGACAGGATAAAGGAGGTTTCACAGAGCTACAATCTACTGGAAATACCTTTAAGTGAGAAGTGCCTGGAAAAGGGCTTAGCAGTGGTGAACAGAGCCACTGGTTCAGGTGTGGGAGTTCCTACTGCCTTAAACCATAACCTTACGTCTTTGGAGCATTTCCCATCAAACAATCCCCTAGCCACACCACTTGTCTGAGGAAAGAAATCAAAATCTGTGATGCAAGAAAATCAGTTATTTAGGAAATGGCTTACATCATCCTTTATACTTACAACAGAGGCTTGACAAATTTTGTTTGGTTGTTGTTTCTTGGTCTTCTTCAAACTTTTATTTGTGTATTTGTTAGAACTTCTACCAAATGTTAATCACAAAGGTAACTAATTTAAAATATCCAGCATGAAAGCATGTATAAAATACAAAAGTAGATAAGTTTACTAACTAGAAGTTTAAGAAAATCATTAAAGGTAAATTCTCAATATTATGCTGAGTATTATGTCATTTTATCTTTTAAAAGTGCAACTGGATTTATATGTACTTGAGTTTATAACAAAAAAAAAATCAATCCACTAAAATTACTCGTCACCAACTCCAAAACTGACTTTCAAAGCAAATTTCAATAAAAAAAAAAAAAACTGAGTATTAGATACCTTGCTTTATAGTTCATTGAGTGGAACATATTTTTTTATTCTGATATCATAAAAGTTGTGTGAAATAAGTAGCTCTAAATACCAAGAAGCAGAATAGCAACACCAAGCTCATCTTTGAATGAGCTCACAGTATTCTCTGCCATGGTTTCTCAAAAGTGCATAAGTACTGTGACCATGTCACAGACATGGTGTTCATAGTAACTTTCTTCTTCATTCTAACTTATTTGGCCTGAATCAATAAAATGCAAAACTCTATATATCAAGGAAAATTATATTATTTTCTAATTGTTTTCCAAGATGCATGTCTTCTACCTTTGTGGAATATAAATTAATAATATAAATGTTCCGATATGCATAATACTATTCCAAACTCATGAATATTGGAAAACGAGAAGCAGTCTCAACTGCTCTTACAGAAAGAAGTGGCCAGAACAGATCTGCAAACTGTTGAAATGTGTCACACACACTTGATGAATGACTAGAGCAGAAATACTCTGTACTCTAGTTTCTGAGAAATTTAAAAAAAGATAATGATTGCTAGAAACCAACATTAGCTCCTCAAAATTAAAAACAACAAACTAATCCTATGGGCTTCTTTTCTTTGGACACTAACTAAAGGATTAAATCTATAGAACCCCTGCAGCCCTCCTAACTCGAAGCATAGCAAAATCATCCAGAACCTTAAGCACCTCAATCCCCCAAATCATGTCTGATTTCTTGGAAAACAGTCTCTTAGGATGGTGTTATGAAAAGCTCTGTAGTGGTTCACGTGTTGGTAACACACTATAAGTTCATGAACCAACATCTGTGAACCCAAGGTGTATTTTGAGTTTCAGAATATGATTCACAAGGTACACATGGCATTACTGGAGGAAAGCAAAAGCTGGAGGAACAAGAAAACAGGGGTTGGAAATGTAGGTCAGATGTATTCATGTCCAAATGAAAAACTATCTTCAAATGAGCCAAGTCTTGGCTGAATCTTAGATGAAGCATTATTGCTATCATGCAGAGAATATGAATAAATAAGTCTCTAGTGACATTTCATAGAGCCCTGTCCTTGCATCTATCTTATTGTATATTTTAACAGATATTTATATAACAACAAAAAAGTCTAGTTATGACTGGTTCAACTAAAAGAAATAGCATGTAAAAGATAATAAATTTGATATATGGTATGATTTTAATTCAATAAATGAATCAACATTTCATACTTTAAAAAAATCTTAATTCTAAGACAACCAAAAATAAGATAGTTAATGCAAGCTTACTACATTGATTTATGTAAGGATGTATGTGATGATTTATATTGACTGTCAACCTGATAGGACCTAGAATCTCCTGTGAGGGATTACACAGATTAGGTTAACCTCTGTGCATATCTGAGGTCAGGTTAATTGAAGTGGGAAGAGTCACCTTAACTATGGGTGCCACCACCATTCCATGGGCTAGGGTCCTGGACTAGATAAAAAGGAGAAAGATAGCTGAGTATTAGCATTCATTGTTCTTTGCTTCCTTACAGTGGACTGAATGTGACCAGCTGCTTCAGACTCCTGCTGCCATGCCTCCCCCACCATGATGAGGTGTAGCCAAAATAAGTCTTGTTCTCTCTCTCTCTTCCTTCCTTCCTTCCTTCCTTTCTTTCTTTCTTTCTTCTCTATCTCTCTCTTTTGTTTGTTTGTTTCTTTCTTGTTTCTTTCTTTCTTGTTTCTTTCTTTCCTTAAGTTGCTTCTTATCTGATACAAATAAAGTAACAATGCCTATAAACAGATGAATAAAGAAAATGTGATATATATATACTGTGTCGATCAGCATTCTATTGCTGTGACAAAATACCTGAAAAAATCAACATAAAAGAGGAAATGTTTGTTTTAGCTCATAGTCTCAGAGTTGTTATTTGTTGGTTTATTTACTTATTTTAGTTCATGGGCTACAAGTCTCCATACTTTGCACCTGAGGAAAGGCTGAGCATCAAGGCAGCTTGGGCAAGTGACCAAAGATACTATTCATCTCATGGCAACAGAGAAGAGCGGGCAGGAAGAGGAAGGGGAAGAGGAAGCCCATCAAATCATGAGCCCATCAATGGAGGCATCTACTAATGAGTAATTATTCAGTAACTCCCAAAAGCTCCATCTGTGAACACTGCTGAATTGGGGGTCAAGTCTTTAACACATGGCCTTTGGGGAACATTCTAGATATAAATCACAACAAGTACACAATGGATTATTAGCCATTCAGAAGAGTAATCCTGTCATTTGCAAGAAAATGGATGGAAATAGAAGACATCATGCAAAACAAAATAAGCAAGACACCAAAAGACAAGGATGACATGTTTTGTTCCTATGTGGACATTTAAAAACAAACAAAAATAATAGCAATAAAAAACTGCAAGTAGAAAAAGAAGGCTGTTGCAGATAGAGAAGGGAACTGGGGAAATAGAAGTAGAAGAAGGGAGGATGGGCATGATCAAAACTTGACATGCATGTATGTAATACACATGTGAATGCCACGGTAAAACCTATTAATTAGTATATGTTAATAATAACAAAAAACTATGAATTTCCTTAAGAAAATAATTCAAGTGGCTAAGGAGCACTTGTTGGAAGTTCCTCAAATTTTTTTTTTTGTTTGTTTTTTTCTGGAGTAAACTGTGGTAACAATGGTAAGTTTATTTTTCATTCATGTATCTAAATAAAATGGAAAGAGGGAGCAACTATAAGAATGGGTAAGGGGGAAAATACAGATTGCTCCTTCATTTAATGGTTCATTGAACAATACATCATAGGTTCATTGAGAGTGTCCTGGGGACTGAAATCCTTAAGCAACATATTAGGTTAAAAACACAGACACAAGCCCTCACTTCAGACCTTCAGGGTGTTGAGAATGAGCATTATCAGAAGCATTCAGGAAGAATCTGTGTGCCCCTGAGCAGAGAGCCACATTCTTTCTCTTCAGAAAGGAGGTCACCAGGTAAGCTACCTCTCCCAGGGGACTTCATTCATGGCTCTGCAATTCATGGCTGTCTCACTTTCCCTCAGCCACACAGTACCCTCATCACTGGTTTGGCATTCAACCAAACTCTGCCATGGCTCTCTTTACACCGAAGTCCTTTAGTCTCCCATGTCTGTGGTGGAAGAATTCAGCTACATCAACTATAAGCAAAGCAAAGTCAGCCAGGCATAGTGGCACCTGCCTTTATTCCCAGAATTTACAAGGCCAAGGAGAAGGATGGCTGTGAGTTCAAGGCCAGCCTGAGACTGCATAGTCAGCCTGGGCTAGAGCAAGATCCTACCTTGAAACAGAAAATGAAAAAGCAAAGTCAACAGCACAAGAGGTTCTTCCCACAGAGGTGAGAGTGGGCTATGTACACATCCCCAGTCCACACACACAACCCCAGTCCATGTGCACCCAGCCTTAGACCACCTACATACAGCCCTGCTCTACACACATATAGCCCTAGTCCACTCACACACATGCCCACTCCATATACACTCCTCTGCCCATGCCCAGTCCACGGTAAGCTCTGTTTGCATTCTAATCCAGAAAGCAAATATCTCCTTGTTATTCACAGCCCAGGCTTCCAAGTGAGAAAGCTGGTTCCCACGGAGGACTTTGCCTTGGAGACTCATTTTCCCAAAAAGAAGGAAGAAGAGGAATGGACCTCGGTACCAAAATTCACTGGAATTATGTGTAGTGACACCAAAGAGGACTTTAGACTAAATCTGCTTCCTCTGTTCTCACCGCTTTCTATCAGCCCCTGTCATGTGCTTAACAGGCTGCGGCCTACAGACAACCCCAGATTGGATCCAACCCTTCTTACATAATTACATACTTAGAGTTGCTGCTCCAAACGTGTCATTTGGGGCCCTGGACTAGGTAAGAGGAGGAGTCACATAAGGTACAAAGTCTCTAACTGGGCCCAGAAAGCTTAGCACAAGAAGGAGTCCCTAGGCAGTGAAAGGGGAAGGGTGAAAAAAGGAAGACTTGGAAGAGTGACTGCTGTCCTCAAATATGTGAAAGTGGAGGAGATGGAGAGATGTATTCAATGTTATTCCAGAAGACAAAATTTGAGGCAGTAAGTGGGCCAATTTCAATTTAAAAAACAATAATACTAATAATTGTTATGGACCAAGGGCTGATATTGACAAGACACTAAGTACTTCCGACAGTCATTCATCCTCACAATGCTTAGAGTCTGTATTATAGCTGTCACTTTCAATATGAAAAAGCAAAATTAATTAGACAGGTCAAGGGACTGATTTGAGGTCACAGAGTTGCAAATAACAGGACTAGAAATCAAATCCAGGACTATCTTCTCTGAAACCCAGGCTCTTAACTACAACACCAAGCTACTTTGTATCAAATTATAACATTCTAATTGGGATATCATATTTTAGTAAAATCCCTGTAACCATCTATCAAGAATATTAAAAAAGAATTGGAACAGAATTAGAATATCTAAGGTGTATTACCAAATCAACCAACATGACATCACAAACTGCAGTGTGCTAAGATATGAAATTCTTCAGTCTGAAGCTACCAACCTGGGGGCATCAAGAGTCAGGCCACTTGCCCTGCCGCAGTGAAGCAAGCAGATATTCATTGCCAATGAGAGCCATGATGGGAAAAGGACCAAGAAGCTTGAGGAGTGAGAGACCTGGGTTTTCCACTCCATTAACATTGTGATGGACTTAGCTTTGTAAGCATGGACCTGGCAGTAGAAAAGAAGCAGCAGAAAGCCCTTCTAAAATGCTGGGTGCCCGAGAACCATTCCAGTTACGTCAGAATCTGTGGGAGGTGGGCCCAGGTGACTTCAACAGACACTCAGGATGAAAAACTGTTCTGACAGTGCAAAGAAGTAGAAAATACAAGTGAGATATAAAAATATGTACTTTTGCCCAATGAGGACCACTTGCTATAAATCAGGTGTTATATCACAGTAATTTGAATAAACCACACTTAAAATTTTCCCTGGCCTAATAGAAACTATGGTCAATCAAAACACATTGAATCAGAAACCCAGAGGCTCCAGAGAACTCAACATAAACCAGACTAACAGACCTGCCAAGGCTCAGGGACCATTGTGGAAGAGGGTGTGACTGAGACCTTAATTACCCAACAGTAAACACCAGTGACCACACTGAGGGAAGCCCTCGGCACAGGCAAAAGGGGAAATAAAAATAAAAATTAAAAAAATAATAAAAAAAATAAGGGCTGGAGAGATGGCTTAGCAGTTAAGGTGCTTGCCTGTGAAGACTAAGGACCCAGTAGCCACCTAAGCATATGGTAGCCTAAGGACCCAGGTTCAATTCTCCAGTACCCACATAAACACATGGTAGTACATGTGTCCAGAGTTCAGTTAATTTGCAGTGGCTAGAGGCCCTGGTGCACCCATTCTCTCTCTCTCTCATAAATAAATAAAATATTTTAAAAATAAATTCTTGCCATACATGGTGGCATACACCTTTAATCCCAGAACTCAGGAGGCAGAGGTAGGGGGATCACTGTGAGTTCAAGGCCACCCTGAGACTACATATAGTGAATTCCAGGTCAGCCTAGGCTACCACGAAAAAAAACAAAAACAAAACTAACTAAATAAATAAATTCTCTGATCCTCTGACCTAACATGATTATTAAATTATAAATTTTGTGCAACTCTTAGTCTTGTGGATGATCATGGCCTTGAATATCAGGATACTGTGGATGCTGTAAAGCCACTTTGCTTATGCAGGCTCCAATTCTTTCTGGTGGATGATGGTGGTAACACCTGAAGAAGTTTGAGATGAGAATTAGCTACTTTTGCATCACCTCGCTTCTTGTTATGAAGCAGATGAATTTTTTTGAACAGTCCACATGTATGTAATTAAACAAGCGTTCAGTGCAAGCGGCAGAGCAATTTGCCCATCTGTTTTATGAGATAAATAAAGCTCCAACTCTGTGTCCTCTCAGATCCTCCAGTTCCTGGTGTGTGAAGGATGGATTCAGAAGAACAACAACAGTCCCTGGAATGTGCTGAGCCCTGTGCCAGAAGCTCTCAATCAGAAACTGAACCCATGACCACACACTGTCCTGATGGAAAGCAAGCAGATACCATGCTGATGTTAAGTTAGTTATGCATCTAGTAGATCCTTTTGTAAAAAAGATTTTATTTTCATTTATTTATTTTTAGAGACAGAGAGAGGGAGGGAGGAAGAGAGACTGAGAATGGACATGACAGGGCCTCTAGCCACTGCAAACGAACTCCAGATGCATGTGCCACCATGTGCATCTGGCTTACGTGGGACCTGGAGAGTCAAACCTGGGTCCTTAGGCTTCACAGGCATGTGCCTGAACCACTAAGCCATCTCTCTAGCATGATAGATTGTTTTTGTTTGTTTGTTTGTTTGTTTTTGGTTTTATGAGGTAGGGTCTCATGCTACTCCAGGCTGACCTGGAATTCACTATATAGTCTCAGGGTGGCCTCGAACTCACAGTAATCCTCCTACTTCTGCCTCCCAAGTGCTGGGATTAAAAGTGTGAGCCATCACACCCAGCTCCCATAGTATATTTTTAATATCTTTTCATGGTGTGTGGGGTGGGGAGGGCTAGACTGTGAAGCTTCCCTAGGCCATTTTAGTCAATCCACGTATTTTGACTGTTTGTAATTTCACCAGTGAGAAACATCTTCTGACGCTAATGGTAATTTACTTTATTCATTTTACCAGAAAGACTCCTTTCAGATATTCAAAATGCTGTCAACACTTTTGTTATTGTAAAAAGCAATATCAGCCAGGCATGATGGCATACACCTTTAATACCAGCACATGGGAGGCAGAGGTAGGAGGATCACCATGAGTTTGAGGCCACCCTGAGACTACAGAGTGAATTCCAGGTCAGTCTGGGCTACAGTGAGACCCTATCTAGAAAAAAAAAAAAAAAAAAAATATCACGGAAGAATTTGTAGCTGTTGGTTGTAATGCCGATTGACCACTCAGCTAGTATATGTGTGCTGCAGCCATTAAGCTTTGATGAACACGCACCACATCTCTCAGATTACAGTGAGGAACATGCACTATGTCTTTCGGATTACAATGTCAATTACAGCCATATTCTAGCAATGCATTGTGTCACATTTGCTGCTCTGGATTAAGAGTCCTTATCTTGTCACATGTCTGAAAATGTGCTCCATGGCCACTGGAAGAGAGTGATTGCATGTATAAAGCTGACTGATTTGTCTGGAAAATTCAATGATATTGACAGAGCATTTGATACACAGGCCTAAGAATGAACTCATTCCATGGTTTACCTTATAAACAGACAGACACACACACACACACACACACACACACAACAAACTCTGCTTACTCCTAAGGCCATTGCAGCCCAGCCTATATTAACCTTAATGAAGCTTCCATTGATAAATAACAAAAAACAAGAATGGATATTTTTCCACTCTTTTTTTAAATTTAGTTATTTATTTGACAGAGAAAGAGGGAGAGAGAGAGAGAATGGATGCACCAGGGCCTCCAGCCACTGCAAACGAACTCCAGACACATGTGCCCCCTTGTGCATCTGGCTAACATGGGTCATGGGGATGAGAACCTGGGTCCTTTGGCAAGCAAACCCCTTAACAGCTAGGCCATCCCTCCAGCCCTGGATTTTTTTTTTTCCAATTGGTTATTTGCTCATGATCCCTGCATCTGTAACCATTGCATTAGGACTCAGCATTGTCTTTTTTTCTTTTCTTTTCTTTTCTTTTCTTTTTTTTTCTTTCTTTTTTTTTTTTTTTTTTTTTTTTTTTTTGATTTTCTGAGATAGGGTCTCACTCTAGCTCAGGCTGACCTGGAATTCACTAGGTAGTCTCAGGGTGGCCTTGAACTCCCAGTGATCCTCCTACCTCTGCCTCCCAAGTGCTAAGATTAAAGGCGTGCACCACAACGCCCGGCCTTTTTTTTTTTTTTTTTTTTTTTTTTTTTTTGCTCTATAAAGTCAGCATGCTTAGTGCATTACAACTGGAGAACAGTTTTGAAAAAAAAAATCAATATAACCTATATTATTTTATATTTTATTCTCTGAAAGTAAATCTACATTTTTATTAATTCCCAGAAGCAGATGTTCAATATTTTTCATATCACTAAACCAGTATTTATTGAGCCATCACTAGAAACAAAGCTATACATGGTTCCAAACAGGTGACAAGGGGACAGTGCCTAGAGACACTAAGCAAGCATGAGAGTGCACATCAAACTGAAGAGGAAGGGCAGAGTCACAGCGTGACCACTGACTTCTTAGGGCGTCATAATGGCATAGTCTCGGTTTAGAAATTGCCATTGGATAACTTCCCAAAGTACTCTTCGACATAAAGTTAAAATAGAAACCAGTCCTTAGCTCTAAACCAAGCTGTACTGTGGCCAAAAGCTACATGCAATGACAGAGAAAAGTAAAGCCAAGCCTTTCCATTGGAGATGATAAGTAGGCATGAAAGTTTTTAGAAGAGGCAGGGTTTTCAAGGACAACTCCATGAGACATCACTCCTTTCCTGAATTGAACAATGGCTGCATTATTTCGGGTAAGCTGAATCTTCCCAAGGCTCCACTGTGACTGACAAAGCCACACTTGGGCTGGGGGTGTGGCTCAGTGGACAGCACTTTCCTGGCATGCATGATGTCATACAGGAAGACAAAAAGGAGGAGGAGAAGAATCTCGATCCCACACCAATGGTTTGGTAAAGAAGCTTAGACACTTAAGGCCACAAATGTTCAGGGTTTGGTGGTAAGCAGGGTCCATGTTGCCACTTTTCTCTGGGGGTCTGCTATGGACCTGGTATTAAGAGCAAGTCATTTCATCTCCTCACTGGGTTTTTATGCACGCCATGGATACTCTATTCCTATAGAGAGATCCGTGTGCTGCAGAAACCAATTAGGTCTGGCAAAGAACAAAGGGTTCAAGGTGCAACAGGCACAATAAGTCATGACGGACTCAAAGTGCCTCGTGTCTACTAAATGCCAGCGATAGGAAATTTAATATTTAATTCTTGCCTGTGTTTTTTTAAGATTACAACTACAGAACAGCTAACTGGAGTTTTTAAGAGCATAGGAGCAGGATAAACCAGAGCCTATAAGGATATGCTTCACTGGAGATTCTCATTTCAGTTGTGTCTGATGCAAACAAACAGAGGAAAACTTGATGTGTAGCACTGGAGGAAACCGGGCTGAGCTAGGAAGTGGTGAGCTAGGGACAAAACCAAAGGGGGTGCTGGAAAACTCAGTAACTAAGACAAACTGCACGTTAATGCAAAAGTTTTGTAAATTCAAAATTCATACACAAAAATCCATGGTGAGCAAAACAGCACATTGAAAAGACCTTTAAATAAAGCAATGTTATACAAACCAAAATAGGATCCCAAGACAAGAGAAAAAGAATAATACTGATCCTGACTTTATTTAAAATGTTGATTTCGGGTTCGTTATAGTTTTAAAATCCATTTTACGTCCTTTAATTATTACACACAAGTCTTGCTCATCTTGATTTCTGAAATGTTTGGCCCGCCCTTACACATTGCCAGCCTGGCAGGTGCCTGGCTTATCTCACCCCAAACACTGGGCCCTGGGGGGGTCAGGACCGGTTCCTGGAAAGACTCTAAGTGCACACCTGGCCGCCCGGGGGCTCAGGTACCCAGAGCAGGATGCAGGATGATCCCCCAGGAAGGGCTGGGAGTGGGTGAGACAGGCCCGGCCAGGGGCACACAGCCTACCTCTCTTGTTTTGCGTGCCGTTCTTCTTGGCCAGGGCAAGCTCTTTCTGGATTCGGTTCTCCAGGTACTCCTGCTTCTTGCTCAGCATCTCCTCGGTGTCCCGGAGGCGGGCCAGGGCTTCCTGAGTACTGGGGACCGCGCGGCCCTTGGAGGAGCGGCCCCCTTTGAAGAGTTTGCCCAACTTGCTCATGGCAGTGCAGTGCGGGGCGAGCAGCCCGGCGCGGCGCGGGCACAGGTGAGCTACACCCGGAGTGGAGTCAACAAGCCGCGTCGGCAGGTGACTGTCACCCCACAGCATTTCCTGGCTCGGCTCGGCCCCGCCCTCGGCCGGCCACCCTGGAGGAGGCAGGGCCCGAATCCGCCCTGGCCTGGAGGGCGCCACCCGGCCCTCTGGGAGTTCCCGGGACACAGAAAAGTTGGCCAGGGTTCAGGGGCTTTGCGAGAGACAGTTTGATCCACTCTGGGGAAGGGTGCTCCCTACAGCTGTGGAATGGCTCACAGAGTCGCAGACCGACGTCCAAGGTCGGGCGGGCTCTCCGGGCTGAGCTCACCTGGATATACAAAGTGCTTCCTTCCCTGAGCGAGTTTAGTGAGTGCCCTAGACAGCTGGGGTTCCCAGATCCAGCCTGGTGTCTTGTCAACGAAAATCCTGAGCTGCTTTCCTCTAAGTGTGGGGCCCAGGCTGGCTGGGCTGGCTTCTGTCTTTGCACTGTCCAGGAAAGCCCCTGGGCTCCTGAGCTCCCTTTGGTAGGAACTGAGCCCAGTTCTCAAAGGACCTAAGTTTGGAGGAAGAATGGGTCCTCCCCTAACGTCAGACCTTCTGAGTGTGCTGGGTGGCTGCAGGTCAGGTACTTCTGTGATTAGGAATCTGCAGCTTTCTGTGTGGTTGACAGGGATTCTAAAACTGTAAAATGAGGCTCACTTGTGCTTGCATCTTTGTCAAATGCCTTGACATAGACACCAAGTAACAGAAAGTGGGGACTAGCCTTTCTACATGCTCATTATCTCATTCCCGTCTCTCCAGAGCACGCACTGGACGTTGTCGATGTTGTGATACAGCTGGAGACGTGTGTTGAGAGCACTACAAACAAGTGGATGTGGAATTTAGTCAGTGCTGTCATTCACAAAGATGACTGGGGCTTGCCTCATAGCACAGCCCTGTTTGCACCATTATTCAGCATCACCCGAACCTGTCCATGGTCATTAGGAAACCACTGTGACAAATTATCCCCAATAGCTAAGATCAATAACTCAATTTTGTCTGCATTACAGAAAATTAGGCTATTTTTATCCAACATTGGTATATCCAGCATCCAATTTTGCCAAAGGAATTGGATCTTTTCATAGGAGCCTTACCAGTGTAACACACACACAGAGAAGTACTTCCATTTCCTCATAACAACAGCCGGCCACCTGCTATCATGTCCTAGTGACTTTCCAAAGCATTTATAATCAGTACATATATTTTGCTCTAACTTGGCATTTATAATAATGTAACATGTGTTCTTTACAATCTAAAAAATTCACGAACATGTTTTCAGACTTCCTTGATTGCATTTTATCAAGCTATGGATCCCATTGCTGGTCTTTTGACCCAAGCTTTATTGAGTGTGTACTATGTCTAAGACATGGGGAATGCAAGCCACTCTATTCTAGAAGGTTACGTTTCAGGGTCAGTATTATCAGCTTTCATCCTTTGAGCACTTACTGCGTGTCAAGTATGCTTATGTGCATTATCTTTTTTTTTTAAATCTCTTGAGTATATGTGTTTGTGCATATGTGTGCACTTGTTCATGTGAGTGTAAGCATGTGCATACCATGGTATGCACATGCCATAGGGTGTATGTGCAGGTCAGAGGACAAATTTTTTCAGTTCTCACTCTTCTACTTCATTTGAGACAGTAGCTCTCTGGATCCTTGCTCTGCTGTTACTATTCTTTACTGTGCTCACTGTGAGCTTCCTGAAAAGTCTCTTGTCCCTGCCTCCCATCTTGCCACCAGTGTGCTGTGATTACAGAAGCCCACCATGGCTTCGAGCTTTTCAAGTGGGGTCCAGGGATTGAACTCGGGTACTCAGGCTTGAGTGACAACTGCTTCATCCACTGAGCCATCTCCCTAGACTTACATGTATTATCTATTGCCAGGACAAAAACTACAAAACACATCTTTCTATGTTTTATTTTAATAGCTTTTATATGCTAAAGTTCTGATTAAATTGCTGACAATTACATAACTGTACCATCATGAAACTGCTTCCAGGCTATACTTCTCTGGAAAAAAATGACATTTCTATTTTCATTTTAAAGATAAAGTACCTAAAATTCCACTGGTAAATTGGCACATTCACACAGAAAATAAAAGTGGAAGTGATCTTTCTGTTTTTAAATCTATGACTTGGGGGCTAGGAAGATGACATTTTCTTGCAAAGCCTGGCAGCTCAGGCTTAATTCCCAAACAGCTCACACAAACTAGATGCAAATAGTAGCATTAGTGCCTCATTCTTGCAGCAGCAAGAGGCCCTGATGCTCCTTGCACACATGAGGCACTACTGAAATCTCAGCACTTGGAAGGTTGAAGCAGGAGGAGCTCAAATTCAAGATCAGCCTGGGCTACACAGTGAGACTCAGTCTCAGAAAACAAACAAGCAAGCAATGCTATATTCCTTTTGCTATTGTTACAACCTTCTTTCCTCCTGAGTTGGTCCAGAGGAGAATTAAATAATGTAGGGGCCAGTGGGGGTGGGTAAAGTGAAAACACTTGTTATGAGGTTTATAATTAATAGATCCTACCAGCATTATTCAAGAAGAGATAAATTTAAACAGAAACCTGGACAATCTACCAAAACATTCTCTTGTGGTCCACCAACCATACATACATACATACATTCTCTCTCTCTCTCTCTCTCTCTCTCACACACACACACACACACACACACATTGGAGCACATTGAACAAGTGGAAGAGAGGAACCAAGGAGTTCTGTAGCCACCACTCACCTTTTCATTTATCAGTTATTTACTGAGTGATGCTGTGTTCTGGATGGAAGAGCTCTTGCTGAATATGTGTAAGAACAAGACAGAAATGTTTTCTGTTCCAGCACAGCTTAGCTTTGGGGAGAGCTCCAAAGTAAAACAAGTTATCTCACAAATGACAGACTTTATAAACCAATGTTCTCACAAATTCCAAGGAGAAATATGGGCAATTTAAAAGCAAATAATAGAAGAACCAGATATTGTCTTGCAGTCAAAAAAAGGAACCTAAATGAAATGTAAAATGCAAGTTGAAAAGACAGGTGTGGTAGCACATGCCTTTAATCCCAGCACTTGGAAGGCAGAGATAGGAGGATCTCCATGAATTTGAGGCCACCCTGAGACTACTGAGCGAATTCCAGGCCAGTCTGGCCTAGAGTGAGACCCTACCTTGAAAAAAACAACAACAGGGCTGGAGAAATGGCTTAGCGGTTAAGGGGCCTGCCTGCTAAGCCTAAGAACGTCGGTTCCAATCTCCAGGTTCCACGTTTAGCCAGATGCAAAAAAGTGACTCAAGGGTGCAATGCCTCACTTTCCCACAAGGGGGCACACGCATGTGGATTTCGTTCACAGCAGCTGAGAGGCTGCTGGCGTGCTCATTCTCTGACTTCCTCGCCCTCTCTCTCTGTTCTCTGTCTCTCTCCAGAAAAAAAAAAAAAAAATCAAGTTGAATGATAAACAGATGTTACCAAAGTCTATAGTAGAGAAATTGGTGTCCTAGTAAAAGAAATCACTCATTCCTTTCTTTCTTCCATCCTTTTATCATTTATTTCATTTCTTTTTTTTTTTGTTTTTTTTTTTTGTTTTGTTTTTTCCAAGGTAGGGTCTCACTGTGGCCCAGGCTGACCTAGAATTCACTATGTAGTCTCAGGGTGGCCTCAAACTCACGGCAATCCTCTACTTCTGCCTCCCAAGTGCTGGGATTAAAGGCTTGCACCACCACGCCCAGCCGTTTAGTCTTTTTTTGTTTGTTTGTTTGTTTGGTTGGTTTTTCAAGATAGGGTCTCGCTCTAGCCCAGGCGGACTTAGAATTCACTATGTAGTCTCAGGCTGGCCTGGAACTCACAACGATCCTCCTACCTTGGCCTACCAAATGCTGGCATTAAAGACTTGTGCCACCACACCTGGCTTCATCCTTTTCTCTGAGTATATTTTACATCTTCAATACAGTGTCAAATGTGAAAATTCAGCAGTGAATAGAAAGAACAAACCCATGCTAGAAACTGTTTTCTAGTTAAGGAAGATAGACAGTTAAGAAAGAAATATACTATATATGCAATATGGGGGAACATTAGAGAATTAAACTTATAAGCAATACGTACAAACATCTCAACTCTGTAGTGTTAAGACTGAAGGAAGCCCTGTCTAATTCTTGTTTATAGAAAATGAGGGCTGACAGAAACTGACTGAGGCCTTCATGGCCCACAATGAATACCATAACACCACTGAGGAGGGTCCTTAGGGTAATGGCAGCTGGGGTAAGAGGATAAAAGAGTATAACTTGTTCAATGATATATAAAATAAAATTTTAAAAAGAAAACAAAAGGAGTGCTGACACATCCTTCAAAGGAGGCAGAGTTCAGGTCACACAGAGTCCACACCTTATACTAAAGTTCACATGTTTTATCAGAAGAGATTAAAATCAATCCAAAGTTAAAACAAAGATCTAATCATTGATTTATAATTCAACAGAAATTCTTTTTTTCTTTTCTTCTTTTTTTTTTTTTTTTTTTTTGGTTTTTTGAGGTAGGGTGTCACTCTGGCCCAGGCAGGCTGACCTAGAATTAACTACGTAGTCTCGGGGTGGCCTTGAGTTCATGGTGATCCTCCTACCTCTGCCTCCTGAGGGCTGGGATTAAAGGCATGTGCCATCATGCAGGCCAGAAAAATATTTTATCCAATATAATGTGTAGTGCTTTTAGAACCACATGTGGTATGCAAAACAAGATACATTTAAAACCAAAACTCAGCCGGGCGTGGTGGCGCACACCTTTAATCCCAGCACTCGGAAGGCAGAGGTAGGAGGATCGCTGTGAGTTCGAAGCCACCCTGAGACTACATAGTGAATTCCAGGTCAGTCTGGAGTAGAGGGAGACCCTACCTCAAATAAAATAAAATAAAATAAAATAAAATAAAATAAAATAAAATAAAATAAAATAAAATAAAATAAAATAAAAAAGTAAAGTAAAGTAAAGTAAAGTAAAGTAAAGTAAAGTAAAATAAAATAAAATAAATAAAATAAAATAAAATAAAATAAAATAAAAAAATAAAACCAAACTCATGCCCTTCCACTAATACATAAATTCAATGGGGGAAAGATAGTACTTGTAAACAAGTAAACCTTCCACATATATTACTGTTTAATCCAGCAATGGGATGTAGAGAATACATTTTTAAATCAATGATTTAGAAGCTGAAAATAACACATTAATCTTCATTCAATACTCATCCTACAAATGGGGTTTCATAAAGTCCTCTCAGCGTCTGGTGTATTTTTCATTTTCTAATCTCAATTGATCTTGGCTAATAAGGAGCTGTTTGTTCAAAAGAATGATCTTGTTCAAGATGATTTACCATGGTTAAGATGGCAAAGGAAATTGGAAATTTATAGATCTGTTAAAAAGGCCTAGATGTCAGACTAATTGATACATTTTGGCCACTCTTTGAAATTGCATCCATTTTCAGAATGCCAAATGAGCTTTCTAAAGCAAGAAAGAAGAATTGCCCTTTAAACACACTGTAGAGCAGCACCAAATAGTTATCCATCAGGCAGGCCAACAAGCAAGTACACATTCTTTTCATCATCAGTCCTTGTTGTTTCTTAGAACTGACTACACATTGTATGTAAGACTCAATCATAGTAATGAGTAGAAAGGTAGTCATCATGAAAAATAATAATTTTGCTAAAGTAAAGCTTTGATTGCCTTAACTCCTAAGGAAAACATATAGTGCCTATGACTGACTTTGTCTGTGTAACTCCTTTATGCACCCCTGGTCAGAAAGAAGTCAAGAAAACCCAAGTTTCCCAGATTTGACTGTACAATTTTTTTGTACCAACCACTTAGTGGATATAAAATGGGCTGTAGCCATCATAATATTGTCACTGCTAAAATGAGTGGATTTATTTCATTTTTAAACTTTTTAATGTATTCATTGGAGAGACAGAAAGAGGCAGAGAAAGAAAGAGCAAAAGAATAGGCATGCTGTGGCCTTCAGCCACTGCAAACAAACTCCAGACACATGTGCCACCTTGTGCATCCGGCTTGCATAGGTTCTGGGGAATCGAACCTGGGTCCTTTGGCTTTGTAGGCAATCACCTTAACTGCCAAGCCATCTTTGCAGCCCACATTTTAAAAATATATTTCCATACCTCCAGAAATTCATAATACTTGCATACAGGTCACCAAAACACACAGATTTTCCTCATTATTCCTTTTCCTCTGTTAATAATAACCTCGGGTTTTCTTTTGCTCTGGACCTAAAACTTGAGGTCATCCTCAACTCAAGTCCAGTCAACCAGCAAATCCCAGGCACTCTAATACGGAACCCAACCACTCGTCCCCACCAACACTGCTCACACTCTGCTAGGAGCCACAGTCATCTCCCATGGAGATGATCTCAACAGACTTCTAAGTAAACTCCCTATAAACACTTGTTCTTGCCACAGTCTCATTGCACAGAGCAGAGTGAACCTGGGCCAAACCTCTACAATAACTTCCTACCTCACTCCAGTTCATATCCAAGGTCTTCACAGATGCTTCAAGTCCGACATGCAGCAATACCAACCCTCACTCTTACTAGAACAGCGCCTTCCTGTCTGCTTCAGCCTCATGGCCTCCTCACTCTGGCTCAAAAGCAGCATACTTTCACTGCTCCTCTGCAGAAGGCTGCCCCACATGCCATGGAATTCACTCCCTCCTCCATATTCATCATCTTTTCACCCCTCCTAATTAAAACCATCACAACCTTGTCCTCTTGAATTCTTAATACCTTTAGGTCTCCACCCCTGTGCAGAATTGTTCTTTTTTTCATACTACTCACCAGCATCTTATATAATGTTGGTTTGGTTTTTCTTTTTCATCCTGCTTTTTCCTATCTCCTCTGCCCCTAGAACGCTTCCCATGACAGCAGAGATTGTTGTCTACTTTATTTACTAGAATGTTCCATTTTCAGAACAGAACCTAGAACATTTAATCACTCTATCAGTTTTGTTGAAGAAATGAATGAAGATATACAACATAGATGATAAAATAACCAAACCAGGGTACAGAAATGAAAGTATTTGAAACTTGTTTATAAGATCAAACAATATGTCACTATCCTAAAATGCAGAAGAGATATATTATAGCTGTGATCATGAAATCCCTGAGGTCAGTGTGCAAAAGTTCTGATAAAATTGTGGTCCATCTTAAATTGGAGCAAAAGAAAAAAACTTGGGACATATATTGCACCAGCACTAGAGAAGGAAGTAGACATGTTCTCTTATTTAAAAAATTATCTCTAGAGCTGAAGAGATTGCTTAATGTTAAGATGCTTGCCTGTGAAGACTAAGGACCCAGGTTTGATTCCCCAGTACCCACATGTGGTAGTTTGAATGTATGTCCCCCCAATATATTCAATGTTTTACTAGTTATAGTTTGCATCTGCAATCACCTTGCTAGAGGCAAGGTCACTGGGGGCTGGTCTTAAGGTGTTAATGGTGCAGGTTTGAGATTCCATTGTAAAGATATGCAAATGTGCCTAGCAGGAGTTCCTGAAGTGTGCTATGTGACCTTTTGGCTGTAGTTTTGCTCTGTGTGCTGTGGTGGCTGGTTGGCTTTCTCTCTCTCTGTTTGGCCCTGTGAAATCAGGTGGCTTTTCCTGCCTTTATGGAACTTCCCCTGGATCTGTAAGCTTCAATAAATAATATCCCTTCCTCCATAACTGTGCCTGGTCTGGAAGTTCATCTCAGCGAACCTGAAGCTGTCTGCAACACCACATAAGCCAGATATACAAGGTGGTACATGTATCTGGAGTTCATTTGCAATGACTAGAAGCCATAGTGTGTCAATTCTTTCTCTCGTTCTCTGCCTCTTTCTCTCTCTCTCTCTCTCTCATAGATAAAAGAAAAAAATATCTAATAAAAGTAAAATTTAAATATTTCATTCTTTTTGAATGGTGGGAATTTCATGGAATAACATTAATAGTAGCTATTATTACATCATCAAAAATTTCCCATAGTTAATTAGACTAATTATACTGGAACATCCAACTCATGCAAAAATGCAATTTAAGCTGTCATTTCAAAATAATTTCATGTATGTTTATCAGGAATACTAAAATTATCTCTCTTAAGGTCAATTTCCTGAGAAAAAGTTACAAATGGGGAAGCTAAAGGATTATTTTTTTTCTCAAAACACACACATGCAGCATGTAGATCACAGACATGCCTATATGCTAACATGGTCATGATCCCGAGGGGGGACAATAATATAATGTCTTTCTCTGTCACACTCTTCCTCATATTTTCTTCTTGAGCTCTAAACATTATGTACACTCTGAATTTTACATAATGCTGTGGTTAGTTCCTTCACCACCCTGTTGCTTTCCTTTCAGTATTCCCTGATTTTGTCTTTCACACTTCCTGTGTATGTACTCAGAATCAGGCAAAATATTTCAGTTATTTTTAGCCAGGCAAGGAGGGTGAAAAATCTTTGTTCATTTTCTATGTTTTGGTGTTTAAATTTTATTAACCCTCTTTGGCAGCTGTGTGCTAGCATTGGCTTATTTACTCACTGAACAGTAGGCTGATTTTTTTTCCCCCGAGGTAGGGTTTCACTCTACCCCAGGCTGCCCTGGAATTCTCTATGTAGTCTCAGAGAGGCCTTAAACTCACCGTGATCCTCCTACCTCTACCACCTGAGTGCTGGCATTAAAGGAGTGTGCCACCATGCCGGGCTGATTTTTTGTTTTGTTTTGTTTTTGGTTTTTCGAGGTAGGGTCTCCCTCTAGCCCAGGCTGACCTGGAATTCACTGTAGTCTCAGGATGGCCTTGAACTCCCGAATGCTGGGATTAAAGGCATGTGCCACCACACCCGGCTTTGATTTTTTTTTTTTTAAATAGTGCCTCATGTCACCCAGGCTGGTCTCAAACTCATTATATAGCTGAGGATAACCTTAAACTCCTGATTCTCCTGCCTCCACCTCCTAAATTCTGGAATTATAGGCATGTGCCACAATACTTGACTTTAACAGATATTTTTCGAGACCTCACTGTGGTCATTCTGGCAAGAGCAAAGCTCTTCTAAAGAGAGACACTTGTACTGCTAGTCCAATAAAACAATGGAACCCAAGGAACTGGAATTTCACCAGAAATCACATGCTTGGGAAAGGAAGGCTGAAGCCCTGGTGCCAGTCAGAATAGGATTTTGCCTCTCAGGAAATTTCACTCAGTTCTTAGAACTTGTAAGGTAGACTGGATGAAGACAGTGATGGGTCAGTGATGGATGGGACCACACCTTTACCAGTACTACTAAGTTATGCATATCTCTTGCCCTGTATTTAAACCTAAACTATATGTAAAAACACCAAAGATGGATGTAGAGGGTCATGTGGCCTCTTAGTTCCTCTTCCCAAAGTGTCACATTGAATAAATCTCTGTATTTCAGGCTGGGCCTTGAACTCACTATGTAGCCCACGTTGGCCTTGAACTCAACAATCCTCCTGCTTTAGCCTTTTGAGTGTTTAGAATACAGTGTGTGTCACCAAGCCTAGTTATGAGATCTATATTAAAGTTGAATTTAAAATGCTCAGTTAATTTTGAGCAGAGTAAGCAACTGAAAGGGGAAGTCTTTTTTGTCATGTGAATTGTAGAACATATCAAACTCTTTTTTCCATGTTTTTATTATCAGCTATAGCCATGATGGTGCTGTGCACATGAACATACCAAGACTCCAAGACTTCAACAATAATCAAATGTATTCATATGCACATGGCTAGTGGTCTATTGAGCTTTGAGCTGGAAGAGGCTTGGCTGGGTAGCTCTTCTTTGGACTGCTGGTTCCTCCAGGTCTGTTGTACACATTCATTTTGGAGCTTCCTGGTTCATGTCCCTCGTATGGTGGAGCTCTGGACTACAGGCCCAGCCAAGCCACTATAGTTTTTCAGGGTCTCTATCTGGGTCAAATCTGCCTAATGCTCTACAGGCAAAGGCCAGTCACATGGCTAAGCACAACACTCATGAGTGCCGAAGCATACCCTGTCAATAATTCCAACTGTCATAACTGCTGGTTCACAACAAACTGTAAAAAATGCTTATTAAGAAATAATGAGGGCAGGAGAGATGGCTTAGTGGTTAAGGCACTTGCCTGGGAAACCTCAGGACTCATGTTTGACTCTCCAGATCCCACGTAAGCCAGATGCACAAGATGATGCAAGTTCACAAGGTCCCACATGTACACATGGTGGCACAAGTGTCTGAAATTCAATTACAGTGGATGGAGGCCCTGGCATGCCAATTCTCCCTCCACCTCTCTCTCTGACTCATAAAAAAGGCCAGTTTGTGGGCTTGCCTCAAATTAAAAAAAAAAAAAAAAAAAGTTCTTAAACTTGAATGAATGATTTCAATTAATAACTTATATGTTCTATTTTCCTATATTTATTAATATTGCATTGAACATATATTTTGAGTAATGAGGAATTTGAAACATACACAATGCTATACTGCATAACAAATTATTACTACTTTTTAACGTTTTTCAAGGTAGCGTTTCACTCTAGTCTAGGCTGACCTGAAACTCACTATGTAGTCTCAGGGTGGCCTTGAACTCACAGCGATCCTCCTACCTCTGCCTCCCGAGTGCTGGGACTAAAGGCATGCGCCACCACGCCCGGCTTTTTATTTTACTTTCTTCTGTGTGTGCGTGTGCATGCACACATGCTCCTGAGCATGTCATCACCACTTGCTATTGCAAGTGAATGCCAGACACCTGTCCCACTTTTTGTGTTTGGCTTTATGGGCAGCTTGGGAATTAAACCCGGGCCAGCAGGCTTTACAAGGAAGGAAGCACCTTTAATTGCTGAACTATCTTCCCTGCCCCAGTTATGTTCTTAATCACAACTTTTTGTATTGCCAGAAAATTAAAGTCATACTTAATTTCTATTTTAACCAAATTACAAAAAAGAACATCAGTACTCCAAACATGCAGTGGTGAGTTTTCATACCTTTGCCGCATTCAGTGAAAGGCACATGTAATGCCCAAACCAAATGTGCCAGATCCTCCATTAGAACACTTCCCATTCTCTAGCACATTATCTGTAAAGAAACATTTTTACTGCAAAACATAAACCTATGGAGAACTTTATACACATAACAGAGATAGATTAGCATCACTGCTGCCCCTTCTATACCATCTTCAGCAAACCCTCTTCATTAACGCTGTAAGTGCTCACTGTTCTGTGTTGCCCAGTAACTATTATCTTGATCTTTATTTATAGGTACACTACTAGGAACCAGTCCCAATCTACATAAGTTGAATGGCATATTATAAACTCTTTAAGTTTTGCTTTTCCACATAGTATTGTATTTTTGTTTAATCCTTGTTCTTGCGTGCAATATAGCTGTGGTTACCTGATTGTCACTGTGCTAGGGATGACACTGAATGACATGGCTCATTTATATTTTCTTCTGTTGGTAAGCATTTGGTTTGAGTTCAAGCTGTAACTAATAGTGCCGTTGTGAGCATTTTTATATGTCTGTCCTGTCTTCAGTCCCGCCAGTATAGAGTGGCATTACTGCATTGCTCTTTCAGATGGTTAGATTGTGACTGGTTTTCATTCTAGAATCTGAGAAACATAATTTTCATACTCATCAGGTATGAAGCAAAAATCTAAATTGCATTTGTTTCATAAATGTAGTCAAATGTTTATTATGATGCCTAAAGGTGCCATGATAAGTTTAAGGAATTATGCAAATAAATAAAACATTTCAACCATCAGTCTATAACCATGTAGTCTTATAAGGGAGAAGATAGGTGTGAGAATAATTGTAATGAAATTTGAACATAGTTAAGCTAAATAAGAAGGTAGAGATAGGGCTGGAGTGATAGCTTAGATGGTTGAGGTGCTTGTTTGCAAAGCCAGAGGACCCAGGTTTGATTCCCCAGGACCCATGTAAGCCAGATGCACAAAGAGATGCATATGTCAGGTGTTCCTTTGCAGTGGTGGGAGGCCCTAGTACACCCATTCTTTCTCTCTTTATCTATCTGCCTCTCTCTCAAATAAACAAATACATAAAAATAAAATATTTTTAAAAAGAAGGTAGAGATAAAACATAATAGGATTCCATATGAAAGTGACTAGGACTGGAGGGGAGCCTTGGAGAAGTGCTGTCATCTATTCAAGAATGGGTAAAAAACTCGATTTGTAAAGCTTCATGAAACAACATTCCAAAGCAAGGGTAATAGAACAAAGACATTTGGGAAATACAAATATAATGATGGTCCATTTTCTATAGGTGTATATCACGTAAACTTGAATTGACAGGTTTAACAATCCAGAAGTACTGAACACCTGCTGGTTAGTTGTCTTTGTCTAGAGTGGACATTTACAGGCTGCAAGTGACTCAGTGCATGCCTGGGTCTGTAGATATCAAAGCCTCAAGATGTATATACCTATGACTTCAGAAAGCAGAATCAGAACCAATGTCAGCTAAACAAGCAGCTAAAGAACCTAAAGAAATTTGGAGATTTTCTTAGAACACCAGGAAGACTGGACCTCCCAAGTGAGAAATGGAAAGGACATTCTGTCTTTTCTATCAAAGACTTATATAAGATAGAGAAACTTACCTCTTGAGAACTTCATTTAGTGGAAAGCCCCTCCTGAGTCAATAGGTCTTGAAACCAAAACTTAGCCAATTGTGTGAGAAATATGAGGCCAAGCTCTAACTCAACAGAGTAAGGCACAGGACCTTGTGTTAGGGTAAAACCCAGTGGACTTCCTGCTAGAAGTGCTTGCTTGCCTGAATTCTTTACAGCTGTGCACATTTCTGCAGGTGTAAAACATTGCCTTGCCAAAAAACTTTAGATTGTGTGGTTATTCTTCAATCCCTGACTTATTTCCTTTTTAATTTTTTTAAATATATATATATATATATATATATATATATGTAATTTATGTTTATGTAAATTTATATATATTATATACATATATATATTTGAAAGAGAGAGAAAGGAACAGTCAGAGATGAGTGAGAAAGAGAGAGAGAGAGAAAATGAATGAGTAAATGCGTGTTCCAGGGCCTCCAATCACTTAAAAAAAAACTCCAGATGCACGCACCACCTTGTACATCTAGCTTATGTAGGTCCTTGGGAAATGAACCTGGGTCCTTTGCTTTGCAGGCAAGCACCTTAACAACTAAGCCATCTCTCCAGCCTTTATTTCTTTTTTAAATATATTTTTCTTTATTTATTTGCAAGGAGAAAGAAAGAGCTTGCCAAAGATTGAAAAAAATAAAAATATCTCTGGGCTGGACAGATGGCCTAAGAGGCCCAGGCGCAAGGCCCAGTGGAACTTCCTGAGCCTGGCTAGAGTTTGGTGACCTGTCTTTGGCCTATTACTCCCGCTTAGGAGTGACTCAGCAAGGCCTAAGCCAAAACTGCCTCCGCCCAGCTACTGCTAACGTGGTGAAATACTATTGCCCCCTACACCCTTATCCCATCTTGAGACCCCACCCTCTTTCTCAATGCTATATGAACATCTTCCTACTACAATAAAACAAGTTCCTGCTTCGACAAGACTCCGACCCAGTGTGTTTTTCTCTCCAGTGCCTTGGAGGAGGGGGTTCTGGGTGTTTGACATTCACCATCCCGCTCAGCCCCAAAAAGGGACCGGCTGGACCGGCTCCTTCTTCAGCCCTACCTGCCAAGAGGAACCGGCAGCTCAGTGGTTAAGGCCATTTGCCTACAAAGCCCAAGGAGTGGGGTTTGATTACCCAGTACCACATGAAGTCAGATGGACAAGGTGGCACATGTGTCTGAAATTTGTTTGCAGTGGCTAGAGGCACTGATGCATCCATTCATTCTTTCTCTCACACATACATAACTGAATGAAAAATAAAATGAGAAATATTTCCATTATGATTGGATTGATAAAATATATACTTACCATCTTAGAACACCAAGAAGATTGGACCTCCCAAATGAGAAATAGAAAAGACATTTTGTCTTTTCTATCAAAGGCTTATATAAGATAGAGAAACTTATCTCTTGAGAACTTCATTTACTTACCACCTATCTGGAATATTCAAGCATAGTAAAATTCTAGAAAACGTGCTACTGCTTGATTCCATCAACTAAAATAAACATAAAAATTCAGGTGCGTCATTGAGCCTTAGCTCCAATTAGTCTTTAGTACTTGGATTTAAGTCCTGACTCTTCTAATAATTTTGGTGAATCATTTGTCTCCCATAACTAGTTTTCTTTTCACCTTAAAAATAAGGACACCTGGAGAGCTACATGATAGGTTAGGTTGCATCTAGGTCTAAATTGTTTATTAGCCCATTTATGGATTGGAAGTTTTTTTTTTTATTTTAAGTTTTTGCAATTACTTATATATTCTGGTTATTAACCCCTGTCTGAAGTATAGCTGCCAAACATTTCTTCCATTCTATAGGCCATCTCTTCTCTCTGCTAACAGTTTAATTGCTGTACAGAAGTTTTTAATTTCATGTAATTCTATCTGTCAGTTCTTGAGATTATTTCTTATGTTATTACACTGCTTTCCAGAAAGGTTTTGTTTGTGTATAGATATTGAAGTGCTTTCCCGGCAGTTTCAGTGTTTCAATCTTTTAAAATTTTTATTTATTTGCAAGGGGGGGAGAGAAAATATAAATGAATGAATGAATACATAAGAACTCTTGCCCCTGCTAATAAAGTGCACCTCTTTGGGGCTGGAGAAATGGGTTATCAGTTAAGGCACTTTCCTGTGAAGCCTAAGGACCCAGGTTTGATTCCCCAGAACCCACATAAGCCAGATGCATATGGTGGCACATGCATCTGCAGTTCATTTGCAGTACCTCTTGGTATGCCCATTTTCTCCCTCCCCCTTCGTTTCGCTCATATAAATAAGTAAATAAACCATTTCTTAAAAGTTTACCTCTGTGCATCTGGCTTTATGTGGGTACTGGGGAATCAAACTTATGCTGTCAAGTTCTGCAGGCAAGCACCTTAATTTAAGCTAAGCCATCTCTCCATCCTGTTTCAGGTTTTATTGTGAGGTCTTTGATCAATTTTGAGTAGATATAAATCATTAAGAAGATTTCTTAAAAACACTGAAAATAGAAATACCACCTTACTCAGCTATATCAGTCCTGGGTATATACCAAAAAGACTCAAAGTCCTACAGAGATACTTAAACATCCATGTTTATTGGTGCTTTATTCACAACAGCTAGGTAATGGACCCAGCCTGGATGGAAGTTCATTAAGATGTAAATAAAAATGAAATCATGAATTTTGTAGGAGAATGGATGGAACTGTAAATTATATTAAACCAAGTAAACTAGTCTTGGAAAGACAGATACTGCAGGCTGGGGAGATGGCTCAACAGTTCAGGCTTAAGCATGAGGGCCTCTCAGGCAGAGGCAGGAGAATACCTGAGTGGGTCTCACTAATGGACAGCAGCTCTGGGTTGAGGGACAGACTCCATCTCCATGAAATAAGCTGCGGAGGACAGCAGGAGGTTCCCCTCTGCCTTCTGCAAACATGTACATGGGGTAGGTCCATATATACACACACCTGCATACACCACACATACACAAGACACTTATACTACATCATCCTCACACACACACACACACACACACACACACACACACACACACGAGCATACACCACTTATACTACATCACTCATGTACTCTACATACACACACACATGCAAAAAAGGAGAAGAAAAATACTTATTGTTTTCTCACATGCAGTTCCTAGATTTTTTTAAAAAAATTGTGGGGAGTGGATATAGATCATGAAACTAAAAAGGAAGAAAAAAATATGGGAGAAAAAGAGAAAAAAAGAGGGTAATAGAATACATGTGACATGAAAGCAGAAGGGAGCTACTGGGAAGAGCAAGGGAACCACTAGAAGGAGAGGTGAGGGCACTGTGAATGAAGATAAACAAAAGCAATTTATGAAAAATGTCATAATAAAACCCATCACTTTGATACTAACTTTACAAAGCTCAAAACAACAAAGAAGTTTCTCCAGAGACCCAAGCAATTCAGAGATGAAAATCTTATTTAAACGCACATCCTGTTTCCCAACTCTCCCCTCCTCCCTTCCTGGGTGAATGTTGTCTGAGGAATCTCAAGTCACAGGGTAGGTGGTAGTGGATTCTTTGTCCATCATGGGTATGGTTGTCACCCATCCACTGAGTGGACTCTGGTGTCACTTCGGTGGAATGACTTCTTCCCGACCTGTAAAGTGGCTCACCAGACGGAATAGCCACAGATTTGCTTTAGGCTCTGTGAAATGAGTGTGTGCTGTTTACAGAACCCTAAGGCCTCTAGTTTTGTTGTTGTTGTTTCACCAAAGACAGGGAAAAAGTATTTCCAATGTACCAAGCTTACTGCTTTCATTCCAAAGGGAGTTCATTACAAACCATGTCGAGCCAATATTGCAGTTGAGTCAGAAACTAAATTTAGTGTCTGGATCTGTCACTGGATTCTTGCAATACTCTGAGCCAGGTCTGTCCTGGTTCCTGCGGTTACAGTAATTGAAACACTTCTCTCGTGAGGTCGGACCACTGTGGCTCCGTGGACAGAGTGTCCAGACCAGACAAGAACTGGTTTTGCTAAGTCCGCGGGGACAGGTCCTAGGCTCAGACTGTGGCATGCCTAAACACTAGACCACTCAGGGGACAGGGAACCCAATGGCTTCTTTCCCAGAACTTCCAGTCTTTGCCCCGCTTAGGCCCAGCCCGCGCCCCGCCCCGCCCGCTCCCAGGCCCCGCCCGCCCGCTCCCAGGCCCCGCCCGCCCGCTCCCAGGCCCCGCCCGCCCGCTCCCAGGCCCCGCCCGCCCGCTCCCAGGCCCCTCCCGTGCCCACGCCCCGCCCCTGAGTACCACGCGATCCCGACAGCCACCGCGCGCTCCGTGGTCCCGCCCCCACCCCGTGGGTTCCGGGAAGATGGCGGAGCTGGATATCGGGCAGCACTGCCAGGTGCAGCATTGCCGGCAGCGAGGTGACGCTGGAGGCCGTGTCCCCGGCCGCGGGCGACCTGGGCCCGGCTGTGACATCAGGGGCGGTGGCGGCGGGTGAGGGAGGACGCGGGGCGGCGGCGGTCCTTCCGGGTGGTTCCCGAGCCCCCGCGCACATCCCCGCGGAGCATCACGGCTGGGCGGCGCAACGCCTCCGTCGTGGTCGGGTCCTCCAGGTCCCCTGTGGTCCTGACCCTGAGGCCTTGGCCTGGACACTTTCTTGGGATTTTTCTTCACTCGTCAGTACTTAACCTGGTGTTCACGGGTTCCTTGGGCCATGAACGCGTGTGAGAAGGCTTTATCAGTTCAAAGGGACCCTGATCCCCAGACTTGCCGCCGGGAGAGGGGAGGTCGTTAGGCTGCCCTGCCCTCAGCCACTTTTTCGTCCTAATTGTCATTGTGTGAACGTGGACAGGACGTTGATTTTGGTGTTGAAACCACTTGTCATTGACACAGAAGAACTTTAATCTGCATGTTAAGAGAGAATTAATAAATAATATGATCAGGGTCTGACCTTGCCCTGTTGAACAGAGACTTTGTAATACACATAGCCCCTGCTGGTATTTCTGAGGCTACAAGTTCTTATACCCCTGGATCAGGAAGTTCTTGAAGTGCTACACATTAGCTCCTGGCCTTCACTCCAAATGTGTACCTAGCTCCCTCCTGCAGTTCCAGTCATTGCTGGCAAGTTCCTCAATCACTGCTGTGAAAGACCCCGAGGTTTAGCCCAGATTTAGTGTGAGGCCACATTTTATTAGTGACACCTGCTGTAGGCATGACCAATAAGACAAGTGACACAATCCCTTGTTATTTACAGTATAGTCATCAAACATTCAGCAGGTCAGAACTTACATATATATATATCTGACAGAGAAAGAGGGAGAGAGAGAGAATGGGAGCGTCAGGACTTCCAGTCTATGTAACAAACTCCAGAGCATGCGCCCCCTTGTGCATCTGGCTAACGTGGGTCCTGGGGAATCAAACCTTGGTTCTTTGGCTTTGCAGGCAGACGCCTTAACTGCTAAGCAATCCCTTTAGCCCCGGGTCAGAACTTCTTGTAATGCTTTCATATGGAAGCCTAGGGATTTGGGTTTCACTGTAAGTTATACACATCTGATGTGGCTGTTTCACACTAGTGAGTCTAAAAATGTGTTCCATGACAATATAGTTCATTTTCCTTTCCAGTATCACTGTCATTAGAGTTATCATTTGAGTTGAGACCAGTCTGTCACTTGTGCACTAGTGCAGAATGGTTAACATTTAAAGTAAGTGGTGCTATCAGATGCTAGAAAGTTAACTTGATCCTAACTCTTAACTCCTGTGTCTTCCTGGTTTTTATCTTGGTCATCTAATGTCTCAAAGTAGCAAGGATACCGAATTGAAAAGGACTTAAAAGTTGTGCAGATTGTTGCATCATTTTCATATACTGACACATGTCCCTGATTTCTTGGTATGAAACCAAAGCTCACAGCATCTTGTTTTATGATAACAGTGACTGTTCATCAAGGTTACTTCTCAGGTGAGGGAAGAATTGTTTAGGCCCTCTTGTTCTATAAGCAGTGGTCCCTTTTGTTTACATAGACTTGTAAGATAACCTGTAGGATGAGACTTTTTCAAGGCAATTGTAGTGTGAAAGTGGTGTGATTGGGTATATTCCAGCCTCACTTGGTTATGTGCAGTCAATTAATATATGAACTATATGGAAATCAGTATGTGAAATGTTTGATTAAACTAGATGGGTTGGGTCCACCTGAAATCCCAGCATTTTGGAGGCTGAGGTAAGAGAACCAGGATTTTGATGCCAGCCTGGGCTACTTGAGATACTGTCTCAAAGTACCAAGTGATACTTACATGTATCTAGTGATTAATGATTAATTTCAGTATCTCAGACTGGATACTTGTATGTGCTTTCCAAAACTGCAGTTCCTAACTTACTTGTTACTTAGTTATTTGGTCCAAATGTTTATCAACAATAAAGAAGGAAAAATTCAATTAATTTTGGAGTATCGATCCGTTTATTAAATTTCTGGAATCATTTTGAAAGCATTGCTACTCACAATAAGTTAATTGTAATTGGCTTGCTGATTATTATTACTGTATTACCATTCTGGCCTTTTACATATATCATTTTGTTCATGCCATTACCCTATAAAGAGGATATGACATACAGCAAAGATACAGATAATAGATCTATACACATGCATACATAAGCATACACGTGTATGTTTGTGCATGTTTACATATACACTATATTATATTGTATAATATTATACTTGTATATATGCATTGTATTGTACATATGCATCGTATTATACTTGTATAATATTGTACTTACATATATTGTAATATACTATATTGTATAATCTTCAAGGCTCTATTACTGGATATTTACTTAATATTGCTAGATTAATAAGTGGAGTTAGAGTAAAAAAAAGACTTTCTACTTCAACTACATAATTTCTGCAGTATGCAATCCTTCAAAACAATACCTATTAAATCTTGGAAACAGAAAGAAAAATACAACCAAACGTTTCTGATTTAATAAAGGTATGGAGTAGCATCTATCTCCTGCCAGTTACTTCTCTCCAGAGTTACTAAAGATGGGATAATATTTGTTTAATGGGTTATGTAAGAACTTGATACACCAGGATCATTAATCAAAGATTTGTCCTGAAGGCATAGCCAGTACTTCAGTATTCTTTATTTTATCTATTTATTTATTTGAGAGAGAGAGAGACAGGGATAGAGAGAGAGAATGGGCATGCCAGGATCTCTAGTCTCTGCAGACGAACTACAGATGCATGTGCCACTTTGTGCATCTGGGTTATATGGGTACTGGGGAATTGAACCTGGATCTTTAGGCTTCATAGGCAAATGCCTTAACCACTAAGCCTAGCTCCTTCAAGATTCGTTTTTACATAAGAAAACTACATCAAAGATACTGACCAATTCCTACTACATTTTCCTCCAATTTTAGATTTTCTTCCATTTGTATGTGATGGTTGTTCAGGAATATTTTGGTAAGTCAAATTTTTGTGTAGGATTTGGGAGTAATTTTGGTATTTGTTAATAGAGGATTAATTTCTGAAAAAGTATAATGATATAAAAATAGTTATAACCTTAGCCACTAATAGCTGACAGTCAACATAATGATCACTTGTAAAAAAGGAAAAATAATCTGACTGGTCCTAAGCATTTATGTATAGATGATTAATCATAAATGTAAAAAATGTGTTTTTAATTACAAGGAAAAAATTATATCTATAATATAAAAAACTCAGTTTTAAAAATCTAACTATTCCTCTGTATTTTAATTAGTAAATGAATAGAGCCCATCTATAAATTCCTTGAATGGGATGATACATATTTGAACACATCGCTTGCAGCAATAGCCTGTGTCTTAAACAAGGGTTGGGAAACATTTTTTCTACAATTAGTCTTCAAATAACAACCATTTGACTTAATACAGCTCTGAACAAATCTTCAGACATAACTCAGAAATATTTGTTAGAATAAATAAAATTAATGCATGCTTTTAAATTGCTGAAAATTGGGACATATCTTGGTATTCTTTTGTTAATTATTTTATTGATTTTTTAAAAATGAAAATCCCATTTGTATTTTCATTCATTTTGAAGCACTCACAAAAAGATAATTCAGACATTGTTTTCACTCACTATGGTTGAGCAATTATGTTTTAAAACTGTTGACCACAGATGGTCCATCCTTACCTGCTGTGTCAGTGTATTCTGACATGAAGAGTGAATAATTAATGTGAGTGTGTAATGGATCATAAGGATACCAGACATTAATAGTTCAAGTTACTTCAGTTATCATTAAGAACATTATTTGATTGCATTTAAATAAACACTTTTCTAAAATTATTTAAGCCTTGAACACAGAAGCAAGGACTCTCATGATTGTCCTGAGGTATGTTTATTTTCTTTTATCTGATAAAACATATTTATTTACCTACTTTCTTTCAGAATTTGATTAGATTTGAAACTAATTATACTAGATATTAAAGTTTGGCATCATTAATTATATAAAGAGGCCTTTGCTTAATTTATAATATTTTTCTCTGTTAAAGGAAAATTAGTCTACTTGTTATTTATAAACTTTTACCCTCATACTCTTAACATTTTTGTTTAGGAAATCCACTGACAGCATTAAAAATTATAGTAAAACTTACCATTTCTTATGAAATTTATAAATCTTATCCCCTGTGCTTTTTTTTTTCTTATGATAGCATCTGATTTCTATGAATCTCTCTTAAACTATTAGTTCTCAAGAAAAATGATCTTATGATTAGGCCATTGCAATAAAGTTGTAAGGGTGTTTGGGTTAATTCCAGTAGGATGGTTCTATCATTAATGTGAATAAATTGCTTCTGGTTATAGATTTCAACCTGTTATTTTCTTAAATTTATTCAACTTGAGAAACCTACTTACTTTTCAATAATCTGCTTATCTGTTTTTCTTTTTTTTTCTTTGACATTTAGCAAAATCTTGTCTTTTGATGCAGTATTTTCTGATAATACAATACAAAATGTAACATTGAACACAGTTTATGATTTGAAATCTATCCTAATGTTTGCCTCATGGGTAAATAAGTAATTTTAAGGGTCCTATCTCCTAAATTATATTTATTTTCCTAAAACTGTTATAGAAAATAGTTATGACTTACCATTTGAGGATTGATAAACTGATTCCCTGAGTATCTCATTATGGGGGTATCTCTGTGTGGGACTGTATATTGCAAAATTGTAGGGGATAAGCTAGGCACAGTGTCATATGCTATAATTTCAGTATTCAGGTGGCCAAAACAGAAGAATCTCAAATTCATGGCTAGTCTGAGTGAGACCCTGTCTTAAAATGAAATGTAGAGAAAAAATGAATAGTCATTGTTGTAGTCAGCTTCATGTCACTGGGTTGAACTTTCAAACCACATACAGTTTAAGGGAGGAAGGGATTTATTTGAAGTTTACAGGGAAAGTTCCATCATGGCAGAAGATCCAAGCAGAGAGATACCACCAAACAGCAAGTTTTTCTGTTTGTTGGTTTGCTTTTTGAGATAGGGTTTCTCTCTAGCCCAGGCTAACCTCAAATTCACTATGTAGTTTCAGGCTGGCCTCAAATTCATTGCGATCCTCCTACCTCAGTCTCCCTAGTGCTAGGATTGTGTGTGCCACCGTGCCACACTTTGGACATTCAAGTTTTAATAAAATACCTGAGTCTGTTGGGGGACAAACATTCAAATTACCCTAGTCATTATAATTTGACTTAAAATAGCACATTAGGAACATTCTGACAATGCAGTCAGCAATCATTTCTCACACAAACTTTTCTTACAGTGTTTTGGTTTGTTTTCATGTTTTTTTTTTTTTTTTTTTGAGGTAGGGTCTCACTGTAGCCCAAGCTGACCTGTCATCTCAAGGGTGGCCTCAAACTCACAGTGATCCTCCTAGACTCTGTCTGTCAAGTGCTGGTATTAAAGGCATGTGTCACCACACCTGGCTTTTTTTTTCTTACAGTTTTTATGTGAGAACATCTAACAAGATTAAGAAAAAAACAATATACATGGTGCTTTCCAAAACTAACATGTTTGTTTGTTATAAATCTAAAATATAATCATAAAATCAATGCCATTTTCCCTTTTACATTTTCAGGTGACTGTAGTCAATGAGAGAGTGAAGACAGATACACACAAATCTTATTCATGTTCGTTCAAGGACTGTGCTGAAAAAGAGCTTGTGGCAGTCATATGTCCTTATTGTGAGAGGAATTTTTGCCTAAGGTCATCATTTACACCATTCAAGCTTTGTGTATCTGTATAAGTTGTGCATAAAACACCTGAACTACTGCCACTCTTCTGTCTTACAGACACCGTCATCAGTCAGATCATGAGTGTGAAAAACTGGAGATCCCAACACCTCGGATGGCTGCCACACAGAAACTTGTCAAAGACATTATTGGTATGCACCTCGAAAGCTTGTCTGGCATCTTTCCTTACTGCTGGATCAGCCAGCTGCTCCTGCCTTGTTCATCTGCTTACCAGCTATGGAAAGTATTGCTAACAGCCCTGTGATGACCCACTTGACAGTGTTTCTCACAAAGCCCTCTGGCCAATAAAGACTGGGAAGTTGTTTAGAAGTACCCTGCCAGATGATCTGTTTTACTAGGCTACTTAGATCAGTCAGCTAACCGTTATGGCTAAATCTCATACTGGTGAGATTGATAAGGTTGACTGCTTTCTCTAAAGAGTAAGCACAACAAGGAGCTGTGCTGTGAATGCCACTGCTGTATGAAGTGCCAAGGAAGGTATGTCTGTTACATAGGTGAGTTTCTGCCACTACACCAGCTCAGCAGAGTTTTCATTCTGTATTAAGGGTAGTGCTTTTACTACAGTGTTCATAACCAGACCCTGAAGTTCTTAGTACAAGCATTAGTAGCTGCTATAAATTAACAAGAAGCACATGTCAGTGAATTATTTGAGGTTGAGGTTACTCAATGATATTTTCCCATTGGTCTTATAATACTTAATGCATATATTTCTATTATGTATAATTGATACATATTGTGGGCTATAATTAACAAGTGCTTCATCATAAAACTGAAACCTTTAATGGAAAAGTACCTACATGATTCCACTCCTTTCTTAGACTCCAAGGCAGGAGGGCCAACAAGTAAACGACGAAAAGGTGCCAGGAACAGTGCAACTGCTGCAAAGGTTGCGCTGATGAAGCTGAAGATGCATGCTGATGGGGATAAGTCTTTGCCACAGGTGAGTCAGGAGTCTTATTAAAAACTTAAACTGCACAAATACAGTTGAAGGCTACATTTTTTTCTTTTCTTCCAAGAAGTAACAAACCTAATATGTACAATAAATTACAAGGTGTATGGGCTGCATAAATACCAGATACTTCTTAAAGTTTTTTTTTTTTTTTTTTTACTTGTACCAGTACAGCTCTCTGTCATTTCTCTACAAACTGCTTCATATTCCATGAACAGGATGTATGTGACTTTCTTTGCCATCTTCCTTTTGATGAGTGTTGATGCTGTTTCCTGTTTTGGGGTGTGTGTGTGTAGTTGTATGTGTGTGTAGTTTGCCTCTGCTTTCTGAGTGCTGGGATTACAAGCAAGCATCACCATGCATAGCTTGGTTGCTTCTAAGTCTGCTACTTTTATTTCTGTGACATAAAGTCTCAGGACTGTTTTTCACATATCAAAAGTTAGACATTTTAAATTTTAGTATTTCCTAACAATTCTATAAAGCAGTGGTAAAATTCATATTTCTGCCAGTGGTAAGTATAATAGTCAATCATTTTCTCTCTCTCTCTCTCTCTTTTTTTTTAAGTAGGGTCCATTCTAGCCAAGGCTAAACTGGAATTCATTATGTAGTCTCTGAGTAGCCTTGAACTCATGGTTATCTTCCTACCTCTGCCTCCCAAGTGCTCAAATTAAAGGTGTACACCACTATGCCTGGCTTTAATAATAAATTGTTATGGACTGATTACATTTTGTCAAGCATTGTGTTAAAAATATTTTTGCATTTGACATATCTTTGTTCTACTGAATGGAATACCAAAATATCTTTATGATAACATTTTATATATATAAGGGTTTATTTGTAAATTTCCTGTCCTATTTCACCTTCATGGATTTTTAATCCTATGTTAATTGATTTGATATAATAGATTTATAAAACACTCTATGTCTGATAATGTAAGGCCTATCTTAGCAATTTTTTAGCATTTATCCATACAAAATTAAAAATCTCAAGATTTTTCATGATTCCTCTCCTGGGAAAAGATTGTCAATGACTGGCACCAACAGATGATGTTAACAAATATAAAAATCAAGTGATAGTTTGTGCTTCTGCCTAGAGAGATTTTCAGATCATTTCAGATGAATTTGTTGATGTGGAATTGTTTGCTCACTCTCACGCGGGCCTAGCTTGTCTTCCTTGCTCAGTGTTGATTTGCGAGCAGTGCCTAGGTCAGCATTCAGCGGCTTTCCTGTAGCCTAAGTCCCACACAAGTCTCTCCCTGCAGGCGGTGAGCATGCCCTGGGAGCTGTATCAGTCTCTGTGCAGTGACATTTCCCACTGTGCCTTGGTCTCAACTCTGGACTATTTTTTTCTTTTTTGAATCCCTTACAGCCTGTGTGGTTTAGTTTTGTTTTTTCTATTTTATTATTGCTGATTGATTGTTCAAGACAGGGTTTCCCTGTATAGATATGGCTGTCTTTAAAGCCACAAACTCATGATCCTCCTGCCTCAGCCATTTGTTCATTTTTGATCCTAAGACATTTATATTTGCTTTATCTCTTAAATTTTCTTTTGTCATATTTGTATTCTTACTGTTTTATCTTTGGAGCAGGGGTTGTTTCATTATGGAATTGGCCAAAGCTTAGATTTACCAATGATTCTTCATTTTTCTTTGAATGCTTTTTCTCTGTAATAACATATCCCACTTGTCGTCAACAAATCTCAGTCCTTTAACATTGTTTATTATTTCTTATAATGATTGTAATCAGTTCACAACAACTTAGAGATGTTCACTTACATTAACATTTTGATCGTACAGAAATCAATCTGGAAAGAAGTACCTAGAGGAGTTTTTCAGAATCAAGGAAGATCCTATTTCCCATTTTATTCTTTTTATTTGTTGCCAAATACAGTACAAAGAGACAGATGCGATGGGGAATGCGACATAAATTGTCTCTGTATTCCTCTGTCTTATTAATAAAGTAGTTTTCTGGGGTTTTACTGGCCTTTAGTTTTTTTTAGTTTCTTTATTCTAAAATATTCTGCTGTCTTTAGATCTGTATTGAAATTTCATACAGAAAGAAATGTTACATGTATCAAGAAACCTCTTGTAAGTGACAGAGTTGTGATTCCAAGTTGTACACTCAAAACAAATTAGTTTTCTTATAAAATGGAGAATGGAGTAACCAAATTTGGGGAATGGAATTATGTGGAGAGAATCCATCCATTTTCTTGACTTATATCTGTAATGTGCTGAATTCACTGTTTCTCCTACACTGATTCTGGAATGGCTGAGGGGTATGAGTGATGTTTGCAAGCTACTGCAGGCTTAAATCAGAAAGATGAGCCAATGAAGAAATAAGAAGGCTCTCCTGCCTGACTCTTTGAACATAAAGTCTTGGGGGAAAGATCCTATTGGCTGAAGAAAGTCACAGATAACTTAGCCAGGGTCTTGGGCCTTAGGTGCATAAATTTAGGTGGATGGAGTACATGATCAGTCTTCTCACTAAGCGTTGCATCATTAGAGGGTAATCCTTTGACCAGAAGAAGAGAAGAAGGGCTATCTCTGAACTGGAGCAGAGGTCTGTCTTCATGAGTCTAATTTATATATTTTGTTGTTTTTATAGACAGAAAGAATTTACTTTCAGGTTTACTTACCAAAGGGGAGCAAAGAGAAAAGCAGAGCCATGTTCTTTTGCCACCGATGGAGCATTGGAAAGGTCGTAGACTTTGCAGCTTCTCTTGCCAATCTCAAAAATGACAATAACAAGTTAACAGCTAAGGTAACCTCCAGTTGTCATCTTTGCCTAACAATTTAAGGACATATGCTATACCTTTATTACAGTGTGGTCCATTTCTCTCCACAGAAGTTACGGTTATGTCATGTCACTTCAGGAGAGAGCTTGCCTTTGGATCAGACTTTGCAGATGTGGATCACTAAGGAGGACTGTCCTCTGTATAATGGTGGAGATGTCATTTTAGAATATCTTCATGATGAAGAGCAGTTGTTAAAAGACGCTGATTCTTATTTGGAGTAGTCATCCAAGGATTCAAACCAGAGATCATAAGGAAAATTCTATTACCTGTTGTCAGTTTCTTTTACTACAGATGCTATTTTGTTTTTAAAAGTTGCATTTAAAAAGTACCTGTTATGACATGACTTACATTATCACTTTATTATGAGTTTTTGTGTTTTAAAATTTAACTATGTATTGATAATTATTATCAAATGACTATTTCCAGTTAGCCTTTATTGGGTTCTGCCTTAGAAACATCAGTAACAGTACAGTTCCTGTTTGGTTAGTGTTGGTGCTTGCTGGCTATGGCATTGCTCTGTTCCATCCTCATCCAGGATCCCAGCTAAAGGAACATTCCACGCCTCCCTAGAGTGATCTTGCCATTCTTGCGGTAGAGAGAGATACAGCCATGCCATCCTCATCAAGATCCCAGCTAAAGGAACACCCTGCTCCTCCTTACAGTGATTCTGCCATTCTTGTGGCAGAGAGAAGAAGATAGCAGATGCTTCAGTAGGCTCTTAGAAGTTGTACTTATTAGCCAGGCATGGTGGCACACGCCTTTAATCCCAGCACTTGAGAGGCAGAGGTAGGAGGATCACCATGAGTTTGAGGTCACTCTGAGACTACATAGTGAGTTCCAGGTCAGCCTGTACTAGAGTGAGACCCTACCTCGAAAAAACAAACAACAACAATAAAAGAAGTTGTACTTATCACTTGTATTCTAAGCATGTGCCATGGTCAAGACTAGTATCAGTGGAATAGATACTAGTCAGAATAGATAACCTTACTATCTATCTACATCATGATGTATGAATTGTTATGTACATGAACTGTAGAAGCTTAGAGATCCTCTCATTCAGCCTTCATGTATTTGGATGAGATTTCTCAAACCTAAGAAGGGAAAATTATTTTTTTGGTATCATGTAATTGCATTAGAACCTATTTTTGGTAGATGCCTTCCATACAGTTCAAATTTTTTGCTTGAAAAAAATATTACAAATGAGAGGAAAGATGGAACCTGACTTCACTACAGTCCCTATGCCAAAGCAAAATGCTTGTCAAAACTTACTCCATTTTATCTGCAAATTAACTCAACTGTCCTGGTGAATTCCTTCTATAACTGAAGAAGGAATAGCAATTATTTACTTTTTGCCCCTTTTCTGTGCCAATTATGCATGTGTACAGTGGCTTTAGGCTTAAAGGATAAAAGAATGTTCATTTGGTCTGTTTCAATCTTAATTTCATTACCTTGTGATTAATGATATCTTCCAGCTTTTATCAGGTGATTATATATGTATTCCTTTAATAATTATTTGAATAACTATTTAATGTATTAGTTTCTAATTGTTATGGTAGATACAGTGGAGATAAATGTGCATACAATTATAATACCAAGGTCATGTGACAAGTTGCAAATGAGAGAATAAATTATATATGTATTTTCTAGTAGCTCTTTTATCAGAAACTATCAAGTTAGAGGTAAAAATAACTTTTAAGTATGAACCTAGTTACCAGAAAGTTTTAATACAAACCAGTACCTTACTGTGCATTGTAATTCCACATAGTGGATAATCAGCATGCCACAGTTGACCAAAGCTAACTATTCTAGAAAAGCAGCAATTACTTAGAATAGGGCAAGTGAAACTGGCAGCGACTAATCTACTTAGGAAGAATGGAAAGATGTGCTGCTAAGGATCAGGCAAAAGGGACAAGGCTGCATGGGGAAGTACATATGTTGCTGGACACACTGGTACAGACAAAGTCTGTTCCCAGATAGTGGAGCCAACTGGGTCAAGAGGATGCCCAGGAAATGCATTCTCATTGAAGACTGGTAGCTCCAGCATGCTCAGTCTCTAAAAGAGACCACAGTGTGGGAGAGACCCTCACGTCCCTATTTTTCAGATTATTCTGAAGTAAAACTTTGAATGCTTTCATTTAACTTTTCCTAATGAAATTGTGGGGTTTCATTATCCACAGCCAACCATAGTTTTTCAACTTATTTACACACAACTAAAATCATAAGCAGAAAACCCATAAAACAGGGAAGAGAATTTTAGAAATGGTTGAAAAAAGTTAAGTTTCCAGAAATGAGCTTTCATGTAAGTGATAATCACACAACAAATCCATGGAAGAAATGGATGATCATATTTTTCCAACTGTAATTGCCAGGTCTGTCTTAGTCTCAAAGTTAAATAAGAAGGTTTTGGGGGAGAACCTGAGGAAAAAGGTTTTAGAAAATGCATCTGAGGGAAAAAGAAGTATTCATATACTTTTGAACTTTTTAGATCTGGACAGTATACATTGCAAAGTAAGATATTTTGTCATAATTATAAAGATTATTTCAGGTTGTGTTATTTTTGCCATTCTGGTATTTATTTTGATACATGTGGCCCAGAACCGAGAGCAGATGCATTCCTCTGTGGTCTCAGCAGTGGCTTACCTTAGTGTCCTGCATGGAAATAAAATTTAGGACGAGGGAAGCCTATTCTATTTGAAAGATTAACCTACATAAAACAATAGCATTTTTTAAAGCTTTTCAAAATGTCTGATAAAAAACGACTGACACTTTTTGAGGAGTAACAATCATCTAAAATACTTAACATGGAGCTGGAGAGATTGCTCAGTGGTTAAGGCATTTACCTACAAAGCCTACTGACCTGGATTCGATTCCCTAGTACCCATGTAAAGCCAGATGCACAAAGCGGTACATGCATCTGGAGTTCATTTGCAGTGGCTAGAGGTTCTGGCAGGCCCATTCTCTCTGTCTCTCTTCTGTCCATATTTAATATGATTTATTCTTCTGAATTATCTTAATTGCCTGTACAGTGATTACCTGGAGGATCTGAAATGGCCACCTGTTTAGAAACTACTAGATAGGAAGGATCAGAGAAGACATTTATTTGTACAAGTATGAAAATTCCATAATGAAACTCATTATTTAGAATTTTAACTTTAGACTATTATAGTGTTTTGAGTTTTGCTTCACTTGTTGCTGTGTGGCTTCAGAACAGCTCCCTTGTTTGGGAAATATACAACTGAATGAGTCTGTGGCTTTTGACTCACGAGGAACAATTGGGAAGGTTGACCATCCATGCCCCTAACTGAATAGTGAGTCATGTTACAAAGAAAGGACATTAGAATTCATGCCAGTGTCTTTCCACTGTCAAGTTCCAAATATCAATAGCAGCAGCTGCTCAGCCAGGCTATACCTTAGGCCATAGTATAGCCACCTACTTGGCCTATGATCCCAAATTATCTGGTGACCATTCTGGAAATTATTTTCCTTCTAACAGTAAAAGCAGTTTCAGGTTTATTCACTTAGCCTGACAGGATCTCTATAAAGTTGTAGGAAAACTATTAACACTATAAGGATGCTGTCACACTCTACAATCAATATGGCAGCCTCATGAACCCAGGAGAGCAGAGTTTGTACCTGGCTTGGTCACCATGACATGAGCCAAGCTGTAGTTCAGGGCCCAGCTGGTAGATATTCATACATATTTGATTTTGAGTTGATGAAATAGTAACACTGACAAATAGGGCCTGGTATCTAGTTTAGATTTTTTTCCCCTGACTGTATTTAGAGCATATTTGTCATAGCATGGAAGAAAACTAAAAAATGAAACCAGGGGCTGGAGAGATGGCTTAGCAGTTAAGGCACTTGCCTGTGAAGCCTCAGCACCCAGGTTTGATTCCCCAGTACCAACATAAGCCAGACGCACAAGGTGACGCATGTATCTGGACTTTGCTTGCAGTGGCTGGAGGCCCCGGCGTGCCCATTCTTTTCTATCTTCCTCTTCCTCTCTCTATCTCAAATAAAAATACTTTTTAAAAAATGAAACCAGAACTTCAGGTTTTTGCTTTTTCATTAGCAGAAATAAGGAAGTCAGGAGAAAGGATTAGGTTTCTGAGATAAATTGAACCTGTTAAATGTCATGGCATGCCTTTAAGTTTTCTTAATTACAAGTTAAACAGGCTGCGTCACTAGATGGATTATATGAATTTACAATAGTCCCTCCTCCTGGACTTTGACCCAGCAAAAACAGCTTACCTAACTCAGCCCTACACCATCCTCACTGAAGACCTGTTCCGAGAATGTTCTTTCATTTTTTTAAAACAGTTGGCCTATATGGTTTATTTAAGCTCTCAAGATGATTAGAAAACTTTTCATGATTCTGCTTTTGTTGGTGGTGACTCCAGGAGAAGCTAGGAGATCATTTCTCAGTTTTCTGAATAGAGAAAATACTGAAATACTGACTTCTGTCAAGACTGGAGAAACTGTCCTTGTAAAGTCCAGTTACAGAGATAAACAGCCCAACTCCAGCTTCCTCCTCGTGCAATTAGAAGATCCTAAAATACTGCAGGTGATGAATGTGACCAGGACTCCATCAGATGTCACAGTCTTTGCCATCAACCTAATGCCCAGTCAAGAAGGAGACACAAATCTGACCATTCAGCTTTGGGATTCTGAAGGTAGGCCAGCCCGACTCATTGAAGAACTAAAGAATGTGAAAGTCAGAGTGCTCAGACAAAGCACAGGTAGCCTTTTCCATGCATCGATGAATGTGGATAGGTGCATGCTAATGCTTATCTTACCAGTGATACTGTTAAATAAATGTGCCTTTGGCTGCAAGATGGAATTGCAGGCATTTCAAACAGTATGCAAGAGACCCCTGCCAGTACTCCTTGTGGCAGTCACACAGTTTTTTCTCATGCCATTCTGTGGGTTTCTGTTGTCTCAGATTTTGGCATTGCCCGAGGCACAAGCTTTTGGGTTTGTAGTGACCTGCACATGCCCAGGAGGGGGTGGGGGCTATCTCTATGCTCTCCTTCTAGAAGCAGATGTCACTCTGGCCATTTTGATGACTTGCACTCAACATTGTTGGCTCTGATAATGATGCCTGTGAACTCTTACATATATAGTAGGATCTTAGGGCTATCGGGTATATTTCACATCCCTGTTTTTAAAATTGTGTCCACACTCCTTTTCATACTTATACCAGTATCAATTGGGATAATCATTAAGCGTAGGATGCCTGCAAAGGCACACTTCTTAGAGAGGGTCATTCGACCTCTGAGCCTAATTTTAATGTTTGTAGGGAGCTATTTGGCATTCAGGATGGGAGCAGTGTTCCTGGAAACGGCTACCCTAGAGGTGCTTCTTCTGGGTCTGTTGGTTCCTGCTTTGGGTTTGTTGTTTGGGTACTCCTTTGCTAAAGTCTGTATGCTGCCCCTTCCTGTTTGTAAGACTGTTGCTATCGAAAGTGGGGTGCTAAATAGTTTCTTAGCCCTGGCCATTATTCAGCTCTCTTTTCCACAGTCAAAGGCTGACTTAGCTTCTGTGGCTCCTTTTACAGTAGCCATGTGCTCTGGGTGTGAAATGTTACTGATCCTTCTGGTCTCCAAGGCTAAGAAAACAGGGATCCTCATCATAGAAGACACACAATTTCCCTGAGGCTAAGCAGGAAAGCATATTCATTTTCTCTTCTGGGTGAGGTACTGAAGGAGATTCAGAACATAGGTTAAATAATGTTTGCTTTGGTTAAAATTTGGCATGGGGCCAGGCATGGTGACACATGCTTTTAATCCCAGCACTTGGGAGGCGGAGGTAGGAGGATCACTGTGAGTTCGAGGCCACCCTGAAACTACATAGTGAATTCCAGTTCAGCCTGGGCTACAGTGAAACCCTACCTTGGGAAAAAAAAATGGCATGGGGCCCACATGTGTATATATACAGAGACTTAACTAAGGCTTATAGTCCTGCTCAACTCTGTGAATTGGTGACTGTGGCATAATACTAGCACCTAATTTTATGACACAGAACCTAATCCTAAACAAGGACCACACAATATTTTTTTGAATTCCTGACAATGCTTACATAATGCATTGAACAAAAGAGGTGCTCATTAGATGTATTTTGGTTTGTTTGTGTAGAGTATGTGTGGCATGTGATATGTGTATAGATGTGTGTGTTCCCATGTGTATACATGCCCCATGCACGTGCATGCACAGAGGCCAGGGGAGAATGTTAGATATCTTCTATCATGTATATATTTCCTGGTTGCAAAATAAAAAAATAAACATTTTTTAAAAAGTCATGAAATCATATTAGATGACATGGAGATGGACTGTGTCTCTGAGCAGAGCACATAGTGTATGGAAGCCTGATCATTTAAAAAAAATTTTAAATTTTGTTTTTATTTATTTATCTGAGAAAGAGGCAGAGAGAGAGAGAGTGAGAGAGAGCACACCAGGGCTCCTGGCTGCTGCAAACAAACTCTACATGCATGCGCCACCATGTGCATCTGGCTTATGTGGGTCCTGGGGAATTGAACCTAGGTCCTTTGGCTTTGCAGGCAAGCATCTTAATTGCTAAGCTATCTTTCCAGCCCAAACTTGATCATTTTTAATCTTAGTAGTTAATTGTTTAGTTAGTGGACTTTGGAAGATACCAAGGGGTTTGGTGTATGTTTATTGATGCAGAACAGCCTCTTGTTTTTGCTTTATAGCTCAAAGATTTTCTCTTATGTACAGAGGTCTGGGCAGCCATTTGAATTACTTTCACAATGCCCTACCATGTATTGGCACCATAATGGTGTGGCACCCATTTATGACATTGTTGCAATGGACTCTGAACACCTACTGGTAGATTCCCCACTTTTCTTTCAAAAGACACTGGGAAGGAAATTGACTATGTGGAGTAAGATACTTGACCCCTAACTATCTTACTTCAAAACATTTACATTCATTTTAGTAGCTTTGTCAAGTCAGTGGAACCTCTGTCACTCATAAAACATTTTAAAATGACCAATGACATTTCTGCAAATGCCTGAAATTTTTCATTTTGTCATATATCCACACTTTTAGTATGTATTTGGCAAGAGTTTCTATCATAACATGATTAACAATGAAGAACCAAAAAGACCTAGTTCCTGAAGGCTATCTTGAAAAATCAAGATGCCAAGGGTATCTGATAGAGGTATCCAAAGCAGATTCTTAAAATGGATGGATCTGGAAAGAATTATACTTAGTGAGGTAACCCAGACCCAGAAAACCAAATGTCACCTATCATGTCTTATATGTGGATCCTAGCTACAAAAGATTGGACTTCTATGTGAGTAGGATTAAAACTCAGTAGTACAAGCCAGTAAGGTAGAAAGGTGATATAAAGGGAATAGAAGGGGGAACTTAATAGGATGGTATTGCATATATGTAAGTAGAAGAACAGATTAATGGGGTTGAAAAGGCCTAAGTGAGGTCAAGGGAAGGGATTGAGTAAAGGAAAGGTGGAGGGAGGGCTAATCAAAATCTAAGAGGATATAAGTAAGTCATATGGAAACCTACTTTTCTAGACAATGGAACACTTAGAAGCCATAGATTGTTACAAGAAAATTTTAGTGCCAGGGATGGGATACCCTCCAGTGAGTTGTTGGCCAGGGAGGTCCCTGATACCCCAATACATTACAGGCCATTGCCAAGGCACTTGGTTTCCCACCAGGAATAGATGGTAAGACCCTATTGCTGAAGACTCCACATACTTGGGCAGACAGGTCACTGTGGAGCTGAGATGAAAGCCATGTGGACCAGCTGACAGAAAGCTGGAAAAAGCTATGCTGCATGCAGTTCAATCAGAGAGAGAAAAAACATCAGTGAAGGTACTCAACAGTGGACATTTCAAGCCTTAAATTTGACCAGCTAGGCCAAATGAGCCAAAGGGTGCAATAGTGGCATGTCTGTTATGGGGGAAACCATCTGCTCTGTAATTTGACTGGAGGCCCGCTCCATGGGAGGGAATACATGCCCGATACTGAAAACCTATGACAGGGGAAGTGATGAGCCCTAGGGGTGTAATGTCTGCTGATGTCTGGCTAAAAGAACTTCTCTTAATGTTCTTACCCATATATTAATGCTACTCTCACTTTTGTTTAGAGAAGCTTCTCTTTTCAGATGGCAGTGACCTTGAGATGACTCAGAAGGCACCATGGTGCTGAGAAGAAGTAACAGAGGAGTGCTCAGCACTGAAATATCTCTAACACACCTTCCAAGGCTCAGGGTTCATTGCGGAAGAGGTGGCGGAAAGAATGTAAGAGCCAAAGGAAGGGTAGGACTCCTTAGGACATGTTCCTCCAGACACAAAATGGCCTGGATATCCATGACCTAACAGTGCCTGACACTACCTACACAAGACCATCATAATACGAGAAAAGATGATGACATCAAAATAAAATAGAGACTGATTGAGAGGGGGAGGGGATATGATGGAGAGTGGAGTTTCAAAGGGGGAAGTCAGGGCAGGGAGGGAAGTACCATGGGATATTATCTACAATTATGGAAGTTGTCAATAAAAAAACCCAAAAATTAAAAATATAAAGCAAAAATTTCTATTTCACAACAAAAAAAGCAGATTCTTCATGGTGTCACTGTTTGGAAGAACATGGTTAAATCTGAGCTCTGTGAGAATTGAGAGCTGGATCCACCATTCCCACTACTTTGAGACATGTTTCCCACAGGTAATTCTTGACATTTATTTAAACTAAGTGGAACAATCACTTCACAAACTATGAGGCAATAACCCACTTTTGAAATTTGATTATGGGTAGGACACCTGTGCAGCACTTTTTGCATTAGAATAATGATGTCTTCTTTTATTTCAGGATGAGGACACATCTTAAGGACAATAGACAGAGCCCTTGTTCCTCATAGAATGCAACCTCCTGTGATGGGTAGTCCCTGAGTCTGTGATCCATCTCTGGTTGTCCTGTGTTTTCCTGGAACAAATTGCTTAAAATCTCTCAGCCTCAGTTTCCTAGTCTATATAATGAAAAGAATCTCCATGAAATTGTTTCCATACTGAAGTTAAAGCATATTAATAGAGTGGTGCTGCTTGGTGTGGTTGTACACACTTGCAAGCCAGTCCGGGGCAGGAAGATGAGAAGACCCAAGCCACCAGTTCTCAGAAAAGAAAAGAAAAAAGAAAAAAGAAAAAAAAAAAGAATAATTTATGTATGAGAAGGTAGCTCAGTGGTGGAGTGGCTTGAAGCACAGTTATCTGTGGCATGGTAAGTCCTCAACAAACGCCATGTAAATGAATGTCTGACAGGAACAGTTGATTCTGGCAATTATTCAAACAAACAAACAAACAAACAAACAAACAAACAAACAAAACTCTACTTTAGGTTTACCTGGTGCAGATTTAGTGAATGAGAGCTACACAACTGGAGTCATTGCTCCAATTTATATTTTACCAAAGAGTAGGATGAAGAAAAATGAAAGAATAAGAAAGGGAATAGAAGACAAAAGTAGAGGTGGGCAAAAAAAAAGAAAAGAGCAAGCACAGCCAGGCGTGGTGGCGCATGCCTTTAATCCCAGCACTCGGGAGGCAGAGGTAGGAGGATCGCCATGAGTTCGAGGCCACCCTGAGACTACAGAGTGAATTCCAGGTCAGCCTGAGCTAGACTCAGACCCTACGGGGGAGGGAGGGGGGGAGAGCAAACAGGAAAAGGAGAAGGGAGGCCAGAAGCGGGCCAGTGGAACTCAGGGGCCAAATCCTTCCAGGATCACCAGCCAAGGCCTCCAGGGCCGGCCGGACATTAGGGCGGGGCCTGTGCTGGCCACGCCCCACTGCGTGTTTTAAGGGGGCGGGACTTCCTGCCAAGGCATCCGCTGTCCCCGGAAGAGCTGAGCGGGAGGACGCTGGCTGCAGACGCTCCCTCTGGAGGTGAGGCTGCTCTGGTTCCTCCACCTCTCGGCTTCGGCGGCGTCCCTGGCGGGCGGGCGGGCGGAGGCTGGGTCCGCGCGGGGTGGGGCGGAGGGCTTGGTCCTGCCGGGTGGGCGTAGCGGCGCTGAGGACCCGGAGCTGCCGAGCGCTCCCGCGCACGCGATCGCACCGCGTCCCCGAGGCCGTGCCTGGAGCTTGACTGCCGGGCTCACAGCTCCGAGGCCCGGCGCGTCCCCATCACCAAGTCACAGTGAAGATGCGCCGGCCAGGGTCTGTGCTGTCCGTAGTCGGGTGACAGGAGAGTGGACAGGACAGAAAGTTTTAAGTATTGCTTTGGGAAAGTGAGAGCTGAACAGAAGTCTACTAGACAGAGAGATGACCAGCTCCTGGGGCACGTCTGGAAAGCTACCGGCAACCATGCTAGGTACCAGCTGGAAGAATGTCCCTGGGACATGGAGCTAAGAGTATTTTTAGGTTTCATCATAAAGGCTTTTTGTTGATTTACAACCCTCCCCGCCTCCCCCCCCCAAAAAAAAACTCAGTTACCTAATGCACTTCCCCTGTTTGTTTCCTCTTTGGAGCCTTGGAATTGATTTTAAGGGCTCTCAGAATATTTCATTTATACCTTTCATCAAGAAGTGTATGCAAACTGGTGGAGAAGATACCATATGCATGCAGACCAAATGCAAGTTATTCTTGAGTGCCATAAAAGTGATAGTGTTATGGGTTGTCTAAGGGATGTCATTCACCCTGGGAACCTCAGCTGCCACTTACATATTTATATGACTTTCACACATATATACAGGGATGTCTCTGAGCTGGAGTTCCTATGTGTTTAGCTACCTAACTAGTATTGCCATTTAATTCCACCAAGCAACCCCCCCCCCCATACACAATAATTAACACTAATTAGTAACCTTCTACCAACCTCCTTAGCTGCACTGTGTTGGCTCCCTTTTTCCCGGTCATTATTATCCCTTCAGTTGCTATAGCAGGAGATCTGGACATATTGAACTCTTCCTTGTACCCTATATTCAGTCAGTTAACAAGCCCCCACACAGCAGGCACTCTCAGTTTTGCAGCCTAGAAATTCTTCTCTCTCGTCCTAGGTTTAAGCCAAACATTGGGTCTCCAAACTACTGCACTCTGTCTCCTTACCTGTCTACTCACACTGGCTGTGTGCTTTTCCCTCTGGCCGCCTGTTGGCTCTGTTCTGGAGCCACCATGATGTGGTTTCTCCCTCCTAGCTCCTAAATCGAAGCCTTCCATCTAAGGTTCTGTAAAGGATGATTCCTGCTACCTCCCCAACCTTGTCCTTTCCAATTCCTTTTGATCTCTGTACAGAGTCCCATTTCAGTTATTCATTTCTATTTTTAGCATTTTCAAATGCAGTTTGGTTTTGTTGAATCCCATTTCCCTCCCCTTCTTCTCCTCAATTCTCTCCCCTCTCTTTTCTCCTTCTGATTCTATGTCACATGCATTCTTTTGCCCATCCTTCCCTCTTTACCAGGTCATTATATTCACTTTTGGTTATGCTTCTGTCCTTATAGGTTTTATACACATTTGCCATCCCATATATACATGCATGTACATATTACAAGTTAACAATGAGCAGTTTTGGTTTTTCTGAGGTTGAGTCACTTAATATGATGCTCTCCTTATGTGTACTCCTGATATTACTAGTCAGTGCCCATTTACTTCTCCTTCTCAACTTGGCTTAACTATGTCCACAGGAAACCTTATCTGATGCCCAAGTCCACTCACAGCTCCCTCCTTCTCACTGGATTTCTCCTAGTCTTTATTATGCTTGTGATTTTTTTCATGAAATTTGTGAGTTTTGATTCATCTTTGACTCCCCACTGAAAGACAGTGTTAACTAGACCTGGTTTGCCCCATTATGGTGTGTGTAGTGTAGTTATTTGACAAATATATATTAAATGATTTGACAACTTCTGGCAGGAGAATCCCTAGAAGAGATGATAGGTAGCTATTGAAATGATATATGAAGAATTGGTAGAAGCTCTGATGGTATTGTCACAAGGTGGAGTGTGAGTGGCTTGAACCGAGTTTCTGGTGAAGAAACAGATACAGCCTGAGTACTTCCTGTTGTAAAGAGATGAGAAGAATGGAATGGGCAAAAATCAGGAAACCATTCTTCACAAACTCTGAGAAGTTTCTTCTATAACTTAAGTAGTGGCTTTTTAAACAATAACTTAAATGCTTACATTATGAAGAAAAAGCTGGAGATAGAGAAATGCCTTAGTGGTTAAGGTGCCTGGCTGTGAAGCCTAAGGACCCGGGTTTGATTCCCCAATACCCACATAAGCCAGATGCACAAGGTGGCACAAGCATCTGGAGTTCATTTGCAGTGGCTAGAGGCCCTGGCAAGCCCATTCTTTCTCTTTCTCTCTTCCCCCCTCCCTTCATCCTTCCCTCCATCTTTCTCTTTCAAAATATTAATAAGATATTAAAAAAGAAAAGAAAAGGCTGGGCCTAGCATACATGAGGCCTTGGGTTCCATCCCTGGTATCACATAAAACCAGGCATAGTGGTGCACGCTTGTGATGGTGGCACTCAGGAGGTGGAAGCAAGAGAAGTTCAGAGTCATCCTCAGCTATATAGGGAATTTGAGGCCAGTGTGGGCTACATGAGACCCTGTATCCAAAAAAAAACAAAGAAAAAAGAAGAAGAAAAGCACCAGGCATGATGGTAATGCCTGTAATCCCAGCCAACACTCGAGTCTGAAGTGGCATGCTTTAGTTTGAGGTCAGCCTTGTAGCAAAAAGAGAAAAGAAGAAAAGAAGCAATGGGAGAAACACACAGTATTTGTCTTTTGCGCTCCTCTCCTCTCCTCCACTGTGAGCCACAAGACAGGGAGCTCTCAGTAGGCATCACCATGCAGCTCTGTGTCACTTATTCTGAGTTGGGAAGCAGACAAAATTAGGGCTGCCTTAGAAAGAACCCTGCCTTTTCTGAGTTGGACAGCTTCAAACACTTTGCTAGGTTAGGCACAGATGCCAGTGTGGTCGAGCCTGTGGTGAGTCTTTCAGTGGAAAGCTAACAGTGAGAATGCAAAGCACTGTTGTATTTTTCCTCTTCTCAAGCTCAGGAGGTGAACACCCCTTGCTTTACCTAATTATATTTTTAGGCTTGCAAATTTCTTCCTTTAGAATGTTGTAATAGACCCAAATTCAAATTGTATGTAAATTCTGACATTTGTCCATATAACATTGGGCATATTTGTAATCTTTGGGCCTTATCTGTTTCATCTTTCCAGCCTTATTTAAAAAAATCATATGTACAAAGCACTTAACTGCCTGGTATTCATAACATATGTGCCTTTTGCTGTTGAGTCTTCAAAACTACTTTTATTTCAGTATTCCCAGTTTCTTTCTCCTTTATTCTCCACCTATTCCTGCACCTATCTTTTTAAATACTTCTCTATCGCCTAAGTTAGGTTTTACCCCCGGTTAATATGATATACACACTTTGAGAGCCCACTTTATAGAATATTTTTTGCTTTGAAAATGTTTCTGCTGAGTCTGTGAAAGTGGTGTACTACTGTGATCTTAGTGAGAGGTGGAAGCAGGATTAGCAGTTCAAGGTCATCCTCAGCAATATGGTGAGGTCAAGGCTAGCCTAGGCTAAATGAAACTGACTTAGAAAAACAAAACAAAAACACCCAACAGGGCATGGTGTCACACGCCTTTAGTCCCAGCTTTCCGGAAGCAGAGGTAGGAGGATCACTGTGAGTTCAAGGCCACCCTGAGACTGCATAGTGGGGCTAAAGTGAGACCCTACCTCCAAACAAACAAACAAACAAAAAAAAAACCCAGAGCTTCTATGATAGAAGTGTGAAGTATTAGGTATCAAAATGATTTTTACAGGGAAGGGATGAGTCTTGAAATAAAAGTCTGTTGCTAATTGCGATGCCTTTGTGAAGTAACTATTTTGCAATTAAAACTTTCCAGTTAGTAACTGCTTTCTGCTTCTGTGTGTTAAGTATATCCTGAAGATGGCTGACCCTTGGCAGGAGTGCATGGATTATGCAGTAACCCTGGCAAGACAAGCAGGAGAGGTACGAACCATGATTGTGCCAGCCATAATGTGATGTGTATAGATTTTTGTCTTGTTAAGTAAAACATATATTTTGATTAATCTACATTTAATATTTTACCAGACACTTTAAACACAGTGAAAATTCGTGTGTGTGTGTGTGTGTGCTGGGGATGGAATCTAGATGTTCTACTTCCTAGACAAGCACACCCTCACTGAAAGACATCTCCCATCTCCAGCCTGATACTTTAGTTTTGTCCTTAAGCTTTTTATGATGACAGTTGTGAATCTAAAATAGGATATGGCATTATATGCTTTACTTGGAGGGTCATAACCCTTAAGTGTCCTATTTTATAAGCATTTTTGCAAGAAAAATAGAAGACTATCATGTAAGACAAATTGAATGTTTAAAACCATTTCTGTATCTTATCTTTCTGTTTGATTTTAAAATTGTGCCTTTTCTGTTTGCTTACCAAAAAATCCTCATAGATGATTCGTGAAGCTCTAAAGAATGAAATGAATGTGATGATTAAAAGTTCTCCAGCTGACTTGGTTACTGTTACTGACCAAAAAGTTGAAAAAATGCTTCTGTCTTCCATAAAGGAAAAGTATCCATCTCACAGGTATTTGTCTTTTCTTCTTTGTGTGTGTATGGGTGTGTATACGGGTGTGTCATAGGTATTTCTTTTTTTTCCCCTAAAATATTTTATTTATTTATTTGTTTAAGAGAGAGAGATAGAGAGAGAATGGGCACACCAGGGCCTCTAGCCACCGCAAATGAACTCCAGATGCATGTGCCACCTTGTGCATCTGGAGTACATGGATACTGGGGAACGAAACCTGGGTCCTTAGACTTCACAAGCCAGAGCCTTAACTGCTAAGCCATCTTTACACCCCATCACAGGTATTTCTTACACTTATTTCAAATGGCAAAATGAAGCCTAGATTAGACATATTCTGACCTTAGTTGACGTAAGCTGAAAAGAAAGGAATTTATTTTGAGAGTACCAGGTATGGGAGGAAAGGGGGTATAGCCACAGATGACACAGGAGCCTCTGCTTAGGATTCTGCAGGAGGCCTTGCACTTGGCTGATGATTTTGACTTGGACCAACCTTATGTCCATACCTCTTTATTTAGGATTACAAATTGCAAACAGGAACACATGGTTGCCAAGCATAGGCTGATTGCCTGTGCTTGTGGTACCAGGGATCAGGAAAGAGGTGTCTTTGGGTTCCTTCATAACAGGGGTAATGCTTGGGTGTTGAAAGCAAAGGTCTGCCATTGGCCGATTGTGTTGTAGACATCCATTATGTGCAAGAAATGGTAGCTTTTCAGAATTTGAGAGTAAATACTAAAATCAGGGCTCTTTCACAGACACAAAAATTAACAAAAACTCTACAGTCAGCCAGGCATGATAGCACACTTCCCTAATTCCAGTACTCAGGAGATGTAGGTAGGAGGAATGGGAATTCAGAGCAAGCCTGAGCTACACAGTGAGATCTTGTCCCACAAAACAAAGAACTGGGAGTGTAGCTAGGACTTGTACATTCAAAAGTCCCATAACATTAAAATAAAATAAAAGTCATTCTTTGAAAATGTTAGGTCTCTTATTCTGTACTTCTTCCTCATAATGCCATTGGTTATTTCCAGCCTTTTGGCCATTGAGAAGAAAAAAACTTTTAAAAGCTAAATACACTTCCTTCCAGTAAAAAGGGTTGCAGGTAAATGAAGAAAAAAAAAAATTTAAAATAAAAGGCAGATCTTGTCCTAATGGAGTGTAGCTAGACTTGTTCCAATTTAGACATTTATTATTGATTTCAGCCTTTTGGCCATTGAGAAGAAAAAAACTTTTAAAAGCTAAATACACTTCCTTCCAGTAAAAAGGGTTGCAGGTAAGAGAAAAAGAAAACAATGAAAGATAACTATTAAGACATCTAATATTGAATCATGGAAATTATGAAAAAGATAATAGGGAAGTAGAAAACCAATAAATTTAGACATTTATGAAATAGACATAAGAGTTATTGTAGAGTGTGTTGAGGAAGGCATTCACAGAGTCATTTTGTTAGGCAATATGCTTTTTCAACTTACTAAGTATTTTCTAGTTCGTACCTGTTCTGAAAATTTAGAGCTCTGGACAGTGGATTTGCTGTCCATGGCCTTGCTGGAGTTGGGAATGTAAGAGTAGGGTGCTACACAGCTCTGTTTGAGGCCTCAGAAGGTCACAGTCACACTGCCTGCAGTCACCTCAGAGCTCCACAGGGCTGAAGGAGCCCTTTGCTTCGCTTTTGTGATTGTTGGCAGACTTGAGCTCCCTGTGGGTTTTTAAATATATATTTATATTTATTTATTTGAGAGAGAAAATTGGGCATGCTAGAGCCTCCCATCACTAAACAAATTTCAGATTCATGCCTCACTTTGTGTGTCTGGATCTACATGAGTACTGAAGAATCAAACCCAGCCTGTCAGGCTTTACATGCAATCTCTATAACTGCTGAGCCATCTTCTCCAGCCCTTCTTGTGGGTTTTATTCTGGCAGCTTCCCCAGTTCCTCACAATAGGCCTCTTCTCAGAGCAGCATGGCAGCTTGCTTCTCCTGGACAGGGAGGAGGAAACAGTGATAAAGGTGGGAACCCCCAACCTATTCAGTGAACTAGTCCCCAAAGTTGAAGGCTGAAACTTTTTTTAAAATTAATTTGTGGCATTTTTATTATTATTACGGTCATACTTAGTATGGATACATCATGTGTTGGTACCATCCTTTCCCTCGTCTCTTCCCTCATTCTGCTGGGGGCCCTCCTTGTGGAGTTGCAGGTATTCCTTATGGAGTTGTGGGATATGTGTTGTGGGAGCAACAGTCAGTTATTAGGGGGAAGGGTTGTCACTTACTGTACCTCTTTGCTTAGAAATAAATCACTGTGTGGAGCTCAGTCATGGCAAGTATTGGACTATACATATTGAAAAGGTAGTAGAAGGTTTATGGTCTTTTATTTATTATGTTTGTTTGATTGATTTTAAGACAAAAGCCTCACTGGCCCATGCTAGCTGGTAATTCATATCCTTCTGCCTGAGCCTTTTAAGTATCAAACAAAGAAAAAGATTAGGATTTGAGGCTATGCCACTGTGTCCACTTTGTGATCTTACTTTAAAAATGGCCACATTTCCTTAGTGAGTTCTTGTTTACAATAGATATCCTTTTTAGGGGTGTGTATGTATGTGTTTCTCATTATTTATTTTAGTATTACAGTTAGAATTTTGAATTCTATAATGTTCTACATGCATTTCTTCTGGGAGGAAATAAAGTGTTATCATTTTTTAGTATTTTTTTTAAAATTATTTTATTTATTTTATTAGACAAAGATTCTATAATGTTCTACATGCATTTCTTCTGGGAGGAAATAAAGTGTTATCATTTTTTAGTATTTTTTAAAAATTATTTTATTTATTTTATTAGACAGAGAGAGAGAGAGAGAGAGAGGGAGAATGGGTATGGCAGGGCCTCTAGCCACTGCCAGTGAACTCCAGATGCATGTATCACCTTGTGCATCTGGTTCTTGTGGGTCCTGGGTCATTGAACCTGGGTTATCGAACCTGGGTCCTTTGGCTTTGCAGGCAAGTGCCTTAACCACTAAGCCATCTGTCCAGTCCTGCTAATGGTATACACACTTGGCTTATGTTTCATAGAGACTTTATAGCTAAGGAAATACGATTTGACATTTCTTGAAAGCAGCTTAAAGAGTGTGTTTCCTGCTTTCAGTTTCATTGGTGAAGAATCTGTGGCAGCTGGGGAAAAAACTGTCTTCACTGACAACCCCACATGGATCATTGACCCTATTGACGGAACAACAAACTTTGTACATAGGTATGTCTTTAATTTTAGTATAATTATTGTTAGTATATTAACTGAAGAAAGTGCATACTTTAGTGAATTATGTAACTTGTTTATGCTTCTTTATTTTAAGAATTTATATACACACACACTTTATTCTAAGAGGTAAATGTATTAAGCAGAATTTCTGTCAGGCGTGGAGGAGGTGAAGAAATAGTAATGTTAAATGGACTTTTGCTATGAAGTACTTTTACCATTCTTTTTCTCATTGTGGGAATCATATAAGAATGGTAGGAAGTAGCATGAATGCTTTCAAATCAATAAAGAAATTAAGATCACTATTAGAATATTGTCTGTATATATAATGAGTTCAGACCAAGAGAGTGTTAAAACAGCATGGTTCTCACTCTTTCTCTCTCTCCCCAACTCTAATAAATAAATAAATAAAAATAAATAAATCTTTAAAAAAATTTATAAGGGCTAGAGAGATGGCTTAGCGGTTAAGGCACATGCCTGCGAAGCCTAAGGAGCCTGGTTCGATTCTCCAGGTCCATGTAAGCCAGATATACATGGTGGCACATGTGTCTGGAGGTCATTTCCAGTGGCTAGAGGCCCTGGCATGCCCATTCTCACTCTCTCTCTCTCCCCACTTTCTCTGTCTCAAATAAATAAATAAATAAAAATAAAATCTTTTTAAAAATAGTACGGGTTTTAGGATCAACAGACTTAGACAGAGTCCTGGAGCTTCTTCATTGGCCAAGTTAGTCTCCCTAAGACTCAGATAGAAAAATATTCATTACACAGGCATTATGGTACCTACCTATAGTGCTAGCACTTGGAAGGTAGAAACAGAACAATCATAAGTTTTAGGTCAGCCTGGGCTACATAGCAAGTTCCAGGCCAACATAAGCCACATAGTGAGATCTTGTTCAAAAAAAAGATAAAAGAAAGGAATAAAAAATAAACCACTTATAGAATGTCTACATTAATGACACCTTCCTTGTAGAATTGCTTCTTGAGTGCTGTGAATGAAGGTGAGCCACCATGCCTGGCATAAAATTGCTTTTTTGGCAGATTCACTGAGTAAGAATTAAATAGTGCCTGATACAGTAAGTGTGTATCACTAGAAGAAGGCCTGCTGGAATTACCAGTGAGAGTTGGGTGCAGTTTCTCATATATATATTCTATTTGAAGCTGGTATGTAGTTGCACATATCTGCACTACATATACATGTACTAAGGTCTATAAAACTAACATATAGAATCTGTATGTGATAGAGTGTTGCATCTTCTAAATGTGGAAAGCTGTCTGGGCTAGATTAAAACAACAAAAGATTATGGTTTGTACTGCTTGGTCCTCTTTTTACTAAAATAAAAACTCAACGTTAAATATTTAAGCTTGTTTTCAAGTTACATTTGAATCTATTTTGTTGCTAATTCTTTTGTGTGTCAGAAGGCAGAATATCTGTAGGCAAACTGTCATCCAGCCATAGAAATCACTGAGACTAGCAGTGTATTTTCAAACATGAAGCTCTGACTTTGGGGTTGAAATAGATACAAACAGGAATGTTTTTTTAGTACCTGTATTTATCATCGATCCAGGATTTGGGGAAAATGAAGGGAGTCTTTTTAACTGTGATCAATGTTAATATTTTAAAAATTTATTTATTACTATTTTTATTGATTTATTTGAGAGAGGGAGAAAGACAGAGAGAAGTGGTCACACCAGGGCCTCCTCCCACTGCAAATGAACTCCACATGCATGTGCTACTTTGTGCATCTTGTTTTACATGGGTACTGGGGGTCAAACCTAGACTATCAGGCTTTGTAAGCAAGTGCCTTTCTTTAACTATTAAGCCATCTAGCTCTAAATTTATTTGTTAAAAACATACTTTTAGAGAGTTACTATGTTCATGTTATTTGACATTCAAAAGCAGTGAGATGGTGTGCAGTGCAAATTGTCTTTCCTACTCTGTCCCTCTGTTGCTGAGGCTCTTGTTCTGGAGTGACCGCTGCTGTTGGTTTCATGTGGATCCTTTCAGATATGTTCAGTGCTGGGAGAAGCTTACTAATAGTATATGTCTAAGCATGTGTGTAGATGCTGTCTCCTCCTCGTAATATTTATGCCCACTGTTAACCCTAACTTGCATCTTACCTAGGGGATATGAGAATTTATTTGAGAAATCTTAGAAGCACTTATTGAAACTAAGTAATGTGTTGGTAAATTTGTGGATTTTGTCTCTTTTTTAAAGATTTCCTTTTGTAGCTGTTTCAATCGGCTTTGTTGTGAACAAAAAGGTATGTTCTAAATATATGTTTTACTCTAATTCTATGGGAGAAATTAAATGCTTCTTCACCATAAATTCAGACTTTTCTTTCTACTCTGTTTGCATCATAGCATTGGTTTGATTAGAAGCTACAATCTACTTAAATTTTCACGTTACCTTTCCAGTGAATAACATTTGTTTCCTGAGGCAAGAGATAGAAAGAGAGCATAAGGACAAATAATGGCAAACAAGTCCATAACTAATCACCATCATCCTTTGATAAAATCATGTATAGGAGTGGCTATGACCTAATATGCCTCATTTAAAACCTTTGAGCTAGACATGCTTTAATGAGGGCTAGTGAAGGGAGACAATGAAAGATCAGGCAGCAACAGGGACCAAAGCATGGTTAGGAAAGGCAGAGTCGATTTAGGGGTCTAAACATAGTCACATACATCTAAACCCCAGCAGAGTTCAACCAGTAGCTACTATATTTTCTTGCTGTTTGGCTGTTTGACTGTCTAACATTTTGCACACCTGACTTCAAGGAGCTTGCTATATATTTGACTAGCACACACAAAACGCTTAAGTTTCTGAATATTAGGACACAAAGCTAAGTGGTAGAGTGCTAGCCTGGTCTTTGTGAAACTCTGACTTGAATTCTCAGCACTGCACGCACAATTAAAAACATAAGTTTGTACCAGTGAAAGCTTAGTCAAAGGGATATATTGGTATATTGGTCAGTGAGAATATCTTATAGACCGACATGAGTGTGTAGCATATAATCAGTCCAAACTTCATCTGGTCCTGACCTTGAACTCATTGCAATGCAGTCAAATGTTTCAGCAGGTAAAGATAATGTACAGCGGCAGGTAGGAAATAGAAGATAAAAAGAACCTGTCCATAGCAAGGTACAAAATTATTTATAACAGAAGGTGTCTTACAAGTTGGTTACATGAGTTCTCACCTTGAAAATTAGAGAGTTTGTTAGATAAAAACAAAAGGAAAACATCAGAAACAGAAAGACGAGCTTGGAGAAGTTGAAGTAATTTTTACAGCTTTGAACATGATTTCTGTAAGTAGTTTGTGAAGCATAGATTATTACCTGTAAAGGGGTTGGTGGGAGCCAGAACTATGGATAGTATTGCAGTTTGTGGACTAGAAAGGAGTAATCTAAAGAATTTAAAGAGTTAACAGAGCAATGAAAGCAATGCCAAAAGAGGAAAGAAAAACAAATAAACAACAACAACAAAAAACCTGAGGCATGCAACTTTTAAGGGCTAAGCAGGGAAGAAGGTTCTAAAATAATGGCACAGGGTAGATTCATGAGTGAACACAGAGGTATTGAGTTAAGTGTTGAAGAAGGCTGGAGGCTGGCCATACATCTCCAATTTTTTTAGACAAGGCATTTGGTCAGGAAGGTTCACTAGTGTTCTTTAGGCAGCAATTACAACAGATGAGTGATCAGTACAGAACCCAAATTGTAATGTGTTAGCTGGAGATTAGGAGGTATGAAGTGTAGATGCCTCTTGGACAGTGAAGGGCAAGGAAGGCTTGCTTTGTGCTGCTCTAATAGAGCATGGAGACTGGATAAATCAATAGGAATATATTGGCCCATGGTTCCAGAGAATGGGAAGTTTGAGGCCAGGGAAGGTGAGGCCTTCTCTTCCATAATGGTGCCCCTTGTGCTGCCTTCTCTGAAGGGGAGCAAAGCTGAATTGTCACATGGCTGAAACCCAAGACAGCACAATCCCAAAGTGCACACCCCCACAGGCCCTTTTGTGGTTGATTTTTCAAGGTAGGGTGTCACTGTAGCCCAGGCTGAGATTAGAGGCATGTGCCACTGTGCATTTGGTTTTCTGTAGGTACTGGGGAATTAAACTTGGGTTGTTAGGCTTTGCAGACAAGCGCCTTAACCACTGAGTCATCTCTCTAGGCCCCAAAAGTTCCTTTTTAAGAAAGTAAATCCACCTGTGAGGGTAGAGCTCTCATGACCCAGACACCTGTTAAACACCCCACCTCCTAGTACCATTATGTTAGCAGTTAAACTTTAGCATGTCTTTGGAGGGGAAAAAAATTCAAACCATGGCAACAAGTAAGGGAACAACCTGGTGAGATGAACCAGAAGAGAAATGCAGGAGACGAAGGATCAGTGGACAGAGGTTTTTCAAGAGCAAATGAGTAAGAATCATAAGAGGAAGATGGATGTGTATATTCACCTTGGAAAATACTAGAGCTGCCTCAATCTTGAGTTTAAGGGAGAGAGGCAAGTGGGTACTCTCAGTCTAGACACGGACATAAAGGTTGGGAAGAGTCAAGGGGAGTCAAAGATTTAAGGTCTCATGACCTCCTGTGTTAGGAATGGAACTTAGTATTTTCACTATCCCAGTTTAGTCATTTGAATACATTTTTATTATTATACTAATTTTTCTTGTTACTTTGTTTTAAATAAGATATTGATTTAATGAAGAAAAATAATCAGGTTTAGTAAGAGAGACTTGCTTTTTCTTTGCAGATGGAGTTTGGAGTTGTGTACAGTTGTGTGGAAGATAAGATGTATACAGGCAGGAAAGGAAAAGGTGCCTTCTGCAATGGCCAAAAACTGCAGGTTTCACGACAAGAAGGTAGGTTTGTCCTCAGTCAGTGCACTTTCACTTTACTTATTTTCCAGTTAACATAGTGTTGTCAAGCATTATCGGATCTATAAGTTGTATTCTTTTGTTTTTATATTTGACCTCAGTTTTGAGTGTGGAAGAGGAAGCAGAGAAACCAAATAGACTCATGATTATTGGTCAAGAGAAATAGGAATGTGTTTACATACATCTATATTTCTACCCTCATAGTATTCATGGCTTTGTCTCTCAGATTATTCTTCCTAGCATTGCTCTGGTTTCATGCCTCTTGATGAAGCATGAGTCAGTAAATCACAAATAACAATAAAGGTGCAAAGTAAGACTCTATCTCAAGAAAACCAAAGAATCCCCAAACAAGCAAGCAAAATCACCCAAGAACATTAAGAATGATGCATATCAGGTAGTCCTGCAGTATCTGTGGAGGATGGGCTTCAGGGCCAAGACCCCTAAAGAAATTACATTGTTTGCATATAATCTGCCTACGTGCCTCTGTTATATTGTGTTTGCATGTAACCTGCCCACATACCCCTGTATACTTTAAATCAACTTTTTAAAAAACATTTTTTTTTATTTATTTGCAAGCAGAGAGAGAGAAGAGAGGCAGACAGAGAGAGAGAATGGGCATGCCAGGGCCTCTAGCCATTGCAAACGAACTCTAGATGCACGTGCTCCTTGTACATCTGGCTTACATGGGTCCTGGAGAATCAAACCGGGATCCTTTGGCTTCGCAGGCAAACACCTTAACCGCTAAGCCATTTCTCCAGCTCTAAATCAACTCTTGATGAGTTATAATAGCTAATACCATGTAAATGAAATCTTCCCCTTTGTATAGTTGTTTTTTGTTTGTTTGTTTTTTTCCGAGGTAGGGTCTCACTCTGGCCCAGGCTGACCTGGAATTCACTCTGTAGTCTCAGGGTGGCCTCAAACTCACGGCAATCCTCCTACCTCTGCCTTCCAAGTGCTGGGATTAAAGGCGTGCGCCACCACGCCCGGCTCCCAGTATGTTTTTAACTGTAATATACTTCTAATTTTCATACAGTTAAATATGTGAAACAAAAAAACTATACAAAGCTGGGCATGGTGGCGCACACCTTTAATCCCAGCACTTGGGAGGCAGAGGTAGGAGGATTGCCGTGAGTTCGAGGCCACCCTGAGACTACAGAGTGAATTCCAGGTCAGCCTGGGCCAGAGTGAGACCCTACCTTGAAAAGCCAAAAAAAAAAAAAAAAAATACTGGGGACAAACAGCTAGTAAGCATGCATCATCTTATCCATGGGAAAAGGTACAGTGTGGGTGTGTTAAATGTGTCCAGCTTCAGTCGTATTGAAGAGAGGATTGGAAAGTACTGAGGAATCACTCACCTCAGTAAAAGGAAATCAGATAAGAACTTTTGCTTCAGCTATTATTTCTAATCTATACATAAATCTTAACTGAATTTAATTTCTAATATCTACCTTAAAATAATTGTTTATTTTTCGCTAAGGTTTCATGCAAACAGCCAAACTGGTTATGTTCTATATTTTTGGGTAACAGTCTAGGAAGCTAGACTTTTCATGATTATATAAATGATTACTTGAGGATTACTCACCAGCTTTTTTCTTTCCGTTACAGACTTTCACCCATAATACCTGACTAACTTATTAGTATTTTAACATTTAAGGCTTAGAATGAAATGATTGATAAAAGTTAGAAAAGGCATTTGTGTCCCATTTATTCTGAATTTCAGGTGTCAAAATTTTCCTACAGTTTTAGTTATTAAAATCTTGCAATAATTCAAAATATTTTCTTTTCAGATATTACCAAATCACTACTAGTGACTGAGTTAGGCTCTTCCAGGACACCGGAGACTGTACGGATTATTCTTTCCAATATGGAAAAGTTATTTTCCATTCCCATTCATGGGTAAGCACTTTTCCTTTCCCACCTAAATATACTACATGCATATCACATACATAAAGATATATTGCATATATTTGTAATTCAATTTTGAGAACTTTTTATTTGAAGAGTATCAAAGGGTGTGGGTATAGGTTGATGGTAGAACACTTGTCTTGTATGAGCTTGATTCCCAGCTGGCCCAAAACAGTTAATTAATTTTTAAAATGAAATAATTTCCAATTAAAAAAATTGTAGAATTAGTTCCTAGTATTTTCCCTGAATTATTTCTGAGTATATTGCACACATCATGGTTTTTTACTCCTAAATCATTCAACTTATCCCATGAGCTAGGTCTGTTCTCTTTAATAATGGACTTTTGTCTAGCCTACCATCTGTTTGCAGCTTTGTCCGCTTGTCTAATAATGTTCTGTGTAGTGTCTTCCTTCATTCAGTGCAGCATTCAGTCTGGAGTCAGCATGTACTTGGGGGGTTGGGCTGAGTAAGGTTGGTGCTGGGGATTGGACCCAGAACCTACTGCTACCAGCCTTGGCATCAAATCTTGTTACCATGTCTCTGTAGCTTTGTAAGCTTTTTTTTTTTTTTTTTTTTTTTTTTTTTGGTTTTGGTTTATTTATTTGAGAGGGAGAGTCAGGGACAGAATAGGTATACCAGGGCTTCTAGCTGCTGCAAACAAACTCCAGACACATGTCCCACCTTGTGCATCTGCTTTATGTGGGTCCTAGGGAATCGAACCTGGGTCCTTTGTCTTTGCAGGTAAGCACCTTAACAGCTAAGCCATTCCTCCAACCCAGTTTTGATTTTTTAAGGTAGGATCTTGCTGTACAGCTCAGGTTGGTCTTAAATTCATTATTCTCCCACCTCAGCCTCCGTGGCACTTGGCTTTCTGGTGTCTACCACAATGCCCAACAGGCCTCTTCATTCTAAGTGTTTCTTGTACACAGCATGGAGTGCATTTTCACCTTATAAATAAGTTTCCTTTGTTATTAATACATAGGACAATTGATGTATTGATGTCACTGTTTATTTTGGCCTTTATCACATTGTATTTCTTATGCTATAATTATGTGTATTATTTATAGTTATTGTGTTTATATGGTGAGATCTCTGCTTTGTATTTAAGTTCCCTTTGTATTTGTGAATGGCTAAATTTTATTTTGGTGGAATTTTTCATACTAAAATTTTTAAAATTTTATTTATTCATTCATTCATTTATTTATTCATTTATTCGTTTTGTTTTTTTGACATAGCTCTAGCCCAGGCTAACCTGGGATTCACTCTGCAGTCTCAGGGTGGCCTCAAACTCACAGTGATCCTCCTACCTTTGCCTCCCTAGTGCTGGGATTAATGGCATGCACCATCACACCTGGCTTGTTTTGTGGGGTTTTTGTTTTTGTTTTTTGAAATAGGGTCTCACTGAATAGCACTGGCTGACCTGGAACTTATGATCCTCCTGGGTGCTGGGGCTTTTAGGTGTGAACCACTACACCCATCTCTTTAGTACTCTTTTATTACTTAACCATTTATTATTGTAAAGTTCTAGAATTTTTTGGCCTAAACTTAGTGCCTGTATAATAATCAATGATTTTACTCTCTTTTTATTCCATTTTTAAGTTTCATTCTTCATGAGAACATGTCACTTTTACAATTATCAACCTATAATCTACCTTTGATTTTGGTTCTTTGCTTGGCTTCATAAAGTACCTACAGTCCTTTTGGCAGCTCCCCTTCAATGAGATCTGGTGATGGACTTCTTGGGAAGGCATACATTCACATTATGCCTTGGCATTTAGTATACTTTGAGATATGTTCTGATGCTTGACACATGAAGGCAGCTTGGCTGGATTAGATATCTTAATCTAAGAAGGTGTGGGTGAAGCCATTTCTTCAAAAGGCTCTTTCACTATTGTATTGATTTTTGTGTTGGTTTTGAGAAATAAGATGCCAGTCTCATTTTCTTTTGGCTTTTAAGTTATTTTCTCTTTTACCTGCAGCTCTAAGAATATTTTCCCCTTAAAGGCAAGTGTTTTACAAACATTTATCTTAGACTTGTTCATTCAAGGTTGATTTTTCTATTTAAATGTGGAGATTTTATTTCTGGAAAATTTTCTTAGTTATGGTTTTAAATGGTAGTAAAGCAGAGCCATGGATTCTGTGTGGTCTCACATGTGTTTCTTGTGGGTCCTCTGCTCCTATCAGCTTTTTGTCAAGATACTGTGTTAGCCTCTTCCCCTGCTCTGCATCCTGAGGCTCACAGTGCTGTTAGAACTTATCTGTTGGGTTTTCTTTCTATTATGTATAGTTTAAGAGATTGTGTTTTCTGATTCCTAAAAATACTGAGTGCTTTTCAGTTCTGTCAGCTGTCCTTGCTTTATTTTTATTTTTTTGAGAAGGTGAATGGGGAGTTTCAAGCTCACAATACCATTGTTCTTTAGGCTTCATTTTCTTCTGTGATAAAGTTTTATATATGAATGAACTAAAGCAAATACTTCTAAAAAAGATATACGGCAGTACTAGCTACCTATGCAGGAGGCTGAGGCAGGAGGATCATTTCAGCCCAGAAACTGGAATACAATATGGTTAACATAGTGAGACCCTATCTCAAAAAGTTTCGTTTTTTAAAGCAGGATTTCAGAGAAGCTGGTGATATAGTATCCTAAATTTGCTAAAGGTAATGGGCATAATAAGTAGCATTTCTGACCATTGTTGTAATTTAAAAAAAAATTATTGACAACTTCCATAATTATAGACAATAAACCATGAGAATTCCCTCCCCTCCCCCACTTTTCCCTTCACAACTCCACTCTCCATCACATCCCCTCACCCTCTCAATTAGTCTCTCTGTTATTTTGATATCATCATCTTTTCCTCCTGTTATGAGGATCTTGTGTAGGTACTACTAGGCACTGCAAGGTCATAGATATTGAGGCCAATTAGTGTCTGGAGGATTGCATTGTAAGCAGTTCTACTTTGGCTCTTACTTTCTGCCACCTCTTCCACAATAGACCCTGAACCTTGGAAGGTATAATAGAAATGTCTTAGTGCTGAGCACTCCTCTGTCACTTCTCAGCGCTCTGGTGACTTTTCGGTCATCGAAGTGGTCACTGCCATCTGAAAAGAGAAGCTTCTCTAATGAAAAGTGAGAGTGTCATTAATATATGGGTATGAACATTAAGAGAAGTACTTACAGAGCAGTTTGGTGATCATATTTGCATTTAGCCAGACAACAGCAGGCATTACACCCCTAGGACTCATGACTTCCCCCTCCATAGGCTTTTGACTGGCTTTTCAGCACTAGGCATGTATTCACACCTGTGGAGCCAGTCTCCAGTTCAGTTAGAGAGCTGTTGGTTTCACCCATAACAGACATGCCACTATTGCTCATTGTGGGTCATTTGGCCTGGCTGGCCACACTTAAGACTTGCAGTGTCCACTGTTTATCACCACTGATGAATCTCCCATAGGGCTGCATGCATCATAGCTTTTTCCAGTTTTTTGTCAGCTGGTCTACATGGAAGAGGTTTTCAGCTCAGCTCCAGTTTGATTTCTCAGTGACCTTGCAGCCCAAGCATATGGAGTCTTCAGCAATAGGGTCTTACCATCTATTCCTGGTGGGAAACCAAGAGCGTTGGCCATGCCTGTACTGTTTGGGGGGCATCAGGGACCTCCCTGGCCAACAACTCACTGGATGATATCCCATCCCTGGCATTGCAATCAATGTATGGTTTCTGGGTGTGCCATTATTCCCAAAAGTAGGTTTCCGTATGGCTTATTCATAACATCTTAGATTTTGTTCAGCCTTCCCACCTTTCTTTACTCAGATCTCTTTCCCTGATCCCACCCCAGTAATCTGTCCATCTACTTACATATATGCAGTACCATCTCCTTAAGTCCTCTTCTCCCTCCCTTATAGCTTACTAGCATCTACTACTGATTTTTGTTAATTTATTTATTTTTATTGACAACTCCTTTAATTGTAGACAATATCCCATGGTACTCCCCTCCCTCCCCCCACTTTTCCCTTTGAAATTTCACTCTCCATCATATCCCCTCCCCCTCTCTATCAGTCTCTCTTTTCAGTTTGATGTCATGATCTTTTCCTGCTATTATGATGGTCTTGTGTAGGTAGTGTCAGACACTGTGAGGTCATGTATATCTAGGCCATTTTGTGTCTTAGGAGCACATTGTAAGGAGTCCTACCCTTCCTTTGGCTCTTACATTTTTTTCTGCCTTAGAAGGTGTGTTTGAGATGTTTCAGTGCTGAGCACTCCTCTGTCCCTTCTTCTCAACACCATGGTGCCTTCTGAGTCATCCCAAGTTCACTACCATCTGAAAAGAGAAGCTTCTCTAACCACAAGTGAGAGTAGCTTTAATATATGGGTGTGGACATTAAGAGAAGTGCTTACTGTGCAGTTTGGTGAGCATAGTATATACATTTAGCCAGACACCAGCAGATGTTACACCCCTAGGGCTGATGACTACTCCTCTTGTAGGTTTTCAGTATCAGGGATGTATTCCCTCCCATGGAGCAGGCCTCCAGTCCAATTAGAGAGCAGTTGGTTTCCCCTATAACAGACATGCCACTATTGCACCCGTTGGCTCATTTGCCCTGGCTGCCAAATTTAAAGCTTGCAGTGTTCACTGTTGAATACCTTCACTGGTGTTTTCTCTCTCCCATTGAACTTCAGGCAGTGTAGCTTTTTCCAACTTTCTGTTCGCTGGCCCACATGGAGGAGGCTTTCAGCTCAGCTCTGGCAGGATTTCTCAGTGACCTTGCTACCCAAGTATGTGGAGTCTTCAGCAATAGGGTCTTATCATCTATTCCTGGTGGGAAACCAAGGGCCTTGGCAATGGCCTATAATGTTTTGGGGGTATCTGTGACCTCCCTGGCCAACAACTCACTGGAAGGTATCCCATCCCTGGCACTGAAAATTTTCTACTAACAATCTATGGCTTCTGAGGGTTCCATTGTCCAGAAAAGTAGGTTTCCATATGATTATTTATATCCTCTTAGATTTTGATTAGCCCTCCCTCCACTGTTCCTTTACTCAGTCTCTTCCCCTGACCTCACTTAGGCCTTTTCACTGCCATTAACCTGTTCTTCTACTTACTACTGATTTTTGTTTTGTTTTGTTTTGTTTTTTTTGTTTTGTTTTTCAGGTAGGGTCTCACAATAGCCCAGGCTGACTTGGAATTCACTATGTAGTTTAAGGGTGGCCTCAAACTCACAGTCATCTTCCTACAACTGCCTCCCAAGTGCTGGGACTAAAGGTGTGTGTCACCACACTTGGCTTTGCTACCAGTTTTTACTCCAACTCACATATAAGTCTAAACGTTTGTAGCTAAGATCCACATGTGAGAGAGAATATGTGGCATTTGGCTTTCTGAGCCTGAGTTACCTTATTTAGCATAATCTTTTCCAGATTCATCCATTTCCCTGCAAATCTGATTTTTCTTTACCACTGAATAGAATTCCACTGTATAAATGTACTACATCTTCATTATCCACACATCAATTGGGACAACTAGGCTGGTCCAATAGCTATTGTGAATAGAGTATCAATAAACATGGATGAGCAAGTATCTCTAAGGTGGTGAGAAGAGTCCTTAGGATATATGCCTAGGAGTGGTATAGCTAGGTCATACAGTAAACCTATTTTTAGCTGTCTCAGGAACCTCCACACTGATATTCACAAGGGATGTACTAGATTACATTCCCACCAACAGTGTAGAAGGGTTCCTCTTTTTCCAAATCCTTGCCAGCATTTATTGTCATTTGATTTCTTAATGGTAGCCTCTCTGACAGAAGTGAGATGGAATCTCAAAGTAGTTTAAATTTGCATTTCTATGATGGCTAAGGATATAAAACATTTTTTAGATGTTTATATGCCATCTGTATTTCTCCTTTTGAGAGCTCTCTATTTAGTTCTATAGCCCATTTTATTTATTTATTTATTTTTGGTTTTCCAAGGTAGGATCTCACTCTAGCCCAGGCTGGCCTGAAATTCACTGTGTAGTCTCAGGGTAAGCTCAAACTCATGGCGATCCTCCTATCTCTGCCTCCCGATTGCTGAGATTAAAGGGGTGTGCCACCACACCCGGCATATAGCCCAGTTTTTAATTGGGTTGTTTGATTTCTTATTATTTGTTTTTTGAGTTCTTTGTATATCCTAGATATTAATCCTCTGTCAGATGTATAGCTGGCAAAGATTTTCTACCATTCTGAACATTGCCTCTTTGTTCTATTCATGGTGCCCTTTGCTGTACAAACAGCTTTTAACTTTCATGAGGTCCCAATGGTTGATTAGTGGTTTTATTCCCTGAGCAACTGGGGTTATATTCAGAAAGTCATTGCCTATGCCAGTATGTTAAAGTGTTTCCCCTACTTTTTCTAGCAGTTTCAGAGTTTCGGGTCTGATATTAAGGTCTTTGATCCACTTGAACTTGATTCTTGTGCAAGGAAAGAAATAAAGATCTATTTTCATCCTTCTACATATAGATATCCAGTTCTCCCAGCACCATTTGTTAAAGAGGCTGACTTTTCTCCAATGCATATTTTTGGCATTTTTGTCAGAAATCAGATGGCTGTAGCTTCCTGGATATACATCTGGGTCTTCTGTAGTTTTATTGAATGAAAAAAAAATCATTAAAAAATCTTAATAAAAACCTATTGAGGACTGCAGAGATGGCTTAGTGGTTAAGGCACTTGCCTATAAAGGCAGAGAATGCAAGTTCAATTCCCCAAGACACGTAAACCATACATACAAAGTGGCACATGCATCTGGAGTTCATTTGTAGCAGCTGAAGGCCCTAGCACACCTATATTCTCCCTCTCTCTCTCTTTCTGCCTTTCTCTCTCTAAAATAAACAAAATAAATAAAATTTTTAAAAAATACATAAAGAACCTGTTGAGTCCATGTGTGGTAGAACATGCACATAATCTCAACACTCAGGAAGCTGTGACAGGAGGATCATGGTGAGTAGTTCGAGGACAGCCTAAGCTATACATCAAGAGGTCCGGAAAAGAAGAACAGAGAAGGGAGGCAAGAGGGGAGGGGAGGGAAGGGACGAGGAGAGGGTGATCACTTGTTTTGGGCCAGCCTGGGCTATTATAAGACCTTAACAAAAAGTTAATGCCTGTTGAATAACAGTCAAATTTTATGATTTTCTCCTACTGCCAACTCTTCCTACTTCCTCTGAGAATGTCATCGCTGGTAGCTTTTCAGAACAAAAGATCATCTGGTTACCCAGCCTTGTTCTGCAGATGAATTGACTGGGGCTCAGAGAAGTGAAGAGCTCAGGAGGTCATGGAGCTGCATGGGGATAGGTCTTCTGCCCTGGCTTCCAGTTTATTCTCTCTCTCAATGTTTAACTTCTGTAGATGTTAAGGCATTCAAAGTATGAGTTGACCATGGTTACACACTGTACTTATGGGCTGTAAACCTTTGGTCCCTAGTAATGAGGAATATAAAAGAAATCACAGTCACATAGCTATAGAATCTTTCAGAGTGTAAAATCCTTGAAGCCCAAGGAATAATGTCCTTGAGGTGAGAGCATGTGCTTTGTAAGAGCCTGCTGTACAAGTTCATTTTTCTGAAGCAAGGATCTTAACTATGGGCCATCAAATGGCCCTAAAAGAGCTTCAAGTGGTTTACAACTTGGATCTTTTATTGTGCTATTGATTGAAAAAAATGTTTTCAGTAACTTTTACCAGGAAAATGTTACCAAGGACTTACTGACTTACCGATTTCTTTTTATGATGGTATATTCCACTGATTCTTTTATTTTTCTCTGTCATTTCAAAAGTGTTTTCTAAGACAAAATGAGTTCAAAGAGAATCTGATCTGGCTGAACCTAGAATACCATGTGTATAAGAAAAAGTAAATTGTGGTAGATCAGTTATCTGTTTAATTTGGGGGAAATCATTTAGAGGAAAATCACTGTGTATCGAATATTTGTGATGTCATGGGTTGCAAGGGTATAATGACATACACGACCTTTCCATCTACTCATGAATTAGGCCACATTCTCAGGATGCATGTAGCCTATAGATGGAAGGTTTGAACAACTGGGAGAATAATTTAATCATAAATACAGCTGCTTTTTACTTGGGGCCTCTTGTGTTCTAAGCACTTTGCTGATTGCTTTTAGAATACATTGTAATCATTAGACTAGTGGCCAAGGTAAACTGGTGTCCCTGTTTTAATAACAAGAAAGCTAACATTTGAAGAAACTTTCAAAGGGATGATTTTAAACAGCAGAGTTTGAGAGCAGACTCATCTTTGTGACAGCAGAGACAGTTCTCGTCACTGTAAGCAGACTCCCTTTCTAGAAAGATCAGATAAAGATTGGACTTAGGACACAGAGTGTAGAATCTGGTCTACCGCTGTCATTTCTTGGTGGCTGAGTAATCTCCTGGGTAACCTTTGGGAAAACTTTGGGAAAGAACATGTTCTTGGCTGGCTGCTGCCCGCCTGCCTGAGAGCCCGTGATGTTCACTAGAAGCTGACAGAACATATCTCCTGTAGCAGTCGGTGTGCCTCCCCTAGCTCAACGCTCTATCAAGAGCTGTCAGCTCTCAAGAGCATGAGAATTTACTTGGGAAAGATCTGGATTTATTCTTTCTAGAATCGGAGCTATTAACTGTACCATATGTCTTATCTCATGTAAGAAGTAGGAAAGTAGATCTTTTACATTTGGGTTTTTGTTTTAAGACGGGGTCTTACTATGTAGTCTGGGCTGGCCTCTGATTCAGGATCCTTCTTCAGCCTTCTAAATTCTGGAATACGAGCCTTGCTCCACCCAGATCACCTTTCTGTATGACTAAGAAGTACCACTAAAGCTAGTTAGATTGATCATACTTGCTTGGGCCTCTTTAAATTTGATATGTAGCAAAAACATAGATTGGAAGACATACTCCAGATCAAAGGCATCTTGTTGTTGCCAGCATTGCTTTATTTGCTTTGTGAAGGACGCACTCAAGTGCAATCTTTTTTTTTTTTTTTTTTTTTTTTTTTTTTTTTTTTGGTTTTAAAGAAAATACCACCTTAGTGATCACTTTTTTTTTTCTGAAAAATCATTACTTTAATATTCATTTTATTGAATGATTGGTTTGGGAAGATTAATTTTGTGTTTTGTGTGCTATACCACAATGCATAGATTAACATATTTTAAAATTAAAGGCTGCCTCTTCACATTTGTCCTCTAGGTTGAGTCAAGGTTTCTGTCAACATAAAGAGGGAAATTAAAGAGGAATACGTTTTGGAAGGATTGTTTTTTTTCCAATCTTATTTTTAATGTTAGAATCCGGAGTGTTGGGACAGCTGCTGTTAACATGTGCCTCGTAGCAACTGGAGGAGCAGATGCCTACTATGAAATGGGGATTCACTGCTGGGACATGGCAGGCGCTGGCATCATTGTTACCGAAGCTGGAGGAGTTCTAATGGATGTCACAGGTGAAATCATGCACAGCCAAGTAGTTTCCCTTCACATCTCTTAGACTTTCCTTTTCCTTGTAGGATTGAAAAACTGCAAGATCCATGTTATACTTTAGCCTTGAAAGCAGAAACAAAGTATATAATTTTCTCTAAAATCAAATCAGGAGTTAGATGCAAGGAAAACATCTAATGGTGATCGGGGAACAATAAGGAAAAACAGCTAAGCTTCTTGAAATATGAGGATCTGGAGCTCCCAAGAGGCCATAAGAAGGTGCTGTAGAGAGCTGTCAGAACAGGATCGTGGTGATAGTGGACAGCACCCTTCCAACACCACCACTTTCCACTTTGGGCCTCAGCAGGTTAAATAGTAGCTTTGAGCTGCTGGTGAGGATGAGCCTCAGTTCCAAGTTTACCAGCGACCTGGGAGAAAAGCAAAACCAAAGCAGGGAACAAGGAAGAGAGCAGAAAGCAAGTGTCTTGGAGGCAGAGTGCCTGTCCAGAGATGTCCAGGAGTACAGAGGTAATAGAAGTGCGCAGAAGGAGAAGCAGGCAAAGAAATGATCATTTCTGCAGGCTGGAGAGATGGCTCAGTGGTTAAGGGACTTGCCTGCAAAGCCTAAGGACCTAAGTTTGATTCCATAGTACATACGTAAAGCCAGAAGCACAAGGTGTGGCACATGTGTCTAGAGCAGTGGCTAGAGGCCCTGGTGCACCCATTCTCTCTCTCTCTTATTTTTTTTTTTTTTTTTTTGTGGGGGGACAGTCTCAAGGTAGGGTCTTTCTCTAGCCTAGGCTGAGCTGTAGTTTACTATGTAGTCTCAGGGTGGCCTTGAACTCATAGCAATCCTTCTACCTCTGCCTCCCAAGTGCTGGGATTAAAGGCCTGCACTACCATACCCAGTTAAATAAAGTATTAAAAAAATAGTTTTAAAAGGTCATTTTTCAGACTGCTGAGTTGAGATTCCCCCTACACACACACACACACACACACACACACACACACACACACACACGAAATTCAGTTGCATACTGCCAAAGTCCCAGCATTGTTGTGTGACAGATTTTTTTTTATTATTTTAAAGAAAACACATTGTAATGCTAGGATTGGCCATAGTATATATTACTGTACATTTTTTTCTGAATTGTTTTTGTCCAGGCTATAACTCTCTTCCATATTTGATCTGATTTTAGGTGGCCCATTTGATTTGATGTCACGGAGAATAATTGCTGCAAACAGTAAAGCACTGGCTGAAAGGATAGCCAAAGAAATTCAGATAATACCCCTTCAGAGGGACGATGAGAGTTAACTGCACAATAAGGCATCATGCTCAGACACCTTTGCCTTCCCCCAGGCTTACTGACACATCTGTGGATATCTGTTTCACATGTGTGATGTGATTGATTTAAATTATCTTTGAGGTCCTGGTTTTAAAATGGGAACTTTTTTTTACAGACTAAGTATGCAAAAGTAGGTGGAATGTTTGTTGAAAAAAAATGTAAGAATATCATGGAAAAATATATGGAAGTATAGATCACAAGTTATACATTGAAGTAGTCAATTAGTAATTTTATGTTTTCTAAGAATACATGATGAACCTCTTAATTTTTAAGATACTACTTACATACATTTAGAAGTTAGAAAGTTACATTATGGAAAAGTTTTTCTCTTTGTTTGAAAGCCATATTTACTTAAGTTTGTAAAGATAGGACAGGTTGGTTCTCCCTTAGCAGAATAGCTTGTTTTATTCACCACTGTCCATACAGCACCTGGCATAGTCCTTTCAAATAGAAGGCTACCCCAAATCAGCAATTCCAGGTTAGAATGAACACATAGTAAGCTAACTAACATTTTGGCTTCCAGCTTTGAAGTTACCTCACTGTCCTTTTTACATTTCATTTTACCACACATTTCACACAACTGTACTACTGCCAGAGTGCTCTTTCTGTGGTCATTCCTGCAGTTACTGTATTTTCCTTAGTGCTGGGGAGAGTATATGGATAGATTTTGTCCCTGCACTGCACAGAAAGAGAGTTTTCACAAGGTGCTGTCATCAGGCATGTGTATAGTTAATTACAGTATAACATTGCTAAGTTCAGCACTCACAAAAGATACTTAAATAGTCTTAGGCTATCTAATTTAAGAAGAAAATTGTAAGTTCATATGTATTTTTAAAGGATTAACTTAGTTGGCTGGATTGCTCAGTGGTTAAAGGCATTTGATTGCAATGCCAAACAGCTCAAGTCCAATTTCCCAGTACCCATGTAGAGCCAGATGCACAAAATGGTGCATGTATCTTGAGTTTATTTGCAGTGGCAAGAGGCCCTGGCATGCTCATACTCATTCACTCTCTGCTTTTAGTTTTTTAAAAAAGTATTAACTTATTGTTTAGCCTTATCTGTTGGCATGTGAACAAATTAAATTGTTCTAAGCATGTATGAACCTTGTATTTGATAATGAAATGTTGGGGCTGGAAAGATAGCTTAGTGGTTAAGGTGTTTGCCTGTGAAGCCAAAGGACCCAGATTCGATTCCCCAGGACCCATATAAGCCAGACGCACAAGGGCACAGCATCTGGGACACGTGTGTCTGGAGTTCGTTTGTAGTGGCTAGAAGACCAGGAGGACCATTCTCTTGTCTCTCTTCTGTCTGTCTGTCTCTGTCTCTCTCTCTGCTTGCAAATAAATAAAATTTAAAAAGATAATAAAGTGTTGATGTGAGTTTTAAGGTAGAGGGTCATTTTATGTTGGGTACATTTGATATATAAACTGGATTATACTCTGATTTAGTTACTGTATTTACCATATTTGTATTGTTAATCCCATGCATGTAAAACATCTCATACTGTATAATTCTAAGACAGGTTGTTTTGAAATTTTATTTTAAGATTATCCTGAATAAAATTTAATTTAATTTATTTATTTTGAGAAAGATCTAATGTGTTTCAGGTTGACCTAGAATTTGCTATGTAGCCAAGGATGACCTTGAACTTCTGATCCTCCTGCCTCTATCTCCCATCCTGGGATGATAGGTGAGTTCTATCATACCTGGTTTATGCAGTGCTGAGGATTGAATCAAAGGCCTCATGCATACTTTGCAAGCACTCTCCCATTTGAACGCCATCCCAGCCCATGAATACAGTTTGAAATAAAAAAGTATAATTGGTATATAAATTAATACAGTTTGTAATCTAGGCTACTTAGAGGGCTTTTGGGTTAAGTTACAAATATTTGAAACTTGCATGTGATTAAATATAATGTGCATGTAGTTTTTCCAACTTATCTAAATACTTGAATTTTTTCCCCTATTGTTAATGTTTTACTCTTTTTACTGTAAGTGCAATTGGATATTTCTGGCCCAGATTTCTTCATATACTGCAGAGGATGATTGGAAAGTAAATCACACAACAGTAATTTGAAAATCTTGTTGTGCATAACAAACTACATGTACTTAACACTTTCTGTCCCCTGTATTTGCCTGTTCTCATTTCAGGGCATTTTTGTGTTCCCTAATCTCATCTCGCTTTCAAGCACTCTAGCCTCTCCGGTGAGCCCTTATTTTGAACATACATTACAACTTGCAGGATGCAGATTAAGGCTGTACTCGTCAGAGCTGTAACCTTAAAGGTGAGGCAAGGGAACAAAGTTAAAAGGAGTGGTGATTAGAACTAAAACTAACCCATGATTTATGTGATTAGAGAATCCAGGAGTCTGTGGAGGAGTCATGGAATTAGTGCTGTCACCAGAGACAGGGTTAATGTAGCTGCATCTGAACAAGCAGCAAAGTGCAGAGAGTCAGCTCTTAGTGAAGATACCGCTTTCAGGCACATTAAGAGGAGCTAGCCAATGCTGAGGGATAATTCCAGTGAAATACGTGCAAGAGCTGTGCAAAGGAAAACTAGAAAGCCTTACTAGGCTGGGATTACAGTCATGTACCACCACGCATGGCTGGGACCAGTTCTGTAACACATACACCTTTGGAGGACAGCCAACTTCCAAACTGTAGCAAGAGGTAAGTGAAAGGGTTGGCAGCTATTATAGTTAACCTGTGTTGTCAACATGACTTGATTTAGATTTACCATGGAACCAAAGCCTGGTGTGTCTGGGGGATTGTCTACATTAGGTTAATTGAGGTGGGAAGAATGGGGAGTACCAATCCATAGGCTGGGGTCCTGGACTGATTGAAGCAAGCCAAGCATGAACACTCATAATTAAAGTAGTGGTATTTGCACAAGGTCAGACATAGACCATTGAGATGGGGAATCCAAAACCATATGCAGATCTAAGATTGCCTACTTTTGCCTAATGTCCCTGAAAAAAGGGTGTCCCAGGAAATGGCATGGAGTCCTTTGGATGCCCACAGGGTGATCCCATCTTTCATCTAAAAAATCATGGAGTCATCCTCAACCTAAATACAACACTGAAAACCAGGCTCCTGTACTAACCACGGCATATCCTCACTGGTGAGCAAAGACTGGGCAAACAGTACACAAGGAAGACTAACTGAATGCCATGTAAAGGTGCCATCGAGATTTGGGAGGTGGCTGGTGGCCAGTGTTTGTAACTCTAGCACTCAGGAGGTGGAGGGAGGAAGATGGTTAAAATGGAAGTCAGCCTGTGCTATCTAATAAGACCCTATCTCATGCCCCTCTTCTTGCCAAAAAACACTGGGGAAATTCACAGATGTCCATGACTTTAACCATCATATCCTTACTCTGGAATCTCAAGTCCTGACCTATGTCCCTGCTTTCCTTCTGAAAAGTCACCTGAATATGTCTCCATATTCCTCCAGGATGTCCCTTCCTGATGAATGTCCTCTATTTTCTCAGTTTAGCATATCTCAAACTACTTGATTTTCTACCTCAAATTTCCTGTTAGACTCTGCACATTTTCTTCCCCCTTGCAAATGAACCAGTTGTATTTGAGCTTTCCCTTTTCCTAGTCACTACACTCTAATTTTTCATAGCCAAAATCTTTTTAAAAATATGGAGCCACTGAACATTCCCATTGAATATTCCAGCCAAACTGAAAGACCACTGGATGCCTTTTCAGATGATATTCCACCTGTCCAAAACAGCTGACCATAACAGAGATTATGATAAGTCACAGTGATTCCTTCCCCACAGGAATGGCTCCTAGTAGAGGCTGAACCTGCTGTCACTGTGTTTGCAGGTGATGTGTCTCTACCCCAGAGTAATTCAGGAGAGGTCATCAGACCCTTGTAAGGCAAATTAAATTTGCTAGTAAATTAAGAGGCTTGAATTTATGACAGGTTAAAAGTGATTGCAAAGAACCAGTTCATAAAGCGTTTTAACTCAGCACCACATGAGAAGCAAGAGGTAGTTGGGTGTGGGTGCAGAAACCTGAGTCCAACACTGGAGGCTGAGGCAGGAGGATTTCAAGTTCAAGATTCTCATGGTCTAAACCCTGTATCAAACAATACCAGCACCAAAAATGCAGTACCATTCTGCTCAGATGTGATGTCCCTGAGGCTGAGCTGGGTCTGAGCATTCAAACACATGAGTCTACCTGTTTAAGATGAATGGAGAAATGCCATGTGAGAAGTCACTTTAATATGTCTAATTTATAATATGTGACATTCTTTTAAATCGCTTACAAGGTATTTTCCTTGAAAATATTAACAATTTTTATGGAAGCAGGAGGTTCATGGGTTCAAGGATACCCTGAGTTATATAATGTGTGTTCTAAGCTAGTCTGGGCTTCATATACCCTGTCACAAAGCTGTTTATTTTAGCATTTATCAAGCATGATGTACCATGCATTATGTTGAACATTTGATATTCATGGTCATGTTTATTACTTACTATAACCCTAGGGGGGACTAGTAGTTATGGTGCACACCTGTAATCGGAGCACTTGAGAGGTTGAGGCAGGAGGATTGATGTGAATTTGAAGTTGATCTAGGATACATAGAACCAAGCCAGCTAGACCTGCATAGGTAGTCCCATCTCAGAACACCAGCAACAAAAACATGAAAAATAACAACCCAGAAGAAATTATTTTCCTCATACACACATAGATGCTACTTCATTGGCCCAGTTTCCCTGCACAAGGTGACCTGGCTAAGTGGTGAACTCCTGTAGAGACACAGCTAGGATGCATGGTCCATACCCACCACCCTGGCCCTCACTGGGCTGCAGAGAATCCCACATAAGCTTTTAATACCTGCCATGATGGGTTTCTGCCCCAGTGAATCTGACTTCCTCAGCATGTGCCCGACCATCTGTGTTTTCAGTTTCCCAGGTGATGCTATGAGGTATCCAGGATAGATAAGCATTTTGTTTCCCAGAAATAATCTGTTACCCTTCCACTCATCCACCTCCACAAACCTCTAAGCATTTCATGGGACAGTTTGATATCTTGAAGTTGAAATGTTACTGGGTAAGCCAGTTACCACGAAGGGAGCCTGCTTGGAAAATAGTTCCAAATATTAACACTAGATGGCAAACAACACACAGGGAATCATTGTATGTTGAATATGCTTATTTCTGAAACACTTCATTTTTCCGTCAAATAACTCCATTAACCAGTCTTTTAAATAATGTAATATTAAAGCCAGGAACTGGGGATGTGGCTTAGCAGCAGAACAAGGGCTTAACACCCATGAGGTCCTGGGTTCTATCCTCCAACAGTGAAAAGTTTAATAAATAAAAAGATCAGGGAATGCTTCATTGGGCTGTGTGCTTATTCACAGTCCCTTGGTCCCTTAAGCAGAACTGTAGGTACCTGTGTATGTTTCACTCTGGATTTTCTCTTACAGAGTCAGCTTTTTATTTATTTTTTGCATGTGTAAATGTATGTGTGTGCACGTCTGTGTGTTTGTGTGTAGGCTAATATGGATGTCCAGTACCTCCTATTGCTCTCCATCTTATGTATTGAGACAGAGTCTGTCACTGAACTTGGAGTTCACCGATGACTTTCTAGCCAGCTTACAGGAGATCTGCTGGTCTCCACCTCCTGGGCACTGGGATTATAGGCATGAACTGCTCAGCGTTTATGTGGGTGCTAGGGATCCAAACTCAAGTCCTCACAGTTACAGGGCAAATGCTTTATTCACTAATCCATCTCTTCAGCCCCTAGATTCAGCTTCTACAAGTGGTTCATCAATTACATAAACATATAAAATGCAGATTTGTCTTTTGTTATCATACTTGAGAATACTTTTCTCACCATTAGCAAATGCCCTCCCTGCTTGCCTTTTTAAAGGAATTTGTGGCAGGTCCAGAAGTCTACAGAAGGGGGCGCTAAGGTACCACCCTATCCCATTTTCCTTAGACACTGCTTGTATGATGAAGACTCAGAGGTGGGGTGTGAGAGGAACAATATAGAAGTACACCACTTACATTATACTGACAAACAGGCTAGATTCTTTTAAGCTTCATCGTTATACCTTACTCTCTATCTTATGAATGTTCACATTTGGAGCAAGCTGATTTTGCTCCATGACAGGGACATTATCAGTGATGTGCTCTCAGCAATAGCAAGAACACATCACATCCCAGACCTTCAAGTGGCTGAGGCTTGTCCACACAATCCGCATTGGTGTAGTCAGCGCAGGCGGGACTGGCTGCTCTTAGGGAGGGTTTGGGCTTCTCTAAGCAACAACAGCGCTATCCAGTCCACACTGCTTTTAGAGTGTTGGTTTTTCAGATGTTGAACCCTTCATACACTCAGACTTCCCGTGATGACAGGTAAAGTCTGAGGATGCAGAGGTGCAAGTAATTTTCTAAACGCAGATAAATGAGCACCAGTGTCTAGCTCCCCCATTCTCGGAGGAAACAGTCTATATATTCCGTAATATGGATCGCAAAGTTCTGCAAGATTCAGTCCCCTTCTCCTTGTCATGCAACCTGCCATTGCACCTTCAGCCTCACAAACACAAGACAGGTCAGGCTGGGCTTTTTAAGCTTCAGCAATGGACCTTACCTGACATCTTATAGATGCTCATATTTGGAGCAAGCTCTTTTTGTTTTTCTCTTGATAATACTTGCTCCCAACTTACATTTTGAAACCAATCTGAACTCATGTTCAACTGCCCTTCACATGTTTGACTTCTACTTATATATTACCCACATATTTTGTCTTAGTTTATATGTAACTTCCTCCAGGAAGGCTTATTTCCTTTCCTGAGGGGTCTGTTTCTTTATTCGTATTTGGTTAGGAATATAGTTCAGTGGGAGACTGTGCTTAGCATGTATAGGGTCCTGTGCTTAATCCCCCACATCAGAAAGGACATCCAGGGGCTGGAAAGATGGCTAAGTGGTTAAGGCACTTGTCTACAAAGCCTAAAAACCCGAGTTTGATTCCCCAGTACCCATGTAAAGCCAGATGTACAAAGTATGTACAAAGTTTGCATCTAGAGTTTGCAGCCACTGGAGGCCCTAGTGTGTCCATTCTCTCTGTCTCTCTTCTATCTCGATTTGCTTACAAATAAATGAAAAAAAAATTTTTTAAAAAGGACATCCATATGTGATGGTACATGGCTGTAATCCTAGTTCTTACAAGGTAGTAGCAGGACAATTAGTAGTCCAAGGTTATCTCTTTGTTACATAGAAAGTTCAAGACCAGCCCAAGCTATGAGACACTTACAAGATGTCCAAGAAACTTGACTACAAATTACCACTATGATACATAATTGTCTTTGCTGTAAAAATGTGACTGCAGATACTGTGACCATAGTCTCTGCCCATTCTTGCATTCTCATCATCTGCCAAGCACAGTGCTTGGCAAATACACACTCTTCTATCAATGTTTGTTGAACAAATGAATGAGGTCTTAATGTTTCATGAAATCTCTCGTGCTATTTTGTATGCAGAAATGAGAGCAAAAATGTTATGTATGACTGCAGAAAGCAGATTCTCTAGAACAATTCCAAATTGTCACTTTCCCAGATACTCAAAGAAACAGGCCATTTAGTACTTAGTATGTGAAAAATAAAAAATAAAAATAAAAATAAACCTTATGGAATACACCAAACCTTGTAGATTTCCTTCAGATTCAAAGTTAGAGGTAGGAGAAAGATATAAATCTTATTTTGCTTAAAAAATGCATGAAACAGATTTTGGAAATTGAGAACTTCACTATATTGAGAACTTCACTATATTGAGAACTTTAGGTAACTTGGACCTACTAAAACCTGTCTTTGCTTTCCCTAGAGAGTAATTCCCATGCCTAGAAAGATAAGCCCCTCTGCCTCTTCCCTCCAGCATAGCTCAGGGCTGGAGGGAGAATGAACCTGGAAGATAAGATGAGTAGGTTACATTCCTCCAAAACCACAGAGTTCCCAGGGAACCCGCAGTGCTGACACGGCTCCCCAAGCTTGTATGCTTGGTCGAGCTATGTACCAAGATGTTCTTAAGGCATTTTTTGTTGGCTATAAAGACAGTGAGATTGAATAAAGTCCTTTTTAGTTCAAGCCAAACTAACAAAAGTCAAGATCTTGTAGAATATTTTCACCATTTTCACATAATCTCAACATAGCACACAATTCTGAAAAAACCTGTTTTAAAGACCTGCAGATCTTTCAAGTACACCGTTGCATTGCTATAAGAGTGTTTATTGTGTTTCACTATTTCCCTGTCAGTTCCTAGAACAAGGTCTTCTCTGATTTGTATGCCAAAAATAGCTGTCTTAACCTTAGCATTCCTTTCTTTTGTTTTGTTTCAGTTTTTTTTGTTGTTGTCTGAGAGACTAGTGGAAACTTACAGCACCACAGCTTCAGGATCTCACCTTAGATGTGTAACTGACCTGCAAGCATGGAGTATTCATTCTAAAGAGATGCCCAAGTGCCTTTTTTCTATGCTATCAGATTGTTGAAATAATGTATTGCAAAGATTTGGAATTTCCCCTAGCAGTCTCCTGGTGGTGAGAGGAGAGGCTGAAGCCTGGTGCCAACCAGAAGGGACAATTTGACTACTGTCAAACCACCTTACAGGAAGAGATACTGGAGCCGAGATCATGAAGATGGGCTAGAAGCTGCTTGACTGACACTGCTTAGCTATGCATATCTCCACTTGATCCCAAACCTCTTGTCAAGACACCAAACATGAACTTGGAGGGTCACTGGGCCTCTTTGCCCCTCTTTTCAATGTGGCCACATTGAATAAATCTCATTTTTCTTATTTTCACGTTTAATTAGGCTCTTTTTTTGTATGGGGGGGTGAGGTTTTGAAGTAGGGAGTCCAGGCTGACCTGGAATTCCTTATGTAGTTTCAGGGTGGCCTTGAATTCATGGTGATCCTCCTACCTCTGCCTCCCAAGTTCTGGGATTAAAGGTGTGCACCACCAAGCCTGGCTAATTAGGCTCTTTTGATTGGTTCATTAAGGATGGCTAAGCCTGATTAGGGCTACAAGGGTCCAGGCTCTGACCCTAACTCCTTTAATAAATATGCAAAAGCTGAACTTCTGTAGGTGGCCTTAGTGACTTCTTTGGGTGACTCAGATGCACACTCATGTTTGGGCATCCCATTAGACATGGGCATTACAACAGCAAGCACCTTCTCTCACACCTGAGCACTGGTGAGTTAGAGGCTAACGTGGCTCACTGCGCGAAGATCTGTAGACAGTTAAGCTTTTCCATTCTTGACATATCTCCTGTGGTTTTAATTTTTTTTGCTTTTATGTTTTCTTGCCTTCACTTCTAATTTAAATTCTTGCCATATTACATAGCCACATACTTTACCTTGCATCCTTTTACAACATAGCAAGCAACAGGCAGATAACCAGACATATACGCAAATAATTAGTACACTCAACTTGTGTAAAGAAGAACATATTCTTGGCAATAGGTGCAGGATGAGCACCTTTGGATGAACCAAGAAGCCTCTGGTGTGTGTGTGTGTGTGTGTGTGTGTGTGTGTGCGCACGCGCTGACTTGATATCAGTTAGGAGGTTGTGTGTGTGAATTAAAGGACTATTAATGGGGCTGGGGAGATGATGGCTCAGCAGTTAAAGGCAGTTGAATGAAAAGCCTGCTGGCCCACCAAGTTCCATTCCTCAGTACCCACATGAAAAGCTGGACAAGGGCTGGAGATACAGTTCAGTGGTTAAAAAGCTGAGCACAAAAAGTGGCACATGCACCTGACATTTAATTTACCTGATATGCCCCATGCAAACATTGAAATAAAAACAATTTTAAAAGAAAAGAACTATTAGTGATTTTTTTACATTTTACTATCAACATTAACTATAGGTTGGGGGACATGGCTCGGTTCTTGTCATGCAAGCATTAGGATAGGCCCCCAGAGGGAACACCTGAACCACAGGAAAGTGGAGAGAACATCATGAAGACCAACCTTAATCTTTTCCTGCTTCTCTCTCTCTTCTCTCTTCCTCTCCTCTCTATACTTACTTTCTCGTTCATATTGTCTATCTTTTTCTTCGCTCACTTTCCTTGGTGCTGACTTATAACTCCCAGCACCAGCATGGCATTAACTTTCACAATGAGCTGTTGATCTGAGACACCTACAAGGTTTCCCAAAAAGACAGATTTCTGTCAGAGCTCTTGATGACCCACCAAAGGTTAATGGTAAGACCCTACTGTTGAAGAAGATTCCCAACACCAACAAAGCAATGTTAGGGTGATGGAACCAAAGCTGGAAAGGTGAAGCGGGTTCTGAGGGCATACTTTCTAGCTAGTCTAGCTAAATCTGTGAGGTCTGGGATCAGTGAGAGAGCTGATTTAGAGAATAAGTGGATAGTGACTGAGTACATCTGATGCCATCCTCTGACTGCATATGTGTCCCTACATGAGAACATGCATGCACACATACATACACCATACACATATAAACATGTCACAAAGTAACTACTGGCTGGGCATGGTGGCATACACCTGTAAGACCAGCTTTCTGAAGGTTGTGGCAGGAAGATGTTGAGTTGCAGTCTAGTCTGGTGTAGGTAGCTAAGTTCCAGTCCAGCCTGATGCCTAAAGCAAATTCCAGTCTAAAAGAAAAACAAAACAACAAAAGAGACAGCTGTCCTTCCTTTTTATTCACACTGCACACTTGACATATGAACCAAAACATTTGAAACAGTGAGTTGCTTGGTAGGGTACTACATTTCCTTTCTTGTGTCCTTTCTTGCTTGGGCCCAAACTTATCCAAGGTAATACCTGTATCATTGTCTAATACTTGGGCACTAATCCCCCCACAAAGGAATTAATTATAGTGACTTTAGAGTGTGGATCTTATGATTACAGGGAGTAAAGAGGGCCCTAGGTAGTTTCAACATGTTTGCATGAAGTGAAATATCATCTCTGTCCTTCTATCCCTGATATAACCACTCCATCTGTGAGAATCTCAATGAATGGGGCTAATTAAGCCTGGGAAAATCCCACATGGGGCTGTGCACATTATCTGATGGCTGTTGGTTCTGCTGGCAGAACCAGATTTTCCCATCTTGTTTTGCTTTTTCTGTCAGTTCCCATGGCGATGCTCAGTGAGACCACAGTTTGCAATTTCTCAGTTAAATGTCCTCTGGGAGCCCTCAAAAGAAGGAGTGGGAGAATCCTCTTGTGGGCACCAGGATTGAGGCTAGGTGTAAAGGGATGGGGACTTGCCAGGTCCACCTGTTTTGGATACTTGCATGTCATCTGGTTCTAGCTTGTTCTGAAACAGGAGAGTGGGCTGTACTCCATCATACCACCAGCAGCCTTATAACAACTCAGAAAACACTGAGCCATTTTGGTTCAGCTGAGCACCATGGGGCCTAATCAGTCTAATGGGGACTATTCTCCTGTGGTCTGTGGGTCAGCACTGAGATTGTCTAGCTCCTCAATGTTCCTCGATGCTGAGGTAAGGATGAAGCAGAAGGAAGCTCCTCAGCTCATCCAGACTCTAACACTGACTTCTCTAGGCTTGGGTTGGGCGTCATAGGATCTACGATGAGAATCCTGAATGGTCTTCCTCATGATAATTAGCTAGCCATCCAGCCTTATGTGAACACTGGGGAGTTAAAGCCCTGGTTTAATTTAATTTACAAAGGTTGAGCATTTCTGACTCCTGAAAACTAAGCAAACTCAATATATAGTGGCTTACAAATTTGCACACTGCTATACACATAGGTGTTAGAGTCAGCATCCACAATCCAAAGTCACTTTGTTCTGGGGCACTATGCCATCTCTAACAGGGAGAGAGAGAGAGAGAGAGAGAGAGAGAGAGAGAGAGAGAGAGAGTGAAGTAAGACATATATATGTATATATACATGTATATGTATATATGGCTACTGATATATAAATATAGATATAGATACATACAGATATTTAAAAATATTAGCAAAATCCAAGAGTATGATCTACAGTGTGCTGAAAAGATTTGGAGGGAACTAGACATGTGGTGGCTCATGCCTATAATCCCAGCCCTCTGGAGACTGAGGCAGGAGAGATTGAGCTCAAGACCAACCTAAATTACATACCCTGTCTTGAAAAATTTACATGTATAGGGCTGGAGAGATGGCTTAGCAGTTAAGATGCTAAGGACCCAGGTTTGGTTCCCCAGTACCTACATAACCAGATGAACAAGATGGCACATGCGTCTAGAGTTCATTTGCAGTAGATAGTGGCCCTGGCATGATCATTCTCTCTCTGTCTCTCTCAAAGAAATAAATAAACAAAATGTTTTAAAAATTTTACAAGTATAGTAAATTATATATAAATGCATTATATATTACACACACAGAAACCTAAAGGGCAGGATGAGAGAGAGCTGCTGTAAAACCTATTTGGGAGCTTACTCATTTTCCTGCACCCCTGCCCTGGAAGGTGAGCCTGCCTCGTTACCTAGTCATTACCTGGGCAGTGCGACAACCTGAACAAACATTCGTTCCAGCCAGAAGCACTTCAAATGGCAAGATTGCTCTTTCAATATTTACCATTCTGCTACTGATAACTTAGGCCAGAACACTGTTAATGACTTTCAGATGCCCGGAGAAAGGTTAATAGATGTGACAGATGAATATGTCACATTTAGGTTACTTGGTTGGTGGCAAATAATAGGACATATAATGACAGGGGCAATAACTACTATACAAAAGTAAGGCAAAGCTCCCCACTGTCACTCCAAAGCACAAAATAGGCTTTTGAGGAGGAACCCATGCAATATGGGGAGACATGCTTCATTTTCTCCTTGTTTCTAGTGAAGCTTGGGAGAGATGGCAAATGAGAGAAGTCTTGAGAGATTTTGAGAAAATCTCCTGAGAGATTTTGAATCTTCTGAGAACTTAAATATTGTTTCTTTTATCCTTGTTTTCCTTATGTACTCATTAAGAAAAAAAAAAAAAAGAGATCCGAAAGCTCTGAAATGGTTCATTGGGCCGCCATTCTGGGCTGGCTTCCTGTTCCCAGGGCACTCATGAAGGCAACTGAGGGCACTAGGGAGGACTTTGGAGCCAAACGCACCTGTGTTCTAGTCTCAGCTCATTTACGTCCTCACCATTTGGTGCAGTTCTGAGCAGCTGGAGAGCAGGCAGTGCAGGCCTCGGCTGCTGGGGCTGAGGAGATGAACAGCAGACGAGCCCTCCTCTCTGCATGCGGGTGCTACAGAAGGAGACCGTCGGAGAAAAGACCATGGTGGAAATCAGAACTGCCACTAGGCAGTCTCCCTGACTGTGGAGGGAAGCTCTTGGAGGCAATCTGTGCTGTCCATGATCTTGGGCTTTTTCTTGGCTTTTTAGTTGCTGCTTTTTGTTGGATGATTGAGATAAATCATACATGTGGGTCACTTCCCATGTGTGGTGTGACTGGTAGGGCACACATAATGCATGTCGTCTGATAATGTCTCATGCTTCCCCATAGCAGGCTTTTGAATTGTTTTGTTTACTTATGTTGTATCCCTGCTGCCTAGAGCCATGCTTGTCACACAGCAAACCTTCAGTGTGTATGTGGCTGACAGACTAGAATGACAAAGAGAGTTGTGACAGAGGAAAGGCAATAATTAAGCTAACAGTGAAGGAAATACAGGGACTGAAAGAGCCTCAGTAAGTTACATAAAACATAACTTTGAGGGGCTGTATAATATGTGTAGTGTGTGCATGTGCTTGTGCAGACACAAGGATGTGCAAGGATGCCGAGGCCAGAGGAGGGTGTTGGGTGTCTTCCCTGTCACTCTTCCACCTTATTTTCTTGAGATAGTCTCTCTCTGAACCTGTAGCTTCAGTACCCTACCCTCAACCCCAGAGTGTTGACTAGTGAGCCCCAGCAATTCTCCTGTGTTCTTCCCAACCCCCACTAGCAGGGATCTTGCAGGTGGGTGTCCACAGCCACACCTTGACTAAACTCAGGCCCTCATATTTGGGCAGCAAGCACTCTTCCCCACTGAGCCGTCTCACCAGCCCCAACAAAATAACTTTGAAAGCAAAATCCAAGCCATAAAAGAGAGTTAACAGAAATTAAAATCCTAACTCACATTCAGATGAAAAAAATCCAACACTTTCCTCTGTCATTCTCCACTAGGGGGAGGAGTTTCCTCAATATATAATTTCCCAATTATAGCTAAGCCTCTTTAAAATTATAATAAGACCTGCTATGGTGATGGATTTCTCCCAGTTGGGAGGCTGAAGTAGGAGGATTTCTGGAAATTCCAGACTAGTCTGGGCTACAGAGTGAGACCTTGTCCCAAAATAAATAAATAATGAAGTAAACAACTAAAGTAAATGCCCTGGCCAGTATATTTTTTTAAGCTAATTAGATGATTTAACAATTGGATGGTGTCAGACCAAATCAGCGCTGCAATTACAGGCACATGCCACCACATGCAAAGACATGATTAAATGTGATTGCTACAAAGGAATCTCTAAGGTCTTCTAAATCTGTAACAGAAGAATAAAAAAACCCCAAGCAATGCATTCATTTTTATTTTATCAACACCAAACAGAACAAAATCTATTGCAAACACAGTAATCATCTGTTTATTTTAATCTTTTTTGCACTCAAGTTGCTTTGTTCTAAAAATTATTATGAAATGCTAACACTTATTGTTTCAGAAATCAAAGTTTGCCAATATTCATCTTTTTGCGTGTGATTCACACGCTTGGTGCAGACATTTTGAGAGCAGTAATATTTTTGCTTCTCATTAAAACTCACTTCTTTTTGCCTTACATTCTTGAGTATAGATTACAAATGGCCACAATAAGACTTGGGTGGAGCATATGTTGTCACGCTAAAACAGAAGGCAAGGAGCGGTAATCCTCTCACAGAGTGTGGAAATCCTCTAACCCCCCCCCCCCGGGCTTCCTGGACCAATGCTGCCTGTGCATCTGCACACCTGAGAGCACTTTCTGTGCTTTCCTGGAACTTTCAGGTATGACACATTTTGTCTAAATGCAGATTGTTTTTTTTTAATCACATTTTAGAAATGTCTGTAAGTTGGTTATGTAATAGAAATGGGTGAAGTAGCACATGTCTATAACTGTAGCACTTGGGAAGCTGAGGCAGGAGGAGCTCCAGTTTGAGTCCAGCTGGGGCTACATAGAAAATTCCAGGCCAATGTAGGCTACAGAGTGAAATCTGGTCTTAAAAAATTATGAATGGTTGTGAAATGGTGGGCTGGGAAATGGGTAAATGGGTTAAGTGCTTGCCATACAAGCATGAGAACTGCATCCATGGAAAATGCCAGGTGTCTCACTACGGCCCTGTAATCCCAGAGCGGGGCGTGCTGGCTAGTCAGTAAAGCTGAATAAGTGAGTTTTAGGTACAGTAAGAGACCCTGTCTCAAAGAATAAGAAAGGAAGTGACTGAGGAAGACCCCTCATTGACCTCTGACCTCCACCTACATGCACCTGCATACACATCACCTGACTTCCACTGAGACTGTCTCTCTCTATGGACCATTTTCACAGTGAAAGTGGAACCAGGCTACTGACATGAATTCCTGTTTTCTTCAGGTCAGAAATGTGCATCAATTACTTGCTGATGTCTTAGGGGCTTGCAAAGGTCCATACACCTCCATAAATGTCTGTTTCACTCTTTGAGAATAAATAAGACATGTCAGGAGAAGAGGCAGCAACTTCTAACTCCAGTGTACAAATATCATCTGAATATCTATGAAGTTCTTGCTATGGTTGTAAGCACTAGGAAAAGCAGTTAGCAATGGCTTCATGGAGAGTGAATCTTAACACATTAACACACGTCCCATCACTTGTGAGGTTGAAGCAGAAAGATCCAGAGTTCAAGGCCAGTCTGGGCTATATAGCTAGACTCTGTCTTAAAAAGAATAACAAGTCAGGGGCCTGAAGAGATGGCTTAGCGGTTAAGCGCTTGCCTGTGAAGCCTAAGGACCCCAGTTTGAGGCTAGATTCCCCAGGACCCACGTAAGCCAGATGAACAAGGGGGCACATGTGTCTGGAGTTCATTTGTAGTGGCTGGAGGCCCTGGCATGCCCATTCTCTGTCTCTCTCTCCTCTCTCTCTGGGTTGCTCTCAAATAAATGAATAGATGAAAATAATATCAAAAACATTAAAAAAAAAAAAAAAAAAATAACAAGTCAGGCATGGTGGCATACCTTTTAATCCCAGCACTTGAGGGCAAGAGGTAGGAAGATTGCTGTGAGTTTGAAGCCAACCTGAAACTACACAGTAAATTCCAGGTCAACCTGGGTTAGTGCGAGATCCTACCTCAAAAAACAAACAAACAAAAAATTAACAGGGGGCTGGAAAGATGGCTCAGCAGTTAAAGGCATTTGCTTGCAAAGCCTGATAGCCCAGGGTTCAATTACCTAGTATCCATATAAAGTCAGGTACACAAAGTGTCACGTGAATCTGGAGTTCATTTTCAGCAGTCAGACTTGTTCATTCTCACATTCTCATTGTCTTTCTTTCTCTTTCTTTCTTTCTTTCTGCCTTTTTTGTTTGTTTGTTTGGTTTTTCGAGGCAGGGTTTCACTCTAGCCCAGGCTGGCATTCACTATGTAGTCTCAGGGTGGCCTTGAACTCATGGTGATCCTCCTACCTCTGCCTCCTGAGTGCTGGGATTAAAGGCATGTGCCACCATGCCTGGCTTCTCTCTGCTTTTAATGAATAAAAATTTAAAAAGAGAAAAAAAGAAAAAAAATGAATTAAGAGGGACTGGGGAGATGGCTCAGCTGGTAAAGTGCTTGCTTTGCAAACATGAGGACCTTAATTTGATTCCCAGAACCCATGTAAAAACAGCTGGGCATGGTGGAGCACACTTGTAATCCCAATGCCCTGGGAGCAGATACAGGTGGGACTGTACTGGGACTCCTTGACCAGCCAGTGTTGCCTCCTTGGATTGCTCTAGGCCAACAAGAAACTCCCTCAAGAACAGGAAGTTAGCACCTAAGAAGACCAACACCCAAGCTTGTCCTCTGGCTTCCATATGCGTGTGTACAAGTGTGCACACACACACATGAATGTGAACCTGATGAGCACAGATGAGCACACACACATGCACTACAAAAATTTAACTAATGGAGGGCTGGAGAGATGACTTAGTGGTTATGCATTTTCCTACAAAGCCAAAGGACGCAGATTCAATTCCCCACTACCCATGTAAGCCAGATGCACAAGGTATCACATACATCTGGAGTTCGTTTGCAGTGGCTGAGGCCTTGGCATGTCCATTCTCTCTCTATTGCCTCTCTCAAATAAATAAAGTAAATATATTTTTAAAAAATTAACTAATGGAAGCGTAAAGAAAAAGCAGATGGATGTTGAACATGTACAATTCTGGCATTTGAAGCAAGTCAATTTGGGGACAGTTAGTTCCATGGGTGACAGGGTATAGTAAAGTGAGGGAGAAAAAGGCAATGTTAAGGATTTTCTGCACTGAGATGTTATAATTATATTTGAAAACAATTCATTTGAAATCTGAGAAAATAATCCAAGGGAAGGCAATAGAAAGAGTATACAAATTTGGGGAACTATTCGCTGAAATGTGAAGGTGGAGGATATGCAGAGGAATTCACTTGACTGGATAAAATCAGTTTTGCAATGGGCCGCTCAGGGCTGTTGCAGTGTCCTGCAAACAGGCAAAGCATGCAAAACAGCTGCTGTGCATGAGAAGTGAGGGGTGACAAACCATCCCACTAAGGTCCTGGAATGTTGTTCAAGGAGACAAGGCCACCAGAAAGAGGTCAGAGATCAAGGTAAAGGCCAGGTCTCCAAACCACGGTCCATATAATCAATGAGAGATGTGTTAAGCCTGGCAAAGCTCTCCATTTTCCTTCCATCTGGCAAAACTCTTAGAAGTCTTAGGTTCCGCACACACGGTCAGAAGGGGTAATTAGAAACAGACGTCTCACATTCAAATGGAAACGCTATACTGGGGAAAGCATGATTGATTTAAAAGTTATCAGCCTGTCATGATGACACCAAGCTTCCAATCTCAGAACTTGAGAGGTAGAGGCAGGAGGATCAGGAGTTTCAGGCCAACCTGGACTACATAAGACCCTGTCTCAAAAGAAAAAAAAAAACACACACACACAATGTCATTAATAGGAAACATCCAAAGATATTTTTCTGGATGGTGGGAAGAAGAAAATAAGCTAATAGCAGGCCAAAGTGACTTTATGCATTTCAAGAGTAGAACATGGATGGCACAGTTAATTTACTTATGCTCCTCTAAAATGTCTACCTGTATTTCAGACAAGGAGGGATTTATCTCTCAGATACCACTTTTAAGAAGTGCTGTGGGCCACCCTTGAAGGCATCAGGCCTTTCTCCACTGGTCCAGTTTCTTACTGAATTTCAAGTGCATGGATACATTGTATCAGCCAATAATCTGTGTTAGTCATTGGGGGATCCTATAGCGAATTACTATAGACTGCCAAATTAAACCATAGAAAATGCCTCTTACGTAGTTCTGAAGATCATTATTGCTGGGCCAAAATCAAATGTGAACAGGGATACATTCTGGACGTAGGCTTCCATCCTTAACCTCGTCCTGCCTCTAGTGGATTCTCCCCACATTCCTTGGTTTAGGGCTCATCAGCTCAGCCTCTGTCCTCACATGGTCTTCATTAAGAGTTATGTGAATATCTCCCTCTGTCTTAAAAGGAGACGTGATGGCCTTTAGACCCCTCTGAAAACCCAGGAGTACTCTTACCTCAAGATCCTGAATTGAAGTACATCTGCAAAGAGCCATTGTCTCCTGAATCCTGAATGCATGTGCATATGTGCAGAGTTATCTTTTCATATTTTGTGAATTCCTCGCTGACTTATTCCTGAATTTCCTTACGGAAACTTATTCTGAGCAGTAGATGACAACCCTCTGCTTGCACTGTTTCGTGGCTGCCAACTACTGTGTGCTCAGTCCCCTGCCCTGCCTGTGGACTTGTCCCTCATGTCTCTTGCCCTATGCTGCTATTATCTGTTTGGTGACCTTTACATTGTCAAATGTTTCATTGTTGAATTAGCTGATTTTGCATTGTTATGGCCAAAATATCTGACAGAAACCACTGAAGGGAGGAAAGATTTATTTTTGGCTCACGATTTTAGATGGTTCAGTTGCCCATGGCAGGGAAGGCATGGGCTGCATGTCAGTACCCGTGTGTTGTGGAGGTTTCTCATGTCATGGTGGACCAGGAAACAGAGGAGCATGCTAGAACTAGGGACCAGGCTGTTACTCTCAGAAGTCTTCCCCTCATGACTATACTCCCTTAGCTAGATCATATCTCCTATATGTTCCATGGCCTCCCCAATACTAGCTGGGAAACAAAACTTCCAAGTCTGAGCCTGTGGAGGACACTGCAGATTCAAACTACAATGACCACTTACTCTCAAATCAGAACGCAATCAAAAATTGATGGTTGTGCAAACTGCAAAATACAAAGGAGCACAGAGCCTACCTCAGAAACTTTGGCTGTCAAGGGCTGAGAATGGATCTTTCTGGGTGCTGGACCCTTGAGCTCTGAGGTGGTCTAGTGCAGCGACAGGATTTCAGGAGCACTTGTGCAGGAGCTGAGTATCCTCCTTTGGTAAACAACCTTTCGTATCTCACAGTGGATGGCTGCTTGTCAAGCAGGACTTTCACTGGCCTCACTCCAGACACCCATCTGGCAGACATTGTGGAAAGCATAACTATACTGAACCTGCAAAACTGAACCCAGTGCGGTGGCACATATCTGTAACTTCAGCATTTGGGCAACTGAGGTCGGAGGATCACCAGTTAGAGGCCAGACTGGGCACATAGTGAGCCTCTGGGTAGCAATTACTTTCTTGTTGTTGGGACACAATACCCAACCAGATGGAGTTTATAGAAGGAAAAGGTTTATTTCAGCTGACAGATTCGAGGGAAGTTTCTGTCATGGCAGGGAAAGCATGGGGAGGAGCAGAGAGCTGGGTGTCCCATTACCACAGCAACAGAGAGAAGTAGAGAGGGTTAGCTCATGTGACAAGTGGGGCTGGGCTATGTAGCACCCTAATGCCCACCACCACTGACAGGCCTCTTCCAGCAAGACTTTGCCTCCCCAAGGCTCCATCTACTGGGAATGAAATAGTAGAAGCTTAATCAAAAACACATGACACTGTGAGGGACATTTTACATTTAAGTCACCATTCTCTTTGAAAAATAAGAAGGAAGAAAGAAAAGAAAAGAAAAGAAAAGAAAAGGAAAGGAAAGGAAAGGAAAAAAAGGAAAGAAAAGGAAAGAAAAGGAAATCAATGACCAAGAACTCTGCAGCTTGGACTTGGGGTTATTATGATGAGGAAAATTCAACCTCCACTGCAGACAACCAGGGAGGAAGTTCCAGCAAAAACATTCTCAGTCTAAAGTTCCGGTTATAAAGGGGCTGGTCTTTCGATGAGAATACAGAGGGTCAGCTGGGCTCTGGGGGCTGGTCTGCACATTTGCACATTGTCTGTTTTTTCTGTGGTGAGTCCAGACACTTCTAATGCCCCAAAACAGAAGATTCAACTAAGACAAACTATGCCCGTAGGGTGATGAAGAGAGGATGATTAACAGGTGCAAGGTTCAGTTGGATACATGGAATAACTTCTAATGCTCGAAGGTTCAATAGCTTAAAGATACAATAATTAATTGAATTAATTTTAAATATGCTGAGGAGGTGGATGTGCCCATTACCCTGATCCAACCAATATACAATTTGCACAGGCATGGGGATATTGTACTGCACCTCACAAATATGTATAATTACTGTGTATCTACTAAAATATTGTATTTATTTATTTGCAAGCACAAAGATACAGACATAGAGAGAGACAGAGAGAGTGAGAGAGCATGGGCATGCCAGGTCCTCTAGCCATTGCAAATGAACTTCAGATGCATGTGCCACTTTGTGCATTGGGCTTACATGGGTACTGAGAAATAGAACCCAGGTAGTTAGGCTTTTCAGGCAAGCACCTTAATCACTGAACAATTTCTCCAACCCCTACTAATATATTTTTATTTCAAAGATTATACTTACAGACTTTTGTTACTTGAAGAGCTTTTTTTTTACTCTGTTGCCTTCTAGAAAATTATTTTCATCATTGTATGAATAATAATGATTCATGGAACAACACATGCAACTTGGGTATTGGCAAAAAAAATGGACATTTGATGAAAAATAATACAAAGATGCTGTTTTTATTTGTTCTGATTTTCAGACCTGGTCTCGCTGTGCTACTCAGGTTGGCCTGGAACTCTTGATCCTTCTGCCTTAGACCTTGGGGAGGGGTAGCTGGGGTTATAGGGCTGTGCCACCATTCCCAACCAGAGCATTATTTTGGCTATGAGTAGTATCCACACAATGATAGACTTCTCAGGGATGTGTGTGTGTGTGTGTGTGTGTGTGTGTGTGTGTGTGTGTGTGTGTGTGTGTGTGTGTGTGTGTATACAGACTCCCATACTTATATATTTGGTAAGTGTATCTGTGTGGTGTATACAAGTGTGTGCATGTATGTTCATGTGTGGGCACACATACTTGTGGTGGGGAGCACGGAGGCCAGTGGTCAACACTGGATATCTTCCTCAGTTACTCTCCACCTTATTCTCATTCTTTGAGACAAGGTGTTTCACTGAACTCAAAGCTCATTGATTTGGCTAGACAAGATAGCCATGAGCCCTGGAGATCAGTGTCAAGTGCTTTACTTAGTCATTCTTCATGGTATTTTAGGAGACAAGGTCTCACGCTGAATCTGGAGCTCATCAAGTTGGACAGGGCTAGCAAGTCCTAGAAATCCTCCTGTCTCCGCCTCCGCAGCACTGGGGTTACAATTGTGTGCTGCTATGCCTGGCTTTTTGTTTTTTGTTTTTTGTTTTTTGTTTTTTTGAGGAAGGGTCTCACTTTAGCCCAGACTGATGTGGCACTCACTCTGTAGTCCCTACACAATCATCCTAGCTCTGCCTCCCAAGTGCTGGGGTTAAAGGTGTGTGCCACCATGCCCAGCAAAGGCACATAGTTCCTGGCATTTTTACATGGCTGCTGGGAGATACAAACTGAGGGCTTCATGCTTACATGACAAGCACTTTACCTACTGCGGCAACTACCTAACTTTCTTGGGAATAAAGTTTTAGTATATTTATTTATTTATGAGAAAGAGAGAGAGAGAATGAGAATATATAGGCATGTAGGCATACCAGGCCTCTTGCTGGTAGAAAATAACTCCAGTCACATGTACCACTTTGTGCATCTGGATTTATGTGGGCACTGTAGAATTGAACCTGGGCTCTCAGGCTTTGCAAACAAGTTTCTTAACTGCTGAGCCATTTCCTGTGGCCCTTAGTCATAATTTTAAGAGACACATTTAAATTTTTTTAAAAATTATTTTATTTATTTTTGGAGAGAGACACAGAGAGACAGACAGACAGAGAGGGAGAGGGAGACAGATAGAGATGGGCGTGCCAGCAGTCTCAACTGCTGTGAACGAAATCTAGATGTGTGCGCCCCCTTGTGGTCAAGTGCGGCATTGCGCCCTTGCATCACTTTGCATCTGGCTAAACGTGGGACCTGGAGATTGGAACCGCTGGAGCGTTCTTAGGCTTAGCAGGCAGGCGCCTTAACCGCTAAGCCATTTCTCCAGCCCAAGAGACACATTTTAGAAAATCTTGTTGGCTTGCATATGTAGTGTCTAGTTTGCTCCATGAACCTAAGCTTATCCACTTTGTTCTTTGGTACGATATGATAGTGTCAGCTATGAACTAGTAATGATGTCACATGCTTTATTCCAATCTCCTCTTGAGACTCGTATCAGCTACTTTCTTGTTGCTGGAACAAAAATACCCAACTAGAAGCAACTTAGGGAAAGAAAGGGCTTTGGGCGGGTTACAGTTCCAAAGTGTAGAGTCCACAGCAGGGAAAGCATGGCAGAAGCAGGAACCCCACTTTACATCATCACATTGGCAGGGATGAAGTAGAGATTTTTGCTGCTGCTCAGTTAGCTTTCTCCTTTTTACTCAGTCCAAGACCCCAGCCCATAGAATGGTGCCCCCTACTTAGGGTGGGTCCTAATCTACAAAATCCCTAGCAGGCATACCAAGAGATTCATTTCCATGGTGATTCTAAATCTTGTCAAGTTGACAACTGGAGACCAACCACCTCAGGATTAATTTATAATTCCAGAAAATTCACAAATTTTTTTCTTTAGATTTCTCTCATGAATACATACTAAAGTAATGAATGACAAGTATCTTCTCCAAGTGGAAAAAAAATCATGGCTATATGTTGACATAAAAGGACAACTTTACTTGAAGAAAACAAAAGTTTATTCTGAGTGACTATGGCCTGTGAACCATCTAGGTTACCCTAGATGGCATGTTCCACCATGGAAAAGATGATATGAATTTTAGGCCCAGAAAATAAAGTTATGAATCAACATTTTCATGAAATACATAGGTGAGGTCATCACAAATGCTTTCTATCACATTCTCAGTTTCAGGCTTGGTAAAGGGTAGAAGTAACCAGTTACAGGTACAGATGTGTCAGATGCAGAGGCTGATAGTAAACATCTATTCAAAGTTTTACTATTATTCTACACAGATGTCCTACTAGTTGCCTAATGAAGATTGTGTATTATTCTAAATAAAACATGAGAACAGCTTTATATTTTGCTACAGAGGAAAGAAAATTGTTTATGTAAGAAAACATGGAAAAATCTTATAGTCACCAAAATAAACAAGTTTTTATTTTCTCCCTTTGAAGGACTCCTAAATTTAACCTTTTGATTTATATAGGGAAAACAAATAATCAAAAGTAGTTGATTTGCTTTGAAGCCAATACTTTTATCTTTTGTCTGTTTTTCCTTTAATAAAGAAAAAGAGTAAGAAATTCTTTTGGAAGCCAGATATAGTGGTGATCCTGTTAATCCCAGCACTTGGGAGGAAAAGGCAGTGGGATCATTACTTCAAGGCCAGCCTGAACTACAAATTAAGATCCTACCTAAAAAACAGAAGAGAGAGAGAGAGACAGAGAACTTGAGATCAGAGCCTTTGTTTTCATTCGTGTTCTAGATTCACCCTTCTTAGTTATAGGCCTTTGGAAAGTTTCTTAGCCTCTTTGGACTTGAGTCTTCTCATCTATAAGGTAGAGAATAATTGTTTAGACTTCACACAGAGTGCAAACTAGTGTTTGGTTCAAAAAAGCTCTTGATAAGAATTATCCAGTAATATTTTCTTTTAGAATATGAAATTTTTTTCTTGCATTAGATGAATTGATGAATTTATGTTTGTCCCTTTTCATTTTCTTTTTAAGGTAGGATCTTCCTATGTAGCTCCCATTAGCCTTGAACTCAAAATCTTTCTGACCAACTTCTCAAACATTGGGATTGCAAGTGTGTACAGTCACTCAAGGCTCCTCTTGAATTCTGGCCTCTTGAACAGATTCTCTATCTTGCTGTCACTTCCATGTGTCTGGCATTGTATATGGCAGATACAAACAAGGGTTTACAAAATCAAATTATCTCAGGCATTTGAACTATCTATGAATATAACTCTTTGAGGTGTCAGATAGAAACTGCAAGAGGCCATTATTTTGAATAAACTCCTGAACAGAGGCTCCAGCAGACAGCCTGAAACTCAAATAGTGCTGCTCACCCTGAAGTTGCATGCCACCATGTTGAAATTAAGCTACATGTATGTCTGAGAAGCCAGGTTTAGAAAGATAGCACCTAATTTTCCCACACAAATCAGTTTCAATATCATGATAATGAAGCACCCTGTGCTTTAACCCTTTCAAGGCACAACCTGATGGTAGCCAATCAGTTATTTTTCTATTGTCTGTCTTTCTCTGTCCCCCAATATATGTTCAAATTAAAAAAAGGAAAATTTTATTTTTGATGATTTTGTACATATATAACATATTTTTATTATATTCACCCCCTATTATCCTCTCTCATGCCCCTCCAACTCTCATTAAACCTCTTCTTCCCAACAAATCCCCTTTCTACTCTCATGTTTTGGGGGGAGGTGGGGAGAATTCACTGAGTTAAATTAGGATTTCTTGAGTGAACATGGATAGGGACTTATTTACTGGAGAATGGACAACTTACCAGTAGCTACACCCCTGAAAAGTACAACTTCCCTTCCCCAACAACCTGTAACTGCCAATGGCTACTCTGGGAAGAGTGGGGTCTTATGAGCCCCTCCTCCATCCATGATGGAATGTTGATGGGCTCAACTTGTGCAGGAAACCGCAGCTGCTGTGAGTTCATGAGTGTAATGGCCATGCCATGTTCAGGAGACATCATTCTACAACATCCGTCCCTATCCTCCCCCCTTATGTTATTTCTTCCCCATCTTCTGTGGTGTTCCCTGAGACTTTGAGGGGATAATGTGGATGTCTTGCTTAGGGCTGTGTACAAAATGCACTTATTCTCTGCACTTTTCGCTATGCATCTCTGTATTAACCTTTGCCCACTGCAGAAAGAAGCTTCTGTGATAGAGGCTGACAGCAGCACTTATCTATGGGTATAAACATAAATAAGTACACTACAGTTTGACAACTTCTCCATTTAGCATAACAATAGTAGTAGGTTTTCCCTTGGGGCCTACCTATGACTTCCCCATTCAGGGGCTTTTGACCAAGTTTATAATGGGAGGTATGAATTTCTTCCTGTGGAACAGGCTTCAAATTGATCAGAAAGCAGTTGTTTACCCCCATAATAGTCATGCCACTATTGCATCAGTGGGCACTTAGTGCCTGTCAGGTCAGTTGTAGAGAACACAGGGTCTACAACTGGGTAATTGAAAATCCTAGTGCCACTGGGGTGATTCAAAAGTCACAATAAGTGCTGAGAAGTGACAGAGGAGTGTTCAGCATTGAGACATTTCTATCACACATTTCAAGGTTCAGGGTCTATTGTGGAAGAGGTGTGTAAGAGCCAAAGGAAGGGTAGGACTGCTTACAATGTAATCTTTCAGACACAAAATGGCCTTGATATTCATTACCTCACTGTGCCTGACATTACATATGTAAGACCTTTGTATTGGGAGGAAAAGATGATGACATCAATATAGAAGAGAGCCCAATTAGAAAGAAGGGATTCAGTGGAAGGTGGATTTGAGAGGGGGAAAATGGAGATTGGGATGGGGATTATCATGGCTTATTGTCTATACTTATGGAAGTTGACAATAAAAAGTTTCAAAAAAAAGAAAAGAAAGAAAATCACAGGGCTAGGGGTGAGATTCCTCCCCGTGGGTTGTTGGTCAGGGAGTCACCGAAGCCCCTAAAACAAAATAAGGTGTTTCCAGTGACCTTGGGTGCTCATCAAGCTAGAAAGTAACTTTGAAATGATAAATCTGCATTTCTTTCTTTTGTTTTTGCTTTCTTCTGTCTATAAAACTCACCCTTACTCAGCTTGTTAGAGCATGTGGTGTATTTAAGGGAATGAAGTGTTGGCTGATTCCACAACTGAAAATAAAGGCAATTAAGACCTTTTAACTAAATTGTTATAATTTTGTCTTTTGGCAGAGACTTCAAAAAACTAATCAGGAATCCAGTATATTGTTCAAGGCTGTTGTAAAGGAGTAAATATAACCTTAAAAATCAGTCATGATTTCTTTCATTCTACTGCTCACCAGATTCAACCTTAATCTGGTCTGGTTCTGGTTTCTAGACAGTGGGCGTTCACATCAGCCCTTCCCTGAGCTCAGGTGCTATAGCTGATCATGCCTTGTATCTTACATCAGGTCACATCTTCCTATGTATTCCACTCTAGCCTCTGCATTCAGTCACATAGATAAACAGACTCTCTCAACTTACTGAGGACCCAGTCTGTGTCTGATTTGAAGTGGGAATTGAAAGACTTCCCTCTCATGAGTCCCATTCTATGTAACACCTTGATATAAATCAGCAATAAAGCAGCTCCATTTTATAGGTAGCTAGTGGGGGACACAGGCCCAAACTAACAAAATGCTCTGACAAAAACAGTAGTCAACTCCAGGAACTCAGAAGCGTTATAGAAAACCTCACAGCATTAGTGATAAGCCCACAGAAGGAGTTGAGAAGACGCAGTCCAACAGGCCAGGACTCATCAAAATACCAGTGTTGGTTCTTATTTACTTGACTTTCTGGTTCCTCCTCCTCCACCTTGGGACCCTTGACGGGCCTTTTCTGAATCAGTACCCTTTCACCTGATCCATTGACCAATCAAGGTCCTCATATACATTCAAATTAACTAACCTGGCTCATCCCAACTTGATGTCTACTTTACATATGGACGTAGACCACCTTGTTTTCTGACATATGAAACCCTTCAGTTCAGAGTGCTACTTGTCAACCCATTTTTTTGGTTCCCGTATTGTTGTGAGGAACTGTTATTACTTTCACTTGTTAGGCCAACTTTGCTTTCTCTCCCTTCTTTCTGTTGTCTTTGTTCATCGTTCTTCACAAGCACGAGACTACAAACTTACAACCCAAGAACCCAGCAACGATTGAAGCAAATAATAAATTATATAATGGCAATAAATAATAAATTATATGATGTCATTAAACAAGTAACAGTTCAAGCAAGTGATAAATTTTATAATGCCACAGTCCCATTTTAAACAGTAATTTTTGCTGAAAAAAATGTTTAAAACGTTCTCCCTGTGGAAGCAGCTGAAGCGGGATGGGCCGTCCGTGTAGTGGCAATGGATTCGCTGCCCAGGAAAGTGCACACGCCCTTCCCTTCATTGTTCAAAATGAAGCTAAGTCTGGTTATGGCTTTCTGTTCCCAGGCTAGTGAGATAGTCAATCTCAGTCCAGTTTCAGGGCATTCCTTCCCTTCCCAAAGCTCCAGTTGGATTCCTGAAAGCAAGGGGTTGATCCCACATCTAAGGGTCTTAAAGGACAGATGTGTTTGATCACAGTCATTGTTCTCCCTGTCCAAGTCCTGTGGGTGGCCTCCTGCAGCCTCCTGGGCTGTGGCCTTTTCTGAGTTGGTTCCAACCTTCTGGCTGCTATTCAGCCTCCATGGTGCTTGAATTTCTACCTGATAGGATCAGATTCTGACTTGACTTTATTTGAAACCCAGCCCATTTCCAGCTGGTTTCTCTCTTATCCATTCCTTGCCCTTGTCTTTAGAGATTTGCTTGACAATGTCTTCCAAGCCAAACTATCAAAAATAAGTCCCATTACCTTCCCTCTGATAGTATGAGAAGGACTCATGATGAGACAACTTGGATCAAAAGTATTCCAGAGTATTATGGGGATTTGTGGTACATGCCTGTTATCTCAGCACTGGGGAGGCTGAGGCAGGAACATTGAGAGTTTGAAGCCAGCCTGGGCTATATAGTGAGATTTTGTCTGAAAAGAAAACAAACAAACAAACAAACAAATACCCTAACCAATCCCCCCAAACAGTTCTAGAATGTGACATTTTTCTCAGTCTATCCTAAGTCATATGTCATAAGAAGAATTTAGTATCTTTATCCATTATCTTGCATATTCTGTTTGTTCTGCATGTTCTGTTTTTTTTGTTTGTTTGTTTTTGTTTTTGTTTTATGAGGTAGGGTCTCACTCTAGCCCAGGCTGACCTGGAATTCACTATGTAGTCTCTGGGTGGCCTCAAACTCATGGTGATCCTCCTACCTCTGCCTCCCAAGTGTTGCGATTAGAGGAGTGTGCCACCACGCTCGGCTTCTTGTGGTATGTTTGTTTACATCCTTTGTCCTTCCATTCCCAGACAAAGTGAGAAGTATGATGGAGAAGCTTGTTGCAGGTAGGTTCCTGGGCAGGGTGGATATGAATCAGATTTGTGCCCTGTGTACAGTTGGGAGAAGTTGACACGATTTTGCTCTTGGGAGAGAGAATACAAACCTCTGAGGAACTGTGACTAATGTTTACATTCTCACATACAAACTATGTGCTTTGTCCATGGGGTCTTAAGCTATCAAAGAAGGATAATATTGTTGGTGATAAGTGTATGTTTTCACTGACATACTGTTTATCTACTCTACATAGGAACTAATAATGCATTACCAATAAAGGCTTTTTAAATTAAAGGAACCATGTAGTGGCATTACTTTGTTGACAATGTATTCAGAGTAAAGTCTTTTATGTCTGTTGTAGTTATCTTCTCACTGTTGGCACAAAGAAGGAACCTAACCAAAAGCAGCTTATGAGACGAAAGGGTTTATTTTGGCTTACAGACTCGAAGTGAAGCTCCTTGATGGCAGAGCAAAGTGTGACATGAGCAGAGGCTAGACAACACCTCTGCTACAGCAGGTGGAATACCACAGCAGCAGGAGAGTGAGCCAACAAACACTTGCAAACTGAGGGTTAATAAACCACAAAGTCCATCCCCAGTGACACACCTCCTCCAGCAAAACTTCACCTCCCAAATTGGCATCACCTAGGAACTAAGCATTCAAAACACATGACTTTATGAAGGACATCTAATTCAAACCACCATAATGTCTTACAGCAGAACTTCATTATTGTGGCTATTTCTCAGGAATTGTTATAAATTAGTAAAAAGTAAACTAGAGACTAAGAATTTTAAATTCAAATTCATAGCAATAAACTAAACAAAGGAGCACCAAATTTAGAACCTTAAGAAATTCTTGGGCTGGGGAGATAGCTCAGTGGGTAAAAGCACATGCCATGGAAGCATGAGGACCCGAGGTGGCCTGAATCGAACTCCAGCACCAAAAGAAAAAGAAAAAAGAAAAAAGAATTTTGACTTTGTTTATCTGATGTTTCCCAAACTAGACCATAGAATCATATTTTAATACAAGTCAACTTCCCAGGGGACTATTGACAAACAGTAAAAATAAATAATATGTGTGTCCATATGTGGAGTGAGTGGACCATAGCTCCCATTTCTTTCCCCACCTGCCAGTTCCTGGTCCCAGTACTCCTGCTGGCTTGGGTGGCCTGGACCCTTTGTGTGTGTTGCTGAAGGAGGCTTATTGCTCCACTTTCCTGATTGAATGGCCCCTGGGTCCCCAACTCCTGAGGGTGTGTATACAGAGTGAGTAGGCCAAAGATCCTGGTTTGTTCCCTACCTCTGAGTTCCCTGGTCTCCGTACCTCTGCTGCTGGCTTGGGCAGCCTAGAAACAGCTATGGAAGCAGGCCTTTTACTCTGCCTTTCTTATTAACCAGCCTCTGGGTCCCCAAATCCCTGTTCTCCTCAGCCGGAAGGTGAATGGGCTACTGTGGGAGCTGGCATCTTCCTCCTGGCTCCACAGCTTCCTGGATCCTGGTTCCCCAACCCCCAGTTCCCTTTGCTGAAGAGTGCATGCAAGTGGAGTGAGTAGGCCTGAGATCCCAGTCCTCCCCCCCCCCCAATTCCTCAGGTACCTTGATGCACTTGCAACCTTCACAATCTGCACATCTGCAGTTATAACCCCATCCTACTCCAATCAGGTTCACATTTAAAATAGAACACTCACTGAAGATCTTACAAGGACAAATACTTCCTTTTTCCTCTATAAAATAAGACTTTTACCCAGATATGGGTAGATCACAACACAAAACAAAACAAGCAATTAAAGTAAGAAAACTGCGAGATCTCCACCAAGGATGCCTAGTTCCACATTAAAAGTGCCCAATGAAAACACAGAGAAAACCACAGAAATTGAATCTAAAATGAAAATACAACAAGCTATGTGACCTGGATTAAGAGAATTACGGAACTGGAAGCAAATCATCAAAAAAACCAACAGGTGCGTGAATGAAATTGAGCACAACTGTCTCTCAGACCACTGCTTTTTTTTTTCAATAGGCCTAACTTAATTGAAGAGAACCAGAGAGGCCTCAAAAGAGAGATAAATGAATTGAAGGTGAGTAAACAAATAGAGGAGCTGAATAACCAGCTGATTGAGCTTAATGAAGACTTGTCAAATGCAAGACTCAAGAAAATCACACCTCAAACTGAAATCATACCTCAAAAAAGAGATGGACAAGATGCAAAAAGCAAAACAAAAAACAACAGAAAACAAAAATCAAATAGAGCTTTTTAAAAATAATATTTATTTATTTGACAGAGAAAGGGGGAGAGAGAGAGAAAGAGAGAGAGAGAGAGAATTGGTGTGCCAGGGCCTCCAGACGCATGAGCCCCCTTGTGCATCTTGCTAACATGGGTCTTGGGGAATTGAATCTGGGTCCTTTGGCTTTGCAGGTAAACACCTTAAGCATTAAGCAATCCCTCCAGCACTCAAATAGAACCTTTTAAAAACCTGTCTAGAACCCCTCAGTAACAGAGTCACTCATGTGTAGGACAGAACCACTGAGCTGGACGACAAGACAAGAAATTTATTAGGAATCCAAAAACTTCACTAAGTTCAAAAAGTCATGTGAACACAATACGAAGGAACTGTGGGATACCCTAAACATCTGGATCATGGGCATACCAGAAAAGGAAGAAATCCAGGCCAGAGACATAGGAACATATTCAACAAAATTATTGAAGAAAAATTTCCCAATATCACAAAAGAAAGGCCCATCCAGATACAAGAAGCTCCCAGAACACCAGACAGCACCAACAAAGAAACTCTCCAAGGCATATAATAGTTATAGCACAAAACACAAAGAGAGAGTGCTAAAAGCAACAAGAGAGAAACAAGTCACTACATACAAAGGCAATCCCCTCAGAATTACATCAGATTTCTCAATGGAAACCCTGAAAGCCAGAATGGCCTGGAATGGAACACTTCAAAAAGTCTAAACAACTATGGCTTCCAACCCAAACTATTGTACCCAGCAAAAGCATTCCTCATAATAGATGGTGAAAGGAATTAATTTGTTTATCATTCCTTAGCAAATATGCCTTGTTTCTTTTCTTATTTATATAGCATGGGAACTTTTGAATATGTGTATGTATGTGTGTGTACTTTTGACTTTTTCTCAGATATAAGTAATTTTCTCAGAATCAATAATTCTATGATATAATTTGTAACACCTAACATTTTACAAATATAACTCTAAGTATAATTAGTTTTAAAAATTGGCATAATTTGAAATGTTAGCAAAATATTCAGACACATCTGAGAGTAAAGATTTCCTATGGGAATTCCAGTGCCATCCTCAATCCCACGATCCATAGTAAAAATCATACCTGTGCTTAAAATTTTTACCTCCTAGATGATAAGACCCTATTGCTGAAGATATCTCTTGCCTGAGAGGCAAGGTCACTGAGAAAGCAAGCTGATGCTGAGCAGAAAACCTTCTCCCTGTAGACCAGCCAACTGAAAGCTGGAAAAAAGCTGCAGAGCATGCAGCAGTGAAAACAGTGGACACTGAAAATTCAAGTTTGGCCATACAGGCCCAATGACTGAATGGGTGCAATAGTGGCATGTCTGCTCTTGGGGTAACCAACTGCTCCATAATTGGACTGAAGGCCCTCTCTATGGGAGGGAATACATACCTGGTACTGAAAAACCTAAACAAAAGTTTATGGCAGGGGAAGTCATGAGCCTTAGGGGCATAAAGCCTGTGCTTGTCTGGCCAAATGTATATATTATTCCCACCAACCTACCCTGAAAGCACTACGCTTAATGTTCATATTCACATATTAATGCTACTCTCACTTCTGGTTAGAGAAGCTTCTCTTTTCAGATGGCAATGACCACTGGGATGACCCAAAAGACAACATAGTGCTGAGAAGAAGGGATGGAGGAGTGCCCAGCACTGAAACCACGCTGTCACACCCTCCAAGGCTCAGGGCCTATTGCGGAAGAGGGGGCAGATAGAATGGAAGAGCCAAAGAAAGGGTATGACTTCTTACAATGCAACCGCCCAGACAGAAATTGGCCTCAATATCCATGACCTTGCAGTGACTAGCAATACCTTCACAAGACCCTCAAAATAGAAGAAAAAGATGATGACATCAAATTAAAAGAGAGACTAATGGAGAGAGGGAGGGGATATGATGGAGATTGGAGTTCTGAAGTGGAATGGGGGGAGGGTAGGGAAATATCATGTGTTTTTTTGTATGTAAGTATAGAAGTTGTCAATAAAAAAATAATAATTAAAAAAAAATTTACTTCCAAATCAAGTAACAGTATATATGCAAACAAGTAATGTTTTGGCTTTAAAAAAATAATGTTAAGGACTGAAGAGATGGCTTAGCAATTAAGGCACTTGCCTTCAAAGCCAAATGACATAGGTTCGATTCTTCAGGACCCGCATAAGCCAGATGCACACATCTGGAGTTTGTTTGCAGGGGCCAAAGGCCTTGGCATGTCCATTTTCTCTCTCTCTCTCTCTCTCTCTCTCTCTACTTGCCTATTGCTCTCTCTCTCTCTCTCTCAAATAAATAAAAAATAAATAAAAATAAAATTTAAAAAATGTCGAGCTAGGTGTGATGGTACATACCTGTAATCCCAGCATTTGGGAGACTGCGCAAGGAGGAAGTAGTGATAAATGTCAAATATCCCTCACAGCCTTAAGTGCTTATGGGGGAGCCTTTGGGAGATGGAGCCTTGTTAGAGAGGGTGTGTTTCTGGGGCTGGGCCTTGCAGTTGATTAGTCTCACTGTGTGTTCAGAGCCAGCTTGTGCTTGCTGCTCTCTCTCTCTCTGACTAATGTATAGAGATATGATGCCCCCACCTGTCATACGCTTGAAATAAACCCTTTTCTCCCACGATCTGTTTTTGGTTGGGTATTTTATTCCATCATCAAGAAAGTAACAGCTACAGAGGATCACAGGTTCATGGCCAACCTGTGCTTCATACGGAGATTCTGAGTCACAAGAACAGAAGAAAGCAAAGCAAAAAACCCACTACTGGCATTACATAGGATTTTTTTCAAATAGTGGTAAACTATTTGACAGTTATGGCAGTGTCAGGAACTGTTAGAAGACAATAGGAAGTAAACTTTCAAATTGGGGTTACTCTGTAAGTCTAGAACAAGTTACCCATGCTATATTTGTTCCTTATCTCATGGACCACATAGCAAGGACTTTAAATGACCCTGGCATTGTGCTAATGTTACAAAGAATGGAATGGAGCCGGGCGTGGTGGCGCACGCCTTTAATCCCAGCACTCAGGAGGCAGAGGTAGGAGGATCACCGAGAGTTTGAGGCCACCCTGAGACTACATAGTTAATTCCAGGTCAGCCTGGAATCAGAGTTTTCTCTCTGCAGTCTAGACTCTTGGTTCACTCTTGAAAGAAGTGCCTGCCTCTGTTTCTGCCCCCTCCCATGTGGTCTCTTTCCTCTGCTAGGAGGGGATGGAAGGAAGGAGACAGAACTTCAACCTGTTCTTTCCCATGCAGGAGGAGGAGGGGAAGGCAGAATTGCCAAGTCACCTGATTTCTCCAGAGCAGGGTGGAGCCACACCGATCCTACCGTGGGTGCCAGCCCCTGTGACCTGGGGGCCTAACCACTGTGTGTCTCCATTGACCTCATCACTGTTGAATCTGGCTACACTACAGAGCTTCAACAAAAACCTCAAAGTGGAAAACCGGTTTGACAACCATCTTGGTTTCTACCAGAAGCCAAATCAGCATTTTCAATACAAGTAAGTTTCAGAATCTTATCTACAACACAAACCAGCAGAGAAAAAAAATTAATTTATGCATATTTTTTTCTGCTTGCCAGTGGCTTCCCTGTAAGTAACACAGGTCAACTTTCGGGCATACGCTCAGGCTGGCACAGCACATAGATGGTTTGCCCATGTACGAAGCACTTTCATGTACACTTCCACTTTTGTTCTGTTAGGAAGACTGAGAAATAACTATTGTATTTTAGGGATTCGGCATTAACAACAATTATGATTCACTGAAGATCTCATAATGACATAAAGTATATAGGGACTAGGAAAATAAATTTGTCAAATTTCTACCAAACCTCATAGCTTGTAGGTCTGGAGAAAGATAATGGAATTTTCTCAAAAAAATATATAACTCAAATATGGAGTGAGATGAGCCTTATGTGATGGGAATGGTAGACAGGACCCCTTCTTCACCCCAACCTAATGAGATACCAAGCAATTTAGCCCCCAGCAGGCCACAGAACTACCTTCTGTCAGTTTCAGGAGAGTTACTATTGTTTAAAGATTAAAGGTGTGACTTTAATGTCCTGTCCTGCCCTGCCACCTCCCCTCTTGCGGAAACTCACCTAATCTACACCTGTGATTCTGTAAACTGGAGTAATAATAGTTCATTTGTTATGTCATTGAGACTAAATGAGATAAAACCTTACAACCTGGCTCAAGGCTTCCTGTTGAGCTCAGGAGGAAGACTGAAGAATTGGGAGCAGGGTGTATGCATGCTTTAGATCTGAAAAGCTAGATTCCTTATGTTGAATACAGGTCACACATGTGTTTTGTTTAGCTAACAGAAGGATAGCCAACCCAGTATCTAGGATGTAAAATAACTTTTTCTGGTGAAAATAAGACAATACCAGAAAACACACACACACACACACACACACACACACACACACACACACACACACACACACAGTACTAGGAATGCCTTGAATAGGCAAACAGATGTAGCTGTCTTTAATTTTATTCTCTCTCTGTATGTATGTGTGATATACATGTATGTGTGTTCATGTGTAGAGATGTATGTGTGTGCAGGTTGACATCAGCTGTCTTTTTCAGTTGCTGTCCTTTTGTTTTATTTTATTTTATTTTATTTTTGGTTTTTCAAGGTAGGGTCTCACTCTAGCCCAGTCTGACCTGGAATTCACTATGTACTGTCAGGGTGGCCTTGAACTCACAATGATCCTCCTACCTCTGTCTCCCCAGTGCTGGGATTAAAGGCGTGTGCCACCACACCCGGCCCATGTTATTTTTTGACACAGTGTCTCATATTGATTCTACAGCTCACTATGTCAGCTAGGGCAAGCCCATCTCCCCAGCACTGAGCTGCAGATATGTGCCTCCATCCCGGGCATTTTCACATGAGTGCTGGGGATCCAAACTCAGGTCCTCACGCTTGCATGAAAAGCACTTTACCCACCAAACTAAGTCTCAGCCCCTAATTTTCTCCATTCAATTTCTATCTTGTTCCAGCATCTTTCTATAAAATTGAATAGAAGGTAGATCTCTTCAAACCTTGTCCTTTAAACTAAGGAAGGTATAGAGATGCAGAGATAGCACAATGGGGACATTTTTGCCCAGTTAGTTATTTTTATTTTCTCATTTCTTTCCTTTGAACCTCTTTACGGTGTCTCTCACTGCACTAACAAGCCGAGGGTATGGTGAAAAAGGATGTTGCTAGGAAAACATTTTCCATGTTTTTTTTCTCAAAATGAATTAGGAAATATAGACTGTGGTTTGGCTGGGAATGAGGATGGAGGGAGGAAAAAACAAACTGTGTGTACCATTATCCCATAAAGGACGATCTGAACCTTACATTCCAACAACGGGTTGTTTGAGTTCTGTAGGAGAGCTCTCTGCTTGTCAGTCATTGCTGGGTCGTTTACAAGTTAAATGCTTCCTCCTGGAGCGAACTGCAGAAGTTGGTTGCTCCCCCGACAGAAGCCTCACAACGTTTTAGAGATCCCAGGGCCATGCACATGCTCTAGGGGGCAATGATGTTGTGAGTTTGGAACGCCTAGCAACAGAGCAACCCGTGCTGAAATGTCTGCAAAGAGCACTGTCTCTGTGCGCAGGCAGCACTTAGCTGTGGGTCAAGGATCCACCAATTGCAAAAAGCAAGGGACCCTGGCAAGGAGAGAAGCTGCGGGGCCAGGTGGGGAGGAAAGAATATCATTATTGATCACATTCGCCTAGGCTTCTCACTGTCCTGGCCAAGAAAAGGAAGTCGCACCTCCACCTGTAAGAAGAAAGAGCGCAGAGTCCATGCTTTATGTGATCAGAAAACCTGGAGACCCTCTCCAGAGGCATCACTGAATGAATTACAGGATAGAGAAAATTTCACCCATAAATTTGTATCCAGGGGAAATTCCTACATTTTAAAGGAATATCTTGGGTCCAGGAATGAATGAAATTTGTGTGTGAGACTATGAAGGGAATGTTCAAGGAACCCGCTATGGTTGCTATTCTGCCTTCTAAGGAGAAAGGGTCTTTTATTTTTATCTATTCATTTGAGAGAGGGGGGCGAAGGGTGGGGAGAAAGAGAATGGTACGCCAGGGCATCTAGCCACTGCAGACGAAGTCCAGACGCATGTGCCCCCTGTGCATCTGGCTTAAGTGGGTACTTAGGCATTGAATCTGGGTTCTTAGGCTTCACCTTAACTGCTAATCCATCTCTCCAGCCCGAGAAAGGGTCTTTTAAAGCCATGTTGGTGTCTGGCTGGGAGGAGCGTGCAAATTTGGAGTCAGAGCAGAATTATCACAGTAGAGAGGTCCTACCTACCATCAGGGAACCTTTTCAGCTTTTCCCTTTGGCACTACTCTTCCAATTTACACACCCAAAGCACCCTGGTCAGGTGACCTCTAAGGCTGGCTGAAGCCCTGGCTGCCTGCACTTAGAGACCAGGCTGAATGCAAGAGAGAAAGGGCAGACAGCCCAACCTAGCATGGCACAAAGAAAGGTGGAGAAGAGGAGTCTCTTCAGTGGAGACCAGCCTTCTCAGTGTCTGCTGCCTCCTTCCTAACGTGGTAAATGGTATGAACTCCCTATTACTATAGAATAAACAAGCAGAAATCTGCTACTAATTTCTCCACACCCTCTTGTGATTCTGTAGGAGAGATTCCCCCTGACTCAGTGTGTGAAGGGGGCTAGGGGAGATGTGTCCTCATGTGACTTCATGGCTACTTAATATGTTTTCCTCCCTTCTGGGGAAGAATCCTAGCATTTCCCCTCCTTTCAGACACAGGGCAGAATAGAAAGGCGCCTGTCATAGAAACCGATTCTCTTATTAGCCAAGAATAATAGTCCTGCAATCATTATGTTCATTTGGCCCAGAAGGAAGCTTGGGCAATCTTGTTGTACTGTGTTCCAGTGGCTCCTAACCTAACTGGCTTCTCACACCCTTCTCAGCAAGTGCCTGGTGCTGACCTAGGCCCTGCACAGGCCTCTTGCCCAGGGAGGCCCAAGGCCATGGGTGCTGGGATAGGGTGCACTTACTTGGCCTACATAGTATTTAAGAACAAATTAAATAGTGTTATCTAAAACTTCTTTTCCTATAGAGATGCTGCATTTTTTCTAATTAAAAAAGTATTGCTATAAAATGCAAAATATAATCTCTTTAAAAATTTTTTCACATTTAAACCAGAATCAGCTGGGACCTTCTTGTAGTTGAAAGAAAGCATTAAAGACTCCAGTACTTTTCAGAATGATCTGAAAGAATTGCTACTTTGATAGGGTTCTTTGTGAAAGTAATTTAATCTTATAGTAATGTGCTATGGTGCTCAGATCGTCTTCTGTCTGGGGACCTGTCTATTCAGGGCACCCCATCTTAAGAAGCTGAAAATCTGAGGCATGTTCACAGGAGAATGAAAGGAATGATCAAAGCAATAGGAAGTGATAATGAAGAAGACATGAGTCTTAATTCTGTCTACCTAGAAAAATAGAAATGCTTTAAGGGGAACTACTAGCTGTCTTACAACATCTGGGAACCACGCATCAGAAAAGCATAGGCATGCCTGATAAGTGGGGCATTACAGAAAGTGATCTGACTCTGTATAAGGAAGAACTTTCCAGAAATTTGTGTCTTATAGACATGAATGGCAGTGCCTAAGAGAGAAATAACTCTCTTTCCTTGAAATCATTTGATCAGTAAATTATTAACGGAATGATTAAGTTCCAGGCACTGTTTTCGATACTGAGATAGAAGTGTGAAGACAGTAAAGGCTCAACTGGCAGGTACCTTAATGTAATTGGGAGTCTTCATACCAGAAGAGGAAAGTTAAATTACATTATTTCAATAGAATCTTTTAAAATTTTGTTTTTATGGACTGGAGAGATAACTTAGAGGTTTATGCATTTTCCTGTGAAGCCAAAGGACCCAGGTTCAATTCCCCAGGACCCATATAAGTCAGATGCACAAGGTGGTGCATGTATCTGAAGTTCGTTTACAGTGGCTGAAGACCCTGGCATGTCCATTCTCTGCCTCATTCTCTCTCTCTCAAATAAATAAAAAATTAAATTAAATTAAAAATTTTAAGCTTTTATAATTTCATTCATTCCAAGTGTCCCAGCAAATCAAAATTTCTTTCCTTTCCTTTCCTTTCCTTTCCTTTCCTTTCCTTTCCTTTCCTTTCCTTTCCTTTCCTTTCCCTTTCCTTTCCTTTCCTTTTTCCTTTCCTCTCCTCTCCTCTCCTCTCCTCTCTCCTCCTCCCTCTCCCCTCCTCCTCCTCCCTCCTCCTCCCCTCCCCTCCCCTCCCCTCCCTCCTCCCCCCTCTCTCTCCTCTCCTCTCCTTTCCTGTCTTCTCCTCTCCTCTTTTCTCCTCTTCTCTCCTCTCCTACCCTCCCTTGCCCTCCCCTACCCTCCTTTGCTCTCTCCTTCTCTCTCCTCCCTTCCTCTCTCTTCTCTTCTCTTCCTCCCTTTTTATTTTTGAGGAAGGGTCCAGTGTAGCACAGGCTGGTCTCGAACCCATGGTGGTAAGCTCTGTACCTCAATCTCTTGAGTGCTGGGATTAAAGGCCTGAGCCAAAACCAAGTCCCCCTTTCTGGTTTTATAAAACAGTCACTTTGTAGCTCAAGCTAGCCTTGGTCTCCCAAAAACTGGAATCACAGCTGTGTGCCAACATGCCTGAATTCAGTCAGATATTTTTAAATTCACTGTACTTTTCAAATATATTAGCTTTCATTTCACTCTACATGTGTGATGTACTTATTTAATTTTTTTTTTTTTTTTTTGAGGAGGGGAGACAGAGTCTTACTCGATAGCCCAGGATGGCCTGGAGTTTACTATGTAGCCCAGGTTGGCAGGAACTCATAGCAATCCTCTAACCTCAGCCTCCCGAGTGTTTGGATTACACATATGAGCCACCATGCCTAAATTATTGTGTACCTGCACATTTCCTAACAATCTCAACTTGCTTTCTTCATTCTTTTTATTCAGTTGAAGACGCTATCTAGCCCATGGGATGGTGCTGCCTAAATTCAGGTAAGATCTTGCCTCCTCAATTAACCTTGTCACAAAAAGCATCACAGAGACACCCAAAGACATGCCCCATTAGTGTCCAGGGATTTCTTAGTCCATCAGAACTAACCATCATGATTATTCGTGACCGACTTTCCCCTTTGGTGTCTCTAGGAGTAAAACCATTTCCAGAATATCTTTTATGTTGTTTCATATTCTCTCTCATTTTAAAATTTTATTTAAAATATCATATATATATATATGACAGAGAACGAGGGAAAGAGAGAGAGAGAATGGACATGCCAGGATCTCCGGCCACTGCAAACAAACTCCAGATGTGTGTGCCACCTTGTGCATCTGGCTAACGTAGATACTGGAGAATTGAACCTGGATCCTTTGACTTTGCAGGCAAATGCCTTAACAGCTAAGCCATCCCTCCAGCCCTCCATATTCTCTTTTAAAATTTTTCTGACAAATATGACTTAAATTTATTCTAAGGTCAATAATAGAATAATCCTATATTTTTATATTATAGTTGAAATGATAATATAATTGTATATAGCATAATAGAATAGATATCTTAAAATTGAATTCAATATAAAGTTTTAAAAACATTTTATCCATTTATTTGAGAGGCAGATAGAGAGAGAGAAAGAATGGGCATGCCAGGACCTCTAGGCAGAAGGGGCTTGTGGTTGTAACAGCAAGAGCACGAGGCTACTTTTTCATTTTAACTATGGAGGATGATGTCATGTTAATTAAGTTGAGTTAATAGAAAGTAATAAAGAATACTGATAGAGTAAGGCATCGTAACACATACCTGTTATCTTAGCATTTTGGAAGTGGTAGTAGTGGATCATGGTGTGAGGCCAGACTAGGTGACGTGGTGATTTTGAAGTTAGTTGAATCCTCATAGCAAGACTCTGTCTCAAAATAAAGTAAGAAAGAAATAAAGGGGCGGGGAGAGAATATGAAAGGAGAGGTTAAATAAAAGGAAAAGAGAAAATAAAAGAAATACTATTGGGTAAGCCACAAAATCCGTTTGTAAAATAAAAGCTACATGCTTTCTAAGAAGCTACTGACCCGTTCTGTGTGATAATTCTGCACTGTAGAAAAAATTATAGCTGTAATGTTGGTGTTTATGAAAGTAATCCAGGTGTGATGGCACACACTTATAATCCTAGCACTCGGGGAGTTTAGCCAGGAGGATCATGAGTTCAAGGCCAGTCTGGTCTACACAGTAAGACCTTGTCTCAAAAACGGAAAAGAATAAGGCAACAAAGGAAGGGGGGAGAGATAAAAAATAAGAAAAGAAACAGTGATAAAAGATAAAATATTTTAACACTTGTGGTAAGTTCTCTCATGTCATTAAAAGCTTTAACACATCTTTAAAAGACTCCGCAAATTTGCCCACACACATGTATACCACACACACACACACACACTGCACAAAACAGAATTGGCCCCTTGCTCCCCTTCTGCTCTTCCTCTTTCTTACTTGGGTAATAGCATCATTAACCTTCTAATTTCTCAAGTTAAAAGGCTGGGTAATGTTTTTAACTCATTCTTCAAAGTTACAGAATAGCCTGGACCCCACATTGACAGATTTAACAAACCACAAGTCAAAAATATTTGGTGAGAAATTGCATTTGAAAGCTGGACATGTTGGTACAACCAGTAGTCCCAGCAGTCAGCAGGTGGAAGTGGGAGGATGAGGAGGTCAGGGTCTTCCTCAGTTACATGGTGATTTGAGGCCAGCCTGAAATATAAGAAAGCCTGCCATGAAAAAATTGAACTTACCATTTAAAGACATTTTTAGGCATTATTTAAAATGAACATAGAGATGATTTAAAATAGCAGGATTGCAAGTACAGATTATATGAGAATGTTACGTCATTTTATGTAAAGAATTAAGCATCTGTGGATGTGTATATCTTTGGGGAGTCCTGGATCCAGTCTTCTGTGAGTACTAAGGGACAAAAGGATATGTATCCAATTCATTCACAAATATGTATTCTTCTTCTTCTATTTCTTGCCAGGCAGTATTTAAGGCTCTTGGGATATCAGTGATCAAAGCAGAACAAAACTTCTACCAAGATTGAATCTTGAGTGAGGCTTTGGTTCCTTTACTGGAACTTGAGTGAGGCCTTGGTTCACTGCACTGGAACTTGAGTGAGACATTGGTTCACTGCACTGGAACTTGAGTGAGGCTTTGGTTCCTTTACTGGAACTCGAGTGAGGCATTGGTTCGTTGCACTGGAACTTGAGTGAGGCTTTGGTTCACTGCACTGGAACTTGAGTGAGGCTTTGGTTCCTTTACTGGAACTTGAGTGAGGCATTGGTTCATTGCACTGGAACTTGAGTGAGGCTTTGGTTCACTGCACTGGAACTTGAGTGAGGTTTTGGTTCCTTTACTGGAACTTGAGTGAGGCATTGGTTCACTGCACTGGAACTTGAGTGAGGCATTGGTTCGTTGCACTGGAACTTGAGTGAGGCATTGGTTCATTGCACTGGAACTTCAGTGAGGCATTGGTTCATTGCACTGGAACTTGAGTGAGGCATTGGTTCATTGCACTGGAACTTGAGTGAGGCTTTGGTTCCTTTACTGGAACTTGAGTGAGGCTTTGGTTCCTTTACTGGAACTTGAGTGAGGCTTTGGTTCATTGCACTGGAACTTGAGTGAGGCATTGGTTCACTTCACTGGAACTCGACTGAGGCTTTGGTTCTTTTACTGGAACTTGAGTGAGGCATTGGTTCCTTGCACTGGAACTTGAGTGAGGCATTGGTTCATTGCACTGGAACTTGAGTGAGGCTTTGGTTCCTTTACAGGAACTTGAGTGAGGCTTTGGTTCATTGCACTGGAACTTGAGTGAGGCATTGGTTCACTTCACTGGAACTCGACTGAGGCTTTGGTTCTTTTACTGGAACTTGAGTGAGGTTTTGGTTCCTTTACTGGAACTTGAGTGAGGCATTGGTTCACTGCACTGGAACTCGAGTGAGGCTTTGGTTCGTTGCATTGGAACTTGAGTGAGGCATTGGTTCCTTGCACTGGAACTTGAGTGAGGCATTGGTTCACTGCACTGGAACTTGAGTGAGGCTTTGGTTCGTTGCACTGGAACTTGAGTGAGGCTTTGGTTCCTTGCACTGGAACTTGAGTGAGGCATTGGTTCACTGCACTGGAACTTGAGTGAGGCTTTGGTTCACTGCACTGGAACTCGAGTGAGACTTTGGTTCCTTTACAGGAACTTGAGTGAGGCATTGGTTCATTGCACTGGAACTTGAGTGAGGCTTTGGTTCGTTGCACTGGAACTTGAGTGAGGCTTTGGTTCATTGCTCTGGAACTTGAGTGAGGCATTGGTTCATTGCACTGGAACTCGAGTGAGGCTTTGTTTCCTTGCACTGGAACTTGAGTGAGGCTTTGGTTCCTTTACTGGAACTTGAGTGAGGCATTGGTTCATTGCACTGGAACTTGAGTGAGGCATTGGTTCATTGCACTGGAACTCGAGTGAGGCTTTGGTTCATTGCACTGGAACTTGAGTGAGGCTTTGGTTCCTTTACTGGAACTTGAGTGAGGCTTTGGTTCGTTGCACTGGAACTTGAGTGAAGCTTTGGTTCCTTTACTGGAAATTGAGTGATGCTTTGGTTCCTTTACTGGAACTTGAGTGAGGCATTGGTTCCTTGCACTGGAACTTGAGTGAGGCATTGGTTCCTTTACTGGAACTTAAGTGAGGCTTTGCTTCCTTTACTGGAACTTGAGTGAGGCACTGGTTCCTTTACTGGAACTTGAGTGAGGCATTGGTTCATTGCACTGGAACTCGAGTGAGGCTTTGGTTCATTGCACTGGAACTTGAGTGAGGCTTTGGTTCATTGCTCTGGAACTTGAGTGAGGCATTGGTTCACTGCACTGGAACTTGAGTGAGGCATTGGTTCCTTGCACTGGAACTTGAGTGAGGCTTTGTTTCCTTGCACTGGAACTTGAGTGAGGCTTTGGTTCCTTTACTGGAACTTGAGTGAGGCTTTGGTTCATTGCACTGGAACTTGAGTGAGGCATTGGTTCATTGCACTGGAACTTGAGTGAGGCATTGGTTCCTTTACAGGAACTTGAGTGAGGCATTGGTTCATTGCACTGGAACTTGAGTGAGGCTTTGGTTCATTGCACTGGAACTTGAGTGAGGCTTTGGTTCATTGCACTGGAACTTGAGTGAGGCTTTGGTTCATTGCACTGGAACTCGAGTGAGGCTTTGGTTCCTTTACTGGAACTTGAGTGAGGCATTGGTTCATTGCACTGGAACTTGAGTGAGGCTTTGGTTCGTTGCACTGGAACTCGAGTGAGGCTTTGGTTCATTGCACTGGAACTTGAGTGAGGCTTTGGTTCATTGCTCTGGAACTTGAGTGAGGCATTGGTTCACTGCACTGGAACTTGAGTGAGGCATTGGTTCCTTGCACTGGAACTTGAGTGAGGCTTTGTTTCCTTGCACTGGAACTTGAGTGAGGCTTTGGTTCCTTTACTGGAACTTGAGTGAGGCTTTGGTTCATTGCACTGGAACTTGAGTGAGGCATTGGTTCATTGCACTGGAACTTGAGTGAGGCATTGGTTCCTTTACAGGAACTTGAGTGAGGCTTTGGTTCATTGCACTGGAACTTGAGTGAGGCTTTGGTTCATTGCACTGGAACTTGAGTGAGGCTTTGGTTCATTGCACTGGAACTCGAGTGAGGCTTTGGTTCCTTTACTGGAACTTGAGTGAGGCATTGGTTCATTGCACTGGAACTTGAGTGAGGCTTTGGTTCGTTGCACTGGAACTCGAGTGAGGCTTTGGTTCATTGCACTGGAACTCGAGTGAGGCTTTGGTTCATTGCACTGGAACTTGAGTGAGGCTTTGTTTCCTTGCACTGGAACTTGAGTGAGGCTTTGGTTCCTTTACTTGAACTTGAGTGAGGCTTTGGTTCATTGCACTGGAACTTGAGTGAGGCATTGGTTCATTGCACTGGAACTTGAGTGAGGCATTGGTTCCTTTACAGGAACTTGAGTGAGGCATTGGTTCATTGCACTGGAACTTGAGTGAGGCTTTGGTTCATTGCCCTGGAACTTGAGTGAGGCTTTGGTTCATTGCACTGGAACTTGAGTGAGGCTTTGGTTCATTGCACTGGAACTCGAGTGAGGCTTTGGTTCCTTTACTGGAACTTGAGTGAGGCATTGGTTCATTGCACTGGAACTTGAGTGAGGCTTTGGTTCGTTGCACTGGAACTTGAGTGAGGCATTGGTTCCTTGCACTGGAACTTGAGTGAGGCATTGGTTCATTGCACTGGAACTTGAGTGAGGCTTTGGTTCCTTTACTGGAACTTGAGTGAGGCATTGGTTCACTGCACTGGAACTTGAGTGAGGCTTTGGTTTGTTGCACTGGAACTTGAGTGAGGCTTTGGTTCCTTTACTGGAACTTGAGTGAGGCTTTGGTTTATTGCACTGGAACTTGAGTGAGGCATTTCTTCCTTGCAATTTTTAGTTTCTCACAAATCCACCCAATTTTCTTTACTTCAATGTCCTTATGCTGCTTTTATGTACTTTCCTTTTTTTTTTTTTTTTTTTTAGGTAGGGTCTCACTCTTGCCCAGGATGACCTGGAATTCACTCTGATTTCTCAGGCTGGCCTCAAACTCACAGCAATCCTCTTACCTCTGCCTCCAAAGTGCTGGGATTAAAGGCATACTCCACCATGACCGGCTGCACTTTCCATTCTTAATTCCTCAAACATGCTATCAAGTGTCTTTTCATCCAGTCTTAACTGTTCTATCCACGTAGAAATGTTAAAGTTCAAAGTCTGATCAAAACTAGTCTCCAATTTACATCTCTTTGAAAGCACCTCATGCCAAGGACACTATGAGATAACCTGTAGGCCATACCTCTGCACTGCCCTCTCTTCATTCTGGTGTCTGGTAGTAACACTCCTAACCTTGGCCCTGCCTGCTTCAGTGGCACTAAACTTCCAATTGTACTGGAGATCAGCTCTCTCACAACCTAACTAGGATGGCCAGCTATTCCCTCTACCTGGAATATATTTACTTCAGTCTCTAGGTAACTGCTGAAATATCAGCAGGGAAAGCTTTTGTGACTCCCAAAGATTAAGTGCCACTGTATTGACCCTCCCTAGTGTCTCATGCCACATGTGTCCTTGCCTTTGTCACAGATTACTGTCATGGTGTGTTTGCTTGTCTGGGCTCCAAGCTGGATTACAAAAGTTGTGTCACAGGGCACTTGTTTGTCTTGCTCTCAACTGTATCTTAGGACATAGCATAGTGTGGGGCACAGAGAGCTTCAGGAATGAATACATGCATTCCTAAATAAATGGATGAAATAGATACTTGGAGGGACAGTGCCCAGACATCAAAATGACTAGTAAAAGACTTTACAAATATGTTAAGTTGGTTTGTTGAGAAGGAAATGCCATTTCTTCTCTTCCATACAAAATAATTAAAATGATTACAGGACAAAAATATTTTACCAACTTTCTGATGCCAAAGAATTAACTACAAAAGAAAAATAATCAGAGAACACACTGACTATTATGAAGCGAATTGTGTCTCCCAACACTCATAGGTTGAAGTCCTACTATACCCAGTACCTCAGAATGTGAAGGTACTGATATGGTAATTGAGTGACATGGAGCCATATCTCCAGCCAATGCGCCAATATGATATGAAAATTTGGGGCATCTTTGAGAGGGCTGGAGTCTTCCACAGCTGATGGTTGGATTCTAACCCAGAAGTTAGGGTGCTAGACTGTCATAGTCATACAAAACTTCCACTGGGTCAATGGCTTCCAGATTCTTATCTTATGAATTCAAAGAATTGAAATCTACAGACCAGAAGGTAATGTTTTTATTAGATTATGGATGGAACTTAAGAAGAGAAAGCAAGGCAAAGCTCTTGTATAGCAGAAGGGGGTTCCAGAAATGGAAATGTCCACCTTAGAGACCATATTGGGGTCTTTTCTAGTTTCTAACTAGGACATGGAACTGAACAGTTTCTACATAGGGGATCAGGTTTAATCTTTTCAAGAATATTAATCTTTCAGGAAAGATAGCTCCTTCCTTGGAGGACTCAGGTTGAATTTAAGGAAAAACATATGTAGCGAACTTCTTTAAACAACAAGAGATAATGGTAATTGAGTGACATGGAACCATATCCCCAGCCAGATCCTACTTGCACTCTAGCAAAGTGGAGGTGGCAAGGACAGGCTGTTCCTTGCTTTCATTTTAGGGACCCAATCACCCCTAAACTGCCTCAGTACTTGGACACGAGGCTTCTGAAAACAAGCCTTCATTAGGTTCAGTAAGGTTATATGGGTGGGCCTTAACCTGACATGATGATGTCCTTATAAGAAGAGGGGGAGGCCAAGAGGATATGCCACATGCCCACATAAAGAACAATGAGAAGATGCCACCTGTAAGCCAGAGAGACCAGTCTCAGGCTAAAACAAACTTTGACCTTAGACATCCAGCCTACAAAACTGTGAGGATTTTTGTTGTTTAAGACACCGAAGCTGTGGCATTTTTATTTTGGAGTCCTAGAAAATGATCACAGTGACTTAGAAATTTATATTAAAAATTATATTAAGGAAAACCTACTCCATACCTTCCAATTCTCCAAAAGGAACTATGGGATAAGTCCATCATTGCAGTTTTGTTGTTGTTGTTGTTTGAGACAGGGTTTCACTCTAGTCCAGGCTTACCTTACATTCACTATGTAGTCTCAGGGTGGCCTCAACCTCATGGTGATCCTCCTGCCTCTGCCTCCTGAGTGCCACGATTTAAAGCATGTACCAACACATCATTGCTTTTTTATTATGAGTTATTTCCTCTCAAAGAACACAATGTTCTGAGGCAGTATAGGAACTGTCTGGCATGAATGAAATATATAGACATGTGCACAGATATCCGCAGGGACAACGTCCAGAATTGGCTACTATGTTCTTGTTACAACATGGGCCCCAAGATCCTTCTGTTTCCCACAGAGTTTCTCAAGGTTTCATATCGTCTTAGTGCCTCTGTCTTAAGACCTAGGAATAATTTTGACTCATCTCTTTTTTTTTCTTTACCACCTACATAATAGCCAATGCCTCTTTCATACATATAGCCCATTGTTCTCCAGACATAGTCATCAGGGGCTGGGATTCTCCTAACCTTAAGGTAAGTTTTCGCCAAACCCTCTTACCTAGTCCTCTACTCTCCAGTTTTTCCCTTCCACTTTACAAGTACAACCTGTTAATATTTACAAAGCCTACCTTCTTAATACACTGCTAAGGAATTTTAAGGTTTCTCCACTGCCTGGTACCTAAGACAAACTCTTTCACCTGGAATTAAAATCATTTTCTAGTCTGAGGAAGATTGTGTATTCTCTTGTCTTGGTGAGTAGACAGTATCTAAGCTGACCCCACAACTATCACTAGATTCTTTCTTAAAAATATTTCATTTATTTATTTGAGAGAGAGAGAGAGAGAAAGAGAAAGAGAGAGAAAATGGGCACACTAGGGCCTCTAGCTACCACAAATGAACTCTAGACATATGAGCCACCTTAAGCTATGTCTCCAGCCCTAGATTCTACTGCATTACCTCAGCTTGCTTCTCCAGGATCCCACGCTCTTGTCTTTACCCATCCAGCTGGCCAGTTTCTTAGCTATTTCCTAAATCCTACTGCTCACTCACACTTCTGCTCTACTTCCTCATGTTTTCCCCCTTTTGTCATATTGCCCTTCTTTTCTGTACTCATCTCTCCTGCCCCTGTAAAGGAATGCCAAATACACACACCGCTTTTGGCATCTGGCTTTACATAGGTACTGGGGATTTGAACCTAGGCCATCTGCTTTGCAAGTTAGCACCTTTCATCACTGAGCCATCTCCAGACCACCTCCCCTCATTTCTAATGCACTGAAACCTATGAGCCTGCTGAGTCCCAGCAGTCCACCTCTGTCCCCATGCAACTTCTCTGTCCATTACATTCATGTCAGATCAACTTCCATAGTTTATATAGTTGGGATTGCTCATTTTTGTATTTCACTTGAATAGTGCTATTACTGTGTGTGTGTGTGTGTGTGTGTGTGTGTGTGCATGAGTGTGTGCATGTAATGTATGTGCATTTCTTTTTTAATATCCTTAAACCATAATGATTTTTGAGAAGTCTCAAGGTTCAGTCATATCTCTGAGCACCATATGTTGGGAGGTATCATAATGATGGCTTAATTACTGATAAATTTATATAGAATTTTAAATTCTCCACCTTGGGGTCCATAATTTGTGGTCACTATAGTTCAGAGTTTTGTTCTAAGTGCCTGTTGAGCTAAATATATTTCACCTACATCTCTCTAGACTGTGACAGAAGGTCCAGGCTTTAGATATACTTGGAACCCCAACGTAGTATTTCATTGTATACCCCATGTTCTCCTTCAGTACTATTCATCAAGCAACTTTTAATCTCTGACATGTACTAACCAACCATGATCAAAATACCGGACTGGAATAGAAGGCCTTAGATTTTTTAAAAAGTATTTATTTATTGTTATTTACAAGAAAAGAGTGAGTGACTACGGTTGCACCGGGGCCTCTTGCTACTGTAAATGAACTCCAGATGCATGTGCCACTTTGTGCATCTGGCTTTATGTGAGTGCTGGGGGACTGAACCCAGGCTAGCAGGCTTTTCAAGAAAGTAGTTTTAACTGCTGAGCCTTCTTCCCTGATGGAAGGCCTTTGATTTTGAGAAAGCAGGGCCAAGTTTCAATGGAGTTCAACACTCTGTGAGTGTAACAACCTTGAGAATAACGAGCAAGACCAAATATCAGAAAATGTTGACCGACATTTGCATGGGGAATATACTGTTGCCTGGAGGTCCCCAATCAGACATAGCTGGAATAAGCTGGATAGCATTTCAAACCCAACTTAAATCAGACCCTCTGGGGACAGGACTCAGGATCAGTATGTATTGATCAGGGTGTATTGCAGAATCCACCATCATGAAAATGACTGTACTGTCCAGGTGACCCCAAGAAGAGCCACTCCTGTAGCCTCCATGACAAATGCATGGAGACAGTAAGCACCAGCAGTCTGGACTTGGCTCCCAGAAGGAAGAATTAGTACTGTGATAGCTTAGTGTCTATCTATATTGACCCTGTGGCAGAAGCACTGTCAGATGAGATGCTGTCTGCCCAGTCAAAGAGAAGATACTCCATGCTCACAGCCACGCAGGAGTCCAGCCACACAAATGAGAAGAGCGATGCCCCCTGGGGAATCTAATAGCATCCATTTCAGAAAGCACTGTAGGGAGAGGAGTCGCATTATCTCTAATAGTGGCTGAGACAAAGTGAACTGAGCAACTGCATGATTTCCCATAAATGCAGTCAAGGTACTCAGTACCTCCCATGACTCTTACAGACTAAGTGAGCTTCCTCTGTCATTTCTAGGAGTGCTTTTCCTGTCCTGTACACATTACCGTTAGAGATGGTGTGCCTTTGCATGACATTTTTCTTCCTGTCTCCACTATACAGTAAATCCCAGGAATGCAAACACTGTGTTTTCAATTATGTCATCACCTAACCTGGAGCACAGTAAAGACTGAAATGTATTGGATAAGTGAATGAGAGGAGAGAGGAAGGAAGCGGGGAAGGAGAGCTTTGAACTATCTCACATGGCATGTCTCCTGCAAAGAAAAGTTTGGAGTAGGGGTGCCACTTCCAAGAATAATAAAGAAAATAGCAGGGTCCTAAGCCATATACTGGACTGTGCTCCTGCAGGGAGTGTCAAAGGCTAAATCTGTGCTCTGAAAGATGCACCTGGCTTATCTGAAAACTTGTGGAGTCTCAGTTCCAGTTAGAGGAAGGCTGAGCTCTTTAGCTGGCCTGTCGGCCCTTCCATCCATGTTTTTGGTCATCTTTCAAACTTTGCTTTCTGTATTAGTCAGTTTTCTCTAGAGAAACAGAATCAAAAGTGTGTGTGTGTGTGTGTGTGTGTGTGTGTGTGTGTGTGTGTTTGCATGTATGTGTATGTGAGAGAGAGTGAGAACAAGTGACACAGAGAGAGTGGAGAGCACTAAGAAGAGATGGCTCACATAGGGTGGATGCGAAGGCCATGTTATGCAGTGTTGGTTAGCAGGAAGAGACCCAAGGAGCCCTGGCAATCTTACGTCTGTAAGGCAGTCTGCTGACTAGAATTCCTTATTGATGGGGAGATCAGTGTTTGTTTTATTAAGGCCTTCAACTAACAAAATGAGGCCTAGGAAGAGTGTCCTGATTTATGCAATATCCAGCACTTAAAATGCTAATGTAGGTCTGGAGAAATGGCTCAGAGGCTAAAGGGGCTTACTGCGCAAGCATGAAGGTGTGAGAGGGCCTGAGAATGCCCCATATAAAAACATCTGGGTATGGCCACATGTGCCTGGGTGCGAGCAGAGACCTGAGACTTACTGGAGCTTGTGGACTCAGGAATTGGTAAAGGGAAACTTTGGTTCAAAACAAGACTAGGCAGAAGTGCAATGGGGCGGGATACCCAACATTCTACTCTGCCACAGGCTACTTTATGGGGTACTGCAGGGATACGTACATGTGCATACACACACACACACACACACACACACACACACACACACACACACACACACACCCAAAAGCAAAAGAAAATGTTGATATCATCAAAGATGACCTATTTCCGTGTTTGAAAGATAGTGACCATGCATACAGCATAATCAAACACATGAAAACATGTCATTCTTGGATATACTTTAGAATGATCTTGTGAATTTAAGAAAAAATTCCCCAAGCTCAGGTTTACTTCAAGTCTCATTGAATGGCCAGAGTGGACACTGAGCACTCTTGTGCTTTAGAGTTCTCCAGGTGATTCTAGCATGTTCTCCACCAGGGCTGAAACCACCATCACAGTGGGAAGAGATGCAAGGGGAAAGATTTTTGGGCCTCTTTATATCTTATTGTGTCCTAGGCACCGAGTACTGGATGTGTAGTAGATGCTTCATAAGTATTTGAATGGATCAAAGGTTTCACCATTTTTTTTAGCCATTTGAGTAAGAATTGTGAAAGTTCTTTTGTTTCTCTAAATTGTGGTTCCATGTATCTATAAACTAATGTTAACAATACACCTGTTGATGGGGCAGTTTTGAAGAATGAGATAATAAAATAAGTGTTTTGGCACATAGTCGATGCTCATCAAAAGCAAACTCCTTCCCCTTCAGAAGTTTGTCTCCTCATTCTACTTTTGCCTGCAGTAGGAATGCCATGTGCACAAAACTCAAAGTGTGTGTGAAATTTGTATTGAGTGAATAAGTAGTTCTGGAACAGTAATAGACCCAGGACTGAGTGAATACAACTGGCACTTCGTAAAACCTGATAATATCTGGTTTCAACTGATGGCTCTGGAACACATATAAAAGAGTAAATATCATTTGCAGGATGTGTTGCAATTTGTTAAAATATTTCTGCCAGTACCTGCTGAACTGAAAAAGAAGAGCCATTGTGATCTATGAGCAATCTCTTCTATTAAAAAGAACGCGTAGTAATTTAGGAATTGGAATATGATCAAATGAACTCATTTGGTCTTAAACTTTGTTTGCAGTAACATGTTTGATTTTCATTGACTCTCAGAGACCTTAAGGTCACTGTGCTAGGCTAGGAATAAATAAGGGAGGAGAGACAGATACACACTACTGGATCATCCCTTCATTTAGCTATGGTATATGAAGCTCATATTCCTCCATGGTTTGTCTGTTGTCTGTACACACACACACACACACACTGGTAGTATACCTTTTTCTTTTTTCTTTTTTTTTTTTTTTTGTTTTTTGTTTTTTGGTTTTTCGAGGTAGAGTTTCACTCTAGTCCAGGCTGACCTGGAACTCACTATGTAGTCCCAGGGTGGCCTGGAACTCATGGAGCTCCTCCTACCTCTGCCTCCCAAGTGTGGGATTAAAGGCGTGCACCACCACACCTGGCTCTGGTAATATACTTTTTGATAGTCATGATATTACATACAGGGGTTAAAGGTTAAAGGCCCTTTGTATTTCGAAATTGTTGTGAACCGTTCAACTTCTGTCCTGCTAGGAAACATGTGAAAGCCTGACCCACCCTCTTTTTCTTCCTTCACATTATTCAGAATATAAACAGAAAGGAAAGAAGTGAGTTTTGCAAAGAACACTTGTACTTCTGTTTGAACAAGTAATGGTAAAACCCTGAGGGGAAATGCTGAACTGTACGGTCTAGCTTCAAAAGAAGCCTGGGTGTTGTGTGACTCAAGCAGGGCATGTGAAGACAGGCTGGTGTTCAAGTGGATGGAGTTAATACAGCAGCTAAGAGATGGACACAAATCACAGGGAAGAAAACATGTGAGGCTTACTGGCTGACACTTTCTCATAGATGTCTACGTGGATGAAAACTGATGCAAGAATATCTGTAGGCATATAGTATGCTAGATCTTAAGGGTTCTCCTTTCAGTGGACATTGTTGAAACATGCAAAACAAAATGAACTGAGAACGTGTGTCTGTGAGAATTTGATTCTGCATTATTTTAACATTGCCTTTCAATGATCACCTATAATTTCATTTACTCAAAAAATCTTTCTGGCTGCCGGGTGTGGTAGTACACGCCTTTAATCCCAGCACTCGGGAGGCAGAGGTAGAAGGATCGCTGGGAGTTTGAGGCCAACCTGAGACTACCTAGTGAATTCCAGGTCAGCCTGGGTTGGAGTGAGACCCTACCTCAAAAAAAAAAAAAAAAAAAAACTTACTGGTACCTGTGCCCTGTGAACACCTGCTCCCAAGAGCTCCTTTTCAAAGTGGACTCATGATCTGGGAAGGCAGCTTAGCAATTAAAAGCACTCGCTTTTACCCACTGCCCTGATTTGATTCCCCAAAACCCACATAAACCTAGATGCACAAAGTAGTGCATGTGTCAGGAATTCATTTGAAGTAGCAAGAGGCCCTGTCATGCCCATGCTTACTCGCTCCTTCCCACTGCCTCCCTCCATTCCTCTCTCCCCCTCTCTCGCAAATAAAATAAAATAAAATAATAAAATAAAATAAAATCAGATTCATGACGGGCAAATCACATCATCTAAGCTCTGAGGAGTCAAAATGAGAAAAATTTGATTTTACACATTTTTCAAAACTGAAAAACATAACAAAAGACACCTAGCATGTTAGGCAATCTTGGGTTTTATCCCCAACCCCACCCTTTTAATACAATGTTCTTCTATGCAGCTCTAATTGACCTGGAAGTCACTATGCACTCTAGGCTGGCCTTGTACCTGTGGTAGCTCCCCTGCCTCTGTTTCCCAAGTGTTAGGATTAGCAGCACACATAGCAATGCCCAGCTTGGGGTAGCATCTTTTAATCCATTTCCTCAGCAAAATGGGAGACTACTGACTCTCAGGAGGGTAAGTGAAGATGACAAATGGCCTCACTTTGAAAAAGTCAGAGCAGGCTCACCACCAGGTGAGCTGGGTTATTTCTTTGTCAAATCTTAGGTGTTCAGAGCTGGTTAGATCTGAAGCTGTGGCCAGGCATTGTAAAGGTGACAGCTCATGTGCCCCTCTCTGTCATATTCCTCCTGCTCCTGCCAAGTGGACAGTCACAGTCTGTCTTTGCTTCTTGCCTCTTCTGGAGCTGTTTCCTATGTCCAAACACTGTTAATTTCCAGATCTCCCCAGCTCTTTCCTAATTCCTTGGATAGTTCTTAAAATGGTCCCCACTTGTTCCTAATGATATTTATCTTAATCTTTTAGAATATTTTTATTTATTTGAAAGGGAGAGATGACAGTAAGAGTATGGACTTGCCACTGCAAGTCCAGATGCATGTGTCACTTTGTACATCTAGCTTTGTGTGGGTACTATGAAATAAAACCTGGCTCTGCAAGTAAATGCCTTTAGCCACTACATCATCTCTCTAGACCCCAAACCCATGCGTGCGTGCGTGCGTGCGTGCGTGCGTGCGTGCGTGCGGTGTGTTGAGGCAGGATCTCACTCTAGCCTAGGCTGTACTGGAACTTAATCTGTAGCTCCAGGCTGGTTTTGAACTCACAGCGATCCTTTGACCTCAGCCTCAGGGTGTGCCAACCACACCTGACCCCCAAACCTTTTTAAGCCCAAGTATATCAGTATTCCAGAGCCTTAAATGATTCCTTAAACTTGATAGTAATGAATAACATTATTTGTCTCCCAGTATCATTTCTCTTTTACTGGTTTGTGATTATTCATATTCAGGATTTTTCTACATGGTTTCTGGCATCAGAAACACTGTTTCTTCACTAGCGACAAAAATAATCCTATCTTTCCACAGTGAAATTCATTTCTGTTTATTTCCATGTACATGGTATCCTGTTCCATGCCAACACTCTCTCTCATGCCCTTTCTCTCTGGCATTCCAAAAACAGCTGTGGTGAGTACTATCCAGCCTAGCACTGCTTGCTGTAGATGATTTTTACATTTTTCTTAGAGTTGGCACTCCTTAGAAATAGGATTTCAATACATTTCAATACATTTAATGTTTATGAAATCAATGGAATAAATAATAAATGTTTAATGAGTTTGAATCACTTTACACTAAGTGTGAAATAATGAGTATTTTCATATCCTTATAGTAATGGGTCACATTTTTAAAAAGGCACAACAGTAATCAAATGAGTTTACTGTGAGAACTGAATCATGTTCATCTTTATTTTCCATGGCCAACCTAGTGCAATGCTCTTACAGTCAAAGATATTCAGTGTAGCTTTTAGCTAATATAGTATGATTAATATAATAATATATTATAATATAATGATATAGCTTTTATCTAATAGCCTGGTGTTACATAAATGTGAAAACTGTCTTCAAAAATTTCAAGGGACTGGTCATGGTGTGACATTCTGTATTCCTAAAACTTTGGGAAGTGGGGGCAGACCGATTGCAATTTTGTGGCTTACCTACCAATTTCCAGGCCAGTTTGGGCTACATAGTGAGACTCTGTCCAAAAATAAGTAAATGGATACATAAATAAATAAAAGAACACCAAGTGAAAAGATTGATCAGACTTTAAAAAAATTATTTAATTTCATTTATTTATTTGTGAGAGAGAAAGGCAGAGAGAGAGAGAGAGAGAGAGAGAGAGAGAGAGAGAGAGAGAGAGGACAGAGAATGGGCACTAGCCACTGCAGACAAAATGCAGATGCATGTGTCACCTCTTACATGGATATAGGGGAATGAACCTGGTCCTTAGACTTCACAGGCAAGTGCCTTAACCGATAAACTATCTCTCCAGCCCCTGACTAAACTTTTTTTTTTTCCGGTTTTTCAAGGTAGGGTCTCACTCTAGGTCAGGCTGACCTGGAATTCACTATGTAGTCTCAGGCTGGCCTCAAACTCACAGTGAACCTTCTACCTCTGCCTCCCGAGTGCTGGGAATAAAGGCATGTGCCACCACTCCTGGCTCAACATTTTCTTAAGTGAGAATTAGCCATTTGTATTTCTTCTTCTCAGGACTCCCTATTCAGTTCTCTACCCCATTTTTTCAGTGGGTTGTTTGATATTTTATTATTTAGTTTTTTTGAGTTCTATATGAGTTCTTTGTAGATTCTAGATATTTGATCATATTTTCATTAGCTTAATCAGCTGGTTATTGAGACCTTCAACTTATTTACCTCTCTTTTGAGACCTCTCTTGTTTTCTTCAATTAAGTTAAGCCTAGTGACAAAAGCTGTGTGCTCTAAGAGATGGTTCTGTTCAATTTCATGTATGTGATTATTATTTTTTTAATAATTTACTGACAGTTTAGCAAGTCTCATGATCAGGCTCACATAGCTTCTTGTGTTTTCATTTTTGGATTCAATTTCTCTTGTTTTATCTATGTTTTTATTGGATGCTTCCAATGTGGGACTAGGCATCCTTGGTGGAGAACTGTTTTCTGACTTTTGTTATTTTCTTTTTTTGTTTGAGTCATGGTCTGCCCACCTCAGAATGGGTGCATCAGGGCTTCCAATCACTGCATATGCCCTCTTGTGCATCTGGCTTATGTACTGGGGAATCGAACCAAGGTCCTTTGGCTTTGCAGGCAAGCGCCTTAACTGCTAAGCCATCTCTCAAAGTTATTTTTCTATGATAGAAACCCAGTCATATCCCTCTTTAAAAATAACTGAACAAAATATCCTGTCAATCTCAGGCCTGGAAGATAGTGGGATCTGTGTCCTTTTTTTTGTCTGTCAGCAGTGCCAGCCTTCACCACAGCCTCTATTTGTGCCTGAGACCTTCCTGAACCTCCAGATTTCCCAACCCCTGGTTCATCCTACACACTCCAGGTGCACCTCCTGACCTCTAAGCCCTTTGGTCAGTTTGTTCAAAAAGCCAGTTCCTGGAATGATTCTTTCCCCCAACCTTTCCTGACTCTAAACCAGAGATTACTCAGCAAATGCTTCTTTAATTCCACAGAAAATCACTTTTACCTCTCACTGGGCTCCCATTATTCTCTGGGCATTTCCAATTTCTGCCTTTTACACAGTGCTACTCAATCAATTTGTTTACATATGCCTTCCTCTCGCTGGGCTCCAGGAACACTGGGATTGAATCTTATTCATCTTTCTGTTTATACTGAGAAAAGAGCATACCAAACACATTTGGAGAAAAGTATGCTCTGTAAAATCCAACAGGCCTTTTTCCTTTATAACTGCCAGGCAGGACTACTCATGGCCTGACCTACTCAAGGAGACCTTGAATACTCCCAACAGGTCTCACAAGTTCCTGGCCATCTTCTTCACATATGTGTTGAACAGACACTCCCAAAGACACATGTCCACATTTTACTCTGTGGGAATGTGGAAATGTGCTTTCTTTGGTAAAAAGTTCTTTGCATATGGCATTAAGAATTACAGGATGATACAGTCTTGAGTTCTCTAGTTGGGCCCCAAATCCAATGACAAGTTTCATAGAGATAGAGATAAAGAGAAGGCTCAGACAGAGAGGAGAAAGCTATGTGAACACAAGCAGAGCTGGGAGAGACCTGACCGTATGGTACCTAGGCTTTTGGAATTAGTGTGTGGGAGGACTGTGGAAGGATTTGGAACTTGGGACTAGAGAAATCTTACAATGCTCTAAGCAGAGCATAATGGGCCATTCTGTAGAAGTTTGGAAGGCCAGAAAGCCAAGACACGTGTGGATTATGGAGGCTCAGTTTATGAAGTTTCAGACAGGAAAAGGGACTTTATCAGGATTCAGGCTAGAGGCAGTTCCCTTGATATTCTGGCAAAGAAACTGGCTGCATCCTTCCCATATCCTGAAAAGTTGAGTAAAGTTTGATTTAAAAGTAATGAACTAATATGTTTTGGTGGAAGAAATTTCCTAGCAGAAAATCATTGAATCTGTTGCTTCCCTAATTTAAATCTACAGTAAAAGAGGAAAATACAGATCACAAAGGTATGAAAAATATAAAAAGTGTGACACAGGAAGACGTGTAGGAAAATTATAGTCTTAGGCACAAGACTCTAGCCTCTTCAGCTACAATTGTGAAAGTGATTACCACCATTAAAAGGTTGCCTACTACTCTGCACTGGGATAATAGGAAAGATGCTCTGAAGGTAAGACCCAACCCACTTAAGGCTCAAGATAGGAAGAAAACAAATTCTTTTGAAAGGAAAAGTCCTGGAAGAAAAATGCTGTAGGAGGTCTCTGCTCTCCAAGGTTAGCACAGAGGGGCTGTTGCACCCATGTCCCATGGGTGCTAGGTTTCATCCTAACCTGACTACTGAACTTTGCTGCAACATCCATATGATTTTGGAAGAATGAAAAATGAAAGATGGAAGGAGGTCATGGAGTATTTCACCACACTTCCAGACAGCTACTGAGAGTAAGCAATGTGAAGTAGGGACATAGAGCCCAAGAGGCCATTGTGTGAAGCTATGAAAACAAACCATAAGTTGTAATGGAGACCCTAGGATTTTGAAGATGCCAGAACCATAGTATCTCTTCTTAGAACAACTATACATTTAGAGCAGATCTTCCTCAAGAGAGGCACAGTTAGACAAGTGGAGCTACCCAAGGTTTTTGGAGCCTGGGTGAAGCTGTCATGATTCCTAGATGCCAGATATGGAGCTATAAGATCTGGAATTTGCCCTCCTGGTTTTCAGCCTTGTTTTAGTTTGGTTATTTCTTGCTATGTTTCCATTCTTGCCCTTTTGAAATTCAATCATTTTCTCTATGTCATTATATGGTGGAAGCATGTAACTCTTATTTTGATTTTATATAGCTTATACTTAAGACCGTCTTGAGTCTCAATTGATAGTTTGGACTTTTGAACAGTATTGGGACTGATAAACACAATGTAGACACTTAAAGTTGGATTGAATGAATTTTGCATCATGAGATGGTCATGAGCCTATGGGGATCAAAGGTGGAGTACAGTTGTTTGAATGTAATGTCCCCCATAGACTCATGTATTTGAATACTTGATGGCCAGCAAAGAGGTGCTGTTTGGGAAGGTTGTAGAACCTTTAGGAGGTAGAGCCATGTTGGAGGAAGTGTGTATCTGAGTGGTGGACCTTGAGATTTTATAACTTGGCTCTGTTTTCAATATTCTCTCTCTACTTCCTCCCTACTGGTATGACAATGTGATTCCAGCTTCTGTCATATTTTACTCATAATAATAGACTTCTCCTTACAACTGTAAGCTGAAAATAATTCTTTAAATTACTTCTGGTCAAGTATTTTGTCCCAGCAATGAGAAATTAATTGATACAGGCTCCTGGCCATTGACACTGATCTTGTCAGCAGTGGCAAGCAGGATAGAAATTTCATTCTTAGTCATACTCTACCTGAACTCCTCCATCCCTCTCCCAGCAGCTTGGAAAGTTCCTTTTTAGAGACCTCAACTTGGGTAAATTCTCAAGATTCTTGACTTCTAACATGAAAATGAATTTTAGGCTGAGCTGATTGGGAAACAGAGTCGGTAAGTTTATTAATAGATGGATAGAAGAGGTACTCCAGGAAAGGGAAGGAAAAAGCACACCAGATAAACAAGCATGGGATTCTCCAAAGGAGAGTTACACAAGGAAAGGAAAGGGTCTACCCCAGCATGGGCACCTCAGGGGAGGATCATAGTCATGGTTTTTAGTAATGGGTGTATATAGAGACTTGGTAGCTCTCAAGTTACATCCCAAAGACTCTAGAAAACCACTCTTTCCTTCTTTAAAAAGTATAATTGGGTGATAAATTTAAAAGTTAAAGAATTTTCCTTAGTAAACAAAGCTGTAAGAGGGATATATGAGGGGTATTGTCCAGACCTACAGATGAGAGGTGAATGTTAAAAAATTAGGGTAGTATTTCTATGGTCCATTTAGCCTCCACCCTTAGCACTCTGAATTTTGAAGTTTTCTGCTTTTCCCTTATTAGCAGTATTTGAAGTCTGAAAGCAAACCAATCCTCAGTGACAGAGCTTCTTCTCTTCCAGCCCTCTTTTCCATATCAATCTCAGGTCCTGCTGAGAAACATTTTTTTTATTTCCTTAAATACAGGGCCTCTGGAAGTCCTGTCCTTTTTTGTTGCCCTGCTGATGGTAAAGCAAGTTTTCTTCATGCTGTACAATCTATGAGTGCTTCCAAGTATGGTTAAGTCTGACAATTATAGCACAGTATTTAAGGACAAACTGACAATAGGTGGAGATCCTAGCACTAATTAGCATGGAATGCATAGAACAATGTCACAGGAGACTTCTAGGAAACAGTCTTTAAATATCAGACAGGTTGGCTGTTTGCGAGAGGAAAGATAGGTAGTCTTGAGAACAAAGTCAGAACTTTGGTTTCCAAACAGTGATCAAGCAGGAATTTGGGTTTAGGGAGACATTAAATTTCATAAGGATACATGAGATCTAAAGTCCTTATCCTTAGACTTTTGGGTCCTTGTCCACACTAGCAAAGAATTGAAAATGTGGACTCAGAGGAGGATAAATTATGAATTATATGATTTATTTCAGGGAGAGTTAGGATCCAGAGGGAAAGCTATCAGAGAAATCCAGGCCAAAAGACATTTTCCCCCTGCCCTACCATCTGGGAAGGGGAGGAGAGGAAGAAAAAGTCTCCCTCACATAGGGAAAAGTCTGGAGGCACACACACATGTGCGCGTGCACACACACACACACACACACACACACACGGAAAGCAAAGAAGGAGAGCCCAAGCCACCTTTTCACATAAGGGGGTCAGAGCTTAAAGAGAGATCATACATGTAGCAAAGCAAGAAAACACCCAAAAATGAAACAAGAAAGTGAATACACAAAAAGAAATCCTCCCCCTTCCCAGACAGCCAAGCTGGGAAGGAGGAGAGGAGACCAAGAGAGTGACTTACACGTGTGCCCAGAGGGAGCCAGACGAATAAAAAGAGAGGGAATTTACACACATCGGTAGGCTCCTTTATATGGGTCAAATATCCAGTTAGGCCAAGCCTTATTATCACACTCAGATGTGTAAGAGAGAGTCCTCATTGGTGGTGGACTCAAGAGGCTGATTCAGGAGGGGCTAGCTTGCAGATGTGCTAAACCCAGGAAAATCTGAAGAAGTAGGAATCAGTTGCTTGTAGCCATCTTAAATGAGACTAGGTAAGATTTGGGTTCTAGTTCTGCCAGGGTAGGCAAGGTTTTATCTGTATTTTCCTTGGCCTCTCTCTCTGGCTAGCTATGTAAAAACAACAACAACAACAAAAAAAAAAAAAAAAAAAACACAAAACTATCTTTATCCTGTTCTATATCAGCCGCAATCTTTGGGAAAGTTGTAAACATTTAGAGGTGAAGTCTTTCAGAAGAAAGTGGGTCACTGGGGGGTAGTCTTTGAGACTTTATGGCCTGGCTTAATTTCCTGTTTGTTCTCTGATTCCTAATTGTTGACAGCAATCTGATCAGCTGTCTAGGGTTCAAACTACCATGTCTTCCCCACCATAATGGGATTTTATTCCCTCAAACTGTGAGCCAAATAAACCCTTCCTTAAATTGATTTGGGGAGACTGGGTTCGGGGTAGGGTCTCACTCTAGCCCAGACTGACCTGGAATTCACTATGCAGTCTCAGGGTAGCCTCTAACTGCGATCCTCCTATCTCTGCCTCCTGAATGCTGGGATTAAAGGCGTGCGCCACCATGCCCAGCTAGTCTTAAATTGATTTTTGTTGTGCCAAAGCAAAAATAAAAGTAACTAAGCCGGGCGTGGTGGCACATGCCTTTAATCCCAGCACTTGGGAGGCAGAGGTAGGAGGCTCGCCTTGAGTTCAAGGCCACCCTGAGACTACATAGTTAATTCCAGGTCAGCCTGAGCTAAAGTGAAACTCTACCTCAAAAACCAAAAAAAAAAAAAAAAAAAAAAAAAGTAACTCGTGCATGATGCTGGGGATTGGAACCTAGGGCCTTGCTTATGCTTAGACAGTAATATTGCAGGAATTGAGAGTATTGGATCCTTTCTTGTCTCCTGAGTGGGCAATACTTTAGGCACAAGGGTGCCAGACACTCATAGTCATGAAAAGCTTCCACTGACTTAATGGCCTCTGGGATCTTATCTTATGAATTTCAATGAATGAAACCCACAGACTAGAGAATCAAGTTTAGAAAGATTTTATTATAGAGCCTTTGGGGATAGCGGTTAACATAAGAAAGGAATACAGAACTCTTGCCCAAGAGGAGGCAAGAGCAGGGTTACAAGAAATGGGAAAGCCCTCTTAGAGACTCAGGTTGGAGTCTTTGATAGTAGTTAACAGTAAGGGCAATGAACTAGTCATTCCAACCCTGACTCCCAGTGTCTAGATGCTACCAGGTTTTAAGGAAAAGAGTGAGCTCATCTCTTAATTTTCTCTTCTAGGAAAGAAAGAGGTAAGGGAAGAGCAGATTCTCCCTTATGTTTCTGATCTCAGCCAAGGTGGAGGAGGCTAGAGAACTCCTTTAGGGGGAGGAGATAAGCATGAGGCAGATTCCCACCCTACAGGCTCAAGAACATTCTCCACTTTTACTTTCAGGGCCTTATCATCCCTAAACTGGCTCACTACTATTAGAGACAGGGTTTGGTTATGTCATTCAGGCAGACCTTGAGCTTCCTGTCCTCCTGCCTCTGCTTCCTGACTGCTGGGATTATGAGGGTGCACTGCCAAGACTCCAGGTTTTCAATGAAGAAAATGTCTTGCAAACACATGTGATTTGAACTACATCAGAAATGCTGCCATGCAAGGACCAATGTCAAAGGGAGGTACAGAATTTCAGTGATCAGAATGAGTTTGCAAACTGAGTGTACTATCTTAGAAGCAGGCAGATGGTCAGTTACCAAAGCTGGTACACATTTTAGGTACAGATAAGTTAAATTGATGATAAATTCCAGGATTATGATAAACAGCAAGAATTCTCAAATTTTACCATTTGTGTAAATAAATGACTGAACTGGGGATCTTTTGTTAAAAGCATATTCTCAAGAATTCAGTAAACCTGGAGTGGTAATGTACTTTGTTGATATCTTCTAGATGATATACTTCGTGCAGCTTCCCCTTATGTAAACATCTCTATTATAGTGTATACTTGTTAAAACTAAGAAATGGATATAGCTCTGATATTAGTAATTGCAAACTTTATTCCAGTGTCTCTAGTTGTTCCATTACTGTATTTTCTTATTCTAGAACCACAATCAGGATCCCACATTGTATGTAGTCTTTGAAAATAAAGGATAACAGGAATAAACCCCTAATTTTACCAGTTTGAGAGACCACCTACTTAAGCTGGGCACGTCCACCAGCATTGCTGTGGTCTGAAGTGCGAGTTTCAATGTGATCTGTTGCCTTTGTGCTTTCCAGGAAGTCAGACTGACTCTTCACTTGGGCCTGTACTAGTGACTAGTGGGTCACCTTGACAAGTCACAGGACCCAAATCTTCACCCTCAGGGAATGTTAACACTACCATCACCAACCTCCCTACCTTAGTCACTCTTTCATGCTTCAACCCACCCTGCTTCACCACATCAACATCTTTGTACCTTCACCTTGAAAAGATGGGTTTGAGAGTTTCCACTCTCTTCCATGTTTGGTCACCTCATAAATAAAATTTCAAACTCCTTATTTAAGCGATTGTCCTACTGTGTGCTGGAAAATGGGCCTTGTTTGGTGACATCTTGGTTCTTTAATTTCCTGCACCCTGTGGCAGTTTCTTGTTTTTTTTTTTTTTTTTGTTGTTGTTACAACCATGGCACTTTAAAAAAATTTTTTTTAAATTAAAATTATTTTATTTATTTTTGGAGAGAGACACAGAGAGAGACAGACAGAGAGGGAGAGGGAGACAGAGATGGGCTCGCCAGCTATCTCTCAGCTGCTGTGAAGGAAATCCAGATGTGTGCGCCCCCTTGTGGTCAAGTGTGGCATTGCGCCCTTGAATCACTTTGCATCTGGCTAAACGTGGGACCAGGAGATTGGAGCCGGGTTCTTCGGCTTAGCAGGCAGGCGCCTTAACCACTAAGCCATCTCTCTAGCCCAACCATGGCATTTTGCAGAGGACTTTTGTAGAACTTCCTCAGTGTTATTTTCATAGGCCCACTGTGAGAAGCACATCATGTAACATCATGACCCAGTTTGGGTTATGGGTATTTAGAAGGAAGAGTGCAGAGGTATGTCATATGAGAGGACATGACAGCAGCATTACCGAACAACAACGGTGATGCCATCCATACTCAGTTACGTGGTAAGCTGATGTCTGTGAGGTTCCTAAAAAGGATCAGTTTTCTTCTTTCCATACTATGTTCTTTGGAAGTGAGTCTAAGCTTGGGGAATGTTCTTATACTTGAGCATGCATCAGAATCACCCCCAAAAACTTGTTTAAAAATGGGGTTTGGGACTGGGGTGATGCCTCAGTGGGTAAGAACATTGCTGCACAAACATGCAGGCTGAGTTCAATCCCCAGCACCCATGTAAAAAGCTCAATGTGGCCACACACACACTCGTAACACAGCACTGATAAAGACCAGAGGATTGCTGGTCAGCCAGTCTAATCAAAAGATGGCAAGTTGTGGTTCAGAGAGAAACTCTGTCTCAAGGAAATAAGGCAGAAGAAAGAGAAAAAAGCACACCCAATATTCTCCTCTGACATCTGCTCATGTGCACACTGGGTGTGCTCATCTGCACACATAAACACACACATGCACATGTGCATGCACACACATTCTCCACCAAAATAATATCCACAGGTTTCTAGTCCTCTCAGGCTCATGTGCTTAGATATTAAATCCTGTCAGAAGAGGAATCTTGCTAGAGGAAGAGTGACCTTGAGGTGTTACAACCCAGTCCTGCTTGCTTCCTCTCCCTGCTGATGTGACAATGTGGTGCTCGCTTCTTGCTCCTGCCATGCTCTCCCTGTCCTGAAGGTAACTGTGACAGCCCAGAGTTTCTGCTTCAGCAGGACTAAGACAGGGTCCAAGAATTTGCTTTTCTAGCAAGTTTAGGTGCTGGTGATGCTGGATTTAAGGAATGCACTCCAGGAATCCCTGGTCTTGAGCATTTTGTTTGTAATTGATAACCATCTGAAAGAAATTTTATAAATACACATTCCCAGGTCCAGGCCCTTGAAAATCTGATTAAGAAGGCTTAGGGTGGCTTATAGAAGTTGGTACTTTCATTAATGCAAGCCTTGTTGGGGGAACCTCTGAGATCAATATGACCCTATAACAAATAGATGAATTGTCACGTGGAGCCTGACAGCAGCCTTTTAGGCAGCAGGTGGGATTCCCACAGATCCAGCTGGAGGGAATCAGGGCAGAAGAGCATGGGAACCCAGCAGGTCTGAATCACAGGCCTTTAGGCTGCCTGGCTCAGAGCTCTCAGCCTCTATTCATCCCTCCAGGAAGTCTCTCTATTGTTTTGATTTGTCTGAATCACGATTTCTCAGAAGCAGGCAGCACCAGCAAGCCAATTCCAGTACCAGCCTGCATCTGCTGAAGTCTGAAACTGAAGAAATCACAGCATAGTACTGTTTACCAGTATCAACACATTTATTTAATTGTCTCGAGTTTCAGATCCTTGAGTAAATACCCTAATAAAGTTGATGGATTTGGAAGATTGCAAGAAAAAACTGGTGGTAGGAGACAGCGGGAAAAGGTGGAATGAACATCTACAAATGTGACAAATATTTTCTTACATAATTTTCTTACATAAATTTCAGAAAAAAAATCTGAGTTTTATATAATTATAATGGCTGTTATTCTATTTTTATTCAATTTATATACTTGCTCTTATTTGTAAAAGTTACCTCTATTTTTGATAAAATCATGACCACTGTAATTACTTGTAGCTGATCAAAAATAATACAGCGATAAAAGATAATTCAAATAAGTTAAAATGTTTTTACATAATGAAATAAACTATTTTAAACCTCTAAATACCCAAGACTTTTAAAAACTAATTTCTCTTCATGTTATTTTTCCTAAGATGGCCACAATGAATTTCCACAAATTTTGTGGCTTTAAGCAGTAGAAAGGGCTGGGGATGTGGCTCACAGGTAGAACGTCTGTTTAGCATGCATGAGAGCCCAAGTCCCAATCCCAGCGTGTGTGTGTGTGTGTGTGTGTGTGTGTGTGTGTGTGTGTGTGTGTTTCTCTTATGGCTTAGGAGGCTATGAGTAGAACACCAAGTAGCTTCAGGAGGCCCTGGAAGAGAATCTATTTCTGCCTTTGCCCTCCCTTCTGCTGGTTGCTGCCTTGATGGTCCTTGACTTACAGTTGCCTGACAATTTCAGTTACTCTTCATGTGACCTTACCCTCTGTTTCAAATCTTCCTCTCCTCTCTTTTACAACACCTGATTACTTTTTTGGTCTGTACAAGGATCTCATGTTGAGAACCTTAGCCTAATGACAGTTACAATGATCCCGTTTCTAAACAAGGTCACCTTTACAACTCAACATACTTTCTACTAAACCTTTTGTACAAGTGTGTAGGGAACCAGCACCACCTGTTTCCTGGTTGCATGCCTGTATATAGTGCCTGGATACTGGTCTGGCCATTCCCGGTGATTACTTGGGGCAATGAGAACCGTGTGCAGCCTCCTGAGGGCTAAATCACCAGCCTTTCCTGATACCCTCAATAAACAAACACCAAGGGACAGCTAGTCCTGGCAGCACTCTTCCCAGGTTCCCGTCACATACTTCCTACTACACCAGCACTTGTAAAAGCATCATTTTCAAAACAAATTTTCCATAGCACTAGCATTGTATTAGACTTTCTCTATTTTCAGTAGCTTTCAAATACCTCCTAGAGGTAGGGGAGGCTGGGAGAAGGCTCAGTGGGCAAGAGCATTTGCTGTGCAAGCATGAGGACCTGAGTACAGCTCCCAGTGCTCACGTAAAAAGCTGGTATGTACAACACACACACACACACACACACACACACACACACACACACACACACATCTGTAACCCCAGAGCTAAGGAGGGAAGATATAGGATGATCACTTGGTCTTGCTGATCAGCCAGTCTAGAAAAAAAAAAAAAAGTGAGTTCTAGGTTCAGTGAGTGTCTGTCTCAAATAAATATGGTGGAATAATGATATAGGAAATCTTACCTCTCCTGTATGTGCACGGGGCATGTGCATCTGCACACACATGCACAGTCACCATACATATATGCATATAACACACACACACACACACACACATACCAAAAAAGGTCACTAGATATAAGCACATTACAGCTACATGAGCAACTTGAAGTTTTAATCATTATTAAGGTAACTCCAACGTGGGAGGATTGTGTAGACACTCAGGGCTCCATCTGAAGGAAACCTTATAATCTAATAGGCTCATTAGAAACCTGGCATTCACTTCAAGAAGAGGCAGACAGTGGGACTTTTACTCTACTAGTCAGTTACTTTTAAATTCTTGTATTTTTCTTTTTTTTTAAAAAAATTTATTTTAGTGAGAGAAAGAGGAAGAAAGAGAGAGAGAGAGAGGGAGAGAGAGAATGGGTGCTCTAGGGCCTTCACCACTGCAAACAAACTCCAGACACTTGTGCCTCCTTGTGCACATGTGTGACATTGCATGCTTGCGTCACTGTATGTCTGGCTTATGTGGGACCTGGAGATTCGAACATGAGTTCTTAGGCTTTACAGGCAAGCGCCTTAACCACTAAGTCATCTCTCCAGCCTGAATTCTTGTATTTTTCTGTCTTGACACACTGAGCATGATTTTTAAAAATTTCATTTATATTCAACTGGAAATCATCTCTCATGTGACTGTTTTGTTAAAAGCCAGAGAGGTTAGCTCCTGTGTTAAATTTCTGTTGTCCTTACCCATGGCATAACTATAAAAATATCTTGATGAAAAGGCTATGGGATCAAAAATTTAATCTACTACTCTCCTATCCTAAGCAAGGAAAGGCTACACACACAGCCATTAGATTTTAATCCCAAGTTTTAAATAAGCAGAATTGGGAAAACTTTAAAAAAGAATAAGGCTGGTGAGATAGCTTGGTGGTTAAGGTGCTTGCCTGAAAAGCCAAAGGATCCAGATTTGATTCCCCAGGACCCACGTTAGCCAGATGCACAATGTGGCGCATGTGTCTGGAGTTCATATGCAGAGGCTAGAGGTTCTGGTGCGCCCATTCTATCTCTTTCTCTCTTGGTCTTTGCCTGTGTGTCTCTGCTTCTTTCTTTCTCTCCCTCTCTCTCTCAAATAAATAAATAAATAAAATATTTTAAAAAGACTTCCTTTTGAATTCTTAAATATTTTTATTTTTATTTATTTATGTATTTGATAGAGAGAAAGAGGAAGAGAGAAAGAATGGGCGCCTCAGGGACTCCAGCCACTGCAAATGAACTCCAGATGTGTGAGCCCCCTTGTGCATCAGGCTAACGTGGGTCCTGGGGAATCAAACCTGGGTCCTTTGGTTTTGCAATCAAATGCCTTAACCACTAAGACATCCCTCCAGCCCAAATAAAATACTTAAAAAATCTCTTTTATTTATTAAAAAAATTTTATTTTCTTATTTGTATGGGCATGACAGGGCCTCTTGACTCTGCAAACAGAGTCCAGATGCATAAACCACTTTGTGTGTATGGCTTTATGTGAATATTGGGGAATTGAACCCAGGTCAGCAGGCTTTGCAAGCAAGTGCCTTTAACCACTAAGCCAACTCCCTAGCCTTTTATTTATTTATTTGCAAGGACGGAGAGAGGGAGGGAGGAAGAGAGAAAGAAAGAGAGAGAAAGTGAGTGAATGGCCATGCACTAGGGCCTCTGGCCACTGTAAACAAACTCCAGATGCATGCAGCACTTTGTGCATCTGGCCTTGTGTAGGTACTGGGGAATCAAACCTGGATCCTTAGGCTTTGCAGGTAAGAACCTTAACTGTTGAGCCATGTCTCCAGTCCTATTTATTTACTTTTGAGACAGAGTCTCCTATACTGGCCTCAAAGTCATGGTTTCAGCCTCCCAAGTACTGATATTACATGCATGCACCACCATTCCTTGTTAAAAAAAAAAAAAAAAAAAACACTTTAAAAATAAAGAGCCAGAAAATAAAGCTTTAGCCTTTGTGATCCTGGTGTGTTGCAGTTACTCAGTTTTGTTATTGTATGAGAGAGAGAAGCCAAAGAAAATATATAAAAGCGCATATGTGATTGTGTCTAATAAAGCTATGTACACGTGGCAGCTGGATTTTGTATGTGTATCACAGGTTGCTAATCCCTCCTCTAACATATCAACTTACTCCCCAGCTGCCTGTTACATTGCTAGGCTTCCATGGGGGAACATCAGAGAATTTCACATTCAGATTCTCTTACATGATGTTGGGAGCATTTTGTATGTCTCTATCAATCCCGTTGTATTCTGAGTGGGAGGAAAGATTCACTATGGGCATCTTACATTTAATAGGCATTCAAGGGCTTGTTGGATGAATAGCAAATTAGTACAGCCTGGGTTTTCCTAGTACACCAATATCTGCAAATGGTCTCCTGTGCCTTGTCTAGCTCTAATATACTTTGAGTGGCTTAGATGAAATAACTCAAGTTCAGTATAATAAAAAAGCTGGAAACTTGTATGGTGATGTTTTCTTCTCCTTTGTAGGAATATTATGAGATCTTCACTTCTGTCATCAATCAATGTAGTCTCCATATCTCTCTCCACAAGAGAGTTCAGAAAATATACATTTCAGAGGCCATAAGAAATACGCTGGTAGGAGGGACTACTTGGCTACCATGTTTGTGTCATTGCTCCTCTTAGATTGCCATGGAATTTAATAGCACAGGGAATGAAGAGAATTTGAGACAAAGCAGGCTAGGTTGCAGCACTCTATGGCCAGAAGCTAGAGACTACACCTACCCTACCGAGGGTACCTTCACACATCTCCCGCCTCACTCCTTCTTCCGCCCTGGTTATGATGGTGGATCAAAAAAGGTTGTGTTGGGAGTTGGGAGAGATGGCTTGGCAGTTAAAGACACTTGGTTTATGAATCCTGCTGGCTCTGGTTCAATTCCCCAGGACACAGGTAAAACCAGATGCAAAGTGGTACATGCTTCTGTGATCACAATACACCTCACAACAATCATGGGTCAGACTCATTTTCAGTGGCAAAGCATCCTGCCTCCAGGAAGGTGGAACACAGACAAGTCCTCTGACCTCCACACATGCACCATGGTATGCACACGAACATGTGCATGTGCACACACAGAGAGACACACACAAATAAGTAATAAATAAATGAATTTAAAAAATTGTATTGGGGGCTGGAGGTGTAGCTTAGTGGTACTAAGTTCTACTAGTAGGCTGCCTAGTATCCTTGAGGCCCCAGTCTTGGTTCCCAACACAGTCCAAAATAAACTTGCAGTTGGTAATGGTGGTGGGGACCAATGACAGGTAGTAGTGCTATGTTCAGTGCATGAAAAATGTAAGTAGTGGGCTTTCATATACCAGTCACTGAACACACCAATCTGACTACCACACCCACTACACACACCTTGAAAATGAGCACAGGCTGCTACTAATGAATGACTCAGCTGCAGCTGACTGTATTCCATGCACCTCTGCAGGCCAGTTCCAAAGCTGTCAGGCACATGGTATGTAGACATCAATTTGGCATTCATTTGAAATGACATTCATTCATTTCAGTCAGGAAGGATCAGAAAAGACATTACCAACAGTATGTATGTATGTACATGAAACAGACTGTATATATTTGTGCATTTGTCCCCGGGCTTTGTTAACCTCTCTTCTCTGTCATCATCCAGTGAAATCATGCCAGACTTGGATAGCATAGACATCTGTTAAGATGACTTATGGACCAAGAAGGATGAGTCAGAAAAAAATAGCTAACATACTGGAGGCCTTGGTGAGATGCCTGCAATTCAGAATATGTGACCAAGGGACCTGCTTCTCATAAAGGTTTACAGGGTCCAGCTTGGTCACGGCCATATAAGGCCATTTCTCCTAAAACACAAATTGTTATATTTTGTCTCTTCTACTAACATGTTTATAGTGCTCTTTGGCTCCTGGTAGCAACATATTGTTCATAAGGAGTGTGCTGCAGCCCATGTAGCGATGAGATAAAGTCTTACTTAGAGTGGGGCAGGCAGCATGGCACGGAATCTGCAGGAGGATGGGGCAGTTGTACCAGCTTGATGCTTGGGCCATATGACTGGCACACCGTATGCTGCTAGGAATGTTAGTGACAGGAAACAAGGCAGCAAGGCACAGTGCGTGAATATGGCCATCACGACACAAACCTCTGGGGTTTCAGGGCAAAACCACAGCAGCAGCAACAGAAGCTTATGTGATTTTACATAAAGAGTTTCTGAGCCTAGCAGAGACAGAATTCTTTTTTTTTTTTTTTAAGTTTACTTTATATAAAATATAACAGGTTGTGGTAGTTTGAATATATGGCCCTCAATATATTCAGTGATTTATTAGACTGTAATTTGCATCTGCATCCACCTGGTTGGAGGCAATGTCACTGGGTGGATCTTAAGGTGTGATGGTGGGTTTAGGATTTCAATCTAATGATATGCAAAGTGTGCCTACCTGGAGTTCCTGAGGTGTGCTGTGTGCTAAGGTGTGTGGCTTTTGGCTTTCTCTCTCTCTCTCTCTCTTGCCTGTTCCTGTGAAGTCAGCCCAGCTTCTTCTGCCATTATGGAACTTCCCCTGGATCTGTAAGCTTCAATAAATATCCCTTCCTCCATAACTGTGCCTGATCTGGAAGTTCATCTCAGGAAACCTAAAGCTGTCTGCTACACAGGTTATACTCTTTTATCCCTTGGCCTGGCTCCTATTACCCTGAGGGTCTTCCTCAGTGGGGTTAAGGTATTCACTATGGGATAAGCCTCAGCCAGTCCCTGTGGGTGTGGGGACTTTGAGAGACAGAATTCTTTTTTTTTTTTTTTTTTTTTTTTTTTTTTTTTCCAGGTAGGGTCTCACTCTGGCCCAGGCTGACCTGGAATTAACTATGTAGTCTCAGGGTGGCCTTGAACTCTCAGTGATCCTCCTACCTCTGCCTCCCAAGTGCTGGGATTAAAGGCATGCGCCACCATGCCCAGCTTGAGAGACACAATTCTTTTATTTTTTTATTTTTATTTTTTTAATTTTTGGAGAGAGACACAGAGAGAGAGAGAGAGGGAGACAGATAGAGAATGGATGCGCCAGCAGTCTCTCAGCTGCTGTGAACGAAATCCTGATGCGTGCGCCCCCTTGTGGTCAAGTGCGGCATTGCGCCCTTGCATCACTTTGCACCTGGCTAAACGTGGGACCTGGAGATTGGAACCGGGTTCTTAAGCTTGGCAGGCAGGCACTTTAACCACTAAGCCATCTCTCCAGCCCCAGAATTCTTAACTAAAGGATACAATGGAATCTGGAACTACCCATTATGAGGTGGGTTCTGTCAGACGCACGTCAACTCAGGCAGGTTTGGCAAGCAGTGCATGTGAATTCAAGCCCGAACAGGACCAGAACTCATAAGGCAACTTCATGAGCAGGTATGCCTGATCCCCATGTCACTGATCATGGCAGCACCATCATCCTCCCCCACATCATGCTAGGAAAATATGGGAGCTCCAGAACCAACTGAAGGAGGATGGAAAGTGTGAATGTGCTTTTTGGCTTGGTCAATGCAGTGTTGAAGGCACATTGAAAATGGCCAATGGGACTGGAGGGATGGCTTAGCGGTTAAGACCTTTGCCTATAAAGGAAAAGGACCCAGGTCCCCAGTACCCCGTTAGCCAGATGCACATGGCGCATGTGTCTGGAGTTTGTTTGCAGTGGCTGGAGGCCCTTTTGCGCCCATTCTCTTTCTCTGTCAAATAAGTAAGTAAGTAAGAAAGTAAGTAAGTAAGTAAGTAAGTAAATAAATAAATAAATAAATATAAGAAAATGGCCAATGGTTTGTTTACACTATGGACGAGAGAGGGCTTGAAAATTTGTGTGGTGGTTTGATTCAGGTGTCCCCCATAAACTTCAAGTGTTCTGAATGCTAGGTTCCCAGCTGATGGCAACTTGGGAATTAATACCTCCTGGAGGCAGAGTATTGTTGGGGGCGGGCTTATGGGTATTATAGCCAGCTTCCCCTTGCCAGTGTTTGGCACACTCTCCTGTTGCTGTTGTCCACCTTATGTTGACCAGAGAGTGATGTCCACCCTCTGCTCATGCCATCGTTTTTCCTGCCATCATGGAGCTTCCCCAAGCCAAAATAAACCTCTTTTTTTTTCCCACAAGCTGCTCTTAGTCGGGTGATTTCTGCCAGCAATGCGAACCTGACTGCAACAGTAAAGTGGTACCGAGGAGTGGGATTGCTGCTAGACACCTGACTGTGGCTTTGGCCTTTTGGAGCTGATTTTCAAGAGGAATGTGGAAGGATTTGAAATCTTGGCCTAAGAGATGCCTTGCAGTGCTGTAAGTACAGCTTGATGGACTATTCTGGTCAGAGCTGAAAGACCTGAATGCAGTAAGAACTATGGACTGTGAGGTTTGGCTTATGAGGGTGAGAAAGAGCTTTGCTTGGACTGGGCTAGCAGTTTGTGTGAGAAGCGTCCTGTCCTGAGAAGATGTGCAGGGTTGCTTTGAAAAATGAACTGGTGTGAGCAGAGGGATAAGGCACAGAAAAAAATGAAATCTTTGGGTGAACTCTGCCCATTCAGCTGCAACTGAGAGATTACAACCTTTGAGATTGGGCCAGCTAACCTGCACTGGGGCAACAGGAAGAATGCAGACTCTTTTGAAGGGGCCTGAATGCTGAAGGAGTGTCCTGTTCTTCAAAGTCTGATTTATTCCCCCCTGGATTAACAAATTGGCACCCTACCTGGTATTATGGAGTATAACAAATGCAGGAAAGAGAGGGTCATTGAGTTTTTAACGCGGTCTTGTGTTTTGGAAATGGCCATGGGCAGTGTGAAGCAGGTTTGCTGGATGCCTGCATGGAGATCCCATGGGGCCATGAGGATGGACCGTGGGTTGCAGTGGAGACCCAGTGGAGATGCCGGGATTATGAGATGGCTGCCAAGGAGAGCTGCCGGCCCTGGATGAAGTTTTCCAGGACTGTGAGTAGCCTAGCTGGAGGGGCGGAATTGGAACTCCAGAGACTTGTTGCTGCTCAGAAGTATCGGACTTGGAGATTTGTCACTGACTAGTTGTTGGATTGGAATTACAGAGTTTGACGTTTGCCCTGGTTGTTTTAAATCTTGTATTGGTTGAATATTTCTTTGCTTTGCCCAATGCCATCCTTTGCAGTGTGAATGTTTATTCTGTGCCATTATGGGTTTTTTGGGGGGATTATTTTTGGTATTATGGCTCAGTTAAAAGACCTTGGATTATGGGGATGTATGAACATCATTGGAATTGATAAAAACTATGGGGACTTTTAAATTTGCATGAATGCATTGCATTTTACATCATGTACAGTTATCAGTTTATGGGGGCCAGGGGCGGAATGTGATGGTTTGATTCAGGTGTCCGCCATAAACTTCAAGTGTTCTGAATGCTAGGTTCCCAGCTGATGGCAACTTGGGAATTAATACCTCCTGGAGGCAGAGTATTGTTGGGGGCGGGCTTATGGGTATTATAGCCAGCTTCCCCTTGCCAGTGTTTGGCACACTCTCCTGTTGCTGTTGTCCACCTTATGTTGACCAGAGAGTGATGTCCACCCTCTGCTCATGCCATCGTTTTTCCTGCCATCATGGAGCTTCCCCCTCGAGCCTGTAAGCCAAAATAAACCTCTTTTTTTCCCACAAGCTGCTCTTAGTCGGGTGATTTCTGCCAGCAATGCGAACCTGACTGCAACAATTTGCAAGGGAAAATCATCTCTGTGGACAAAGCCTTCGATGTGGAAAGAACAGTGGCTTAAGACAGGAATATAGACCACGATGTGGGTTAAAGTGAATAGTGCAATAGGCTGGTCGGGGATCTGGAAGGAGGGAGTGGAGAATCTGCACACATGCATGACTGTTGAAAAACATGATAGCCGAGTGGAGTCCGGCGCATGTGTGAAGATGTTGGACTCCCATGTCAGCGGACACAGAAAACATACCATCACTTGAACGTGTACACAAAACCACTTGGCCAGTGAGTTTTAGTAATGAGCTTGGCATGAGGTCACATGATGGAGGGACCACAGTGACGGGGACAGAAGCCATTCCTGAGCTCTGTATACTATTAAGCCACAGACGTCCCTGCAAGCCATATTTGTCATCCAGTCAAGCAACACAATTCTAAGTGTGCTATCTTCTTCAATGAGGGAATTAGGAATAGGTGATTTTCCTTATGGTGGAGGGTCAATATGTGTCTAAATATGCAGTAACATGTCCATCATTTTCTTGAAAAATAAAAAGAATTTTAGTGCCTTCCGTTTTAGTACCTACAATGTCCTCCATGGATGGCTATTTAGTGCCTTTAGTCTCATGCCTTCTAAGCAGACTGATATAAACTTAAAATTTAGACACATTAATGTAAATAAACCATAATGTAAATGCAATAGCAACTACACTCTGTGTGTGAGTGTGTACTACAGCCTCTATCTTTTATTTATTTCTTTATTTTTATTATTTTATTATTTTATTTATTTTTGGAGAGAGACACAGAGAGAGACAGAGAGGGAGAGGGAGACAGATAGAGATGGGAGCGCCAGCAGTCTCTCAGCTGCTGTGAACGAAATCCGGATGTGTGCACCCCCTTGTGGTCAAGTGCAGCATTGCGCCCTTGCGTCACTTTGCATCTGGCTAAACGTGGGACCTGGAGATTGGAACCGGGTTCTTAGGCTTAGCAGGCAGGCGCCTTAACCGCTAAGCCATCTCTCCAGCCCTATCTTTTATTTTTTAAATAGTCTTTTGCTTAGTAGCATGTGGATAACAATGGTTTTCTAGCACTATCTAAATTTAGCTTTCTATTTTTATTATCAAAACCATGCATGAATACTCTCTAGTTTTAGTTCAAATTACCGAGGATAATAAAAAACAACACCAAATAGCCACCAGGGTGGCCTTTTATGAATCACTCAGGGGCAGAGGGAGTCCTGTGGCTTAAGTACACGCACAGCTCACATGAGCTTGGGAAGGGAAATGCCATCCAGCTTTGGTCCTGTGAGTGTGGGCATAGTTATAGCTAATCCTGCTAAAATGCAACCATGTATCTATTTTCATCCTAGTTTCTTTACACTCAAGAATGTTTCTGAGTATAAATAAAAATGATTCCGCCATAAAATGGTAGTAAGGGAAAAACCACATGGGTTAGAGTTGCTCATATTTTCTCCCAAATTTTCTTAATTTTCTCTGCTCAGACTTGAATAAAAATAGGTTGCAATGCTCGTTCAGGGAACACCATTGCAAGCATCCACATGAAGCTGTTTCCTTTGTGATCAACTTGGTTCTGACACAATGGTGGATCAACTGCAAGGAACATGGAAGTCCATCTCTTGTGAAAATTTTGAAAACTATATGAAGGAATTGGGTGAGCTGTGCCTATATGCTTAACGTTTTGATAGTAGATGATTTGCTTTTCATGAAGTAAGATTAATATTGGACCCTTTAGCTTGAGAGGCAGCTTGGGTTCCATCCCCAGGACCCATATACAAGCAGCTAGGCATGGCCACATATTTCTGTAACTCCAGTCCTGTGGGAAGCAGAAACTGGAGAATCATCGGGGCTCATGGCAAACTCCAGGATCAGTAAGAGACTCTGGCTCAAGTAAGAATGGGCAGAAGAGCAATGGAAGGGGATACCTGATGTTCCCTTTTGCAGGTGAGTGCACACAGCACCACAGTGTACACGTGCACATACACCACACTTACACACAATACCACATGCATATGCCAAAACATGGACCCTTTAATTTTCACATAGAAAAAAAGATGCAATTCTGTGCAAAATTAGGTTAGAATTGGTATAGTTCTTCAAGCAATTTCCCATGAATTCCTATAAACAGAACACATATACCATTTACTAAAGAGCAAATGATTTCTAAATATATTTTATTTATTTATTTGAGAGAGAGAGAGAAGGAGAGAAGGAGAGAGAGAGAATGGGCATGCCAGGACCTCCAGCCACTGCAAACAAACTTCAGATGCATGCGCCTCCTTGTGCATCTGGCTTACATGGGTCCTGGGGAATTGAACCAGGATCTATTGGCTTTGCAGGGAAGCACCTTAACTGCTAAGCCATCTTCTCCAGCCCACAAAACAAAAAAATGCTTTAGGACATTGTTCCAATCAGGGGATCTTGTTTTCCAGCTGCTGTTGTCTCTTGGCATGTGAGGGCAGCAGCAGCACTTTAAATCCTAGTTGCCATTTTCCCTCTATCTTCTCTTCTTTAGTCTCACGTGCTTTCTTTTCTCTTAGAAGCATACTTGTGATTCCATTTAGGGTTCTCTCTGACAACTAAGGATGATGTCTTTATTCATGATCCTTAAATTTTACATCTACTAAGTCCTTTTTGACAAAAGAAGTAATAGGCACTCCCACAGGTTCTAGAGATTAGGATATGAATATTTTGGGAAACTATTTGAAAACTGACTATATATTGTAATTATTTTCCAATGTATTGCATGAGCTACATTACACTATTTCCCAAATATGGCTTGTACTAGGAATTTACTTAAGTATTGTTGTCTATGGGAATTCCACTAAAAGTCTATCTGCATGTACTATATAAAACTACACTCAAGGATGTTCCTGCAGAATTTATTTATCTATCTGCAGAGAGATTGAGAGAGAAAGGGGGGGGGAGGGACAGAGAGAGAGAGAGAGAGAGAGAGAGAGAGAGTAAATACCCGGACTTCTAGCCACTGCAAATGAACTCCAGATGCACATACCACCTTGTGCATCTGACTTTATATGGGTACTGGGGAATCAAACTTGGGTGGTTAGGCTCTCTAGACAAGCAGTTGAACCACTGAGAAATCGCTCAAAACCCTAGAATTATTTGGAGTAACAAAAATTGAAGCAAGGCTGATCTTCTTATCTCTTGTCTACTGCTTTAGACCTGTTTTTCCATAAACAACCTGGAGGCTTCTTGGGAGGGAGGTCTTTTGTAGGATTTAAAGATTGTGGTTGGTCACGTTCAGCCCTCAGAACTTGGTGTCGGGGCTAGCCTCTTCCTGAGATAACTCCTAGCCCTAACCAGCTAGCTGTCTTCTGGCTCACCTGAGCTGGAAGCCGGGGCCCTCCACTACACAGTTATAAATACCTTTGCAAGGGGAGGGCATGCTCTCTGAGATTCCCACCACTTGGGAACTTCCAGATGCTGGTGAGTTTTCCCTCTCTTGGGTTGAGGGGAGAGTCCCTAGCCCTTACTCTCCACATGGGCTCTTTATCACCTCCAGCTCTCCTCATGGCAGGAGCTCTTTAAAATTTCTTTTCTCTTTTCTTTCCAAGGTTTTCCCAGACTCTCCAAGTGGGATCTCTAGCCACGTGGGTCCCTTTCCTTGGTTCTGTACTTCCCTCAACAAATATAAAAGTTAAATAATTATCCTTCTCAGTTTTTTATTCAATTCTTTTACTAAAATTAGAAACAAACCTGGAGTTTGGGGTTAAAGGACTTTCCTGGATCACAAGCACCCTGTTACAGTGACATTAAGAAATTCTCTAAGATATACAGATAAGGGGAAAAGGAAGTTTGAATAATAATCAATTTAATGCATTATTTATATTTTTATCAGCCAACTGAGTTAACCTGCCAGATGAAGTATTTATATTTCTTTTTTTCTCCCCCCCCCCAAGGTAGGGTGTCTTGCTCTAACTCAGGCTTACCTGGAATTTACTATGTAGTCTTAGGGTGGTCTTGAACTCACAGTGATCCATCTACCTCTGCCTCCCAAGTACTGGGATTAAAGGCATGCACTGCCATGCTCATCTAGTATTTATATTTCTAAGACCCTCCATAATATATTGTGGGGATAGATGTACATTATCATGGTTCATTTAATCACACTAATTTGCACACTTGAGATAGTTTAAATGGTAATTTATACTGTATGTATTTTACCAAAATAAAAGTAGAGAATAATAAATCCTATTTAAGTTTATATAAGAATATAAGTGAAGAGCTAAGTATATGGGAGAATCCATACCAAATTACTTTGTTTGAAATAAAATGGATATATTTCAAAACTAGGGAGATGGCTTGTAATTTGTTATTTATTTATTTATTTATTTATTTATTTATTTATTTATTTATTTATGGTTTGGTTTGGGGGTTTCATTATATAGCTCAGGCTGGCTTGGAACTTACTAGCCTCCTGACTTAGCCTCTTGAGTGCTGATATTGCAAGTGTGTTCCACCAAGACAGACTCTCGCTCATATCTTTAGTCAAATTTTCAAAGTGATAGATTAGACAACAAGACTAATAACTGACTAATGGCCTGGGCCCAAGGTGTAAGACATCACCAAACAAAATCTAGGGACTGATTATTTTTTCTGTGAAATTTTTTGCTATGTAATAAGTGGGCATGGGAGTCACTAGCTTTAGATATTTGAATTCATGCAACACTAAGTCTGAGAAATCCCTTTCTTAGAAAGAATTATGCAGATGGCATGAGTCCTTACAGCCAACAACAAATGTAACTACCGGTTTCTTTCCAGGAGTGGGAAGAGCTACCAGGAAACTGGGCTGTCTGGCCAAACCCACCGTGACTATCAGTACAAATGGAGATATGATCACTATAAAAACCAAAAGCATCTTCAAAAACAATGAAATTTCCTTTAAACTGGGAGAAGAGTTTGAAGAAATCACACCAGGAGGCCGTATAAACAAAGTGAGGTTTACAACAGTCTTTCTGATAATTGTCATAAGGAAACTAATTAGAAACCATTCCACTAGGCAGAAATAGCAAGGATACATATTAGGTGATTGTTACACAAACATTTTTTTAATTTTATTTTTATTTATTTATTTGCAAGCAGAGAGAGAGAGAAGAGAGAGGCAGACAGAGAAAGAATGGGCATGCCAAGGCCTCTAGCCACTGCAAACGAACTCCAGATACATGTGCCCCTTGTGCATCTGGCTTATGTGGGTCCTGGAGAATCAAACCAGGATCCTTTGGCTTTGCAGCCAAATGCCTTAACCACTAAGCCATTTTCCAGCCCTAGACAAACTTTTGACTAAACCCCAAACCTGAAGATGTTGAATACTAATGTACATTAGGATCTGCATGGGAGGAATACAATCTGGAGTGGGCACCTGAAAGATTTGCTTCAATTCTTTGGATACAGAAGCTTCATGGAGGACATTTTGAGAATCATTCCCCTAGGTTAATATTTTGCCCTTTTAGCAACAAAAGTTCTTCCTTTCCATTTTGTACTTTCCCCCACACAGAATCACAATGAATAAAACTTGTGTTAGCTGGTTTAAGCAAGGTTGTGACCCTGTAACAAATGTGTCACAAGCTCTTAGTGCCTTAAAACAATGGGGAATTTCTAACTGAGATTACATATGCAGTGTTAGGGTGGAGATGAGGAGTTGGTGTGTGTGTGGGAGGATGGAAAGGATTTCTTAATCCTTCATTCACATCTCAAGAATGAATCCTTCATTCACATCTCAAGCCTCCAGTTGGCAATATATTATCATTCACTCATAATACATAGTTGACATATGTTGTACTTTTTGTCTGTTTCCCCACACCAGCATGTAGAAGATATTTCTCATGTGTTTTACAGAATCTAGAGGCTGTCATATAATAGTTGAAAAAGAAGTCCTTATTGTTTGAATGATTAACTCAACTGATATCAAGGACAATATCTAGAGAAAATGAGCTATTTATCATTTTAACATATTGTTACTAAATAAATACAAAGCTTCAAATTCCTATATCATATATAAAACAAAATAATTTAGCCTAAAATAATTATTATAATTAATAAAGATATCTGAGGTGTTAAAAAGAAACTAAAAACAAACAAGTGTATTTTTTAAAATCTTAGAAAATACATCTCAGGTAAGAAGAGGAAAGGTGACTTTTCTCTTTTAAACTCTGACAATGGGAGTTTGGATTAGCCTCATGCATGTTTTTAAAATTAATGCTTCAGATATTTTATGCATTTTAAAATCGATACCTGAGATTCTTCTCTATATAGTTAAAAAAGAAAATTTCACCTACCTTCCAGTTATTATTTTTACTCTTATAAATCTTTTTTCTTTTCAGAAGAATCCGCCAACAAATGTCTGTTGAAAAAGCATTCAAATAAACAGGGCTGTAAATAACACCTTAAATCCACCTGAGAATGTCTTACAGATGAAAAGAATTTAGTACCTGATAAAACATAACTGTTCAAATGTGTCAACTGAATTTTGTTCTGCTGTTTTTCAGAGTATAGTAACTTTAGATAATGACTCACTAGTTCAAGTTCAGGACTGGGATGGCAAGGAAGCAACCATTCGTAGAAAACTGGTGGATGGAAAAATGGTGGTGGTGAGTGAGCTGTTCCTATTTTCTCACTGACTGTAATGTCTAATAGAAAATTCCCTCAATTAATTTGCTCAAACAAGAAAATGTATGGTCCTTGTTCTCTTACTAGAACTAATAGAAAACATGTGGAGATAAAGATATAATCACAAGTATTATAATGAGCATATTAAGTGAGAAACTGAAAATCTAAAGAGAACTAAAAATTGTGTAGCATGACTTTTTCACTCATGCATGAAAAGGTTCATGCAGGCAAATGTGGATTTGCAAAATCAAGGTTTCAGTATATACTGAGAGTTGTTGTCAGCCTTCCATTCTATACCAGGAATTACTTCTGTCTTTTCAAACCATTATTAAACCAAAGCATGAAAAGAAAGTTTAAAATAGGTGGTATTTCTTGTGTATAGATGAGTAAACAGGTAAGGGCAAGTACGTGATTCTACAATGTATTATTTACTTAAGCCTCACTATAATCCTGTAAGACTATTAGCCCATTTAATAGATGAGGGAACAGAATTACACACTGACCTTCCCAAGTATACAAAACTAGAAGAACGTGGTAGTGTTGGAATTAAGACCTAGTTGGCTGAATTCCTCTTTACATCCCTTTTTAGCTCCCTCTCAGTATGGCTTTCTGCTTATATATAGGAGAGGGGAAACTGGTCAATGGTTCCCATCCCAAATTCCATATCAACAAAATGAATAAAAAGGTAATTTCCATCACAACATAATATACTTCAAAGGAAAAATGCAAAGTTTGTGTGGAGGAAAACCAAAAGTCTACCTTCAATCTATATTATGGGAATATTTTTCTCTCTACAATGAACAGTATATTTTATTCTTTGTATCATTAAAGAAGTAGACTGACTCAGAATGATAGAGTATATTGTCTTATAATAACATTAGCCAATAAATAAGTGGTTCAATAAGTAGCAATAAACAGATAGCTCATTGATGTGTACATTAAACTCAGAAACCAAGGAAGAATTTATCTCTGTCATTCAGAACTTATGTGACTTTGGGCAAATTATTTGTCTTCTTCAAGAATCAGCTTTCTTACCTTTAAGAGGTAGGCAGTACCTTCACATAAAGTCTTCTGAGAGAATTAAACATCATCATGCAAACTTGTCTATGCTCTGAAAACTATAAAATACAACATTCATATAAGTTTAGTATCATTATTTAAAAATTATAGAGTATGGGCCTGGGGAGATAGCTCCATGCTTAAAGGCATTTGCCTGCAAATTCTGCTAGCCTGGGTTCAACTCCCCAGCCACCCATGTAAAGCCATGGGTATTTCTTTGCAGTGGCAAGAGATGCTGGTACACCCGCACATACACACATACATACACAAATGCAAATACATAAATTTTTAAACATGTAGAGTATGTAAAGAGCAAAAGTGCTTCAATGGTATGGAAATTCAGAGTCCAAACTGTATGCCTTGCTCTTTTCATACATATACACATCTACATCTATCTATCTATCTATCTATCTATCTATCTATCTATCAATCAAATCTGTAGTAGTCAGTCATGATGCTGGATGAGCAGCCAGCCAAACAGTTTTGTGGGAGGAAGGGATTTATTTCAGCTTAGAAATCCAAAGAAAGTTCTATCAATAGCAGAAACAGCAGTCTCCTAATCATAAATCCAAGCAGAGAGAGAAACCACCACAGCCAGCAAACATGAAAGTGCAGCAAGCACAAACCTACAGCAAACAGGACCCCTGGAGTTCAAATCTCTCTGCACACTTTTGGGCTGGAATTCAGATCTGCCTCCAAACACACCTTAAGCCTGGATTCCAGGATCTGTCCCCAATGATACCTCCTCCAGCCAGGTGGCTGGAGACCCAAGTTTCAGGCTTTAATAAAACACCTGAGTCTATGGGGGATACACATTCAAACTGTCACAATATCTCATATATATGTTAAGTAAGATTTGTAATCTATATAGAGAGCTTCCAAAAATTTCCAGAAAGGTCTTGTATGGATAGCAGTTTATATTTTCTTGGTGTCAGATTATCAACAACACTGAACTATTTCATTCTCCTTTTGTTTTCTAGGAAAGTGCAATGAATAATGTTATCTGCACTCGGACATACGAGAGAGCATAAACAAACTCAGTGTCAAGCCCTTGACACTCAGGCTGTAATCCAAACTGCTCAGATTGTTTGACTAACACTCTGCAGGAAAACTCTGTGACTTGCTAGTGTGAAAGAGCTCTGCTTACACTGACATCAACATGTGGGTGCCTATTAAATGATATTGAACAATATGGTACTTTAGCACTAGCAGCTACGAGACCAGGATGAAGCCACCTGTACAGTGCATGGCCAGGGTCATCCTTCAGAGAGGACTTCTTGTTGATTTTTTTCTCATTAAGCATAGGATTCTGTCCTTCATGTTCAACATGATCTTCACTCTACTGAAGGAGTAATATTAACTTTTAGTAAAAGTACTTAGGATCTAGTGTAATACCAGAGTTGGTTATAAAGAAACCTGTTTAGAACTAAGGCAATACTCTAAACATGCCCAACTGTTTATTGAAGAGGATACTGCCACCACTGCCACCGTCACTGAAAACCTCCATTGCAGAGTTCTGTTCTGTCTGCAGTGAACCTCATGAAGTTTTAGGCCTGGAAGTGACTTTAGAAACCACGTGGAACCATCATCTTTCTTTGTAATCAGTTAAGTGTCCATCTCGATATCACCCTGTCACCCAGAGAGCTTCAAAAGAACTGGAACCAGCATCCCTGTTTCCCACTGACTAAACTCTTAACTAGTGAACTCTTAACTGTGAACTAGTTCACAGTGAACAGACATGAATCAAGAGTGCTACTATCAATCTCTTTTCTCTCCTGGTCATGAAGTGAGGAGGTCTACTCTACCATGTGTTCATTACAAACTAAGCACAAAACCTGCTTCCTTTTGTCTTAAAACATGTGACAGCATGTTGTAGCTTAGTTCCAGTAAGGACACAGTGTCTAATCATTTGAGCTTTAACCTGGCTTGCCAGGGCTTCTTTGCCTGAAATGATACATGAGAGATCTTAGTACTTTGGTAAAAGTGAGAAGAAACTTATTTATTTTGGATAAAAATGATGAAGATGAAACATAGACCTTTGTTCCTCAACCTGTTGGATTTGACTCAGCAGGTCCAGGGGTTGTTTTTCTGAGACCCTGCATGTGGGGCTCAGGTAATAGTTTGTGGCACAGAGACATGCTTTCTCCTCACCAGAAGGTAGTCCAGAACAGTGCTGACCACCACTTTCACCAAGGCCACCGGTTATGGAAGCTCTAGGAAGCTGTGCTCCTAGCTTTGGTATTTGGGTATCTTGCCTTCTATAAAAATAGAGCTATTCTTGCAGGTAGCAGGACCTGGTATAGGAAGATGTGTAGTAAAGGGATAGTTCCCAGATACCATGAGAATAGGGGAAGAAAGTCTCTGATAAGTCACAGAATATCTAAAGTTGGCATTCTGCATGAACTTGTACAAGCAAGAGTGTTGATGAAACATGACTTTATTTGCTAATAATATGGTAAATTCTATAGATATGTGGTTACTTAAATCACACACACACACACACACACACACACACCTACAGGAAAGATAAGTAACATGCCTACCTTCTTTCTATATCCTTTACTCAGTAGAGATTGTTTAAAAAGCCATTCATTAATGATAAGGATTAGCAACTGTTCTAAACCAAACTGAGTAAGATACACCACTGCCCCAAGATAACAATGTAATTATTTGCTGTGTGCTCACACCGGTATGAACCTGGCTCTATGCGAGAACCAGTGAAAGAAGGAAAATGAAGCCATATTCAGTGCTGTTGATGGACTCAGTAGACATGTGCTGTGCTGACTGGGTATAATGGTGCACACCTATAATCACAGCAATTGGGAGGTGGAGTCAGGAGGACCACAAATTTGAGGCTAGCTTAATCTAGACTCTGTCTCATGGGGGGAAATGTGCTGTGCTGAAGAATATATTGAGAGCGAGAGGTGGGGGAGAGGGAAGGAGAGAGAGCTTTCTGTCATGGTACAAATGCCTGAGATCATCACCTTAGAAAAAGTTGATTTTTAATCACAGTTTTGGAGGTTTAGTCCTTGATCAACTGGCCCCAAACACACTGGACCTGTGGCAAAACAGAGTAAAACTGCTCACTTCATGGCCCGTAGAGTGGGAGATTGGCACGAAGAGGTTGGGAGCCCAGAGTTTTCTTAGAGAAAATGGCCTCAGTGATCTAAAGAAGTTCACCAGGCTTCACTTCTTAACAGTGCCACCATCTCAAAATAATATTCTCTTGGGAATTGTTGCAGTCAACTTCTTATTGCTGGGACAAACATCCAACCAGAGACAGTTTATAAGAGGAAGGTGTTTATTTCAGGCATACAGATCCAGGGGAAAGTTCATCAATGCTGGAAGAAGCTGCTCACTTTCATAGATGCAAGCAGAGAGAAACAGCTGGAGTAACCTTCCAGAGCTCCAACTGTTTTGAATACACCTAGTAAGATTCCCCACAACCCAGTGACACCTCTTCTAGCCAGGCTGCTGGAGACCCAAGTTACAAGCTTAATTCTGTTGTTTTTTTAAATTTTATTAGTTATGGACATGTTGGTACCATCCTTACCCTCATCCCTGCCCCTCCTCCAAAGGGACCCTTATTGTTGGGGATGCTGGTTATCCCAATGGAAATTGTGGGTCATGCACTGTGGGGATAGCCATCAGTTATGGGGCAGAGGCAATGTGTCTGTGCATAATGTCCCAACCTGTGGCCCTAACAATCTTTCTGTCCCCTCTTCTGCAAAATTCCTTGAGCCATGTTGGGTTTGTTTTAAGTCTACTTCAGTGATGGGCTCTTAGGAGCCTCTGGACCTCTGCTTTGATAGGAGTTGAGTGTCCTCAGTGTCTATCTCCTTCACCTTGTGCTCATATCAGGTTCACCAAGAAAGCAGCACTCTTGGTCATTTCCACAATTCCTCTATCATTTCAGTTGGGGCCCTAGTGAAGTGCAATAGGCTATTTCTCTCCTCAGGTCATAGTCTTTTAAAAAATTATTTAATTCATTTATTTGATTAAAAATTTAGCTTGTGGGGTTGGAGTGATTGTTCTGTAGTTAAGGCACATTTATTTGAAAGGAGTAGTGGGAGGGAGAGAGAAAGAATATGCAAGCCAGGGCCTCTTTTTTAAAACTAGCATTTCTTTCTTTCTTTCTTTCTTTCTTTCTTTCTTTCTTTTTTTTTTTTTTTTGGTTTTGTGAGGTAGGGTCTCACTCTAGTCCAGGCTGACCTGGAATTCACTATGTAGTCTCAGGGTGGCCTCGAACTCTCAGCAATCCTCCTACCTGGGTCTCCCGAGTGCTGGGATTAAAGGCATGCACCACCACACCCGGCTAAAACTGGCATTTCTTTTTAAAAATATTTTAATTTATTTATTTGAGAGAGACAGAGTCAGACAGAGGGAGAGAGAAGGGGAGAGAGAGAGAATGAGAATGGGTGTGCCAGGGCCTCCAGCCACTGGAAATGAACTCCAGACGCATGCACCATCTTGTGCATCTGGCTTACATGGTCCTGGGGAATCAAACTGAAGTCCTTTGGCTTTGTAGGCAAGTGTCTTAACCGCTAAGACATCTGTCCAGCCCTAGGCTGGGGCCTCTTGATGCTGCAAATGAACTCCAAACACATGTGCCACTTTGTGCATCTGGCTTTATGTGAGTACTGGGAACCTAACGCAGGCCATTAGGTTTTGCAAGCAAAGTGCCTTAATCACAGAGCAATCTCTCCAACCCCACAAGCTTAATTTTTAATCAAAAAACATCCTGAGTCTGTAGAGCCATCCATTCTAACTACCATAGGAATCAAGCCTGTAACACACATGGCCTTGCAGCACCGGGGCGGGGGGGCATTCAAGATCAAAGTATAGTAGGAAGAATCACACATATATGCTGATCCTGGGGAATTTAAAAGATTATAAAACAAATGCTTCCACCTGGAGAGAATGATTTATCATCACTTTGGTAAGTGGTTGCCTTGTCTGTGGCAGAGACAGGTGGCAGCAGGGGTGTGGGTGCCTCTGGTGAGGACCCAGCTGGGAAGACATGCACAAGCACAGTCCTGCTCACTGTCTTCAACATTTGTCTTGGAGAGGGTTACCCTCCTGTGCAATGGCTATGGCACAGTGTGTATCACATGACACACATGTTAATAGTATTTGTTATATTTAAGGAATATGGAGTTAATTCTACTTAAGTCTCACCTACTATTTCCAATCTGGGAAGAGTTTGATTTGTCTTCCTTTGTTTCTGTAGTTCAGATTTCCCCAACATATTACTAGACTAGATATCAGAAAACTATTCACTAAAATGGGTGCATCTGAGAATTGTGGCACATATGTGTAATCTCAGCATTCAAAAGACTGAGGCACAGTTCAGAGAGATTTGCTCAACCATGTTTATAGCTGCTCAATTCATAATAGCCAAAAACTAGAATCAACCCAGATGCCCATCATTAGACGAATGGATAACCAAGATGTGGTGTAACTACACATTGGAATTCTACACAGCAGTAAGGAAAAATGACACAATAAAATTTTAACAAAAATGGTCGAACTAGGGAGAGATCATTCTCAGTGAACTTACCCGATCACAGAAAGACAATTGTGGCATGGTCTCACTCATCTGAGGCTCCTAACCTGGGTCTTCCCAAGATACTGACATACCTAATAGGCATCTCGAGGACTGGACAACAGGGAGGGTGGGGTAGGAGGGGAGGGTAAGTGGGGGGGTCATAAAACTGGACTCAAATGGAACTGGTACCATGAAATCGTATATCTTGAAAGATAAACTAAAATGTTGAACCTTCATTGGGTCCTTAGAGGGAACACCTGAATCAAAGGGTCCTGGAGAGGGTATGATGAAGACTAACCTTAATCTTCTCCTGTTTCTCTTTCTCTTTTATCTCTTTCTCTTTTATATTATCTTTTTCTTCTTTTTCTTTGGTGATAGCCTGTAACTCCTAGTACCCTGATGCAGTTAACATCTATAATGAGCTGTTGATCAGAGAAACCTACAGGGTTTTCCATAAGAAGACAGATTTCTGTCAGAGTACTTGGTGACCCACCAAAAGTTAATGGTAAGATCCTACTGCTCAAGACACCATATGCTGTTGGCATGGAACATGGAGAGACCTGGAAGAGAGGCAGTCCCCAGACAGCTTGTCTAGTGCCAGAAGGTGTTACATGAGCTACTGGGGAAAATAGCCAACATCTGTCCAAGCAACTCGTGGTCTAAGCTACTCAGCAGCAAACAACCTGATATGATATTCACACAAATGCAATAGTGGCACACAGCCATGATGGGTAACCAACTGCTCTTGAATTTGATAATGGATCCTCTCAGTGGAACAGAACCCATACCTGGAACTGAAAAACAAGTCAGAATCACATCCAAAAAATGAGTTCGCTCTCCAATATCAAGCTCCCACCAATCTTGGGCTAAAAGAGGGCCTGCACCTATTAAACTCTCTAAACTAATAATGGTTATCCTATTTATCCAGTGTTGACTTCACTCTCCATTGGAGAATCTGTTTCTCTTTTTCAGATGGATGCAGAACCTGAGGAGAGAATCAGCCCATTGCACCTTACCTGGGCTCCAGCTGAAACCATAGAGTAATGGGGGAAATGAACAAGAGTGCTGCTTTCATGGTGAACTTGCACAAGGTGAAGGTGATAGACACAGAGAATGCTTAACTCCTACCAAACCAGAGATCCAGAGACACAGGCTCCCAAGACCTCATCACTGAAGTAGACCTAAAACAAACCCAACATGGCTCAGAGAAATTCACAGAAGAGGGGGCGGAATGATTGTTAGGGCCACAAGTTGAGACATTATGCACAGAGACATTGCCTCTTCCCCATACCTGATCGATACCCCTACAATGCATGATCCACAATCTCCATGAGGATAACTGACATCCCCAATGAGGAGGGTCCCTTTGGATGGGGGAGGACAGGGATGAGGGTAAGGATGGTACCAACATGTGTTGTTTACACACTGAGTATGTACATAACTAATAAAAAAATAATGTCGGGTGTGGTGGTGCACGCCTTTAATCCCAGCACTTGGGAGGCAGAAGTAGGAGGATCACCATGAGTTCAAGGCCATCCTGAGACTACAGAGTGAATTCCAGGTCAGCCTGGGCTAGAGTGAGACCCGACTTCAAAGAAACAAAAACAAACAAACAAACAAAAAAAGAGTGAGGCAAGAGAATCATGCATATAAGCCCAAGATACATGGTGAGACCCTGTTTCATAAAGTCAAAAGTAAAATCAATAAATAGAAAGGGAAGGTACTACTATTTAAGTAATAGAGTTAATGTTGGATATCATCTATCTAGTAAATTTTTGAAAAGGTAATGTTCTGCCTGAATAACTCAGCTGATAGTCCAAGAGGAAAGCTAACAATAACAATCGTAGACCACGTTAATGAGTTTTCCACTGCCATGTCAAATAGCAGAAATTAAAAGACAACAAACTTAAGAAAAAGAAAAGTTTATTTTGGTTCATGGTTTCCAACCCTTCAGTCCATGTTTCAATGGTTCTCTTGCCTTTAGGCCTGAAGCAAGGCAAAACCATAAGGGAGAGAGTGTGCCATAAGCAAAGCTGCGTACCTCACGGAGGCCAGGAAGCAAAGGGATAAAGACCAGGAGCAGGAGTTTCAATAGCCTCTTTAAGAGCAAGTCCTTCATAACCTAGCCTTCTTCCACCGGACCCCAGCTCCTGAAGGTTCCATCATTTCCTAAAAGTGACAAAGTTGCAGACCAAGCCATCAACACACAGGAATTTAGGTCACCCAAGACCCAAATCACAGAATAGACTGGTTTTTGAGCACTCCTTCTGTGATGGGTACCATACCTCATCTTCTCTGTGAGGTGTTTATAAAGGATGAACTAAGATTCAAAGAGCTTAAGTATTTTGTCTATAGCTCCCGAGGTGATAAATACAAGACCCTGAGTTCAAAACAAAAATTTTGTGCCTCCAAACTGTGTCCTTCAGCCATAATGCCAGCACACTAGTCTGGAAATAAAGATGATACTTATAAAATGTTCTTTAAAAGATCTTTATGTGTCATATCCAACATACATAAATGCACAGATGATTAACTTGAATTTGTAAAGCCTGAGAAACCTATCCTACCTGGACTCTCATCCCCTGAACTGATCAAAAAGATTCCTCCCTGGAGCTGTGGACTCAAGTTGTTGAAACAACCAAGTTTGACTAACAGGGTCACCTGTGTGAAACAGCTTTTTCAGGAACTTGGTAATTCACTGAACAGAAGTGATAGGATCTAAGGTATGAGACAAGAAGAGGTGGGCTGAGAGAAGAGGAGATGTAGTCAGTTACCATTTACAGGTGGGAATTTTGTTTTCGAATCAGGCAGAAATATTGTTAGGTGTTATATCTTCAGGAAGCATTTATATTGACACCACGTCGGGAGGCCATATATATTTACATTTAGCACTGGTGAGAAGAGCACCGAGAATCAGAGTTAAGTTCTTCATTCAACAAGGCAGAGAACTGAGGCACGCTCAGAGAGGAGGGTAACAAGAGCACAGCCTTATTTGTGATTATCCCAGGTTGTCTGCTCCTTGTGTTGTGTGGACTTGTTTTTAGCAAATGCTATGAAACGTGCCAACACCTGCAACAAAATCAAGAAAAACAGAAATCACAGTTTTAGACCACTCTAACCAAATTGGCCCTTCCTCCCTCCCTCCTTTCCTCCCTCCCTCCCTTCCTCCCTCCCTCCCTCCCTCCCTCCCTCCCTCCCTCCTTCCTTCCTTCCTTCCTTCCTTCCCTCCCTCCTTCCTTCCCTCCCTCCTTCCTTCCCTCCCTCCTTCCCTCCCTCCCTCCTTCACTCCCTCCCTCTCTCCCTTGTTGAGAAAAGGTCTCTCTTTATAGCCTAGGCTAGCCTCAAACCCACAGCAATCTTCCTACCTCAGCTTCTCACATAGTGGGACTACGCACCTGCACTGTCATGCTAAAGTAGGTTTGGGGGTTTTGGTGGTAGGATCTCACTACATTGCTTAAGCTGGCTCTAAACTTCCATGCCATCCTCCTGCCTCAGCCTCCTGAAAAGTGAGAAGCTGGGACTCCAGAAATACAGAACCTTGATCAGAATTGCTAACGAGAAATAACAATGAAGTAAACAACTTGAATTTATTGAAGATCTGGTGTAAGCAGGACTCTGGCAGACAGAAAATGACTCATTTAAGCTTTACAGCAAAAGAACTACACCTTCCTCACTCTGGAGTGTGAGTTTTCTTTACATAAAACTTCCTGCTTCACTCCGTTTACTAGTAGCTTTTACTTTTCCAGTCAATGGACCTCTTACCAAGCCAAGCGCATGCAGAGTTCCAATGTGCAAAAGAAACCAATGCAAAGCCTCATGTTGCAGTTCACCTGTGTTTCTCATCACCAAGGAAGCTCCAGAGAACACCTGGAAAATTGCCTTTTTAAAATTAGTTATGGACGTACTCAATCTGTAAACAGCACGCGTTGGTACCATTCTTTCCCTCATCCTGCCCCCCTCCAAAAAGACCCTTTGGGGTTAGTTGTGGGTCATGCATTGTGGGGGTAGGAGTCAGTTATGGGGAAGAGGCAATGTCTCTGTTCACTTTCTGTGTGTGGATAGACCTCATTTTCGGTTGGTTATACCCTGCCTTTTTATACTAAAGTCTATCCATCACAGTTGCTATCATGTTATTTATTACGCATTCCACTGTTTAAGGAATAATGCAAATTGTCATATAAAATGTAAAAAATAAAAATAACATGACTGTATGAGTCATGATGAATACTGAGATAAAAATCACATTAGTGGGCTAGAGAGATGGCTTAGCAGTTAAGGCTCTTGCTTGCAAAGGCAAAGGACCCATGTTCAAGTCAGCCAAATGCACAAGTTGGTGCATGAACCTGATGTTCATTTCAGAGGCTGAAGGCTCTGGCATGTGCATTCTCTCTTTCTCTCTCCCATAATAAATAAATAAATAAATAAATAAATAAATAAATAAATAAATAAATAAATAAATAAAATTAGTTATTTCAAGCAAGTACCTATAACTGATAATCCAGCTCCCCAGCCCCACATCAGTTATTTCAAATAGAACCTTTGTCTCATTAAAAAAACCTGTATTGAGACATAGTTCATATATAACAAATAAAGTTAACCTGTTGAAGTGTACATCTCAGAGGTCTATACTTAGCATATGTACAGAATTTTCAACCATAACCATCATCTAATTTTAAAACCTTTTTTTGTCATTCCCAAAGAAATCTTGTAATACTAGAAATTATTGTTTGAGCCCGGCATGGTGGCACATGCCTTTAATCCCAGCACTTGGGAGGCAGAGGTAGGGAGATCACCATGAGTTCAAGGCCACCCTGAGACTACATAGTGAATTCCAGGTCAGCCTGAGCTAGAGTGAGAGCGTACTTCAAAAACACCAAAAAAAGAAAGAAAGAAAAAGAAAAAAAGAAAGAAAGAAAGAAAGAAGGAAGGAAGGAAGGAAAGAAGGAAAGAAAGAAAGAGAGAGAAAGAGAGAAAGAAAGAAAGAAAGAAAAAGAAAAAAAGAAAGAAAGAAAGAAGGAAGGAAGGAAGGAAGGAAAGAAGGAAAGAAAGAAAGAGAGAGAGAGAGAGAAAGAAAGAAAGAAAGAAATAAAAGAAAGAAAGAAAGAAAGAAAGAAAGAAAGAAGGAAAGAAAGAAAGAAATTATTGCTTACTTGACTTTGAGTTTGGGGCAAGTAAGTAGTGGTTCTTGAATACCAGACACCAAGTTGTCAGATGTGGAAACCAGGAGCTCTGACACTGAGACATAATATTTTGTGCTTGGTTGTCTTTACTTTTCCTTTGAGGAGAGATTAAATGTGTTTTAAAATAATAAGGTCCTGGTATATCTCAACTTGCAAATAGTTGATTCAGGTCAGAATAATTTTTAATCTAGACTGTGGGTCCTTCCCTTGTAATTTAGCCCTTCATTCAAAAAAATTAAAATATATTTTAATATGTTTATTTATTTATTTGCAATGAGAGAGAGAGAGATACAGAAAGAGAGAGAGAGAGGATGGACATGCCAGGGCCTCTGGCTACTGCAAATGAGCTCCAAATACCTATGACACTTTGTACATCTGGATTTATGTGGGTACGGGGGAATTGAGCCCTGGGCCAGCATGCTTTGTTAAGCAAGCCCCTTTAACTACTAAGCCATCTCCCCAAGCTCCCTAATTTTTTTAAAAATTATTTTATTTATTTATTTGAGAGAGACAGAGATACAGAAACAGGCAGGGAGAGAGAGAGAAAGAAAGAATGGGGGCAACAGGGCCTCCAGCCACTACACATGAACTCCAGATGCATGTGCCTCCTTGTGCATCTGGCTTACATGGGTACTGGAGAATTGAGCATTGAACCAGGGTCCTTAGGCTTCATAGGCAAGCTCTCAACCTCTAAGCCATTGCTCCAGTCCCAAGCTCCCTAATTAAAAAAAAAAAAAAATTTTATTACTTATTGATTTTTTTAATAAAAAGGTTGTAGTCATAGGCCCTCTTAACCCCCAATTCTTCAGAGGATCTTTTTTGGTAAGGTTATTGGTATTTGTTGTGGAGCCTAAGAGGCCTTAGTCCTGGCAGGGGGAGGGGTAGATATAGTGGCTTAGGTTATTCCCACCCCACCCCTGAGACTTTTACAGTCTTCCTGCCCCCTCTTCCACAATGTTTCCTGAGCCTTAGCAGGAAATATAGAGTCCTTGGCAACATAGAGATCTGATTTAGTGTTATTTTCTCTGTAGACTCTGTATCTCCGTTATGATGGGGTTTAAGTGACCACAGTATCTGTTTCCATCTCCCTGAAACTGGTTTTTAAGCTAGCCATGAGAGCAGTGTTCATGTCACCACCTCCTCTGTAGTGACATCTGGGACCAGATGAAGTGGACATGACCCATCTCATGGTATAGAGTTGGCTCTTTCTTCTTGATGTTCTTGCCTTCCCCAGTATTCTCCACCACCTGTAAAATAGAACAGATTCTCCAACCAAAGGTGAGAGCAATTTGAATTAAAGAGGATATGCCTGGTTATTAAAGAGACTTATTGATGTGTATGTCCACTCTTCTTAAAGATCAGTGGAGGTTCTCTCTGGAACCCATTAGTTTCCTGTCCTAGGAAATCTGGTTTGATTCCCAGAAACATTGAGTGGGTCTCATGTCCAATCCATGAGCAGTTGGTTACCTGCATCCGCCGTGTACCACTATTGCACAAGTGTGTACTTTGCAGTGGTCAGCTGGCTGACTTTGTATCTTGCAGGATCTCCTGCTTATTTAATCCATTGGCAACTGTTATTCTCCAGTTGCTCTCCTAGCACTTTCCAGCACTATGAAGGCTAACTAGGAAGGAACTGGCTTCCCTCTCATTTCCAGTACGGCCACTTGATGTTCTGTGGCTGCAGGCTGCAGTTGTCTTCAGCAATAGGGACTTGCCTTTTAGCTCTTGCAGGTAACTAAGTGTTTTTACCCCTTCATTTTTGAGTGAGTTTGTTTTGTAGAAAGTGAATGTTCTCTTTATCCCATATTAGATATCAAATACATATTTTTAATGAGCAAGATATAGGCTAGGGATGTAGCTTAGTGATAGAGTACTTGCATAGCATGTGCAAGGGCCCTGGCTTAATCCCCAGCACAGGAAAACAAAAACTTCTTAAAGAATAATGTTAGAAAAGTGGGATATTTACATTACTGAACTGAGCTCCCGTGATGCTATACTGAATGCACACATGAGAGCAAAGGGCATTTGGGCTTTATTTGTAGTCATACTATAGTCACAGGGACTGAGGTTGCCTCTGTATTGTAAATGGCTGGAATACTGGACAAAATATATTAAACAGCTGCTGTCAGAGATTAGAGAACAGCCAATGTAGGGCTATTACATATTATAAAAGAGAAATATTTGAAATGAGTCCCAGCATAATCCCAGCTGTCTGCCTGTGGATGCAGCCTTGATGGAAATGCTGAGAGTGGGTTACTAGAATAGCATGGTGGCTTTGGTAAGTTGTAAACAAATATCAGAAGGTAGGGTTTTAAGGCAGCTATAAGAGGTGGGGCAGGGTTCTGGAGAGGAAGGGGTCTACAGCAAGAACAATTCCAAATCAGTGATGAGGGTGCCTTTTATTCTTACAACATCTTTAACTGTGTAAGCAGAGGGACATTTCAGTGAGGCCGGGGAAAGAATGGTCAGACCACTATTCACTGAGCAAGTGCCAAGTACCACACTTCAAATAGGTCAGGAAGTCACATAGGGGCCAGATAGGACTTAATAAGACATTCAGAAGAGACCCAAGAAGGGTGTTTTCATGATATTTGGGATAATCTATCCCCAGAGTAAAACCTATACTAGATTTGCCTTAATAAAACTTATACACCAGCCTAGGATGGAGTAACCTGAGTTGCAAGGAACAAATTTCTGTAAAACAATGATTAATAGATATATTTTTCAAACAAAATCAACAAAAATCAAACAAAAAAAGGTACTCAACATTACATTCATAATGCCAATGCACCAACCCAAACTTGTCATACACATCAAGAAACAAGGAAGTGAAGTAGGTTCTGCACATGGAAGAAAATTCTGTTTTAAAGAGATCCAGGAAGGACAGTGATGACAGAATTAGCAGACAGGGGCTTTAAAGATGCTCAGATGCTGAAGGTTTTAACGAAGCCAAACATAATGAGATAAATGGGTGACAAAACTCCTAGAATTAAATCTAATATCTGAAATGAATATTTGCTAGATAGGATTAAGTGGAATTAGACACAGCAGAAGAAAAGATTAGTGAATTTGAAGACATACCAATAGAATCTTCCCAAGAGGAAGCATAGATGGAAATGAAGACTGTGAACTGCTTTTGGCTGAAAAAAACTCACTTACTGACGTGTAAACACTTCCCCAGGGGGCTCAGCCTCAACCCAAGGACTATTGTACAAAGGTACAATGACCACAGCTGTAAGCCACAGAAGTCTGCCCTTCAGGCCATTAGGGAGACATGTGACCTGTAGAGTGGCAAGGTAGCATGCTGTAGCACCCACCACACCTTTTATTTTCTTAACAATCAGGATTGCCTGTGGATTGGAAGGAATAAACCTTGATTTGTACAAATCCCTCCCATATAAACTCATTGAGAAGGGAAGGGGATATGATGGAGAGTGGAGTTTCAATGGGGAAAGTGGGAGGGGGGGTGGAGGGAATTACCATGGGTTATTGTCTATAATTATGGAAGTTGTGAATAAAGAAATAAATTTAAAAAAAAGAAAAATGTGCAATAGTCTATTTTGGCTATTTGTGATACAGAAAAGCTTCCTTTCAAATTTCACTTACTTTTAATTCATTTTAAGAATTAAGAATTAATTATATAAGTATACATTATTTGAAAATAAAACTTCCATTCTTCTTTTAAAATTGGCATGAAGAGAGCCAACGCATATAAAATTCCCTCCAAGACATAGATGGTCATCCCTTCTACCTAGTACTAACTTTTCTCTCCGTTGGAGAATTTCCTTATCTTTTTTCAGGTGGACAATGAACCTGAAGGGAGGATCAGCTAACCACACCTCACTAGGGCCCCAGCTGAAACCATAGAACAACGCAGGGGAAGGGCAAGAGTTCAGCGTTCATGGCGATCATGACACCAGAAAAAGGCTGAAGGAGATAAACACAGAGAACATCCAACTCCAACTAAGCCAGATATCCAGAGACACAGAGGCTCCCAAAACCTCACCACTGAAACAGAACTAAAATGACCCCAATGTGGCTCAGGGAAATTCGCGGAAGAGGGGGCGGAAAGATTGTTAAGAGTCACAAGTTGGGGCATTATGCACAGAGACTGGGGCCTACACCCCAGAACTCTTGACTAACCTCACAATGCACGACCCACATTCCCCATTGATGAGGGTCCCTTTGAAAGTGGGAGGACAGGGAGGAGGACAATGGAACAATACTATGAATGTAAAATCAGAATAATATAAATTTTAAAAAAAGGGAAAAAAACAGATTTTTTAAAGATTTTTAAAATTTTTGTTTATTTATTTATTTAGAGACAGTGGGGGCCTGCCAGGGCCTCCAGCCACTGCAAACGAACTCCAGACACATGTGTCATCAAGTGCATCTGGCTTATTTGGGACCTGGAGAATTGAACCAGGGTCCTTAGGCTTCGCAGGCCAATGCCTTAACTGCTAAGCCATCTCTCCAGCCTGAGACTGCCATTCTTTATAGGTAAACTCTAAGAATGCAGGATTGTTTAGGTTTGGGTTTGGTTCATCACTGTATTTCCAGTGGTTAAAACAGAGATTTGTTTATCTGTGCAGGCTAAGCAAGCCCTGTGTGACTAAATTACAGTCTCAGGCTATACTGAACATGAAATAATATTCCCCATGGTTTTCCTCAAGGTGGCACTATGTTCAGTACTAGTGATTTCCTATGATACAACTTTTCTTAATATAGCCTTGATAGCTGGTCCATTTTCTTTTATTATATAAATCTTATTTTTAACTTTCCCAACTTTCTTACTAGTGTTTGAGCTCATGTTCTTTTTGTTCGTCTTCAGTACTGGGATTAAACCTAGTTCCTTGCCTATGCTGGGCTTGAAGGATTTGATGAAGCTAAACATAATGAAATAAATGGAAGACAAAATCCCTAGAATTAAATCTAATACCTGAAATTAAATATTTGCTTGTTTGCTAACACTGAACGATATGCCTAATTTCACACATGTTCTTGCCTGGAAGAGACAAGATGGACAGAAAACCTTGGTTTTCTTGTCTTTTCCTCCCCCCACTATCTTTACCTTTATCTCTCTCATATAGCCTTTACTTTCAGCACATTAGGAAAGGTGTTAATCTATTGCTTAATATTCACCTATTATATTTAGCATTTATTATGGAAGGGTTTTTGTGATATATTTAATGCAAAGTTTTTTTTTTTAAAAAATGTTTTGAGCTGGAAAGATGGCTTAGCAGTTAAAGCACTTGTCTGTGAAGCATAAGGACTCACGTTCAACTCTCCAGGTCCCACATAAGCCAGATGCACAATGATGCAAGCGTGCAAGGTTGCACATGTGCACAAGAAGGTGCACACATAAGGAGTTTGATTGCAGTGGTTGGAGGCCCTGGCATGCCAATCCTCTCTCTCTCTCTCACATAAAAAAGGCCAGTCTATTGAACATGCCTGAAAAAACTTTAATTTATTTGAGAAAAGGAGCGAGAGTGTGTGTCTGGGTTTACCAGGGCCACTTGCCACTGCAAATGACTCCAGATACAAGTACCACTTTATGCATCTGGCTTTGCTGGGGTACTGGGAGATGGAACCCAGGTCAACAGGTTTTCAAGTAAGCACCTTTGACCACTCAGAAATCTATCCAGTCCAAGGATAAGTTTTTCAAGCATTCAGTTCTTTTACATTACATGGGCATATCACAATTTGCATTCCATTCACTGACTGGTGTACTTTTGAGTCTGGAGTTATAATACTATGAACATTGTGCATAGATAGATCTTTGTATGGATGCTTTCATTTCTCTTGAATAAATACCTAGGAGTGGCAAGCCTGAATACTGTGGTAAATACAGGCCCATTGTTAAAGAAAGCCAAGGGAGTTTTGAAAGTGGATGTATTATTAAAATTCTCATTAACAGTGGCTAAGAATTTCAGTTTCTTCACATTCTTTCCAACAACGCATAGATCTAAAATTTTAACTACCCTAACATGTACATAGTCACACCCGCCTTTTTGAGTCTTTTTTTTTTTTTTAGGTATTTTTGTTTTGTTTTGTTTTTATAAGGCTCCAAACTTGTGAGGTTTAGATATAAAAGGTAAAAATTTATAAGTAAGGTCTGGAAAGACGGCTTAGTGGTTAAGGCATCTGCCTGCAAAGACTAACTACCTGGGTTCAATTCCCCAGTACCCATGTAAAGGCAGATGCCCAAAGTGGCGAATGCATGTGGAGTTCATTTGCAGCAGCTAGAGGCCACGGGGCACCCATTCTATCTCTCTGTCTCTTCTCTCTCCCTCTCTCTGCAAATAAATAAAAAAAAAATTACAAAGAAATGAAGGGGGTAAAATCATGGTGTTTTACTTCAGACTTAAGATCCATATATTTACTTCAGACTTAACTCAGGTCTAGGAGGAATAATTAAGAGATACCACCAAGCTTTTGGCTCATTCCTCTTTTACCTCCCTGGATCTCCTACCCAGAGACCTCAGCTGACACTATTTTCTTTGGCTCTTTCAAACTTTTTCTGTCTTTGAGTTCTCTTCTAAAGCCAAGTCTTGCTGGGAAAAGGACCAGGTTAATCTCAGCCATTTCCGAACACTGGATGAACTCAGGGCTGGCAAGGCTTTGAGAGGAGAGAGGGGTGGGATGCAGACAAGTGAAGCAGGAGCAGAGCCAGCAACTGATGCGTCTGGTATCCTTGGGAACCTCTCCTGTCTTTGCTCTCCTCCAAAACTGTGCAGACCCCAGGTCCCTCTCAAATGCAAACACCTGGCTAAGTTCTGAGGAGCATGGAGGTGACCAGTGTCCATTCCAGCTCTGAAGATGCACTGTGGGCCACAGACCACATCTCCACCAGTGCATCTCCACCAGTGTCCATACAGATGTCCAATCCAGGAAGAGATTCAAACCAATATCAAAGAATTAAGTTGATGATGACACATGTAAGCGAGTATTTTCTATCTCCATGAACAGAGAGAATATATTTTTTTAAGGGAAAAAAGATCTTTAATTGATTCCTCATAGAACTTTTTTTTTTCTAGATTGTAAAGAAATCATTTGTTATATTTTCTATTGGGCAGATATTCAAATTCAAGAGTTAATACAAGTTCAGATTTAGGAGGTACATAAAATGTGGGAGACACACAAGTGGAAATGATAATATACAGGATGAGATTAAAATTGCCTTATGAAGCAAAGGTAGCCAGCTCTGCAGAGGAATAACAGCAGGTGTGAATAAGGGATTTTGTTTTCTACCTTCAAAACTATAGTGTCATTTTCCTGGAGAGAATCACTGCTGAAGTCATCTTGTTACAGTCTTGATGCAGATGTAGATGGAGCTCTGATATGGGAACATTGCATAGAATCCGAACCTAGAATGGATGTATGGAGTTTAGAGAGACAAAAGTCATTGGCAGTGCCTTTCTTGGCTTGGGCTCTTTTGTGCAACCTCCCTTGGGTCAGTGTACCAGGCAGTAACCCCACACATCAGGACTCGCTGTTCTTTCAAAGCAATGACAGTATTTGCCTGTGGCACTTAGGGTTAAATGCAGGGACTCTGTTGCCATGCCATTAAGCCATCAGCTGTAAACATGGTCAACTGTCCTCCTATCAGAGGGTTGTTGTGAAGAGTAGACATATTAGTGTACGTGAAGATCTTAGAACTTGCCTGCTACCTAGCAAGCACTATGTCACTGTGACTTATGGTTACTGTGAGGAAGGAGAAATTGCAACCACACTGCCTCTCAACTCTGAAGAATATTCAGAATAAATAAGTGAAAGTAGAAGTAAAATTGTCTAGAGAAACAAAGGGGATTGAGGGAGGAAGAGGAGTGATGTAGTGAGGAATGGGGTGGGAGTGAGGGGAATATGCTCAATATATAATATAAGCCTGCTTACCCAGGATTCAACCCCCAAACCACCCACATCAGCTGGATGCCAAAGGTGGCATAGGCATCCAATGCCTGGAGCAGCAAGAGGCTCTGGTAGGCCCATACACACATGTGTGAAAATAAACAGAGAATTATTAAGAATTAATAATAATACAAAAATCCTTGTCAAAGGAAAAAAACAGATATTTCACACAAACTGATGAAATTAAAACCTCTCCTACTTTAACATTAAGTACCTAATTTTAAGGCAGAAAAGGTTTTTTTTAATCTTTGTTTATATTTTTATCTCTGAATATACGATTGCCATTAGCAGTTCTACTGTTTCCTAGGGGACAGTGTCTTTGTCTGTCTTGTGACTGTCTCATCTTGCTCATGCCCTTGGCTCCTTTCTGGGCTACAGTTAGGTACCTTTCTTTTGCCCTCTCTTTCTTCCTTTTCCATTCTCCTTTCCTTTTCTTTCCTTCCCTTCCCTTCCCTTTTCATTCTTTTCCTTCTTCCTTCCCCTCCTTTCCCTTTCTTTCTCTTTCTCTCTCTTTCTTTTCTTCCTATTCTTTCTTTTTCTTTCAGATGGAGTTGTATATACCATATATTGGCTTTGAACTTGCTCTGTGGCTGAAGATGACCTTGAACTTCTGACCTTTCTGCTCCCACCTTCTAAGTGCTGATATTACGAGAACATGCCACCACATCTGGTTTATGTGGTTCTGGGGATCAAACCAAGGGCTTCTCTGCCTGTACATGCCAGGCAAGTACTCACCAACTGAACTATGGCCTCAGCCCAATATTTCTTAACCTGATCTTTGTTAGTTAGGACACAGTCCTAATCTCTTGGAAAATGAAAACATTTATAAAACTTCTACTATTTAGTATTTCCAAACTCCGAGATGTTTATTAAAATGAGAACTTCTGGAGTAGGATTTAGTCAGAGCAAGGACTGGGTCTTAGAAACTAGAATTTTAAAGAGAATTTGCCATGTAGATAGAGATGCATAAATGCAATGTTGAAATGAATACTTTTATTAATTAGGGATTTTAAACCTTGTGTTGTTCTCACATAATTTTAGCATTTTAAGGCTTTGACAATTCTTAGTTGTCCTCAAAGTCTCTGATCCAGAAAAAGCATCATAATTTCCTAAACTCTCACAGCATCAGTGGCAGAAGTACAGCCCAAACCCCTGGAGTGATAACACTCTACACTGAATTTCTTCCTCCCATTTTTATTTAATTGTGGGGTCAATTTCATTATCTTAAAATCAATTTGTAGTGTTCTGAAAAATTTTAAAAATTCTTATTTTTCTTTTAACAATATAAATAACATTGTTGGGGCTTATCTGTGAAGGAGCTTGCCTGCAAAGCCTAAGGACCCAGGTTTGATTCCCCAGTACCCACATATAGCCAGATGCACAAGGTGGCACATGCATCTGGAGTTCATTTGCAGTGGCTAGAGGCCCTGGCATGCCCATTCTCTCTCTCTCTCTGCCTCTGTCTCTCAAATAAATAATATAAAAATAAAAGAAGTTTTTTTAAATAAAGAAATAACATTGTTGAATAACAAAAGGAGGGAATTACGTACATTGCTCTGGTGAGAATGGACTGAGCATACAAGTACTTGTATTCTTACTGAGTAACATACACAAGGAAACATCGTGATCATTGTAGTCATCATTATCAATTATTATTTAGACATCTGCTTCATTAATTAATCTCAATCCTTGAAAATGTCATTAGGTCCCCTTAAGACCTAAGTGAAATATAAATGGTGGCCGAATCACAGAAGTGCGTGGGTTCAAAGAGCGTTGGGCAAGTCTTCATCAAGTGCCATCAGTACCGTTTCCCACTTTAAGCCATTGCTTGGTTCAGAAATGGAAGTGACATTTTTAGCTACCAGATAGGCCAACCCTGCAAGAGAAGGATGTGCACAGAAAACTTCCTCAGGTTTTCCTCTCAACGGTGCATTACTTACTGATCATCAGCCATCACAGAGGTCCTGTTACCTGGTGAAATCTGACAAGGGATCTCCGTGGAAAAGGTGCACGTCAAGCCAATCATGGTCTCTGCTGTGGTGATGTGGGGCTAACTTACCCATTAGGCACAATTGCACATGCACATATCATGCTGTTATGAACCCATGAAAACCTTAATGTCTCTTAAAATTAAAAGAAAATAATGCACTTCAATGAAGAATGTTTCCTTTTTTTCCACTCCAGAGAAATGTAATATTGTAAAGTCCCTAAAAAAAAATCTGTTAAAATTTACTTTCAACAGGAAAAAATATTTTAATGCTTAAAGTTATGTCAAAAACATTTTTGTTTTTTGAGGTAGGGTCTCTCTCTAGCTCAGGCTGACCTGGAATTCATGGCGATCCTCCTACCTCTGCCTTCCAAGTTCTGGGATTAAAGGCATGTGCTACCACGCCCAGCTTCAAAACCAATTTTTAATTTTGACATCCTAGTGAAAGGGCCATCCGAAGGCAAAATGTGCTATGCCCAACCTTGATTGCAATACTTTACTTTATTAACCAAATAACTTTCAGTGTTTTTGCTGTTTGATTCAGCCATCTGCAAGTCCTTGGTTCCAATACTTTTAGAATGGTGGTTAGTTGTAAACTCCTTAGAATAACAATGCTGCCGGATGTAACCTTTGGATTGTTTTCTAGTTACTTGCTTAATCATGGCTAATAGAATATTTTTCATGTTCCTTGCTTTTTTAGCTCCTTATTTGTTCCCCAGTCCCCACCCTTTCCTGCTTTCTTTCTTATACAGCACAGTCTGGAACGCTCAAACAGTGTCAGGGTAGATGGTCAAGAAAACAGATTTATAGAATCAAGTAATTGGTAGCAGTAAATTTATTAGTATCCAACCATTTGAACAATTATAGAAAAAGATAAAGTTAAGGTAATGCTGGGCCACTGAAAAACAGTTATCTCTGAAGAAGATATATGACTGTTCAGTTTGTTTGATGCATTTGTTTTCTTTGAATGCACAACTTCCAAAAAGATACTGGGGTTCACTCTGCACATGCTAGTCCTCCCATGGGGTGCCCATCAACGTGATGTCTCTATGTGAATCACTCATTTAAGAAGTTGGTCTACTGGGATGACCCAAAAGGCAACATAGCGCTGAAACCCCGCTGTCACACCCTCCAAGGCTCAGGGACCATTGCGGAAGAGGGGGCGGATAGAATGGAAGAGCCAAAGGAAGGGTATGACTCCTTACAATGCAACTGCCCAGACAGAAATTGGCATCAATATCCATGACCTTGCAGTGCCTAGCAATACCTTCGCAAGACCCTCAAAAATAGAAAAAAAAAGATGATGACATCAAATTAAAAGAGAGATTAATGGAGAGTGGGAGGGGATATGATGGAGATTGGAGTTCTAAAGTGGAATGGGGGGAGGGGAGGGAAATCTCATGTGTTTTTTGTGTGTAAGTATAGAATTTGTCAATAAAAAATAATAATTAATAAAAAAAAGTCTCCAAAAAAAGAGAAGTTGGTCTATTTCTTCTTCTTCCAAACCATAGTATGATGAGTATTTATTTATTTATATTTTTTAGCAGATAGAGATAGAGAGAAGAGCAACAGAGAGAAACAAAGAGAATGGGTACTCCAGGGCCTCCAGCTGCTGCAAACAAATGCCAGACATATGCATCACTGTGCATCTGCCTTTACATGGGTACTGGGGAACTGAACCTGGGTCATTAAGCTTTGGTAGAAAGCACCTTCACTGCTGAACCATCTCTCTAGCCCTACCATGAGTTTTGAAAAGGTGAATTTAAAGAAGAATGCATAGATTAAAAAAAAAAAAAACCAGGACCCATTTAAGCAGATATTCAATAATATCTAAGTATCTTTTGGTACTAAGTTTGCTAAGAGTAGTGACTATTAACTACAACCCTGCCTCAAGGGAGCTCTTGGCCAGGAATGCTTTGTCAAATTTATAAAAAGGCAGTTTAGCAGTTTAGCCTTATTTAAATAGTGTGTGTGGTGGGGGGAAGAGTTGGATGTTGTTTGTTGCAGTGTCAAAAACATAATCTGTGGCATTCCTGTGCATCCTCAGGGCACCTTGGGAAGGCCTGACTGCTTACTTTCCCCTGCTCAGGCTCTGCTTTTCCTTCCTTCCTTCCTTCCTTCCTTCCTCCCTTCCTTCCTTCCTCCCTTCCTCCCTTCCTTCCTCCCTCCCTCCCTTCCTCCCTCCCTCCCCTCCTCTTCCTCTCCCTCCCTCCCTCCCTTTCTTTCTTTCTTTCTTTCTTTCTTTCTTTCTTTCTTTCTTTCTTTCTTTCTTCTTTATATCTATGTCTGTACTGATATATTGATACAAAGGTCTCTAGACTGGGCTGGCTTCATACTCTCTATGTAGTCAAGAATGACCTTGAACTTCTGATCCTCCACCCTCCTCCTCTCAAGTTCTAGGATCACCTCAATGCCCAGTTTATGCAATTCTAAGGGTCAAACTCAGGACCTCATGCATGCTAGGCAAACACTACCAACTGAGCTACATCACCAGCCCTCAACATTATATTTCAATCATAATTAGTTTCCTCATTAGCCAAAGACTGATACTTAGCATTTTTGTAAATTGTTAAAAAAATCTCCTCATACTTTGGAAATAACTCAAACTCATTCTAGATTGAAAAGCTAAGGTATACACACACTGTAGTGTTAATGGCATTGAGCTAATGAAAGCCCATCCTAGGCATTTAACTCTATTAGAAATTAGGCTCAAAGTTGGTGCATAGCAGGATATCCAGTGTGTCTATTCTATGATGATTACACACACATATTAAAATAATCAAAACTGTTTTGTTTTATTGTGTTTCCCCCTGTGTAGTTCAGGCTGACCTTGAACTCACTATGTAGCCCAGGGTTAACCTCAAACTTCTGATTCTCCTGCCTCAGTTTCCCAAGTGCTGGGATTATAGGCACAAACCATGTTACTGACATAAAATTGTTTTGAAATGATCATTTACATGGCCTTGGTCAATACCATGGTCATCAACAAGAACAATCTGTGCTGGCAAGGTAAGAGATGGCCACAAAAATAGTAAGAGCTACCTTACTTTGTCAGTACTGGCAGCTCAAATGCTTCAAGAGTTCAGAGAACAGAGGAGATAAATTCTAAGTGGGAGTATTTGTTGACAGTTTGGCAGAGAAGATGAATCCTAAATGACAGAAGAGATATTAGAAGGAAATTTGTATAAGTAAAGAGAAACTGGAAAGAATGATTAGAAATGATTGATGCAGAAAAATCAACAATTGAATGGTAGGTTTGAGAACTATGTGCCACAGGAAGAGATAATCAGATCTGGCCTCCTGGCTCTAAGGAGGTAAGGTCTTATTATCTCATTTGTAGATAAAATAACAGAGGCCCGAATACTTAGAGAGGTTAAATTATGTGATTAAGCTTCAGTGATTTTTTTTTTGTTCAAATACTTTTGCATAATTTTTGTTTGGTTTTGCTTTTGAGATGGCATCCAGCCTGGCTTCCAACATGAAATCCTTCTGCATCCTGCAATCACAGGTAAGCACCAGGATACCTGGCTTTTAAAATATGTCCATTTTGGAGCTCAGATCCTAGGAAGTCTGACTCTGGAAATGGGGATGGAGCCTGAGATATCTCCTTCATGCAAGGCTTTCAGTTGTTCATCCAAAATGAAACCCCATTTGGAAGATGGGGCCATGTGAACATGGATGGCCAAAGACGCACCTGCACCACTTTCCTATATTAGGAAAGAAAATCCTGCCAAGTTTTCTTCAGCTCTGGATAAATAGACAAATATTTGGTTTATCTCTCTTCACTGATATTCCTTATCCATTTTTCTAGTTTTCAAAATTTCTTTCACAACCAGAAAATGGAGATCTGCTATCCCTGGAATTTGCAAAGGTCACCCTCCTCTGTGTCCAGACTCCTCACAGATAACACTTGGGATCATGATCACATGGAAGACATAGGAGTGTGAGCAGAACAGAAAATTAAGTGAAACCCTGAGTTTCAGTCATGCTTTTGTCCCTTTATGGGGAAGGTACTTGATTTGGTGCTTAAATGCACTCCATAATCAATTAGTACAACCTTAGCCAAGTATGTTACAGGTCTATGGATAAGACAGAAGAAGATAGAATATAAGTACTCTAAAAATATGAAGACTAGGCTCGATAGATGGCTTAGCAGTTAAGGTGCTTGTCTGTGAAGCCTAAGGACCCAGGTTCAATTCCCCAGTATCCACATAAGCCAGATGCACAAGGTGGTGCATGCATCTGGAGTTCATTTGCAGTGGCTAGCAGCACTGGTGTGTCCATTCTCTCTATTTTCCTGTTTCTCTCTCTCTCTCTCTTGATCTCAAATAAATAAATAAAAATACAAACAATTTTAAAAGTATGAAGACAAACATCATCTTTTTAAAAAAAATTAGTCACAGGGATTCAATTCAATACACTTTATTTTATAACTATTAATATCTATTACAAGCAAGTCATGAGAGCAGATTCAGGGAAGTTGGATTTTCAGCCCTTGTCTCAAGAAAGAAAGCCTCCCATAAGCTAGGTCCTGCCCATATATCTCATTGCCATAATCTTTTGGTCTTTGACACTGATTATAAAAGGGACCAGCAAAACTATATTGAAAGTAGAAAGGTTTAAACAGGATTGAGGAGCAGAGGGATTAGGGAAGAGGAAGGGTTAGAGAGGAAGGTTAATCAAAACTAAGGATGTATGAAAAAACCTTATGGAAACATACGACTTTATAAGCTAGTTAAAACATATAATTAAAATTAGCTTGAACAGAGGTACCCTGTGTGGGTGGATAATGCTGCTACCAGAAGCAAAATCCTAGTGCCAGAGGTGAGATACCTCCCTATGAGTTGGTGGTCAGGGTGGTGCCTTAGCCCCCCTTCCCCAAGATAATGCAGGCTATTATCACTGGTTTTGGTTGTCCATCAGAACATCATAGTTAGACTCTATTCCGAAAGACATCACATTCTTCAGTTCCAGGCCATAGAAACATTAATTGGGAACTGATTTAGGAGCTTTCTCTTCTCTGGCTAGCTATCACAGTGTTAAGGGGCTATGCAGGCTGCTGGACACCAAAAGTTATCAGCAATCTTTTTTTTATAAATATATCTTTTTTATTTATATTATTCTGATTTTACATTCATAGTATTGGTTCCATTGTCCTCCTCCCTGTCCTCCCACTTTCAAAGGGACCCTCATCAATGGGGAATGTGGGTCATGCATTGTGAGGTTACTCAAGAGTTCTGGTGGGTAGGCCCCAGCTGTGGACCCTGCAAGCTATGATACCAACCTTCTAGGATAGATGTGCCCACTGGTGTGATAGTGGCAAGTCTGTGATGGAGGTAACTAACTGCTTTCTGATTGGTTTGGAAATCCCTTCCACAGGAAGAAATCCATACCTGGTACTATATATCCAGTCAAAAGCCCATGACTGAGGAAGTCATAGAATGTAGTGGGGAAGATAACAGTGTTCTTTGGTTAAACAGACCCATCAAACTGTCTCCTAAATATTTATGTTTATGCCCATAGACTAAAGCTGTTCTCAGATTTTGTCAGAGAAGCTTCTTTAGCAGTGGGTTTTGGTTACTACAGAGACTCAAAACTGGTAAAAGTGCTGAGAATATAAATGACTGTTGAGTGTTCAGCCCTAAATGGGAAATCTAAATTACTTCCTCTAAGGCTTGGAGAACATCAAGGAAAACACAGGGGAAAAGATTGTAAGAATGGTAAGAATGGGAGGAAGGATAGGAGTACTGTAGAACACCACATTCCAGATGTGACCATTTCACTCATGAATCTCAGCAGCTGGTTACCTGCATAGCACTGAGCCTGTCACAGGACCCCACTCCTCTCTGATGAGCTAAGTTAATCGGTGTTGGGGAAAGGGGAGGCATTTTCTTCAGTGGCATAGCCATTAGTAACTTGCCAATATTCCAGAAAATACCCCCCCCACACACACTAACATTCATCTAAGTAACCCTAAACTCATACGACCCCCTCAAAGACATGGAAGTTAAAGGGGAATTCACTGGGAAGAGAAAGGGGTTCAGCAGGTGTAGAAAGGGGACAAGAGAGGGAAATGGGTGAATATAATTAAAATTATTATATATGTATGAAATTGCTAAATAAGTAATTTTTAAAAGCTGTATCCTGATTATTCCCTCCTCTGAGAGTGAGATGAAACTTAATGGGGTACTTAAAAGGTGTTACACTTCTTCCTCTTCTCTTTTTCTTTGTAGACTTTTTTTCTTTTCCTTTGTAGGCTGAAGAAATATGGGAACTCTTATGACTTCTTGGGAAAGATTAAGGAGAGTCTTGGTAGAGAGTCTTGGTAGGGCTTAGGGAAGGAAGTATAGGTTGTTGATGTGCCTTGCTTGTTCAGGCTCTTTTGGAAAAGATACAAAGGGTCTTTGTGAAGTTTCTGCAGTTACAGTTTATCTCGTCAGAGCAAAATTCCCAGTAATGGATGAGGATGGCTTGAGTACTCCACTTAATATTTTTTAGGATATCCTAATTAGTAGAGGAGGGAAACCTCTTTAAAATAAGTTTGCCAACAGTGCTTGTCTAAATGTGATTCTTCATGCAACAGGTTTGTGGAGGTGTGAAACTAACTGTCATTAGCATATGTATATATATATATTTTTTTTTAGACAAAGTCTTGTTATGTAGGCCTGGCTAGTTTGTACTATCTAGGTACCCCAGCCTGGTCTTACATTCATGGCAATCCTCCTCCTGCTTCAGTGTTGGCATTATAGATTTGTGCCACCACATCACACTAGCACATGTATTCATTTTTTCTTTCCTTTCCTTCCTTTCTTTCTTTCTTTCTTTCTTTCTTTCTTTCTTTCCTTCCTTCCTTCCTTCCTTCCTTCCTTCCTTCCTTCCTTCCTTCCTTCCTTCCTCTTTCTTTCTTTCTTTCTTTCTTTCTTTCTTTCTTTCTTTCTTTCTTTCTTTCTTTCTTTCTTTCTTTCTTTCTTGTGGTAGGGTTTCACTCAAGCCAGGCTGACCTGAAACTCACTCTGTAGTCTCAGGCTGGCCTAAAACTCACAACAATCCTCCTACCTCTGCCTCCCAAGTGATGGGATTAAAGGCACATGCCACCATACCGAGCTCTTGCACATGTATTCTTGACAAAAACAAAACAAATGATGGCAAATGGCAGACATTGGTCAAGGTAGCAAGGTATGAAAATCCACAGACTATAAGTGAAGAACCTGCTTATGTGACCTGAGTCATATCTCTTTAACTTCTGGCACTCTCTTCATTCTTGCTCTACTCACCCTCTGGGCCTTTTCTTACCCTGACTCCCACAATTACAGTAGCTTTAATAAAATAGATCATAGTGAATTTTTCTAATTTGTCTCCTAGTTACAACTGCCAGAAACTCCTTAAACCAAAACACTCCACCATCAGCATCATCCTAGGAAAACTATCCTGATTTCTACACAGACTCCTTCTGATGACTTTCTGCTGTGGAGAGATGTGCCTTGCAGGCCAGCCCCTCCAGAGCATCCCTACAGGCCACCCTGCCCCAGAGACACCTCAGTTTTCAGTTCCTTTTAGCACTAAAACACTTTTTTTTTTTTTTTTTTTTTTTTTTTTTTTTTTTTTAGGCATTAGCATGCTTGCACCCTCTCTCTCTTTTCTCCCTTTCCTCAGCCACTCCATACCTGTCCTTCCCCAACCCCCTTCTGTCAGGCATCCTCACTAAGCTAAGCACTAAGCTAAGGCAACACTTTCTAGTGACATCTTTCTGGACATATCAGATGGAGTTGGTCCCTCCTAATAATTCTGTGCTAAATACTTCTAAGTTGCAGGGAGATTGTTCCTTGTAAGAATTCTGAAATTTCCCAGCCAAATGAGTGAGCAGCCCTATCTGTGCTTTAAAGTAAATATGAGTCTTTTTACCCCGTGGTGGGAAGTGCATTTCCCTGGTCATTAAACCAGAAAAAAGAAAAAGTGGCTCCATATCTGTGTAGTGGTATAATGTTCTGTTTCTTTAGGATTTCCCATTTTGACACCTTCATCTCATTTGGAATCATAAACTATTTTTTTTTCTGCAGTCATTAAATTCTTTAAAAACAGTGCTGAACTACTGGGCTTCATAAGATTCTCACAGCATGGACAAGACCTTGGAGTCTGTTTTGTTGTTGTGTGTGCATGTGCACGTGTGCATGTGGTAGTGGGAATCAAACCTGGGGCCTCACATATGTGAGGCAAGTGCTCTACTACTGAGCTATATCCCAAACCCTTGTACTTGTTGCTATTTCAAACTCTGCAAATGACATCGATATGGAGTCAGGCTTAGGGAATATTGCCATGGTATGAAGAACTCTCATGGGCTAAACTGCTTTAATCAAAACTTTTCTTCTGCCCCAAATCTCATCTCATCCCGTCTGCCAGCTCCCAGCCCCTCAAGCAATTCCATTATGGTATTAGATCCTTTTCTGACTTAACCAAGCTCACACACCCTGGTGAGTGAGCAGTGCATAAATGATGATTCTTGCTTTCTGAACTGGAAACACAGGTATGGCCTGGGCAAAGGGAGTTCCTCTGATTTCTGACACCAAAAGGGGAAGAAGGAGGAATGAGCTCTGATGCAATTCGTAAGATCAAAGGTAATCCTTTGTCCAGTGTCAGGTGGTTTTCTGCATCACGAGCACCTCACCAGGCATCAGGTTAATCAGTGCTGTGGCCACCTCTACTCTTCCATCTCCGGGCTCTCTCCTTTAGCATCTGTTGTGACAGGGATCTTCTCCTTTCATCTTAGCCTCTTTGTTTTTCAGCATCTTCCTGTGGTTCATTCTATAAAATTGCAACTCAGCCATCTCTTTGCAATCATACCAGGAAAGGTCTGACGACTAATTATTTCACTTATTCAAGTGGCAGAAGGATAATTTTCCAGGAAGACAATCTTGTGCAACGGTTCCTAACGTCTGAGTAAGTGTCCAGCCAGTAGAGATGCTCTTGCTGAGTCAGGACCTAGCTTAACCCTGGGCCACTTCATCCCCAGAGGGATGCAGAAGCAATTTTCAAAAAGTTTCAGAGCCAGTTAGGGGATTAGTTCAGAGTAAAACCACTCACCTAGTGGTCTCTCACAAGGTTCTCAAAGTCAGTCTCCCTTAGCTAAGCGGATTATCAAAGTGCTAATTTTACATACAGCTCCATGGAATTGCAATTGCTGGATAAGGTCTAAGGACAGGCATTTCTTATAGCCTAACAGGTCTGTCCAGCCTCAAGCCTATGGGCCTCATCCAGTCCAGAATAGCTATGAATGCGACCCAACACAAATTGTAAACTTACTTAAAACATTATGAGTTTTTCTGGGATTTTTTCGAAGGGGAGTGGTTAGTCTGTTGTACACTTCTTACATTTTATAGCTGACAGCATCATGCCACAATGTCAAAAGACTGGATATGACATTCCTGAAGGTGCTTTTGAAATAGAGGCCATAGTACCTCACTGCTCTGTCATTGTTTTGCAGAAATGGACAGAAGAAGAAAAGATTGTTGCCCATTTTCTTTTGTGGGGGAAGAATCTAGCTGTTAGCTGTCCAGGGCCAGTTACAAAAGTCCTCGAACATGGCACCTTCATGCATCTAGACAACAATGCCAGGGGAAGAGAGGGAGAGAGGGGAGAGGGAGGAGATGTCACCATCAGGACCATCCTGGGCTTTCTACACTTACTGGCTTTCTGTATGGGGCTAGAAGCAGACAGTTGCTCATGTCCTCCCTCTTGATTAAATAGCTCCTCATGTGGCCGGTTGCCTTCAATGCCCCCCTGAACTTAATGCTTCCCTTTCCCCAGTATTTCTGTTCCAACTTTTATATATTTTCTAGAATTATTTTTTTATGATATATAGTTTTGTTTCTCCCAATTTAACAATTATTTTCCCACACCAAACCCAGACTCCTCTGCCAGGGTGTGAAGGCATTTGTCATTGTAGCCCTTTGGAAATTTCCAGCTTGTCTTCCATGCTGATTCCTGAGTGATCACATCATATAGAGGGCGGTGTGAAGACACACCTCTGCCTGCAACAGCCTGGCAGTGACCATGCGGTGCACTCTTCAACTCTTAACCTTACACTGAGGCTAATGCATGATTCATCCTATAGAGGCCATGGCACTTTTCCAAGCACATCATCTCCTCTGAATCTTGAACACTTGTGTATGAGAGCACTGATTACTTTCTATTACATTTGTTCATTTTAAAGTCTATTCTCCACAGCAGAATGCTTCCACACTTTGATATGATTATCACTAATACTAGAAGGAGGAAAAGTCACAGGTGTAGGGCTGAAGAGATAGCTTAGCAATTAAGGTGCTTGCCTGTGAAGCCTAAGGACCTATGTTCAACTCTCCAGGTCTCACATAAGCTAGAAGCACAAGGTGACACAAGCACACAAGGTCGCACATGTGCACATGGTGGCACATAAGTCTGGAATTTGATTGCAGTGGCTGGAGGCCCTGGTGCACCAATTCTCTCTTTCTCTCTCTCTCTCCTTCACTCTCCCTGTCACTCTCATTCTCTCACATTAAAAAAAAAAAAAAGGCCAGTCTGTTGGGCTTGCCTCAAAAAAAAAAAAAAAAGACTCACAGGACTAGCTATCCTATATCACTACACGGTGCTGTACTGAACCTGTGTGTGAGTGATTCCTGCTCTGTAAACACTGGGCTCTGGCTGGGTCCTCCCTTGCCTAGTAACTGCATCATATAGCACTCTCCCAGCCTACAGCCCAGACTCCAAGGCACTGGTGCCCTATTTGGAACACTGGGCTTTCTTCTCACTTCTTATTCCCTTGTGCTTCTCTGGACTGGACCCAGTGATGAAATTGCCCCCTTCGCTCAGGGCTAGGCCTCATATTGTTCATCAGCCTCCTGGTCAAATCCCAAGAAGTGGCTTGTCACTGGGACCCAGGCCTGGAAACCTCACCTGACAGCTGGCTTACTGTAGCAGACAGCTTCAGGTTCATCGAGATGAACTTGCAGACCAGGCACAGTTTTGGAGGAAGGGATATTATTTATTGAAGCTTACAGATCCAGGGGAAGTTCCATAATGGCAGGAGAAGCAGCCTGCTCTCACAGGACCAGGCAAGAGAGAGAAAAACCAAGCCGCCAGCTACACAGCACACTGAGCAAAACTATAGCCAAAAGGTCACACAGCACACTTCAGGAACTCCTTCGAGGCACACTTTGCATATCTTTACAATGGAATCTCAAACCCACCACCACACCTTAAGACCGGCCCCCCAGTGACATTGCCTCTAGCAAGGTGATTGCAGATGCAAACTATAACTAATAAAACACCGAATATATTGGGGGACATATATTCAAACTACCACACTTACCTACACCTCTAAACACACCAAACTGCTACCCTATAGATTCCAGTTCTTCAGGGATATCAATCACCCAGTTAAGCTGAGGGTCATCCATCAGTACCTGCTGCAATGAGTCTTATTTTAGCAGGATCCAGGCAAGTGAATTGAACAAGGACTTGGGAAAGACCGCTATGCTACAAAGTCTCTGAGATGACATTAGTAAGTTACAATCATCCTAGGAGTGCAGAATTATTTGTGATTTACAGTTTTGGCTATTGTGGAGACTGTGGCACAGCAAATAGCTGGCTTAAGAGACAACAACATCAAGAGTCTAAAGTGAGGAAAAAGAGAAGTTGATAGGGGTTGAATATAATCACTGTGCATTAGATACATGTATGAAGATGTCATAGCTGAGCTCCTTGTTTTGTAAAATTAGTATATTTTAAGGAAAAAAGAAAACTGAGAAAACCTAGGAAAATACTTAAGTGTGTCCAAAACTGATGATAAAGTCATTCCTCAGTTTCTATGGGGGATTAGTTCAAAAGTTACTTCACCCCCCATTGCCAAAATCCATAGATGCTGAAACATTTTATATAAAATTATTTAGTATTTGCATAGAGCCTGCACACATCCTTTCATATACTTTAAATCATCCCAAGGGTGTTGATAATACCTAGTACAAGGTAGGTGCTATGTAAATAGTTTTAACATAGTTTTGTTGAAAGAATAATCTCAAGAAAATAGGAAAACACAAGAAAAGGAAGTACTGAAGTAGATGATAGCATGCATATTCAAATGAACTACACGCTGTTTAAATTAGTATTTGTGTTACTGAATGATTGTGTGTCTATGAGATTTTTGGAAATGTCATATATCATATTGGGGGCCTATTTCCTCATTCACAAAAAAGAATTGCATAGAGGCTTATTTCACCAGTATGATCTATGGTCTTTCTAATTATTTTCTGGGTGTCATTGTAAAATCATAGAACTTGAAGGAATTCAAGAGAACAGTAAAGTAGCAAATCGTCATATACTTCGTGAAGAAAAAAAGAAAAAAAAAGAAAAAAACATTTTTGGAGAAAATCAACTTAAAAGTAGAGTCTAAATATTACACACACAATTCTCATATGCCTTCTCCTATTAATTTTTTTATGTTTGTGAGATGGGAGGAGGTATATATGTGTATATATGTGTGTAAGCTTGCATCATTTGTGTGTGCAGGTGTGGAGGTCAGAGGTTGATGTTGGCTGTCTTCCTTAATCATTCTCCGCCTTATTTTGAGGCAGGGTCTCTCACTGAACCTGGTGTTTACCAGTTCAGCTGACTACCTAGCCAGCAAGCACTAAGGGTCTTCCTGTCTCTCTCTCTCTCTCTCTCTCTCCCCAGCAGTGGGATTACAGGTTTGTGCTACCACACTCGGCTTTTATTTAGGTGGTGAGGATCTGAACTCAGGTCCTCATGCTTTTGTAGCAAGCACTTTACTGGCTAAATTGCCTATTACTTTAATTTTAATTTTCATTTCCAAATCATATTACTAGGCAATTGCCCAATAATCAAAAATAATAATGGACTTTTAAAAAAAAGATTTGCTCAGGGCTGGAGAGATGGCTTAGCAGTTAAGGCATTTGCCTGCAAAGCCAAAGGACCTTGGTTTGATTCCCCAGGACCCATGTAAGCCAGATGTACAAGGTGGCACAGGCATCTGGAGTTCATTGCAGTGGCTGGAAGCCATTCTCTCTCTCTCTCTTTCTTCCTCCCTGTGTCTTTTTCTCAAACAAATAAATAAAAATAAAATATAATAACTAACTAAATAAAAAGATCTGCCCAGTAAAATGTTTTTTGAGTCCAGCACTCTTGTTAAATTAACTTACACAATTTAATGATTTCTCAGTCTAAATCCTAGAACTATTTGTGAACTTAAAGGTATCATTGCAATATTTGTTAAGTAAAATTTTGTTTCAGCTTGAATTGCAGCTTTAAAATATCTGTGCTGTACTCTGAATCACTACTTTGTGATAATGTTATTTTTAAAAATGAAGACACTACATATATTTGGACAAAAAAAAAAAAGGAATATGGGAACTGAGAAGTTTCTCACTGATTTGAGTTAAAATAGTCCATGTTCTGCACTTAAAAGGAATTTGAAGTATGTCAAAGGACAAGCCTCCCCACCCCCAAAGAAAGCCATCTAGGATGAAGTGAAGACAATGTCCCTAGGAATGATTTGTGAGAAAGCAAGAATTACATTTGCATAGCTTGGCAAGGCAAGTGGGAGAAAGATCAGGAACTAGGATAACTGCTTCTGAGTCATAAGGAAGTCAGCAATCAAACCCAGGGGACCTGGATGCAGGGAAACTGCTTTGGGATCACTGGCCATGCTGAGGTTCATGGTGTCACCTGCTCATGTTAATGAAAGGCTGCAGATTCCTTCCTTTGACTAACCCAGAAGAGGAAAAGAAGCACATTGTGCTTTGAATCCCATACACACTAGAGCAAAGGAAAAGAACAGGATGTTCACATTCTAATTTTCCTAAGCAGGAACTCTTTTCTTTGAGGATTTACGAAGTAATTTTAAAAGCTGGGTAGCAAGGCATTGCAAATGGACTATGTATGCCATAGAGAAAAAAAGAATAAAGAAAGAAAGAAAAAAAAAAGAATAGAGGGAAAAGAAGGAAGGAAAGAAGGAGGGAGGAAACAAAGAAATGAAAGAAGAAAGGGAAAGACAGAAGTATAAATGTATTCTATAGAATGTCTTAAAGCAACAACAGCAATGTAAAAACTTTAGAATTAAACTTCAATAAATATTTGAAAAAGTACAACCTTCAGTATACAAGTGAACTCATGAACAATTACAAAATTATTACCAAACATTAAATTATTTCTTCTGTAAAAAGGGGGTGGGTGATAAAGAAATATTTTAAAAATCTATTTATGGGCTGGAGAGATGGCTTATTAGTTAAGGCACTTGCCTGCAAAGCTTAAAGACCAGGTTTGATTCCCCAGTACCCACGTAAAGCCAGATGTACAAGGTGGTGCATGTATCTGGAGTTTATTTGCATTGGCTAGAGGCCCTGGTGCACCCATTCCATCCCCAACCTTCTCTCTTATAAATAGATAATAAAAAATAAACTATAAAACACAACTTAAAAATTGATTCATGACAAATGGTGCACAATTCTTAATACTATACACAATGAATGGTTAATCAACTCAGAAATAATCAAGGGATTAACTCTTAGCAGTAAATTATACTTCCTGGAATTCTCAATAACCACTATGTAACATTAGAGGTTGACAATCTCTTATCTGAAATGCTTGAGAACAGAAGAATTTTAGATTTGGGAATGTTGCATAATTTATAAGCTATCCTGGAGACTGGATACATGTCTCAGCAAAAGTTCATATACATTTCATGTGTAATCTGAAGTTAATTTGATACGGGATTTTCAGGGCACCTGCATTTCAACTGTTTGACCTGTTATGATGGTCAAGGCTGAAATTTTCCACTCATTGGCATTATGCTGACAGTCAGAAAGCTTTGCATTTAGAGTATTTTGAATTTCAGATTTTGGTGGCACAGATTCTAAACATGTATAGCAGTTTCCAGTGGAGATGCTCAAATAAGATTTCTAACATTTCTGTTCACTGAGATGCCTTTGGAAAATGACAAATGCCTTTATAAAGACAAACGGATTATTCTTGATAGAATTCCTTACTCATGCACTACTGACCATGAGAAAATTGCTTGTTGATATACAAAGCATAGATGGGGTTATGAAATGGGCAAATGGTCCCAGGGGTGTCCTGTTTGGCATGGAAATCACAGTGCTGAGAAGCATAGTCCCATGTCCTGAATGCTAAGTCACATTTTATGTGAGGTGTTTTTTTTTTCTCTCTGTCTCTTTGCATGTTAAAAAGACATTTATCCTGTTCAAGTGTAGCTTTGATTTAGCACATATTTTTTTTAGATTTACACTTAATTAAGCCATCTAATTCTCTGGCTGGCAAGCTGTTTCATACAACATAGTCCTTAATACACGTAAGGCACTCTCTAATATTTATGCACTTGTGAGAATAACCATTCTAAAAGAACTTGAACCACAAGTCCTTTTATCTCAGCCAACATGTCAAACCTGTTTTCTATGCTTACTGATGAAGAAAACCAGCTCCTTTTGGAAGTGTGACCACAAATTCTCCAGCATCCAGAAGGCACCGAAGGACAATGCATACTTTGTAAGTTTTCAGATGTTCTTGAGAGCACAGTGAGTGCAGTGTAGAAAGGAGATGAGAATGCGCCATTGAAGGCCTCACACAGCAGCTCCGTGACGGGAATGTGAACCACCTGCCCTCTGTCTTCTCAAGAGAGGTTGCTTCTAACTCCCCATTCATACTCGTTTTCATTTTAAGCACATCATGAATGCTAATGTTTATACACAATGCTACTTATTTCCTTATTCAATTATTTTCCCCCCTTCATAAGCCAGACACTTGATGGTTTCAGTTCAATAGCCAAACACACAGCTAGCATGTGTTGAACAACTATGGCTTCTGCAAAGCAGGCTCTCTTCAGGCTTCTGAACCAGTGGTCCAGCTTGTATTTTTAATGGAGTACTGACCGTATGCCTATCATGATTATTTACAGTGATTTGTCTCATTAAAAGGGAGTATCACTTGAAGTTAGTTCCGCTGAGAAAATAGGTCATGTCATTCAATGCTGGCAGAGTTTGAAGAGCATGACTACAATAATGTCTATTCACACATCAGTATAGACCATTAGTCTACCTCAGGACTACCTGTAGCATTTATTAGTCAAAACTAATAAATATATAGATGTACAAGAGTGTCCACTAGAAGTTACCAGCAATGAAATGAAAGACATTGCTTAAAATTGGCACATAGATAATTAGAATACTTGGCATCAATTTCATAAAAGACATTTAGATTTATGAGCATGGGATATCAGGAAGTGAAGATGAAGGATTCTCTTGACCTATTATCTAATCTCTTTATCAAAATGTGTGTTCATAATCCACATGTAAGTTTGTACATGTTTAGGAAAGAACTCTAAGTATACACTTAGAAATATTAAAAGTTTAAAACATGAAAAATAGTGGTTTTTTAATCTATGTAGTTTTAGTTTTTCATCAAACACTACTTTTTTGTTGCTTTGTTTTCCTGACTCAGAGTCCCACTATGTAGTCGAGGCTGGCCTCAAACTCACAATCCATGCAGAGATTACAACTATGCACTACATGGTCAGTAATGTTTTTTAAGCATTGAAAACATTCCAATTAAGTGGCTGGGGAGGTAGCTAAGTGCTTGTCTATCATGTACAAGATGATCTTGAATGCTAATGTTTCAATTCTTAGTTCATTCATACTACATACATATACATACATACATACATACATACATACATACATACATTTGGGGAGAGGAAATTTTTCCCATCATGAGACGCCTCGAGTATTAACATGCTATTGACTCTTCAGGAAAAAAATCTTTTTGCTTTTACACTTCAGGAGATTGTACCCAAAATCTTGAGTGTGGAAGGAGAGTACCCCACCATCAAGCAATATGCCTAGTCCTGAGGGGAAAAAATATACTTACTATGAATTATGTATATCAAGAAAATTCATTTTGTTTCTGATAAACTTCTGTGTTTGAAATCAAGAATACACTTTCATTCTTACTGTGAAGAAGACCCAGCCTCTGAAAAATTGAAGAGCAAAGGTTTTCCTAAGTAACATTATTCTGCCTTAGGGAGTTTTCAGTGTTTTCTGGATAAGCCTCCTGTTCCCAAGAGTGTCATTTGTCTTCTAGGACAATAGCTATAATGACCATTACTGATTTAACTGATTGTCACATGTAAAGTAAGGGTCATGCTAGGCAAAGTCCTTGACATTTAAGATTGCTAATTTAAATGTTAACTAGTAATCGTTTTCCAGTTTTATAGATGATAAAATGGAGTGTCATAGAAACCAAGCAGCTTGCCAGAGGGTCCCATGGATATGGAATTTCAGCATTTTTGGGTAAAAGATCGTCCTATTCTGTAGCATGACTTATAAGACAATGGGCAGTTACCATCTATTAAATACTGGTGATGAATAGTTATGAAGTGATAGTGTCTTAAAACATAGACTATCCTGCAGGAAATCATCTAGCCACAGAGAATCTTGGCAAGCCACATGTTGAATGCAGGCATGCACACTTCACCCAGTGCGAGGGGGGATTGTCGTCAAGAGGGAAGTGAACACCCAGATGGCAAATATATTTCACAGATGCCTGACATTTGTGCTTTGTTACTAGATCAGAGTTCACTGGTGGAAGTGTCATGGAACAGCCTCCCAGAAAGAGCAAGAATGCTGTGCTTCCTTGTAATGAAAATCGCTCCTCTTCAGCAGTGTGGAGATACTTGGTGACAACTGAGGCGTCTGCTACTTGCTACTTTCTGGGGTTTTCTTCCTGTGATTTTGATGTTTTCTGCAAGCTCAGTTATCTGTGTGTCCAAGTTCTCTCTATCTCCTTACCTCTCTCCCTTCCTCCCTCCCCATTCTTTCCTTTATACTTTTCTCTTTTTTATTCCCTCTACCTCCTTATTTTATAGGTACTATTTCTTATGTATCTACTGTGGGCTAGCCACATGGCTTGCCAGGGCCTCTGGATGCACAGTGTCTCTTTCTGGAAGCTAGAGTCAGAACTAAAATCACACACAATCATAGTGGACAAGAATCATGGCTCTGGAACAGAATTGTACAGAATCTAATCCCATATTGCACTCCTAAGAAGTTTGTGATTAAAGCCCATGTTGCTTACTAATTAGAAGATTCTCTGCTTTCTGGAAGCAGGTGCCAGGTTATGGAAAGGGAAACAAGCTTAGAATACCCAGAGACTAGTTGCGGCTCTGCCACTACAGATTGATTCTAGGTCTGTCCAGAAGCCCACACAGGCTATTCCTCTGCTAGAGGAGCACCTCTCACAAGCAGCTTTGCTCAGCACCCTACTCAAGGGTTCTTTCAGTCAATTTGAACATTTTCCAATCCCCCTTTCTTCTGACCAAGATTGTGGGCAACATCTTACTCTCATAGTGCACACATGGTTCTTAATTTATAATCCTTATAACATCATGCCCATGCCTGGGTGCCTCCTGCACTTGTCTCACTTATTCATTAAAAAAATTATTTATGTTCAAGCAGACAGAGATAGAGAGAATGGGCTCACCAGGGTTTCTAGTCACTGCAAATGAACTACAGATGCATGTACCACTTTGTGCATCCAGGGAATCCAGGGTTGTTAGGCTTTGCAGGCAAGCACCTTAACCACTGAGCAATCCCTCCAGCCCCATCTTATTCATTCTCATACCAGAATATCAAACATAGCAACCGGTACTGACAAAGCTTCAAGTGAATATATGGCTGAGTGTTTTCTCTGCATTTAGCCCTATGTGTGCAATGTAATTGCCCACTCCTGGGGTGCTTTCCTTGACTCTATCAGAAACATGGTAAGGCCAACCAGTGTCTTTTGTATAATACAAATACTTATGGCAATATCATGATGCAATCTGCTATTTATACCCTAATGTGATATAAACTGGCCTGGTTGATTTTCTCTTCTGAACTATACAGAACATATCAATCCCAGAAAACAACAAATGTATGGTGGTGGTGATGGTGTTGTTGTTGTTGTTGTTGGTGGTGGTGGTGGTGGTGGTGTGTGTGTGTGTGTGTGGGCATGCATGTGCATGTATGCATGTTTGTGTGTGTGTGTTTCTCCCTGGATGCCTTCATACACAGAATCTTGGTGATAGCTTCTGGTATCATAACTGGTCTGTCTACAAGTTCCTTTCTGGTTTCCCTAGTTGAGATTTTTCACCTTTGCTTACAGTCAGTTCCTAATGGCATTTGCTTTATGAAATAAAGACCAAGTAGGTCACAGTTTATATTCTGAAAGTGCTTTGCTAGCTGCTCTGTGGGTTCATACTTGTATCCTCTGAACTTTGTGTGAAGAGTTCCTTTTTATGAGGACGAAGGCAAGTGAAGGGGTTACCCAACAGCCTTCAAGGTGCACACTGTCTATCATTAGCCACATCCCTCCTTTAACCAAAACATAACCCATGGTTTACTCACTCCTTCCCAAACTGTGACCATTTTGAAGTTAAAGATTAATGAGTTAATGATCAGCCACTGTGGCCATACATGAAATGAATGACACACCTTTGACTTTGCCTCTTAAATCTAGGATAGAAAATGCAGGCCAGTTTTCATAGACAGTGTTCCCATAAATGAGAAAAGAAAGTCAAATAAAATATGGTAACAATAATAAAATTTCCAAACAAAACCCCAAACACAGGTAACAATAACTCATTGATAAAGGAACATTGCTTCAAATAAAAGGAGAGCCTGGACATGAACCCTCACCTTGGTTTCTATGAACAAGCCTTGAAAACCCTCCCTCTCATTACTGCGTTATTGCTCCTTCTGATTATCCAGAGAGGGGTCTGTTTCCTCTTCAACTTAAAAATTGTCAGAAACAAATATTCTCATTTCCTCCAAAAGAAATAAGCACAAGCCAAGGTCAGAGGGTGCATTCCATGGAAGCTGTCCATAGTGGAGCAAAGTGCAAGACAAACCTCCTCACCAGAGCATCTGTCCTGTCCGTCAGCCCCAAGCTTCTGGGTCCTTGTCCTCAGATCACAACCCCAGACCACAGCGAGGCTGTCCTCCATGCAGACCCTGAGGAAACAGTTTGCCTGGAGTGTCTGTTTTTCTTTTGCTTCTTTTTTCATTTCTGGCGATTGAACCTAGGGCCTTACGATGTTCAGCATGCACTTTAGCACAGAGCTCCTTCCTCAGCCCTTACTCAACATTTTTTTTTTTTTTTTAGACAGGATCTTGCTAAGTTACTCAGGCATTGAGCTCACTTTGTAGCCCATGTAGACTTCATACTCACACTGATCTTTTTGTCTTAATCTGTCATGTAGGTGGGAGTTTAGTCATGTAACATAACACTCTCTGTTGGGGTGTGCATTTTGTTGCTGATTGACTATTTGTGAATTAAGCCATAGTTGCTCCTGTGCAAACTCTTTTCATAACCAAATGCAAACTGTCTCCCATGTACCTTGATTATGGGTATTAGACCCTTCCAGAAGGAAGGACCATGCTGAACGCTTTCTATACCATTTCTCGTTTTCTCTCTTCTTTGCCCTTATCTTGTTGTCATTTCCCTAGCTCAGACCTATAGCGTTTCTTAACTTTTGTTTTGCAAACAAATTTGTAACTGTTCATTCAATCCTTCCTAATCCACTCTTCCTAGGTGGTGGTTTCTAAAATTCTGACAGAGGGCTGGAGAGATGGCTTAGCAGTTAAGACGCCTGCCCCCTAAGCCTAAGAACCAGGTTCCAATCTCCAGGTCCCACGTTTAGCCAGATGCAAAGTGATGTAAGGGTGCAATGCCGCACTTGCCCACAAGGGGGTGCACGCATCTGGAGTTAGTTCACAGCAGCTGAGAGGCTGCTGGTGCGCCCATTCTCTATCTGTTTCCCTCTCCCTCTCTCTCTGTCTGTCTCTCTCTCTAAAAATAAAAAATAAAATAAAATTCGGACAGAATTACATGGCATTCTTGGTTTAAACATATACACAGTGTGATTTTGTAGCACATATCCATATCTCCTTCTTTCTTAAATTAACTCATAAAGGTGAATACCTGAGGAATGAGAGCAAAATGCCAAGAACATTGAGATATGGATGGAACAAAGTCAGCATGGATAAAAGAAGTCAGGAAGGAGAAGAGAGCATGGCATAGGGTAGATGGATCTCTTCTCATAGAGTTTTGTGGTGAAAAAAATGCAAAAAGTGCAACAACAACAAAAAAAGGAAAATGGAGAGATGGCTTAGCTATTATGCACTGAGAAAGATCCTGGGTTGATTCTCCAGACCCACATAAAAGATGCACAAGGGGTGCATGCATGATCTGGCTGGAAGCTCAAAATAAATAAATAAAAAGAAATTATTAAAAAAAAAAAAAAGACAAGACATCGGTTTTGCATTTTACTGTGGCCTCATACTCAAACTAAAATAGAAACTTGGGCCCTTAAAGAAAGACAGAAATCATGTCATATATGTATCCTTATCTCATGCTGCACAGTGTCCCTGTTTCAGCCTAAGTCCTGGGATTACAGGCATGCTTAATGCTAAGAATTTGAAGCATACTTCTCCCTATTTTGTGCTACCTTATGTACATGATAGTCTGTTAATCTTTTGCAAAGGTACCAGCAATTGAATGAGAGAACATTCCACTTCCCCCATATCTACAAGACTAAGTCTGTAAGGGCTAAGATGAGGATAATTTCTGGAAGCACTAAGCATTGAGTGCATTGCATGTACTCTGCATTAATCTGGATGGCTTCCTGTCTAGAGAGTTCTCTGCCCCACCCAAGATATGACTTAATGTCTTGTGTGTGGGAAGAAAGTAATATTCCACAGGTAGCCCATGAGTTTGGAGTATAAATTGAGCTGCTTCTAAAGACAGTACCCCTTCTTGTAGAAAATGACAAGCTTATTTTGTTACTTTCTACAAGTAATATCTTGCTGTTTCTTCGTGTGGACTCAACTACTCTCTTACATCTCATTTCATTGTCATTTAACCTATCAGCTTCTTTCATATACATTGGCACTATTCTTGTTTGCATGAAAGGAACCTATGGTTATTTCTAGAATGTCTCAATGTAATCATTTTTCTCAGGCATTAACCATGCTGGCACAGGAAAATGGTGCTGCTGGCTGACAGAAACATTCTTCAAGTTTGTTTTTTATAGGAAAGCTGATGGAGTCTCACTAACCTAGTTAGTTAGCATTGCCTTCATGTAGTTTATTGAATATTTAATAATATCTAACAATGAATGAGTCTGTATAAAAGACCTCACCTTAAGATACTGGTATTAACTCACACAGGACATAGATCTATACATTTATCTCAGTTTATAGGTACTCTTGGTGGCCATTTTGAGGTCAAATTCTTGACATGAAGCCAACCAACAATTTCTGCTATTCCCTGTGCCTTGATCTTCCTGTGATTTTCTTCTATTATTCAGGTGACAGCACACTTGGCCACCTACTTGGTGGACCTTTTTGGACTGTCCAGTCTAGTGTTATCAATCCTTACAATATTCACTTCATAAGATCACCCTGTACTGTTTACACAGAGCCTCAGATCTGTATGCAATTGATTTACTTACCTGTGTCCATGTTGTCCTCTTCCCCACAACTATAGGACACAAACGATAGGACAACAGACTACTACCTGGGAATGCTCACTCACTGTTGACTCCCCAGTTAAGAAAATGCTCAAGTCACATGTTGAATAAACAGATAGATTTGGTGTCACAGTGCTGCTCTGACACTGCCCTTCCTAAGAGAATAGAACATTAGCCACATGTGGAATTAAGAACATAAAAAAGAAACAGGGGCTGGAGGGATTGCTTAGGTGCTTGCTTGCAAAGCCTAAGAATGCATGTTCCAATCTCCAGGTCCTGCATAGCCAGACACACAGTGACACAAGCATGCAATGTTGTATGTGATCAAAGGGGGCACACGAGTCTGGAGTTCTTTTACAGAGGCTGAAAGGCCCTGGCATGCCCATTCTCTCTGTTTATCCCTCTTTTTCTTTGTCACTCAAAAAATAATAATAAAAGAAACAGATTAATTTTAGCAATATATTTCATTCAACTCAACATATCTAAATGGTTGTCATTTCAACATATATTCAATGTAAAAATTTTTCATGATGTATTATACATTGTATTTTTTATTTTGAAATATGGTACCTATACTAATGCACATCTGTATTTGGATTCTAATTTTTTTTGAAATAATCAACATTTAGAATTCATAACATTTACAGTTGACAAACTAGTCAACATTTCCAAGTTGTTTCAAGCACATTTATTTTTTTTCTAATAACTAAATTGAGGACAATTGTCTTACCTTTTTAAAAAGTATTTTTATTTATTTATTTAAAAGATAGAGAAAAAGGCAGATAGGTGGAGGAGAAAATGGGCATTCCAGGGCCTCTAGCTACTGCAAACAAACTCCAGACTCATGTGCTACCTTTTGCATCTGGTATACATGGGTACTGAGGAGTTGAAACTGGGTCCTTAGGCTTTGCAAGCAAGTGTCTTAGAGGCTAAGCCATCTTTCCAGTCCTACCTTTTAATTGAAACTAATCAAAAATTCAGGGCTGGAGAGATGGCTTAGCCATTAAGGTTCTTGCCTGTAAAGCCTAAGGACCTGAGTTCAATTTCCCAGTACCTATGCATTGCCAGATATACAAGGTGTTACATGCATCCAGAATTCATTTGCAGTGGCTGGATGCCCTGGTGCACCCATTTTCTCCCTTTCTATCTGCCTCTTCTCTCTCCCTCTCAAATAAATTAATAAATAAAATATTTAAAATTAAAATTTCAGTCATATAGTCACACTACCCACATTGTGAGTATGAACAAGCTCTATGTAAGTTGAGACATGTGTATTGGACAGGTCTCTGTGTTTATATCATAGTGCTATAATGCACATAAAATATATACAAATGTAATAATCATTTGAAAATCTGTTTAATTTGTTAATAAAAGTTAGAAGTTAATATATGTTCCCAAAATAAAAAATAGAACCTTATCAAAAGTGTATCTGTATTAAGATCAGTTACTTAAATTAAATTTTCATGCAAATGATCTCATTTGATGGGAGACATATGAATCTATGATAACAACCTGGGTGGTACATCACTGCAGTTTTTGTATCTAAGAAATAACATATATGAATGAAAAATTCCATTGTGACCTAGCTTCAGCAAACCTGTACAGTAGCTTACTTTCCTTCAGAAAATCATGTTGCTTACAGAATCCTTATCCCCATACACATTTGGAAAGCCTTTGGGAAACTGAAGTGGGCTTGCAAAACTATCATATACCCAGCAGGTATTGACCAGTGGGACACACAACATAGGAGTGACTCATCTCTCCCCATTATCCAGAGATCTGGATATGTTCACAGGTGCTTGTTGAATATGTAAATATCACCATCATTCTGCTAGGAGGTGGGGAGATTACAAACCATGATTACTTTAGAAAAGTAATCTCAGATTACTCACTATGTCAAAGAAGAAAACAGGTTTTGATAACTTGTGACTAAATCATTTTTGATCATTCAGGTAAAGCCACACTCTTTAGATCTGGATAAATGTAGAGCATATAACATATTTCAGAAATGTAATGAATTTGTCCAATATGAGGAAAATATTTTTGATTGGGGTCTGATCTTTGAGGGGTTCTATAGAAATTATAAATTAGGGGATATATTAGGGCCAAATTATTGTTTTAATTAAATATATAGATTTTTGATGGATGAACTGAATGAATTTTGTTCCTATTAAATTTTGAAATGAGAAATGTAGGTCACTTTAAAATGTCCTTATTAATTTTATTGTTATTGCCAGATAATTCTTGAGACAATATTGTCCCCCAAAGCCTTTAAGACTACTTAAGAATCTCTAAGACAGCTCTTATATACTTTAATTCAAAGAAACCACATAGTTGTGGTATTAATAAAACAGGAACTCAAGGCAATAGGGTCAGAGTTCATTACAGGATAATTGTCCTTTTCTACAATGGGGTAAATATGTATAGAAATAATAGGGGGAAGTTCAATGCACTCAGTATTTAACAGTCATAACAGGAACATTTAAAATACTCTGTTCATGGTTAAAAATAATTTGTACTCTAAGTCCAATGACCATTGCCAGGGAGAACCAAAGTTGAGAAATTTCTATTAAAAACATGACTCAGAGGAAAAAATACATGGGCTAGTAATGAAGGAAATGATCTGATAGCATCTCCGATTGGCTACTCCTATAGTCACATGTTCTGTGCATCTTTAAAAAGGAGTTATCTGGACTCAAGAGGGTCACAACACCTTCCCCAGACCTGCAGCCTCTTTCTCAATTGGAAGAAATATCCTAGAAGATCCACAAAATGTGTGATGCCTTTGTAGGTACCTGGAAACTTGTCACCAGTGAAAACTTTGATGATTACATGAAAGAAGTGGGTAAGGAAATGTGCTGTAGGATGATGGGAGCTGCAACTTTTTCTCTGGTGGGGCAGAGGGCTTTCACTCTGTGAGCACGGTCCGATAGGAAAATGCTGTTTTCTATAAGAAGACTGGACACACAGCAAATAAGGATCTATTTTAGAAGCTTTCTGAACCAAATCTGTGCTTTCTATAGGTAAACTGATATGAAAAAGGTCTAAATGATTTTTGTATGATCTATAGAATGACAAAATGTTACTTCCATGGCATAATGTGAGTCTCTATTTTACTTGTTTTTTTGTCTTTTCTTCCATCTCCTTTTGCATGTAAACTATGCAATAATCTGCAAAAATATTTATGTTCTAGTATGGAGTAATTTCCACTTTAAAATTACAGTCACTGTATTTCCTATTTTAGAAAAAGTGTTGTGTTAAATATATATTAGCAAATTATTTTCTTATTTTGGTGAATTAATTAAAATATGTGGTTGTTTTCTGGCAGATGAAATCTTGAATATAGAAAATATGTTCTTTAAAGGATTAAATATCTCCTGGTCTAGAAATGACATAGGATACCATAGAATTATTGAGTAATTCACAAGTTCCATACATGTAACTTGTTTTTCTGATAACAGAGGCTTGAAATGTTTTATGTTTTGTTAACATTGATAGCATATTGTGTGAATGTTCAGTATATGTGATAGCATATGTGAATGTTTACTAAATAATGGTGGCAGAAAAATATGGAGGCACTTTCTCAGAGGGATTCTGTATTAAACCCTTTTCCCTTACGATCCTGTGTATGATAAAGTCAGATTATTGATTCAAAACTGGGGAGAAGCTTTACAGATTATCTTCATTAGAGGTTAGGATTGATCCTTTAAGTTGAAAAAGAGTTAGCCTTCCCCTCATTTATACAATGCTTACTTCAGTTACCTGTACATATTGTTTTTCTTGTTTATAGATGAAATTAATATCAGGAGTTTTAGCATGACTAACTTTCTAGAATATCAACTACTTGTGATTCAGTTGATTCAATTCACTGGTTACTATTCATGACACAGAAATGCTGGGATTGGGGTCAGTTAGCTGTTGATTTTTTGAAATAGTGTACACTTGTAATATTCATATTTAAGCTCTAATAACACAATGCAGACTCATAATTAAAGGCAATTAGATACTTCCTGAATGGAACTGGAAGCTTTAATTGAGGCTGAGTGGGCAGGGATGCCCTCAGCAGTCAAAGAAGAACCAACCGCAAGCAACAAGAGAAGACTCTCATTTTCCCAAGCTTAGCCATTCCGGAATCCCTCTCCGCCCTGCACCTTTCACTGTGTTGATCAGCTCCGTGTCTCTGTAGTGTTGTGTGCTGAAGAGACTCCCACAGCAGCAAAGCATCACTGCCCACCGGTGCCGCTTGTCAGACAGGAGCTCAGGCAGATCTCAGCATTGCTTTCCTTGCACCTTGTTTTTCTCTCAGTTCTTTCCTATTCCTAACATTTGGTCACCTGTAATCAAAGAAATAGCCTTGGGTTAAGTCAGCCTTGGGTTAAGTCAGAAAATTCAACATTCCTATGACTGTTATAAATTTTATGTGACATAGGTAATGCCAGCAGGTTGCTGCTGTTTAAATTTGGTTGTAAATTGTTCACCCTGTGCCTTGCACAAGAAAATACATTTTTAAAGTAAAAAGAAGCCAGGAGTTTGCAACTTGGGTAACTGAGAATTAGTGTAATTTCTAAACTGTTTTAAACTAAGAAACCTTGATTTCTTAAGTTTTAAAGCCTTTACAATAGAGTCATTTAATTTCTCCTATAAGTTATTGGCAATGATATCACCACTGTAAAGTGGCTGAATGAACAAAACAGTTTTCTTGTGTCGAAATTAATCCAAATCTTCATTTCATGGTGGAATAAAGTGGGAAGGAAGCCTAGAAAAGTCATCTTGGCAGCAAATGCTATGAAATGTGTTTTTTGTACACTTAAAATAGATGACCTTTGATCTGAACAACTCTATATTAGCCCAGAAGCTCCTATTGAAAAGTCAGCCTGACTGGATTTTTAATTTAATTTTTAATATCCAAGAAAGAATGAAATGGTCAAGTTTCCTTGATCATAAATATAGAAAACAAATAGTAGACATGTACATATATGTATCATACTATATGAATTTTAAAGAGATACTTACTTATATAACACATATACATATGAAGATTTAGTCTCTGCATATATTCTTGTTGAAGATTATTGACAAGTCTCTTGAGGGATTGTAATTAGAACCATAAAGGAGAAATTTAAACAGAAACCTACTTCTACTGTACCTGAAGAGTACTTCTTTGGGTATTAGCCTAATGTACTTAGTGCAGAAGCTGTTTCAATCAGGTCTTAAGAAACATAACAGTGTCTTTTTCCTTTTAGACACAGAAATGTGCATGCACATACAGACACACACACACACACACACACACACACACACACCCCAGAGCATCACAGTTCTCTAACGTAAAGATGTGGGGAAAATTATAAACATGACATTGTCTTTTCTTAACTGTAGGAGTGGGCTTCGCTACGAGGAAAGTGGCTGGCATGGCCAAACCCAACATGATCATCAGTGTGAATGGAGATGTGATTACAATTCGATCAGAAAGCACCTTTAAAAATACTGAGATTTCCTTCAAACTGGGCCAGGAATTTGATGAAGTCACTGCAGATGACAGGAAAGTCAAGGTGAGAAATAAGGTGTGGGTGTAGTGAATGCTGGTCACTAAATTATACTCTACAAGAAACAACTTAATGATGATAAGGAGAAGACCTGCCCAGTCAGAAGCCAAAGAACTCAGGCCCCTGCATTTAAACCATGTTGCCTTCAATATGCAATGGATCAATCCCTCCTTTAATACTTGTCCTTATTTAAAAATGATCATCACATTTTATGTGTCACATAACACATTGTACTTGAAGTGACATAAAGCAATAAAGCAATGCTAGAGAAAGTTTATGAGTGGGGAAAGACAAATCACAAACAACACTGCCATCTTAATGTAAAGCTATGATCTGTTTTCATTCACCACATTTTCTTAAATTACAAGTTTATGCATTCTATTCATAATATGGAAATAGATAGACACAGATATGCATTGTGTACCATTGTTTTCAAGACTTGTTTTTTTTTTTTTTTGGTGAAATATGTTTCTGTCATTTAGAATTGCTAGTGACCTCAAAGTATTTGTTTATATATTTTAATTTCATTTCCTGATTTCATATGCAAATTACGATTGCTTTCCATCATGCCTGCAGAGCATCATTACCTTAGATGGTGGTGTCCTGGTGCAGGTGCAGAAGTGGGATGGAAAATCCACCACAATAAAGAGGAAACGGGAGGACGACAAACTGGTAGTGGTGAGTGTCTTCTAGGTATTTAGCTCTGGACCCCTGCTTCTGGTGATCTTTTTTCTGCCTGAGGAAATTCACTTTGCATTTATCAAACAAAAGGTGATTTTCAATGAAATTCAATTTCCACACTAGCAATTACATTTTTTTCTCTTTTTTTTTTTCTTTTTCCTTCCTTCCTTCTTTTCTTTCTTTCTTTCTTTCTTTCTTTCTTTCTTTCTTTCTTTCTTTCTTTCTTTCTTTTTCTTTTTTCTTTCCTCCCCTTCTCCTTCACTTCTTTCTTTCTTTCTTAATTTCTTTCTTTCTTCCTTCCTTCCCTCCCTCTTTCAGTTTTCTTTTCTCTCTCAGTCAAATCCAGGGTCTCACAGTTGCATGTGTTCTACACTTACCTCCACTACCATACTCTTCCATGCTGTCAAGCTCAGCCCAGCAAGCTGTTCTCCAGACAGCATCCCTGCCTCATCTTAGGTATCCCGGGGATGTGTCTAGCCCCAAGTACACCGTATTTCATATTCTGCTGATATTGCTCACTAACTATGCAGATTTTCAGGCTCTTTGAGAGGAAGACCTGGATCTTTGTCATCTTTGTATCTCCCTTAATTATTACAATAAGAGGTATCTGTAGATATAAATATAGGACTCTAGAACAAATTTTGTGGAAAAGAGCTTTCTTTCTAATATTGTAAGATACAAATTAAATCTATGGTGTTATTTCAGTGATTGAGCAATAATTTTGTGTGTATCTGTGTCTAGGAGTGTGTCATGAAAGGCGTCACTTCAACTAGAGTTTATGAGAGGGCATAAGCTAAGGGACACGGCCCTGGACTGAAGTTTGCATCGAACTCTACAACTTTCTGTGGAATGTATCATTCAAAAACACATTATTATTTTCCACTAATTGGCAAGCAAGCAACTTATTTTCCCTCAAGCTGGATTTTATCAAATATGGTTTTGTTGGTTAAATAAAACTTTTTAGATTTAGAAAGTGGTGTAATGATATTTTTATTATGCTGTAAAACTTTGTTCTTACAATTGAGTGAAAATAAAAAAGTCTTCATTATTACTTTGTTCAATATAAATAATAAGATCATTCCTAGTAATAAAGGGTAAAAAACTTAGTACTCATGAGTTTATTCAGTAGGAGAAGTACATAGATACTATGACTGAATAGTAAGCCTTTTTCAGCATAGTTAGAGTTAAGAATCTACCTTTCCAAGACTTAATGTAGTTTTAAACATGGAAAATTATTCACTGCCATGTGGCTCAGGCAATCCCATTTCATTCCTCCTAGGAGGATTATGAGAAACAGTACATACAATGGTGTTTGTAAAAAGGGAAAAATCTCTAGTCTCAATTTTTTTGTGTGAGAAAGATTTGCTTGTTTTTTGGTTTTATGAGAAAAAGTCTGTAGCCCAGGCTGGTTTTGAACTTGCAATCTTCCTGAATTAGCCACCCAAGTTCCCATCTTCTCTGTGATCTATTGTTTAAAAAATGATTGGTAAACAGAATGGCTTAGTTTTTCATTACTATAACAAAATTCCTGAGGCTATGTCCTTTATAAAGAAAAGAGTTTATTTAGCTTAGAGTTTTGGAGGCTGAAAGTCCAAGTCTGGGAAGCCCCATTTGGTCATGGTTGACAACTTCATGGTGGAGGGCAAACATGGGGGATTATGTTCAAGGGAGATATCAAATGGTGGAAGCAGGAAGCCAAAAGCAGTAAGGTGCCAGTCTTGTCATTTACAACAACCATTCTTATTTCATTTAACAGAGGGTCTGTTAATTCTTCTTCATTAGCTGACCTTTCCTCTAAGTGCCTACTCTGCCCATGCTAACCCACCAATGACCTTCTAGTAAGCTCCACCTCTTAAAGTTTTCACCACTTTAACACAATCATGCTGAGTACTCAGCTTCCAGAACATAAACCACATCCAAACCACAGCACCAGACCTTCTACAAAAGCCTTGTAGGATCAATGCAAATAATTGTTACTCCAGGAAAGTTGTGGCAGACTTGTTCATGAGTAAAGACTCAAATGTTATTACCATAGTTCCCATACATTTCCCTTTTGTACCAACAGAATATTGTATTCAAATCCCAGTATATAAAATGCACACATTGTCACAATGGGGCTTCCTAGACCTTATGTGTACCTGTGTGTGTACATTGTGTACATTGCACATTGTGTGTGTACATGTGTACATTGTGCACATCTCCTGCCTTTTGTAGAAGACATGAAACACCTCTAAAAAAATCAATGAGGTTTTTCATATGTAAAATTTCTAAATCACAGACTTATATTTTCTAGTACTACAAAAATCTGTTCAAATATGTGGTATAGTAAGACACATTGTATAGAAGAACCCAGACACAGATGGGCAAGCATCACATATTCTCTCTCATCTATGGAAATTAAGGGTGAAAAAGAAAAGTCAACCCAAATGCAGAAGAGTGATGACTCAGTGTGGGATGGGGGTAAGAAAGTCTGGATTTGGTTAATGCATGCTGTGTGAATGTGTTGAAAAGCATTACAAACTAATATGGACAATTAAAGCTCATTAATCAAACATAAAAAATAAAGTATATTGTGAATTATATCATTGCTTGTGAAGTCCTTGTAAAAACGTACATCTAAAGCTGTTCATTTTCTGACTATCAGGCATATATGTAACATCATCATGTAGAGAGCCCAGAAAAGTGGACTGGTTCCTAGATGCTAGAGTTATTTTTATTCCTCAAGCAGTAAGGCCTACAAGTTGGGCTCACTAGAGGTTTGGAAACAGAACTAGACATCTGCAAAGGTTATTTAGGACAATTCTTGCTAAATCAATCCTGAGAAGAAAAAAGTATGGTATTGGGCACTTTGCATGATTTATGTCACTCACCACCAGAATAATGTGATTAGGAATTAGTGTTTGTTTACAGAAACAGGCTCAGCATTTACTATCCTAAAACTAAGCAGAAAATGACTATAGCAATCTGACATTCAACAGTTATCCTGGCTGGAAAGTAGGTGGGGTCACCAGCACTAGTAACTTAATTCGCAAAACGCCACAAGATGGAGTCCAAGTGGATTCTGGGAAGATGGCCAAAGAGGAAGCACCAGGAATCTCTCCGTGCCTGCACGAATGCACTGGCAGAGTTTCTACTGGATCTGTTTTGTAACTGCATCTACTAAATCTTTGCAATATTCAAAAAGTGCATATAAAATTTGGATGACAAATTGAGGTCAATTCTGGTCTGTTTTAGTTCTTAACACAGTAACAGAGCAATTAATGTACAATGAATTCATGTCAGCAAAAATTAAGTGCATGATGCAATCTATATCATTGTTTGAGATTTCCTTCTTAAAAATAAGTTTAAAGCAATTTATTTTCTGGGTAAGTATTATATGTGTCACACCGCAATAGAGAGAGACCAGAGAAGTGGATGAATTGGCCATGCCCGTCTTTGGAGCAGTTTGCACACAGCTTGCAGGATCCAGGATGGGACATGGGACTCTGTTTACAAGTATTGTGGACCAGAGTTTTGATTGATGTTTTCTGCTACTGATCATAGAGGTTCAGTCACAGAGGCCAGCAACACATATACATCCTTCATTATTGCAGGTCCCTTGGCATAAGGCTGAACTCAGGGTATTCAAGAGCCAGCTCCTCTCTACCTCAGTCTTCAGTTTCTCCTTTTTTGTCAGGTAGTCCTTAAGATATTGTCTTCAGAAGCAATTGTATACAATGAAGGAGTCAGGAGGTGATTGCATGCTTAGAGCAAGTACAGGTTGAAAAGATGTGAGGTAACTGGAAGTCTACTTCTGGGCTGATACTTAGCAAAGAGAGACATCAATTAGAAAAAGCAGAAAGAAGAAAACACAAAAACACCAGTGGGTTAAAGAGATTGCTCAGTGGTTAAGGTGATTGCCAGTGAAGCCTAAGGACCCAGGTTTGATTCCCCAGTACACACATAAGCCAGATGCAAAAGGTGGCATGTGCACCTGGAGTTCGTTTGAAGTGGCCTGGTGTGCCTATTCTCTCTGCCTATCTGCTTCTTCCAACCCCACCCCCACCTGTCTCTCAAGTAAATAAGTAAAATATGTTTTTAAACAATGCCAGTGAATTCTGAGGAAAAAATGAAGGGGGGGGGGAATCTTGTTATTGGTATCTTAAGCCAAAGGCTCTAGGTGCTTCAACAAATGGACTAGCACACAACTCAGAAATCAAGTGGAATACTGAGGGTGGGATGTCAGGAAAGGAATTTTTTTTATTGACAACTTCTTTAATTGTAGACAATATCCCATGATACTTCCCTCCTTCCCCCCACTTTCTCCTTTGAAACTTCACTCTCCATCATATCCACTCCCCCTCTCAATCAGTGTCTCCTCTTCAGTTTGATGTCATGATCTTTTCCTCCTATTATGATGGTCTTGTGCAGGTAGTGTCAGGCACTGTGAGGTCATGGATATCCAGGCCATTTTGTGTCTGGAGGAGCAAGTTGTAAAGAGTCCTACTCTTCCTTTGGCTCTTACATTCTTTCTGCCACCTCTTCCACAATGGACCCTGAGCCTTAGAAGGTGTGTTAGAGATGTTTCAGTCCTGAGCACTCCTTTGTCCTTCTTCTCAGCACCATGGTGCCTTCTGAGTCATTCCAAGGTTGCCACCATCTGAAAAGAGAAGCTTCTCTAAACAAAAGTGAGAGTAGCATTAATATATGGGTGTGAACATTAAGAGAAGTGCTTACTGGGCAGTTTGGTGAGCATAGTATATACATTTAGAGAGACACCAGCAAACATTACACCCCTAGGGCTCATGACTATCCCTGTCATAGGTTTTCAGTATCAGGGATGTATTCCCTCCCATGGAGCGGGCCTCAAGTCCAATTAGAGAGTAGTTGGTTCCCCCCATAACAGACATGCCACTATTGCACCCATTGACTCATTTGGTCTGGCTGGCTAAATTTAAAGCTTGCAGTGTTCACTGTTGAGTATCTCCACTGGTGATTTCTCTCTCCCATTGAATTGCATGCAGTATAGCTTTTTGCAGCTATCAGCTGGTCCACACAGAGGAAGCTTTCAGCTCAGCTCCAGCAAGATTTCTCAGTGAACTTGTTGCCCGAGTATGTGGAGTCTTCAGCAATAGGGTCTTACCATCTATTCCTGGTGGGAAAACAAAGGCCTTGGCAATGGCCTGTAATGTTTTGGGGGTATCTGTGAACCTCCCTGGCCAACAACTCACTGGAAGGTATCCCATCCCTGGCACTGAAAATTTTCTAGTAACAACCTATGGCTTTTGAATGAATGTTGTCATAGTGAGAACAGGAGGGAGATCAAACATAGCCCACCTTCAGGGGTGATGACCTGAGCCTTAGTTTTTTGTTTTGTTTTGTTTTATTTTTTTGAGGTAGGGTCTCACTCTAGCCCAGGCTGACCTGTAATTCACTATGCAGTCTCAGGGTGGCCTTGAACTCACAGCAATCCTCCTACCTTCTGCCTCCTGAGAGCTAGAATTAAAGGTTCATACCACCACACCCAGCAGAGCCTTAGTTTTAAATAGAGGAAGAATTTGGCAAGGATGAGAGTTATGCATAATTAAGCAGGGTCAAGGTGAGTTAGGGTTGGTCATTATCTTATTCTGGTTCTGAAAGGTTGCTCCAGAGAAGGCCTTATCACTTCAGGGGACAATATGGTTCCTATGAGATGATTGTCTCTGCTTAAGGGGACAGCCTTGGTTTCTATGATAGGGTAATTTCTACTACTTACCAGTAATCTCTATCTGAGAGGCAGCTTTGTTCCTGAAATCCAGTCACTGCAAGTTCATAAGAATGACTAGACTCTTTGGAGCACTGTTCAGGATGATGAGACAGATTAGTAAAAAAGCTGACCATTGAATGTCCTTGCAAATTTTGACTTCATACATTTGTAGTAAGTCTCTAGGCAGAGTTGAGCAGGAATCTGACTCAAAGAAAGAGATAAATAAAAATGAATGTAGAGGTGTCAAGCTTTGTGGTGTGTTGGTACAAGTGAGAGTCAGGGTCTCCTAGAAAAAGCAGTATCTAAGCCCTTGTTGCAATATGTCTACTATGATTACCACAGTATATATTCAAATATCAAATTTTCAACAAAAATTGCAAAACATATGGAGACATGGGAAAAGTCTGTTCAAAGGAGAAACTGAGTTTTGATACAAATGCAAAATGCCATCTGTGGTAGTTTGAATAGATGGCCCCCAAAATATTCACTCTTTTATTAATTTGTAGTTTGCATATGCAGCCACCTTGCTAGAGGCAGTGTCTCTGGGTTGTTCTTAAGGTGTGGTGGTGGATTTAGGATTTCAATCTAAAAATATGCAAAGTGTGCCTAGTTGGAGTTCCTAAGGTGGGCTGTGCTGTGTGGCTTTTGGCTTGTGGCTTTGCTCTCTGTGTTTGGTCCTGTGAAAGCAGGCCAGTTTCTTTTGCCATTATGGAACTTCTCCTGAACCTGTAAGCTTCAATAAATATCCCTTCCTCCATAACTGTGTCTGGTCTGGAAATTCATCTCAGCAAAGCTGAAGCTGTCTGCTATACCATCCCTACCACCAAACATGATTGCAATTCCTCAAGGAATTAAACATAAAGATATCATGTCACTGAGCACTACCACTTCTTAGTGTATTCCACCAAAACAAGATTACAAAGATACTTGTATAATCAATGTCCATAGCTGGTTATTAACAAAGCTAGGGCAGGTGAATGGATAAGCAATACACATGCATACATGTGCACACATTCACATAGAATTATTAATCAGCCTTTAAAAGTAAGGAAATTCTGGAGTTGTGGGTCACACCTCAAGGGTAGAAGCCATCCCTGGGTGGCTGCCTGGTAGGTAGTACAAGAGGGGCTTTCAGGTTTGTACTGCACACCATTAAAGCAGCAAAAACCAAGGACAACCAAAACCTATCAACAAGACAAGGATAACTGCTGACAGGAGATGAACCATCCCTCCCACAGAAGTTAGGGCCCAGGTGAAACTACAGAGAGGAACTGATGGGATAAGCAAGAGTGCTACTTCCACAGCGAGCCTGACAACCAGTGCCAAGGCAATGGAGACAGACACTGAGGATACTCAAAATGTATCAAAGCAGAAATCCAGAACCTGCTGAGAGCACAATACTAAAGTAGAATTAAAACACACCCACCATGGCTCAAGGAACTTTGCAGAAGATGGAGTGGAAACAATGTAAGAGCCACAGGATGGGAAGGAATATCGAGAGAAATTGCCCTACCCCCTATCCCATAATGACTAATTGCTGCTTTCACAACTCATAACCCAAAACTCCATGATGAATACCATAAATCCCACTAAGGAGAGCCCTCAGTGAAATGGGGACAGGGAGAAGGGAAATGATGGTACCAACATATGTGTCCATAAAAAGTTTCAACTTAATTATAAAAAATGTAAGGGAGCTGGGTGTTGTGGTGCATGCCTTTAATCCCAGCACTTGGAAGGCAGAGGTAGGATGATCGCCATGAGTTTGAGGCCACCCTGAGACTTCAGAGTGAATTCCAACCAACCTGGGCTACAGTGAGACCCTACCTTGAAAAAAAAAAAAAGTGAGGGAAATTTTACATAGGCTAAAACATATATGTAGTTTGAAGATAATCTGAAGGAAAATAATCAATCATAACAATAATGAATTCCATATGATTTCACTTGTGTAAGTAGTATCTAAAAGAACAGAAATCATGGCGACAGAAAGTAGAGTGGTGGTTGCAAGGGTCTGTGTAGAAAGTCGAATGGCAAGCTATTATTTTATGAAAGTAGTTTTTGCAAGATAATGAGATGGAAAGGAGTTGTTTTCACAACAATGTCACTGAGATAAACTCTTAAATATAGGTAAGCTGCTAAGCATGGTGACATGCATTTTAACACAATAATAATCCTTCCCTCCAAAACAAACTTGTTTATGCCATCCAAGGAGAAGTAAAGATAGAAAAATGTTGGTGGTTCCTGAGTGGATATTGTAGGAAAACCACTCCTTATTCATTTCTTTTTTAAAAAATTTGTTTTGTTATTTTTTTTTCCTTTTATTTCCCATCTCCCACTGCCATTTTCCTGAAGGCCTTCCTCAGTGGAGTTATTTGTATTTACTGTGGGGTCACAAAGACCTCAATCAGTCTCTGTGGGAGTGGGGGCTGTACCTCAGGAAAATCCTACCCACCCCATGGCTCTTAAAATTACTCCAACCCCTCTTCTGACATGTTCCCAGAGCCTTTGGAAGCCTGTTAGCAGACTGAGTCAATATTGAACTCTCTGTAGCCTCTGGATTTTTGTGTTGATGAGTTTTGATTAATCACAGTGTCTGCCGCCATCTCCCAACAGCTGGTTGTCAGGCTAGCAGTGAGAGCTGTAGTTATGTTGCCACTTCCTCTGCAATTTCTCCTGGGTCAGGCAAATGTGAAAAAGGGAGCACATCTGGTAGAAGGTAGTGATGTATCTTTCCTTGTCTTATTGATGTATCCTGGTCCTCCCCAGTATTCTATGCTGTCTGTTAGAAAAACAACAACAACAACAACAAAAAAACCCATATTCTCTAACCAAGAGAGAGCAGCTTGAATTAAAGGGGATAAGCATAGCTGTATGAGACTTTTTGATGTGCATACCCACTCTTATTAGCCAAAGAGCAGTGGAGGTTCTCTCTGGAGTCTATGACTTTCCTATCTAAAAGATTCTTTCTAACTTGGCTCCCAATGTATGAGTGCTCTCCCAATGAATAGTTTTCATGTCCAATCTCAAAGCAGTTGGTTACTCCAATAGAGTTTGTGTCCCTATTGCAGACATGGGTACTTCTTGCCTGGCTGGTTGAACTCATAGCTGGAAGGATCTGTTGCTTACTCATTCTGTTAGTGACCATCAAACCCCCAGTGGCTCTCATAGCACTTTCCAGCACTATGAGGGCCAGCCATGAGGAACCTGGTTTCCCTCTCAGTTCCAGTGTGATCTATTGATGTCTTATGGATGCAAACTATAATATCTTCAGCAACATGGTCTGGCCTTTTATCTGTGGCAAATAACCAAGTGCCAAGTGCCTTGGCAATGGCTTGAAATGTTTTGGGGACCTCAGGGGGTTTGATCAACAGATCTTTATGGGGGGGTAACCCATTTCTGGTGCTGGAATTTACCAGCCAGAGCCCATGGTTTTAAGATTACGCTTTCTCCACCTTTCACAGGACACTTCTAACCAGACAATCCCCCACGCCCTTTATTGTATTTAAATCTTTTAGAATGGGGTGGTTGTTTGATTCAGGTGTCCCTCATAAACTTAGCTGTTCTGAATGCTAGATTCCCAGCTGATGGAGATCTGAGAATTAATGCCTCCTGGAGGCAGTGTATCATTGGAGGTGGGCTTATGGGTATTATATCCAGTATCCATTTTTCAGTGTTCAACACACTTTCCTGTTGCTATTATCCACCTGATGTTGGCCAGGGGGTGATGTCCACCCTCTACTTATGCCATCATTTTCCCCTGCCATCATGGAGCTTCCCCTCAAGACTATAAGCCAAAATAAACCTCTTTTCCCCCACAAGCTGGTCTTAGTTGGGTGATTTTGACCAGCAATGCAAACCTGCAACAAATTGTATCCGGGAAGAAGGTCTCTATGGTACTGATTCACATTCTCTTTAGTTTTGTGTAATTCTCCTCCTTGATCTCCCTTTACCCTACCCCTCCAAGACACTCCCACCCCTTATATTCTTTCCCTCAGCTAGCCTGTGAAGTATCTTCTCCTCTCCTTCCTCCCCATTTCCAGTTTCTCCTGCTCTCATTCTAATTCTATAACCATATTCCTGATACTTACTATTATTTATATATTATTTATACTCAACTCCAGCTGTCCCAAGCTAGGAACCACATATGAGAGGTATTTGTCTTTCTGAGATTGTGTGACTTCACTTAGAATGATTTTTTTTCCCTGCCCATTTTTCTACAAATTTCAAATTTCATTTTTTTCTTACCACTACATAGAATTCAATTGTGTATATGCATCACATCTTCATTATCCATTCATCAATTGATGGGCATCTGGGCTGATTTTAGTTCCTAACTAATGTGAACAGAGAAGTGACAAACATGACTGAGCAAATATCTTTCTAATAAAGAGTAGAGTCTTTAGGTATATGCTCAGGAGTCCTCACCTACTTCTACATCTCAGCAAATGGCAAGGAATTTCATCTTTTTTTCTATTCTTATTACTTGAAAATCATCCTTGAATACTCCTTCTTCCCCACTGCACAGCATGTATTTTACAGTCATGGTTGTACTAACTTAAAAGTGCTTGACTGCTTCTACTTTTCCCCTTCTCATAGTCAATACCACCATCAGTTTTTAAATCATCTCTGAGTCTTCCTATCCAGTTTCCTTCTATTCTCACCCTTCTTTTCCAAGTCCTGTAGGCTTCATGAATCATTTTAACACAGTAGAAATCTGACTGGGACATCAGGTAAAATCTTTCTTGATTCTCAGTGTTTACAGAGAAGGTCCAATGCCCTTACCATGAAGCATAAACTTTCTGCTTGCTTTTTCTCATTGATTGTCTATTCTCTTAATTCTCTTTCCTCAATCATACCAATGTGAAAAATACATTTCTTTCTGATCATTCCTGAGCAAAATTCATTCTCTCCTACTCCTTGTTCTGAGATGTCCATCCTTAAAGGTGCTGCTGAGCTAACCCTTTATGATTCCAGACTATGAGCCATGTAGATGTAGTTGTTGTTGTGAGTTTGGGTATTTTTGCAAACACATTCTTCAAGTTTAATCATTATTTTTCAGTGGATGTGGGAGTATAGAAAAAAATAAAGTCTAACCCATGAGAAGGCTTCAGCATGTGGCTGATGGCCTTCAATTTTTGAAACCATTATTAAAACTAAACCATTCCTCACTTAAGTTATTTCTTTCAGGTATTATGGTCATAGTAATGTAAAAGTAACTAATACAGAAAAGTGGTCCAGAGAAGTGGGGTCATTGCTCTGATAAACTTGATTGATTAATGGTTTTACACCTTTGGATCTGAGTTTTCATGAGGAATCATCCAAAAAACCCTAGAATGCTGTGAACAGAACCTAATGGGACATTATAGTGATAACTCAGAAGACCACAGCAGCCATTATTCATAGGGCTCTGGCCACTTCTCAAGCTTGGTGCTGGTTTTGCAGACATGTAGACTTGAAGAGTTATTAGGTAATAGGGAACCAAGATTTTTGAATCAACAAAGCTTAGATGGGCCAGGCAATGTGTAACAGCATCAGGTTCTGTACAGGAAGCCCCTGTCATGGCTATCCATAAAGCTTTGAAGGTGAAGTTTAAGTTGTCGTAGAGACCCCAGAATGTTTTAAATGATAGGAAAGTGAAATATCTGCTGAGGAAACCTGCAGGCATTAGAGAAGCTAGTTTAGGAAAAAGGCCATGTGTGCTGGGCCAAAGATGTGGGGCTGTCTTAGCCTGTTGGAGTGCACATTGTCTTAGCCTGTTGGAGTGAACAACACATGCACATCACTTGAGCCCTGGATACTGGACAGGAAGCTATAGGATTTAGTTTGTCCTGCTGGGTTTCAGTCTTGCCTTTTGGAATGGAAATGTATAGTCTATAATGTCATTATATATTGAAATAAGTAACCTTTTGATTTTGCAGGGGTTCCTAGTTAAGAAGTTGTCTTTAATCTCTATACAAATTTTGAACTTTGGAATTCTGAACAGTGTTTGAGCTTTGAGGACTCTTGAAGTTGGACTAAATACACTTTACATTATGAGATGGTTATGAGCATTTGGGATTCAGTGGCAAATGTTATGGTTTGAATTGTAACTGCTCTCTACATATTGAATACTTGTGTCCTAGCTGATGGTTCTGTTTATGAGGCTGTGAAACCTTTACAAAGGCTTTACTTCTGCTGGCTGGCAGAAGTAAAATACTAGGGATGGATCATTAAATGTTATTAGCCTGACCCCTAATTCCAACCATTATTTGCTTTCTGGTCCACTGTGATGTGGGGACCTCTGCCACACTCCCATAACCCACCATGATCTCTGCTATGCCTCCTCACCATGATGAAAGGAAACTTCTGAAATTGTGAGCCAAAACCAACCCTTCCTTCATCGGGTTGTGTCTATCTGGTATTATGGTCTCAGCAATGCAAAAGTAACTAACACACCATCCAATGAGACCAGAATGACAGGCTTATCATAGGACCAGCACAGGGAAGGATCATGTGTTAAAACCCTGTCTTTAATCACTGTTAAATAAATAACAAATCAATCTCCCAGTTAAAAAGAAATAAACATGATTTGTCTCTTTTATTATTCATAAAACATTTATAATTTGTGAGGCACTCTCTTAGGAATATAGGGGCAAGTATGAAACATTGTCCTTTATGCTTTTACAACAGTTCACAAGATAGTTGAACAATAACTAGTTGTAGTTCTATGAACTGTGTTCTTCTCTTAAAGGTCTGGCTAAGGTTGGGGAGAAGGTTTGGGATTTAAGGGCACTTGCTTACAAAGCCTGCAGGCCTGAGATTGACATTGTTTGATGCTGGTTTTTCAGTATCAAGAGGATGTAGTATGCCCATTTTCTCATACAATAGTATTTGTAGTGATGCTGGTTTTTCAGTATCAAGAGGATATTTGTATGTGTGTGATGCTGGTTTTTCAGTATCAAGAGGATGTAGTATGCCCATTTTCTCATACAATAGTATTTGTAGTGATGCTGGTTTTTCAGTATCAAGAGGATGTAGTATGCCCATTTTCTCATGCAATAGTGTTTGGAGGGATAAAGCTGCTCAGTTTCCTCCATCTCTGCTCTGTCATCTTCAGTTCCAGTTCCATCATTGGGTTGGAATCACAGTGGATGTAGGCATGTAAATATCATGTAAGTGAAGTGTACAGAAGAAGACTAGAGGCCAGCTCCCCTTCTGACTCCCTGTCATGGGTGAGAAGTTTCACAGAAGCTATAAATTTGGATTTTCCTTTTGTCACATGAGCTAAATGAGTTCTAAAAAGAGACCACAGTATTGATGTCCAAACCAGTCACTGGCAGGAGAATAGGAACAAAGATGGTTACACAAATGGAAGACCTGTGCCCTACCATGGGCCAACATGTATATATAGCTCTGGGTTTTCTGCCTTTCAAATGCAAGGCAAACACATTTGGAACCAGTCAAACAAGCTCATGAAACCTGCTCTCTGTTTGAATATCACATTCGAGTAAACCATTAGCTGACGAGGCATTTATGAACCTCTTTGTGGAAAATGACTCGAGGTTTTCTCCTTGCCCTCTTCTGCCCTCCTCAGATAGCTTAATAACTGTTCCCACTTATAAATGTTACACATTTCTTTTGTGTTTTCTTCAGATACAATTCTTTTTTATTAATAATTTATTATTTTGTTTATATTATTCTAATTTTACATTCATATTGGTGACTCCATTATCCTCTTCCCTGTCCTCCCCCCTCCAAAGGGACCCTCATCAATAGGGAATGTGGTCAAAATTATGGGAAATAGGCCAAGTCTCTGTGCATAATGACCCAATTCTTTATTCCACTTAAATTATTATTATTAAGTGAGACAAAACATCAATCTTTTGTTCTCTTTGTACAGAAAAGATGGTTTGCCTAGATAGTTCTCTGAGTTGGAGGAATATTTGACATAAAGAAGACGAGAGTATGAAAGTTCTTCTACTGACCCCTTGCAACAGTTCAACATCCTCAAGGCAACTGGAGTTCCATGAGAAATGTCAATCCATGGCCCCTAAACCAAGTCCTCCTAAGAACACTCAGGATCTTCAAAACCCACTTTCATGATGTGAGTCACAGGGGATGACTTCAGAAGGAAATGCACAGAGATTTAATTTATTTTTGCTTTTATTTTATTTTATTTTTATTTACTTATTGGAGAGCGAGAGAGGCAGATAGAGAAAGAAAGAGAATGTATAGGTATTCCAGGGTCTTCAGCTGTTGCAAATGAAATCCAAATGCATGCACCGCCTTGTACATCTGGCTTACATGGGTCCTGGGGAATTGAGCCCAGGCACTTTGGCTTTGTAGGCAACTGCCTTAACTGCTAAGCCATCTCTCCAGCCCTTTTAGTTTGTTTTTAAAGTGTAGATGTCAAGCATCATTTTGTTTTCCCCAAAACTTCCCAAAATTTTCCTTGGTAATTTAAAATGATATACTTTAATAAAAAAAAAAAAAAAAAGCACTTTGTAAACAAGGCCTGGTAAAGCACACTTATAATCCCAGAACCTGGGAGGCTGAGATATAAGGATTGCTAGTTTGAGGCCAGCCTTGTCTCAACACCACCAATGAAAAGCTTACTTTGCAAACCTGAAATATGATCTTTCCCAGTATTGGTTCGACCTCCTACCTCTTTTTAAAATTTTGAATCATCAAACACTACTCAATGATAATTGTCACCTTTCTTCCCAGCCTTCAACTACCCTTGATTGGTAGCAATGATAATATTAATAATAGCCTACACCTCACTCCAAGCAACTGTAAGCATTTCAGTTCCATTAACAATATCAATGCATCAACCCTGCAAGGAAGGGAAGGGACAGTATTACTTTAATTGAGATGATGCTCTGACACTGTGACTTGTCCAAACAAACAAACAAAAAAAGCAGCTGAGGTAGACCAGGTCCAGGAAGGGATGTCCTTGTGTGGGGTGGGGAAAATACCAGTCAGGCATTCGCCAGATATTTGTCAGAATATTCCTCCAGGGCAATTCAGCATGTAGTGCTCAAAATGCTGATCTCTGTTGAAAATTGTCTCCATTCCACAAGTAATGTTTATCAAGTGACTTAGGTGTAAATCTCTTGGCTAGAAGCTATCATAGTTAACCTGAATTAAACTTCACAGGTTAGTTTTCTGACTCTTAATTTGGAGGTAAGTACTATGAGTCAAATGCTGGTCATGGAACCTTAGGCTTGCTGCAGCCCATTGGCCACCTTGGATGTGTCACATGATGAAGGTGTTCTTTTAAAAATCAGCAGGTGGCATCACAGTGCCCTCATTTCCTTGGTTTTCAGTTGGGAGTGCCTCTTCTTCTCAGAAGGCTTCATGATGGAGCCCTTCTTGGGAACCTGGAAGCTGGTATCCAGTGAAAACTTTGAGGATTACATGAAAGAGCTGGGTGAGAAACTCCATTACATGGCTTGGAAACTGGCAAGGCATTCTGGGATGTGGCTGAGCTTTTACTTTATAATGAGTTTTCCTGTGATTTTTCTCTTTTGTGATCCTAGGCTATATTCACATGAGATTAACAAGGTTTATGACTGTATTTATTATTGCCTCTTTTGCTTTTTCTTATTAGTAGTAATAATTGTGTCTTTAAAAATTCTAGCTAGGCTTGCAAACACCTCTTTCTTGTTACACTCTATATAGTTGAGTCCATTCATCCTTTCAGAAAATACTTCATGTAAACCTCCAGAGTCTTGATGAAGGTTCTCTTTAGCTGGATCATTTCACTGAATAAACTTGTTCAGCTTTTAATTTATGTATAGGGATCACTAACTATAAATTTATCAATAATTTTTTTTCAGATTTTTTAAATATTGTATTTATTTATTTGAGAGAAAGAGAGAGGAGCAGATAGAAAGAATGGGCACACCACTGCATACAAACTCCAGATGCATGTGACACCTTTTGCATCTGGCTTCCGTGGGTACTGGGGAATTGAACCTTGGTTCTTAGGCTTCACAGAAAATCACCTTAACCACTAAGCCATCTCTCCAGCTCCAGGATTTACCTCAAATTATATATTTAGGATAGTAGTAGAGATAATTAGAAACATAATTTTGAAGAATCTCTTCAATAGTTAACATTCAGTATTAACTTTCCCAAAAAATAATAAACAGATTTTCATATATATTCATGGATTTATAGACACATTTGTTTTAAATTGAAATGTGGGAAAATATAAGAACATTGGAAATGGGTGTGGTGGCATTTGTCTATAGTCCCAGCACTCAAGAGGCTATGAGATGAGATGAAAGACCCAGTGTGTATGTGCGTGTGCATGTGTGTGAGAGAGAGAGAGAGATAGAGAGAGAGACAGAGGAGAATAAGTAGGAGAAGAAGGAGGAGGAGGGTAGAGAGGAAGGGAAAGAAGAAACTTTCACTTCTAGCTAAATATGGCAAAAGGAAGGATAGCCAATGAAGTCTTTTTATATGTTATTTATTTATTTGAGAAAGAATATATATATATATATATATATATATATATATATATATATATATATATATATATGAAGAGAGAGAGAGAGAGAGAGAAAGTTTTAGAGAGAAAGTTTTATAGGCAATCCAGGACCTCTAGCCTCTGCAAACAAACTCTAGATGCACATGCCCCTTTGTGAATCTGACTTTAAATGGGTATTGGGGAATTAAACCCAGTTCATCAGGCTTTTTAAGCAAGTGCCTTTAACCACTAAGTCATCTCACCAGCCTACCATCTGTTCTGTTAGCACTCTAAGTTCTTTCATTAACTCTTCCACTGCTCTTATGAGATGGACACTTATTATCCCCATTGTCCTGTTGAGAAAGCTGCATGCCAAAGAAAGTAAATAACATTCCCAGGTTGGCATGTGTCAAAGCTGGAACCCAGATCTGCCCATCTCACTCTTCCTGACCCATATGTCTGATTTCCTGTAGTGAAGACCATCACGCCCATTCCATGATCTGAATGGGAAGCAGAGTTCAATATGTATACATAGGGAGAAATTAGCTCCTCCTTGGCCCACCTACTGAAAAAGTAAATTTTGATCTTGGAACGTCTCCCAGTCTGAACAAGTCCAGACTCTCATCAAATGTTTTCTGTATTGTTTTTCCAAGTTTCCTAAGGTTAAGTGCGGTATTTGGGCTCCTGAAAGCCATCCTGCAAACATACATTTTGGGTCTCATTCTGGTCTCAGAGAGTGAATTCAGCATTTCAAAACATCACATAGAATTACTAGTTTTTATTCTGACTGGGAAGACCTGATTTAATACAGACACCAAAACAACATAACAGAAATTACCATTGGGCTGGAGAGATGACTTAGTGGTTATGGTATTTGCCTGCAAAGCCAAAGGATCCTGGTTTGATTCCCCAGGACCCTCATAAGCCAGATGCACAAGGGGGTGCATGTATCTGGAGCCTGTTTACAGTGACTGGAGGCCCTGCCATGCCCGATCTCTCTCTCTCTCTCTCAAATAAATAAATAAATAAAAATTAAAAAAATAAACTAACAGGTATGTGACCTAGTGGCACATACTTGTAATCTCAGCACTGGAAGTCGAGGCAGAAGGATATTGAGTTTGAGACAAGGCTGGGCTACAGAACAAGACATTCTCTCAGAGAAGGGAAGATACTGTCTGTTAGCCAAAACTTCAGAGAGAAAGTATGCATTCTTTAAAACTAGTTTCTAAAATCTCATTACCACATCTGCCTAAACATGAGAATAAGATGTATTGCTTGCTCTATCTCATAGGGGTGGATGCTGAAACCCGACAAGCAGCGAGTTTAGTGAAGCCCAATGTTAGCATCGGTGTTAACGGGGAAATGGTAAACATCCGAACAGAGAGTTCTGTCTCCAACATTGATATCGCCTTCAAGCTGGGGGAAGAATTTGATGAAACCACTGCAGACAACCGGAAAGTGAAGGTTGGTTGGAACTAAATCTTTCTCGTGTTCAATAAGTAGGAAAAAACAAGAAGGCAGTCCTTTGCTAGTCATTCTGATTGCTTAATGAGGCTAAGTTTCTCATCTTATTATTTTGTTGTTTGAAATAGAGTCTCACTGTGCAGCCCAAGTTGGCCTTGAAACTCAGAACCCTCCTGCTCCAGCCTCCCGAGTGCTGAAAATATAGGTGTGTGTTACCTCTCCCAGCCAATTGTGCACACTACACCCTTTCAATAATGCTCTGTTACTTTATAAAAGAACATATAGACGAGAGCGATTATTAAGATAAAACAGCTTTGCTATGAGAACACCAATTGTATTATCTCTTTGAGACTTTGAGTTTGACAGTATTAAATTAGGACAAGAACCAAGGTGATAATTTTGAAGAATATAATTTTAACTCTAAATTCAAAGGTAGATCTCTAGTGCTATAGAGGTTAGAATGTAGTAAATGGCTCCTTCCAACTATTTTCTTTATGCCTTTATAGAGCATCGTAACATTAGACAGTGGGGTAATGGTTCAGGTCCAAAAATGGCTCGGCAAAGAAACAACAATCAAAAGAAAAATTGTAGATGGAAAAATGGTAGTGGTGAGTTTCCTCTAAATTTACGTATTTTTGGGTGTGTGTATGTGTATGTGTTGTGTGCATGCGTGTGTGTAGAGCTCAGGGGAAGATGTCAGGTGTCCTCCTCTATCATCCTGCCTTACTTCCCTGATCCAGAATCTGTTACTGAACGCGGAGCTCGTTTTTTAGTTAGACTGGCTGACCAGTGAGCCCAGCAACCCTCCTATCTCCTCCTCCATTAGTACTTGGAGTGTAGGCATGCACAACAGTGCCTAGCATTTTTATGAGGGTGCTGGGGATTGAACTCAGTTCCTCATGCTTGAGCAGAAAGCACTGTTACCTGCTCATCCATCTTCCCTACCCTAAATTGTGCTTTCTTTGATATATATCTATCAAGCTACTCACTTGTGTGTGCGTGTGTGTGTGTTGTTGCTGTTGTTGTTTGTACCCAGACTTGAGGTCTGAATTGGTCTGGGGAAGGGAGACATGATAAGTTTAACTTGTTGACTCTCCTCTCTAACAGACCTCTCTTTGCTTTTAGGAATGTACCATGAATAATACTGTCAGCACTAGAATCTATGAGAAGGTGTAAAGAAAGGGAATGCACCATGAGAACTTGTTCACCTGCAGGAAACTTGCTCATGAAGAAAACATTCCTCAAGGATAGTGATTTAAAAATTTTTTCAGCATCAATTTGCTCAATAAAAGCATTAAAATAAATGCAGTTTGGGAGCTGTTTGATAATGTTGAATAAGACAGTCTGAGGAATTGGTGAGGCAAGAAGCATTTTGCCTGTGATATGACTGTTATTACAACAATGTCCCCTCTGCCTTCTGCCCACTTGACTTGCACAGTCCTTGAGTTCCCACCAGTGGGCCCATTTCATTTAGGTGAAGGCATTCTGCCACAGTTATGGAGACATTCATGTGACTTCAAAGGGGGATATATCAATCAAAGCCTACTCTGAACAGCTCAGCTGCCCAGATCAGCATTGCTGAATTTTACTTTTATGGAAGCACGACCTTGCTTAAAGATGATAGATTGAATGATATTGATACAAAGTAGATGATAGCTAGCTACACAGATAGATTGGAGTATATGCTACCACTCTGGTTATGATAGAAGGGCATTTGAAAGTCACTGTTTCCTTTCTCTGTAAATCCACTTCAGATAATCAGGTTAGCATATCTATCACCATTATTTACATCTTATCCTTTACATAGTGGTATTTTATTAGAGGCAAGTCCCCCTTTTCTAAATGTTTAGTGAGAGTATCATGGCTAGGGCCACACAAAGTCCTTTAATAGTGTCACCAAATGCTTCTGTTAGGCCTGAGGGCTCTCAGAGCTCAGAGCAAAAGTGGATCAATGGAAACAAAGCCTTCATAAGAGTGGGTTGAGGAAAAGAGGGGAGAAATTATATAAATAATGATATTTTACCTTGAATTGAAAACTAGACTGCAGCTTGCCAAACATAAGTCCTAGGAGCTGTATTTGACATGCACTGGAGTATTAATTCCCATACAACTTCTCATCAAAATTGGGTGGGAAGCTGAAAGTGATTGGGGGACTCTTGAGATATGCATATGCACAGACACCAGAACTAAAGGGAGGCGATCTTAACAAACCAAGGGGTATGGTCACCTTAGGAAGGGTGATACTGAAGAGAAATGAACAAAACACTAAAGCAGGAGATTGTGGTATGAACTGACTCCTAGGCTGACACAAGAAACCAGGGCTGCCCCAGTAAACCTGAAGGACCTGTCGGCATTCTACTGTGTCCTGCTGTGATGGGCTTGGGGTTGGCCATGACTCCTCAGCTGTGAACAGTGACATTCATCCCCACCTGATCATCCTTCTCCTTAGGGAACTCAAGTGTGGGAGCTGAGGGTGGTGGCATGTATGTGGTAAACCCAGAAGGAGGAGGCAGAAGAATCAGTTCATCTTTCAAGGTCATCTTTGGCTACAAAGACACTGTGAGGCCAGCCTGATGTATAACCAGTGTGCTCAACCCTGGCAATGGGAAGCTGGCTATAACACCCATAAGCCTGCCCCCAACAACACACATCCTCCAGGAGGCTCTAATCCCCAAATTGTCATCAGCTGGGGATCTAGCATTTAGAACACATGAGTTTATGTCCCTCATAAACCACCACATGCAGTCAGTTAGCTCCTTGTTACTGAGACAAACACCCAACAAGACACAGCTCATGAGAAGAAAGGGGTTTATTTCAGGCTTACAGAGTTCAAGGGAACTTCATTGATGGAAGAAGTTGGCTACCTTCCATAGATCCAAGCTGAAACAGCCGCAGCAAGCAAACACTAACCACCAGAACTCCAAAACTGTTCTCTATCAATCTTTGGGCTGGAATTCAGATTGGCTTCCAAACACACCTTTGGGATGGACTCTAAGATCCATCTCGAGTGACATCTCTTCCCCAGTAGGACTCTGCCCACTAGAAATTCAAGCCTGAGTCTATAGGGCTTATATATAAATACATATATTTAACTATCACATTCAAACTACCACATCACTGGACATTAAAAGGCAGTTGAATATCCTAAAGATTGTAACAAAAAAACAGATGGGACCTTGGGATTAAAGTAGTAGAACATAACGTACCCACTCCCCAATTACATGTCCTTATAATTTCTTTTTTTTAACTTTATTTTATTTATTTAAGAGAGAAAGAGGCAGAGAGAGGGAGTGAGAGAAAGAGAGAGAGGGAAAGAGAGAAAGAGGGAGAGAAAGAGAAAGAATGGGCATGCCAGGACCTTCAGCCACTGTAAAAGAACTCCAGACACATGCATCACCTTGTACATCTACCTGGTTTATGTGAGTCCTGGGGATTGAACCTGGGTCCTTTGGCTTCAGGGGCAAATGCCTTAACCACTAACCCATTTCTCCAGGACATGTACTTACAATTTCTCTCTTGAAATTTTAGGGAGAAAATAGGACTATCCTTTGAAAGCTTGGTGTTCAGAACCAGAGTCCCTTTTCCAAGACAGTGGAAAGGGATTGTCTAACTTCCAGCCCACCTGATAGGACAGGGCATGAGTGTTAGCTCAGGGTGGCATGGAGAGACTTGGGGATGGTTTGAGGACAGGACAGAGCTGTACTCACATTATCTTTTGCCATGGATGGCTACATAACAACCTCTGTGAGCTTTCCAAATGGAGAATTTTGTACTCCCCAAGGTTCTGATAAACATAAAGGAACCCTGAAAAGGTCCAGGCCAGGAAGTCCCTTAGTATCTCAGTTTTCCTGATCCTCTTCTGTGATGATAAAGCAATGAAAATGGGAAGAGTAAAAATAATACAACCAGTGAACTAAGATACCAGAGCAGGGGAGGGCCTCCATATACTTTAGCTCAGCTCATTACACATTACACATATTCTTTGAAGAAAAAGATCAGGCAAAATGAATTCTCAATTACTTTGTGGGACTTAAAAATGTTTTATTTTTAGTTACTTATTTGAGAGAGAGAGGAACATAGATAGATAGATAGATAGATAGATAGATAGATAGATAGATAGATAGATAATAGATAATAGATAATAGATAATAGATAATAGATAATAGATAATAGATAATAGATAATAGATAATAGATAATAGATAATAGATAATAGATAATAGATAATGGATAAAGAATGGGTGAGCCAGGGCCTCTAGCTGCTGAAAACGTGGGTCCTGGGGAGTCAAAGCTGGGTTGTTTGGCTTTGCAGGCAAATGCTTTAACCACTCAGCCATCTCTCCAGCCCTTACTTTGTGGTTTTTAGAAATATCTTTATTTGAACTGGAGAGATAACTTAGCAATTAAGGGGCTTATCTGAGAAGCCTAAGGACTTATGTTCAACTTTTCAGGTCCTACACAAGCCAGACACACAAAACGATTCAAGTGCACAAGGTCACACATGCACACAAGGTGGTTCATGCATCTGGAGTTCAATTGCACTGGCTGGAGGCCCTGGCATGTCAATTCTCTCTCACATTCTCTTTTTTTCTCTCTCTGTCTCTCATTCTCTTGCATAAAAAAAAAAGACCAGTCTGTTGGGCTTGCCTCAAAAAAATCTCTATTTATTTATGAGAGAGAGAATATAGGTGTGCCAGAGCCTCTTGTAGCTGCAAATGAACTCCAGATTCATGTGTCACTTTGTGCATCTAGCTTTACATGGATATTGAGGATTCAAATCCCAATTCTTAAGGTTTGCAAGCAAGCTCCTTTAATAGCTGAGCCATCTCCTGAGCCCATGGTTTATAGGTGCTTATTAAAATAACTTTTCAATAAATAAGCCACAAAGTAACTTCATAAAAATATTCTTTCTTGATCCTAAAATCAATCAATATTTCACACATGACATAACTGAACCCAACTACAATCTATGTAGTAAACCATAAAGGTAGATGAACACTAACTCCAAATTTGCTATAGCAAGCTGTGTTTTTACATTAAGAAGTGGTGTTGAGATTCTATGTGATACAATTTGAAACCATTGTGGCAGAGATAGTTCACTGCCCCCTAAAAATCTAGGTTGGCCCTTCTATAGCAGAGTGTTGTGATGGGGTAGAGTCTGTCCTGGCAACCCAGGGACATAAGGCCACTTATTGCAATGGAATCTTAGTGGAAGTGGCACATGCCCCTTCTAGGCTAGATTAGAACAGTTAATGAACCATCCATGCCTTCCTGATATGCCAAAGATGAAGGAATACAAACACGTGACCTCCTACAGCAAAGCTGCCTATAGATCAGCTTTGGGGGTAAGCCACTGAAATCTTGAGGCTTGTGACTGAATTCAGTATTACTCTGAATTGCCAGTTATGAGCATATTCTAGGCCGAAATATAACTATAAATCCAGCTTTTCACCACTTTTGGAAGTAGAAGTTGGGTTGGCTGAATAAAGAAATCACAGCTTAAACTTGAATTTAGTTGACTTCTCACTTAACATTAACTGTGTGCATATAAATGCTGTATGTAAATTATGCTTTCTTTCATACCACAATACCATCTCAGTTGCTAAAAACAAAATTATAACACAATTAAGAAAATAAAGTAGGCAGCAAGGCACAAACCTGGAGAATATATGATCTGAGTCACTTGAATTTCTATGAAATTGGTTCCTAGTGAAATCTTACTGAAGGAGGATAAGAGAAAGCTAGTTTCTTTTAGGCAGTTTGAGGCCCAGAGAGAACCAAGAGATGCTACCCCACAAGCCGCCTTGCCCTGACACAAGAACAGAACTCTTGGCAGAAATGGAACTCATGTCTGATTGAGACTACAGTGCCACCTGCTGCCCACAGTCTAGTGGCTACCTGGATGGGCTAACTCAGCTGGGCTGGCCCTGGGATCCACCCTCCAAATCTACAAACCAATCAGGGCTTGCCTTGCCTGAGAAGGCTGCTGTCTTCTTCTCCTTGTCTCTGCTGCACTCCAGTCTCTGCTTTGCTCTGCTCTGCTCTGCTCTGTCTTCCCCTCTTCTCTCCAGCCACAGATGTGAGTCCGGCTTCCCCCTCACCCAGCATAATATTGTTTCTTGGTCTGGATGATTTTTCTGCTTGCCTATTCTTTATAATTTGGGGTAACTTTTCACTTTGATTATATATACAACTTCCCTCTGGTCTCTGATCTACCACATGGATACTCTCACTAATTCCAGGACTGCTACCTGTGTAGTTTTCTTATACCTGGGTAACCATGAATGTAATTCTCTTCATTACTCATTTATCCTCTGAATTTCTTGGTCTCTACCTTGATATTTTTCCTCTTCAGGAAAGCACGTGGCAGATGCTGTGTGCATTCTTTCTAAGTTTCCTTTCATATACATCTAAATCCCCCCCCCAACCTCAATTCCTCTTAAGCGAACCTTATATACCATGCAATGTTTGCACATGAGAGCATGTTTCTTACATCCTACAATGTATTATTCCTCCCTTAACTATACCCCACAATTTGTGATTTCCCTCTAAATAATTCATAATTTTTTTCTTTTTGAGTCCATCTTTATTAATTCTTTATTAAAGGCAGGATAGAACCCAAAACGTGGGGTTTATAAATTCTGGGAGACTTCTCCTAGACCCCCTAAATCCTACATCATTACTACACACACACACACACACACACACACACACACACACACACACACTTTTTTTTTTTTTTTTTTTGGTTTTGCAAGGCAGGGTCTCACGCTTTCACTATGTTTTACAAGTGAATTGTTCTTAAGATATTCCTTTTCTTCCATAAGCAAATTGGAAGCAGAGGGCTGAATTCTAAAATAATGTTTCCTAAAGCTGGTACGGGAAAGGTCAATTGACTCAGATGCATTTGGAAAGTGTTAACGTCACATTCTCTCAAAGAACAAATAAAGAGGAAGTAGAAAAGCTGTGGGAAGCTCAGCATATTTTGTAACAGCCCAAGAGAGAAGCAATGCAGAAGTCCTGTCTTTTATTCCTTCCCCAGTGAGTATTTTCAGCTCTCTGGTATTATATTAGAAATAATGGTGAGAAAGATTAGCCTTTGGAAAAGAAGCCATTTATACTAGATTCTAGAAAAACACTCATAAAAGATTTCTGCTATGTTTCTATTGCCATCCTATAAAAGAAAAATTATTAGCTAACTTTGAGGAAGCATAAATGAAACCATCACTATAGTAACCAAAAGACCATCCACTGGAAGCTGAGGAAGTTACAAGGAATGATTTGCATTAAAGAAGCAATTTTAATCTAGGTGTCCTTAGACTTATAGAAAAACACTAACTTGAAACATACAAAGAGAGGGTGTGGAAATCAGGCCCAAAATGCTGTCTGAGAGAAGCACTATCTGTCCATGTGACTGTCTTCTGAGCATAAAACAGATCATTGTCACATAATGGTGACGAAAACACCGCACAAAGCATTTTGCTATAGGTCATGGTCAACTGACTCTTGAGTGTCATTCTCATTGCCCTCAGAGAGCACAGGGTGATAATTGGATGTCACATGTCTATGAACGTTGATGTCTATCTTTCTAATTAGAGTGTAAGTCTCATGAAGTCAGAAAAATCTGCATACTGATGTGTAACTTCACCCTGAGCAGTGTGTGGCATTCAGCAATCTTTCAATAAATATACTTGCGATGGAACAATTGAAAACAATGGCATCCAAGTGATGAATGTCTTATTCATTTGCTGTGCACTGTTTGTCTCTTTCCCAAGTGTGCAACTGGATGCAGCTTCGGAACAAGATGTAAAGGACATACCATGACATGTCACATAAAGCATGCTCTCCTTATCCATTTTCTTTGCAGCTTTGGGTGTTCTTTTCAGTGGGCAATCTTCCAGATGGAGGAGAACACTGGGAAGAACAAAGATAGAACAAGAAGAGAGGGCCAATTGTCTATCATGGGATAGGTCACCTCCACCTCATCTTCCCGGGGCCCAGAAGTCATTACAGAGGAAGCGATGTCACGAATACTCCTCTCATGGCTGGCCTAAAAGCCAGTTCCAGTGAAAAATGTCAGACACTGTGGTCACTCAAACCTTCCTAAAACAGATCCAGAGACTACAGAGAAAGCAACACTAAATCAGATGGCTCTCTCAAGGGAACATATCAATAACCCCACCGAAGAAGACCCCCCTGCAGAATTGAGGCAGGGGAGAGAGGGGGCCTAAGAGTACAACTTTGTTGTTGTTGTTTGGTTTTTCTCAAGTTAGGGTCTCACTCTAGCCCAGGCTGACCTGGCACTCACTCTATAGTCTCAGGCTGGCCTCGAACTCACAGCGATCCTTCTACGTCGGCCTCCCAAATGATGGGATTAAAGGCATACCTACTACACCTAGTGAAGAGGAAGAGTACCTTTTATTAAAAAGGCAAGAAATAATAATAATAAAAGTTTTTCAAAAGAATTTACAAGGGCAATGGCAACAACTTACTGAAAGGAGAAGAATTGAAATTATACCATAGCCAAACGTCATTTCTTATTGTGGCATTGATGCTTTTCCTACAGAGAGTGTCCTAATGTCTCAAGCCTGGGTCAGTTCAGATCTTTTCTCATTGAGTGCATCTGCAACTGTGGCCCATACATTGGCCTCAGAAACTCATCTCCATCCAACCTCATTCTGGACAATGTCAACAATAAGATTCAGTTGCTGATGAGTCTAAAGTAGAAACTTCTCTTGGTGTGAGGTTGCTACAGCATTGCAAAAGTTCTGCAAGGCCTACTGCTTAAACTTGTCCTCCTCTACCATTCCTGAGCTCAGGGGAGGGACGGCTGAGAACCTATGTAGCTCTTCCCACTGCTCCCTCTGAGTAGAGTTCAGCACTCATGGGAGGATGCGGGTGGCCTCATGGATTTAGGAGAAAACATACACATTGACTAGGGACAGAGTAGGGATAACAAAACTTCTCATGGGACAAGTAATGTCATCGTTTTTATAAACTTTTTAGGAAAGAAAACGGCATCTCCACATTCCAATGCTCCTTTGTTTGGTTTTGCTTGTTTGTTTGTTTGTTTAAGTTCTCACTATATAGCCCAGACCGACTTTAAACTTAATATATAGCTCAGGAAGGCCTTGAATTTGTGCTTCTCCTGTCTTAGCCTCTCCCAAAGTCTTTTTAAATAGCTGGGTTTCTTTCTATCTCAATATAATTTATTCTTCCACTGACATATCTTGAGTCTAGAAGAGGATAATTGGTTAGCAGAGGAAATCTCTAGTTCACCACTGTGTTTTTGCTTGGAGTTACCTGTCACAGTAGTGGAAGGTGAGACTTGGGCACACTGTACACATGTCACCCAGCTTGAAGTCAAACCAGATAACTGCAATAGGAATGACTATCTATGGAACTGGTTAGCTGGGTTTTTGAAAGTAAGAATTCTATGAGTTAGAAGAAGTAAACTGATAGTGAGATATGTATTTCCATGGTTGTGAAGAGTGGTCACTTATGCACTAAAAAGGTAAAGTCTAGTAATATTTGTTGCCTCACAGTCAGAATTAGTGCTAGCATGGAAAATCTTCTACCACTCACCAATTCCTCATAGCAACACTTACATGAGATCTGGGTTGGCCTTTTCTTCCCTGATGAAGCATTGGGACTCTCATCATTCACTCCTTTCATTTGATTGTCACCACTCCTGATTTTTGAGAAGAGAAGCAGTACTGGTATGAGATGAATAGTTCAGGGCGTAGAAATAGGAATAATGCTCAGTCCAAATCCTATCTCTCATTTTGCTTCTGGAAACAAGTTGCCTAATTTCACAATCTAGTCTCTTTCTCTCTCTCTCTTTCTTTCTTTCTTTCTTTCTTTCTTTCTTTCTTTCTTTCTTTCTTCTTTCTTTCTTTCTTTATCTCTTTATCTCTTTATCTCTTTCTTTCTTTCTCTTTCTTCCTCCTTCCCTCCCTTTCTTTCTTTCTTTCTTTCTTTCTTTCTTTCTTTCTTTCTTTCTTTCTTTTATTTCATTCTTTCAGAGAGAGAGAGAGAATGGGCACACCAGTGCCTCTTGCTGTTGCAAATGAACTTGAGATGCATGTGCCACTTCATGCACCTAGCTTTACACGGGTACTGGGCAATGACACCCAGGCCATCAGGCTTTGCAAGCAAGCATCTTTAACCACTAAGTAATCTCTTCAGCCCAAGATCTAGTTTTCTTCCTGGTAAAATAGATGTAACAATGGCACCTAATTCTTTGAAGACTGAGAAGATTAAGTGAGGCGATCTGTATCAAGCCCTTCACACGCTGACTATCGCACACTGAGCTCTCAATATCCATTAGTGTTATTTTGTAGCAAGTCCTCTCTTCACATAACTGTGGATTGATTTTAAACGACCTCAATTCAAAGTTGTCATAGTAACGAAAAACCTGCTTAGTTCACAAGGGTTATATTTAGATTAAAATCTTCACTGTGGTCACAGAGCTACTTCTTGTCCTGACACATGAATAAAATCTCTGTACTCTGCTTTGACAGACTGACCTCACTGTCTGCCTACTCTGCCTGCCTGGGCTATGTGAACTATGCCAAGCCTCCCTCACCTCTGAATGCATCCTCACACTGCTGCCCTGCCTTTCTCTCCCACAGCATATTTGAGACTCTTATCACAATGCTCATGGACTTTTCCCTCTCTTCCCCCACTGTAAGAATTCTCAATTGTGCAGACTCAGGATGGAGAGTCACCAAGATGCCTAAACACACACACACTCATTCATTCATGATCACATAATACATGGAGTCCTTTCCAAAAGTGTTAAGGACTTAAACACTCATATAAATGTAAGGTCAACTAAATTTTTTTGAAGGTTCAGATAGTACCTGCGTTCATTTTTATAAAAGATTTTGGAAACACATTAGACACATTATATGGGGTTTTCTTTTATCCGCGACAGACAGCAGATGATTTAAGGGTCTTCATTGCCCAGTCCTAACACTGCCTTTCCCTATTGGATCTTTGTGAGAGTCACATGCTCTGGCCATCTTTGAAAAGAATCTTCTGGGACCTCAGCATCTCAAAGGAGTCTCCTGAATCCCAGCCAGAGCTGCGCTGAACTCTCATCCATCACCATGAGCAGCAGATTCCTAGGCACCTGGAAACTCGTCTCCAGTGAGCACTTTGACGACTACATGAAGGCTCTGGGTAAGAAGTGCTCCATGATGCTCTGATTGTGGAGTTACTTTTAAGAAAGACATTTCCTTCTAACATCTGTCCGGGGGTCAGGGGTTGTTTGCACAAGTGGAAGTTCAGTCTTGTTCTGCGGTTAGTCTGTGTGTCATTTAGATAGTTTACTTATATCTCATTGCTTATAATTTAATATACCTTAACTGAAATTAAGCTATTTAAATGTGGGAAATGCACTGATTTCAAAGATAGTTTCATATCAATGGGTTTTTCACTGAGACTTAGAAGAAAGAAATTTTAGTTTCAATTCACTCCTTGGGCTTTCCTGAAAGCTGGTTTAATAGCAACTAATGTACTCCTAAAATAAAGAGTTAAATTCTAGAACACCACAATTTAAAATTTTAATCCTTAACCAAACTAAAAAGAATAAAATTGTCTCTACCTCGGTTTTACCCATTACTATTAGCATAGAAATATAATGTTTGGACAATAAAAATGTGTTCTACTTGGATGTTCATATCCTAGGAAACTTGATGAGAGAAAAAGAATTGGGTAATGGTAGTGCAATCAAATTTGGTCACAGTGAGACTAGACCTTCTTGGTGTTAGAGCAGTGGTTAGAAATTACAACATCTGGGCTGGAGAGATGGCTTAGTGCTTAAGGCTCTTGCCTGCAAAGACAAAGGACCCAAGTTCAATTCCCCAGGATCCATGTAAGCCAGATGCACAAGGTGGTGCATGTATCTGTAGTTTGTTTGCAGGGCTAGAGGCTCTGGCACACCCATTCTCTCTCTCCCTTTCTCACTCTATCTGCTTCTCTCTCTCTCTCTCTTTAAAATAAATAAATTAAATTAAATATTTTTTTAAAAAAGAAATTACAGCAGCTTTACTTTGTCCTCTTTATAGAACATGTCCCAGAGATAGAAACACAATATGTATGGAGGAGCCTTGGCGATTTGGTGCTGTAGAAATATGACTGAACACAGCTTTGGACTGCCATGTTCCTCAGAGTGCCAGCAGCTTCGCTTACCTATGCAAAAAGCTTGAATAAAAATTTTGGGTTTTGATGTGTGTATACAAATCACGAAACAAGAAAAGAGGCCATGAGAAAGGAGGGAAATATCTTAAGAGGGGAGCATAGTGGAATACATGTGACATGAAAGCAGTAGGGTGGGCTATTGGAAAGAGAAAAGGACTAACAAGTGGAGAGTCGGGGAGGGCAGTGGGTCTGATTAGAACAAAGTATATGACACATATACATAAAATACCATTATGGAACTCATTACTTTGGATGCTCACTTTTGAAAAAACAAGCACAAAAGGAAGCAGTATCTAGTTTGGATAAAAAGAACAAAAGCGTATCATTGTTGCTAGAAGCTCTGCAGACTTCAAGAAAGGATCCGTATTAGGAAACTGGCTAGATTCATGGACTTCACTTACAGCAGAGGAAGAAGTACAACTAGCAGAAAGTTCCAGTGAGGGACTCTGTAATGTCACTGTGTTCAAATTACAGGTTCATAAGGCACCTTGGCATTCGTAAATGTGGGTTCTGTCATACTGTATCAAATGTTATGATTTAGTTTCAAAAATATCCTAAATAATACAAAAATAACAAAATACTAACCAGAAATAGGAGAAGGAATACAGTTGATGGATGGTTAACTATAATTCTTCACTTCTTATTTAGTATGTATGCAGATATACATTTAAATTTTTTATGTATTTATTTGTGATGTGCATGTATATGTGTGTGCATGCATGCATGCATGCGTGTGTGTGTGTGTGCGCGCATGTGCGCGCACTTACAAGGGTGAGCATGTGCAGTGGCATGATTGGGGAAATCAGAGGACAACCACGAGGTATCTGTGCTCTTTTTCAGCCATTTTGGAAGCAGGGTCTCTGGCCACTGTGGTCTAGCTGGCCCACATGCTTTGGTTCCTCCTGGTTTTATCTCCCATTGTTGTAGGCACATTGGGATCACAGATGCATGAGCCACTTCATGTCCAGCGTTAAGTGAGTGCCAGGGAGGTTTGAACTTGGATCAGCAAGTTTGAATGCAAATGATTTCAAACACTTAGCCATCTCCCCAAACTCCAGACGTGTGTTTTCTTCTCATGTATAAGTGTGTCATGGGCATGAGTGGGTGTGTGTGCATACATGCTCAAATATTTGTTGGCATATGTGTGTGCAAGTGTATGTGCATGTAGAATGTCAGAGGTTGATGTCACATATTTTCCTCCAACACTATTCACCTTGTTTTTTGAGACAGGGTCTTTCACTGAATCTGGAGCTCACTGAGTCATCTAGACCAGCCTTCCACCAAGCCAGGGGAATCCTCCTGTCTCTACCCTACCTCCACAGCACTGGGATTATAGGCAAATGCTACCACACCTACTTTTATGTGAATGCTAGGTATCTGAACTCAGATCCTCAGGTCTTACACAGAAAGTTCTTTACCCACTATGCCATCTGTCAGCCCCTGAAACTTTCTCTAATATGAAAATATAAATGGAAGCACTGGGGCTTCCAACTAGAGTCTTAGAAAACTAGTGTTTCTTATATTATCATTCTCCCTTTTCTATGTATTGCCATAGTGATATAATAGTAATAAATAATAAACCCAGTTTCTTTTAGTTTTACTAATATAGGAAAATTTGTAAAAACAAAATCATTATATATGTGATCTTATAATGGTACACATCTTGAAGGTAGATGGTATTTTTTTCTAACATCCAGGTTTTAGAGCCACAAAATTTCAAAAATAAGGTTCTAGCAAGTGTAGAAGGAGAATTTTTCTCTATGTTCATAAATGCTACTGAGCAAAAATATCATGGAAGATCATGCATGTGTCATAGTCTGATTAAAAATAGCTTTTGGAGCTGGAAAGATGGCTTAGCAGTTAAGGCACTTACCTTCAAAGCCAAAGGACCTCGGTTTGACTCCCCAGGACCCACATAAGCCAGATGCACAAAGTGGTGCATACATCTGGAGGTTGTTTGCAGTGGCTGGAAGCCCTGGAACACTCTCTCTCTTTTCTCTCTCTCTCTCTCTCTCTGCTTCTTTCATGCTCTCAAATAAAAAAAAATTAAAAATAGCTATTTGTGGGCTGGAGAGATGGCTTAGCAGTTAAGGTGCTTGCCTGCAAAGCCTAAGGACCCAAGTTGAATTCCCCAGTACCCATGTAAACCAGATGCACAAGAGGGTGCATGCATCTGGAATTCATTTGCAGTGACTAGAGGTCCTGGTGTGTCCATCTCTCTCTCCCTCTCTCTCTCTCCCTCTTTCTCTCTCTATCTACCTGCCTCTTTCTCTCTCCCTCAAATAAATAAGCAAAATGAAAAATAACTTTAAAAATAGCTATTTGTGTGTACAAACTCAAATATCTTTAATGGTTCATAGAAATCTGAAATAGCTCATTTTCTGGTGAAGAGTCAGACAAATTACACTCTTTCAGCTAGACAGTTCGTTTATTTATTTATCTACTTATTTACTAAGACCAAGTTACATTCAAACCCAGGCTAACCTAGAACTCACTTGTAACCTAGGCTGGCTTTGAACTCATGTCAATCTATCTAATTTCAGTTTCTTAAGTGCTGAGATTATAGGCATGAGCCACCACACCCAACTTACTTTTACACTCTGTAGCCATTACTTTTTTAACTACAACACCTATATTGCTTGAGTCCCTGGTACACATTTTCACTCAGTGGTGAAACATGGAAGTCCTTGGTAGGAAGTGACACTATTTGTCACTGACATATTTAAAGCACCACTGGACATAGAGAGTGGCCAGCATCATCCCCAGAGGTAAGCTGGCTCACTCAACACGATCTTGCTTTTCAGGTGTGGGGTTAGCCACCAGAAAACTTGGAAATTTGGCCAAGCCCAAGGTGATCATCAGCAAGAAAGGGGATTATATGACTATACGAACAGAAAGTACTTTTAAGAACACAGAAATCTCCTTCAAACTGGGCCAGGAATTTGAAGAAACCACAGCTGACAACAGGAAAACCAAGGTAACCCTTAACATTTCTCCTTGTAGTTGGCTCAGTAAACTGCTTGATAGACAGAATTATTCTTAGTAGTATTAAAAGGGTGGACCATGAATGGTGAGACACTGCTTATGAAAATGGATCAATACTGAACCAACTGCTTCTATGAGCAACCCAAATCCAGGCAAATCAACCTTGCGAACTTTTCTTTGCAGAGTGTCGTGACCTTGAGAGAGGCTCACTGAATCACATTCAGAAATGGGATGGCAAAGAGACGACCATCAAGAGGAAGGTGGTGGATGGAAAAATGGTAGTGGTAAGAGAATGCTCATTTTTCAATACAGACAGTATGCTCTATTAGCAAAGCCGATGGTCTTACTTTCAAAAGGTTCTTTGCTCTTTGGAATACAGTGGATAATATCAGGTCAGAATAAAATCAGAGTTGGTTTGCCTGAGTGATATTTAAACCAAAAAGATACACAGTTAAGTACTTCAAGTGCTGGTCCAAGCCTTCAGTTATAATACCTATAAAATCAGTGCAAAGTTAAAGAACAATGTCACTTGTTTAGACTCAAAATAAACAAAACAAAAAGAGAGCAACTCTCAATTCTAAAACAAAATTAAAGCTCTGAGAAGCTCAATTGTAGAATTCATGCACAAGATGCATTTCAGGAACCTACACTAAACCATGTCAATGATGCAAGCCACACTTCTAGATTTCTTTTAGGTACCAGATTAAAATGGTGAAGAAGATTCCATGAGGTGACCACTGAGGAGTTTGTAAGGCCATGACTCTGCTGACATGAGTTGCTGTCATGTCTTAAATGTTTCTTTCGATATGAAGTAATTGTTAGTCCTTGTTGTATAATCCATTTACATGGGAGTCAATTCCAATATTAGCACTCCTTTATAGATCAAGTGAATGTACATCTCATATACTTGAATGTTCCTAAGGTAATAATGCAAATGTGCAAATAACTTTGAGAAACACTCTTTTCTAGATTTAAATGCATACAAATTAAGCATTAAAAACTTACCATTAAAAAAATCCTTTATTGTACCACAGATCAACCTTTAAAACATTTTCTCAAATCTCGGTGATCCTAGTTCTGAATTTACTAGAAATTTCTAGATTTAATCTTATGAGTATATTAAGAACTTTAATTTTATTACAAATGTGCTGTCCTCTGACTTGGATTTTAAATAATCTCTCTTCCTCTCTTAAGGAATGTATGGTGAAGGGTGTGGTCTGCACCAGAATCTATGAGAAGGTCTGAGGAAATCTTTTCTTCATTCAAGTGGGATTAGATTATTTAATACTGGAAATCAACCAGCAAGACCTGGCTATGCTACAGTTGTCTTGTTTGTTTTTGCTTTTGTCTTAACATTTCGGATAGGCAAAGGCTTTCACTGAATATTGATCTAAATTTCATTGTTAGTTAGACATTTCCATGGTATACATGTCTTTATTAAGGTTTGTATAGTGACCAGACTTAAATAGTCCATAAAGTTATTAACTATATGCTAAATTCTAACCTATGCTATGTTCCAATTAATTGAAAAAATAATAAAAAGGAAGTCATTAAATAGTAAAGGAAATAAAGGATGTGGGCAGTGACCTCACATGCCTCTGGGGACCAGAATGGTTGTGATAGATGGGGGACAAGAGAGGTAACGGAGGTGAATAAGGTCAAAGTACATTAAACACTGTGTATAAAAATGTCATAATGAAACCCAATCAGAAAGCAGGCAATGCAGAAGAAGGAACTGTCTGAAACAGCGGAGTTCTGATTACTGCTCACAGGGGCAGTCTTCACTCTACTGAAGTCATGGTTTTGGAGGAGTTCGATTCCCTCTAACAGGGGTAGTCTCCACTCTGCTGTAGTCCTGGCTTTTTAGATTGAGGTCCCCATAATGAAAGACATTAGTACAAGGGGTAGAGCTGAATGTGTTATGACAAGTACATGTACCTATTCAGCTCACATCTCAATAGAGATAAAAACATTTCCTTGATCTCAGAAAGTTTTCTCATATCTCTCCTCGAGTAATATCCTGCCTCACTCACCCCTACCCAAAGCAAGTATAGTACTAATTTGGGGATATTTATTTTTGTCTATAGAACCAGACTGTGGGCATTTACCTTTGTTTGGCTTTTAAAACTTAGCATGTTTTGGGCCTTCATCCAGAGTGTTCCATTTAATAGTAACTTGTTCCTGTTTATTGCTGGGTATGATTCCACTGTATACCTATGTCAGTTGATTTGCCCATCCTTCTGTTGAGACCGTGTTTGTCTACTATGAAATAAAGCTGCTACTTCTTTACAAGATCTTTTGGTGGGCATATGACCTCCTTTCTTCTGGATAAATAACTAGTCATAGAATTTTTAGATCTGGTAACAGATAAGAATGAGGGACTACCATACTCATTAAAATCAATTAAAAATAAAACTTTATTGTAAAATTGAATAGATGAGAAAATGTATTGTTGTTTATGGGAATCAGGATGTTCACTATGGAAGAAGGCATGAGAATGAGAGAGGGTGTGAAAGAAAGATGATTGAGTGGAATGCATCCGATATAAACTTGTGATTTCTCTTATGGTATGAATCTGAAATGATCCCCACAGGCTCGTGTGATGAAGGTTTGGTGCCTGGGTGCTGAATCTACTTTGGGAGGTAAGGCCTACAGGGAGAAAGGTTACTGGGAGCATGCCTGTGAAAGTTACAGCAATCCCCAGTCCTTTCTTCTGTCTGCTTCCTGCCTGTCATGAGTTGAGCAGCCTCTGCCATATGTCCCAGCTGCTCTCATGCTCACTGTCTCACTTAGAGGCCTGGAATCCATGGAACTAAGGAGTAGGAACTCGAACCTCTGAAACCATGAATCAAAATGAAATCATCTTCCCTCACACTGCTAATGCAGTGGATTTTGCCACAGCAATGAAATGTCTGAGTAATATAGCTTCAAAGCCATGTGTGTGTTGATAAGCATTAATATAACTGCATGTATATGTATTTGTGACACATTCATATATCTAATGTGCATTCACATTTGTATACACATGCATACATGTCTTAGTTCAGTCTCCCCAAAGTACTTAGAAACAAAGACATCACCATAAGAATGAACACACCTAGAGTCCAGATCCTGGTGGCTGCTGTCGTTCACCACTAAAAGAAACCCCACTTCTTTGCAAAAATCCCTGATTCCAAAGCAAGGACCGAGGAGGTACAAAGTGAGTATTAAGTACTTGTTACACCACAAAGTAAGAGAGGATTCAAAAAAATACAAAGAGGCAGGTTACCCAAACATGAAGGAGCTTCCACTGGCCAAAACTTGGGACAGTTTAACTGCAAAAACTAATTGAGAAATTGTGTTTTAAACCATGGACATAATAAAGTGCAATCATAAATTAAAAACCATAGGAATTCAAGGATCTAGAATTATATTGAGGATAGCTAGATGGATAGATAGATAAATAATGAAAAAGGAGGTATAAAATGTCATCTGTCAATTGGTAAGTGTGGAAAAAGTAGTTTTGAAACATCCACAACAAATCTTGGTACAGGCAAGAATGATCAATGGAAGATACAGTGAGAGAAAAAATTTGCTTAGTAACAGGATGTGTTTGGTCTTTGTATAGTTACTTTTCTCGTTGCTCTGACAACCTAAAGAAGGGCTGGGTTTTGCCTCACAGTTTGAGGGATAGTTCACCAGGGTGGGAAAGGCATGGTACCAGGAGAACAAGCCAGTCAGGAAGCAGAAAGGGCTGAAGCCCGCCCGCCACTCCCTTTCTGCTTTTCGCTCAGCCTGGGACCCCAGACCATGGAATGGTACCTTCCACGTTCATAGTGGAGATTTCCTTCTTCAGTTCAACCTCTCTGGAAAGATCCCCACAGTCAAGCCTAGAGGTGTGCCTCTCTTAAGTGATTCTAAATCCCATGAAGTTGACAATGAAGATTAAATATCACAGTCTTAAAATGGCTCCTTACAAAATGCTTATTCATTTCCAGTGAGAGTCCCTGTGCAGTGGAAAAATTGAACAAACACTTGGCTGGTTTGTCAAATTAAATTCTCCAAGAAAGGGTAGATGCCTTCAAATGAAATCCCTGAGAAGGCAACATTACCTGTTGTCTTATATTCTGGTTTGAATGCACACTTGAGGCAAATCATGAGGAAATACCCAACAAGTTCCAAGTGAGCAATGTTCTATTAAAACATGGAAGGAGGAGCCGGGTGTGGTGGTGCACGCCTTTAATCCCAGCACTCGGGAGACAGAGGTAGGAGGATCACAATGACTTCAAGGTCACCCTGACCTGAATTCCAGGTCAGCCTTAACTAGAGTGAGATCCTACCTCAAAAACAAACAAACAAACAAAGGAACAAGGGTATTAACTAAATTCTTCAAAAATGTCCATGTCATAGAAGACAAATTATTCTAAAAAATGCATGATAGCTTACTGCTATGAGTGCTACCATGTCTTGATGAGAGGAAAAATAAATGACAAAATCAAAGACAAATATTAAGTCAATCAACAAACAAGAATATAGATGGGAGAATAGACTAAAAGCATGCTGTGTTTAAGTAAAAGACTCTTGTTGGGAAATGCAAAACATATTTCGTACTCGGGAGCAGTGGACCATAATGCATATAATTTTATATAATGTGTTTGTATGAACAATAGGACTGCTCTTAGGATTGTGGATATAGACAATAGGATGAAATTAAACTATAGAAGAATTGAATAGAATATGTTTGTATCTTTATATTAGTATGATTTTTTTGAACCTTCTTATAATTTTCAAATATTTCCAAATAAGATTTTTTTTTAACTGCCCTGCATACACATCTCTCTACCTCTAAGTTTTCAGTTGACTCATTTCTGTCAGGCATGTTAATAGGTGTGGTTCCTTTGGTTTTGGCTTTCGTCTGCTGCCAGACAAACCCATTAAAAAAAAAAAAAAAAAGGAGAGTTTGAAATGGTGTTTCTACTTTCAGAGGTTTGTGGTAACATGACTTGCCATAAACAGCATCCGCCAATAAATATAATTACTCTATTATACAGAAGTCCTGGGCACTCTACTTTCATGACAGGAAGAGTATCACATTGATAATAAGAAAGATAAAATAATCATCTCAGCACGTGGTACATGCTTTGCGATTTAAAAAAGATTTCCCAACAACCAGAAAGGATGGTTTGGGAAACCTGATATCTTAGTCAATTGCACCTACTATCCTAAACCACCATATATCCTGTGGCTAACAAAAAACAGAAATTCACTTCTCAGTTCTGGGGGCCGGGAATTCTGGATTTAGGTACTGGCACACCTGCTATTTAATTAGATCCTGTTTCCTCATTCACAGATGGTATCATTTGGCTTCTTCCGCACATGGTAAAAGGGGAGAATGAGCTCCCATGAGCCTCTGTTATATGAGTACCAGTCCTACTCGTAGGGAATCCTAATCCTTCATGGTGGCTTAGTCCTCTTGGCCTGATTTCTTCCTAACACTAATCTCCGTGGAGCATAGGCTTTCACATATGAATGCTGGGGGTCCAGTTGAGGTTTGGATCTCAAATATTCCCCAAAGACCCATATGCTATGTTCATCGGTCCATGGAGCTAATGGGAGGTGACGAGACCTTTAGGAGGCAGGGTCTAGTGGAAGAAAGTTTTATCACTGGGTGTGTTCCATTGAAGCCGATAGTGGATCCCTAGCTGCTTCTCTCTTTGCTTTCCAGACACCATGAGGTGAGCAGCTTTGCTTCACCATGTTCCATCTGCCACGATGCACTGCTTGCCATAGGCAATGGGGCCAAACACCCGTGGACTGAAATCTCTTCATCTATAAGCCAGAATAAACGTTGCCCTCTTTTACACTGATTTATCTTAGGCATGTGTCTCAGCAATGGAAATCTGACTAATATAATCAAACCATAGCATTTTGGTTCTATAAGTTAAAAAGTGGTCTCTGCATGTAATTGTGACTTTCTAGTACTTTTGGATATAACACAGTGACTAAGAGCAGCCAGAGTACATAGTTCAATTTTCAATTTTCTACTTATTGGCTATATGTTCGTGGAAAAGTTATTTAATCTTTTTGTGGCCCAGTTCCTTGGTCTATAAAAATGAGGATAATGATAGCACACACCTCAGAGAATTGTGAAAAAATATGTAAATTGACATATAGACTAGTGCTTGGAAAAGAAAAAGTGTTGTAGAGAGATCTTCTATACTGCTTTGGAGGTTGGGTATTTTTGTGAGACAAGGTCCCTTTCTATATCCCAAGCTGGCCTTGCCTTACCTCTCACATGCTGGGTCTGCACCACCATTCCCAGCTCTTCTGTTACTATTCATGTACAATTTATATACTGATGAGTATAATGTTCAAATAGATCATTTCAATTCAAATGAACACGGAGTGACAAGCTGTGATGGTTTGATTCAGGTGTCCCCCCATAAACTTAGGTATTCTGAATGCTAGGTTCCCAGCCAATGGAGATTTGGGAATTAACACCTCCTGGAGACAGTGTATTGTTGGGGGCGGGCTGATGGGTGTTATAGCCAATGTTCCCTTGCCAGTGTTGGGCACACTCTCCTGTTGTTATTGTTCACCTTATGTTGGCCAGGGGGTGATGTCCACCCTCTACTCATGTCATCGTTTTCCCTGGCATCATGGAGCTTCCCCTCAAGTCTATAAGGCAAAATAAATCTTTTTTTTTTTTTTCCCAAAAAAGCTGCTCTTGGTCAGGTGGTTTCTGCAATGTGAACCTGACTGCAACAGAAGCTCTCAGGCCTTTTGATGTTTATTAGTAATTTGCATACCAAATGAAGGTGTTAACTATTATCCACACAGAAATCAAAGTCAAGCATCCTATTAAGTTAGTTAATACGTAGAAGCCAACAAACACTATTCATCTAAAGAATTTTTAAAAATAAATAGGAGCTGGGTGTGGTAGCAAATCCTTTTAATCTCAGCACTTGGGAGGCAGAGGTAGGAGGATCCTTGTGAGTTCAAGGCCAGCCTGGGACTACAGAGTGAGTGCCAGGTCAGCCTGAAATACAGTGAGACCCTACCTTGAAAAAGAAAACAGAAACTGAAGATTGACTAACCTAAATAAGGCCTAAATAAATGCATATCCTAAAAGCATAAGTAAATTATCTGATGTTAATCAGATATTGATTGGCATACCTGATCTGAGTCTCTGGGATGCCATACTGCCTATGAACATAGTGCCAAAATGGACTCTTAAGAGCTGATTGTTAGAACCAGGTATGATGACACGTATCTGTCACCAAGCACTTGAGAAACACAAGCCTGGAATATATATCAAGGTCCAGCAGGTATCCCCAATAGGCATGTGTTTTGAAAGCTCAGACTTCAGCTGATGACAATTTGGCATATGTTAGGGTCATCGATCGCCTCCACCTTGCCAGAACCTTGCTCATTCTCTTGTTTTCCACCTGCTGTGATGTCCAGCCTCTGCTCATGCCATGCTTTCACCTGCCTTCATGAAGCTTCCCCGCAATCCAAATTAAAAACTTTCCTCCAGCCTTGAGAGATGGCTTAGTAGTTAAGGTGTTTGCCTGTGAAGCCTAAGGGCCATATTCAACTCTGCAGGTACCAAGTAAGCCAAAAGCACAAGATAACACAACCACACAAGGTTGCATATGTGCACAAAGTGGTTCATGCATCTGGAGTTCAACGGCAGTGGCTGGAAACCTTGGCATACCAATTCCCTCTTTCTTTCTTTCTCATTTAAAAATAAAAATAAAAAAAAACAACTTTCCTCCCACTTAACAATAATTATAAAAAAGATCCTGTCTCTGGGCGTGGTGGCGCACACCTTTAATCCCAGCACTCGGGAGGCAGAGGTAGGAGGATCAGGATCACCGTGAGTTCGAGGCCACCCTGAAACTACAGAGTGAATTCCAGTTCAGCCTGGGCTAGAGTGAGACCCTACCTCGAAAAACAAAACAAAACAAAACAAAACAAAAAGGTTCTGTCTAGAAAACAAAACAAGAGCTATTTTTTTCTAACTTTCAGGAATTTTGTAAGCCAATTAAAAAGAATTAACAGCTTGAAATTGGCTTCAATAGGAGTATTTACACCATAGAAACAGGCAGGCACAACCAAACAAAGCAGTGTTGCTTTGAACTACTAACTAGCATGCCACTGCTGAGGAGAGACATCCCAATTGGATCTTGTTACTAAGCGTCTTAGTTTGATGTTGCTCATACTGGTCCATTTTTAACTAAAACTCTGTTTTGTAATTGATGAAGTCACCACTGTTGAGGATAACGTAGCAGAAGTTTCTAGGGTGACTGCTAATCCATTCAGCAGCACCAGGCTGCCCCCACCATGGCATGGCTGCACATGAGAATCACCTAGAAGTTTTAAGATTGGAGTCCAAGATGATATCGATAGAATCATTTTCTACGTAGAATCATGGGTAATAGATGAGATCTAGATGTTACAAAGCCTTACACCTAACATATAGAGTTGTCAGCAATTGAACTAAGTTATTTGACCAAATCACAATTCCTGAATCAGGCACAGTCAAACGACAAGTAGTTTGAGCTCCACTGAGAGAAAAATAAGTTATTTCCAGAAGGAAGACAGAAAATATTGGTTAAGGTTTCCAGTCCATACATAGAAGTTACTCTTTCAAGGGATTTTGTTTGTTTGTTTTTGTGGTGCTAGGGTCACCCTAGGGCCTTCAGTGTGCTAGGAAAGCATTCTAACAGTGAGCTATATATTCAGCATGTGGGTGGTTTGTAATTAAATTTCAGCTTTAATTTTCTTGTGCACAAAGTTGTGTGTGGCTTATTCAGAGAGAAACTCAGAGCCCTGTACTTAATCCCAGGCCAATTCCTTCCTTCCTTCCTTCCTTCCTTCCTTCCTTCCTTCCTTCCTTCCTTCTTTCCTTCCTCCCTTCCTCCCTCCCTCCCTCCCTTCCTTCCTTCCTTCCTTCCTTCCTTCCTTCCTTCCTTCCTTCCTTCCTTCCTTCTTTCCTTTCTTTCCTTCTTTCTTTTTATTAAGTTGAAACTTTGTATGGATACATCAAATGTTGGTACCATGGTTTCCCTCCTCCCTCTCTCCACTCCACTGAGGGCCCTCCTTAGTGGGATTGCTAGTATTCACCATCGAGTTGTGGATTATGCCTTGTGAGAGCAGCAGTCAGCTCACCTTGCTCCCAATTACTTTTTGATACTATTTTTAAATTTTTATTTATTTATTTATTTTTATTGAGAGAGAGAGAGACAGAGAGGAAGAGGCAGAGAGAGAGAATGGGCATGCCAGCAGCCTCTCAGCTACTGTGAACGAACTCCAGACATGTATGACCCCTTGTGGGCAAGTGCGGTATTGTATGCTTGCATCACTTGTGTCTGGCTAAACGTGGGACCTGGAGATCTAACGGGTGTTCTTAGGCTTCGCAGGCAGGCTCCTTAACCGCTAAGCCATCTCTCCAGCCCTTGATACTATTTTTTAAACTCTCCAGGTGATTCCAGTGTGCAGCCAGTTAGAGAACCACTGTGCCAAAGTCTTCCAAGTTAGGAATATAGTGTAAGCAGCTGTCGTGTTGCTATCAATTAAAATAGAGTGAAAGATTAAAATCAGGAATAACAATGGTAACCAGTGTGAAATTAAATAACTGGAGGTAGTAAAAGTACTGCTTAAGAATCAATTCAAGTCCTTTATTATGGAAGCGTCTACTTCCCTCTTATCCTTGCTTTATACAGGAGGCAATACAATTGCCACTGTTCAGGAGCAAGCACATAGAAAAGTGAAGGTTTAAAAAAAATAAAATGTGAATCAACAGGGAAAACAAAGCTTGTTTGTTGCTGAGTACTTGCAAAAATACAAATGACTTTTCAGCAGAATTTAGAAAGATAAGTTAAAAGTTTTAAGATGTTTCACATAATTTGCTTTCCATTTCAAGAGAACATATCAGTAATGGATTGCCAAGTTTCCCAGTCACTGCTATCTGGGTGTGAATTTTGACGGTATCTATTGATGCATAAAGTCCTCCCCTAACCTACCTGTTGTGCAACAGTTTGAATTGGGCAGCTGGAACAGAGTAAATCTCCTACTAGCACCAAAGACCTGATTCTTCTACAGTGAAACAGTTTTGAAACTAGACCCTTAACTTGCTAATTTCACTCCTGTAAGACTAAATAGCATTCCTTTCTTGGAATTCAAGATGGACATGAATTCTTGGTATAACCTGGCATTTGGCATTCTATAACTGATTTTTTCCATTATTCATGCATCCTCAATGCATATAAATTGAATAGTAAAATTGAGTAATGTTGCTTACATTTATGAGAGTTCAGTTTTAGGGTTTATACAATCAGTAGAATTTTTAATCCCTGATAAATTGGTCATTTGGAGAATACTTAGTGCCCTTAAACCTGGTGTAAGTTTAGATATTATTAAAACCTGTTTTAGGTGTGATGTCTTATCTATTTCAACCCCTTTCTACCTCAGCTAGATAGTAGCCCTATTGAAGGAAGGACCACACATTCCTAAAACATTTTATGTCCTAAACTTCTTTGTGACCATAAAAGCTTCTAAGGAACAGTAGGTTATAGCAAGTATTAATTAAATTTCAGGCTAACATTATAGCATCTATTGAGGAGTATAGTAGCAGGAATACCACAAGTGTAATGGGAAGACATGGACTTGAGCCCTGCCTTTGCCAGTTACTGCCTGTGCTGTGATTTCCTGATTTGTACAATGGGCCTGACACAGATATCCTGTACAAATGAGTATGAGGGACATATGATGCATGGTCAATGACTCTGTAAAGTATAAAGTGTTATTCATGCATAAAATATTCCTATGTCTATACCTATATGTCCTTGTATTTAGCATACAGGGTGTGTGTGTGTGTGTGTGTGTGTGTGTGTGTGTGTGTGTGTGTGTAACAATCCAAATAGTGACTACAGAGTGAGCATTTCTTATTTACCAAGACCTTAATGATTAATTGTAAAAAGTAGAGTGAATAAAGTTAAATGTATTATGGAGTCTTGATGAATTCTACTAATAAAGTGAGCCAGTAAGTCACTGTTGAAGCATCAGAAACATATGAAATCACCGGCGACATCCTTTGTCCTATTTCTCCAGGGAGGACCCAGGACAGCACATTCACCACTGCGGCTTCTATCTGTAAAAGGAAATCATAATGTGTATGATCATAAAGTCCCAGTAGTTCAAGAATTCCTATTGTCATATCCAATATCACTGCCTCTCTAGGGCGAATAACCTTGTGTGTTTGTGAACTGCCTGCTTCCCAACACTTCCAGAAGTTCTGCATGAACAGATATGCATTTAATTTTCACCTCCCAACTCTACTCAATTTCTCATCCAATAAAATTCCTCCTCATCCCTCAAGAGCTTAAAAATTCCATACATATTCTCTGACCTGCTGGAAGGAGTTACACTTATTAACTCCATGGTGCCAATACCACCATAAAGCAATTTTATTTGAATCTCAAAATTCAGGACTCAGTTGAAGATCTTTTTTTAACTTAAAGTTTCCAACCCACAGTGCTTGACTTGCAGATGTGTCTGCAATGCGCAAAGCCCAGAGATTACCAAAAATGATTCCTAAGGAAAGCAAGGGGATTTTTGTCTTCATAAAAAATAGTGAGTTTCTGACCTAGTAATGTGATCTGGATTTATTTCTGGTTAAATAAGGAGAAAAGGTTAAACAGGTTCTGAGACCATTTCCAACAACAGGCCTGCATTTATCTAGCACAGAGTTCACCTGAGTTTTCGGTTTTTGAAAGGTTATGTCAGTGCACAACATTTGGGTGGGGTAATGCAAAAAAAAAAAAACAACCAAGTAGAGGGATGTTTCTTCCAGTTTTCTGCTGTCCTTGTAGCTCACTGAATCCAGCACGCCTGGGGGGGGGGGCACCAGACACCCACCCGGCCGCCAGCTGATTTGTACTCATTTCACTGACGAGGCGAGTAAGGTAAGAACATTTCAGTCAGATCATCCTACAGTGACAAAAGAGCACATTTAAACATGTCTGTCTGTCTGTTTTTAACCCAAGCTGGCTGTCACCATGGCCCTGTTGAAAATCGAGGGAAGATGTGGGAAATAACTTCCAAGTGTCAAGAAAGGAGCATAAACCTGTCCTAGCGGGAGACCGCCCTCCCTGGAGAAAACGGGAGAAGGCATTCGCATCAAATCGAACATCAGGGCTGTCACTATTTGCAGAATTCACTCCAGAAAGTGAAAGCATGAGGTAAAGCTGCAAAAACAACCAACCGTACCCTCTCCACCTCATTGAACGCAGTGAGAAAAACACTTTACTTCCACATAGCAATTGTTAACATGTTAGACACCACCTTCAATTAGTACCCTGCTTGGAAATCTGCAGCCAGAATTCAATGAACAGAGTGACTCAGTCAACAGTAGAAAGACACATGAGACTGAGGCAGGGAAAGTCAAGCCCCGCACTCTGGAGCCTGGTGAAAGCCTTTTGCCATCTGAGAGTTAAGAATACCAGCACGTTGACATGCTATGATTTCCTACATAGAGACAATAACCCTTTTATATAGAGATATTTCAGTGTTAAAGCAGTAATGAACTACGCTTAAAACCTAAGTGTATATGACCTTTGAGTACAGCCTTGCTCCTTCTCTTATCTGTAAACCTCTGATTTCTGGAGAATCTCACCAAGAAGACTATAAACTTCATTGAAGTGAAAATCTAATCAACTCCCTGTGATTTGTTATATTAAGGATTCCTTTGATATTTGTGGTCTGTGGAGCCACCCCTGATCTCATTTACGGAAACAGAGAGGTAGCAAAAAATGGGGGGAGGGGACTGTTTGAACATCACAACAACAGAAGCTACCAAAGTCGGACGTGTGGCTGTTCTTAAAATACTTACAGGCTGGAGAATGGCTCAGCATGAGGTTAAGAGCACTTCCTGTGAAAGCTGGGTGCCAGTGTCTGAGGAGGCTGGAGATACTGCTTGAGTTCCATCCCCAGAACCCACATAACCGGCAGAGTGTGGCCATGCACTCTGTACCCCCAGTCCTGGAGAACAGAGGACACGAGACTCTGCAGAACTCAGGAAAAGATGGCAAGCTTTGGGATCAGCGAGAAACTCAGGCTCCAGTAAGAACAGGCAGAAGCGCAACGGAGCAAAGTATCCTGATGCAGGCAAGTGCATGGAATGCCCTAAGGGTACATACATCATACATGTGTACATACCAGACACGCGCACACACACACACACACACACACACACACACACTCTTAAATACGGCTCTTTTGAAGAGAAGCCCACACCCACACTTGTGTGTGCACTATCCTTCCCTGATTAACTCCTTTACTTAAACTTATGTTAATCTTTCTTTCTCTCCCTCCCTCCCCCCGCCCTTTGAGTCAGGGCCTCATGTAATCCAAGGTTGCGCAAACTCACTATGTACATGAGGATACCTTTGATTCCTGATCCTCCCGCTTCTACTTCCCAAGTGCTAGGATTATACATGTTTCTTATCCCAGATTTGTTGATCTCTTGACTCCCTCCTTTCTCCAGGAGGGAATTTTTCAATTCAGAGGAATTTTCTGCAAAATATGCTCTTTAAATACTTATATTCATGTCCATATACTCATGCTATTCTCACTTTTGGTTAGAGAACCTTCTCTTTTCAGATGACAGTGGAGTGTTCAGCACTGAGGCATCTCTATCACACCCTCCAAGGCTCAGGGACCATTGTAGAAGCAGTGGCAGAAAGGAGGGGAGGCGAGCTTTGTAATACTGTCTTCCAGACACAAGGTGGCCATACTATTCATGACATCACAGTGGCTGCTAGCTGCACAAGACTTGCATAATAGGAGAGAAAAAATGATGACATCAAAATAGAAGAGAGACTACTTGGAAAGAAGAAGGGATTCAGTGGAGGGGGGACTCTGGAAGGAGAAAAGGGAGGTGGAAGGTGGGGATTATGATCATGGTATATTGTCTATATGTATGAAAGTTGTCAATAAAAAGTTTAAAAAATGAATTTTGGAGTCTGGAGAGATGGTTCAGAGGTTAAGATGCTTGCCTATACTGCCTAACAACCCTAGTTCAATTCCCCAGTATCCACATAAAGACAGATGCATGCATCTGGAGTTTATTTGCAGTGGCTGGAGATCCTGGTGTGCTCATACTCTCTGTCTGTCTCTCTTCTGTCTATCTCTTTTTGCAAATGAATAAAATACTTGTTTAAAAAAAATAAAAGAATCCTGGGCTGGGGAGATGGCTCAGCAATTAAAGACACTTGCTTGAAATAAAAAAAAAAAAAAAAAAAAAAAAAAGTATCCTAGCTTCAACTGAGTAGAAGTCTCTGAAAAGAACTCTGCTGCTACAGACAATATGGCACTGTCTCTGGCTCCTGCTTCCTCTGCTACCTACAAGACTAAGCCCTGTCTTCACGGAGATGAGGGGAGACAAACTGAAACATGTTGAGAGCAGAGTACTGAAATCTCATGGTGTGTTTGCTTTGAGGCTGAGGAAGGTATACAATAGGACCCGTGGTCCTGTATCATCCATACCTTTTCAGTAAGAAGTTTGCCTAAAGGAGAGAGAAGAGTTTATAGAGGTCACATTAGCCTTCTTACTGACTGAGCATCTACCCTGCCCCCATTTAAATCACCATCTCCTTGCATGTCCTGAGTGGCCCAGCCTTGCCTGCATACCTGAGAATTGTCTGCACTGGCCCCCTAACAGTCACAGAGGAGATGCTCAGTACACAATACAACAGTTTGAATCTGAAACTTCCCCTGTGAGCCTATTTCTAGTACTTCTTTCTCAGATGGTGGTGCTACTTTGGGTGGCGTGATACTATGAGGCAGTAAGGCCTACCTGACAGAAGTAGGATCCGAGGGGTGGGCCTTTGAAGATGAATCTCAGCCCTAGTCTGGCCTTCTCTGTACTTCCTAGTGTGCCATGAAGTGAACAGCCTCCACCAAATGTGCCTGCCATCATGATGTCCCAGTGTGGAACTGAGCAGCTATGCACTGACATCGTCTAAAACAGTGAGTCAAAGTAAACCTTGCCTCCCCTAAGTTGTCTATGTGTGGCATTTTAGTCATGTCTCTACGAAAGTTACTAATGGAGTCACTTACGTCCTAGACTGGTAGTCTCATGGCCAGCTATGACAAAACAGATTCAGTGAAGTGAGGGCTATATAAGCACCTGGGTACGACTTCTGTGCTCACAAATACATCTGACAAATCCTCTACCACATATTCAGCCCTTGGGACTCCTGATCTTTATGTTTGTCAAATTACACTGATCTGGTTAAGTCACCTAAGTACAAAGGTCAACTTCTGTCTTTTCTTCTCTAAAAAAAAGTCCATGTCAGCAGTGAAAAACATTAATAGAGATAGTTCTGAAGAATAAAGTTAAGCCAAGTACCAAGATATGCCTGTTAAATTAAAATTTGGCTGGGGAGAGAGCTTCAGCTGATAAAATGTATACTCTGCAGGCATGAGGACCTGAGTTTGAGCCCACGAACCTACACAAAAAAATCCCTGGCATGGTGGCATGCACTGTAATCCCTATGCTGGGGAGACAGAGCTGGGGCAGGTTTCTGGGGTTCTCCACTCAGCCAGCCTTGCCTACTTAATGATCAAAGCAATGAGAGATCTTGGCTAAAAAAATAATAATAATAAAATAAAAATAAAATAAATTTTAAAAAAATGCAAGGCCTTCCTAAGGAATGATATCCCAAGTTGTCTTCTAGGCTCTCTGGGCTCCACATGCAAATGCACACATGTGCATGCACATCTGTATTCACACATGTGCTTGCGTATGCACAAACACGCACACACCCATACATACACAAACATCAAAATATATAGGAATTTAATTAAGGGCCCAGGGATGAAGCTTCAAGGTAGTGTACTTACATAGCATGTGCTGGTCCCTGGGTTCCATTTCTAGCACCACAAAGTAAAATGAATAAATAAACAAATAAGAATTTAATTAAACACTACACCCATGCCTTACTAAAACCATTCCCTGCTAACACTATTATTTTGTAACAGAACAAGTTCTGGAAAGTATAATGAATCCATTTTATAGAAAGATAATGCAGCAAGTTGTTTTAGCTAATATTTTTTAGCCGTTTAAAAGCATTTTCCTTTATACCATCACCAAGCACCCAAAAATCCTTTATACCATCACCAAGCACCCAAAAAAGCAAAGGAAACATTTATTCCTGTTGGTGCCACAGGGTTAAATCAGTTAAGAGTGTGAATCACTTTGTAGGATCCCCAACATTCTGTGAGGCAGCAAGTTCCGGTTCTTTTCCACCAAGATGATTTGGTCCTCTATTGCCCAAGAAATTCAAGCACTTCCTCTAGTAATTTCACATCAGTACACACTGGGAGAATCATTTAAAACAGAGCACAATGTTTTTATAATACTTATTTGTGTGGTCTGAAAAATTGTATCACTTCTAATTTGTGGAAAAATCAATTTCAGTAGACAATTAATCTTTTCTGCCTTACTTTGCCTATGTAAAACAAAAACTTAGATAATATTTATTAAGTTTTTACTATGAACAAGGCTCTATTCTTAGTATTTTGGCTGCATAATCCTATGTTTATTTATTTATTTGCAAGCAGAGAGAGAATGAGAGAGGAGAGGGAATGGACATGCTAGGGCCAGTGACCACCAGACCCATGTGCTGCTTGGCACATCTGCCTTGACATGAGTACTGAGGAGTTGAGCCTGGGCTGTCAGGCTTTACAAGTGGGTGCCTTTAACCACTGAGTGATCTCTCCATCCCTATAGTCCTATTAATTCTCAAAACAACCTATAAAGCAGGACCTTTTTTTTTTGAGAGAGAGACAGAGAGAGAGAGATGGAGAAGAAGACAGATAGAGATGGGCCTGCCAGCAGTCTCTCAGCTGCTGTGAACAAAATCCAGATGCGTGCACCCCCTTGTGGTCAAGTGCAGCATTGTGCCCTTGCGTCACTTTGCATCTGGCTAAACGCGGGACCTGGAGATTGGAACCACTGGAGATTGGAACCAGCGTTCTTAGGCTTAGGAGGCAGGTGCCTTAACCGCTAAGCCATCTCTCCAGACCAGAGGACCTTTTTAAAGTTCCTTTTTTATAGATGGATATCAAAAGCAATAACACGGTTGGTTGAGTCACAGCACTACTGAGGCATGGATACTGAAACAGCTAAGCGTTCTTAAAGCCGGTGTCATACCCGCTTCCTCATCAACAGGATACTAGGCTTCTTTAACTTGCTTATCAAACATGGTTATTTGCAGCTCCAGAGTAACAGTGACAGACTTGCTGATCAATCAAAACTACAAAACTTACCAAAACAGAAATCCAGAGGCTATAGGGAACTTAACACCTAAATCAGACTGCTGACAGGCCTGCTATGGATCAGGGAACATTGCAGAAGAGGGGGTGGAAAGATGGTAAGAGCCACAGTGTAGGATTATCCTGGGGCATGGTTGCCCCACCCTTCCCCACAGGGACTGACTGAGGCCTTCATAAGCACACACTGACTACCATAATGCCCCTGAGGTGGGTCCTCAGGATAATAGGAGCAAGGGTGAGGGGACAAAAGACTAGAACCTATTATATACAAAATAAGCCTTTCTTAAATGTGGTTATTTGATTATATACTTTAGTCATTTACTTGATCAGAACTATTAAAAACATTTCCTTTGAGATATTGCATATTTCACCTGGTACTCCAAATTTAGAAAATTAGTTTAAGACTTGCCTGCCAAACCTAAGAATGCCTGTTCAATCTCCAGGTCCTGCGTTTAGCCAAATGCAAAAGTGACGCAAGCATGCAATGTCACACTTGCTCACAAGGGGGCTCACACATCTGGAGTTTGTTCACAGTGGTTGAGAGGCCACTGGTGCATCCATTCTCTCGCTCTCTCTTTCCCTGTCTCTCTCAAATAATAATAAAAAATTTTAAAAGAAATTTAGTTTAAGAAAATGTAAAAAGGTGTGCCAGAGAGGAAGGTTAAGGGGAAACCAGACTTAAAAAAATGTATTTTACTGGAATTATGGACTATTATGTAGCAATTTAAAGTAGTAACCATGATTTGGTATTTGCTGACAGAAAAAATGATCTCAACATATTACTAAATCAACAAAGACGCAAAGAAATATGTGCAATTCATTCTATTTTTAAAAATAATGTCACTAGTTGCTAATATGTACATCTAGTAATTATACTATTATTAAATCTTTGTTTACTGTTATCAGTAAGTTACACAGCTTATATTCATCAACTCATCTAAGCTTCAAAACATTCTGAATGATGGGTAATAACCTTTGTTCCCACTTTTTAAAATTTTTATTTGTTTGCAAGGAAATAGAAGAATGAAATAGAGGGAGAATGAACACAGATGTATGGGCCTTAGCCCCTGGCTTTATGTGGAAAGAACCCCAGATGCATGCACCACTTTGCCCCTTAATCACTGGCTTTATGTGGTTACTGGGGAATCAAACCTGGGACCCTCATAGTAGAAGTAAAAGAGGACATTGCAGGCAAAAGAGACTAATAATCACTGAGCTTTCTCTCCAGTCCTGTTCCCACTTATCTAACTATGTTTTGTTGTCAATTAATAAGAAAAAAAAAAAAAAAAAAAAAAGCAGTACTTCCGTTCACAAGTAATATGGACTATGATTATCCCTAGGGGGTTGGAATTTGGGAAGGACCTAATGACTTCCTGTAGTTTATATCTTTTTAAAGAAAATAGCATATGGATATGTACACAGTCACACACATATATATCCTGAAGAGTTTTATTTTTACTTCCACCATTTTATATTTGTGGCACTGAGGACTGAACCCAGCACCTCCTGTGCATGCTAGGCTAGCACGCTGCCACTGAGCTGTATCTCTAGCCCATGTTTTATCTTTATAAAAAAGTTTTTGCTGTATAATTTGCTTATTCTACAGAATCGTGGGAATGTTAATGCATGGCAACCTCAGAAAAAGGAGAACTGGTTAAAATGGACCATTTTCTCTTGCAAGCGGCACTGCATCTGTAGGTCAAAAGAGAAGTTGAATGAGTTTACCAGAGACAATCCTATTACAACAAAGTAATAGAAGTGGTAGAAATGTCACTGGCACATGAGGCCATGAACCCGGACAGGAAAGGCTCTCCCCAGCTGTAAGCCATGGTCAGCAGCGGACATTCCACAAAGTGTTTGGGGGCCATAGACCACCCTTAAATTCTACACAGTTAAGAGCAGAGATAGGTAGAGCTGTGCGAATCGACTAAGTGAAGACTCGGTGCCAAATTTCTGAGGAATTACAGATCGCGAGACTAAGGACTTGCTACAATGGTGAAAAGCCTTTCCATGGAAAGGACCGACCACCATCAGTAGAGATTAAGAGTGAAAGCAAAGCAGATGTGGGTGACCAGCTTGAGTACACTCTGCACACCTGCACAGACCTGCCACCAGCACACTCAGCTAAGACTCTCAAGAATTCCTTCTAAAAGATACAAGATATTAAAGATAGAACCAAACTTGTGAGTATGTCTGTTTGCTTACATTCTCCATTAAGCCTCAATAATACACAAACGATAGAACTCAAGCCAGGCGTGGTGGTGCACGCCTTTAATCCCAGCACTTGGGAAGCAGAGGTTAGAGGATCATCATGGTTCAGGGCCATCCTGACACTACATAGTGAATTCTAGGTCAGCCTGGGCTAGAGAGAGACCCTACCTCAAAATATAAATAAATAAAGATAGAACTCAGAGTTTTCATGATAGTTGAAATTCACTCAACAAAGTATAACCCTCTCTGATTTTCTTACTTTATTATGAAATGTTGAGCTAAAGTTTCCCATCAGTTGTTCTAATTAGATGCTCCATTATATGTGCCCTACAGATCATTTAAAGCTACATTCTAATAGTCAGAGCAAGGAAGCTTGGTAAGCAGCAAGTCTCAGAGAAGCTCATCTCAACAAAGTTTATTTATACCTGGGTTGCTTTGTTATGAGCTTCAGTAGCACTTTTTTTTAAATTTATTTTTTATTTTTTTTTGGAGAGAGACAGAGAGAGAGAGGGGGAGAGGAAGACAGAGATGGGCGTGCCAGCAGTGTCTCAGCTGAGAACGAAATCCAGATATGTGCGCCCCCTTGTGGTCAAGTGCAGCATTGCACCCTTGCGTCACTTTGCATCTGGCTAAACGTGGGACCTGGAGATTGGAACCACTGGAGATTGGAACCAGCATTCTTAGGCTTAGGAGGCAGGCGCCTTAACCCCTAAGCCATCTCTCCAGCCCTACTTTTTTTTTTTTTCTTTACGGTTTCACTCTAGTCCAGGCTGACCTGGAATTCACTATGTAGTCTCAGGGTGGCCTCAAACTCACAGTGATCCTCCTACCTCTGCCTCCCAAGTGCTGCGATTAAAGGTATGCACCATCATGCCAGGCTTCAGTAGCACATTTTAAGAGTGAAGTTATTTTGACAGTTAACAAAGAACCAGAATATCCCTGAATTTAAAAACAATAACAATGATGATGGTGGTAGTTTCCACATTAGAATGGGGTCAGCGAGAGCTGTAGATCATAAGCACAACCGTCGAGAATCACACTGTTTCTAGTGTCTGCTCTTTCTGCACAGCCATTTGTTGTGAAGTTATTTTCTTCCTGAGCCAACTTTTACAAATAGACATAAATCGTGGAAATCAGCCTCACTAACATGGAAAATTATTCTAACAATGCATAATATCATGGCAAGCTACCAAATGGACATGAAAATGCCAAAAGGAAGTCATTTGGTTCTAAACGTGAATGACAAGGATGTTAGTTTACAATGTCCAATCAAGGCATGTTATCCTAGGACTCCCAAGGGTATGCCCTTTAAATACAGCTAAGGTCACAGAAACTAATGATTTTATCATCACTGAAGCACATTCCACTTGGCAGAGCACATGTTTCTTTCATAAACTGAACTTCCCGACTTTCGTAGGTAGGTCAGAGGCCACAGACAGGGTTGCCATGTTAGGCCACAATTTCTCCTTTGCACCTCTTGCACTAGGTGGGTTATCTAAAACAAGTTGCCCAATTAAGAACAAACCCCAGTTTGATGGAGTTACCAGCAGCAAGATTTCTTAATGGGTTATTGCCACCCTACAGCCTTTTCAGCAGTCTTAGTGTCAGGATGAAGGGAGAAGGGACAGCAAGCAGGAAATTTTGGTATTCAACTCTCTCCTTGCCCTCGTGACCTTCATCTCAACCTCCTCCATCCACGGCCACTCATTGTGCAGCGCAGGACCAGTGAATGGTTCAGGCATGTCCTGGGAGCTTTTCGAAATTCAGACTTTAAGACCCCGTTCAAATCTATTCTGCACTGGGAAAAAATCCTCCCAATAGATCATCTGCAACATCAAAGTTCCAAGGATCCTCCTGAAGATATGCTTGCTCTGTCCTGCCAACAGTTTGAGAAATGAGGCATTGAGCCTTTTTGGCTTCTTCCATTTTTGTATTTTTAAGTCATCCCAAAAATTCAAAGCTATAATCAAAACTTTTTGCCTATGTCAAAATCAAATAAATAATAACACACATTTGTTTAACCATTTACAATTTACTGTCATAATAATAACCACTTGCTGCTCACAGCATACTTGATAAGGAAGTATGTATTACATTTGAGGGATTCTGTTTGTTTATGTTTTGCCTTTTGATTCTGTGAGAGTGGAGTCTCATGGAACCAAGCTGGCTTCAACCACTCTATGTATTTGAAAATGACCTTGAACTCCTCATCTTCCTGACTCTACTTCCCAACTGTTGAGATTATAGTATGTGCTACCATGCCTGGCTGCAATTTTCTTTTCATAGATTAGGATGTGATGGTTCATGGAATTCAAAACATGTCCTAAACCACAAATGCCTAGTTTTCTAACCACAATCTTAGTGTTCTTCCTGCTATTGTGCCATGACGATTGGACAGTCTACAAACAGCAGCAGGAGAAGAGAATAAGACTAGGGCATAAGGTAGGTTTTAGATTTGGAAGATAATGGAAAAAGACTCCCTTTTCTGATGACAAAGACATACAAGTAAGTCTATTACATAGTCTGAAAGATATTCAGGTTCTTCCTGATAAGGAGCTAAATATAATCATGAGTAGAGGACTGGAAGAAAACAAGCTGTCCTTGTCCCGGAACTCTCCCTGCAAGGAGCCTTCCCAAGCCCATCAGCAGGAGCCCACTAAGAGCCGCTGGAGCCCTTCCACAGGTCCTCTAGGAAATTTCCAGAACCCCTTCCAACTTAGTCTACATGCCTCACATGAACCAGTCGGATAAGATACAACCCCTGTTTTTTTTTTTTTTTTTTTTTTTTTTTTTTTTTTTTTTTTTTTTTACTGTATCTCCTTCTAGGCAATAATCATACTTGTTATATGTAGATTTCTGCACTTTTTCAATTTGCTCCCAAACTTCTGTATGATCCTTCCATGTGAGGAGCTTTCAGCTCTATTGTTTGGGATTTCCTCATGACGAAACACAGACAAGGTTTTTGGAGAAGAGTTTCTCTGCCAAAGCCACTGTCATTGACCTTTGTGTGTTGAAGACACAGGTTCCCGTGTCTGGAGCTGCACACAGCTCACAGGAAAACTCACACACTTCCCTGTGGGCTGAAGCCTCTGCGCCCAGAGCTCTATTCCAAAGTATATGAAGTCTTGGAGAGATCATCACTACAGAACAAGAGTTAGAACAACTTTGAAAACCATGAAAGTTCATCACTAAATCTACATAAGCATCTAAGACTTTTAAGATAAAAGGTGATTTGGTAATTTGAAAAGTTAGAGTAATTTGGGAATACAAATCTTCTTGATATAATTTTAAAGAGCTTTCCTCAATATCTGAAGAAAAGGGCGGCACACAAAGGTATAAGTGAATATTGCAAACCCTTCCATAAGCAGCTGCTCTGTAAGGAAGAGGGTGCATTGAATACGTGGAAGAGCGTGGCCCCAGCCTGGGCTGAGCTGGATGGGATTTCCAGATGTGGAAGGCTTCTCGTCTTGAGGCTGGAACTGGAAGACAGCCTATTCCTGAGATGGAAAAAACAGCCCCTCTCTTTCCATCCCACAGAGCTAGGGTTGACTAAATCTTCCAAATAATATAAGCACATGCCCAGGTGAATGGAGGCAAGACAGTGTAACCACAAATTTAAAGTGAGGTCTTACGAACACTCAAACCTGTTTACACCCAGGATTTCCTGAATAAATTTATCATTTTCTAGTAATTTTTTTGACATTTCAGTAAACTGTTCTCCACATTTCAAAGGTACTTTACTGATTCCCGTCATCTGGGATGTGGATTTGGTGCTGAGACATGTGTTAGCACAGAGATGAGGACATCAGGCTGGGGTGAAGGGAGCTGGTGGCCCTGCTGACTTACAGGAGGTCACTCTAGAGCATAGACTGCAACTGGAAAGTGAGGCATAAACCTGTGGGCCATATGCCCCCCTCACTCAGCTGCCAAATCTCCAAATCTGCATCCCACGTAAGATGCCTATATACATACATATATATCTCCTACATTCTTCCTAAAATTCTAAATAAAGAAATTTATTCACTTTCAACTTTAAATTGTTCATTTTTTGTTTTGCATTATAGTATGTGTAGTGCAGGATGGTGTGTGTGGTGTATGTGTATGTGTGTGCAGGTGCATACATCTTGTGCACGTGTATGTGGAGGCCAGAAGAGAACATCAGGTGTCCTCTTTTATTGCTCTTTTGTGTTACAATAGAGTCTCTCACTGAACTCAGAGCTGCCAGGTGTTATGTTGCTATCAGACTGGCTGACCAGCGAGGCACAGTGATTGTTCAGTCTCTGCCCCACACAGGACTGGGGTTACAGGAGGACTTGGCCATGCTCAGCTTTTGACATGGGTGCTGAGGATCAAATTCATGCCAGCTCAGGTGCTCTCACTCTCACTTCCTGAGTCATTACCCCAACCTACAAATTGTTCTTTATCGTATCTTTCTCTTCTCCCTAGACTTCCCTAGCAAGAGTCACTGATTCTTCACTAAATGAGAGAGAGAGAGAGAGAACCAGTACAGACATGGAGTGACTTTAGGAGTGTTAGTGTGTGGTTTAGGATAACATTTTGAGTTAGGAAAGTTTGTGTTAATATTGCAGACAACTCTTAGGTAAGGAGAAGTTAAGAAGAATAGACTGAATCAAATATTTGAAGCATGACTTCCATGTTTCACAATGCACTGGACACCGGAAACTTGAACTCAAGTCTTAATGAACAAGAAATTAAGACTTTTTTGAACTCAAACCTTTGCAGAAGGACCTATAAGAGTACTGGAGATGCTTATATATTATCTGTTCCAAGATCTTTACGTACTTAGGTCCTATTTAAATCCTTCTTTATTCATAACTTGTAAATAAAACTGAGTTATATATTCTATTTCTCAGAATCCATGACGTCTGAGCTCACAAGATAGCATGGGTCATGTGCTTATTTTGACTGAGGGCTCTGCATGACCTAGTGTCCATCTGTGAGCAGACTGAGACACACAAAGATCAAATCGTTGTTCAAAGTCCTACAGCTCCAAAGATAGAGACAGGCAGCCAGAGATAACTCAAGAACTTTGAGTCTACAAGACTACACTTTGCAAGATGTCATTATAAATCAGAAACTAGTTAGATTTCATAAGCAGACTGTAAAGAGAGCACAACTGCTGCCCACAGAAAGACAGACCTCTTTGCTGAAAAAACCAGCCCTTCCTTTCTCAGGCTCTGAGCCCCAGCAGATCAGGTTATCAGCGGTTACTCTGTCTGCAGACTGTGAGCCACATGTTGAATGGGAATTTTTGTTTTTGTTTTTACCTCCTGTCTTCGTAATTCAACCAAACATTTGTATATTGAATCACAGTGTGACATCTCTTTTCTCCCACTCCATGGAGGCAGGGACAAAGAGAAGACAACTGGAGAAGATTCCTGGCTGCCCACTGTACCAGTCTGCTTGGGGTCAATAGATGAGCCCAGCAACTTTTATGCCATCTAGCCTCAGTGGTTTCCAGAATGAACATCCATCGGTATGCCTGCAACACACCATCATCATCAAATGACTGCTGCTTCAGCAGGTTCCTCAGCAGCTGGGAAATGGAGGGATGGACATGGAAAGCCAGCTGCTGACAAGTTCCCCCGCGGACGCCAGCCAGCACACTGGATGGAAACTAGCTGAGAGTGCTGTGTCCCTGTCCAGCTCTGACTTCAGGCTTTGCTAGAATTCACTACACTTGTCCCAGAGAAATAGCACAAAAGGGCCGCCTAGAGTCATGTGAGCTGAATGCAGAGTTAGCACACACTCTCCTAGGGTCACACAGTTAGGTAGTCAGTCCCTCCTGGGCACTGAAATGTGCATAGCATTTCCAGATCCAGGCTTATTTCTTTAAATGTTAAACTGCTTCATACATGCATAATGATGAACATTCAGCAGTCTGGTATTGTCATCCAAAGCTTTCTTTGAACCACCATAAGAACAATACTATATAATTTTATGCCTGGGAAAGAGGCAAGGTCCATCAAGCATTACCAGGCCTATTCATCACAGGGTTTCCAATTTGCTCCTTTGTGGGCACACAGTAGGACCCTTGAGTAGAGGCATGGGATAGTTCTCGTTGAGTTCTGAGTATAAGGGATGTATGATACCCCTAGCGTTATGGGATTTGGGGTACAAGGGTTTTTTTTTCCCCTGACCTGTGAATCCCAACTTTCACATTCTCGTCCATTTATCAAAGAGTTGAGGAAATGGACTGTGAGAAGGTTAAGTTATGCATCATGAGATTTATTTAGGGAGAAGTGGTCTCCAAGGGGTGGGTGGTTAGGAAGGCTCAGGTGGGTAAGGGAGGAGCTGTTTGGTGCATGGACTCAAGGGGCTAACTCCGAGAAGCCAGCCACTCAGGTGTGCTAGACTGGGGAGGAATAGGGGGCGCTGCGGCCATGAGTTGTTCACAGTAGCCACTGTGGATGAGACTGGGTCAGAGTCCGAGTTCCAGCTTCGCTAGGATAAGCAAGGTGGTGTGTTTTCTTGTCCTCTCTTCAGGTTTTTGCCTCTGACTGACTACCTGTTCAAAAAGAAAATAAAACAACAACAACAACAACAAGCCCTGAACTACTTTGCTCCTGTTTCTCCTTCACTAGTTTGTGCCTTCCTTTAATTGCCTGTATGTGACCCTGCATAGTTCTCTTTGGAATGACAGCCAACAATAGTTAGCATGGTGGCGACACTTTGTTGACTTTGGATCCTTAAGGGATCTAAATGAATAAACACCTACCAAAATTTAATAGTATGTGTCCTTAGGGAGAAATATCTTTCACTATCTTAAGTCTTTATTTTTACAGAGGTTATTTGGTATCTCAGCATAATCCACATTAACTTAATGGACACAAAATCATCATCTAAAAATAAAGCCAGGGGCTGGAGAGATGGCTTAGCAGTTAAGAGAGCCTGCCTGCCAAGCATAAGAATGAACAATCGATTCTTCAGTTCCCACGTTTAGCCAGATGCAAAAGTGAAGCAAGGGTGCAATGCCACACTTGATCACAAGGGGGCACACGCCTCTGGAGTTCGTTCAAAGCGGCTGAAATGGACCGGGCATGCCCACTCTCTCTCTCTGCCTCTTCCTCTCTCTCTTTCTCTCTGTCCCTCTCTCTCAATAATAATAATAAAAAAGCCACACACCAAAATAAAAAAATAGTGGTCTAGTAATCAAGTGGTGCTTAATGAAGAAACTTCTGGTCATTGGCCTAAAGGATGACAAGATGTACTTTCAGCGGCAAAATATTTCATAAATCTTTACCTGAAACAAACTGAAAGAGTGCAGTAATGCAAGGAACTCAAGGTCTTAGCTAGGGGTCAAAAGTTGCATGCTTGTAGGAAGTGTTCATTGGTTTGGACAATTGACAGGGCACTGAGACTGAGTCCCTAAGTGGCTATCCCAGTCTGAGATTAGCCACCCCATTGCAGACATGTGCAAGCCTTCATTATTTTTTTTTCTTAAATTTTCTTATTTATTTGAGAGAGAGAAAGAGGCAGAGAGAGAGAGAGACTGGGTGCACCAGGGCCTCTGGCCACTGCAGATGATCTCCAGACACATGTGCCACCTTGGGCATCTGGCTTATGTGAGTAGTGAGAAATCAAACCGGGGTCCTTAGGCTTCATAGGCAAGTGCCTTTAACCACTAAGTGATCTCTCCAGCCCCCAAGCCTTCGTTTTTATAGACTCTTGAAATCTTGGGCATCTTTGTTTTCAGAGCAAACCCAAGCTTATCTGATTGAAAATGTAGTTTGAATAACCTCATTATATACATGAAAAAAATTGAAACAGATTTACTATATTTCCAAAACTTTCAAAATTACTAAAAAAAAAAAGGTAGGCTCAACAACCCAAACCAGTGTCACCAAGGATAAATGTGTGTCATTTTATTTTCTTTTGGCACCAAAGAAGACACTCCCAAGGTAGAGAAATATTTATCATTTAAGTCCTGTCAAAATTTGTGCAAATATGGATTAAATACCATTTGGCCCAGAAAGATTATCCTGAGAAGAGGCCGGACTTGCTCAAGAAAATAACAAGAGGCCATAGTCTAATATCCCCTTTAAGGAGAAGGAAGATGAAACAAAAAAATCCCCATGACACACAGCAAACACATCCTCATTAATTCTTCAGAAACGAGTCTCTGCAGATGGCAAAGAAGAAACTGAACTGTTGATGTGACTCCCAGAGTTAAACACTGGACAGTGGAAGATTGCCTTGCAAGAAACAGTGAATGATCCAAAATAAAACAGAAATCTCATGGTTGGCCAGCAGCACCCCAGATTCTGTTGGGTGATATGGAAAAAAAAACTGTGTTTCTCCCATAATTTCATGTCTTGCCTCCCAGTGAGTAAAACCAAGACAAAAGTTTGAGATAAAATGAGAATCAGTGTTTGGAAACAGGTTGGCTTGCGCTGATGTAATGCTCAGAATAATGAAGGCTTTCTAGTAGATTCAAGGAATGCTGGATTCTCACACTGAATGTACGTTTCTCATGAGAATGCTTAGCAAGGCTTCCTCATCCCAGCTGGAGAGAAATTGTCCATCCACCTAGCAGAATAATGAGCTATTTCATCCAAGCACATGGCCCCAATGAAACAAGGAATGTTACTGAAAAATTATGTTCTCAAAAGATATATTTCACATTCTCATGTTCCTCTCCAAAATGGATAGAAGGTATAGAGTGAATGGATGGATCAAAAACACATTTGAAATTTACTACACCCCCTCAAAAAAAAAAAAAAAAACACAATCAAGGCTCCAAAGAGCAAAATGATCACAACTTTACCTTTTCCTCTTGTGGGGGTTTGGTTCAGGTGACCCCATAAACTTACATGTTCTGAATGCTAGGTCCCCAGCTGGTGGTAATTTGGGAATTAGCACCTCCTCGATGTGATGTATTGGTGGGGGCAGGTTTATGGATGTTATAGCCAGCTTCCCCATGCCAGTGTTTGGCACACTGTTCTGCTGTTATTGTCTATCTGATGTTGGCCAGAAGGTGAGGTCCACCCCTGCTCATGCCACCATTTTTCTCTGCCATAATGAAGCTTCCCCTCGAGTCTATAAGCCAAAATTAACCCTTTCCTTCCACAAGCTGTTCTTGGTCAAGTGTTTTCTACCAGCAATGCGAACCCGACTGTAACACCCCTCTTTTATCAGCTTCTCTCCAACCACAAAAACAAAACAAAACAAAACAAACAAAAAAAAAACCTAGGGTGAATGTAGAGACAACATTTTTAATCTAAGTTTCATTTTCATGTATCTCTCCAGCTGCATGCACCCACCACTTTGTGCATCTATCTGTCTTTACGTGGATAATGGGGAATTGAGTCGGGAACAGCAGACTTTCAAGCAAGGGTCTTTAACAACTGAGCAATCTCCTCGGTCCTCATGAATATCTCATGAAGCATGACAGATGACCTGACAACTATGCTTTGCTGACAGTCCAACTCTGTAGAAAGCTGACCCTCCTGACTACTGCCACCCACAGCTGAGTAGAAAGCCAGCACTTCTCTTTCTGCATCACCTGAACCTCAAGTTCTGGCCCCTGGCTTTGGGATCATCTCTCCTCCCTCCCCACAATAGCACGTCTGCACTATTTTCATTAAATTTCTCCTACATTTCCCCCTGGAAATCAAGCATGCTGTTTACTTTTCTGTATAGCTTATTCTTTTCTCTAATGGTAAATGTGCCAGGAATAGCACACCAGTTTTCAAACAAAAATATATTCTGTCTAAAACCAAATAGCATGTTTTGTGTTTTCAGGCTGTACAACTTCTTTTTTGTTAGCTTTAGTGTTAGCCTTAGTTGTTTAAAGGTTCAATAATTATGAAATTCGTACTTTGAAATATCATATGCTATCCCACTAGGGGGAAAGTGGGAGAATAGAAAGATAAATATTTTATTTAATCATTGATAGATTGGTTGATTAGTTGGTATATTTGAGAGCAAGAGAAAGGCATATAGAGAGAAAGAATAGTTGTGCCAGGGTCTTGAACCACTGCAAACGAACACCAGATACATGCACCACCTTGTGCATCTGATGTACAAGGGTACTGGGGAATCAAACCTGAATCCTTAGGCTTCCCAGCAAGTGCCTTAACCACTAAGCCATGTCTCCAGCCCCTGGAAAGATAAATAACTCTAATGTGTGCTCAACACTGGGCAGGCATAAGTCTACTAAGGATCAGGAAGTCAGACTTCCTCCTCTACTAAAACTATGACAGTTCTCTTTTAACTATCAAAACCACAACACATAAACACCATAATCCAACAGGGCATACCTGCAACCCCGCTGAGGAGTGTCTCCAGTGGAATGGAGGCAGGGATGAGGGAAAAGAAGGTACCAACACATGATGTATCTGTATGAAATATGTTGTTAATAATAATAATAATAATAATAAACATTAAAAAACTGAAAAAAAAACAACAACATAAAGAAAATGGGTTTGGGAGCATGGTGTCAGGAATGTCCATGACTCATTCATATATTAGTGTCAAGTATTAGAAAAAAAAGTAATTTAAACTGGGATGAAAGAAACAGTAAGAATATCAACTTTACCAAGAGACCTTCCTTAAGTCATACTACTGGACCCTAAAATCTTAAAGAACTCCTTTTCTTCCTGGGAGAGAAATAAGCTTCCCTAAGGTCCAGTTTTTATTCCTCTAGATGCCTGAAATAGTACAAATCCCATCAACACAGTAGTCGGTGCACCATGCAGGAAAACCACAAGCATGAATATCAATCAAAAAATTATCATTTGTTGATTCACAATTATCAATATGAATCAAACCAATTATCTCTGTATACTATGTGCTTGAGGTAGTGTTGCACCAGATGACATTAGAGACTCTTTATTATAAACTCTACCTTCACAGTTCTTTCTTCTCAGAACATAGCTGCTCTTTAAGACTCTTAAGTATATGCTGGTTCTTAACTTTCTTGGGCATAGGTGCAACAGAGAAACTGATGAGTGATGTGGACTCTTTGCACAGAAAGGAGATGTGTGTGTGTGTGTGTGTGTGTGTGTGTGTGTGTCCCAAAAGCACTGCATCTATTTCAAACCAGGCTGAACGACTGATAGAACTCCTGTGATCACAGAGAGATGAAATGTTGCAGGCTCACAGCCAAATTACACTGGACTACCTTTAGTCCTTTAAGAGCTGTTTATTGCCCAACTCTGTATCTGAACTAACACCCTTGTGACAGGTCACAAGGTGGGACCTTTTCATAAGGTACAAACAGACCACAAGCCTCCACCAACCCAAAGGTTAAGAATGTCATGAGATAGCATCTGAAGCCTCTAGCAGAGATTTCTCTGCCTTGCTGTCACCCACACTCCTGATGTTTCCACCAATGTATCTGAGAAGTGCCCTGGTTACTGACTTTCTTTTATTCTGTCATTATAGTTAAACTGTCATGAAACTGTTAACCTGGGAACATGGACTTAGAGGTAACCAAAATCTGGGTTACCAGGCCATAGTAACTCATATTGGCCCCAGAATAAATTCTTGTTCTCTTTGAGGTGAAAGCTGCATGTTTTGTGTCAACAACATGTACATATACATGTCACAATCCTTTCAGTACCATTTCAGCACCTGCATGCCTCTCACTTGCTCAAAAGACTCTCCTAAATTACTTCCACCTGAGGGAATTTCCATTTTAGACACCTAATTGGCACCTACTGAGAAGGTAACTAAATGCTTCATTTTGTTGCCTTTGCATTCTTGAAAAATAAATCATTTGAACAGAACATCTGGGTGGAGACTATACCTGATAACACACTGGAAGAAAACTGTCATTTCTGGAACTTTTCCATGACCTGGGGACCCTAGTGCAGAACTGTGAAATTGGCTGTTGGCCAGTGTTGATCTGCTAGGAAACTCAAGCTTGTGCATGCCTTTTCAGGAGACCAAGTAAAGCTGTGATTCTTTTTTTTTTTTTTTTTTTTTTTTTTTTTTTTTTTTTAACTGTCACATTTTAGTAATTCTCAGACTGCATTCAGGAGAAAATATAAACAAGGCATTTTCTCTAATATTGGAATAAAATAAAAAGTTTAAACTTACTAAGGAGTAAAAGGAACTGGGGATGTAGGTCAGTGATACAGTGCTTGTCTGGCATGTACAAGGCCCTGGCTTCCTCCCTAGGTCTAGAAAAAAATAGGGTAATAGAGGACTTCTGGATGTTCTATTTAAGACAAGAACTGTGCGAAACAATTCTTTTGTCTTTGGAGTGTCCCTACCACACCCCTCTGGAAGCAGTTGTCCCTTCCCAGGCAAGTACTGGGACCACCTCAGACTTACCCATGCAGTGAGGTAGATCATATCTTGCTTCCTGTAGAGAGTACTACGTGATAACTGATGGGTGAGGCCAAAGTGTGCTGCGGACAGTGCACCTATCTGACTCATGCTCAGCATGGATATCAGTGATGCCTATGAGTGAAGACGTACTTTGGGGAAGGTGGGATTTTTGGCATATTAAAATCCACTCAGCTGCCCCACTTGTGAGGTGAGCTCTGTGCCTGTCAACTCTATCTGGAGTGTCACATGTGACGTGAAGAGTCAACAAGTGGTGTTAGGATTGCTCCGTTTCAGTGCTAGTGCCAAGAATGAATCCCAATCATGGAAGAAGTTTAGGGTTGCTTCTTTTTCTGCTATTTCTTGAATATAGATAATGCATTTTCCCACATGCAGTAAGTATCCAGTTCCTGTGTTTTACTAACTAAAGGTAGAGATCTCTTCTTCTGTCATCTCCTTATAGAACAATATTATGGAGAATTAGAGTTAATTCCATTTCTTTTTTTTTTTTCCTTCAGAAACTGAAGTCAGCTCATTTCCCCTTGATAACAATCCATTTCATTTCTTTTGAACAAATAACCTGTAATGGGGGCTGGAGAGATGGTTTAGTTATTAAGGCACATGCCTGCGAAGCCTAAGGACCCCAGTTCGATTCTCCAGGTCCCATGTAAGTCAGATGCACATGGTGGTGCATGAGTCTGTAGTTCGATTGCAATGGCTAGAGGCCCTGGCGCACCCATTCTCTCTGTCTCAAATAAATAAATAAAAATAAATTTTAAAATATTTTAAAAATAACCTGTAATGCTTGCTTTCAATATATAGTCATCTTGTCAGCCCCAGTCACTCCTTGTATCCAGTACAGGCCATTTTTCAAAAGCTAAGGTAACAGAACCTTGACTAGCTTCCCTTTGGTTAGGAAAAACATGTCCTGAGTCACGCAAACCCCAAGCTGCTTGCCAGAAGTCATCAGAATGATGGCCACCGACCTCTCAACGTCCACCTCCACGTCAAGTGGGTGAGAACAATAACCGGCCCGCAGCTGCACAAGCAACGCCCTCCCATTGCTTTTGTTATTGTTTGAAAATAGTAAAGAAAAAAATATGTGCTGTATAATTCATCAAGGTGAAAGGGAAGTATGGGAAGGAACTCGAAATAGTTGTGCAGGAGCTTCCATGGAGTTCTGAAATGAATTAATCTTTCTACATGTTTAAAGAAGCCTCCGAAATGATCATTGGTTCATAACATTTGCATTGCCAGCTCTCCCTCTTCTAACCACAACCTCTCCTCGGTGCCCCCCCTGATCCACTCCTCCATATCCCTCCTGTTGCTCTGAATGTTTTAGCCACAACATGGAATGTAGTCGTGAAGCCCAAGTCCTTTGAACTATTTCGTTCAGCCAGGAAAGCACAAGTGAGCCAGCAAATATTTGCGAAGTACGCCCTCGCTTGTACTCTTCCCAAATACCCACTTTCATGAAAACTAAGTGAAAAAGGGGATTTGAAGTGCTTTAAGATTAGACTCTTCAAGATATTCCATCCACTGGCATGCGGGCGTGAGCCATGTCTCATTGCTCTTGTTAACTTACGACCAGAGTACAAGCTGATGAAATCAGTTTAACCTTTTCATCTCAATGGCTTTATGGTTAGTGCTAAGAAAATAAGATATTGACATTCAGATTCCAAGATTTGCTTGTGGAAATTTGCTGCCTAGCCCTTGTGCATTGGGTTGATTTCAAGATTTCATGATGGTCTTGTTTTTGTTTGTTTTTGAGACAGGGTCTTATGTACCCTATACTGGCCTCCAACTTGCCATGTCGCCAGAGCTGGCCTAGAGCTCCTGATTCTCTTACCTCCACTTCCCAAATGCTGGGATTACAGACATGGACTGCCATGCCCAGCTTATTTCATGATTTTCATTAAATTCTTGATTTCATGATTTCACTATGTAGATGCCTGATTTTCTTTAAACAGCTCCAGATTTGTTATCTAGTCTATATTTCATCCTTATATCTGCACATAATAATTATGAGAGGATTCCTAATAATAATACAGGGTTAGGCATTTTATATAAACATATATATTTTTCACATGCTCATCTTTTGGGTGAATTTCTACCAGTAGCACCATGTGACTTTGGCTAAAAAATGTACTGATTTTTTTTCTCTTAAATGTATAGACATAGGCCATTTATAAATATCCCCCAAACTAAAATCACCTATTTATGTTTTCAACATCAGATGGAGGGTCTTACAATAAGAAGGCATTAGTTTTCACAGGAGATTCTCCGACTTCACTCACCCAAACTTCCTTCCCAGCTTTGCCTGGGCGAGATTCTGGCACATGATGCTCAGCTGAGGAGAGTTTACTAAGTATAGACACTGGAGGTTCAGTAAATAAATTAGGGGATCCACCTTAAAAAAAAAAAAAAAGAAGACTTGTATCAACAAAAGGAACTATTTCTGTGGAGCCAATGTGATAAAGATTTCTCGATTTCTGCCAATCTCTGAAGTAATTTCCTTCAACACTGTGGAAAGCTGGTTGAACAATTTGTTTCTTTCTTTCTCCTCCCCACCCCACCCCCATGCCTGAATTCTCACAAGAGGAGGGCTTCTCTTAGCATGTGAAAGTGACCTGGTTCCACTCCTAGCTGGCTGTCATTGTACCCAAAAGAGTTCCAGAAAACAAGGCAGCTGAGAACAAGCTAATTCAGACAAAGAGCTCACAGAAGCTGGTAGTGAGTGGAGGAGGCCTGATTCGGAATGACTGAGAAATCACCAACTGCCAGGCTCCTTCCAGGCATTTAGGAAAAAAAATTTCATAGCTTATAGATGTAGCCCAGTGTAATCAGGTTACTTTCAGGGACATGAGTAAAGTAAGACACCGACACCAAGAAAAATGGATTTGTACTAGTACCTGAACAGGAAAGGAGAGAGAGAGACCTCAAATCATACCCTTGGGGGACTTCCAACACCATCACTAAAATTACTTGCAACCTGCTCAGACAGTACCACAACTTACCCTATCCCTGGAGAAATAGAAACTACTGAGGTTTTAGCTTTTTTTAATTTATTTTTTTCACTTGAGAAGAAAATCTTTTAACCAAATATTTTTCTGATGTAGATGGATGAAAAGTTCACTGCAAACTTCAGAATACCAGTTGAATTCAGCAAATGAGAAGAATGGTAACTGAGAACCAAACTTGATGGTTAAATGTAGGGACATTGAGACAGCAACTTTCTGTTAATAATAAAAATAAAGAATACAGGGCTGGAGAGATGGCTTAGCGGTTAAGGCGCCTGCCTGCTAAGCCTAAGAACCCGGTTCCAATCTCCAGGTCCCACGTTTAGCCAGATGCAAAGTGACACAAGGGCGCAATGCCGCACTTGCCCACAAGGGGGTGCATGCATCTGGATTTCATTCACAACAGCTGAGAGACTGCTCGTGCACCCATCTCTATCTGTCTCCCTCTCCCTCTCTGTCTGTCTCTTTCTGTGTCTCTCTCCAAAAATAAAAAAATAAAAATAAATAAATAAACAAATAAATAATACAAGCGCTAGGGAAGCTGAGGCAGAAAGAGTGAGTTTGAGGCCAGCCTGGGCTACAGAGCCAGCCCCTGTCTCCAAAAAGAATGAAGGCAAGGGAAAGGAAGGAGAACTGAGGGGCAGGGCGAGAGGAAGGAGAAAGGGAAACAGGGAAAGGGAAATCAGACAAGATCGTTCACAGCTTTGTTTGAGCATTTCTAGGGATGTATAAAGAACGAAATTTAGAGTACAATTTGGAGAGAGGTTATAGAATATTCCAAGGTGACTTGGGGTATGCATTTCTCATCATGAAGAAAGAGAGAAGAAAGAAAGAAAGAAAGAAAGAAAGAAAGAAAGAAAGAAAGAAAGAAAGAAAGGAAGGAAGGAAGGAAGGAAGGAAGGAAGGAAGGAAGGAAGCAGGGAGGGAGGGAGGGAGGGAGGGAGGGAGGGAGGGAGGGAGGGAGGGAGGAAGAGAGCACTAGAACGCTAGCAGGGATCTTCTGTCCTCTATGGCCCTCCGTGTGCTATCTGTCCTCAGAGTTTCCTCACTTGGTTTCTCAGTGTCCTGGCCTTGACTGCAAGCTAACAACTTGCTTGGCCCAGATTCTCAGCATACCCATTGCAAACCTCAGTTTTCTTTCTTAGCAAGTGTCTATTTAATTATTCCAATCTTCCCTCATATTACCTTTTAAGACAATTCTTAGAGTTTATCATATTTCATTTATTCACTCTATTTTTAAAATTTTGGTTATACTTTATTTTTATATTTCTAATTTTATATTTCCTCTTTATAGTTCTATTTCCTCTAAAAATGTTGTTAGACATGTAATATATGTACCAGGGTATAGATTTGTAGAGTTTATAGGGTCATTTTTGTTTTGTTTTGTTTTTCAAGGTAGGGTCTTACTATAGAATTCTAGGTTGTCCTAGTATTCACATGTAGTCTCAGGCTGGCCTCAAACTCACAGCAATCCTCCAACCTCTGCCTCCTGAATGCTGGGATTAAACATGTGTGCCACCACGCCAGGCTGTAGGGTCATTTGTTAATGTACCCTCTCAGAAGCCCCTAGAACACATTCACCCCCAACACAGCCCAGAATGACCATCATGCTCGGTTTCTAATCATGTCTTTCCTTTCTTCATACTATCATCGCTTCTGTCTATAACCCTTAGCATTCACTGTTCGTAATTTATCATTTGTCTACTGGCTGACAGCTTCTTTCTTCCCTCATGGTCTGTTTCCCAGTCGTTCCCATGTTCATACACATAACTGAAGTGAGCACCGTCTCCCTGCACATAGTCTGATGTATAAAGATTACATAAGTTGTTTGTGCTACTGTTTGACAGCTGTTTGATTTCTTTCCAGGTTTTTAGTTCACAAACAATGCTGTTGTAGACATTATTGTATGTGCGTCTTGGTGTACGTGTGCAAGTGTTTGTCTGAGGAACCTGCTTAGGAACTGAATTGCTGGTTCACAGAGTTCAAATATACTAAAGTGATGCCAGACTTTTCTCAGAGAATCAGGGCAGCAGCCAGGAATGAGGAGCTCCATTGTTTTGTTTCTTCATAAACACTAGATGCTATCAGGAGATGTAATTTTGCCAACTTGGTAAATTTGAAATGGTTTGATGTGCATTTCTGTGACAAAACACCTTGGGCATCTTTTCACATATATAGAAACTAGAACAGAGAGGCCAGGAAACACCCAGAAGTGTATAAAACTCTGACTGATGACAGAATGGGCATTGCACATCAGACTGATTCTCCCTGAGGAAAACTAAGCACAAATGAATCCCTACTTCATGTCATGCACAAATTCTGTTTTGGTTGTCTGAAGACATAGGTATAAGCGAAAGCTAACAAACTTTTAGAAGAGAACTTAGAACCCTTTTGTTACTCTAAATCCTTCAAGAGTTTCTTTAACAAGCACAAACAACACGAGGAAAATGCTGATAAAATCCGATGTACTAAAACTACACTCCACTTGTCAATCACATTCTAAATCTGTTTTTACATATTTGTGTACGTTTGTTCCTGAGCTTTCCTCAGTTCTGTCCAGCTACTTGTCAACCCTCATACCAATATCATGCTGCCTTAAGTACAGTTGTTTTATAGTCAGTCCATTCTAAGGAAGACCTTCCTTCAGTCTTCTTCTTGAGTGTTTTCGTTACTTATGGCACTTTCATTCTTTGATGACATTTAAAAGTCAGCCTGTGAGGACTGGAGAGATGGCTTAGTAGTTAAGGCATTTGCCTGCAAAGCCAAAGGATCCCGGTTCAACTCTCCAGGACCCACGAAGCTAGATGCACAAGGGGATGCATGCATCTGGAGTTCGTTTGCAGTGGCTAAAGGCCCTGGAATGCCCATTCTCTCTCTCTCTCTCTCTCTCTCTGTCAAATAAATAAATAAACTTTAAAAAAAGAGTCAGCCTGTGAGGACTGGGGTCATGGCTCAGTGGATAAAGCCATATGCAAGCATGAGGACCTGAGTTTGGATTCCCAGAACTCATATAATGCCAGATGCACTAGTGGGAGTCTGTAATCCCAACATGGCTCCAGTGAGATGGGAGGCAGAGACAGGAGAGTTCCTAGCTTGATAAATGCAGCAGTGAACCATAAGTGACCCTGCCTCCAACAAGGTGGAAGGTAAGGACCAAACACCCAAGGTTGTCCCCTGTCCTCCACATGTGCGGCCACTCTCACACATATACACAGCCCAGACCAAATCAGCTTGTCAGAACTCCCCAAGAGTAAGTAACCCTGCTGGAAGTTTTGTTGGAACTGCTGTCCATTTGGAAATAAGTGTGGTAAAGGGAGAAATTTTTAGCCCATTGAATCTCAACCCAAGGACACAGTTTATTTGCCTGTTTATTTGAGTCTTTTTGCGTAACATTGATAAGTTTCTTAATTTAATGTTAAAAGTTCTAAATATTTTACATTTAATGTCACTTTTGTAAAGAAAACAAGCATGCATATTTTCACATTTTATTTTCTGATTGATTTGTGTTATAGAGAAAGTCAAATACTTCCCATGTGAATTTGGTTTTCAGAAAAGTTTCAAAACTTACTCTTTTTTAAAAAAATATTTATTTATTTATTTATTTATTTGAGAGAAGAGACGTACACCACATGGAGCCCAAAGGCTCATGTAGGCCACATGTAGTCCAGGAGCCCACATAATTGATCTTAGAAGAAACATAAAAAGGGATTTTAAACACATGTGCTTCCAAGAAGATTAAAAGTGAAGACAGCTGGACTGGAGAGATAGTTTACCAGTTAACGCACTTGCCTGTGAAGTCTAAGGACCCACGTTCAACACTCCAGATCCCACATAAGCCTGACACACAATGTAACATAAGAGTGCAAGGTTGCACATGTACACAGGTGGTGCACACATCTGGAGTTTGATTGTAGTGGCTGGAGGCCCTGGCGTGCCCATTCTCTCTCTCTTTCTCTCTTATAAAAAGAGTGAAGACACTAATAAAAGATAAAAGGTGTCTCTTCCCATTCCAGCATGGCTGCCAGTTACCCTTCTGAGGACCCAAGAACATTGCTGCCAGTTCTAGAGAGAGAGAGAGAAAATGCCCAACTCTCTCTATGGACCCAGGAGGATATACTTTAGAATTTGCACCACTATACCTGTACACACCTGCACCAGCCAACCTGCCTGGGCTTAGAGGAGAAATCCACCCACACCTGGGCAGGGTGCATGCTTAAGAGAGCTCTAACTGGATGGGATGGGCAAGCACTAACTCGAATGTCTGACACAGGCAGGGTGAGGGTGTGACGTCCTAAGATCCCTCCCTTTAAGGACAGCCTGGTCCTGCCTAGTTAAACTAACTGCCTACTCTGGCACCCCTACATTTCCCCCTCTCATGAGAAGACACGCTAACTTCTGTTAGAAGAAAAGGGATGATAATGTCAGATCTTGAACTACTTCCTGCTGAATGGGGCACAGAGAGATGAGTGTGTTTCCTAGCGACTGGAACTATTCCAAAGGCCCAAGGGAGAAATCTATCAGCCAGACACCATATCACTTAGATCTCTTTGGTCTGGTACAAAAACTATAAACATTAGTAGCTACCATTGTGAGGTAGGGGGAGTAAGTAGCCCCATCAGAAATGGAGAATGTTCTGCTCTCAATGGGTATTAAGTGGGCCTGTATAGGTGACGTTGGATTTCTGTATAACCATCTGGGTGTGAGCTGCCTGTAAGCAAGCAGAAGTAAAGCTAAAATAGCATTTGAGTATATAAGGGCCAAAAATTAACAAAATAACTATAAAGATGATAATGGGCATGATCTTTTTCCACCATGAAAAACTCGACATCCACTCCCAGAACTATTCATCAAATGGCACTGTAGCATCTGACATGGTCTGACTCTGTTTATGCAGGTCTTTGTAAAAGAGATGAGACATTAGCAGACTTATCAGGAATGTATATACTACATTCAACCTTAACGATGGCAAATATACCATATTTTGTATACTAGCCTTTCAGATTGTACCTTTTTAAATCTGTCCTGGGGGTATCCAGGGCCAAACGTTGGCACCGTAGAGCCACTGGGTTTCATTAAGGACTATACCATATATTTTTGGCTTTAGGACTTATTTAATGATGTCCTGGCACAAATTAGAAGGAACTGATCAATGTTCCCAGCACATGGGTGCCTTTTGAGTTAAACAACCTTTAATCTGAGTCATCCACATATATGTATCCCAGATTTGAAAGTAACCATCCTGATATCTATGATTGTTTTTCCTTATCAAGAAGTCCAAGCTGTGAGAGAGGGGCCCAACATACCTTCTCAGGACTTTGTCAGTCTCCTCTTTTGAGAAGCTCTTTTTGTGTCCTGGTTTGTTCCTAATAGAGTTGATAGGCCATTGAGAAACATCCTTCCCAGTAACTTGGCTTAGGGCAGGAAAGCTAGCCCTTTCCTGGTTCATATGCATTTGTAATTGTCTCAAATCATCTCCTTGGAGAGGAGATATACACTAGGGAAGTCCAGAGGTGCTGGAAGTGGGCAAGAGCCCACAAACCCAGCAGTCAGTCTGATTACTATTCTGCGCATACTCTTTGGCCCATACAAGGAAAGAATTTTCATCCTGAGTATAAGCAGGTAGAATAAAATGGCTGAACAACAGCATGAATTGAAAATGAGACATGCATTGTGATGAGAGAAAGAGTGAACTTACCCATTTTTGTTGTGTTTTATTTCCCCCTTTGTGTTTGGCTATATTGCCCTCTCCAAATATTTACAATCAAGCAGGAAGCCAAAATTTAATTCAAGATATATATATATATATTTTTGTTTGTTTGTTTGTTTGTTTAGGGGGTCACTAATGGATCTCCAAGGAAGAGAGAAGCACTATAGCAACTTCGAGTAGAGGTGCTGTCTGTTAGGGTGAGTCAGGGCTGTGTTGGCCAAGTGGCTTTTCCTCAGGAAGCCAGGAGGGCTGATTTTTTTCCTCAGTTGTGACTCTCTGAAATGTGGGGGGTGCCAGAATAGGCAGTTGATTTAATTAGGCAGGACCAGGATGCACTTAAAGGGAGAGATCTTAGGACATCACACCCTCACCCCACCTGTGTCAGACATGGGATTTAGTGCTTGCCCATCCCATCCAATTAGAAAGCACCCCAGAACCCCAATCCCCCACTCCCCCAGTTACATAGCATGGTGATAGAGGGCACTCTTCTTATTGTGATCTTCCTTTCTTTCTTTTTTTATTAAGTAGGCTGATAAAGAGCTGCAGCTGAAGCTGGTTGTGAACACACAGAGTCCTTTTATCTCAGTCCCTTCCCCCTGTTGGGTGCAGAGATTAAAAGCATGCACCATCGCACCTAGCTGTGATCTGTCTTTGAAAATATTATTTATTTATTTGTTTATTTATTTATTTATTTATTCATTCATTCATTCATTCATTCATTCATTCATTCATTCATGTGTGTGTGTGTGTGTGTGTGTGCACTCACACACCTGCCAGGACTTCTTGCCATTGCTAATAAGCACCTAATACTTACACTACTTTTTTGTCTGCCTTTGGAACTGAACACTAGCTGGCAGGTTTTACAAGGAAGTGACTTTAACTACTGAGCCATCTTCCCAGCACCTTTATCATGATTTTAAATTTTAAAAGGAATATTTCAGCATCATCATTGACTATGGTGTCGGTTGCAGGTTTGTCTGAGGACTTTTTTTGTGGTCAAGAAAGTTTTCTTCCCATTTCTGTCCACTAAAAAACTTTTTGGTTTTCTTTTTTCTTTTTCTTTTCTGTTTTTCAAGGTAGGGTCTTGACCTAGCCCAGGCTAACCTGAAATTAGTCTCAGGGTGGTCTTGAACTCATGGTGATCCTCCTACCTCTGCCTCCTGAGTGCTGGGATTAAAAGCATGTACCTGCCGGGCGTGGTGGCTCACACCTTTAATCCCAGCACTCGGGAGGCAGAGGTAGGAGGATTGCCGTGAGTTCGAGGCCACCCTGAGACTACAGAGAGAATTCCAGGTCAGCCTGAGCTAGAGTGAGACCCTACCTCGAAAAACCAAACCAAAACAAAGCAAAACAAAAAGCATGTACCACCACACCCAGCTAAAAAGCTTTTTTATTATGACTGGGTGTTATATTTTATTAAAGAGGTTTGTGGATTTTTACCACTAATGGTATGATCATCTACTAAAGTCTGAAGTAAAGAGACAAATTAATTTTCTAATATTAAATCAATTGTCTAGTTTATATGAACCCAATTTGAAAATGATGTGTGTAATTGTGATTATATGTAACATATAGAGATATATACACATATGTCACTAGATTTACATTACTAAAGATCTGTTTAGGATAATGCACTTGAGCTCATAAATGACATGATATTTAATTCAGTTTTCCTATATTGTTTGGGCATTTAGTAATCCTGCCAACTAGGATATACTTCCTATTTTCATACTCTCTAAAAATGTTTCCCTATGGTGCCTCCATGTACTTCATGAATGGTTGATAGAAAGTAGTTCTGAAACTATTTGGGACTGAAATGTTTATTTCTAGAAAAATTATTAGAAGATTTTCTAATACTGACTCTAGTCCTTCAGTAGTTATTAGATTATTCAAGCTTTTCTTCATCAGGTTCCATGTATTATGGTGTCATTAGAGAAGATTTGGGGAGATTTCTGTATTTGTTCATATTCAGAACAATATCTCTGTTTTAGAGATGTCATTTCCTAAATACTTGAAATAGTTATATTTCATGTATGTACAGGTGTGTGTGTGTGTGTGTGTGTGTGTGTGTGTGTGTGTGTAAGGTGAGGCATAAGTTTTCAATAATTTTTCTCAGGTTTGTATAGTTATTCTTTAAGATTTTATATTTGGGCTGGGGCTCATTTGGTAAAGTACTTGCCTTGCAAGTATGAGGACTTGAGTTTGAGCCTCAAAATCCATGTAACAAAAAGCTGGGTGTAGTGGTGCACGCTTGTAATCTCAGGGCTGGGGAGGTAAAGACAGGCAGATCCCTGGGGATTATCAACTAGCCAACCTAACAAACTTGGGGAATTCTAAGTCACCACAATACTCAGTCTCAAAAAAGTGGCCAATGCCTGAGGAATGATAGCTGAAGGGTTTCCTCTGGCTTCCACACATGCATGCACATAGGTATACATACTGGCATACACATGTATACCCATACACAAAAAGATCTTTTCTTATTTTTCAAGGGCCATTTCTTTAAATACTTATTTTATTTATTTATTTATTTATTTACTCATCTTGAGAGAGAGAGAAAGAGATAGAGGCAGAAACAGAGAAAGAGAGAATGGGCACAGCAGGGCCTCCAGCCACTGCAAATGAACTTCAGATGCATGTGCCACCTTGTGCGTCTGGCTTACATGTGTACTGGGGAATCAAACCTGGGTCCTTAGGCTTTGCAAGAAAGCATCTTAACCACTAAACCATCTCTCCAACCCCAAAGGGTCCTGTTTTGTTTTTTAAATTTTTAAAAATTTTATTTTTATATATTTATTTGAAAGAGAACATGGCATATATATATACATACATATATATATATATATATATATATATATATATATATATATATATATATATATATATATATATACATATATATATATATATATATATATATATATCTCCATATATATATATATGGAGAGAGAGAGAGAATGGTATGCCAGGGCCTTCAGCCACTACAAATGAACTCCAGACGTTTGTGCCACATTGTGAATCTGGGTTATGTGGGTCCTGGGGAGTCAACCTAGAACCTTTGTCTTTACACGAAAGCACCTTAACTGCTAAGCCATTTCTCCAGCCCTTGGGTTCTTAGTCTATGTTTATGCACTTCAGTTTTTAAAATCCATTTTTACTATAAGAATAAATAAATAACTATATAGTAATATACATCTTATACAAATTGTATATTTATATTAAAATATGCAAATAAATATGTTTGCATATGTAAATTATATATGCTATATCTAATTATATATGTAGTAAAATATATTGTACTATAAGCTAAGCACAATGTCACTAATGGTGCTTATTTCTTTTGTATTAATGGGTAGATTGCCATCTTCTTTTCTTAATTTATGAATTTTTAACCTCACTCTTTCCTTGAACTTATTAATTAGTATTTTATATTATTTTTATAAGTAATAAGAGCATTGACATGTTAAATCACTCATCTTAAAACTTTTATCATTTCTTATTTATTAGTTAATCCTTATCATCTATTATTGTTAAATTTGTTTCATTCTTCTATTTTTGATTCTTATATTGGCTACATCATAATTTTCTTCAATTTATTTAATCTATCAACTTAAGTTTTAAGAAAAATAACTTTTCTCAGAACATTTTGGAATGATCTTATAGTTTCAGATGTGCAGTGTTTTATTAATACTATTATATAGAGAGTCTTGAAATTGTGTTTACTCTCTTCTTTTACCTTAAACTTTTTGTATCAATTTTCAGACATGGGAATTATTGATTTATTTTTTTTGTTTTGATTTGTGATTACTTTCTTGCTTTATTTCAATCTAATTCAAGAATTCTGTATTTTCTCTACCTTTAAGACTTAATCATGATTTCTCTCTTATGAAATATTTTCTATTGTTTGCTTGACTGTTTTGAAATTAGACTACTGTGTAGCCCAGGCTGGGCTATAACTAGCTCTTTAGTAGCCCACACTAGCTTTAAATGCATGAACTGCTTTCTCAGCCTTCTGAGTGCTGGTATTATAGGCATGTGCCAAACATGCCTGGCCATGATTTTACTTTTTGTAATAAAACGTTCATGGCCAGTCTTTGTAATTATTTCATGTAACCTGAAGTGTTTCCTATCTTTGTTTATTTTTGATCACCTCATTGATGGTGTGCTGTTAAAAGCCTACAATATTGTGTTTCTTCTGTATCTCATCATAGTTCTGAGCATTTTTAACCTCATGATTATCATGATGCAATAATAATGGGTGGCAGGCCGGGCGTGGTGGCGCACGCCTTTAATCCCAGCACTCGGGAGGCAGAGGTAGGAGGATCGCCGAGAGTTCGAGGCCACCCTGAGACTACATAGTTAATTCCAGGTCAGCCTGGACCAGAGTGAGACCCTACCTCGCAAAAACCAAAATAAATAAATAAATTAATAATAATAATAATAATAATAGGTGGCGATATTGTTTTTTATTGCAGATCTTACTGTTTACCTCTATACATTGGCTCCATTATCTCACTGAAACCATGTGCTCTGAATTCAGTGGTTGCGTGTGGGGGGACTGGATCAAGACGGAGTCCTCGCTTTTTTGTGTTTGCACGTGTCCAGGTCACCTCTGCTCATCCTGACCTTGAGCCTTTCTGAATTATTTGGTCAGATTTTATATAAGCTAATGGACTTTAGTATTTGAAACAGATATTTGTAAAAAATATACTACAATTATGTCTTAGCTATGGAAAAGATTGCTGAAATTCTTGAGAAATTTCCATTTCATCTTTCTTCCTGGTAAGGAATCAATTACAATGGCCCAGTGCCACCATAAACATGTTTCTTATGCCCAAGAGGGATGAGGAAGCAAAGGGTTTTATAACTTTCCCACAAGTATATGGAGGGAGCACTCTTCCCAATTGTGTGCTTATTTCTTTTTAAACAAAAATTAATCATTCTATTTCTTTTCTTCTTTTTTTGTGATACTGGTGACCAAACTCAGGACCTACAATATGTTAGATTAGCCCTGTATCACTTATATCCCAGCCCTCTATTTCTCTTTAATTACAGCAAAGTTGACAATGAATAGTCACACTGATGTGGACTAGTAATAAGATATCTACATTGGGTTAAGATAGAAAGGTCTCTCCTTGCTTAAAAATAATAATTTTCAAGGTACAAATTGAACTCTTACTGTCCTCTGGCCAAAATTTTTCTTGTTAAAGATACATCATTGCCCTTATCATAATCATATTCTGCTGAAAGACCATTAACTTATTCATTTAAAATAATTATTGAGGGCTGGAGAGATGGCTTAGTGGTTAAGGCGCCTGCCTGCTAAGCCTAAGAACCCGGTTCCAATCTCCAGGTCCCATGTTTAGTCAGATGCAAAGTGATGCAAGGGCGCAATGCTGCACTTGCCCACAAGAGGGTGTATGTATCTGGATTTCGTTCACAACAGCTGAGAGACTGCTGGCACGCCCATCTCTATCTGTCTCCCTCTCCTTCTCTGTCTGTCTCTCTCTGTGTCTCTCTCCAAAAAAAATATATATATATATATATAAATAATAATTGAGCAACACACTATTGTATGCTGTGAACACATTCATTCTCTCACTTAATGCTCACAAATCTGTGGGAGAGGTGTCATCAAAGTATGTTATATGTGGGGGCGGAGAGAGTGTTAGAACCACAAGTTGGATCATTATGCACTTTTGACTACCCCACAGTGCATGACCCACATTCCCCAAATGATTAGGGTCCCTTTGGAGGGGGGAGGACAGGGAGGAGGATAATTGAGTCACCAATATGAATGCAAAATTATAATAATATAATATAATATAAACCAAATAATACATTTTTTTAAAAGTATGTTACATGTGAGGGCACTGAGGCTTAGCATGTGAAGAAAGTTATACATCCTAAGTTCATTATAGGCATGCTTTGAGCCCAAGTCTGCCAATTCCCTTTCAAATTACATTGTGTCTTCACTGAAGACACAGAGAGATTGGACGGATGCACTGGTAGAAAATAACAATGCTCTGAAGGGCCACTTGAGGACTTACAATCCACTGTTCCTAGCTCGTCCATGCTTTCAAAAGAGAAAAACACATGTGAGAATAAGACAGTTCTAGCTTTTCTTTCAGAACACCATGAAAGGTATGCTCTAGACATTTTTCTCACTGTCATTTCTGTAACTTATTGTTTTGGATCTGAAGACACTTTTGGACAGCTCTGATACAGGGCCAAAATTACCTTTTTTTTTTTTCTAACAAAAGGACTTTTCAATAGTTTTTTTTGTTTTTGTTTTTGTTTTCAGTTTGTTTGTTTGTTTGCTGAGGTAGGGTCTTGCTCTCTAGCCCAGGTTAAACCTGGAATTCACTATGTAGTCTCAACCTCAGGGTGACCTCAAACGCACAGCAATCCACCTACCTCTGCCTCCCCGAGTGCAGGATTTAAAGGCGTGGGTCTCCATGCCTGACTCAATTGTGATTTTTTTTTTTTAAAATAACTGAATTGTTTCTTTGGTTTGAAGCAGGGTCTCTAGCCCAGACTGACATGGAACTCATTCTATAGCCCAGGCTGGCCTTGAACTCACCGTGATTTTCCTCCTTTAGCCTTCCAAATGCTGGGATTAAAGGCATGAGTCACCATGCCTGGCACAACTAGATATTTTTAAAATTTGTTTTCAGACAATTTTATGCATATATATTGTATTGTGATCATACACACCCCACTTGCCCCTCCCTTATCCCTGCTATACCCCTTATTCTTTCTACCACCTCACCAGCGGCTATGTCAGGAAAGATAATGACTCCCCCTCCCTCAGCAACCATTAATTGCCATTAGCTGCTCAAGGAGGGAGTGGCCTCATGAGCCCCTTCCCTACCCACTACAGAACCTTGCCTGGTCCTGTCCCATGCAGGACTTGTAGAGGAAATCCCGGCTGCTGTGTGTTCAAGAGTGCAATGCCCCTGTCTTGTCCACTGTGCTCCTCCCTGTCCACTAGCACTTACATTCTTCCTGTCCCCTCTTCCATAATGTAATATTGTACTGCCCCCAGAGCCATAGAGGGGATATATATATATATGTCTCCTATAAGGCTGAGCAGTCATAGATCTCTTGTTTTCAGCACTTTGACCAGTTATATGTCTCTGCATTAACTATCTCCCACTACTGGGGAACAGGGAGAGAAAAAGCTTTTCTGACCAGAGGTGAGAACAGAACTAATCGGGGGCTTTAAAAATAATAAATATTTAGAAGACATTTTAGCAACACATCTATTTAGCAACCAAAAGTAATTGCTACCTTAGGCTCTATGGCCTCCCCCAGGCATGGGCTTTTGGCCTGGTTTTCAGTACCAGATAGAAATTGCCTCTTGTAGAGAAGGCCTCAAATCTAATCAGAGAGCAATTGGTTACCCCCAGGACAGTAGTGTCCCTATTGTACCAGAGGGCACATCTTGCCCAGCAGGTCAGCTTTGTAGAATGCAAAGTCCACCACTGGGTGATATCATTGATGATTTTTCCCCCAGAAGCCTATGCAGCACCTTACAGCATTATGAAGCCTAGTCAGCAGAGAGGAGGCATCCAGCGAAGTTCCAGCTTGATTTCTCTACATCCAGCAAATAAACAGTGGATTGTTGTCAGCAAAGATTTTTTTATATCTAGTTCTGGTGGGCAGCCAAGAGCAATGGCAGTAGCCTGTTCAACAGTGAAGTTTGAATAATACACTATTTGCCTTAATTAAAAGCCTTCCAACGAAAGTAGAGCATATCTCTGTGCAGAAGTCAGTAGTCAGGCCAATAAGAATAGACATGCTAAGACCAGGGAGACATCTGCAGAGAGCAGAACAATCAGATCCCTGTTCTTTATGTGGATCTGAACTGAGTTTCTGTCATTGACACTGAAGTACTCTGACTAAAACCATCCATAGCTGGATAAGTTTCCTAAGGTGAAGGATTCCATGCCTGGTCCTTTCCTTTAATTCAAGTCCTTGCATGCATAGTATGTAGTGAGAGCTCATTGCTGGTCTTTAAGAGTACATTTTAACTATTGATTCCAGTCGTTATGCCTCTCTGCATATGTTTTTAAGAAGTAAAAAAGCTGGGTGTGGCTGCACATCATTAATCCCAGCATTTAGCAGGCAAATGTAGGAGTATTACTAAGAGTTTGAGGCCAGCCTGAGACTATATAGTGAATTCCAGGTCAGCCTGGGCTAGACTCTACCTAAAAAAAAAAAAAAAAAAAAAAAAATATGAACTCCTTTTCCTCTGGGTCCTTGAAATTTATGGGAAAGAGCAAGAAGTTCATTGAAAATGCTGATAAGAATTTGTTCATAAAAACATCTGTGCAAATTTGTCACAAGGTCATTACAAAATCTATTCAAACGACTAATCTTCCACTAAAACTATAATGATTTACATTCAACAGCCATATAGAGAATGTTTGTCTGAAAAAATATGAGTTATACAAATAACATATCAGCATGCATGTATATATATATATATATATATATATATATATATATATATATATATATATACACACACACGCACACACACACATACACGTGTGTGTGTGTGTGTGTGTGTATGTGTGCGTGTGTGTGTGGAGAGAGAGAGAGAGAAAGAGGAGAGAGAATACATCTTTATATCATGTATTTACATTAGTTTTCTAGGAAAAGGGCCTTCTTTAGCAAAGATGACAAAGAAAATCCAGATTCAACGCCATCGTCCCGGCATTTTGCATGCTTATTCACCTCTTTCTATCAGGTTTCTCAGGAAGAAAGACTCCATTAGAGGAAAAGAGCTAAATAAAAACAAGATTCTCCACTCCCTTACAAGCTCAAGGACATTTCTTACTTTAAGGAAAAGAAATTGGGGCTGGAGAAACAGCTTAGCAATTAAGGTGCATGCTTGCAAAGCCTAAGGACCTAGGTTCGATTCTTCAGGGTCCCACGTAAGCCAGGTACACATGGTGGTGTATGCTTCTGGAGTTTGTTTGCAGTGGCTAGAGGCCCTGGCATGCCCATACACTCTCTCTCTCTCTCTCTCTCTCTCTCTCTCTCTCTCTCTTTGCCTCAAATAAATAAATAAAAATAAATTTGAAAAAAAAGATAAAGAAATTGTCTACTACTGGGACTCTGCTATCCTAAACTCTCTAGTTAATTTCTATCTCCCATTCTTTATCACAAGTGAGAATATTGCTTGCATCTTTCTGTTAAAATATCATGTGTTCCAGTCCATCCATGTCCCTGATATGTCAGAATTTCATACTATTTTATTGTTCAGTAGTATTCCACTGTGTATCTATACAACACATTCTTTTTAGCCATTCATCCTCTGATACTGAACTTCATTCTAGATCCTGGCTATTGTTTGAACAGTGCTATAGGAAATAGTCAAGTGCAAATGCCTTTTTGACGTGCCTATTGTAATTTCTTTGGAAATATATTAAATATACTTTGGAAATATAGTTCATAGTGGGATTTCTGAGAGTTCCCATGGTTTTCTTTAATGAAACATAATGGATAGGTAGATTCAGAACCAAGAGCATTAGAAATGGTAGATAAAATTTAATGATCATAATATATTGCTTCCTGGATATTCACCCCCAAACACATACAGACTCCCAGTAAACAGCCTTCTCCATGGACTCGGAGGTAGTTAGGATCTCTCATTTTTTAAATATTTGACTTGTCTTGCTTGGCAGGTCTTTTTTAGTTGGTCACAGTAGACCAAGATCTATAATCCTTTTTAAACATTACAGTGATGCAATCAGATGTAATCTAGATTTTAATAAAATCAGTACCGGTATAGCTGCTACTACTTCTGTACTCTAGAATCTACTGAGGGAGCCTGGCATGTATATGTCTCCATAGTCAGCAAGGATCTAGGCCTCAGTGAAGACTCAGTGTCACAAAGGACACTGGAAAAGCAGTTGAAGACCCCACAATGGTTATTTCCTTCCCTCGGAGCAATGGGATTCGGCTCCATAGACTGGTAGATGAAGTCTATGATCAAAGATCTACCAGCTGTTCTCAGCTCCCTGCCCCACACCACCAGTAGTGATGTCCTCCTTTCATGAATATTTCTAGAACTTGTTTTCATGTTTTATCACTCAGCTTTCTATAAGATTGTCTAGAAAGACATCCTTCAGAAGTCCATTAGTTTATTTGTAGTTTCTATTATTGAAATCAAGGGGCTGGAAAGATGGTTCAGTGGTTAAAGACAAGTCCATGCAAAGCTTAATAGCCCATGTTCAATGCCACAGCTACCCATATAAGCTAGATGCAAAATTATGGTACAAATGTTTGGTGCTCATTTGCAGTCGAAAGAGGTCCTGTCATACCCATAGTGGTACACATATGAAAGTGAATGAGGAGCTGGAGAAATAGCTCAGTGGTTAAAGTTGCTTGCTCACAAAACCTGCTGACCCTAATTCAATTATCCATTACCTATGTAAAGACAGATGCAAAAGAGGCACATGTGTCTGGAGTTCCTTTTCAGCACCAAAACCTCCTAGCACATATGCACACACACACACATAAATAATTTTAAAAAAATAAACAAGAACAATGATATGGCATGTAGAAAGAAATGTAAGGTTCTCTCATCTTATTATCTGCCTAGATCTAGCACTTAAAAAAGTCAATGGTTGAACTGTTAAACTTATTAAGTGTGACATGATACTTACAGATTAGATCTCAGACAATCCTTGAAGACTTATAAACCAATATGTTGCAGAGCTAACTATAGGACAGTGAAATCATCTAACAATATTACTTCCACGAGAAAACATGATAAGAAGGCTAAATTTTGGACCTTGTAAGTCTCTTTTCTTATACTACACTAGGAGCTCTGACACTCGTCATTTACAACCTGGTATTAAAAAAGCAGAAAATTTTGGGAGCTTTGGAGAAAGTAAGAATTTAGGTCACTTTTTTTTTTTTTTTTTTTTTTTTTTTTGAGGTAAGGTTTCGTTCTAGGCTAGGCTGACCTGGAAATCACTATATAGTATCAGGGTGGCCTTGAACTCATGGTGATCCACCCCCCTCTGCTTCTTGAGTGATGGGATTAAAGGCGTGCACCACTACATGTGGCTTGGGTCACATTTTAAGTGAGCTCAGTCTTGCATAACGACCTCATTTGATTATTCTCATACTCGTGTCTACACTCTCGTCATCCCCTTTCTTTTATATACTTCTGTTAGGAATCTGAAAAAGTCTTGATGTCATCCAAAACATAGACACTTTATGATAAGGCAAAACAAAAGATGTTGTGGTACCTTGAATCAGATGTCCCATATGAACTCATGTGCTCTGAATGCTTGGTCGCCAACTGGTAGCAATTTGGGAAGTATGTTTTAAGGTATAGGTTTTAGGGGTGTTATAGCCAGTGCCCCCTTATGAGAACTTGGCTCACTCTCCTACTGTTGTTTTCTACCTCATGCTGGCAACGTGGCATTCTCCAGCCTTTGCTCCACCGTCTTTCCCCTGCCATGAAGATTCTCCTGGAGACTGTAAAACAAAATAAAACCTTGTTTCCCATCAGCTACTTTGGGTGGGATACTTTGTCCCAGCTGTGGGAAAGTAACTACAAAGGAAAAATGGTACCAGAGGAGTAGAGTCATTGTTGATAGAAACCTGACTATGTGGCTTTTAGCCTTTTGGATCTGATTTTCAGGAGTAAATGTGGAAGGATTTGACACACTGACCTATGAGATGCCTTGAGTTGCTGATGGCAGAGTTTGAGGGACCATTCTGGTCAAAGTTAAAAGATCTAAATGCAGAAAGAATTGTGGACTGAGGTTGGTTTATGAGGGGAACAAGCTTGGTCCAGATTTGTTCAGAGGCGGTTTGTGTGAGAGGCTGTCTTTGATGTTCTGGTGTCCTGAGAATTCAGCAGTTTTGAGTTTAGAAGAAATGGACTAATGTAAGCAGAAGGATGTGTCATAGAAAGAAATTAAAGTTTCCAGTTGAAGACAGCTCTAGTTCAGCTGTGATTGAGAGATTGTGATTGGGCCAGCTGTTCTGCATTGGGAAAGGAAAAAGAATGCTGGCTCCTTTGAAAGCAGGGGGCCTGAATTCTGAAGGAGTGTCCTTGCTCTCCAAAGTTTCCATTATCATCCCCCCACCCCGCCTTTGGATTAACAAATTTGGTAGTTTACGTGGTATTATGGGAATATAGTGAATACAGGAAAAAGCAACATTGGATTTGCAACATGGTTTGTTGCTTGCAAATAGCCACTGAGTGATGCGAGGCATGGTTGCTGGGAGTTCCTATGAGGAGACCCATTGTAACCATGAGGATGAATTGCGGGTTGCCCTGGAAACCCCAGAATATTTTTTGGAGACATCAGGACTATTGAATGCCTGCCAATAGAGCTACTGGCTTGGGATGGAGTTTTCCCCAGATTGCAAAAGCCCAGCTGGAGGGAAAGAATTAAAACCCCAGAGATTTTATTGTGGGTCACAGATGGACACAGAATTGAAAAAATGGAAATTTGCCCTGTTTGTTTTAGATCTTACATTAGCTCATTCTTTCCCCATTATACCCAGTGCCATCTTTTGCAGTGTGAATGTTTACTCTGTGCCATTATGTATTTTTGGTTTTATACGCTCGCAGTTAAGAGACCTTTCACTATGAGGATGTTTGATGGGATTGATAAAAACTATGGGAGCTTTTAAATTTGGATAGGATCATGGATGGTTGTGATTTTATGAGGATCAGAGCCAGAATGTGGTTGTTTGAATCAGTTGTCCCCTATATATACTCATATGTTTTGAATGCTTTGTCCACAGCTGGTGGCAATTTGGGAAGTGGAGCCTTGTTGGAGGGGTATGTTGTTGGGGGTGAGTGTAGGGGTGTCATAGCCAGCTCACCTTTGCCAGTGCTCAGCTCACTCTACTGCTGCTGTTGTCCATCTGTTGCAGCATGGCCTCTGCTCATGTCGTGATTTCCCTTGCCATCATGGAGCTTCTTCTTGAGGGTACAAGCCAAAATACTTTCTTCCTATCAGCTGCTTTATCCCAGCAATAGGAAGTTTGCTGCAACAGAAGTACTTCAGGCAAAAGCAAAGAGGAAATTTTTGTACTCCTCAGATTAGAGAAGTAAAAGGGAGACAAAAACTCATATAATCATGCTTTGGAAAGCTGACAGGATGTGTCTATAACAAACATACATGTTCTTTATGACCAAAAATTCCACTTCTACATATATACCTGTATTAGTCAGGAACATGTATTAGAGGAACAGAACTGATAGATTGAATTGTATTTAAAGGGAATTTATTGGATTAGCTTACAACAGTCCAGCAATAGCAGGTTGAAGGCCCAAAAGTCAAGGAACCTGGTAGCTTCTCAGTCCACAAGGCTGGAGGCCTCAGCAGTCCTAATCTGGCACTGAAGGCCTGGAGGCTTCCTGGAGAGACGCTGCTCTTCAGTCCACCCTGGTCTTCAGTCCACACTGGAAAGCACCAAGCACCAAGCAGCAGGCACCAAGCAGAGAACAGCGAGCAGCACTGGCAGCCAGGTGGGAGGAGAGAGAGCCTTTCTTCCCAGACCTACTTTTTATAAACCAGCCCCCTCCTCCAAGAGGGGCCGCCCACTCTGGAGGAAAGGCTCACCATGGGGGAAGGATTCTTCCTTTAGTTAATCCTTCCTAGAGGCAACCTCAGAGACACACTTATTAGGAATGTCTGTGGATTCCTAAACAGATCAAGTTGACACAAACTTAACCATCACAAATCCACCCCTTGTCAACTTGACACCAAACCGTATCTCCTTACATCCTACTTAGTTTCCAAATGAAGACAGTAATAAGGTCATAATTCTGCCTAACATGATATAACTATCCCTCATACATCCGGAAATGCACAATTGCCCCCTCCAACACAAAGCAAGTTCCTTGAGGAATTTTTAGTCTCTAATATAATAAGTCAAATATAAATTCAGCAGTGGTTAACTTGCGATATGATCTTAATCAATATTAATTACCTAGTAGAGAAATAAAGGAAGAACAAAACATCTTAATATTGGTGTAGATATGTACAAACACTCTGAACAAGTTAAGACAGAAACACTCATGGCAATTACAGTTTTTGTAACTGGTCCCTGGCCTTAGCTGGTATTTGTTACTGCCTTCTTCTACTACCCATTCTGTGTTTCCTCCACCTTCAGCAAGCACCTCAGCAGGTGTTGGTTTTTTACCTGGAAGGGTGACCCATACCTTCATTCCTGAAGGATCTGGGCCATTTATCACACTGCCTTGATTGGGCTATTGCAGTTGTCCAAATGACTTTGATAACAGGGCATGGTAACACCAACAGATGCCCTAAAGGATCTCCTGCACTCCAGACATACTCTTCCTTACCTCCATTGTGGAGGAGCAGTACAATTTCTCCCTGGTAGTCTGGATCAATCACCCCTGCTAACACTGTAACTCCTTTCTCAGCCTGTGCACTCAAGGGCATCGGGATCCCAAAGTGGCCAGGGGGAAGTCTTAGCTTCCAGTTCAATGGAATGTTCTTTGTGCTTCCTGGTGAAAGCACTCCCCCCCTCTGGAACCAAGACCTCTAGGCCAGCAGAGAGTAAGGTTGCAGGTACAGGAAGCAAAAATTTGGCTAATGGGTCACTTGGGGTGATGGTAAGTGGTCCCATTCCCATTTCCACCCCTTGATTCCTGGACCCGTGAATCCAGGCTATAGGAGAAACAGCACCATATATAGGACACTGATTCAGAGCATATACAGCCTTCTGGAGGACACGCCCCCAGTCCTCCAAGCTTTGCCACCTAGTTGGCACTGTAGCTGTTTTTTTAAAAGGCCATTCCACTGCTCTATCAAGCCAGCTGCTTCAGGGTGGTGGGGCACATGGTAAGACCAGTGAATTCCATGATCATGAGCCCACTGCCTTACTTCCTTGGCTGTGAAGTGAGTTCCTTGGTCAGAAGCAATGCTGTGTGGAATAACATGACGATGGATAAGGCATTCTGTAAGCCCACGGATGGTAATTTTGACAGAAGCATTACGAGTAGGAAATGCAAATGCATACCCAGACTAAGTGTATATTCCAGTAAGGACAAAACGCTGCCCTTTCCATGATGGAAGAGGTCCAATATAGTCAACTTGCCACCAAGTTGCTGGCTGGTCACTCCGTGGAATGCTGCCATATGGGGGGCTCAGAGTTGGTCTCTGCTGCTTGCAGATTTGGCACTCAGCAGCAGCCATAGCCAGGTCAGGCTTAGTTAGTGGAAGTCCATGTTGTTGGGCCCATGCATAACCTGCATCCCTGCCACCATGGCTACTCTTTATTCATGGGCCCATTGGGCAATAACAGGGGTGGCTGAGGAAAGAGGTTGACCAATATACACAGAACGGGTCAGCTTATCTACTTGATTATTAAAGTCATCCTCTGATGACATCACCTTCTGATGAGCATTAACATGGGACACAAGTACCTTTATATCCTTTGTCCATACACCTTCATACACCTTCCCCAAATGTCCTTCTCACCAATTTTCCAACCATGTTCCATCCAAGTCCCAGACCATCCTGCCAAACCATTGGCCACAGCCCATGAATCAGTCTATAACCACACATCTGGCCATTTTTACTTCCAAGAAAAATGCACAACCATGTGCACTGCCCATAGTTCTGCCCATTGTGAAGACTTCCCTTCACTACAGTCCTCCCGAGTTGTCCCAGAAAGGGGCTGTAATGCTGCAGCTGCCACTTCTGGGAGGTGCCCACATAATGTGCTAAGCCATCTGTAAACCATGCCCTAGTCTTCTCTTCAGTCAATTGATTATAGGGCACACCCCATGATGCCATAGGTGCACGCTTGGGGACAGAAGGCATTGAAACAGGAGTAGCAACCATAGGCATTTGGGCAACCTCCTCATGTAACTTACTTGTGCCTTCAGGGCCTCCTCAAGCCCAATCACAGATATACCACTTCCACTTGATGATGGACTGCTGCTGTGCATGTCCAACTATATGGCTTGGTGGGTCAGATAACACCCAGCTCATAATGGGCAGCTCAGGTCCATAGTAACTTGATGGCCCATTTGTTGGGCCCTGCCTGGTGTGAAGCCTAGTGGTTAGCCCAGCCAGTTTGTACTTGACCTACTCCCGGTGAGGCCTAGTTGAGCTTCCGGAGCCTGAGTAGAGTTTCGCGACCTGTCCTTGGAGTGACTCAGCACCTAAGCTGAAACTGCCTCCGCCCAGCTACTGCTGACGTGGTGAAATACTATTGGCCCTTACATCTTTCTCTCATCCTTTTCCCACCCTCTCTCAAAATATATAAATACCTTCCCGTGACAATAAAGAGAGATTTCCACCAGACGGACTCCCGGCTCAATGTGATTTTCTTTTCCCTGGTGGCTTGGGGAGGTTTGTTGAGTCGCTGACACCTGCCTTCCCGCTCAGCCCCGAGAGAGAAGCGGCTGGCCCAGCTCTCTCTTCTGCTCTACCTGCCGGTGGTGGAGGAAAAAAGCACCGGCACCCATTGTCAAGCATTCAATTTCTACTAAGGCCCAATAGCAGGCCAAGAGCTGTCTCTCAAAGGGAGAATAATTGTCTGCAGATGATGGCAGGGCATTGCCCCAGAATTCCAAGGGCCTCCACTGTGATTCACCTATGGGCGCCTGCCAAAGGCTCCAAACAGCATCCCTATCTGCCACTGACACCTCAAGTATCATTGGATACACTGGATCATAGGGCTCAAGTGGCAGAGCCACCTGCACAGCAGCCTGGACCTGTTGAAGAGCCTTCTCTTGTCTGGGACCCAGTGAAAACTAGTAGCTTTTCGAATCACTTGGTATATGGGACAGAGTAATACACCCAAGTGAGGAATGTGCTGTCTCCAAAATCCAAATAGGCCCATTAGATATGGTGCTTCTTTCTTAGTGGTAGGAGGGGCCAGGTGCAACAACTTATCCTTCACCTTAGAAGGAATATCCCTGCATGCCCCACACCACTGAACTCCTAGAAATTTCACAGAGATGGAAGGTACTTGAATTTTGGATGGATTTATTTCCCATCCCCTGATGCGCATATGCTGTACCAGCAACTCCAGAGTGGCTGCCACCTCCTGCTCATTCAATCCAATCAGCATAATGTCATCAATATAATGGACCAATGTGACACCTTGTGGAAGGCACAGGCAATCAAGATCCCTGCGAACTAAGCTATGACACAGGGCTGGAGAGTTAATATAACCTTGAGGTAAAACAGTAAACATGTACTGATGAACTTGCCAGCTGAAGGCAAATTGCTTCTGGTGGTCCTTATGAACAGGTATGGAGAAGAAGGCATTCGCAAGATCAATAGCTGCATTCCAGGTACCAGGAGATGTGCTCAAGTAAAGAAACCACATCTGGTACAGCAGCTGCAATTGGAGTCACCACTTGATTAAGTTTCCGATAATCCACTGTCATTCTCCAGGATCCGTATGTCTTCTGAACAGGCCAAATAGGAGAGTTAAAGGGAGATGTGGTGGGAACCACCACCCCTGCATCCTTCAAGTCCTTTATAGTGGCATTAATCTCTGCAGTTCCTCCAGGGATGCGATACTGTTTCTGGTTCACTATTTTCCTTGGTAGAGGGAGCTCCAATGGCTTCCATTTGGCCTTTCCAACCATAATGGCCCTCACCCCACAAGTCAAAGAACCAATGTGGGGGTTCTGCCAACTCCTAAGTATATCTATCCCAATTATGCATTCTGGGACTGGGGAAATAACCACAGGATGAGTTCATGGACTCACTGGACCTACTGTCAGTCTAACACTTGCCAAAACTCCATTGATCACCTGACCTCCATAACCACCTACTTTAACTGGAGGGCCACGATGCCATTTGGGGTCTCCTGGAATCAATGTCAATTCAGAGCTGGTGTCCAGTAAGCCGTGAAAGGTCTGATTATTTCCCTTTCCCCAGTGTACAGTTACCCCAGCAAAAGGCCTCAGGTCCCTTTGAGGAAGGATAGGAGTAAGCTTAATATTGAAACTTTTGGGGTTAGGGTCCTTCCTCAAAGGGACCCGGCCATCCCTTCAATCAAGGGGCCCAGGATCTGTAAACTGGCTCAAATCTGGAAACTGGTTAAGAGGCCTTGATTCTCTGTTGCTATAATTCAAAGTGGCCTTTTGGTCCTTTGCTGTGGATTTTTTCTGCTTATACAGATCAAGCAGGAACTTAGTAGGGTTTTTATCTATTTCACTTCTGGGAACACCATGATTAATCAGCCAGTACCAAAGGTCTACACGAGTCCTACTGTTACAAGCATTGTTTTGCCTGCACTGTCCATTACGGTAAACATTCTCACCTTGCCTTTGGCAATTCAGTGCTGATTCTTGGCCCTTGTTACCCGAGATCCAGTTAGACCCATTGCATCTAAGTCACCTAATGCAGCAACTGCGGCTCCCACTGTGATGTCTTCTTTACATAAAAGACCAATGATTGGGCACTTTAAGTATGCTGGGGCTCCCCTCACAAATCTGTTTCTTATGGTCTTAGTGAAGGGCACATCTTCTTCACGCTCCCATTGTGGGCTTAAAGATGAGTTTACATGCTAAATCCACTCCAGCATTCCAAGTTCTCTGAGCCTTTTAATCCCTTCATCAACATTAAGCCAAGGGATATCAGGCAGCTCAAGTTCATTCACAGTAGGCCATCTTTGGATCCATACTTCAGCCAACCAATCAAATAAACTCTTGGCACCTCTTCCAACTGCATGAGCTGCAGTGTTAAATCTAAAATCTCTGCACAGTGGGTCCATTTCAATAAATTCAGCCTGATCTAATCTTATATTCTTTCAGCCATCATCCCACACTCAAAATCTGTTCCCACACATATTCCCCATGCTTCTGCCTATACAAATTAGAAAGCTCCTGAAGCTCTTTAGGGGTGTATCTCACTTTTTCTTGAGTCACACTTTCTAACTCATCTTTAGGGGCATGCCTAGCCTTATGCCTTGTTAGGCCTAGAGGCAAAGATGGGTGGGCACTGAGAAGCATCAGCACCTCCTGAAGGGAGGGTCATTGCTGCTACTCTCAGACAAAGGAGTGATTCCCTCAGGCAAGGGTGGACAGGACAATACTTTAGAGTGTGTGGGTGGTGATGCAACTGCCCCTAACTGAGGGGAAGCCACATTCTCATGCAAAACAACTTCTTCAGAATCTGAGAGTTCAATGTCCCCAGATTCTTCAGGATCTTCCTATACATCCCCATCCCAAGTCATAGGATCCCACTCTTTTCCAATCAGTGCCCTCACTTTAACTTCAGATAGCCTGTGAGGCTTGGAATTGAGCTTACACTGCAAGTTAGCCAATCTTACAATGAGAGCTTGGGTTTGATTTTCTGCAATTTGAGCCCTGTTCTGGCTAGAGAGAAGACTCTCCTCCAGGACACCCTTAGGAATCCTTCAGATCATGATGTGGGTCTTAAGCTTGGAAATTTCCTTTTTGAGCTTCTGCTTTTCTCCCAACAGTTTATCTAGAGATGCCAGAAGAAACCATCCAGCATCATCATTCCACAAATATTCAAAAGTTCTAGAAACAGAGTCATTAAATTCCTTGCTCTTCATAAGATATGACTCAGGATCACCAAATACATCTCTCTCACGGAGTTCTTTAAATAGTGCACATCATGGATTATTAGTGTCCTCCTTATTACCAGTTAAAGTGCTCTCCTTATTACCAGCAGAGCCTTTAGTGGCACTGAAGTTGGAGAACCAACTCCACAGAGCACAGGCCCACTAGGGAAATCCACCCTTACAATTCTATTCGTCTAGAACCACTCCTGGTACCACAATCTGTATCAGTCAGGGTTCTCTAGAGGAATAGAACTTATAGAATGGATTGTATTAAAAGGGAATTTATTGGATTAGTTTACAATAGTCCAGCAATGGCAGGTTGCAGGCCTGAGAATAAAGGAACCCGGTAGCTGCTCAGTCCACGAGGCTGGATGCCTCAGCAGTACCAATCCGGCACTGAAGGCCTGAAGGTGTCCTGGAGAGATGCTGCTCTTCAGTCCACACTGGTCTTCAGTCCACACTGGTCTTTAGTCCACACTGGTCTTCAGTCCACACTGGAAAGCACCAAGCACCAAGCATCAAGCATAAGCAGGGAACAGCGAGCAGCACCAGCAGCCAGGTGGGAGGAGAGGATGCCTTTCTTCTCAGAGCTTCTTTTTACAAACCAGCCCCTTCCTCCAAGAGGGGCCGCCCACTCTGGGGGAAGGGCTCACCCTGGGGGAAGGATTCTTCCTTTACTTAATCCTTCCTAGAGGCAACCTCAGAGACACACTTATGAGGAATGTCTGTGGATTCCTAAACAAATCAAGTTGACACAAACTTAACCATCACAATACCTAACAGAAATACATAAGTATACTTACCCCTAAAATGTACTAGATTGCTTGAGGATGTACTATTCACAATAAATAAAGATTAGAAATAGTTCAAGTGCCCATAAAGTACAGAATTAATATTAATTCAATGAAACACTCTATAACAACTAGATAACAAGTAACAATATGATGAATCTAACAAGGGTAATACTAAATGAAAGACATCAAATGGAAGATCACATGATGTTAAAGAATATTGTTAAGGTTTGAATATGAAATATTTAGGAGATGGTGGAAACTTTAGGAAATGAAGCCTACCTGGAGGAAATAGAGGGCAGAGAGTATCCCCTTAGAGGTTATGCCTGGTTCCAAGTGCCTTCCTCTCTCTTTGTCCTTCCTTTCTGCCATGACATAAAGAACATCCTCCACCTCATGCAGCCATCACCCTGCTGTTTTCCCCATGTGCATAGGGCTAAGTGGCTTGGACTGAAACAATGAGGCAAAATCAATAATTCCTCCTCTTAAGTTGTCCTCTCAAGCATTTTTGGTTACAGCAATGAGAATATGATGAATACAGAAAATTGGTTCCAGAGATTTGGAATCATTGCTGTGACCTACCATCTGCTCCTGCCACCACATACTCCTCCTACCATGATGCATTGTCATTCTGATACACTGCATCCAAGAGCCAAAATAAACAAGTCCACCATATAAGCTGTTCTCTCAGGTACTGGGGTCAGAGCTATGAAAACCTGATGAGGACAGATACCACTGACATAGGAAGTACAAAAGCAGGTAAATGTAATAGATACTACTGGGATAGAGTTTTTCCTTGTGTGTGGTAATGACTAAGAGCATAAGGGGATGTCCTGCCTGAAAACACTGTTTCTTATTGTGAGCTCTGGTTACACAGGTGGTTCAAAGGTGGTAAACATTCCCTGTACTACAAATTCATGATACATGTATCATTCTGTGTGTATACTGCACTCAATTAAAAAAAAAAAATTGTATAGGGCTGGAGAGAAGGTTCAGTGGCTAGGGTGCTTGCCTGCAAAGCCTAATGACCCAAGTTCCATTCCCCAGGACCCATGTAAAGCCAGATGCACAAAGTGGCACATGTATCTGGAGTTCATTTGTGGTGACTGGAGGCCCTGGTGCTCCCATTTCCTCTGTCTCTGTCTCTCTCTGCTTGCAAATAAATAAATAAATAAAATAAATATTTTAAACATTTGCATAAGGTAGGGGTGGTATTGTATACCTACAATCCCAGCACGTGAGTGGCTGATTTCAAGGCTGGCTTGGGCTATATAGTAAAATCCTTTCTAACAGTAAACAAGATTCCATATATGTGTATATCATGTTTTGTTTTGGGTATTTTTGTTTCATTTTTACAACCAACAAACAAAAAATTATTTGCCAAGCTAGACATTTTAACTCATTTCCAGAGGAACCTACCTTTTCCTGCTTCCCTGTGACTAGATCTGGTTTCATCATCACTTTAAATTTCTATGCTATTGAAGCTAATCATTTAAAGACACACCCAGAGTCAGTTGCTTCCTGAATAATTCCCATGACTTTCTCTTTCCTCCCCAACTGTGATCCCATCTTCACTCCCACCTCTCCACCTCCCCCATATGGCTTTCACGCTCAGAGTAAGAGGGATCCCGATCAGCCAAGTGCAGATCAATCTGCCAGGACACCTGTGCCCACCCTCCTGCACCTTCTGCTCTGAATCTGCATGTTTAATGCTGACACCTGTTGTCCACAGCGGCAGAGCAGTTGCTTGAATCAGCTCCCTTTGGGTTTGGCAACAAGCCCAGGGATCAGCCCACCATTGCTTGTGTGGCAGCCATACCAGGCCTCTACTGAAGTGATCAAAGCCTCACCATCCCCTCCCTGTCCTGCAGCAAACACAATAAAGCAAAATAATTACGAATTCTTTGTCCTATCACATGCTTCCCACGGCTCATTTAGCATTTATAAATGTGCTGATCCACAATCAGATGCTAATCTAGTTCTTTTCTGTATAAAGAAAAATATCACAATAAATTCAACAAATGCTCATGAGAACTGCACAAATCGAAAGGCTTTCTGTGTCTATTTAGACTCCAACAATACCTTGTTTGAGAAACTAGCTTTGCTAAGCAGTGGCAGGACATCTGGATTTAGACTCATGGAAGCCTCCCTTTTGCTTATGACGAATAAGAAATAGGACTAGATTCCTAGAGAGCTGCAAGTCTGCTCAAATCAACAGGCTCTGTTTTCTAGATGAAATCAAAGAGGACAAGACAGCATGAAGCACCCCTTCCCTTGTTTGTCATGTATGTGAAGAATGTGAGGAACTTCTTGAATCAAGGTGCTGGTATTTTGAAATAATTAAAATTGACCGAGCCAGTGATTTTGTGCCAGAAGAAGCTCATATCTGCACGTCTCCCATAGTTTTCAAATGTGTGAACCACATTCCCCATTGATGAGGGTCCCTATGGAAGAGGGAGAACAGGGAGGAGGATAATGGAGTCACCACTATGAATGTAAAACCAGAATAATATACAAAAGAATAAATAAAATTTAAAAAAATTAAAAATAAATAAAAGTTGTTCTTTATACACAACAGTAACACATTAAACAATTGATTTTTTTAAAAAAGGGGGGAATTGTATAAATTCCCTTTTGTCTTTCTCCAGCACTTACAAAGGGTCAGATCTTACCTGACATCTGGTCTACTAAGTAGATAATGGAGAGTAGTGGATGACCTTGAAGTAGAATGTTGAAGAGAATTACGTTACTTAAATTTAGATTTCATTTTGTTTTAATGATGTTTATATAAAGGCTAAATTATGCCAGGAATTTTGCTTCAACAAACACGGCTAACTAATGTGTGTCATAAACAGCATATACCTACATTTGCTGGCTGAGAGACGATGAAAGTGGGAGCTTTGTTTGGACACCCGTGACTGCTCACACAAGATGTTGCTAAGAGTGAGCCAGCGAGCAATAACCAGGTCCACGTCCAAACATGCCAATGCCAATTTCCTCATCCCGTCATTATATTCCTTTGGATGTGAAGACTCTTCGGAGCATAATTATGATTTAAGTAACCCTCGGTTGATATCAAGCCAGAGAAGCTAATGCTTCACTGTTCTATCCAAAGTGGGATTCTTTAGAAACAGGACATAAAAGCATTAGACACAGTGCCAAGAAGGAGAAAGACTGAGGACACATCATCTGCTGGTGCTTCTTCTCACCATGCCCCCCCTTCACCAGCTGACAGCATTCCCTTGTTTTCCAAACTTTTCAGCCCTTACTGGAGTGCTTATCACATGGCAGACCCCAGTAGACCCCCCCCCACACACACACCTTGGTCTTGAGGGTCAGGTCTGATCTTAGAAAGTCAAGGTTTCATCAACTCTGTCCAGTCCCACGACACCAAACATGGTTGACACCCTTATGTTCCTTCCTCCCCTGGCCTTCTCATCTTAGGATGTCCCGCTTTCTAACTTCATCACTTCCTTAGAGCCTTCCTGCTTTCTAGAACATTTTGCGTTCACCTCAGTCTTAGAGCCTCAGCACGTTTGCATGTGTCATTCCATCTGGCGTCATTCTCTGAGCCTTCCCTTGTCCAAGTGTCTATGTGAGTTACCCTACTACCTTCCTATATGTGTGTGCACTCAGTGGTACCTTTAGCAAGGATTCCTTTCACTTGATTTAAACCCACTAAGCTACCTCTGGAGCCCAGCTCTGTCTATTTCTAAAGAAGGTGGCTTACTTTCAGGATCTAATTCTTCCTAGTATGCCCCATACCACTGTAGTTCACAAACCATGTCTGACAATCAGTATGAAATTAGAGGCCCAGCCTCATGTAATATATATTGAAAACCTCCCAGAAACTTCCACAAACCCATGCACTGTTGGTTTTATCCCTATTGACTTTTTCCTTTAGTTATTTCCAGAAATACTAGCCACTTGTCTTAAACAAACTTGAAAGAACGCACTTAGCAAATCATTCTTTCCTTCCTTTCCTCCTTTAAAGAATTCTTCACTTAGCACCTTAGGCAATACCAAACTTGTTCAGACAGCACAAGCTTAGCTCTTATGAATCTGAAACTCCCTGTTGGCTTTGAAGCAGGAAGCATGTCCCTTCTCAGGCTCCTGGTTTGTTTCTACAAGTTACTGCGCTAATGGTTTTTATGTTCATCACATACTTTAATTACTGAAAGCTATTAATTTCTAGAAAAATTCCCCACTTACCGAAACATCATAAACTATATTCTATTTCATGAGAAATCAATGGATGCTCTGGAAAACCAAGCCTAGTCCACTATGAAGGCATGTAATAGTCCACCAGATAATTCTGTCCCTATGCTTTCCTGGTCGGGTTATTGCCACAAGGATTAATATCCTGGATTCCCAAGTCCTCTGCAACTAAACATACCAATCAAGTGTAAATGGCAGCAAATCCTCTTTGCTCTTGCTGAAGAATGAGCAAAGAAAAATAGCCTGCATGCCTGGCGAGTGTATTTACTCCATGATCAATGGTTCAGAGTTTTCATTCATGCAGCAGGTACAATCTCATGGAGCACAATTCACAGAACCAGAATCCATTCATGATTCTTCTCACCCCTTAGTCATAGTCTGCTCACTACAGAAAAAGCAGAGCTTTTCACAGCCATATTACAACTGGGAATTAGCTTTCTTCTAATGTTGATCCTACTTGAATGGGCTGTATTATGAATAATTGTTGCCCATAAGCTAACAAATGGAGCAGCGATGTTGAAGGAATGCTAGGGAAAGGCAAGTGAGAGGTGGTATTATTCCTGCCAGCCCATAGGGCAGGGTCCAGGCTGCCTATGCGTCAGTTCAGGATGATTTAGGCTTGTATACCACAGATTGAGTTTTCATCTACAAAAAAAGTTCTTGAAACAGCATGTGTCTTTTATAACTTTAACCTAGCTAACATCCCCAAGGAAAAAACAAAAGCTTTACTTTCTAACCTCAGAGAACTCACAATCCCCACCATCCATCAATATTGGATGAATAAATTTAATCATCTGAAAGCCCAAGCTACAAACCTCATCCTTCTTCCATTCATCTTGATTGTTCCATGTTTAGTGCTTTCTTTCTGGAATCTTTATTTAATCCTTCTCTCTACAATGAGTACTTTTCTGGGAAAACTTTTCTCTCCTATCTTAGAAAAACCTGCCCAGACATTATGCAGACCTATCAAACTTTCACTGGGGCATCCTCTCCTTTCACTGCTATATCTCCATAGAGCAATTAAAATACTCATGGCCTCCATTCTTCCCCTCTTCCCCCTCCTTCTCCTCCTCTTCTTCCTCTTTCCATCCTTTCCCTCCTCCTTCTTCCCAGCTTTTCCAGGGGACAACATAAAGGCTGATCCCAATATGTCCTAAGCCACTCTTTTGCCCCCATGAGAGCAACCAGAAACACACTGGGAAACTACTCCAAAAGGCAACACATTCTGGATCCAAACCAAAATGTCACTTACCTCTCCTTACTAAAATCTTAAAGTCAGTGTCTATTCTTACTCTGCCTGTCACTGCTGCTTTATTTTGTTTGTTTATTTATTTATTTATTTACTTACAATCAGAGAGATACAGATGAGAGAGAGAGAATGAATGGGTGTGTCAGGGCCTCTAGCCACTGCAAATGAACTCCAGATGCATGTGTCATTTTGTGCATCTGGCTTTATGTGGACACTAGGGAACTGATTCAAGGATGCCAGGCTTTGCAGGCAAGCACCTTAACTGCTAAGCCACTTCTCCAGCCCTGCTGTTCCTATCTTATCTGCATTGAAGCTGACAATCTTAGGCAAAGTTCTACCAGTCTGCTTTGAAGGCCCAAAAGGAACTCTTAACAACCTTCTCCCTAGTACTTAGATTTCTAGCAAGCATTTCTTCTTCTGAGATTAGACTCTCATTAAATCTGTATCCTGACAAAATGATATTTTGAGGAAGGGATTTTCCTATCTTTCAAGGGCAAATTAGGTTTACTTAATAAAAGAATAAAAACCTCTGACATAAGGTAATATGAAAGAAAACATTACTATCTTGTAAGGTTCTCTCTCCCTCCCTCTGTACTCTTGTTTAGATCTGTACAGAAGACCAGGAAAGTTACCTGCTTTAGACCTGCATAACAAGCTTCACCTTTTGTGGTACTGAACCTTTCTTATATCTCAAAGAGAGAATATAAAGTTTCTACTTAATTTTCTCTGGTTGTACCTGGATTTTATGAGTTTGTGTCATGTATGTTCCTGGTAGTTCTTTTTTAAATATATTTTTTAAATTATTTACTTATTTATTAGAAACAGAGAGGGATAGAGAGAATGAGAATGGGTGCACCAAGGCCTCTAACCACTGTAAACGAACTCCAGATGCATGCGCCACCATGTGCCATCTGGCTTACGTGGGACCTGGAGACTCAAACCTGGGTCGTTAGACTTCGCAGGCATGCACCTTAACTGCTAAGCCATCTCTCCAGCCTGGTAGTTCTTTGTTCTTTTTATATGTTGTTTTGTCAAAAAAAAAAATGACAATCCATTTCTTTTTTTTTTTTTTTTTTTTTTTTTTTTTGGTCTTTTCATTTTTCAGTTTTTTAAGGTAGGGTCTCCTTCTAGCCCAGGCTGACCTGGAATTCACTATGTAATCTCAGGGTGGCCCTGAACTCATGGCAATCCTCCTACCTTTGCCTCCCGAATGCTGGGATTAAAGGCATGCACCACCATGCCCGGTGACCATCCATTTCTTATTGTTTGCTTTTAATAGATTTTTGGTATACCAATTTAATACATGAATGTGTATGAATGTTTTGGTGATGATACATTAAAAGGCCTAATAAAAGCTGGAGAGATGGCTTAGCAGTTAAGGCACTTGCCTGCAAAGCCCAAGGACCCATGTTCAACTCTCCAGATCCCATGTAAGCCAGACACACAAAGGTGAGGCAAGTGCAAGGTCACACATGCCCACTAGATGGTGCAAGCATCTGGGGTTCGATTGCAGTGGCTGAGGTCCTGGCATGCCAATTCTCTCTCTCTCTCTCTCTCTTTTGCTCTCACTCTCACTCTTAAGAAAAAGAAAAACAGGGGCTGCAGGGATGGCTTAGCAGTTAAGTGCTTGCCTGTGAAACCTAAGGACCCCAGTTCGAGGCTCAATTCCCCAGTACCCACATATAGCCAGATGTACAAGGTGGCGCATGCATCTGGAGTTCATTTGCAGTGGCTGGAGGTCCTGATGCACCCATTCTCTCTCTCTCTCTCTCTCTCTCTCTCTCTCTCTCTCTGTCACTCTAAAATAAATGAATAAAATTTAAAAAGAAAAGAAAAGAAAAAGAAAAACAGAAACTTCTAAAAAGAGGCCTAATAAGCACATACTCATAAACTTAACTATACTTAACTTCCTAAAACCTGCTAAAATTATCTTTAGGTTTATCAGATGTTTCATAAAACTTTAAAATACAAGTGTCATTAAACTAATAATAATTTCTTTACAAAACAAGTTCTAAAAACAATTGATTCTATTTTATTTATTTCATAGTTCTGATTAAAAATAGGAAGTAGAAATTGGATAGGAACAGAACCCCCCCACACACACACACAAATGATCAGTTTCTTTTTATTTAATTTTTATTTTTTGTTTTTTCAAGATAGGGTCTCATTCCTGCCAGGCTGACCTGGAATTAACTATGTAGTCTCAGGGTGGCCTCGAACTCATGGTGTTCCGCCTACCTCTGCCTCCCAAGTGCTGGGATTAATGGTATACGCCACCACACCCAGTATTGATCAGTTTTTAATTTTTTTTGTTTTTGTTTTTATTTTTTGAGGTAGGGTTTTGCTGTATGTAGCCCAGGCTGACCTGGAATACACTATGTAATCTTACCACAATCCTCCTACCTCAGCCTCCTGAGTTCTGGGGTTAAAGGCATGCACCATCATACCCGAGCATAATCAGATTTTTAAAAATTATTTCTCCTGTATAAAAGCAGGAGATGGCCTTAGCCTGTAAGGAAGGGAGAATCAAGTTCTTCCTTATCTTTCTTTCCCCAAAGGCCTTGTCCTAGCCACCACCTTGCTAGAGGACAGAAATTTCAAAGGCTCTGATCTTATCCTTTTTTCCATAAGAATTCCCCTTCCATTAGAAAAGATAACTCCTTCCATAAAAACCGGACTCTCTCTTACTCCCTAAAGTAGTTCCCCTTTCCATAAGGCCCTCCCCATCAGAGCTTCCAGGATGATAACCTGCTCAGGACACCTCCTATTTGACAGGAGCCCTGCCTTCTTTCATTCTCTTAAGTTCTTTAATAAAATCTTCCTAAACTTCACTCTCTACAGACTGTGGATCTAATTCTTTTAATAAGACAAGAGCCCGGATACCACTAACTCAGTAGAAGGTTTGCATGACCAGTGAATGCCCAGCACCCTAACTCTTGAATTAAAGCACAACCAAGAACCAAGAATGGCTCCATCATGCTCAGTGACACCCACATTCTCATACTGAAAGACTAGGAGACAGTTTCAGTGAGAAACTGAGGCCCAGAGAGGACCAGGAGAGGCCACCCCACATTCCACCTCCCCTGGCACAAGAACAGAACTCTTGGCAGAAATAGAACTCGTTTATAATCGAGCCTGGTCTATAGCACCCCCTGCTGCCCACAATCTCGCACACTTACCTAGATGGGTGGCTCAGGTGGGCTAGTCCAGACTGGCTGGCTCTGGGATCTGCCCTCCAAACCCACAAACCAGTTAGGTCTTCCCCTTGCATATACAGACTGCTGTGCTCCACTTGCTCGGCTCTGCTTTTGCTCTCCTCTGCTCTGCTTTGCCTGCCTCTCTTTGCTGAAGCAGGACCACAGGGATGCAAGGGAGTTTGGCCTCTTCCCCCACCTAGCAGTTTCTTGGACTGGGAGAACTTCTCTGCTTGCCTCTGCTTTATGGTTTGCGGTAACTTCTCCCCTGATTATGAATTTCCTCTGGTCTCGAATCTACCCATTGCATATTCCCCTTACCCTCTAGCTCTACCACTTGAATGCTTTCACTAACTAGAGGCCTGCTACCTGTGTGATTGCTTTAAATTCAGGGTATCCATGAGTGTAACTCCCTTCATTACTCATTTTCCCTCTGAACCTCTCTCTCTTTCTCTTTTTTTTCTTTTTTTTTTTCTTTTTTTGGTTTTTCAAGGTAGGGTCTTGTTCTGGCTCAGGCTGACCTGGAATTCACTATGTAGTCTCAGGGTGGCCTCAAGCTCATGGCAATCCTCCTACCTCTGCCTCCTGAGTAAAGGTGTTCATCACCAAGCCTGGATCCTCTGAATTTCTTGGTCTCTGGTTAGATATTCCTTCTTATTTTTCCTTGAACCTCACTGTTTGCCCTCTTAACTTCCCTCCATAGGAAAGCAGATGGCAGATGTCATGTATGTTCTTTCTGTGTCTCCTACATATGTACACAAGTTCTATTTTACACATGCCTGGGGCTCTAGCTCAGTCTTTCCTTGAAAGCCTCAGTTTATCACTCCTCTATGTGCTTGCAGTTTTATACTCCAGCTTTTCCCCCAAAACCTCAATTTCTCTTAAATGAACCTTATAAACTATGCAGTGTTTCCACCTGAGAGTATGTTTCCTACTTTCCATGTGTTTATGACTCTGCTCTAGCCTTTCTAGATCCCAATCTCCCTTAAAGAAACCCACAATTCATGATTTACCCCTAAATAAACTTAATAATTCATAATTTATCCTTTTTGAGGCTGTCTTTATTAGTTCTTAGGACAGAACCCAAATCTGAGGTTCATAAACTTGGGGGACCCCTCCTGAGCCCCCAAATCCTGCATTATTATCAGATCTTGATAACAAAAGATTATAAATATCAGACATCCATAATGTACAATTAAAGCTCTTTTTTATTGTATTAATTGCTAAAGTTCTTTTATAAAAACAACTCCTTCTTCTTCTTCTTCTTCTTCTTCTTCTTCTTCTTCTTCTTCTTCTTCTTCTTCTTCTTCTTCTCCTCCTCCTCCTCCTCCTCCTCCTCCTCCTCTCCCCCTTCTTTATCATCGTCTTCCTCTTCTTCTTTTTCTTCTTCTTCTTTTTTGGTTTTTAGATGTAGGGTCTCACTCTAGCCCAGGCTGACCTGAAACTCACTATGTAGTCTCAGGGTGGCCTGGAACTCATGGCAATCCTCCTACCTCTGCCTCCCAAGTGTTGGGATTAAAGATGTGTACCACCATGCCCAGCAAAAAACTTTTTTTTTTTTTTTTGAGGTAGAGTCTTATTCTAGCTCAGGCTGACCTGGGATTCACTATCTCATCTCATGGTGGCCTCAAACTCACAGCAGTCCTCCTACCTCTGCCTCCCAAGTGCTGGGATTAAAGGCATGTACCACCATGCCTGGCTCCAAAAACTTCTTAATATACAAATCTTATGTGTAAAAATTTTGATACTATGAGACATATAGATATAAATATAAATATATATATATATATATATATATATATATATTTGTCAAAAATCTTTATGTTAAATTTCTCTTTCACAATAAAAATTATAGGTGATGTAATCCCCCAAAACTATCATTCAAAGCCTGAGTAAATTAATTTATATGTAATAAAACTGGCTATATTAGGACTTAAGGTAATATCTTATATTTTTAGATTATTTCTAACTTACACTTATGATATTGGGATACAAAGAATGTGTTTGTCTACCTGTGCTTTGTTATTCCAAGAAAAGTTCATATCTTGCCCGATTTCTGATTATCAATGACTAGGCTGTTTCACTTGTATTGACAGTAATGGCTTTAGATAAATATAATGATACAATATTAGTCCAGATTTTGTTTGATAAGTCACTGTCTCAGTTCTGATTTGACAAGAGATCCCTCTTGTTTAGATTGGCTCTCAGGACCTGATATCTCCTGTTCCAGAGTTCAGCCTCTCCCTCATGGGCAATTGCCTCCTGAGGGATGGTCCTCTAGGCTTTACAATTCCTACAATCCAAGGATCGAGACAATGACTTACCTCAGCATTCAGCTTCACTTGAATGATTAACATACTTGGGTAAATAACATACTTGCTTACAAAGGTGTACAGATTAACTATTTAAAACATATTTTAAAACAGAGGTGCCAAGATTTTATCCAACTTTGGTAACTTAAGTGAATATTTTTAAACAAAAATACTTTCTAAGTACTTATTATGATAAAATTTTAACAAATAGCTAATTTAAACTTACTGAAAACACCAAACTACTAATGTTTTACCTTAATTATAACTGGGCATTATAGATTCAATATTTCAGATATAGCTTCTTGGGTTTTCATTTAAAATTTGTTCTAAATTTTGTAACAATAACAGCAACAAATAATAATAGAGTTATAAAGTTTATGTAGCAGTTTAGGGGTAACAGAGTCCTCTAAAAGTAAAAGTAAAGAGTGTCTTTCAGCCTGCCTTTGAGGTCAGAGGAAAGCTATGGCCTCTCCTTATTGCTCACAGCCTAAAGGAGTTCCCTAAATCACTTTTCCTTAAACTCAACCTGAGTTCCTCCCTCAAACGCTCTCCTTTCCTAGAGTTAAGATACCTGGAAGGATTAAACCTGACCCTGGCATTGTGGCTGGTTAGCTCAGTCCCCACTTAGAATCTACAAAAGCCCCTAATGTGGGTCTAGGTGGGCTTTATCCCGCTCCTGGTCAGGGGCTCTGTATGTTCTCTCTCTTTCCTTCCCTTAAGTACTTTAAGTTTTACCTGTCATCTACTAAAATTCCTCTACCTGCTGCTCTTAGATTTCAACTCATTGAATTCGTAAGATAAGATGTCATTGACTCAGTGGAAATTTTACCCAGAGAGGATTTGAAGCTCTCAGACACCCTGACTTCCCATATCACATAGGTGTGTTGGTATATCATATTGGTGCATTGCCAGAAAACCCAAATTTCTGTATCATGTTTTTAGAAAGATTGTTAAATGAACATGTTTTCAGTTGAGAAAAGATTTTATAAGGTAAAGGATTTCCCCAAATAAAAATAGTCAAAGGGATAAACTAGAAGGTGTATGCTATAAAAAGGGTTGTGAGAATTGAATGGAAAAAATGTGACATGATTATAACTAAGTTGTTTATTATCAAATATTATTAAATTTCTAAGGTCAAAATGAAAATACACTATAATAAAACTAATGCCTGATTCTCTGTTTCAATAAGGTTTCTTAAATTCTGCTCTTAATAATGTTTATAAAATGGCTTAAAACAAAGATTTTATGTTTTATCTTTCACTAAATAAGACATTTAAAACCAGTGACAAATTTTTATCCAAATGCTAAATTTGTATGTTTTCCCCCTGAGGAAGGCCTACAGTAGAATGGGTATGGAGGAGAGAGGATAATCTGATGGGAAAACAACCAATTTGCTGTATGTTCATATATTAAAGTCACCAATAAAAATTACTTGATAACACAAATGACAACAGATTAAAGGCTCTTAAAACTTCCTACAACATAGTCAACCTTGGACAACTTTAATGTAATTTTAACTTCATTTACTTTTACAGATACCCACAGATTAGGGTTAACACTTCTTATCAAAATTATATAAAAGATGTCAGTCTCATAACAATATTCAAGGTGTTTTATAACTTAATAGCTGATATTTCTCAAATGAGTATTTAAGGTGTTGTATAATACCATTAACTGGAATGTAAAAAGATTAGGCAACATTCATATTCTACTATTTCAGTCCTTCTTTGGTCTATCATCTGTTCCCTGTTCAGCACGAACAGACACATGTTCAAGTATCCTCTGGGAAAAAAAAAAGTTTCATGCAGCAAGCCCTGAATCCACATTCTAATTGCTTACTACTCACCACTATGCAAATATCAATGTTGTACCATCAGTCAGCATCTTCTAAACCAAATTGATTTTCTCAGATGACATTTATTGTCACAATAAATGTCACCTTAGTATACATGTCACTCAGGAGAGAATCCATTGTGTAATGAAGTTAACTCCCTCCTATCATTCAACTACTAGCTAAATCCTATTTAACTATTCAAATGATGTTAACTGCCTCCTATTATTGAACTAAAAGTTAGATCCTATTACATCTCTGCCCGCATTATTGGCCACAACTATCCCTGCCATCCTGTCTAGTCAGCTGCCTTCTTGTTCAGGTCCTCTGTTCCCTCTCCTACTTCTGTATTTCCTAACCAACAGGGTGCTCCTGTATCCCACATCCACTTAGGCACTCAATCCAGACTTCCTCTACTGCAAGAATCCTCACAGTCTCCCTCTACTGGTTGAATTTCAAACTCAGCCCACTTTTCACATCAGCCTTTCACACAGCTGAACTCAGGCCATACTTTCCCAGTTGCACTCTTAAGCCTCCAAGCCTTTAAATCATCCTATTCTCTTTGTCTAGATTATTCTTACCCTCCCATCTTTTCTACTGACTGCTACTCACTGGTCCAGAGCCAGTTAATCATTCCCTTCCTTTTCATGTGCCTTTGGTCTTTCATTACATCACCACCTGCTTACTCCGAGGCTCCTCCTCTGCTTTCTTTGCGCACTGCGAACACCTTCAACAATAAAGCTACCTCGGACTTAGAACCTGACTTGGTGCTTGGCCTACAACGAGTGCTCAAATTGACCATTAACTTTGAAAATGTTTATGGAGCCTGGTCCTTCACTGAGCACTGTTTTAAGTGCTGCCAAAGCAATTGTAGAATAAAAGTAAACACAACTCACCTAAGTAGGGCTTCTGGTATAGAGAAAATATACTACAAAATAAATAATAGCTAAGTGTTTTTCAAACGTCACTGCATTTACTGTGCCTTGTATATTTATTTACTCCTGGTGGAGTTAACTTCTTTATTTTTTAAATTTTTTTAAAAATTATTTTATTTATTTTTGGAGAGAGACACAGAGAGAGACAGACAGACAGAGAGGGAGAGGGAGACAGATAGAGAATGGGTGCGCCAGCAGCCTCTCAGCTGCTGTGAACAAAATCAAGATGCCTATGCCCCCTTGTGGTCAAGTGTGGCATTGTGCCCTTGCGTCACTTTGCATCTGGCTAAACGTGGGACCTGGAGATTGGAACCCAGTTCTTAGGCTTAGCAGGCAGGCACCTTAACCTCTAATCCATCTCTCCAGCCCAGGAGTTAACTTCTTATATATGAAATTTCTGGTTTCCTGAATTACTAGCTAATATGTAAATTCCAATTAGTAAATTTAAATATTATTGAGAAAAATAATAATAAAATGAACAGATACCTAAACTTATCTTGTTTATACTTTTTTAGGAAAGAAGGAAAACTGAAAAGGGCAAAAGAAACATGAAAAAAAGTGTCAATATTATGATGTGTGTGTGTGCAAGAAGAGAAGGGAAAGGTCTTGCCCAGATCATGGTGACATGACATAACTAAATGCAAGAAGGTTGGAATCATCAAGAAATAGGGAGCGCTATGGTGCCTCCCACTGGAAAACAGTGAAGAAAATTTGCAATCAGCCAGCAAGCCAAGTACACTTCTCCTTCTGAGGCAGGGCCAGGATGAAAGGATGGGCCATGGACTGTGGTTCCTTCACGAAAACAGCTGCTGGTGGGGCCTGGACCTATGCCATCCCATCTGCTGTCACAATCAAGTGTGCCATCAGAAGACTTAAGGAACTGAATGGCTGGTAGAAACTGGCATTTGAGACATCCCTAGCCCACAGTAAATGGAACAATTATGTAACATGAAAATAGGGGAAAAGGGAAAAATGAATAGATTATGAGAGCCTGAAGAAGGTCCTTGCTGAGAGAAAGTGTCAAGCTGCAGTTTAGATCACAATCTTCAGTAACATCTTTTGAAATCTTTCCTGAGAGTCCCAGAAATCAGAGGTCCTGCAAACATTTCTGGGGTTTTCACTAGCTGTCTAGATTCTTCCAACAAGGACTGTTGTGTTGGCAAATGCATAATTAGGCAAGCTGAACCCAAGGTTTGGAAATGAGGGCTGCATTTGCTAATTTAGAAAGCAGACAAGGAATCTGTTACATCAAAGAGTCATTAGTACTGATGCTGAAAGCTTCCATGACATTCTCCCTTAGTGCCAGTGCATTACAAACTGCTTGGAAAAAAATGCTAATTTAATATCATATTCCTTAATTTTGAGCGGTAATTTCCTCTTACTGTTTATCTCACCTGAAAATATCCCAGTGTTATTACTAAAACCATACAGTTAGGCTCAGTTGAACCATGTGGGCACATGGTGGTTTATCTATCCAAATTATGATCAGAATCAGTCACACCAGACCACCCACTGACATTCCCAGGTGTGGTAAGAAGGCTCAAGTGAAACTTGTTCTGAAGACCTTTCTGGTGCACGAGCTGGAAGCTTCTGGAACATGACTAGCTTGTCTGCTCCTCATGACTGTTAATGAGAATTTCGAATTGAGAACTAGCCAGGACCACTTTGCAGTCCTGGCCTGATCCCCATGGGGTCTTCCATTTGATCGGTTCCCTCCTGGCATGACTAATAGTTTTGGTAGCAGTTTCTGACCAATGTCCTAGTTAGGGCTTTTCCAAGAAATCCAAACACTAGATCCTCTGTCATCCTCCCAGTCCCATTGTACCCCACAATTGAGGTTTCTTTGCTCTAGACACAATTTCTTTGGATACAAGAGGTCCTAAGAACTGTGGGTTTTAGAAGAAGTAATGGTGCATAAAATTAGAAAACAACATGTCAAAATGATGTTAAACAAGAGGCTAGAGAAATGATTTCTGATAAGTAGAAGATGAATGTTAATATCTCTCATTTTCAGGGTGTGCCCAGAACCATGACAACATGCTCATATCTATTGTTTCATTTAATCCTCTTCTCTATGCAGAAGGTCATAATATTATTCACTGCAGAGTTGGGAAGAGAGATTCTGACACCATGTGACTTGCTGAAGGGACACATGAGGTTTAGTAAAAGAACAGAGACTTGGATGTGATTCCAGATGATGTCAGAGGTCTGGTTTTAACAGTGTGAGCATTGTTCTTATTAATTCCCAGATATCTCAATACTGTATATAAGCAATTACAATTATGTTGATATAATATTTTTCACCCCAGCATGGGTAGAATCCTCATTGAAGCAATTGACTTATTGACTGGCCCTCAGTGTTTGTTCCTGCTTTTTAATAGTTGGGAGACACTGTGATGGAGGTCACCCCTCTTGCTCTGCTTCCGTTTAAAAGTCTTATCCAAATCTGGGGAAGGCCAAGATGGCATGGGGAGAACTCAGACCAGGGCCCCAAATACCTTACTCACTTTATGGATGTCATGTCTGGACAGTGGAATGATCACATACAATCACTTCACAACCTATTAGGAGGTTTGGCTGCAAAGAATTTATTACTAAAACAGTTTCAACTAACAAAAAAAAATTACAGCAGGATACATTTATTTTTTCTAGCAAATCTATTTACTTTTCAGGCAAATAAACTGGGAAATAGAAGCACTGTTTGATCAATGGAATGAATAAGCAGTACATCATGTATCTTCAGGGCTGGCATTTAAGGTGCCAGGTGTAACTCTTATACTCCGAGAGAACCAGTAGAAGTGACCGTAGGTGTTGAGTTTGCCTGCTATTCAAGTATTCCAGTAGACTGAGTGGAGCAATTTACTGGCAAATTCTAGAATTCAACTGAGCAATATATACATTCAATCAAAACCAGCACAGAGTGTTTATGCAAGAGTGGGGATTAAAACAAACAGATAACCTTATAAAGCGAAAGTCCCTAAGGATGTGTGTTGCCCCACATCCTTAACCCTGTCAACTGGGAGGTTGAGATTCCTGGTCTGAAATGGGTTCCTGAGGCTAAGTCAGACCCTACCCCAAATAATGACAGGAAAAAAGAAAAGAAAAAAAGCCCAACGTGGTGGAGCATGCCTTTAATCCCAGCACTCGGGAGGCAGAGGTAGGAGGATCGCCATGAGTTGGAGGCTACCCTGAGACTACCTAGTGAATTCCAGGTCAGCCTGGACCAGAGTGAGATCCTACCTTGAAAAACAAACAAACAAACAACAACAACAACAAAAAAGACAAAGTCCTTATAAATCAAGAAGTGTCAAAGGCAACTATTGTCAACTATTGTCAACACCAAAATACAGCTTATTTAAGAATGGCAAAATCAGGCTGAGAGATGGTTTAGCAGTTAAGGCGTTTGCCTGAGAAGCCTAAGGACCCTGGTTCAATTCTCCAGGTCCCACGTAAGCCAGATGCACAAGGGGGCACACTTGTCTGGAGTTCATTTGCAGTGGCTAGAGGCCCTGGCGTGTCCATTCTTACTCTCACTCTCTCTCTTTCCCTCTCTCTGTCTCTAATAAATAAATAAATAAAAATAAAATAAAATCTTTAAAAAAATTAAAAAAAAAGAATGGCAAACTCAACCATCAATCAAATCTAACACATAACCTGCCCTGACATGGAAGAGGCAATTAGAATTATCACATCCAGAGCAGGCCTATATACCAGGTTTTAGAGTAGGCCATGTAACCTTTTGGAATGGCTTTCTGTCTTTCCTATGTTGCATGCCCACCTGCTTGCTTCTTTGTTGTGCTGTGGGCTCTGCTAGGCTGGCTGGGTCTGTGGATCTGCTGTTCTGATTGGCTGTGCTGGATGCTGTGTTGCTGAGCTCCCTTTCGCAGATCTCCAATAGTTCCCAGCACTGGAAGTTGGGGGAAGGAGGCTGTGTAGTGTGCCTGAAGCCATAGCTACCCAGCTGGTCTCCATGGACCTCTTCCTCAAGAGCTGCTCAGCTGGTCCCTGCTGTCCTCTCCATCAAGTTTCCTGACTCTGCAAGGAGGCTGGTGTGAGTGGAGAGACCCCCACCTGGGTTCAAGCCAGGCCACTTGTGCGCATAGCTATTCCCAGCAGACTGCAGGAGTGGAGCCATACTAGCCCGAGCCAATTCTGGCTGGTTACATGGTTTCTAAAAGCTCTGGGTCTCTCCTGCTTCTCTACTTTGGCTGGTAATTCCTTATACACCTTCACTTTTCAGTAGAAAAGTGTATGGATGTATGGTAGTGTTTTCTGCTTACCCCCTCCCCCCTCCATGCCCCAAGCTGCTTTGGCATGGCTACTATGCCACCATACTAACCAGAAGTCTTAAATAAAGGAGAATATTTTGTTTGTTTTGTTTTGTTTTTTGTTTTGTTTTTTGAGGTAGGGTCTCACTCTAGCCCAGGCTGATCTGGAATTCACTATGTAGTCTCAAGGTGTCCTTGAACTCATGGCGATCCTCCTACCTCTGCCTCCGGAGTGTTGGGATTAAAGGTGTGCACCACTGTGCCCAGCTGAAGAGAATATTTTTAATAACAACATTTATGGAGCAGTTATATGTCACAAGGGCTAAGCACTTTACAAACATCTCATTTAATTCTAAGAGCCATAGTTTATCCTTCTCATTTTTTTTTTTTTTATTTGAGAGAGAGGGGAGGGAGAGAGTATGGGTGCACCAGGGCCTTCAGCTATTGCAAACGAACTCCAGATGGATGTGTCACTTTGTGCATCTGGCTTATGTGGGCCCTAGGGAATCGAATTTGGGTCCTTTGACTTTGCAGGCAAGCTCCTTAACCACTAAACTATCTCTTCAGCCCTAATTCTCATTTTATAAATTGAAAAAAAAAAAAAAACAACCCTTAATTTATTCATCAATTTACCCAGAAGTCTGCAAGCCATTAAGTATCAGTGCCTAGATTTAGACCTGGATCTATACATCTAAAAGCATGCACTCTTACTGTTTTCTTTTTTATATATAAATATTTTCTTTTAAAAAATGTATTTATTTGCACGTGTGTGTGTGTGTGTGTGTGTGTGTGTGTGTGTGTATGCCATGGTCTCTTGCCAATGCAAACAAATGCCTGTCTGGTTTTATATGGATGGCTAGAAATCTGAATTTAGACTGGAAGGCTTTGCAAGTAAGTACCTTTAACCACTGAGCAATCTCATTATTTGCTTTAAAAATGATAACTATGTATACTTATGGGACATGTAATGATGTTATGAAATACATGTACAATGTGAAATGATTGAGTGATGCTAATTAATATAACTAGCACCTTATTTATTATTTGACATACCATTATCACCAAAACATATACACAGCATCTTTCCTTCATTTGGTCCCACTGCTGGGCAGTCATGGTGATTTCATAACTTGGCTATTGTGTGTGCTCATATCCTTGATGCTGTCTTACTTTTTTATTTTATTTTTTTTGAGGTAGGGTCATGCTCTAGCTCAGGCTAACCTGGAATTCGCTATGTAGTCTCAGAGTGGCCTCGAACTCATGGCAATCCTCCTATCTCTGCTTCCCAGGTGCTGGAATTAAAGGCATGCACCACCACACCCAGCTGATACTGTCTAACTTTTTGCAAGACTGTTCTAATATGTTAGATGGGTACTATGGAAAAGGGAAACTTTGTAAAGTACCAATTGGCCAAGTCATGAGTGTGCATGTAGGTATGCATATGCATGTGAGTGTCGGCTGTTATGTGCGTCAAGGTTGATGAAAACAAAGTGGATAGTTTTAAATTGTGCAGAATGAAAACAAAGACCATAGAAATGTATTTTTCTCTTGTTTCTGTCATCTAATTCTTGGGTATTTTTGAAAAGTAATACACCTCTGTTTTGTCCATTTACAATTTAAGGAGAACATTTGAGATCTTCATTTTTTTATAGGAGTGGTTTGAGAAAGATAAGATAGAGATCGATTGTAAATATTTCTTTTTATGTGCCTTTATCAGTATAGTGCCTTGTGCAAGAGTTTAGATTTCACTGTTCAAGCAATAGCTTGATGCTGGAGATTTGCAAGGAAAAACAGATGAGACTTTTTTTAAAACTTTTTATTTTTTATTTTTAATTATTTTTTTGGAGACAGACACAGAGAGAGACAGACAGAGAGAGAGAGAGAGGGAGAGGAAGACAGAGATGGGCGCGCCAGCAGTGTCTCAGTTGCTGCAAATGAAATCCAGATGCGTGCGCCCCCTTGTGGTCAAGTGCTGCATTGCGCCCTTGCGTCACTTTGCATCTGGCTAAACGTGGGACCTGGAGATTGGAACCGCTAGAGATTGGAACCAGTGTTCTTAGGCTTAGGAGGCAGGCGCCTTAACCCCTAAGCCATCTCTCCAGCCCAGATGAGACTTTTTAAAACTCTTTATTGTAAACTTCCAATCATATGTACGATATGCCCTAAATATAATCCCCTCCATGGACCTCTGTACCCTAACCTCCTCCACTGAACCCCTTTTTCTTTCCAGCTAGTCTCTCTTCCATTTTGGCGTCATAATATTTTCCCTTTATATTATTCAGGTCTTGTGTAAGTAGCAACAGCTATTGTGAGGTCATAAGTGTCATTGTCCCTTTGTGTCTGGAAGACATCTTTCCAAAGCACTCCTCCCCATCCTTTGGCTTTTGCATCCTTCGGCTGTTAGCTCTTCCGCACTGGTCCCTGAGCCTTGGAGGGTTAGATATAGATGTCTCATTAAGTTCAGAGTACTCACCCGTCACTTCTTCTAAGCACTTTGATTAGTCTTGAGTCTCCCTAGTTTTTTTCACTAGCAGATGAAACTTTAAGTGCATTGATGGTCATAAAGTGTCTGAACATTGGAGGTTGGACATGGTGGAGTGAGAAAGGCTGGAAAAGAATACAGTCGTGAGGGAGATGTAGGAAGGGGCTTGAGTGCAAGGATGAAGCTCTGCTTCACCTCACCACTTTCTCAAGGTCTCACAAAGGCCAGTACAATGTGATGATTTGAAATTCCAAACAGAAGACTGAAGATCTTACAACATGAGGCTGTGTGTTCATACATCTTTTTGGAGAACATGTAGCTGCTGATTAAGAAAATCTTCTTGTTTCAGATCCTTTGTAGCTCTATGTAAAAAAAAAAAAAAATCTTTGGAATGTGTTCTAGTTAGTATCTGGAATAGGAACACATACATAAGGCAGTTTCCAAGGCAGAGGGAAACTTTGATTATCAAAAAGATATATGTACAAAACTTCTTACAAGCCAGGTGTGGTGGTTCATGCATTTAATCCCAGAACTCATAAGGCAAAGGTAGAAGAATCACCATAAATTTAAGGCCAGCCTGGGATTACAGAGTGAGTTCCAGGATAGCCTGGGCTAGAGTGAGACCCTACCTCAAAACAAACACACAAACAACAACAACAAAAACTTCTACATTGCTTCATTGCTCAGGAGGAATCAGATGAGGATTTGAAAGCTAGAAATGAAATGTAATTACTATTTAGGACTGGAGAGGAAGCTCAGTGGTAGACCATATGTCCATCATGCTACAGGTCCTGATTAGATCCCTGGTATGGGTGGGGGGGGGTGAGGTGTGGTTAATCCTTAATTACTGTTTGGCCCTAGCCAGTTCTCATAGATTCAACAGGTTTATTTTTTTCCCTCAATAATGAGTTTGGAGTTATGATAGGAGTAGGCTCAGAGAGTCTTTTCATTAAATCCCAGCTTCTTAATCTATGGGCTCTGTGAAAAACTTAGCAATAATAAAGGATTAAAATGGACATTAACTCAAAATTAATTCCAAATCAAGCCTGTAATGAGTCTGAGGTAGTGCAAGCCCATGTTATATTGCCCAGCTTCACTGAAGCCATGGTTTTGAGCACACAAGATGACCGCTTTGTGCTGTATGACACATCATGATGGCTAGTATTCCTCTGCCACCCCCACACACTTTCTCAATGTGTGTTTCCACCATTGTCCCCAGTCTCAGACAGCTGCAGCTTTGAGTGTCCAAGGTCATGTGTTTATAGTCTTGCTCAGTGTTAAAGTATGCCCCCCTCCCACAATGGACAGTGTCAGTTTCACCTGGGAACTTATTAGAGGCACAAAACTCTCAACTCTCCAGAGATGGGGCTCATACTGTATGCTTTATGAAACTTTCCTTGTGATCCTGACATGTGCTCTGGTTTGATGACTATTATTACAGCTATCATGAGCAGGAAGAAGCATTATTTGGCCCCTTTATTTCTGGAGTGGGATTAATGCCCACTGGCTAGGGGATTACCAACGAAGAGGAAGGATGTCCAATGAAAGACTAGCAAAACAAACAGAGAAAAGGAAGGACATCCAGATATTGAAAATGAGTAACACAAATACAACAGAAGCATGCATCCAACTGCATAGACTCCATCTCGGGCACTCAGGCAGTTACCCACACTACTCACTAAATATTGGGACAACTTCTACTGGCTTACATCCACCTTTTACTAGGACTCCTGTCAATAATAAATACTTGATATTCACTCAGATTTCGTCCATATGAACATGGCTTCACATCTTCAAATTGCATATAAAAGGAGCTTTGATTACTTGATGACTCTGTGATTACTTGCTGACCAAAGTTTTTTCTGTGTTCCCAAATGAATACAGGCTGCAGCTTTTCCTGACAACTGATATGGACAGTTTATACAGAATCTTCATAGAATTATTTGATTCAGCTGATACCCAAAAATCCAGTAGTCTCATTTGAATTAATCAAATTCAAATCAGTGAGATCATTTACACAACACTGTCTTTGACCCACAAGGGAATGGTCTTTCAAATTTAAAATAGTCACTTGAGGGCTGGAGAGATGGCTAAGTGGTTAAGGCGCTTGCCTGTGAAGCCTAAGGACACAGGTTCGATTCTCCAGGTCCCATGTAAGCAAGATGCAAATGGTGGCACATGTGTCTAGAGTTCTTTTGCAGTGGCTAGAGGCCCTGGTATGTGCATTCTCACACTCTCTCCCCGTCTGTTTCTGATAAATAGATAAAAAATAAATCTTCAAATAAAATTCACGAGCATTGTTTTTGCTGTCAAGTACAATTTATTGAGTTCTTGTACTGGGCACCATCTTTAGTTCTTACCTGTACTGATGTCCCCAACACTATTTTTTTTTAGAGAGAAAGAGAAGAGAGTGAGAGAAAGAGAGAGAGAATGGGTATGCCAGGGCCTCCAGCCACTGTGCCATCTTGTGCATCTGGCTTATGTGGATCATGGGGAATCAAATTTGGGTCCTTTGGCTTTGCACACAAGTGCCTTAACCACTAAGCAATCTCCCCAGCCCTTACATAGGCTTTAAAAATATTATTTATTTATTTATTTGTGAGAGAGTTCAAGAAAGTGAGTGAATATGGATGCTCCAAGACCTCCTGCCACTGCAAACAAACTCCAGATGCATGCATCACTTTGTGAGTCTGGCTTTACATTGATAGCAGGGCATTAAAATGGTGGGGAAGTTTTGCAAGCACCTTTAAACACAGAGCCCTGCCTAAATTGTTTTTTTATCATCTGGATGGGTTTTGGGAAATTCCATTTCTGTAGGTAATTATTTCTTCCATATATATTCTCAAAGTTATTTACATAAGATTCAACTAATAAAAAACTTGACTTTCTTTTTCTGTAAATGTACATATAACATGTGTGTGTGTGTGTGTGTGTGTGTGTGTGTGTGTGTGTGTGGTCTGAGAATTTTCTAAGCTTATTTCTTTGACCTAAAAAATTAAATTGTTTCCATTTTTAATAGTTATATTTATTTATTTGAGAGAGAGGCAGAAAGATGGAAGGAGAGAAAGAGAGAGAATGGTACATCAGGGCCTACTGCCACTGCAAACAAACTCCAGATGCATGCGCCATTTTGTGCATCTGGCTTTATGTGAGTACTGGGGAATCAAACACGGGTCATTAGGCTTTGCAGGCAAGCTCCTTAGCTATTGAGCTCTCTCTCCAGCCCTGTTACCATTTTTACTTACAGTTTTTGAAAGAAATTTTTTGTCATGGAAATATTCAGCTCCTATTCTTTATTTGATACTTGCCACAAAATTTTTCATGATAGATTCATGCAGATGACAATCCTATCCTCCTATGAATATTACAGTCCAGCTTAAGTGGATTTAGTGATGATTTGCTAAATATTTTTACTGCTCCAATGAGGTGACATGTTCTCTATTATCATCCTCCCAAAGAGTACATGCATGTCATTAACTCCCTTTAAGATAATTTGAAGGATTTTTATTTATTTTGAAAGACCATTAATAAAAGCCCATGAATTTGACCATTTAGCAGGCTATTCACTTATGGGGGCGGTCTTTGTACATTAATAAATGCTCCATGGAACTTGAATATTAATTGCTCCGATATTATAATTCACAGCATTTAGTTCATAATCTGTATACACATATTGTTTATTTTCCCATTAGACTTGTAATATTGGGGTCAGTAATAACCTAATTCATTTACTTAAAATGTCCCATTTACAAGCTGGGTGTGGTGGCGCACGCCTTAATCCCAGCACTCAGGAGGCAGAGGTAGGAGGATTGCCGTGAGTTCGAGGCCACCCTGAGACTACATAGTGAATTCCAGGTCAGCCTGGACTGGAGTGAAACCCTACCTCAAAAAACGAAAAAACAAAACAAAACAAAAATGTCCCATTTACTCTGCATAGAGAGGAGAGGAAGTGTCTCCCTCCTTGAAGCACACAGAGGAACAGGAACTAATGCTTTCTTCATGTGTCTTGTAATGCTCAGCTATTTTCATAGATAAAGATAAGGTTCTAGCCGATTCTGTGCCTTTATCTGGGCCACACCATGAGCTGAGCTTATAATTCAAGTTGTCAGATTTCTTCCTTTTTGACTAAAGGTTTGGTAGTCAAGGCAAATACATGAGATGAATCTGAGGAAGTGAGTGCTCCTGAAAGTCCCCTCAGAAGGTCTAAGATTATTAAAAGAAATATGCTGACCAGATTCAGCAAAAAACAGGGGAATTGGATTTCTTTTAGGGGAGAGGTTTATTAGGGGAGGGTTATAACACCATAGAAGAGCATGGCCAGGTCCTGAAGCCAGTGGGGGTGCAGGGGCAGTTGGCACAGGCCTGGGCTTTGGGCAATAAAGGGAATTTCTTGCTTTGTATATAAAAGGAGGATGTTCCTTACTGCCAGAAGATAGGCTTAATTAATGCTGTGTCCTAAGAGGCATGTAGGCACTGAATAAGAGAGTCAAGTTATTGGGCCCTGTGCAGCAGAGGTATGGATGGACCTGCTTTTTGTCATGATCCCAGCAGCAGCAGCAGCGGGGATGGGGGGGAATTTCAGCTCATGAGACTGCACATCAGAGGGCAATGATGCTGCGGGTGAGTATGACTACCCTCCTTCAGATCAGCGGCATTTGTGTTCTAAGAGTTTGGTCAGATAAACACTGGCAGCAAGGTCATTTCGAGCTGAGGAAATATACTGAGGACCTGGCCAGCAAGCTAGACCCGAGGAGGATGATGAAACCCTAAAGGAGATTCTGTGAGGCGTATGAAGGGCTCCCACCACAGGGGAGCACCCAAGCAAAGACCCCGAGGGAATCCTAGGACCAAAACCGGGACGTGAGTCAGGGACTGAGCAGCAGATCTGGCCAGGGCAGGGTATTTGGGCCTGGAGTAGGAAAACAAAGTGGAGAAAAAGAGAATAAAGGAATAAGTCCAAGGAAAGATTACTGGCTGAGAAAATGAATTTGTCTCTGTAATGGCAGGCTTTGGACATGCTCGTTAAGGGATAAGCTGGAAAACTGGATGTCAGGGTGGAAAGAAATGTACCTTACACATCTGGTACCATGTGAAGTTTTAGTCAGGTATATTTGTTACTTATAGAGACCTAAAAGGTGTCATTAAAACCATCCCCACCATGAACAATTTACCAGAGTGGAAAACTGCCACAAAAGAAGGGTCAGAATCCTGTTTGTCACTGAGGGCAAACCCGTCGAGCTTCTTAACCCTAAAACATTCTGAACTATGTTTTTTCCCTTGGGAGGGCACAAATAAAAGATGAAGCAGGTTGCCTTGTGAGATGCATTGTCTCTGAGACCTCAAGCAACCATTTGATAATTTTGATAATTTTCTTTTTTAATGATAATTTCAATATTCCTCTACTCAATTTTGTCATTTGTGTATGAGTGGGATATGCATGCGTCTGCATGTTCACATGTATGTGGTGGCCATAGGAGGATGTTGGGTGTCCTCCTCATTTGCTCTCCATTTATTTATTTTTTTTATCTTTTTATTGTATAATATTTTATTGACAACTTCTATACTTACAGACAATAAACCATGATAATTCCCTCCCCTCCTCCACTTTCCCTTTCACAACTCCACTCTCCATCATATCCCCTCCCTCTGTCCATTAGTCTCTCTTTCATTTTTATGCCATCTTCTTTTCCTGCTATTATGAGGGTCTTGTGAAGGTATTGCTAGGCACTGCCAGGTTGTGGATCTCGAGGTCAATTTCTGTCTGGATAAGTGCATTGTAAGGAGTGGTATCCTTCCTTTGGCTCTTATATTCTTTCCAGCACCTCTTTTGCAATGGACCCTGAGCCTTGGAGGGTGTGATAGAGATGTTTCAGTGCTGGACTCTCCTCTGTCACTTCTTCTCAGCACTATGTTGCCTTTTGGGTCATCCCAGTGGTCACCACCATTCAAAAAGAGAAGCTTCTCTAACCAAATATGAAGTAGCATTAACATATGAATATGAACATTAAGTGTAGTGCTTACAGAGCAGTTTGGTGAGCATAATATATGCAGTTATCCAGACAAGAGCAGGCTTTACACCCCTGAGGCTCATGACCTCCCCTCTATAGACTTTTGATTAGGTTCCCAGTACCAGGCATGTATTCCCTCACTAAGAGCAGGCTTCCAGTCCAATTAGAGAACAGTTGGTTTCCTCCAGAGCAGACATGCCACTATTGAACCCATTCAGTCATTTGGCCTGTCTGGCCAAACTTGAGGCTTCCAGTGTCCACTGTTTTCACCACTGATAACTTCTGTCTCCCATAGGGCTGCATGCAGTGCAGTGCAGTTTTTTTTTTTTTTTTTTTCAGCTTTCAGTTGGCTGGTCTACAGAGAGAAGGTTTTCTGCTCAGCCCCAGCTTGATTTCTCAGTGACCTTGCTGCCCAGACATGTTGAGTCTTTAGCAACAGGGTCTTACCATCTGTTTCTGGTGGGAAACCAAGAGCACTGGCAATAGCCAGTAATGTTTTAGGGCAGCAGGGATCTCCCTAGCCAACAACTCACTGGGTGGTATCCCATCCCTGGCACAGAAATTTCCCACCAAGCAAAAATTTAAGTGATAGAGAAAGAGAGCAACTAATTTTATATCTATGGTTGGTTATAACATATAATAAAGATGAAAACGGCTGTTATAATAGGGCCAAAGGGTAAAACAAGTCTTGAGGAGATAATCAACTGAAATTGTCCAGCAACAGTGTTATAGTTCTTGAATTATTGATTTATTTATTTATCTGCATGTGTGTGTATACGCATGCATAGGCAGGGGCACACACATGCACAGCAGAATCTCTTGCCACTGAAAACTGATGCCCAACCAGCTTTTATGTGGGTGTCTGGGGAATTAAGTCTGGGTCATCAGGCTTTGCAAGCACCTGCCCTTAAGCACTGAGCTATCTCTTGTTGAATTTTTGCTTATAAAACTAGAAAGCAAACCAGACAGACAGGTACTCATAACCAGTCAAAATGTAGCTATAGAGAAGCACTAGTGGAGATTTCAGAAGCTTAAGAAGGCTGAGGAAGGAGCACACAGAAGCTTTACCAACTTTGGTCTGAGAGCTCTCAACCAGGATGCACATAATAAACCCCCTGCCATACACACATACATAGCCAATCTAGTTAATAATAGAGACTTGGCTTCATTCCTCTGCTTTCAAGCTGTGCTGAATGGACACAGCCAAGAAAGTCATCAAAAGATTGAAGAAACAACCCACTGGATGGCAGAAATAAAGGGTTACTATCCAAACTATGTAAAGGATTAATATCACTTATTAATGAGAAACAAAATAACCCAATTTAAAAATGAGAGAGGATCCAAATGGATATTTCCTCAAAGAATACTTATAAGTAACCAGTGGGTACTACAGAAAATACTCAAAACTATTAATCAGAAAAAAATACAAATTGATTCAATAATAAAGTATTGCCATATGCATGTTAGAACAATTATTTTCAACAAGATGAAAAAGGTGGGAGTTTGAAAGAACGTGATGAAAAAGATATCTATGTACTATGTTGGTGAGGATGTTAATTGGCATAGCCATTATGGAAGAAAATATGAAAGTTCCCCTCACAATTAAAAAATGCAGCTACCCTATTATCCAGCAAGTGTACAACTGGGTAAAAGGTGAAGCAATGAGATCAGTATATGGAATAGTCCTGTGATTCCCATGTGACTGCAGTACCATTCACAACAGTCAAGAAAAGTTTCCGTCTATGAGAGAATGAATAAAGAAACACAGTATATATACAAACACAATAAGGCACCACTCTGCTCCAGAGTGAAGGAGGTCTTGTCATTGCAGGATGAGTGAAACTGCAGGTGTGGTGTAAATGAATGAAGCAAGGCATGGCATACTTCAGGGATTCTCTTAAAAGTGAAATCTACAACAGGCGAATTCCTAGAAGAATAAAGCAGATTGGTGGTTACCAGTGACTGGGTCAGGGTGGAGCAGAGAGGATTGGGAAGATGTTGGTCAAGGGATGAAATATCCAAGTTAGGATGAGTCATCCTGAAAGATCTAATGTATAACACAGTGACTCTATTTAATAACAAAGTACCCACCACTGCGGAAGACCGTGGGTAAAATAAGCTTGCTGTAGTTACCTTCTCATCGCTGAGGCAAGACACTTGACCAAAAACAGCCATTGGGAGGAAAGGTTTATATTCTGTTTTACGGTGTTGATGGGGAAGCTTCATGATGGCGGGGCATGGCAGAGGCTGATATCACTTTCGCCACAGCAGGTGGAACACAGCGGCAGGAGAATGGGCTGAACTCTGGCAAGCGGGATCTGCCTATAATGCCCTAAAGCCTGGCACCAGGAACACACTTCATCCAACAATCCCAAATTGCCACCAGCTGGGAACAGTACATTCACAACACATAAGTGTATGAGGCACATCTGATTCACACCACCACAAAGCCACTACTATAATTTTGAACTCTCACCTTATCATAATAAAGATTTCAATTTTTTTAAAGATTGTATTTATTTATGTATTTGATGAAGAGAAGGAGGGAGAGAGAAAGAGAAAGAGAAAGAAAGTGAAAGAGAGGCAGATAGAGAAAATGGACATGCCAAGGCCTCCAGCCACTGCAAACGAATTCCAGATGCACGTGCCACCTTGTGTATCTGGCATATGTGGGTCCTGGGGAACTAAACCTGGGTCCTTTGGTTTTTCAGGCAAGTGCCTTAACCACTACACCATCTCTCCAGCCCCCAAAACTTCAATTTTAAGACTAGCTAAGGTTTTCTTTTTACCACAAAGTGTTATACTCTTATTTGATTTGGAAACACAAGAGGACTGGGCTCTTATAGTCCCTGTTTACTCTCCTTTTAGTTCCCTGGTTTAGCCTGCTGCCAGCATCCTGGAGTATTTGCACATGGAAGAAAAGGAAGAACACAGACTTTTCTCCCTCCTTTGGCCCTACCTAAATCATTTGGAGTCTGTTCCTGGGGGTCAGGCCTTCTCTGTTCCTCTCCTGGCTGGTGAATCCCCTAGAGCCACTACATGGCATCCACTGTCTCCCTAGGGACCTTGTTGATGCTCTCATCTTTTCACACAAAGAACCTTATGCAGAATGTGGCACCTGGGAAAGGAAACAGCGTGGGGCCAGGGGTTCGGTGTCAAGCATAAAGGGCAGTGTGCTGTGCTCTTCAGAAGCAGTAACCTGCTGTTGTCTGCCTAGGTGTGACTGGAGTCCATGGGGGGCACACGTCTCAAGCACAGACCATAATTTGCACAGGTGGTATCTGACAGAGCCAGGTTAGAGACCCAGGGCTCGCTGAGCAATAGACCTGGACTAGACCCCCTTTTCTGCACTGTTTGACTATTTCTAAGCTTGAGAGCCTCTTCCCGTCACCCTCAGACCCATGGCAAGATCCAAGGTGTATAAAACTCATCTTTCTCCTTTTGGCGGCTCATTAATCTGTGTGCTGAGTTCCAACTGTAGTAATATCTTTCTCAAATTGCACACCATCTGTACTTCTCAAGGAACATAAACTGCATAACAAACCTTGGCTATTGCTCCTCCATGTCCCTCCACATTGCCATGACATGGTGGGATGTCCATTAAGTAAAAAGAAAACAGTGACTCCTTTCCTTTGGGTTCCAATTCTTTGGCTTGCTTACTCTGCCTTATAGGGTTTTTGGTCTCTCAGTCCTAGTTTGGAAGGGAGAAAACTCTGCGAGATTCATGTCTCATTCCCCCACCTTGCTTGTATAGCTATGTAAAATAGAAAGTTGTACAAGTTAAGCGTCCTTCCTATTCACTGATACTTGAAGTAGAATCTGATTGGTTTCTTTTTAATGTAGCTTTGAGCCCAACAATAGAAAACTCTAACAGACCAAACGCTAATAAAGCAATGTTCTCTGGGGAAGTTTTCATTGTATCTCTCTAGAACAGCTGACAGGATGCATGGGCTCAGAGCTGAGCGGCACCATCCCTTCAGTGCTAGAAATCAAGGAACACCATATGTGGGAATGGGCACAGAACCCATGCCATACAGAAAGATAAAGGATTTGCTTTGGTTCCCAAACTGTCCCTTTTGTGTCTCTCAGAATCCCAGAAATGTCCCCTCCATTCTGCTCTGGCAGCTGTGGGCTGGCCTCCCCCTGAAAGGTCAGTGACTCTGTCCTGGCTTTGCTTGGTCATGCTCAGGTCTTCTGTGGTCTCAGCAGTGGGGGCAGAAGCAGGGCTGGGAAGCATTGAAGTTGGCATTGTAGAGCCCTCTCCTACTCCTGCCCCACATGGCATTTCTCCATGTCTTCCTCATACCTCCTCTTGTTTGTTCTCATCTCTCTCCTCCCCCTTTTCTGACTCACCTTCCTGCATGTGTTGGCCTTGCAAGAGAGCTACAGGCTCTGCTCCGACCACTTTGTGATCCTGGGGCTAAAGGGCTTGCTGCTTCCGGGTCCTGTGGCTGCATTGCTGGCATGCATATTAGATGGTGTGACCAGTGGATATCCTGTGTCATCCTGTCCTGCAGCCCCGAGCCCTTGGGCGATGGGCAAGGAGTCATTGGACTTAGGATTTCTCTAACGTAGTGAGTCATATGAGGACTGAGCAGTCGTGTTCTTCACTGTCACTGTATCTCTGAGGTTATATTCTCTCTCTCTCTTTTTTTTTTTAACGGTTTTTACAAATATTGTTTATTTCCATGAAGCTGGTACAGACAGTTTCCATTGAAAACCCATGCCCCAGGCCAAAAAGTACAAATAAAATAAAAAACAACAGTGTTCTTATATACACTTCAGCATGAGTAACTTTTTTAACTGCTAATGAAAATTAGAACTTTTCTGGTATCTTCTGACAGGATCATTTTCATGTTAAAATGCTTTCTTTCTGAGTGAAGCCATCTTCGGAGTTAGTCAAGATTTCACTGTGTCTATCACCTTGGCTCCAAACGTGATCCTCTTCTTTTGGTCCAGACCCTCAGATTTCAAAAGTAGCTTCAAGTTGAGGAAAGATCGTTTCATTCTTGTTAGAAGAAAATAGTCACAAAAAGCAGCTATGGAAAGTTGTGTGATCTCTCATGTGCATTCTATGGGCTAGTGTGCTGAGGTGTAACTAGCAGGCTTTTGTCAGGTGAGAAGGTGGGGAAGAGTGTAAGACAGTACTGGCTGACTGTGGGTGGAGAGTTAGCACCAGATCTGTGTTGTCATGTATGGGTCTCTGTGGCCGCAGCTGGGAGAGAGAGCAGAAGCTGGGCCTGTCATATCAGAGAACCTAACTCCTTACTTTCACTGGCTAAGCTAGTCAATCTTCAGTGAGTTCCGGGCTTGCTCCTGGTCCAGAAGTGAAGGGAGAGGCCATCAGGGTACAACTTCATAACTGAGAAAGAGGGGGTACTTGGTTAAAGATTCTTGAGGGTTTTTTATTCTTTCTACATTGATGAATTTGAAAGCAAATATGTACCTGATGTTTTCAGAGATTCCAGATTCAACTTCAGAGTGGAAACACCATCCTTGTATGAAAGTCCTGTAGAAAGCAGTGAGTGTGCAAACGCAGGGGTTCCTATCTGTGGCATCAAGTGAGGTGACATCTTTCCTGTCCTGCTGTAGGTTGGCTTTCCTTGGTTTCTCCATTAGTCCTACAAACCATGGACTTTCTTCAGGGTCTGTGTCACTGCTGATGACACTGTCGAGTCTGGGTTTCTTGTCCTGCTCCAGGCCTGGCTCCAGTGTTTCTTTCCTGGATTTCACCCATAACGCTGCACTGTTGTTGAGAAAAAACAAGCCACCTTTGATCTCGAGGTAGCTGGATAGATGTCCATATTTACAGTATTCAACTATCAAAGTCCTACTGTTTGTGGGTACTAGGTAGTAGTGTGAAGGCTGCTTTCAGCTGCTCCACATTCTCTGACGGCATAAGGTCTGTCCTTTCATTTGCACGTATGTGGTGTGTATGTGCATATTCATATGTGTGTGAGCACATTGTGTGTGTGTGCAGGTGCATGTGTTGACTAGAGGTTGACACCAGATGTCTCCCTTTAACATTGTCTACCTTATTTATTGAGTCAAGTTCTCAAACTTGAACCCAAAGCTTACCAGTTTGACTAGCCAGCTTGCCCAGTGTCTACCACCCAGAGCACTGGGATTACAGGCAGACCACCATGTCCACAAGATATGTGGGTTCCAGGGATCTGAACTCTGGTCTTGACATTGGTATGGTGTGTACCTTGCTGACTGAGCATCTCTCTAGCCTGGGAGATTTCTTCATTAAGAAATTATTAGAAAAAGATGGACATCCACAGCAGCAGCAAAATTGCCAGAGGAGAGGTGACTGAGTGGGTCATGTCTTACTGCACAATCCTGACTACCTGAGTTTAGGTCCCCAGGCCCCATGTAAAAATTGGAAGCTGTGGCAGGCTTCTGGAGTCCCATTGTGCCTATGGCGGGACAGCAGGCAGACATAGAAGAATGTCCCAGAAGCTCATGAACTGAGTGGTGAACACCACTGACAAATGGAACCTTGTCTTAAAATGAGATGGAAGGCATGGACCAACCCCAAAGTCACCTGATACACACACACACCATAATTAAACAAATTAATTAATTCAAATATGAGGCACTGAATCTGTGGCACACAAGCCTGAGCCACAGCTGCTCCTTGTTCCTGGCCTACTAATCAGGAATACAAAACCACAACAGGAACTAGTTTTGACTCTCCTAAGAAACTTTTTAGACAGAAACTCATTCTGGGGGAGATGTACAAATGATGAAAACTCAGCACTTGTTAGCTTTATGGGTAGGCGATCAGTGGTCTCACGTATTAAATAGATTATAATGATTGCCTTCTTTGTTATGTAAACCGGATCATGAAAAAAAAATCTTCCTTAACCAAAAGAAGCAGATGAAATATTTTCACATCCCTCCTTTGAAAGGATATGGAAGAAGGAAGCCAAAGGGCAAATAAGCAGACTTAAAATACAGTGTAGGATTGGTAGCTTATAGATGTGCTGGGCCTTTATGGTTGGATTGGTGGGTTTCTTCATTAGATTCCACTGAAAGAACTTCAGCTGGTGGAGGAGTGACTAATGGAACAAATGGTTTGGCTCTCAGTCTCTTACCTTATATGTTACTGCTTGCAGTTGGCCTTGGTAGGTGAGAGGCAGCAGTCAGTAATGGATGGCAATGATTTGTATTTTCCAGATTTGATTGTTTTTATGTGTTGCACTTACATTCATGTAATAAAGTATACATGCCACAACAATACTGTGTTGGTTTGAATGTGATGCCCCACTGTGGTGGTTTGATTCAGGTGTCCCCCATAAACTTACACATTCTGAATGTTAGGTTCCCAGCTGGCAATTTGGGTATTGGAGCCTCCTGGAGGCCTTGTATTACTGGGGGCGGGCTTATGGGTGTTATAGCCAGCTTCCCCTTGCCAATGTTTGGCATATAATCCTACTGCTGTTGTCCAGCTGATGTTGGCCAGGAGGTCATATCCACCCTCTGCTCACACCATTGTTTTCCCTGCCATCATGGAGCTTCCCCTTGAACCTGTAAGCCAAAATAAGCTCTCTCCTCTCACAAGCTGCTCTTGGTCAGGTGTTATCTACCAGCAATGTGAAGCTAACTAGAACACTCTCCTGTATCTCCAGCTGATTGGAAGGTTGTGGGACCTTTAAGAGAAGGGAGTATGTCAGTAGGGGTGGACCCTGAAGCTATGGTCAGGCTCCATGATGTTTTCTTTCTCTACTCCCTCCCTGCTGATATGATGCTGTGACCTTGGCTTCTTGTTCCTGCCATGCCTCCCCTGCCATGCTGGACATATATACATATATATGAATATATGAAAATGAATATGTTGTTATCTAACATGGTAAACTATTTTAAATGGCACATGAAAGAGATATCCTTTCAATTTGTATAACTTCTCTCTCTTCTTCCTAGAAAAATATCCCTACATTTAAAATTATATCTGATTCCATTTCTTTGGCCATAAAAAGTTACTCTTTTTGATGATCTGTAAGTTGAACAAAACATTGATAAATTTTGATTTCCCATATGTCTTTATCCATTGAGATAAAGATTTGCTCACTGTATTCTGCATTTGTCAAAGGAGTACCATGCTTCATGAGGCACAGAGAAAGGCCCTCAGGATGTTCAGATGTGGGTAGGGCTCTTGGGCCAACTCCACCTGGGAAGATGATTTGATTAGTGGTTAAACATGATAAGAAGTTAAAGAACTAAAGTTGATCATCCTTGGAGGAGTGCACAATACTAGTGTAATATCAGAAACAAACTCATTAAACTGAATGAATTCCATGGAGTGCAACCCCATCTAATGCCATTCCATAGCCCTGGCCCTCAGACAGGTCTGGTTCCTTGTACCTAGGATCCTGACAGTTATAGTGAAGGAGATGGCAACACTGAAACTCTAAACAGGTAAATGTAGGGTTTTTATAAAACCCAGGCTTAGGACTGAAGAGATGGTCCAAAGGACCCAGGTTTGATTCACCAGGACCCACGTCAACCAGATGCACAAGGTGTCACATGTGCCTAGAGTTCGTTTGCAGCAGCTGGAGACCCTGGCATGCTCATTCTCTCTCTCTCTCTCTCTCTCTCTCTCTCTCTGTCTTTCTCAAATAAATAAGTAAAAATAAAATATAATAAAATATATTTTAAAACCAGGTGTAGTCTACCTTCTGAAATGTGGTATTATAAGGACCTGTAAGCACCTCCTCTGACATTCTTTACATAAGTGAACTGAGGTACCTCTGTGCTGGCTCTTCTTCTCTGATCACCATTTGTACATTTGGAACATAGATGTGGTGACTACCATCAGGATAAGGACATGTGTGGAGATAAGGCCTCTCCCTGAGAACACCAACGGTCCTGCACTGCCACATCGACCCCAACCTTCCCACCTCTGATATTACATGAAAGACACAATTCTACCTTACATAAAGCATTGCTATCCTAGAACTCTACAATAGGTAATCAAACACAATCTCAAAAAAGTGTATGTGGCAGATTGGACATGGTGGTGCCTACCTGAAATCCCAGCTACTTGGGAAGCTGGGGTCGAAGGCTCACAAATTCAAGACCACCCTGGGCTACATAATGCCAGCCAACATATAAATGGAATTTTGTAAAAGATTTTTCAAAAGAGTTCTAACCTACTCCTAAGATGCATGGCTGGGAGCTAAAGACTTGACTCTGCAACCCACGATCCATCTCTGGTCTTAATTAAGGACATAATCCTATTCCGGATCACCATGGACCTGACTTTTATCTTAATTCCTATTCATATCCAGAGAGTTTTCTGCATAGTGGTCTAATAACTTAAGACCCCCAGAACTACCAAAATATCTCTGAGTACTTCTCATCCAGATTTCTTCATGCTTACCTTTCAAAAGTCTTTATTCCACATGACCTTATATATGAACAGAACACGTTCTCCTAGGCATGGAGGTAGTTTGGCCCAGGGCATAAAAACTTGTCTGAGCCGTGCATGGTGGCGCATGCCTTTAATCCCAGCACTCAGGAGGCAGAGGTAGGAGAATCACCATGAGTTCAAGGCCACCCTGAGACTACATAGTGAATTCCAGGTCAACCTGAGCTAGAATGAGACCCTACCTCGAAAAAAAAAAGTTGTCTGGCATATTTGATTAAATAAATGCAAACCAGTCCAGCTGACTGAGTGAGTGCTAACAGTCAGTAAATGTTCCATTGTATTCTCAGAGGACATATGCAGGAGGTGATGGAATTTTCCACTACTTCACTATCACTTTGGAGCTGTCCAGACCTTACTGTTGGACATTGTTTTCCATTTCCTAAACGTATCAGAATCCTCCATTGTTTATATTGATTTCCTTTGTCCACTCAAGAGATTTGAAAAAATAGAACAGTCTGCAATCAATTAAAATCTCTCTTCCTCATTACTTCCTATTTTTATGTCTCAGGTTTGACAGAAAAGGGAAGCGTCCTTGAAAATTTCAGGATGTCCTCTCTTCTCCTAGCTTCTTGGTCTCGTGGAAGCTCCCTTCTAAGCTAAGTGTTGTGAGCCAAAGTACAAGATAAACCTCACCTCATCACTGGCCTACAGCAAGTCGAGTTGCCGTCTTATTTCTCCTTTTAGACAAGTCCACCTCATTTCTTGACTTTCTGCCACTAACTGTAGTATTTTTTCATTTTTATTTTTACTCTGATAGAAGTGCCATTTCTACTTTCAAAAGCACATTTACCTTACTCAGCATCATCTGTTATATTGCTTTACTCTATTCATGTTCAGTCATTAGGAATCACAGAAGTGAAAGTACCAAGAATCACTGTTTGTTTGGTTCTGCAAGCTTGAGTGTGTATGTGTGTAAGTTTGAATGCATATGTATGTAAGCTTCAGTGTGTATGTGTATGAAAGCTTGAGTGTATGTGTGTAATCTTGAGTGTGTAGGTATGTGTAAGCTTGAGTATGTATGTGTATCTTGAGTGTGTATGTGTGAAAGCTTGAGTGTATGTGTATAGGCTTGAGTGTGTATGCATGTGTAAACGTGAGTGTGTATGTGTGTAGGCTTGAGTGTGTGTGTAAGCTTGAGCATGTATGTGTGTTGTAATACTTTTTTAATTTTCTTCCTACAAATATCAAAATATGTCTACTTTCTAAGTATATATGATCCAAATTTTACAGAGGAAAGGAAGTTTTATAAATATTCTCCATTACTTTGTCTTGATATCTCTGAGAATTAGTTCCAATAAATCGAGGAAAATTTGATATCTGTTATTGATCCTTAAGTACCTACTGATATACACCATAATCATACTTCTCAAGGGTTGATCGGCATTGCATGTGAGAAAAAGAATAATGTTGTTATAAACCTAGCAAGGTATGGCATGCCTGTAATCCCAGCCTTTGGGAGGTGGGGCTAGGAAGATCAGGAGTTCAAGGCTACCCATGACCCTTTCTAAAAACAAAATAAGTGAAGAAAAAGAAGAAGAGAGAAAAGCTACCATAGCTTCACAAACAAAAGCAGAGTGCTGATATCCTTTAACACGTGTTTGTGAGGAAAGCTTTTGTCCACTGTTGTGATCACTGGACAAAGGCCATATAAAATTCAGTGAGGAAGCCCAAGGGAAAGACACGTTTTCAGAAAGACAATGGTTGACCTCAGCCAGCATGAGATTTACCAGAATCAGGAATCCATTCAAGCCAAATAAAGGGTTTACTTTATAACTGGCTGATCAGCACCTGGCCTGGGAACTAAGGGCCTAAGACACAAAAGCTTCTTCCAAGGAGGAAAGGATTCAGGACCTGTCCATACTCAAGATCACAAGGGCTACATGAGTTCAGCTCTGGTTGGAAAGTACAGCTGACAGCAACTTCTGTGACCATAGGCCTAAATGAAGGCACAAAAGGGTAGTTGAGGGCTGGGGCCATGGCTCAATTAGAGAGTTCCAAGTTTGAATAAGAGACGCTATCTCTTATAAATCTCTTATAAATAAGATGGAAATTGACCTAGGAAGAGGCCTGACATCAACCTCTGGCTTCCACATGTATGTACGTACACATGCACCTACATATATGCAAATATGCACCCATGCATGCACACACAGCACACACATAAACAAAAAACCTCCCAAAAATTGTTAGTTGAGCCATAGCTTTAATGAATCAATCTGTGCATAAAGATGCTCTGTGTAAGTTCTTATGAATGAAGTTCTCTTCTCTGGAAATAACTATTTCTTGAAGCATGAACGTACTGCAGTGGGAATTCACAGAACAGATGATGCTTGCAAATTACCTATGTTAATAAATGTGTATTCAGAACATTTAAAGAAACTGGGGGATCAGCAATAAAACTCCCCATGATTTTTTTGAGAAGCCCCGAAGTTTGAGGAGTAATTTTTCCAGAGAAGTTATTCAAATGGCCAATAAGCAAATAACAAAGATGATCCTCCTGAGTCCTCAGGGAAATCAAGCCGAAATGATTCACATCCACTAGGATGACCACAAACACAATGAGGAACAATGCCAAGTGTTGGACAGGACGTAGAGAAATCAGAGTTTTCGCACATTGCTGCTAGGAATACATCGTGGGGCGACTCTATGGGAAAATATTGTCCTGGGGTGGAAGAGTTTCCGTGTGGATAACAATCTCTCCTCACTGAACTACTGTACATGAGAAACGACTAACAATCCCACTCTTTAGTCTTACCCAGAAAAAATAAAGCAAATATGTCCTCTTATCCTGTAAGTTAATGCTCATACTGCTATTACACAGAATAGCAAAAAAGCAGAAGCAACTCAACTATTGACTGATGATTGGTTACAAAGTGAAGCCAGCTGTGGTGGCACACGCCTTTAATCCCAGCACTCGGGAGACAGAGGTAGGAGGATCACCATGAGTTCCAGGCTACCCTGAGACTACATAGTGAATTCCAGCCTGGACCAGAGTGAGACCCTACCTCGAAAAACAACAACAACAACAAAAAAAGTGAGATATGTTCAATGCAATGGAATATTACTAGCCATATAAAAGAATGGAGTGCTGGCATTAGCTACAACATGGCTGAATACTGATTGTGTTTTTCTAAGTGAAAGAAACTAGACACAAAGTCCATATAGTGATACCATTTTTATGAAGCGCCCCAAACAAGCAAATCTACAGAAACAGAAAGTAGGTAAGAAGCAGAAGGCAGCAATCTAAAGCAACAAAAAGCAGTTTGGCAAGAGCTTGGGAGAGGAGAAAGGGACTAACAACTCACTAATAGGAATGAGGTTGTGTTTAAGTGTGTAAAATGGTTTGGTATTAGATATTGCTGATGGCTGTCCTGCTTTGGCATATTAGGAATTAATAAATTGTAAACTAGAAAGTAAACTGAAAAATGTTCATTAAAAACATCCCCATTGCACTAACTGGAGGCATTGACCTGAAGGACAGGAGATGAGGGACCGGAAGAGATAAGTGTTGTGACAGATATGATAGCGTGTCATCCTGAGAAGAAAGAAAGGAGATCTCCCCAGCTGTGCCCTTCCTCTCCAGCCAGTTCTTCCTGACACTGCTGTGGGGCAGGGGAAGTGTGACGTGTGGGGAGTGACTGACTGTGCAAACTGCCCTCTACTCATCTGTCACTGAAGGATGGAAGTACACACAGTTGTCAGGAAAGGGAAGTAGAAAGGTATTTGCTGACTTCTACGTTTTTAAAATTTCATACGTTATTACACAAACATCGAGTTGTCATCCACCCAAACTTCTAAAGCTCTCCAGAACCCAGTCAAACCATTCCAAATGCAGATGTCTATGCAAGGAGGCTAGCCAATTCACTAAAAGTCAACCTTGAAATAATTAGTGTGAAGAAAAAAAAAACCCAAATCTTACATGTTGCATTTTTAATAGCCCCAATCTTTTTTTAAAAATGATGACACATTAACATACTATGTTGTATTAATTGACAAAATAGTCTTGATTGACTAACTGATAAAATAATCCTAATAGAATATTAAAATGATAACAAATCACAAAGTCACTGAAAATGCCCATATGGCACTCTGTTTCCATTCAAAACATTGGCATTTGGTATGTGATTTTTTTGATTTTCTAAATGTTTCATAATGAAATTATCTTTTCCCAAAATTTAAGCACATTTAACATTAATCTTATCTTCTTCAAATAGTATGTCAACATTAATTTACATTTTACTGAGTGATTTTTAATTTAAATTTTAAAGAAGAAAATTCAAAATTTAATTAAAGTTCATTTACAATTAAAATCAGATTGAATTTTCATTAAGTTAAAATTTTAAATTGAATTTAAAGAGCATCTGGCATAAATCATAATGAGCCAAGAATCCTACCAAAGATCAAATTCTGATAGTTGGGTTTCTAACAAAAAATTCAGAAGCTGAAAGAATAGTAGAAGTTTTCAGGCAGTTTCAAAATTTAACACTCCTTTTTAACCAGGAATCAAGGGCATAAGAAAGTATTACTTTAAATAAACTGGACATTTTATCTCAATGATATTGATTTTATTCAATGTTAGGTTGCAAAGAAAGATTAAGAAGTTAGAAATCTGAAAAATATTAAAATTTAGATACAAATAAATTAGGAAATTGAAAACTGGTTTAAGATTTGAGAGCAAAATTTAGCAATTAATATAAACTGAAAAATTTTCACTCAAAATGCTAAATATTAGCTATGTTCAGAACAAAACATGCTTAGTCATCATAACTCTATTTGGACACATTGTAAAAGTTGTGGAGCCATTCCAGGTAAAGTTGTCAGCTCTCGACATATTAATCTCGACAAGTGTAAGGAAGGGACAAGGTCTGTAACTTCTGCACATGCTGGAGAGGAATGAGCTGCAAACCCCATGCCAACTACAGTTCAGATAAAAAGCATGGCAGCCTACAAAATTCCTGTCAATGACTGAGGGTGAGGGGAGAAAATAATGAAATTGTCATTCGCATATGTGGTTTTCCTGAAACCAAATCAACTGTGGTTGAGGTGTTTGCTTTGTTGGATAACTGTCAGGTGGGGCATTAGTCTTTGATGAATGTTAATTGTACCATTCTGGGGGTTTCTGGTTGAAATACTACAGAGATAGTGTAATAAGTGTACTGCCCTGTTTAGTTTTTTTTTTTTTTTTTTTTTCAAGAAAAACTACCAGGTTTTGACATTGTTGTAATATGAATTCTTTTAAAAGTTGTCATTTTAGATTATAAAAATCTCTTATTATAAAACTACATACTATGCTTGATCATGTTGGTCAAGTAGTTTGACCAGGACTTTGTAGAAATATTTGAAGGTAAAAAAATACTGAGGGCTGGAGAGATGGCTTAGCAGTTAAGGCACTTGCCTGCAAAGTCCAAGGGCCCAGGTTCAATTCCCTAGTACTCACTTAAACCAAATGCACAAGGTAGCACATATGTTTGCAGTGGCTAGAGGCCCTGGCACACCCATTATCTCTCTCTCTCTCTCTCCCTCCCTTTCTCTGTCTTTCTCTTTCTCTCTCATTCTCTCAAATAAATAAATAAAATATTTCAAATATACATATATATATGAAATATATTTCAAATATATTTTTAAAAATACTGATGGTGTTGCACACCTTTAATCCCAGTACTTGGGAGGCAGAGGTAGGATCACCATGAGTTCAAGGCAACCCTGAGACTACAAAGTGAATTCCAGGTCAGCCTGAGCCAGAGTGAGACCTTACCTCAACAAACCAAGAATAAATAAATAAATACTGAATCTTTTTTTAGTTTATGAACATAGTAAAATATTGCCTTGTTGGGTCCTTTTGTCATTAATCTTATTATATATGTACCATGTTGAAAACATAACAATTATTTGATTGTAATTTAGATGCTGACCCTATACAGCCATGGATATTTGTACCATTTAATTCCTGTGAAATAGAATTCTCACTTGCATGGTGGTGCACACCTATAACCCCAGCACTTGGGATGCAGAGGTAGGAGGATTGCTGTGAGTTTGAATCCATCCTGGACTGAAGAGTGAGTTCCAGGTCAGCCTGGGCTATTCTTTGTGAGGGAAATCCTCCCTCAAAGAAAAAAAAATTTGGCTGTAGAGATGGCTTAGCAGTTAAGGTGTATGTCTCCAAAGCCTAAGGACTCAGGTTCAACTCCCTAGAACCCATGTAAGCCAGATACACATGGTGGTGCATGCATCTGGTGTTTATTTGCAGTGACTAGAGGCCATGATATGCCCATACTTTTCCTCTCTCCCTCTTTTTCTCTTTCAAGCAAAGAAAAATAAATAAAATTTTTTAAAACTTTAATTTTTCAAATATTTTATAAAAATCAAGCTTTAAATGGCAGTGACCAAATGAAGTTAAACCTGTATGTGTAAAAAACCAAGAAAGAAAAATGAAGGCTGGAGGGATGGCTTAGTAGTTAAGGCATTTGCCTGTGAAGCCTAAGGATCCTGGTTCAGTTTCCCAGTACCTACATAAGCCAGGTGCACAAGGGGGTGCATGCATCTGGAGTTCATTTGCAGTGGCTAGAAACCCTGGCATGCCCATTATCTCTCTATGTATCTATCTGCCTCTCTCTCTCCCTTTCTTTTTCAAAATAAATAAATAAAAATGAAAACAAAATTTGAAATGGCTTTATCAGTATTAAAAAGAATAGCTTAAGAACTTTAAGAAAAAGTGAAGCTATCAGTGATTAAATATAATTTTCTGTGCACAGTGCAGTGTTCTTCCCATGGGGAGCAGGCCTGGCATTCTAGTCGCAAGGGTACATAAAAAGGCAGGCTGAGGGCTGGAGAGATGGCTTAGTAGTTAAGGCACTTGCCTGCAAAGCCTAGGAACCCATGTTCAACTCCCCAGGTCCCATGTAAGTCAGATGAACTAGGTGATACAAGCTCACAAGGTCACACATGTACATAAGGTGGCACATACGTCTGGAAGTTGAATGCAGCCTGAGACCCTGGCATGCCAATTCTCTCTCTCTCTCTCTCTCTCTCTCTCTCTCTCTCTCTCTCGCTTGCTCTCTCATAAAAAATATTTTTTTAAGGCAGACTGGCCTGGATATCCATGACTTCACAGTGCCTGACATTACCTAAACAAGACCATCCTAATAGGAGGAAAAGATGATGACATCAAAGTAAAAGAGAGACTGATTGAGAGGGGGAGGGGATATGATGGAGAGTGGAGTTTCAAAAGGGAGGGTGGGAGGAGGGAGGGAAGGAAGTATCATGGGATAGTGTCTACAATTAAAGAAGTTGTCAAAAAAAAAAAAAAAAAAAAAAGGCCGACTGAAACTGGTACAGCCACTATGGAAATTGGTGTCAAGTTTTCTCACAAAGCTAAAATTAGATCCTGCTTTACCATTCCTAAGCGCATACCTGAAGGAATCCACTACAGAGACACTTAGGCATCCATGTTTATTGGTGTTCTATTCACAGTACCTAGGAAATGGAATCAGCCTAGATACCATCAATTGATGAATGGATGAAGGAAAGTTGGCACATGCACAAAATGGAGTTTCATTCAGTTGTAAAGCAAAAGAAAAGTGTGAAATTTGCAGAAAAATGGCTGGAACTGGAAAATAATACGCTGAGTGACATAACCCAGGTGCAGAAAAACAAACACCAAATGTTCTGTCTCATATGTGGATACAAGCTTTGAATTTTTGCTTTGTGTGTTTAACTTGGAGTGTTTGTACAGGCCAGGGAGCTGAAATAGAGGTCAGGGGGGAAGAGGTTTGGTGGGAGGGATACTAGAAAACGTGTCATATGAAAGTAAAGGAGGAAAATAGTGGGGGGAGGGTTATGCAGGGATAGTGACAGGGAATGGAAAAGAAGAGGGTGGAGGAAAGTTAACCAAAACTAAGGACATATGAAAAAGCCATAGGGAAACCTACTTTGTAATCTTACTTTGTAAAAAGACCTGAGAAAAGGTGCATTACATGAGTGGATAGAACTGCTTTCAGGTTACTCATCAAAAATCCCAGGGCCAAGGGTGAGTGATTTTTCAGAGAGGCCACTGAGCCTCGAAAACCAATGTAGAATATTGTCACTTCTCTTGGTTACTCACCAAAACTGGATGGTAAGTCCCTTTTGCTAAAGATGCCACATGCTTCAATTGCAGGACATAGAAAACTCAAGCTGAAACGGAAGTAGAAGCTTTCTCCCTGCTAGCTAACTTTCATAGTGCCAGAAGGTGCTATGAGATGCTTAACAGTCTTACCCAGCTGTAGATCCTGTGTGCTCCACAACCAAACCACCAGGCAAGATGGTGCAATAGTGGCATGATATGGGAGTAAACAATTGCTTTCTGATTGGATTTGAGGCCCGCTAACACAGGAGGAGATTTGTGCTTTGTAATGCAAACCTGGTCAAAAGCCCTTGTCCAGGGAGGTAATACGCTAGGGATGGTACAGTGGTCAAGGACCTACTACTGTTGTTATGATAAATGAATGGGTTGTCAAATTCCCTTCTAAATATTTGTTTATACCCATAGATTAGTGCTGCTCTCAGCCTCAGTCACTTATGTTTCTTTTTGCAGTGTGCAGAGGTAAATGCAGAGATACCTATTGGGTGAAATTGCAGAGAATATGTGACTGCTGCTTGCCCACCCCTAAATGGGACGTCTATACTACCCCTCCAAGGCTCACGGAGTACCGCAGAAAGTATTAGGAAATGTACGAGCCAGAGGATGGGGAAGAGTACTATGGAATGCCGTCTTCTGGCCATGACATGGCCATTATACTCATGAACTCACAGTAGCTGTGGTTTCCAGCACAAGCTCAAACCCATTAACATTTGATCATGAATGACAGTTCATGGCTAATAGGGAAGGGACAGTCATGTTATTCAGTGGTATAGCCACTGGTAATGCCATAATCCAGTAAGTAACTCCCCACCTATGCTCGTGCATGAATCCTAATTTAACTCAGTGAGTTACAAAAAAATACATGAAAATAGAAAGAGGATTATTTGGGAAGAAGAAGGGGTTTAGTGGGAAAGAGATAAGAGAGGGTAATGGGGGTGAATATAATCAAATCACTCTATATACATGAATGAAATTGTCAAATTAAAAAAAATAGTTTTAAATTTTTTTTTTTTAAGGCAGATTAACATCATGGAATCCTGACCAAGACTCAGAGAAGAAACAAGACAGGTGTGGCCAGAAGGAGCCAGAATGACAAAGAGGCAGAAGGTGGCCACTAGAAGCCAAGCTGAGAGAGATGAAGGTATGAGATTGACTGGAGAAGGTCCAGCTGAGCTCCAGACAGCGAGTGAGCTGCGAGGTTTGCTACAAAGGAGGGCTGGTTTACGTCGGGGGCAGAACTACTGTACTGGTTCCCATAACCAGCCAAAAGTCCCTCTCTCTATTCACAGATCTGTGGGTGGCCCCACTGGGGTTCTACTTCCCCTTGTTTGGGTGCCCTTGATCACTTCACCCAGGGGCAGGAGGAAGCAGTGTGTGCCCTGTTGATAAGCTTCAAAGAAGTGCTGAGAAGTGATCAGAAGTGGGAAGTGCTGGGAACAACCTAAACCTGATGTCCCCCCCAAAGCACCAGGTGAAACACTGGGTTGAGTCATGCTGTGTGGGGTTGAATGTTGTTATCCAAGTCACTTGTACTTACGTATCTCACTGCATTCTGATCTATTGATAAAATTAATCCACCTTTATTAGAATATGCCTAATTTATTTTTTTCACAGCCTCGAAATAACTACCTCATGGTTTGTTTTTCTTAATCATTTCTTCCTTTACTGATTATTTTAAAGTCTATAGTTAGTTGCAATGGTAAATTTTACCTTTAACAGGACATTAAAAAAATAGCTGCTAAGTGCCCCACCAGCAAAAGCAGTCGAATTTCTGAAATGCAAGAGGACCGAGAGTTTAGAGCTTTTGGTGTGTTCATGAATTTAGCAGATGGTCCTATAAGTAGATCTAAAGGAACTCTCTTAGGTTTAATCCCCTTGTGTCTTTTCAGCGGGTTAATTAGGCACTTACCTCTGATCTCTTGTCTAGAAATAGAAGCCCATGGGAGAAGGCACATCAGTCCTTATTCATCTGTGTACTATTTCCCAACCCAACATCAATATCCCCGTCCCTGACACGCCCAAGGCAAACTGTTAAGTAATGTGTATCAAAGGCTATGGTCATGTAATTTCTCACTAAGGCTTCATGCACGTTCTGCAAGCAATTTCCCAATCTTTAGCACCTCCAAGCAGGGGGACCAGAAACTGGGGAAATTATTGGAAACATTTGCTTAGAGAATGAAAGATCAAAATGCTTACTATTTCAGAATATAGAGAATTTAGAAATGATTTTTCTGGGATGTAATGTGTAAACTTAAAAGGAGAAATCTGTTAGTGGGACAAAAGGAAAGTGGCACGAGCATTTCATTCATACCCATGCTTCCGTACACCTCTCTCCAGCCCAACAGGTCTTCATGTTGTTTTCCAAATTGTCCTCTGTGGAGTCCTGTGGCTCCCTAGCCTGAACATCTCACCATCAACTTAGATGGAGCAAAAAAAAAAAAAGGAGTAGTTGAAGGAAGAGCTAGCCCTTTGGCTGTCCAACACACTCAATTTCCAGAGCAAAGGGAACACCATTTTCCAGACATTCATCTATTAAGATTATTTCTACATAACTGGTTTCCAGAATGAACTGAAAGCATCTGGGTAGCATGTGATGGCATAGATATCATCTTCCCAGTGGAAATAAAGGTCCCTTAAGCTTTGAGTTTTACCTTGCTTACCCGGTAACACGATTCATAGTTCAGAAATCACTTCCATACTGTGAGTTCAGAGCTATGAGATATTAGTACATTGAACATTTGGAGTCTTGCTTTTTCCTTTTCTTTTTAAGTTAGTGTAAATCCAAATATATAAAATTAACAAAATATATTGGGAAATTCAGTAGCTATTGTTAGATACTGATTATATATTACAAGCATTTAAACACTTTTGACCTAAACAAATCCCAAAGAGCTTCCTCTTAGGAATCATGGAATAAATGCAGGAAACCCTTTCAGTTAGCCTAACAAAATAGACATATTCAGGCTGGAGAGATGGCTTAGCGGTTAAGGCACCAGCCTCCTAAGCCTAAAGAACACTGGTTCCAATCTCCAGCGGTACCAATCTCCAGGTCCCACCTTTAGCCAGATGCAAAGTGACACAAGGGCACAATGCTGCACTTGACCACAAGGGGGCGCACACATCTGGATTTCATTCACAGCAGCTAAGAGGCTGCTGGCGCTCCCATCTCCATCTGTCTTCCTCTCCTCCCTCTCTCTGTCTCTCTCTGTGTCTCTCTCCAAAAAAAAAAAAAAAATAGACATATTCAATTTAAAACATACAGAGATGACAATTGATAAGAAGTGTCCTGCTCTGTGGTGGCACATGCTTATAAACCCAGCACTTGAAAGGGAAGCTGAGGCAGGAGGATTGTGAGTTTGATACCAGCTTGAGCAACATAGTGAGATTCTGTTTAAAAATAAAAACAAAAAGAGGGTTGGGAAAATGTCCCAGTAAGTTCTTGCTGTGCAAGTATGAGGATCTATGTTCAATCCTCAGAACTCATGTAAAAAGGACAAAAAGAGTCAGCATGGTGGCGCACACTTTAAACACCAGCCAGCACTGGGGAGGTGGAGATAAGGGGTCCTTGCAGCTTGCTCACAAACCAATATAGCCTGGTTGGCAAGTTCCAGTCTAGCCTCCAATAAGACTTCGCCTCAAAGAAGGGTGGAAGATATCTAAGGAACAACCTTCAAGCCTCCATATGAATATGCACACACATGTGCATTCACATACACTAACACACACAAGAAAAGAAAAAAGTATTCCATTTGGCCACTGTATATTTGTTTGTCAATATAATAAAACACGCGCCACTCCCTTTCAGTCTTGTATAAGGTCAGCTTGAGGGCCAGGAGCAGAGGAAGAAAACGTGATTTCAGCTCATGAATGCTCAGCCTTCACTCCCTCGTCAATGCAGGCAGGGCTCCCACTTCTGTCTTCATCATGCATTGTACCTTGACATACTTTCTGCTAATTGGATTAATGGCTAAATGCAATTTAGCCAATGAAACCTGGAGATGCCAGGAGCTATTTCAGTACACACTGCACAGCACTCAAAATATCTCTTGCTGTTAAGTATTTACCTTAGCATGAAACTGAATGAAAAAAGATGAGAGTCTAGCCAGACACGGTGGTGCACACCTTTAATCCCAGCACTCACTCAGGAGGCAAAGATAAGAGGATCGCTATGAGTTTGAGGCCACCCTGAGACTACATAGTGAATTCCAGGTTAGCCTGAGCTAGAGTGAAACCCTACCTTGAGGAAAAAAAGAGATGAGAGTCTAGACAAAGAGTGTTTACAGTATCACTTAGGTCATTTTCTTGGTTTCTAGCTCCCATTAATCAATCCCTGTTTTTCTGTTGCTAAGTTGTGTGTCCAGGGCTAACAGGGAGCAAGTGCTCTGAGACCATCGGCCACATCAGCACTGGCAGAGACGACCCACAGGCCCAGTCCTTACAGAAGGCAGAGCAGAGATGCAGTCAGGAGTGCCTTTGTCTGCATCAGATCATTTCTCAAACTTTCTATTGGATCACAGAACAACTTCTGCTGCCATGGAACAAGCCTGTGCCTTGTTGGCTGGCCAGAATCTGGCGTCCAGAATCCTCCATTCACCATCCAGTGTAGTCATCATCACACCACTTTGATGGTCTGATGTGGACATCAGCACATTCCTAGAGGAAAGGACTAGTTTAAAAGATCATGAAGGATTTGTTTTTGTAGCTCTCAAGCCCATTGAAAACATCACTAAAAGCCACAGTGTTTGTTTGCAGAATCAGGGAGAAAGCCGATGGCCTTCCCTTTTGAAGAGGATGGAGAGGGTGCAGAGGCAGTTAGGAAGTGGCCAGACTTCTGGAGGGGCAGAGGCTGATTGAAACAGAGCATTTCCAAATACAAAGCATTACAAGTGGCAATATTAATATCTTTTCACCTTCCCCTGGGCATACTGGATGGGGCATATTTCCAGCTAAAGCCTGAGACATCAGAAGCCAGCTCTTGCCAGGGGATGTGATTCTGTGTCCCACTCACTGTCCCCACTCTCTCTACAGTGATTTCCCCCCCCCCATAAATTACCAGCTACAGAAGACAAACATTTGTTAGTCAAGGTAGCTGTGTCTTCCTGTGTTTGAATCAGCAGAAGTCAAATGTTGTGCAGGGCAAATCCAAGTGGAGACAAATTCATCTCTCAGCACTTAGTGTCTTGCAGGAAATAACCCAGAGAGGTGCTTATCTATGTCCAAGGAAAAAGGCATTTTTTCCATAATAAAGATACTGAAAATATTTCTTCAATACACTTGTTCTTTGTCGTATTTAGGGGACTGGTTCCAAGTTCACCTATCTCCTCACCCCCTTTAATACTAAAATCCCTAGCTGGGTGTGGTGGTGCACGCTTTTAATTCCAGCACTCAGGAGGCAGAGGTAGGAGGACTGCTATGAGTTTGAGGCCACCCTGAAACTACATAGTGATTTCCAGGTCAGCCTGAGCTACAGTGAGACCCTACCTCGAAAAACAAAACAACAACAACAACAAAAAACACACAAAAATCGCTGATGCTTAAATGCTACATATAAAATGACATAATATTCACCTATAAACAGTTCACATCCTCAAATGTGTTTCAAATCATCACCAGAGTATTTACAATCTCTAATACAGTGAAAACTCTATAGAAATAGTTATTACATTCTATGCTGTTTAGGGAATAAGGACATGAAAAGGATGGTATGTGTTCATTGCAGGTGCACTTTTTAGAATGAATTTATTTATTGCATGTGTGTGGTATGTGTGGTATATGCACGTGTGTGTGTTTCTGTGTGTGCAAGTGCATGCACCCTATGCACATGAATATAGAGGCCAAAGAAGAATATAATGTTTGCCCTCATTCCTTCTTCCCGTTGTTGTTTCCTTGAGATAGAGTCTCTTTGTGAACCTAGAGCCACTGGATCGTAGTCAAAACTGACTAACTGGTGACCCCCTAATGATTCTCCAGTCTCTGGTCCCCAACTGGACTAGGGTTATAGCATATATGGTTATGTCTAACAGTTTACCTGCTTGGAAATTGAACTCAGGACAAATCAGGCCCTCATGTTTTCCCATCAAGTACTCTTAGCCACCAAGCTGTCTGCTCAGCCCTTCAAAGTATTTTGAATCTGTGGTTGGTTGAATCCACAGTGGACTGACTATACAATATTTAGACTCTCCCTTAAGTCTTAAACAATCTATCTCTAGCTAGCTTCCATGGGACTGCTTTAGACACGGCCTGGCCCACCATTGTTGCTTTTTGTGGAGTGGTAGGTTTCAGACAGGGTTTCCTCTATAGCCCGGGTTGTTCTCAAATTCTTAGCATCCCCCTGCATCAGCCTCCTCGTATTGGGATTATGGGTGTGAATCATCACTCCTGACCTGTCCCCATTTTTAAGTGGATTCCTTCTGTCTCACCTGTCCCTTTCTAGCAGCTGAGCAGAAGGAGAATAGGGTGCACTACTGTAATGCTGAAAACACAGCAGGTACCTGACACAGCCAGTCCCCCTTTATTTCCCAATCCTTCTCCCAATACTTCCTCCTCAACTTTTATCTCCACTGAGGGCTTCCCCAGAAGATACTCAGAACACTTGGACATAATGTTAACATTATACACTACAGATATTTCAGCCAGATTCTAGTTACATATCTTAAAAGACACTGGATGGGAAGAAAAGACCTGAAAGGTAAAATAGTGGATGATCACAGTATATTGATATGACACATGAACAAAGGTAGGAGGATCACTGTGAGTTCAAGGCCACCCTGAGACTACATAGTGAATTCCAGGACAGCCTGGGCTAGTGTAAAACCCTACCTCAAAAAACAAACAAACAAAAAAAAAAACAATAACGACACATCAACATTCAAACTAGCTCGAGACAATCTCTATCTTCACTGTTACAAGCTGCTGACCTTCAGAAAATATTGGGAAACTTCTGTAGTCCCAGCTTTCTTTTATACAAAAATGAGGATATTTGAGAATTCAATGAGAGACTCTTCATAAATATCTTATGTTCCTAGCACAGAATAACTTTTCACAATGTTAGCTACTACCAAATTTTAAAATTATACTTATTTACCAGCAGTACACTACTTGCAAACTATATATATATATATATATATATATAAAATAACAGGGGCTGGAAAGATAGGTCAGTGTGAAGACCACAGTTCAGTTCCCTAGCAAACATATAAACAAAATTGCTATCTTCAATAGCAGATTGAACAATCAATATTTTCCTAAGGAACAAAGGAAAGATTTTATGCTTTGTGCTACACATGAAACTAGGGCTCAGTAGAATGAATAAAGGTCAGACCTCGGGACAAACTGTGTATAATCTTGACATCATGTGAGCCTAAGAAAAACATTGACTTTTTCTCAAACCAAGCTGTTTCTATATATGAGGCAATGTTGAACATACCAGATAGTATGACTGTTGACTAATAAGCATTCTCCCTATTATAGGTTGAATGGTATGACTGAAATATGTTTCAACCTCATTCCTGGTACTTCAGAATATGGCCTTTAGAAATAGTCTTGACAGAGATAGTTTAAATATGATCACTAGAGTTGGACCTTAGCTCATTATGACTTGTGTATTTACAGGAAGATGAAATATGAACACAGAGCTAGTCAGACAGAGAGAACATCAAATGAGCCTGAAGGAAGGGGTTAGGATCCTATATCTACAATGAGCCTGAAGGAAGGGGTTGGGATCATTCATCTACAATGAAGGAGCTCTAAACTTTCCAGCAGGCTAGCAGAAACTACGGGAGATACTAGAAGATTCTCCCTCACAGTTCTTGAAGGAATCCACCCTGCTGACACCTTGGTCTTGGACTAAACTACTTCCAGATTTCAGGACAATAAGCACCTGTTATTTAAGCCAAGCTAAGGCCCTTTGTTATGGCCACTGTAGCAATGGAATACACCTGCAACCCTTTTGTTCCTCTAAACTATTCCAGAAGCCTCACCAGCATAGCACATGTCAAGTCTTGTTGCCACTTCCTTTCTGATTGCTCTTTCATAGCCTCCTAGACGTCTATTAGCTTTTCTGTTCGTTTTTTTGTTCGGACCATCCCCCTTAATCTGTAGAACAATTGACATGTAATCTTACCCTGTGGTTCACTCAGTCTAGAAAGCAGGTGTGAAGCCCTCCTGCACAGCTCCTGCACCCAGGAGGCCCACAAAGTCACCAGGAGCCACGAGGTCACTGACCCTTGAATGTATGCAGAGGCCAAAGTTCACAAGTCAGTTTGCCACTGGCGCCAGCTCTCAGATGTTCCACCATGATCAGCATTCTGCTAATCTAAGATATTTATGTGGTATTTTTCTCTAGCAAGAGAAGCAGTATCCTAAAAGAGGTTTGCTGGGCTCTGGTTCTTTGGCATCAAACCATTCACTCCAAATAAAACCTAATTTCTCTTTGAGGATGTCCCTGGTTCTGATATTTCTTTGGGGAAATTCCCCAATCTAATTACTTTTGTCAAGGAATGAAAAATGAAAAGACCCCCACATTTCCTGCCTCTAAGTAAATAGCCAGGGAGAAGGAAGGACATTAGAACTCAGTTCATCAGATTTCCTTACTGGGACTTTGAATTCTCAGCAAAGAATGTTTTGGGGCTTTGAAGTCCCCCCAAAGCCCAGACATTTTCTGCATGCTGATTTTTGCAGCCAGGCTCTTGTAGCCATTTTTAACTGGGCTGCCTGTTTTCCATAGTTTTCCCAGTCATTTGTTAGCATCTGAGCTCCTGGGATCTTGCAGTACATTCTAGTTTTATAGTGGCAGAAGAAATATGCCAAACAGCCTGAACAGGGGAAAGTCCCCAAAATGACATAAGAAAGGAATGAAGGTGGATGGCTAGGGAAGCTGCCCTCGCCCCTTGCAGTTTAGTCTCCTCGCCCTCTTTGCTGTTTATTGCAGGTTTAACTTTAACTGTCACGTATACCCCTTTGTAAGTTTTATTTGCCAAACTGTTACATTTTTGTAAATCTTTTGGAACCTGCTTGCTCAACTGTCCCATGTGCACTATTGTAACCCATGTTTGCTTATACTGTAACATCCCTAACAAACTTGAGTTAGGGGCTGACGTTATGGAGAGATCTGGACGTCAGTCCACTGGCATAAACTTCCTCTCCTTCACCTGGCGTGGCTGCTGCTCTCTTGACATCCAGAAGTTCTCGTAACATTTCTAAGTCTCCCTTTCTTCCTTTCATTCACCTTAGGATGACCAAAGTGGTTTCTGGGACTTGGCAACTAAGAAACCTGGCAGACTCGAGGGCTACTAGAAAGTGAATGGGAAAATAAACTGTAACCCCTCCTTCATGTGAGCAATGAGATGTAAAGGATATAGTAGCCCCTTCAAGTCAGCTTGCATACACAGAATGTTATGCAGAGACTACTGTCTGCTGCAAATTAGAAAACAAAACAGAGACTGCTGAAATGTAATTGATTCATTTAAAAAGATTCTAAAATCTGGCAGCATTCCAGAGCAAAGATGCCCAGCCTCTCCCACACATGTCCCACCCAATAGCCAGGTTATAGTTATACCAGATCAAAGGAAGTAAGGAGAGAAAACAACCTGATTGTGGCTAGTCTTGGCATTTGCCTGGCATGATCATGTTTTGGCAGCTGCTCTGATTGGCACTCACTTACTTGGTTACAAAGGTATACTCAGGTTAGGTTCAATTTATTTACACATAAGGTTCAGTTATGTGTACCCTATGTCACAATGTACAGAAGCTGATTTGGGCCAAACTTTGTATCAGCTGATATGGAGACATGTCTACATCAAAGTTAGCACTGCCTCTTTTCATTTCTAAAAAAAAAAAAAAAAAAAAGGATTATGAGGAATACCTTTTTCTATGAAGCCTGATGCAAATAAAATAAGAAAATGTCAATAGTAATGATAGTGATGATGCTTCAGTACTCTCCCAGAAAAAAAGTATCTGGGGAAAGACATACACAGAGGTGAGATCAAGGAAGCATAGTTAATCTACTTTAAAAATCACATAATATACTTCTTGAGTATTAGAATTAAATATTGAAAAATCATATATTGTTCCACATAAGGATGATCATTTCTTTAAAGATGCATTCTGTGGTATATAAATAACTCCTTTTGTTGGCTTATTTTGTAAAGGTAGAGTTTTTTGTTTCATCCTTCCTTAAGAGGAAGTCTATCTGTATGGTTTACAACTAAGTTCATGAGCCATGTCAGACTGTACGCTAATATCCCTCAAAATCCCTATCTATAAGATGTTTTGTTCTTACCATAATGGTTTGGCTGTGTTTTAATGAGCATTTTATTAAATTATCTTCTTAGAAAAGTGTGCAAATAGTAAAGGTACATTTCACTGAATTATCATGAAGAGACTACACCATATAAATGCAAAATGGATCAAGGAGGTCTTCGCCAGTGCCGGGGCCTCGCCACCCTGTCCCTTGAGGAACCTAAACCCGCTCGTCCTTTCTCCTTCCCACCTGATTTGCAACTCCGCCACCATGTTCGAGGCGCACCTGGTCCGGTGCTCCCTCTTGAAGAAGGTGCTGGAGGAGCTCAAGGACCTTATCAACGAGGCCTGCTGGGATGAGCATGGACTCGTCGCACGTCTCCTTGGTGCAGCTCACCTTGCGCTCCAAAGGCTTCGACACCTACCGCTGCGACGGCAACCTGGCCATGGGCATGAACCTCACCAGCATGTCCAAAATGTTCAAGTGTACTGGCAATGAAGACACCATTACACTAAGGGCTGAAGATAACGCTGATACCTTGGCACTAGCATTTGAAGCACCAAATCCAGAGAAAGTTTCAGACTATGAAATGAAGTTAGTGGATTTAGATGTTGAGCAACTTGGAATTCCAGAACAAGAGTAAAGCTGTGTGGTCAAGATGCCTTCTGGCGAATTTGCACGTATATGCCCAGATCACGGTCATATTGGAGATGCTGTTGTAATATCCTGCGCAAAAGATGGAGTGAAGTTTTCTGCAAGTGGAGAACTTGGAAATGGAAACATTAAGTTGTCACAAACAAGTAATGTTGATAAAGAGGATGAAGCTGTTACCATAGAAATTAAGGAGCCAGTACCTGAACTATTTTACAAAAGCCACTCCACTTTCTCCTACAGTGACACTCAGTATGTGTGCAGATGTTCCCCCGGTTGTGAGTATAAAATTGCTGACATGAGACTTTTAAAGTACTACTTGGCTCCCAAGGTTGAAGATGAAGAAGGATCTTAGATGTTGATAGAATCTGAGGAAACAGCCTTTAAAGAACTGGTGCTTCTGAGATGCCAGCACATTCTTAGGTCTTTTGTCACCAAATCTGTACTTTTGGGTATATGTGTAGATTATGTTTCTGTAAATAACCTGTTTTTTTTTTTTTCTTTCCATTCCCTACAATTTGTCAAGTGATCTTGATAACATATTTCTGCCTTAAAAATATTCTTGGTGATTTTTATAACAAACTTGACTTACATACAGTTTCAAGAAATGTTTTTCAATTCAAATAAAGTTTACTGAATTCTCAAAAAAAAAAAAAAAACGGATCAAGGAACTGAACATTACAGGAAACATCCTTCCCAAACCATATCTCCTCTGTCTTCTCAAAAGATAACAATGCCCTGGATTTTAACATCATAGAATATATTTTTCATTTTTTATTTGTTTAATGACTGATTGACGGGTTGATAGGTACTTATCATGTAGTCCAGGAGATATTGTGAAAGTCACAGTATGCCTGCCTTACTCTCATAAATGCTGGAATTAAAAGCCTATGCTACTATACATAGATAATTGATTTTTCTTATATTTGATTTTTTACCTAAATGGAATTATATAGTATATTTCATTTTGTGTATGGTTTCTGTAATTCAACATTATGTCTGGGGTGTGCTGGTTTGAATCAGAGTCTGTCATAAACTCATGTGTTTTGAATTCTTGCTCCCCAAGGGATTGCCATTTGGAAGATGGAGACTCACTGCAGGAGGCATGGTGGGGGCAGGTGTAAAGATAGCCAAACTTGGTTCACTCTCTTGCTGTTGTTTTCCACATGCTGTGGCAGAGGTGATGTCCAACCTCTGTTCTACCATCTTTTCCCTGCCATCATAAAGCTTCCCCTAGAGACTGTGCATGCCTCTAATCCCAGTACTTGGGAGGCAGAGGTAGGAGGATCGCCAAGAGTTCAAGGCCAACCTGAGAATACATAGTGAATTCCAGGTCAGCCTGAGCTAGCGTGAGACCCTATCTTGAAAAAAAAAAAAAAAAAAAGAATGGTGTGGACAGAGGGATATGGCACAGAAAAAATGAAATTTTTTGGGTGGAAAATTCTGCCTCAATTGTATGAGATTATAACCATTGAGACTGGGCCAGCTGACCTGCACTGGGGCAACAGGAAGAATGTAGACTCCTTTGAAGGATCCTGAGTGCTCAAGTGGTGTTCTGTTCTTCAAAGTCTGCTTTATCCCCCCCACCCCCGGATTAACAAATCAGCACCCCACCTAGTATTATAGAGTATAAGAAACATAGGAAAGAGAGGGTCATTGAATTTGCAACATGGTCTTGTGTTTTAGAAATGGCCATGGGCAGTGTGAAGCAGGATTAGCCTGCATGGAAACCCGATGGAGCTGTGAGGATGAACTGTGGATTGCAGTAGAGACCTAGTGGAGACTCTAGGACCATGATATGACTACTAAGGAAAGCTGCTGGCCCTGGGTTGAAATTTTCCAAGACTGTGAGTAGCTTAGTTGGAGGGGCAGAATTGGAACTCTGGAGACTTTTTATGGTTAGAACTATCAGACTTGGAAATTTGTCACTGACTAGAGTTGTTGGACTTGGAGTTACAGAATCTGATGCTTGTCCTGTTTAAATCTTGTATTGATTGAATATTTCTTTGCTATGCCTAGTGCCATCTTTTGCAGTGTGAATGTTTATTCTGTACCATTATGGGTTTGGTGGGGGGGATTTATTTTATTTTATTTTATTTTGGTATTATGGTATTAAAAGACCTTGGATTATGGGGATGTTTGAACATCACTGGGATTGATAAAAACTAAGGGGACTTTTAGAGTTGGACTGAATGCATTGTATGCATGTATCATGTATGGTTATCATTTTATGGGGGCCAGGCGCAGAATGTAGTGGTTTGATTTAGGTGTCCCCTCATAAACTTACATGTTCTGAATGCTAGGTTCCCAGGTGATGGAAATTTGGGAATTAATGCCTCCTGGAGACAGTGCATTGTTGGGGATGGTCTTATGGGTACTTTAGCCAGTTTCCCCTTGCCAGTGTTTGGCACACTCTCCTGTTGTTATTGTCTACCTGATGTCGGCCAAGAGGTGATGTTCACCCTCTGCTCATATCACTGTTTTCCCTGCCATCATGGAGCTTCCCCTTGAGTCTATAAGCCAAAATAAACCTTTTTTTTTTCCCCACAAGCTACTCTTAGTGGGATTATATTTGCCAGCAATGTGAACCTGACTGCAACATATTCCTTTAATTCTGGGCATATAGAAAAAAGGAAATTACATCATTGCTCTTATTTACATTGAAGTGTATGTAAAGATACAAATTTAAAACATTACAACCACCCTCTCAGAACAAACACATATATGAATCTTCAGGTTTGTGGAGTAAGTTCTTCAGGACTGGGGATATATCTCAATGGGAGAATGCTTATGTGTTTAATGTCAAGCACCATAAAAATGGAGGGAGGGTATCTTCAACTAGCTGTCATATAGAATTCAGTGTGCTGTAGTCTAGATTTCAAGTTCTCCCAAGGCTCATGTGCTAAGTCATGGTTTCTAGGGTACACTAACTGGGAGGTGATGGAACCTCTAAGAAAGGGGGGAACTAAGTGTCTTTAAAAGGGACTGTGAGACTTCAATCCCCTCCTCACTCTTACTGCTCCAGACTCCAGATGAGCAGGTTTGCTCTCTCACATGCTGGGCTCATGGGCTATTTTGCCAAGGGCTGAAAGCAAACTAGTCAACTGATAATGACCTAAAGGGTGAAAAAGAATAAACATTTCCTTTCCATCTCAAGTATTTAGTTACAATAATGGAAAACCTACTAATATGATAAATAATAAACTGTGCTAACTTGAAGCTTACATAAATTATTACACCTGTGACTTGTTGGGTTCAGGACTGTATAGTGCCGGGGGGTGGGGGGAGTGGGGTGGGAACATGACTTGAGTAAGATCAAACAAAAAGTAATATTTTTTTAAAAATGTAATTTATCCTATTCCAAAAAAACTGATTTTTCCCATTTTGAAGTGTTACCTTATAAAACATAATTTATTTAAAAGTTAAATAAACCTCTTTTGCTTGGTAACTGGCTCAGTGGTCTAAGGTCCTTGCTTGTAAAGCCTGCAGGCCCAGGTTTGATCCCCCAGTACCCATGTAAAGCCAGATACATGAAGTGGCACATGCATCTGGAATTTGTTTGTAGTGGCAAGAGGTGCTGGCACATATCCCCCATTGCAAACAAATAAATAAAAATATATTGAAGAAAAAGTAAATTAAGCCTCTTGTCAATTTTGTACCCCCCAAATTTTTCCCTAGTGATCTGGACACCAATTTGGACGTGGAATCCTCAGGGGAGGTGCAGACTGTACTCCCCAGGCCACCGGAGGAAGAAGCTTAATTTCCTCTGGATCTTATTTTCAACTTGTAAATCTGTCTTGAAGATACGAAAAATTTCTTGTTCCTCTGGCTAAAGGCCCTGAGCAAATACAGGTGAGTTCAAGCCATCAGGTGGACTTAAAATCAGCTGTGGAAGCCGGGCGTGGTGGCGCACACCTTTAATCCCAGCACTTGGGAGGCAGAGGTAGGAGGATCACTGTGAGTTCAAGGCCACCTTGAGATTACATAGTTAATTCCAGGTCAGCCTGGGCCAGAGTGAGACCCTACCTGGAAAAACCAAAAAAAAAAAAAAAAAAAAAAAATCAGCTGTGGAGTACACATGCTATTGAGTCCTCTTACTCTTTCACTTCCTTGTGTTGAGAACATGGGGAACTGGACATATGTGCATGGTTGAAATAAAGGGTGAGATTTTGTTCTGTTTTGTAATCTCTTTAGCAGATTGCCTGTGATGTCACACATTCTGGTTTATACTTACTCAGAAAAAAAAAAGCTGTTTTATTTCTCTTCTGTCTTCTGGAGAAGTTGTTTATGGGTATTGGGAGATTTTATTTTTAATTATATTTTATTTTTAATTATATTTTCCTCCTCTATATCTCTGCCCCTCTTTATTTTTTCACTTATTTAGTCTTACATTAATGGCTCTGATAACAAAACCTAGAGAATACACAGCATCCCTAATTTAAGGTATGCCTTGAAAGTACAGTTTTTAGTTTCCCAGTTCCTATGTTTGTCTAAAAGAATAAAGTTTCACATTTCTAGCTAAGTATTAAGTAAGGAATTATACAAATTATAAAAAGTAACCATTGACTAAATAAACATCAATCTTTTCTTTAAATCCTGGAGAAAATAGTGTTCATATACACCAAAATTCAGGTTATATGTGCCTAAACATGCCTCAGCCACCTTAGAGAAAGTTCAAAAAAGTGCTATTTTGAGCATCTGGCAGGCAAAAAGTCCTTGCTTAGTCATTTTCTTTTAAGCAATCATGATTGTGAAAGTTGAGTGCAGTTTTTTGGTTTTTCACTCATATAAAAGCTGGAGTGGAAACATCTACATGTCCTGTCCCAAGCCCTATAAGCAGGAAGCAGAAGGTTCAAGATTTAGATGTAGGTATCACTACCCACATCTCTACTCGCTTCCTATTTTTTCTTAAGCTCGCAGAGCCAGCGTCAATCTCAGGGGATTTCTCACCAGCCACATGGGGGTTTCTCATTTTGATCACTACAATTATGAAAATACTTTCAAGTTAAAGAAAAGAAACAGGGTTTATCTTCAGAAACTTATTGTTTCCAATTCCAAAAGCCAGAAATATGAGCCCAAGTTGTTCACAGGATGGGTGGCTGGTGGCCTGCCATCTTCTCACTCCATCTTCACATGGAGCTTCCTTCTGGATGTTGTCCCTGTCCCAGACTCTTCTTTCAAGAATGATGTTTCTATCTTTTAGCCCAGCTATCATTTAGAGATAATTCACTGAACTCAAGCAATGTGTAACAATGTTTCTAGAATTCCTAGATGAAAAGATTTAAAGATTTTTCTATGCAATCTTTTCTTCCATCAAACACAAATTGTCCTCACTCTGCCTCAATAAACTCCCCATAACAGAAATGTGTTATCTTGCTCCTTGCTTATCTGACAGAGTATAGCTCATCACCCAGTTTCTATTACTGCTATGCAAACAGCATGGTTTCTTTCTGCATCACAGATGAAATCTGTGGTCTTATGAGGAAAGAGATGAACAGGAAGCTGTGGCAAGCCCTGACTTGATAAATTCACTTATTTCAGGAAAAGGTACTTTCACAATTACCTTGTGATGTAGGTGGCTAAGATAGTTAACATGTTTGTTTGCATGCTCATTATAATTCTAGTTCATTTTTGAACTATTTTACTAACAATTTTCATACATGTGTATTTTGACTATAATTCACCCCTGTCGCCTTTCCTTACCTTCTCCCTTCCCCTTCAAATTTTCAACTAGTCCCGCTTCCACTTTGATGCTTTTTGTTTGTTTGTTTGCTTACTTTGTTTAGTTTTTCCCCTCCTCCATTACCCATGTTGGAATGTTGATGAGCCCAGGATTGTGCAGGTGTTATAGCTGTAATAGCAGTCACCATGAGGTCAGGAGATGTTGGGCCTTAAGAGGTCCGGGTACGAGGCCTAGTGGAACTTCCTGAGCCTGATTAGAGTTTGGTGACCTGTCTTTGGCCTACTCCCGCTTAGGAGTGACTCAGCAAGGCCTAAGCCAAAACTGCCTCCGCCCAGCTACTGCTGATGTGGTGAAATACTATTGGCCCCTACACCTTTATCCCATCCTGAGATGCCACCCTCTTTCTCAAAGCTATATAAACATCTTCCTACTACAATAAAACGAGTTCCTGCTTCGACAAGACTCCCAACCCAAGGTGTTTTTCTCTCCGGTGTCTTAGAGGAGGGGGTTCTGGGTCGCCGACACTCACCATCCCGCTCAGACCCAAAAAAGGGGCCGGCTGGACCGGCTCCTTCTTCAGCCCTACCTGCCGGGAGGAACCAGCAGACTGGTGCCCCATGTGAGGATGGAAGAACACGGAAGAATGCTGACAGGCCAATCAGTCTGTGGGTGAATGTACCCTCATAAGTTATGAGGTAGTCTTCACATCTAATGTTCTGACCTTTGCTTCTGTAACCTGTGCTTGTTTATCAACATATTTTCGTTCCCTTTCTCTTTCCTTTCACTTTCGGGTTGCCGGCAAGCCACATTGGCAGTGCCTGTATTTCTGAACGGGTCATACGTCCCTGGTGGACACACCGTGTGGGCATATGGCCATGAAGTAATATGTGGGTCCTAAACATTCTATCCATTTGTCTCAGCTTGACCTGGCATTAGGAGTTGTAGTTTGCATGATCATCCTTTGGGCTATCATTTTTGATTTGGGTTATTTTCTCAGCCTTCTTGATTCAGGAGTGTCCCAGCCTAGCCCCCCCTTAAACACCACCAAGCGTAATGGGCAACCTCCTCCCCATCAGAGGACATCGCAATTGCAGGCTCTTAAGGCCCTCCTCCTGCAACGTGGCATCATTTCTGCCCATAACAAAAGTGGTAAAGAAAAACTGAAACTGGCTCTTAAAATCTCATCCCTCCCAAGGCCGACACCCACACCGCCACTGGCCTGCTGCCTTTTCAGCCCATAACCGCCGCCTGTAACAATCGCACTCACAACCACCCCTCCCCCTCTATACCCTTAAAAGGACCTCAGCCTGATCCATCCTGGAAACACCCAGGCAGCTGCCAGTTCACTAACACACACCATTGCCCCACCCTTCGCTGCCTTCCCATTAACATAGGGCTGGAGGTAACAGCCAGGCCCTGATTCCCCATCCCCCTCTCTCATATGCAAGGCAGCCCAAATCAAAGGGTCAGCACAATTCAAAAAACTATTCGCTGTCCTTTTGGCTTTGGACACTACTGGACTCCAACCCTATCAGCCCCTTGATGATTCAAGCCCGCTTCCTACTTAATGTCACTGGGGGCTGGTCTTAAGGTGTTAATGGTAGGTTTGAGATTCCATTGTAAAGATATGCAAAGTGTGCCCAGTAGGAGTTCCGGAAGTGTGCTGGAATTTTTGGCTATAGTTTTGCTCTGTGTGTTGTGTGCCTGGTTGGTTTTGCTCTCTTGCTTGGATCTGTGAAGACAGGCCAACTCCTTCTGCTATTATCGAACTTCCCCTAGATCTGTAAGCTTCAACATCAAAATTTACCAGGATTCCTCTCTAAAAAAAAAAACAAATTGGCTGACAAACTGGCTTCTCTGCCTCAGTGTAATACAGTCTCAAAAGCTACACACTTCCACTTATTAACCCACATAAATTGGAGGGGCCTTAAACATAAATATCCCCATGTGCCAGTCAAGGACCTTAAAAACATTGTCCGAACTTACAAATCTTGTCAGCCTTTCCTCCACATACCTCCTCTTCAAACTACAGGAGCCAATCCTCGAGGACTACGCCCTAATCACCTTTGGCAGATTGATGTTACACACTATTCTCCATTTGAAAAACTTTAATATATTTTTCTCTCAGTTGATACTTTCTCCCATGCTTGCTGGGCATCGGCACACACTGGAAAAAAGACTAGACATGCTATTAGCCATATGCTTCAATGCTTTGCCACCCTTGGATTGCCAAATCAAGTCAAAACTGATAATGGCTCCTGCTTCGTAAGCAGGGCCTTTTTAGATTTCCTCCAAACCTGAAAAATCTCACTTTCCACAGGCATCCCATATAACCCACGGGGCCAAGCCATAGTAAAAAGATATAATCAAACTCTCAAGTCTCAATTAAAAAAACAAAAGGGGGAATCCCTACCCCCACATGACCAACTCAAAAAGGCATTATTAACCCTAAATATTTTAAATTTTTCTAAAGAAGATAGACACTTGTCCCCTTTTCAAAAACATTGGACCTCAGCCATTACTTACAGCTCCATCTGGGTCAAATGGAGGGACCCATTGACTGGGGCCTGAGAGGACCAGACCCCTTCTCACAGCAGGGAGAGGATTTAGATGTGTCTTTCCTCAAGAGGAAAAAAAAGACCCATTTGGGTACCAACAAAAGACCTAACATATTTACCCCAACAAGGGGACAATGACAATCGCCTCTCAGGGAGTGTTCCACCCCTGAGAACTGTGCCTCTGTTTCTTCCCAGAAACAATTGGAGATGTGGATGCTGCTAGACCCAAATGATGCCAGAAAAGCTCCAGGAAGATTTGGAGAGGAGGAGATGAGACTTCCAAGACAACCCACTGTAGACGGGCTTACATGGCTTCTTACCCTACCTTCTCCCTCTCCTCAGACCCCTCCCTCTCCTTCTTCTTATCCTCACTGTCAGGCCCTATATAATTTATAAGATTACACAATCCATTCACCAATGGCTAGAGGCAATTAAACTTCATCAGGTCAAAATACATTACCACAGGCTCGCAACTCAGGAGCCAGGCTCTTCCTCTGACTGACTGTCCTCCTGGCGTCCTTCCCCCTCCCTCCATCAAACCAATGATGGGTAAGATCTCAGACAGGCTGAGACAAACTAAGAAAGGTCATGGAGTGGATTTTTGACAGGCTGGAGGCATAGTACCCAGTGACGGGTAAGATCCCCAGAGGGGGACAACCTAAGACAGGGGCCATGATTTCTGCCATTCTTACAAAAACAAAAGGGGGAGATGTTGGGCCCTAAGAGGCCCAGGTGCAAGGCCTAGTGGAACTTCCTGAGCCTGATTAGAGTTTGGTGACCTGTCTTTGGCCTATTACCCCGCTTAGGAGTGACTCAGCAAGGCCTAAGCCAAAACTGCCTCCGCCCAGCTACTGCTGATGTGGTGAAATACTATTGGCCCCTACACCTTTATCCCATCCTGAGATGCCACCCTCTTTCTCAAAGCTATATAAACATCTTCCTACTACAATAAAACGAGTTCCTGCTTCAACAAGACTCCCAACCCAAGGTGTTTTCTCTCCGGTGTCTTAGAGGAGGGGGTTCTGGGTCGCCGACACTCACCATCCCGCTCAGACCCAAAAAAGGGGCCGGCTGGACCGGCTCCTTCTTCAGCCCTACCTGCCGGGAGGAACCAGCAGACTGGTGCCCCATGTGAGGATGGAAGAACACGGAAGAATGCTGACAGGCCAATCAGTCTGTGGGTGAATGTACCCTCATAAGTTATGAGGTAGTCTTCACATCTAATGTTCTGACCTTTGCTTCTGTAACCTGTGCTTGTTTATCAACATATTTTCGTTCCCTTTCTCTTTCCTTTCACTTTCGGGTTGCCGGCAAGCCACATTGGCAGTGCCTGTATTTCTGAACGGGTCATACGTCCCTGGTGGACACACCGTGTGGGCATATGGCCATGAAGTAATATGTGGGTCCTAAACATTCTATCCATTTGTCTCAGCTTGACCTGGCATTAGGAGTTGTAGTTTGCATGATCATCCTTTGGGCTATCATTTTTGATTTGGGTTATTTTCTCAGCCTTCTTGATTCAGGAGTGTCCCAGCCTAGCCCCCCCCTTAAACACCACCAAGCCGTAATGGGCAACCTCCCTCCCCATCAGAGGACATCGCAATTGCAGGCTCTTAAGGCCCTCCTCCTGCAACGTGGCATCATTTCTGCCCATAACAAAAGTGGTAAAGAAAAACTGAAACTGGCTCTTAAAATCTCATCCCTCCCAAGGCCGACACCCACACCGCCACTGGCCTGCTGCCTTTTCAGCCCATAACCGCCGCCTGTAACAATCGCACTCACAACCACCCCTCCCCCTCTATACCCTTAAAAGGACCTCAGCCTGATCCATCCTGGAAACACCCAGGCAGCTGCCAGTTCACTAACACACACCATTGCCCCACCCTTCGCTGCCTTCCCATTAACGTAGGGCCGGAGGTAACAGCCAGGCCCTGATTCCCCATCCCCCTCTCTCATATGCAAGGCAGCCCAAATCAAAGGGTCAGCACAATTCAAAAACTATTCGCTGTCCTTTTGGCTTTGGACACTACTGGACTCAACCCTATCAGCCCCTTGATGATTCAAGCCCGCTTCCTACTTAATGTCACTGGGGCTGGTCTTAAGGTGTTAATGGTAGGTTTGAGATTCCATTGTAAAGATATGCAAAGTGTGCCCAGTAGGAGTTCCGGAAGTGTGCTGGAATTTTTGGCTATAGTTTTGCTCTGTGTGTTGTGTGCCTGGTTGGTTTTGCTCTCTTGCTTGGATCTGTGAAGACAGGCCAACTCCTTCTGCTATTATCGAACTTCCCCTAGATCTGTAAGCTTCAACATCAAAATTTACCAGGATTCCTCTCTAAAAAAAAAAACAAATTGGCTGACAAACTGGCTTCTCTGCCTCAGTGTAATACAGTCTCAAAAGCTACACACTTCCACTTATTAACCCACATAAATTGGAGGGGCCTTAAACATAAATATCCCCATGTGCCAGTCAAGGACCTTAAAAACATTGTCCGAACTTACAAATCTTGTCAGCCTTTCCTCCACATACCTCCTCTTCAAACTACAGGAGCCAATCCTCGAGGACTACGCCCTAATCACCTTTGGCAGATTGATGTTACACACTATTCTCCATTTGAAAAACTTTAATATATTTTTCTCTCAGTTGATACTTTCTCCCATGCTTGCTGGGCATCGGCACACACTGGAAAAAAGACTAGACATGCTATTAGCCATATGCTTCAATGCTTTGCCACCCTTGGATTGCCAAATCAAGTCAAAACTGATAATGGCTCCTGCTTCGTAAGCAGGGCCTTTTTAGATTTCCTCCAAACCTGAAAAATCTCACTTTCCACAGGCATCCCATATAACCCACGGGGCCAAGCCATAGTAAAAAGATATAATCAAACTCTCAAGTCTCAATTAAAAAAACAAAAGGGGGAATCCCTACCCCCACATGACCAACTCAAAAAGGCATTATTAACCCTAAATATTTTAAATTTTTCTAAAGAAGATAGACACTTGTCCCCTTTTCAAAAACATTGGACCTCAGCCATTACTTACAGCTCCATCTGGGTCAAATGGAGGGACCCATTGACTGGGGCCTGGAGAGGACCAGACCCCCTTCTCACAGCAGGGAGAGGATTTAGATGTGTCTTTCCTCAAGAGGAAAAAAGACCCATTTGGGTACCAACAAAAGACCTAACATATTTACCCCAACAAGGGGACAATGACAATCGCCTCTCCAGGGAGTGTTCCACCCCTGAGAACTGTGCCTCTGTTTCTTCCCCAGAAACAATTGGAGATGTGGATGCTGCTAGACCCAAATGATGCCAGAAAAGCTCCAGGAAGATTTGGAGAGGAGGAGATGAGACTTCCAAGACAACCCACTGTAGACGGGCTTACATGGCTTCTTACCCTACCTTCTCCCTCTCCTCAGACCCCTCCCTCTCCTTCTTCTTATCCTCACTGTCAGGCCCTATATAATTTATAAGATTACACAATCCATTCACCAATGGCTAGAGGCAATTAAACTTCATCAGGTCAAAATACATTACCACAGGCTCGCAACTCAGGAGCCAGGCTCTTCCTCTGACTGACTGTCCTCCTAACATCCCTCCCCCGCCCTCCATTGAACCAATGATGGGTAAGATCTCAGACAGGCTGAGACAAACTAAGAAAGGTCATGGAGTGGATTTTTGACAGGCTGGAGGCATGGTACCCAGTGACGGGTAAGATCCCCAGAGGGGGACAACCTAAGACAGGGGCCATGATTTCTGCCATTCTTACAAAAACAAAAGGGGGAGATGTTGGGCCCTAAGAGGCCCAGGTGCAAGGCCTAGTGGAACTTCCTGAGCCTGATTAGAGTTTGGCGACCTGTCTTTGGCCTATTACTCCCGCTTAGGAGTGACTCAGCAAGGCCTAAGCCAAAACTGCCTCCGCCCAGCTACTGCTTACATGGTGAAATACTATTGGCCCCTACACCTTTATCCCATCCTGAGACCCACCCTCTTTCTCAAAGCTATATAAACATCTTCCTACTACAATAAAACGAGTTCCTGCTTCAACAAGACTCCTGACCCAGTGTGTTTTTCTCTCCGGTGTCTTAGAGGAGGGGGTTCTGGGTCGCCGACATTCACCATCCCGCTCAGCCCCCAAAAAGGGGCTGGCTGGACCGGCTCCTTCAGCCCTACCTGCTGGGAGGAGCCAGCAAGGAATGAAACTGCCACATAATGTATGGAAGACATCACTCCACAGCACTCCTCCCCGTCCACACCCTTTTCCAAAATGTTCTCTGAGCCTTGGAGGGTGTGATATGAATGTCTCACTTAGCACTGAGCACCCTATCATCACTTATGCTCAGCAATTTGATGAGTTTTAAGTTTCCTCTGTAGTTACAGCCAACTGCAAAAAGCAGCTTCTGTGAACACAGGTAAGAGCAGCATTGAGCTATGGATGTACAGTACATATTTAGAGGCACGTTCATTTCCGCAACATATCAATTTAGCCAAAAAACAGTAGTCATTTCCCTCCTAGGACCTATGACCACTCCAGTTACAGACTTTTGACTAGGTTTTCAGTACCCAGTCATGAATTCTATCCCATGGTGCAGGTCTACATCCAATCAGAGAGCAGTTAGTTATCTCATAACAGTCTTGCCACTATTGCACCAGTGAGCACATTTTATCTGGAAAGTTGGTTGTGTAACTTGCAAGATTGTTGATGACTTTTCTTCTCTAACAGACTCCCTGATCAATAATTGACTGGAAGGTACCCCGTTCACTGGATATCTTCCTATAATAATCCATGGATTGTCCCAGAAGCATTATACACCCACATAGTTTTTGTTCAAATTCATGTAGGTTTCCATATGGTTTTTTTCATATATCTTTAGTTTTGTTAACTTCATTTTATGTGTGAGAAAACTGACATTCAAGGAAACTGAATGACTTTTCTAGAATGGCAGTGATAGTGTGGATAGTGTACTTTAACACTCTGAAGGCAAATAACTATTCTATGGTAATTTTTATTGGAATCAGTTATTTGCTGAGCCCATGTAGTCACAATAAGGCAATATACCTCTGTGGTCAAAAGTTGTTTTCAAGGGAGTAAATTTTTTTTGTATACTTCAATGGTTTAATATCCCTTCAAAAGGTAAAAGAACATAAGCAGGTATCTAGTATTTCTGTGGTATTATATTTACTTAGGGTATAACATTAAAAATAACAAAAACATTTACTTAGGGACCAAGGAGATAGCTCAGCAGTTAAAGGCACTTACATACAAAGCTCGCCAGACCTGGCTCAGTTCCCCAGTACCCATGCAAAGTCATATGCACAAAGTGACACATGCATCTGGAGTTCTTTTGCAATGTCTGGAGTTCATTAGCAGCAGCAAGAGACCCTGGTATGACCATAATTATTCTCTTTCTTTCAATTAAATAAATAAAGATACTTTTAAAAACTTACTTAGGCTGGCCATGGTGGCACAATCCTTTAATCCCAGCACTCAGGCGGCAGAGGTAGAGTGAGACCCTACCTCGAAAAAAAAAAAAAACTTACTTAGGATAAAAGGGTGATGTAGAATAATATCTTTAAATGGTTATTGAGGAGGAGAAATAAAAAAAAAAACCTAAATGGACAATTTTAAAAACCTGATCAAATTGTTTTCCTTTTCTTTCCTAGATTTTAGTGAAAATCTCTGTGTGTGAGCTTTGTATACTGGCAGTTCTCCATACAAAACTCATAGTGCTAGTGAGATTTATCAGCATTACAGTTCTTTAAAGAATTTCCACTTTTGACCAGATTAAGGAAAGCTGAGAATAAGTCATGTAACAGATAAATGAAGCAAAAAAAAAAAAAAATACAGTTAGTCTCTAGTTACATGTTTCTTTCCTCAATTTCAAACATCTATATTCACAGTCTGATAATATTAAATAGAAAATTCCAGAAATTAGCAATTGATGATTTAAAAATGCATGTCATTCTGAATAGTGTTATGAACTCTCACAGCATCACACCTCATCTTGGGCAGTATGTCACTCACCCCTTGTCCAGCAGATCTAGCAGGACATACCACCAATAGTGGATGCAGAGCACAGACAAAAAGCAACCTGTCTATTGTCATGAAGTGCTGAGATGCAACCCTGAGGAACAGGTGGCCTCAGGGTCCAGATGGAATCTAGGGGGTCTCAGACCATCTATGGCAGCCCAGGGCTCCAAAGGTTTGGCTAGATGGTAGGGTACTTCACACATACCAGAAATTTCATCTGCAGTGAACTCACACAGTATCTGGTTATCACTGATTTAAATCTGGACATTCAAATATTTCACACTTTAAACAATTAAAGTGTCATTTTCATCAAGGGATTCAAAACTTCTAATTACATGTGAAATTGTCAGGCAGCCTGGGCCCTGGAAGACTTTCCCAGGCACGATCCTACATGTTATGCTTGGGAGGAAGCAATAGAGAGAAAGGCATCCACAGCTGTGGATTCCAGTGAACTCCCATCCCCCAGGAAATCTGTGCTCCAGAATTACCAAATAAAACTCTCATCACGTATGAATCAAACTGTTTTCTCAGTTAGTGAAATAAGAGTTAGGTTCTGTCTCAGTTGTTAACAGGAAGAATAATGTATTTTCACACAGAAAGAATGCTTTCACATTCACACTTTTTTTTTTTTTGATGGGCTCCAAAAACCAAGACAGAAAAAAGTTAATGTGGTATTTGTTGGACAGTCTTATCCTTCCTCACCATTTTATTGAGGAATTTCCATTTGAAGACTCCAACGATTTTCAGGGGATTTGTTTTCCTCCCACCCTGTCTGGGCTTGGCTTTGTTTCCTTAAGCATGGGGTCATGGATTACATGTGCAGGTGCATGCCCCTGTGGTAGTGCCAATCCACAATGACTCAACTCTCCAGAAGGTGCCCAGCTTGAACGCTTTGAACACTTCACATTCTTTTTGTCTTAGCCATGGGTTGAAAATTTTATTTTCCTTTGTTGTTGTTGTTGTTGTTTTGGTTTGGTTTGTTTTTGGCATAAGGTTTTGCTCTAACCCAAGCTGACCTGGAATTCACTATGTAGTCTCAGGCTGCCTTCAAACGCACAGTGATCCTCCTACCTCTGCCTCCTGAGCACTGGGAGGAAAGGTGTGCAACACCACATTTGGCCATTTTCCTATTTTTAAAAAAAAATATTATTTTATTTTATTTTTATTTATTTACTTATTTGATAAAGAGAGAGAAAATGGGTACACCAGGGCCTCCAGCACTGCAAAGAAACTCTAGATGTGTGTGCCCTTCTGTGCATCTGGCTAATGTGGGTCCTGGGGAATTGAACCTGGGTCCTTTGGCTTTGCAGGCAAATGCCCTAACCACCAAACCATCCTTGAAGCCCCTATTTTCCTTTTTATTTAGCATATGTTGGTTATGGCAGATTAAAAACCTGGAAGAGGGTTAGGAAGACGACTCAGTGTGTAAAGTTTTTCCCTGTACAAGCCTGAGGACCTGAGCTTAGATCCCCAGCACCCATACAAAAGTTGGGCTATGGTGGCTAGGCCTGTAATCCCAGCACTGGGATTGTGAAGACAGGGTGGTTCCCCAGCAATTGCTGGCTAGCTAGTCTAGTTGAACAGTTGAATTCCAGATTCAGTGAGAGACACTGTCTCAAAAGAATAGGGTAGAAGCCAGATGTGGTAGTATATGCCTTAATCCCAGCACCCAGGAGGCAGAGGTAGGAGGATCACCATGAGTTCGAGGCCACCCTGAGACTACATAGTGAGTTCCAGGTCAGCCTGGGCTAGAGTGAGACCCTCCCTCAAAAACAAAAACAAAAAAATAATAAAATAAGGTAGAGATTGAAGAAAACACCCCCAACATCAACCTCTGAACTTCACATACATATGCACACACATTCTTGTGCACATGCACCAGCATACACAAACATATGCAAAAAAAAAAAAAAAAAAAAAAACTGGAAGGCTTTCAGGGTAACTAGTAAATAATACTACTAGCAACTAAGTTCAGAATCATGGTTTTCAGATCATTTATATCACCAGGCACAAAATAGTGGGATGGTGGCAGGGGTTCCGAACTTAGGATGTCGTAGTGAATGAGAGGTATGGGCTCTGTTCAGCTAAAGCTGCACTGCCATGTTCCACTTCCCTAGTATGCTGATGGCCTTGCTCTGAGATAGTCCACTTCCCAAGATTTTATCTACATTTACAATTTACACTGTTTTCACGCTTTACCCTACCTAGTGCCTTCTGAAGTAAGATCATGTGGCTTCATGCAATTCAGGGACTGAGCTAAGCCTCTCACACTCTCACTGGACAACATACATATATACATGTGTATATACATGTGTGTATATATATATATATATATATATATATATATATATGGCATATTTAATATAAAACATGTATGGTTGGAATATCAGTATTATATGAGATGACAGAAAATTTTCTAAGTTCTATTTAAAGGATATGGGGATTATGTTCTTTTTGTTTTTTGTTTTTGTTTCTTTTGAGGCAGGATCTCCTGGTGATCCTCCTAAGTGCTGGAATTAAAGGCATGTGCCACCACACTTAACTCAGAATTATATTCTTATGGTAATAAAATCCTGAGATTGTCTACAGATAGATTCTGCCAACATTCCCATCCCCATTTAATTATTGCCCAGTGTCTATGAGGTTTGTTCTGAGCTATGGGAATAAGGCAGTCTACTGAATTTCATCATATGTCCACTTCTATTGTAAACATGACAAAAAAACTTTTATTCTTGAAATTGGGCAATGAACATTTTCATCTGATTTGTGCTTTCAGACTTCTGGACAAAAGAGAAATGTTAAACTGAACAATTATAGATAAATTTCAGATAAATGTACAATGTTGTGGGCACTGGATTTATATATATTTCTTCTACATAATTTATATACTCTTTTATTTTGTCTTTATCCAAAGAAATCTTGGAAAATGCTATTTCCTTCCCTCTTGGCCTGCTTGGTCAAAAGATGCCAAAATCAAGAGGTGTTCTGTCCCCATTAACTTCCCCCCATTTGGGAAAGCTATCATGATCTCAGATTTCAAAAGCCATGTGAATGAACATCACTGAAGTTTTCAGGGTAGAAACTTTCTAACAATAAGCCTCTGCCATCAGAATCTACCCATCTTTTTCCAGAAAGTTTCTTTAGATCAGGCTCATATCCTTCCTAACATCTAAGAGGGCAGGCCATTTTAATTGCATCATAGGTGGCACTAAAGATAGAGAAGCTTTAGAAATCTCATGTGGCTTCTGGCTGAAAATAAGTCTTAAAATGTAGATGGAATGCATCAGAATGAGATATTTAAAAGGAAAGGGGTTTTTTTCCAGGATGAAGGGACAATGTGATGAAATGTATTGGTATTGGTATTATAATGGGTTACTGCTGCTCGGTTCACTTCCAGTTGCTGTTCTGTGTTAGTCACACTTTTGTTGCTGTGACAAAATGCCTACCACAGTCACATTTGAGGAAGGATTTCTTTTGGTTCATGGCTTCAGAGATTTCAGTCCACTGTGGTAGAGAAGGTACAGCACAGCAGAGTGACTTGCACAAAGGTGGTCAGGAAGCTAGATGATGTCTCTCACTTACAGAGTAGTTCTTCCCCTGAGTTAATCCTCTGTGGAAGCACCCTCAAGGACTCACTTAATCTCCTAGACACTGCTCAATCCAATCTGACAATCTGACATCTTGTATTCAGAAATTGGTACATAGCGCATCTCTGCCTTTTGGCTAAGAGCAAGTGTAGTATCTGTTCTTATCAGAAATTGGTATATAGACTCTCCATGACGCTCAGGGCGGGGATGCCTCACAACTCCAACAGGAGAGGCTTGGACTTGCACAGTGTCCTCGGGGCTCAGGGCCATGAGCACACCTGAGGGCAGCCGGGTCTCCTCAGCCTGCCGGTCAGTGTAGCCTGCTCTCCCCGCCCGGGGCTGTGGCCTCGGCTCGGACCCAGACTGCCAGCCACCCGTGCGCCCTGGACCATGGCCCTCCTCGGCGGAAACCTGAGCACGCAGAAACCCGAGCACAGCACAGGCCAAGAAGAGCCCAGACAGGTGGTGGCGCAGAGGAGGGGCCCAAGGTGCACCCACCGAGGTGCCCCAAAAGAAGGGGTGGTGTGAGCGTCGGTGGCCGTGGTGGCGGCTGTCCCCACTCACTCCTTGTCAGAAGAGACAAGCCGCGAGCATGAGAAATCCAATGCCTGCCAGTGTGTCCGCAGCCCAAGCAAAGGCTAGACCAGCTGCGACAAAAACAAGCTCTGTATAACCTCATCCCTGTGGGTCTTCTAGTGGTGGCTATTCAAGGAGTTCAAACCAAGCTGTATTTGACAGTGAACAGTGAGGGACACTTGTACACCTCGTTTGGAATAATGAGACATCTTGAGGAAAATGTTCAAGTCAAGAGCCCAGAAATTAAAGAAAAATCTGCTGAGCTACTGAAAGAGAAAGGGGAACAGTGGGAGCTACTACAGGCTTCCTGAATTTGCCCATCCCCCAACCATCAGATCCCCAGCTAATTGGCAGAATTGAGCAACTAGTGGCAGCTCTGAACCACATCTCCAACTCCAGACCCAGCATAGCTAAGCCAAGCTCCACAGCTCAGGGAACAAGGTAGGCACTCAGCATTGGTGAGTTTGGAAGCCACACCAAAAGGTAACAAAGGCCTGCATTGGAAGTGCTAACCTCTCTTTCCAGGTCAGGGCAGGTTATGGGTTACATATTTGTGGTTGGCCTTACCATTTTCAAATAAGCTGAATATGAGGTGTTGAATATTGCTGCCTGTAATACTATTAGATTTAAAGGGCCTTTATCTTTTGCTTCTGTCATTATTGAGGGCAGGGTCTGAGTCCCTAGCTGACAGGATTAAGGGTGTGGACCAACACACACCCTTAGGGATTTTGACCTTATAAGACTGTTTGTTTGAATTCCCACACTTGTATACTCTGTGCTCATGTTAATCGAATGTGTATTTTGCTCTGTTGAAGTTTAGAACTTGCTACTAAATTGTTCCACCAGTCCACTACAATACTTGTTTAACAAGCAAATTCAACAGCTAGGTTTACTTCTGAGGTTGGACTTGGGTACAAGTGCTACACTTGGCACCTTATACTCATATCCTGAAATTATATAAAGGTGGATCACAACATCTAAGAACACTGCAGAAAAATAGAAAGCCTAAGCATCAAATCAATCCAGGATGCAAAAGTCAATACATTATAATACAAGAAACACAAAGAATCAAGACAATACAATCCCACCAAAAATTACAAATCTATCAGAACTGTTCACCAATGAGACTGTTTTAGATGAAATTCCTGACAAAGATTTCAAAAGAATGATGATATCTATACTCAAAGAAATGAAAGAAGAAATAAAAGAAGAAATGAATGCAATCCGAGAAGAAAACAAAGGAATTAAAGAAGAAAACAAACTCTTGAAAGAGAATACAGAAAAACAGTTTAATGAAATAAAAAGGTCATTACAGGACATGAATAAGGAAATAGAAATACTGAAGAAAAACCAGGCTGAAATCCTAGCTCTGAAGAACACAGTCAGTGAAATAAAAAAAAAAAAAACTCTGTGGAAAGTCTCACTAGTAGAATGGATGAAGGAGAGGACAGAATATCTAAACTAGAAGACCAGATGGCAGACCAAACACAGTCCAACAAAGAGAAAGACAAGCTAATAGAAAGGTATGAATGGGAACTCCAAGACATCTGGGACACTATGAAAAGATCAAGCATAAGAATTCAAGGTATAGCAGAAGGGGAAGAATTTCAATCCAGAGGCTTAGTAGGTGTTTTCCACAAAATTACAGAAGAAAATTTTCCCCAAATTGGGAGAGAAATGCCAATGCAGATACAAGAAGCATTTAGAACACCAAACAGACAAAACCTAGAAAGATCCTCTTCTCGCCATGTTATAATTAAACTACTAAACACACAATCCAAAGAAAATATATTGAAAGCAGTTAGAGAGAAAAAGCAAATTACTTTCAAAGGGAAACCTATCAGGATCACAGCAGACTACTCAACACAAACTTTAAAAGCCAGAAGGGGCTGGAGTGATGTATTCCAAGTTCTGAAAGATAAAAACTGTCAGCCAAGATTACTTTATCCTGCAAAGCTATCTATCCAAATAGATGGAGAAATAAGGTCATGCCATAACAAAGACAGGCTAAAGGAATTTATGGCAACTAAACCAGCTCTACAGAAAATACTTGCAGGAATCATTCATGCTGAAGAGAAAGCAAAACACACACAGCAGGAAACAGGAAAAAATGAACCATACTCAAATAGCAGGTAAAACAAGTGAGTAAAGCAAAAACCAGGAAGAACTACAAAACAAGAAAAATGGAGAGATCAAATACATATCTTTCAATAATAACTCTTAATATCAATGACCTCAATGCCCCAATCAAAATCATTAAAACATAGAAACCTTCTTAGGGTGAAAGGTTGGAAAAAGGTACTTCAAGCAAATGGGCCTAGGAAACAAGAAGGGGTTGCTATCCTAATTTCTGACAGGATAGACTTCAAACCAACATTAGTGAGGAAAGACAAAGAAGGTCACTTCATACTGATTAAAGGAACACTCCAACAGGAGGACATCACAATCCTAAACATATATGATCCCAACACGGGGGCTCCCAGTTTTATCAAACAATCACTATTAGACTTAAGGTCAGAGATAACTCCTAACACAATAGTAGTGGGTGACTTCAATACCCCGCTATCATCACTTGACAGGTCCCCCAACAAAAAATAAACAGAGAGACATCTGCATTAAATGATATCATGGAACAAATGGATCCAACAGATATATACAAAACATTCCATCCAAATGCTGCAGAATATAAATTCTTCTCAGCAGCACATGGGACATTCTCTAAAATAGACCATATAATAGGATACAAATCAAATCTTAACAAATACCGGAAAATTGAAATAATCCCTTGTATGCTATCTGCCCACAATGGGATTAAACTGCAAATCAGCAACAAGAAAAACTAGAGTATACAGAAATTCATGGAGACTGAACGATGTTTGGGTCATTGAAGAAATTAAAAAGGAAATCAATAAATTCATAGAATCAAATGATGATGAGAATACAACATACCAAAACCTTTGGGACACAACGAAGGCAGTCCTACGAGGGAAATTTATAGCCCTAAGTGCCTATATTAAGAAATTAGAGAGTTCACAACTAAACAATTTAATGCTTCACCTTAAGGCCTTGGAAAGAGAAGAACAAGGTAAACCAAAAATCAGTAGACGGGAAGAAATAATAAAGGTTAGGGCAGAAATTAATGAAATGGAAAACAAAAAAACAATCAAAAAAATCAATGAAACAAGGAGTTGGTTCTTTGAAAGGATAAACAAGATTGACAAACCCTTAGCAAATCTGACCAAAAGAAAGAGAGAAGAGACCAGAATTGATAAAATTAGAGATGAAAAAGCAACATCACAACAGATACCAAAGAAATTCAGAAAATCATACGGACATACTTTAAGAATATATATGCCTCTAAGTTTGAAAACCTGAAAGAAATGGATGATTTCCTTGATTCATATGACCTACCAAAATTAAATCAAGATGAGATAAACCATTTAAATAGACCTATAACAACCACAGAGATCCAAGCAGTTATAAAAAGTCTACCAACTAAAAAAAGCCCAGGCCCAGATGGATTCACTGCTGAATTTTACCAGACATTCCTGGAAGATCTAACACCAATGCTTCTCAAACTTTTCCATAAAATAGAAAAGGAAGGAATTCTACTGAAATCCTTCTATGAAGCCAGCATCACCCTGATACCCAAACCGGACAAAGACAAATCAAAAAAAGAAAATTACAGACCAATCTCCCTCATGAACATAGATGCAATAATTATCAACAAAATACTTGCAAACAGAATACAAGAATATATCAGAAAGATTATTCTCCCTGACCAAGTAGGCTTTATCCCAGAGATGCAGGGAAATCCATAAATATGCAAATCCATAAATGTAATACACCATATAAATGGTCTGAAGGACAAAAATCACATGGTCATCACAATAGATGCAGAAAAGGCATTTAACAAAATCCAACACCCCTTCATGGTGAAAGTATTACAGAAACTGGGAATAGAAGGAACATATCTCAACATATTAAAAGCTATTTATGACAAACCTACAGCCAACACAATACTAAATGGGGAAAAACTTGAAGCTTTTCCTCTAAATTCAGGAACAACACAAGGGTGTCCACTTTCCCCACTACTATTCAATGTAGTACTGTAAGTCTTAGCCATAGCAATAAGGCAAGAGACACTCATAAAAGGGATACAAATTGGAAGGGAAGAGATCAAACTATCATTATTTGCAGGCGATATGATTCTGTACATAACAGACCCTAAAGCCTCTACCAGCAAACTGTTAGATCTGATAAACACTTTTAGCAATGTAGCAGGATACAAAATAAACAAACAGAAATCAGTAGCTTTTCTACACACTAACAACAAACGTGCAGAGGATGAAATCAGGGAATCTCTCCCATTTACAATTGCCTCAAAAAAAAAAAAAATGCCTTGGAATAAACTTAACCAAGGAAGTGAAGGATCTCTACAATGAGAACTTTAAAAAACTCGAGCGACAAATTACTGAAGACACAAGGAAATGGAAAGACATCCCAAGCTCCTGGATTGGAAGAACCATATTGTGAAAATGTCAATCTTACCAAAAGCAATCTACACATTTAATGTGATCCCCATTAAAATCCCAATAGCATTCTTCACAGAAATAGAAAAAACAATCCTAAAATTCATCTGGCAACACAAAAAACCCTGAATAGCCAAAACAATTTTACACAACAAAAATCAGGCGGGTGGTATTAACATACCTGATTTTAAGTTATATTACAAAGCCATAGTAACAAAAACAGCATGGTACTGGCACAAGGACAGACAGGTAGATCAATGGAACAGAATAGAAGACCCAAATATTAATCCAGGCAGCTATAGCCGCCTGATTTTTGACAAAAATGCCAAAAATATTCATTGGAGAAAAGATAGCCTCTTTAACAAGTGGTTCTGGGAAAACTGGACATCTGTATGTAAAAGGATAAACATAGATCCTTGTCTCTCTCCATGCACAAGAGTCAAGTCCAAATGGATCAGGGACCATAATATCAGACCTGAAACTCTGAAACTGCTAGAGGAAAAGGTAGGGGAAACCCTTCAACACATCAGCATAGGCAAGGACTTTCTGAATATAACTCCAATTGCTCAGGGAATAAAACCACTAATCAACCACTGGGACCTTATGAAACTACAAAGCTTTTGCACAGCAAAGGACACCATGAATAGGGCAAAAAGGCAACCTACAGAATGTGAGAAAATCTTTGCCAGCTATACATCTGACAGAGGATTAATATCCAGAATATACAAAGAACTCAAAAAACCAAATAATAAGAATTCAAACAACCCAGTTAAAAAATGGGCTATAGAACTAAATAGAGAATTCTCAGAAGATGAAATACAGATGGCATATAAACATCTAAAAAATTGTTCCACATCCTTAGCCATCAGGGAGATGCAAATTAAAACCACTTTGAGATTCCATTTCACTCCTGTCAGAATGGCTACCATCAAGAAAACAAATGACAATAAGTGTTGGCCTGGATGTGGAAAAAGAGGAACACTTCTACACTGTTGGTGGGAATGTAATCTGGTGCAGCCATTGTGGAAATCAGTGTGGAGGTTCTTGAGACAGCTAGAAATAGATTTACCATATGATCCAGCTATAGCACTCCTAGACATATATCCAAAGGACTCTTCTCACTACCTTAGAGATACTTGCACAACCATGTTTATTGCTGCTCTATTCACAATAGCTAGGAAATGGAAGCAGCCTAGATGTCCCTCCACAGATGAATGGATAATAAAGATGTGGTACATTTACACAATGGAGTTCTACTCAGCGGTAAAGAAAAATGAAATAATGAAATTTGCAGGGAAATGGATGGATCTGGAAAGGATTATACTAAGTGAGGTAACCCAGGCTCAGAAAGCCAAATGTCACATGTTCTCTCTCATATGTGGATCTTAGCTACAAATGTATAGACTTGTGTGTGAACTGGAACCAAAAATAGGTACCAGAAACCAGTAAGCTGGTAAAAGGCTATAAGGGAGGGAGGAAAGGGAAGGACTTATGTGTATGGTATTGCACATATGTAAGTAGAAGAACTGATTACAGGGAGGGGAATGGTCTAAGCGAGGCCATGGGAAGAGAATGCATCAAAGAAGGGCAGGGGGAGGGTCAATCTAAATTCAAGATATTGTGAATAAGACTTATGTAAAATTACTTTTTTGAATAATGGCACATCTAGAAGCTGTAGACTGTTACTGGAAAATTTTCAGTACCTGGGATGGGATATCTTCCAGTGAGTTGTTGGCCAAGGAGGTCCCAGTAGCCTCCAAAACATAAAAAGGCTTTTGCCAAAGCCCTTGGTTTCCCTTGAGAAACAGATAGTAAGACCCTATTGCTGAAGACACCTCTTGCCTGAGAGGCAAGGTCACTGAGAAAGCAAGCTGGTGCTGAGCAGAAAACCTTCTCCCTGTAGACCAGCCAACTGAAAGCTGGAAAAAGCTGCACTGCATGCAGCGTATGGGAGACAGAAGACATCAGCAGTGAAAACAGTGGACGCTGAATATTCAAGTCTGGCCAGACAGGCCCAATGACTGAACGGGTGCAATAGTAGCATGTCTACTCTTGGGGTAACCAACTGCTCCATAATTGGACTGAAGACCCTCTCTATGGGAGAGAATATATGCCTGGTACTGAAAAACCTAAGCAAAAGTCTATGGCAGGTGAGGTCATGAGCCTTAGGGGTATAAAGCCTGCTCTTGTCTGACTAAATGTATATATTATTCCCACCAAACTGCCCTGAAAGTACTACGCTTAATGTTCATATTCACATATCAACGCTACTCTCACTTCTGGTTAGAGAAGCTTCTCTTTTTAGATGGAGATGACCACTGGGATGACCCAAAAGGCAACATAGTGCTGAGAAGAAGGGATGGAGGAGTGCCCAGCACTGAAACACCTCTGTCACACCCTCCAAGGCTCAGGGACCATTGCGGAAGAGGGGGCGGATAGAATGGAAGAGCCAAAGGAAGGGTATGACCTCTTATAATGCAACTGCCCAGACAGAAATTGGCCTCGATATCCATGACCTTGCAGTGCCTAGCAATACCTCCGCAAGACCCTCAGAATAGAAGAAAAAGATGATGACATCAAATTAAGAGGGAGACTAATGGAGAGAGGGAGGGGATATGATGGAGATTGGACTTCTAAAGTGGAATGGGGGAGGGGAGGGAAATATCAGGTGGTTTCTTTGTATGTAAGTATAGAAGTTGTCAATAAAAAAAATGAACAACAAAAAAAAAGAAATTGGTATATAAATGTCAGAAAGTTTCCACAATAGATCTCCTAGTTGCATAGAAAACCACAATTTGGAACATGGTTGGTGAGTGGTAAAGAGGAAATGTTTTTGCTCAAGGTATAATTACTAAGACTTCTTTTGGTTGCAAGAATAAGGATGGCATCCTTAATTCAAAAAATACTGAAGTTGGAGACCTCGGAAGATGGCTCAGTGAGTAACAGTACTTGTAGCACAAACATGGGGACCTGAGTTCAATTCCCAGCACCCACATAAAAATCTGGACATGGCTTCACGTGCCTCTAATGCCAGAACTGAGAATGGCAAAGACAGGAGAATCACTGGGGTTCATTGGTCAGCCAGTGTAACTGATAAAAAGTTGCACGACATTCAGCTTCAGTGAAAGTATTTCAAGGAAGTAAGGTAGAAGAGCCGCAGGGGAGGACACCGGGCATCCTGCTGTGGCCTCCCCACACATAAACATGGTGTTGTAGACAGGTTCGTATTGCTGGCAGAAATCACCTGAACAAGAACAGCTTGTGGGGGAAAAAGGTTTATTTTTGGATTACAGACTCAAGAGGAAGCTCCATGATAGCAGGGGAAAACGATTCATAAGCAGAGGGTGGACATCAACCCCTGGCTAACATAAGGTGGCCAACAGCAACAGGAGAGTGTGCTGGCAAGGGTAAACTGGCTATAATACCCATAAGCCCACCCCAAACAGTACACTGCCTCCAGGAGGTGTTAATTCCCAAATTTCCATCAGCTGGGAACCTAGCATTCAGAGCACCTAAGTTTATGGGGGACACCTGAATCAAACCACCACACATGGAGTGGAAGCAGCTACACACATATGTACACATGATCCTGTCCCACCACAACACACCCAAATTAAGCTTAATTAAAATTTAATTTTGAAAAATTAAAATATTGAAATCTGTAATGTTCCAAACCCTGAAACTTTTAAACACCAACATGATGCTACATGTGGAAGACTCTACACCTAACCTAATGTGACAGGTCACAGTCAAGCCTCAGACACCAAACAGTTTTATATATATAATTTACATGTGGGTCCTGGAGAACTGAACTTGGGTCTTTTAGCTTTGCAGACAAGCACCTTAACTGCTAAGCCATCTCTCCACAAAAGACTCTCTTATTCTTTACCTGTGATTTCTCTTTTCTATATGTGCTTAGATTTCCCACACACACCCTCACAATGTATCCTATTATGTGTATGCAAGTATTCCATAAGAGATGCAAAATTCAAAATATTACTGGCCTTACACATTGCAGATAAAGGATACTCAATCTGAAATAGAAATCCATTGTAGTCAATTTAAAAGTACATAGGTTTATTTTTCCTCACATCTTTTAAAACAGTATTTCTTTAATAGATATTTGCTTCCATTCCCTTTCGTTTTGTTTTGTCTTATTTATTTATTTGAGAATGACAGAGAGAGAGAGAGAGAGAGAGAGTGCCAGGGCCTCCAGCCACTGCAAACAAACTCCAGATGCATGCACAACCTTGTGCAGGCTTATGTGGGTACTGGGGAATTGAGCCTCAAACCAGGGACCTTAGGCTTCACAGGCAAAGTCCTAACTGCTAAGCCATCTCTCTAGCCCCCTTCCCTTTTTTTTTTTTCAACCCAGAAAATCTTTGTTTATCCTTTTGGCAGTACTATTTTCTACCCTCTTTTTTCTTTTCTTTTCTTTCTTTTTTTTTTTTTTGGAAAAGTGAAACACTCATAAACACCTCTCCACATACAGAACTACCTATCATAGTACTAACAATAGCAAAGGCTTGAGGGGGATACAGGATTCAGGATTAGCCAATCAGAGGGCTTCTTAACAGTGAATGGCCCAGTGGGTGAATGCAAGAGCAAAATTGGCTGATCTATCTCTGGGATTTTTCTATAGCAGAAGGGATAAACCCTGATTTTCACTTTTTTGGAGTCAGTAAACCCTAATACTCTAAGCCTGGGCTGATGACAGTCACATCAGCACTTGTGGAAACTATGTTCTGCAACGGGAGAAAATAAAGTCAGTAAGCAGCTAAAAGGCAAAAGATAACCCCTGTGGCATTGTGTCTTCAGACCCCATGTTTGAAATCCCTCAGAGGGCCCCAGCCTTAGCGCCCTTTCCTGACTTCTCAGAAGTACTCTCAATTAAAGCAGGAAAGAAGAATGGCCAGGAGAAATTTAACATGTGACAAGGAGTTTTGTTCTTCAAGTTTGTACTCAGAATAATCTTTTTGGTTTCAAAATCAATAAAATGGTCTAGGTGTGGTAGCACACGCCTTTAATCCCAGCACTCAGGAGACAGAGGTAGGAGGATTGCTGTGAGTTTGAGGTAACTCTGAGACTACATGGTGAATTCCAGGTCAGACTAGGCTAGAGCAAGACCCTATCTCAAAAATACAAACAAACAAAAAATAAGGGCTGGGTGTGGTGGCACATGCCTTTAATCCCAGCACTTTGGAGGCTGAGGTAAAGAGGATCACTGTGAGTCTGAGTCCACCCTGAGACTACATAGTGAATTCCAGGTCAGCCTGGGCTAGAGCGAGACACCCTACCTTGAAAAAACAAAAAAACAAACAAACAAAAAAGAACAAACAAACAAAAAAGCTTAAGCTTAAGCTGAATTACTATCTCTAACAAACATTAGTCAATTGTTACAAAGATAAGTGCCACCCCAAATATATCTGCATTTCCTTTCAGAGTGGTAACCATGAGTCATCCCTCACCCGGAAAGTAATCATTTAAGCTAAAGCTGTGTCCAAAATAGTGTAAAATACTATTAACAATTTCCACAAGCTGTGTGGGTTAGTTCAGGTACTGAAGCACCCAGAACCTAGGACAAGTTTACAGCAGCAATAGTAATTAGAGCCCCATGTTAGCCTGTATAATATTATTTCCTTTGCTCAGTTTCCATTAACAGTGGTGTCCTGGGTGCACTGGTCCAACAATCCTAGAGGCAAACACACCCTGCCTCTCATACCCTGATAAACTGTATCTTGAATGCACTACCCGCTCCTACTACCAGGTAAAAGTATAAGATTAAATTCCAGGAAGTCGGGCTATTGCACATTTAGCCTGAGCTTGTCCGGAGCCTAGTAAATAGCCTTGGATTCTGTGGCACTGAACAATTTTATCTAAGTAAAGGAAATAAATGGGTTGGAGAAAATCAGCTGTAAGATTGATTTCTAACACACATGAAAGTAAAGCGATCCATCTGTCAACAGGACATTGACAGTTGGGAAATTCTGTGACAAAACTTGGCAGACCTTGTGTCTCTGACATTGTAGTTATGAAGAATCTTGATCAAAAAGTGGTTATGGAGGCAAAAAAAAAATACTACTGAGATATTGAAAATAAAAATAAATGGGATAAAAATCAAAAACCAGGAAGGCTACACACTGACATGTAGTGTACATTGCAAGACATGCATTGAACATTTATCAATCAAGTATCATATGTCATTTTGGCAATAGAGATTTCACAACCTGGTTTCTATCAGATGTTACTTGTGATTTTATAGTTTACGCATGAGTGATCAAGTTTCTTAACTATAAGACTTTTCAATCTGTGGCATGGTAAACAGTACTATAAATGAAGAAAAAGGGTTTTAAGCATGCAAGCCTATCTTCCCAATTTATTTAATCTCGTGTGAGATTGCATGTTTATCTAGCTTGCAGGTATTGTAGCTGAAGAGTATTCAATTCAATATTGCAAAAATTATATAGGAAAATTTCATCTCTGTTACTCAGACCTCAGTAAAACTGTAAGAAATAAGTAATTTTTAATTTTCATTTTAAAAAAGAGAAAAAATTAGCTAATGTATTGTAATTAAGTGAATATTCTTATGCAAAAGAATTTCTGCCAGGCATGGTGGTTCATGCCTTTATTTTATTTATTTTTTAAATTATTATTATTATTATTATTTTGGTTTTTCAAGGTAGGCAAAAGAACTTCTGCCAGGCATGGTGGTTCATGCCTTTATTTTGTTTATTATTATTATTATTATTATTATTAATATTTTGGTTTTTCAAGGTAGGGTTTCACTCTAGCTCAGGTTGACTTGGAATTCACTCAGTCTTTAGGCTGGCCTTGAACTCCTGGCAATCCTCATACCTCTGCCTCCCAAGTGCTGGGATTAAACGCATGCACCACCATGCCCACCTGTCGTGCATGCCTTTAATTCCAGCATTGGGGAGGGCAAAGATAGGGTGTTTGCTGTGAGTTGAAGTCCAGCCAGAGACCACATAGTAAATTCCAGGTCACAGCCTGGGCTAGAGCAAGATCCTACCTCTAAAACAAACAAACAAACAAACAAAATTCTTCTATGTGAGGATTTATCATAGAAACCTCAGACATAAAGAAGAAAAAGATCTGTGTTTACTGGAGGGATCTGTATTATCCTCTGTGGGGATGGGATAAATATCAAGGGACATAAACCTTTGTGCTACTGGATCTTGATTCTCAGCTTGAATGGATTAAGGAGCACCTAAGGGATGAGTAAAGCCTATCTCTGGGTGTGTCTGTGTGGTTCCAGAGGACATACAAAACACAAAAAAGGAGAAGGCCTACAGATAAACCCATGCTGCTTCTCCTCTCCTTTGTCCTCTCTCCCTGCTTTCTCTCTCTCTCTCTCTCTCTCTCTCTCTCTCTCCCCCTTCCTGGATGCCATACTCTGAACCGCTCTTTTCCTTCATGCCTTCCCTGCCATTATGTACTGAACCATCTGAAATGAGGGGCCAAAACAAATCTTTTCTTGCTAATTTGTTGCAGTGACAAAGCATTTGACTGTCACAATTCTCCAGATTTTGGCTGAGTTCAACTCATCCCAAGAAAAAGAGTGTATAATAAGGAAGACAATTATTTTATAATACATTTTGAAAATCCAGTATTTTAATGGCTTTTATAGCCAAGTGCTTAAAGTAATATCCTCTCATCTTGCTAAGACCAGTGATAAGTCTCCTTTTGATTTAGAGCCCCAGTAGATTGACTACATCTTTTCCTTAGCAATGTTCGTTTTCTTTTTTTAATATGTGTGTGTGTGTGTGTGTGTGTGTGTGTGTGTGTGTGTGTGTGTGTATTGCCATGTCACGTCACAGGTGTGAAGTCAGAGGACAACCTCAGAGTCAAAGCTCACTTTCCACCTTGAGGCCTCTTGGTATCCATCACCATGGATCTCAAGTTAGCTGGCTCACCAGTGTTTGGGATTCTCTTATCCCTGCCTCCCAGCTTACCATAAGTGCTCTGGGATGACAGACACGTGACTGTGTGCTGATTTCATGTGAGTTCTATGGATCCAAACTCAGGTCAGCACACTTGCACAGGAAGTGCTTTTATCCACTGTGCCATCACGCTAGCCCATGGTTATAGTTTTCTAAAAAAAACACTTCATTAAAAGATATCTTTGGAACTTGTGACACAGAGGAATGCTTAAAGGAATACCTTCTCTCATTCTGTGTAAATATTTGACTCTTAAAATATGTATAATGAGAGTAATAAAACATGTTTTTTATTTCTGTGCTGGTAACAACAGCCTGACAATTTTTCACAGTAAACTTTCACTAAGGATATTTTCTGAATAAAATTCTTATAACATTAAGTATAATTTAAGGGACGGTCTGGTTCATAACATTTTTTTCAAACTTCTGGAACAGATTCAACAATACCAATAAATGCAAAGAGGACTTGTCATGTCTAGCAGCCCATGTGTATCAAAGGTCTATTTCTGCTATCAACTCTGGATAATGAGTAAACCACACAAGGCTTCACTTCCTTGACATAAAAGAAAGGTTAGAATTGATCAATCTTAGGACCCTTCTAGCCCTATAAATACATAGCTGGAAAAATATTTTTTATTTTAAATATCTTTATTATTTACTTGCAAGCAGAAAAGAGAGAGAGAATGAATGGGCACTCCAGGGCCTCTTGCCACTGTAAACAAACTCCGGACAAATGCACCACTTTGTGCATCTGGCTTTACATGAGTACTGTGGAATTGAGCCCAGGCCACCAGGCTTTGCTGACAAGTGAATTTAACCACTGAGCTACCTCTCCAACCGTTGGAAAATGAATTTTGAATGTACCAGTATCTTCACCTGGCATACAAGTAAGCAGGATGGGAGTGTATGATGGTGTCTCATGTTTTCTTATTCCAGAGTAATGGAAAGATGCTTGAAGGATTTTTCACGGCCCTCTCCCATGGTCATACTTGAAATGAGACACTGCCTGATAACCCCACAGATTGAGGTGACAGAGCACCTCTGGGGGGGAGAATGGAAGGGGTCTTGGAGCAACAAGTTCTGTGGTCCAAAGCTACACGTTTCCATTTTGTTTGTATAAGAGTTTTTTAACCCTTTCTATTCTGAATCGGAATCTCATGTAAACAGGACCTAATTAATATGCAGGTCCATGTAATATAAGATTTTATACAGTAAGCCAAGATAACAAGGACACTCTTTTTTTGTATGTAAAAGCATAGAGTGTTTATTCTGCAGAATTAGCCAGCATGCTGGGGTCAACCACTCATACAAAATGGCGATGACCAGAGGAGCTCGCGGGCTCCCTTTTAAGCACAGCTAAGGGAATTTTGAAGAGCTCATTTTTACACCCTGGAGGCTTTTGTATGAATACATATGACCCCTAGTGGTGAAAAACTGGGAAATGGGATATTTAAGGAAGAGGAAGTAGGAATAGCAAGAACAATTGTCTTTTAGCAAAAACTTACCTGTACAGGTTGTGTGCTTCTGGGATCCCTTATTTAGAAAAAAAATGAGAAAGGACTAAATAATCCTTAAAGCAAATGACTCTAAGAAATCTGTAAACATCCTCTCCAAAGAAGGGCAGAACTTCCCCCACATGTACTTCCCATCCAGCTAAAGGAAACAGACATTTTGAGAACTCCTGGGACCTATCATAGCTCAGGGCATGGACCTTTAAAACAGCTGCACCAAAAGAAACATTGTATCAGCATCTTTTTATTTCCCATATATAAACACAGTCTTAGGAAATAGTGTCTTCTTAAAAAGATACATTATTTATTTGCAAGCAGAATGAGACAGAGAGAGGACAGAGAGAGAGAGAGAGAGAGAGAGAGAGAGAGAGAGAGAATATGGGAACACCGGCACCTCTAGCCACTGCAAACAAACTCCAGATGCATGCACCACTTTGTGCATATGGTTATACATGGGTACTGGAGAATTGAACCCTGGTTATTAGGCTTTGCAGGCAAGCATGTTAACCAGGAAATAGTTTTAATGTGGCTGTGTGGCTGGCTTAGCAGTTAAAGGCACTTATTTGCAAAGTCAGCTGGCTTGGGTTCCATCTGCACTACCCACGAAAAGCCATACACACAAAATAGCACATGAGTCTGGAGTTCATTGTAGCAGCAAGAGACCTTAGCATGCCCATTCTCTCTCTTTCTTTCTCTCTCTCTCTCTCTGTCCCTCTCTCTTTCTCTCTCTCTCAAGTAAATAAATAAAAACAGAATATTTCTTTTAAAAAGTTTTCTTAGACTGATTGTTGTGTGCTATGTCAGAAACATACACAGATACATTTTTGTCAAAATATATCAAATAACAATAAATTCACAAGGTGTATTGGTTTCGTTAGCTGCAGTTCTCTAAGCAATCCCATTGCCCTTGATAACTGATCACTGGCAAGCATGGTTCTTCTATCCCAATCTTGACTGCTGATGTTAACTCTCAGACCACAAGTAATTACATTTATGTATATATGTAGGTTACAAAATGGCTAAAAGATTAAAGAGACCAAGGCACAATTCCAGAAGTTCAAAGAGGCCTTGCTGAGAGATAGTGGCAGGAGGTGGATCTAGACACAGAGAGTGCCCGTGGGAGTTAGATAATGAGTGCTGTGGGAGGCATTGCTCCTGGATCAAGCTGAACAGACAAGGTTGAACCCTTGAACTGCCCAAATGAGGTACAAGAACACGGAGGTCAGCCTGGGGAGATGGCTCAGTGGTTAAGAGTGCTTGCTGCTTAAGCATGAGGACCTGGGAGGGCCTGAGACCACTTAAGATCATTTCCCCAGAAAACACATGAAGTTGGGCATAGTTATACATGTTGGTAACACCAGTCCACAGAGGGGGGAGACCACAGAATCAGTGGGGCTCACCGACAAGAAACAGCTGCTCCAAGTTAAAATAGAAACCCTTTCAAAGAAGAATGCAGATGAGTGATTAAAGGACACTTGAAGTTCTCCTCTGGCAGGTGATGCCTTGCAGTGCTGTAAGTATAGCTTGATGGACTATTCTGGTCAGAGCTGAAAGAACTGAATGCAATAAGAACTATGAACTGTGAGGTTTGGCTTATGAGGGTGTGAAAAAGCTTTGGGTGGATTGGACTAGAAGCAGTTTGTGTGAGAGGCTTGCTGTTATGTCCCTGTCCTGAGTACTTGTGTAGGGTTGCAGTGCTTAGAAACAGACTGGTGTGTACAGAGGAATATGGCACAGAAGAAGACAGAAAGAAGCTGCCCATTCAGCTGCAATTATATGAGAAACTATAGCCATTGAGATTGGGCCAGCTGACCTGCACTGGGGCAACAGGAAGAATGTAAACTCTTTTGAAGGGGCCGAATGCTCAAGGAGTGTCCTGTTCTTCAAAGACTGCTTTATTCCCCCTGTATTAACAAATTTGTGGTCTGCTTTATTCCCCCTTGTATTAACAAATTTGTAACCCACCTGGTACTATGGAATATAACAAATGTAGGCAAGAGAGGGTCATTGAATTTGCAGCATGGTTTTGTTTTGTGGAAATGGCCATGGGCAGTGGGAAGCAAGCTTGTTGGATTGCCTACAGGAAGGCTTGATGGAGCCACGAGCATGAACCGTGGGTTGCAGTGGAGACCCAATGGAGATGCCAGGACTATGAGATAGCTGCCAAGAACAGCTGCCAGCACTGGATGAAGCATTCTGGGACTGTGAGTAGTCCAACTGGACGGGCAAAAGTGGAACTCTGAGACTCATCACAGGTTACAGTTATCAGATTTGGAGTTAAAGAATTTGATGTTTGCCCGGTTTCTTTTAAATCTTGTATTGGTTGAATATTTCTTTGCTATGTCCAATGGCATCTTTTGCAATGTGAATGTTTATTCTGTGCCATTATGGGTATTTGTCTGATTTTTCTTTTGGTTTTACAGCTCACTTAAAAGATCTATGGAGGGCTGGAGAGATGGCTTAGTGGTTAAGGAGCCTGCCTGCTAAGCCTAAGAACCTGGTTCCAATCTCCAGGTCCCATGTTTAGCCAGATGCAAAGTGATGCAAGGGCGTAATGCCGCACTTGACCACAAGGGGCGCACACATCTGGATTTCTTTCACAGCAGCTGAGAGACTGCTGGCGCACCCATCTCTATCTGTCTCCCTCTCTGTCTGTCTGTCTGTCTGTCTGTCTGTCTGTCTGTGTGTCTCTGTCCAAAAATAAATAAAATAAAATAAAATTTTTAAAAAATCTATGGAGTTGTTCAAATATTATTGGGATTGATAAAAACTATGGGGACTTTTAAAGTTGGACTGAGTGCATTGTATTTTACATCATGGATGGTTATCAGTTTATGGGGGTCAGGGATGAAATGTGGTGGTTTGATTCAGGTGTTCCCTACAAATTTTTGTGTTCTGAATGCTAGATCCCCAGCTGGTGGCAGTTTGGGAATTGGATCCTCCTGGAGGTATTGTATTGTTGTGGGTGGGCTTATGGGTCTTATAGCCAGTTTCCCCTTGCCAGTGTTTGGCACACTCTCCTGTTCCTGTTGTCCAACTGATGTTGGCCAGGGGATGATGTCCATCCTCTGCTCATGCCATCATTTTCTACTGCCATCATGGAGCCATGAGTCTATAAGCCAAAATAAACCCTTTACCCCTACAAGCTGTTCTTGGTCAGGTGCTATTTACCAGCAATGAGAAAGGACTATGCAGACACACACACACACACACACACACACACACACACACACACGTGCAAACAAACATGGAGATCACAGAGGAAACATGCAGCACCAAGATGAACCCAAACAAGAAGACTAGCAAGTTCTCTGAGTAGGCTGCATTACAGGGCACCAAGCTGATGTATGCTACAGGACAGTTCCAAGTTCTCTGACTGATGGTCCCTTGACACACATACTGGGCGGTCAGATGACAGATGGGAACTGTCATCATTGACACCATTGTGCTCCTCTTTATGGGGTGCAGGTGAGGGTTTTTGGCCCTTTCCTCAGTCCAGTGTTTGATAAGTTCTCAGACCTAGATTTCCTGCTGGTTTTAATTTTCTTTGATAAATGTATGGTCCAGATTTTCTTTGATAAATTTACAGGATGGTGTCATTTTTACTTTTAGGAATAAGTTATTTATCAATCTGTGCCTTATGTATGTTGCTGGACAGATATCACTGTGCACATGAGCAACAAGATGCAGAGTCATCCTACCTCTATACTTGTTCTCAAAATGGAGTTTCTCAGGACAAGGCACAGCCTCATCAACCAGTGTGACACAATGTGGAGTGAGTTAGCGCAGGGCACAGGATGTTCTCAGTGGTGGTGGTAGAATTATTAAGAGAGCACTGGAACTGTTGCATGTGGGATTTCCTTTTTAAAGTTAATTACATGTAAGATAAATGTAATTTTCAGAATCTGTGAAGAAAGAGATGTAGAACCTTTTAAATAAAAGTAATAGATCATCTCAGCTCTTATAAAACAGCAAGAATAAGAGAGCTATTAAAAATAGAGGAAAGAGGGGCTGGAGAGATGGCTTAGTGGTTAAGGCATATGCCTGTGAAGCCTAAAGACCCAGTTCAATTCTCCAGTTCCCACATAAGCCAGATGCACATGGTGGCACATGTATCTGGAGTTCGTCTGCAGTGGCTAGAGGCCCTGGCACACCCATTCTCACTCTCTCTCTCTCTCCCTCTCTCTGTCTCAAATTATATATATATATGTAGTGAGTATTGCTATTGACAATGGAAGAGCTGCTGAACACATCGGCAGGAGAAACAACTTTGATAAATCTAAATGCTATGAATTGCTTTCTGGGAGTGTTGCTTTCAGCCATCTTGGATGAGACTGGATTGGACAGGGTTCTAGTCCTGCCAGGGCAGCCAAGATGGCATCCTTGGTCCTTTGTCTCTGGATGACTGCCTATAAGCTATCTTTCTCCTATTTCTATTATTATTTTCTTTATGAGAGAGAAAGTGAGAGAGAATTGGTGTACTAGGGCCTCTAGCCACTGCACTGAAACTCCAGATACATATGCCACCTTGAGCACATGTGTGACCTTATGTACATGTATCACCTTGTGCATCTTGCGTAGGTTGGTTCTGAGGAGATGAACTTGGGTCCTTAGGCTTCGCAGTCAAGCGCCTTAACCACTAAGCCATCTCTCCAGCCCTCTCTTTTTCCTACTTCTCCTTCAGTAGATTAGAGATGTGCACCACCATGCCTGGCTAAGAATTTTTATTTTTAAAGTAATGTATTATATCTCAATTTTCTTGTACTGTTTCTACTAATAATGGTTCTTAAGGTTTCAGTTCAATCGCTTTGAGATTTGAACTAAAGAGAGAATGAGAAACTGGACATGATAACTCTTTTCTTACTATTGTGAAAACACAGAAAATAGAGACATCAGAGGATTCTATTAGGCAAGAAAAACATTGTTTTTATTATTTTTTTTCTTTTGTTTTGTTTATTTATTTATTTATTTGGTTTTCCAAGGTAGGGTCTCACTCTAGTTCAGGCTGACCTGGAATTCACTATGTAGTCTCAGGGTGGCCTCGAACTCTCAGTGATCCTCCTACCTCTTCCTCCCGAGTGCTGGGATTAAAGGCATGCACCACCACGCCCGGCTTGTTTTTATTTTTTTTTTTAAGATTTAGTTTAGATTATTGTAGCAGACAGCTTCAGGTTCGCTGAGATGAACTTCCAGACCAGGCACAGTTATGGAGGAAGGGATATTATTTATTGAAGCTTACAGATCCAGGGGAAGTTCTATAAAGGCAAGAGAAGCAGCCTGCTCTCCACAGGGCCAAGCAGAGAGAGAAACCAATCAGCCACCACAGCACACAGAGCAAAACTACAGCCAAAAGGTCACACAGCACAGTTCAGGAACTCCTGCTAGGCACATTTGCATATCTTTACAATGGAATCTCAAACCCACCATTAACACCTTAAGACTGGCCCCCCAGTGACATTGCCTCTAGCAAGGTGATTGCAGATGCAAACTATAAGTACTAAAACACTGAATATATTGGGGGACATATATTCAAACTACCACATTCCGCCCCTGGCCCCCAATATATTTAGCTCCTGGCCCCCCAATAGATTTATAACTATCATATATTGTAAATTGTATTCAGTCCAATTTCAAAGGTTCTCACAGTCTTGACCAACTTAAGATAGTGAGTCCTGTAAAATCAAACAAGTTAAATACTTTCAACATGTAAAGGCACAGAGTAAACATTTTAACTGTATAAGGAATAGCAAGGAGAGACTAGAACAATGAAAACTCAACCACCATCAGCCGTCATCAAACTTCTGCAGTTCAAGTTCAATATAACCAGAGACTAACAGTCTCCAGGTTTTCCAATTCCGCCCCTCCAGCTGGGCAGAATAGCCAGGGAAAACTTTCATCCCATGCCAACACTGCACTCCATGGTAGCCCTTTTGCACAGTCCTGGTATATCCAAAACATCTTCAGGTCTCCATGCAAACCACGGTCCATCTTCCAAAAGCTCTTCCAGCCTATTCCTGAGGGTCTTCATGCTCTGCCTCATGCCGCATCTCAGCGGCAGCTCCTGGAACCGTGTGCAATTCATGACCACTCCATGCATTTTTCATGCTTCCAGAACTAATACCAGGTGTGCAGGACACAGCCATATTCTTAATCCAGGAACAAAATAAATCACAGCCTTGAAAAGCAGGTTCCTTCTCCAGTAAACACTCTTTCCAAGAATTTGCATTTTTAACAGTCTTTCCTCAGGCATCCTCTCCATTGTTTTAATGTAAATCAAGTCAGGCCACCTTCCTTCCACCTTCCTTAAGATTGCTAATGCATTGACAATAGCAGCTCAACCAGTCTCAATGCCTCTACTTTTAACTTGCTTCAGGTTTTCCAACTTAAAATCTTAAAATCTCAGTCCAATATCTTTAGCCAAGCACATCAGTCCATTACAAATTTAACCTTGATCAAACTTTCTGGGCCTGGATAGTGGAATGTAGCCATCCCTTATGCCAGTAGCCCAGTTCCAACAAAGTCCTCTGCAGTCTTTCCTTCCCCTTAGAAAGCTCATAAGCCAAGCCTCGAAGTTCAATACTGTCTGCATTTAGCATTCTCATACTCTCATCAGAATAGTCCGTAAAACTTGGCTTACCACTCCAGAAGGCATCTTCAGTTGCAAGCACAAAGTCCATGCCTGTTCCTCCAAAACAAAGGTCCCAAAAGATGAACATCCACACAATCTGGTTCATCTCACCCCACTTCTGGTACCACTTTACTGTAGCAGACAGCTTCAGGTTCGCTGAGATGAACTTCCAGACCAGGCACAGTTATGGAGGAAGGGATATTATTTATTGAAGCTTACAGATCCAGGGGAAGTTCTATAAAGGCAAGAGAAGCAGCCTGCTCTCCACAGGGCCAAGCAGAGAGAGAAACCAATCAGCCACCACAGCACACAGAGCAAAACTACAGCCAAAAGGTCACACAGCACAGTTCAGGAACTCCTGCTAGGCACATTTGCATATCTTTACAATGGAATCTCAAACCCACCATTAACACCTTAAGACTGGCCCCCCAGTGACATTGCCTCTAGCAAGGTGATTGCAGATGCAAACTATAAGTACTAAAACACTGAATATATTGGGGGACATATATTCAAACTACCACAATTATCATATATTACTAGTATTATGTGGTATGAATGAACAGTAGGAAACAGTAATATAGTGCTTCAAAGCTGTGAAGAGAGCAGGCTTAAGGACTTAAGGATTCAGAAAGCTAAAAATTTGTTTTAATAACTTGTCTTAGTTACTTCTCATCTTGTTTTTAATAACTTGTATTAATTACTTTCTTGTTGTTTCTGTGACAAAATATCTGACAGAAGTAATTTAAGGAAGGAATGGTTTATTTTGGCTTACAATTTGAGGCTACAGTCAGCAAGCTGAAGCATCTGAATGCCAGTGCTCAACTTCCTTTCTCTTTCTTATCAGTCCAGGATTCCATGGGTAGAAGTGTGACACCCACATTTAGGATGCATCTTCCCACCTCAATTATCCAATCTAGGAATTCCCTCACAGACTTGCCTACAGTCCTGTCTCCTTTGTAATTGTAGATCTTGTCAAGTTGACAATCAATGTTAACCATCACCCAATTCTACACATTTCAGATGCAATTCTAGTATCTGAGCTGGGAAAGAACTACCTTTAAAGATTCCTTCCATCCCTGAAAATCTGAGATCTTATATTTATTTCTTCTGCATTTTTCTATCAAATGACCATTCCAAGTCCCTCCAATCTGGATTTGAGATTTCTTTGATTCATGACCCATAAGAACAGACAGGGCCACAGTGGACTAATGAGGATGGGGAAGGGAAGAGATACAGAAATAAAGAAAATATTCACCAGTTTTACCATTTTAAAATTTTCTTAAAGAAGAGATAGCCTGGGAAAAAGCAAGAAATCAAAAACCAGCATGTGAGCCGGGCGTGGTGGTGCACACCTTTAATCCCAGCACTCGGGAGGCAGAGGTAGGAGGATCGCCGTAAGTTCAAGGCCACCCTGAGACTACATAGTGAATTCCAGGTCAGCCTGGGCCAGAGTGAGACCCTACCTCAAAAACAAAAACAAACAAAACAAAACAAACAAACCAAAAAAAACAGCATGGAAGCTAGGAACATGCCTGAATTTAAGAAAAATAAAAACCTACTTGCTATTTTTTTTAAAAAGTTCCTATTCTTCTTTTTATTCATTCTGCCCCCCCTCTTCCCCACCTTGTTCATTCAAGAGGTTCCATCTCTTGGCATCCCAGCACTGTTTGCAAGTGGGTGATGTGGGTTTGTCTATTTACAATAGCACTTCTCAAGGAAGTGATAAAGTAAATTTTGCAGCTGAGACATTTCTTGTACCTGTGGACACAGATTGTTTGTTTTCTGTCATTTATTTAACTATAAACTGAAGTGTGAGCTCATGCGTAGCACGTACACAATTCAGAGAAACCGCCACTCTCGACCAGAGGGCATTTCATGACAAGAGAATGAAAAACACAAAGGCAAAGCTAGGAGCTTCATCTGGCCATGCCCTTTCATCAAATAACAAATTCACCATCAAACTTGATTTAAAAATCTGCATGCTTCTTTTGTGTTCCAAAGCTATTCCTTCTTTATGTCTAAAGACGTTTTTAAAGGCAGTGAAAAGATTCTAAGGAGAGGGACATACAGGCTATACAGAAATTAAGGAGCAATGATCTTCCCTTTCTAATTAAATTCTTAACATTAGCCTTTTTTTGTTGAGGGTCTATTTTAGACATGTGACTAGGAGAGAATCACAGAAGTTTTAAAAGTCTAAATCATCTAATATATGTATGATTTATATAGTAACATGAATTCACAATTATTCTTGTGTTTGTTTAGATATTATGTGTTTCCAAGCCAATCTATTGTAACTTATGACAGGGAATAAGTCTAACCAGGTAAAAGTTGTTTAAAATAAATGCCAGTCTACAACAATGCTTCTGTGCAGACCACACCCATCTGCCCATGGGCCTCACCGTCATCTCACCCTGCAATAACCTCCCTCTTCCAGACTTGATCCTGGACTATGTGTTTGCATCCACTTCCTGTAACCACCAAGCCTGCTGTAGAGACGAAAGGCCAAGAATAAAAACAGGGCTGGAGGGATGGTTTAGGGGTTAAGGCAATTGCCTGTGAAACCTAAGGACCCAGGTTTGATTGCCTAACTCCCACATAAGCCAGATGCACAATGTGGCACATGCATCTGGAGTTCATTTGCAGTGACTGGAGGCCCTGGCATACCCATTCTCTCAATCTCTCTCTCTCTAATAAATAAATAAAAATAAATAAAATATTTTTTAAAAGAATAAAAACATTTCCAAACTTTATCAGGCCATGCCCACCTGGAGCCTGACCCATAATATATTAAGAGACATGTAGAACTTAATTCCTAGTGGCCTTAGACAAATGGCCAGTCTCATGAAAAACAAGCCCCACTATAAAACTGACTACTCAACAAGACATGGACCCATACAGGAGCCATGATGATAAGAACAAGTAACTTCCCTAAATGCTATCAAAGATTCCTACCTCCTCTCAGCAGCACAGTGCTCTCTCGGGGAACTTACAGCTTTCTTACAGTGCATTTAAGTAAACTCTTTTCTATTCTGCTCATGCCTTTGGTAAATTCTTTCAGCTAACCATATCACCAACCTTCCATATGCCATTTCACATGGCCTTTTTTGGCCCGTACAGGGAAAAATGTCTTCTTTGTCTCTTTGGCCACTTCTCACTGTGATGTTTATGGGTGCTGGCTAAGCGAATCAGGGACAGCTGAGGGGCTCTGGATAAGCATGGCCCAAAGGCCACCACACTGTGGCCCCATCCCACTGATGTCCCTTGTGGTACTAGCTGAGTTCCTTTTTTTTTTTTTTTTTTTTTTTTTTTTTTTTTTTTTTTCGAAGTAGGGTCTCATTCTGGTCGAGGCTGACCTGGAATTCACTATGTAGTCTCAGGGTAGCCTTGAACTCACAGTGACCCTCCTACCTCTGTCTCCCAAGTGCTGGGATTAAAGGCGTGGGCCACCCCACCCGGCTTAGCTGAGTTCCTTTTAGTCCCATATGGAAAGCCTTACTTCCTGCTTACAACTGAAGATCCCTGACCAAAGCAACTCTTGGTGGTTCTGATGGCCATGGAAAAGAGGCGACAGCCTGCTGTAGTCTGAGGGTAAGAGCCAACCTTTGTTCTGCTGAGAATTCCCTTACACGCTGCAGCAGCTCATCCTAGGCAAATTCTCAAATTCTAAAGGCACATTCTAAAATGTTGTGAGGGCTCCCTAGTTCCTGTCCCCTTTATTCTTCTTTTTTTTTTTCTTCCTCATCATTTGCTCCCTGGAGTCAGAGGGAGCAGTGTGTGTGTGTGTGTGTGAGCAGTGTGTGTGTGTGTGAGCAGAGTGTGTGTGTCTTTATTTATTTGCCTTCTGTTGCCTTATTACTCTGAAAAATTTAGAAGTGATTAGGCTTTCACTTCTCCAAAATAGTGAGTCCACCTTCCCCTCATGACTAACATCAATCTGTCCTCAAGGTGTTGTCCAGCCTTATCAACTGGACACTCTGGCCTCAGCAGCAAAAGTAATCCAAAATGAAACCAGCTTTCACTTTAACGTAGCCTGAGGTCCTGCAACACAGGATGCCCTATATTAGAGCATTACCTCAGGTCCCTTGAGGACAAGTAGGTCTGTGGTCCTCTAGCCACACCTTTTGGTTGATGCCGCATAGGACTCGCAAGGAGTTCTCCATTCTCACCATCTCAGCTATGGGTGTATTTTGTTCTGTTTTCTCTGCTGTGGAACCCTGTTTTTAACATCTCCTCTGACATGGGTGCGCTCCTCTCTCTATCTCCCCTTCTCTACCACTGCCTTGTCTAATTTCTGCTGCCACCAAGAATGCCCGTTTTGTTTCTTTCTTTGACTGGTGGTAGAATCTGAGAACTTCCAACTGATCAGCCATTTGGCCAAACCTCTCAAAATCTTTAGGTCTTATGTGTTTTGGGGGCATGAGTAGATAAGATACAAGGCTTTCCTAGATCAAACTCAGGATTCCAAACTATCAGACTTTCCCCATCATTAGCCCCAGATGCCAGACATAGAGCCAGAGGATGTGGGGTTTGCCCTGTCATGCTTTCCATCACTGGACTCAACAACAAGTCTCCTGTCTGGTCTATATCACTCTTTTCCAGGAAAAATAACCATTTTCTGTCTCCCTCAGTTCTTCAAGGGAACAGATACCTTTTTTTAAAATATTTTACTTTTATTTATTTGAGAGAGAGAAATACAGAAATAGGCAGGTAGAAAGAGAAAGAATGGGTGTGTCAGGGTCTCCAGCCACTGCACACGAATTCCAGATGCATGTGCCCCCTTGTGCATCTGGCTACGTGGGTCCTGGGGAGTCTAACCTGGGTCCTTTGGCTTGCAGGCAAGCGCCTTAACCGCTAAGCCATCTCTCCAGCCCCAGATGCCTTTTATATTCAAAGTTACAATTACAGGGTTAACATATAAAGATGTTTACTTCTCTGTGTATTATCTCACTTCTGCTTTTTCTTGCTAAGATCATTTCACCAATTCAATGTCATTTAGTTTAGAATTTTTGTTATCTTGGGCAACTCCTGATAGAATGTAACACTCTACAACTGTCAGACTTATGTGAGACCAAGGAGAAAACCCTTATAAAAGAGCCTTTTATAAAAATCCAAGTGCCAATAAGGTTTACCTAAGAACTGCACCAGACAAAAACTTTATAGTTTAACAATATGTGCTTGGGTAATGTCTGTCATCATATGTCATATATTACATCAGGTAATTTAGATTTAACACTTAAGAATTTGGTAAAGTTTTTTCTTATGCTGTGACAAAATACTTGACAAAAGCAACTTAGAGATGGAAGGGTTCGTTTTGACTCACAGGGTGAGGGCACCATCCACCACAGCAAGGAAGGCAAGGCAGCAGGAGCATGAGGCAGCTGGTCACTTCACATCTGCAGTCAGGAAACAGAGAACAATACACTCAGCGTCTCTGCCAACAGTCCTTAAAGGCCATTGTGAGAAGCTGCAAAGTGAAGCCCAAGTTACAATGGAGACCTGAGGATGCTGGAGATGCCAGGACTTCCACTGACGAAACATGTAGGCCTCAAGTAGAACCAGAAGAGAAAGGCTATATGTGCTACAAGTGGCAGAGATGGATGGGCAGGGCTAACCAAGCCCCTTCGAGGCCAGATGATTCCATCATGAGCCCCATTTGCCAGACATCAAGCCACAGGATGGGGGGTTTGTCCTGCCCATGCTTTGCTCCTTCTTCTTTAAGCTGCAGCTACTTGGATCTTTTGTCTCAGCAAGAAGAAAGTAACACGGGTCATTATGATCTCTGCCAAGCTTGTTAGATTTTTAACTATTTGAACAACTGAATCATAACAAAATCAGAATGTATTTAAGAATTATTATATGCCTGGGGAGATGGCTCAACGAGTGAAATGTTTGCAGCACAAGCATGAGGACCAAAGCACGAATCCCCAGGAGCCACATAAAAGCCAGACAGAGCGGCATGCTCTGTAATCCCCGTTCTAGAGGGATGCAAATGGGAGGATTCCTGGGGTTTTCTGGCCAGCTAGTCTAGTCTAATCCATGAGGTATAAAGTCATTGAGAAACCCTGAGTCAAAATTATAAGGTGGAGAGTGATTGAAAACGATATACAACATTGATCTCTGGTGTCCACAGTCACAGAGATATAAACATGTACATATACACATGCATGGTACACTTACACACAAAGATAAATAATATTAAAATAATCTGGTTATTTTTTTCTAAGCTTTGTCCAAAGGTTATATAAAAGCTAAAACTAAACTTCATTACTTCCTCTTCAGAATTGATAAAACTGCCCTTCTGGGTGTTCACTAACCAAACTTTAGAATCCTAAAGGAGAAAAGGAACTGAACAAACAGTTAATATTTGGGACCTTGTCCTCCAAGGTCAGCTGGGACCCTGACAATGACAGGATACCTCTAAGAGGATACTACAACTCCAATGAGTCACATGTCTTCTGGATTGGAAGAGGCCATGAAGACCTCCGAGGTTAAAATCTAACCAGTGCACATCTTGCAAAGAGGAGTCATCAAAGGGAAAATGTCCCCTGTGCCTCCAAAGAAAGTCACGTGGTCAACAAGACCCTGACTCATCCTAGCAGATGGTATAAATGCTAAAGGAAAGTAAGCAGAGTCAAAAGGATTCCTCTGAAATCTGTAAGAGTAACTCCAAAGGAGTTTTGACTGACTTCAGCAATTGAAAAATGAGGATAATAACCATTTCTGATGACTTGAACACTATGCATAAAAGTCTGAATCCAAAATAAAATAATTCTTTCGTTGGTGGTATAGTGGTGAGCATAGCTGCTTCCAAGATAAAATAATTCATAATATTAAAAAAAAATCCTCCTGACCAGGATCTAATCCTCCCATGCTTGAGCTGTGGATGTAGTGTTCCCAGACCTACAATCTGTGACCAGCTTCAGCCTGTTCAGAAAGGACCCCAAACCCAGCTATCCATGGACTCAGGATCAATAGCTGCTGGTTTTGTAATTACCCAAACAGGAGTTATCTTAATAACACTTATGTAGACTCTTATTTGTATTCCCACCAGGAAAATCCTTTCTTGAATTCCATAAAAAAAAAAAATTCTTCTTGGGGCTGGAGAGATGGCTTAGAGGTTAAGTGTTTGCCTGTGAAGCCTTAGGACTCAGGTCTGATTACCCAGTACCTAAGTAAGCCAGATTCACATGGTGGTGCATGCATCTGGAGTTTGTTTGCAGTGGCTAGAGGCCCTGGCACACCCATTCTCTCCCTTCCTCCCTCCCTCCCTCTCTCTCTTTTTCATCTGCCTCTTTTGCTGTCTCTCTCAAATAAATAAATTTTAAAAAATATTTTTTTAATCTTCTCAAGAAGTTCTATTCTTCAATGGAAACTAATTTGTCTGGCACTAAGTTAATAAAAATCCAACTCTCTGTCTCTAACGTCACTCCTGATATTACTGAGAAAAATTCTTCATCAAAACTGAATGTGTCATATTAATCTTCAGGTTCACCCTACACTATCTGTACTTTACTCCAGTCCTCAGAACATAACCCTTAACTCAGGTCATCATGGGCAAGTGGAACACATGAATTGATCATATTTAAACCTATCTCCTCTCTTGATCGTCTCCTGCCTCCTAGAAGCTTCCAGGAAAAGAAATAAAACATATATTCTGCCTACCACCCCCTCTCCCTGTGGCACAATAGGCTACCCTCCTGTCCTCTTCCCTCATGGGTAGCTCTCTTTTCCTTCATGCCATGTGTACACTCTGTAATCTCTTCTCACTGAAAGTTCTTCCAACTGTTGTTTGGATAGTCACGGCCATAGTTGGCTCCTCTTATCTCTCTCGTAGAAGTTCGTATTCTGCTCTGCATTTGATAGATCCTGTCTCTTTCAGTGGCCACTGAAGTTTATTTCTGCCAAGATTCATTAGATCTGCAGGCTCAGACAATTCCTTGGCAACTCCCCTGGGGGGCTTTGGATTCTCTTTGCTACTAAAAACCATTACTTGTTTTTATCTCTGTTTTGTGGTTTTGGCCCTTATTTTACCTTGTTTTAATTTATAAATTTTATTTATTTATCTATTTATTTGGTGTGAATCACAGCACACATGTGGAGATTAAAGAGGTTTATCTTAGTTGAGGCAGAGTGTTGTAGTTTCTTTCACATCACTGGGAACCAAAAGCAGCTGATAGGAAGAAAGAATTTATTTTGACTTACAGTCTTGAAGGGAATTATCAGCATGTCAGGAAAAAAAAAGGTGGTGAAACAGAAGCTGGACACCACTTCTTGTCACAGCAGCTGGCAGAAAGCAGCAAGAGAGTGAGCTGAACTGGCAAAGGGGAAGTTGGGCTATAAGATCTAAAGTCTGTCCTCAGCAACACACCTCCTTCAGCAAGGCTCCACCTCCCAAATTGCCAACAGCTATGGACCAAACATTCAAAACACATGAGTTGGGCTGGAGAGATGGCTTAGTGGTTAAGGCATTTGCCTGCAAAGCCAGAGGATCTCAGTTTGACTCTCCAGGACCCACGTAACCCAGATGCACAAGGGGGCACATGCATCTGGAGTTTGTTTGCAGTGGCTGGAGGCCCTGGGGTACCTATTCTTTCTCTTTCTCTCTGCCTCTTTCTCTAAAATAAATAAATAAAAAATATGTAAAAAATAAATGAGATTTCTTTTAAAAAATGTGAGTTTATGGGGAACATCCGATTCAACCACCATGCAGGGTTCCATGGAGGACGGCTCCATTTGTGATCTTACAGAAAATTCTCCTGTCTCTGCCTTTCTTCTCAAGGTGGGAATACTGGGATTACAAAAAAAAACCCACAAAACTTCTGACTTTTACACCAAGTCTGGGGACGCAAACTCAGATACTCAAAGTTGTACAGCAAATACTTTATCTACTGAGCCATTTCCCAAGCCTCTGGACCTTCCATTCTTAACCTTCTGATATGATTAATAGCTCACTAATTATAAGTCACTAAACTCTAGATGGTATTGTCTCAAAGATATCAATCATTCCCATCAACATTGGTGCCTATCTACCACTGCCAAAGACCTCCACATTTATGTCAGTGTGGCCTTCAACCTTTTGTAACAGCCACCCCTCTTGTAATACTTTTCCGTCTCTAAAATGCCGCTCAAGTCTGTGCCTTAAAGTCTTATGGCCCTTTAGCAGATCAGTGCTGATAGCCAGGGCTGACCAAGACCTTACTCAGCTCCAAAACAGCTCCTGAAGACAGATCTTCATCTCTTGTTAATAATTTAACTTTGCTCACTTATCAGAAGGGAAATGTAGAGACAAAGGGGCAAATATAAAAGTAAAATTCCCACACTTTAATAATCAAGCTACAATCATTTGGAGGCTGACCCATGATGTCTTACACAGTCATCTGGAACCTAACCCTTAATGCTTCGTGGTACTGTACACAAATGGAGAAACAAATCATGCTGCAAAATTTACTACTCAACAAGGCACCAACATGTCTGCCTGTCCACCTAGGTATTGGCGCCACACTAGAGGCTCATAATGAAAAGACCAAGAAATCTCCACCCCAAGTGCTATAAAAGAGTATCATTAGACTCTGGCTGCTTGTGACTTTCGTACATTATTTTTACCTGCCATGCCATTGGCTTTCTATATGTTATTTTGCAAAGGTATTGTCATCTAAATCACAATATTGCCCAAAGTGGGTTGGTGTCTTCTCTGTATCACATCTCCTCTCTGCTACCTACTAGCCAAGCAACCTTCCAGGGCTTTGCAGCCTGTCTGCTCCACTTCCTCCAAGGCTGCTTTTCTAACAGGAAGTGATGCAGATTTACAGACCCTTCTGCTGATCCTGGTGTCATCCTTCAGAACACTCTGGTCTTTGCGGATTTTAACAGCAATGAACTTTATTTTTTAATATTTTTATTTATTTGTTTGTTTGTTTGTTTGTTTGTTTGTTTGTTTGTTTGCAAGCAAAGATAGATGGAAGAGAGACAGAGAGAACGGGCATGTCAGGGCCTCCAGCCATTGCAAGGGAACTCCAGACACATGTGCTACTTTGTATATCTGCCTTTATATGGGTACTGGGATTGACCTGGGTCGTTAGACTACACAGACAAGTGCCTTACCCACTGAGCCATCTCTCAAGCCTGCGAGAACATTATGGTGGAGTGCTTCCTTATAGAAAGCACACTGATGACCAGATGAAGTTACAGAGTGCCCTGAATTTCATTCTTTTTGTGAAAGATAACTATATTTCACTGGTAAATGGTTTATTCATTTCCTGGGGCGAGTGTTGTTTAGCAAATTCTTCCAAATTTCAATAATCCCTCTTGAAGGGAGGAGAGAGTCAAGAGGTCAAGTCTGGGAGTGCTGAAACTAAAAAGGTCACAGGACCGTTATAGTCACAGTAAACAACACAGTCCAACCAATGTTGTATAGCCATTTTCTCTGAATTGAAACATTCCCTCCTGGGGAGGAAGAGAAAGGCTCAGGAGACTTAGGAAGTCAGTAAGTCTGGGGAAAAGGTTTCAAGATTCCTCCCTATGGTTATAAAAGGGAAATAACTGGTTGGTGAGAAACACAAGATCAGCTGGGATGCCCGTCAATCATGCAGTGAGCTCCAGAGATGCAGCTTCCATGAGTGTCACCTACGCCGGGTGGGCTTTTCAATGATGCAGCTGCCTTTGAGTCACCCATGCCCCTGTAAGCAACCCCTCGCCCTGCTCTGTCTGTAACCCCAAAAAACTGGCTCACCAAAACTGGTTTTCGTGCCGTCATGCTTTGGTCTGTCAACATGATGTGGAACAAATGCTCTGTGGAATACGAACCCTCGTGCCAGCAGCTCTCAAGTCTCAGGTTCTTGTCTACTTAGCAGAGAACTGAAAATACAGACTCAAGGGAAAGGATAATTTGCAAGATTTATTCTGAGAGTTAAGACAGAGGGAAAGAAATCAACGCAGGAAAGTACCCAAGCTAAAACAAATTCTTCCCCCGCCCAGCATGGCCGGCGAGGAGAGGGGAGAGGGAGACGACTCCTCACCGGAGGAGGAAGGTAAGGGGCTAAGCGAACTCATCTGCATGGCTGAGGCCCAGTCATACGAACCAGGCATCCAATTAGAATGAGCTTCGTCATCAGACTTACGCATATAAGGAAGGGACCTGATTGGTTAGTGGGCCCAAGAGGCTGACTCAGGAAGGGCCAGCCCACAGATGTTAAGCCCTGAAAACACTGGGAAAGAATCCAGAAGTTGTTGCTGTTGCTGATGGGTGTCAAGGCCGGGAGTTATTGCTTGCAGCCAGTCTTGGATGAGAGTGGATCAGATGTGGGGTCTAGTCCTGCCAGAATAGGCGAGATAGCATTCATGATTCTGTGGGCCAGTCCCTAGCTCTCTATCAACCTAAGCCCTATCTTGGGTGAACAGACATGTATTCATGTCTCCCCAGGGGGAAAAATGTTTCTCGTGACAACAGACTTGTGGTAAAGAATTAGATTCAGCTGGGCGTGGTGGCACACGCCTTTAATCCCAGCACTTGGGAGGTAGAGGTAGGAGGATCACTGTGAGTTCGAGGCCACCTTGAGACTACATAATGAATTCCAGGTCAGCCTGGGCTACAGTGAGACCGTACCTCAAAAAAAAAAAAAAAAAAAAAAAAAAAGAATTAGATTCAAACATATTCATATCTACTCAGAAATTCCCATATACTTATAGTGGTACAGAACCAATTTATTTATTTTTAATACTTTTAAATACTTTTTTATTTGTGAGGAGAGAAAGAGAATGGGTGTGCCGGGGCCTCTTACCATTGCAAATAAACTCCAGATACACAAGCCATTCTGGGTATCTTGCTTTGCCTGAGTAATGCGGAATCAAACCTGGCTGTCACACTTTGTAAATAAGCACCTTTAACTGCTGAGCCATCTCTCCAGCCAGAAGTATTTTAAACAGCAAACAATGTTGCATGATTTTTCCTGGGGAGCAGTAAACACACATTTATTCATCCCAGCTTGCTGAACCAATGAGTTTACTAAGCTGACCTATAGGGAATGAGTAAGAGATTACTTACTGAGGTATAAGTGACCCAAAACAACTTCCTCACTGGAACCACGGTATTAAACAGATCACCAGAGCAACCTCTGCTCCATGGTGGCCTGTGGTCATGCCAGTTCAATCTACTGGCCAGTCCATTAGACTCCAGAGTCTATAAACTGAAATGGTGGTAGCCTTATGCACAAAAGCAAAAGCATGCAAAAACTGCAAACAATGCTTGCTGAGTAAGCCTGTCCTAAGGAAATGTGCAGATTTTTTAGCATTATTGTGCTGTGTGTGCATGTTCGTATGTGGAGCTGTGTTCATGCGCATATGTGCACATGCATGTGGAGGCTGGGTGTCCTCACTCACTACCCACCTTATGTTTAGGACAAAGTCTCTCCCGGAGCCTAGAGCTCACCAGATCCAGACTAGCTAACTATCAAGCTCTAGGGGATCTTCCATTCTCTGTCTTTATCAGCTCTAGGAAGTCAGGCATGTGCCACCACATCCAGCAGTTTACAGAGGTGCCAAGGGCCTAAACTCAGCTCCTCATGCTTGCCTGGCAAGTCCTTGAACTCCTGATTAATCTCCCCCTTCCCAGAAAGGTGCAGTTAGTCAAAAGAACAAAGCAGTGCCCTGTGTGCCTGTGAGGACCTGTTGCCAAGAGGAGTTGTTCAAGTGCAGAGTGCAGAGATGCAAGTACAGGTACGTCTGGATTTGTAGAAATGTCCATAGAAAATAAACAAGACAAAACTTACCACAGTTGTCTCTTTAGTTAGCTCTGAAGGGCTGCATGCAGGGATGATGGGAAGACTTACGGTTTCTCATACAACCTCTGGGATTGTGCAGTGGGTGCACTGAAATTACTTACAAGAGCAAACTGGTTTATTAACGTAAGTAGATATTTGTCACTTGGATTCGTGTCCTGACTTAGACATATAGTAGACATATGTTTGTGTCTCCCCAGCGAAAAAGGTTTCCAAGGTGACTAAAAACAATGCAGGGAATGGAGTCAAATTTGAAATTTAGTTACATGACAAATACATTTAAGTGTAAATATGTCACAAATATCACATGTAACATATTAGTGCTGAAAGTGTGCTTATCAGCCAGGCGTGGTAGCACACGCCTTTAATCCCAGCATTTGGGAGGCAAAGGTAGGAGGATCACCATGAGTTCGAGGGCACCCTGAGATTACCTAGTGAATTCCAGGTCAGCCTGGGCTAGAGTGAGACCCTACCTTGAAAAACCAAAAATTGAAAAAACCAAAAAAAAAAAAAAAAAAAAACCACGGTGTGCTTATCTAAAATTTGAACTTAACTAGGAGTCTTATCTTTTTCTTTGCTCCAAATACCAAACCTCTGCCATGATCTCACTATTTCTTTTGTGTTTGTGGCTCTGGATGTGAATAAAGTCAGATTCCTCAGAAGCAAAAAAATAAATAAATAAAAATAAAAATAGTGAGGAAGCAAGGAGACCCTTGAAAGTAAAGGCAGAAATATCCTACCCTTGCAACCTCTACTTTGCTAAAGATCACAGGATAATCTGACTTCTTATACCTTGCCTGAAGAAGTTCCCTAGATCTGTTTTTCCACAAACAACCAGAGCCCCTCCTGTACGCACCTGCTATGGCATGGCTGGGACTTCTGCTACCTAGTGCTGCATGACAATCAGCCCACACTGTGGCTATAGAACCTTCTAACAGGAATGAAGATATTCTAAAGAAACTATTGAAACAATGAACTCTAAGAAATTAGAATTTCCCCAGGAATCTCATTCTAGAAGAAGGACAAGGATAAACCTGGTGTCAACTAGCAGGGGTACATTTTCTAGAGATTTCACACAGTTCTAACCTTGACTAGAGCAGAGACAATCCTGGGCAGGACCACACCTTGACCACACCTGGATCAGGAATGGTTACTGATGCATACCTCTTGCCCTCTATTTAAAACTAAACCTCATGTCAGAATCTTGAAGATAGACTTAGAGAGTCACTGGACCTCTGTTCCTTTCCCAGTACGGCCACGTGGAATAAGACTCCCTCTTTGCTTTTCATTATTACTTTGTTTCGATTATATATAATTTTAAAAAATGTTTTTATCTACTGGCAAGAATAGAGGGAGGAGAGAGAGAATGGGTGCTTCAGGACCTATTGCCACTGCAAAGAAACTGTAAACACATGGACCACTTTGTGCATCTGGCTTTCAATGAGTATTGGCAAATGAAACCTGGGCCATCAGGTTTTATAAGCAAGTGTCTCTAATCACTAAGCAATTTCCCCAGCCACGTTTCTATTTTTGAAATAATTTTACTGAGACCTTCAGTATGTGAACATTCTGTAAATTGATCATATCTCATCAAATTATCCCTTTTGGTCCCCTCTTCTCTGTCCCCATTCCACCGAAGGCCCTCATGGAGGGGGTGGGGGCAGGCATCAGTAATCTGTTGCACCATTTGGTTCATGTCAGGAGGACAGTGTCTCACTGTACTTCTGCCAACCTTATGGCTCTTACATTATTGCTGTGCCCTCTTCCACAATGTCCCCTGAGCCTTGGAGGGCACTTAGTAAGTTTCTTTTAATGTTGAGTTCTGTAAAGCCTCTTATTTTCTGCTTTGATGAGTTTTGAGTCTCCCCAGTGCCTATTGCCACTTCCAAAGGAAGGTTTGCTGGCCAGTAGTGAGAGAAGCTCTCATTTATTCTGCGGCTTTCTCTGCAATTGATTCAGGATTTGGGGTCTTGGGGAGGTCCTCCCAGGTCTGTGAACCCCAACCTAGGGTTCTTCTATTTTAACAAAGAATTTAGAAAACACACTTTGAGAAGAGTAAATCATGAATTATTGAGTTTTTTTAGGGAGAAATTATGAATTATCACATTTAAAAAGACTCAGGCATGATTGGTTAGTGGCCTCAAGGGGCTGACCCAGGAGGGGCCGGTCCAGACAGGTGTGCTAGATTGGGAAAGAAGTAGGAGGTACTGTGGCTGAGGAATTTCTAATAGCCATCTTGTGTGAGACTGGATCACATGCTGAGTTTTAGATCTGCCAGGGCAGGTGAGGTGGTATCTTCTTGTCCTTAAGTCTTTTGTTTTTTTTCTTTTTCTGGCTGACTACCTATAAAAAGCTACTTGGCTCCTACACATCACATGCTGGGCACTCTGGTTTCTTTTCTTGTCATTTTGATGGGTCTTGGGTCACCCTGATATTTGCTGCTTTCTGAAAAAACCACATTCTCTAACCAAGAGTGAGAACAGTATTGGTTAAAAGGGATAAATATAGACATTTGGAAGGCTTTCTGATGTACATGGCCTCTCCATTTACCCAGAGAATTAGATGCTCCGCTCAAGGGTCAAGTTAGGAAGACCAAATGTTTAAAATGTGGACATACAAGAAAAGGAGTAACTTCTGATCAAGGGCATAGAAAATATCTACAATGAAATTATAGAAGAAAATTTCCCAAGCATTACAAACAAGAGGCCTATCAGGTAAAGGAGGTATAAAGAATGCCAAATAGACATGACCAGAAGAAATTGCTTACATCACATTAGTATTAAACCACTAAACACAGGTAGCAGAGGGAAAGTACTAAAAGCTGCAAGACAGAAACAGCTCATCACCTACAGAGGCAAGTCCATAAGAATAACATCCAATTTGTCAATAAAAACTCTACAAGACAGAAAAATTTGGAATGGAGTATTTCAAACACTGGAAGACCATAGTTGCCAACCCAAACTACTATACCCAGCAAAATTATTCCTCAGACTAGAAGAAGAAAGGGATTTTCATGATAAAGGCCAGCTATAGGAATGTATGAGTACTAAGCTAGCCCTTCAGAGAATACTGGATGGAAGAGAAGAATACGCATATTCCAGAGACTATAGGAGGGAGAACACTTTGTTTCTTTAAATGATTTACTGATAGAGGTGACTGATCCTGGCTGGTTAAGGCTGCCAAGGCCAAATCTTTGACCCTAACAAATTCCAGTAACATTTTATTATCTCTCAAGGTTTCCAAGGGCTCAGGAGCAAACTCTGATGCAAGAATTTCTGTGCAAGTGATTTACTAAAGGATGTGTTCTGAAGAGACAGGGGTGGGAGTAGAGCAAGCAGGAGAGGGAAAAGGAAGAGATGGGAGCCGGATGTGCTCACAAGCAAAGTTAGGCAGAGGGCTAGTTTGAGCTGGATCTTGAGGTAATTTGGAGTTTCAGTCATGTCTCAGAGCTGTCTTAGCCTGGTACAAGGAAACGGACTGTCTCTGGCTGTCTTCCTTCTTGGGTATGGGATGGATAGAGTTGGGGTGGAAGGAATCCCAGGCACTCCTGACTGTATGCATAGCTCCTGAGCCCACCTCAAGTTGCATTTCAGCTTCTGCTTCTTGATTTGCAAAAGAAAATATTATTTGTGTGTGCCTCGTTTTTTTGAAATTTATAGAATTGTTGTATATTTTTACATGTTTACCTTTGGTATAGTACTGCAATCATTATTTAGAGCCGAAAGTATCCAAAATATACTTTGGGTTCATTTCCTCTGAATTGTACCTAGCAAATACTTCAGTATGGGCCGATAAATCCTCTTAATAATCAAAAGCAAATATGAGTATCAGGAATTTTTCACTGTGTTTGGTCAATATTATTGTGTTCAAAGAGATTCAGGGAAGCCTGTTGTAGAAGTTGTGCCTCACTACCTTCATACTAAAAACGATTCTGGAAGCTTCTAAGCCAGCCTCCATGCTGAAATGCTTTGCACTAGCCTATTGATATTGGCTATTGCTTTTTGTTTATATTGTTGTTATTTTGTTACAATGCTAGGAGTAATAACATTTAAAACTGCTTATCTATGTCTTTAAAAATATGAATAATAAAAGTAAACATATGAATATATATGGTCACCCCTTCCCAATAAGTACCTGGTGTTAATATATTAATTAGCTTAATTTGCCTATTCCATAATGGCTGACTATATCAAGACATCACGTAGCACATAATAAATATATACAATGTTTTTCATAAGTTAAGAGAATAAGAATAAGGCTGGGATGACAGTAAATGGAAGAGTATTGCCCTGTGTGAGCAAGTCCCTGGTTTCCATCCCCAGCACCACAAAAGGGAGGGAGGAAAGGTGAGAAAGAAGAAAGGAAAGAGGATAAAAGTCTTACAAAAAATCAGCTATTTTAATATCTAATGTATTTCTAAACACAGCAGAACACTACCTGGAATACAGTTGCTTCCAAAAACTGTTTACCAATAAATTAATGAATGTTATTTTAATAATTATTTTAGTTTGAATATACAATGCCCCCTACGAGCTCATAGATTTGGGAACTTGGTTGCCAGCTGTAGTGGTTTGAATTAGATGATCTCCCATAAACTCATGAGTTTTGAATACACGGTCCCCAGATGATGGCAATTTGGGAATTGGATCCTTCTGAATGAGATGTGTTGTTGGGGAATGGCTTATGGGTGTCATAGCCAGCTTCCCCTTGCCAGTGTTTGACATATTCTCTTGCTGCTGTTGTCCACCTAATGTTGTCCAGGAGGTGGTGCCCAGCCCCTGCTCATGCCACAATTTCCCCAGTCATCAAGGATTTTCTCCTTAAGTCTGTAAGCCAAAATAAACCCTGTCCTCCCACAAGCTGCTTGGTTGGGGGCTCTGTCCAGTAGAAGAAGCTAAGTGCAACACCAACTTTGAAGATTACTTTTGAAAGATGGTTGAATTCTGACGGGGACTCTGACCTAATTAAGGCATTAATCCGTTGATGGATTCCCAATAAGATGGCATTATGAGAAGTTGGTAAAAAGTAGGTGAGGTCTAGTTGAAGGTCATAGGTCATGGAGGCATCTCCTGGGGAAAGTATCTTTTTCTGCCTACTTCCTGTAGTCCCTTCTCTTGGCTTCTGGTCCATCCAAGGAAAGTAGCTTCTGCCACATTTTCCCCGTTACCATGATCATCTGTTCACCATGGGTCCAAAATAAATGGAACCATGGCCTATGGAATGAAAAGAATGGAACTGTGAGCTAAACAAATCTTGCCTCCTGTTATTGTTTATGTCAGACAGTCTGTCACAGCAATGTGAAGCTATCTAACAAAATATTAACAGAGAAATGGAAGATAATTAAAAATCTACAATATATTATTCATGGGTCCAAAATCCTAAAAGCTATAAAATGACTCCCCACTCACAGTGTATTTGCTGGCAAGACTTAAGGAGACCTAAACTTTTTGGTAGAAAAGTATGAAGTGGACTGATGAGGGCTGTCAAAACTTTTTCTTCATCTCACTTAGTGTGAAGTTTCTTGTGTTTCACTGAAGACATATTAATGCGTTTGATTACAGGTACCTCTAGAAAGGTTTGAAAGCTATGGAATAATATATGCATGTAATATATGACATATATAAGTTAAATATCCCTTACTGAAATATTTTGGGCTCCAGTGTTTCAGATTTCATAATTTTAAGGGGCTTTGGAAATTTTAGATATTTATTATGAAATTCTTTGGGGTGAGGTTGAAGTCTAAACACAAAATTCATTCATATATGTTACTTCCCTTCTACATAAAGCCTAACGGTTACTTTAGGCAATATTTTTACTACACTTATGTTTTTACTGCAGGTCAGATGTGGAATTTTCCACTTACAGCACTCAAAAGTTTTGAATTTGGGAGCACTGGAGATGTTCAGATTAATGATGCTAACTTGCATTAACTTTCTAAAATGCAAAACAAACTGCATTAAACCTATTCAAGGGAAGGGAATATGAGTGTCTGTCCATTACTATGACTATACCTTAATGTATTAAATCAAATTAAACTTAAATCTATCAAATCAAATTATGCTAGAATAAAATCATGTTACTTAAAAAAATGAGTCATCATGTTAAGTGAAATAAGCCAGACTCAGAAAGATGAATAGTGCATGTTTTCTTTCATAGATAGAGTTTGCTTATTTTTTTTTTTTTAGAGAGAGAGAGAGGGAATGGGAGTTTCAGCAGCCTCTCAGCCGCTGTGAACGAACTCCAGATACGTGAACACCCTTGTGGACAAGTGCAGCATTGCACCCTTGCATCACTTTTTATGTCTGGCTAACTGTGTGACCTAGAGATTGGAACTGGCATTTTTAGGCCTGGCAGGCAGGTGCCTTAACTGCCCAGCCATCTCTCCAGCCCAAGTTCACTTATTTTAAAAGAGAGACACAGAGAAAGAGAGAGGGATGAAAATGAAAAGGGGGTGATCTGGGAGGAAGAAGGAGGCCAGCATGAGGGATAGAGAATAGGAAAGGTAAAGAGAGATGGATATGATCAAAGTACAACATAAAGATATATGAAAGAGTCATTCCTAATGAAGCCTATTTTTTGTACAATTAAATACACTAATAAAAATAAAAAGTAAAGACTTTTGAGTATGGAAAGCTTTAGGAAGACCAGGAAATGTTATTTAAGTGTGCAGAGATGGCTGTTTACTATACTTACCAGGTCAATAAAACTTTTCTTCCATTTCTTTAGGGCCATTCTTTGATATGAGGATTAGGATAAATTAAGTAACGGGTCTTTAAAAATAAGAGAGTGTTTAGCCTCTCCTAAGAATCTTTCATTGACATGCTGAATTATCTCCATATAAAATTACGAAGTTTTGAGATTACCTCATTTTGTCATCATGATCTCTCTAAAGTGTCTGGGTGTGGTACCCATCTCATAAAATAATGCATTTTACAGGGCAGCCTCCAGAACTGGCCAGTTCCCAAAAGTCTGCCTGTTTGAGAAAGGGTAGCATTTTTTAGCCCCTCTGTTTCCTCTCTGTGTAGCTAAGGGAGGAAGCTGAATTTAATGGTTAATGCAATAGACTGAGTCAGCAAGCTTCGTTTCTGTATTTGGCTCTGTCTCTTGCTATAAACTTCTGTCAAGCCAGCTCTAGGTCATGAAAGAAGTCTTTGTTCTTAAATGTAACTTCTGTGTGAATGTCAGCTTCCTTGCTACTAATTTGAAACTGAAACACATCTTTACGATTTTTCTCCCTTGTATTTCTTGTAGGAATGATCTAGTTAGAAAAAAAAAATCCATGAACAAAGAAACAAGAATCAAACCAAGTACTAGGGCCTCAGTGGGCTTTGCACATATGTATAATACCAGTTACACATAGGCTGGTAGGGCCAGGCACGCAGGACGATGAGGATAAAAGGTCCTGGACTTGTGTCCAAACAAATGCAAGGCTTTATGTAAAACCAAACCTATGAGAACAGAAAAAAAGCCTGTAATAAAATATTGTGCCTTTAACTTTTTCCACTAGGGTTAATATTAGAACAAATTCCTTCCTTAGATATTTAATGGGAAAAAGACAAAATACACTCCCTGTGAGAGTAATTAAAATGCTTACTGGGGGAAAACAATTTGTGGGATAGAAAAGTCCCTCCGCAGTGCCTGCTGCATTCAAAAAAGAGAGGTCAAATTTGTCTATAGCCAAGCTATACTTGAAGTGTGTTACAAGGCAAGCCACGTAAGTCTTTCAGGGTTTTAAATGAAGCAAATTATTTTCAAATGTCTTAGAGTAATTTTATTGCATAAATGTGTAAGGATGTTTATTAAGCCAGTTAATAATTCTGAATCTACTTCAAAATATTAAAGACTTATTAATAGAAAATTAATTAATTATAAAACTGGTATAAAATTAAGTGTTATTAAGGCACAATATGAATCTACATATTTATTTGAATTTAAAACAAGTTTAAAAACAAGTACTTTCAATGGAATAATGTTAATGAGCCCATGTATAAATGTTTTCACATACATATATATTTAAAGTTTAAAGAAATATTTCAGTGTATCACAATAAAATATTAATATGCATGGTCTATTGGTGTGAGACATACAGAATTATTTCTTTCTTTCTTTGTAGTTTTCTGTAGTATTTCCTACTACTATTCATTAATCATTAAAAAGATGCATAAAGGTATTTGCATTGAAATATTTTTTGCATCTTTCTTATAACAGATAAGAAAACAAAAAGTTGAACATGACCCAATGCCAAGAGATAACCAATATTACCACTATTCTATAGTCTTCTGCATATACGCCTATATCACTGCACAAACAATACAATGATGTATATGATATAGCAAGTTTGTTTTCACTTTATGTATTATGGGCCTTTCTGGAAGCTACTGTTAGTCTTTTTATTTTTATAATGCCTGCTACTATTTTAATATGTGGACATATCATTAAGTAACAAACCCCCTGTTTCTAGAAAGTTATGTTTTCTAAGACTCTGCTAGGGCAAACAGCACACAGATGAGCATTATCATAAATAAATTTTCACCCACTAGGGCATCTTTCTGTGAGGCATTAGTAGAGGATGGAGGCTGCCCATGAGCCATCAAAGGCCCAGTTGTTTCCTGTGTTGCAGAAAGAACTGCTCAGCTTCTGGGCCATGTCCGCCTCCACAAATGAGTGTCCAGTGCAGAATCAGCTTAGGCTGTTTGCTTTGCTGCTATGAATTCTCCAGTAAGAGTGCACATATTTACTAGCCTGTTATTACTTTAAAGCAATTTTTTAAAACTATTTTGCTCATTGCTTTCAATAGTCCATAGTAAGAATTATTCTAATATGTTTCTCATTCGTATCTCTGAAAGTGCAACCAGAGTATCTCTTCTAAACATACACCTGTAACCTCCTACTAGAGACCCTCTGTGGTTTCCTTTACCCAAATCGCTTTGGAATAGCTGCAGAGTCCCACATGCTCTGTTCCCTGCCCCAGTCTTAAACTTCACACTGGTCCACACATGGTTTCTATTTCTTTTTTTTTTAAAATAAATATATATTTTTATTTATATTATTCTGATCTTACATTCATAGTATTGGTTCCATTGTCTTCCTCCCAGTCCTCCCACTTTCAAAGGGACCCTCATCAATGGGGAATGTGGGTCATGCATTGTGAGTTTACTCAAGAGTTCTGGTGGATAGGCCCCAGTCTCTGTGCATAATGCCCCAACTTGTTACTCTGACAATCTTTCCGCCCCCTCTTCCGCGAGTTTCCCTGAGCCACATTGGGGTCATTTTAGTTCTGCTTCCTTGATGAGGTTTTGGGAGCCTCTGTGTCTCTGGATATCTGGCTTAGTTGGAGTTGCATGTTCTCTGTGTTTATCTCCTTCAGCCTCTTTCTGGTGTTGTGATCGCCTTGAACGCTGTATTCTTGCCCTTCCCCTGCGTTGTTCTATGGTTTTAGCTGGTGAGGTGTAGTTTGCTGATCCTCCCTTCAGGTTCATTGCCCACCTGAAAAAAGATGAGCAAATTCTCCAACGGAGAGAGAAGTTAGTACTAGATAGAAGGGATGACCATATATGTTTTGGAGGGAATTTTATATGCATTGGCTCTCTTCTAGCCCACATTTGGTGGCATCTAGATCTTGGAGACTAAGCTCATTTTTTGTACATGGCTTTGACTTATTTCCCAGTTCTAGCAATGAGTTCCATTCCACTGAGTGGATTTATTAGCCAAATCAAGAGCAGTTGGTTACCCACCATGGCTGTTTGCCACTACTGCACTTTTATGAGCATTATGTGAGATTGTTTCCTGCTGGGTATCTTAGACTGCAAGTTGTTTGGACCAATGTCAGACATTTTCCCCCAGTTGCTCTTGTAGCACCCTCTGGTACTAGACTAGCTGTCTGGGGACTGACCTTCTTCCAGATTCTGGCCAGGTCTCTCTGTGTTTGGTCTCACACACGTGTTTCTATTTCAATAAGCTTTTTCATTCGATGGCTCTCCGTTCCCATGCCTGGCTTCTGTAGATTTTCCTCTCTCTGTCTAGAACATGCTGGACCCAGATGTTCACCTGCCTACCTCTGAGCATCACTCAGGGATGGCTTAAAGATAACCTCCTTCAAGAACCTTGCCTGATCACCCACAATGTCATTCCTTTCCTTCCCCATCTGTATAACTCCATTTGAGTTTGCTCCTTCCTAGAGATTATTTGTGTGAATCTCCTCACTTTTGTTTCAGCTTTTCAATTCTAAGAGTAAGGACCAATGCTTCCTGTCTTGTTCCCAGTGTTATATAGCCACACCTAAAAAGAATGTTCTTTCTTAACACTGTTGTCCTCTTTTCAGATATTTTCAAAGTATGCATTGTGGGAGGAGGAGAGGACTGGAATGTAGGTAAATGATCACACGTGATCTGGTGACAGAGCCTGACAAACTAAATGTCATAAGACTCCAGTTATTTTCCAGTCATGATGTGACCAGTGGCGAGTCATACCACCCAGCTTTTCACAACCTTGCAAAATATGTGTCACTCAGCTTTCTAAACCAGTTCCCCAACGTCTAAGCCAGTTCTTCTCGCCCACATCATATGGGAGGCTCCTAACAGCAGCCAATTCTGAGAGCAATACTGTAAAACAAATGAGTCCATGAAACCCAGGAAAATGCTATTATTATTCTTAAAAACTTAAAGTGAACTTAAAATACCGTGGACATTATTAATCATTTATCTAAAAGCAGCAAGAATTGAGTAACAGCCTAAATTGACTTGACAGTTGGAAAATCCAGGTGTTAGAAAGATAATTTTCAATATTTTACAGTCACAGCACAATTGCAAACACAATTGATGACAATATGACTCAAGAAAATGTGTTAGCAATTAATGAGGGATGGAACATCTCAGATATAAGGACCTCATATTCCTGATTCATCACAGCTATTCATTCATAAGCACTCAGATCTACATTCACACAGGGCTTTTAGAGCTCAAGGATAAAATCCAATCCATAGACAAATGGATGAGACTGTAGAATGTTATGCTATGTGAAACAAGCCAGACAATGATAGGTAATAATCACATTTTCTCTCCCGTAGGATGTAGAATTTAAATAAATATATGTATACATATATTTACGGACACATATTTCTATGACATGAAAGATGAAGAGACTGAAAGAGCTCTAAAGGTAGGGGAGAGAAGAGAACAGGAGAAGATAATGCGAGTGCTAAAGAAAGACCAATATTGCAGGCTTTCTATGTGGAATCTAGATTTCAGTATAGACATGAAAGGAAAAAAGACAATTTAGGAGGCAGAAGGGGACCAACCCAAGGGGCACAAGAAAGAGTAATGGGGGCATGAATATGAACATATTTATATATATATACGGTATATGTATAGGATATACATATAGTATAATGATACATATATAGGAAAGTGTCAGTATGAAATATCATTATCTTAAAAAGTTAATAAAAGAAGGGAGAAAAACTGTTGCATCATTCCTGTACATTTCTCTTTGGAGGGTGTCATGTATGTGACACCAGCTTTCTTGTAGTAAATCATGTCTAATCCTCACCACACTCTGCAGACAGTCCAGATCCCACTCAGCTGGACATGCTTTGCCTCTTAGCAGAGTGTTCAGCTCACACAAGATCCAAGTTAGACAGCACATTTCCAGCTGGTGACACAGAGCACCCCATGACACACCAGCTCAGGAACAAGAACAAATTCCTCACTTCTTAATTCAAATATTCCTATCCCATAGCCACAAAGCCATGGCTTCTGGAAGTAAATGACCTGATTAAATATACCTACAGGTTAAAAAAAAAAGATTTTAAAAAACTTATTAAAATATCATAATGGATTACATATAATATTGAAATCTGTTAAATGGGCCATAAATGGGTTATAGCCCATTTGTCGGTGAATGAATTTGTTCAGTCAACAAAAATTCATTGAGTTACCAGATTCTCAGTGCTGTGTTCTTTCCTAGTTGGGTGTTAGTGTGCTGTAAAACAGTTCTTCCTCTATGGAGTTTACTTTTCCAGTGGAGGGGATAGATAATAAAAACAACCTGAAAACTAACTTAGTAAATATATAGTGAATCAGTACAGGTAATAAAGAGGGAGCTTTGGGGGAAAATAGAGCAGTCAGGGGAATTCAGAATAAGGGCAAGCGTTGGTAGCAATCATATGCAGTGTGGTCTGGGAATGATGCACTGTTAGGGTGACATTTGAGAAGAAACCCAAAGGAAGTGAGAAAGCCTGCTCTGAATTCCTGGGTAAGGCTGCTACAGGCAGAGGCAACAAGAGGGACAAAGACCCAGAGAAAGAAACATACCACGATCAACAGTGGCCAGTGTGGTTGGAGTGGGTTTGATAGGTGAGTGGCAGAAGGTAAAATCATAAGCAGGCTTTAGGAAGTTCAGAGACACAGCCGATCAGATAGGACTGTAAGGACTTCAGCTTCTGCCGCTAAGTGAAATGAGAAGTTGGTGGAGCATTTTCAATAGAGAAGTGACATAGAGTTGTCTCCATACTTATGATGCCTTGCCTTAAAAATTTTTTGACTTCATCATGTGGTGAAAACCATATGCCTTCAGGAGAAACCATACTTCACATTCAGAATTTTGATGTTTTCCCCATTTAGCCACTGTGGTAGGATCCTCTTGCATGACGCTAGGCAGAGCAGCAAGCTGCTGCTCCTGGTCAGTCATGTGATCCATGGAGATGTAAGGGACACTTGGCAGTTGAGGTGGGGCTGTCTGTGGGGTCCGTAGCTCTGGTGCATTTTTGACTTACGATGTTCTCATCTTGACATGGCTATTGTAAGTCGGTAAGCATTCCTGTTTGTGACCTGTTTGTCAAATGATAACTCCGTGAGGATCATGCCACAAACAGGCAGTGAGGGGAAGACATGGCTGCAAGATTTGATCCATGGTTGCATGTGTGGAGAGGTGTGAAGGAACTGAATTCTAAAGTTATTCTGAAGGCAAAACTGAAATAGTTCATGAATGGATTGTTAGGAGATGGCGGGGGGTGGGGGTGGGGGGAGGAAGGACAGAAATCCAAGATTACAAAGCATCTTGCCGAGGAACTGGAAAAGTGGCATTCCTATAGTATGAGATAGAGACTACAGCAAGAGAAGTGGGTCTAAAATAAGAAATTTTGGAAAACATTAGGCTAGCATTCCATGCTGTCAATACTAGCAGTTGCTAACTACTATAGGTATTTAAATTTGCACTTTAATTAAAATTAGACAAAACTGAAAACTGCTCCATTCATTTATGTTCACCACATGTCAAGCGCTCAACACCTACCTACGTGTGGCAAGTGGGTTCTGTAACCAAGAGCATATATTATAGAGGGTATCCTTTACCCTCCACAAGATGTTCTATTGGGCAGTGCTGGTGGGGCCATAAACCTTTTCCACATTCGAGGTCCTCTGCAGTTAACACATTCATCCTGTGAGTCAGGCACTCATATCTTTTGACACCAGATAGAACCCGGAGTCTGATAATTTAAGTCATTTGCTTTAAACCACAGGATTACTAAGGGGTAAATAACAATAATTGGTTCTAAGACTATCTACCTCCAAAGGCTGGGCATTGACATTAGGACATTGTATTTTGGAACTACTTTGAAATGAGATATCCCTACATACATTCATAATGTTATTGTCAACAAAGTACTGGAACTTAAGAGAGAAAACAGGAGATCTGGTGTTAAGGATATGTAGTAGAACACTAGTATGTGTAAGGCTCCAGGTTCGATCCCCAGCTTCAACAATAAATAAAGAAAAATAATAAATAAGTCAATAAATAAATAACATAAAAGGAAGAAGTGAAGGCCAGAGGGAGAGAAGGAGTAGAAGTGATGGACCCCAGGTAGAATTGCATCTCCCGGGAGATCCTGTGTATTGCAGAACTGAACCCAATACATTGCAGCATGCCCTAAGTTAAAAGGAAGAAGTCATCAATGAAGCAATTGGTTTTCTGATGAGGAGTCAATTGTGGAGGGACAAATAGAGCTAGAGTTAATTGACACTGCATAACATATAATTGGGAAAAACTTTCTTTTACTATGATTTTCAATTTGGTGCACAGCACCTTAGAGGACATCTGGAAATGCACTAGGTCTTTGGGATAGAATGGTGAGTGTCATGGACATTTTGTAGCCATGATCTTAGGCTACTAAGAATGCTATGGTGCTTGTCACAATTCAACACAAAGTTCCTTCATGAAATGCCAACAGATCCCATCCATTGGATGGCACCCTACAGCCATAAACAAAAGCAGTATAGGCGCTGGTAGCAGAAGCTATGTGGAGAGATGAACTTGTGGCCCTGTTCATTGTGACTTTCAATTGCTGAGTAGCTTGGGAACATCCCTCTAGGCTCTGCACCTTGCTTTTCTCATCTACATCACACAGAAACACCAGTTCGTACACAGCATCAAGGGGGCCTCTGAGAATTACAAAAATACTTCAAGTACTTGGCCTTGTTTGGGTCAAGGAGAATGGCGAATAAATGTGCAGTTATCAGAAGCAAAAGGGGGAGGGATAAAAGAGGAATGCAGGCATGGAGACCAAAACAGAAAGATGGTAACTCACACAGAAAGCACAGAACAGCATTGTCCAGTTTAACGATATATATGAGCCAGGTATGACAGCACTACACCTGCAATCCCAGCACTCCACAGGCTGAGGCAGGACTATAAATTCCATAGTGAGATCCTGCATCATAAACCACACCCTACCTCTAAAAATCATTAGTCTGCTTTTCATACCAAGTTTTTGTGTATGTGTGAGAATACAAGAAACAGAATTGGTGTGCCAGGACCTCTAGCCACGGCAAACGAACTCTAGATGCATGCACCACCTTGTGCACATGTCACTTTGTGCATCTGGTTTAAACGGGTCCTGGGGAGTTGAACTTGTGTCCTTGAGCTTCACAGGCAAGTGCCTTTACCACTAAGCCATCTCTCCAGCACTGCTTTTCATACCAAGTTCATAAAAATCACCGGTGTACCTCTCAACTAAGATTATCACATTTCATGTGCTTCACAGGCACCCAAGCCTTCATACTGGACAGCCCAGAGCTAAGGTATCGAGGAGACACCACTCTTGTATTGCCTGCTAGCTGTATTGTTTATAACAAGGTCTCCCCGGGCTAGCCTGAAACTCATGGTCCAGCCTCTCAAACTCAGGGACTACATGTGTGACTAGCTCTGGATAACCCTTGAGAAATTCTTACCAGCAGACAGGCCAGCACATTTCCATGATCACAGAAAACTCACAATGCCCTTGGGGACTTTGGACCCAAGAGTCTCTGTACATGCTGGCAAGAGGCAATGCTGTGAAATGACTAAATACATTGAGTGGGAATGACAAGTTTCACAAACCAGCTCTGCTACTTCCTGTGTCCTTGAGCAAGTTATCTAGTCGAATACCCATTGTATTTGCAGAAATCAGATAACAGTGCCACCCTCCTCTAATGTTTGGGGACCATGTACATAAAGCTCAATACCTAAAGCCTATTTCTCAAATGTGACTTGAGGATAGTTGTACTGGGGCCTGAGAAATGAACACAGCTTCCCTAGAATTCTAGTATATTATGAATGCTGGCATAAATATAGTAAGTATGAGAGCTGTTTAACTTTTTTTTTTTTTTTTTTTTTCAAGGTAGGGTCTCACCACTCTGGCCCAGGCTGACCTGGAATTAACTGTAGTCTCAGGGTGGCCTTGAACTCACAGTGATCCTCCTGAGTGTTGGGATTAAAGGCGTGCGCCACCACGCCTGGCTGAGAGCTGTTTAACTTTTGATAATGAGCACATTCTATTCTTCAAATCTTACAAGTAGGCCACTGTGTTCAGATGTTCCTTAACCTCTAGCACAATTCTCAGCACATGGTAGATCCTCAATCATATTGTTCTCTAAATGAATTTTTGGTTGTAAAATTCCTGAGCAATAGTTATAATCACACCATCTAGAAGTATGATTTAGTCAATAACGTACTTAACTGTGGTTTGGATCTTTACATTATAAAGCTTATGTAGCTACATTTTAATGAGGATCGTCTCTACTACAAATCCAAAATGCTCAAGTCGATACAAAGTTCAGATAATATAGAGCAAGCTGACACAGTCGGGAGTGTATTCATTACGAAAGTCACTCACTTATGAAGTCAGTCACTAGGTATGTAGAGCCAATATGACATCCTTGAGACTGAGCTTGTTCAATTCCTAGTTGTTCAAGTGTGTCACTGATTTCTGTTCAAGCTAAAGAACATACACGCCATGGATTAGCACAAACACGTTTATTTACTAACCAAAGGATGATCCTACTTCAACCAACACTTTGAAATGGTTGCATGTAAAATGTTTGTGATAAAGAAAACTGAACACAGTAATGAAAAACAAAACGGAAGAAAAGCAGCAGCATGAGATCTGCTCTCTGCTCATTGAACTGAGCTTCTTCATTCTCAGAGCTAACTCCTGTCCAGGGTGATGATGGAATCCTTATTCGACTTTTTCATAGACTCGAGTACAGGTGACATTGTTCATGACACAATCCTAGAAGAGAGAGAGAAAGTTAGGCTAACCATACATTCCAGGGCACTGGTGGTGACATCATGTTAGGGTCAGAATTCCACAAAAATCTTCACTCTACTTGACAGATAGAGAAAATATGTTTTAGGGTTCTTGGAATTGGGAGAAGCTAGAACCTATTGTTTTGTCTATATGTGCAAGTGCTTTATGGCAAACTCAGGCAATGACTATAATATCTGATGGATTTATTTGGTCTTAGCAATATTATTGTTCCCTTTAAAGGAATGGAAAGATGTATGCACAAGAGGGCTGCTTGTTGGTCACACAGTGATGCAGCCAATCCCAGCCACACCCTCTGGGAATCGTATCACTTCTTGATCCCCTCACCAACAGCTGTCTTTGGAATGAGTATCCTCGGACAGAGAACAGATAGAGAACTGAGCACAAGTCAGACCAGTGACGTGCAGGTAGCTGGACACTCACCACCACTAGCTTCCCATCTTTCAGCTTTCTCGTGATTGTGCTCTCCTTCCCGTCCCACTCTTGGTGCTGCACCAAGGTGCCATCTGTGACGGTGCAGACGGTCTGCGAAAACAAAGCACCCTTTCCAGCTTCCAGAATAGTAGTTCCCATGACTTAAAACTATCTCACTTTTAAAAGTCTTCTTTGTCCCAGGTCTTCTTCATCTACCATACTAATTTGATTCACAGGACAGTATGCATTTTTCAATCTAGGAGCTCAGAAAGGTACTCATTCTGGGACTTTTAGTAATATATCAAAATTTTACTAATATATCAAAATCTAATTCATGACTTTCCCACTTTATTCACACTAAGTAAGTAAAACTGTTAATATAATTTGTCCTCCTCAACATTTATGGCATGGCTGACCTGAGTCTTTCTGCCATCAGCTGTGGTTTCTTCAAATTTCTCTCCCAGGATGCAATTCAGTTGTGTTGTTTTCAAAGTGCTCTCGGTTTTGATGGAGAGGTTATTGCCATCACAAGTTATGATGCAGTCTGGTTTGGCCATCGCACCCATTTTCCGCAGAGCTAGGCCCACTCCTGTAGAATGTTAAAAATCATGAAGATCAGTTACAATTTACATAGTAAGAGCAATAATCCAACGCTCACTTCCATACATGCACATATTGTGCTGGATATAATTTGCATACATGATTCACGTAAACCTCACAATTATCCTCAGCAAAGCAGGGATTACAACTGTCACCACTGGACAGATGAAAGAGTGAAGCCAGCTCTTTCAGAGAGGAAATGTTGTAGAAGGGAACTAATGATGCTGACCATCTCCCTCCAAAGAGCAACTTTGGTGACTCTGCTACACTGACCTTCAGATTAGAGAAGATCTTACTCCTTGGGCTCGGGGTGTAACTCAGTTGGTAGAGTGCTCTCCTAGCCTAATTCATGAAACTCTGGGTTCAATCCCCAACACAGCATAAAACTGGGTGTGAACATCAGTGATCCTAGCACTCAGTGAAAGGAGGATCAGCAATATGGTGGTGCACACTTGTAATTCCAGCAACCAGAAGGTACAGGCAAAAGAAACAAGAATTCAAGGTCAGCTTAAGCTGCACAGCAATGGTTTGTTTCAATTTTTTTTTTTTTGTTTTTGTTTTTCGAGGTAGGGTTTCACTCTGGTCCAGGCTGACCTGGAATTCACTATGTAGTCTCAGGGTGGCCTCGAACTCTCAGTGATCCTCCTACACTCTGCCTCCCAAGTGCTGGGATGCTGGGATTAAAGGCATGTGCCACCAAGCCCCGCTTTTTTTTTTTTTTTTTTTTTTTTTGGTTTTTCAAGGTAGGGTCTCACTCTATCTCAGGCTGACTTGGAATTCATTATGTAGTCTCAGGGTGGCCTCGAACTCACGGTGATCCTCCTACCTCTGCCTCCTGGGTGCTGGGATTAAGGGTGTGCGCCACCACGTCCGGCCTGGCCTTCAAAATTTTTTAAAGCAAGTGAAGAAAGGGGATTCAACTTTGCACACTCGGGAGCTGAGCTCTTTCTATACCCTAGTTTCTGCCAACCACTGCTTTCTGAGTCCAGCACATAGAGAAGATTCCTGACAAGTAATTAGGAGGCTCCCTGTTCTGCTAACTCCATCTCACTTCCTAGTGACCTGTGGCAAAGGTCCGTTTTTGTTTGCTGTCTTCCCTGTGCATTTACCATCAGACAACCTATCACGAAATCAGGAAAGGGCAGCAGCAGCAAAGGAAGCATGAATTTCAGTGAGAGAACGTGAACCCTGCTGGAGGCTCATTCTCTCTTGGAAAGCCGAGCAGCCAGCCAAGTGTCTGCAGCAAGGCCACACCCATCTTATAGCAGTTAGCTGCCACAGGCCAGCCGTTTTTGATTATGGGTTTGCATGCCAAACCCACTGTCTCCTTGCCCCTCACCCTCCAGAGTCAGAAGCCAGAACAGCAGCAGGGCCACCCCCAAGCACAGTGGGCGTCTCCACACTCCACCCACGGGCCACCAGCTACCCACTGCGGCGTCCCAGATGGCCAACAGCAGGTCAGCGTAGCCAGTGCCACGCCTGGACCGAGGGTGCTCCAGAAGGATCTGTGCCAACGATCCGGGCCCTGCTCAGGTTAAGCCAGGAGTGAGCAGAGGCCGGGAGAGATGCTCAGCAGAGAGATGCAGCCCAGACCGAAAGGAAGCTGAGCAGCATCCTCATTCACATCCCTCTACGGACTTTCACCAAGACCGCGCCCTGCCACAGGGTGTCCCCGCGGGAAAGAGGGAGGGGGCCTCGCGCCATCGAGGAACAAAAGATGCCGCAGGGTGGGACAGGACAGTGGGTGCTACCACGATGAGGCAGGCGAAAGGGCAGGATGAATGACACAAGGCAAGGAGGGAGAAAAAGGGAAAGATAAGGGGGATCTGGAGGGGATCCACGTAAGCGAAGCCTGGAGTCTGATAGGACCTAAAGCCACGCGGGGACTGCCGCGGGGGCGCGGAGCAGGAAGGAGGACGTAGTCAGGTGCACCACCAGGCCCACGGCCTCCGGATCCCGGCTCTCCATGCGGCCGGCCGCGTGGTACCCAGCGCAGCATCCCCAGGGCCGCGTGGTGGGGTCGCGGCGGGAAGGGAGGCAGCATCTCCCCACCCCGGAGCCCAGCAGACTGGCGGGAGCCTTGGGGCCACGTGTCCACACAGGCGGAGAGGAGACTCACCTAGCTCCTTCATGTACTCTTCAAAGCCTTGGCTCTCCACCAGGCGCCACCTCCCCTCGAGCTGCTTTACGGAGGCCATGGCGAGCGTGCGTGCGGGAGGGTGAGCGTGCGGGTGAGCGTGCAGGCGGCCGGGCGGGCTAGCAGGAAGGACGCGGTGGCGGGGAGCGTTGAACTGCTCCCGGGCCGGCGCCGCAGCCGAATATAAGGGTGAGGTGTGGGGCGGTACCGGGCAGCCAATGGGAGGCGCGCCTCGCCGGGGCCACACCCCTCGCCCCGCCCAGCCCCCCGCGCGCCCCCCAGGCTGGGCTCCAGGGTCCCGTGGTGCCAGCTCGCTGCGCCTGCCTGGGACGCTGAGCATCTCCCGGGCCTCCTGCAAGCTGCGACTCGCCGGGCGCGCCCCACGCCGCCCAGGACGCCGTCCCCGGCACGATCCCGCGTCGCTACACGCGAAGAACCCTGGTCAGCTCTGACCACCCCACTGTCCTGAGCCCCACAGTTGGATGACCAGGTAGCTGCTGGTTTGCAAAACATCCAGAGGAATTGATCAGCGCCCCCCTCCCCGCCTGGTGCGGTGGGCAGGAATGAATTGATCAACTGGAGAGTGGGTTGATAACCTGCTTTGTCTGCTTAACCTTGGACCCTGCCATCTTCCTGAACCACATCTTCCTGAAAGAACTGGAGCTCCACACCCTCAGCCCACCCAGGCATAAGGCATCCGGGTGTCTGCCTGAGTTGAGCTAAAAAATTTTGTCACTTGGGAGGCAGAGGTGGAGGATCGCTGGGTTCGAGACCCTGAGGGTGTTAATTCCAGGTCAGCCTGGACCAGAGTGAGACCCTACCTCAAAAAAAAAAAAAAAAAAAAAAAAAAATTTTGTCAGGAGCTACTGGGTGAGATGAGGGTGCTCAGGAACGTCCTTCTCTCAGCTTAACTGTAGGAAGTTTCAGATTGACTGTGGTTGCCACTGACGAATGTTTAATTAGCTTATATTCCCCTATACAGGAGGGAAACTATTTCCTTACCCTCTTCTAGGTTGATTAGCTAGAGAAATGAATTCAATTACATTAAAACACAAAAATGAAGGGCTGGAGAGATGGCTTAGCGGTTAAGGCACATGCCTGCGAAGCCTAAGGAGCCCGGTTCGAGTCTCCAGGTCCCAGGTAAGCCAGGTGCACAAGGGGCGCACACATGTGGTGTTCACTTGCAGCAGCTAGAGGCCCTGGCGCGCCTATTCTCACTCTCCCCCTCTCTCTTTCCCTTTCTCTGTCTTTAATAAATAAACAATAAAATAAAATAAAATCTTTTTTAAAAAAACCACAATGACAGGGCTGGAGAGATAGCTCAGCCGTTAAAGACGCTTATTTGCAAATCCTTATGGCCAGTGTTCAATTCCCCAGTACCCACCTAGAGCTCATTTGCAGCAGCAATAGGCCCAGGAGCGCCCATATTTTCTCTCTGTCTTCCTTCCTTCCTCTCATAAATAAATAATTTAAAAAATAGAACACAATGACAGAGATCAAAATCATATTTTATTATGTTCAAAATATAAGGCTCTGTCATAGTATCTTTCCTGTTTAGAGGTTCTGGGGAGATAATAGAAGCACAAATGAGAGGAGAAATTGTGGGATAAAGAAAGGATATCTTTGGAGGGGTGAAGTAAGGCAGAGTTTCACATAGCCCAGCTTTGAACTTGCTACGTAGCTGAAAAATGACCTTGAAATTCAGATGGTCCTGCCTCCACCGCCAACGTGCTGGGATGATAGGTGCATGACTCCCTGCCTTGTTAAGGTTGTCATTATGCATGGGGAAATCTGTCTAGAATAGAGAATAGGAGTTGTTAGTGAAAGCACATCATGCAATCATGAGTTTTCACTTTCAGTAATTAATAAACTGATATTCCACCCTTCGTTATGACACGGGCTTGTACTAGATGACTTGGCCCAACTGCAGGTCAATATAAACACATTGAATCCATCTGAGGGAGGCTGGGCTGAGCTACGATCTTCACTAGATTAGATACATGAAGTATTTTCCATATCTGGAGAATTTTTCCAGAGGTAACCCTGTCCTAACTAGAGGTGCATCTGTACTTGAGCAGTGAAGATTTCCTTTGTAGAGTTCTCTCACAAACTAGCTTTCCTAAGTTATTCTAGTGACTACAATGCTTCAGCCTGTTTAAAATATACTAAGGAAGTAGTTTGTGGGGTGGCACATGCTGTCAACTACAGTCTCACTCACTGTGGTGGTATATTCCGAGACCCAGCACCCCACTGACTGAGCCCTTTATAGTTGTTTCACAAACTTCTAAGTATTCAGATTTCTCACCCTAATAGTACTCTACACTTGTTGTGGAATACTGACCTTTACAAAGTTTATCTCACAGTATCTTACCATGAGTTCTCCACACCTCTGTTGGAGAAGGGATGGGATGAGGTGAAGACATTGCCACACAGACCTTCTGTTTCCATGGAGAAAATGTCATTTTATTGAGTAACTACTAGTTACTTGATGCTATCTTTCTTGGCACTTACACTTGTGAACTCTAGTATCCACTATATTTTTGCTAAGTCATATTAGACCACTTTTTTCAGAGGAGGAAATGAAGTGAGGAAAATGGGTGCAATGGTAGAACCTGAATCCGCATAACAGGACCACACCAGGCTGCCTTTTGTTCACTGTGCTTGTGAGGGAGGTGAGAGCAGACTCCATAGTCACTATGCCAAGACACTAATGCTTGTATCACCCTTCATATGATTAAAATCTCCCAACATACTTTAGAAGTTCCTCCCTTGTTCTGTGGTCCTTAGGTTGCAAATCCTTGCCTTGACTTTCAGGTCACCCCAGTCTGTCCGTGGTACCATTTACATACTGACTCAGGCCATGTGGTTGTTCCAGTAAGGGCCTACATGTCCCACACCCAACATGACAGCTCAGGCAGCATCCGTATCTGGAGGAAGCTGAAGATATCTCTGGCTCCTGAGGGTTGCTTCTTCTAGACTCAAGGCTGTTCCCAGGAAAGCCCATGCCTAGACCCCAGCTGGTTATATGCTGTTGCAGATGGTTTGCTCCACTTTTGGAAACAACATTGTAATAATAGCCAGGATCCAGTACCAGTGTATTAATTTTCAAATTGTAAACCACATTACAAAAATATCAAAAAGTGGCAGTAACATGCTAGACGTCTAAATACTTAGAGAATGGTTTTTAACTCTTAGATGTTACCTAAAACTTAACTATCTTTCTTCCTTTTTTTTTAGTTTTTTGTTTTTTGTTTTTTACACTACTAGGGATGGAACCTAGGGCCCCATGCCATGCTAGAAGGGACTGAGCTATATCCCCAGTTGTCTATTGACTTTTTAAATATATTTTCATTTGTTGCAATCAGAGGGGGAGAGATAGAAAGAGAAACAGAAAGAATGGCTGCACCTGGGCCTCCAGCCATTGCAAATGAACTCCAGATTTATGCTTCACTTTGTACAACTGGCTTTATGTGGGAACTTGGGGGATCAAACCAAGGTTGTTAGGCTTTTTAGGCTGGCACCTCAACTGCTGAACCATCTCTGCAGCCCTCTTTTAACTATTTTTATTTTGAGATAGTTGCCCAAGCTGGCCTTGAACTCTTGATCCTTCTACTTCAGCCTCCTGAGCAGTTGAAATAATGGGCCTACACCACCAGACCCAGCTAAAACCTATTTATTTTTGAAATACAACTTTTGCTTTGACAAGCAGAACTAAAGGTATAAAGCAAATTATTAGTGTCTTATAAAACCGGGAAGGGCATGTCAATTGCTATGCCAGAAGGGTTTCAAAGCTAACTTTATTCTCAGATGCCTCATTTGATCATCTGAGAATTAAATTATATATATATATATATATATATATATATAATATATAAAATATATATAAATTATGCACACACACACACACACACACACACATATATACATATATTTGAGGCAGCATATCTCATTGGCCTGGAGGTCACCAAGTAGGCTAGACTGGGTTGCCAGTGAGCTCCTCCTGTCTCCATCTCCCTAGCACTGAGATTATAAATGCTTGCCGCCATGTCTCATAGCATGTTACTAATGAAGCTATCTCCCAGCCCCAGAGATTCTTTTGCTATTCTTTTTTTATTCTTAAATTAGATGCTATCTGTATATGCAAAACAAAGATCCTTTATTCACTTACATGGCTTTTTATAATGATAAAATATTATGGTATGTTGCAAGAATATGGAAATATAGAAAACATAAAGAGAAAACATCTATACACCAGCCACATAGATAACAACTCAGAGCAATTTTTAAGTATTTCTTTCCTGTGCTTTGTTACATGTGTGTGACATGTGTGCCTGCGTGTGTGTGTGTGTGTGTGTGTGTGTGTGCAAAATCACAGCTATAACGTTAACAAGCATCCACTTTTATGGACTCAATTTTCCCACTTTACAATGTCACTTTCCCAGAGCATCACAATTGCTTGAGAGCATTTCCATTATCTAAAGACCATGACCTCAGCCGGGCATGGTGGTACACCCCTTTAATCCCAGCACTTGGGAGGCAGAGGTAGGTGAATCGTTGTGAGTTCAAGGCCACCCTGAAACGACATAGTGTATTACAGATCAGCCTGGGCTAGAGCGAGACCCTACCTCGAAAAAACATATAAATAAATAATAAATAAACACAAACCATGATCTGAAAGTAGGAAACGCCTCATCATGAGGGCGCCGATGGCCTTCTTTCACAGGATTTTGTGGTTGAAAGGTACTCCTCTCCAATCTTCAAAACAGCTGTTTGCCACAAGTCTCTGGGTGCCATCAGATTTCTCACACTTCTCCTGGCCAGCAGAGCTCACCCTTCGCCTACAAGGCCATGTGGGACATGATAGAGTGTTTCTTATGCTCATTCAACCTTGACCTCTTGGGAGCAGTCAGTACTGGCTGGTGCTTTAATCATGTGACCACATGCCTTTGGAACGGGCCCAACTTAGTAGTCTGATCCAAAGAGGCCACCAGGAAATCCATGTCAACATGCTTAGACTCTCATTTCATCAAACCATAAAAGATAGAGATTTAATCCTAAAAATCTATTTTCGTCTTTGAAAATCATAGCACGTGTGTTACCACTAATCTCCAACTGCTCGTCCAAGAAGACAGCTTAAGACAGAATTGCTGAATAGCCCTATTAAACACACTGTGTTTGGTTTGCACTGCCAGTCATTCACTGTTGGGCCTGTGAGGAGACTAGCCTGAACTTTTGATGGAACGAGACCAACAATCCACCAGCTGGCGGTCCCATGGATATAGCTGACCTGGCTTACCTTATACATATAGTGTGACACTCATCCTTGCCTTTGTGTCCAGTGTTGAGTTACTGCTTCACCGCTGGGCAATGCCACTGCTCCTAGGAAGCCCATTTTGGCCTTCATCTTGCTATCTGCTTAGACAGAAAAATCTTTCTTGCTTTCTTTGTGGGCTTCACCATTGTTATTGGTACATAAATCTGGTTCATTTGAGATCTCAGAGTTGATGATTTCTTCAGTCGCCTCTTCCAAGGTAACAGGGTGGCCCGCTCCCTCATCATATACAGACTGCACAGTACAAATGCCAGGTGATACTGACAGTAACCAAGGTTTCAGTCCATCATAGCAGGGAGGGCATGACAGAATGGAACAGCTCACAGCAGAGAGAGAGAGAGAGAGATTCTGCACTCCATTACCATCCTTATAAAGAAGAGAATCTGGACCTGAAGAGATGGCTTAGTGGTTAAGGCACTTGCTGCAAAGCCTAACGACCCATGTTTGACTCTCCAGGTCCTACATAAGCCAGATGCACAAGGGGACACAAGGGCACAAGGTTGCACATGCACACAAGGTGATGCACAAATCTGGAGTTACAGTTGGAGTTGCAGTGGCTGAATGCCTTGGCACACCAATTCTTTCTCTCTCTTTCTCTCTTCTCTCTCTTGATCACTTCTCTCTCTCTCTCTCTCTCTGTCTCATGAAAAAAGATTTAAAAGAAGAGAATCCAAATGTTAGTACTTGAGACACATTAATGTAACATGGTCTAATCATTGAGTGCTCCCTTAACTTACTAACTGAAACCTTGCTCTAGATCACTTATCTTGAACCCAATATATGGTGTAGAAACCAAAACAGATGTGAAAGTAAAACATGATTGAGTCCCTATATGACTTGCTGGGGATTGCTCAGTATTTGTTCAGTAGAAAATAAAGGAGAATCATTGAAATGATTGAGTCCCTATATGTCTTGCTGGGGATTGCTCAGTATTTGTTCAGTAGAAAATAAAAGAGAATCATTGTTTGATGTTGAAGTTAAAATATAGACAACAAGAAACCATAGTTTAACATTACCTATTGCCATGATCATTGGTACCAGTGCTGGTCATGTTTTTAGTAATAATGTCCGAGTAATGTATGTGTCTTATCACCTCTTTCATGCTAAAAGACACCTTGTGGATGAAAATGACTGGAGGATCAAGAATTACTAACAACTCGTTCCCTTGTCATTCTAGAGAACTGTTTATTAGACAGATGAAATTTCACCCAGTATTGCTGGACCCAAGCTTTAAAATCAAGTAGATGAAAATTAGACTTATTTTTACATCCCTTTCAGTTTAATACTGCAACCATAACCCATGGTCCTGAATAAAATTGCTCAAAGTCATTCTATCTCCACCTAGTGGCGAGAGTGAAACATTTCTCCTAGGCATATTATTATTTTTTTAAATTTTATTTATGAGACGGGGTGGGGGGGGGAGAAAGGGAGAAAGAGGGAGGGAGGGAGAGAGAGAATGTGCGCACCAGGGCCTTCGGTCACTGCTAATGATCTCCAGACGCAAGCACCACCTTGTACATCTGGATTATCTGGGTACTGGGGAATCAAACTTCGGTCCTTTGGCTTCGCAGACAAATGCCTTAGCCACTAAGCAATCCCTCCGGCTCTTAGGCTAATTATTTTGATAAATGCAGGTTGCTTGTCATTTTGTTATCTTTTCATTCCACAATCACACGTGTAGCTTTGCTTCATGGTGTATGGTTTCATTTAGAGACAATCCTTCAGTTACAGTTGACACAGGTAGATGTGTCTCTCCCAAAGTTGGTTATACTTTATAAACCTTCTTAAGGACAGTAAGGCCTAGAAGCATGCAGCTAGTAGTAACAAAAAATCACCATATTAAACAAGTTATTGCAAAAAAACACCCAAAGTAATCCATGTTCAGACCATTAAGTCCTCTTTGAGGACCTGGCAAGATAAGTCAAACAAAGAGGAAGAGGAATCAGTACAAAATGCTACATGTCAAATGTTAGTGTCTGAACAAGTCACTAGAAGACTTTCTCAAGCTGCAGAATCAGACCCAGTAGGTCCACACAGGGCCAGGATCGTGCGTTTCTAATAAACTCCCTGGTGGTGCATGTAGGTGCTACTTGGAGTAGCAATGTTGTAAGTGATGTACAAATCCACACATAAGCCTGCCGCAAATGGGCAACCCCTACTTCACTGCACATATTTTTATTATATTCCCATAAAATATTTTCTGACTATATTCTTTTATAAACATATAGTCATCTCTTTATCCACACAATCCAAATGCACGTGTCGAACTCATCAAAAATATTGAATTAGTTTAAACTTGTGTGTCTTCATTTCTTGTTCTTGTCCAAGAGTAGCAACTCTTGACATAGTATTTTCACTGTGTTAGAGATTTTAAATTTTAGACAAAGTCCATGGGAAAATAATAGTAGGTTATATGCAAATACTACCTCATACATGGACATTGATCATTAGCTGATTTTGGTATCCATGAAAGTCCTGGAGCTAATACACTGAGGACGCCAAAAGGAACAACAGAAAATGGAAGCAGCTCACTGCAACTGTGGCTGACCAACCTTTGCCCTTTTTCTAAGGTCATTATTTTCTGTCTGCTTTCCAGAAAACATTCTAGAAGGCTTCAACTGATCTATGGAGGTGGCGAGTTTGCAGACTATTTCTTTAAATTTATCATCTCCCTTAACTTTTCTAAGTTTAGAACATTCCCTTTTTCTGATTTGCTTTGCTATAGACATGCTTTGCATACCTAGCTTCAAGCCAAATCTGCCCTGAGAAAATCCCATTTGGAGTCAGTTCCAAAATAAAATCCTAAGGAATAGGTACATCTACATCTTGTCAATTATTTTTAGCAGGAAAAGAGAAACATATTAAACTATTATTAAGACTTATGACAGGTTAAAAAAAAAGAGTCATGACAGGTTCTTTATCTGCCATTATCTCTATCAAATAAATGAATAAAAATATTTAAAAAAAGAGCTGGAGGATGGCTTAGCAATTAAGGCATCTGCCTACAAAGCCTAAGGACCCCGGTTCAATTCCCCAGTACCCACATTAGCCAGATGCACAAGGTGGCGCACATGTCTGGAGTTCATTTGTTGTGGCTGGAGGCCCTGGCATGCCCATTCTCTCTCTCTCTCCCTCTTCGTCTTTCCCTGTCAAATAAATAAATAAATAATAAAATATTTTTTAAAAAAGGCTGGAGGGCTGGAGAAGTTGGCTTAGCAGTTAAGGTGTTTGCCTGCAAAGCCAAAGGACTCCGGTTCAGTTCCCCAGGACCCATGTAAGCCAGATGCACAAGGGGTCTCATGTGTCTGGAGTTTGTTTGCAGTGGCTAGACACCCTGGTATGCCCATTCTCTCTCCCTCCCTCCCTCTCTCTCTCTCTCTCTCTCTCTCCCTCTTTCTCATTCTCTCTCAAATAAATAAATAAAATATACTTTTAAAAAAGGACTGGAGAGATGGTTTAGTGGTTAAGGTTTTTGCCTGCCTAAGGACCCAGGTTCAATTTCGCAGTACCCATGTAAGCCATATGCACAAGGTGGCGCATGGGTCGGGAGTTTGTTTGCTTGGGCTGGAGGCCCTGACATGCCCATTCTCTCCCTCACCCCCTGCCTCTCTCTCTCTCTCCCATATAAATAAATAAATACATTTTTTCAAAGAGTCCTGACAGGAACTGGAGGGATGGCTTAGTTCATAAAATGCTTGCTGCAAAAGCACAAAGACTTGAGTTCAGAACCCAAGCCTAACATCAATGCCATGCAGGGCTGGCAGCTGTCAGGGACAAAGACAGAAGATCTTCAAGCAAGCGGGCCAGCTAGACTAGCCCAGTTAGTGAGCTTTGGGTTCACGTGAGAGACTCTGTCTCAATAAAGTGAAGAGTGATCAAGGAAGACTCCTATGTCAACCTCTGGCCTCCATGTGGACACATATGCATCCACACACATGCAAACACATCTCACACACACATTCACACACAAAGTTTTAAATGGTGCCTGGAGAGATGGGCCAGTGGTTCAGGCACTTGCCTGCACAGGCTGACCTAATGACCTGGATTTGATCACCCAATACCCACATAAAGCCAGATGCACAATGTGGCACATGCATCTGCAGGTTTTTTGTAGCAGCAGCAGCTAGAAACCCTGGCCATTCTCCCCTCTCACTCTCCCTTTCTCTCTCTCTTCTCTGCTCTCTCAGCTTATAAATAAATAAATAAATAAATAAATAAATAAATAAATAGAGATATTTTAGAAAATTTTAAATGAAGTTTTAAAAAAAGTCCAGGAATCTTCAGGCCCTCCCTGAATGTTAACTGTAAGTCCTTCGCTGTGTTCCAGAAAACTGGCTAACACTCATAAAGAGATGGTTGTTAGTTTTGATTTTCATATGATTATTTTTATCTAAGACACTTATAAACATGAATATGTGTATGAACCTTGTCCTTTATTTAAAGCTTGGGCTTGTTTTTAGAACACATGACTGCCATAAGAACTTTCCCTTGCTTAAATAGTCCATCGTTACATGTGGTTGCTAAATGAGCTGGACTAGAGAAGAGGTGGAAGGAAAATGAAGCGTCACAAATGTTAAGATAACAAAAGGTGAGTGGTTTCATAAGACTGAGGACAGAACATTTGGCTACTAACAAAAGCTCTCAGCATAAGAACAAGGCATTCCCCTGACCTACACAAAGGCTCTTACTATTGGACATATTTGTCATTAATTCATGATAACACATTGGAAAATGACTACTTTTAGCTAACCCTTCTGTGGTGGTTTGATTCAAGTGTCCCCATAACTTAGGTGTACTGAATGTTAGGTTCCTGCCGATGGCAATTTGAGAATTAAAGCCTCCTGGAGGCAGTGTATTGTTGGGGGTAGGCTTAAAGGTATTATAGCCAGCTTCCTATTGCCAGTGTTTGGCACACTCTCCTGTTGCTGTTGTCTACTTCATGTTGGCCAGGAGGTGGTATCCACCCTCTTTTCACGCCATCATTTTCCCCTGCCATCATGGAGCTTCCTCTAGAGTCAGTAAGGCAAAATAAACCCCCTTCCGCCCCCCGCCCCGCCACAAACTGCTCTTGGTTGGGTGTTTTCTGCCAGCAATGTGAACCTGACTGCAACAGTAAAGTTGGTACAAGAGGAGTAGGATCATTGCTGCTAGAAACCTGATTCTGTGGCTTTGTCTTTTGTAAGAGGAATATAGATGAGTTTGAAATCTTGGCCTAAGAGACACCTTGCACTGCTGTAAGTACAGCTTGATGGTCTATTCTGGTCACTGTTGAAAGACCTGAATGCAGTAAGAACTGTGAGGTTTGGCTTATGAGGGTGAGAAAGAGCGTTGTCTGGACTGGGCTAGAAGCAGTTTGTGTGAGAAGCTTGCTGTTATGCCTGTGTCCTGAGAATTTGTGCAGGGTTGCAATGCATAGAAATGTATTGGTGTGCTGGGTGTGGTGGCAGACACCTTTAATCCCAGCACTCAGGAGGCAGAGGATCACTGTGAGTTCGAGGCCACCCTGAGAATAGAGTGAATTCCAGTTCAGCCTGGGCTAGAGTGAGAACATACCTCAAAAAAAAAAAAAAAAAAAGAAAAGAAAAGAAAAAGAAAGAAAGAAAGAAAGAAAGAAAGAAAGAAAGGAAAGGACTGGTGTAAGTGAGTGATATGGCACAGAAATGAAATCTTGGACCTGAAGCTTCTGCCCATTTGCTGTAATCATAAAAGAGATTACTACCTTTGAGATTTGGCCAGCTGACCTGCGTTGGGACAACAGAAAGAATACAAACTTTTTTGAAGGGGCCTGAATGCTGAGGGAATGTCCTGTTCTCAAAGTCTGCTTTATTCCCTCCTGGCTTAAATTGGCAGCCCACCTGGGATTATGGAGTATAACAAATGCAGGAAAGAGAGGGTCAATGAATTTGCAACACAGTTTTGTAACTTGGAAGTGGCCATGGGCATTATGAAGCAGGCTTGTTAGATTACCTGTGTGGAGACCCAACGAAGCCATGTGGATGAACCATGGGTTGCAGTGGAGATCCAATGGAGATGCCAGGACTTTGAGATGGCTGCCAAGGAGAGCTGTTGGCACCAGATGAAGTTTTCAGGGACTGTGAGTTAAAGTTTAGCTGGAGGGATGGAATTGGAACTCCAGAGACTTGTCATTGGTTAGAATTATCGGACTTGGAGATTTGTCTCTGACTAGAGTTGTGGGAGTTGGAACTATAGAGTTTGATGTTTGCCCTGTTTAAACCTTGTATTGTTTTAGTATTTCTTTGCTATGTCCAATGCCATCTTTTGCAGTATGAGTGTTTATTCTGTGCCATTATAGGTTTGGAGGAGATTTTTTTTTTTTTTTTTGGTATTATGGGTCAGTTAAAAGATCTTGGGGGCTGGAGAGATGGCTTAGCAGTTAAGGCACCTGCCTGCTAAGCCTAAGAACCTGGTTCCAATCTCCAGGTCCCACATTTAGCCAGATGCAAAGTGACACAGGGCAATGCCACCCTTGTCCACAGGGGGCACACGCATCTGGATTTCATTCACAGCAGCTGAGAGACTGCTGGAGCTCCCATTCTCTCTGTTTCCCTCTTCCTCTCTCCCTGTCTGTCTCTCTCTGTGTCTCTCTCCAAAAAAAAAAATAAAAAAAAAAGATCTTGGACTATGAGAATGTTTGAATATCATTGGGATTGATTAAAGACTATGGGGACTTTTAAAGTTGGATGAATGTATTGTATTTTACATCATGGATGGTTATCAGTTTATGGGGGCCAGGGGTGAATGTGGTGGTTTGATTCAGGTGTTCCCCATAAACTTAGGTGTTCTAAATGCTAGGTTTCCAGTTGTTGGAGATTTGGGAATTAAAGCCTCCTGGAAGCCATGTCTTGTTGAAGGAGAGCTTATGGGTGTTATAGTCAGCTGCCTCTTGCCAGTTTTTGGCATATTCTCCTGTTACTGTTGTCCACCTGATGTTGGCCAGGAGGTGATGTCCACCCTCTGCTCATGCCATCATTTTCCCCTGCCATCATGGAGCTTTCCCTTGAGTCTGAAAGCCAAAATAACCCTTTTTCTCCCAAAATCTGCTCTTGGTTGGGTGTTTTCTGCCAGGCAATGCAAACCTGACCACAACACCTTCCATGTTTCACCTGGAATGTACTCAAACTGTAGAAGGTCATCTGAAGTAGATAAAAAGATGTCTCAAATCCCATCGAATAAACATTAACACTGGATACAAACACCATGCTACCTGGCAAGATAACTTCATGGCAAATCCCTAGCATCCCAACTTTCAAAATCATACCTCCAACCAAATTTCCACTCCTAAATATTATACTCATAGTTTAGGGATGATTCAACCAGCCTCCACACATCCATAGATGCCCCCTTTGCCCTATAAAAACTGCAAACTCAAAAATCTTCCAACAGTATTATTCCACTGGAAGAAGTTGAGTGCATTTCTTGCCGACTCTCTTTCCCCATTTTTCAACCCCACCTTCCATAGGATATTCTATGAATTACTGTTTTTTTTTTTCCAGATACACTGTGGCATTTCTGATTACTGGTAGTCTCCTAAGACTTTATGTTTGGTGCCTTATTTAAAGAATTGAAAAAATGAACACAGAAATAAAGCAGCAGGCAATTTTATTAAGAGCAAAGTGATAGTATAAGCTTGAATATCCTGCCAAGATAGTAGTGGGCCACCTGGCTAGGAAAGTACCCAAGAACCCCAGAAAGTAGCCTGGGACTCCCTTTTTAAGGAGTCCATAAGGAATGGGCAGTTGCTAAGGGGAATAATTTGGGTGGTTCTCTATTTTGATTGACAGATGAGTTATATAACCTTTCTTTCTTGATGGGCATGGTGGCACATGCCTTTAATCCCAACACTCAGGAGGCAGAGGTAGGAGGATCACCATGAGATCGAGGCCACCCTGAGAATACATAGTGAATTCCAGGTCAGCCTGGTCTAGAGTGAAACCCCACCTTGAAAAATAAAAAATAAATAAATAAATAATGAATAAATAAATAAATAAAATAACTCTTTTTTTACTGCACATTCCCTTCTCATCATGCATCTAATTTTAATCATAGGCTCACACACTTATATGTAGGCATAAGATGGTAAGTAGGAGTTTATCCCTAAAAGTTCACTCAGTGGATCCAGTTTGCTTTACTGTGCATGTCCGCCAAACCAATCCAGACCAAATAGTCTGCTGTATAGAATCTTGGACACATGTAAGAGTATATTTGAATAGAAACTGACCACCAAAAAGAGGAATAAATAATGATCACTAAGGGAGGAGAAGAAACTAATTCCTTAAATCCTGCCAAAAACTTTTTAAGGCCTGTCTCCAATCCTTTAAAGTTGGAAGTGAGAAGATCTACCCTATAATTCCTCAGAGCTAGAAAATCAGCCTGGAGGCAATGCTGTGCACTCCTCTAAAACAGCCACAGGGTGAACATAGATGACCACCATGGAACTCTGTTCTCTTGCTCACTTCCACACTGGCCAAGCATCCTTCATCAGCATGTAGAAAAGGTAGGTGTGACTCTCCTAAATACTTAGGCTCTCTTGCCTCTTCTCTGCCTTTAATTCCTACTTTCTATGATGATAGCTTCTCAAAGAAGTGGCCCCTTCTCAATCACAAGACACTATTTTTAGTTTCCAATGAATTATCTTCTGTTTTCCTATGTTGACTAAATACTAATTTCATGTTTGATGAAGAAACCTAGAGGCCGAGTAGTCATTACCATTGAGGAAGGCAGCCATGATCTTAATCTGAGTCTATTTTAGAAGATGGGATAAGAAATATCTGTGCTTCAAAGCCCAAATCTTCTTCTTGCTGCTGATGCTGTGTCTGTTTTAAGACAGGATCTTGCTATGTACTGGCTGGGCATAGACTGACTATGTGGCCCAGATTGGTGTCAAATTCAAGGCAATATGCCTGCCTCAGCCTCCAGGATGCTGGGATGACAGGAGTGTGCCACTAGGCATAGCTAAATGGATATTTTTGTGTGTGGTGTGTGTATAATGTTGGGGCTCAAACCCAGGGCCTTGAGTACACTACGCAAAGTGATGTACCATTGGAGGACACTTCCAAGCCCTTATCATCTATCTTGCAACCTCAAAATACATATTTCCTAGGATCTAAGGCTTTCTACTGAACTTTCTTTTTTAAATTTTTTTATTGACAACTTCTATACTTACAGACAATAAACCATGATATTTCCTTCCCCTCCCCCCATTCCCCTTCAGAACTCCACTCTCCATCATATCCCCTCCCTCTCTCCATTAGTCTCTCTTTTAATTTGATGTCATCCTCTTTTTCTCCTATTATGAGGGTCTTGTGAAGGTATTGCTAAGCACTGCGAGGTCATGGATATCGAGGCCAATTTCGGTCTGGACAGTTGCATTTTAAGGAGTTGTATCATTCCTTTGGCTCTTACATTCTTTCCACCAGCTCTTCGCAATGGACCCTGATCCTTCGAGGGTGGGATAGATATGTTTCAGTGCTGGACACTCCTCCGTCCCTTCTTCTCAGCTCTGTGTTGCCTTTTGGGTCATCCTTTACTGAACTCTCAAACACTGATGGCCACATTGGGCTTCCTTTGCCAATGCTCAGCATTAGAAAGGAGGGTCCCAAACTACACTGGCCCCCAAATTCCTCCCTATCATTCCAGATTAGTTTACAACTTAATTATTTTCTTCTTAGAAGAGACACTTTCATTTGGCTGTCCTTAAACTTCACTGTTATATTAATTCAGTCAATAAAACAGTATAATGACTTCAGAACTGACATCATCTTTTACTTTCCTTCTAGTCTCCTCTCTTGTGGGCCCCTTTTTTCTTCTTGAATGAGAAAAAGATATGATTAGTCTTCATAAGGTTTATGCCTTCTCATAATTCACAGGAATCAAGATTTGAAGGCAACAGAGAACCAAAGGGACCTGCCTCATGGGTGAGACAAGGCAGCTAGAGACCTGAAAGTCAGGCTTGACGTCAAGGGGAGGGTGGAGTCATGATTCTCTGTGGTTCTTCTGATCTGGAGGTGAGCCCTTGAAAGAGAATGGGTCGAACCTTCAGGAAGGAGGGGTGGCAAATGACTTGATCCCAAGAATATTGCAGAACTAACCATGTTTTCTTCCATTTTACCTCTTTCCCCTATCTGAACACATCAGATCACACCTCCTAGTAATAATGTTAATTCTAAATTCGTCTCAGGGCAGAGCCAGGGCTCCAAAGAGCCTTTTTGCCCTGAGTTTGCCAGAGCAGAGCATGTTATTGCAATATAAGATACACTGACCATTCTCTAGTTTAATTGGGACAGGTCTGGGTTATGATGCTTCCCTGGTGAATTATGAACAGTACCCAATTTCCATTTATCTCATAATGATTGTTACCCGATAAAGAATTGTTCCATTTAATTGTCACCTATCAGACAGTCCAAAGCCTAACTCTCAAGTAAGGTACAGTGTGGCACTCCAGTATCATGTGGCACTTCTATGTCATGCTATAAGGACTCCAAATGCTGCTACAGAGGAGAAAAGGAAGACCGCGGGGTTGTGTTTATTCAGCTTTTTTCCACCATAGGGCATCACACGTCATCATGGGATGGTGAGCAGAGCTGCTGTCGGCTCACAATGCACTTCTCAGAGAAATCGAGCTGTGTTTTTAGACCACCTAATATTTATGTCAAGTAAGAATTAGTCTTTATCCTCAAAGAATTTGGTATTTAATATTACACCACCTAAGGAACTGCATTGTTTAAAACCTTAACCCACACATGTTTAAAAATCCATTCTCTTTTATTTTGTTACATCCTGAAATTTCCTGAGAATTAAAAGTTCTTAAAAATACTAGACAATCAGAAAGTCTTAGGGTTTTTTTTTAAATAATTCATTTTATCTTTTGCTCCTAGAGAAAGTGTATCATTTTATTTGAGAAAGTTTTTTTTTTTTTTGGGGGGTGTTTCAAGGTAGGGTCTTGCTTTAGCCCAGGCTGACCTGGAATTCACTATGTAGTTGAGAAAGGTTTTAAATCATTGTTTGTTAATTTGAAATCCACATTTTTCTATTTGTGCAGTATTTTTATTTATTATTGCAGTTTAGTAATTTCACATATCACTTGGCTTATTGCCATATAAGGAGAATTTTAAAGTTATTTTTCACAACACCTAGAATGAAAGAAAAATGAAGCAAATCTCACAGAGAATTCACTTACCTTATTAATGAAAGCTCATTAATCACATGGCAAATGGGTCTGCTTTGGATTAGGGCCCAGTTATTAAAGTCCAGTTTTCTGTGGGTAGAAGCTCTGATGGAAGTTTGAGGCATTCGTTTTCTCAAGAGAGTCTCAGATGTGACACTTTAATGGGAGAAGCTCAATGATATGCAAGACCACTAACATTTGGGAGAAGGGCTGGTGTGACAGGCAGAGATTCAGGGACCAGGTTGAAGGTTCCCACAGTTAGCCCTGACATCCCCTAAGCTCTCAAACTGTCTGTCAAAATAGGAGTTTAGGGCTGGAGAGATGGCTCAGCAGTTAAGACATTTACCTACAAAGCCTAATGACCCTAGTTCAATACCCCAGTACCCACATAAAGCCAAATGCATAAGGTGACATATTTATCTAGTTTGTTTGTAGCCTCTGGAGGCCCTGGCATGCCCATTCTCTCTTTCTATCTGCCTCTCTCTCTCTTTCTGTCTGTCTCTTTTGCCTTTAGCCCTAGCACTCGGAAGGCAGGGAGGTAGGAGGATTGTTTTGAGATTAAAACCAGCTCAAGACTACATAGTGAATTCCAGGTCAGCCTGGGCTAGAGCAAGAACCTACCTCAACCCCCTCCCCCCAATGGAGTTTATATATGTTCAGAATTCCAGTAGTTGAAGATAAGCACTTCAGATGCAGTGTGACAAGGTATAATGCAGCATTATTACGTGTGGGAAATACCACACCATGTATCACAGCAAAATCTATGTAGTAAGCCACCTAAATATTTGAAATCATTTCAAAGCCATGCAACACACTGCTCAAAAGCAAAAGTGGTTCTGGCAAAAACTGAGGTCTGGGGAATGGCTGCTGACAAAACTGAAAATAGAGGCTGTCCTGTTGAATGCAGATTTGATTCCTCAGTAAGAAAATATTGTTGGTTCTTCATATGTTTTTCCATGGGTATACTTTTTACACTGTTTCATTTTGCTTTGTCTTACTCTGTTGCTCAGGTTGGCCTCAAATTCACAGTGTATTCCATGCTAGCCTCAAACTCCCAACAGTTCTCCTGCCTCAGCATCTCAAGTTCTAGAATTTCAGGCCTGAGCTACCATGCCTACCTATATTTTTTATTTAAATTAAATTTATTTTAATAAATACATAAAGTATAAAATTGTGCATGACAATGAGGTACCATGTGATATGTTGATAATGTATATGCTGTATTATGTTTAAACCAGGTCACACATACCTGTGATTTCAAATATTCATCCTCTCATTAGAATGCAAACTTTTTTTTGGGGGGGGGCGGTGTTTGGGAGGTAGGGTCTCACTCTGATCCAGGCTGACCTGGAATTAACTATGTAGTCTCAGGGTGGCCTCAAACTCTCAGCAATCCTCCTACCTTTGCCTCCCAAGTGCTGGGATTAAAGGCGTGCGCCACCATGCCCGGCTTTAGAATGCAAACTTTTAAAGTCCTTTCTCCTGGATTCCAGAATGTACAAAACACCAGTGTAGCCAGCCTATGGTCACCCTGCTATGCAGTAGAACATTGGAACTTCTTTTCCTGTCTAAGTGTATCTTAGTGTCCATTGGCTGCCCTCACCACACATTCTCCCTTTCTTCTCCACCTAGCATCTTATCACTACCATTCAACTCTCAACTTCTATGAGATAAACTTTTTAGGTTGCATCTATGAACGGGATCAGGAGCCATTTGTCTTTCTGTGTCTGGCTTATTTCACATGACATAATCTCCATGTCCATCCATGTCATCACCAATGAATAGTTCAAGTATTTTTCCAACATGCTAACTTCATCTCCTTTGGCCATAGCCCAGAAGTGATCATACCACATCATATAGCAGATCTGTCTTAGGGTTTTGTGTGTGTGTGTGTGTGTGTATGTGTGTTTGTTTACTTTGAGGCAGGGTCTGGCTCTACCCAGGCTGACCTGGAATTCACTGTGTAATATCAGTGTGGCCTCAAACTCCCAGCAACCCTCTTGCCTTTGCTTCCTGAGTGCTGGGATTAAAGGTGTGCGCCCCATACTCCAGCAAGATCTGTGTTAATTTTGAAGAACTGCCACACTGTTTCCCCCAGTAGCTGCACCAATTTACATTCCTAGCACCAGAGTGCAAGGGTTTCCTTTGTTCTGCATCCCCCCCAGAACCTAGAGTGCTTTTGTCTGTAATAGCAGCCATTCTTACCAGGCTAAAATGATGCTGCATTGTGCTTTGGGGTTGCGTTTCCTTGGTGACTAGTGAGGGTAAGCAGTTTTTCATACACCCTTTGGCCTTTTGTATGTCTCCATCTGAGAAAAGTTTACTTAAGCTTATTGCTCATTTTAAATTGCACTATGTGCATTCTGGCTGATGACTTAGAGTTCTTTATGTATTCTCTTGCCAAATGTATACTTTGTAATTTTACCCACTTTTCATTGTGCTGCTAGTGTTTTTAAATATATTTTTTTATTATTTATTTATTTGAGAAAGTGAGAGACACATGTACCACCATGTGCATCTGGCTTACATGGGTACTAAGGAATCGAACCTGGGTTCTTAGGCTTTGTAGGCAAGTGCCTTAGCTGCTAAGCCATTTCTCCAGCCCATGCTATTGTTTTTGATTGTTTAGTTGGTTGATTGGCTTTTTGTCAATATTTTCAATTCTGGGGATTGCATCTATGTCCCCAGGCATGCTAGGCCAGTACTTTACCACTGAGTTGTATTCCTAAGTCTTTTGTTAGTTTTCATTTTAAGACAAAGTGTCCCTAGGTTGCCTTGAATTCACTCTGTAGCCCAATCTGGCCTTGACTTTGTAATCCTCCTGCCCTAGACTCCTGATTATATGTATCTAGGATTACAGGCCCAGTTTGATGACTATTTCTTTAGCTTTACATTTGATTTAAACAGCAAAGTTCCATTACTGTTGTGGTACCTAACACCAGGTAGTTTTGAAATTATGTTCTCAATCATCATCTGGAAAGAAAACATTGTAGAGCATCATCATTAAAAACATCTTTGGCTGGACGCATGTCTTTAACCTCAGCTCTCAGGACGCAGAGGTAGGAAGAGTGTTCTGAGTTTGAGGCCAGCCTGAGACTACATAGTGAATTCCAGGTCAGCTGGGGCCAGAGCAGACCCTACCTCAAAAAACAAACAAATAAACAAGTCTCTGATAAAGCACATCACTACAACATATTATAAAGCAAGGCTCAAGACATTCACAAAGGGATGATACAGTACTGTCCTACATCTTGTATGTTTGCAGAGACTATAATTTCAAAGGCATTGTTTGAGACTTAATACTGCTTTCCCAGCACAGGGCCCAAAGGATGGTATGTATGACTGCTCTGTACAGAAACACACAATTAGGATTCCCTGTAATTAGTGACACAGTTCTACCTGTTTGCTCTCTTCATACTATTGTATATCTTAAAGTCAAGGATTTAATGTTTCCTACTATCTTCTTTTTGATCAAGATTGTTTACTACCCAGGATTTTTTTTTTTGTGTGTGTTTTCCCTCAAAACTTAGGATTTTTTCTAATTATTTGAAGGATATAAATATCAACTGCATTTTCATAGGAATTACTCTGAAACACTGCATTGCTTTGGGTAGTATGGACATTTTAATAATAGTGTTTCTTCCCATCTGTGGACACAGGGCTCCTATTGATTGGTACACCATCTTTAATTCCTTTCATCAATATTTTAGTTTTCAGCCAGGCATAGTGGTGTACACACTTTAAGCCTAGCACTTGGGAGACAGAGGTAGGTGGATCACTGTGAATTCAAGACCACCCTGAGACTACATAGTGAATTCCAGGTCAGCCTAGGCTAGAGTGAAACCCTACCTCAAAACAACAACAACAACAATTTTTAGTTTTCACTGCAGGGATTTTTCTCCTTCTAGGGTAAATGTACTCCTAGTTATTTTTTGTAGCTATTATCAATGAGATTGATTTCTATTTCAGATAGCCAGCTATTTAAATTTGGCAACACTACTGATTTTTATGTATGTTGATTTTGTGTCCTATGACTTTACTGAATTCTTTGATCAATTCTAATAGTTTTCTTGGTGGAGCCTTTGTGGCATTTCTGCAGATGAGACCACGGTGCATCAGCAATGCTTTAACTTCCTCTTTTCCAAATGTAATGACCTTGATTTCTTTCCCTAAACAACAAAGCTGGGGGTATTACATTGCCATACCAAAAAGGTATAGCAATAAAAATGGTGGTGTACTAATGCAAACAAATAGACTAATGGACAGAATAGAGAATCCAAAATACAGCCATGCATTTGCAGTCAATTGATATTTGTTAATGTACCAAGAACAAATAATGTGAAAAGACTGTCTCTTCAATAAATGATATTGAAAAAACTAGACCTTCTCATGCAAACAAAAAAATTGGACCTCTATCTATACCATATACAAAAACAGCTTGAAATGGATCAAAGGCTTAGGCATGAGACCTGAAACCAGAAGAAAACACAGGGAGAAAAAGTACAGGTGGGCACTGGTTTGGAAAGCCTTTTATTCTTGTAGGATCATGTGAGTCCTCAAATTCTTAGAGACACCCCAGAGTCTTTTTTAAAAAGCAGGTCACTTACTTTACAGACATGAAGTAGGTTCATTAAATGGATATAGATCCATCCAATGTAACACCTAGGTGCCGAATGTCACAAAGGCATCTGAAGTAAATTTGCTCTAACCAGAAAAATCTTGTCTGAAAAATGTGAGGTCATAGAGCAACCGAGATCTCTACCCACCCCACTGGCAGGAGAGTCAGCTCATTACCATGTTCCTGGGAATAAACTGAACATCCCTAAGGCTGCAGCACATGCTGACGGCATGATAAAATTTGCCAACATACAAGTCAAAACTAGAATTTCCTACCACCCCAGCCAGCTCAGTAAGTAAGTAGGGACCAGAAAATCCTGCTGTGTTTCCTTGATGTTACTTGTTTGAGAGAATAAAATCAGAAACAAAACTTAATTATTTCCACACATTATCTTATATACCCTTGTTTTCCATCCAGTTTCTTGTAGTCATGGGAAAGAACATAAAGCTTTGTTATGACAAGTTTTCAATTATGTTTAACAATATAAAATATTATTTCTGTTATATTATCAATACATCATGCAGAGTAATAAAAACACAAGGCAGTCAAGAAAGAGACAGAAATAAGCACAGAAGCTATAGACCCAAACCAGCCTTGCCACAAACCTGACATGGAAACACATCCGAGAAACTTCTTTCTTCCTTTCTACTATCTGTGCTGCCCTAGATTAGGTATAGCTATTCTAATGTCATCTATCAGTATCCTTTTGAATAGCATTTACTATTTCAAAACTTTATGTTACTTATTAGATGAAAATATCTGTTCTTCCCAAATTGAATATTTTCCACTATATTCTCTTTTTATTTATTTATTTATTTATTTATTTATTTATTTATTTATTTATTATTGGTCTTTCAAGGTAAAGTCTTGCACTACCCCAGGCTGACCTCGAATTCACTATGTAGTGACAAGGGTGTCCTTGAGCTCATGGTGATCCACGATCCACCTACCTATGCCTCTCAAGTGCTGGGATTAAAGGCATGCTCCACCACACCAAGCCTATATTCTGTTTTTATATTTTGCTTGACATAACCATATCTGAGATACATTCACAGAAACAAAATTTGGTCCCATTATGGAACACAAAAAATGGTGACTGTCGATTATCTATTTGAAAACAAGGAGTGGCAGAAATCACAACTGGAAAATCACTTTAAAATTTGGTGAACACTCAATTCATTATTTTCTAAGAAAGATGAATAGTGGCATTGAAACCTGGGAAAACCTGTTAGGTTTCCTTTTGTTTTATTCTCTGCTGAGCTAGTTTTGTAGGGCAGGGCTCTATGTCTTTCAGGCCCTGGTCTTTCACAACCTGCCCTCAGGGACTCAGATCTCTCAGGGAAGCTAACTAGTTCAGCCTCTAATCCAATGGAGTAAAACTTGCTCTCCCCTGTCTACACACACTCAAGAGGTGTCATTTTTAATTGTACATCTTGGCAGTCATTCTTGGTCAGACCTGATCCCAACATTGATCTGACATATTATTTGTAAATCCTTTGATTTCGCTTTTGAGTACAGCCTAGTGATTTGGATTGAGAATTAAAAGAGAATCTGAAAACCCTGGAATTGGGAGGAATAAGACATACTGATAATTCAGCTAACTCTTACTCAAGATTTCAGTAGTAAAATTCATTCCAGATAAGCAGAAATATAGTCCCAAATCAAAGACTTACTAAGAATGTGATAATACTCTGTTTTTCTATGTATTTCCCCTAAAGAGTCATGCATCATCGACTTATAAAGTTGGGTTTTGTTTTTTGTCAGTTTTGGAGAGTCTTTGGTTGGTGGTCCTATTGCTTTTGGACCTGTGGTGGGACTACACATCTTGGCAGGAAGTTCGTGACAGAACAAAGCTGCTTACCTCATGGCTGGGACTAGGAAAGGAGGAGAAGAAATAGAAAGTTCCAGCATTCCATTTAAGAATACAGCTTCAGCCAGGTGTGGTGGCACACACCTTTAATCCCAGCACTCGGGAGGCAGAGGTAGGAGGATTGCCATGAGTTCAAGACCACCCTGAGAATACATAGTGAATTCCAGGTTAGCCTGAGCTAGCGTGAGACCCTACCTTGAAAAAAAAAAAAAAAAAAAAAAAAAAACAAGAATACAGCTTCCAATGACCAGAAGATCTGCCATTATGGTCTACCACTTAAAGTTTCTACAACCTCCCAATGCCACCTTGAGCTAGGGACTAAGCCTTTGTCACATAGACTTTTAGGGGACTCGTTTCAGCACATAGTATAGTGGGAGAATCATACTGTTATATACCTTTAGAAAATACAGAAAGCAGCATGTATAACTACTTGACAAAAAATGTATTTGAAACTTACTTTCTTTCCCTAGCTATTTTTCTCTTATTATCAACAGAAAAGGTCAAGCATCCAAGAAACCCAGACTCTTTTTTATTTTCTTGCTTCAAATTTGTTCCTTGCTATTTACATGCTAGGTATTTAACAGACCAACTCAGTCCAATATTCTAAATAGCATTTTCTCCAAATACCTACCAGGAACCACGAGACTCTCTCTTACATATCTACTGATTGGAGAGAAAGCTGTGAAATTTCTGTAGTAGAAATTGACTGGAATCCCTGTACCATAGAAGTTTAGTTTTCAATATGTCCTAGAAGTCACATATTTTTAGTACATGATTAAAACCATAAGGTCTAAGCAAGACTAGGTAGTAAATGCTTTGAAAACAATTGTCTAGGAATGTCACAGGCATTTCATTAACAACCTAACAGGAAAGATGCATCAACAGAAACAAGAAGCCACTCTTAATAGTCTTTTAATCATTTGTCATATAATTTAAGGGTGACACATAATAATGGAAAATTAAAATAAATGCTATGACTTTTTTTCAGATCCAGGCTCCTGAGTACATTTTGTAATATCACTTTTATTATTGGTGATCAGAGAAATGGGAGTTAGTTCCCTGAGTCCAGGAAATTGTCAGGAAGAAATCTTCAGGAATGGAGCAGGACTCTCCATAGAATCTATTTTTTAAAAAAATCCCATAAGAAAAAAAAAAAAAACTAGTGAGCTTAAAATACTAAATACAAAATTGTGGATATATTAAATTTATTATTCAGATATTATCCCTATAATTTCAGATATAATTCATCCTAATCAATAAGACTTCTTTTTAAAAATGTTTTTATTTATTTGAAGAGAAAGAGAGGGAGAAATTGGGCATGTCAGGGTCTCTTACTGCTGCAAACATACTACAGATGCATGTGTCACTTTTGTGCATCTGGTTTATCCCTAGCCAGTAGACTTTGCAAACAAGAATCTTTAATGGCTGAGCCATCTCCTCAGCCCCCAATAAGACTTCTTGTGCCCTTTAGTTTTCTTTTCGTCCCAAGAGGTCACTCCATGGGAACAGAAGGTGGTGGGATATGGAAGGAGACTCCATCCTTCCCCAAGTAGACACTCCAATCTATAGAAGCTATGGGAGAGATGAAGCAGCATTGTATGGCCCTGTGAGAAGGCTCACTCTAAACCTTCAGGGACCAATGGGTTGACTTACAACTGTGACATGTGCTAAAGCACTCTGCTCTCACTCTACCTCCTACTTCAGCAATCTCACTCTCCCTCTCTTTCTTTTCCCCTTCCCCTTTCATCCCTCCTGCATATAGCTGATCTTTACTCTTTCTGTGTTTTTCTTGCAATTGATTGCCAAGCTTTATGGTAAATATATAAATCATAGACCAACTGAGTCAGCTGATATAACCAAAGACAAGGCAGGAAGACAGCATCAATTGATCTGACCAGGAACACCTCACTGCCAGAATTCTGAGGGTCTGAGGGGCTGATTTTACTACTAAAACCAGTAATTGATAATGACAGTGCCACTCTGCATGCAACTCTGTAGGCTGAAGAAAAGGTAATTAACAGTAGAAATGCTTTATTGGGATTTAGTGACATTGTGTAATCTCAAAATAAGTAAAAGAAATAAATTAGCTTAAGAATAGCTTTGAGCAGCTGGGAAATGGCTCAGTGTGGTTAAAGGCACTTGCTCATAAAGTCTCCCTGGATTCAGTTCCCAAGCTACCCATGTAAGCCTGATGCAAAAAGGGCCAAAGTACTTGAGATTCATTTGCAGTGGTAAGAGGCCCTGATGAGCCCATATGCACACACGTGCATGCACATGCACATGCACATGCACATGTGCGCGCGCACACACACACACATTTAAAAGAAAAAGATTTTGGGGGCTGGAGAGATGGCTTAGTGGTTAAGGTCCTGCCTCCTAAGCCTAAGAACGCTGGTTCCAATCTTCAGCGGTTCCAATCTCCAAGTCCCACATTTAGCCAGATGCAAAGTGACGCAAGGGTACAATGCCACACTTGACCACAAGGTGGCACACACATCTGGATTTTGTTCGCAGCAGCTGAGAGACTACTGTCACCCCCACTCTATCTGTCTTCCTCTCCCTCTCTGTCTCTTTCCAAAAAAATTAATTAATAAATAGTTTTTTTGTAAAAGAAACTCTGGTTCCAAGAAATATCATGAAGCTTAAGTGTCCGTTACTCCTCCTACTACTAAGGGACTGTATTGCCTTTTACTATCCCTCTAGTTAAGATACCTGAGGCAAGGTGAAGAGGTGTCCTTTGAAGGCTTTGAGTATAACTTGCTTGTAAAGTTCTCTTTAATACCATATATATATACATATATGTGTACCTGTCAAATGAATTCAAGAATATTATTTTCTTTTTTGTCTCCTATCATTTCTACACCTTTACAAGTCACAAATCTATTTCATTGTGTAATCATGTTTTCAGAATTGTCTCTGACATCCACAACTACCTAAGACAAAACACCATCTCTCACAGCTTCTCTTAGCTCCATAGAAAGGAATAGTTTACCAGAAGTTCTGAAATAATGGTCTTAGCTATTAGGAGGAACAATTGTGGTAGGTTTTGCCCTACTTGAGAGAAATGGGTCAAGTGTTTTCTGTTGTTAGTCTCATTAATGCTACCTTAAGAACTGCATGGTAAATGTTGTGGTATCCCCACCCCTTCCATCCAGATGCCATGATAGAATGATAGGGGAAACCCAGTGTCAATGTATAAAGACATCCAATAGTCTGCAGCTTGATGAGTCTCCACCCTGTGGGATGGCTTATATAGATAGAACTGCTCACACAGTCCTTACAAGATAGTACCACTTACACACCAGTGATCAGCTGCAGTACTTACTAGATAGTGTTGCTTACACACCAATGATCAGCAGCAGTACTTACTAGATAGTGCCACTTATACACCAACGATCAGCTGCAGTACTTACTAGATAGTGCCACTTACACACCAGTGATCAGCCGCAGTACTTACTAGATAGTGCCACTTACACACCAGCGATCAGCCGCAGTACTTACTAGATAGTGCCACTTACACACCAGCGATCAGCTGCAGTACTTACTAGATAGTACCACTTACACACCAGCGATCAGCAGCAGTACTTACTAGATAGTGTTGCTTACACACCAGTGATCAGCAGCAGTACTTACTAGATAGTGCCACTTACACACCAGTGATCAGCCGCAGTACTTACTAGATAGTGTTGCTTACACACCAGTGATCAGCAGCAGTACTTACTAGATAGTGATCAGCACTAGATAGTGCCACTTACACACCAGTACTTACTAGATAGTGCCACTTATACACCAGTGATTAGCAGTAGTACTTACTAGATAGTGTTGCTTACACACAGTGATCAGCCGCAGTACTTACTAGATAGTGCCACTTATACACCAGTGATTAGCAGTAGTACTACGATGATTTTTAAGGTGGCCACAGCACACAATCATTTTATACCCTGCCATGTGTCATTAAACTACTGCCGATCACAGCATAACCTGAGGAACACATGCAGCCAGCGCGCTACACACTGCTAACAAGTAGTTCCCAATGGCAAGAATCCAAGAAGACAAGCTGAGTTATCCTGCATAGGACAAGTAACATCTCTATGCTGTAGTAGACAGACGTAACGCTTCCTTCAAGCTCCTAGCCTAACAAACACAATAAAAGATCAGGATGAAGATATCCAGGAGAAACCCTCATTTGTGGCTGGTTAAGACTGTAAGTCAATACCAATCACTTTGAAAATCTGTTTGGATTATCCACTAACATTAATTATTTCTACCAAGGAACACATACAGAAATGTATGTGATGGTATTATTAATAGTAACTCTCAATGGAAACAATTTAAAAGTTTATGAGCACTACTATCTTTCAGTGTGGAATATTCAGAGAATAGAATTATAAAAGTCACAAAAATGAAAACCCACAAGTACTTGTAACCACTTGGATGAATTTAACAATCATGTTGAACAAAGACTCAAACCAAAAAAAAAGATTGCAAAGTTGAAACTACTACTTATTAAAAATTGTAATAATAGGTGAACCTAATCTATGGTGTGTCCATAGAAACCAAGACATTGGTTTCCCCTAGAGTGGAGACTGAAATATGCTGAGCGTGCAGGCGGAGTTTTGTATCTGGAAGGAGACCAGTGGGTCAGAGTGATGTTTCACCAAGCAGTGCAAAGGAGTGTGCGTGCTCCTCTGCCTAGTGTTTCCCTTTCATAAGAACTTTAAGTTCTTTGTAAAACAATGAAGATGAGTAAAAGAACTATGAACGATCTACAATGCCTCAGGAAAAGTAATAAATTCTCAATGAAATTCTACACATAATTATTATGGGCTTCTAGAAGAGTCCACTTCAATTAATTTAATTAGGTGGAGAATGAGTGACAGAAAATTTTTTTTATGTGACCAATTTTAACCTATCAGTTGAGGAAAGCTAGTGTTGGTTAAGTTTTCCACTTAAATAAGTAGATTGTGATGAGGCCATGGAATTACTTTCAATCTTGACTTTACAAGGCTGACTCTCACAGCTTGGAAGGCAAGCATATCCAAAGGATCAGTTAGGAGGATACATAAATTGGAATCAGGAGTCAGATGGGATTGAATTTAGATTTTAGTTTTACCCCCTACTGGCTGGGTGAACTTGAGATTTTTGTTTCTCTATCTTTAAAGGAAAATGTGATGCCCATTTCTTGTAATACACACACAGGTATGAATGCACATATGTGTGTTTATGTGTCCTAAGCACCACTTCATTGTGAGTGAATGTGGAATTACTTTCAATGCTCGCAGTGAATGGATCATCTGTCCTAAGGCAAAGCATCCAAAGGATCAGTTAGGAGGATACAGAGTTGGGATTGAATTTAGATTTTAGTTTTACCCCTACTGGCTACCTATCTTTAAAGGAAAATGTGATGCCCATTTCTTGTAATACACACACAGGTATGAATGCACATATGTGGGAAGAACAAAGGTTTGGGAGGAGTGAGAGAGGGACAATAGAAGCTACTAGGGAGTATATGGTCAAAAATACATTTTATACATGTATGAAATTGTCAAAGATTTAATTAAAACAGAGTTGTCTATTATTAGTTGGGAAAGTGAACAAACTGCTAATCAAAAAGAGAAGGATCTATCTTGATTTCAAGATTTTTTTTTATTACATGTTAAAATTTTCTAAAAGCACAGCTTTACAGTCACAGCAAATACCTTGCCTATCTTAAAAGGACAGAAATTAGTATTTACTGTGGTCCCAGAAACTTTCTTCAAAATCTAAATCAGGGCTGGAGAGATGGCTTAGTGGTTAAGGGATTTGTCTGTTAGGCCTAAGGAGCGAGGTTTGACTCCTTGAAACCCACATAACCCAGATGCACATGGTGGCACATGCTTCTGGAGTTCGTTTGCAATGGCTAGTAGTCCTGGCATGCCCATTCTCTGTCTTTCTTTCTTTCTGTCCCTCTCTCATGAATGAATGACTAAATAAATAAATAAATATTTTTTTAAAATCTAAATCAACCATTACACCATAAATTTTACTTGGTACCACAGTATAACGAATGGCCTGTGTGTGAGAACTCCCATAATATTCATTTGTGAATGCATTGTGGAATGCCTCTGAAAAAAATGAATACAAACAGAAAACAGACTAGGTGCTTTAGGAGGGCTTTATTTAGCTATTAACATGAAGAGGAACAAGCGAAGGAAATATGTAACTCCCACGTGTTCATATAACGCACTAAAAGGAACAAGTAGAGGAGGCATTCAGTGCACAGTGAGTTAGAGACAGGGCCTGGATATCGACTGTTCAACCATGAGTACATAATTTATGTATCAGATACAGCAACACCTTACAGCTCCTTATCTGTAAAAGAGAATGAGTAGAGGCTTGGAAATTTTCTTTGAAAAAAAAATTACATTATTTTTTAAAAATTTATTATTTAATTTATGAGAGAGAGAATGGGCACGTTAGGACTGGTAGCCACGGCAAATGAACTCCAGATGCATGCGCCACCGTGTGCTTCTGGCATATGTGGTTTCTGGAGATTCAAACTTGGGTTTTTAGGCTTTATAGGCAAATGCTTTTTTTTTTTTAAAAAAAAAAAGGATATTGTGCCAGGTTTGGGGGCTCACCCCTGTAATGCCAGAACCCAGAAGGTAGATACAGGGGGATTGCTTCAAGTCTGAGGCCAGCCTGGAATAAACAGTGAGTTTCAGGTTAGCCAAAGCTACATAGCAAGACCCTATCTCATACAAAAACAAAAAAGGAAAACGAAACCAGGAGGTTGTAGTAGCCTGGTTTTTGTGTTTTTGTTTTTAACTCTTTGAATAATTACATTAATCCAAAATTACTTATGGGAGAAGTGGAGAGTTGTAGAATTAGCACAAACTCATTTCCCTGCCACAGACCCCAAAACACTCAAAATCACATCAAATGTCTTAGAGTTCTGTTCAGATCAATTTCCACTTATACAGGTAGAAAAAAACTTCAAAAATTGACTCCAATCCAGTAACCACAGAGGCAGGGAATAAATTGTTCCAGTTGTACCTGTCACTGAAACTTCCTGCAAAAAGTTTTGACCTAAAAGTATTGGTACTGACATAATTTAATTAAGCATGTGTGAAATTGCAGTGTTCCAGAATCTAAAATTGATGTAATTAAAGTGAAATGCAGAGTGTGCACCTCTGATACCATTTTTTAATGTCACACTCCATCACTCCTGTTTAATATCAAATCACAAGAGATATTTTTCATCTTTTAATTGCATTTTATATGCCCTTCATCCCTGGCCTCAATGCAATTAAATTTTAGAAAAAAATTACTGAAGCAAGAAGTAAGATCTAAAATAATCAAGCTCACTAGTTACCTTCATTGAGGGATGTCTCTAGTAGATTAATCACCATTCATGGTGTTCTTCTCTAGCCGACTCACTCTGAAGAAATACTTAGATTAAAAAGTGAAGGATGGTGCTGGAGTGATTGCTCAGTGGTTGAGGTGCTTGCCTGCAAAGCATAAGGACCCATGTTCAATTCCCTAGTACCCACATAAGCCAGATGTACAAAATGGTGCATGCATCTGGAGTGCCTTTGCAGTGGCTAGAGGCCCTGGTGTGTCTCTACATCTCTCTCTCTCTCTCTCTCTAAATAAATAAGAAGGATGTAAAGATTTTTAATTTTATAATATTTGTAAAAACCCATCAAGATAGCTCCTTGCTTATGATACTTCACTGCAGATATTATTGTTCTTTTGCGAGAGCATAAGCCATTAGGACATGCTAAAAATGAAGTTAATCACTTGTGTTTTCATTATCCTTCCTCCATATCTCTCAGAAACCACAAAGTGTTCTTGGTGGTTCAGGCCTCCGGTTTTCACCTCAGACTGAGAGTTCATGATTGACAGAGGGCCTAAGAATCAGTAAGATATTTCACTCATGATGGGTTTTAATATCAAGTTGAATCATACAAAATGACATTTTTGTAGGTTGAGAATGGTCAAATCCAAGCAAGTTCCTGCATTTCAACCAAATAGCTACTGAACATAGAGTTCTTTATTAAATTGATGTGAATAGACATTTTGAAATGACCATGTGGTCACAGGCTTATTTGGTTGACACCATTTTTCTCTACCCACTTACTCCTTTATCGTTGACTCAAGAGAAACTCCTATCCCAAATAATGATTATCATTCAAAACTGGACAATATAATCACTATCTTTAAAATTGTACCTTCTAAGCCGGGCGTGGTGGCACATGCCTTTAATCCCAGCACTCGGGAGACAGAGGTAGGAGGATTGCCATGAGTTCAAGGCCACCCTGAGACTACATAGTGAATTCCAGGTCAGCCTGGACCAGAGGGAGACCCTACTGTGAAAAAAAAATTGTACCTTCTCAGTTTGCCACATAAAAAGCCACTTGTTTGCTAACTTAATACTCCAGATTTTCCTCCTCTTCCACTCATCACCTAAATGAAAATATTCTCTCATCTGCATCATGGATTACCTTCCTTATTTCAAATTTTTATTTATTCATTTGCACATGAGAGGGGAGGGGATGGACACCAGGGTCTCTTGGTGATTCAAAGGAATACTGGAAGCATGCATCATTTTTTGTTTTTTTATTAATAAATTAGTTAACTTTATTTATTTATTTATTTAAGAGAGAGTATGGATGCACCAGGTCCTCCTACCACTGCACATGAGCTCCAGATGCATGCATCACTTTGTGAATCTGGCTTTACATGGGTACCTAGGAATCCAATCCAGGTCATCAGGCTTTACAAGCAAACACTTTTAAACCACCGAATCATCACTCCAGCACTGTGCGTCACGCTTTGCATCCAGATTTTCATAGGTACTAGAGAATGGAACTCAGGCTGGCAGCCTTTAAAAGCAAACACATTTAACTGCTGAGTCTCTCCCATGTCCCATGAGGGATTGTTTTCCTTGTTTGGAAGATTCACTGCTTCCTCTCAGGGGATGAGCTCCCTTATGCTTCCCGGCCCCCTGCTCATAAGGCACTGCACTCATGTGAGCTGCAAGCTCCTCTCTCCCTTCTGACTCAGTGAAAGGGAACCTCACTTTCTCTGCAGTGACCTCCTTTTCTGTCTCATGCCTTCTTCTTGTCCCAGCGACATTGTTCCTCTAGCTCAGCACTTGCCCCTCCCCTCAATCCTTTCTTGTCGCTAATTTTTCTCAGTGCATCAACTTGCTTGACTTTTCCCTGTTGCATTTATTTAAAAAATCCCAAATTTCAGCTGTATCATCTTCCAGCTACTGCCAGTCTCTCTTTGCCATTCATAATCACGTTTAAATCCCCTAATTGATTTTCCATCTTCATCTCTTTCACATTTTGTTAGTAATGCCTTCAGTTGGGCATCCCTAAGCCGACTCCAATAAGAAGCAGATGTGAGTGGTTACCTAGGAGATGACCCTGCTGGGGAAGAGGGCAGGTGAGTCAGGGAGGAGAAACAAATTCAAGACTGTGGGAATCTAGGATATGAGTCTCAATGGCACCTTTAGGAAACTTGTCTGGGACATATCTTGGTTTCCTCTTGAGGAGTGAGACTACAGTGGATTTGCCAGCCAGCTGATTTCCTAAGGTATGGCGGCTCTTCCTGGGTACTCTAACTTCTAATTTCTGGCATGACTAGCCAGCTCCTCCTGATGACAAAGCCTCTGGGGAGAGCAGCAGGTGCCTGCCATGAGACACCATGAGCAGGCACTGGGTGAGGAATGCCAGAGGGAGAGGCACCAGGCCAGGGCCACACCTGTGGTACTTATCCACCTGCTCTTGCCACCTTGCTAAATTAGTGATGTTCTCATTACCAGATCTAAAGGGTTCTCTTTGGTCCTCATCCTTCTGTCACTTTCTTTATGCAGCACTGGGCTTGAAGTCCAAATAGCCCTTGTCTTTCTTGGAGTTTCCTTCTTTCTTTTTTTTCTTTCTTTTTTTTTTTTTCCTGTTCTAAGGATTGAGCCCAAGGCCTGTGCATGTTTGGCAAGTCTTGAGTTCCTGGCAAACATTCTTTTTCTCAGAACTCATTTTCTCTGGCTTTTCAGCATCCTTATCAAGTGTGGACACTTTGCTGGGCAATTCTTTGCTCCCCCATTCCAGCCACTATTCCTGAGACAACCCTGCCAACTGCATAATTCCTACAGCACCCACCATCATGAGGAGGATTGCCCAGTCTCCATGTCCAGCCCAAGTCCTCTGCTGCAGTCTCAACCATACATAAGATGCTGCTGCCCTCAGGGTCTTCAAGAACAGCCCAGGAGCACTCAAACCCACCATGCTGCACACAGCACCATCTTCCTGCATCACGAGCCTTCTCCATCTCCACCAGGAAAGTCATATTTAAGCTGGGCGTGGTGGCACATGCCTTTAATCCCAACACTCAGGCAGCAGAGGCAGGAGGATCACTGTGAGTCAAGGCCAGCCAGAGTCTACATAGTGAATACCAGGTCAGCCTGGGGTAGAGTGAGTCCCTACCAAAAGGAAAAAAGAAAATTTTTAAGCCTGTGATTCTTAAGTCACTTTCTGGCTTTGTTTTTCTTCATGTCACCATCTTTATTAGTCAGGCTTTTTCATCATGGTGAGAAGAGCTGAAAGGGAGGAATTATTTCTTTAGCTCACACCTTCAGAGATACCCATCTATCATATCAGGGAGAGCAATAGAGGATCAGAGCAGCTCACAGAGGCAAGGCAGCAGAGAGAAGAGACCAGGACAGATACAGCCCCCAGGGACCTCCTTCCTCCAAAAGTCCCCACCCCCAGTAATGACATCGTCATATGACCTAATATGTGAAAGGATTGATGCATTCATTAAATCAGAGCCCCCAATATTCAATCACCTGTGCAGATGCCTTCGAGTGAACATACACCAGAGGCTGGTGTTTATCTCCCAAGAATGTCTCTTTGAAAAAATACAAATGATTGGGTTTCATTCTGGTATTTTCTTAGTACCTCCTTTGTTGTTGTGAATCCTCCTCCCTGCCACTTCCCTCATCCCTCTGCCTCTCCTCCCAAAACCCTACCCCCAGGGGCCCCCAATTCTGTTTTCATGTCATGCGTATTCTATTACCCTCCCTGCCCCTCCTTTAAGGCCTCTTTTACCCCTCTCATGATGTGCTCTCTAGTTTCATGACATCACCACACACACACACACACACACACACACACACACACACACGATAAATCCATAGGCATTTCTTAATACAATTAAGACTGACAGTCAAGACTACCCACCATGCTGCCGTCTAACTGCATACACTTTATTCACTGACTTTACCTTCTCTGGGCATGTCCAGCATCAAAGCAGCTCTGCTTACACCAAGTAGAGTGCCCCTATGGTGATCCTCTGCCTGAAACCAGCACCTGGCACATCTGAGACCTTTCACTCACGCTGCTAAGAAGATTATTTCCTAATTAATTGAACTGCCTTTTCAGTCCTATATTTAAACCACCCTAAGAACTCTATAAGGATAATTCCATATCTATTTCTGTTCGAAATCTTTCTTGCAAGCTTTAAAAATCCCAATCCCAGGTGTCGTTGGTTTATCCCCACCTTGACACTGGTGTGGGACCTCCAACTCAGTCTAAGTGAAACGCATGTCTTGACACTCATGCTCCCCAAGCCCAGTGACTTTCCCAAGTCATCTGTGAATTCTCAGTGTCATCAACTCTTTCTCATTATTCATTTTTGTTTCCACTGATTTCTACATCCCACTATGCAAATAATTACCACACCCAGAGAGTCATCTGGCTGACGTTTCTCTGCCACCTCTTTCATTTGCATGGATACTGACCGCACTAGACCTCTGAAACAGCTCTGTGGTGTCATTCCATTCTCTATCCACCTCTGCCTACAGCAGCAGGGAGAGGCCTCAACACAGGACATACATAGTCCCGTTTTTCACAGAATGTTCCATAAAATGCTAAGTCCAAAGAAATGGCACTTGGCAGGTCAAACTGATGCAGGTATTTTTTTTTTTCAGTCCTTTAACTGTATTAGCAACATTAGTTTCTGTGACTGGATAAGCTGTGCTGGTCCTTCACCACTGGGAATATGACCACTTCCACGTCGCAGACACTGAGTCACTCACTAAGCCCACTGCCATATTGAGCCATTATGCTCAACAGCTTGTGCTTTTGGTGCTAACAGAATGGGACATCATCCCCTTAGCATTGCATGGCTCGCTCCCGTCCAGCCTCTCACATACTGACTCATATCATGTATCCAAATAGCCATTCATAGACAACTCACCAAAGCCTCTCCCTGCTGGTTTCAGGCCCTCATTTGTCCTTGTAAGAGACTTTTGCCCCACATTACTAGATTTAGTTACATGACTTGTTTTATCGTTTAATGAATAAGATCTATATGGGGAAGCTAGGGAGATGGCTCAGTGGATAAAATGCCTGCTTTCAAGTGTGAGGAGCTGAGTTGGGGTCCTATGCACTCATGTAAAAGCTGGGTGGCTCGCTGGGCCTCTGTAATTCCACTCTGCTTCCAATAAGATGGGAGGCAGAGACAGGAGAATCACCTGGAAGTACACAACGGTGAGCCATGGGTGACCCTGCCCCAAACAAGGTGGAAGATGAGGACAGACATCCGGAAGTTAGCCTCTGACCTCCACATGTGTGCCTTGTTACATGCACATGTACAAACACACACACACACACACACACACACACACACACACTTCTTCCCCCCAAAAGATCTGTATTTTTGTAATTGCTAGTACTTTCAACATTATTTGAATAAATAAAGAAGTCTGTATATTATTGACAGTAAGTAAATTTCCTCTAAGTTAGTCATTTTGGATTTATCATATCATAGGATGACTGGATAAGGAAAACTAAATCCTAAATCCATCTTGAATTAAAACTCATTTTAGGGATAGGGAGATTGCTCAGTGGTTAAAGCACTGGCTTGCAAATCTTGATGGCATGAGTTTTTTTCTCAAGTACCCACTTAAAGCTAGGTGCACAAAAGTGGCACATACATCTGGAGTTCATTTGCAGTGGCAAGAGGCCCTGGTACACTCATTCTCTTTCTCTCTCCCTCCTTCCCTACCTTCCTTTCTCTCTCTCGGCTTGCAAATAGATTATTGAAAATCATCTCATTTTAATATCCCTGGTCCTATGGGCACGAGTCTCATGTGTATAGCATGAGCAGTAGGAGCTCTAACTCCAAAACTAACATTTTACTGAAGGCTGAAACAAGTCCATTCCGCCATTGATTCTGTCTGGATTAGTATTATGACAGCAGTGCCATCTGTTGGTCATTTCAGAAACGACGTGGCATTTGAAGCTATTTTGAACAGCCAATAAAACAGAATCTTCTTCCAAAAAAAGTATTTATTTGTTCAACCAGATGAAATCCACAAAGACCAACTGAAGTTTGAAACAACAATACTGAATATATAAGGGTAGCGTCGGGCTTAGGAGATTGCTCAGGGGTAAGAGCACTCATGGCCAACCACGAGGCCCCAAGAGTTACATTCCCCAACACTCATGCAAACAGCTGGGCATGACCATGAACACCTGTAACCCCGGTCCTGTGGGAGGCAGAGACCAGAGAATCTCTGGGGCATGCTGTTTAGCCTGACTGACCTATAAGGGCAACTCCAGGTACATTGAGAGACTCCATCCCAAGGAACCCAGTGAAAGAGGAGCGAGAGGGGAGGATATCCAATGTTCCCCAACCTCCACACAAGCTTGCTAGGGCTCATGCATCTGCGCACATGCATATACGCTACAACACACCACATAGCACATACATGCCTGAGAAAGGGGCAGAGTAACCAATACGGTACGAAGTGCACTTTCACACTGTGTTGTGCCTGCTTATTCCAATGATCGAGGTGCGCACACTGGATTTAGAGGACCCAGTCACGAGAGCCCATCATTTCAGGCTATCTTGACATGGTGGTCCGTGGCAGGCTTTGGCTTGCACACGAATTACCTGGAGCTCTCCATAAAAGACACAGATGGCTCCTGACCTGGATCCAAGAACATACAGTTCAAATACTGAGAACCACCACACTAGACAGTGACCGCACTTGCTCAGGGAGGCCGTGGAGACCTGCCCTCCGGTCCACCACAGAGCTGAGGAGTCTTCTTCAGTGACCCCAGGAGACTGACCTGAGCCTACAGTCTTTAGGGCAGCGGCTTTAGATCAGGAGTGGCAAACATTTGGAAAATAGAGCAGGCAATAAGCATTTGAAGCCTCATAGTTTGCCAGTTTCCATCCAACTATTTTTGTTGACTCAGTGCCACAAAGTGACCAGAGAGTACACCTGGCTATATTCCAGCAAACTTTGATTTACAAAACCAAGTAACGGCCAGTGTTCGTCCATTGTTACAGTTCACTGGCTTGGGGCGGGGGGTGTATGTATGTGTCTTAATCTTGTTTTACCTCCCACCATTTGATTGAACAGATCTAAGGCTGTACCTGTAGTCTGTATTGTCTTCAAGCATTTGGGAACATTGAGAGTCAAGTAGTGAGCAAACCATACCCTGAGAAAAACTTTAAATGACCACTGTTCTAATAAATTTAATAAAATAATTATTTTATTAGCTATTTATGTTTTCTGTTAAATAGCCATACAAAGAAGAATTAAAATAACTGCTCTACTGTCCTTTTCAACACCACCTGTTCTTTCCTGTATTTGCAGCTACCATCCTCTCTTGAGTGGGGCACTCTGAGGACAGGCAAAGCTGAGCACCATCAGGGAGCACGGCTGGAGGAGAGTGGAGGCTGCGGGTGGCACTTTCCCGTAGGAACAAGGACAGCCTGCACCCATTTAAGCTGGGAACTCCTTACAGAAGAAGCATCAAAGAGAAGTATGAATCCTTCTTTATTGCCTTTGTGGTTTTTTTTTTTTTTTTTTCAAAACTAAACACTGCAGAAAATAAAAATGGCTAGCACTGTGCGGTCACTTCCTCTTAAATCGTTCTCTCTCTGAATGATGACTTCCTTTCTACATGTGTGAGAGTTGACTTCACCTTTCACTCTGCTCCCAGCCTTTCACTAGCATCCTTTCCCTCTCAGGCACAAGTCCACATTCTGCTGGCACCAAGATTTTCCTTTAAAATGAGTCCTGAGAAGCAGTGTGTGGAAAGACATTTAATTGTTAGTGATTAGAAATAAATATTACAAACATATAGTCACTATCTGCTCGTAGATGTAGTTTTCTGAAAATGTGGAAAAGGTATCTAGGGTCTGGGGAGATGGCTCCGTGGGTGAAGTGCGTGCCACTCAAGCCTAAGTCCCGAGTTTAGAACTCCAGATCCACATAAAAGGTAAAAGTCAGCCATGGGCTTCTGTAATCCCAGCATGGTGATAATGAGATGGGAGACAGAGATAGGAGCATTTCCTGGAAGATCACAGACCAGCTAGCCTTGTGAATGCAGCAATGAACAACAATGAGAATAAGAGACTTTACTTCAAATGGGGGGGGGGGTTGAGGATCCATTCATCAAAGTTGTCCTCTGAGCTCCACACACATGCTTTGGATGCACATGGCACCCCCTCCCACACACACACACACACACACACAATTAAATATATACCTATATCTCTTAACATTTTCTTTTCTTTCTTCCTTTTATGCCCATACTAGGATTGAACCCAGCATTTTGAACACACTGAGTAAGTGCTCTACCTTCACCCCATATATTTTCCTGAAATATTTTTCCAGCTTCCTTAACTATAGATTTAAATTGTGAGTCCTTGAAGTTTTTCTTTTATACAATTCTCTCTGAATACAGCAATACTGCTCATTAAAATTTAGAGACTATGGGGCCTGGAAAGATGGCTTAGTAGTTAAGGCATTTGCCTGCAAATCCAAAGGATCCAGGTTCAAGTCTCCAGGACCTACATAAGCCAGATGCACAAGATGGCACATGCATCTGGGGTTTATTTGCAGCAGCTGATGGCTCTGGCATGCCCATTTTCTCTCTCTCTCCCTCTCTCTGTCTGCCTCTTTCTCTCTCAAATAAATATATAATTTTTAAAAATAAAAAATTAAAATTTAGAGAATATGGAGAAGCACAAAACTCTGCTGACTTTAAAATATTGTATTTACTTGCATATGTATGTCTACATACATACAAGCACACCGGTGTCTCTTGCTACTGCAAAGGAACACCAGAAACATGGGCCACTTTTGCATCCAGCTTTACATGCGGAATCAAACACTGGCCAGCAGGCTTTGCAATCAAGCACCATTAACCACTGAGCAATCTTCCTTCCACTGACTTTTAAAAGAATTTTTGTTTTGTTTTGTTTTTCAAGGTAAGGTCTCATTCTAGCCCAGGATGACCTGAATTTACTCTGTAGTCCCAGGTTGGCCTTGAATTCATGACAATCCTCCTCCCTCTGCCTCCCAAGTGCTGAAACTAAAGGTATGCACCACCATGCCCAGCTTAAAAGATAATTTGAACTATGTAGCCTGTTTGGGGAGAAAAGTCAACAATGGTCTTAACCAACTGGTGCAATAATGGCATGTTTGTTATGGGGGAGACCAACTGAGCTCTGATTGGACTTAGACCCACTTCACAGGAGGTAATCCCTGCGTAGAACTGAAAACCTAATCAAAACCCTATGGCTGGGAAGGTCATAAGCCCTAGGGAGGAAAAGACTACTGTTGTCTGGCTAAATTTGGATATACTATGCCCACCAAACTGCCCTCTACATACTTACGTTTATGCACATATGTTAATGCTACTCTCACTTTTGATTATAAAAGATTTCTTTTTCAGATGTCAGTGACCACTGGTGTGATTCAAAAACTCACTGAAGTGCTGAGAAATGACAGTGGGGTGTTCAGCACTAAGTGAGTCATCTCTATCACAGTCTCCAATGCTTAGAGTCCATTGTGGAAGAGGTAGTAGAAAGAATGTAAGAGCCAAAGGAAGGAGACACAAAGTGGTCTTGATATTCCTGACTTTACAGTGGCTGACACTACCTGCATAAGACCTGAATGATAGGAGGGAAAAAATGATGACATCAAAATAAAGGAGAGACTAGTTGGAAAGAAGATGGGAAAGGAAGAAGGAGGAGGGGGTTATGATCATGGTATATTGTCTATGTTTATGGAACATAAGCAGAGGTAGAAGGATTGACATGAGTTCAAGGCCTCCCTGAGGCTACATAGTGAATTCCAGGTCAGTGTGGGCTAAAGCAAGACCCTATATATATTTAAAAAAAAAAAGCCAGAAGGGCATTTGTTTGCAGTGGTAAAAGGCGCTGGTAAGGGCATATACATGCACATCTGTGCATTCATGCCTGCATGCATGTGCACACACACACACACACACACACACACAGAGAAATAATAAAAAATAAATAAAATTTATAAAAAATACTAATAAGCCAAAAAATAAAACATAAAATCAAAAAAGATAATTTGAAGTAAAATTTTCATGACATAAAAAATAACCACTTTAACATGAACAATTAACCCTGAGACTACAAGTTAATTTCAGCCTGGACCAGCGTGACCCTTAAATAAAATAACATTTAACATGAACAATTAACCACTTAACATTTTAATACCAAAGCATTCTCAAAATTCCAAAGCAAAAAATCTTACCAATTAAGCAGTTTCTCCTTATTCTATCTCCTCATACCCACCTACAGCCACAAATCTGCATTCTGCTCCATCTATGTGTATTAGTTATTTTGTGTAACTTACATTATATATGTGAACCTGTATGTTTAGCTTTGGGGGATCCTCTATATTTTGGCATTTATCATTACTCAACTGTTTTTGTGACTGAATAATATTCCATTGTATAGACATACCATTTGTTGATCCTTTTATCTGTTGGTGAACATTTTGCCGTTTCCATCTTTTAACAATTATGACTAGTATTACTATTGATTAACATTGTGTGGATGGCCCTGAGTACAGAGTTCAGTTCTTTCTCAATACATGTCTAGTGGTGGAATGACAAGCTCATATGGTCACTCTGTTCTAGCTTTTTTTTTTCTGTGCTGGGGATCAAACCCAGAGCTTCACACATCTATCATGGAGCTACAGGCTCTCTAATTTTTGTTTTTGATGGAGCTGTTTTCACAATCTGAATAATTTTGCATTTCCACACTTTAATTTTTGTTTTTGCCCTACCTTTGAGTAGTCTGTAACAGTGATTCTTTTTCATTATTTTAGTTAGATTTGCATATTTTACTGGAGAAAGGCTTTCAGAAAAAAACTTGCAGTTGCTTTGAATAATTCCTTCACTCTGCATATTCTTGTAAAATTTTCTTTATTGATGTTTAGTATAAACTTTTGTTTGCTTATCCTCTTTGTAAATGGAGCATTTAAAGATATGTGACTTGGATTTTGTTTTTACAACATGTTTTTTAATGACTCTGGATAGCATAATGTGCTCCTTATAAAACTATTTGAGACTGAGAACATGGGATACAATAATCCCTCATCCATCAAAAGTACATTTTTAAAGACAGAAGAAAAGCTCAGGAAGTTTATACTAAACATCAATAAAGTTTACATATGCCATTTTCACTGCAATTTCAGGCTGGACTTGAACTTACAGCAATCCTCCTACATCAGTCTCCCAAGTCGCTTTAAAGTCACTAAAATAATAATTTAAGAGGGGGTTACAGACTACTAGAGTTACCTTGTGCATCTGACAAAACCTGGGTCTTTTGGTTTTGCAGGCAAGCACCTTAACTGCCAACCCATAAATATACTTTCTTTTATTAGATTAACATGTATTTATCAACAAATGTAGAGACATGTCAGATAGAAATAGAGGGCTGGAGATATTGCTCAGTGGTTAAGGCATGTGCCTACAAAGCCTAATGATCCAGGTTCAGTTCTTTAGTGCCCACATAAAGCTAAATGCACAAAGTGGTACATGTATCTAGAGTTCATTTGCAGCAGCTAGAAACCCTGGGGTGCTCATTCTCATTCTCTCTCTCTCCTCTCTACTTGGAAGTAAATAAATAAAATATTTTAAAAATGGGCTACCAAACAGGACACTGGGTTGAAGAGATAGTTAAGCAGTTAAGTGCACTTCCTGCACAAGCATGAAAGCCTGAGGGGGGCTGAAACAGCCCGAGATTGAATTTCCAGAGCTCACACTAAACAGCTGGGTGTGACCATGCAGTCCATTCAGGAACACAGACCAGGGCGTCACTGGAACACACACACACACACACACACACACACACACACACAAAACCATAAGCTCTGCAATCAGTAAGAGACTGGCTCAAGCAAGAATGGGCCAAAAGAGCAATGAGTAGGACACCCAATGTTCAACTCCAGCCACCACAAGAGAGCACACCCCACCCGAGGCAAGTGTCTCAGGTGCCACGTGGGCACATTACACAAACAAGCGCCACATACACATACATCACACCACACCCACAAGCAAAAAAAGAAAAAAGCCAGTGTACTAAGCATAGTCTAACATTTTGAAACTAATTGTATTGTTTCTTTTTTTGTATTTTTTTATTTTAGAGAGTGAGAGAGATTTAAAGAATTGGTGCACCAGAGCCTCAGCCACTGAAATCAAACTCCAGATGCTTGCACAGCCTAGTGGGCATGTGCCATTGTGTGCTCACCTCACCTTTGTGCATCTGGCGAAGGTGGGATCTGGAGAGTCGAACATGGGTCCTTAAGCTTTGCAGGCAAGGACCTTAACTGCTAAGCTACCTCTCCAGTGCATAATTGTATTTTTTTATTTGAAATTATTTCAAGGGCCATAATTACTTTAGATGAAATAAGGTCTAGGAAGATGGGTCAGCAATTAAAGGCTGAGTTCAATCTTCTTCGGTACCCATGTATAGCTAGATGGAAAGTGATGCGCATGTCTGTGATTCCAATGCATCTACAATAACAGGAGATGGAGCCAGAAGAATGTGGAAGCAACAATAAGAAGACCCTGTCTAGAAGATGGTGGAAGCTGGGAAGAAACACCCAAGGTTGTCCTATACCCTGTCACACATACTGTGGCACACACATATGCATACACACACACACATCATACACATGCATACACACACATACATATACACATAAGGAAATAATAAAATAGAAAAAAAGAAGTGATACATCTTGAAAAGAAATAATGAGTGGTGTATTTGATATTAATAAAAAAGTACAAATTATATAAGCACACAGAAAGATATATATTTCTTACTGATTTGACAGGTAATACCAATACTGATTAAGATAACATGAAGTTCATAATATGCTACTGCCAAAGGGACATTTAGAGCAAAGTATGAGTATTGTGTTGCATGTTGAAATTGGTCACTGTTGGAAATTCTCTGAAATCCCAAAATGTGTTATCTAAAAAGTAAACAGACTATGCATTCAAAAATAGTAGGAAAGTTGCCAGGTGCATATCTTTCATCCCAGCACTTGGAAGGCAGAGGTAGGAGGATCGCTGTGAGTTCAAGGCTAGCTCAAGACTATATAGTGAATTCCAGATCAGCCTTGGCTAGAGTGAGACCCTACCTCAAAAAACAAAAACAAGTAGGAAATTATTACAGTATGCATCAAATATTTAATAATTTGAAAATTATATCATCTTTTGCATTTGTGGTGGTTCAGATATATGTCAGCCTTTTAAAATTTGTAATTTACTGCTTTTTAGTGTTCTAAATAAATGTTCATTTTGTAGCTAACTCTGTAATTTTTATTGTTTTTCATAGAAAAACTTCCAAATTGCATTTGGAGCTCTCAAGATCTGGATCCGCCCCTGGGTAGGGAAGCAATGAAGGGTCAAAAGTAGGAAAGGAAGAGTTCTCAGTGCCAGTTGGGTCCTGGTCACACCGACTGACCAAGTTCCTGTGGCTTACTGGGCAGTGAAGGGTGGGGCGTCCTCTTAGTTCCCCACTTTTTATTCCATGTTTACTATCATCATGAGTTCTGTTACCACAACAGGCGTCTGCTGAGCCCTGAGCTGAGTTCCAGCTGCAGTGCAGTGCAGTGGGAATGCAGCTGAAGCAGGTTAAAGGCTAGCACAATGAAGAGGGCCAAAAAGAGACAGTTTTAGGGGATAGTGAGGAGGTATCACCCTTGAGCATAGAAATGAACTTGGGTAGGGCAGGGCAGGGGGCAACACCATGCTCAGGCCTCTGAGAGTAAGTTGCCATAGATCTCACAGTGCACAGTGATGGCCAGAGAGTTTCTGTGTAAACACAGGAGCTATGTAAGGTGAGTTTACATAACTGTGCTAGTTTTTATTGTGTGAGGTGGCTGAAAGCATAGGAGATGCTGGTGGAAACTCTGGAACAAACCCCTTGATGACTTCCTTCAAAATATTATTACCTATAGGTTGTATTCATTGCAGAATTGTTTAGCTTTTGGTTTAATCCTTCAAAAAGGACCAGAAGGGCTAGAGAAATGGCTCAGTAGTTAAAGTGTTTGCCTGCAAAGCCAAAGCATCCTGGTTCAATTCCTCAGTGCCCACATAAAGCCAGATGCACAAGATGGTGCATGCATCTGGAGTTTATTTGCAGTGCCTAGAGGCCCTCATGCACCCATTCTCTTTCTCTGTATATATGTACCTCTCTGTCTCTCTCTTTTACATAAAATAAATTTAAATTTTTTAAAAAGCACCACCCAAACTTAGAACTTTTAAGTATGTCTGAACCCAAACCTAAATGGAAGTTCATTTGAATAAAAAGGTAAGATCTAAATCTGAAATGAATACTTGGGAGATGGCTGTCGCTCATGAAAGTTTCCTGTTCTTCCTGTAGTAAATGAGATACTTCACAACATCACTGAACACACGTGTGTGCACACACGTGCGCGTGCACACACACATACACAGAGTACAGAACAGGCTGATACAAAGAACAAGGCATGGATAATTAAGCTTTTGATCAAAGCTCACTGAATTAGACCCAAATCATTCTATTATGATGGCAATATATAGAAAATGCTTCAGGAAAGACAAGGCTAAAAGGAATGACTGGAGGGGAAATCGCCTGGTTTTTGTTTGTTTGTTTGTTTGTTTTGTTTTGTTTTGTTTATTATTTAAATGGCAGTACAATCAAAAACTACCTAAGAAAAGAAGAGGGACATGAAAACTGTGCCATGGAGAGAATGGAGATTAATAGCTTATTTCTTCCTGTGGGATGTTTTTGAAAAACAGGTTAAAATTTATCTTCAGGGGCCTGATATCTTTAATTAATTTATAGCGACATGCTAGTGTGTTACTACACTTTTTCATATGGGAGGAAAAGCCCATGATATGAAATGACTTGGAGCCATAGTGGAAAAGAAAGAAAGAAAGAGAGAGAGAGAGAGAAAGAAAGAAAGAAAGAAAGAAAGAAAGAAAGAAAGAAAGAGCTGAAGAAGAGAGAAAAGCCATTACATCAGCTGAAAGCACACTTGTCTCTCTTCATGGTTTTTCTGAAAATCAGCTTAGACTATATCCTCTCACTTATGATCCATTTTTAAATATTTCCAAGCCATGAATAGCTTTAAATAAGCAGTTCTCCACTCTTATTTATGTAGTCAAAAGCCTCAAAAACTTACTTTCCAAAACTGATTAAGATTTGACTTGAGCTCCTACTTTTGAGAAGCAAGATTTCTAGGAGAGCTTAGACATCATCTTGGAGGTTGTAAAGCCGGTGAGATTTTCCCAGCAGGAGCCAGACTCTACCTTGGAACTTCACATGTCATTGTCTCTGCCACTAATAAGCTGCAATGGTTAAGAGCTAATCACCCAGCAGGCTGTTGTAGGCTGGGGAGACAGCATGGGAGCTAGCAGCAGCAGAGGAAAGAAGGGAGAAATGTAGTTTTCGTCTCTTTGTCGAGAACCAGGGAAGTAGTAGGAGAGACTTCTGAATTCTCTTGTATCACAGATGTCGCAAGGCTCAGCTGTCACTTCACCAGAGTGAGATGCCCATAGAAAAGCTCAGGCTTCATATCAAAGGTAAGGAAGCTGTCACCGCATCTGTGCCTGTTCCCCAGAACTGGAGAGTGCAGCCAAGAACGGAACCCACATAAGAAAAGATTTGGCTTTTCCAAAGTGAGGACCACAGTCCATATGGCCCGCACAGAGCACCAGATGGCCCCGGGCGCCAACTGTGATGCAGGCCAGCAGGCAGTCTGCATGTGCCCACTGGAGCCTGCCACAAGAAGAGGCTTACAACCAGCTCAAGCAAAGAAAAGTGATGGTTTTCATATGCATGCTTTTTTTTTTTTTTGGTTTATTCAATTCAAGAAGTGAAATTAAAAGACAAGAGGGCAAGATGGGAGAGGTAGTCTCTTGAGAAGTCATTGGTGCCAAGAGCCCAAGGCGACAGCTCTGCTCTAAACTGGAATTCTCACATCACCAGCATAGCAGCTAATGCTCGTGCGGTGCTTTCCACGTGTGCCTTTCAAATGTCACAGCTTATGGGAAAGATTCTCATTTTGTGATGTTTTATCGATAGGAAATGGGGCCCAAAGAGAATGGTAATGTGTTCTAAGTACAGCCACTGAGCCCCTTCTGGACTCGAGTTCATGCTTAGCCTTCTTTTCCTCTCCGATGTGTGTATTTGTTCAGAAGCACACTCAATCACACATACAGAGCCAGGAAATGAGCTTGTCATTCATTCAGCAAATGTTTTCTGAAGTCTGCAGAGTGCCAGGCACTCACCACCAAAGCTGCGCTGCTACTTGAGGAGTGAGGATCTACAAGGGCATGCAACCCAGTGCCGTGAGGCTTTGTTTGGTTTTCTTGTCGTTTTTGCTTTGGGATATGGTCTCACTTGTAGGCCCTGCTAGTCTGGTACTCCCTCTATAGCTCCAGGCTGGCCTTGACCTCTCAGTAATTCTCTTGTACCAGCCTCTCTTATTCTTTTGTTACTGTTTTTGAGGTAGGGTCTTGCTGTTGTCCCAGGCTGGCTTTGAACTCATAGTGATCCTCCTACATCTGCCTCTTGAGTGATAAGGTGGGGGTCTTTTTCTGTTTGTTTCTTAATTCTTGATTTCAAGTGTGAGACATTATAACCACCAAGTCAGTGATTTATGAAAATAAAAATTTTCAAGAAAATAAATAGGTTCTTCTCAAAAATAAAATATGGCATATACATATATGTGTGTGTGTGTGTGTGTGTGTGTGTGTGTTATATCATATAACCCATGATTAAAATAATCAATACATCTAGAGAATCATTTTCCTTGTAAGGTGCTACTCCAGACAGAACAGTCCCAGTCACACTGTCAGCTCTGTGATTGTCAACTGTGCACTGATGTCTCCTGTTCCCACAAAATGGAATCATGTCCTGCTCTCCCCCAACAGGCTGAGCTCAGCCCCCTTGATAAACTCTTCCTGCTACCTGGAATCCATCACCCTCACTGAAATCCTTCTTGTCCAACTGGAGTGCATACTTCCACCATAAAACCACCTCTGCCCTTTGCGCATGGACTGTAACAAGCACTCCTTCCTCCCTCCCTCCAGACTCCCAAGAAGCTTTGTCCTTGCCTCTGGGAACACTTGGTGCCTTTATCGGGACTACGATTTCATCCTTGTTTCACTGACCTTCCTGACTCAGAGCGTTTTATGAGGAGGCATTTAGTCTTTCTGTATCCTAGGATGTGGCAATGTACTCTTATGGTTGAATAAATTCTTTACATTCCAACCAGCTTGTTTTTGAAGGCTAAATTATGCTGGATTTCAAGAAGGAAGGCCAGTATCCAGGACCAAGCAGAGATGAAAACCTTTTGGGAACATTTTAGCAGATACATACTAAAAAGCTAACAGGCAGGCACCACTAGTTGGGAGCTTTGCAGCCTAGTTAGTGAAATTTGCTCCCCCCGCCCCAGAATGGCAGTGATTTTTCTGTCCATCCAAACCAAAGCTAAAACTCTTCCTACCTCTCAGCCTGCACTCTCCCAAAACGGGCCCTGACTTTTGATCTGCGCTGTACTGTAAACCACTGCATCCAGACTCTAACGTGATCCATCTACAGTATGAGTCCAGAGGAGCAACTGAATTAAGAGGCCGGGCTTTGCAGACAGCAATGCTGCTTTGGTTTCTTTTCTTATTGCTGCCATCAAATGCCTAATGGGAAGCAAGTCAGGGAAGAGAGCTTTATCTTGGCTCATGCTCACAGTCCATCCTGGGAGAAAGCTGGAGAGGGCAGCTCAACGATGGTAGGAATGTCACACAACTACCCACTCCCATCACAGAAAACCAGGAAGCAGAGAGAGGAACGTCAGTGCTCTGATGGCTCTCTCTGTTTCCTTTTTATATAGTCTGGGACTCCAGCCATAGAATAGTACTCCCACAATAGGCCTTTCTTCCTCAGTTAACACTCTCTGGAAACACTCTCAAAGGTAATTCTAAATCCTGTCAAATTGACAATGAAGATTAACCACCACATATGCCAGATTTGATAGCAGTTGTCCATGGACTAGCCATTTGATCATGGGCCAACTACCAAACTGCAAGCTTCATTTTCTTCTTTCATATTCTCCAGGAAAATAACTATACTGTCTCACCACTTTATAGTCAAAATTTCTCGTGTGAAATATTTAAGTACCATGCCTGACATAGAGTAGTCTCCACTTTTGAATGCTATTGTTTAGTCATTCCTTTGGGGAGAGGTAAGTTAATTTCTATATAAAATACACAATTATTATCTTGGTCTATAAAAATCCTAGAGCCCTCCAAATCTTGCCTCTTTCTATCTCTGCAACTTGACTTCCTGTTCCTTCCTTCCTTCCATGGAGGCTAGTTCTTTAGCCACAAAGGGAATTCAAGTTTCTTATGTGATGGTTTGAATGTAAAATGTCCCCTGTAGTTTCACGTGTTTGTGATGAAGACACACCCTTAATTCCCAGCCGCTGGTAGTGTTTGGGAAGTTTGTGGAACCTTTGGGAGGTAAAGCCTTGCTGGAGGAGGTGTGTTGCTGGAGGCAGGCCTTGGTGCTATAGTCCAGCCCTGCTTGCTGCATTCAGCTCAGGCTCTGTACTTCCTCCCCGCTGACATGAAGCTGTGTTGCCTAGCTGTCTGCTCTTCTCATATTTTCCCCAACTGTGCCAAAACATTTCCTCAAAACTATCAGCTAGAAATAAACCATTTCCTTTCATAAGCTGTTTTGTCCCAGCAATGAGAATGTAACTGATATACCATGTCACACAAAATCTCTTCATATCTACTACTGTGTTAGCTTCCCTCTCTCTCTCTCTCTCTCTCTCACCTTCGGATGCTAATCTGTTAAACTTCAACCATCATTCAACACTCAATTACAAGCTCTTCTTGTGATGCTTGGCTGGCAACCCAACACAGAATTAACTCTTCCTTTTTATTCTCTAACTTGGGGTGATCTTACATCTATTAAAGCAAGTTTCCTATGGTATTGTCACTGTTTCCCCTATAAAATCTTTTACAATGGTGTTTTGCAACCAGGTACATATCTATAATTTCAGCACTCAGAGGTTTGAAGCAGGAAAATTGTGAATTCCAGAACAACCTAAGCTACACAGGACACACATGAAATCCCATCTATAGGGGAAAAATGTTTTATTATTCTTGGGATAATAAACACCTAGTAATGGTATCTGACATAGAGAAAATGCCCATTCATATTTTGTAAGATAAGTGAATTAATGGCTAAGTGAATAAATTAATGAACCACAGAAATTATTCTTTGTGGAAGAAAGACAGTCAGATAACGTGTATCAGACTCGAATTCTGGGGCTGTACACCCCATTCAGACCTCTCATCAACAGCCTGTTTGTGTCCGTAGTAGTTATTTTCTCATTGCTTGGAGAAAACACCTGACCAGAAATGACCTACAGAAGAAAAGGGTTTACCTGAGGTTTAGCGTTCTGAGGAGGAAGGTTTGTTTTGGAAAGGAAAGCACGGCAAGCATGACATCTTGTCAGGGCAGCAGGAAGGAAGCAGCAAGAATGAGCACGCTATGAGCATCCAGTGGGGCTAATAAACCACGACTAGTCCAGTGACACACCTCCTTCAAGGCTCCATCTCCCAAAGACTCCACCAGCCGGGGATTCAGTAGGAGGCTGAATGACAAGGGCATGAGGCTATGGGGGACATTTTCCATTCAAACCACCACAGTGTCAAATGCTCAAATTAACATCACAGTAGGATACCCAAGACTGAACCCCGCTTGGCAGAGCAGCATAAGAAGCATAAGAAGCTGGGAGTTAAAGACTGTGGAGCATCAAATGCAGGAGAGAAATTTCAGAAAGATGAGGCAAAGCATTAACATGCACACCAAGTGATGAGTTGTCTGCTACGATGGGAACATTTGCTGTGAGGTGGAAAGACACTTGGAAAGAAGCAAGTGTAATGGAGATAATGCAGTTGTTGGCACCATGCAGCCAAAGCCTAAATAAACTTGATTTTCAGCCAAGCTTTCAATATTATAGTCTTAATTTATTCTGAAATACTCATATATTTCCATAACTTGATTTCCCATGCTTTTGCCTATTCTCTCAGCTCTGGGCCTGTTCAATTAGAGTAATAATTATAGATATAACCACATCGAATTTTTTTTTTTGGATTTACCTGTGTCAATCACTCTCTCAGTCTGCTAAGTGTTTTCTATACATTATGTCATATAAGCTTCATGAAAAACTATAGGAGGTAAGTCCTTCTTATCCCCATTCTACAGATTAATTAACCGAGTTACAGAAATAGCTGATGTTTTCCCTCAAAGTCGCACGGATGGCAGATAGGAATGAAAGGACATGAAGACAAAAACTAATCTCACGACATTAAAGGAGAATTAATTCTCATCTCTTGCAGGCCGGGCTAAGCAAAACCCCATCAGCTGTAGTTCACGAGGATGCCACTAGATGGCAGAAACAGCCCAGCTTGGAGAGAGTTTGAACTGGGTGTGGTACACGAAGCCAGGGCACTTTAGCAGTGGTTACAAATGGTTGTTTCCCTTCAAGTTTAAATTGGGTCTGAAATAATATTCCTCCTCGAGTAGTTAAGCTTTGAATGGAAACAGCTTCCTTCTTCAAAGTTCAGCCTCACAAATATCTATGGAAAAGAAACCCGATGAGGTGTGTGTCTCTCCCCACGGCTCCCTTCACAGAGGAAAGAAAGGGTTGTAATTCTAGCCTACTCTGTTAATGAGAGCTCTGGTCTCTCATGGCCATTCCTCTTCTCTGCCATCTGCTACAGTAAATCTAGAATGGTCCATCTGGTTTAGAGGATGAACACTCGCCATGGGACTTACCCCAGAGGGGATTTGTCTTAAGTGTGATTACCTACCTCAGAGGTGACTTTGACCTTGTTGGTTTTTCAAATACTATAGAGAAGTTACATTAAATAGGTACAGATGTGAGGTACAAATATTTTACCATACTATTTCCAAACAGTCAGTTGTTAAGGGCCTGATTCTATACTGTCCTTTCTGACACAGTTCTTCAGAGGGATTGAAGCCAAAACTCAGCGAACTCTAGAAACTGACTGACAAGTTCATTTACCCAATCTCTCACCCAACTGCGTGCTGCAGATAGACCAAATCCTTGGTTAAAATGCAAGCTCGTGCTGGACGGAGGAGATGGCATAGCCCTTAGAGGCACTTACTTGCAATGCTGGCCTGGCTTCAGTTCTTCACATAAAGCATGGCACATGCATCCAGAGTTCCCTCTGTAGTGGCAAGAGGCCCTGGTGTACCCTGTCTCTCTGTCAAATAAAAAAATAATTTCTTTTTCAAAAAATGTAGGCTCTAGCCAAGTTACCACACAGTGGGAGTTTTGTGAAAATGAGTTCATGATAGGGACATGCTATGTACGGGATACACCAGGCTGCCACATCAAGTTCAGGACACAACTTACCCACACAAACCATGAGAATCCTCGGCTATGCGTTGCTGCTTCTCAGAAAGAGCATAACCCTGCCACACATGACCCCCTCCCCTTCTTCTACCCTAAGTCTATCCCCCAATGCTGTTTGAAAGAACAAAAATCCTAGGCAGAAAGCATGCCACCAATGAATACAAAGAATAACTTGTGACTGCAGAATGTGAAATAAGAAGAAGCATTCAAAGCCACATTGGAAGAAACAGAAAGTATGTCAAGCATTGTCATTTGGCTAGAACATGCCCCAGAGGCTGTCTTGTAAATGGAAACCGGAAATGTACTTTATTTCTCCTTCTACTTAGCCTTTAAGGGAAAGAAACACTACTACCCTTGCCTCAGACACCAGTGTTTACAGGATCTATTTCTATGGCTGTGTACGCATCTGTTCATGTCTGTGTGATATATATACTCAGTGATATAAGATTAATAGAATATAAAATCCACCAATTTAAGCATTCATTTTGATGGGCTTTGACAAAGATATTCTGTGGAGTAACCACCAGGGATGCTGTGACATTTCTCAAGACTCCAGAATTTGCATATTATCTTGTGTAAAGAATCCCCTTCTTCCCTCTTGGCTCAGGACCACACACTATGCATTCCGTCATTATAGTTCTTTTTCTAGAATGTCATACAGGTGAGATCATATGGGGGTGGGCTGGGGAGTAGTCTTCTTTGACTGGCTTGTTCCTTTTACACAGTGCAGGGATGTTTTGTGTATCAGAGTTTTAAAGTGACTAAGCAATATCCCATTTTATGATAAATTACAATTTGTTTGTTCATTCACCAACACCAAATGTTTTCTTGTTTTCAGTTTTCCACCATCACGAGCAATGCTTCTGGAAGCATTCCAGTGCAAGTCTATATGAGCAGGGTTTGCATTTGTCTCTGATGCATTTCTCAGAGTGGTATGCCAGATCTTCTGGTCAGGACATGTGTTTCATGTTTAAGGAAGCCCACCCCACACTTTTCATAGTGCTGTCATAGTAAAAGAGCCCTCCCATGGAGAACCTGGAGCCTTGGGGCCCCTCTCCCAGCGTTCCTGATGTGCACTGCCAATTGCCCCTCATTGTTGGCCTGTGCTCGGCAGGATTTGAAACACCTGAGCCTGAGCTGATGAAACCATCACCGTCACCTGCAGCTGTGTCACCCACTCGTCCCATGCACCCCTCAGGCTGTGAGCCTCTCACTTCAGTACATCACACCAGCAAGCACTCACTGGGACCTGAGGTGTCATCACCTGGAGTAGTAAAGCTGTCCTTAGCATTTCTCTGCGTGTGCTTTTCCCGCAGGAATGCCGAGGAAGAAGGGATGCCAGAGGCAAGGCAGCATGAGTACCCCTGAATCCCTTGGCAAAGGCTCAGCAACACACACCATCAGCTACCTCCCTGGCCCACATCTATATGAAGAAGGATCCCATGGGGAAAACCTCACAAGCAAATGTTGGTTACCATTCTGGAATTCTGGAAGTCGGAATTTGAACACCTCAAACTACACTTGGAATTTGGAAATTACATGTTGGAATGTGTAGGACTGAGAAGAGAAACTTTCAGTTAAACAGTCATGGCGGAATGAACAAATATACAACAAATATACACAACTATTAATCCTGGGCAAAGAACCCAACAGGATGAGCCATGAACAAAGACGTGAAAAAACCCTTCTTAACAAGTCAGTCACATGAAGTGATGGTGCTGTGCCTTCTGAGGCCAATGGAGCAGCTAGTACAAAGGTTTTGGGTTGAACTAGCCCCACATTACAGAAAGCCAGCTGCTGGGACAGAGCCTGGGGCAGCTCAAGGGACGGTGTTTGTGACTGTGAGGGAGCAGGCAAGACTTCCTCACCTGGGGCAAGAACCTCAGATTGGATTCTAACCGCCATCTACATTTCCCTAAACCTGAAGGTTACATTACCTTGACTTGACGAATGTGTGACCTTAGAAGAAAATTCACGTTAAATAATGAATTTCTGAACCTCTGAAAAATGTTTTTATAATCAAATGTTTTATATCAAATGGGCAAAATAACACAGCTGATCAAGACACTTGTGTTGCCCTGTAGAGGTGTTGTATTCCTGGCCTCTTTGGCAATACTCCAACCATGGCCTTGTGTCCTCACAGATCTTCCTTCAGGTCTATTTATTTGTCTATCTATTAGCAATGGTGTTGAATTTTTGTCTGTACTCTGATGTTATGCTAATTTATGCAAATGATAATTATGTTTTTGAAACATTGTAGCCTTGAGTGGCACACAATATCAATATGTGACATTTAAGCACTTGAGCACAACATAAACAGCACAAAGACTTTTTGTTTTGTTCTGTTTTTTGAGGTAGGGTCTCACTCTAGCTCAGGCTGACCTGGAATTCACTATGTAGTCTCAGAGCGGCCTTGAACTCAGGGTGATCCTCCTACTTCTGCCTCCTGAGTGCTGGGATTAAAGGCATGTGCCACCATGCTGAGCTGAGACCATTTATTTTCATGGGACAGTAAAATCAAGAAAGATCACACTGAGCACAGCCAGCCATAATGGCCGAGAAGCAGAAGCCAGGTGCCCCTCCTGGCCCCTTGAGACAGTAGAGGAGTCGCTCAGATTGGGTTGACATTATCTTATATATCCCACATTCAACAAAACATTACCATGCCTTAGTTGTGTCACCCAGAAGTATTTCTGTAAACACTACATTGTGTAGTAGGGTACTTTGTGGCTGGGAAGGATTGAGTTGGTTGAAATCTTTAGCAAAGAAATATTATGACAGATGGATACAATTTTAAATTAAAAGATAATTGAGGAGCTGGAGAGATGGCTTAGTGGTTAAGGCATTTGCCTGCAAAGCCAAAGAACCCCTGGTTCAATTCTCCAAGACCCATGTAAGCCAGATGCACAAAGGGGAGCACACATCTGGAGTTCGTCTGCAGTGGCTGGAGGCTCTGGACCGCCCATTCTCTCTCTCTCTCTCTCCTTCTTTCTCTCTCTCAAATAAATAACAAAATAAAATATATATTTAAAAAAATTGAATCCAGGGCTGGAGCGATGGCTTAGTGGTGAAGGCACTTGCCTGTGAAGCCTAAGAACTCTCATGTTCAAATCTCCAGAACCCACATAGCCAGATGCACAGTGATGCAAGTGTGCAATGTTGCACATGCATACAAGGGGGTTTACATATCTGGAATTCATTCACAGCAGCTGAAGGCCCTGGCCCAACCATTCTCTTTCTCTCTCTCTCTCTCTCTCTCTCTCTCTGCCTCTTTCTCTCTTTCTTTCTCTCCTCAAAATAAATTTTTTAAAAAAGATAATTGAATCTATAAAGTATCTCCTATAAACCCCAAAGTCATTATCATCATCATTGTAGTAAGTTATCAGTTTATATGGCTGAACACTAAACTATGATGTTGCGGATGTATAAGATCATCCTCATGTTAGAATGGTTGAACTTCAGGATTTTCTCTTTATGATACTGTGAGTGTGATACACACTTGGTAGAAACATTATCTCAAAGTTTGAATTTCAACTTTTCCTGGGCTCATGAAATGCTTAATGACACTTGACAAAGCTGGGCAGAATGATGAACCAGATCCCATTCAGCCATGAGACCAAAAGAGGAACAAGCTTCATGGTGTTATATTGCTAAGCTGGATATTCAGCAGGCTTGGTAGAAAAAATGCATTTAAAAATATTTTTATTTTTAATTATTTGCAAACAGAGAAGGAGGGAGGAAGGAAGGGAAGAAGGAAGAGAGAGATAGGGAGAGAGACAAAAGAACTCCAGGTACATGTGCCACTTTAGGTATCTGGCTTATGTAGGAACTAAGGAATCAAACCTGGGCTGTCAGGCTTTTCAAACAAGCATTTTTAACTGTTGAGCCATCTCTCCAGCCCCCAAATGCATTTTTGACATACAGTATTTTCAGCTTAGCAATATGTTTACCAGGACATACCCCATCAAACATTAGGGAGTGTATTTATCTCATATAATCTTATGGAAGTGGTCTATTTTAAAAATGTAGAAACTGATGGGCTGGAGAGATGGCTTAGCGGTTAAGGCGCCTGCCTGCCTGCTAAGCCTAAGAATGCCCCTTCCATTCTCCAGGTCCCACGTTTAGCCAGATGTAAAGTGACACAAGGGTGCAATGCTGCACTTTCACACGAGGGGGAGCATGCATCTGGAGTTCGTTCATAGAGGCTGAGATGCTGCTGGTGTGCCCATTCTCTCCCTCTTTTTTCTCTCTCTCTCTCTCCCTGTCTGTCTCAAAAAAATGTAGAAACTGGTGTTTAAGGGCTATGAATCAGTTTGTTCAATATCACATTGTCTGTGATTCCACAGTGAGTCTTAACTCCCAGTTCAGAGTCTTGGGTCAGGATGGGGACTGATCAGAGACATGGCCCTGCAGGGTGTTTCACAATGGCCATGCATGCTACTCACAAAGGAAAAATGCATCTTGTGAGGAGGCTAGAGGCACACTTGTCTGTTTCTGGTCATTTATGCTCCCAGCCAGTGCTCTGTACACTGAAAATACAATATGAAGCAAAGCTAAACTGCTATCCCTCTGGAGCTGAGATGGAGCAGGAGTGATGTATTATTATTCTTTTAGGACTTACAACAACATAAATGTATTCTCTCATCTGAACGTGTTGGTGCATGCCTAGAAACCCAGCATCAGGAGCTGGGACAACAGGATACCAAGGCCAACTTAGGCTACATAGCAAGTCCCTCTTTCCCTTGGCCCGCATTGCATCTCCCCACAACTCTGGTTACAGAAGTCTAAGATGAAGGTGTCAGCACTCCTTCACTGAAACTAGGGGAGAACGCTCCCTCACCTCTTCCTGCTCCTGTTGGCTCCAGGACTTGGTTTTGCATCTCCAAACCAACAGTTCATGTGGACTTGTCCTTTTCCCATGTCTTCTTTTATTTCCAACACACTTGCCATTCGATTTAGGACCCACTGAGATCATCCAAAAAAATGATCTCATCTCATAATCTTTAATCATATCTGGAAATATCATTTTCCTTCCTGAATAAGGTCACATTCTCAGGTTCTGGGGGTTAGTACATGGACACATTTTATGGGAGGTATATTTCAACCAACTATGAGATAAAAATAATTTTTAATAAAGGAAAAATATATAATTTTTTTCAGAAAAAGATGAAACAGGGAAAAGAAACAGTGAGCTCAGTCCTGGGGTGTTCATAACTACAACCCCAACACTGGAGGGGCTGAGGTAGAAGGATTGCCACAAGTCCCAGGCCAGCCTGGGCTACAGAGTGAAATACTGTGTCACAATAAATAAACACCAAGTATATGTTTTAGAATACAAGGAATTCTTTTTCCTTGCTTTTTGCCAGCAAACAGATAGTTTCTCTTATTAAATGATGACTATAGTTTCAAGTGTGTCATCTTCAAAGTTTATGCTGAAATTTAATTGTCACTATGATAGTAGTGAGACCTGGGACATTTAGGGCATCAGGACTCCATCCTCCTGGATGTACCATTACAAGAGAGTGAGGGCATCGCTCTTGACCTCTCTGTCCCTCACTCTCCCACCATGTGAGCAACTGTGTTCTCCCCTATCCTCTGGGGGATAAAGCATTTATGGCACTGTTTTGGAAGACTAGACAGTGCCCTTACCAGAAATCAAACCCTCCAGTACCTTGACCTTGGACTTTCCAGCCTCCAAAACAGTAGGAAATTAGTTATAAATTACCCAGTATTCTGGGATAGTAGCACAAAACCATGACAGTAATAATAACTCTTTTCTTACTGTTAAATGGCAATGTCTTGTATATTGCAATAGAATAAAGTCATTAAAAAGTACTGTTGACAGGCAAATTACTTCACTCGCAATTTACAAAGTTCCTTTAAAAACAAAGGTATGGACAAAGTATCCATGTAAATTTTGTAAAAGTTGAACAATTCTGGTTGTTTCTAGACACCAGCCTGACAGAGATGTAGGTTCACACACTGTCACCCTCTGGGCCACTGGCTGAGTACAAGGAGCAGATATGAATAGTAACACAAATTCAAAAAGTCTATGAGGGCTGGAGTGAGGGTTAGTGGTTAAGGGACTTGCCCACAAAGACTGAGGAACTGGTTTCAATTTCCCCAGGACCCACACAAAGCCAAATGCACATGGTGACACATGGGTCTGGAGTTTGTTTACAGTGGCTGGAGGCCCTGGTACAACCATTCTCTCTCTCTTTCTCTTTCTGCCTCTTTTTCTTTCTCTCATTCTATCTCAAATAATTAAATAAAAACATATTTTTAAAAGTTTCTGGAACACCTAATACACAAGGTGTTCTGTGAAACATTCAAAGATGCAAGCTCAGCTCTACAACAGAAAGAAGAATCAAAGCTAGACTTAATGTTCCATTTTCTACCAGGATATTTAGGATGACTTTACTGCATTACAAACAAATCCAGAAGTATAATGTTATGAAACAACCAAGAGCTCATTTTCTCCAACTTCACAGCACAGAATGCGTTCTACAAGCCCGTGAATTCATGGACCCAGACTCCTTCCATCTCCCAGTTCCTCACTTCTCTCAGTCCTCTTGTCCTCCTTAGTCAGTCATGGGGAAGGGCTACATGTGGAATTGTTGGAGGTTCCTTATGAGTCTGTCTTAGAAAAGAAATGCATCTGTCCATGCATTCCACACACCCCACATTTAGTCATATGGCCACAGTTAGCTGAAACAGGGGAAGGGGCAGTGGGGTGAGAAACAGACCAGTTGTATGTCTAGGCAGAAAATAAAAAGGGTTATGAACAAGAAATTGCAGAATACAATCTAAACTTGTTATTTCAAAACATAGAAATCTCCTCTGTTGATGGCAAGCTCTTGGGGGTAATGCTTTACATATGACTACAAGCTTTGTTGATTTAATATTTATAAGGAAACATCACTCAGCCAAAGGTAATAAATAAAAATAGGAAAATGACTCCAGACATTCACGACAATCTTTGCACTGTTTCTTTAGTCCCTCATCATTTATTACACAAATGAAAACTAAGCATTCCTTATGTCCTGCTTTCTGGGTGTTAGATTGCTGCAGGCCTGCAGTTTTGGAGTCTGAGTACATCATTGCTAGTCTTTCCTGGCTCTCTACTTTTCACCAAGAATCTATCAGAATTAGCCATCCTGGGTCTGGCGAGATATCTTAGCAGTTAAGGCACTTGCCTGCAAAGCCCAAGGACCCATGTTTGACTCCCCCGATCCCACATAAGCCAGACACACAAGGTGACACATGTGGAGTTCAATTTCAGTGGCTGGAGGCCCTGGCATGCCAATTTTCTCTCTCTCATTTAAAAAAAAAAAAAAAAAAAAAAAAAAAAAAAAAAAGAATCAGCCATCCTGGAGAACAAAACAGATGGGAACTGAAACGCTATGGCGAGCTCACGGGCCAGGTTGTCCTGATCAAGTGCTCCCAGACCATATCTGCAGACAGAAAATACTGTCTAAACGTTCAATGAATCCCTGTCAGCCTTTTAATCCACTGTTTGTAGGTAATCCTATGATTATAGCTAAATTAATAACAAAGATTTTAATTATGAATTGTCAGTCAGAAAACAAAATTCTTTGATTTCTTCTTACATTGAAAAAGAAGCCCTCAAATAAAGATGAAGAAAGAGAATACTTTGACCTGTGTTCTAGGAAAAATAAGAAAAGAAGTGCCTTGAAGTTAGTTCCACCCAAGTAAGACTAGAAATGGACATACGGGCATACATGAGCTTGTACAGCCAGCATCTGCCACAGTACCTCTCCTCACAGCCCTGCAGGAATTAACCTTTTGGACTACGGTCATAATGCATCATGAAATCCAATTTAATTGAGTCTGTTAATTAGGACACACATGCTCTGTCTTGAATTAATCTACCTGATTTCTTGGGTGGAGAAAACTTACTAGATTTACAAAGAATGAAGATTTGTAATGATAAAATGGAAGGACAGGGTTGCCAGCCCTTTCTTCACTATCAACTTGAACTAAATGCATACAATTTTATTTGTGTCATTTTATCTAAATGAATTTTAAAAAGGAAAAAACCTACTTGTACTAAATAGTTTAAAATTTTTTACAATTCGCTAATTATAGTCAGCAAAATGAAATTTCATCTTGTTGCTAAAATTCATGCGCAGTGATTAAAGTTAAGAAAGCAAAACCATAAATGATTAGTCTGCATGTTTATTTATTTGATTGGAAACTCCTACATCTTGCATTATAAATATCATTTCCAAATTAACTTAATAGAAACCCTACTACATGCAAATTAATTTATGCAAGATATTTTATTAATGTCAGAAATTATCACAATATGTTTAAATGTTTTACCTTATAAAGAATATAATACAAAATTTTGCAGATACTGTACTTTAATTGTCAGAAGGTACAATGACACCATTATCCTTGAGAACTCTTTCATACCTCCCGAAACTCAAGCCTAAGGCAATACTACAATTAGGATGAGTGGACTTGACTCTTTAGAAAGTAAGAGTCCAATTATTCTCATGACTGGTGAAACCCCACATGGTCTTAAGTATTCCCACAGTATATCAAGGACAGTTTTTTTTTTTTTTTTCCTTTCGGTGGAAAGCGCCAAGAAGTTATCCAAGAATGTCTTATGAACAAGAGAATTTTCCCACAGTGGAAATGAGGAAATGCATGTTGAAAGGCAAGTGCCACGATGCCATATGAAGCATGTGACCTGCTTCATCGTGTGCCCTTGGGACACCCAACGCTTCTGCAAAGCAATGAAGGCTGGAAAGGTCATCGTGGAGCAGCACAAATCAGATGGAAGAAGGAGGACAGAGGAATCTGGGTTCTGGGGCTCTTAATGAGATGAAACGTCCTGTCACATCTGTACGGTTTATGGCTATCGACTGCGAGCCCAAGCCCCAAGGGAAGAGGCAGAGTGCTTATTAAAATAGAGCCGAATGCAGCATTGTAGTGTGCTGTGCTGCAGTGGAAGGATATTAACCAGTAATTGGGGTAGGCTTTTCTTCCCCTGCTTAGATACAAAAATTGCAAGTAAAGTAAAATGATGCTTATTTTTATCTATTAGTTTTTCTATTCCAATCCTTTGTAGAGTAAAGAGGCAAAGATAATAGTTTCTTGCCCATTTCTCCCCTAAGGAGTTGTCCACAAAATAATATTCTTGAAAGTCTCTCTCATATTAATAATTGCTGGGAAATTACTGGTACCCAAGACGGCATGCCTAGAGCTCCTGTTTGGACTGAAGCCCTCCATGCAAAATAGTTGCCTTTTCACAAGTTCAGTGTCCGTAGCTCTGAAAGAACATTTCCCAAAATGAGTGCGTGTTTTTATCGGGTTAGAAATGCATGCACAAAAGACGTGCTTTATGAAGGCAGTCCTGGCAGTTATAAATGGAACAACTATAATGACTGTCAACGTAAGCCCAAAGCTCATGAAATAATAACACCCTGTACTTAGCATTTTTCTCTGAGGAGCTTGGAGCACTTTGCAAGCATGAAAATGTTTCTCTTTTTAGTTAAAAAAAAAAAAATAAGTCCTTTAAAAGTCTATTCCTGAACATTGAGCAAGATAAATTACACTCATTTCAGCACACTTTTGTGTAATTTGCAATATACCAATTGCTGTGCAGGAAATTGTTTATCTGAGTGCATTTTTTCATGAAGATGATGTGAGAACATTTCCTCTTTCTCTTTCAAGCTATCTTAATTCATCTCTGGGTTCTTTTTTTAAGTAATATGTTCTTTGAAAGATTCACACTGATCTAATAAACCAGACAAGGACCTGTACGCTCCAATGAATCTCCATGCACGAGCAGTGTGTGTAAAGCTCTGCACATGGATGGCTTCTCTGCCTTTCTGGATTAAGACAACATATTTTCTTGTTCTTTCTTTCTCTTTTCCAGTGCTGAAGATCAAACCCAGGGCCTCACACCTTCTAGGCAAGCACTCTACCACTAAGCTACAGCCCAGCTTGAGAAGGCATGTTTTCTGAGAAATTACATTTGAGAAGTTGGTCAGTCCCTTACTTGAACCATGCACTATTATTTTCTTTTTAAAGAAAAGGAGGAGTTTAAAATCAAGTGTACTATAGTATAATTTATATACAATTGTATTTTTCTTTCATGCACACTTCAGTGAATTTTATGTATAGTTATATATATTATTTAGATATAATACATATATATAGTTATGGAACCAACACCACAAACAGCATGGATAGTATTTTAGTACGTTAACAAGTTCCCTCAATCATGTTGACAATTACCTCCCCATACAGAGCCTCTGAAACTATGATATGCTTTCAATCAATATAATTTGCCTCCTCCAGAATATCACATGTATCATACTGTGTAATCTGCTTCTGGCTCTCTACACTTAGTCTAATGTGTTTGATATTCACCCATCCTGTTGTGAATAGCAGTAGCTTAATCCTTTTCATTTCTGAGTAGTATTTCACCCCATGGAGATACCAAGGTTTGTTTATCCAGTGACCAGTTACTGATGGGTTGTTTCAAATTTGAAACAATTATGAATTAAATGGCCACAAACACACACATCTGTTTCTCTTATATGAATACCTAGGAGAGGAATTGCTAAGTAGATGTCAAGCATATGTTTAACTTATAAGAAACTACTAGACTGTTCTAGAGTAGTTATCCCATTCCACACTTTCACTAAAAATGTATAAGAATGGCAAAGGGAGGTGAATAAAGGAGAGGATAAGGTGGAAAGTGGGTAAATAAAAACTAAAGAGAATATGAATACGCTCATAGAAATTTACTTGCCATATATATGATTTTAATTTAAGATATAACTATATATATATTTTAAAAGAAGAGTTTGGGCAGAAGTACCCATTGGGGTTGTAAATGCTATACCCAGAGGCGATGTTATTACAAAAAAATTCAGTGCCAGGGTTGGAATACCTCCCAATGAGTTGCTGGTAAGAAAAGCCCCCTAGGTTCCAAAAACAATACAGGCTATCCCCAAGACACTTGGTTGCCTACTAGAACTACATGGTAAGACTTTATCTGTGGGTGCAGGTCTTTGAGACATCATGCTAGAACTGAGCTGGAAGCTTCTTCTGTGCTGACTAGCAGACATAGTGCTGGAAAGTGTCACACAGCCCGTGGGGGAGAAAAGTCATCAACAGTCTTAACCAGCAGTGGACCCTGCAAGCTACACAACTGGCCACCTGGGCAACATGTGCTCATTAGTGCAACAGTCACAAGTCTGGTATGGGGGTAATCAACTGCTCTCTGATAGGATTTGAGACTCATTCTATGGGAGGGAATTCATGTCTGATACTGAAAACCTGGTCAAAAGCTTATGGCTGGGAAGATCACAAGCCCTAGAGGAGAAACTACTACTGTTATTTGGCTACAAGGAGACTCAAAAGTCATCCAAGTGCTGTGAATACGTGACCATTGAGTGTTTAGCACAGACGGAGACATCTCTATCACACCCTGCACTGGCTCAGGGACTATGGTAGAAGAGGTGGCAGAAAAAATGGAAGCCTGGACCAAAGGATGAGACCCTGCTCTGTAAAACTGTTTTGCAAAAAAAAAAAAAAAAAAGTTGTCCAATTGCCTGTATTTTTGACTTCATTGCAGCTGTTTATTACAGACGGACATCTCTATCACACCCTATTGTGGCTCAGGGACAATGGTTGATGGCAAAAAAATCGAAGAAAGAAAGAAAGAAAGAAAGAAAGAAAGAAAGAAAGAAAGAGAGACAAAAAGAAAGAGGGTATTTTTGACTTCAAGCTGAAAGAAAGAAAGAAGATCCAGAAAAATTGAAATCAAATGGTTGAAAGAAAAAAGAAAGAAAGAAAGAAAGGAAAGAAAGAAAGAAAGAAAGAAAGAAAGAAAGAAAGAAAGAAAGAAAGAAAGAAGGAAGGAAGGAAAGAAAGAAAGAAAGAAAGAAAAAGAAAGAAAGAAAGAAAGAAAGAAAGAAAGAAAGAAAGAAAGAAAGAAAGAAAAAAAAATTATTACAGTGTTCCTCCACATCCTCACCCACACTTGGTATTGTTCACCTTTTTTTTTTTTTTAATTTTAGCCATTCTAAATTTATGTTTGTATCTCACTGTGGTTTTAATTAGTACTTCCTTCATCATTAGTGATTTTAGGTATATTTTCAAATGTTCCTGACCCTTGGGTACCTGTGTCTTTGGTAGAGTTTTGACTCAGATATGTTCCATTTTGTACTCTCTATTGTTTATCTTCTTATCACTGGTAAGAGTTCTACAATTGCTGAATATAAGTCCTTATGAGACATATGTTTTAAAATATTTGCCCCAATTTGTAGCTGAGTCCATCTTCAATAGTTTCTTTTGACAAACAGAAGTGTTTAATTTGATGGAGCTAAATTTATCAATTTTTTTCTCTGATGTTTTAGTCTTTTTAGGTTCATTTTCTTTTTCACTTTGTTCAATGTTTCAAGACCCCTGAATATTATAACCTTGATACATTCTCCCTCTACTCCAATTTTAATTCATCTCATTTCAGGAAATATTTGGCCATTTATCATTCTCCTATTATTTCCATGGCACAGAATCACTAATTTGCTGTCTTTTAACCACACACTCACATCATCTCATAGTTCTAAGTGTCAGAAGACCAAAATGGTTCTTTCTGGGTATGCTAGCTTTTTAACATTGTGAAAAATTACATAGGATCATCACATTGAAAGGGGAAAAATTTATGTTGGTTCCTGCTTTCAGAGGTTTTCATTATAGTCAGTTGTTTCTGCTACCTTGGGGCCTGTGGAGAGGCAGGACATCATGGTGGAAGCATCCAGTAGAGCAAAACTGTTCACGTCATGTTGGCCAGGAAGCAGAGAGAGGGGAAGAGGTGAGGTCACTAGCATCCCCTTTAAAGATATGCCCTTCAATGACCTAACCTGCCCTCACTAGGCTTCAGCTACTAAGAGGTTCCACCAGCTCCCAGCAGCACCAGGCTGCTAGCGAACGTTTAGCACGTTGGCCTTTGGAGGACCTTTAAGATCTAAATTATCCTGCCAGGCTAAAATCAAATGTCATCAGGGCCATGTGCCAGGAGGTTCTTAGAAAGAAAAAACCTTTTTTTCTGGTCTTTTCCAGCTTCTAGAAGACCCCCACATGTCTGGACTTGTGCTCCTTCCTCTAATATTCTGTCCTGTTTGTCTTACATCATGAAATTCTGGTTTTCTTTGTTGCATCTCTCTTCCACTTCAAAAAAAAATCTTGTGATGACACTAGATAGTCCAATATTACAGCCTATCTTGAAGTCAGGATTAGCAACCTAAATTCCATCTCTGTATTTAACTGTTCCTTAATACTAACATAATATATGGTCACAGGTTCTGGAACCTGTGATCATATATTTTGGGGAACTAATATACTGAAGTTAGAGTATTCTGTGCTGCATGGATTAAATCTTAAATCCATGGTTTAGTTACTCAATGACTGAGCTTCAGTGTTACTTTTCCATTGCTACCACAACAAATTAACACAACTTTAGCTGCTTATATTTTAAATATATCTTATTTATTTATTTATTTGACAGACAGAGAGAGAGTGGGAAAGAGAGAGTGAGAGAGAGAGAATGGGTGTGACATGCCAGGGCCTCCAGCCACTGCAAATAAACTCCAGATGCATGTACCTCCTTGTGCATCTGGCTTACGTGGGTCCTGGGAATCAAACCAGGGACCTTTGGCTTTGCAGGCAAACACCTTAACCACTAAACCATCTTCTCCAGCCCAACTTTAGCCCCTTAAAAGGATACGTATTGACTATCTGGACGTCTGTAGTTCAGAAGGCTGACATGACTCAGCTATTTTTCTGCTTAAGGTTTCTCAGGGACAAAATCCAGATGTTGGCCAGGATGAGCCCATCTGTGAAGAGTAGAGGGACAAGAATTCATAAGACATGCAGAGTGGCCCATACTTATAATCCCAGTGCTCAGAAGACAAAGGTAAGACCATTGTGAATTTGAGGCCAGCCTGCACTACATAGCGAGTTCTAGGCTAGCCTGAGCTCCATAGCGAGCCCTTCACTGAAAACGAAAGTTCATTTCATTACAGCTGCAGAAGGGAGTGGCTGCTTACCCTGGTGGCCATTAGTGGGGGCGACTCTCTGCTCTCTAAAGGACCCCTCCATCTTCAAAACAGCGTGAGCAAGCCTCGGCCTTCTGTCACTTCAGCTCTAGTGATTTCCGCATCCATCTTCAAAAAGGCTCCACACGACTAGATCAGTTCCACTTGATGGTCTCCACGTCTTAAGGTCAACTGACTTGGGACTTTAATTACAATTGCAAAACCCCTTGACAACATGACCTAGTGAGTAATTAAATATTCAGGAGACTAGAATGAGGAAGGAGTGTTGAGAAAACTTAGAATTCGGCTTCCCCTCCCTTTCCACTGAAGCTGGCTATAGTAGAAAAGTGGAAATTACCTTTGCCTACTGGTAGGTGCCTGTGAATTGATTTTTGTTATATGCCAAAGATCTTGGACCTTGGTGGTAATTTTAAATGGATTAAAATGTATTCATTTTCCTAGAACAGCACATGTCTTTTCATTAAAGTTTACATTCTTTTCTATTATTCAGTCTTCAACTTTCCACAGACTATAAAATTAAATTGCCTTTTAGAGGGCTGGAGAGATGGCTTAGTGGTTAAGGCACTTACCTGCAAAGCCAAAGGACATTGGTTCTATTCCCCAGGACCCACTTAAGCTAGATGCTCAAGGTGGCAAATGCATCTGGAGTTCATTTGCAGTGGCTAGAAGCCCTGGTGTTCACATTCTCTCCCTCTCTCTCTCTTTCTTTCTCTTTCTCTCTCTCTGCCTCTTCCTCTCTCTCAAATAAATAAATTTAATTAAAAATATTTTTTTAATTGTCTTTTAGAAATAGTGTTTACTACCAGAAGAACCTGTATTTTGCATGAAAAACAAAGAATTTTGTAATGCAAATTAATAATGTTGAATTCTAATTTTTTTTTTCCCCAAAGTAGTGTCTTGGTTTAATCCAGGCTGACCTAGAATTCACTATGTAGTCTCAGACTGGCCTTGAACTCATGGCAATCTTCCTTCCTCTGCCTCCTGAGTGCCGGAATTAAAGGCATGTGCCACCATGCCCAGCTCTCTAAATATTTTTGACATATTTTTAAAGTCCACGTTAAGTGTCCTAGGCATAATATAAACTGTTAAACAATCCTATACACTTCACTGTTGATAAATGGCTTTCCTGGAAGCCTACTGTTCCATTTAATTTTTAATACTTCTTTCTTTCATTTTAGGGAAGCTAGTATTATAGTATGCTTTTTCTTTATATTAGGAACTAATTACATCTCCTCAATACATCTCTAATTTATTTTTTAAACATCTCCCTATCTCTCCAGGCCTTTGATGTAGAAAGACAAATGACCAACATCTGTTCTCACTGGTAAGCTCCTGCCCTCTGACATAGGCTCAGTGAGCTAATCTATAAAACAGTTGACCTCTGATAACTAAGTTGGTAGCTTTAATAGTTAAAATACTTATAAAGGAATGAATTATAGATATTTCTATCTCCAAAATTACTTTGTTTCCTCATCCAGCCTTTAGTTCACTAATTATTCTCATGCACATAAAATAAGGAGATAATTTCTAACAAGGAAACTGTCTTTTTTAGGTCATTTCTTGTTCTTCCATATTTGATTTTATAAAATTAGTTTGTAAATCATATAAAAATAATCAAGTTACTGCAAAACAAAATTACCAACAACTTTCTCCTCTTTTTTTTTTTTTTTTGGTTTTTCGAGGTAGGGTCTCACTCTAGCCCAGGCTGACCTGGAATTCACTATGTAGTCTCAGGGTGGCCTCAAACTCACAGCGATCCTCCTACCTCTGCCTCCCGAGTGCTGGGATTAAAGGTGTGTGCCAACACGCCCGGCTGATTTTTTTTTTTTTTTTTTTTTAGAAGACCATTTAAGTAATATATTCACATTTGCACTATTCTATTATGTTGTGCATATATGTATGGTGGGTGTGTATGTGTGTGAATGTTCACGTATGTGAGTGTGGACACACACATGCTGCAGCACACGAGTGGAGATCAAAGGACAACTTTGGTGTTGGGACCTACCTTCTACCTATTGGAGGCAGATTTTCATCCTCCTTGTTGTCCACTGCTGAGTTCACCAAGCTAGCTGGCCAGAGAAATTCTGGGAAATTCTCCAGTCTCTTCCCCTCTTCTTGTGCAGGCACACTGGGATTACAGATGCCCCCACAGCATCCAGTGTTACCAGAGTTCTGGGTATGCAAATTCAGATACTCATGTTTGTACAGTAAGCGCTTTATCCACTAAGCTGTTTTCCCAGATCCATTTGTATAGTTCTATATCATGTGGTCCTTCCCACCACTGCTGTGAGAGGCCAGAGGAACGTTAGCATCCCTTTTACCAGCAGATCATTAGTTTGGTTATTTTCATGTATTTAGGTAAGAAGCTGACCCAAGTCCTGGTCTTCGCCTTGTGTTCTTTCCACTATACAATGCAGTAATTAATTCTGTGTGAGAACCTCTTTAAGTTGACAGACTCCCTTCAAGTATAAATCATTTAGCTACTTGAAGAAATCATTATTTGTTTGAAATCATTATATTTTAAGCAATATAAAAGGCAGAATCCACATTACATAAAACCCCGGGCTTTATTTATAAATGTAAAATTTTAAAAGCTTATTTTAGATATATGTTGTAATGAAAACTGCATCCATTGTTACCATCTCAGGGCATTTCAAAAGCTATTCTTTTAATCCCCTATTGCATTTAAATTCTAATTTTGAACCTGATTTTTCTACCAAAGATCAGAAGCATAGGTTACTGTTAGCTATGCCAGCTCTTCATGTGCTATTGTAGAGATTAAGGAGAGGTAGACATAATTTATCACCTAAATAAGAAGACTTTGAGAGTAAGATAAATGTTATTAATTAATTATGCTGGAAGAGTAGGTACAACCAGGATGAGCCTAAAGGAACTAAGATATAGATTTGCTTTAATAATAACCTTCCCAGCCCCAGACCTCAAATTTCCTTTCAATTTCCTAGGTTCAAACAACCTTTAGCTGCATGATCATTATCACACTGTAGATTAACCACGTGACTTGAACTGTATCTTCTGTTCATCTCCAGAATGTTCCTTTCCTTCGAGTTTGGCCAAGACATCCTTTCTCACTCTGCCTCTGTCCCCAGATCCTGGATAGTGTCTCATCCAGCAGGCAGAAGCTATCTGTCTCTGCTAGAAGGTGTTCCCTGTGGGTAGTTCTTTCTGGAAAGCGCTCATGAGCAGGCTCTCGCCCTGTGGCCCTTATTCTTACAAGGGATCCAGCATTTCAGTTCTTCACTCCAGGTGTTTCATGTCATCTCACCCCTTCCCATTGCAAGGAAAGAAAAGCAAGCTTTCTTGTTTTGTTTTCAAATGCATCCTCTCTGTCAGCAGCCAGAATCTCCCTTCTGTTTAGCATTTTCTCCACTGTGGATTGATATTCTCTCAACTATTCTCCTCAGACATAATTAAGACATCAGGTCTGCCTTCAGGGAGAACATAAATAGGCAGACAGATGTGAGTGCAAAGTATGCGATTAAGAATTGTAGATAAGGGCTGGAGAGATGGCTTAGCAGTTATGGCACATGCCTGTGAAGCCTAAGGACACCGGTTTGATTCTCCAGGTCCCATGTAATCCAGATGCACAAGGGGGCGCACATGTCTGGAGTTCGTTTGCAGTGGCTAGAGGCCCTGGCATGCCCATTCTCACTCTCCCTCTTTCTCTTTCCCTCTCTCTGTCTCTAAAAAATAAATAAATAAATAAATAAATAAATAAATAAATAAATAAATATTTTTTTTAAAAGAATTGTAGATATGAGCTGGGCATGATGACTCATGTCTGAAATCTCAGCACTTTGGAGTCTAAGGTAGGAAGATCGAGATCACTGTTGCAGTTGTTTTCTTGTTGCTGGGACAAACACCCAACCCAAGACAGCGAACGTGAGGAAAGGGCTTATTTCAGGCTTATAGACTCCAGGAGAAGCTTCGTCTTGACAGAGGCTCACATCATCTTACATCCATAGTAGAGAAACACCAGCCAGCACCAGCAAGCATAAGCTGACTCTGAACTCACAGATAGGGTTGGACTCCTGGTGCCACACTTCCTCCAGCAGGGCTCCACCCCACAAACACTCCACTTCATCAAAAACACCTGAAGCTATGGGGACATGGCCTTCACATCACCACAATCACTGTGAATTTGTGACCAACCTGGGCTACAGAGTGACTTCCAGGTCAGCATGGCCTAGAGTGAAACCCTGACACCAAACCTCCATGCACAAATACTGCAGATATGCTGCTGGATATGTTAGGGCATGCTGGAGCCATAAATAATCTCTAAGAACATGGTAACCCCAAAGAGAAAAGTAGGTTTCACACAAGGTCTCTGCCTGAGGAAGACCTAGAAGCCGAACAGCCATTCTCAAGCGGCAAGCATGTGGGATGAGCGTGCAGCCCTGGCAGAAGGAGCACCACAGTGAAACAAAGACACAGCAAGATGAACGGGCCAAGACAGAGGACGAGACAAGAGACACAGCAATTCCGCATGGCTTCAGGTGAGCGTGGTGAGATTTCTTGTCATGATGAGGTTGACTATTATATGGAAGACAACGAGGAACCACTGGCCACCTAGCAGATTGATACAGGTAGTTTTACATGATAGAAATATCACTTTGGAGGTGAAGTAGGAATGACATAAGATGGACAGATGTTTTTAAACGTGGTATATACACTAATGAAATATTATTTCTCTAAATAAAAGGATAAAATTTTGAGCTGGGGAGATGACTCAGCAGTTGTGCTTGCCTGCAAAGTCTAATGAACTGAGTTTGATTTCCCAGTACCCATGTAAAGCCAGATGCACAAGGTGGCACATGCATCTAAAGTTCGTTTGCAGCAGCTAAAAGCTCCATTCTCTCTCTCTCTCTCCCCTCTCTCTGCTTGCAAATAAATAAAATATTTTTAAAAGAATAAAATTTTGTCATTTGCAGTAAAATAGATGGAATTGGAGGACATTAACTTGTAAAGCATGTCAGAGAAAGAGAGAACAAACGCCATGCTTTCTATCATGTGCAGATGCACGAAACAGTCTGAATGTAGAACAGTGATTCCCAGAAGGCTGGAAAGTTGTGGAGGAAGAGAGATGGAGATGGAATAACAGGTATTAAACACTGTTAGAAACCAGAAATAAGTTCGGGTATTTCATTGAGGCAATTATAGTTCATAACAACTTAATATATATTTTATTAACAACCAGAAGAGCTCCAAGTCTCCAAACATAAAACAATAATAAGGAAATGGAAATGTCAGTTACTCTGATATTATGAGTTCACATTGTATACATGTATCACATTATCATTTATACCCCATAAAGATGTATAGTTAAAATAGTAATGATTAATAAGAAAAAAATTGTGTTTTTTTTTTTTTTTTGAGGTAGGGTCTCACTCTAGCCCAGGCTAATCTTCTCTTCCCTCTTTCTGCCTCCCAAGTGCTAGTATAAAAGGCATCCGCCACCACGCCTAGCTAAGAAGAAAATTTTAAGTGGGGCTGGCAAGGTGGTTCAGTGGGTAAAGTTTTTGTTGTATAAGCATGAGAACCAGAGATCGGCTCCTTAGCTCCCGTGTAAATGCCCAGGATGGTAGCATGTGTCTTTACCCACAGCATTGGAGAGGCAGAGGTGGGGAGGGTGTCAATGGCTAGCTAGTCTAGTTGAATTAGTGAGATCCAGGTTCAGTGAGACCCTGTCTCAAACAATTAGGGGAGAGCTATAGAGAAACATACCCAACATCAATGACTTCTAGCATCCACATGCACGCACACACAGAAACAGACATACACACTCATGCACAGCACACAGACCACACACACGCAGTTTTAAGCAACTATTGTAGTCGTTTGTGTATATCAGCGGATCTGTATGAGGCCCACACAATCAATAGAAGAGGGGGCAGAAAGAATGTAAGAGCCACAGGGTGGGGAGGTGTACTCTGAGGCATTGTCCCTCCCCTACAGAGACTGACTGGTCCATTCATGACCCCACAGTGAATACCATTAACCTCACTGAGGAGGGCCTCAGTGGAATGTGGACAGGGGAGAGGGCATATAAGAGTGTAACCTGATGAGAATATGACCAATAGACAATATGCTTATACAATAAAGCTCTCAATAAAACGTGTTTTTCAAGATAAGAGCAAATTATGGGTGTGGGAGATTTGGATTTTGGGGTAGCTGCTAGTGAGGACTATTTGAGACCCACAGACTCCAGCTCTTCCCACCCCTTGGATCTGGAATGGGTTACTGGACAGGAGATCAATTCAACAAATGTACAACAAAAAAGGAGTAATACGTTTAGGAACAATAATGGATATAGTTCTAGAGGTTAGGAAAACATAGTGAACCTCACCAATCCAAGGCCTGCCCTCGGGGCAGCTGCGTCCAGATGGAACAATACAGGTATGAAAGGTCTCTCTGCCCCAGCCAGAACAGACTGAAGGACTGGCCAGCTGCAGTGCTCCTCAGAAGCTTCTGGACTTGCTGAACCTTCTGCCCCAAATGCTTCCTTCCTTGATGATGGTACCTGGAAAAGTATTTCCTGAGAAATGCAAAACTTGCAAATTCTTAGGCTTCAGGTTGATTAAGGTAGAAACATTCTGTGGCCCAGAAGAGATGCTAAGTTGAGTGAAGACACTGAGACTTTTGGACAAGCGAACTCGTGGGGAAAAGCAGACAGGAGCTAGGAGAGTCAGAGACCTTTGAGACACGTGATGTTGAAAGAAATCGGGAGAGAATGTGCACAGGTTACAGAACAATGCTCAGACGGGAAAGAAAGAGAAGCAAGAGAGGGTGCTATTTGGAAAGGTGAGGGAGGAAACAAGTCAATATGCTGAAGGGAGAGAGAGAGAGATGGGGTGGGGGAGTGGTTTGAAAAGACCCGACTGCTGGTAAAATGAGAATACTGGCTAACACTGGGCCAGCGCCATCTCAGGGCAGACCTGTCAACCCAGACAAAGACACAACAGATATGCTACCAAGTCAGCCTGGTCGTGAGGAGGAGCGAGTTAGGGCAGTAACTGCACGCTCCTGCTGCACTGAGACATGTGTGTGTCTCTGTGTGTTTGTGTTAGTAGACCACATACTTGACCTTGAAGTTTTCCAGGGAACTGTCTTTGATCCTTGTGCCGAAGACTTTGGTTTGCTCTTCTGAGCCCAGATTTACTTGCTGCTTTCTTACGCCCTTGTCATTTTCTTGCTTAAATAATACTTAAACATCACTGCTATAGACTTTTTAGACTTTAACGTTTCTTTTTAAAAATTTCACAAAGAAACTACCTTTTTAAAAGTTCTTATTTATTTATTTCATTTTTATTTATTTATTTATTTATTATTTATTTTATTTATTTTACTTTTTAGAGACAGAGAAAGGGAAAGAATGGGCACACCAGGGCCTCCAGCCAGTGCAAAGGAACTCCAGACACATGTGCCACCAGGTTTATCTGGCTTACATGGGTACTGGGGAATCGAGCCTTGAACCGGGGTCCTTAGATTTCACAGGCAAGCACTTAATCACTAAGCCACCTCTCCAGCCCTGAAACTACATTTCTATATTTTATTTATTTATTTGAGAGAGAAAGAGGCAGAGAAAGAAAAAAGAGGCACCCAGGGCCTCTAGCTGCTGCAAAATGAACTCCAAGCACATGTACCACCTTATGAATCTGGCTTTATGTGGGTATTGGGGAATTGGACCTGGGTACTTAGGTTTTTCAGGCAAGCACCTTAACTACTGAGCTGCCTTAACCACTGAGGCATCTCTCCAGCCCATTAAACTATCTTTAAGTAGCCCAAATTACCTTTGATTTCCCCATGTAGTAGCGCCCACATAGTGGGTACTCTTTATATTAGTAAAAATGATGACTTAAACACAAAGAGAAGTTTGGTGTGTTGTTGGGACACTCAGATACCTTCTACTTTCAGATTTTTTATTTTATTTTATTTTTTTGGTTTTTCAAGGTAGGGTCGTCCAGGATGACCTGGAATTAACTATGTAGTCTCAGGGTGGCCTCAAACTCATGGCAATCTGCCTACCTCTGCCTCCCGAGTGCTGGGATTAAAGGCGTGAGCCACCACGCCTGGCTTTTTCAGATTATTTTTGAGGAAAAACTGGAGAAATGGAAGATGTAATTATTGTCATTTGCAGGCAAAATAAGTATATTGAACCGAAAGCCAGTAACATTGAGACAATCTTCTAAATAAGCTAAACTTTGTGGTCAAAAACTAAATTCCAGTTAGTCTCCTTAATGTGTCACTGGGTGTAATGGCTCACATGCAGTGAAGTACTTTACAGCTGGCATCCATGGTTTTGAAAATGCATGTCTCTTTGATTTATAACCTAGTGAACCAATATCAGAGAATCCAAGTTGATTCCAGTTGTCACAATTGTCCTAAACCGTACTAATTCTCTAGCATAGTGTTTTTTATTAAAAATATGTAAAGTAGAACTCAGAAAGTAATTATACCTTAAGCACCAGCATGTTCTCTATATATTTCCTTTGAAAAGGAAACACTGGATGAGCAAAAGTAACACACAGAGAGAACACCTATATGTTTCTGGAATCTGTGGTATGTGAAAGAGTGTGTTGGACCAGCAGCACCTCTGATGTTTAAAGTGTCTTTTCAATTTGAGGTTGCACCTCCAAAACAAAAATAAAACACACACACACACACACACACACACACACACACCTCAGGGAAATTAAAATTTTCTGTAAGTAGGTTTTATTATATTTTCCTGCTAATGAGAATAAATTTAAGATGATCTTGCATATTTTGAATATTTCACACTGAGCTATTTTACTAGTAGTTAAGTTCCCTACTACTCTTGGTCCTTCTGAGAGACCCCGAAACTTACGAACATAATGAAGTGTACGTGTCCCAGGCAAACGGAAAAAAAAATTAAAAATTTAGTATTTTCCCCTCATGGGGGTAGCTAACTTGTTTGGAATCAAAATGAGCATTTGTATTTGATGAAACAAAAGAGTAATGTACAAAACACAGCTAGCACTTACCCTCAGTGATTAGCTCAGGGCCTCCTTCCATAGATCCCCAAATCTGGGGATGCTCAAGTCTCCTATAAAATAGTGCCATGTTTGCCTATAGCTAGTCAGATTCTCATATACTTTCAGTCATCTCTAAACATTTACAATATGACGTAAATGCCAAGTACATCATTGTTATACTACTTGCTTGAGGAAAAATAGTAAGAATAAAAGCCTATTTATGTTCAACAGAAACTCTTGTAGGCCTAACTAGACTTTTAATCTATGGTCATTGAATCTGTGGGTGGAAACCCATGCATGTAAAGAGCCAGCTGTCATCAGCTGTGACAAGCCACAGATGATAAAGCAGACCATTACGATACGAAAAAAATATATATCAGGTAGAAAAGACAGAAAAATTAGAGATACACAAGTGAAGATGTAATTTTCAGATAAAATGAACAACTTTCCACACACTTTCAAAAAATTTAAAAGGCCTTTGAGGACTGCAGAGATAGCTTACTTGGTAAAGTGCTTTCCTAGCAAGCATGGCAACCTGAATTTGATCCCCAAGCCCTACCCTCAAAATACTTAACGTGGTGGCATATATTTTTAATTGCAATACTGGAGAGGCAGAGAGAGATAGGATCCCTGGGGCATAATGGCCAGCCAGTCTAGCCTAAATGGTGAGCTACAAGCCAATGAGAAATCCTGTCTCAAACAAGGTGGACAGCACTCCTGAGAAATGGCAGGCTGAGAGGTTCAACATGCACACATGCACCTGGACACACACATGCATCCATACACACATGATGCATATATATTAAATGAATGAATGGATAGTTCTCAAATACAAACTAGTCATTTCAGGGAATGACCCAAACCAAGATTTATAGTCTTAATTTTGTTTATAATATTTAGAGAACACTAGTAAAATCATAAATGATTAATGATAGTTATATTTTTGGTCTTGGGAAGAAAATGTAACACTGTTTAAATTTACTTTATTTGAATTAAAATATTTATGAGGAGTATAAAGCTTAGGATGCATAAAAACTGACTGTAAGACATAGCTGCATGTCATAAGGCATGAAATATGTAAAAGCATTTAATAAATTTCAGAAAGAAGGTAAACTTGGGAGCTATTATTTTACCTATAAGAAGACTGAACTGTAATCTTTTTTGAGGATAATAGTTACTGTGAAGACATGGTACCTGCCTATCTATCAGATCATCCACTTATGGGATATGTTAAAATTTAGGTTGAAAAATGGCATCCCTAAATGCTGTACATATGACACTAGAAGCATGTGATCACAGTTGGCCAGTGATGCCTGGGCAGCTGCAGGGCTCCTCCAGAGTTCACTACCAGCTCCCTTGCAAGCATGAATCTGTCCTTGTACTAGGACTGAGCCACATAGACTGCAAGTAAAAATACACCTTCTGTTAAAAGGTTAAGGGACCTACTGGGCGTGGTGGTGCACGCTTTTAATCCCAGCACTCAGGAGGCTGAGGTAGAGGAGTGCCATGAGTTCAAGGTCACCTTGAGACTACAGAGAGAATTCTAGGTCAGCCTGGGCTACAATGAGACCCTACATCAAAAAAAAAAAAAAAAAAAAAAAAAAAGAGGGGCTAGAGATATGGCTTAGCAGGTAAGGCGCTTGCCTGCAAAGCCTAAGGACCCAAGTTTGACTCCCCAGAACCCACAAAAGCCAGATACACAAGGTGGCGCACATCTGGAGTCTGCAGTGGCTGAGGCCCTGGTGTGCCAATTAATTCTCTCTCTCTCAATCTCTCTCTCTCATAAAAAAATAAAATACAAAACAATAACAAAAAATAAAACATTAAGGGACTAGAGCTCCCTTTTAACTGCAAGGCACAGCCTTTTTTTAAAAAAACATTTCATTGACAGCCTTCGTTCATATGCACAATGTACCCTGATCATGATGCTCTGGTACCACCCTCTTTTTCCCCCCTTCTCCTTCCCCTCTCTTTTCAGAACCACTTCTTCTTTCCAGTGAGTCCCCCTTCTATTTTGGTATCTCTTTTGGTTTTATTTTGCTTTTTGCTCTCATATTAAGCAGGTCTTATGTGGATGGCAACAGCCACTATAAGGACATGAGTAATGAGTAAATGAATGCCTGGGAGACAGTATTTCAACACACTTCTCCCCTTCTTTCGCTCTTACATTCTTTCCATTACCTCTTCTACAATAGTCCCCGAGCCTTGGAGGGTGTGATAGAGATGTCCCACTTAGTGCTGAACACTCCACGTCCCTTCTCCTCAGCGCTTTGTTGAGTTTTATGTCTCTCCCGTGGCCATCACTCTCTAAAAAGAGAAGCTTCTCTAACCAAAAGTGAGAATAGCATTGATACATGCACAGCCTTAATTTTATGATATTATGCATGGGCAGTGGCTCGTTTCAGGAGGGACAGTTTCATGGCAGATCCTTCTAAACCCAAGAACTTCAATGCCACCGTAAAGAATGGGGATCAAGAAGGTACTACCCCAAAGGGTGGGTGATCCCAGACTCCTCACAATGAAATGTGTTTCTACTTCTAAATACAGAATGATGTTCTTACTCGAACTCACTCCACTCTCTAGACAGATTCTGTGATCACTGCAATGACACCTCAGTTGTAGAACCTTGTAAGTTCGTTTTCTGTTAAACAGCTGAGGCTAGGAAGTATATAAAGAAAATAGGTATATTTTGCTTGAAGTTGGGAGGTCCAACAGGGTGACACTGGTCTCTGGCTACATAACAGTGTGAGCAGGGTCACAGTGTGAGTGCTGTGAAAGGGAGAGATCACACAGCAAGCCAGGAATCAAGAGGAAATCAGGGCAAAGCTTGCTCTTTTTGTAAACACTTGCTCTCACAGGAACTAACTGGGATCCTACCTCATTCATTCCTCCAAGCCAGGTTGCTCCCAGTGACTTACCCACTTCCCACTCTGCTTCTGTTTGTTTGTTTGGGCTTTTTTTTTTTTTTTTTTTTTTTTTTTTTTTTTTGAGAGAGAGAGAGGCAGAGAGAGAGAGGGAGAGGGAGACAGATAGAGAATGGGTGCACCATCAGCCTCTTAGCTGCTGTGAACAAACTCCAGATGTGTGTGTCTCCTTGTGGGCAAGTGCAGCATTGCGCCCTTGCGTCACTTTGCATCTGGCTAAACATGGGACCTGGAGATTGGAACTGGCGTTCTTAGGCTTAGCAGGCAGGCGCCTAAACTGCTAAGACATCTCTCCAGCCCTGTTTGGGCTTTTTGAGACAGGGAGGCTGACCTCAAATTTGCGGTCTTTCTGACTCAGCCTTCTGAGCACTGGGGTTGGAGATGTGTACCTCTTTGCCTCAAAGGGTTCACCTCTTTCAGGTTCTGCTACCTTAACCCCACCATACTGGGAAACAAGCTATGAAATTCTGGGAGGAACACTCAAATCATATCCAAATCCTTGCATCTCCTAAAGCAGAAACAGAAGCAGAGATGTAACTAAGCACAGAACACCTTAAAATTCAGGGTGCTTTTAATAGCAGTAGGATTCTCCTTGTAAGAAGGATAGTCTAATGCCTCAGCCTGAGAAATATCTTGGGCTGAAGAGATGGCTTAGTGGTTAAAGCACTTGTCTGCAAAGCCTAAACTCCCCAGTACCCACATAAAGCCAGATGCACAAGGTGGCGCATATGCCTGGAGTTTGTTTGCAGTAGCTAGAGGCCCTGGCATGCCCATTTTCTCTCTATCTGCCTCTTTCTCTCTCTCAAATAAATAAAAAATAAATAAAATATTAAAAATCTCAATTTCATCACTTAATCTTTATATTGATCATAACCAGTGATACATTTCACATTATTTTAATCTAATTCTATATTATATCATTGCCACTTTCAAGCTTTTAAGACTACATTAACACTATTTTATCGTTATTATTCCCAAGAAAGAAGTTTTCTATTAACTAGCAAGGTTCCCCCAGCTCTGTTCTATTCCCATATCCCATTATTTGAAACTATAATATATGGTTCTAGACCAGTTTTATGTACAGTTAGTCGTTCCCCATCATTCATCTTCAACTTTAATAACTGTGGTTGTTTTGTAGTTAAGCACTTTTTGCTTTCTGGGGGGGGGCAGGAAATAGTAATTTCATGATAAACTACTCCCCCCAAAATCAACCATCAATGATAAAAGAGTCTGGTGTATATTAGTGAGGGTTTGGGGGACCCAAGACTAAAGCATGGCTTGCCTGAAAGGCATCTACCAGGTCGTCTAGACTAGGGAATGAAGAAAAGAAGCAGCTGGAATAGCTGATGGCTGTGATCAAGGGGGAAAAGGGTTCAGCACTCAACTGTTACTGGCCTTACCTCTTGAAGTAAGGAAGTGTGAGCAGTGAGCTGCTGTCCCAACCATAGCACCCAAAGCCCACCAGTGGCTATTCGCTCTGAGGACATGGAAGACACTTCAGTCAGGGATGTAGACTGCATTTCCCCTTACATACATTTCCCCAAGCATACAGGAAAGCTGCTCATTCTGGCCCTGGCCTAGGATGTACACAATTCAACAGGAATTCTGCATGCTCAGCTAAAGGTCCACCAACACTGGACCCCAAAGACAGGAGAACAGAATTATTCCCTAAGGAATACCAAAGAACCCTTCTTCCAGCTTCACACTTCTGGCTCTTGAGAGAAAATTCTTTGCTATAACCAGGTAGTTCTTCCTAAAAGAAGACTTACCTCGCAGGGGCCGGGGGAGCCTACCGCAGGACAGACTCACTTCCCCTGGAATGGAGCATATCTCCTCATCAATGCTGGAGGGAAAGTGGAAGTAAAGTTTGTTCTCCATGACCACAGAGATTTCATAGGAGGTACATGCAGCTGGATAATGTATTGATCTATCAAGTTAATAAATGAACATACTTCATTTCTGGTGCTGGAGACTGAATGGGGATTCATGCATGCTAAGCATATACTCTTCCACTGCACCCAACACCTTGGTTTTTTTTTTTGGTTTTCCAAGGTAGGGTCTCACTCTATCTCAGGCTGACCTGGAATTCACTATGTAGTCTCAGTGTGGCCTCAAACTCTTGGCAATCCTCCTACCTCTGCCTCCCAAGTGCTGGGATTAAAGGCATGCCTCACCACCCCCAGCTAGTTTTTATATTAGATGTTTTCTGTTTGTCTTTCTGAATTTGCTTTCTTGTCTGGCACTGGTTGCTGTTGATGCCTCAAGAGCCCAACTCAGACAAGAGACAGAAAGCATTATCTTAAAAGGTATTGTTGACTGTTTTCTAGGATCTTCCAAAGATTTCTCTGTTTTCTAGAGAATGAATTAGCCTTGCATTTGATAATGCAGTTTTCCCTGGGCTTTGTGACCCACAAGGCCCTGGTTTTGTTCTGCAGAGATGAGGCCCTAGCAGATTCTATTAGGCGCTTGCCCCAGATCTGGCTATTATATCCAAAGAGACATGAGATGGCATTTCTATGTACTGTGCCACTCTTCTCCTGACATCAAGTCAATACAAATCTTCCTGTATTCTTTCCTTAACTCAGTAAGATATTAGGATAATTGACTAGGGAATTAAAGATAATAGCAGCCAAAGGAGGCTGAACAGCTTCGTGGTGTTGTTTGGTCTTTTTAAACAATGCTCTTTTAATAAGTACTATCTCCTTCTCCCTTTTCTGTTTACACTCATTGTCAAACACTGAGCTGTGTGAAGATGAGCCTTCCTTTTTAAAGAAAAAATATTATTTATTTATTTAACTAATTGCAAAGAAAGAAAGAGAGAGAGAATGAATGTGGGTGCACCAGGGCCTCTAGCCGCTACAAATGAATTCCAGATGTACATACTACTTTGTGCATCCAGCTTTATGTGGGTATTGGGGAATCAAAGCTGGGTCATTAGACTTTGCAGGCAAATGCCTTAACAGCTGACCCATCTCTCCAGCCCCAAGATAACCTTTCTTTAAAACATCATCATTCCTTACAATAAATTTCCAAGTCCACATGAGTTAATGTTCCGAGGGGAAAATGGGAGACTCTTATCATTTGCTGAGCCCCATGGGGTCAGGACTCCTGTGCTTTGGGCTGCCAGTTATTCAGCTGGAGGACAGAGCACCATCCTGGTTCTAACTGCTTCCAAGACCACTCTGAAGGTCAAAATCTGGTCTTGTGGTTGTGGCCTGAATCTTAACTTTAACCAACAAGCATGTTTATCATGCCTAGGTGACCCACCACTGGATTCTGACTTTCAACATGGCTTCACATGAAGGTTTCTCTCAGGAAAGAGTCTGGAACTGCTCAGGGTGATAGCAATTAGAGGATTTTTGTCTGAAAGCTTTCAAAATTAGCACCAATATGAAAAACTCATGGAGTATATTTCTTGTCATACATGGAGCAGATAACTTGGTTAATAAGCATGGAAGCTAGCCCACTGGAAGGTATGCACCTTTGGCCACAGTCCCAACAATTCTTAGTGAGTATCCAAGGTTGAGTTTTGTCAACATGTGGATGGAAGTCATCCAGAGAAAACCCCAGGTGTGGCAAGAAGTATGCTAGTGATTCATTGGCTGGCACCCTCTCTGTAGAGTCCATAATTAACCCCCATATGCCATTACTGACAGCCTGGCATTCTGAAGCCTTCTGTAATTTGTAAGGCTTAAAAATTGGCTTCATTCTAAGCCATTGATCACAAATGTAGTGAGGAGAAAATAGGAGCCTGGGACCTGCTTATAACTATGATTCAGAAGTTCTATTGTGTTCTTTAGGATTTTATGTAGAAACTTTTTCTCTTATATTTCTATAAAATTATAATTTTCTGGGGAAAATTCCTGTGGGCATGATAGCTGTGAAGTTCTATCTTGACATGTTATGTTTTCTCATGCTAGAGAATGGCAAGCGTGAGTTGTTCACATTAAGATGGTTGCAGAGAACATTCTGGAAGGGAAAGATACAGTTTTGAGGGAATAGCAACCATAGACACTTGTCTTTCTACATGCTCCTCTTTAGCTTATATTCTATGTACTGCTGCTTTTGTTCTTCTATTATTCCTTCCATTTGTTGAACCATAAATTCTTGAGGGTACAACAGTGTTCTCTCCATCCCACCCACACAAAGGTTGTAGGGACAGTCCCAGTCAGTAATCGCCAGAAACACACCCTGGATTCTTCTGGGTTCATCATCCAAATGATAGGTTAACATGTTCATGTCAGTCAAAATTTTCAAACAGCTGAAGACAGTTATTTTTGATAAACTTTTACGAGGAAAATGGCTGAGGGTGCCATTGATCCGGAAAATTTGGATCTAATAAGTCAATGTCATTTGATGGAAAGACACTTGGTTTGTCACAGCTAGGAAACAGCAAATCAAGTACTTCAAAAGGAAAATGGTACATATATAAGCATTCAAAGAACTCTTATTAGCTCAGTTTTTTTTTTTTTTTGGAAACAAAATTAGCTTTGGAGCAGGAAGGGGCCCTAGTTATTATCTGATTCACAGCTCAAGTTTTCAAGTGGGAAAATCCAAGCTTCATGTGACTGTCCATTCCTGAGAGAGACTCCTGGGGACCATAAGGAGGAGATGAGGCCAGCAAATATTCTTGACCACGCAGAGCAAGATGGGGCACTGAAGGAGAGGTCAGGGAGACAATCAGATGTCATGGGAGATGGCAAAACAATAGAGGGCTCAGGAAGAAGCACAGGCAGGGGTGACACTGTTTGCTTCAGATCTCTACCTGCGCCACGTGTTAGAAGGTGTGCCCACATTCAGGAGGCATCTTTCCCTCAGCGAATTCTCTCTATGAGATCCTTCACAGACATGCCGGTCTCCTGGGTGATTCTAAATCTCATCAAGTTAATTAATTAAGATTAAGCCATTCAACTAGAGCTTTCTTGAAGGGTAATTTTCTAAATATTATTCACATTTTTCTACATGGCATGCTCTTGATTTCCTGATTTTTAGGTATTTGTGGTTTTACTTCTTTATAATGCTATTTTCTTGGTTAATTGTCTCCCATTTCTTGAGTTGACTACCAAAGTTTTCTTTTCTTATTGCCTTTAAGCTATCAGTTGTATTTTCTTTTGTAATTTTAATGTCTTTTTCCTTTCTTAGTTCCTTTTCAAATTCTGTTTTTAAAATTAATTAATTTGTTTATTTGAGAGAGAGAGACAGAGAGAATGGGCATGTCAGGGCCTCCAGCCACTGCAAACGAACTCCAGATGCATGTGCCACCTTGTGCATCTGACTTATATAGGACCTGGGGAATCAAATCTGGCTTCTTTGGTTTTGCAGGCAAGTACCTTAACCACTATGCCATCTCTCCAGCCCTGCTTTTTTTTTTTTAATTAAACTTGTTTTGTTTTTGAGACAGGATCTCAGGTAACCCAGGCTGTCCCAGAACCATCTTTGACTTAATCAGACCTGCAAAGTATATTTACACAGGGTCACAGATTACATGTGGACACATCAGAGTATCCATGTTTTAGCCTACTACATAGCAACAAGTTAGAAACTATTTGTTCACCTACCAGTTCTGTTCTGTAATTGACAGATTTATGTCACTTAAATTATTTTGCCTCAGTTTCCAATAAATGAAATAGGTACTAATATTAAATGATTAAAATACATTTTGAGGCCAAATTCTGTTTCTTGGTTATCATGAATAACACATAAAAATCAGATCAAATTGTCAGCATAATCTTGGAAGTAGATACTTTTTTCTGAATAATGTTTTACTATTTTTAACTACTAGTTTTTTTTTTAACCTTCATATGAGCATTTAGGTGTTCCCTCTCTTTGACATGAATAGCATTCTGCTTCCTACTGTGTATAATTATTTTGTCCTTTTTTAATGGCACTGTTCCTTGCTCTTCTCAATACTTCCATTCCTTTCCAATGCTTTGCCTTCCTCCTTCTCCACTTGTACTACCCACCTCCTATTCTCTTGTAAAAAAAAGGGAGAAAATTATAAGGGCAACTAATATACATGACTCATAGAGCCTTTCTTTAATGAGTGCTGTGTGGAGTTTTCCATTCACTGTTAAAAGATGTAGAAGTAAAATATGAGATCTCCATATTATCCCCAGCCATCATCAATTCCTTCTCACTCACTCCCATTTCATAAATGATAAAACAACATCCATGATGTATGCCTTCTAACCAAATATGGCTTCCATAAAATAAGAAATGTGGGGAAATGTGAGATTTGCACTCACATTTTCCTTCTCCTGGAAATTCCTGTCCATCTGGAAACACATTAAATCCTCTGGCATCCTGATAATATTGGAAATTGAACTGAAGATGAATTATTGATCAAATATGCAAAATATAAACCTTAGAGAGAAGTTACCACTCTTCTGTGTCTACATGGATGTGTTGAGCCTGGCAGGTTGCCTCCTAAATGTATATGTTTATCCCATTGACCACTGCTCTTCTGTTGCTTTGTACAGATGGTAGTGAACAGTGGGGAGACACAAGACTTATCAAGGAGGCAAGAAGAACAGAAATCCCAGTGCTTAGCACCAGACAGATCACCTCTGCCACACCCAGCAGAGCTCAGGGAATATTGCAGAAGAGGTGCCAGAAAGAACATGAGGACTGCTCTCACTGCCAGCCAGAGAATCTTCTCTAGGGTGGTAGACACTGAGGAAACTCAAAATTCATCAAGGCAGAAAATAAGAGGCTGTTGAGGGCCCAGTACTAAACGTGATATCTCTGCCATGCTCTCCATGTCTCAGAGAACATTGCAGAAGGAAGGAAGGCGGACACTGTTCTGTGGTCATGAACCAACTGAACCATTCACTACCTCAAAGGAGTTGTCATTGTCCCTACAAGTCCTGCACAATTCTGATCCCATCAACATCCTGACATAGGGGACCTGGAAACACAAAAATAATGAGACATCGATACAGAAGAAGGACTACTTGGAAAGAGGAAAGTACTCAGGTATTAGGGGTGAGGTTGGTTGTAGAGGACACAAAAGAGAGTAATAGGACAGAAAAATAATAAAATTTCAATATGTTCATATATTGAAACTCTCAATAAAACATTAAAGAAAGAAACAAAGGAAATTAAACGGATTATAAGTTTAGTGCAAATTTCTCTGGGTAGCCACACACCCATTGTCAGAAGGAACCTGATCTCTGATGGGTCCCCTATGGGGTCAAGGTCAAAGGCAAAGCGCAAGGTTGGGCTCAAAGAAGGCACTGCCCTGCATGTCTTGTGTGGTGAGAAGTGCAGAGGTGGCACTGAAATCCAGGGACAGATAGCAGTTAGGCACAAGGTGCCTGTTCTGAGCCAACTCTTCAACCCCTCACCTTAGTCAGATGAAACTACTAATGCATTTTCTGCTTTTCAGACTTGATTCTGGAAGTGAAAGGAACAACAAAAAAGCAAAGAAAGACTTTCAGAATAAGCTCTTCTTTTCAGAAATTGAAATATTCCTTTAAAACCCATGCTCTAAACATCATAGCACCCAGAGAAATGAAGACTACTTAAAAGAATTGTCAGAGAATCGAAAATATCAGTGGCAATCACACAGGAGAAAGACAGTGGGTTCATTTCAAGTAAATATCTTAAAATTTCACTTTCGTGTTTAAACCCCATGGCTAGTACATACCATTGCCATCAACAGAAATTTAAGCATCTATGTCACAATTAGCATGAGAAAAGATGGGCTAGTTTCTTTCACTTTCTTCTGTACCTACTTTCTACACTTCCATTAGCCTAATTCTGAATTTGACTGGAAACACATTCCAATTAATGTCCAACAAGATGCAGCTTATGATGTGGTTATAGACTCCTTGGGGAACAGAATTAAACCATCAAACCCATTTTCCAAGTCTAGGGTGAAAGGTTAATGGATTTACTAAAATGCTAAACAAATTATGAAGTAATATCCCTTGGAGGGCAAGCTGAGGAAAAATATCAAATGCTTATCTTGTCAGTTCTTTTCTCTGTTCTGCAAATGTTGTAAATATTACTAAAATAACTACAGAAAAGCTTTCAAGGCTAAATAATCACATAATGATGAGTCCCCTGTCACTGTCTCCCAGTAATGATTTCCTGGAAAATTCAAGTTGCTACCCTTTTTCTCAGAAGACAGGATAGTAGGAGAGTCAACAGAAAGTGTTACATTTATTCAGCAGATGACAGACACGAGATGGCAGGAAATCCCCGCTATGTTCAGCTTCTCCCACAAATGGGACCATGCAGAGAACAGTGTGTAGAATGTGGGAATCCAGCCACAATGCTCATTATCCGACCAGCCTTGCTTTCAGAAAGTTAAACATGTGCATTATGCTTGAATACACAAAAATCATAGTCTTTTAAAGTATTCAAGCTTAATTGTGTCTGGTGTGGTAGATTAAGTTATTGTTGAAAATACTTCTTTTTAGGCCTGGGAAGAGGGCTCAGTGAATAAAGTGCTTGTCACACAAGCGTGAGGACCTGAGGTCACATAGCTAACATGCGCACAAAATGCTGGGTGTGCTGGTATGTACTTGTAACCCCCACCCTGCAGCAGAGACAGGGGATCTCTGGGGCTCGCTGGCTAGCCGGTCCAACTGAATCAGTGCGCTATGGGTTCAGTGAGAGACCCTGCCTCAAAAGGAGGGGGGGGGGAGATGAAGAGATGGTTAGTGGTTAAGGTGCTTGCCTGAACAGCCAAAGGACCCAGGTTTGATTCCCCAGTACCCACGTAAAACCAGATGTACAAGGTGGCGCATGCGTCTGGAGTTCATTTGCAGTTGATGGAGGTCCTGACATGCCCATTCTCTCTGTCTCTTGTTTATCTCTGTCTGCTTGCAAATAAATAAAAATATTTTTTAAAAAACAGTAGGGGACTGAAAATATGGCTCAGCACTTAAGGCATATACTTGCAAAACCAAAGGACTCAGGTTTGATTCCCCAGTACCCACATAAAGGAAGATGCACAAGATGGCACATGCATCTAGAGCTTGTTTCCAATGGCTGGAGGCCTTGGCATGCCCATTCTCTCCCTCTCCCCCCACCCTCTCTTTCTTAAATAAATAAATAATATTTTTAAGAACAGTAGGGCAGGGAGTGATAGAGGAATACACCTGATATTAACTTCTGGCCTTCACACACACACACACACACACACACACACTCGTATGTGCACCTACATGTGTGTGCCCACACATTTAGGAACATACACACACACCACATATACACATGTAATTTTTTTGAACATTCATTCTTCCTTGCCTGCATAAGAAAAGAGCTGCAGCCTGTGACTTTGGGCTTATCCTCCAAACTTGCTTTAACGGATTTCTGTTGACAGAGATGACACCACCAGCAGCTTGAGATCCGCCTGCACTGTTACCTCTTGTGCTGCTGTGGCCGTCATGAAAAACAAAATCCCTGTGTGGTAGGGTTTATCCCCTGCACATCTCACAGTGATATTTGCTCCCCCATGTAACAACATGGGGAAGTAGTGGAGCCTTGGAGAGGTATTTGAGTCATGCAGACAAGAAGGGATTAATGCTATGTTCACAGATGGGGTTAGCTCTCAGGGAAGCTGTGAGTTAGTGCAACAGTGGACCCTTACAAAGTGACCGTCCCCTTCCCTTGCACGGCCTTTGTCCTCCCGCTTTCCACCACACTGTGGCACTGCACAAAACCCTGCCTGATAGCACCATGCTGTTGGACTTGCCAGCCTCGAGAACTGAGCCAAAATAAGTTTCTTTCTGTTTTTTAAAAAATAAATTACTCATTCTTGAGAGTTTTTAACAGCAACAGATGATGGACGAAGACGCTTTATAGGCACAACCAAACCTTCAGGCCAAAGCCGAGCCCTTCAGTGGGGTCAGTGCAGACCAGGCCAGTCCTGCAGGCAACAGACTCCTCTGAGTGGCACTGAGGAATTAGGGTTCACAGTATTAACTGAGCCTTGAACTGTGTCTAGTCTAGCCTACAGGGGGATGGTTGGTTCCCACTTAGCTTTGTTTTCTAAGGTATTTTCCAGTTTTTAATCTCTGGAGCTATAATTCTCCAGGTCTAAGGTAAGATTTGCTCCACCTTTCTGCCATTTCTGTCATTTGCGAGAACATTCTGCTTGGTTGTTCCCACCCCTGCACCAGCACGTGTGCCGTGGATCGCCACCCCCTCTGCAGAAGGAAATCATAACTGGCCACCCCGACATAAGCCGGTTTGGACTACAAGCTGGAGATTCTGAAGAAGCAGCACAGGCAGGGAAGGGCTTCCCTTGACCTTCCTCTTGTTGCCTGAAGAGCCTGCCGAAGGTGCTCAGTGGTCACAGATCCTCTTCAGGGAATCTGATCAACCAAAGTGAAAGCAGCTCAGATCACAAGGGAGGTAACGAGGTCAGCACCATGCGAGACAGACTGCCACTGGTTCTCCTTGTGGCCCCACTCACCTTTCCCCACATCATTTACATTCTCTTACGTGGGCTCCATGGCCCCTCCCCTCTTCCCTATGAATAGGATATATAAGGGTGTAAGTTACTTTTCTGGGTTCTGTGACAAAATAGCTAACAAAAGCAGTTTAAGGAAGGAAGGCTCACGGTCCGAGGGTACAGTCCATCCTGGTGGGGAAAGCAGATTGATCTCAAGGCATCCACAGCGAGGAAGCAGAGAAAAATGAAAGCAGCTGCTGCATCCGCTTTCTCCTCTTTACTCAGTTCAGAGGATAGTGCGGCCCACATTTGGGGTCTTTGCTCCCCGATTAAACCTCTCTGGAAACACCCTCATAGACACACAAAGGTATGTTTCAATGGTGATTCTAAACACAATGAAGATGAACCATCACAGAAGGCTTCCCCATGCAGTGGGTTTGGGGTGGTCCCATCTCCTGCATATGCTTCCCTATGCATGGAAAGAGGTCCGTGTCTTTTCCATAGTAATCCTCTGTCAGTTTACTTTGTACACTCAGCATTGAAGGGAGAGTGATGGTCTTCCTCCCCCAACACTGCTATGCTGCAAATTAACTTAGAATGTAAATGGACTGACGGCATTTACCAGTTTGATGATCACATAACACCTATTTTTGGTTTTTGGCTTTATTTAAAGGAAGACAGTTCTATTTGTTCAGGATAGGTTTTGTCATTGCAAGAATCTTACTTTCATGTCACATCCAGTATAGAATCTGGGCATAATACCAAACAAATAAAGTTGATAGGCTACAGCAATTCCTTTATTCAGAAATCTACTTACAGAGATATCAATTGATAAAATAAGCACAAAGGTATATATGACGCTCACTTTCAAACAGCAGGATTTTTCAGCCTTACAGAGCAAAGACTGGCATGTTAGGACTGATGCCTTCTTGTTTGATGGCTGTCCTGCTTAGGACAGGATTCTTGGGATGTTCAGATGCATCCATCACCTTACTCAGTAGATGCCAGTGCTGCCACAGTTATGATGACCAAAAGTGTCTCCAGATATTTCCAAATGCCCACAGGCAAAACACTATAGTCGAGAGCCTCTGAGTTAGAGGATATTGTGTGCAGACTGATCACGTGGTTCTCCCTCAGCTCCATTCTCCCCTTTCCTTCCTAATGACTTTGCTCGTCTGCAGGACTTATGTTCTTTCCTTCAAAATGAGAACCATTCTTTCCTCAGACTCCTCACATTTTCACAGTGTTCCACTGTACCCAAAAAGTCAAGTTATAATGCAAATGATAAAGGTCAAGGCAATATTTATGGAGACAAACCCTGTTTTATAATCATATTATTTATTTTCAAGCAGAGAGAGACAGAGAGAAAGAGAATGGACATGTCAGGGGTTCTAGCTGCTGCAGACAAACTCTAGATGTGTGTGCCACTTTGTGCACCTGGCTTTTTAAGGGTACTGGAGAACTGGACCTAGACCATTAGGCTTTGCATGAGAGCACCTTGATGGCAAATCCAAATCTCTAGCCCTATATTTACAGAGATAAACTCTTAAATCCCCATGGACAGGTAAAATAACATCAGAGATGCTAATTTGGGGGGGACCAACATTGTATATTGAAACAAAAATAGCATAAAATGAAACCATTCTGGACTTGCACATAGTTTCTGTCACATAGATCTGGATCACCATAGTGCTATTTATTAAAGATATATTTCACCTATATCTCATTTATACAGTCAAGACTAGGAAGTTTCTCTACTGATTTGAAGAAGGCTTACACTCCAAAACAGCTATAACTCATCTTATTTTTCTAATTGAACAGTACAAGGTTTCTTGCGTGCAAACACCATAATCATATTTTGTTTTCAACAGAGACCATCTGTTTTCTAAGGGATGCACTCCCAGCCATGCAATATTTCACTGAGATATTATGGCCTTGCTGTATTTTCCTTGCTATGCGAACCATAGTCCTTCCAAATGCAAAGCCCACAAATCACATGGTGCACTGAGGTTGCCTCCTTTTCTAATGTTAGTTTTGAGGCAACGTGACAATATTTTATGCATAAAGTGACACTGAAAATATGGTCATAATTAAAACAGTTCATCATGGAGACAACAACACTGGCAGATGGTAAGCACCCCTTCACCACAGTGTTCAGTGGAGTCTACAAAGTCAAGGATGCTTGCTTGGAGTGGGCAGCTAGCCAATATAATTTATGCATTCCCTCCAAGTCTAATATTCCATTTTTCTTATAACTCTAATTTCAATCAGTCAGTCCTTGAATTATTTTTGGGAAAGTAAATGCTACTAGAGATAAGATCTACCATTAATCACACATTGTATTACTTTTCTTGTCACTGTGACCAAATACCCGAATGAAAGCAACTTATGGAAGAAAGATTTCTTTGGGCTCGTGCTTGATAGTGTCCGTCATGATGGAGAAAGCATGGTAGAATTCACTGCAGCAGAAGCATGCAGCTGGGGTTCCTGACATCTTATTTTCAAGAGTTTTAAAAATTATATTTAATTATTTATTTATGAGAGACAGAGAGAGAGGATGGGTGCTCCAGGGCCTCTAGCCACTCCAAATGAACTCCAGATACATGTGACACCTTGGGCCTCTGGCTTTACATGGATACTGGGGAATCAAACCTGGATCTTTAGGCTTTGTAGGCAAGCGCCTTAACCACTGAGCAATCTCTCCAGCCCTTTCTAACATCTTTAAAAAAATTTATTTGTGTGTGTGAGAGAGAGAGGAAAGAGAATGAGTATGCCAGAACCTCTTGCTACTGCAAATGAACTGCAGACACGTGTGCCACATTGTGTATCTGGCTTTACATGGGTACTGGGTAATCAAACTTAAGCTGTCAGGCTTTCCAGGCAAGAGCCTTTAATGGCTAAGCCATCTCCCCAGCCTGCTCTTCACATCTTAATGGACTTGACAGCAGAGAAAGGGGAATGACAGACAGTGCACATCTGGCTTTCTTCTTTTTCCCTTTGTATTCAGAATGGATCCCCAGCCCATGGGCTCAGCAGTTAAGGTGTTTGCCTGAAAAGCCTAACAACCTGGGTTTGATAACCCAGCACACTGTAGATCCAGATGTAATCTGGAGTGTGTTTACAGATGCTAGAGCCCCTGGTGTGCCCATTCTCTTTCTCTCCTTGCAAATAAATAAAATATTTTTAAAATATGTCATTAAAGTAAACACACAGAAAAAAACTTGGTTAAAAGGGAAGAATAAAGCATACAGGTTTTTTTGTTTTGTTTTGTTTTGTTTTTGGAGAGAGACACAGAGAGAGGGAGAGGAAGACAGACAGAGATAGGCGCTCCAGCAGCCTCTCAGCTGCTGTGAACGAAATCCAGATGAGTGTGCCCCCTTGTGGTCAAGTGCAGCATTGCACCCTTGCGTCACTTTGCATCTGGCTAAATGTGGGACCTGGAGATTGGAACCAGGGTTCTCAGGCTTAGGAGGCAGGCGCCTTAACCACTAAGCCAAATCTCCAGCCAAGCATACAGTTTTAATTCTGGTATCTCTCTCTCTCTCTCTTTTTTTTTTTTTTTTTTTTGAGAGAGAGACAGACAATGGGCACACCAGCAGCCTGTCAGCCACTGTGAATGAACTCCAGATGTGTGCGCCCCCTTGTGGGAAAGTGCAGCATTGTGCCTTTGAGTCACTGCATCTGACTAAATGTGGGACCTGGAGAATCGAATGAGCATTCTTAGGCTTAGTAGGCAGGTGCCTTAACCACTAAGCCATCTGTTCAGCCCTGGTATATCTTTTGTAACCATACATTCCAGCTACAGAAAGATGCTTGAGTGGGTAAAGTACTTACTGCACCAGATGAGGACCTAAGTCCCATCACCCTGGAGCCAAGTATGAAGGTGCATGCCTACAATGCCAGCATTGAGGGGTGGAGACAGGAATCCTCTAGCATTTGCTGGCTATCTAGTCTAGTTGAATCACTGAGTTTTCGGTTCAGTGACAGATATTATTTCAAACAAATGTAAGATTGACACTATTTCAAACAAATACATGTAACTGAGAAAGATGCCTGATGTCAACTTGTACATAAACACACACACACACACAGGAGCATGTGCACTTCCCCATTCACATATAAGCATGCATACACACATGCACTCACATCATACACAGGTAAAATAAAATAAAATTGCACATACAGGTTGAGCAAAATGTTGAGTGTGCACATGCATGCACGTGTGTATAATTAATTTGTAAGAACTAAGTTTTAAGTCAAATTTTATATTCATGGCATTCTTTCCCATACCTCCAGAAAGGGTGGTAGTAAAACACAAAGGAAATAGATTAAGAATCTTGTTAACTGTAGAGCTGTTTTCCTGATGGAAGTAAGAAAACTATAAAGAAGGGTGGCTGTGTGCCATATATATGTATGTATATAATTTCAGAGCAAGATGAGGAAACACAATGCTAAAAGCATGCATCAAAAATATTATTCTGTCTGAAAATAATGAAACGTCAGGATCAAGAGGAATCCCATAAATCACTATTATTCACTTCTGTTTTAGTTTATTACATGAAATACATTCAGGTATAGATCTGAAACCTTTTCTCCTATTAAATCTACATTTAACTAAATTGATGCAATTTCACTCTCTCATAAAAAAAGCCATCCTATCTAAATTACATGATTTAGTTTTATCCATTATTTGACCTTTTCTTAGCTCTTATTTCTTATTTGAATTTTCAAGATTTTGAAAGCTGGCTTGATTTACAAAAGTATTTTCCTATGGCCAACAAAATAAAACACAACAATCCCCTCTGGGTACGTTATTGTGTCTATGTTCCATCTTGTTCCAAAAGCATTTGAGAGAATTTACAGTGCTGTGTAGTATCATGGTATATCATGGTTTAGAAAGACGAGAAGTCAGAGGCAAAGAAAATACGAGGGAAAGCCTAACGTGATTTGTGTGAAAAGTAAAGTTGACTGACCTCTTTCTTCGGATTACACCTTCTGGAAGAGTGCCTGCTCAGTGGTGGTAGTGAAGTGACAACGTGCACCTTTACCTGAGCATCTACTCTGTGCTACCCCCAACACCTTTCACCAGATTTGGTCACATTCAAAGCTAAATTCAACTCAACTAGAAGACAGCTATGAACTATTGTTCCATCTTTTCCCATACTTCTATTTCTTGTACGCCCTTTGAGGGTTATAGACATCCTTCGTGCTGCTCACTGGGCTACTTCCACCTCATCCCTCACTCAAAAATGCTTTATTACAATGCCAGTCTATAGGACAAGAATCTTTATCCGATGTGTGTGTGTTTCTATTTGAAAGCTATTTACTAGGGACTATCAACTTCACCCCCCAAACTCAATAACAAGACTTGCGAAGAGAGTTAAACAAGCTTTAAAGGCATTGAAGTTTGTCTCTCCCAAGATGTTATGCTGAAGTTCTAACTGCTAGGAGCACAGTCCAGGGCTAGGATAGTTAGAGAAGTATCAAGTCAAAATGAGGTCATTATCTGATAAAATTTAAGTCCTTGAAAGGAGAGGAGATGAGGACACAGCTAGGCACAGAAAAAAAAAATACAGCATGACAACACAATGGGAAGACTGCAGTCAGCTCCAAGCCAAGGTGGGAAGCTGGGCTAGACCCTTCCCTCACCGCTTCTAGAAAGAACAAACCTTGCTGACACCTTCATCTCAAATTTGGAGACTCAGAACTGTGAGGATGTTAATTTCTGTTGTTTAAGCCACTCAGTTTGAAGTACTTTGTTACAGCAACCCCAGGACACTAATGCATAGGTGTTTTTTGTTTGTGTGTTTGTTTGTTTGTTTGTTTGTTTGTATTACTTTTAAAATTTTATTTGTTTGGGAGATGCAGGCAGGGGTGGGAGAGAAAAGTGGGGGGGCGGAGAATAGGAACACCAGGGCCTCTTGCCACTGCAAATACATGTACCATATTTTTAGGTCAGTACTGGGTAATCAAACTTTGTCCACAGGCTTTGTAAGAAAGTGCCTTTGTAACTGCTAAGCCTCTCTCTGGCACCTATTTGTGTTTTAAAACATGTGATATATAGATATTCTTTGAGAACATCTGCTCTCACTGAGGTAAGAATTGTTCACATTTTACTGTTGTATTTATAGGTAGCAACTATTAAGTCTAAGTGAGGTCATACAAGCTCAGAAAGACAAATGTTGCATGAGCTCTCTCATATGCAGTTCCTAACCTGGACCAACACCAATTAATTGTAAACCATTATAGATATCAACAATATGGACATGGTACTAGAATGAAGATAGGAAAAATGGGAAATAGGAAGGAAGGACTACTCTGTAACAAGTCAGTAGTCAACATAAAGAGAGAACAAAATAAGGGAAGACAGAGAGAGAAAGAGAAGGAGAGAAAGAAAGGAAGAAAGGAAGAAAGAAAGGAAGAAAGAAAGAAAGAAAGAAAGAAAGAAAGAAAGAAAGAAGTAGAAAAAGCCTCAGGGGGTAAAGGATGGGAGGGAGAAATACACAAAACTCATGGCAACATGAACCAATTACATAGAAACCTGCTACCTGGATACCATCCTATAAACCATTACCCTCAATAAAGGGGAGGGTGGCTCAAACAGATGACCTCCACAAAGGGGGGAGAAAGTATAACCCTAAAACCATGGGCTCTAGCTGATAATTCCCAGGACCAGAATTGTGTTCTGCTCCACAGTGAACTCTTGGCCAAGGAGACACGAGGTCCCCAAAATATCATAGGCCATTGCCAAAACACGTGGCTACCTGCAAAAGCTAAAAGGTAAGTCCCTATTGCTGAAGACACCACAGCCTTCAGCCACAGGACATCAAGTGACCATGCTGGAAATGAGAGGGAATCCAGTCCCTCCCAGCTAGCCCTCAGAGTGCTGGAATGTGCTGTAATAGGAGCTGGAGAATAACAGTTGCCAGCAGATCGAATAAGCACAAGCTCCTGCCAGTTACAAAACCAACCAGCCAATGTTGAAGTACACACTTGTGCAATAGTGGCACACAGCCAACGTAAGTAACCAACTAGTCATGGATTGGACATGAGACTGCTCAATGGGGGAGAACTTATATTTGATGCAGGTAACCAAGCCAGATTCCCTAGAATAGGAAACCAGTATGCTCCAGAGAGAACCTCCACTGTTCTTTAACTAAGATGTTTGAATGTACACATCAATATAGCTCTCTAATAACTAGGTTTACCCCATTTTATTCAAACTATTCTCACCTTTGGTTGGTGAATCTGTTTTATCTTACAGATGGAGGAGAATAATGGGGAGAACAAGGAAACGTCAATACATCAAGAAGAGAGAGCAGACTGTCCACCATGAGATGAGTCACCTCTACCTTATCTGGCCTGGGCCCTGAAGTCATTACAGAGGAAGAAGTGACATAAATACTGCGCTCACGGATAGCCTGAAAACCAGTTCCAGGGAAATGATGATAGACGCTGTGGTCACTCAAACCTCATCAAAACAGAGATCCAGAGTCTATAGAGAACTCAACACTAAATCAGATCTCTATCTTCCCATTTTTGACTAGTGGGTGGTCATCCTTACCCAATGCTTGCAGGACAATAGCGTATGTCTGGATGATCATGCTCAGCACCTAACATATTACTGAGGAGGTGTCCCATGCTTGTTGCTGTTCTTAGAACTTCATCCAGGACACTGCATAAGGACATATGCTCTTGTCTCTGCACCTCACTGCACCTCTCCTGTCTTAGACTCTTGGCAACTGGACACAGAAGGTCTAATCTAATCTTATGTGTTTTCTTAAACATCATTCCTTCTAGAGTTACTGTCTGGGAGATTCTCTTGTTTCATGCTTTCAGCCTTTCATGCTCTCAACTGAGTATGCGTCATGCTGGATATGGACATTATTCATTGCTAAAAGCTGTGAGTGACCCATTTGGAATCATGTCAATGACTTAGTTGAAATCTTGGTTCCAAGGTCCTGTTTCTGACCTAATGAATGTGTTTCTGTGGGTGAGTATTGAAAACTGCATTTGTAAACAAACCTCTAGGGTGATTCTTCTACACACTCAAAACTGACAGCCATGGCCTATTCTGAAGACGTCACCTGTGTTTTCACTAAATGTTACTTTCATTAACTAATTAATGGAGATTTTTCCCCATTCATCATTTTGGAAGGGCCTTTAAAATGAAAAGGGGATAGACATCAAATTATAATTCAAGTTTAAAAAGCACTGTATCCTTACTGCAAATGCTATGCTTGCTAGGGAAGCAAGCATTAATGCTCCACAAATGAGCCCAAGAACATCACTGATCCATCTGCTTTACATTAAATGTCTCATTAGAAAGGACAATTTTGGCATGTGGTTACTGACCCTGTGGATTTCACCAATTATTTCATAATAGTGCCATCCAAGTTCCAGAATATGTATTGACAACGAAATCTAATGGAGCAGAAAGAACAGAATTCATTATAAAAGATATATTATCCTCATTATTTCATGAAATATTCCATCAGTTTGGTTTCTTAGAGGTCAGTAGTTTAGTATTTCTAAGTTCCTCACTGGTAACAGGGAGAGGCATATGGAGACAGCCAATCTCCAAGATGGTGCTCAGCGACCCTCCACTTTGGGCTTTCACACTCTGGGGTTCTCTTCTATGTCAAAACTGACATGTCTGACCAGTAGGATGTTCCAAATGGATGGCCTGGGACTTTTGAGGCTAGATCATAGATGGCATTGTGCTGCTTCTCTTATTTTTTCTCTCAGCTTCCTCTTTCTGATATAGATCCACTGCCATACTATAGCGACACCTAAGGAATCTACAGGAAGACCCTGGTGGAGAACTATGGCCAATAGCCAGTACTAATAGCCAGCTCCCTTGAAAGCAAACTCTCTAGACCTGCACATCTTTCAAACAACTGCAGATTCAGTTGCCATCTTGACTACAGCCTTGTGAGACACCATAAGCCAGAACTACCCAGCTAAGCACTCCCAAATACCTAACCCTTGAAAACCCTTGAAGCAGTATGAGAGAACAAACATTGATTTTGTTTTTTTTTAATTTATTTTTATTAGATATGACATGTTTAGTATGTAAACAACACATGTTGGTACCATCCTTTCCCTCCTCCCTGCCCCTTTTCTGAAAAGACCTTCCTCATTGGGGATGCAGGTCAACCCCATGGGGATTGTGGGTCATGCATTGTGGGGGCAGCACTCAGTTATGGGAGAGATGCAATGTCTCTGTGCAAAATGTCCCAATTTGTGGTTCTAACAATCTTTCTACCCCTTCTTCTGAAAAATTCCCTGAGCCATGTTGGGTGCATTTTAATACTACTTCAGTGATGGGCTCTCAGGAGCCTCTGGATCTCTGGTTTGGTAGGTGTTGAGTGTCTTCAGTGTCTAACTCCACCAACCTTGTGCTGATATTAGATTCACTAAGAAAGCTGCACTCTTGCTCATTTCCACAATTCCTCTGTGGTTTCATCTGGGGCCAGGGTGGGGTGTGCTGGGTTTTTTATCTTCCTCAGGTCAAGCTCCCATCTGAAAAAGAGAAGCAGATTCTCCAACATAGAGTAAAGTCAACACCAGGTAAATGGGATAACCATTATGAATTTAGAGAAAATTAAAAGGGTGTAGACCTCTTATAGCCCAAGATTAGTGGGAGCTTGACAATGGAAAGCAGAATTGTTATCTGTATATGATTCTGACTTGTTTCCCAGTTCCAGATATGGTTTCCTTTCCACTGAGCAGATCTGTTAGCCAATCCAAGAGCAACTGATTACCCACCATGGCTGTGTGCCACTATTGTGCTTGTGTGAGCATCACATCAGGTTGTTTGCTTCTGAGTAGCTTTCACTTGGAGTTGCTTAGACAGATATTGGCCACTTTCTCCTTCCAGCACTAGATGGGCTAATAGTCTGGGGACTGGCTCTCTTCTGGATTCCAACCAGGTCTATCCATGGTTCGTGCCGACAGCATATGGGGTCTTCAGCAGTAGGGTCTTACCATTAATCTCTGGTGGATAATCAAGTGCTCTGACAGAGTCCATCTTATTTGTTTTGGGAGATCTAGTAGATCTCTCTGATCAACAGCTCATTGTGGATGCAAAGGACATCATGGTTCAGGGAATTATAGCACCAAGCACCAAGGGAAGATAAAAAAGAAAAAGAGAAGAAAGAGAAATAGGAGAAATTTAAGGTTGGGCTTCACCTCACCCTCTCCAGGACCCTCTGATTCAGATGTCCCCCTAAGGTCCCCTTGAGGGTTCCACCTTTTAGTCTAACTTCTAGGATATAGGATCCTCTGGTACCAGTTCAATTTGGGTTCAGTTTTGTGCCCACCCCCACCATTCCTCTTCCCCAAAGTCCTACCCTCACTATTGTCCAAGCCTCAAGATGCCATTTAGGTATGTCAGCAACTGAGACTGATCCAGGTTAGGAACTGCAGATGAGTGAGACCATATGATGATTGTCTTTCTGTGATTGTGTGAATTCACTTAGAATGATCTGTTCCAAGTTCAACCATTTTTCTACAAATTACATTGTGTCATTTTTTTTTTTACTGCTGAGTAGCTTTCCATTGAGTAGATATACCACATCATGGTTATCCATTTGTCCAATGATGGGTACCTGGGTTGATTCCAGTGCTTAGCTATTATGAATTGAGCAGCTATAAACATGGTTGAGCAAATATCTCTGAACTGAGATGTGGAGCTTTTAGAGTAAATGCCCAGTAAGGGAATAGCAGGGTCTGTTGGTATCTCTATATTCATCCTTTTGGGAAGTCTCCATATTGATTTCCATAGTGGTTGTACCAGCTTACATTCCCACCAACAGTAAATGAGTGCTCCTATTTCTCCACATCCCAGCCAACATTTGTTTTCATTTGATTTTTTAATGTTTGCTATCCTTCCTAGGGTAAGGTGGAATCTCATAGTTGTTTTAATTTATATTTCCCTAATGGTTAGGTATGTTGAATATTTTCTTAAGTGTGTGTTAGCTATTTGAAATTCTTCCTTTGAGAACTCCCTACTCAGTTCTTTGCCCCACTTTTTGAGTAGGTTGTGTGACTTTTTTTTTTTTTGTTGTTTAGTTTTTTTGAGTTCTTTGTAGATTCTAGATATTAGGCTTCTGTCAGTGGTATAGCTGGCAAAGATTTTCTCCCATTCAGTGGGTAATCTATTGGCTCTGCTTATGGTATGTTTGTCTATGCAAAAGCTTTTTAGCTCCATGAGATCCCATTGGTTGAGTACTTGTTTAATTTCCTGGGCTGTTGGGGTTTTGTTCAGGAAGTCTTTTCCCAGTCCTATATCGTGGAGAGTGTCTTTTTTTTTTTTTCCAGTATATGAAGAGTTTCAGGTCTTATATTGAAGTCTTAATCCATTTGGACTTGATTTTTGTGTATGGTGAAATGAGTGGGTCTAATTTCATTTGTCTACATATGGTCATCCAATTCATCCAACACCATTTGTTGAAGATGCTGTCTTTTCTCTTTTCACCAGTCTACATTATTGGCACCTTTGTCAAAGATCAAGCAGCTGTAGTTACTTGACCTAATGTCTGGGTCTTCAATTGTGTTCCATTGGTCTATGTTTCTGTTTTTATTCCAATACCATGCTGTTTTTGTCACTATGACTTTGTCATAACTTTAGATACCACCAGAGGTGTGTTTTGGCTGAGGATATGTTTGGATATCAGATGCGTTCTGCCATTCCATATGAATTTTGTGATCATTTTTTTCAATCTCTGTGAAGAATGATGCTGGTATTTTTATTGGTGTTGTGTTAAATCTGTGTTGCTTTTTGTAGAATTGCATTTTTACAATGTTAATTCTACCTATGCAGGAGCATGGAAGGTCTGTCCATCTTCTCAAGTCCTCCTTGATTTCTTTCTGGAGTTATTTTTATGTTTTCATTATATACGTCTTTCATATCCTTGGTTAGTGTTATTCCAAAGTATTTAATTTTTTGTTGCTATTGAAAATGGGACAGCCTCATGGATTTCTTTCTCTAAATATTTGTCCTTTACATATAGAAAAGCAACTGATTTTTTGTTCATTGCTTTTGTATCTTGCCACATTGCTGAAGGAATTTATTACCTTTAGAAGTTTTGAGATGGAGATTTTGGGGTCACTTATATATAGGATCAGGTCATCTGCAAATAGGGTTAACATTACTTCTTCCATTCCAATTTGAGTCCCTTTTATTTCTTTCTTCTGTCTTATTGCTTGGGCTAGTACTTCTAGTACTAAGTTGAAGAGCAGTGGTGAGAGTAGGCACCTCTATCTTGTTCCCTATCTCAGTGGGGACTCTGGGATTTAGGAGCTTTATATAAAGCCCTTATTGTGTTGAGATATAAACTGTCCATGCCTATTCATTCCACTGTTTTGATTATGAAGTGGTGTTGTATTTTGTCAAAGGCCTTCTCTGCATCAATTGAGATGTTCATGTTGTTCTTATGGTTAAGTTTATTTATGTGGTATATTACATTGACCGATTTCCATATATTAAACCATCCCTGGGATGAAGCCTACTTGATCAAGGTAGATATGCTTCTAATGTGATGTTGAACTCAGTTTGCAAGGATTTTGTTCAGGATCTTTGGATCTAAGTTCATTAGGGATATAGGCCTATAGTTTTCTTTCCTTGTTGCATCTCTGTCCAGTTTTGGTATTAGGGTGATGCTAGTTTCATAAAAGGAGGCGGGGACCATTTCCTGGTCTCCAATTGTGCAAAATAGTTTGAGAAAAATTGGTTTCAATTCTTCAATGAAGGTTTGATAGAATTCAGCTGAGAAGCCATCCAATCCTGGACTTTTATCTTTGGGGAGGTTTTTGATTACCTTTTCAATCTTCATGGATGTGATAGGTTTGTTTAGGAGATTAATCTACTCTGAGTTTAGTTGTGGTAGGTGGTATGTGTCTAGAAATTCATCCATTTCTTCCAGATTATTCAGTTTTGTGGAGTAGAGGTTTGGGAAGTATGCTCTGATGATTCTTCCAATTTCATTGATATCTATTATGATCTCTCCTTTTTCATTTCTAATTTTGTTAATTTGAGACTTCTCTCTCTCTTTCTCTTTTTTTTTTTTTTTTTTTGCTTGATAAAATTGGCCAGGGGTTTGTCAATTTTGTTTATTCTTTCAAAGAACCAGCTCTTGGTTTCATTGATTTTTAAAAATTGTTTTCTTAATTTAAAATTCATTAATTTCTGCTTTAAATCTTGATTATTTATTTCCATCTGGAGCTCTTTGGGTGGGATTCTTCTTGTTCTTCCAGTGCCTTTAGGTGGACAGTCAAGTTATTAATTTGGGATCTCTATGTGTTTGTAATGAAGGCATTTAAGGCTATGAATTTTCCCCTTAGGACTGCCTTCATTGTATCCCATAAATTTTGGTAGGTTGTATTTTCATTATCATTCTATTGTAGGAATTTTACAATTTCTTTTTTGATTTCTTTCATGACCCCATTCATTGTTTAAAAGTGTGTTTAGTTTCCAGGAGCTGGTGGAGTTCTTGATGTGTCTCTTGTTGTTAATTTCTAGTTTTAAAGCATTGTGATCTGACATGATGCAGGGAGTTACTTCAGTGTTCCTGACTTAATGGAGGCATGCTTTATGGCCTAATATATGGTCAACTTTGGAGGAGGTTCCATGGGCTGCTGAGAAGAATGTGTATTCTTTAGAGTTGGGGTGGAAAGTTCTGTAGATATCTGTTAGGTCTAGTTGATCTATGATGTTGTTAAGTTCTATTATTTACTGTTGGGGTCCCTCCTAGGACCAGCCCAGGAGGGACAGCAGGGTCTCTGCTGAGTAGAGGGTGAGAGGCGCAGAGTCACAACACAGACTCCGGGAGTTAGGTGGAAGAAGGCAGAGGGCAAGCTGCCCCAAACTCATTTATTCAAAGAAGTGTAGGGGGTTTTACAGGGCTTGGCTGGCCAATCATTGTATGGGGTGGTCCCTTTTTGTGACCAATGACAGCCTGTTTCCAGACAGATGATCTCGTAGCAGGTTTCTTGCGAGCATGGGACTGTAGCTGTTGTCACGCCAGGCCTGCACAGGACACCATATTCACAGAAGCCACTTCCCGGTTTCTCTGCCATGCGGTCTGGCTAGGGCCAGTCCTGCATTGTGCCATACAATTTACCTGTTGATATGCTGCTTGAATGATCTGTCTATTGACAACAGTGGAGTATTGAAGTTTCCCACTATGATGGTGTTGGTATTTATTTCTGTTTTATTGTCGAGTAGATTTTGTTTTATAAACGGTGGTGCACCTGTATTTGGTGCATGTATATTTTTGATTGTCATGTGCTCATGTTGGATCATTCCCTTGATGAGTAAGAAGTTGCTTTATTTGTTCTTTTTGGTACTTTTGGTTTGAAGTTTATTCTTCATATATCAATATAGCAACACATGCTTGTTTTTATTTCCATTTGCTTGGAATATCATTCTCCAACCTTTCACCCTGAGGAGGTATCTATCTTTAGTGGTGAGGTGGGTTTCTTGAAGATAGCAGATAGAAGGGTTCAGTTTTTTGATCCACCCTGATAATCTGTGGCTTTTGATGGGTGATTTAATACAATTAATATTTAATTATTACTGTGAGGTTTGAATTAATCCCTGCCATGATGAGGTGTTTTATGGGGTTTGGTGCTTTCTGGTGTTTTGTACTATGTTGAGCCTGGTCTATTTTGGTTATTGTGATCTTCTTGTTGGCTCTTGAGATTGGTTGTTTGACTCTTCTGTGTGGAGTATTTCCTCAAGTATTCTCTGTAGGTTTAGCTTCATGTTCATATAATCATAGAGTTGACTTTTTCATGGAAAGTATTTCTTTCACCATATATTATGAGGGATACTTTTGCTGGGTAGAGTAGCTTGGGTTGGAAGCCATAGTTTTTCAGACTTTGAAGTGTTCCATTCCAGGCCCTTCTGGCTTTCAGGGTTTCCACTGAGAAATCTGATGCAATTCTTATGGGATTGCCTTGGTATGTAGTGAGTTGTTTCTTGCTGCTTTTAATACTCTCTCTTTGTTTTCATTGTTAAAAGTTTTAACTATGATGTGTCTTGGGGAGTTTCTTCTTTGGTCCTGTCTGTTTGGTGTTCTGTGGGCTTCTTGTATCTGGATGGGCCTCTCTTTTGAGAGATTTGTAAATTTTTTTTCAATAATTTTGTTGAATATGTTGTCTATGCCTCTGGACTGGATTTCCTCTCCTTCTGGTATACCCATAACCTGGATGTTTGGTTGTTTTAGTGTATCCCACAGTTCCCTTGTGTTCTGCTCACTTGATTTTTTGAATTAAGCAAAGTTTTTGGCCTCCCAATCAATTTCTTCTGTCTTGTCTTCCAGGTCAGAGGTTCTGTCTTCCACACAAGTAACTCTGTTGGTGAGGGATTCTAGGGAGGTTTTTATAATTTCTATTTGAGTTTTGTTTTCTGCTGTGTTATTTTGCATCTCTTTGTTGTGGTATGATTTCAATTCAGATTCTGATTTTCTTGATGCTTCCTGGAATTCATTCTTGCATTTGATTGAGTCTTCATTAAGCTTAATCAACTGGTTATTGAGATCTTCCATTTCTTGACTGACCTTCAATTTATTCATATCTCTTTGGAAGGTTCTAACATTTTCTTCAATCAAGGTAAGCCTATTGTCAAAAGTTGAATGCTCTGGGAGATGATTCTGTTCAATTTCATTGATATGATTGTTGGTTCTTTGATGGTTTGCTTCCACTTCAGTGATTTTTTTTTTTTTTGATCTGGGTCTCATTAGTTGTTGTGTTTTCATTTTAGGAATGAATTTCTATTGATTTCTTTATGAATTCATTGGAAGCTTACATTGTAGGAAAAGGCATCCTTGGTGGAGATCTCTCAGTTTTCTGGTTATCATTGGCTTTTTTGCATTGTTATCTACCCATTTTAGGGAGACTTTTTATTTTGTTGAAGAGGAAGTAAGTTTTTGTTCTTTGGCCTGTGCACCCTCTGACCCAGTCAGGATACCAGAGCAAAAGGTCTGATTCCACAGCTCATACAGGGATCAGGGCTCCCCAAGCAAGGCACAATGGGACCTACCAGGACTGGGGGACTGGGAGGAGCCAGGGGACTGGGATCTGATCTACTCACTCCACACACTATGCCCACCTGCACACAGACCAGCACTGGGAACCCAGACCAGGGAGCTAGGAGGAGCCAGGAAACAGGGGTCTGACCTACTCTCTCCACATCACATCACTCACCCGCACACAGTCTGCTCAGGGAACCCAGACCAGGGAACTGGGAAGAGCCAGGAAACAGGGGTCTGGCCTACTCAGTGCACACTGCCCTGCCAGCCAGCACACAGACCAGTGCAGGGAACCCAGACCTGATTTTGCTTTTGAATATTTTTGTCATGTAGCAATAGATATAAATTTGTACAGATATGGCACTTGTCTGCAATGCACAAGGACCTAGGTTCAATCCCCAGCACTTCAAAAGATAACAACAACAAATATAACTTTGTGCAGATTAATTGCAAAAAAAAAATGTTTGAAAAATGCCAGAATAGCAGGTGACCCTATCAACCTATCTTCTGTCTTTATATAGTCCTCCAAATCTAGGTTTGCTGAGGCCGCAATAAAGGATTTCATGCAAGTACTTGGTCCACAAGTGTAGCTTAGAGAGTGAAGGAGAGGAACAGAAGACAAACATAGGAGGAAGACCAAGTTCAAAATACATTGTCATATCATACACTGTACAGATGCCACTCACTGATCCATCATTGTACATCTGTCTTCATCTTACTTGTGTGTGGGACACTGTCCTTATATGTTCAGTTACCTTTGTATGTTAATCTGTTTCTGGATTTTCTATTCAATTCCATTCATCCATATTTCTATACAGATAACATTACCACATTGTTTTTCTTACTGAAGATTAAGTAGGTTTGAACAGTTTAAACAGAAGAGCTAGTCTGCCTCCTGACTTCCCTTTTCTTTTCCAAACTATTATTATTATTATTTTCTTTTTTGAGGTAGGGTCTCACTGTAGCTCAGGCTGACCTGGAATTCACTATGTAGTCTAGGGTGGCCTCGAACTCATGGCAATCCTCCTACCTCTGCCTCTCAAGTGCTGGGATTAAAGGCATGCACAACCATACCTGGCTCCAAATTTTTTCTTGACCATTCTTATTTTATATTTTCCTTTAAATTGTAGTATTGGCTTCTATGATTTCAAAATAAAAATGCTATTTCAACTAAATCACATCTTTAGTATTACTTTTTCCTATCCAAAAGATATGCCTTCCATTTTTCATCAGCTTTTGTATTTTTCAGTAGCATTTAAAATAATCCTTATGTATTTCTTACTTAATTTCATGTTTATTGCCATTCATTTTATTTTTCTTGTTGAATTGTAAATAGCTTTCTCCTCTCTCTCATCATATATGTCAAGTTGGTTTCTGTAGGTTGCACACCCGCAATAAGTTCTATTTTGTCTGATTTCCTTGAGTTTTTGTCATTGAATCTGACCTCTATTTATATGCAATCTAAGCTTTGATAGATTTAATGTGTCTTGAAGTCAAGAGCTACAGCAGTCCTTTGCATTTGATAAATGAGGCTGTTTGAACTCAGATCACATCCTCTCTAAAACATTGTTACAACCTAGTTTAGGCATATGGGGTAGTAGCAGTCCCAGGGATTGCTATTCATGTTTGCTTTTCTTCACCATTGAAAACAATGCTTAGTTGTTATTTTTGTTACCAAGTAATGCATAGACATCTTGGGAGACTATTTACTATTGGGCTTCATCAAGAGAGGAAATATAAGGCTGGGAAGATAACTCAGTGGCTAAGGTATAAGGTGCTTGCTATGCAAGAACGAGGCCCTGAGTTTGAAATCCTAGGACCCATGTAAAGCCAGAAATGGTAGCATGAGTATCTGTAATCCTGTCACATTTAAGGCAAGATGGGAGGTGGAGACAGGAGTATTCTCAGAATTGTGCAGGCCAGCTATCTTGGTACCCAGTAGTGAACAACAAAGCGACACTGCCTTAAAAAGGGCAAGGCAAAGGGCTGGAGAGATGACTTAGTGGTTAAGGCATTTGACTGCAAATTCAAAAGACCCTAGTTTGACTCTTCAGGACCCATGTAAGCCAGATGCACAAGGGGGCGCATGCATCTGGAATTTGTTTACAGTGGCTGCATGCCGTGGCATGCTCATTCTCTCTCTCTCTCTGCCTCTTTCTCTCTCTCAAATTAATTAAATTTTTAAAATTTTTTTAAAAGTTCAAGGCAAGGAACAATACCAAAGGTTGTCCTCTGACCTCCACATGCATGTCGTGGCACATACATGCCTACACTCACACACATGCATATGCATACACACACACACACACACACACACACACACACACAAAGAGAGAAACTATATGGTGTTTACCTATCATTTTTCAATTATTCTGGGGTATGTCTTCTCATACAGTGAAACATCTGAAACCACACCATACCAAGCACTTCCTGAGTAACATGTATTTAGAAATACAAGCTATTAGCCGGGCGTGGTGGTGCACACCTTTAATCCCAGCACTCAGGAGGCAGAGGTAGGAGGATCTCCAAGAGTTCAAGGCCACCCTGAGACTACATAGTGAATTCCAGGTCAGCCTAGACCAGAGTAAGACCCTACCTTGCAAAACCAAAAATAAAATAAAATAAAATAAAAATAAAAATAAAAATAAAAAATGGAAATACAAGCTATTGGGAACCCCAAAGTGAATGTTGGAGAAAAGCTAGAAGGACCAAGCAATTATCATTAATCAGAGCTCTGGCAAATAGGAGAACTAGTGCTAGTGGGCATGTATAAACCACAGTAGCAAGAAAAGAAGCAAACAGACAATAATTGAAGGAAATGGATATCTAATGCAGAATGTGAAAAATCAATAACAAAGAACAGGAAGACATATATACATATGTATACATATATATACATATATATAAGGAGCAGAAATTAATGGTGAACAAAAAGAAGCTATCAGCAAATATGGTAAATTTATATAACTATTAAAATGATAACTCTGATTTCCATGTTTTGTGACAATAGTTATCTCACTGAGCTATAGGAAAGCAAAACTAATTCCCCTTCGTAGCTGTGTCTTGGTGCCCTCCTCTCACTTCCTTCCCTCTCCCCTCCCTACTACCTCCCAGTCTCTAATGGACACTCTTCTCCTCTGTTCTATGAGATCAGAAAGTCTTTAATGTTTAAAAGCTCAACAAAAGTTCTAAGACTCTCTCTCTATCTTTCTGCCTCTTTCCCTCTCTCAAATAAATAAGTAAATTAAAAAAAAAAATTTTAAGGTGGCTGGAAGGATGGCTTAGTGGTTAAGGCACTTGCCTGCAAAGCCAAAGGACCTCATTTTGATTCCCCAAGACCCACATAAGCCAGATGCGCAAGATCACACACGCATCTGGAGTTTGTTTGCAGTGGCTGGAGGCCCTGGCATGCCCATTTTCTCTCTCTCTCTCCCCCCTTTCCCTCTCTTGCTTTCTCAAATAAATAAACAAAATTTTTTAAGTTCTAAAAGAATGTGAACAAATTAACATTAGAGAGCTGAGATGTTGTTATGGTTAATAATATAAATCTTTTATTGACTTAGCAAAAGAAAAATAAATTCGACTCTCAAGATAGCCATTAAAGAGCACAGATAAAGTATTGGCCTCAAAAACAACTTTGTGGGCTGGAGAGATGGCTTAGCAGTTAAGGCACATGCCTGCCAAGCCCAAGGACCTGGTTCAATTCTCCAGGTCCCACATAAGTCAGATGTACGTGGTGGCGCATGTGTCTGGAGTTCATTTGCAGTGGCTAGAGGCCCTGGCATGCCCATTCTCTCTCTCTCTCTCTCTTTCCCTTTCTCCGTCTCAAATAAATAAATAAATAAATAAATAAATAAATAAATAAATAAATAACAAAAAAAAACAACTTTGTAACTAGGAGTGGACTGATGTTTGCTTCAATTGAGAATCCTCTGACCTGATGCTATTTTCATTAATAAGAAGATAATCTGAAACTGGCCGTCCATAAGCTGACTCTTTAAAGCAAAAGTCTGTCCTTAGTTATGGTCAGTAACAGCTTCACATGTATCTTTTGTTGCATTGCAGTGAGATGTCGATAAAACAAGAGCCCAAGGCTGACACAGAGAAACAAGAGGGACTTCAAAGTAAAGCATTTTCTATTTTCTACCCTGTGATGTGTAGGAGAAGGATACACAAGCGATCCTTGAGATATCTGCCCTCAAGGCCCTCACAACTTGTCCAGTGGAGATTGTGCTTGAAATAACCGGCAGTGGAGGACCATCCCATCTCCTTGAGCTGGAGAGATGGCTCATGTCACTGTGCACTCACCTCCATAATGAGGACACCTGCCTCATGAGCACAGGGATCTCTTTTTAAAATTTATTAATTTTTAAGTAGAAAGAGAGAGAATGACAATACCAGGGCCTCCTGCTACTGCACACAAACTCCAGATGCATGCACCACTCTGTGCATCTGGCTTTACATGGGTACTGGGGAATTGAACACAGGCAGTCTGCCTTTGTAAACAAGCACCTTAACTGCTGAGCCATCTCTCCAGCTCAAGGTTTTCTTTACCATACTGTCCACCACTGCTGAGCCATTATTGCTCCCTGAGTTTTCCACATATCTTTTTTCCTACTTACCCCTCCATGAAATGTTAATACCGTGGATATACTGTGCCCATGTTATGTTTAGAGACCCACAAACCATTTCAATTCCTAAAAAATTTTTCCTCAATAGACAAAATTTTCCTCCTTGGAATAATATTTCTATACTGAGAATGCATATCCAGAGTGAGGCTTTGCATGTGTACATGGTAAATACCATATGTTAAATAAACGAATGATGTAATGAATGTATAAGACATCAAGTTTGCCATACAGAATACCATCAACATGTTAATGCGTGTCATGTAAAATGCTTTTATGCAAATGTCAGGAAACTACCTACTTTTGTGTAATAGAAAAGAATTCAATTGGCTGGAGGAATGGCTTAGTGGCTAAGGCACTTGCCTGCAAATCCAAAGGACCCAGGTTCAATTCCCCAGGACCCACGTAAGCCAGATGCACAAGGTGGCTCATGTATCTGGAGTTCATTTACAATGGCTGGAGGCCCTGGCATGCCCATTCTTCATTCTTTCTCTCTCTCTCTCTGTCATAAATAAATAAAAATAAAAAGTAAAAAAAAAAATTTAAAGAAATAATTCCCTAACTACAAAATGAGTGGCTAAAAAGAATGTTAACACACTTTTTAACTGTATGTGAATCATGGCTTTCTTAATACTATATAACCACAATAAATGCAATAGAAATGCATTTTGTGACCAAATATGGCTAACACACTCATCTGGACACCATGATTTCAAATTTTGCAATAACTGAAACAGCTTCATAAGGATAAAAACTCAGTTGTACAAAATCAAATTGATGATATCTATGAGATTTTATATGACCAATTGACTTAAAAGTTTGAAATAACTTCTTGCTCCCAGAGACCAGACAGAATGACTTTTGTCTTTATAACTCCATTGTCTTGCTTAGTTCTACACAGCAAGTTAGGCCAGCCTGGGCAACTTAATGAGAACCTGTCTCACATAAAAATAAAAGGCCTAGGGATATGTCTGCTCAGAAGAAGAGTGCTTGCTCCCCGTTGGTAAGGCCCTCGGTTCAATTCCCAGTACCAAAATTAAAATTAAAGAATAAAGCTAACTGCGTTAGGAGGAGTCGGTGGAAAACCTAAATTTAAAGCACACAGTGACTTGCAAAGAGGAAATGTTTCTCACTTGAGAGGTTATCAGGAAGAAAGCCTGTCATTTGTACATGGGGGAACACAAAGAGACCATGCAGTCCAATTATGAAAATCTTTACAAACAAGTCTCAGGGATTTAAACAAAAAGCTAAAGCCAGGGCTGAAGAGATGGCTTAGTGTTTAAGGTGCTTGCCTGCAAGGCCTAAGGACCCAGGTTTATTTCCCCAGTACCCACGTAAGCCAGATACACAAGGTAGTGCATATGTTTAGAGTTCTTGCAGTGGCTGCAAGCCCTGGCATGCTCATTCTCTCCCTCTTTCTTTTTCTCTGTCTCTGCTTCTCTCCCTTTCAAATAAATAAATAAAATTTAAAAAACAGAGATGACAACTGTAATGGAAGGACTGAAGTGATTTTCAGAGAGAGCAAAGAATAGCATTTTCTTAGAAGAGCTGCAAGTCACAGGAATGCTACAAGAAAAAAAAAAAAAACACTGACTCCGTTTCTAGACGTTGAAAGGCAGTGGGAGCAGACTGAATCCACTTTTCCTTACTCCACTCCCTTCAGACAGGAGTCCTCATCTTTATGGTGCCAATAACATAATAACGTGGTACTGTCAACCCACACATGAATATGTCCTGTGAAAAAGCAAAATGAAAAAAGAGGGAAATTGGGCTGGAGAGATGGCTTAGCAGTTAAGGCGCCTGCATCCTAAGCCTAAGAACCTGGTTCCAATCTCCAGGTCCCACGTTTAGCCAGATGCAAAGTGATGCAAGGGCGCAATGCTGCACTTGACCACAAGGGGGCGAACGCATCTGGATTTCGTTTGCTGCAGCTGAGAGGCTGCTGGCACGCCCATCTCTATCTGTCTTCCTCTCTCTATCTCTCTGTCTCTCTCCAAAAAATATGCGGGGGGAGGGGTGGGGATTACTTGTGAAAATGCTCCTGAAAGAGCCAGAAAGAATTTTCTCCAAATCACTAGTAAATCTTTCCTTGAATTTCAGGTACTTGAACTCTTTGTATGCCAATTGCTGGACCATGCTGGCAAGAAGACAAGGCTTCCTAGACTATTCTAGCTTAGTCCTGGACTTTGGCTGGGGACTCCACCTGGGAGCCACATGGGCTGTCTAGAAGAGGACTGGACACTATGGCAATTGGTGTTACAGTAAGAGAAGAGGGAAAGGGGAAACTACATTGGCTGGCTGTGCAATGCCCTCCTGTGCAATGAAGAAAAGCATAAAGCTGACTTCAAGGTTTCTCACTATTAGGTAATACGGCAGATAAGAAAGGACTTTGAGGGTCAGGAGTGAGTTTAATTTGATTTTTAGAGAGAGCATATTAAACTGCAAAAATGCTACTCAAAGATACAGTTGCTTTCTTGTTACTGAGCTGAAAGGCTAATCAAGTGGGCACTGAAGAGCGGCCCCTAGGCTACGGGATACATCAGAGCTGGATTAGACGATGCTGTCCAAAGGGAGGGATGAGCTCACCCAGAGCCTGGCCAGAGACAAAGGACAGTGAGTCAGCTTGTCCTGAGAAGTGCCAGGGAGGTTCAGAAGCAGAGAAAGCCCTGGCTGAGAGAGCTCACAGGAAGAGAAAACGTGTTAGAATCTAGGAATTTGAAATAAGAGGAAATAGTCACAAAAAATATTACAAGACACCCAAATATCATAAAGAAGGCGGACGCACAAAGCCAGGTTTGGGACTCCAAAGGAAGGAAATGTGCGTTTGCAAACCATGTAAAAATGGAGGGAGCTTTCCTAAGAGCAACAAAGGCTGAACTGAAGTCCTCAGCATAAATCTGCGTAGGCCACGTGGTCTGGGTCCGAATGGTTGAGAGTATGGGAGTGAGGGAGTCCATCCTTTAGCGTGCTCAGTGGATGGCCAAAGAGTGGAGAGAGACCCAAAACTGCAGGCTGCTGATGGCCTGGTACTCATCCTCTGGTTCATCTTAATTGTAATTACCATATAATTGAAAGCAGAGTGAAAAACTAGGCGTGGGTTCAGGTATTGCACTGGAAGTGCGAGGATCCAAAGCCAGAAAAGAGAATGTGGGCAGCAGTAGGTGAAGGAAAAAATAAATCCTGAGTTCCTGACTTCAGCCAGGCTTGGTTGGCAGCCAGCTCAGCGTCCAGCACCTCACTTCAAGCTCACGTTGTGTGGTGCCTGTCTGCCAGCCCTAGAGCTTTCTGCCAGGCCCAGCGGCAGCCCAGCCCGGAGCTGACCTTGGGGGTCAGCTCCCTCAGCCAATCCTCACACAGGCAGTATGTCCCCACAAAGCGGGGACCCAGGCACAGAGAGCCCTGTGGCAGAACAGCAAAGCACCACTCCCGCATGAAACCCAGCCTCGCAGGGTTCTCCCCCGCAGCTGTCCATCAGTCACAGCTGTCCACCACAGCTGCTCCGAGATCAGCAGCCCACGGAGCTGTGACAGGGGCACCACGCACAGCTGCAGGGCGGCGATTTCTCAACCACAGCCTCGTGGACGCTTTGGGCCGGATCATTCTCTGGTTAAGCAGCTTCTTCGGCTTTGCTCATTGTCTTCCTGTGATGGTGAAACATGTCTTCAGACATTGCCAAAAGTCCCCAAAGAGGCAAAACCGCCCCCAGTTTGAAACCACTGTGCAACACTGCAATTTTATGCAAGTTGCTTCACTTCTCCAAATCTATTTCTCATCTGTGAAGTCAGATAATAATAGAACTGACCTCATAGGCTTTGGGGGACCATTAGATGAAACAGCCAAGGTGTAAGCATTAGCAGTAAGTGGACATGAATAACTTAGTGTACAGCTTCATCGGCCTCGTAGCAGTGCTGAGGTAAAGCTCTGACTTACAGTGGTGTATTTTTATGGCAAAGATTCAAAGTTTAATTTCCTTTTCTCTGATTAACAACAATAATAGGGTGCTTATTCCTAATACCTATTTCAGCAACTAGATCAGAGGCCAGATCTCAATGCGGATAAATCAAATTGAGAAAATTCAACCTCAGTCACGTTTCTCTTCCTTCATTGCTAATTACCAATTAATGCTCTTAAGTTAAATATGACCACATGCCATTCTGTTGTAGTTAACTAAACATGGGGTGTGAAAAAGACAAAGGAACCCTGCTCTAAAAGTGAATAGAAAATTAGAATATCCTTGATGTTTACACCTCACTATCTTACAAAATGCAGATTTGAAGTGTACATTTACTAAAACAAATTTTTAATGTAGTCTGCAATCTTGGACTTTAAAAAGCATGAATAGTTTAGGTGTGTTAGCATAAACTGAATGCCAGCATGCAACCACTAAAACTAATTTAAGAACATTGTTAATGATTCATTACAGAGAGCAGTCATTAGATTTTTGTATGATCAGAGCAAATGCATTAGCAGAAACAATTATACACTGATACAAGGAAAAGCCACGTTGAGGGGAAAATCATCCATGTAATAAAAGGACATGTTGCAGGCTTCCTCCTCAACTCACTTAGACTAAGTGGCAAACAGTTGTTGCCATCTGCCAGCAAGATCCCTTGGCAGAGGGACTCGACAAACCTGTGCAAAGCCCTTGTCTGTTGAAAAGCCTTACCTCAGCACTCCCAGAGCCCAATCTTTAGGAGAAAGAAAAGGAACCTGGCTTGCATCATTAAGGAATCCAGAGAGAAACATCAAACAAGATAAGCAGGAAGAGTATATCTGAGAGAAATGCCTTTTGTTGTTTCTGCTTCTAGAAGTCTCTGAAATGTTCAGATGCTACCCACTTTTGCCCACAGTGGAGTCATTGTTCAGATGAATTGCATTGTATTTATAACTGCTTTTTAATGTATATTAGAACTCTTCAAGGCATTGTCATTTTTATGTCTCTAGGACCTAGCAGAGGGTGGACAGTAAATGATGCCTGAGTGAATGAATGTCTGAATGAATGAAGCATCAGTTGGTCCAGGTCACATGACTGATGTGCCAGACCCCAAGATCAGTTAAGAACTTAATACAGTAATGGACATCTTCACGGAGGCATGTTAAGTACTGTGTGTCCAACCAGCTGAACCTTCCTATCACATCTCATCTTAGTCTTCCTAAAATAGATACAGTCTAAGGGGGCAGGAAATGAGGCCATGAGAGAGCCATGTGACCCGGGGCAGCTCTGCACCAGAAAGAAAAGAAGTTAGGCAATTCTCCAGATCACTAAAACAGAAGAGACATTTGCCAGGAATTTCCTGATAACGCAGGCAAGTGTCCCATTGTTGTCTATTCTTCCTTCTGCATGAATTAATAACACAATTGTCTAAGTTTAGTTCTCCATTTGTCTATTCACATTCAGACCTAGCTTCGGATAAAATAATTTGAAGTGGAGAGCCTCAAGGAGATAAAAGAGGAGGACCCTGGCGACAAAGAAGGAACCTTCAAAACTAGCTCTAGGGTGTCACAAAGCAGCCTGATGCATGCAAGTGGCACATTGGAAATTATGAATCAAAAATGGATCTAAAAGAATGATTAGCTGCTTCTCTGAATTTGCAAATGACAAAGGTTAGCTGTCTTCACTGCATGAAGAATTTAATTTTCCTTGTAACTTATCAGTATTTTGAAAGTGAATGTATATGGAGCAATTGTTTCTTTTCATTCCTGTGGATGTTGACTGCAAAAATTCAATCTGAGAAAGCTTAAAGGCAACAGTGGTAAAAAATGAAATGGTTTTGAAAACTGAGCTCAAATAATACTGTCTCCCAGGATGTGGTTTGGAATAATACAACACTGAATTAATGTTCTCTCTGAAGGCCTGGCTCTGAAGTGGTGGAGAAGGAGCCCGTGAAGGAGCAGCTTCTGGGCTTTCCATTATTGGACACTGGGATATTTCATCCAAGACAACTCACCTGCTGTTGCCAGAGTCCTGTGGCAGCCAGCCTTGAGCATCAGAGGAAGACAATTCTCAAATTGGACAGAAAAATAAGCAGGCACCATATAAATTAAAAAGAAATTGTCTCTGAGAAAGCTTTGTAAACTGCAGCATGCCGTGAAATCAGACTTATTAGGGCACAGAGCACTGAAGCGTTCCTTTCTTCTCTTAATAAAATGATGTGACTAATTGCAAGGATAGAACCTCATTAAGTTCTTTAACTGGATTGTTCTTTTTAATTATTGCAAACTTGTTTGTGTTCGGAGGACAGATTTCTGAAAGCAGATCTTCTGCCTCTCCCTGCTTTCATGCAGCACTCCGTGGTGTTCCGCCTCTGGAACGGTTTGATTCAAAGGAGGATAGGATGTGTCTACCTGTGTTATAGGAATTCACCATGGAAACCACAGAACTGGAGGAAAATGAGTCAAAGGAAAGCAAATCAAAATTGCTGTGACTTTTCAGCTCAGGTAGTTAGCATTGCCTGAGTTCTCCTGTTTTCTTGGGGTTCTTGAAAGGAACTGGAAGGCTTTTGTTGAGAAAGATTTAAAGCATAAAATACAAGATTTTGTTATTTTAAGCTTACTGACCTGCAAAATAATCTTATTGCTCTACAGGCATCATGTTTTTCAGACCTAATAGTTTAAAAGCATTTGGCAAAGCTGATAGAAATTTTTTAATAATAAAGGTAAATGTTCATGCATTTAAAAAAAAAAAAAAAAAAAAAAAAAAAGGCTTCAGGGAGATTGGAATGTAGCTTACTGGTAGATTGCTTACCTGGCCTGTCCAGGGATTTGAGTCCCAGCCTATGTACTGAAATAAGTAAATAATAAATACAGAAATAAAACTTAAAAAGTCCAGGAGTCATATCAATAGACATGACGGTCATTATAAATCAACTTGTCAGTGATACTCTTTGCTTCAAATTTCTTTTTCATTTTGTGTGTGGTATGTATGTGTTTACATGTGTATGTGCATGTGTGTGGTGGGGTGCTTGTGCACACACATGTGCATACATGTGTGGAGTCCAGAGTGTCATCTTCAGTTACTCTCCACCTTATTTATAGAGGTAGGTTCTCTCACTGATTAGGCTAGTAGAGCTAGCCAGCTTGCCCTGGGTGTCTACTGTCTCCACCTCCTCACTGGTGGGCCACCATACCAGTTGTTATTTCCATTAGTGCAGGGATCCTAACTCTGGGCCTCACACTTGCAAGGTGTTACAGTTATCTTTTCATTGCTAGGACAAACATCTGACCAGAAGCAGTTTATGGGAGGAAAGGGTTTCTTTCAGACTTACAGATTCCAGGGGAAGTTTCACAATGGTGGAAGAAGCTGGCTCACTCCAGCATCCATGGGAAAGAAACAAAGCTCAAACTGGCTCTCTACACACCTAGTAGGATTGGACTAAAGATCTGCCCCAGTGACAGACACCCTTCCAGAAGGGATCTGTGTGCAGGAGACAAGGAGGAAACTTAATCAAAAATACATGGGCTGGAGAGATGGTTTAGATGTTAAGGCTCCAGCCTGCTAAGCCTAAGAATGCTGGTTCCAATCTCCAGGTCCCACGTTTAGCCAGATGCAGTGATGCAAGGGCGCAATGCTGCACTTGCCCACAAGGGGGCACACACATCTGGAGTTTGTTCATAGCAGCTGAGAGGCTGCTGGTACGCCCATTCTCTATCTGTGTTCTTCTCCCTCTCCCTCTCTCAAAAAATAAATAAATAAATACGTGAGTCTCTGGGGGACTTACATTTGCATTCCAACCACCACACCAGTAAAGCACTTTATCCACTGAGCCATCTCTCCATCCCCTCTTTTACATTCTGTTTTCAAAAAACTGTTTGTTTATTTTTTTATTTAGTTAGTTAGTTATTTGAAACAGAGAAAGAGAACGGGAGAGGAAAGAACGAGAAAGGAAATAGGTTCAACAAGGCCTCTTGTAAATGAACTCCACATGCATGCATCACTTTGTGCTTCTGACTTTACATGATTACTGGGGCCATAGGCTTTGCAAACAAGCACACTTTAACTGCTAAGCCATCTCTTCAGCCCTTCCTTTTCATACTTTAACAAATTTCCTTTGGTTCAAAGCTTATTGCGTTGAGAGAGGAAAACATACACTTCCAGATGTTTCACCAGATTAAAGAACTTTAATGTGGACATAGAAGGGCATGCCTTTAATCCCAGCTTTTGAGAAGCTGAGGTAAAAGTATAATTGTGAGTTGGAGACCAGCCTGGGCTACAGAGTGAGTTCCAAGTCAGCCTTCACTAGAGTGAAAAACTGCCTAGGAAAAAAAATTAAAACCAAAATGACATCCAAGCTTAATAGAATCCCACAGTTTATAGGTTTGTTTGTTTGTTTGTTTGTTTGTTTGTTTGTTTTTGTTTTGAGGGCTATATTGCCTATAGTCCAGGCTGGACTGGAATTCATTTTTCTCCTGCTTCAGCCTCCCCAGTAACTAAGACTACAGGTACATGACACAATCAGTTTAAACAAGCATGTCACAATAAATCCATATGAAAGTACTTTTAAACATATGTACTTTTTTTTTTCTTTTGGTTTTTCGAGGTAGGGTCTCATTCTGGCCCAGGCTGACCTGGAATTCACTATGTAGTCTCAGGGTGGCCTTGAACTCACGGTGATCTTCCTAAGTGGTGGGATTAAAGGCATGCACCACCATGCCCAGCTCTATATGTACTTTAAGGATGTTGCAATAAAATTATTTCATCCTCTAAAGAGATCATCAACCCTGGACTAGGGTATTTTTCATGTCCCAGGCCTCACACTAACAAACAATAGCTCCTACTCCTTAGCCACGGCTTCAATGGTTTATTTTCCTACACTGGGCCCTGGGCCTTTCGTGAATTCTTCAATTGTTTCTAGATGTCAATGAGGCACACTCAGCCCCACCTGGGAGATCCTCACACCTTGAACACATTATGATCCAGTTTGAAATAGCTTCACTCAGTAAAATCCAGCTTTTCCAAGTAGAACTTTCCTAAAATTCAAATTGAATAAGATTTAATGGGCTAATCAAATACCCTTAACTCATGTTTTGCAGAATTAAATATATTATGAAATGTGTGACACATTATTATGTCGATTTTTAATTTAGAAATTTGAGTTATAATACTTCTAGCAATGTGCTCTTGCTAATATCTAGTTTCATTCTTAACCAGTTGTGTTGTGCTTTTTTTTTTTTTTTTTTTTTACCAATAAGCAAGCCTCAAGGACATGCCATGGTACTAATGCTTGTGCTACAGTTCTGAGAAAAAATATTTTTTAAAGAAAATCATTCAAACAGGTTATTAAGGAATACTGTGGCTGTTACTTAAAATTTTTAAAATCATACTTAACAGAGAAAGTCCACTAAAAACCATTTCTATTTTATTATAAAGACACCATATTTGAAAATAATTTCAAATGGATACACACAGGCACACACTCTTCATGACTTTCCCAAAGCCTAGAAGAGAACTTGGCTGGTAGTCCTACAATAAAATATCTTTACAAGTTCTAAAGAATTGAAAGAGGCCATTCAGTCATGTCTGTCTTAACCAGATGTATAAGTGGTCCCCAAACATAATTTTTAATTCTTGTTGTAAAATGTATATCAAAAATTAAATTCTGGAGAATCAAGATTGACCTTAAAGACATGTCCAACCTTTCTGTATTACTAGTTGGAAGAATATAATTTTTTACTATGCTTCTGATTAATTTTAGGTGGTCATATTAGGAGATAAGTCAATTAATTCCTATCAGTGTCCTACCTTTTTACTTTAATGAATTATGCTCCCTTTAAAGATTTAATATCAGCTGAATGGGAGGGGTGGCTTAAAACTAAGCTGGTAATAAGAGGAATAAAATACATTCTTTCAAGTATTCAAATGTGCCTATTCTTAGGTTTTATTCTAATTAATTTAACAACATTAAATTAATCCAATCTTTAGAAACGTAAGAATTAGTTTACATCTTTAATTATTTAATTGCAGGATGAGAAGATTTGGTCTGGTGCCAGGGTTGGCATTTTTTGCATTTAAGATTACTGTAAAGCATTATTCTTTCTCCACTTTTTGGTCCTTGCATTCTCCTACATGCCTGTACATTTGCTTTCAAATTTAGAGCTCACTTTTGTAACACCAGCTTGTTCCTAACCTACCAAACATGTTCCTCCCTTGTTGCTAGCCACCTGCACTGATTTAAGAAGAGATAACACAGACAAGATAGCACCTGGTTCCCAGAGCTTCTCCACCCCTCCCAGCAGCTGGCATAAGCCTCCCAACACACACACTTCAAACGTGCAGGTCAGAGGCAACTTACTTAAGTTCCAAAACACCGTCCCAGGGGCTGGGCTGGAGGGTTGGCCTACCATGCCAAGGCCCTTACTTTGATCTTCAGCACCACACACTCCAGGTCCCTCAGCAGGAAACATTGTCAACAGGTTGTGATTAGGAAGTTATAGCTGCAGACATTGTTGACAACAAAGGTCATAAAGATGGGTCATCCCTCTTGGTCTTTCCCCTCTTCCTTCCTCCCTCCACATCCGTGGAGGATTTGGCACACCAGTTTCTGTGTTTTGCTTTTTTCCCTTTTTCTGATTTATTTTGCAAGGCTGAACTGAAACATTCTCTGGAGGATTTTGCCTACCCCTCAGGCTCTCTACTACAAAACTACTTCGTCAGGATTCCCATAAGAAGCAATAAGATGGTCAGCTGGTGTGCTCTGGACTTCATGAAGGACTTTGTGATGCTTCCTTTGGTCGCCATCCCTGATTTCATCTTACTTCCTTGCTTTCATTGTACACAAGAGCATCATCATCCATGGTCATTATTCAGAAAAAAAAAGTAGAGTGACTATTTATAGCCTCCAATTGCTGCCCTGTAAGAGAATGGGGAGGAGACGCCATCTTAGCCAAAGCTGTGAATCTAAACAGGAGATGACAACGTGTCCCAGTAATGAAAAGAAATGTTGACTGGCTTTGGGTTTCTTTATCCTGCCCAGGCTGTTAATTCTGTCAGGAGTTTTGACAGCAAACATTTGCACTGCACCCACCCAAAAATTCATCAAGGACAGGCAGGGGTGGGGAGGACTGATGGCAGTTTGTATTCAACAGCCAAATTGGGAAGATAAATGTTGTTGTGATGGAAAGACAAAAGGTGAATTGAATAGAGAAATGAGAAAGAGGAGAGTTAGGGATCTGCCTATGCCCTTGGCAGCACTCTGATTCCTGGGTTGTTGGAAACCTCGGTGTCATCTCACAAAAGACTTGAGGCTTGGATATGTATCTAGACAATGTGTCCTGGCTCTGTATGCAAAAGGCTGGGAGGTGGGATGTGCATGCTTTTGAGATGGATGGTGCACTGATGGAAGAGATCACCTAACCTGAGGGACCCTAGCTCCTGTAAGCTGGGACCAATGTTGGAAAGAGAGACCTACCCCTCTTCTGAGCCTTTGTCATCCCCCAGGTTTGATGTTTGATATTTGCTATAAGAAGTTCATTTATTTGTCAACCTATGAAAGAGCAGCAGTTCTCAGATCCAGAGCTTTGACAGACTCTGCCAGAAATGTTCTTGTTCCCATGCTGCCCTAGCTGCATTATGTATGTTTTGAATCTGAATGTTTGAATCTGCAGATGCCTGATACAGAGTCTTCTTTGATTTCCCAGATTGAAGTTGTCCTCCACACTACCATGACATTCTGTTCTCTATAAAGGCATAAGTCTGTTTATGTGGAATACAGAGGCAATTTGAAAAATATGTATGTTTTGAATCTGAATGTTTGAATCTGCAGATCTCATGTGCCTAGCATGATCAAAAGTTCAACTGGACCTGGTCAGATGGATCTTAGATGGTTAAAATAATTGCCTGACACAACCTAAAAACAGTGTGTTCCAGACAAATGTTTAAATGACCACTGTCAGTAACCACATTAAATATAATTGCCAGATAATCTTTGCACAAATGGTGACTTCTTGTATAATAAAACATGTAAAAACTCTTTGAACTCCAGAGGACCTGTTTGCACCTCTGTGGCTAGAGGCCCTGGTGCTCCCATTTCATGAGCTCTCTCAGTGAAAGACCCTATCTCAACAAGGCAAAAGATAAATAATGTTTTTTTAAACATGAACCCACATTAAAAAAAATATATGTATGTGCATTCCAAGAGTTTCACATTAAATGCCAACTTGGCATGATGGCACATACATGCCTGTACATTTGCACACCTTTAATCCCAGCACTTGGCAACAGGTTGTTCAACCGAATCTTGGTCTTGGTAGGCCGGAGAGCATTGCACTGCACCCACCTCAAGAAGGCGGGGGTACTGATGGCAGTGTAGCCAAATTGGGAAGATAAGTCGTTGTGATGGAAAGACAAAAGGTGAGAATAGAGGAGAAAGAGGAGAGTTAGGGATGCCCTTGGCTTCCTGGAGGTGGTGGGGGCGTCTGTACAAAATGGAGTGAGGTGTGATTGTGTGCTAAGAGATAGAGGGACCAGTCCTGTGGGGACCATAGACTACCCCCAATGAGACCCTGTCAAAAAAAGCTAAAAAGAGCAGCTCTCAACAATAACAAAAATGCTCTTGTTTGCTGCTGCCCAGCTGCATTCCGCTCCTGGAGTTGCATTATTTCCAGATCTTAGTGGTTAAAATAATTGCCTGCACAACCTAACAACCAGAGTTTAATCTAAAATGTTCTCTCTCCTGGCAAATAAATAATGTTTTTTTTAAAGTTAAATTGCACCAGGCATGATGGCACACACCTTTAATCTCAGCACTTGGGAGGCAGAGGTAGGAGGGTCACCATGACTACTATAAAAAAAAAAACCACATATCCCACATAAAATAATGATGGTCAATGCATGTTTACTAAAGGAAGGACTATTGTTAATTACCTCCTTGTTTTAGGAACTCTACAACAAGATGTTTCATATCCCATTTTTTTTTTTTTTTTTGAGAGAGAGAGGGAGGGGAAGACAGAGAAAGAGGCAGAGAAAGAGAGTGCGCTTGCCAGGGCCTTCAGCCACTGCGAACTCCAGGCGCATGTACCACCTTGTGTGCATGTGCGACATGGCATGCTTGCGTCACTGTGCATCTGGTGCAACCTGAGATTGGAACATGACTTCTTAGGCTTTTCAGGTAAGTGCTCTAAACCCTAAGCCATCTCTCTAGTCCCCGTTTCCCCATTTTTTTTTTAAAGACAGAGGCTCACAATCTAACCCAGGCTGGCATTGAACTCATGATCTTCCTGCCTCATCTTTCCTAGTTCTGGGATTATTGATGTGTGCCACCACAACTGGCTTAGATGTTCCATTTTTTTTTTTTTTTTTCAAAGCCAAGCCTTAAAGGTTGAAGTTCAGGGACTTGGAAGATGGATCATCAGGTAAGAACCTGCAAAGACCTGAGTTTGAGTCCAAGGACCCATATAAAAAAAAAGCTGGGGCTGGAAAGATGGCTTAGCCGTTAAGGCGCCTGCCTCCTAAGCATAAGAACGCTGGTTCCAATCTCCAGGTCCCACGTTTAGCCAGATGCAAAGTGATGCAAGGGTGCAATGCCGCACTTGACCACAAGGGGCGCACACATCTGGATTTCGTTCACAGCAGCTGAGACTGCTGGCGTGCCCATCTGTCTCTCCCTGTCTGTCTATCTCTCTCTGTGTCTGTTTCCAAAAAATAAATAAAATAATAAAAAAATTAAAAATAAATAAATAAATAAAGTTGTGTGTGTATACCCATGTCCTGTGAGGGCCAGAGACAGAGACGGGAGACTCACTGGAGCTCTCTCGCCAGCCAGCCTGAGTATAAACAGCAGCTCTGTGTTTAGCGAGAGTCTTGTCTCAAGGGAACACTGTGAAAAAGTGATATAAAGACATGATATTCTTTTCTGGCCACCATACATGTGCACAGGAGGCACATCTATACACAAGGCACACACATCTACATACACCACACACACACATTCATACACACACACACACACACCATGCCATACAAACTACACGCATACAAGTTCACCTTCAAATCATCTTTTCAGTACTCCAAAGAGCTGATGTGTTTCCTGTTATATACCTGCTATTCCCCTGCCTGGGACCTCTGCTATCCTATAACCACTAACTCCCACCAAATCCTCTGCCCCTGAGTTGCTTTTCCTGGTGACCCTCATCAACTATTCACTTCCTCAATACTTTCTATCAACGCAAGTTGTCTTTCTTATTGTTTTTTTTTAAATCCTGCTATTTTTTTTCTTGGACATCTTCCCCACTAGACTATAAGCTTTCTGAGGGTAGAGATGATTTGTGTTTTATTTTGCAATGAATGCGTAAGGTTTGGTACAATGCCTGCAGCCCAGTGAGTCCTAAATAAATTACGTAATACATGACTACATCAGTGATCTTCAGTCAGCTTGTCCACATTTAGATTCATAAGCACCTCTTACACATTTAATAGTAGGTGCAATTCCTCACATCCTCTCATTTCTGTGGAGACGATCTGTCTGTAAAAGGACAAGTTAGACTTCTACTTTGTCCCAAGGCTTCCCATAGCCATAGTTGCTTTCTCCTTCACCAGATACTTAGTCACTTCATTCACAAACGTGTGCTGAACACTTAAGGAAACTAAGTGCCAATTGAAAGACACATTGATTATGGTTCCTGACCTCAGGGAAGTTTGAAAGATCTGTCCTGGACTTTTGAACATGACTATAAACGTGTGAAGTGGATAAATAAGAGCTTAATTACAGCTTTGTTGACATCTCAACTTCTCACTTCTCATACTATTACACACAGACGGGTTGCTTCTTCCCATAATCTTCTTAGGAAAACTCCAAAAAGGTCATCCTTCCAGAACACTCCAGAGAGTGATCTACTCCCAGTACAGATTTGATGCTGAGAAATGGAGTCTCTTCCCAGCATTAAAATCCAACATGAGCTGGGCGTGGTGGCGCACGCCTCTAGTCCCAGCACTTGGGAGGCAGAGGTAGGAGGATTGCCAAGAGTCCAAGGCCAGCCTGAGAATCCATAATGACTTCTAGGTCAGCCTGGGCTAGAGGGAGACACTATCTCAGAAAAAAAAAAAAAAAAAGAAAGAAAAGAAATCCAACATGAACTTTGCTGATTCACTATGTTTAAATGAACTTCCTGAAAACCACACCTTTGTATTCAAATGTAAACATGCAAACATTGTCTAAACCAAAGCTTAAATATTTTTAGCTAGCTCTCCTGAGATAGGGGCTTTCTCTCTCTGGTGCAGATAACTACACCCATATTCTCTCTGTTGTTCAGATAAGTGCACACCTCTCTCTCTCTCTCTCTCCATATATATATATATATATATATATATCTTTTTCTCTCTCTCTAGCTCGCTCCTCATGGTCATATTATCAGCCTTGCAGCTGTGGTCTCATTCATTTGAAATCAAACGTGGATTTTTCTTTCTTTCTAATGTGGGGGCTGGACTTTGTGTATATAATATATAAATAAGTTGTTTAAAAACATGCAATGCAATCTGCAACTGCTTGGCTTGCACGCCGTTGCTCCCAAGTTTAAATGATGTTCAGCATTTGGTAAGTGCAGCACAACTGGCATGCTACCAGTTTCTATAATATTTCTGAGCTACCAGATTCTGTATTACTACTAAGCTTTATTCTTTCCAAAGATGGTTGCTATCACCCTCAAGTGCAAGCTCATAGCACTACCTTCCCATTCCAGTTTCTGCCACAATGATAAAATCCCAGTACCCCACAAGTAACCTCCAGGTAAACACTATTCATTCCCCATTGACTCATGCTTCCAAATAACTCAGAAATTCATCCCCATACCTCACCTTTAAAAATGTTCTGCTTATATTTTCTTCTTAACAAAAGCAGGCCACCTCTGTCACTGACTCAGTTGCTCCTCCTTGTTGACTCTATCTTCAAGTCCTATCAGTTCTACCTCCACAGCTTCTTGCCAGCCTCACTGCCATCAATCTGCCCAGGGGGTGCGGCTGTTTCCAACACCTCTGTCACAGACTCCTCCAAAGGGAAGAAGCACTGCTGACCTTACTCCACAGACCCCCTTCACACACTAGATGCAGAAGGTACAGCAACTGTGCAAGGCTACTTTCTTAAGCTGAAATAAGATCACGATGCTCCTGTGTTTGAAACATTCCAGTGGCTTCCTTTAGAGACCACAATAGCCCCCCACCAACCCCCTCTTCATCTGGTGTATGACCTGTCCAAGCCCATCACTTCTTACCCTATAAATTCATTACAGGAATACAAGCTTCTGTGGCTCAGAAGAAACTACAAGCCTATGTTTTATTCCACTGGTACAATTATTTATTTAAATATTATTTATTTATTTAAGAGAGAGAGAGACAGAAAGAGGCAGAGAGATTGTGTGAGTATGGGTGTGCCAGGGCCTTTTGCTACTGCAAATGAACTCCATGTGCCTCTTCATACATGTGGCTGTACTTGGTTACTGGGGAATCTAACCCAGTCCTTCAGTCTTTGTAAGCAAGTGCCTTTAACCACTGAGATATTGGTTCTATTCTAACAAAATGCCTGAAATTGTGTAATTTATCATGAATAGAGATTAGTGCTTCACAGTTGTGATTCTGGGAAGTCTGAGATCAAGGTGGCCCCAGATTTGAATTTGACTTCTCTGTTTCTTAGCTGGTGCTTTTAGCTGAGTCCTCCAGATAGGAGGGCTGCTGTCTTCCTGTGGCAGAAGATGGAAGGGCCAGAAAACCTCTTTGGGGGGCTTTAATCCTATTTTGCAAGGAGATAATCCTTCATGAACTCATCACTTCTTAAAGGTGCCAGTCAAATTGACAATTAGGCTTCAGCATCACCATTTTAGTGGGGCACCTCCAAGCCAGTGGTTTGCTCCTTCATCCCTTCACCTTGACATGGCTTCCTTCTCATGATCCTGATTGCCATTCAAATGTTTTCCACTTACAGAAGTCTGACCTGGTGCCCTTCATTAAGTACATTCCCTTTCGCTTTCTCTTGAATTTTTAAAAACTTTTATGTATTTATTTGTACATGAACTGGGGTTGGCAGGTTTTGCAAGCAAGTGCCTTTCACCACTGAGACGCTGAGTTCCCTTCCTTTTCCTATCTATGATACTTTCCACTGTGGCTATGTTTACAGCTCTCATCAGGGTGGAATTCCACCATATTTACAGGTGGAATATGGTATTTGGTCACAAAGTCAAGAAAAAGTAATTAATATAGGGACTTGTATACCAAAGTATGTCTAATGTGCCAACAAGACAAGAGGACTCAGGCTAAACAAAGGTGGCTTATGACCAACCAGAATGCACTTGGCTTTCTACAAAGCTATTAATATGCCAAATGTCAGTTGAGAAACAGCTCAGGTATAAAGAGCTGGTGTGAAATGTTCAGCCAATTAACTTAATGACTTTGTTTATCCTTAAGGGCTTAGAATGAATGCCAGGTCACTGGTGGGCAACATGGGTGTTACGACTAACATGACTGTAGTTGGGTCAAACTGGATCCCTACATGTAAGAAGACTCATTAAGTGAAGTTAAATGGAATAGTAAGCTCATTGTGATGTTTATATTTCTATTTTTTCCTTCTGACACTTCTATGTAAAACTTTAAGAGAGTACTCTTGGGAGATCCTTATAGACATTTCTCATTATTTAACCCTTCAAATAGAAATTCAGAGGTATAATTGGCATCTCTAAGCATTCTGATGTACAAGGATTTAATTTATTAAATTGTATTCTGTACCTGCTCACACTAAGGTCTGTCCTCTTTTCTCGGGGCCACAGGACTTGAGTTCGTGCTCAGTTACCTTCCATGAGATTTACTTGGTGTTGACGCACATTACCACTATACCAGACGCACACAATGCACTCATTCAGCTCCTTTGTTAGGCAGAAAATCATTACAGAGCAGGTTCTGTGCATTTTGTGTTTCTAATTTGAGTTCATGGCACCCAGCCTCACAGAGGCCAAGTCCAATTTTCCCATAGACACTGGTGGTACATTTGAGGTCTTTCTTTTCAATGATATCACAATACTTTCCTAAACAATAGAAAATATCTTTTACTCTTTCTAGTATATATCAATATTAGGAACAATAAAAAGCAGTAAGTAGACTTTAAAAAGAATTGGTCCCTAAGTTGCACCTCTGATATAACTAAGGAAATTATGAAAAATAATGAAATCTAACACTATGTCTGTAGGATGGATATTAAAAGGAAAAGTAAGTCTTCTTGGAAAATTCGAATGGTGGGAAAGTACTTCAGGAGAGCAAACACTTCATTAGCAGCTGAGCATTCCATTTCCTTTGAAGAATATCTCAAGTACCGCAGTGAACATAAGCCATTTTTCAAGTAAAAGACTGTCATGACTATTGTCAGAGGATGGAGAAGGGAAGAAATGATCATGTTGAATTATGCAAAACACACAGACTTCTTTACAGACAACTTTTATGGAGACATAATATTTATGCATCTTTATGGGATCAGCTTTGGCTAGACACTTAACATTTTTATAAAACATTTTATTAGTTATTTATTTATTTTATTAGAGAGAGAGAGAGAATTGGTGCACCAGGGCCTCTAGCCATTGCACATGAACTACAGATACATGTGTTATCATGTGCATCTGGCTTACATGGGTTCTGGGGAATCAAACTTGAGTCCTTAGACTTCATAGGCAAATGCATTAACCACTAGGCCATCCCTCTAGCCCCAAATATTATTTATTTATTTATTTATTTATTTATTTATTTATTTATTTATTTATGAGAGAGAATGAATGGGCATAACAGGGCCTCCTGCCACTACAAACACAGTCCAGATGAATACACCATTTTGTGACTCTGGATTAATGTGAATACTGGGGTATCAAACCAGACCCATCAGGTTTTTCAAGTAAGAACCCTTAACCACTTAGCCATCTCTCCAGCCCAAAGCTCTTAATCTTTCTTTTTTTTTTTTTTTTTTTGAATACTCTGGTCCAGGCTTGGGAATTAACTTTAGTCTTATTTTCCTCCTATGCCTCCCGATTGTAATCTCAGGGTGGCCTCGAACTCCTCAGTGATCCTCCCTACCTCTGCGTGTGCCACTACGCCCGGCTCCTTAATCTTTCTTAAATATTTTATTTTTATTTATTTTATTATTTTTTTCCAAACATATCAGTTTTTTTGACAACTTCTATACTTACAGACAATAAACCATGATATTTCCCTCCTCTCCCCCATTCCCCTTCAGAACTCCACTCTCCATCATATCCCCTCCCTCTCTCCATTAGTTTCTCTTTTACTTTGATATCATCATCTTTTTCTTCTACTATGAGGGTCCTGTGAAGGTATTGCTAGGCACTGTGAGGTCATAGATATCGAGGCCAATTTCTGTCTGGACAGTTTCATTGTAAGGAGTCGTAGCCTTCCTTTGGTTCTTACATTCTTTCCACCCCCTCTTCCAAATGGACTCTGAGCCTTGGAGGGTGTGACAGAGATGTTTCAGTGCTGGACACTCCTCCGTCCCTTCTTCTCAGCACTATGTTGTCTTTTGGGTCATCCCAGTGGTCATCGCCATCTGAAAAGAGAAACTTCTCTAACCAGAAGTGAAAGTAGCATTAATATGTGAATATGAACATTAAGTATAGTGCTTTCAGGGAAGTTTGGTGGGAATAATATATATATTTAGCCAGACAAGAGCAGGCTTTATACCCCTAAGGTTCATGACCTCCCCTGCCATAGACTTTTGATTAATTTTTTCAGAACCAGGCATGTATTCCCTCCCATAGAGCAGGCCTTCAGTCCAATCAGGGAACAATTGGTTTCCCCCAGAGCAGACATGCCACTATTACACCTGTTCTGGCCAGACTTGAGGTTTCCACTGTCCACTGTTTTCACCTCTGATGATTTCTGTCTCCCATACAACTGCATGCAGTACAGCTTTTTCCAGCTTTCAGTTGGCTGGCCTACAGGGAGAAGGCAAAACAACTCATTTTTTTTTTTTGAGAGATACACAGAGAGAGACAGAGAGGGAGAGAAAGATAGAGATGGGAGTGCCAGCAGCCTCTCAGCTGCTGCGAACGAAATCCAGATGCGTATGCCCCCTTGTGGTCAAGTGCAGCATTGTGCCCTTGCATCACTTTGCATCTGACTAAAGGTGGGACCTGGAGATTGGAACCAGCATTCTTAGGCTTAGGAGGCAGAAGCCTTAACTGCTAAGCCATCTCTCCAGCCCAAAACACTTAATTTTTAACTTGCCTTTAGAATAGCTTAAGTGGGCCATCATGTCTTCCTATGTCCCTCTGTGACTGGATGCATATGAAAATAGAAGTCAAGAAATAAATAATTGTCAATCAAAGAATATCACTTGTGTTTCAAGAATCAGGTAATGATAAAAGCTGTTTTCACTAGTTACTTCTCTAGTGAGTGAAGACTTCAGTTTTTACATCTGTCAGGGTGTCTCAAACAACTTTTTGAGGGCTGATTTGGCAAGTGTGATCTGGCACCTGGAGAAGATTTATGTCTTAGAAACACCAGAGGCAAATGGATACAAGTAAGAAGTGGTATGGCTTACCATTTGATAAGGCCTAGAAATGTGGTCTTTCATGCTAGCCTGCCACCAGTGTGGGAACCACTGTTGGTCATGTTTGAATCATGTTTGGGACCTTTTGGAATGCTTGGTGAATAGAGAAAGCTTCCTTTATCCACCCATCTTTGATGAGCCGTTGTACACAGTCAGCATCTTGTTTGCTGTGCTCATGAAAAGAAGTTCTTAATGACAAACTTGATTGTCAGGATTTTTCCATGAATTTGAGGCTTCAATGAGAACAGGTGTTTGGAGAAAATGCTGCTCAGATGTAGTCAATTATTTCTGCTATTCTGTAGGCTAGACAGGGGTGCACACATGTCGAATAAAATTGCATCAAATCAGATTGGAATGTTTTGACGGGGAGATATAGCAAAAGGTTAGGCTAGTATTAGAAAGCAGGAGCACAGAACGAGTGATTTACGAATGGCAGCAGTGCAACCTTGAATTACAATGAATACAGGGCTGGCTGTTAAAAATGTACAGCGCTTCATAAAACCACACTTGATTAAAATGAAGATTTGGAGGATTATGTCTAATGGATCTTGGATAATAGTTCTAATTCCAAAAGGTGTGCTTTTAAAAAGAATTGATTTATAATACCCACTCTTTCAAGGGCCTTCCAGACAAATGTATAGTAGCCTGGCAGAATTCAAATAGGTAAATTGTCAAGAGAGCCCATGCCCATTTGTATCAGAAAATCTTGATTTAACACCTGTGAATTTCATGATGCCCTAGGGGAAAACAGGTTTAGATTTGACTGAATCAAAAGGTAGCAGAGTTCTAGGGCTTTGTATTTCCTAATAAAACTCTCCTATCTACAGGTCGGGTAATTCTCATCTTCATTTTGCTTAAGACATCCTTCCTTCAGCCTTAAAGATAATGGAATGGCAATCAGAGAAAATGGCAGGGAGACATGTTATTTTCATTATTTTTGTTTTTGTTTTGCATGTGCGCTCTCTCTCTCTCTCTCTCTCTGTGTGTGTGTGTGTGTGTGTGTGTGTGATAGTGTATGCACATGTACGTGCCCATGCAACACCCCATGCATTCACTGGCAGCCAGCAGGGTGTGCTTTCCGGTCATGGCTGGAGGGGAACATTGGTTGTCCGTTCTATGGCCCTTCTACCCATTCTTATTTGAGCCACAATCTCTAATCATAGAGCTTGCCATTTTTTTCCCCTCAGCCCCTTTGATTCTCCAGTCTCTACTCCTCGGTGGGACTGAGGTTACAGATGTGTGTAGCTCTTTATGTGGGAATAGGGATCCAACTCAAGCAATCTCTTCAGCCCTCCTCAGGCCCTTATACCTGCAAGGAAGTGTTCTTAACCACTGAAGCATCTCTCCAGCCCCTATTTTCACTGCTCTGTTTTTAAAAATGTATTTTTATTTATTGATTTGCAAGCAGAGAGAGGAGAGAGAAGGGATGCAGACAGAGAGAATGGGCACGCCAGGGTTTCTAGCCTCTGCAAACGAAACTCAGATGCATGTGTCACTTTGTGCCTCTGGCTTTACATGGGTACTAAGGAATTGTACTCTGGTTGTTAGGCTTTGCAGGCAAGTGCCTTAACCTTTAAGCCATCTCTCCAGTCCAATTTTTCACTGTTCTTAAAATGAAGCATTTTATAAAAGCGTGGAAAGAATATGGGCAGATTTGAGATGGATTATATCAAGGCTGAAAGGATAAAGTAATACAAAAGAAAAAAGTAATTATGTAGTAATGATGCTCTCAAAGTGTTTACACATGTTTCTTAATATTCATTTTTATTTATTTATTTATTTATTTGCAAACAGAGAGAACTGCAAATGAACTCCAGACACATGTGCCACATTGTGCATCTGAATTTATGTGGGTACTGGGGAATTGGATCCCTGGCTGCCAGGCTTTACAAGCAAGCACCTTGAACCCCTGAGCCATCTCTCCAGCCCTTTCTTAATATTCAAAGTACCTAATAAAAAGGAAATTTTATCTCCACAGATTCACTCTGAAAAACCCTTTGTTCCATCTTTTCTGACATACTACATCCCATATTGCATATATAGGCCTGTGTGTGTGTGTGTGTGTGTGTGTGTGTGTGTGTGTGTGTGCAAAATTACAGGCAATACACTGAAGATGTTATAGTAATTTAGAAATAATATATGTTAAAGTGTAATTATGCAAAGGTTAATAAATATGTGAAAATGTTTATAAGCTGATCTACATGAATAAAAAATGAATTGATATTCTGAATAATCAACCACATATATATTATGAATATATACACATACCCACATTGAATGTATAAACTAAAATGTAATAGCAGTTTCTTTTAAGGATGGGGCTTTCTAAAGCCTTATATTATTTTTACATGGTCAAGTTATGGTTAATTTTAGATTCTATGTGTATATGCTTAAACTTTTCAAATTAAATACATAGGTAGGAGAGGTGACTTAGTCACTAAGTCACTTCCCATGCAAGTATGAGCACCTGAGTGTGGATTTCAAGAACTCACATAAATGCTGGCAGGCATGGTGGCATGTGTCTATAATCCCAGTACCTGGGAGGTGGAAACAAGTAGATCTCTGGGCCAAGTTGACTAGATAGACTAGCCAAATCAATGAGTTCTGAATTCACCCTGTTCAATAAATAAGGTAGAGAGCAATTAAGACAGACACCAACATCTAAGTTCTGGCCTCCACATATACATGCCATGCACACTGTTGCAGCTACCTTCATGTTGCTGGCACAAAGCACCCGACCAAAATCAGCCGATGGGAGGAAAGGAAGGTTTTGGCTTGTAGTCCCAAAGGGGAGCTTCACAATGGCAGAGGAGAGCATGGTATGAGCAGAGATGTACAACATCTCTGCCGCAGCAGGTGGAAAACAGCAGCAGGACAGTGAGCTGAGTTCTGGCTACAAGCCTGCCCCAGCCACACACCTTCTCCAGCAAGGCTTCACCTCCAAAATTGCCACCACCTGTGAACCAAGCATTCAGAACATGAGTTTATGGAACACCTGATCCAAACCACCACACACACACACACACACACACACACATGCACGTGTGAACCCACATATACATATGTGAACCCATACAAGTACAAACATGCATATATATATATATATATACACATCAATACACACAAAAATTAAATATATAAACACATAAATCATATTGTCTTTAGAATATATATATATAATTATTTGATATTTTATATATGTAATATATACATCTATTTGGAATATATATACCAAGACACAATATCATGTAATATATACTAAGATATATTATATAATTATATACTATATTATTTATATATAAAATATTTGGGGATTAGACAGACTTCATTTGTTTCCTTAATCCATCACTTGGCATTTATATATAAAATATTTGGGGATTAGACAGACTTCATTTGTTTCCTTAATCCATCACTTGGCATTTTAAATTCCCTATGTCTTGGTTTCCTCAGCTATGAGATAAATATGATTCTCCATCCCATGAAGTCATAAGTACATAAAAATCTTAGCAAGTATACAGTATTACTGTCATCATTGAATTCAAAGTCCAAGCTCATCTGGACTATTAGATAAGTTCCTAAGGCAGTCAGGGTCCTTGTTACCCTTATCTTCTTACAAGTTTGGATTTGTAGGGGCTGGAGAGATGGCTCAGTAGTTGGGGTAGTTTGGATTTATGTCCCCTAATAGACTCACATGTCATTAAAATTGAATTTTCAGCTTCTGCTCCTAGTAGGCAAATTCCTGCTACAGTGGGAGCTTGTCACTGGGGGAAGATTTGAATTCCAGCCCATGGTATACATAATGAGTTCTGTCTGGGTCCCTGCTGTTTTGTTGTTAGTGTTTTGTTGCTGGTTGCTTGCTTTGTGGTGCTGGTGGTGGTTTTTCTCTCTGTGTGGATCTGGTAAAGGAGGCCAGCTCCTTCGACCATTATGGAACTTCCCATGGATCTATAAGCTTCAAATAAAGCCCTTCCTCCTATAAACTGTGTCTGGTTTGGAGGCTCATTCCAGCAGTATGGAGCTGACTATGACAGCAGTTAAAGGCACTTGTTTGCAAAGCCTGATAGCCCAAGTTTGATTCCCCAGTACCCATGTAAAGCCAGATGCACAAGGTGGCACATTTGTCTGCAGTGGCAGGAGGTCCTGGTATATACATATTTACTGTGTGTGCATGTGAGCATGTATGTGTGGGCATTTGCCTCTTTTTCTCTGTCTCTCTTCTCTCTTAAATGAATAAATAAAAATTTTTTAAAAAATAAGTTTGTAATTGTGCTTACATGCTACCTGCTTATTCAGGCAACATCTGCTGCCCACATTGCAATCTTGGGTGCTCGCAGAAATTGCCACTCTCCTTGACTCTGCATGTACATATTTTGTGCCAATCAGAGAAGAACCCAGAGGGGGATATGAGGAGTAAGCACAATTTTACATTGGCAGAATTTAAATTCTTTGTTATTCTGGCATAAAATATGCACTATGACTGATTTTTTAAACAAAGATTTACATTAGATATTAGAAACATGGTTTCATTAGTTTTCTTGGCATTAGTAACTAGGCAATGTATAAACAAAGATGCTATCTGACTGTATAGGGAATAATCCCCAGAAATAATGAAATGGTTCCTTTCTATGGTGATAAAAAGGACAACTGGGGCAATAAGATGAGGCTGTCAGTAGTTTATGTCCCTTAAGTCATTTAAAGGTAGTCACTTTCCCTTTCATTTTTGGTAGCATCTGATGGTTTGCAAATTACTTTCAAATACATTATCTCATTCAAGGAAAAGAAATGCATATTCTATGAGGGCTATTCCTGAGAGAAAATAAAATGTCAAATAAGTGAAAACTATTCCTAGATTGAATAATTCAGGGAACTGCTCTATCAAAATAGCAAACCTCTTCATGAGAAAGAAGATCCAAAAAACTAAAATAAAATCATCAACACTGACATAAAAATGAAATATATGGGGATTGCTGACTTTTTTTCATTATATATATGTTCCAAAAAGTTGAAAATAAGATAATAAATAACTATGAAAGCCTAGCTCTCAGGTACCCAGTAGAATTTCAGTGCTTCATTCCCTGAAGCAAAAGATTTATGCATATATACATACATATACATTTATATATAATTTACTATATATACATGCACATATATACATATTGTACATGTCTACACATACTACTTGGCAATATGATGACTTTCTTCTACTCTCTGACTCTATAGACACTCCACTACCTGACATGACACACACCTCACCTTTATTTCTGTGTGCTTTCTGATCCAGCCACACCAGGAGCTCCTCTTGGAAAGAATCATGCATACTATCACCCCCATGCCCTCAAGTCCTCACCATTCTTTATAGGGGAAAGTATTTCTTCCCACAAGAATTCTGTCTAAGTATTTTTCACTTTCATGTGGTCATTTTCTCTCTAAAAGTTTTTTTTTTTTTTTTTACTTTTCTTTTTTTAAATAATTTATTTTTAAATTTATATTATTCTAATTTTACATTCATAATGGTGACTCCATTATTCTCCTCCCTGTCCTCCCTCTTCCAAAGGGACCCTCATCATTGGGGAATGTGGGTCATGCATTGTGGGGTAGTCAAGAGTTATGGGGGATAGGCCAAGTTCTCTGTGCATAATGACCCAACTTGTGGCTCCAACATTCTTTCCGCCCCCTCTTCCGTGAATTTCGCTTAGCCACATTGGGGTCATTTTAGTTCTACTTCAGTGATGAGGTTTTGGGAGCCTCTGTGTCTCTGGATATCTGCCTTAGTAGGAATTGGATGTTCTCTGTGTTTATCTCCTTCAGCCTTTTTCTGGTGTCATGATCCCCAAGAACGCTGTACTCTTGCCCTTCCCCCGCATTACTTTATGGTTTCAGCTGGGGCCCTGGTGATTTTTATCAATTCATTTGACAATTCTTGAATGAGAATCTAACTATGCACAAGACATCAATGCAGCACCTCAGAGAGAGTTATGACCAACTTCCTCCTCTGTAGACTTGCCTTCTGAGTGGGGGAGAGAGTGGAGTTAAGCACATGAAGACCTTCAACAGGGTGCTGAGGAGCAAATGCCTCCCAATTAGCTATACAACATTCCATCCTGACTGGAAGAAGGAGGCTCAGGAGACTCAAGAGGTCAAGTCTGGGAAAACTGAAACTTAGAAGGTCACAGGTCCATTCCCCCAAGGTTACAGAGGCACAAAACAACTGTTGAGGGGCAGACTCTGGCCAGTGTTGTGTAACAATTTTCTCTGAATTGAAATATTTCCTCCTGGGGGTAGAAGGGAGACTTAGAAGGTCAACTAGTTTGGGATAAAGGTTGCAAGATCCCTCCCTGAAGTTATATACAAGGCGAAAAGCTGAAGGAGGAGTGACTCTACAGCCAGCTGAGCTGCTTGCAAGCCTGGCAGTGAGCTCCAGAGATGCAGCTTACATGAGCCATCACCTTTGCGGGTGGGCTTTTCAGCGATGCAGCTGCCTTTGAGTCACCCATTGCTTCTGTAAGCAACCCCTCACCCTGTTCTGTAAGCAACCCCGATAAACTCATGGGTTCAACAAAACTAGATTTGGTGTAACTGTACTTTAGTTTGTTGTCCGTACCCTATCCATGTGAATAGACATGTGTTCATATCTTCTCAGGAAAAACGTTTTGTACAACACTTGGTACCCAAACCTGGATGCAAACCTGAGTGATGTGGAGAAGTGGCTGGAGTGGGTACTAAAAAGATCTAAGTCTAGTGGGATGGGGTTGAGTGGATTTCACTGAAGAGATCTAAATGAAAAGCAGGTGGTCAGGACATGGAGAAAAGTACTTCTTATATATTGATCTATTGTCATATTGCATCTCCTTGGTGAGGATGTGAATTAAGCAACCATTATGGAACAAGATATGGAAGTTTTTCAAAAAGCTAAAAGTAGGACTACCTTATGATCACATGATTCTACTTCTGGGAATATCTCCAAAGGAAATGAATTCACATAATCAAGGTATTCCTGTATGTCTACTTTATTTGTTTATCTATCTATTTATTTATTTGAGACACACACACAGAGAAAGACAGACAGGCAGACAAAGAGAGCACCAGGCCCTTCTGCCACTACAAACAAACTCCAGATACATGTGCCATATTGAGCATCCGGCTTTATGTGGGTACTGGGGAATCAAACTCAGGCCATCAAGTTTTATAAGCAAATGCCTTTAATCATTGAGCCATGTCTCCAGCCTCATGCATGCCCATTTTGAATGATAGTTAAGACAAAGGATCAATGTAGGTACCCATCAGTAGATACATAAAGATAATGTGGTATATATACACCATGGAATTCAATTAAAGTCACCCATAAAGAGAAATGTCATTTTCAGCAAAATGGATAGAGCTGAAGGACATTATGTTAAGTAAAAAGCCAGACACAGAAAGATAAGTACCACATGTTCTCACTCTCATATGTGGAAGTTAAAAAGCAAATCAGCTTGAATGTAGAATAGTGATTTATGAAAAGTCAAAAAAGGGAAGGGGGAAAGGATGACTAAAAGAAAGGCTAGATGGATTTAAACCAGGCTCAGTGCATGTATGTAACTGAAATATGACACTGGACCCATTAATATGTATGACTAACATGTTTACAAAACATGAAAGAAAATATATTTTAAAAGAAGACAGCAGCCTTGGAAAGAACGCCACTGTGAAAGGCACTAAGGAGAAACCAAGGATGGCAGTGTCCTGGAGCAGAATGAAAGCTGGCACCACTGCAGCGTAGCAAGGACAGAGGAACACAGTGAAGGTGGCACTGGGAAGAAGGCAAGGCCAGAACATGCCAGGACATTTCCTTTTCCTGTGCGTACCCTGAAACCATGGGGACCTGTCCGGCATTGCTAACCACAGGCTAGAACTGTGAGAACATGGCCAGGGACCTTGGGCCGTGGGGGTTGCAGCAGGTCTTATGTGGGGAACTCACTCTGGCACCAGAGCTGGCCCTCCCTTCTCACAAGGTCATAGTGTGCCTCATGTTGGCCCAGAGGAAACGGGACCAATGGGCCCTCCCTCCTATTCCAGAGCACCTGAGCATTTCATAGTCTAAGGTTTTGCCCCCACACACACACACACAGTTCCTGACCTTGTGGCCAGCTGCCCAAGAGACCCTTATATGGCAGTAAACAGTCTCCTTGCAGCTGCAGCCATCCAATATGTGGCTGAAGTCATGTAGCTTTTCCCACCTCTTCTATTATCTCCCTTACAACTTCTCCCTTGCAACTTCTGCCTTCCAACACCAGCCAATTAGAAAGCCACCCATAAACCTATGTATCCAATCACCTTATGATCTGTGTGTGCCTTCTCAACCTTTCTCAAGTGTTTATAAACCCACTTCCCTATAAACAAGAGTGCTATCCATCAGACAGTCTTCTGGATGGTTCATTGCCTGCCATCCTCACCCAGTCCAAGACCCTGCTCCCTCCAGCTCCTTCTGCACCAGGGAAGTCAGTGGCCAATGACCCTAGGGAATAACAAGGACCCTAAGGGACCCGGGATGTCTTTTCTTCCAAAATCTAGAAGGAGGCTTTATATTTGGAGGACCTTTCTAGGTCATACATATATATCATTTGATGAGTATAAATGAAAATTAATTAATTAAAATGCAGAAATCCATATAATTTGTAATATTTGAAAGATTTTCATGGCCACTGGACAGAGAATGGATGACATACAAGGATGACATAAGGAGACCATTAGGAAGTTATTGGTCCAAAGGAGACAAGCAAAGTGTGGAGCAAGTTTGTGTAGTAGTGGGATAAAGGAACAGATCTGGAGCATAGTTTGTACGTTAAGCCATGTTGTAGAACACTGTCCTCCAAGCCTAGCAACCATTGCCATCTTCATCAGAGCAGCCATAACAACTCTCAAGAAACCTTCAAGACTGGCCTGTTCCATCCTGGAGCTGCAGAGTGAGTTCCAGGTCAGCCTGGGCTAGAAGGAAAACCTTCCTTTAAAAAAGGGAGGGGGCCTCTTTATTTTCTTCATAAAAAGAAGGGGGGAGGGTCATGAGACTCTCATTTGAGATTTCAGCCACTCCTTCCTGTGCCTTCCTGCCAGCTGTGTGGATTTCTGCCCCAGCAGCATATGATCTCGTGGTCTCAGAGGGTATTACGGTATGTGGAAGGTTATTTGAAGGTAGATTCCATGTCTGCAGCTATGAGAAAGTCGCCATCCATGCTGGAGTGAGACTTTTTGGTGATGTGGCTGCTTTGGGGTCATCCAAGTTGCTGCAAGGAACACCTCACTTGTGCTCTGTAAAGAAAGCCCAGTAAACTCACTGGTTCACCAAGACAGACTTTGATAAAATGGTTACTTTGGTCTGTGAGTGGTGAGATGTCTAAGGGGCACAGATATTTATCTACTTCTCCTTAGAAAAGTTCAGGCAACAATCTTCCATGACTCATGGATAAATTAAGCATAGAAATTCCCTTTCATTTTCTACCACGTCATAATTAAGCTAGGTATGTGTGTTTGTACATATATTGTCAAGTGCATTAGAATTACTTAACAACCAGAAATTAGTTATATACTATGAGTACAACCTTGTGTAAAGGTGAGTATACAACGAAGTCTTGATATCTTGAAAATTAATACATCTGTTTCTTATTGTGGGGCACAGAATATCCAATCCAACTGACAACTGCAGAGAAATAACCCCTCTCTGTTTTCATTTATGCATCTTGACATCTGCCTATTTATCTTCTGCCATTTATTCATCATCATATTCTTTTCTGTGACTGCCTGGCAATCATCCTCTGATAATCATGTGTCTGATTTAGTGATAATGCCCACTTCCTCCCTCACTGCGCAGCACCCTGGACTGCAGCTTGGAACTCACTCCATGCCATGCCTTCCTGTGGTGATAGAAGTCCAAAGATAAACATGGACAGATATGAGCAACCTGACAGTTCAGTCTTTACATGATAATTAGGTGGATCTTGTACCCTTTCAACACACAGGAGAAAAGAAGGGAAGAATTACATACAACACACACACACGCACACACACACACACACACAGATTTGACTTTTCCTTTAGAGATAAGCTCTCCAGAGGCTGAATAAATGGAAAATCTATCTACCTGCTTCCCTGGCCATTATCTTTCAAACCCTCTAGCCACTATGTGTCTTGAGTTCCAGAAAGCAGAATCTGGAGCATCTCCTTGAGAAGCAAAGGATTCATCCGGCCTCTTGTGATATCATGAGATGATAACTCCAACTTCCTTCTCCCATCCTTATCTCATGAACCAATGTCATTTCCTGCATTTAGACTACTTTGTTATCATATACACATGTCAAAGGATCACATGCATGGCCTCAAATGGCCCAAATATCGTCCCTGTCTTCTAGAAGCTCCACTAGATTTTTGAAGAAAAAACATGAAGCAAAATAAAATCACACCAAGTAAGCATTTGCTTACTGTGGCATTTGAGCTCCAAGGAGGCATGATCATGGTGAAGAAATGACTCAAGAAAAGCAGCTCAGTGGAGAAGAGTCTTATTGTCCGGATGTGGAAAGATGGAGATGAGAGGGACTAGTCAGGTAGCTTTGGTACAGGAAACAAGCTCACAAAGAGAGAAGACTTACTTCATACCCTCACCCAGTTTACCTCAGCTCCATCTATGTAACTACTGGGAAATTGTTTGCCATGCAGAGATGAGATTTTTCAATGCTATGGCTGCTTTGGGTCTCCATGCTCCTGTAAGTAACCCCTCACCCATGCTCTGTAAGGAAACCCAATAAGGTCATCGGTTTGCCAGGGTGAACTTTGATGAAATCAGGCTTTAACCTGCCATGGGTTTCTGCCTGGGAAGAGCAATATATTAATTGCTCATTGCTTTCTCCCCAGCCAAACAGTTCATGTTACAAGAGGCCACGGGAAAGCCCTGCTCAGACCTCCTGGCAAGCTCTGGTATAGAGGGTAAAGCAGGTGGACTGTCCCCAGAAGCCACAACAGGTCCACTCCAAAGCCACCTCTACTGACCAACAGAAAACTTCTTTGGTGGGAAACCTCAGTGACTTGGGGGCTTCTCATCTGCTTAGCCGAGACTTCTCAGAACTATGTTGCCACTGAGCCTCGCCATTCCCATCCCTCCTTATTCTCCCTGCACAGGTCTGTGTGTGGGTTGAGGTGGTGAGAAGCCTTGCTGTCCAATCCTGATCCCACTACTTAGATTATCCTTAGATGGCTCCCCATATCCATCTTTCACATGCTGGGCTTCCCAGACGACATGGACGAACACAGCTAGAGAAACCTGGAGGTAAAGCAGCGCTGACCAAACTTAGAGTGACATTCAGAGTGATGGACAACCCAGACTGTCTGTGTCAACAAGGGAGAAGGATAGTGGTCGGGAAGCAAAAAGCAAAGGAAGAGTTTCTATGGGAATTTTTCTTTTTGTTTTATATGACCTTCTCCAGTATCCTTTGTGAAAGGAATTACATTTATTACTTTCAAATCACTCAGTCAGCAATGTGGTTTTCATCTATGCTGGGGAAGGGATATGCATAAATCCTAGTATTTTTGTGAGTCTCTGCTTCTTTTCCTCCTTTTGTGTCCCCATTAGGGGTGTTTGTATTAGTAGTATGGGGTAGACTTAGTAACTCTTGTTAAGGAAGTGTTTGTACTGGAGGGTTTAAAACATCTATGCCCTTCCCTTGTGTAAAACTAGATTTTTTATGATGAAAAGTTTTTGAATTAAAATAACAAAAATATTTATTCATATACTATGGGGCATATGCCTAAAAGTTGTATAGAAAACAACGAGACTTCAAAATTTTCTCCTAATACTTCCATGTAAAAATAATAGCTTCATAGCTAGCTATTTGTTAAAGTAACAGTTTATTTATGAAAATAAAGTATCTTGCTTATCCCAAGATATTTCAATATTTAATAACAGTATAGTAAATATAATACATAAAGCCAGTTCATAATTTCCAAACATATTGAATCTTTTTTAAATTCCCAACCTGATGAAATCTGATGACTTGTTTCCACTTATTTCTCTACTAAGCATAAATATATCAACATATCAGATTGCAAACATATGAATGTAATGTAAGTTGAATATAGGATATTTATCACTAGTCTTGTTTTCATGAGAAATTTTTTATATTTCTTATTTTTTATATTCAGGAAAAACTACTTGTGACCATAAAGATAATTGCACATTTGAGCTAACTTTTGATCCATAGTAACACGATCATCACTGTGTATGTGTGGAATTTGAAAGAACTAAACAGGGCTTGTTTGTTTATCCCCTGTTATTCTCCTACCCCGTGGCATGTAAACTAGGGCCATAGCTTGTTTTCATCTCCACATCCTGTGAACTGCTTTTGTTTATAATATGCCTTTTGAAGTCAAGGAGAGCTTGACAGATGAAGGAGACAGCACAGGCCCATCCTTTCAAAATGCAGTAAATAGAAGAACTGTTCATTTGATCAGTAGCTGCCATTCTGAAACAATCTTCCCCCAACACCAGAATCTTGGAGATCTTTGGGAACAAACAGCCACTTCTCACAACCTTCATATGGTAAACTCAGGGTCTGCCTTTGGCCTTCAAGATGCTGTTCACTTTCCCCAGCATGGTGTGCAAGGCCTTGTAAAATTCAAGCCTTGGGGAGATAGCTTTGGCTATCCATGTCCTTTGTCTTCTAAAGAACCCTGATTTTGATTGAGACTCTGAATATACCCTTGCCAGCCGTGGTCATAATGGACTAAGCTAGTTGTGGTATTTTCTGCAGTGCTATAGCTACTGGAAAGACCCACATGCTGCTCTGGTAAATAACTGGGCCCATGCAGGCAACTCTAATTAAACTCAGTGGGTCACACTCACATATAAAAAAAAAAAAAAAAAAAAGAGAGAGAGAGAGAGAGAGACATCAAAGTTGAAAAAGGACTACTTAGGAAGAAGAGATTCAGAGGAAGGGAGAAGGGAGAGAAGTCAAGAAAAGTAATGGGAGGGGATTATGATCTAAGTTCATTACATACATATATAAAAATTGTCAATAAATCACTTTTAAAAGAATGGGAACATATTAGAGATCTTCCAAAAAGAGTACTCTGGACTCCCAGGTGAGTCCTCTGTACCAACATGAGCCCTTAGAAGCTAAGCTGCCCCCGACTGAGGACAGAAGAGGAAGTAAGAAACACACAGCGGAAGAGGAAGTTTGCAAGACTGGAAGTTAGGAAGCACTGGGCTATGTGTTGCTTACAGATGGGAGGTGCTGGATGGAAGGCAAAAGAAGAAAATGAATTCTGCCTAAGAAATCAGATATCTCGATTTCTACTTTTGAGATGCAAAGCAGAGAACCGCACTGACCTGTGGTTGTGTCCAGACCTCTGACAGACATTGCTGGGACATTGTTCCACGTTGCTGTAGTTATGGTCATTTGCTCCTGAAACAGCAGAAAGACCATTGCATCAGCCTTGGTCAAACTTTGGTCTAGTATGCCAATTACAATAAGAATGATTTTTTTTTTCTTTCCAAAAATGTAGATCTGGTCATGACATGTCTCTTTGCAACTATCTCCATCATGCTCCTTGGAAACGCTGCCAGCTCCTGAGAACAGCTGTCAAGCCATGTGTGCTATTGGCATGCCCTATCATGAGCCACCTGGCTTTATCTTCCACAAGCCCCCAACTTATCCCTGTGATTCAGCCACTCTGTTTATTCATACTCTGTGCTTCTTCTTGCCTCATGGCCTTTGCACAAGCTTTTCCTTTGCCAAGAATGTTCTTTTGTCCCCTTGTCACAGTTGAGCTAGTCCCATTCATCCTTCAGAGTTGACCCACGAGCCTCCCTCTCAAAGAAGTTATCCTGACTCAGGTGAAATATAGAAATTATATGCCTCTTATGGTGGTTGGAATCAGATGTGCCCCATAAGCTCTGAATGCTTGGTCCTCCACTGCTAGTAATTTGAGAGGTGGAGCCTTGCTGGAGGAGGTATGTTGTTGGGTTTAAGGATGTTATAGCCAGTTTCCTCTTGCCAGAGCTTGGCTCACTCTCCTGCTGCTGTTTTCCATCTGCCGTGGCTTAAGTGATGTCCAGCCTCTGTTCATGTCACGTGCTCTGCCATCATGAAGCGTCCCCTCAAGACTGTAGGCTAAAATTAAAACCTTTCCTCCCATCAGCTGCTTTTGATAAGGTGTTTTTCCAAGCAATGAGAAGGTAACTACAGCACTCCTATAGAATTCTCTCTCTCTCCTAAGCAGTCTATACATCTGCAATGGATTCTGTGATTATCTGGAAATTACTCACCCCCCTATACACACACTATGCAGCGAGCATAAGACAGGGAATGTGTTTGTCTTTTCCCAGCATTGGATCAGCATTGCCAGCAGTATCTGAAACATAGTTGGTTTTCAAATGAGTTTTACTGGCTGAGTAGCTGAACTAATGAACTTATCAAATCAACTGATTAAATGAATTAGTGAAGAGTAAATAAGAAAATTCAAGACACCAAGAGATTGTCTTACCAGTTCCAAGGTGGCCTGGTGCTAGGTATTTTGGGTCTATGCTCACAAAAGTCTGTTAATTTTACATTGCCCAGGGAACTTTGGCTTTTCTAACTAAAATAGCTGTGAAGACATCACTTTGTCACCCATATATGTTCTATGTTACCAAATAAATTTAAATAATGTTTAATGGTTAATAACACTGTACTGTGTCCCATGGCATATAAACATGCCCATGAATGTTAATTAAACCAATTTTGTATTGAATTTTGCATACATAAAATACAATTTTGTAAATATTATCTTCTTTAAGATTCACAATAACTTTGTAACATACCTTTGTACTACTTAGAAGTATTTTTAATATATTTTATTATGTTAGAAAAATGTTGTACTCCTCATATTACCTGTGAAATATGTTTTATTTTGACAGTGTTTTTAACATCTTTTTATAATACATTTCCCATGCAGAGGGTGAAACGATTATTAAGTTAAATTATTCCCATACATTGGATCAGCTTTATAGTCTCAAAGTCTCTGTGGAAATTAGTTCACATTCACCTCGAAAAATACAGGAGACCATCAGCATGTGGATGAATCAGTGTAAACCCATCTACTTGTGCAGGAAACCAGTGGCCCCGGGGCAGGGTCAGCAGCTTCTGGAACGCTGGAGATGAAGGAAATCAGCAATTTACACCTTTATTTTTCCTCAGTCCAAGTAAATTAAGACAGAAGTAGAAAATCAAGAAGAAGGAGGCTGCATTATAGTATGTATCACCAACAAATATGTTTCAGAAGGACGTGACAACACACTCATGAGCAAGCCAATACACAATGGGTGTGACAAGACAGAATGAGACAGGCCATGTCCCTGCTGCGGGGGTGCTGGGCCAGCACACCTCCTCTTCTGTAATATAGACAGGTAAGAGAAAGCAAAGCAGAAAAGAGAAGAAGAAGGAGCGGGCTGTCCATGCCTTTTCCTCTTGTCAGCCTCACCACTTAAATACAGTCCCCTCCCCCTCCTCCAGGTGGGAATGAGTAAAAGGACAAGTCAGGGGATCTTATATTAGAGACCCCCTTGAAACAACATCATTATGGGAAGGAAGAGGTTCTCCCTTACCACTCAGTTAAAATAAAAAACAAACTTTTACTCATTTATTTTATAGGAATGCAGGTTTTGAGATACAAGTTAGCCTGTGCATCCTGTCCACCTCACAAAAGTCACCACACAGACCACATGGGTAAGCACAAACACATTCTCCAAAAGCACATGGCAAGACAGCTCTGGAGATTGAAACTTGAAGTCTCAGTTGCAAAATTTTGTTGACTGTCTGGATTTTAAATCCCTAACGTTTATAGTGCATTTGGAAATATAAACTTTTTATTTAGATTATGCTGGAAGCAGAGTAAGGAAATTAATGTAGGCTATGATTACATAATGCACTTCTAAGTTCTCACAGTACATATTTTCCTTTTGCTATTGCTGAACTTGTTCCTTAAATAATGAATCTATTGAAAGCATTCATTGAATACTTTAAATAACATTTATGAGAGCTAGTAATGATGAAAACCTTATGAGGAAAACATTATCAGGGCCCATTTTACAAAATAGAAAATTAAAGTTTAGATAGCTCATTTGTTTAAGATGAAATGCAACTAGGAAGTAGTGGCATTGGTCTCTTATTCAAGATGAAAATTCCTTGTGGTTGAGATCATACTCCTACTCATTTTTTGTGTGTGTATAACAGAGCACAGAGCTCCGCACTAAGCAGGTACTCAGTAAACGTTGGTTAAATACACAGACGATCATGAAATTCTAGACGCAGAAGATGCAAGAAAATTATCCAGTTTGAATATGTCCTTTCATAACATATGAAATTAAGACTCAAAGATAGTCTTCAAGTGTACTAGAAGAGTTGAAGAATCCACACAAAAATATAACACCTCACTATGGACTTTCATCCCCTCTGGCTGCCTCTTCCCCTTCCCCAAGTGACTTGGCATGAATTATGGTGACTCTGCAGTGGGTGGCGTCAGCTGCCACTCCTCCTGGGACCTAAGACCCCAGGGAGTAGGGGTCATAGCTGTGTCACAGTGTTGGAAAGGTTTACAGGAAGGAAAACAGCAATAAATAAAATATCACATTGATTTATTAGACAAGCAGCAGAAAACAGAGTCTCAGTGCATGGACTCCTGAGCCACATGGCCTGCATTAAAGTGCATACAGGTCAATTGGCCAGTTATGAGCTGTAGGATCTCAGCTAACCTACTCAGCCTGTGTATGCCTTGGTTTCTTCGTCTGTAAAATGAGAATGTGGTATTTCATAGTATCTCTGTGAAAGTTAGGTGCACTATAAGACGTTCAGACAGCACTTGGCAGAGGTAAGTGGTGGTGATTTAGCTCTTTCTAGGCTTCAGAATGTTTGCTAAATGCTTAAAAACCACCAGGCTGAAGATTAGCATATTTGTTGGAATTTTATCAAATATTAAATAAGATAAGCCATTTAACAGACAAAGAACCTTGCAACAGAGAAAAAGCAACCTGGCCAAGACACAAGTGCCTGTCGGAAGAGCATGACTCTCCCCGGAGCCACTCTGTTCCCCCACGGGACTGAGCTCCGTCATGGGCTGGTTCTCTTTACAACAGCAGAAAAAACTGCTTGCGGTTCCTCTTTTAGCAATTCAGAACTCTACAGCCAAAGCCTTTTTTCTTTCCTAGTCCCTGCTTCCTTCAGTTCTCCTGTGGCCTCAAGAGGGAGGGTGGTATTGATGTAGCCTCCCCTGGAATTAACTGCTCTTGAAATAGTTCATTAATGACTTTTCTCATCACTGTAACAAAGCACCTGACAGGAAGCAACTTAAGGGCGGGAGGCTTTTTTGGGGCTCATAGTTTGTGGGTACAGTCCACCATGCTAATAAGACATGATAGCAGGAGCGTATGGTGCTGCGGCAGAAGGAAAGTGAGACTGCTTACTCACATCTGGACAAATCAGGAAGTAGAGACTGGCAGACTTGTACTAGAACCCAAACCAGGCTGAAACTCTCAAGGTGACCCACTTCCTCAAACTAGGTTCCATCTCCTAAAGGTTCCACAACTCCCAAAATAGTGTCCCTATGGGGACCAATGCATGCGCCTGAGGGGGACAATCCATATTCAAATTGTAATTGTGACTTCAACTTCAGAAGCCTGCTTTTGAAACGTTAAATCATCCAGATCCCTCTAAATGAAAAACCTGCAAGTAGGAGAGCTTGCACCAGAGATTCCAGCATCTGCCTAGGGCCCTGTGAGCATGGGGCCTCATCCACAAGTAAGGCAAGAGGGCCTTGAAGCTTTCCTCTAACTGTGCAGTGTTTGCTGTCATCCCTGCACTGTCTCAGAGAACGTGTCACCAGTGTGCCTGAACCCAAGAGTCCAGAAAGAATCATTTCTGTCAGTGTTTGCCTTTTGGGAAAAGCTCCTAGGGAAACGTGTCTAGTGTTGATCTATCAACACGTGCTTTTTACTGAGGTTGTTATATACTCAGCACTGAGGTAAACAGACTACGAAGTTTCCTACCCACATTTGGGAAGAATTTAAAGCTCTTAATAGGCATGATTGCATGTTGTCAAATAGAATGTTGCCATAATGCTGTTCCCTGAATCCAATTACTATGTTTTCAGAGATTTTTATTAGGAACAAAATTTTTGTATGTTAGAAAAGTAATTACTTCAGAAGAATCACATAAATCAGATAAAATAAAATGAGATTTTTCCTCTCTGTTTTCCCATCTGAGATAAATTGCTGGCTGGTATTCCCCATAGTTGCTAAAAATTCCTCTGGCTGCAAAGATATGATTTCTATTCTGTTTATAACACAAAGACTCTAGGGAACCCAGCCATGCAGTAAGGCAACCTGGGAGATAAGCAAGGCAGTCATTTTTTTTATACTCTTGAGATTTGCTTTAAATATTTTTTGTTTCTATTCATGCCAGAAGGTTATTTCTTTCTCTCTCTTTTTTTGTTTGTTTTTTGTTTTTTGAGGTAAGGTCTTACTCTAGCTCAGGCTGGGCTGACCTGGATTTCTCTATGTAGCCTCAGGGTGGCCTCGAACTCTTGGTGATCCTCCTACCTCTGTCTCCCGAGTGCTGGGATTAAAGGCGTGTGCCACCACACCCAGCCTAAAAGGCTATTTCTTTTCTTTGGCATAACCTAAACTAAGTAAGATCCCTCACTTTTCCTACCTGAATAAATGAGTCACTGAGCTAATTTGGCAAGAAGACACTGTGTTCACTAGCATAAACATAAGAAGAAACAGTTCTCAACTGAATATGATAGTGCTTCTGGGTACATCATATGGAATGGAATCTGATTCTGAACTTCTGGGCTATTTCTTTATCATCTGATAGGGATATAACCACCTGATACAATGGTTTTAACCAGACACTACTGATAATGATAAATACTTAATACAGGTTTTAATAAGTTAAACAATGGGCTTGGGAACACAAAAGAAATTGGGCTACAATTTCAGATCTAATCCTAACTTGCTCTTAGATCCTAGATAAGGCACTTACCTATGCTTATCCTTGCCCATTTTTGAATAAGCAAAGAGTATATTTTAGTATTTCTAAAGCAATGTCCAGAGAGATAAGACTCACTAGAAAATATGAAATGCAAGTTATTATAATTAATAGGTACTTATTTGTCCATTATCATATCAACCATAGAGCAGGTAAGCAGCATTTAGTATTATTGTGTGTATAGTTGTGTGTGTGCATGCATGCACAGGTGCATGTGTGGGTGTCCATGTGTATAGAAGTCAGAAGGCAATGTTGGGTGTTATCTTCAGAAGTATCATCTACTTCCTGTGAGGCAGGGTATCTCATTGGCACGAGGCACGCCGATTAGGTTAAACTAATCAGTCAGTAAGCTCCAGGAACCTCCTCTAGTAGGTACCTTCTCATTGCTGGGACAAAACACCCAACCAGAAAAGGCTTATGGAAGGAAAAGATTGGTTTTGGCTTGTAGTTCAGAAGGTAAGTTTCATTGTGATGGGAAAAGCATGGCAGAGCAGACAGCTGGGACATCATATCTTCTCCTATCAGTGTGAGGAAACACTCAGAGTGAGTTAGCTCTAGCAAGTGGGCTATACTATAAAATCCCAAGGCCTGCCCCAGTGACACCACCTCCAGCAAGGCTGCATCTCCCCAAAGCTCCACCACCATCCCAAATTGCCAACAGCTATGGACAGAATATTCAAAACACATGAGGCTATGAGGGACATTTTACATTCAAGCTACCCCATCTCCAAAGTGCTGGGGTGCACCACCATACCTAGTATTCTGTGTAGGTACTGTGGATCAAACTTGAGTCTTTAAGCTTGTGAGGCAAGCAGTTTACTGACTGAACTATCTCCCCAGACTATACTTACAATTTTTAAGACAATTCATGGTACATAGTTCAAAACACAGAGATGGAGAATTGTAGCTGCCCTCTCAGAAGCTAACAGTCCAACTGGAGAGATGGGATGTGTATATTAAAATCTGTTGATGATTGCAGGGAGGATTTGGCAGGACAGAATATAGAGCACCCAGGGCACAGGGAATATCTTAGCTATTTTTGCATCAATCAATCCCCCTGAAAGTGTAGCAAAGAGGGCTGACAAAAAAAAAAAAAAATGTTAGGGAGGACACAGCATCCAGAACAGATGATCTGAAGAGCAGATCTCCTAACTAACCAGCTGAGCTGAGCCCACAATGCAACCAAGAGGGAACCAGATTCATTTCACACATTTTTGACAGGAAGCCACCCCAAAAGGAAATAGGGATGTTTTACATTGGGGCAATATATGTCCCAAAGCCAAGTAATTGCACCTTCCATGTCAGGGCAGATTGCTAAAGAATACCAGGAAAGGAGAGAATTCAAAGCCTAGCCAACTAAGACAAAAATACTGATGGGTTAAATTTGATCGATACACTTTTAGGCTTCCTGCACTTCTATCTGACTTGTCTACAATTTAGGGGCTCCCATGAGTGCATTTCAGGTTCAGCAATCACAAGAAGGACCCACAGGCTTTAGAAAGCACTGCACTTCCGTCATCATGTTATCTATTATACAGGATGCAGAGGCACAGACACTGAGCAAGGTTTAGAAGTCTGCGCATCATCCTCCCAGTGGGTCAGTGAGTGCACCATCTAAGAAGCAACCCAAGCCAGTGTCCTGAGTTGCCATTGGTGTGCCATGTTGCAGGCTGTGTTCCATCACTGACCATGTGACTGAACTTAATCTCAGGCCCAGCCCTCCTCCCCAGAGATGGCTGGGGTGGCTAAAAATTCTAAACTTCTAATCATAAATCATTACTATCCAAAAGGGTTAATTACCGATAGCAAAAGGCATTCCTTTAGGAAATTGCCAGAGACTTTCATTAGGAACCAGACACAAAGTCAAGAAATATACTTCATCATATCACAGATGCATATAACTATTGTCCTAGGAATGCTTCAGAACATATGAACTTTCTTTCATTTCAAAATATTTTCTTTACTTATTTTCAAGCAGAGAGAAAGACACGAGGGGGAGGAGAGAATGGATCTACCAGAGCCTCTTGTCTCTTGCCAGAGCTCAAGCAAGAACAGCCATAGCTCCAAATGGCTTTCTTCACACCTTCAGGCTGGATTCCAAGATCCACCCCCAGTGACATGCCCCCTGTAGCAGGGATCTACCTGCCAGATACTCATGTTGTAAGCTCAATTTCTATAAAGCACCTGAGTGTATGGGGCCACCCATTCAAAGCTACCACACGTGGGAACTGGGAAGTTGAACCCAAGCAGTCAGCCTTTGCAAGCAAGTGCCTTTAGCCTGTGAACCACCTCTCCAGCCTCACAATTTACTTACTAGTCAGTCATTTTAGGCACATACATTGAGCAGCATATTGGTGTTTTCTAAATTTTTTAAAATTTATTTGTGAGAAAAGAGAGGGAAAGAGTAAGTATGGTTGCACCAGGGCATCTTACCACTTCAGATGAACATCTGGCTTTAAGTGGGTACTTGGGAAATGAACTCTGGCCAGCAAGCACCTGTAACCTCTGAGCCATCATTGGACAGGGGAAATAAAACCTTAGTTTGAAAGATGTAAATAGCCTAAGAAATCACTGCATGGACTGCTGCTGTGTCTCTCTTCCACCTTCCTTGGTTGTCTGTTCCATCTTCCTCCCTGTCATAGTCTCCAGTCTACACTACAGAGGAGGCTAGTCCTGTTGACTTAACTAGTCGCCTCTGCCATTTAAGCCTTTTGTGGCAGGCTATTCTTGGCATCAGGTGACATCCCTGGTCCATTGAGCGGCCACATCGGTCACAGGAAAGCCTAGGGTCACTTAATTGAGCAGAGAATTATAACAAGAAGTACACACTTGTACAATAGTGGCTCACAGCCTTGGAGGGGAACCAACTGCCCTCTGAATAGACATGAGGCCTGCACAGTGGGAGAGAACTCATAACTGGTGCTGGGAACCAAGTCAGAGCCCCCATAGGCAGGAAACTCACAACCCCCAGAGAGAAGCCCCCATTGAGGGGCTATCCTCATCAAAATGTCTGTCTAAATTATATCTGAGTTAAACAAATTATATTAAGGGAGTTATCTCCCTTCATCAAAGCTGCTCTCACCCTTGGTTGGAGAATCTGTTTTAGTTTACAGATGGCAGAGATCCAAGATCCATCAATCCAACAAGAAAAGAAAGCTGACTGTTCACCATAAGATGTGATTTGCCACCTCTACCACATTCACTGGGGTCCAGAAGTAACTGCAGTATAGCAAGTATTGTTCCCAATGCAGGCCCAACAACCACATCTAGGAAAATAGCAACAAACGAAAAACAAACTGCTAACACAACCACCAAGGCTCAGGGACTGTGGAAGTGTTGCAGAAGACAGGACAGGAAGATTGTAAGATCCACAGGGTGGGTAGAAATATACTGAGGCATCGCCTCCCCGCAGAGACAGACAGAGGTCATAATTACTCCACAGTGAACACCAAGGACTCTACTGAGGAGGGCCCTCAGGGAAATAGGGACCAGGAGCAAAGGAACAAGACTATGTGTGTATCTATGTGTGTGTGTGTGTGTGTACACATATATGTTATAGTCTTGTATCACTTAAAAAAGAAAGACGGGAAAACAGTGTCATAGAAAGAGGCAGATATGCATGCGTGTCTAACGTGAATAAGGCCCTGGGCTCAAGCCCCAGTATAAAAAGAGAGAGAGAAAGAATGAATGAAAAAGAGACAGAAGAGGAGAAGAGGACACTGCTTTGATTTTCTGCTCCACTGTCCTTTATGTTCCCATTGATAATCTTTCCCTCAGTCATAACTCATTCCTTTCTCCAGGCTCTGAGTTCAGTCTAGTCCATTGTCACTTGCTGGGAAATACTGATTACCCTTCGCAGACTTAAGTATCAACGAAATCTCAACATTAATCTGGCCCATACCTCATGTCACAAGTCTAATAATTAGAATTTAATTTTTGCACTTTGAAGCCAAACCTTCACCCTATAGCTCAAACGCAATTCAGCATATAATGACAAATCTTGATAGTCTGCCCAGTTTTGAAATCCAAGTAGGATCCAATGATGAACTTTCTGAGCATTCCTTCTCTGTCTCCTCCTTCTCTGTAATCTACACTTTGCCCTCCAGCCAAACATGATCACAACCAACACCATCATAAAAATGAACATGGATAGTAGTTTTGGAATTTTGCATAAAGCAATGGGATTAAGGAGTAGAATGGGAGAACACAGATACAAAAAAGTGTGATAAACAGTGGCTGCCTGCAGGAGCTTTGTGTTTATTGAGCTGTTGAGACACACACTGATGTTCATACTGCAGAGCAGTTTAGGGAAGCACCATGTCATGAGATAAAAGGAAGATGGTACAGGTTCTCATAGGATAGCCTCCTCTACTAGGATGACCAATGTCAACTTCATGTACATGGTGGAGTGTGAATTAGGTCTTAGGTTATAGTTAGTATTTGAAGAGCATAAAAGGGAAAGAACTTGGACAAAAACACCAAAAAAAAAAAAAAAAAACCCAAAGCTAGAAAGGACTATGGATATCAAAGTGAGAAAGAGAAAATCATTCTTAATGTTGATTTGGACTTTAATCCCATTGTGATCAGATAGAGTACAAGTAATTATTTCAATTTTCCTGAATTAATTAAGATTTGCTTTGTGATCTATATGTAGTTTATTTTAGAGAATGTTTCATGTGCTGCTGAAAAGAATGTGTATTCTATAGCATTTGGATGGACTGTTTTGTAGAAGTCTGTTAGGTCCATTTGTTCTGACTTCATTTAATCCAGATGCTTCTCGGTTTATTTTTTGCTGGGATGACCTGTCAATTGGGTGAGAGCAGAGTAGTGAAGTCGCCCACTACAATTGTGCTTGGGGTTATCTGTGACTTTACATCTAGTAGTACTTGTTTAATGAAATTGGGTGCACCCATATTTGGTGCATATATGTTAAGAGTTGTAATGTTCTCTTGTTGCATTGTTCCCTTAGTCAGTACAAAGTAACCTTCTCTTCTAACTAAGGTTGGTTTGAACTGTCTTCTCAGACATTAGAACAGCAACTCTAGCTTATTTCATAGGCCCATTTGCTTGTCTGTATTTTATGGGGAGGTGAGTTTGTTAGAGACAGGAGACAGAGGATTCTGCTTTTTAAAAAAAAAATTTTTTTTCATTTTAGAGAGAGTGGGCAACAGGGAGAGAGAGGAAGAAAGAGGGAGAGAGGTAGAACTAGCACACCAGGGCCTCAGCGACTTCAATCAAACTCCAGAGGCTTGTGCCACCCAGTGGCATCTGGGCATCTGCAACCTTGTGCTTGCCTCACCTATGTGCATCTGGCTTACATGGGATCTGGAGAGTTGAACATGGGTCCTTTGGCTTCACAGGCAAGCACCTTAACCACTAAGGCATCTCTCAAGCCCAGGATCCTGCTTTTTCATCCAGTCTGCAAGTTTGAGTCTTTTGGTTGTGGCACTGAGAGCACTGATATTAAGTTATTATTGAAAGGTGTGTATTTATGCTTGCCATTCTTGCTTCATAGTGCTTGCTGTTTTTCTGTTACTTTCTTGCATTAACTTTTATTTGAGTATGTTTTTTTAAATTTTAAATGATTTTTTTCTTTTTTATTGACAACTTCTATACCTAGATACAAAAAAACGCATATTTCCCTCCCCTCCCCACATTCCCCTTTAAAACTCCAATCTCCATCATATCCCCTCCCTCTCTCCATTAGTCTCTCTTTTAATTTGATGTCATCATCTTTTTCGTCTATTATGAGGGTCTTGAGAAGGTATTGCTAGGCACTGCAAGGTCATGGGTATCAAGGCCAATTTCTGTCTAGACAGTTGCATTGTAAGGAGTCGTACCCTTCCTTTGGCTCTTCCATTCTATCCGCCCCCTCTTCTGCAATGGTCCCTGAGCCATGGAGGGTGTGACAGAGATGTGTCAGTGCTGGGCACTCCTCCATCCCTTCTTCTCAGCACTATGTTGCCTTTTGGGTCATCCCAGTGGTCATCACCATCTGAAAAGAGAAACTTCTCTAACCAGAAGTGAGAGTAGCATTAATATGTGAATATGAACATTAAGTGTAGTGCTTTCAGCACAGCTTGGTGGGAATAATATAAACATTTAGCCAGACAAGAGCAGGCTTTATACCCCTAAGGCTCATGACCTCCCCTGCTATAGACTTTTGCTTAGGTTTTTCAGTACCAGGTATGTATTCCTTCCCATAGAGAGGGCCTTCTGTCCAATTAGGGAGCAGTTGGTTACCTCAAGAGCAGACATGCCACTATTACACCCGTGCAGTCATTGGGCCTGTATGGCCAAACTTGAGTTTTCAGTGTCCACTGTTTTCACTGCTGATGACTTCTGTCTCCCATACAGCTGCATGCAGTGCAGCTTTTTCCAGCTTTCAGTTGGCTGGTCTACAGGGAGAAGGTTTTCTGCTCAGCACCAGCTTGCTTTCTCAGTGACCTTGCCTCTCAGGCAAGAGATATCTTCAGCAATAGGGTCTTACTATCTGTTTCTCAAGGGAAACCAAGGGCTTTGGCAATAGCCTTTAATGTTTTGGAGGCTACTGGGACATCCTTGGCCAACAGCTCACTGGAAGGTATCCCATCCCAGACACTGAAAATTTTCTAGTAACAGTCTACAACTTCTGGATGTGCCATTATTCAAAAAAGTAGGTTTACATAAGTCTTATTCACACTATCTTGAATTTTGATTGACCCTCCCCCTGCCCTTCTTTTACACATTCTCTTCCCATTGCCTAGCTTAGGCCCTTCCCCTCCATGTAATCTGTTCTTCTACTTACATATGTGCAATACCATACACTTAAGTCCTTCCCTTTCCTCCCTTCCTTATAGCCTTTTACCAGCTTACTGGTTTCTGGTACCTATTTTTGGTTCCAGCTCACACACAAGTCTATACATTTGTAACTAGGATCCACATATGAGAGAGAACATGTGATGTTTGGCTTTCTGAGCCTGGGTTACCTCACTTAGTATAATCCTTTCCAGATCCATCCATTTCCCTGCAAATTTCATAATTTCATTTTTCTTTACCGCTGAATAGAACTCCATTGTGTAAATATACCACGTCTTTATTATCCATTCATCTGTGGAGGGACATCTAGGCTGGTTTCATTTCCTAGCTATTGTGAATAGAGCAGCAATAAACATGGTTGTGCAAGTATCTCTAAGGTAGTGAGAAGAGTCCTTTGGATATACGCCTAGGAGTGCTATAGCTGGATCATATGGTAAATCTATTTTTAGCTGCCTCAAGAACCTCCACACTGATTTCCACAATGGCTGGACCAGATTACATTCCCACCAACAGTGTCAAAGTGTTCCTCTTTTTCTGCATCCATGCCAACACTTATTGTCATTTGTTTTCTTGATGGTAGCCATTCTGACAGGAGTGAAATGGAATCTCAAAGTGGTTTTAATTTGCATTTCCCTGATGGCTAAGGATGTGGAACACTTTTTTAGATGTTTATATGCCATCTGTATTGCATCTTCTGAGAACTCTCTATTTAGTTCCATAGCCCATTTTTTAACTGGGTTGTTTGATTTCTTATTATTCTGTTTTTTGAGTTCTTTGTATATTCTGGATATTAATTCTCTGTCAGATGTATAGCTGGCAAAGATTTTCTCCCATTCTGTAGGTTGCATTTTTGCTCTATTTACAGTGTCCTTTGCTGTACAAAAGCTTTGTAATTTCATAAGGTCCCAGTGGTTGATTAGTGGTTTTATTCCCTGAGCAATTGGGGTTATATTCAGAAAGTCCTTGCCTATGCCAATATGTTGAAGGGTTTCCCCTACCTTTTCCTCTAGCAGTTTTAGAATTTCAGGTATGATATTAAGGTCCCTGATCCATTTGGACTTGACTCTTGTGCATGGAGAGAGACAAGGACCTATTTTTGTCCTTTTACATACAGATGTCCAGTTTTCCCAGCACCACTTGTTAAAGAGGCTATCTTTTCTCCAATGAATATTTTTGGCATTTTTGTCAAAAATCAGGTGGCTATAGCTGCCTGGATTAATATTTGGGTCTTCTATTCTGTTCCATTGATCTACCTGTCTGTCCTTGTGCCAGTACCATGCTGTTTTTCTTACTATGGCTTTGTAATATAACTTAAAATTGGGTGTGGTAATACCAACCAGCCTGATTTTTGTTGCGCAAAATTGTTTTGGCTATTCGAGGTTTTTTGTGTTTCCAGATGGATTTTAGGATTGTTTTTTCTATTTCTGTGAAGAATGCTATTGGGGTTTTAATGGGGATTGCATTAAATGTGTAGATTGCTTTTGGTAGGATTGACATTTTCACAATATTGATTCTTCCAATCCAGGAGCATGGGATGTCTTTCCATTTCCTCGTGTCTTCTGTAATTTGTTGCTCGAGTTTTTTAAAGTGCTCATTGTAGAGAACCTTCACTTCCTTGGTTAAGTTTATTCCAAGGTTTTTTTTTTTTGAGGCAATTATGAATGGGAGAGATTCCCTGATTTCATCCTCTGCATGTTTGTTGTTAGTATATAGAAAAGCTACTGATTTCTGTGCATTTATTTTGTATCCTGCTACATTGCTAAAAGTGTTTATCAGCTCTAGCGGTTTGCTGGTAGAATCTTTAGGGTCAGATATGTATAGAATCATATCATCTGCAAATAATGATAATTTGATCTCTTCCCTTCCAATTTGTATCCCTTTTATGAGTGTCTCTTGCCTTATTGCTATGGCTAAGACTTTCAGTACTATATTAAATAGAAGTGGGGAAAGTGGACACCCTTGTCTTGTTCCTGAATTAAGAGGAAAAGCTTCAAGTTTTTCCCCATTTAGTATTATGTTGGCTGTAGGTTTGTCATAAATAGCTTTTATTATGTTGAGATATGTTCCTTCTATTCCCAGTTTCTGTAATACTTTTACTATGAAGGGGTGTTGGATTTTGTCAAATGCATTTTCTGCATCTATTGAGATGACCATGTGATTTTTGTCCTTATATGGTGTATTACATTTATGGATTTGTGTATGTTGAACCATCTCTGCATATCTAGGATAAAGCCTACTTGGGGTGTATAATCTTTCTGATATATTCTTGTATTCTGTTTGCCAGTATTTTGTTGAGAATTTTTGCATCTATGTTCATTGGGAGATTAGTCTGTAATTTTCTTTTTTTGATCTGTCTTTGTCTGGTTTGGGTATCAGGGTGATGGTGGCTTCATAGAAGGATTTTGGTAGAATTCCTTCCTTTTCTATTTTATGGAAAAGTTTGAGAAGCATTGGTGTTAGTTCTTCCAGGAATGTCTGGTAGAATTCAGCAGTGAATCCATCTGGGCCTGGGCTTTTTTTAGTTGGGAGTCTTTTTATAACTGCTTGGATCTCTGTGGTTGTTATAGGTCTATTTAAATGGTTTATCTCATCTTGATTTAAATTTTGTAGGTTGTATGAATCAAGGAAATCATCCATTTCTTTCAGGTTTTCCAACTTAGAGGCATATATATTCTTAAAGTATGTCCTATGATTTTCTGAATTTCTTTGGTATCATTGTGATGTTGCCTTTTTCATCTCTAATTTTATCAATTTTTGTCTCTTCTCACTTTCTTTTGGTCAGATTTGCTAAGGGTTTATCAATCTTGTTTATCCTTTCAAAGAACCAACTCTTTGTTTCATTGATTTTTTTAAATTGTTTTTTGGTTTTCATTTTGTTAATTTCTGCCCTAACCTTTATTATTTCTTCCTGTCTACTGATTTTTAGTTTGCCTTGTTCTTCTCTTTCCAAGGCCTTCAGGTAAAGCATTAAATTGTTTAGTTTTGAACTCTCTAATTTCTTAATATAGGCACTTAGAGCTATAAATTTCCCTCGTAGGACTGCCTTCATTGTGTCCCAAAGATTGTGGTATGCTGTATTCTTATCATCATTTGATTCTATGAATTTCTTGATTTCCTTTTTAATTTCTTCAATGACCCATGCATCGTTTAATAATGTACTGTTTAGTCTCCATGAATTTCTGTATTGAGCATGGTTTATTTTTGCCTATAGTCTCATGTGTGTGCTTTTCTTTCTCTTCAGATCAAAGGATGCCTTCAAGAGTTTTCTATAGTGCTGGATTAGTGGTCATGTATTCCTTTAGCCTGTTTTTGTCATGGAAAGTTCTTATTTCTTCTTCAGTTATGACAGATAGCTTAGCTATATGCAGTAATCTGGGCTGGCAAGCACCTTAACCACTGAGCAAATCTCCAGTGCCCAGATTGATATTTCTTCAATATTTCAGTATTTCTGTTTCCTTACTCATACCTTATACTGGCCTCCTTATTTCATTAAATTGATTTCCAGTGTTCTCTTGGGATTCCTTCAGGAGTTATGGAGAATTCTAAGATTGTCTGTAACTAGCTTCAAAATGGAATGGTCAAGAATTTTCCCTTAAAAAGAAAAGTCACTGAATTTGGTTGTATGCTGAAGACTTTTTGAATAAGTAATGTGAAGCAAACATGTCAAAAGAAGAGAAAAACTCGGCTGGATAGATGGCTTAGCAGTTAAGCGCTTTCCCGTGAAGCCTCAGGACCCCAATTTGGAGCTCAGTTCCCCGGCACCCACATAAGCCAGATGCACAAGGTGGCACATGCATCTGGAGTTTGTCTGCAGTGGCTGGAGGCCCTGGTGCGCCCATTCTCTCCCTCTCTCTCTCCCTCTCTCTCTCTCTCTCTCTCTCTCTCTCTCTCTCTACTACTCTCAAATAAATTTAAAAAAGAAGAGAAAATTATTGTAAATTGTTTTTGCTGGTTGATTTATTTGATTTATTTAATCTTTCATTTCTTTGAGCACATTCATAGTCATTTGGGGAAGGGGGAGGGTCTGGCTCTAGCCCGGGCTGACCTGGAATTCATTATGTACTCTCAGGGTGGCTTCCAACTCACAGTGGTCCTCCTACCTCTGCCTTCCAAGTGCTGGGGTTAAAGGTGTGCACCACCATACCTGGCCAAAATCATTCTTTTGAATTCTCTGTCTGGCATTCCATCTAATTCAGTCTCACTGGAGGTCATTACTGTTGGATTTATACTTTTTGTAAGACTTGGTTTTTTTACCTGATTTTTTTTGTTTGTTTCTTGTATTACTGCATGGAGAATTTTACATCTCAAGTTATTTTAATGCTTTGTTTTCTAGTTATCAACTATATTCTTAGATGTGTAGATCAGAAGTTACATCTTCAGGGTAGGAGCTCAAGGTGACAAATATAGCTTCTATATTATTCCCAGAGTAATGGCAAGAGTGAGTAACCCAAGGTGTTGAATATACCTCTATACAAATGTCCTACATTGAATGTGAAGCTCGCTCAGCTGGTTAGGTCAGTCTGCTCTTCAGATCAGCTGTGCTGGAGGCAGTGTGGGGAAGGGGTGGCTCCTATCCCTTGGGGTCCTGAGATCAGTGCTTCCCAGTGCTGGTGAGTGGAGGAAGGAAGGCTATGTGTTGTTCTGGAGCTGCTCAGCTGGTCCCTGTTGTCTTCCCCTTCAGGAGTTTGGATGTGAGTGGGAGGATACCTTCCCATAGTTGTGCCCTTGCCAGTTCAGGCTGCCCCACTAGTAGAAGTTCTTCCCAGCAGTCCCAGTCTGGAGCCTGATCCTGGCTGATTGTGTGATTGCTGGAAGCTCCAGCTCACTCCTTCTTTTCTGCTGTGGGTCTCAGCTGGGTTAGTAATTCCTTAATTTCCAGTACAAGACTGTATTGTGCGTTTTCTTGCCTCTTTCTTTCCCAGGTTTCTCTGGTGTGCCTCTTATTTTGCCACTTTAACTGGAAGAGTTTCACTTTAGCCCAGGATGACCTGGAATTCACTATGTAGTCTCGGGGTGGCCTCGAACTCACAACAATCCTCCTACCTCTGCCTCCAGAGTGATGAGAATAAAGGTGTGCACCACCACGCCAGGCTCTCAACGGTTATTTTAATCAAGAAGTTTAATCATGTGTTTTCAGAAAGAATATCTAAACATTTATGCATTATTAATAATAAATATGATATTAATAATAAACCATAATAAAATTATCCACAACTGCATTCAAAATGGAATGGCCAAGAATTGTCTTTAAAAAAAAAAAAAGACACTCAATTTGGTTGTATGCTGAAGACTTCTTGAATAAGTAATGTGAAACAAGTGTGTCAAAAGAAGAGAAAAATTATTGTAAATTGCTTTTGCTGGCTCTACAAACTAAAGTAACAACTATTGGACTCAGCTGTCTCCTTGTGCATATAAACAAAACAGCCCCTCTGCTCTCTTTCTTTTCTCTCCAAGAGAAACGGCTCCCAGGGCCACAGACAGCTGTCTCACATCTCCCTGTCTGTGCCACATGTGAGCCAGGCTCTGCAGATTGTTACTAACACCAACATCTGGCTCTGCTTGCTTGCTTTCAAACAGAGCTTCATTTTCCTCTCCTTCCAGAAACAGGAAATACCATGTGCACTTCAGTGGAATTTGGGATTAAATATTTCTGAAAGCAACTGCTGTTTTTACAAGACATCTTGGAGTGATAGTTTATTTTATGGCTTTTTGCCTGTGGGAATTCTTCTCTCTATGTAGATTGCTGTGAAATTCCCAAGGTCCCTTGTCATTCTATCAGGCTGATCTTTGTGCTTTTATTTGTCCCTGAAAGAATGTGGGTGAGATTCCACTGGGGGTCTGATCACCAAGGACACAAGACCACCTCAAATGCCAGGTTTGTCACCTATTCATAAGGGTAGGGTTAGTTGCTGTTTTGTTTTGTTTGTCAGTACTAGGGATCAAACCCAGGGCCTTGAGAACAGCTATGCAAGCACTCTACCACAGAGCTACATCCTCAGCCCAGAATAGGAGGTTTGACCACCGCCAAGTACATGGGAACCTTGAAAGCTGGTACTCCCTCTGGCCCTCCTTCCTGTTGACCACCTTCTTCAGGTATAGTGAAGAAAGAAAGAGGTGTGAGCAGCAATTGAATGTTCCTTCCTCATAGAGAGGTAGGAGTCAAATGAATGGTGACCACTTCAGAGAATAACCAGTATGCTATCCCCACATCCCAGATCAGGAACCTCACTCGGGCCAAAAAGAGAGAGCCACATGAACAATGCCTATCTTGCATTTCTACATGGTGCCCAGCTGGAAGAGAGAGAACTGCATGCTGCTTCCTCTCCATCATCTTTTTTTTTTTTTTTTGCTTTGTTTGTTTTGGTTTTTTGAGGTAGGGTCTCAGTCTAGCTCAGGCTAACCTAGAATTCATTATGTAGTCTCAGGCTGGCCTGGAACTCCACGGCGATCCTCCCACCTCTGCCTCCCAGTGCTAGGATTAAAGGCGTGCACCACAACCCCGCAATCTTTTATCCCCATGTCAGGAGATAGCCCGCACTTCAAGGAGGGCTGAGTGCAGGAAAAAAAAAAAAGAACTCACTGAAAAAGTGCCAAAAGGGTAGAATGGAAGTAGATGGATCACAGAGCAAGACACAACAGAAAAGAATCACTCACTAAAAATCTTTCACACATTTTTGACATAGGAGACTGACAAGTACTTCCCTTGAAACCGACGCTCTCGTTGTTGTCATAATCTTCCTTCTTCTAGATCTGTTGTTTATGGCTGCTACATAGTTTATAACTTGTGAAACACAGTTTTCTCAGATGCCTACTTAAAATGCTTATTAAAGTTGTGTCATATTGAAATGAAAGGCAAGAGAAGGCAGTCTGAGCCTAAAAAATCCTTTAACACATTCTGAGTATCTACAGTCACTTCGCAGTGACAAATCTTGAATGCACGATGTCAGGAGAGAAATTTAAAGGATACGTGACGTAAGATGGACACGGGACCATGGGAATGCTCTCCTTCCATCTGCAACATGACAGTTTTCATCTTTGTAAGAACGGTCTCTTACTACCATATTTTCTTTCTCCCAGGGAGATCTGGAAAAGTCAAGTCCTGCCTTTTTTTCTGCAGTCCACATGAGGCCACAGGGTTCCTTTAGTGGGCTTTGCTTCATCTCCCCTGAGAGACTTTTCTACTTCTACATGAGTCTCCTATTCTCAGAGGAGCCTCAAAGTCACACTTAAGTTGTCAGAAAAGGAAAATACTCTAATCAACAGTAGCTAACTATTTCAAATAAAATGATAAAGTGGAAACCAAGAGACCTGTGACTAGAGATTTTAGCCCTAGCAGAGACTGTTTTTGTTCAAATCCACTCATTAACAGCAAGCATGTATTAAGAAGCTAGTGTGTGCTTGAAGCTATTGTCACTTTCAAAGGAGGCAGCTCTATGTTAACAGCTGATAGTTGCTGAGTCAACAAACTTGTGTGGCTTATGTTGTACTCTAAGGCCTCAACAAACAGCTCTTTCCTCCTAGTCAAGAACAACTTGATTGACAGGGAGGGGAGAGTAATTCTTAGACACTGAAATTGAACATCCATTTCTGTGGTAATAGTAGTCCCTGGTGCTTTTATTTGTCCCTGGCAGAATGTAGGTGAGATTCCAATGAGGGTCTGATCACCAAGGATACAATTAACACCTCAAATGCCAGCTTTGTCACCTATTCAGGGTGGTAGTGCTTAGCATAGGTTTTAAGGAATTTGTAGTTTCTTTCATTTCTAGTCATTTCTGTAGATTAAGTCAAATGTGTAACCTCCAGTGCTTTACTATAGGCAAACCTGAAAGGGGCAAATGACTTCTTTCTCCTCTACGGTCACAAACTATTTCCCCATCTTATCACCTTACCACTTTATCAGATGCTAGATAATCACTCTCCACTCTACCAGAGGCTCCTTAGCCACCATCTTCCTCTCTATCCCTTCCTCTCTATCCCTGAATTCCATCCTCCTGCCAAACCCAATCCATCCTCCTAAACCCACTCCTACCTTGGACCAGACTTCCTTCCTTCCAGGATTGTATGATAATGACCAGTGGTCTAGTCCCATTTTATCCAAGGGGTACTGGTTCACTACAGCTACCGAAATCTGCTGATGCTCAAGTAAGAATGGTGTGTGTGTGTGTGTGTGTGTGTGTGTGTGTGTGTGTCCCTGCTTTGTGTTTTCTACTATGCTGGGCATGGAACCCAAGGCCTTTCTCATTTTATGCAATCACTCTAAAACTGAGCTACAACCCCAGCCCCTCCTGTATATTTTAAAGCATCTCTATATTATTGTAATACTGAATATAGTGTAATACTTCCTATGTTGTATTGCTTATGGACTAAAGATAAGGAGAAAAGTCTACACAAACACAATCTTTCCACAAGTATTTTTTTCTTATTCTCCTCCTTCTTCCTTCTCCTCTTCCTCTTCTCCTTAATTTTTCTGCAGTTTTGAGGATTGAACCTATGACTCACATATGCTAAGTAAGTGCCTAACCACTAAATTATATTCCCCTCCTACCAATGTCTTTTCACCCATGAACCTGTAGGTGTGCAGAGCAACCATAACTTTCTATTAATTTGTGGGTTTGAAAACATTTTGGAGCTAATGGTGAAATTCAAATGATGTATTATATTATGTCCTCCAAGTTCCAAGTAAACGAATCTACATCTGAACATGTGCAATGCAGGCATTTCATAGTGTACTAGGGCAAGAAGAATTGGACTTTTGAAAAGTTTGGAAAAGTTTCTCAGGGAAAAAGATAAAATGCTCACCACCCCTTGATCCTCATTACTAGGGATTCAGTGATGGTTTCCAGGGACGCTCTACTCCACTGCATGGACTCAAAGAATGCAAGCTCAGTAATCAATCATACTACTCAAGGTCAAGCACAGTGTGTCTATATTTTTGTGGCAAGCTTTTTACTAAGTGGTATCGAATTTCTTTACACCATGTTCTGGCTCAGTCTCACCAGTCACCCTGAACTCCCCCAATTCTCTTATCTAGCCTAGGTCTGTGAAGTAGGCAAGAGTTGGAGAGTTTCATGTCCAAGAATCTCTTGGTGTGAAATGGATGATGAAATATATTATATATAATATATATTATGTTATATATTATATACATGTTTGTATGCATATACACACACATAACACATATCTCCTAGATACAATTTCTTAAATGAGGAAAGAATATATTTAAAGCAGTTTATAGTGTCTGTAAAATTGAAAATCTACCTTGCCAGGTAGATATACGGTGGTATATGCCTTTAATCCCAGAAGTAGGAGGATCGCTATGAGTTTGAGGCCAGCTTGAGAATGCATAGTGAATTCCAGGACAGCCTGGGCTAGAGCAAGACTCTACCTCAATAAAACAAACAAAAAAAAAAAATGAAAACCTCACTAATGGCACTTTTCTGGTCATTGAATGAAAAAGTTCTTTCAAAGAGCAGGCTTCTCTGGCCCATAAATGACACAAACCTCACAGAAGAAAATGCTGCTGTCTTGCCACAAATAGCAACTAACAAGAAATAAATTCTGGGAGCCGGGAGTGGTGGCGCATGCCTTTAACTCCAGCACTCAGGAGGCAGAGGTAGGAGGATCGCCATGAGTTCGAGGCCACCCTGAGATCACATAGTGAATTCCAGGTCAGCCTGAGCTAGTGTGAGACCCTACCTAGAAAAAAAGAAAGAAAGAAAGAAATTCTACATGTGGGTCATTTAAGACACAATCAATACTAAAATGATATTGCAATATTGCACATTTCATGTGTTTAATAGCAGTGACAGTGACTTGAAATACAATAGTTAATTCAAATACCATGTAAAAAAATATTTTTGATGGGAGTTATAAGTACCTAAGAAAATTTACTGACAATTGTGAGTTTCTGACAGTTAATCTTCATTGTCAACTTGATTACATTTAAAATCACCTAGGTGACACACCTCAATGTATGTCTGCAAAGACAGTTCCAGAGAGCTTTAAACTACTGAGGCAAGACATCCTGAATGTGAAGGGCAGCAGGCTATGGGGTAAGGCTTTAGACTGAATAAAATAGAAAAAAGAAAAAAGAAGCTGCACACGAGCATTCATCTCTCTGCTTTTTGACTTCAGATTCAATATGATCAGTTGTCTCTTGCTCCTGTTGCCATGTCTTCCCCACCACAATGGACTTTGTCACAGTAATAATACTAATACTAGGAAGTGGGACAGTTACTTCAATAAATCTGATCATGTGGTTATTAGGCCTTTGGACCTGGTTTGTGGGAGAAATATGGAGTTTGAAGCTGTGAGCTAGCAAAACCCTAGAATGCTATAAGCAGAGCTTAAAGGCCATTCTGGTGGGAGTTCAGAAATCTAGAACACTAACAGATATGTAGACAGTAAAGACTGCTCATGAGGTTGCAGAGGGTAACAAGGCATTTATAGGGAACTGGAATAATGGTCACTCATGCTGTATTCTGGCAAAGAATTTGGCTGCATTCTGTCCATGTCCTGAGAACTTGAGTGAAGCTGATTTCAAAAGTAATGGACTAGGGCTGGGGAAATGGCTTAGTGGTTAAGGTGTTTGCCTGAGAAGCCTAAGGACCCTGGTTCAATTCCCCAGGACCCACATAAGCCAGATGCACAAGAGGATGCAGGAGTCTGGAGCTCATTTGCAGTGGCTAGAGGCCCTAGTATGGCCATTCTCTCTCTCTATCTGCCTGTTTCTCTCTCTCAAATAAATAAATAAATAAATAAAATGTTTTTTAAAGTAATGGACTAATTTGGTAGAGGAAATTTCAAGATTGTATACATGCATGCAGTGCCATAGCTATTGACTCACTGCTCTTCTCTATCTACAGTGTGACAGAGAGCAGTAAGCAGAGCAGAAAGGTATGAAAATATGCAGTTTGATAAGGGGAGGATCACCATCAAATTTAAAGTTGGAAAGGAAGGTGTAGAGATAGCAGAGGGAGACACACTACAAATACATGAGTCAAAAAAGAAAAAAGAAAAACAAAACAAATGAAAGAAGAAAACACAAAAAGCCTTGAACTCTATACTGGGACCATAGGAAAAATGTCCTGACAACAAATCTCTGTCATTGACCCCTCCATTACATGATCAAATTCATTGAAAGGACAGAGCCTAAACTGAGAATGCAACTGAAGATATTCCTGACGTGAAAACAACCACCTAGGGAAGTGCTTTCCCAGGTTCAGGCCCCAAGGTGCACAGAGACCACTATAGCTACAGCAGAAAGGGGACAGAATGCATCTTGAGCTGGCAGCAGAACTCAGCAGTATCATGCCTGAATATAACAATAAGGGACCATGGAAGTTTTTACCAAGGTTGCAGAAAATCCCCAGGCCAGCAATGTATCCCAGAGTTAGAGTCCCTACAAGGAGACCCCAAGAAGCCATTGCATGAAGCTGTAAAGGTGAAGCTGAAGTTGCAGTGCAAACCCCAAGATGTTGTAAATACCAGAACGATGGGATGTCTGCTGAGGAAAGCTAAAAGCATAAAGGGAAGATGGCCCAAGAGATGTTACATGTTCTGTAGGTAGCAGAGCTAGAGAAGGACTACCCCAAGGTTGTCAGATCCCAGATGATGCCACTAATAATCCCAAATGCTGGACATGAAGTTACAGGGTTTAATGTTCTCCCTGCTGGTTTTGGCCTTGCTCTGGTCCAAATTTTCCTTGATATGCCCCCATTTCTTCTTTTTGAAATGGAAAATATTTATTCTGTTCGAATTTTTATTGCATGTAATTTGTTTAATTGAGTTTATAGAAACACACAACTAAGAGTTCTGAGCCTCAAAAGAGACTTTGGACTTTGAATTTTTGAACAATGTTGGAACAGTTAAGACATTGGGAACCTTGAGAAAGGGATCAAATGCATTTGGAACTATGAAGTGAACATAAGACATTAGGGGCCAGGAATGGAAAGTAGAGATTTAAAGGTGATGTTTTAGTGGTGGATGTGATGGTTAATCTTCATGGTTAACTTGACTAGGTTCAAAATCACCTCTAAGACAAATCTTTGGGAGTGTCTGTGAAGATATTTCCAGAGAGATTTAACTGAAGATGGAAGACCCACCCCCAAGTGTGACATCATATTAGGGGCTTCAGTCCTAACTGAATAAAATATTTTTAAAAATGTAAAAAGTGAGCTGAGCATCAGCATTCATCTGTGAACAGCCACCTCATGTTCCTGTGACCATGCCTTCACCACCATGACTGACTGTATAGTCTTGTGGTGATTTGAGTGTAAAATGTCCCCCATAGCCTCATGTGTTTGTGATTAAGCCTTATATTTAATCCAAAGCTGGTGAAACCTTCTTAGAGGAGGCATGTTGATGAAGGTGAGGCTTAGAGTGTAATAACACAGCTCAGCTTGCTACATTTACCTCATTCTCTCTACTTCAGATTTCAGGCTCAGAGACAGAAGCCACTTCAACTGTAATTGTTTAAGCCATTACCATGAGGAGGGGCCAGATGCTCTGTATTGGGACAAGAGGAGAACTGATTCTTTTGAAAGAGGGGAGTCTGAAAGAAAATGTTGGAATATCCTGCTCCTTAACAGCAGGTTTTATTTCTCCTGGGGTTGGGTGGAGGTTTGGCAGCATCATTCTTCTGGTACTGGGTTTGAGAGTATGAAGATATAGGAAACAGAGGACCATAGAGTATGTAATGGTTCTGCAGAGCCACTGAGGCTGGGTAAGGTGAGGCAGGCTTGATGTCCCTGCATTGACAGCCTAGTAAGTCATTGTGTGGAAGTGGGGAGTTGAACCATGGGTTGCAGGGGATACCCCAGGATTTTGAATGTTCCAGTACTATGGTATGGCTGCCAAGGAAAGCTGGTGAATCAGGAAGGATTCTGCCTGGGAAGCATCCAGCACATCTGGAGAGGCAGAGTTATCCAAGCCTTTTGTAGCCCATAGGATTTCATCATGAGTCCTTAATGCCAGACATGGAGCTGAAGTAGTTGATGTTTTCCCTGATGGGTTTTCATCTTATATTGGTCCAATCTTTCTTTGCGATAGCCTCCATTACTCCTTTTGGGGAAGGGAATGTTTACTCTGTGCCATTGTGTATTGGAAGTATATAGCTTGTATTTTGACTTTTACAGGGCTCACAGTTAAGAAACTGTCTTTAGTCTCAGATGGGACTTTGGACTTTTAAACAGTGTTGGGGCTAGTAAGGACTATATAGACTTTTAAAGTTGGAGTGGATGCATTTTACATCATGGGATAGCCATGAGTCCATGTTGGCCAGGGGCAGAATGTGGTGGTTTGAATGTAAAAAGTCCCCCATAGCCTCGTGTGTTTGTGATCAAGCCTCATACTTAATTCTCAGCTGGTGAAACCTTTGGGAGTTGGAGACTTGCTGGAGGAGATGTGTCGCTGGCAGCAGGTCTTCACATGTTATAGCCCGTCCCTGCTTGCTATGCACAGAGCTCACCCTCTCTGTTCTCTCTCCCTGCTACTATGGAGATGTGATGCCCCACTGTCTGCTCTTACTATGCTTTCCATGCCATTATGAAATGCCCCTTCCAAAAAAAAAAAAAAAACTACAAGCTGGAAATAAGCCCTTTCCTTCCACAAGCTGCTTCTGGTCAAGTGCTTTGCCCCAGAAACAAGAAGGTAACTACTATGCTTCCCAAACTGTGAGTCAATATAACCCTCCTTCTTTCTCCTATCCATCCATCCTTCTTTCTTAAGTTGCTTTTGTAAAGAATTTTTTACAGCCACAAAAAAAGTAACTAGCATAGGTTTTTTAAAATATATATATATATATATATATATATATATATATATATATATATATATATATATATTTTAGAGAAGTAGAGAGAGAGAGAGAGGAGAGAATGGGTTGCCAGGACCTCCAGCCACTGCAAATGAACTTCAAAGACATGTGCCACCTTGTGCATGTGGCTTTACATGGGTACTGGGGAATTGATCCTGTGTTCTTTGGCTTTGCCAGCTAGTACATTAACTGCTAAGCCATCACTCCAGCCTTAGCTGGAGTTTTTTGTTTGTTTGTTTTTGTTTTTGTTTGTTTGTTTTTTACATAAAAGTCACAACATGATTATTATTATTGTTGTTGTTGTTGTTGTTGTTGTTGTTGAGGTAGAGTCTCACTCTAGCCCAGGCTGACCTGGAATTCATTATGTAATCTCAGGGTGGCCTCGAACTCTTGGTGGCCCTCTTACTTCTGCCTCCCAAATGCTGGGATTAAAGGTGTGCACCACCACGCCCGGCCCAACATGGTTATTCTACTAACTTCTTTTTTACTTAAAATATTTGGTTATTTAATAACTGAAACAACTTGTACAATTTGTAATGTAGCAAATCCCTCATTTATCAGGAATTTTCTCTTTTAGGAATTAATCACTTATCCTGGGTAAAATGAGGATGGTAATTACACTTGTCACCAGAAAATGTGAGCATTGCCATTGAACTCTGTGGCAACACCTGCATTATGTAACTGCAATAGATGCAAAACTAGTATGTTCTTGAAATGACATTTTGTAATCCCAATATGTAGAGCTACAAAACTGGCTGAAGATAGAAAATGTATTTACTTCCTATAAAAGTGAAGCTTTTCTAATTTAAAAACATGGGTATAGCCTTTAATATACATTAATGGTAAATGCAGAAAGCATTTTTATAAGATCCAAGTCATTTCCCTTAGAATTACAGAAACCACATCTGACACTAAAACTCATGCTTCTACTTGAATGCTTAACTAATGTCCAGAGTATACTTTTTAATGTGTAAAGTGGGATTGATAAGTTTTAAAATCTAACCTAAGAGATCATTGTGAGATTCATTGAGGCAACTGTGATATTAATCTTGTCAACTTGCTATGCTTCAGAGACAAACTTCTGGGTATGTCTGTGAGGGCATTTCCAGCGAGGTTTTGCTGAGGAGGGAAGACCCACCCTTGAATGTGGCCCCATAAAGCACTGATTGGTTTAGAATACAAGGGGTTTGGACTCACCAGTCCTGAGTTCTCTACCTGGTGTGGCTCTTAAGTCTATTCCCAACTCTGGGTTCTTGGTGGTAATAACATCTAATCTGACGTCAACAAACCCCTGTCAAGATTTATCTAGAGCCCTTGTTATAAGTGGAATTCCAGAACCCCACCTGTGGCTCGTGGCTGAAGCAGAACCATGGGGGAGGGAGGGGCGGGGTGTTAATCATTAGCTCTCCCGGGGACTCTGCAGCGGACCACACTTCAGAAGCTCTCATTGTTCCGCAGTTGGTGTCCTCCGAGAGCTGTTCCCTTGAGGTCCTCCCATCCTCCAGACCTGCCGATTCTGCAGGGGCATCCCTGTCGTGCCAGATCCCCCCACTGGAGATTGTCTCGCCAGGGACTTCGGAAGTTTGCCAAAGCTTCAAGGCCTGAATACCTGGGCCACACCTACAGAGTCTCCAGCGCTTATTCTGGGGGTGCGACTGGAGCAAAGGGCTCTCTTAAAAGTTACCTTTCTGTCATCGCAGCCTCTGGGGGTTAAGCCCTCATCACCTGAGTTAACACTGGTTTTTTTGGGGGAGGCTCTCCGGGACCATAAAGACTGCTCAGACACATGGTGCTTCTTAGGGGACAACGGACGCTGCAGACAAGCTCAAGCACACAGCTTCAAGTGTACCAAAACTAAGGTGGGATGGAGCCTTCCCGCACCAAGCCGCCAGCGGGCAGGGCAAAGGGTTTGGGGGCGTTGTGCCCTCGCCCCGCCCCGCCCCGCCCCGCCCTTCCGTGACGTGCCGCAGCGGCCCGCGGACATGCGCAGTGGGCCCCGCGCGCCGCTCCGCCTCGGCGCTGTCATTCTCGGCCGCGGCCAGTGCGGACTGCGGTGCTCGCCCGCCCGCCCGCCGTTCTCCCTCCCGCCCGGCGCGTGCGGCGATGTGACGGCTCCTCCGGGACCGCCCGGCGCGTCTGCCGCGCGCCGACGTCGCTTCTGCCGCGGGGCTCTGTGCGGTCGAATCGCCCGCGAGCCGCGAACACGCAGCCCGGAGCTCGAGTCGCAGCCGTCGGTCGCGCGCTGGCAGCCGCCGCCGCGGCGCTCGCTCGCTCGGCGCCGGGAGCCTCCGAGCCGCCCGCCTGCGCGCCCGCCCGGTGCGCTGCAGAGAACGCTGCGCCCCGCACGGCGGAGCCGAGCCCCGGCGGCCGCGGCGGCGGGGAGGCAGGACGGGAGGCGGCCGGTCCTGCGCTCGCTGTCGCCGGCCCCTGCGGGAGACCCGGGCTGCGCGCGGAGCCTTGGCCGCGCTCCGCGGAGCGCCGTACCCCCACCTCCCCGCAAGACCCTGGCCTGCTGCGCCCCAGTAAGTTGACTTAGTTTGCGAAGTTGCCGTGAGCCGTGGGAAGAAGAGGTTCCCTTTTCACCCCGGTGGTGGCACGTCCCGGTGACGGGCTCCCGTTAGCAGCGTGAGGAGGGGAGGGGATCGTAGGCTGCAGAGGAGGGGACATGGCACTGGAGGGGCTCCAGGTTGGCGGGAGTCCTGGGCTGGCTCCAGCCTCCTCTGCCAACGCGCCGCTTGGAAATGTGCTAGGGGAGGACAGGTGATCCGAGGGACTTGGCCAGCTGCTAATTGCACGTGCTGAGGTCCTGGATTCTGTCGGGGTGCGGTGCGGGAACGTCCCCCACCTCTGTCCGGGGAGGCTCTCCTGGGATGCCCCTGGAGGACCCGCACTGCTGTGGGAAGCTGAGACGTTCTGGCTCCGGCCTTCAGGCTTCCCCGCATCCCGCTTGACCCTCCTCCTAAGCAGAAGTTACCCACGTTCCCACAATTGGAGCCTAGCCCTTTAGAAAAAGACAACTTAGATGTCAACCGAGTGTTTGTGCTGTAAGGCATTTTAAAACGAGTCAAACGCTCTGCGCGCGTGATTTCATAAGCTTAAGGAATGTGGGCACCCAAAAGCTGGCCCTTGGGTTGCGCTGCACCTCTTATGTAAGCCTCTCTCCTGGCTGGCTAACTACCCCTGCAGCGGCTGCAGCCTGTGCCTCTCCTCTCCATTTGTTTAAAGTCCAGCTTGAACCATTTGTGGTGAAAATGCTGACATGATATAGCGGCTTGTGCTCAGAAACAGAGCACATTCTTCAAATTGGAGTGAGTGCTCCTAATAGGGAGCATGGGAGGAAGAAGCCAGTATATTTTTCAAGGCAGCTCAAGGAATTAGACACATAAATCATGTTTTAAAATAGCATGCATTGTGCGGAGAGCATGCACAGGACCCCCCATTTGAACACATTCCCTTTGTTTTAGAAAAAGTGGAAATTGTTCATGCCAGACAATTGTTGAGTCTGAAAGTTAAGTGCATTGATGGGCTTAATTATCTCAGTAAACAAAGAGCATGATTTATAGGTACCTGCAGTGGCCTACTTTGAAGGATAGAAATCTTTAACCTTTCTTTCTTGGCTCTCCCCTAGAGATTTTTTTATAAGCAGAGCAATAGATGATCGTCATTGATGTTTTAATACTTCAGCTGATTAAATTTGTAAGAGGAGTCCTTTGAAATACCATACAGCCCTGCTGTGTGACTGCTCGACACTGAGTATTAGAAAAGGGGGGTGCTATTTGGAGTGTTGGGCATTGAAGGCATTAGATTTACCACATAGATCACATTACTACTGCCCTTAGATATGTATATATTAGTAGAGAGATAGAAATGTGTACTGAGAAAAATATATAAATGAATTTGGATTTGAAATAATTGTTAAGTTCAAAACTCAGGGGTGTATGTTAGTGTAAGATTTATGTAGATAATCTTTAAAGAGAGGCATGCATTTAATTATGGTATTTGAACATATAAAACAATATGAATGAGCTAGTTAAAAGTGCACAATTTAAAATGTGGTTATTTTAAGAATTGTTTGTTATTTATTTAAGAGAGAGAAAGAGGCAAAGAGAATGGGCGTGCCAGGGCTTCCAGCCACTGCAAATGAATTCCAGATGCATGCACCACCTTGTGCACTTGGCTTATGTGGGTACTGGGGAATTGAACTGAGGTCCTTTGGCTTTGCAGGCAAGTGTCTTAAGTGCTAAGCCATCTTTCCAGCCCTATTTTAATAATTCTTAGAAAATTTAAAAAATTTGTCACAAGTTGATACTAGCCTACACATTGTAGTTTGTGAGAGTATCCAGTACTGCTCTCTCTAAGAGATTACATGCAAGTGTGGGCTCTAAAATGACCCAACCTGCACTGGCTGGTCACACATAGGACAGCCTAGGGATTCAGGCTACAGATGCTGGTACCATCTGTGACTCTGAACAAATTACCTAAACTCAGTGTCTCAGTGTCTCCACCTGTTAAATGGGGATAACAGTAGTAGCTGCCTCACTGGGTTGTGGCAAGGATTAAGTAGTTCCCCACACATGAGGGCATTAAGTCAGTGGGGAGGGGGAATGATGGTGGGGAAAGGAAATGCATCTTTGGATACTGCAGACATTGAAGAGCTAGTGCTGGAGCTCTGCAGTTCACATGTGAAACAGGAGCAAGGGTGTCAACACAGATTGGTCACGTCCTAGAGACATACCTGTGGATGCTTGACTTAACTGTCTAACTTCTGCACTGCCAGGCTTGGAGGGAGGTAGCGTCATCTTCATGTCAGGGAGGAAGAAACTAAAGTTGAGTAAGAATAAATTGTAGAAATCATAGGTGGCATTTTAAACATGTCTGTTGGAAACTGTGTTCTTTTGACCCTGCTGCCTCAACTTGCAAGCATAATAGGTTCATTATTATCCTCAATTTATACACGAGGTAGTTTAAACTTAAAGATGAAAGTATGAAAAATGCTAAAAGCACTGGCAACCCAGTACTCCATGGCAGGCAGTTGTTATTATTGCTATAATTGTTGTCAACTACCTGGCCCTGTTTCATGCCTGCCTTGTGTGGGCAGGACACCAATGAGTTTTCCCCTTCACTTAGAACTGGATTCTGTTGATTCTTGCTTCCCTTTTCATATACTGAGAGTCCCAAAGAAAACTTGGTGTGACAGTACACTTCACACTGGAGGCTGATGCTCTGTTTTGTCTCCTGCTGGCACGTGCAGCTGCAGTGGCTCACATGCAGTTTAGTAAACCATCACAAGCAGCAATAAATAATAGGTCCACCAACAACATCGTCCCTGAATCCCTGAGCATGGGCCAGTGACTGCTAGAGACTGCCTTTCAGGCAGAGAGCAAGGCCTCACACTTTGCCTCATATACTAAAATGTTACGAAATGGAAATCATTTCTCTGTCATGGTAATGGCGCACTTCCTTCCAGCCTTAGTACCAAGAGTTACAGGAAGCAGTTGGGCAGGGGGTTGGGGGAGAGTGGTTCCTTATGAGCAGTCTTAGTTCAAGGACTCCATAGTCCATTGCACTTCTCACCTGAGTTTCAGAATCTGAGTGATCAAAAGACCTGGTACTTTTGTGATGTTTTAGGTTCACCTAGACAATATATTGCTCTGGCCTTTGGTCATCTTTACGCTCTAGATATTAAAATCCAGTTGCTGTAGAAGGTACCTAAGCAACAGACTGCCCCCAGATGGATTTAATGTTTAATGAAACTTCCTAGCTATGTCTTCTACTGAAAGGTACTTCAAGCCAAGTGTTCAATGTTGGCTTTCTTTTTTTAAGTCAACACTCCCCAGAAGTGAGGTGCCTGTAGGCAGCTTCTCTGAGCCTGGGGACACAATACCACAATTGCAGTGTGCCAAAAAAGAGCCCTCGCCACAAACTGAGTCATCTCACATCTCTTTGAACTGTCTTCTCCAGCAACCTTTAGAACACACACACTCCTTGCCTCAGTCAGCAGCTATACTTCAACTGTTCCTCTGTTCTAGGTTTTTCTATCACAAACCTCTCACTTGTAGATGTCTATAACTTTAGCTAAGTCTATGATTTCCTGTTAACTAAATCTTCACAGTTTGCATGTGGTTGTTTTATTTCCTGTCTGTTTATTTAGAGGCTTAACTATTGCCACTTTTAAATCTACAATTAACATTGACATCTCTCTTTCTCTCTCTCTTTTTTTTTTTTTTTTTTTTGCTTTCAGAGATCCATGTGTATATGTAGTGGGGTGTGTATTGTGCATGCACCTGGGCATGCAGATGCATGTGTCCCATGCACATGTTGGGGAGGCCAGAGGAGAATGTTGGTTATCCTTCTCTTTATACCCACTTAAATGTTTCCTGGATACCAAGTCTCTCAGGGAATCCAGAGCTGTTATTTTCAGTTAGACTGGCTGACCAGTGAGCCCCAGTGATTCTCCAGTCTCCACTCCCCATGGCCAGCTGTGTACATGGTACTGGAGAATCCAACTCAGGGTGAGTCGAGCCCTCTCAGTCCCTTATGCTTGTGCAACAAGCAGCACTGTTCCCCGCTGAGCCTTCTCCTCAACCCCAAGAGCTGATACTTCTATTCATCTCACCTCAGGCCTATTTAAGTTTCTGGTTATATAGAAAAGTAGTTCATATCCAGCATGACAGAACTGTGCCTCCAGTTCTGTCATGCAGAGTTGAAGAAAATGGGGTGGCTTTGAGGAAAGAGAGCCCTGAGCATGATCCATGTGACCATATTTCTAGCCCTTTCCAGTCATCTCTCTGATAAGCATTAGAGTAGCCAGCTGAGAATGTTGCCTTGCCAATGATATTGCACACAGTATTTCCCTCAACTCTTCCAGTAGCCTTGTGTGGTAGTTCCTACACTGTACTCACTTGCAAAAGCAGAACCTGAGGCCTAGAAAGGTCAGAGCATTTGTGCAAGATTACATTAGGGAGTTTCGTAATGAAGAGTGAAGGTCAGAGCTTTTTGGTCCTCCTTATGGACCATTCTCCTGCCTCTAGTTTTTGAACCTTCATAATAAATTATACTGTATGAGGGTGCTATCTTAAGCTTTTCAAAACCTTCTGACCCATAAGTGGAATTGGCTGTATAAAAATTATCATCTCTATATGTGTATTGAGGAAGAGCTTAAGCTTAATCCATGCTAGCACTCCAAAAAAAAAAAAAAAAAAAAAAAGCACCAAAAAACCCGCAGTTTGCTTTGTGAAAAAGAAAGCAAGCCACAGGCTCACTTCATAAAATAGGAACATGAAGGCTTCAGTGGAGAGCCTTGCTCCCTTTATCTGTGTTTGGGGTCAGATGCTTGCTTCATTCTCTTTAAAGAAAGAAGTGGAGAGGCCTGAGATTTTTCTCAATCGAGTTTTTAAGAAAAAGTTTATTTAAATCTGGAAAGTATAAACAATGAATTGCCATTCTACCACAGCATCATCTATCATTCACAGTGAGACTCTGGTACCTACAAGGAGGCTCAAGTATGTCATCTCTAAATAAGAACATCACATCCAACCTTCTACATCTGCATTAGAGTCTTTCAGACTCCAGTCCAGCTGGAGAGCCAGAGAGACAGCCATCTTGCCATAGTTTCAAAGTCCTTTCCCTGAGATATACCTTGTGTGTGTGTGTGTGTGTATACACACATATATGCCCTTGCTTGCTTGATGTCAAACCCATTACCTGCAAGCACTCTACCACTGAGCTGTATCGCAGCCCTATGTTTTTTTTTTAATTTATTTCACACTGGAACCAACATTTGCTGAGCTTAAATTAAAAAGTAACTATTATTGTCATAATATTTTGGCATACTGTTGATGGCTCTTCTATCCCCATACTTTACTAGAGGACTGAACAATTTTCATTCTGATGATTAAAAACTTACTTAAAAACTCGATTTAAAAAAAAACAAAACTCCATTTTCTCAATGTAAACTACTCATTGAAGAGGAATAGGAAATTTGACCTGGACAGGGAGCCTTCACTCACATATACTACACACTGGAAAGGATATGAACTTTATGGAGTGGGTTTTTGTTTTTGAAGCAAACCCAACAGACTGGCCTTTTTTTTTTTTTTTTTTTTTTTTTTTCAAGAGAGTGACAAGAGTGAGAGAGACAGAATTGGCATGCCAGGGCCTCCAGCCACTGCAGTTCAACTCCAGACATGTGTGACCCCTTGTGTGCATATGTGACCTTGTGCACTTGCATCACCTTGTGTGTCTAGCTTATGTGGGATCTGGAGAGTCGAACATGAGTCCTTAGGCTTTGCAGGCAAGCACCTTAACTGCTAAACTATCTCTCTAATCCTGGAATGGGTTTTTAATTGGTCACAGGCAGCTATAGTCCTTCCTTTCCAATTTCACAGATCTCCAGCTGGCTCAATCTGGCATCTCATCCCCTCATCTGCAAGTGATCAGTTCACCTGATTTCCTCCAAGTACTGAAAGGTGTGACTAGATCAGCATTGCTGTCACCTGCCATCTTGCTGAGTGAGCTGCAGGGCTGCATATGTAAGCTTTTCTGTGAATTTATTTTCCAGGCAATGAAGGATGATCAGGTGACCCCTTAAGCATCTAGCTTCACTGTACTTATCACTCTATCTGTTTTTGTTGAGGTAATTTCACCCTTTACCCCTAATCATACCCATGTTTGACCTCTAGTTGTATTGAACATACTGAAGCTATTGGGAAACGTGTTATGGCAACATCTGTTGTAAGTCAGAGGCAATAAAACCACACAGTGCAATAACTTTTTATTATTTAGAAGGTCATTTAGTAACATAGCTGTGCCCAAGAGTACCACACCCTCTGCACTCAGCATCTGGAAACTGCACTCAGAGGGATCTTATTTTTATTATACCCAACACCTAAAAAGAATCATGATGGGGCTAGAGAGATGACCAAGTAGTTGAAGGCCTTGCTTGTAAATCCTGATGGCATGGGTTTGATTCCAGTACCCACATAAAGCCAGATCCACAAAGTGGTGCATGTATCTGGAGTTTGTTTGCAGTGCCAAGAGACCCTGGCATACTGATTCCCTCTCTCTTATTCTATATTCTTTCTCTGCTTGCAAATAATAAAAATTGTGAACCCTTAATTCACTCATCCAATCAATAGCAGTATGGCTGTTTGAGTCACAGTTAGGGTAACACTTATTGATAAATTCACCAGGCATATTATAAGAAGATGAGGCAACAAACAGAAAAATCCTTCTTTGTGGACCCTTAGGAATCTCCATCTTACAAGGAAAGGAGGTACTGAGCAGCTAAGCCCAAGAGGCACTGGCTATGTTATAGAACATGCCAGGAGCATGGCTTTCCCTTAGGAAGTAGCACTTGGTCTGAACCTGGAAGAGTAAAGGGGTAGCATGTGGTGAGGAGGTGAGACTTAGTTGGAACCACTCACTAAATAGAAAGAACAGGGAATAAGTCTGATGAGGACACAAAACCAGCGTATTGTGGGACAGCTGCTCTGTTGGTGTGGTTGCAAGCAGCCTGTCACTGAACTACATCCCCAGCCCTCTTTTCACTTTTTGAGACAGTCTTCATAAGTTGTTTAGGCTGGCCTTGAAATTACTCTGTAGCTCAAGCAGGACTTGAACTCATCATCCTTCTGCCTCAGCCTCCTGAGTTATCTGGAATGGCAGACCTGTACCACCAGGCCCAGCCTAGACTGTTCTTTTAGAATACTCATCTGAGTATATTATACAGAATAGATTGGGTTGGGACAGAAAAGTAGAGCCATAGAAATGCAGGTGCAGACTTAAAGTCTGAATTTAGACTGGTAAGGATGCAGACATTCTGGGGAGGCAGAGAAGCAAGGAGGGAATGGGGACTTTAAGGATTCCCAGGACTGTGGCTTGGGTACTTGAAGAGGTGGAAGTGCCATTGGTGATGACACTGAATACAGAGGATGGGGCACCCCACAAAAGAAGGTGACAAGCTGTGGTTTTTTTGCAGTGTGAGGCACCAAAAAGATATCAGGGGCTGGGGTTGACATTGATGTTGTACAGCCTGTGGGTCTGGAATTTAAGACAGCCACTGAGCAGGAAAGGTAGGGTTGCATGTCCTCTGTGTATTTGAAATGGTTGTTGAGGTTGTGATCTGCCTGGGAGAATATGTGGAATTAAACAAGATGAGGCCAAGGTGGCACCAAAAAAAAAAAAAAAAAAGATAGATTAGAAAGATGAAGTAAAAGAAGTCTGACACCAGGTGACAGAAGCCAGAGGCAACACGGAATGAGGTGCTTGGTTGAGTGGGAGTTGAGCAACAAAAGAATGAAACAGAAAGACTTGGTAGAAAGTAGTGTGTCTTTCCTTTGCATGAATGTGCACAAGTAATGGTGGCCGTCCATAAACTTGAGGACTTAGCCTTTAAAGGTGGGTGGAGATAAGGCTCTGGGAACAAATGAATCAGTTATAAAACATAATTTTGGATCTCAAGCTTCTCTGGGTGGATTTGTTGTTTCTTCATTCCCCTCTCCTTCATGAACAGCAGAGGATGGGTGCCTGGGAGGGGCGAAGACTTGGTTATGGCTTTCTTGGTGCATGAAGTACTTGGTTCTCCAAAGCAGGCATATCTCAGTGCACCCATGAATAAGTCCATGGAACAGGAAAGTGATCAATGACACTCTTGACAGTTTACAAAGCTCAGCTTTTATTATGGCCTTGCTTGGCATCTTGGCACCTTTGTACCAGCCCATTCAAAGTTTATTAATGTGTCTGGCTCACTGGATTATCTGAGGTATGATGGGTATCATAACATGATTTTTATGTGTTTTATGAAAACAGACCTCATTACTTTATGGACAACTTGGAGTATTCAGTAACCAAAAAATAATTGATATGTGTTTTAGTTGCTATTATACATCTCAGTCTTCAAATGTTTTGTTCTTTAATTTTACCTAAAGAAAGAATCCCTCCCCATATTAGTTACTTTTCTAATTGCTGTGACCACATATCTGACAAAAACAACTTAAGGAAAGATGGGTTTATTTTGGCTTACAACTTAAGCGATACAGTCCGTCATGGTAGGGAGAACATGGCAGCAGGAGTGTGAGGTCCACACTCAGGAAGGAGAAAGTGGATAGGAAAGGAGGCTGGGCTGACCTGTCCCAGTGACTCAATTTCTTCAGCAAGGCTTCATCTTTTAAAGGTTCTGCAAGCTTTCAAAATAATGCCATTATGTGGGGACCAAGTGTTCAAAGACATGAGTTTAAGGGTGATATTTTGTGCTCAAAAAAATAAGACTGTCAGGCTGGAGAGATGACTTAGTGGTTCAGGTGCATGCCTGTGAAGCCTATGGACCCCAGTTTGATTCTCCAGGTCCCATGTAAGCCAGATGCGCATGGTGGTGCATGTGTCTGGAATTTGGCTAGAGGCTCTGGCGTGCCCATTCTCACATTCTCTCTCCCCCTTTCTCTGTCTCAAATAAATATAAAATTTAAAAATCTAAAAAATAAGACTCCCATTATAAAGATTGGTAACTTGCAATACAGAGTACAGAGGACTAATGGGGAGACCTAGCTGATAAGTCATACAGTTCACAGGACCCAAAATGAGGTGTTCTGACTTTAGAGTCTGAAGATCATCCCATCACATTTCTGGTATCTTTGTGGTTGGCTTCTAAAGGGAGTAGCATGCTTAAGAGATGCTCAAAGCAACACAGGAGAGACTATTGGCTACAATATCTATATTTCATGAGCCACAAGTTATTTATGCAAAATATATGTGATTAAATTAGGCTAAGGATAAATAAGGGTATTCTATAAAGTGGACATCTTATCCTTTTATTATCTGTTCTTGGTTGTTTTTAAAAAGCATCTTTCCAAAAAAAAAAAAAAAGAACACAGATATTCAACATTTTAAACTGTCAAATAAGAAATTATAGTTGAGCTTGCTTTGTGGTCCAATCGATATTTACTTGAAGAATGGCAGTGCCTGTGTGCATTTGTGAGCAAAGCATTGTGCAGCACGATGTGTGCATGTGCACATAAGATAAAACTGCTGCACCTACTGACCTCACTCAGCTTGAGGAAGCCAGATTGGTCTTTGCCCTGATTCTCTCCTCGTAGTTAGGGCTACCTTTTCAGAGGGGCAAATGAAGCAGTTTAGGGGTAACCCAGCTCCCAAAAGAAAACAAAAAGTAACCAAACATGAGAAATGTCCTTGAGCCTGTAAGGAGAAATCTGGCTTTTCCTTATCTGTTTTTCCCTAAAGGAGTTCTCCCCCTAGATCTCTTTTTCCTTAATCCTTCCCTATATTTCTTTCCCCTTTCCTATGCCTCTTTTTTCTTAAACTGAACTCCTCCCATAGATCTCTTTTTCCTTAAGCCTGACTCCCTACCTACTTCTCTTCCTCCCTAAAGGAGTTTTATTTCATATAAAAACCCAGATCCAGGCTGGAGAGATGGCTTAGTGGTTAAGCACTTGCCTTTGAAGCCTAAGGACCCCCGTTCGAGGCGCTGTTCCCCAGTACAGTACCCATGGAAGCCAGATGCACAAGGGGGTGCATGCATCTGGAGTTTGTTTGCAGTGTCTGGAGGCCCTGATGTACCCGTTCTCTCCCTTTCTCTCTCTCTCTCTCTCTCTCTCTCTCTCTCTTTCTCTGTCTGTCTGTTGCTAATCAATAACTTAAAATAAAACAAAAAATTTTAAAACCCAGATCAACCAACCAGCATTATTGCTCAGAACCCCTCCTATCTTATAGGAGCTCTGCCTTCTTTCCTTTTCTTAATCTCTGTAATATCTTAATCTATAATCTCTATAATAAAATCCTTCTGAACTTCGAAAAAGTCAACTAACTTAAGTTTAAACTATTGATTTTCCTTTTATAGTGTTCTTGAATTCTCTAAATCTATTAAATGTTATAACTCACTTTGTCTTCCAAAGCAGGCTTTATGTTACACATATGATGCCAAAGACCTAAAGCATTTATTTGTTCTTTTCATAAGTGATAACAATGAATAAATTTAGAAATCCTCTTTTAGTTTTACAACTTGTATTTTGGCTCTGGACAATCTAAAATTTTTATTTTCTTCATATTTCTATTATTAAAACAGATACTAACTATGCTCAGTAATGCTAGAATCATGAAATGTGCATGTACTTCCAAGACCATCAAAAATTTTTGTGATGTTGTACTTTTTTATTTCATAAAAATATCTAGAAGACTGCTTAACTGGCAATTTCCAGATGAAAGCAATTTCTAGCAAGTAGCAAAGGCTGGTGGCAATGCTATCCCTAAATCTCAATTTCAAGCTTCATGGTGCCAATTTTACATTTTAGCTTCAGTAGGAAAAGTTGAATCTAAAAGGGTTTGTGCTTTTCTAACAAGTCAGTAGATTTCTTTTTTCTTGGTGGTGCCAGGTTTTAAAAATAAAAATACATTTATAAATTTTAAAATGTTTTATGAAATATTAGACAACTGTATCAGTTCTGGTAATTATTGTTACACATGATATTGTGGTAGCCTTGGTCCATTGTAGTGGAAAAATTATAATATAGGCATATGAAAATTTAAATAACAATATAAAGTAATATGGTATTTTAAGTATGTTTTTATTGCTTTTTATAATACTATGCTAGGTAACAAAAATGAAGATTAATTTGGCCATTTCATGCCTCATGTGCTCCAATTTCATCCAAATGCAAATATGATAATCTGGGGAACAGAGTTAGATTTCTGTCTAGGTGTCTTGACTCTTGTATTCATTACTCACTGACCAAGATGAACAGTTAAGCTATATTTCTTGCTAATATTTTCATGAGTATATTAGATTATATACCATTAGTTTTCATTTTCTAAAAAAGAATGATTATATTTTCTTTACCGCTTTGTCTTACTCCTATTGAATCTTAGTTATACATTTTAATTTTTGTGTATACTTAACATGATGGAACATGTCTAAATTAGTAATTTAATTTGAATGCTATAATTGTATGCATAGTTGAATTTGAGTACAGTGCTTCTGCATGTTATATTTGTTCTTTCAGTAGATTTAGAAATTACATGCTTTATATTTCAGTCCTAAATCTGTTTATGTTTACCAGCAGGTACACAGGGCAAAATGTAAATATTTTTAAACCTGTTCAGCTATTAGGAATTGACACATACCTGTCTACTTTAGCTTTTTTTAAGGTCTAAGAGATTGGCAAGAAATATAGAATTCGTTGAAAACCAGAATGATGTCACTTGTAGTGACTACATTATTGGCATCAAGGTAAAAGTGTACTTCTTTGTTTTGCTAAATGAAAAATAAAGATGTGTGGAAGCAAAGCATTCTCACAAATTCTCAAAAGTAATTGTACATATTTGTAAGGTATCAGATTCTTCTTTTGCTTTACTGTAATTGGTCATGTTATCCAAAATATGCACCATGAACTTGAACATAACCTCACTATCAGCTAGGCATGATGGCACACACCTGTGATCTTGCATTTAAGAATAGAGGCAAATTTCAGGGCCAGCCTGGACTACATGATGAGACCTTGTCTAGAACTCCCCCACAAAAACTCCCTCCGAAGTAGAATCAAAACTGAAAAGCTTAGAGTCTTGTTCAAACAATACAATATGAATAACAGATCTGCAGGCTTTGTGCTGGGATGTTAGAGACAGAATTACTAAACACTATGGTCATTGGGAAAAAAAGCACTGACGTATTAAACTTACACTTAATTTAATGATTTCTGCCTCTGCAATTCTTAACCTTTCCAACTGGCTGAGTTATTTGCTAATAGTAGCATGTCAAAACCTGAATTACTATAGACTTTCCTTTTAATAAATATTCAATAGCATTTTGAGAATTCTTCTCCCAGACACCGTTCATAATAAACAGCCCAGTGCTGACAGTGAGCGTGCATCTTTCAAACTGCTCATAGCCACAAGGTGTTTGGCATTTAGACCCTTCTCTGTGTATTTCCACAGTGCCACAACCCTGCCAACTGTCAGCCTTGGACTGGAATAAGCCTTTACATATCCACAGTTACGTGGACAATAAAAGGAATTTTTTACCTTTTCTTCTCCCATAATATGCTAATGTCTGTGGTCATAGAAACATCATTTACTGATTGCATGCTACAGTACACAGTATGGCAAACTGTACACAGTACAGAACAACCTTCATAGTGAAGAATTTCATAGCCCGACATGCCTGTAATGCTGAAGTTGAGGAGCTATCTGGAAGATGAGAAATGTCTATTTAATTTTGATTTATGTTTTTCATGCAAATGGAAGTATGATAAATGGCTATGGTGAAGAAATCATTGCATTCAATATAATTACACAGTAGCCCCCATTGGCTTCTTAGAATAGCGAGGACTGTTCTTGCCCTCAGAGGTTCACGCTCCTTGCAAGAATGATTGTGGTGCATGCTGTAAATTAGAGGAAACCAAAACAATTCAGATTTTTAGATTTCATTGGCTAATTATAAGTTAGTATCTAGATGGCATCACATTCTGTCTATAGGGAATATCACTCATTTGCAGGTAAAATTCATTTTCCCTCAACAGTCATTATCTTCCTCCTTCCCTATTTCAGCTGTTATTAATTTGAAATACCAGGAAAAAAAGAGGTGGTGTTGACATAACAAGTGTTACCTTGTAAGTTTAAGGTATTGGGGTTTTGACATCTTCCTTGAGATATAATTACATGTCATCTAATCCTTTCTAACTGCCCAACTCTGGTGTCTAGTAGAGAACTAGAGAGCTGTCTCCATGATTCAGCTTCAGGACCCCCAGCCATGGGCTCATTTGCAGCCAGTCCACATTCCTTCAGCCAACCAGGCAGCCATGAACTTTTCTGGCTTTTTTTTTTCCTAGCTATTTTTTGTCTCACTTTCTATCTTTCTTTGTACATTCATCTTCTGGAGAACTTCTGGACATTTCATTTGGGATATGAATTTTACCAGTAAAAATGTAGTTTGCCATCTTCTTAAAGGTCAGCATCACATTTTCACTGGTCATATTTCCTGTATCATCCATGTGCTGTAAGCAGGACTGGAGATGCTTATTAAGTAAAAAGGGCAGCGAAGAAGATCTGCATGCATTTAACAAAGCACATGTCATATTAAAGAATGCAGCGCATGCTAGCTTTTCCCTTCTCGGCTCCCTAGGCCTGTCTGACACTATACTCCTTATACCCTGAATCCATCTCTTAACTTAATGCTGTAGAAATCATTGAAAAGAGGAGATCAGGTTAAAAAACAAAAAACACATGATTTGGGGAACTGTAAAAGAATCAAATTTGGAGAACTCACCTGTCTGGAGGATGTGCACAGGCCAACAGTCCCTTGGTCCAGATGTCTTTTAGAATTCAGCTTTTAGACTGGGCATGGTTGAGCATGCCTGTAATCCCAGCACTGTGGGGGGGGGGGGCTCAGGAGACTATTGTTAGTTTGAGGCAAGCTTGGGTTATGTAGCAAGAGCCTATCTTAAAATGAATAAATAGGGCTGGAGAAATGGCTTAGGGGTTAAGGCGCCTGCCTCCTAAGCCTAAGAACACTGGTTCCAATCTCCAGCCATTCCAATCTCCAGGTCCCACGTTTAACTAGATGCAAAGTGATGCAAGGATGCAATGCTGCACTTGACCACAAGGGGGCGCACACATCTGGATTTTGTTTGCAGCAGCTGAGACACTGCTGGTGCGCCCATCTCTATCTCTATCTTCCTCTCTCTCTCTCTCTCTCTCTCTCTCTCTCTCTCTCTGTGTGTGTGTGTGTGTGTGTGTGTCTCCAAAAAAATAATAAAAATTTTTAAAAATGAAATAAATAAATAAATCAGTTTATATAAAGGCCATGGAATTCAAACACTGAATGTTAATATCTAGAAAACATGGTTGTTTCTGTAGTAAAGTGTGGCTGCCAGAAAAAAAAATCTAAATAATAAATTTAAGTGAGTTTTTGGAGAAAATTCATTTGGTAGCAAAAAAACTCAGTTTTCAAAAGAATTTGCAATTCATATTTACTAAGTTTTGTGAAAATTTTCTACTATATCCTAGAATGCTACATTTTATTTGTCCCACTTTACATCTTCCCACCCTCTCATCTCCTCTGCCATAAACACACTTTATGAAATTTATGTAACTTTCCATCAAACTTGACACAGTTACAAACCAGCTGTCCAGCTTTGTGGATGAAGGCCAGGTATGGATGTGCAGCAGTCAGCCAGGCTTGTGCTTTGTGGTTTCACCTCCATGTGGTAAGAATGGATTGTAGCCATAACCAGCTACTTCAGGACCTGGGCCTTGAATGAATGGGGCGGTTTTGTTGGATCTAAAAGATACTTTTAAAAAGGTATCCGTGGAGAGAAATCTGCAGGTAGCAATCTCAGTTGTCATTCCACGTAGTTCCAGGCTGATGCTTGGCAAAAAAGCATGGGTTATGAAAGTTGACAACTGTAGAAAGAGATGAGAGAACCCACTAGAGAAAATTTTTGTGTGGTAAATAAAGAGACTTTAAGAAAGACAGGGAGGGGCTGGTGAGATGACCCAAGAGTTAAAGCATGACCTCCTCTGGAGCAGAGACCCCTGGGTTCAACTCCCCAGAACTCATGTAGAAAGCTGGTGTGACCATGCAGGTCTGTAACTCTAGTCCATGCATAGGGCAGGGCTGGGACTTGTTGACCTACAGCAGCTCCTAGTTGAGAGAGAGATTCTGGATCAAGGAATATATACTTAAAAGAAAAGCCCCCCCCCCAAAAAAAAAGAAAGAAAGAAAAGGGCACTCAGTTCTCTGGACACACAGGCATAGCATATGCATCTACACAGGTGCATATATGCCACACATCACACAACATACCACATACATAATTAAACAAAATACAAGGACATGGGGTTTGCTAATGGACTCATAACTCAGAAAGACTGGATCAGAGCAGGACCCTGAAGACATATTCCAAATTGTTAAATCTGCAGCACCATGTAAGATAATTTGCCTAATGATGCTTAGTTCCATTAATCCTGCACCAATACATTAATAAGTACTAAAGAGTACATATACTTGTTAGTCATTTACCCATAATTTTCCCATTTGTGTTCATTCCAAGGTTCAGAAAATTACCTTTAGGTGGTAGGTCTGAACTGGTTTTCTGTGGTACGCCAATCCCACTATAGATGCATTATGAATGGCAGTGCAGATGAGCAATGGGCATGGTGTGTTTTTGTTACAAGTGAATGCACATGCTCATATGGCAATGACACTTCAGGAGAACTACTAGATCAGGAGGCTAGATTTCGTATTGCACCAGCATTAGAGAAATATTGTGTGTTTATAGGAACATCCAAGAAGGCTGCCTCCTGAGGATGCAAGAGCATTGCCAAGGCCAGTAATAAGTTCTCAAGTGAAATGCAATGCTGAAAGTCAAAAGAGACACTGAAGGGAAGTGGTATTGATGCTTTTAGAAGCACCCACATGTACATGCTAGGTGCTGCATTGCTCTGAACTGTTATTTCTTTTTTTTATTGACAACTTCTATACTTACATACAAAAAAGCACATGATATTTCCCTCCCCTCCCCACATCCACTTTAGAATTCCAATCTCCATCATATCCCCTCCCTCTCTCCATTAGTCTCTCTTTTAATTTCTTCTATTTTGAGGGTCTTGCAAAGGTATTGCTAGGCACTGCAAGGTCATGGATATCGAGGCCAATTTCTGTCTGGGCATTTCCATTCTATCCGCCCCCTCTTCCGCAATGGTCCCTGAGCCTTGGAGGGTGTGACAGAAGTCTTTCAGTTCTGGGCACTCCTCCATCCCTTCTTCTCAGCACTATGTTGCCTTTTGGGTCATCCCAGTGGTCATCGCCATCTGAAAAGAGAAGCTTCTCTAACCAGAAGTGAGAGTAGCGTTAATATGTGAATATGAACATTAAGCATAGTGCTTTCAGGGTAGCTTGGTGGGAATAATATATACATTTAGCTGTGCTTGTCTAGCTAAATGTATATATTATTCCCACTAAGCTACTCTGAACTGTTATTTCTTAATTTATGTGCTTTCTAGTTTTTAATCACTACTCTTTAAGTTCTTAATTGTTCGAAGTATGCCACCAAAATATCTAAAGATGAGCCATGAATGCAGAGATTGAGCATCACATGGTTGTAGAGGTATGGCCCCTCCCCCGTTTCCTTTTTACAGACTTTTCCTCTGGGTTTCTTGATCAGCCACCCAGGGCTCCAGCATTGACTAGTGGGTCTCACACAGATCTCACAAGCTCTTCACAAAATCTTTTTTTTTTCTATCCATCCCAATTCTCTAAAAAGCTCATTTTGTTCTGCCCTGGTACTGTACCTGTCTTCTCTTGCCATACATCCTCCCGAGTTTGCATACATTTCTTCTTGTTACCATATTTCCTGTTGTTAAAAAGCTGACAACCCACGGGGACCCTCATTTTGTCATTTCTGCACTGCATTTCTTATTTAACACATCCTTCCCCACACCCACCACACACTGGCTATCTTACAGCAGTTTTTCAGGCTGGCTGGGTGTTGGTACCCTCGGGGAGGTCTATGGAGCCCTCTCACCAGTCATTCTAATTAAAGGGACCTGCAGTAGCTCCTCAACCTGGATGGCTTCTGAAAACTCCAGGAGGATGCTGGTGGGGTTGATAACCAGAGGGTTAGAGAGCAAAATACCCAAGTGCTGTGGGCATCAGGAGCCACTGTGAAAGGAGCACTCAGGGGAATTTGGAATCTGATGGGAGGAAATTATAAGTAAAGCTCTACCCCCTCATTCCTCTGTTTACTGTCCTTTTCGCCCAGGATTACAGTAAGAGGCATCCATGCCAACCTGACTGGTGTGACTTCTCCCCACTTGTCCTTGTGTTCTCATCAGTAACTTCCAGGCAGCGACATGACTGGCTCAGCAGACAAGAAAGCATTCTGGGAGAAGCCTATACTTCTATCCTCCTGCTTTTCCTTCCTTGGGCTTCCTCCCTTGCACCCTGGTGTTTCCACTTCTCCTTCATGAATACAACATAAAGTGAACATGACATCCACAGGGGACCCAGATCCATTCCCAAGTGCAGTTCTTGTCACCTTTCACTTCCAGGACAATGGGCCTTTGCTGGGAAACAGAGTTATGAAGTAACTTTCTTCTGAATTAGTGGGAAAGGGAAGGCTGGCAAAACCACTTTCTCCATTCTCTTGACACCAGTAGTAGTCTCTGAAATCCCTCTCTGTACATTACCAAGTGCAGGAGTTGGGCAAGATTGATTTGGATGGCCTCCTTTATGAAGCCCTCTGTTCTGGAGTCTCTTCTCCAGGCTTTCTACAGTCAGTGTTATGTGTTTTCCAGAGAGCAGGATGGGGGAACCTTTGGGTGTACCCTTTTGGCACACAATATCCATAGAAGCTGAAAGCAGTTATGACATGAGCATTTACAATACTCTTTGGTCTTGTTGCTTTATGATGAGGTGACACTGTTTCAAAGACAATAGCTTTATTTTTTTATTAGTAGATTGGAAAATTTAAGTGAGGTGACTTTGATGATAAGTGTGCCGAGCTATTTTAAGGAAATCAAATGTGAAAATTATGTGATAATTTAGTTGTACAAACAGAAATAAATGCTTTACTTTGCAGAGTTCTTTTTTCATGGGAATTAGTTGAATGGCAGCCTTCTTTAATGGAGAGCGTTTACAAAAGTTCTTTTATGAGTCAGTTTCCCCCAGACACAGATATTGCACAAAGCAAGCTGCACCCTGCAGTTATTCCATTGTGAGGTAGGAAATACAACTTTTATTCCTGTCAACCCTCATGCCTCAGTGTGAGGACATTGCAAAGGTGGGCCATGGTACAGGCCAATAATGAATTAACATGCATATCCATTCAATCTATGTCTAAGGAGTACCTCCTGTGTGCCATGCACCATTGTAGGAACTAGAGACAGAAGCAAATTGCTCTATACCTTGATGTCCTACTGGGAGGAGACAGGCATATAAGCAAGGGTCTATTGGCAGGCATTAAGTCCTTGACAGTAAAATATATTCTGTAGTTTGGAGTAAGGGAGCAGTTAGGAAAGGCCCCATCTAACGAGTGAATTTAAGTTGCAGTGTGAAGTGAATAACCAGGGCTGGCAGGACTTGCGCCCATCTGGACAAAGCAGACCCAGGCAGAGTTGAGGATGGGTGCCTGTGCCCTCACCAGCTTTGTGTTTTAAGCAGGTCACGCTTGGTAGGACCAATTCACAAAAGGTAAAATGAACCCAGAGATGGGAGCACTGGAGCCAGAGCCAGGGAGAATGGGAAGAGTACTGACCTGCTGCTACAGTGCTGCACGTAGTATCTCTCCTGTCTTCCCAACCTGGCCAACCCATTGGGATAAATTCACGAGTTAAAATACTCATGAAATATGGTGATTTCTGGGGCTGAAGCTATAGTTCAGTTGGTAGAATGCTTGCCTAGTAATCATTAGGCCCTGGGTTTGATCTCCAGTACCACATAAACTGGGCATGGTGGCACATTCCTGTTATCCTAGCAGTTGGTGGAATAGGAGGACTGAAGTTTAAGGTCATCCTCATCTACATAGTGAGTTAAAGATTAACCTGAGATATATGAGACCCTGTTTAAAAAAAAACAAAAGGAAAGGAGAGAAAATAGAAATAGAAATCTGGTCTTCCCCTAATGCCATGGAGTAGGGCCAAGACTTCATTAAACATGCAGAAGTGGCTGATATGGGAATATCTGAGGACTGAACTGTTACTTTAATATTCTCTTTAATTCTCACAGATCCCTGTGAAAAGCTTATTTTCTGAGGTTACAGATTAGGAAGCAGGCTCAGTGTGATTAAGCATCTGCCCAAGGTCACACAGCTGGTGCGTGCAATGGGCAGCAAAACAATTTGCCTCATTGTGTAGATAGACTTACGTGTGTGAAAATGGTAAAGAACAGCTCTGAAAAAATCAGAAAACCTCCACAGATAAATGTCTCATGAATGAACATCCATCTCTCAAACACAAGTTCTCTACATTCCATCTTAGTGTAGAAACAGAAATGTTCATCTTTGAGAGCTTTTCTCTTTTGTGAGAACAGTTTAATTTTGTTTCTCAAAGCTAGAATTTTAAGCCCTAGAGGAAAATATCTAATTGAAAAGAAAGCATTTGATTTATATTGGTCTTTCTGAGTCTCTTTCTTCCCCCTTTTCCCTAAAAAAAATTGAGAGTGCTAAAGGACATAAAATTTTCACCACCCTTAGACCTAGGAACTCACCTACTCTGCATCACAGAGCGTCATGCTTTCCCTGCCATGTATCATTTATTTCTTAACTGGCTCTTGGACCAAGAGTTGTACAAATGATGGTGGAGGGCTGGAGAAGGGTTGCTGAGTGAAAAACATACTAATAATTAGAAACTGTACTTAAAAACTGGCTTGCTTTTTTCCCTTTTTCTCTATCTTTGTTGTTGTTGCTGAGGTAGGGTCTCACTCTAGCCCAGGCTGACCTGGAATTCACTCTGTAGTCTCAGGGTGGTCTTGAACTCACGGTGATCCTTCTGCCTCTGCCTGCCAAGTGCTTGGAGAGGCTGGCCTGCTTGTTCATGGACCACTGTAGTTTGTCACACTAGAGATTGCTGCTGGAATTATTTCAGAGCAAGAGTCCAACACTTCCCCTGAGGGTTTTTTTTTTTTTTTCCATCAGCAAAAATCAAATTCAATGAGGGTGACTTCTAGTTTCCCCATTGGATTGCTTGGCGTGTGGGATCAGTCTCGTTCTCATCACTCATGGTAACTAAGGCCCACCTCTCAGAGAACTGCATGAAGACAAAGCAGATCATACTGTGAAAGCAGTGTATCCCACCAATCTGTGCCAAGAGTTGTATCTAAGTGAAGGGGGAACTTCATTGCCAATCTTGAACGAGAACTACAAGCAGTTAGCTGCAGTGTTAAGAACCATGGATTTGTATAGGGAAAGACTAGGTTTGCGATCATAGTGAAAACATTCTGTGGGTTGATTATACGCACTGTCCATAAAGTCTGGAAGCTATGCTCTAGAATACATTGTATAGTATAAAGCCACATCAGAATAGCATTTGTCATGCTATTTCTAGAAGTCTTTGTGACCACCCTGATGCCTTTTGAAAACTAACTGTATTAGTAAGTGCTTTCAAGGGTTGTCTCACCCTCCAAAGTGCTTGATGACTGTCTCACCCTCCAGAGGCAGAGTGTCTCAGGTGGGGCAGATTCGGGTCAGGGAAATAGTCAGTTCTGTTTTATGCAGCTGGTTTTATGGTGCCAAAAGGCTATCTACTGTCAGCATGCTATTTTCTCTGTTGTTTTCAGAACAGTCATCCCTTGATATCCACAGGAGATGGGTCCTAAAATGCTTTGCAGATACCAAAATCTGAGGCTGCTTCAGGCTTTTATATAAAATGGCCTAGTTATTTACATACAACTTACACATATGCTCCTGTATATTTTAAATCATCTCTATTACTTATGTCACCAAATACAGTGGAAATGTTATGCAAATAGTTGTGATAATACATTGTTTTGGGGAATAAAGGCAAGAAAAAGAAGCCTGTATATGGTTAGGACAGATACTTTTTTTCCTGAATATATTTGACCTGAGGTTGATTGATTCCATAGATACAGACTCCATGGGCTTAGTAGACCTACTTGTATGTCATTAAAACCTCACCCACTAAATGTTTGTTGAAAGCCAGATGGTTTTTTAAGCATATTGATGTGTATATATACTATTAAGGCCTCACAACTCCCACTTTGTAAGAGAGGGAAACTAGCAGATGTAGTGATGTGACTTGTCTAACTCATGTGGACTAAAGTGTTTGAGTTGGGATTCAAGGAGATATGTTATAAAAGTCATGTTCTGGGTGGCGGCTGCTGCTGCTTTTTCCTTTTTTACCCTTTGGGAAGTCACCACTACAACAAATAGGCTCCAATTTCCAGTTTCATTATCAGTTAGGGATTAAAGAATGAATTGTTAAATCACATGTCTGTCTGACTTAGGTAAAGAGGCATATTTCATTGGATTTACTTAAATGATTTTCGTTGTTTTTTTTCCTATGTGGTATGGGGAAAAGTTTAATTTACAAAGTTGAAATACCATTTAATCTGTCAAACTCTTTCCATAAAGACAGGTAATATTTCAGGCAGAGCTACGATTGCATTTGATGACTAGTTGATGGACATTTGAGAAGTCCTCCTTTCTGAGACACAAAGATTCTATACATTTGTTAATATATTTAGAAACGGATTCATATTCATAATGAACATCTTTCTCTGAACTTTATCATAGAATGTGAAATTGTTTAATATGCATAAATTATTTTTATTCAGGCAGATACCCAAACTACTATTGTGAAGACACTTGCTTTTTATTCTGTGACCCAGGATAATTAAATTCAGTTGAGAAAATGTGCCACTTAGTAATGACTGAAGCTTTCATGGACTCCAGCCTGTACCAAGACCTGCCTTGAATTACCCATTCATGTATGTGGGTTCTTGGCTAGATAAAAGAGAAAAAGAATTGTATTTAGAGTTTCTTTAGGACTTCCCCTGAAACAAAGTGTATCTTTTCACTGTGATAATGCAACTCAGCATATGCAAATATGCAGCTCACCAACCTAGCCTGTGTGCCTTCTTCCATCCCCTCTTACTCTTCCCGCAGTCTTCATCCTTACTGTTGCCCTCAGTAGACCCCACAAACAAAGCTGCAGATCACTCAGCTGCAGGCGCTATTCTTTGAGCTCTGTACTCTATCTGTTAAGCATTGAATCTGCGTTTTCATTTTAAATCCCTTTGCCATCATCTGGGTAGCATATGGCCCTGCATTATTTCTGAAGTCTTCTAGCTGGTCTGCATTCTGCCAGATTTGGCCAGAATGCTGCCAGGGAGAATTTTCTAACATGCTGATTTGCTCATGTGTTCCTTAAAATTCCACAATCTTTTTTCTGAACATGGTCTCCCAGAAAGTTTTGCCTCCTCAGCATGGCACACAAAATCTTTAGAGATAGGTGACTTTTGGTGGCCAAGTGGTCTGGCTTCTTATACTCTCCCTGTATTCTAGCTATACAGCTCTGTTTTTCGTGTCACCTGAGGCTTTGCATACATCCCTCACTTGAGTCCCTCTCCTGAACTCTGCTGCACACTTCAGGTGCCCCTTTCTCTTGACAAGCTGGTCCCAACAGTCCAGTCTCTCAACCCAGTCTGGTTTAGAAGTCCTTCATTTGCACTTCCTTAATATGTTATGATGCCAATAGTCTTTCAAACTCTACTGTAACTGTCTCATTTTCTTCTTTCCATTGGACTGAGTTCCTTGAAAACAGACATCACATCTTACTACTTATGACCACAGAGTCTGAACTGAATCTACTGTGTAGTAACCAATGAAATGTTTGTGCTCTTGGGGAAGTTAAATATCCTCTGTGAGTCATTGTTTTCATTGAAATAGCACAACTTTTCTTGTAGAGTTTTCTTTTGTAATTTTTTTATGAGAGAGAGAGACAGAATTGGCATGTCAGGGCCTCCAGCCACTACAATCAGACTCCAGACACTTGCACCACCTTGTGTACATGCATGACCTTGTGTGCTTATGTCACCTTGTGCATCTGGCTTATGTGGGACCTGAAGAGTTGAACATGGGTCCTTAGGCTTCTCAGGCAATCAGTTTAACTGCTAAACCATCTCTCCAGCCCATTGTAGAGTTGTTTTTTGGGTTTTGTTGTTTTTGAGAAATAAAAGTATAATGCCTGGCACACAGTAAGAGCTTTGGATGAGTGGTCACCCAGAGAATGTGCAATAGAGTACTCACTGTCTGTAGAATGTTATCAGATGTTAAAGCAGAGAAGGAGTTGAACACATTCTCTAGGGGAGCATTTTGAAAGATAGAAGAATATGTGATCTCTGTATCTCAGGAGATTTAGATAATTGTTCAAATTGTTTTAAATATGGGAAAATAAGAGTTATATTAGTAGCTACAAAGGCTGAGAACAGAGCTGATCTTTGTGAATACAATTATAGGATTATTAAGACACATGTTTGGTAGTATACAGTATTCATGCTTTGAGAGACTCAATATGGAAAGGTGTAGTCCATCCTCAGATTCATCAATAATTACAGCATACTTTACACCAGCGTCTTCACAGGGTGGTTTTTGCTGTGAAGTGAGAATACTGAGAGGCTATGCTCATGTTTCCTTCATGTTCCTGCATGAAAGATTAGCTCAGCACAGAAGATGAGTGTCTCTGTTTATTACCCAGTGCAATAAAGACAATGTCTCCTGCAGAGGAAGACTCAATTACGGACATGGCAAGATCCCTAGACTCAGGACACTGTAGCATACACTCTATTCACCTGAGAATCTTTCCACAGCAACCCCTGTGTTTCGGCACCAAGCAGAAGGGACTGAACATAAAGCCTACACTGACGACCATGCTGTGCCCCAGATGTAGTAATCTTGTGTCTTCTTCCTGCAGCCATCTAAATGTGCAGGCCAACATTTTAGCTTGTCAGTTAAATAAAATCTCAGATCTTTTATAGTTCTTCACAGAATTTGATAAATCTCTGTTTGTAAAAGCCACTTAACATTGAATGACAAGGATAAATAATAAGAATTTGGTACAATGCTTGCTTAAAAAAACTAAAACAGACCAGCTATGATTCTCAAGAAACAAAGTGTTCTTTGCTGATCCAACGTTTTCCCCGCTTAAGGATGATAAATGTACCTCTTCAATTTGTCCAAAGGTTTTCATTTTGACATTTTCTGTAACTTTCCTTTATCCTTGATGGAAATTCACTTTTTTATTGTTGTTTTTTTTTTTCTCTGTTAAGCTATCTTTTTCTCAGTGTTTATATCTGGTGGAGTCTAGTTTTATTTGTGCTGTTTTGCTTTAAAAAGTTCTTTTAAAATATTTTTCTATTTCTCCATACACAGCTCCATCAAATTAAATCTAAATATATCATAGTCATTTTGCTGTTCACTTATTGCAAGGATGAACACATTGTAGGGTTAAATGCATTAGAGGAAAAGAGAGAGAGCCATTAATAAGGGTTATGGGATGCTGTTTTAGTGCTACTGTTTTGGAGGAGGGGATTGGACAGTGGGGGATTAAGGATCATAAAAGTAGTATTGATATCCAGTTGAAATTTTAATAACCTATTGTTACAACACAGTGCTCCATTTTTCTCTACTTTACCCATTCATAAACATATAAATCACTTGGGCTGCTTCAGGTCCTTTGGGAAGGAGCTGCAGCACAGATCATGCAGAATCAAGCATCCCAGAGCCAAAGCACACTTGGGGTAATAGATACTGAGTGTTTTAAGAAAACAGGGTAACCAGGCAATATAAAAATATCTTGGGGGTTGGAGAAATGGCTCAGCAGTTAAGGTACTTGCCTAACAATCCAGGTTCGATTCACCAGTACCCACATATAAAGCCAGATGCACAAAGTGGCACATGCACTTAGAGTTTGTTTGCAGTGGCAGCAAGAGGCCCTGGCATGACATTCATCCCCCCCACCCACTGCAAATAAATAAAAATTAAAAAACATCTTTGAGACTGGGGAGATGGCTCAATTGATAAAGTGCTAGCCACACAAGCGTGAGGACCTGTGTTTGATTCCTAGTACCCACATAAAATCCAGTGTAGTCATTTTGGTGTGGGAAAGGCAGAGACGGGGGAGCCTGGAGCTGATAGGCCAGCCAGTCTACTGATCACTTGGCTTTAATTCAGCAAGAAACCCTGTCTCCAAAGAATAAGGTTTAAAAGCCATTGAGGAAGACCCCAACATCAACTTCTGGCATACCCACACATGCATATGCACACACACACATACATATATACCCCACAAAAAAGATGTATTAAAAATCAGAGTAAATGTTTGGTTTTCAAGAACCTTGAACTTTATTTTGATTTGCTTTGCTGATTCTTGATGTATATACATACTTGAGAGGATCCAGTGACACCTTATAACAGCACCCAGAATTTCCCCTTGGGTTCTTTACATCAAGCACTGGGCGTCCGAGCCAGTCCATACTATCTGCAGTGTGTTCTTTAGTGAAGCTTAAACTGCCACTGTCCACAGACCCTCACTCTGTGGCTAACTGGCTTCATTACCCATGCATACATCCCCAGGGTTAGCCGGCTGCTTCTGATACTTTATGCAAGTGGAATCATACTCTGTGTATCCTGTGACTGCTTCTTTTACTTGGTTTATTTTTATGCCTAGTTGTATTTTATTTTCACTACTGAGTAGAATTCTGTTGTATGAGTATTCCACAATTGATATATGCAGTTTCTTGTTGATATTGATTTGGGGTTTTTTTTGTTGTTGTTGTTATTCTGTTTGATTATGAACACAGTGCTAAGAATACACAAAAACCTTTAAAATGGGTTAGAAACTTTTTCTATAAATGGCAGGTAGTGTATAATATAGGCATTGGAGAGTATATATGATTTCTATTACCAGTTATTTTTTTGAAATAATACTTTAAAAATATAAAAAACAGTTTGTGAATCACAATTTGTTGGATCCTTTTGTCAGATATATAGCTAAGAGTAGACTTGTTTAACACCATTTATGTTCTCAGCCATTTTGACAAGATAGGAAAACTTTTCAGTGTGATCACACTTATTTACCAATAGCCCATCATACCTCTCTTTTGTGGCAGTAGGCGTGGGTGTTTTTTTCTCTCCCAAGTTACTAGCGGAGTGTTTCTTATCTAAATTGCCTAGGACACAACCTCAATTTTCAGTTTTGTGGATGTTGGATAGTTGCATAAACTTTACCCAATGAACATCCCCAATTTGATAATCAGATATCTAAAATGTTCCAGACATCACCTTGGTGCTCACAGAGTCTCAGATTTAGGAACATTGTAGAGTTTAGACTTTTGGATTAGGATTGTCCATCCTGTAACAGCTTTGTGGGGTACACATCACATATTCTTTAAAGTGTATAATTCAGTGAATTTAAAAAGTATATACAGCTGGGCATGGTAGTGCACGCCTTTAATCCCAGCACTTGGGAGACAGAGGTAGGAGGATTGTTGTGAGTTCAAGACCACCCTGAGACTACATAGTGAACTCCAGGTCAGCTTGGGCTAGAGCAAGACCCTACCTCAAAAAACAAAAAGAAAAAGTATATACACAGAGCATCTGAACTTTAATGTAGTTGAATTTAGTAATCTGTTTGCTAAGAGCTTATATTCTTTTATGTCTTAAGAAATTCCTTCTCAGAAGTCTGAGACAGGTGGTCTCAAACAAACAAGTTCCTCTCAATGTGAATGAACTTGGACTTTCTATGTTGTCTTCTCAAAGATTTTGGGTTTTGTCTTTCACACTTACTTATTTATCATTTATCTTGGAATTGATATTTGCATATAATAGGAGGTTTCACCAACAAGCTTCTCAAGGTTTTTTTTTTTTTTTTTTTTTTTTTTTTTTTTTTTGGTCTTTTGAGGTAGGGTCTTACTCTAGCACAGGCTGACCTGGCGTTCACTATGTAGTCTCAATCTGGCTTCAAATTCATAGTTATCCTCCTACCACTGCCCTCCTCAGTGCTGGGATTAAAGGCATACACTACCACCTCTGGTGTTCTCAAGTATTTTAAAATTATATTCAAGAATTGTGAGGGATATTGATGTTTTGTTCTCAGACTAGAAGATCTGGAAGCACATAAAGATTATAGATTAAGTTGAAACTGAGTAAATGATGAGTGTGCTAAGCATTTAAACACAAGCATGTATTTCTTCCCCTTCTTCCATACAAAAAATCTACTCATGGTGGACTTGAACTACTTTATTGTGGTTCTACAGTGAGATTAAAAAAAATGAACTTGATGACTATTTTACATTATTTTCAGTTCTAAATTCTGATTTAGAATATGTATTAATTATTAATAGCACAAATTTCTGTTGTTAAATAGCCAGTGTAAGCCAGACATATTAAATATGATCTACTTGCTAGAATGATTAAATCATATATGTAAAAGATCATAAACCAAAAATATAGATGAAACTACATGCTATAGTGTAAAACATTTAACAACTGCAAACATTGACTGTGTACTAAAGTGTACTTGACTGCATTAACAATTCAGTGTAGCATATATGAAAGACAGCCTCACCAAACAGACCCCAGCTTTACTCAGCATTGCTCTTCTCATTCTTGGGAAGTTGCAGATGGGAGCTTTGACCAGACTTCAATTCTGTAAGGTGTTTCATGTGTTCTTTTCAAGAAAGGGTTTCTGTGTATTCTTCTCTGGTGAACAGCTCCATTAGTGGAGACAGGTAGAGAGAGGGAAGTGCTGCTTTTTCCCCAAAAGGATTTCCCAGTAGACCAGTATGCTGTTTTGGACTTGCCCAAGAGTATGTAGTGGAGTCTCTTCATTCTCTCAGTGGGCTCTGCCTCATAGAACACAATGTACCTTTCCATGACTTTAATGCCTCTGTAAGTTATTTAGTTTTCTGTTCTACTTGTCACTTCATTGTTAAGATTTCTTTCTTGGGTGCTTTTTGCTAGATTGGCTGTGAGTCCAGCTGGTTGATGAAGCTTCGTTTTGCTAAATCTCCAGAATGGCTTGTTAATTCTTATTTTACATTGCACTGAGTACTGTACCATGCAGTTTCCTTCTGTTCACCCAAGGAAGAGAATATGGCTACATTAAGCAATAATGTGATGAATTTAGTTTCTAGCTGGAGGAATTGCCATTTGCTCTTAATTGGCACATGGAGCACAAAATGAGAGAGTTGATTCATCAGAAGTGTGCCAGGTGAAGGCCTGGAAGCCACTGTCAAGGACCTCAGTCACACAGATTCACTTAAGGTGCCTTTATTAGTGTTAGGGTTATTCTTATTTATGTATTTGTTGTCATTCACTGTATCTTATTTGGTTGTGGTACTTGCCAACAAATTTTTAATAGTAACCATTCATGTTAGTCAGCAAAAAATAATTTTGTTGACAACAGACTTCATCTCAGAGTATCTTAGAGAGACCTCCATTTACTATTGGCTGTGTTTTTACCACTTTGTACAGTTCACTTAAAGAGCTAACTAAAGTAAAATGGATGTATCTTAGGACTTTGTATACAATTTAGGAATGTCACTGTTAATGTCCTGTCCTACAGACAGGTCAGTGGGGAGAAACACCTTCAGATAAAATGATCATCAGTACATTTTGTATAGGGCTGGAAAGATGGCTCAGCATTTGAAGCATTTGATTTCAAAACCTAACAACCCAAGTTCAATTCCCCAATACCCATATGATTCCAGATGCACAAAGTGGTATATGCATTTGGAGTTTGTTTGCAGTGGCTAAAGGCCCTGGTGCACCCTTCTCTCTCTTGGCCAGGTATGATGGCACCTGCTGTTAATCCTAGCACTTTGGAAGCCAAGGTAGGAAAATCACTGGGAGTTTCAGGCCAGCCTGAGATCACATAGTGAATTCCAGGTCAGCCTGAACTAGAGGAAGACCCTAGCTCAAAAAAAAAAAAAAAGGCTTGTATAAGTGCTTCTGACAGACTGCTTAGACAAGAAAGATGCCTTCAGATAATTACCAAAGAAGGAAAATAACCAAAAACTTCTGTACTCTAGATAGAAGTCATAAAATATCACCCACATAGAAAAGTCCCTTTCTTCCTTTTTATGACACAGAAGTTAGTATCACTTGGGTTCTATTTTGGTAAAACATTTAAAATATGTTCTTTACAAATGGATTTTCTTATGAGTTGAATGCCATTGTATAGATTTGAAATTTCCCTTAAGGCTTTTGATAGTCAGTTGAGATTGATCTCATATAAATGTTTGCTGCTACGTGACATTTCCTTTTCAATAGCAAATGCTTAACAACAATTCTAATTTTAGCCTCAAAATGAAGGAAAGGACTTGTTCTACCTCCAGAAAGATGTAGTAAGAGCAGACCAACTTTGCCCTGATCCTCTTAAGTGCAACTAAAACTCTGACACACTGTCTATAAAACAAGCCTAAGAAGGCTCTAAAGATGGAAAAAAGAAGACAGACCATCTATGGGCCACCTGAAATAACACAGTTATGTGTTACTACTTTTCCTGCTCCTCTGGGTACAACTAAAACTCTGATATAGTGTGTGAAACAAACCTAAGAAGGCTCTAAAGATGGAAAAAAGAAGACAGACTGTATGAACCCCTAGCAATAATCCAGTTACATGTTACCTGGGTTTTTGTTCTGTGTCAGTAGATTGAGGTTGAAGATGCCTATGAGCAGGAGGCACAACAGCATCAACAAATAGCAAAATCTGTTTTTTTCCACATAGTACCTGCAGTGGGATGGCTTACAAAGAAGATTTTTAAAAATAAATAAGTGTGTGTGTATTTATGAAAGAGAAAAAGAAAGTATGGATTTGCCAGGGTCTCTTTCCACTGCAAACAAACTCCAGTTGTGTGCTCCACTTCATGCATCTGGCTTCATATTAATACTTGGGAATTGAACCTGAGCCAGCAGCCTTTGTAAAGAAGTACTTTTAACCACTGCGCCATGTCTCCAGCCCCAGGAAGAAAACTTTTATACAATTGTAAATTTTAATTGGAAGGCATAACCTAGAAATCATCCAGTGTGAGTGTTAGGAAATAGACTGTACAAAAAAAAAAAAGTAGTGGAGTCCCCAGAACCTGTGAGACTATGCTAAAAATCTAGCATTTGTGTCATTAGGGGCCCATAAGAGTAGGAAGATGGAGGGGCTAAAAAGTAATTGAGTATGCAACTAAAACCTACCAAATTTGTCAAATCTACTGGTATAAGAAGTAGAATATAGTAACCTAAAAGATATCCACATCTTGACCCTCAACACTATGAATCTATCTTACATGATAAAGGGACTGTGTGGAGATGATTTAGGATTTTGAGATCATGAGACAGATTATCTGACTGGGCACACAGGAGTTCTCAAGCAGAGGTCATACAGGATCACAAGGCAGATGACAGATCTGCAGGAACTTCTAGACTTTGGGTAGGTCTAGAAAATGGATTTTTCCTTAAAGCTTCCAGATAGAGTACAGATGAACATCTCACCTTCAGATCTTTAAGATAATAAATTTGAGATATTTTAAGCTACTAGGTTTGTGGCAATTTGTTAGCAGAATAGGAAACTAATTCACTGAGTTAAAACTCAGAGAAGATACAGAAATCCATAACAAGATACATTTTCCTTCGAAATGCTGAAGACAAAGGAGAAAATCTTGAAAGAAGTGAGAAACACTTTGGGGGTTGTGAAATTTAAACAGCACACTTTATCAGAAACTAAAGATCTTAAAGGGATTGGCACAATATAGTTCAAGTGCTCTAAGAATTATCTTTTTAGAATCCTATATCCAGGGGCTGGAGAGAGAGAGCTTAGCAGGAAAGAGTGCCTACTGCATGAACATGAGGACCTAAGTTTGTTTTCCAACACCCACACAGAAAGCTGGGCATGGTTGTGCAGGCCTGAAAAGTCAGCACTGCACTGAGGTGGCTACAAACAGGAGGATAGATCACTGGAGCTCCCTGGTCATCCAGCCTAATTTAAAAAAGGGGGGGGGGCTCCAAGTTCAGTATGGGACTCTGTCTCAGGAACATAAGGTGGGAGAGTGATGGAAGTGAATGTCCAACATCTTTCTCTGGCCTCCGTATGTGTGTGAACAGAGTGGGTGTAAGTGTGCATGCATGCGCACACACTCACCCCAAAATAAAAAAAAAAATCCTATATCCAGTGAAAATACCCTTCAGGATTAAAGGGTGAAGGGAAAATCAAGTTACTCTGGTTAAAGGGAAGTAAAGTATTCTGTCCATAGATCTCTTTAGAGGACTGGCTGAAGGAAATACTCTAAATAGAGAGGAAACAATATTGGAAGATAAAGAACACAGTGAACACAAATAGGGCTAAAGTCAGTAGACTTTCTCCTAAATTTCATCTAAAGGCTGCCGCACACACACAGATTGTAACTACCTAAACACATATAGAAGAAATACAAACATATATATACATATATATATATACATACATATATACACAACATATATATAAAACAAAAATATTTTTGTAAGTTTTTTATAAATTCAAAGCTCTAATGATATATATGTGTGTGTGTGTGTGTGTGTGTGTGTGTGTGTTGAGATACATAGAATGCTCACTAAAACTCAAAATTCTAAACAATGTTCCAGTGACCTCATAAGTCATAGGATAACAGAACCAGTAGAAACTTGATAAAGAGCTCTTTACACAATGTACAGCTACTTAATGGTAACAGACAAATGTTCCATTCTCGCAATT